>JAWHQI010000005.1:25425000-27925000 GCA_033032865.1 Dactylorhiza incarnata
ATGCTGAAATAATATAACCCATAAAGTGGACTGATGCAGACAAAAAGGAACACTTCTTCATATTTATATAGAGATGCTCCTTCCGCAAGAGATCAAACACCAGGCGAATGTAGTGTAGGTGGTCAGTGTGGCCCTGGCTGTATATCAATATGTCGTCAAAGTATACTACTAGAAACTTGCCCATATAGGGACGCAGGACCTGCGTCATCACTCTCATAAATGTGTTGGGCGCATTCGATAATCTGAACAGGATAACAAGCCATTCATACAAGGCGTCCTTCATCTTGAAGGCAGCCTTCCACCCATCACCTTCCGTAACTCTAATCTGATTCTTACAATTCGGGTTACAAGTCTCAGCAAAATTAAGGTTTGTGCAAGGTACTATGTAATTGTAAGGAAAACATTAAAGTACTTGTGATGACTTCCTCGGGGTTCCTCTCCTGAGCTAAATCCAGAGCATCCATCCTTGGGCCTCTATCATTATGTCTCTGACCCCGACCTTGTACTCTGCCTCGGCCCTGATTTGCTGGTGCGGGGGGGGGGGGGGGGGGGGGGGGGGGGGCTGGTGGAGGGGGAGGAAGAGGTGTACCGAACAGCTGGGGGCAGTTGGCTCTGATGTGTCCTGGCTGGTGGCATCCGAAGCATACTACTGGGTGGAATCCTCTATCATTGTGCCTTGGTGGCTCCTGGATCCACACTGGTGGAGGAACTGGTACTGCAGGAGGCTGCTGCTCTGGCCTGAGGTTAGGGCGAGGATGTCCTCCGCCTCTCATGTTCCCCATAATCCTTCCCCACTGCGATCCCCTGCTATTCTCCCCAAAGTACGTCCCATCCACTAGTCTCTTCCCCTTACTCTGCACCATCAAATAATCTGCTTCCAGTTTCTTTGACGTCTCTACGATCTTAGCCAAGCTTCCATCGGCCACGAACAATAGTGTTTGCCTCAGTGGGTCTTTGAGTCCCCGGTAGAACCTCTTAGCATAACCTCTGTCATCCAATAGGTGCATCCTCGCAAATATAGCCAGATGGTAGAACTCCCTCTGGTACTCTATCATCGTCCGGCTCCCCTGTCTGAGGTTCAAAAATCTCTCCTCCAACTCATCCCTGTCCATCACTGTCACAAAGTACTCCAGAAAAGTGGCACTAAACTCCTCCCAAGTATTCTCCGATTAATCCCAATTCACGTAAGTGTAATCCATCAAGGACTTCCACCATCTCTTGGCATGGGCATCCAAAGCAGTAGTCGCCAAAGAGACTGTCGTGCTGACTGGGCAGTTGATGCCTGCGAGCATCTAATGTATAGTGTCCAGCAATTCCTCCATCTTGACGGCATTCTCGGTCCTGTGTTACATTGGAGGGGACAAGCTCTTGAATGTGCTCAACCAGTTGGATCCCAGGTTTAGCTGAGTGGTCGGAACCTGCTGTGCCTTAAAGGCCTCCAGAATGGCGGTCAACGTCTGACCGAGCTCCGACTGCTGAAAGGGAGTGGCAGCCGGAGGGAAAAGAGCAATATCTCATGGGCCGGTATTCCTCAGGGGTTACATAAATGTAAGGAAATTTATTAGAATCGGCCTAACTCATTGTTTAGATGGACTATATATGTGATTTCACACGTGGGCACACCATTGCTTTCGCTGCATAGTTTGTCTGCAAACTAATGCTCGGGTGGGGCGACTCAGTGTTTTGTGGACTTCTTTCTACTATGATCGTTTGTTAAGTGATACCAGTTTTAAGATCCCCCTTCCTTACCGAAGAGTTCCCAGATCTTATGCCCAGAACCGCCGTCTTACGGTAACCCCAACTCACGGGTTTGATGTCACCACTCAACGTCGATCCTTCCGACTATTTCGATCATATCACAAGCCAATTTATAAGAACGAATAAATACGATTATGACAAGTCCACGACCACGACATATATATATATATAAGAAAAGTGCAAATAGTCCACATTGAGATGAAAACTAAAAGAATGCAAGGGCTTAAGCCCAGTACAAATCCAGAAGGAAATAATAAAGCACTCTCTCACACAACACTATGCGGAAGCTACACAAAATACTCTCCAACCTGTCATTGTGTGATAGTAGTGATACGCGGCATCTGCTCCTCAAGGTATACCACATCATGCCTATCGTACTGCAGCTTCTTCTCCTCAATCTTTTGGTGTTACGACCACATCCGACCGTTAGTAAAAAAGACTAAGCCATTTTGTCCTCGCCTCCCCCCATGACTCCTAGGTACTGAGCAGGAGGACGAAGCGAAGGACAATAAGGAGTAAAAGAAAGAGGCAGGTGACATGGATTATACTAACAACATAATGAATGAACGAGCAGTAAGTATAACAGCAGTAGGTAATATATGAGATGTAAATATGACAGCAGTAGATAATAAATGAGTAGTAAGTATATAAATGCAGCACAAGTAAGGTAATAAGAGAACTACTATACAATCAACTAGAGTACCTTAACTTATATGAATGCACATACAAACTTATAAGTTAAGATTTCAGGAATTGTAACTTATCATATAAAAGAGTCCATACTAATTTATATGATAAGGGTCTGCAAATGTATATGCCTATAGGATGTATGAATATTATGTTATACTATGATATGTTCATACAGTGCAACTCACTCACATGACTCTGCGCGCACATACCTTTAGTTCCCGCATTTCGGAGGTAGCAAGCCTCTCATGTACTTCCGCCATGGGATCAGAATCAGTTGATCGGACACTCCACTTCTAGCTGGGTATACACACTACCAGACCCATACCTTAGGTATGCTGATATACACGTCCTAGGTGCACTTTCGTGAGCTCTTGCGTACTCTTGCTGGCATCTCGCCAGACTTTTATGGTCAGAGGTGGGTTACTAGGGATTGTCTACTAGACTGCAGTAAAGTAACCTAATGGCCCTCTAACACACCACACCCTGCCAAAGTCAATATACTGCCATTGGTGTGACAAATGGACCCATACCAAAGACCCCCCACTAGTTATGTACATGCAAGATTTATCACACTACCCGAGCCTCCAGCTCGCAAGACCAACTACTCTTTAACTATTCTGTCCTCTGCAATAGGACGAGGTTTACTTTCCTCAACTTCCCTTATATATGGTTACTCTTATTTGTAACTTAGGTGATCATAGTGATTTAAGGTGAATTCTGGACTTCCTTAGGTCTACCCAGTGAAGGGCTCATAGCGGTACTTGAAGGTATTTTGGGGTGACATCCCAACCTTCCTTTCTCAGAATATTTACTATTATAGGTAACTACCCATTGTTATGGTTATCCTCATGGTTGCTCTAAATTACATAAGGATGACTTAGATCCCTGTTAGGCAACGTGATGACCTTTTTATGGCGCATGGTGTAAACTCTTAGATATTCACCTATATGACCAACCCTAACTTTGGAATGCACCATGACCTCATTATTATTCTGAATATCACTTTAGATACCTAGGGTGGAAATCTTCCAAAATGCTTTCAATTAATCATCGTGATGCACTTCAAGTTTTCTTTTCACTATTAGATTGAAGTCCCCAAGTAGGGTTACAACTTATAGGTACTGATGTGATGCATGCGCTATCTTTTTGTTCCAAATTTCATTCCATTTCTACATGTTCTGGTTAGTCTAAACACTACCCAAAATTTTTGTTATTCGCAGTCCAACTCAAGCTTGAACTAGATTGATCTCTATGTTGTGAACTTCACTATAACTTGGCCAAATGCCCTAAGATTTATACCATTGGTTAATCATGATCATAGCTCAATTGGTGATGAGGAATGAAAGAACTCCATACTTAAGCATTTTCTATAACAGTCTCCCCAGCACGCAGTTTGCAAGGACGACCGTCGGCACCCCCAACATCTAGCTCGAAAGGGTTCAACCTCAATCGGTCTGTAGACCATACAACCCAACCCCTTTCAGTCCCACCACAGGGCACAGTGGGTTGTTGGAGGCCGCATCCCTCCCTTTCATGAGGAATGGTTCAGTTAAGCGGCAGCACATGGACTTAATTCCGAGGAGGTTACCCATCCCGTGACTACTCCAGTCCAAGCATGCTTAACTATGGAGTTCTTTCATTCCTCATCACCAATTGATCTGCATGTCAATTGGTGATGAGGAATGAAAGAACTCCATAGTTAAGTGTGTTTGGACTAGAGTAGTCACGGGATGGGGCTCCCGAGAAGTCCATGTGCTGCCGCTTAACTGAAGCATTCCTCATGAAAGGGAGGGATGCAGCCTCCAACAACCCACTGTGCCCTATGGTGGGACTGAGAGGGGTTGGGTTGTATGGTCTACAGATCGGTTGAGGCTGAAACCTTTCGAGCTGGATGTTGGGGGTGTCGGCGGCCATCCTTGTGAGTTGCGTGTTGGGGAGACCGTTACAGCCCTGGCTAAACATGTGCATAATAGAACCCAGTTGTTCTCCATCTTGATCCCTCTCTTATATTTCTTACTCTCCCTCCCCACTATGTTTCTTTATATCTGAAATACAATTAAGAAATTGTCTAAAAAGAGGTCTAGAGGCTAGGATTCTCTATGTAAGTACAACATTATGAAACAAAATGTTCACTAAGAATTATACATAAATGAAAATGCTCAAAATAATTTCTCTGTGAACTGCAGTTTATTTCTGTTCTGTAAAATGCATTACATTTATTTCTTGTGATATGCATTCTTATTTGAGCAATAAATATTATCTGCGTATTTGAAGAAGTAAATCGATATATCTCTAAATAATTACTTCAATTCCTTCTAGTTCGTTTCTTTCTTCCCCGAAACAACCAAAATTCATGTAAAACTGGTATATCAAATAGGGGGAGATTGTTGGAAAAAAACCACATCTTGATTTGATACACAGTTTTAAGAGTGATTAATTAGGTCATTAGCCATGTTGTGGAGAAGGGTAATTTATGACTTAAGGACTTAGTATCTAGGTTACAAGAGTGTGCCCTAAGAAAGCATCAAGAGAACTCAGCTTCAAATTCATGTAGCGTCGAAATATATTCAACGCAACTTCAAGAAACGATGAAATATTTGAAGAAGTTGTGTTGAAATCTTCCAAGTAGCGCAATTTCTCTCAGATAGTGCTAAAACAACAAAGCAGTGTGGAATTCACCAAGAGCAGCATTGAGAAGCCCCTGACCAAAAAAACTTGTGTTTATCTCTTAGATTGTCTCTGACGGTCATTTCTCTTGGAACTTGTCACACTGAAAATTGCTGATAAAATACAGCCATTAGAATCTCTATGTTTAGCAAGTTGTCCAGGTCTATGAATATAGCTTTCGGAGCTCTTTAAAGAAATTAAGGAACGAATTCAAAAATAAGAAGGCGTTATAAACGAAGCCAGCGGACAAGAGCAAGTAGAGTGAAGTTGGCAGAAAACACATAGCTGGAAGATCAACCTTCCTCAAGTTTACAATACATAGAAGGAGTATCTCTCATAAACTCCAATAGATTGCAAGAAGAAGAATCTTCCCTTCTCTAAAGATTCAAATGAAGAATCCTTCTTCTTAAGGGTTATTGTTGAAGATCAAGACTCAATCTTCTCCTCCATAGTCGTGATCAAGAGGAAGAAGCTATACAACTTCATTTGAATCCACACTACACTACGAAGAATTGGACCCTTTAAACATTGTTGTTGAAGGATACGTTGTGGAAAATTCTCTCCAACTCAATTAATATAAAGGAGTCCTAAGAATCCTCCTCAAAGGATTTAGTATTGATTCTGAGAGTCTTCATTCAAAAGACTCAGTGGTTGATCTTCCTTATCAACAACTCACTTGACTATGGAGATATCTCATCAACAAATCCCAGTTCTAGGAGTCTTCTTACCAAAAGACTCAGTGGCTTTGGAGAGACCATAACAACAACTCACGGTTCTAAGAATCTCCTTACCAAATGACTCAGTGGTTTCAAAGAGACCATATCAATAACTCCCGATTCTAAGAGTCTCCGTATCAAAAGACTCAGCACTAGCGATAGTGAAGTTCCTGCAATGGCAGAAGAATGGACTACCCGTGTTTGGGGAACCATTATATTTTCTGTGACGTGTGTGTTCTTTGCATTTACTCTGTGCTTTTCATTTTAACATTTTTTCTTTTTTATTGTGCTTGTTATATACTTAAGGGTACCTCGAGAAACTATCAAATACAGTAAAGTTAAATCGACGTAAAAATTTTATTACTCTATTCACCCCCTCTATAGTACATCTCAAGTGATTACCTTCCCTCTTTCAGTGGAGCGTGTCTTTGTGAACACTAATCTCGGAGTTATAAAGATTATGTCTTATCCATTTAATTAAATATACCCCTCATAGTGATATGTTTAGATTGTGATAGAAACCATGACCTTGGGATCATGGGGGATAACCCCGAGGTGGAGTGAATCTTCATTGGGATAATGAATGTGATGTGATTGGTGACATTGCATTTAGGGATTTTGATAAAGGTGGGAAAGTTGCCAAAGCATCATTATAATGCCTCTTTTTTTGTAAGAGCATGTGATGTATGGTTTAGGTCATGTGGTGCATGTGAAATCACTAGCTTTTGGATGTGACTGCCTGCAATTTCTTGTGCACTTGATTAGGCTCTTTAGAGAGGGACTCGACATTGGGTCTATATATAATGCATCTTTCAAATTGGTCATGGGACTTTATATATTGCCACTACATTAGTCTTGAAAAGCATACAGGACATTGGTATTTATTTATAATGTTGCTGAGAGGGCTTTGATTATTTATACATACTGCAGTCATATGTGGTTAGAATTATTATTAAAATGTGGTATCAGTTGTGGGGTCTATATTTGTGTATATTATGGTCGTACCTAATAGGGATTATGGAATCTTGGTACATGCAATTTGATGCCTTGTGTGTTCTTGAATTGTGCTTGATGATATGTTAGATTCATACTCGTGAAATAGGGTATCATTGTGGATCTGTGGGTGATACTCGGTTGCTTTCTACCGTTACAGTAGCTTAGAACATAGTAGCTCGCTACTAAAAGTAGAGTTCATCAGTAGGATAATCATACTCTAGCTCTTGTAAGCTTAGTAGAACACATTTCATATTACTCATGTTTGCCCGGAAGTCCGTGACCTCTCTTTTCTAGTCAGAGTGGCCAGTTCCAGCAGTCTCAATTATACGAGACCACCCAGACCGCCTGCCTCCATTCTGGCATTCTTCCTAAAGCCGCTCAAACTCGCTAGGAGACCACTTGGAAGTTTGAGTTCATGAATTAGATGTTGTCTGAGCTCTCCCATAGGATGATGCTTCAACTGATCAAGTCGCGACCCCTGATCAGCTGGCCGCCGGTCACCCTCTAGACCTCGCGACCTCTCAGCCCGCCGCTCCCATGCGGTCTCAAGGGGAAGAGTTTGTTGCTCGTCAAGATTTCTTTAGGGGAGTAGCCCAGGGGTCTCCAGCTCGAGCCCTAAATTTCTAAGAGGATTATGTTTATCCACCAGCTCCCATTGTTGCCCCTCTTTCTCCTTCTGGTGTTATTGAGGCAGTGGATCCCTCCCCTTTTTCTGATAGAATCTATTGTGAGCCAACTCCCCATAGTTTTAGAGAGCCAAGACTGCCCATGTTCACTAGAGATAGCGATCCTAGCTCTCATCTTTAGGCTTTTGAATCCGCAGTCGCTCTGATAATTCTCTCAGATGTGATGAGGTGCAGGTTGCTAATCACCTCTCTAGATGGGCAGGCAAGGGAGTGGTTATATAATCTACCTCCCCAGTCCATCTCATGTTTCACCATCCTGAGGTAGGAACATCTTCTGAGGTTAGCCACCTCAATGAAGAGGAAGAGTGGTCCTGCGGCCCTCTTCAAGACTAAGCAGAATGAAGGTGAGACTACAACTCGCTTTATTGATTGCTTCTAGAGAGTGATTTTGGGAATAAGGGATGTAGATCACTCGTTGTATAAGGTAGCCATGATAAATGTCCTGTATGTGGGACCTCTCAAGTTCGAGGTCACCACCAGGAGCCAAGCTCTTATCAAGAGTTGATCGGCATCGCAAATAGATTCATAGAAGAGGAAGTCAACAACCCCATCTATGTTTCCAATATAATATGCAAAGCCGTCCAAAAAGGCTCTGCAGGTTTTCCTCCCACCCCTCCATCATCAAAGCCGCCGTGTCAGGAGTTCAAACCTCCAGCTCAAAGAGGAAGGAACATCCGTCATCATCGTCCACACCAGGGGAACCAATAATTTCAACCTCAAGTGCCTATGCTGCCAACTCCAGTCACCCCATGTCCCCATCAAATACCAGACCATCAAATTTATTATGTTCAGCCGCCTCTCCCGCTTCCTCAGCCATCATATAATGATTCTCAAGAGTCATTTACCGAACTCAACGTCCCGATGAGCGAGGTAGTCCAGGTCCTCTAGAAGAAGACTTTTTACAAAAGGTCAGCCCCCATGCAATCTGATCCAAAATATATAAACCTATCTCTCTCTACTGCGAGCATTACAGGGAGAGAGGCCAACTGCCAGAAAATTGTAGGGCTATCCGAATGTTGGTAGAGAAGATCATGAAGGAGGGAAAACTTCAGGGGAGAGTGCAAAAAGTAGATCCCTCCAAGGCCTCCACCTCCAAGAGCAAGGAAGTGGCAGAGGTTCACTGGGAATGCGTAGAGGTTGATGACGTTGGTCCCCTTGGCAATGTTGGTTATCCTAGTGAGTGCGTGGATGCAAACGATGAGGGAACTTTAGGCTATCTATTTTGCATCCATGGGGGAGCAGGCCTAGAATCCTCAAAGAAGTCTAGTCTAGATAGGGTCTTCAGATCAGAGGTTGCCTTTACATCATCCTCTGCTCTGGTCAGAGGGACAGTTACCTTTGGGCAGGAGGATCTTCCTCCAACCGTCAACCCTTTCAACGATGCAGTCGTTATTAAGGCGGTTATAAAAAATTATACAATTGAAAACATATTGATCAATACTGGGAGTTCTGTTAACCTTCTCTTCAAGCCATCCTTTGAAGCCCTTAAGACTGGAAAGACTCTCCTTTCCACTGAAGGGCCTCTCTATGGCTTTTCTGGAGAAAGAAAGGAGGTGGAAGGAAATGTCACCCTCTCGGTGACTCTGGGAGGCATAACTAAGCTCGTCAAAATCATAGTCGTTGAAGTTCCAAGTAGCTACAACATGATTTTTGGAAGGCTGATTCTAAATGAGTATCAAGCAGTGGTTTCTACCTACCACCTCGCTATGAAGTTTGCCTTGAATGGAAAACAGTACCGGATCAGGAGTGATCGAAAGAAAATTGGGAATGCTATGTCAAGTCGGTCAATGTGACTGAATGTTTTCCCCCCTCAAGTAGCTGAGACCTCTTCAGCCCCCAAGCCTCCAATCCTGACGAATCCGTGGAAGAGGTCGTAGAAGAAACAAGAGATGGAGTTTGCTTGGAACTTGCCCAATCAACTCAAGTTATGCCCATCAACAATGAAGATGAGAGCAGGAAACTCTCAATCAATGTTGAATTGCCTGTAGTTGAAAAGAGTTATCTCATCTCCTGTCTTATGAAGAACCTAGATGTATTCGCTTGGTCAGCAGATGACATGTCGGGGGTTGATCTAGATGTTGCTTGGTGTTGGATCTTGTGGTGCCCTTAGAGGGGGGGGTGAATAAGGGCCTTTTAAAAAATATGATTTTTTACTTAAGAATTTTAAAACAAATTTTACTTTTCTAAAAATTACTTATAAAAATTTCAAACCAATGTAATTTTTAAATTAATTCAAACACAAATTTCTAAGTTAAAGATTAAGCAACCATATTAGCAATTAAAGAAAAAGTCATAATTTTATAATCATGAAATTCACATACAAATAATATGATCTTAACAATGCTTAAGATCAAGGCACAAATATGATAATAAACCTTTTACAATTTGTGTTTACCAATCCTTCTCCCAAGGATCGGAAGGCTATCACTTGTCTCTCCCTAGACCAAGCCCAAGCCTATCCTCTAGATCTTCCCAAGATCTAGACGTAGCACACAAGGCCACGATTTCCCACCAAGCCATGCAAGGACTTGGACGCTCCACACAAGGAAGCGATTTTGCCCTAAGCCACGCAAGGACTTAGACGTCACGCACAAGGAGACGATTTCCCTACCAATACAAAGTGAAATGTATATAAATGAAAATACAAAATGAAAAGAACAACTCCCTAGAAATTCAGATCTCTGAAAGGAAGGTTGAAGCCTCGAGATGATCGTTGATGTAGAAGCGCATCCGATCTCGTCTTCAATCTCAAACCTTCTAAGCACAAATGGGAGTTGATGAGGTTCTGGAGCTCTCTGGTTCGTTTGCACTCAGGAAAAGACTTGGAATTCTCAAAGCTTGGAATGCACGAACAAAATGAGCCAATATATAGATTTTCACTGCCGCCTGGGCGACATCACTGTCGGAATTCCGACAGTGCTAAACTGCCGCTCGTAGTGCTGTCGTGCGGGCAGTTGCTGTAACTTCCGTGCTGTCGCCTGGGCGACATCGCTGTCGGAATTCTGACAGCGCAAAACTATTGTTCGTCGTGCTATCGTGGGGGCAGTTGTTGTAACTTCTCTGCTGTCGCCTGGGCGACAGTAGCTGTCGGAAAATTCCGACATCAAAATTCTTCATTCAGTCAAATTGAGCTCCATTCAGAATTGTGAACATCTCATACTTGTTACCTGCACACCATTAATTAAAATAGAATCAAATACAAACTGGACTTTGTTATTATCAAACCGGAAGAGTGCGAAACGCATGCTCCAACAATCTCCCCCTTTTGATAATAACAAATCCGTATAAAAAGAAATCATGTCTATTTAGGTTGTTGTTTTTAACATATGGTGTGTGCACAAAAATAACATGATATATTCCTCTTAAATTTAAGCTCCCCCTAGATGAATGCTCCCCCTAAATGAATGCTCCCCCTAAATGTTATAGTAAATTGAAATGATGTATTGTTTAGGTGGAAGATTTAGGTGGAATTGTTCTTTGATTTCTTGAATATACATATAATTCTCCCCCTTTTGGTATTAGCAAAAGTTAATTTATAAATGAATGTGAAGTTCTTAAAGGAAGAGATAGGAAGTAGAAAATAAGAGTAAGCGGAAGCACTTGTGTTGAAAATGATTGAATGTCTTGAAATAGTAGTAATATGCTATAGTATTGAATAAACTCATGAAGAGATGGTTTAGCCATATGAAGTAGTAGAATAAAACAAAAGAACTTAAACATGATTAATGTCATTTTAAAGTATCATAGAAAGACACAATTGTGTATAGAAATTTGGAATCTTTTCGGTCCAATTCTCATGAGATGAATGTTTATATAACATAATGATGTGTACAAGTGATGCTTTGATCAAACATATGAAATTATTTAATGTACATGATCATTGGAATAGAAAACTTAATATAAGCATATAAAGACAACTTGGACCTTGAAGATATAGCACAATAAGAATAGAATACCATTTTTTTCTTTTGCACAAGACACTTTACAATTCTTTCCAAGGTGCTCAACCTCACAATGCTTATTAAGACTTATCAGGAGGGTAAGTAGTGCTTGGTGGAGTATCCTTGTCCTCAATTTAAACTTTTTGTTGATCACATATTTTGTGATATCTTAACTTTGAGATATTTATAATTTTTATTTTTAATTGACCAAGGATCTCCGAATTCACTTGAATCGCAAAAAATGGTGTATATTTGGTGGTGCTAACAAATCAAGGTTGAAAGTAGTATTTATGAAGTGCTATTGTATTATGTTAAAGCAAATATGATTCATGTATATATTAAATAGAAAGACATATGTATGGATCAAAAGAAGTGAACATGATAGTTCATTATTATATATAAACAATTTCTCATACTTAGAGGCATGCGAAAACAATTTCCAATAGTCTAAACAACTTAGTAGGAGTGTCAATACGATGATAGAGTGGAAATGAAATCATATAATCATGTAAATAGCCATTTTTTAAAAAATAAAAAGCACATGGTTTGGCATCAATTCATGAGTTGTAGCATTAATAATGACATATAACTAGTGGAAAGCATCATAGAGACCAAAATTGAAGATTAAGCAAAAGGAAAGCTATCGGAATTTTCCGACAGTCACTGTCGCCTGGGCGACAACTAAAAGTATAAAGACTGCTTAAAATCGAGTCAAACCCGATTGTACATCATTTTCTGGACTGGAAGGCGAGAGGAAACTGTCGGAGTTTGTAGACAACCCTAGATCTAAGGTATGTTTGTTTGATTTTTAAGTTTGTGACTCAAAATTTTTTAGAGATTTGCGATTTTTGAAAGTAGAGAAGAAGAAAAATGTGTTTTTCATTTTACTTTTGATGAATGGTGTAGATCTTTGAAGTTTTGTGTATTAAAGGTGTAGATTTAGTGTAAATCAAGTGGATCTTGTTGGATCTTGGTGAAATATGTTTGGATTTTGTGATTTTTAATTTTATAGGTCATTAGTAGTGATATAATCATTGTGAAATGTCTAGGATTCCCAATTCTAGCCTAAGCATAAAAAAACGGGTCCGGTAATGGTTTAGTGAATATATCTGCTAGTTGATTATCCGTGCCTATAAATGATATTTTAATCTGATTATTTTTAATGTGGTCTCTTATAAAATGATGCCTAACATCAATATGTTTAGACCTAGAGTGATGAACCGGGTTGTAAGTTAAATCAATTGCACTTTTGTTATCGCACCATAGCTCTATTATTTGTTGTTTAATGTTAAAGTCTTCTAAAGTTTGTTTCATCCAAAGAGCTTGTGCACAACAACTACCAAGTGCGATGTATTCGGCCTCGGTGGTTGAGAGGGCAACAGAATTCTGTTTCCTACTCGACCACGAAATGAGTGAAGGGCCTAAAAAGTGACAAGTGCCATTAGTATTTTTCCTATCTAGTGAACAACCGGCATAATCTGAATCAGAATAGCCAAAAAGAGTAAAATCATCGCTATGAGGATACCACAATCCAAGTTTAGATGTGCCAATTAAATATCTAAAAATTCTTTTTACTGCTTTTAAATGTGATTCTTTGGGATCTGCTTGAAATCTAGCACATAAACAAACTGAAAACATAAAATCCGGTCTAGAAGCAGTTAAATATAAAAGTGAACCTATCATGCCTCTATATAAAGTTTGATCTATTGATATTCCATTTTCATCTTTTCCTAATTTTAAAGATACACTCATAGGAGTATTTGCTTGTTTTAGATTTTCAAATCCAAATCGTTTTAACACATCATGAATATATTTTGATTGGTTAATAAAAACTCCATCATGTTTTTGAACAAATTGAAATCCTAAGAAATATTTTAATTCTCCTACCATACTCATCTCAAATTCACTTTCCATCATTTTTACAACATAATTACACAACGCTTCATTAGTGGCTCCAAAAATAATATCATCAACATAAATTTAAAAAACAATTAAATCATCATCTACTTGCTTAATGAAGAGTGTACAATCAACAACACCCATTTTAAAATCATTTTGTAATAAATATATAGTCAATCTATCATACCATGCTCGTGGTGCTTATTTTAAACCATACAAAGCTTTTAGCAATCTATATACGCGATTAGGAAATTTTTCATTTATAAATCCTGGGGGTTGTTCAACATAAACTTCTTCTTTAATCAACCCGTTTAAAAATGCAATTTTAATATCCATTTGCAATAATTTAAATCTTTTATGACTAGAAAATGCAACAAAAATTCTAACTGCTTTCAATCGTGCTACGGGTGCAAATGTTTCATCAAAATCTACCCCTTCAATTTGATTATATCCTTTCGCTACAAGCCTAGCTTTGTTTCTAGTGACCATAGAGTCACTATCTAATTTGTTTTTGAAAATCCATTTGACTCCTACAACAAGATGATCATTAGGCCTATCTACAAGAATCCAAACTTTATTTCTTTCAAATTGGTTAAGTTCTTTGTTCATAGGTAGAAACCAAGATTCATCATTTAAAGCGGTGGCAACATCTTTTGGTTCTATATTTGAGACAAAACATAAATTTGAAAAACTTTCATGTAAACTAGAACGTGTACGTACCCCACTTAATGGTTCTCCAATAACAAATTCTTGCGGATGATCTTTTGAGAACCTTAGCTCGGTTGGAGGTACATATCCTTGTTCTTCTTCTTCTTCACCACCTTTTTCATCTTCTTTCTCTACTTTTTCTTCATCATCATCATCATCATTTTTCCTCAGATTTTATTCCACATCTTCTTCAATTTTCTCATTACCTGCAACTTTAGTATTTTCTACACAAGATATGTTTTCATCAAATTTTACATGAATAGATTCTTCAACCACTTTAGTACGTTTATTATAAACTCTATAGGCCTTGCTAGTTGAAGAATAACCAATGAAAATTCCTTCATCACATTTTTCATCAAATTTGCCTAAGTTATCTTTTGTATTCAAAATAAAGCATTTACAACCAAAAACTTTAAAGTAAGATACATTTGGTTTTCTTTGAAAATATATTTCATAAGGAGTTAATTGTAATATAGGACGAATCATGACACAATTAATAATATAGCATGCAGTACTAACCGCTTCGGCCCAAAAATATTTTGGCAATTTAAATTCACAAAGCATAGTACGTCCTAATTCTTGAAGTGTCCTATTTTTCCTCTCCACTACACCATTTTGCTGTGGTGTGCGAGGAGCGTGTTTTATCCCAAATTCATTACAATATGAAATAAATTTTTCATTATCAAATTCTCCTCCATGATCTGATCTAATGCATTTTACTTTTAAATCAAGTTCATTTTGAATACGTGAAATTAGTTTTACAAATTCATCAAAAGCATCAGATTTTGAATTTAAAATAATGTCGAGCAAAATCTAGAATAATCATCAATAATAACAAACGTATATTTTCTACCTCCTAGACTTTGTGTAGTAATTGGACCAAACAAGTCCATATGTAATAAATGTAAAGGTCTAGTAGTAGAAATAACATTTTTGCTTTTAAAAGATGATTTTGTAAACTTTCCTTTTTGGCATGGTGAACATAATGAAGAAAGCTTTCCATTCAAATTTGGCAAACCTTTTATTATTTTATTTTTAGAAAGCTTTACTATGCGTTTGGCATTAGAATGTCCTAGTCTCCTATGCCATAATTCAAGTTCATCATTCTTTGAAATAAAACATTTAAGTGTAGAATGAGATAAATCATGAAAAGTGATTGTATAAACATTGTTTATTCTTGGTGCAGTAAGTACAATTTCATTTGTTTTGGAATCAATAATTTTGCAGAGGTTTGAGCTAGAGTCAAATAAAACATTTAGATTTTTATCACATAGTTGACTAATAGAAATTAAATTATGTTTCAAACCTTTAA
Source organism: Dactylorhiza incarnata (assembly GCA_033032865.1). Taxonomy (NCBI): domain Eukaryota; kingdom Viridiplantae; phylum Streptophyta; class Magnoliopsida; order Asparagales; family Orchidaceae; genus Dactylorhiza; species Dactylorhiza incarnata. Next base: position 25,440,374 of record JAWHQI010000005.1, read on the forward strand.
CATATAAAACATTTGAAATTTTAAATTCTTCGTTACCTACTACTCCAATGCCTTTGACTTTACCCTTGCCATTATCTCCAAATGTCATTGTTCCACCTTTCTTCATCTCCAGGCTAAGGAACTTTGATTTATCGCCCGTCATGTGTTTTGAACATCCAGAGTCAAAATACCACACGTCTTCCTTGTTCCTATCCTGCACGCACACCTAAAAAGATGATGAGAGTAAAGATCTGGTTACCCAAGTGGTCCCTCCCATGGTATAGGTGGACATCATAGGTACCCAGATTTGTTTAACATTAACTTTTCCTTTCTTCCAGCATGAGTCTGAGATGTGACCAAATCGATGACATTTGGCACATGCAATGAATAGTGAGGAACCATTCTTTAATGGTTTCTCTGGACTCTTGCTGGAGGAAACATCTTTATGTGTGGATTTAGAAAAAAAATTCATTTTGAAAAATAGGTTTTCTGAACCTGGAGGTGTCGCTGGTTCCGACAGCAGCTGTCAGAAATTTCCGATAGCTTCCAGAGCTTCCAGAAACGTATCCTAGCCCAAATTTTGCTGTCCCATGGCATTGGTTGGCTAAAAGCATATCCAGAGATTTTTTTCCAACACCAAATTTTCCAATTGTTATGTTCAACTCATTTACTTTGGACTTTAAAATTGAATTTTCTTTTACGATCATGCCACATCTATTTGCAATATTTTTCTTATAATTCTCTAATTGAGAATGAGAGGTTTTAACAACTTTTTCTAAGTCCTTTTTATCTTTTAGAAGTTGATCAATTTTTTTATCGGACTTGGAAATAGTGTTTTCATGTTCTTTTATCCTTGTCGAAGAGTGATCACACTCTTGACAAATTTCCTTCTCGTTCCCAATAGATTTCAAATCATTTGATAACTTTTTATTTACTTTCAAAAGAACTTTGTTTTCACATTTTAAGAAATCGATTTCCTTTAGGCTTTTATCCAAAAAAATTCAAGTTTTCATAAATTCAGAATATAAATCATCATAAGATGGAGGAGTTACCTCAGTGTCGCTTTGGACACTACAATCGTCGTCAGATGACGCATTTCCTTTCCCCATCAAGCAGACATTTGCCTCCTCTTCCTCCTGTGTTGAGGAATCACTTTCTTCACCAGATGAAGAATCATCCCAAGTCTCTGCCTTTAACACTTTCTTCTTGTAACTTTTATCGTGCCTCTTTGCTTTTTGGTTTTTCAGATACTTTGGGCACTTGCTTCTGATATGACCAATCTTCTTGCAATGGTAGCACTCCAGTAGCGGACGCTCCTCTTCATTCTCCATTTTTCCTTTGCCTTTTTGGTAGGCAAAATCGTTCTTTTTGAAAAATCTTTTAAATGAATTTCTCCTCTCCGGATTTCTCATAAACTTCTTAAAGTTCCTCACAAACAGTCCTTCTTCATCTTCCTCACTTTCTTCAGTCTCACTTTCAATTTCCTTTTTAGATTTCAACGCCAAGCTCTTCTTTTTGGGCTCCAAATTGTACTCTTGGCTTTGAATCTTCAACTCCACTTCATGGGTTTTTAGATTCCCAATGAGACTCTCCAATTGTAAGGTCTTAAGATCATGTGACTTAGAAATTACAGTCACTTTAGGATTGAACTTCGGGGGAAGTGATCTTAAGATTTTCCTTACTATATCTCCATTGGAGAAAACCTTACCCAACACCTTTAAATCATTCACGATTTTAGTGAATCGTGTGTACATTGTATCAATTTCTTCATCCACCTCCATTTTGAATCTTTCGAACTCTGACTCCAGTTGAAATAGCTTTGAATCTTTTACCTGCGAAGTACCTTCATGAGTGATTTCTAAAAGATTCCAAATTTCAAATGCAGTATCACAAGCACAAACTCTATTAAATTCAGTGTGATCTAGTGCGCAAAATAAGGCATTCATGGCTTTTGCATTGTTCTTACATTTAAATTTATCATTGTCATCCCATTTGTCTTTGGGTTTGACCATAGTTACATCTCCTACAACAAATGTTGGGGAAGTATAACTCGTCTCGACCATATTCCAAACTTTCATGGCGAGAGCTATTAGAAAACACCGCATTCGTGTTTTCCAATAGTTATAGTCTGTGCCCATAAAAAGTGGTGGCCTACTAATTCCTTGCCCCTCAACGAACGCGTGATCGTTGTGCGCCATTACTCCCGGTGGTAAAACCGTTTTGGAGTAACCTCGCTTTGATACCACGTGTTGGATCTCGTGGCGCCCTTAGAGGGGGGTTAATAAGGCCCTTTTAAAATATACGATTTTTTACTTTAGAATTTTAAAACAAATTTTACTTTTCTAAAAATTACTTATAAAAATTTCAAACCAATGTAATTTTTAAATTAATTCAAACACAAATTTCTAAGTTAAAGATTAAGCAACCATATTAGCAATTAAAGAAAAAGTCATAATTTTATAATCATTAAATTCACATACAAATAATATGATCTTAACAATGCTTAATATCAAGGCACAAATATGATAATAAACCTTTTACAATTTGTGTTTACCAATCCTTCTCCCAAGGATCGGAAGGCTATCACTTGTCTCTCCCTAGACCAAGCCCAAGCCTATCCTCTAGATCTTCCCAAGATCTAGACGTAGCACACAAGGCCACGATTTCCCACCAAGCCACGCAAGGACTTGGACGCTCCACACAAGGAAGCGATTTTCCCCTAAGCCATGCAAGGACTTAGACGTCACGCACAAGGAGACGATTTCCTTACCAATACAAAGTGAAATGTATATAAATGAAAATACAAAATGAAAAGAACAACTCCTTAGAAATTCAGATCTCTGAAAGGAAGGTTGAAGCCTCGAGATGATCGTTGATGTAGAAGCGTGTCCGATCTCGTCTTCAATCTCAAACCTTCTAAGCACAAATGGGAGTTGATGAGGTTCTGGAGCTCTCTGGTTCGTATGCACTCAGGAAAAGACTTGGAATTCTCAAAGCTTGGAATGCACGAACAAAACGAGCCAATATATAGATTTTCACTGTCGCCTGGGCGACATCACTGTCGGAATTCTGACAGCGCTAAACTGTCGCTCGTAGTGCTGTCGTGCGGGCAGTTGTTGTAACTTCCGTGCTGTCACCTGGGCGACATCGCTGTCGAAATTCCGACAGCGCAAAACTGCTGTTCGTCGTGCTGCCGTGCGGGCAGTTGTTGTAACTTCTCTGCTGTCGCGTGGGCGACAGTAGCTGTCGGAAAATTCCGACATCAAAATTCTTCATTCAGTCAAATTGAGCTCCATTCAGAATTGTGAACATCTCATACCTGTTACCTGCACACCATTAATAAAAATAGAATCAAATACAGACGGGACTTTGTTATTATCAAACCGGAAGAGTGTGAAACGCATGCTCCAACACTTGGCACCACCTCAACATCGATCCAAATTTCACTCATGTCAAGCAAAATAAAAGAGCGGTGGTGATGACCTTAGCTCAACCCATCCGGAAGGAGGTTGAAAAGCTTTTGAAGGCCAAATTTGTTCAAGAAATTCAATATCCGGAGTGGGTGTCAAATGTGGTAATGGTTAAAAAATCTGGGGTAAAGTAGAGAATATGTGTTGATTTCACAAAAAATAATAAAGCTTGCTTGAAAGATTGCTACCCCTTGCCTTATATAGATTCATTAGTTGATTCTAAGGTAGGGTATTCTGGCATGAGTTTTTTAGATGCATTCTTTGGTTTATCACCAAATAAGAATGCATAAGCCTGATATCCCTCACACCTCATTCATCATGAATGATGGTTATTTCTGCTACCTCGTAATGCCTTTTAGGCTAAAGAATGTTGGTGCTACCTATCAAAAAATGATGGACACCATTTTCAAAACTCAAAATGGATGAAACCTAGAGGTCTATGTTAATGACCTTCTTATAAAAAGCAAGCTTTTCTCAGCTCACCTTAACGACCTAAATGAAACATTCACAACCCTTCAAACCTTCAATATGAGGTTGAACCCATTGAAGTGTGTTTTTTGAGCTAGCAAAGGAAAGTTTCTCGGCCAACTCCTCACTCCAGAAGGGTTGGAGTCAAATCCTAATAAGGTGAAGGCTATCTTAGAAATGTCACCTCCTAAGACCTCCATGGAAGTTCAACAGCTAGGTGGGAGGATGGCAGGCTTGAGCCGTTTTATCTCCCGCTTGGGAGATAAAGTGCTCCTTTCTTCAAAACTCTTCGTGGAGGAGCTAAGTTCGAATGGACAAAGGAATGTGATGATGCTTTTGACCAGCTCAAAAAGTAGGTAACTTCTACCCCTTTACTCCAAAGCTTGAGAGAGGGAGAAGATCTCTTATTGTATCTTGTAGTTGGCTCTGATGCTATCAGCTCCGTGCTGGTAAGGGAAGAGAAGAAGAAACAATTTTTGGTTTACAATGTGAGCAAAATCTTAAATGATGCAGAATCTCGGTACTCGATCCGTGAGAAGTTGGCCTTGATGCTTATGATCTCAGCACGAAGTCTAAGGCCTTACTTCCAAGCCCATTCTTTTCAGGTTGTCACTGAAATCCCATTAAAGAGTGTGTTGGAAAAGCCAGAACACTCGGGTAGATTGGCAAAGTGGGCAATAGAGCTCAGTGAGTTTGATATCTCCTGTATTCCTAGAGTGGCGATCAAAGAACAGGTGCTAGCAGATTTCATGATTGATGCAAAAGAAACTAGCTCAGAAAATGAGGTTGGAACACCTTTAGCTTGGACGATCTACGTCGATGGAGCCTCCGGAAGAAATTCATTGGGAGCTGGAGTTGTGTTGATTAACCCAAAAGGGGTTAGATTAGATCAAGCTCTCAATTTTTACTTCCCAACAACGAACAATCAGGCATAATATGAAGTCTTGCTCGCTGGTCTTAGATTTGCAAGAGAGCTAGGGATTGAAGATGTTCAGGTCAAAACAGATTCTCTGGTGATGTCATCTCAAGTGAACGGAACCTTCGAGACCAGAGATCATATTTTGAAGCAATACCAAACTCTAGTGAATATTGAGATAGGAAAGTTCAAGAGCTTCACAATTCAACACATTCCAAAGGAAGAGAACGCAGAGGCTGACGAGTTGGCCAAATTCGGTCTCCTTTCAGGAGGAACTACTTCAAAATTATTTCATCCAGCCATCGAAGAAGGATATATTATACTGATAGATCAACGTCCATCCTGGATGGATCCTTTTATTCTCTACCTCTCAACTGGAGAATTCCACCCGACGGTAAAGGATAATAAGAGGTTTAAATTAAAAGCAGTTTATTATTATCTTATTGCAAGAGTTCTTTACAAGAAGACTTTTCTCTCGCCCTTGGCAAGATGTGTCTCTGGGGAAGAAATTTCAATCATTCTTTGAGAGGTTCAATCAGGAGAGTGTGGCAGTCATTCAGGAGCTAGAACTTTAGAAAAGAGAATTCTAAGGCAAGGTTACTTTTGGCCTCAAATGAGGAAGGATACAGAGAAGTTTGCAAAGAAGTGTGTTCAATGTCAGAAATTTGCACCTCTTCAACATCAACCGGCTCAGCAGTTCAAGTCAATAGCAACCCCATGGCCATTTTCAGTTTGGGTAATGGATTTAATCGCACCTTTTCCTTTGTCTAGTGGATAGCATAGGTTTATTCTGGTAATGATTGACTACTTTAGTAAGTGGATCGAGGCAAAGTCGTTGGCTAAAACCACTACTTCGGTTGTAAGGAATTTTATCTGGGGAGAGATCGTATGTAGGCATGGAATTCCTATGGCGATTATCACAGATAACGACCCTCAATTCAATAACGCCAACCTTATAAATTTTTGTGATCAAATCGGTGTTGAGCTACGCTTTGCCTCTGTACATCATCCTAGAAGCAATGGCTAGGTAGAAGCTGCCAATAAACTAATAATAAATCATTTGAAGAAGAAAGTAGAGAACCTCAGAGGCAACTGGGCGGACTAGTTACCTTCAGTATTATGGACTCTAAGAATGACTCCAACCTCAACTACTGGAGAAACCACCTTCAAACAGTCTCATGGCTCGAAAGCTCTCATTCCAGTTGAGTTTGAAGTAAGGAGCCCAAGGGTATTATTATCTCAACAACATTAAGATAGTTGGATGGAAGGAAATGATGAAGAGCTGAAATGCAGCCTTGATCTCATTGAAGAGCTGAGGGATACAATAACCATTAGGCAAGAATAGGTAAAGAGGAGAATGGCCAAGTACTTTGACAAAAATGTTATAGTTAAAGAGTTTGATGTTGGTGATCTTGTCCTCAAGAAAGTGGACGCAGTAGCAAGGTCTGGCTCGGTTAGAAAACTCAATCCAAATTGGACAGGGCCATTCATTATCAAAGAAGTACTCAAGAATGGAGCTTATCATCTCCAAACTTATGAAGGGGAAGATCTATCCCTCACTTGGAGTGGGGAGGATCTCAAGCATTTCTTTTCTTGAAAGCTTGTATTTTTCATTTCTTTATCTCCTTCTTATTTGCAAGCGTTGTGATGGTGTGGTTGTAACATCTTGCATTACATGTATCAGAAGGAAAGTGACGAGATAGATTGTTATCAAAGGCCAAAATCCAACCAAATAGGACATCGACGGATCCTACTTGCTACCCCTTGACTTGAAGCTTGAGATGTAAATCTACCATGACCACAGGTAGCGGGGAGATTTTGCACTTGTGCAGTAGTAGCTCACCAAGCTCATGTAGAGGAACTTTAGGATGCCCGGTCCTTGCTGACACCTGACACACCTCTGCATTAAGGGAGGTCCGGGTGAATGTTCAGCTCTATCATGCATTTTAGGACATCATTACAGTCTTGATGATCCCTAGAGGAAAGCAATGCCGGTGAAACTCCTCAGTATGACCGCACCTGCCCTACTGATCATCGTGCTCTGTAACCCTCGAATACTCATTGGTGTAAGGATAGCCGGAGCGGTCGGTAGCATCTATGACCATCGTCTGATCCCTTGAGTGGCTAGGGTATTACAATCTAAATGATCTCTCGAGGAAAGCAATGTCGGTGTAGCCTTGCAGCACGACCGCACCTGCCCTTTCGATCATTTAGAGTTGTCCATCTCTCTCTTCTCTTTTTCTTCCTAGGGTGTGTTATAATCTAAATGATCTCTTGAGGAAAGCAATGTCGGTGTAGCCTCGTAGCACGACCGCACTTGCCCTTTTGATCATTTAGAATTATTCACCTCTCTCTTTCTTCTCTTTTCTTCTTAGGGTGTTACAGTCGTAATGATCTCTTGAGGAAAGCAATGTCGGTGTAGTCTCGCAGCACGACCGCACCTACCCTTTTGATCATTTCGAGTTGTACACCTCTCAATTCTCAAGTTTCTCTTTTTTATTGAGAATGGGTTGTCTGCAAAATTGAGACAGCCAATCTCTTGAGCATCTGACGGTTATAAAGTGGCGGTCTGAGGCATCAAAAACCACCACCTAAGTCCCTTGATATTGTGATACTCTATGCAGTCTGTAACATCTAAGATCGTCATTTATAACTTTTCGTTTCTATTCAATAAAAGAGCAATCTGGAATATTTGAGACCGTCGATTGGATTTTCATATAAATACACCGGTTGAAAATTGGTTTGGGGTACCCAATACCATCAATTGCGAAATATTTCTAAAAATTTACTCATAATAAGTGGTCTGAGAAGTTGAGACCACTGATTAGATGCCCCCTTCTTCTCTAAAGAATATAAGGATTTTTATGAGTCATCTCCTATAATATAGCGATCTGGTAGAATTGAGATCGCTAGTTATCCACCCTTAGCAAAGGGATTTTTTGAGTATCAAGGGATCAATATGTGTTGAATAGTCATTGATGAAATCTCACTCCTATACTTCTATCAAGGAGTGGCCTGAGTTATTAAAGACCAGCACTCATCTCTTGCTCGAATATCAAGTTTCCTTGAAGATTGAGCGGTCTGATGAAGGAGAGATCACCATTATAAACTATTATTTTTAATCTGAATTACTATGAAGTTTTCTTGTATGTAGCTATTATTTTCAAGTTCAGGAATACCTAAGGCATTGAGATCGAATGTCAGTTCTTTCTCTAAAAATTGTGATCGCATAATATAGAGATCGAGTGTTGTTATTCTGTGATTGATGCTTCCTCGTTGAGGGTTATGATGAGATCACAATTGGTAAGATTGACACAAGCTCAAAAGAGTAAGGAAAATATTCACACAAGAAAAATAGGTTTGACAAAAAAATGTTCCATTTCATTCTATGCATTTACATGGTTCACCCGGTCTCAATAGCAGTGATCAGAAATTAAAAAGAACAAGGAAAATTACAAATATAGAAAATCTAGGCCATTTGACTGCTCATTATCCTCTTCGAAGACCGCTCATCCGATGACAAAGAAACGGTCTCTTCAGAAGACTCTGAGCTTTTATTTGGAATTCTAGACCCAGAACTCAAGCCCGCAGTAGAACTTGTGTCATTGCCTTCAACATACTGGCTCCCGCTCACTTCATCTACGTCACCATCAATCTCAACATCTTTTTCTCCTTCAGCAGTCTCGACTGTCGTGACTGACAGCTCATCTCTCAATCAAGTAGCGTCAGGAAAGAGGTAGACAAATTTCACATCTTTAAATTCTTCGATGAGACCACCACGATCACGGAGTTCCATGATCACTGATTCCGCTGTCTCCTTTATATGTTGCATCATAGCATCCTGAAAATCTTGATTGTCTGCATCATAAGCCGCTTTGTTCGATTGTTGCAAGAAGAAACCAATCAGGTCGCGCGGTCACAAAAAGGAGAATGAGAGGTCGTAGGTAAAGTAATAATTACATCTAACTCTTCTTGTAGACGCTCAATGTCTCTCAGGGCTCTTCGAAGAGACCGCTCCATATGATGGTTCAAGACTGTGCACCTGACGGTCACTTGTGCATAAACTTCAGGGAGCATGCTAGTCTCGAAACGATATGCCTCCCTGACATTTTTCTTTCCATAAAGGGTGGCGGTGACCTCGAAGGCATGACGGGTCAACTTTCCACTCCACGCGGGGAGGTCGGTAGACACTTTCACACTTTTTCCTTTAACGCCCCAATTGAGGAGGGGCTTTCCCTTGGTATCTTTTTTCTTTTTCCCAAATCCGATCAAAGGAAAGAGTTTGTCAGCGGCCTCTGACTCGCTGTCTAGCTCCGCTATCTCGCATTCGAGATCCCTCTTCTTCCTCATCTCCCTTTGAGTGAGCACCTCTTCAGCTGGTGCCACAGGGTCGACTTCAGGGATCGCAAAGTTTGCTAAAAAGAAAACAGTTAGAAAAATAAGGAAGTAAAGATAAGATCTCACAAGACTGCAGAAAACCGCTTACTTTCTTTTGGGACGACCGCAGCGATCTCTGGACAGATCGCTAGATAATGGAGGAGATCGAAGTGTGTGTTCGCCAGAAAGGCTAAGATCTTTAGTTCCTCTTCTGAGATTGTTTTCACTTTCCTGAAAACCTCCTATACTCTTGGAGATGGTAAGCTTTTGAGACCGCCGAGATCGCCTTCAAAGATCAGGAATCTCTCCGTCCAAAAAGGAATTTTATTAGGAAGATTTTGAACTTGTTTACCATTACAAGAAAAATATACTAATCCATTGAATTCTTCTTTCTTTTGCCCATCTTTCAACTACTTAACGGTGAAGGTCGCGCCGAAGAGAGTGAGAGAAAATTTTATCCTTGCCGATCTCAGATAATTAATGAAAACATTCATAAGAATGACAGAGTTGGATGGCAGTTGGGTGAGCACAAGTCCATAGTAATCCATCACTTTAAGAATTTCCCAAGGAAGAGGGAACCTCAAGCCGTAGTCAAAATGATCAATTGGAATAACAAATTTGTTCTCCGCGCCAAAATTTAGTCCCTCATCCTCCAGGGGCGGTCTGACAATAATCTGGTTTTGAATCATATGTTTCCCCAAAAAAGACAAGTATTCATCCTTCAAAAGTATGTTAGGTTTATGACCGGCGCTCAGAAAAATTTCAGCTGTGGAAGCTCGAGCGGTCACCATTACAGGAGATCGTTGAGACCGGTATATTGGGCACATTCAGAAAGTATGAAATAACAATTCTAAGGCCAACTATTTATAGGAGCCAAGGGATATTTTCGTAATGATGACTTTCATCGAGACAGCCTAGCAAGCCATACAGATCGCCGAACCTGCATAAGTTAAGGAAACAACAAGCAGTATTGTCGATCCCAAGAAATTGAGACCTCAGAATTTTTAGGCAGCAACGCAGAATTAAGCCAAGTAAAGAGATCGAAATCACAACAAATTAAGGAATAGAATAAGAAGGAAATCAAATTACCACAATACATATATTACAGAGTTGAATCATCCAGATTAAATGTTCTGAGTTCGCATAAAAACAATAATTATTCTATCTCCTAACCTGGCGTCTTCTCCCAATAAAGGTCGCAACGTCCAGCATTTCATTGACGGTGGACAAATCGGTCGCCAAGATCTGGTTTGCTGACATTGCAGCTCGGTGGATCTTCGCGACCTCCTTATCTACCAGCTCCATGGGAATAACAATGATCTCAAAAGTCGGTCTCTCTTCTGGGAGACCTCCAGAAGTTCCTGGCCTCATCATCATTTTAGCAGGGCCGCCACTGAATGTTGCAACCTCAGCGGACAAGGCGATGACTATCCCCTTATAATATTCCGCATCTTTTTCATCTTTTCGGAGCGCTCGGGTGAGCTCGGCATTTTTAAGATCGCATTCATCGCAAACTTGTTTCTCTTTAGCGCGCAGCTTCTCTTCAAAATCGGCGATGAGAAACCAAAGTTGATCGTCTAGTGCTCGCTCTTGAGCTATCATTGTGTAGACATCCTTTAGCATAGGGTTGAGAATGTCAGCGAGCTGCGGAGGAATCACCAACTTTTGCGGGATCTCCCCTTCTTCAGAAATCTCTGTGGCCTCACCGACATCTGCGATAAAAAGAAGAAAACAGTTAGCTCAACTGCAACAGTTCAAGATTGGAAGAGTCCGTGTAAAGAGAGTACTTGGAAAGAAAATGAGACCGCAGTCACGTAAGGTGCTTTCAACATCTTTCGTGATCGTAGGGTCTGCAGTCAGCAAAGGGCGGTCTGATCCCCCTAAGCGCTCAAGGTCAATTCTTTCCAATTCCCTCTTCTGCAACCTCTCTCCTTCTTTTTAATTCTGCATTACTTACGAGGATGTCATCAGTTTCTATGATGAGGATCTCGCGCTGCTCTTTTGGAGACCTAGGTCGAGGAGCGGGCAGAGGAAGAAACTCCGGCGGTCTCATAGTCAGCTTTGCCTTACCATTTTGTAAGGCAGAGACCGCTGCCATGCCGTTTGTTGCTGCTTGGTCCATCTTAGTCTTCTGGGTAGCAAAAAGATTTTTCAGATCATCAGAGAGCGCGATCTTCTTTTTCTTGATTTAACGAGCCCTTTCTTCCTTTTCCTTCTCCTCATCAATGAGCTTTTTCTTTTTCCTCTTACCCTTCTTCTTCTCTCCCTCTTTAGTGGTCAATGCAGCCCCCTCCTTGGTCTCAATCTTCTTTTTCTCAGCGGCAGTCTGCACTACCAGCTCCTCCTTCTCATTCTTCTCATTGTCCGCAGCGACCTGTGATGCCCTCTCTTCATCCTCTTTTTTCTTCTTTTCAGTGTCGATCAACATCACATCCTCCTTTTCTTTTCTTTCTTTCTCTACAGCGACCTGCACTTCCTTTTCCTCCTCCTTTTTCTCCCTCTCTTCCTAATCATTTTCCTCACTCTCTTCCTTCTCCTTTTTCTCCACCTCAGCCTTCTGCCAGGTTGTTTCCTCTGCGGCCGTCTTCCTTTTAGCGGTCTCTCGCTCTTCAGTGGCCTCCTGAAGGTTCTCAGATTCAAATGGATCGAGCACATGCGAGATTGAATGAACAAAATCATTAGAAGAGTCTTCCTCAAGGTAAGCGATCAACTCCGAGTCCGCTCCTCCTGAAGGAATCAAGACCGCAGAAGGAAAAAGGAGATCGGACTGCCTACTTCCCCTCTCAGAGACATTCACGGGAAGATTTCCAAGATCGTTGCCTTCAGGGAATGAGACCGCATCCTTAGCGGTCACTTCTTTATTCTCACCTCCTTTTCTTTTCTTGGCGGGCTTAATAGGAGAACTTGTACTTTTCCTCTTTGTCATTTTTGAAGATTCTTGCTTGCCCGTGATCTGCTGTCTCATTTTCTCTGCTATGGACTTCCTCTCTTGCATTTGTGCTTTGATAACTCCGGTAGAAGTAGTCTCGCCGGTCTGGGTAGTGACCTGGCTGAGTATCTCTTCAGATTTGTGGCAATCAAAAGTGATAGAGAGATCTTGGAAATTCAGCATGGGAGGACCCGAGGAATTGGCTGACGAATCAACAAACTTGGAGGCCGACAAGACCGTGTCTCCCTTCAATAATTCTGACTGTTTTCCTTCCAAGGAAGAGTTGGCGATCTCCTTCATCAGATCAATATTTGTAGGAGTCGTAGAGACCTTGAACGCCACCGCTTTCTTAGAACTAGCGGTCCCTTTTTCTTTTGGCGAAGTTTCCTTAGGCACCCCCTTGGCCAGAGATCGATTGGTCAGGCGGTTCAGCATGTTCGCCATTATAAAGATCACTAGTTGTCTGAAAAGCAGTGATTGCTGATGGTACAAGCTCGTAGTTCCTTCCAGAAAGTTCTGAATTTTGAAGCCTTGATGCCTTATTTATAGATTCTCAAGCATTTATGGCGGTCGCGGTATCAGTGGTCAAAGAAGACATTTCTGAAGTTCCGGCAAAACTTGAAAATGTGCGGGGATCATGTTTGCCCAGAAGTCCGCGACCTCTCTTTTCTAGTCAGAGCGGCTAGTTCCAGCAGTCTCAATTATATGAGACCGCCCAGACTATCTTCCTCCTTTCTGGCATTCTTCCTAAGGCATGGGCGGTCAGACTCTAGGGAGATCGCCGGACCGCGCGGTCTGGGCCTTTTCTTCATTTTTGTAATTTGCACACCTATTCTCTGCCCCGGCTCTCCTGTATCCCAGGCAGTCAGTAATTTTTGGATCTGCTCATTTGGGCACCCTCCACGTCTATAAATAGAGGGGTAGCGGTACCAGAAAGGGGACTTTTGCTTTGAGCCTCCAGCTTACCACATGTGTAAGCGGTCTCAAATTCTGTCACTTTTCTACCTCTCACTCTGACCTGTTCTAGACCCCATCCTGTAACCTCTTTTGAGATTAATTGAAGCAGATTTTCTCTCAGAGGTCTCCTCTCTGGCATTCTCTGTCTCAAGTAACCTGCACTCTGCTGTCTGTCCCCATCTCTTTCTAGTGTGAGTTTTCGAGGTACAATTTTTGTACCAACAACTCAACTCAGAGAAATGCTTGATATTTGTGACACCTAACCTTGTTGATTGTTTATCACTTTATTGAATATATTGTGATGTGCTGATTTGTAGGTATCTGTACTCCCCGGGATCCATTAGGATTCCCGGGTGAAGGAAAGTGTTACACTATTTTTTGTCAGTCCAACTGACCCTCGCTTTCTGCTTGTTAGAATTTGGTTACAGGGGCTTGTTCGCGCTTGGAGCTGCTTTGCATGTGATGTATGAGGCTTGCATGCCCCATTGTATTGTAATACCTTGTTGTATGAATGCAAACATGTAATTTATGAACTGATATTCATGAACTGTATAAATATCTGGACACTCATTTTTAGTGATTTACTATGTATAGCTTCCACTTAGTTTATTGTACGCACGTTGAGATGGTTTTGTTCTGTTTATCTTTTATAATGTTCTATTTGTATATTCTATGATGTGGGCCTAGCCAAATCAATTAAATTCGGCGGTTACAATTTTTAGTGTTACACAGACACTCTCTAAAATAATACATGGCTACATTTTATTGTGAACTTGTATAAATTGAAAAATGATTGAGTAACGATTCTATTGTCATGGATGTATATGAATGAAGAACATTGCAACAATAATTTCAAACAGTAACAATAACAAGAGAATCTAAAGATAGAAACTCATACATACATATCCAATTTAATTTTCTTTTAGAGAAATCTGTAGGGAAAAACACCATTTGATTTATCTTACAAATTATCTACAAGTGATTTCATAATCTAGGATGTTTTACCCATGTTGTATAGAGAGGGTAATTTTGTCATTAGATGTCCTAGGATATCACACTCGCACTAGAGTGTCAAGACCAGTCCAAATTAAGCACAAAATTTAGTTGAGTTAAACTTACGTCGAATAGAAGTCAACACAACTTCGACTGAAAGTCGAAGCAACTTCGAATACAAGTAGAAGTAACCCAGACTGATGTCAAAGTATAAGTTGAAGTCGACTCAACGTTGAGATATACTCAACGCAGAAGACAGAGCTTGTCGAAGCAATATCAAAAGTCGACGCAACTCCGACTTGAATTCGACGTAGAAGATGAAGTTCAAAGTCCAAGTCTTCAGCTTGACGGATACGTTGATAAGGATTCGATGCAACATAGATATCTGAGTTTATTCAGTGTTGAGAAGGAATTCGAAGTAGCTTCTATTAGAACTCAGAGGCGCATCGATTAAAAGGAAAATGAAGTCAACGTGATGTTAAATACAGACAAAAAATAGAACATGTTCCGCTGTCCTTTTCTGATCCTTTTTCAGAAGGTATCCAAGGATGTAATTCAAATTCTAATGGTTTGTTTATTGACAAGAATGGAATGGGGTACTCCAGAGAGATTTCAAAGACATTCTTGGCAGTAATTCAAATTCATATTGACGGGTCGTGAACAGAAATGGAAAGAAATATATATTATCCAATGGACATTCCTTCTAAGTACATAACAGAAGAGGAAACAAAATTCAAACACTATTCGACATAGAATAAGAAGACAAAGGAATAAAGACAATTAAATTTAATCAAGCTATTTTATTGAGTCTGCTGCTTCTTCTTCCTCAAGCTCTCTTCCTCTCAGACAGAATAAGAAGAACATATTTGTACAAGAAAAACATACAATGGCTCTGCTTCTTCTTCTTCACTTACATCAGGAAGCCATCAAGAGTACAGAGAGATCATCAGGATCACAAGCTCATAACCCTTGAATTCTTTTCTACCTTAAGCAAGGGTTCATTCAAAATAGATCCTGAGGAACACCAACAGAAGAAACATCTTTACATCTTATTCTTCTTTTCTCTCTATCTACTCTGTAATTATTAAAAGATTCCTAAGAACCCCTCTCCAAAGGATTCAGTGGTTCTAAGAGTCTCCTTATCACAAGACTAAGTAGTTGGTTCTAAGAGTCTCCTTGTGAAAAGACTCAGTTAGTGGTTCTAGAGTCTCCTTATCAAAAGACTCAGTGGCTGGTTCTGAGACTCTTCTTATCAAAAGACTTGGGTACTAGATAGTGCATTCCTATCAAGGTGGTAAAAGAGTGCACTACCCATATTTTGGGGAACCACTATAAATCTTGTCTCTTCTGTGTTGTGCTTTTCTGTGTTGTCCCTTTTACTATTTCTGCAATCTGTGTTTAATTTATTCTGTGCTGGTTTTATGATTGAATAGTCATTTGAAGTTCTTATTATGTGCGCATATTTAGTGTAAAAGTTTTAATCTCTATTCACTCCCCCTCTATAGAATATTCAGAGGTTACACTGTGCACTTAAAATTATTATCAGAGAGAGGTTGGTCATAAAGAGGCTAATACCTTGATCAAAAGATCTCCTCACTCATTTCTCTACTTGTAAAACTATTTTCAAAAATAATGAGTTCTAAGGACTATGCATCAATAAGACACCAGTGTGTGATCTTAATAAGTTTACACTCTGGAAGGCCAGAATAAAATTGTACATGAACTCTATTGATGAAAACATCTTTGATGACTTTATTTCAGGCCCCATAACACCAGTCAAAAAGGATGCCAGTGGATCTATGACATAGCAATCTATGCCTAGAGCTGAATGGACAGATGCTGAAAAGAAGCACAAGGCATGTGATGTCAAGGCCATGAACATTCTGGTCTCTACAATGTCTGATGACATTTTCCAGAATATGGCAGACTTCAACTCAGCCAAAGAGATCTATGAATCTCTGTCTAGACTGGTAGAAGGAAGCTCTGATGAAAGAAAAGACACGAAGTCCCTTCTCATATCCCAAAATAAGAACTTTCAAAAGAAAAATGAAGAGAATGTGGCTGAGATGTAAAATAGGTTTAGCCTGATCATAAGTGAGCTCAAGGGATTAGACAAAGAGATATCATTGACATAGATCAATGACAAACTCCTTATGTGTTTCCCAAGCACTTGGGATTCAAGGATCTGGGCCATTAGAGAGTCCAGATGCCACAGAGAGATCTCTACAGATGCTCTACTTGGCAAGCTCAAATCCTATGATCTACTTCTAAAAAGTAGAGCTGAGACTGAAGCCAGAGAAAAGGTCTCAACTCCTAAAGAGAGGAAAATTGCTCTAAAGGCTGCTGGAGGAGAGCCCTCCACCTCTAAGGAAGAGATGTTCAGCCTCTTGGCCAGGAGATTCAAAAGATGGGTCAAGAAAGAAGACTCTAGAAGAAAGGAGAGGGGTTCAAGCAAACCAAGGTTTGACAAAACTCCATAGCAGGAAATAATCTGCTTTTCATGCAGAAAGTCAGGGCATATTGCCCTGAATGTCCTGAGGAACAGAAGCAGCAGCAAGAAGGAGCACAAGAAGAAATCCTTCATGAAGAAGAATAAGAAAAGGGGAAAAGGTTTCATTGCTGAAACCTGGAGTGACTCAGAGTCTGAGTCAAGTTTCTCTCCATATAACAGTGATGAAGAGAGTGCAACTGAAGAAGCCTGTCTAATGGCTTTAGAGGATTCTACTAAAGAAAATTAGGTATCTACATTTGATTAATTTGATTTCTCTTCAGAAGATTTTAAAGACTGTTTTAAAGATTTTTGTCAAGATTATATTAACAGTCAAAAAGAACTTAACACACTTAGAGAAGGTCTAGAAGACCTTAGGAAAGACAATATGTATTTAGTCAACTATGAATTAAGAAATCAGATGTATAGGAAAGAATTAGAAATAGATACACTAACTTCTGGAAACTCTAATTTAAAAGAAAAGTCCACAAAGGCAAAAGCCTTTGAAGACTCACTCAATGGGAGGAGTCAAAAACTCAAAGACATTACATAAAATCTCTCCATGAGATTTAAACATCTTGGTCTGGGAGCAGATCCATCCACAAGCACAATACTCCCTAGCAAACCTGGATGGGAAAATAATATAGTGTTTATTAGACCTACTGTAAAACAAACTAATAATAAACTAGAATCTTGTAAAGAACTGAATAGCAGCCCTAATAAAATCACTGTGTTCAATGGGGTAAATACAACTGATCAAAAAGGAATTCTAGGTAAGCACCCTTTAGAAAATCCAATCAAATATTATAAAATTCTTAGTAAAAGGAATTATGCGTCGAATAGAACTCGACGCAGTTTTAAAGATGCGTCGAATGCAACTCAATGGAGTTCTGCATATACGTTGACATCAACTCGAAGCAAGTATGAGGGTGCATCAAATTCTACTCGACACAACCAATATCTTGCATCGACTTACACTCGATGCAACTATGTAGACACGTTGAATTCCACTCGACGTAACTCTAAAAATGCATCGATTTCTTCTCGATGCAAGTTCCCAATAAATAATTTTCAAACATCTTGACCTCTCTCTCTTATTTCCATGTACAATTTTAGATGTTTTTGCTGCTCTAAATTTAGGCACAAAGCCAAACATTGTTGGCATAATAAACCAACACTTCTTCACCGTAGGAGGTATATTGAAAGACCAACTTATTCTTTCATAACTCCATAGGAAGATAGAAGAAAGAGACCACAACAAGTGAGGGTATATACTAATGTTTAGTTTATGTGCAAAGAGGAGACTATTTTACCCCAAACCAGCAGTGGTATCTGGACAGTGGATGCTCCATGCATATGACTGGAGCAAGAGAATTGTTGGAAAACTACAAGGCCAAGGATGTCCCTAAGGTAATCTTTGGGAATTCCCACTCTTATCAGACCAAAGGATATGGTGTGTTCAGGATTGGGGAAATCTGCTTCTCTAAGGTATCTTATGTTGAAGGTCTTCAACATATTCTAATTAGTATTAGTTAACTATGTGATGGTGAATACAAAGTTGTATTCACTAAGTCCTTATGTCATATAGTTAGCTTTGTAACTAATCAAATAATATTGATTGGACTTAGAAAGGGTAAGGTGTATATAGTAGGTTTTGAGTATGTTAATTCAGAAGTTTGCTTGTTTAACTCTCACCTAGAAAATAATGAATTGTGGCAAAGGAGATTTGGTCATCTGAATTTAAGACAATAGCTAAGCTATCTAAGCTTAACCTAGTAAGAGGCCTACTAATTGGTAAGTTTAAGAAAGACCATCCTTGTGGAGCCTGCCAACTAGGAAAGCAAACCAAGTCATCATTCAAACCAATTGGTAAGAATGATTCCCCTAGAATCCTATATCTCTGTTGCACAAGGACCTATTTGCTCCTATCTCCACTCAAAGCTTAGTAGGCAAGTTCTATACATTAGTCATTGTAGATGACTTTTCTAGATTCAGCTGGGTGTTCTTTCTAAAAGCTAAGTTAGACACCTTCAAGATGCTCTCACGATTCATTAGACGGATTCAATATAAATTCAATACTCAGGTTGTTATGATCATGAGTGATCATTGTTGGATCTTGAGGCGCCCTTAGAGGGGGGTGAATGAGGGTTTTAGAAAACTTTAGGATTTTAAGAAAAACTTTGGTGATTTTCTAATAAGTAAATTGAAACAAAAGTAAGGATCTAGAAATAAGAAATGAAATCAATTTTATTTAACATGAAAAGACATGATTATCATTAATAAAATTTGATTACAAAATCTGATTTCTATGATGCTAGAAATCAAGGAGAATATGAAATACTCTTTTCATTTTCTATACTGACTCTTCTCACTAAGAACCGGTTGGCTTTAGCTAATCTTTCCCCAGATACGTCCTCAAGCCGCTCTAGCCTTTCTATCCTCAGAAAGGCCTCAAGCACCCCCTAGATCTACTCCCTAGACCTAATCGCCAAAACTGCGACGAATTCCCCCTAAGCCGCGCACGGACCTAGTCGTCAACAACTACGGCGAATTCACTAAACAATCACAATGAGAGAGGTACAACAAAATATAAAAGATAGGTAAAAACTCCCTATGAAGAATTCTAGATAGGGCAAAGACCCGCTGAATATTGTCGAAGTCAAAGCGTGAGTTCTTCACATTGGGTGAGCATTGATCCGATCCTCCTTTGAATTCTTCTCTTGAATTTGTGTGGGAGATGGTGGTCTGAAATTACGGCCCTTACAAAGTTTCTGAAGTACTAGAATACGGCTCCTTGGAATCTCTAGTTGAAGAGAACGAATGCCACCTATTTATAGGACTGGAAGCTAACGTCGGCATTAAGGCTAACGCCAGGTGTTGACTCAATATAGAAATAATTTGATGGCTCGGATTTTCAAAACAGGAAGGAGATTATGCATCTTTGGAAACATTCATTTTAGGCAACCTTAATGCTGGCGTTGAGGCTAACGCCTGGCGTTAAGTCAAATCATTCCCAAAATGCTCCTACAATCACAACAACTTCCCTCCATGCCATCTTTGTCTTGGTGGGAACGAAAGTTAATGTCGGCGTTAA
Organism: Dactylorhiza incarnata; assembly: GCA_033032865.1. NCBI lineage: Eukaryota > Viridiplantae > Streptophyta > Magnoliopsida > Asparagales > Orchidaceae > Dactylorhiza > Dactylorhiza incarnata. The sequence goes on from JAWHQI010000005.1 coordinate 25,460,045, forward strand.
GTCCTAACGCCTGGCATTAGACGACATTCAACATTTCATCTTGTGAGCAAGTCCAGACTAACAATGTAGCATCCTAGTGTCAATTTTGTTCAAACTTGCATGCTAAAAACACAATGGCAAACAAGATCAAATACAAGTAGGATTTGTTATTCTCAAATCAAAGGGATGCAGAAAACTGTGTTCCAAGAATCTCCCCCTTTTGATGATAACAAATCCAATAGTGATAAATCAGAATCATATATAAGAGATGTGTTTTTAGAAAGATATATGACACTAAACAACATAGAAATAAGAGTTATAATTATAGTTTGTTAAATTGTGCTCCCCTTACTTAAGTGCTCCCCCTTAGTGAATGCTCCCATAAACTAGATTCATGCTCCCCCTTAGTGAATCCTACACCTTAAATCATTAAGATTTATCATTTTATTCTCCTCCTTTTGTAATTAGCAAAAGTGGGTGGAGTGAAAACGAAACTAAAATAAAGAAGACAAAAGTTGGGACAAACTAAGAGAGGATAAGAGTTTTGTTTTAAGCATAAAGTAGGTCATGATCGAGCTAAGAGAGTGAGTAGCACAGTGGATAAAAAAAGTGATATGATAAGCATGAGTAATAACATCCCATGTACTTAAACAAGTCATTCTTCCACTTGTTAAAAGATTTTGAAAGATACAAGTGAAGAAGAGACCTTAAAGATAAGCATGATAAAGCATGACAAAAGTACATAATCAAATCAACAATGTGGAAAAGCAAAACAAAGTTACTAAGATTAATATTTTTGTAAAGAATTTTTTTTGTATTGGTTTGACTCTTCCAACAATATGTCTAGACTCTTCACATTTGAGCATTAACTTTGAAAATTTTCCATAACTAATGGGCAAGCATGATTTGTCATATTCAAAAAGATAAGAGCTACAATGTTACTAATTCATATTTCAAGAAAAAAACATTGTATAAATCATGCATTGCAATCTAGTGCTTTTACTTAAGTTTTTAGAGAATCATGTAAATATGCATTAGGATCCAATTCTCATGAGTAGAAGCTTTATGAACAACAATGATGTGTGCATAAAAGTGTTTTGATAAGAGTATACAAGTGAAATAATCAAAACACATGACATATGTAATGAAATAGTAAAACAATATTAAGATGTAATCTTATAATTCCTTTCACACATCAATTCTAGAATAGAATTTCAAGGCACATAAAAAGATTACAATTACTATGGTACTTCACCCACACAATGTTCATTAAGACTTATCAGGGAGTGAATTATTGCTTGGGTGATCACATAAGCATGATTTTATAAATTTCTATTTTAAGTTATCCGGTGTAAACATAGAAGTGATAAATAAAATGTGTTTGCACAAGTACTTTATAATTCTTTCCAAGGTGCTCAACCTCACAATGCTCATTAAGACTTATCAGGAGGGTGAGTAGTGCTTGGTGGAGTTATCTTTGTCATTTTATTTCATATTTTTTATTTTAGGATAAAAGGTCTCCGAATTCACTTATTTTTACAAACACTAACAATATTGAAATAACACTTATATATGTGCAAGAAATATTTTGTTTGAAAGATGGTGTAGGTAATATAGACACACAACTTAATAAGTTAAAGCTATTACACTACACAATCATGCAAGACTAAGATTATGAGCACATGTAGATTACCAAGATAATGAGTGAATGAATCATTGATTAACATAAAACATTACTCATACTTAGAGGCATGCTTAGGCAATCGTACGCAATTTTCTATAAACCATTTCTTTGCACATAATAAGATTAAGGTTAAGGCATGACAAGATAAAACAATGTTTACGAAACTTGAAATGAAAAATAGAAATTGAAGAAAAATCCTTAAGTGTATGCCATATCAATTTTGGCCATTTGTAATGAAAATACTAAGATGTTTTGCTCATGTGAAGTTTTATAATCAAAACATATTTTTGTAAATATTGGAAACAAACAAATGACAAAAGTATATTTTTCAACATTTTTGGATTATTTAATTTTATTTGTATTTTTGAAATAAGATAAATAAGAAACAATTCAAATCTGAGAAAACAAACAGAGAAAATGCATGAGAAAATACCAAAAATAAATTAGAAAAAATAGAATGAAAATTTGGCCAGAGAAGCTACCATCTGGTGTTAACTTCTTAACCCCAAAATAGAACACTATTTTCTTGGGGTTTTGAAAAAAAAATCTTTGGATTAGAGTTTATGTATATATACCTTCTTAGTGTAGAAATTTCAGAGAAATTGGAGATGTTTAAAAGGCCCATTAAGCATATTTTTATTTGTATAAAGATGGTTTTTATATTTTTTATTGGTTTTTCAAATACTTGTATTTTATAAGATCATTAAAACTAAAAATGATAAAATATGCAAAACACAAGATAAGCATGTTTGATCAAAACAAGAATGCTTGAATAATATAATCATAAAGAGTGCATGCAAAACATATGATATAGGTATATCCTAGAGTATTATACCCTAACTATATGCCTACTCACTAGCCCCGTACTAAGAGATGGATGGGCATGAGGAGCTGCACACATGTCATAGGTTGGGGTGTTAATCCCATATACACACAATAGAGAACACTCAACCTAGCACTCTTTCCCCCTAGTGCCTCGCAAGGCCCTAATGGAACCTTCTCCGGTTAAGTACAAGACATGAATTAGAGGTTAGGTCTTCTAATGCATATAATCCTACGCCCTCGTTATTGTGAGATGCATAATGTGGGTGAATGATCATGGACAACCTAAGCATTTTGTCCGATGGAATCGATTTATAAACTATGGCTTTTGTGCGAGATTGATTTCTAATTATAGTTAATTTTAATACTGCATAGTTATTATGAATTTTAACTTTCAATTTTTCTACTTTAAAATTAATTCATTATGGCAATATAAGATAACTAGCATGAATAATATTTATTAGATGATAATGATGAGTTTGAAAGCAATGTTACGCCATAAGATTAATATAGACAATGTTGCATGTATTCAAAAATAGTGATTCAATTTTTAGACATAGAATGAAGTGATGATTCTATATAATTTATTCTTATTGATATAAAATTTCTTCTATGGTCTACATATAAATGAGATACATGCAAGTCATAAAACATTCATATGATGACAATGATCGTAAACCATATGTTGGAAGCAATGGGATCTTTTGTAGTTATGTTTAATGTTTGAATTTAAGAGATCTTTTGATTTTGCATAATTATAATAAATAATCATTAATTTTATCGCATTGAAATTTAGGCACTCATAATTAATTATTCATAATGATGTAAGTGAAGTATTTAAAACAATTCATATTCATCCATTTCAAAATATTAAAGAGAAAGATTGTAAGGTGAATAATGAATATAATGTGAAAATATTTTTGGTTATTTTTGAAAGGTTTTATAAATTTTCTCTTTGATTTTAATTAATATTAGCAAACCATATATGTACAACCCTCATATTTGCAGAGCTGGGGTGACCCGACGCAGTTGAGATTGCAATAGAGAAAATAGTCGTGGCGCAGTAGATCAACTAGTTGGAGATAATCGAGACTGACCGAACCAAGAAAAAAAGGCCCAGGAGGAGGCTTCCCAACTTGGGCGAGTGGGCCATGGGTCCACTCGCCCAAGTCTTTGGGCGAGCAGACCAATAGTCCACTCACCCAATGTGATGGGCGAGTGGACCATTGGTCCACTCGCCCAAGGCTCTAGGCGAGTGGACCATAGGTCCACTCGCCCAAGGCTCTAGGCGAGTGGACCATAGGTCCACTCGCCCAAGGCTCTGAGCGAGTGGACCAAGGGTCGACTCGCCCGAGCTGGGGGGCGAGTGGACCTATGGTCCACTCGCCCCGAGCTATTGGGCAAATGGACCTATGGTCCACTCCCCCAGTTGGCTGAGTGGACCATGAGGTCCACTCGCCCAGTTCAACTAGTGGACCTCAGACCACTTTTCTAGCCTTCGGCAAGGGGGGATTGGACGTCTCATCACCCACTCGCCCCTTCCTATTTTTGGTCATTCAGGTTCGTAGTTGAGTTGCGGATAGCAGATTTTTGGCTATTCGCAGCCCAATTTTGGGAAGTCTATAAATAGACCCCTATGGGCACCTTGGGAAGGGTTGATCTCTCCTCTCCCTCGCGTGTGACTTGAGAGCAAGCACTCTACACCCCCCCCCCCCCCCCCTGTCAGTTAAGGTTGACGGTGAGGTGATCCTTAGTGCCCTCCAAGGTGCCTAGGCTCAGTATTGGCTTGGGAGGGGAAGCTCTCTTTGAACTTCCGAGTTTGTGGTGGGACCTCCTCACTACAGCTCAAGGGGTCTGTTTCAAGTTCCAAGTCTTCTTCGGTGTAGGGTCCTTCTGCTCTCAGCAACTAGTCAAGTGTTCTAGCTAAGGTCAAGTAAGGGTCAGCTGCATACCCATTGCGAATGTCGAGACTAGTTCTCTGGTTTCAACATTCTGGTGTGGTGAGCGTGGAAACAACTAGTTCGGAAAGCTCTAAGCAAGTCTCATGGCTGGAAGCGAAGAGCTGGGGATCTCGCCCCCTACCAGCGAGTACGTGAAGAAGAGTGACTTTAAAGAGTTCAGGAAGTCGATCCTGGAGCTCTTGTGGGTCGCACTCCCCCCTTACGACGAGTGCTCAACACCGCCTGCACCTGTGCTCGTCTTGCCATCTCCAACGAAGATAAAGCAAGCACGTCGACAAGGGAAGGCACTAGCCTCAGAGGAAGGCTTGAGCCTCCAGGCGCAAGTGCTCTTCAACAGCTCTCCTAGGATCGGCTACCCCGGCAAGGAGGTAGGGAGAACGCCTTCGACTCGCCAGGAAGTATGGGGGAATCCCTTTTGCGAATTGATCATCTCAGCTCCCATTCCAGATGGGTTCAGCGAGTCCGCCATATCTTACTACGCTGGCAAGGACGACCCTCTCCAGCATCTCCAGTGGTATGAAGACATGGTATCGATCAGGCAGATGACGGACGCCTTCAAGTGCAGACTCTTCGCCGTCACATTCAAGGGAGAGGCAAAAGACTGGTTCCACCAGCTCCTATCAGGTATCATTTACAGCTTCAAGGACTTGCGTCGGAGTTTCTTGTTGAGGTTCTCCACCTCGAAGAAGGGGAGGAAGGGGGCAAAGTCCCTGTTCTTGATTCAACAAAAGCGGGGGGAGACGCTGGGAAGCTACACAAATCAGTTCCAGAAATAAGCCCTCCACCTCCAGGTTGACCAGAGAAGCGGGAGGGACCAGGAGAAAGAGAAGGAATAAGAAGGCGAAGAAAGTAGAGAAGGTGATGGAAGAGATGACCGAGATACATGTGGCCGATTATGCGTGAGAAGGCGCATTGTAATAAATATGTAACCTACCTATGATGGATGAAAAGGGTTTAGAGTCAGCACCTTAGGTAAGACCCCGACTAGAGACCACTGACCGGGCTCAGTAATGTTGGCAGTTGGGAGGCTCATCGGGTCAACTCGTTATAGTTAAGGCTTCGGGAAGAGAAATCGTCTCAAGGAGGTGTTGAGTTCCTCTGCCTCCAAGTGAGCTAAGCTCCTAGGATGTGGACCAGCTCTCTATCCCCAGTTGGTTTGGGAAGTTGTTGAGTTCCTCCGCCTCCAGGTGAGCTAAGCTCCTTGGACGTGGACAGGTTCTCCTCCCCCAGTTGGTTTGGGAATGTGTTGAGTTCCTCCGCCTACAAGTGAGCTAAGCTCCTAGGACGTGGACCGGTTCTCCACCACCAGTTGGTTTGGGAAGGTGTTGAGTTCCTTCGCCTCCAAGTGAGCTAAGCTCCTAGGACATGGACCGGTTCGCCGCCCCTAGTTGGTTTGGGAAGGTGTTGAGTTCCTCCGCCTCCAGATGATCTAGGCTCCTAGGATGTGGACTGGTTCTCTTCCCCCAATTAGTTTGGGAAGGTGTTAAGTTCCTACGCCTCCAGGTGGGCTAAGCCCTTAGGAAGTGTTGAAGTTCTCTACACTCAGTTGTTCCGGGGCAGTGTTTAGTTCCCTCCATATCAGGTTGAGTTCGACTCGACCAGAAATATTGAGTTCCCTCCATCTTAGGTTGAGTTCGGCTCGGCTAGAGATGTTGAGTACCCTCCATCTCAGGTTAAGTTCGGCTCGACCAGAGATGTTGAGTTCCCTCCATCTCAGTTTGAGTTCAGCTCGACCAGAGATGTTGAGTTCCCTCCATCCCAGGTTGAGTTCGGCTCGCCTAGTGATGTTGAGTCCCCTCCATCTCAGGTTGAGTTCGGCTCAACCAGAGATGTTGAGTCCCCTCCATCTCAAGTTGAGTTCAGCTCGGCCAGAGATGTTGAGTTCCCTCCATCCCAAGTTGAGTTCGGCTCGACTAGAGATGTTGAGTCCTCTCCATCTCAGGTTGAGTTCGGCTCGGCTAGAGATGTTGAGACCCCTTCATCTCAGGTTGAGTTCGGCTCGACCAGATATATTGAGTCCCCTCCATTTCAGGTTGAGTTTGGCTCGACCAGAGATGTTGAGTTCCCTCCATCCTAGGTTGAGTTTGACCCGACTAGAGATGTTGAGTCCCCTCCATCTCAGTTGAGTTTGGCTCGACCAGAGATATTGAGTCCCCTCCGTCTCAGGTTGAGTTCAGCTCGACCAGAGATGTTGAGTTCCCTCCGTCTCAGGTTGAGTTCGGCTCGACTAGAGATGTTGAGTCCCCTCCATCTCAGGTTGAGTTCGGCTCGACCAGAGATGTTGAGTTCCCTCCATCCCAGGTTGAGTTTGACTCGACTAGAGATGTTGAGTCCCCTCCATCTCAGGTTGAGTTTGACTCGACCAGAGATGTTGAGTCCCCTCTGTCTTAGGTTGAGATCGGCTCGACCAGAGATGTTGAGTTCCCTCCGTCTCAGGTTGAGTTCGGCTCGACCAGAGATGTTGAGTCAACTCCATCTCAGGTTGAGTTTGGCTCGACCAGAGATGTTGAGTTCCCTCCATACCAGGTTGAGTTCCCTCCATCCCAGGTTGAGTTCGACTCGACTAGAGATGTTGAGTCCCTTCCATCTCAGGTTGAGTTTGGCTCTACCAGAGATGTTGAGTCCCCTCCATCTCAGGTTGAGTTCGGCTCGACCAGAGATGTTGAGTCACTCCATTTCAGGTTGAGTTCGGCTCGACTAGAGATGTTGAGTCCCCTCCATCTCAGGTTGAGTTCGGCTCGACCAGAGATGTTGAGTTCCCTCCGTCTCAGGTTGAGTTCGGCTCGACTAGAGATGTTGAGTCCCCTCCATCTCAGGTTGAGTTTGACTCGACTAGAGATGTTGAGTCCCCTCTACCTTAGGTTTAGTTCGGCTCGACCAGAGATGTTGAGTTCCCTCCGTCTCAGGTTGAGTTCAGCTCGACTAGAAATGTTGAGTCCCCTCCATCTTAGGTTGAGTTCGACTCGACTAGAGATGTTGAGTCCACTCCAGCTCAGGTTGAGTTCGGCTCGACCAGAGATGTTGAGGTCCTCTCCACCACTAGTTGAGCTCGGCTCGGCTCGACTAGAGGTGTTGAGTTTTCCTTCACCTCAGGTCGAGTTTAGCTCGACCAGAGGTGATGAGCTTTCTCCACCTTCAGTTGAGCTCGGCTCACAGGAGGATTGTTAAGTGGAGAAAGGTTCACCTTCCACCTCAGGTTGAGTTCAGCTCGACTAGAGGTGTTGAGTTTTCCTCCACCTCAGGTCGAGTTTAGCTCGGTCAGAGGTGTTGAGCTTTCTCCGCCTTCAGTAGAGATCGGCTTACAGGAGGTTGTTAAGTGAAGAAAGGTTCACCTTCCACCTCAAGTCGAGTTCAGCTCGACTAGAGGTATTGAGTTGTCCTCCGCCTCAGGTCGAGTCCAGCTGGAGAGCTCGACTAGAGTAACCAATTGGTGGGGCCCTACAGGGATTCCTCTAAAGCCTCACCTACTCATCAAATAGGTGGGTTGGACTTTCTTTCTGAGCTTGAGACAAGCTCAAAAAGAGCGGGGATTGTATACAACCCTCATATTTGCCGAGATGGGGTGACCCGACGCAGTTGAGATCGCAATAGAGAAAATAGCTGTGACGTAGTAGATCAACTAGTTGGAGACAATCGAGACTGACCGAACCAAGAAAAAGTCCCAGGAGGAGGCTTCCCAACTTGGGCGAGCGGACCAATGGTCCACTCGCCCAATGTGTTGGGCGAGTGGACCCTTGGTCCAATCGCTCAAGGCTCTGAGCGAGTGGACCAATGGTCCACTCGTCCGAGCTGGGGGCAAGTGGACCTATGGTCCACTCACCCCGATCTATTGGGCAAGTGGACCTATGGTCCACTCGCCTAGTTGGTTGAGTGGACCATGAGGTCCACTCGCCCAGTTCAGTTGGTGGACCTCGGTCCACTTTTCTAGCCTTCGGCAAGGGGGGAGTGGACGTCTCATCTCCCGCTCACCCCCCTCCTGTTTTGGTCGTTCATGTTCATAGTTGAGCTGCGGATAGCAGATTTTTGGCTATCCGCACCCCAATTTTGGGAAGTCTATAAATAGACATACCCCCATGGGCACCTTGGGAAGGGTTGGTCTCTCCTCTCCCTCGTGTGTGACTTTAGAGAAAGCACTCCACCCCCCCTATCAGTTAAGGTTGATGGTGAGGTGATCCTTAGTGCCCTCCAAGGTGCCCAGGCGCAACATTAGCTTGGGAGGGGAAGCTCTCTTTGAACTTCCGGGTTTGTGGTGGGACCTCCTCGCTGCAGCTCAAGGGTTCTATTTCAAGTTCCAAGTCTTCTTCGGTGCTGGGTCCTTCGGCTCTCAGCAACTAGTCAAGTGTTCTAGCTCAGGTCAAGTAAGGATCAGCTGCATACCCGTTGCGAACGTCGAGGCCGGTTCTCTGGTTTCAACAATATATTTGTATATATATATATACTTTCAAATTTTATTATTCAACTTTGCTTTAACATAACATGGCATGATATAACTAGCATAGACATTGATTTCTACTTATAGTGAGTGTCAATGCTAGAATGAACAGTTATGGTTACAAGATGCAATGTTATGTAAGCATTTCATACATACGATTGATTTGCATGCATTCAACATAGAGCTTCAACCAAAATGTTCATAGACCTAGAATGACGTGATTTAATTTTGTGAGTTATTTTCGATAAGTACATGGTTAATTCTAAGGTCAAGATAAGAATGAGATACATGCAAATTCAAGACATAATTCATACGTAAGGATGTTATGAAAAATAATGGAATCTATTCCAATTGTATTTATTTTGAGAAATTTAAAGGATCATTAATTCTTATGATGAGTTGAATGTCTTAAACATGAGATAGATAAATTATCTATTACTATATGATAAATTATTCATTTTTATTTTAATTATTTGTAGTGAAAGATTGATTGTGAAGATGTTATTGGTCATTTGCACTTATTTATTTATTTTTATTTAGCGTAAATATGACCAAAACATATACAAGTTTTTTTGAATAAGAAGAGAATGGTAATTAAAGTAGTAATATAATTTTTCTGAAATTAATAATTAGAGAAATCAGAATTTTTAAGAAACACTGTGTTGCCGCCAGCGTTAGAACCTAACGCCAGGCGCCAACACTAAAGCTGAGATTTTTAATTTAACCACATAAATTTTTTTATCTTTCAGTTCTGATTTTTCATGATTATTATTAAGCATGATAGGGGCAATCAAATGATGCAAGGATATTAAATAGATAAGCAAAAAAGACTTGTGCATTTTAAACATTTAGCCTAAGACCCCTAATATTCCTTTCAAATCCATTTTTGACAATTATTTGATTAGTCTTGATAATATCATATAACAAATTTAGTTTTCAATTTATAATGATAATATAAGACATTTATAGGAAATGGATTTAGAATGATAAAAATTAAAAGGATAGACAGGTCACTTGAGAAATGATATGACTTTTGTCCAATTTCATTCAATTTGATTCATTAATGAGTTTTTGGCTTAATGTGTGAAAAGTCATATCACAGGTTATATAGAGTGTCCTTAGCATGTTGGCTCAAGAAAAATATAAGAAAAAACTAACAAAAATAAAAAAGGAGATTACGCATATCATGAAGTAGAGTATTGATATTTCATTTTTAATTGTTTCTACTTCATGCAAATGATTGGACACTAATGAATGAGAGATTTAGGTATCCAAAGGGAACCAAGTGGGATGGTTCTTTGTGTACCCAGATACATCGAGTTGGCTTTTGGGGAGACAAGAATGAATGGACCCTTTCATTTGACATTAGTGCATCATTCTTAAGTATGGGTCTCAATTCATACCTTGGACAAACATTATTTTTATTTTTCAAATTTCCATAGTTATTTACTTGAATATTTGGATAAAAATGATTTTTGATTTTATTATTTATAGGAAATTTGATATAACCTCAGTAGTGTATCAATGTATAAGAAGTGCAACTAACAAGTAATATGTCAATGGCAGAGTATAAGCAAGTAGTGAAATAGCACAGAAGTAAGCAGTTCATAACGTACCTTAACTTATATGATTGCACATACAAACTTATAAGTTAAGGTTTCCAATTTGGAACTCATCATATAAAAGAGCCCATACTAATTTATATGATGGACCCGATGAGGTGCAATGTTATGATCATGATAGGATGAATGCAATGCACTGACTATGATATGATGAACTCAACCATGCATTTTTCCTATGTCGACATAGACCTATAGTCCCTCTTTTCGAGGGTACTAACCACTCAGGCACCTCACGTCGTGGACAGACAGAGACTGTGGAATGGGCTCCTCCACAACTAGGCGGGTATGAACACTACCAAACCTAGGCCTATGTACACCTTAATGCTAAGAACACACATAGGAGCCCATGCGTACTGCTCGCATCATGCTGAGTCTTCATAACACGGAATGGGTCGTGGGAAGGGAACACCAAGAACACAGCCCAACCGGTCTAGAGTCTAACTGTCGGCTTCTGTCGGTGTCACGGCTAGCAATCCTTTAGACCCGGCACAAGTAATCCTCCAACTAGGATCATTACACCACCGTGTGTAATCCATGCACATTCATGTAATTCCCATGCATACCCATGCTATCAAGCACCCAAGGACTCACTGAAGGAGTCTCTTTACCTTTCTCATCATACCTGTTCAGCAGATGCTAACTAGCATCCAAGGCCCCCAACAACCGGGCCTCCCAACATTTCACCATAAGATTTTTGGGTTTTTCTAAATACCATTCATAATGATATGAACACATCAAATGTGCGCAGCGGAAGAAAACTAGAACAACCCAAAGAGTAAGGATCTTGCGGATCTCATGAATCAAAAGATTAGGAAAGCAAAATGCAAAATACCTTCGCGGGATTGAGTCAATACTCAACCAAGGTGCTCCAAGAAGGAATCTGGTAGACTAAATCTGAGTTCCAAGAACCGAAATGTATCGGCTCCTCTACAACGATCCACACAAACGATGGAGAACCCCAAAGCCTTGTCGAACAAGGAATGGGTCGGAGTAGGAAGCTCTCAGCATCCCCACGGACTGCTAGATCCGAGACAGGGGAGGCGGCGACCGTCGGCGGCGGATCTCGACGGACAGAAAGAACGAGAAGCCCTCTTGCGGAACTTTTTTGGACGGTTGTTCTCTTCTAAAAACGCGAATCAGTCTATCCCGTATCTTTCGAAGACCTAATCGCGTTCCTTTTATACGCAAGGTATAAAACAGGCTATCCGCAGACCAGAGGAAAAAACAGAACATTTATGTCTAGATTTACACATTCGCCGAATTTAACATATTTCGACTAAACGCTTTAGCCGATTCGACTCAGATTCGGCGAAACCCTTTCGACGAATTCGTCTATATAAATTCGGCTATATAAATTCGATTATATGATTTCAACGAAACAATTTCGTCTATATAAATTCGGTGAAACCCTTTAGCCGAATTTGTCACTTATTCAACTAAACACTTTAGCCGAATTCGACTTAGCCGAATTCGTCTAAACCCTTTAGCCGAATTCGTCTAAACCCTTTAGCCGAATTCGTCTAAACCCTTTACCAGAATTCGTCTAAACCCTTTAGCCGAATTCGTCTAAACCCTTTAGCCGAATTCGTCTAAACCCTTTAGCCGAATTCGTCTAGTATAAATCCATTCGTTTAAACACTTTAAACGATTTCCTATTGAGACATTCTCAACTTGATTCCAAGCAGTCACAGGATTGGTCCTCCACTCATATCCAATATGAGTAAGGCCAACACAATCCTTTCTCCAACTTCTCCAAATGCTTTTATGTGCTACCCTATAGGCTCATATTGCGTTGGCAGTAAGACTAACTGTTGATTGCTTTGAGATCACCTCAGAAACTCCAACAGTCTCCCACTTGATCACAAAGTATCAACAAAAGTCTCACAAACAATGAGCGGCATCAAGCAATACATCATTGATACCCAAGCAATAAGAGTTCATAACTCAATAAGTCTATCTTAACCAATGTATCAGCATTGTCATGTTCCTTTGTCCCTTTCATCCGGATAGAACTAGAGGCATGAACTGTGTCACCCTCATAATTATTCAATCCTAGTTTCCTGATCTAGAATAGATCTTAAGAAAGTGGTAAGCTCAATATCATATATTGGCTCAACCCAGCATGGCCATGCATTTCTCAGTCTCATTCCATCAAGGGGGGCCATGGATGTAACTCCTGTCATAAAGGAGGACAAATCCCATATCTGTCCACACACAAACACCCAAATGAATCGTAACATACCCAATAACCACCATTATCATCAACCTTTCTCAAGGAAGACTTTAGATGGCATCAAAGTACGCTCTTCCTCACTTGATGAATGTTGTGACTTCAGGTCAAAGAACTACAAACACCATTGTCAGATGAGACCTACTTGTGATACGTTCATATAACAATCCACAAAGTAGTCTCATGGTGGGTCTGTCCAGTACATCTTGTTCACTAACAAGCACCCATGTGATGACTTGATATCACAATATCATGACCTGTGAGAACCGGTCATCAGTCAACGCACATGCTAGCCTTAACGTATCATCATTGCCCTTCAACTTCTATGATGATACTCCGACTAGGGACCATTTAAGAATGAATCTTCTGGTTATACATGGGCCCTCACATTCAAGTCACGTACTTGAATTCCTATGGAAGCAAACAGACTAAGGGCATTTATTATGCTAATTAATTTATCAAATAAATACTATTGACATAATATTAAGAACTTGCCATAAATGTAAAATGAAAAACACAGTATACATTATAATTCATCAAATGAATAAACAACCAACAAACATACAATCCACAAGGCTCCCACTAAAGACGATCATTCAGGTATCTAATACCCATTGATCTAACATGACCATCATGCTTCTTTTATGCAAGAGGCTTTGTTAGTGGATCCGCTGTGTTTTCTTCAGTCGGTACTCTGCAAATGTTCACATCTCCTCGATCGACAATCTCTCAAATAAGATGGAACCGCCGAAGTATGTGCTTGGAGCGCTGATGAGATCTAGGTTCCTTAGCTTGAGAAATTGCACCGTTATTGTCACAGTAGAGAACTACGGGACCAACAATGCTAGGAACTACATCTAGCTCGCCGATGAATTTCCTAATCCACACAGCCTCCTTTGCCGCATTTGCAGCAGCAATATACTAGGCCTCAGTCGTAGAATCGGAAACTGTCTCTTGCTTGGAACTCTTCCAGCTTACAGCTCCTCCATTAAGGCAAAATACAAAACCTGATTGAGACTTTGAATCGTCCCTATCAGTTTGGAAGCTAGCATCCGTGTAACCATTTACAACGAGCTCTTCCTCTCCACCAAACACCAAGAACATATCCTTAGTCCTTCTCAAGTACTTTAGGATATTCTGGACAGCTATCCAGTGACCATCACCAGGATCAGACTGATACCTGCTCGTCAAGCTTAAAGCATAAGAGACATCGGGTCGAGTACACAACATTGCATACATGATTGATCCAATTGCCGAAGCATATGGAATCAACTTCATGCGGTCCTTATCTTCCAAATATTTAGGGCACTGGTCCTTAGAGAGATTCACACCATGAGACATGGGTAAGAATCCTTTCTTGGACTCAAGCATGTTGAACCGTTTCAACACCTTGTCAATGTATGTACTCTGGGTCAAACCCAGCAACTTCTTCGATCTATCTCTATAGATCTTAATACCAAGTATGTAAGTCGCTTCACCCAAGTCCTTCATAGAAAAGCAGTTCCCTAGGTTGTTCTTAACAACTTGCAGGGTCGGAATGTCATTCCTGATCAGCAGTATGTCATCTACATACAATATCAGGAAGACAACAATGCTTCCACTAATCTTCTTGTAAACACAAGGCTCATCCTCATTCTTGATGAAACAAAACTCTTTGATTTTCTCATCAAAACGAAGATTCCAACTTCGAGAAGCTTGTTTCAATCCATATATGGATCGATTCAACTTGCATATTTTAGTGACTTCACTTGGAGATACAAAACCCTCGGGTTGTGTCATATACACTTCCTCAAGGAGGTTTCCATTAAGGAAAGCCATTTTGACGTCCATTTGCCAGATCTCGTAGTCATAATACGCAGCAATAGCAAGTAGAATTCTGATGGACTTGACCATAGCTACAGGGGAAAAGGTTTCATCATAGTCAACACCATGAATTTGCCTGAAACCTTTATCCACCAGCCGGCCTTTGAATGTCTGTACATTCCCATCCATGTCGGTCTTCTTCTTGAAGACCCACTTGCACCCTATGGGTTGTACCCCTTCAGGTGGTTCCACCAAGGTCCAAACTTGGTTTGTGTACATGGAGTCCATTTCAGATTTCATGGCCTCAAGCCACTTCTCGGAGTCTGGTCCATTCATAGCCTCTTGGTAGATTGCAGGCTCATCATCATGATCCATAAGCAACACATTACCTATTTGGGTCATGAGAAATTGTTGGGGGTTGTATCCACAATCACCTGGATTTGAAGGTGTCCCCTAGTGAACTAAATTGAATTGAGTATGTATTTGATGAACTCTCTTTAGATGTATTGTGACAGGTCATAATGTTAAGTGCACACCAAAGTCAGGTTGCAATGGATCACCAAACACAGTTCTAGACAATGTAATCCCTCATTGTGTAGAACAAAGTGTTGGTTCATGTGTAATCTCTCTTTTGGGGTGCACTTCATATTCTCACAACTGAAGGCTTTCAAGGTTGAGGAGTGGAGCAGGTTTTCAGAAGAAAAGGAATTTTTGCTAAGTCAATTCGTCGAGATGTCACGAGAAGTCCCGATGACTCCCGACGAATCCTGACAGAAGCCGATTTTCCATTTTGAAGAAGAAAATTCTGCTGCCAAGTCCATTCGTCGGCTGTTCTCGTGAACTCCTGACGAATGTCGACGAATCCTGACAGAAGCCAATTTTCCAGGTTGAAGAAGAAAGTTCTGCGGCCAAGTCCATTCGTCGGATGTTCTCGTGAACTCCCGACGAATGTTGACGAATGCTGACAGAAGTCAAAAAGGCAGCTTTGTGAAGGAATCTGTGCGGCTAAGTCAATTCGTCGAAAGTTCTCGAGAACTCCCGACGAATCCTGATGAATGTAAACAGAGATGGTTTTCAATCTTTTGCTCAGTCTTTTTAATGACTAAGTCAATTCGTCGAGTGTTCACATGAAGTCTCGACGAATGACGGACAGACGGATTTCAAAAATATGTTTCGTTTTTTGAAAATTAGGGTTGGCCGCCATGTGCAGCACACGTGTCGATCATTCCTTGTCTGTCGCCCTAGCCGTTGGAGTTCTTCTTATAAATAGTCTTTTATTTTAGGGCAAACGATAATATTATTCAACTCGATAGAAAGAGAAGAACCCAGCCGTCTTCCTCCTTGCTCGCTGAACAAGTTTTTCTGAGATCTAACTTCTGCGCCCTCAAGACTCGTTCTTCAGTGCTGTTCGAGATTTCTCAGATAAGAAGGCTTTTGATAAGAAGCCTATTCAGATCAGGTTTGCCGAGTTTCCTTTCTTCCAAATCTTTGAAGATCCAAGCTTTCGTTCTCAAGGAAGAAGAAGACTCAGTTTTTCCAAGATCTGAAGTTAATCTCTGTCGAGATTTAATAGAAGCATTTTATTTCAAACTCTATTTGATTTCTGTAGGAGATTTTTCTCCGAGTTATTTTGTAGGAGTTGTTTACTCCGAGTTGTATGAGTTGTTCTCCGAGTTTGTAGGAGCAGTTGTCTCCGAGTGTAGGATTAGTTGATAAATCCGAGTTTTGGTGAAGTTGTCGATGCTAGCCCGAAGTGCTAGATAAGCGAAGCGGGAGAGAGGAGTACCCACCTTGGGGAACCTCTATAAATCTTGTGTCTCTGTGCTGTGATTTTTCTTGTTGAGTGTGCACTTAATTTTTATTCCGCAATTGCAGTAGAGATCACTTATTCACCCCCCCCCCCCCCCCCCCCCCGCCCCTTTAGGTGATTTAGGTAGACAACGACTTCTTTCAATTGGTATCAAAGCTAGGTTATCTTTAAGAGGTTAACACCTAGATTAAAGATCCCTCCTCGTTGTCAAGATCTCTCTCTATGGACAGAGGCATGGAAAGATTTTCCTCCAAGCTCCCAGTTTGCACTAAGGAAAATTTCCCCATGTGGAAGGAAAGAGTTATCTTCTACATGGAAGCAAATGATCCCCGTATCTCCCAGATAGTTAAGGAAGGTCCCGTCATTCCTACAGTTGCTTCTACCATTGATCCTACCAAAAAGGTACCAAAGAAACTAATGGATATGACAAAGGATGAAATTGCACTTGACTCTGGATAAGAAAGCGAAGCACATCATAGCAGGTGCAATTGATGATTCTATGCTACAAAATTTGATTCACTGCAAGTCTGCAAAAGAAATGTGGGATTCTATTATGGTTTTGATGGAAGGTACTGAAGAAGTTCGAGATGACAGGAAGTCTTTACTAAACCAAGAATATGAAGCCTTCAAGCAACAAGGCAAAGACACAATTTCTGACACCTACGAGAAATTCTTCAAGATTGTAAACGGGTTGAGAAACTATGGAAGAGAATTCACCACGGGTGAACTAAACGATAAATTCCTTAGATCCCTCTCTAAGGAATGGGACCCCAAAGTGATAGCTATCAGAGAGTATGGTAAGTTGGCTACTACTGAGCCACAGATTCTATATGGGAAGCTGCTTTCCCATGAGCTGAAGTTGAATATCAGGAAGACAGAAGAGGAAAGCAGTAGGAACTCTGGCAAGGAAAAGCCCATTGCTCTAAAGGCTGAAAGCTCCCGGAGAAGTAGGGCCCTGTCCCCTGTGAGGGATGAATCTTCTGAGGATAAAGCTGAAAACACTTCTGAAGAATCAGAACTATCTGAAGGAGAATTCTCCCTCCTTTCCAAGCAATTCAAAAAGTTGCTTAACAAGAGGAGACAAACGAGAAAAGGCTCATCTTCCTCAAGAGATCACAGGAGATCACACCGTGACAGAAACGATAGGTATGGTTCTAAACCGAACAAACATGATTTTACTGAACCCGTTTGTTATTGTTGTAAAAAGCCAGGGCACATGATAGCTGATTGCCCACACAAGAAGAAGGAATCTTCAAGAAAAGAAGAAAAGAAGTCCTTCAAAGGAAAGAAGAAAGAGGAGAAGAGTTTTGTTGCCAAGAAGTTCAAGACTCTAAGTGATAGTGACTCAAATGAGTCTAACTCAGATGAAGAGGCATTCTTTGGACTAATGGCCATGTCAGATGATGACAAAGATGTTGTTCCTTTCACCGGTCAGGTATTATCTTCTACACCTCTTTCATGTTCAGAAACGGCATCTGATGCAAATGAAAGCTACTATTCGGAAGAGGATTCTGAGTTGACTGCTAAGTATGAGGAAATGTTGAAGGGTTTTAATAAGTGTCGAAAGCTTGTTAAAACTCAATCAAAGGAGATTCAATCCCTAAAGGATCAAGAATCAAACCTGAGAAAGGAGATTGAAGAATCTAACCTACTCAGGGATGAAATCTTATCCTTGAAGATTGCTCTCTCCGAGGCCACTTCAGCAGGCATTCAGAAGAGTGAAATTATTAATGATTTGACAAAACAGCTTGAGGCTGAAAAGAAGATCACTATGAACTTCTCTAAGCCCAAGACAGTTCTGCCTATCATAGACACTTTCACTGCTAGTTCTGGTAGTAGTGGCTTGGGCCATGTTGCTGAAAAGAGTCTAAGTAAGTCAGCCAAAAGAAGAGCTGTTAAAGCAAAGGGTAAAGGTCCACAGTGTGCTCCAAATTTCAAGAAGGTGATTTTTCCTACGAACACCTATGATTTTGAGAGCATGTATGGTCACTTCAGCAGACCAACTCATGTTAAGCCTGCCAAGGTGAACTCAGTGTGGACCAGACCCAGAAACTTTGGATCTAGCTCCCTCAAGGCTCCTTATGAAGAAGTTCAATTGAAGCATCATGGACCATTCGTTCATGGATCAAATGCTAAGAAAGCACCGCAGGTCAAGCCTATTGTGCCTAAGAATTGTGTATGTTGCACCAACGAGACCTCTACCTCCAAGGTTGCTCCTCCTGCAAAGCCACCCATTCAAAAGGCTCAGCAGAACACAAAGAGGAGATACAATAGATTTGAATGCTGGTGATGTGGCAAAATTGGTCATTTTGCCATAGATTGTTGGTTCAATCATACTGTGCCAAGAACTCTACGAGTTAACAGTGCAAGCCCGACCACTTGCAATGTTAATGTTCCAAGTGGTGTTCCACTAACAAGGAACCAAGGGCCCAAAAATGTTTGGGTTCCTAAGGGGTATTGATCATGCTTGCAGGAATGTCCAAAGGCCAACGAAATTCCCATCTGGTATTTGGACAGTGGTTGCTCTCAGCATATGACCGGGAGAAGAAGACTACTTCAGGATTATGTTCCAGTTGAGAATGGGCCTAAAGTAAAGTTTGGCCGATCTGAACGAGGTATTATTATTGGTTATGGTTCAATAACCAACGGCTCAGTCATTTTCACACGCGTAGCTCATGTGAAAGGATTGAAATACAATCTGATTAGCATAAGCCAACTGTGTGACAAAGGCTATACCGTTGAGTTCTTTAGAGATAGATGCCTGATAAAGATGTCCGTGTCTGCGGAAACTATTTTAACAGGCTCTAGAATTAGTGGTATTTACTGTTTAGACTTTATATGCTTACAGTCTTCTACCCCAGTGTGTTTTGTTGCCAAAGATAGTGCATCTCTCTGTGACCAATGGCACAAGAGATTAGCACATATTAATTTCAAAACTATATCTATGTTATTTTCTCACAACTTGGTAAGGGATGCCCCCAAAGTTAAATGCATTAAAGAAAGCCTTTGCCATGCTTGCCAAATGGGTAAGCAAACAAAGGCTAGCTTTAAGAGCATAATTGGCAATAATTCTACCAGATGTCTCCATCTGCTGCATATGGATTTATTTGGTCCAATGTTAGTTAGAAGCTTAGGTTGGAAAGCTTACACCTTGGTTATTGTTGATGATTACTCCCGGTTTGCATGGGTATTCTTTCTAAAACTTAAGTCTGAAACCTTCGGCATATTCACTAATTTTGTCAAGCTCATTCAGAATGAACTTGACTGTTCAGTGGTCAAAATTAGAAGTGACCATGGAACAGAATTTCAGTCTGGGGCCATGACAGAGTTTTGTGAAAGTCAAGGTATCTCCCATGAGTTTTCCTCTCCTCGTACTCCACTGCAAAATGGAGTAGCCGAGAGAAAGAATAGAACCCTCATAGAAGCTGGCAGGTCTATGTTGAGTGATTCTGCTCTTCCAGAATATTTCTGGGCAGAAGCTATCAACACAGCTTGCCATGTGCAAAACAGAGCACTCATCAATAAGAACCATCGTAAGACCCCATATGAGATTCTAAAGGGCAGAAAACCAAAGATTTCATATTTTAGAATTTTTGGCAGTAAATGCTATGTACTTAACAATAGGAAGCATCCTACAACCAAGTTTAGTGAAAAATGTTTTGAAGGTATTTTCGTAGGATATAGTAGCCATAGTAAGGCATATAGGATTTTCAATAAGAAAACTCTGGTGGTGGAGGAAACAGTCCATGTTGTATTTGATGAGACGAGCCTGCTGCATAGCAACTCGTCTAGTGTGTTCATTGAAGATGCAGGTGAAAAGCTAAAGGAACTCTCTATGCAAGATGGAGTAAAAATCACAGATGATGCTCCAAAGTTAGCAGAAGAGATCTCGGATCACTCAGAAGATGAACAAGAAGTTCATGAAGAAGAAGATATTCCAGAGGTGGCTGAACCTCAAGTTGCTCTTGAAAATGCAAATAACTTGGGAGTCAGATATTCAAGAGATCATCCAGCTGATCAGGTTATCGGAGATCCTTCAAGCAGAGTTCTAACGAGAAGAGGTACAACTAATGAAGTTTTACGTTTAAGTTTTCTTTCACAGATTGAGCCGAAGAAGTTTGAAGAAGCAAACACCGATCCATCCTGGATCCTTGCTATGCAAGAAGAGCTCAACCAATTCAAGAGATGTAAAGTTTGGGAGTTAGTACCAAGACCCAAAGGACAAAATGTAATTGGAACCAAATGGGTCTACCGGAACAAGCTTGATGAAAAGGGCATCATTACAAAGAACAAAGCAAGACTGGTTGCACAAGGATACAAGCAAGAAGAAGGAATTGATTTTGATCAAACTTTTGCACCAGTAGCAAGACTTGAAGCCATCAGATTATTTCTGGCTTATGCTGCATATAAGGGCTTTAAGGTTTTCCAGATGGATGTGAAGTCAGCCTTCCTGAACGGAGACCTTAAAGAGGAAGTATATGTAGCTCAGCCTCCAGGTTTTGTAGATTCTAACTTTCCTGATCATGTATATTATCTACATAAGGCTTTGTATGGTCTCAACCAGGCACCCCGAGCCTGGTATGAGACATTGTCCAGGTTCCTTCTTGAGAACAAATTCACAAGAGGAACAATAGATAAGACATTGTTTCTTAGGGAAGTAAAAAGGCGAGATTTTGCTAGTGCAAATCTATGTTGATGATATTATATTTGGTTCTACAGATGACAAACTTTGCAAAAAGTTTTCCAACTTGATGCAAGGTAAGTTTGAAATGAGCAGCATGGGAGAGCTGAAATATTTCTTAGGACTCCAGGTGCACCAATCTGGAGATGGAATTTTCTTCTCTCAGACAAAGTTCACCAAAGAGCTCCTCGAGAAATTTGGAATGGAGAGTGCAACCTCTATGAGGACTCCAATGGGCTCAAGTATGTCTCTGGACAAGGATGAGAAAGGGAAACCTTTTGATGAAACCAAGTACAGAAGCATAATTGGGTCCTTGCTCTACCTTACTGCCAGTAGGCCCGATATAATGTTTTCAACATGTGTTTGTGCCAAGTATCAGGTGAACTGTAAAGAATCTCATTATGCCGCTGCAAAGAGGATTTTGAGATACCTTAAGGGTACACCAAATCTCGGCTTATGGTACCCGAGAAGCAATGATTTTGAACTAATTGGCTTTTCAGATGCTGATTTTGCAGGTAGCAAAGATGATAGAAAAAGTACATCAGGAACTTGCCAATTCTTGGGAAAAAGGCTTGTGTCATGGAGTAGCAAGAAGCAAAATTGTGTTGCAATATCAACTACTGAATCGGAGTATATCTCTGCCGGCAGTTGCTGTGCACAACTTTTGTGGATAAAGAATCAGCTTGAGGACTATAATTTAAAGCTCACAGAAATCCCCATGTTCTGTGACTCCTAAAGTGTTATTGCCATAGCTAATAATCCAGTCTCTCATAGCAGAAATAAGCACATCGAGCTTCGCTACCACTTCATCCGAGAACATGTTGAGAGTAAGGATATTACTTTGTTATATGTTAATACTGACAAACAAATTGCAGATATTTTTACAAAGCCTCTGGACGAGACCAAGTTCAATTTCTTCAAAATGGAACTTGGAATGCTTAACAAGGAATCATGAGGACAAGAATATTGGAATTTCACGAAATTACACGGGATTTCACAGGATAAAAACAGAAAATTTCATGAAGTTTCACGGGATTTCACATGTCAATATATCTCTCTTCTCGGACACGTTTCTCGTGAACCCTCATTATTAAATACAATTTATTGGATCTGAAGAGCCATCCGTGAAATTAGGTACGCGCCTAAATTTACTTTATATATATATAAAAACAAAGAGAGCCCGTGATTCCACGCATTCTTCCGTGAAACCCTTCCCGTCTCTCCGTCTCCCTCGATTCTTCCATGAAACATTGTTTCTCTTCTCCGATTCCGTCAAGCTCGATGGCGCCCAAAGCCGTTGGAGGTCTGCATTCAGGTGGAGAGCTAGTGCGAGGTAGCTTTCGAACTGCTTCAGATGAGTTCAGAAACATTATCTTAATG
This sequence comes from Dactylorhiza incarnata, assembly GCA_033032865.1. Taxonomy (NCBI): domain Eukaryota; kingdom Viridiplantae; phylum Streptophyta; class Magnoliopsida; order Asparagales; family Orchidaceae; genus Dactylorhiza; species Dactylorhiza incarnata. Next base: position 25,482,449 of record JAWHQI010000005.1, read on the forward strand.
CTTGATGTCGCCGGGCTTAGCTATGTCTTGGAAGAGCCGGCTAAAATTCTCGAACAAGACGTTCTTGAGTTCTACAGAAATGCAAAAATCTCTGGTCAAGGCAAGAAGATAAAGAGCAGCATCAGGTCTTGCAAAATCGTTTTGAAGGCTAGTGGCATTAACAGGATTTTGAGGATGCCTGAAGTCGAATCAGAAGAAGTGTTTGTTAAAGATTTTCTCCAGGCTAAAAGATTCTGTGGCATTCTTGATGAAGGTTCAAAGATAAGAAGAAAATTCATGAATGAAGGAGGTAAGCTTCTGTGTGATATTTTAGGAAAAGTCTTATTGTGCAAGGTAGGTTCCCATGACTACCTATCTGAAGATGCCTTTAAAATTCACACAGCTATTATTTGTAGAAAGAATTTTAATTTTGGTGAAGTTCTTTTTGAGAAAATTAAAGACAGCTTTCATGCCCCAAATTTTGGTAGAATTATTAGTTTGTTGCTGAATGGTAGCAATCCAGATTTTTTTAATCTTGGAAGAGGTATACCCATCCATCACACTAAGAAAATCAAGTCCTCTATTTTCTCCAAATGGGAAAGGGTCATTCCAAAGGGTGGAGTCAAGATTGTTGTTAGTGTTGATGAGGACCCTGTGCAAAATGAGAATAGGACTCATGAAGAAGGACAACCCTCAAGGGGTAGTGAACCCAGCACAGCTCCTGAACAAGGCAGAGGTGAACATGTTGAGGGGGAGCTTCCAACCCCAAGAGACATTGCTGAAAGTAGTGCTGCTTCAAAGGAATTTCCTCCCAGTGACATTGATCCAGTTGAAACTGATCCAGTGTATGTTGATCCAGTCAGTCCTGCTGCTCCTGATACTGTTCCTGACCTAGAAGGTCAAGGTAAATCTGTTGCTGAAGATGAAGCTGCTACATTAGAAGACTCCAGAAGATCCCCAGAGTTTGCTTATAATTCAGAACATAATGAAGACTTGGCAGATCATGAATCTGTTCCTTCTGAGAAATCAGACTCTATGGAGATGGGTAGTCTTGGTGCTCAGTTGGAGCTAGCAAAGAAGATGTCTTTAACTGAGGGGGAGAGAGAACAGGAAGACATATTTATGGGTGAATCTACAGTCCCTCCTGTGCTGCTCTTGCCCCCTCCAGAGAATATTTTGAGAAAATCTCCAAGAGCAACTGTGCTTGATAAGCAAGCACAGTCTACTAGTTTTGTTGCTGATAGAGTCTCTCCTGATGATTTTGAAACTGGAGAGAGCTCTCACTCTTCCTTGCTCAAGTCAATTTCAACCTTGCTGCAAGCTCAAACAGAGCATTTTGATCAGTCCATCAAATCAGTCTATCAGAAAATAGATAAAGTTGATAGTGCTTTGAGGCAGGAAATGGCTGAGATAAGACATGAAATGGGCAAATTCAAGAATGATCAAGAAGCTTGGATGTCAAAAGCAGGAAAAGCTTTGGACCACACCAATCAAGGAGTTGGACATGCTCTAAAGAACCTGCATCAGGTTGCTGAAGATGTCCTTCATCTGAATACTGCTCAAGCAACTCTCAACTCTGCTCATGATCAAGGGATTACTTTTCTGGATAATCAAGTTGAGAGGCAGCTGAACAAACTCTATACCCTCCTACATGAAGATGTCATAAAGGGGGAGGAGAGTATTGTATCTAAGATAGAATAAAGTGCTGGTAGAGTGAATGACTTGGATGGAAATGTATTTTCCAAGATGCAAGAGCTTAAGGAGAACATATTACAAAATGTTGTAGATGTGAATTGGTACACTCATGAATCTACAAGCTGGCTGTTCAAAGAAGTTGCAGGCATGCTTGGACTCACTGTGGTGGACAAGATGCCAGATGGTCCTTCTTCAAGTGTTCCAGGTCCAAGTGCTCCAAATTCTTCTCATTTTCCTGTTGAGGATCCTGATTTTGCTATAGCAGACATCCCAGTTTCCTCCTATCAAGAATTCTGGGATTATCTAATGCTTGAGAGCTCCAAAGCTCCTGAATCTTCTGAAAAATCTTTGAAAAGGAAGATCTTTGGTGATAAACCTTCTGCAAAAAGGTCTAATCCTCACAAGAAGATCAGAGAATTCTATGATATGCCTCCTCCAAGAAATTTCCAAGAAAGCTGGAGTCCCTTTTCAAAGGATATCATTCTTACAGCTTTCAACTTAGTCAGTAGGCAAAATGAAAGTGTCAGTAAACATTACAGTCAGGAGGAATGGGATAAGTTCAAGAAAAGGACAACTGAAAGGAGAATTCATTTCAAGATAGGTGGATCTAAAGAGACTGCTCCTGATAGATATTGGCCCAAGCCAAAGGCATTCTTTGAGAGAATGGAATCTGAACAGAGAAAGAGAGCTGAGGCAGTGGACAGAATTTTTGGAAAGATGAAAGGCAAGGACCAAGCATGAGCTGAGTTGTTCTGGAATCATGCTGTTTTTCTTTGTTTATATATATATATATATATATATATTTGTGTTTGGATAAAACATTGATTCTCTCTTTAAATTATCACTGCCTGGTTGTGCTGTTTTTATTCAATTATACTTTCTGTGCAATTCAACTTAGTGCATAGGGTTATGACATCTTCAAATAGGGGGAGATTGTTGGGTATTGTATCCACAATCACCTGGATTTGAAGGTGTCCCCTAGTGAACTAAATTGAATTGAGTATGTATTTGATGAACTCTCTTTAGATGTATTGTGACAGGTCATAATGCTAAGTGCACACCAAAGTCATGTTGCAATGGATCACCAAACACAGTTCTAGACAATGTAATCACTCATTGTGTAGAACAAAGTGTTGGTTCATGTGTAATCTCTCTTTTGGGGTGCACTTCATATTCTCACAACTGAAGGCTTTCAAGGTTGAGGAGTGGAGCAGGTTTTCAGAAGAAAAGGAATTTTTGCTAAGTCAATTCGTCGAGATGTCACGAGAAGTCCTGATGACTCCCGACGAATCCTGACAGAAGCCAATTTTCCAGGTTGAAGAAGAAAGTTCTGCGGCCAAGTCCATTCGTCGGATGCTCTCGTGAACTCCCGACGAATGTCGATGAATGCTGACAGAAGTCAAAAAGGCTGCTTTGTGAAGGAATCTGTGCGGCTAAGTCAATTCGTCGAAAGTTCTCGAGAACTCCCGACGAATTCCGACGAATGTAAACAGAGATGGTTTTCAAGCTTTTGCTCAGTCTTTTTAATGACTAAGTCAATTCGTCGAGTGTTCACGTGAAGTCTCGATGAATGACGGACAGACGGATTTCAAAAATATGTTTCGTTTTTTGAAAATTAGGGTTGGCCGCCATGTGCAGCACACATGTCGATCATTCCTTATCTGTCGCCCTAGCCGTTGGAGTTCTTCTTATAAATAGTCTTTTATTTTAGGGCAAACGATAATAGTATTCAAATCGATAGAAAGAGAAGAACCCAGCCGTCTTCCTCCTTGCTCGCTGAACAAGTTTTTCTGAGATCTAACTTATGCGCCCTCAAGACTCATTCTTCAGTGTTGTTCGAGATTTCTCAGATAAGAAGGCTTTTGATTTATTTGTTGCTCCATATTTTTTAAGATCTTTTCAAGAAAATCAAAAGGCCTATTCAGATCAGGTTTGCCGAGTTTCCTTTCTTCCAAATCTTTGAAGATCCAAGCTTTCGTTCTCAAGGAAGAAGAAGACTCAGTTTTTCCAAGATCTGAAGTTAATCTCTGTCGAGATTTAATATAAGCATTTTATTTCAAACTCTATTTGATTCCTGTAGGAGATTTTTCTCCGAGTTATTTTGTAGGAGTTGTTTACTCCGAGTTGTAGGAGTTACTCTCCGAGTTTGTAGGAGTCGTTGTCTCCGAGTGTAGTATTTGTTGATAAATCCGAGTTTTGGTGAAGTTGTCGACGCTAGCCCGAAGTGCTAGCTAGGCGAAGCGGGAGAGAGGATTACCCACCTTGGGGAACCTCTATAAATCTTGTCTCTGTGCTGTGATTTTTCTTGTTGAGTGTGCACTTAATTTTTATTCCGCAATCGCAGTAGAGATCACCTATTCACCCCCCCCCCCCTTAGGTTATTTAGGTAGACAACGACTTCTTTCAGAAATCCATTTCTCTTAGGCTCAAATCTTGGTCTACCAGATCTACGTAGGACTTGTGTTTCTTGAGCAGGCTCTCCAGCTACAACTTCTTGTAGTCCTTGCTCAGGTTCCAATTCCGGTTCGTTCATTGTTTGTGGCTCTTGAACTTCTTCAAGTTCTACCATTGCAGTCTTTCTGGATAAGAACTCTTTCTCCAAAAAGACACCAGTCCTTGCGACAAACACTTTGCCCTCAGACGGCAAGTAGAAGTAGTATCCTTTGGTCTCCCTAGGATACCCCAATAGATAACATTTATCAAATTTGGGTTCCAGCTTGTCAGGCATTTGACGTCGCACGTATGCCTCACAGCCCCAAATCTTGATGAACAACATACTAGGACGCTTCCCAGTCCATATCTCATATGGTGTCTTTAGAATCGTTTTCGTTGGAACTCGATTTAGTGTGAAAGCAGCAGTCTCTAAAGCAAAACCCCAAAAGGAAACGGGCAAATCTACATGACTCATTATCGATCGCACCATGTCTAACAAGGTACAATTCCTCCTCTCAAAAACACCATTATGCTGAGGTGTTCCGGGCGGAGTGAGCTGTGATACAATACCACAATCTTTCAGATGATCACGAAACTCATGACTCAGATATTCGCCACCTTGATCAGATCGGAGTGCTTTTATCCTTTTTCCCAGTTAGTTCTCTACTTCATTTTTAAACACTTTGAACTTTTCAAAGGTCTCGGATTTGTTCTTCATAAGAAACACGTATCCGTATCTACTAAAATCATCAGTAAATGTAACGAAGTAGTAGAACCCACCTCTAGCCATAGAACTCATGGGTCCGCATACATCACTATGTATTATACCCAAGAGATCATCAGCCCTCTCATTACAACTAGTGAAAGGAGATTTCGTCATCTTGCCTAATAAACATGACTCGCATCTCTCAAATGAGTCCAGTAGTCCATCTTTATGGAGCTTGGATATGCGTTTCTCGTTTATATGGCCTAAACGACAATGTCAAAGGTACGTAGGATTCGAATCATTTATTTTTAGTCTTTTAGTATTTTCTACATTATAGATCGGATGGTCTAAGTTCAAAACACATAAACCATTAAACAATTGGGCTACACCATAACAAACATCATTCATAAAAATCGAACAACAATTGTTCTTAATTATAAATGAAAAGCCTTTCATGTCAAGACATGATATGGATATAATGTTTCTAATTATGGCTTGAACAAAATAACAGTTATCTAATTCTATTACAAGCCCAGTGGGCAAAGAAAGACAATAGACACCAACGGCGATGGCAGCAACTCTTGCTCCATTCCCGACGTGCAGGTCTACCTCCCCTTTACCCAGCATTCTTCTCCTTCTCAGTTCCTGCACATTTGTACAAATGTGAGAACCGCATCTAGTATCCAATACCCAAGATGAAGGAGCAGAAAGGTTTATCTCTATAACATAAATACCTGAAGTGGAAGTCACACTTCCCTTCTTCTTTTGCAGATCCTCAATGTATAGGTGACAATTCCGCCTCCAATGCCCTGCCTTACCGCAGTGGTGGCATTTTCCTTCTTTCGCCGGACCTTTCCTTTTCAGTGCAGAAGACTTGGGATCAAGATGAGACTTAGATCCTATCTTCGTCTTCTTGAATCCCTTAGTCTTGCCCTTGCTTTTATGCACCATCAGTATGGGGCTAGCAGGCTTGACCTTCTTCATATTATTTTTAGCAGTTCGCAACATGCCTAGGAGCCCGGGCAGTGTCTTGTCTATTTCATTCATGTTATAGTTCAAGACGAACTGCTCATAACTGTCCGGCAACGATTGCAGGATCAGATCCGTGGCCAACTCTTGGCCCAAGGGAAAACCCAGTCTTTCAAGGTTCTCTATATACCCAATCATTTTGAGTACGTGAGTCCCTACTGAGTCTCGAGCTCCCATTTTGCACTGAAATAATGCCTTAGATATGTCAAACCTCTCTTGTCGGGCTTGCCCCTCGAACATTTTTTTGAGGTGTCCGATTATCTCATAACCACACATGCTCTCATATTGCTTCTGAAGCTCAGAGGACATGGTAGCAAGCATGAGGCATTCCACATCCAAGGTATCATCCTGATACTTCTTGTAAGCATCTTTATCTGCTCTCGGAGCATTTCCGGTCGGCTCTGTGGGGGCTTCACCTTCCAAGACATAGAGCTTGCGCTCTTGCCTGAGAACAATTCTCAGGTTCCTATACCAGTCGAGGAAGTTCGTCCCGTTGAGCTTGTCCTTCTCAAGAATAGCTCTCAGGGACAGGGTGGAGTGAGATCCACTTGCCATGGAAATTCTACAATGAATTCACAAAACTTTTAGTACTGTATTTCGAAATACATTTTATATTAATAAGGACTTTTATTAAAAGCTCCCACTATTTTTAATCAAATCGACAACCCTTAATTTCAATTCGGAGAGTTTATGCGAGCTTCTCTCTTAGTGGACAAGATCCGTATTTCACCAACACAATGAGTCCGCTTTGGCGTTCCTCTCATAATGCGGTTATTTAGGTAGACAACATTTGTCAATTGCATCACTATGCAACTCTTGTATGGTTGGTGAATAACTCTTTATTCGCATCCATCATATGGAGCATGCCAACCTTATGCCTCTAGGCACTCAATCTTTGAGGTCACCTAGTTAAGTTAGACCCGATGTCGACAGTGGGATATCACAATTATCCGCTCGCCCCCTAACCAAGATAGATTAATGCACCTTGCTTTGGCAAGCCCACACTTCATCGATCGAGGCAGGAAGAGTGTCATCCATCGGAAGGCATTTGTATACTTAATATTGGACAAGGGATTTTATTTTTCATTTAATGAACATTTCATCGTGATTAACATTTAATCACCGTGCACATACACAAAATAGAAATACTACATTCGCAAAACAAATGCATCCCCTATGTGCACATAAAAGGATTATCAACAGTTTGATAAAAGGGGCTAAATCTGAATACTTTGAATGTTGAAACCGATTTCTCGATCTCTTGTGGAGCTCGGGGCCCTCACCGAAATGAGAGGCAGCTAGCCATTACCGGTCCCTCGGGAGAGGTAAGGCCGACGATTCGAGCAAAGAACAAAGACCCTAGTCTCAGCGAGGAGGTCCCTCCACTAACCCGGAAGATCGTTGAGCGCTTCCCCTCCCAAGCCAAAGCTAAGACTCGGGCACCTTGGAGAGCTAGAGAGCCCAAACCAAAGCGACCTAGGGAGAGAAGAGCTCAAAGATAATGAACCGGTTCTCTACCAAGGTGCCCTTTGAGGTCTATTTATAGATTTTGGTTTTGTCGTCTGTCAATAACCAAATCCCGCTGTCCATTCTCACTATCCGCACACCGGATTGGTCTGCAAACAGCCAAACTCCGCTGTTTGGAGAGGCTGAACGCAGACCACCAGGGGCCTCTTGGTAAAAAATCCCTTCCCGGACTTTTACGGGGCGAGCCAGCCCGCTTCGCGACCTCCCTCGCGAGTGGAGCTCACGAGCCTCTGGGTCGGCGAACCCCAGGGGTATTATCGGCACATTACATGGCTCGCTCGCCCGCACTACCTCGGCGAGTCCCCGGATGACTATCTGCTCTCCCGCTAGGCGGGCTCGCCTAGCGAACTCCTTCCCCGAATGGTTGGGCTCGCCAATAGCGACCCGGCCAAGCCGACCTCCCTCGCGAGTGGAGCTCGCGAGCCTCTGGGTCGGCGAACCCCAGGATGGCTATCCGCACCCCAAAACGGCTAACTGTACCCCAAAACGGCTAACTGTACCCCAAGGTGGCTAACTGTACCCCAAGGTGGCTAACTGTACCCCAAGGTTCCGGGCTCGCTCGCCTGCGCAATTTTGCTCTTCCTTGGCCTGCCTCGCCGGAGTTCAGGGTTCGCCCCTCCTGGCTCGCCTCCTCGAGCGCGAGCTGCTGATCTCTTCCTGGCGAATATCGGGGTTGTACACAATCCCCGCTCTTCGCGAAGACTAATGTCCTCGCGAAGAATCGTCCAACCACGGATATTCGACCGCCCCCAGATGACCTGTCAGGAATCTTTGGTGGGACCCACCATGCAGGTTATAAATACCGTCCCGAGCCCCCACCGGTGCGTGTCGCTTCTTTTCCTTCCTTCCCTGTCTTAGCTGCCGGGAGATGCCGATTTCCGAAGAAGCAGAGGCTCGCCTGAGGGCTTTGAGAGCCGGCGGGCTACCTTCCACGACCAAGGTACCCGCCTGGATGAGCCGGCCGCCCCCCGCCCAGTCGCCAAAAGTCAAGAAGGCGAAAGCGGTTCGCCTCTCTGGGGACGACTCCGTGGTGCTGGACTCCTCTCCGGACGATCGCCGCCCCGAGAAGGTATGAGTTATTCGAATTCACGCCGATAAGTTGCTCTTCATTCTTTTCCCCTCGCAGGATACTTTGCCGAGCGAGATCGTTGAGGAACGTGCTGAGGGGTCTCGGAAAAGCCAGCAGGTGGACACGAACCTCGCTGGGAAAGACACCACCGGTACGATCTGGATCTCGCCTGCCGTAATACTTGTCAACCCTATATGATCTCCTACCCCTTTCTTACAGCCTCGCCCCTGAAATCCCCGATCCGCCCGTCGTCGCGGCCTCCATCTCCGGCCCCTCCAGGTAGGATCGCTGACAAGCCCGGGTTCCAGCTTCTGACGAGCGAGGAGACCGGTGGCTCCGCCCCTCCGAAGATTCTCCCGACCAATAGCACGGCTTATCCTGCCGGCCTGGGCAAGTCTCTTTACCCCCATTATGGAAACGTGTTCCAGGGCCGTCCTTCGGGTTCTCGCCCCCCTCTCGGTAAGCGTTATGGCCTTGCCAACCTCCTGCGTGACCTCGTGCTCATTATCTGACGTGAGATCTTGCAGATAATGCCGAGAATCCGCACACCAATTCTGAACTAGGCGACGACGAGATGTCCCCCCTCCCTGATCAGGTGGAGGAATTTTTAGGTGATCCGCGAGATCCCGAGACGATGAAACAGCGAGCCGCGGAACTCTTGAGGAAGCATGGGCGAATGCTCATGGACCTCAATATGCAAGCGAGGCGGGATAGGGAAGCCGCGGAGGATAGGCACGCGGTCCTGATGGAGGAGTGTGCGAGGCTCCGGCAAGCGAGACACCGCGATCAGGATGAGGTCGCCACAACGCCGGAGGTATACATAGCGAGGATGAGGGACTACGCCTTCCTCACGGATCGGGAGGGTCGCCTGGCGGAGGAATATTATAATTCTAGGGCACCGCCGAGATCAGGGTCGCGGGGTGGTGGTCGGTGGAAATGGCTCCCCCACGATTCTCGCTAACTGCTTTGTTGTGCTCTTTTTATCATTAATGGGTATTGCTGTTTTAGACAATCTCGCCATGGCTCGCAACTCGCATCTTTGCCACTTATATGTTGGCTTTATTTCTGACAATTATTATTAGCTTTTTATTGTTTCTCGCTTGATGCTAGCGAGTCTTTCATTTTCACATTATGTTGTGCTTGGGCGGACCCTCTGTTCTCGCTAAATTTGTCTCTCGAAAGTGTCGTTCGTACTAACCTCGCAGGTTTCTTTTTCTCGCCCGCGGACCTGACGTGATGTTTTTGTTGATACTCGTGCTCGCTGACGCTTGGGCTTCTTCCCGCCTTTTTGTTTTGGCTATAAATAGGCGGTCTTTATTGAGCCAACCACCGCATTTATTCTCGATCTTCTTCTCCCTCTGCTGCAGAGCTCTCGCTCTTTCTCGTTCTCGCGTTTTTCCCCTTCTCGCAGATCTTCCAGATGGGCGGCGACGCGGAGTCAGAGGGTCGGCGGAGGGTCGCAAAGGCCTTTGCCGAACACAGCTTCTTCTCTTGCAATCTGACCGACGAAGAATACTTTAGCGCGATCGCTGATTTCGTTCTTCCCCCGTTCGAGGCACGTCGTCCTAGCGAGGACGACGTGATCAATGACCCGTTGGTCGACGAGTTGGCCATCCCGATCGCCCACTTCGCGGTCGGTCTGCGCCTTCCCTTGTGTCCCGAAGTTCGCCAGGTAACAATCGTTCTTGTTCGTTGTTTATTTTGCCACTCGAGCCTCGCTCGCTGCGTGGATTGATCTTGTTCTCGCTACCTATTAGGTGCTTAAGCATTATGGCGTGGTTCCCGGCCAGCTCACACCCAATGCCATGGCGGTGGTCATCGCCTTCGCCTGCTACCTCCGCGAGGAGCGGATAGAGTTCAGCCTTTCTGTCTTCCGGAAGCTGTTCTCCTTCCGCGCCTACAAAGATGGGACAGCTTATTTCGTGGGCACAGGCCCGAAAGTGGTTGAGACCGTCAACAAGGCCCACTTCTGGGCCCAAAAGTTTGTCGTCGTCAAGGGGAACTTCGGCAACATTCCCTTCTCGCCGATTCAACATAGCGAGACCACCTATCGGCCCACCGCCCTCGGCGGCCATGACGCCCTCCTCCATCAGTTCTTCTGTAAGAAGAACTTCGAGGTCGTTTACCTCCGCCGCAACCTAGACTCGCTGCTTCCGGTCCTCGCCGGAGAAGGTAAAGATCTCTGTCTAACCTATTCGTCTTAATTCGCAAGCCTATCGTACTCATCCCTATGATTCTGTTTCTAGGCGAGCGAGATCTCCCCCTCCATCCACCTTACGCGAGCAACCGGAAGACCGATGCCACAATGGCTCTCGCTACCATGGGGGCGGAAGCCTGCCGAGGAGACGTCACCCCGGCCGAGCCCTCCTCCCGCAAGAGATCGGGGGCCTCCGGCAGTCATGGTGCCGTCCCGAAGTCTCCGCCAAAAAAGAAAAGCAAGAAAAGCGCGGCCTCGCTCGCTTCGTCGAAAGGTAAGGAAACTCGCGAGGCTGCCTTCGACGAGTTTGACCTTACCGGCCTTTCGGCGGGCGAGGACGAAGATCATGGCCAGGAGGCGGTCAGGGCCTCGGTCCTCCCCATCCCGGTGAACCATTATAACTTTGGGCTCGGCCAGAGGCGTCGGGACGAGACTGGCGAGCCCCTTGTCACCTGGAAGCCAGAGACAAACAGGGTGGACATCTCTTCTATCCTCCCCTCCTGGGTGGAGAAGGAGACTGTCAGTGGTCATGCCTTCGACTTTTCGTTCGCGCTTTATGGCCACGAAGATGCAGGGTCTTACAAGGATGAGACCGCGAGGACCCTCGCTTATGAGAGCGCGAGGTCCCAGCTGCGTTCTGCTGAGCTCGCCCATATGACTGGGAGGCGTTGCTTACAGCTGGAGCTTCAGAATGTGGAGCTCGCGAGGGCCTACCAGGGAATTCTCGCCGAGAGCACGCAGCTGAAAGAGAAGCTGCTCGCCGTGGAGGCCAGGGTGGTGAGTCATCTAGACTTCCAACTTCGTATTTTCCCCCAACCCCTTCATCTCTCTAACCGGACTTGCTCGCAGGATGTCGAGGTCGCCGGGAGGGCCAACGCTCGCATCAAGGACTTGGAGAGCGAGGTGGCCGGGCTGAAGGCCCTAAACAGCGACCTTACTCGCGACGTGGTTCCCCCTTCGCCTCGCCGTTTAAAAGAAGACCGGCGGGTGCGAGACAAAGAGATTCGTGTGGGGTCTATAGAGTCGGCTCGCTACATTTTCTCGGTGGCGAAGGCGATCGGCCTTTTGGCGGATAATGCGGCTGACATGACTCTGGAGGATATTGTTCCAGAGCTCTTCCTTCCTCTCCCGCCGGTGAAGGACAGCGATGATGAAGAAGGGTCTGCGGGCGATTCCTGAAGCTCGCCGCCCTTCCCCCTTTTGTGTTGTAACATGTTGTAATTTTTGATCGGCGAGATCGCCAAGGATTGTAACTGGATTATTAAACATCGAATGCAGATTTCGTTTTCACTGTGCTCTTTTTCTCGTTGTTAGTTTCATTTTCCGACCGTCTCGCCCTTGCTCATCTCGTGATTCTTTTTCGCGGAGGTCATTCTCGCGCCGCTCGTTATTGGATAGGTGCGCGCGGGACGCTCCGGCTGCTCGGGTCTCTCGCCGTCTGCCTTGGGCTCGTTGCGCCTTTAGCTACGCGTATTTTCTTTAGGTTTCGTAGGGCATTTTTCCTCTTAGCGGGAGCTAGCTTCTTAGTGCCGACAACCTTTCTGCCGAGGACTGGATATTGGGGATCGTATGAGATTAATCATTGCTACTTGCGTATTGTCGCACGCGACCTCTCTTAGCCGAGCGAGCACGCCCGGCGAGCGAGAAGGAGTTTGCCAGCATAAGACTTATCACCCTATCATTTTCTCCAGAGACTGTCCTGAACCACCCGTCTAGTGAGAGCCCGGGAGCGGAATCGATCCGGGGCATTCCAGCACCAATACTTATCCAACCCTGCCAGCCTCTCCAGAGATCAACCTGAACCCCCCGTCTAGTGAGAGCCCAGGAGCGGAATCGATCTGGGGCATTCCAGCATCAATACTTATCACCTTGCCAGCCTCTCCAGAGATCAACCTGAACCCCCAGTCTAGTGAGAGCCCGGGAGCGGAATCGATCTGGGGCATTCCAGCATCAATACTTATCACCTTGCCAGCCTCTCCAGAGATCAACCTGAACCCCCCGTCTAGTGAGAGCCCGGGAGCGGAATCGATCTGGGGCATTCCAGCATCAATACTTATCACCTTGCCAGCCTCTCCAGAGATCAACCTGAACCCCCCGTCTAGTGAGAGCCCGGGAGCGGAATCGATCTGGGGCATTCCAGCACCAACACTTATCCAACCCTGCCAGCCTCTCCAGAGATCAACCTGAACCCCCCGTCTAGTGAGAGCCCGGGAGCGGAATCGATCTGGGGCATTCCAGCACCAACACTTATCCAACCCTGCCAGCCTCTCCAGAGATCAACCTGAACCCCCCATCTAGTGAGAGCCCGGGAGCGGAATCGATCTGGGGCATTCCAGCATCAATACTTATCACCTTGCCAGCCTCTCCAGAGATCAACCTGAACCCCCCGTCTAGTGAGAGCCCGGGAGCGGAATCGATCTGGGGCATTCCAGCATCAATACTTATCACCTTGCCAGCCTTTCCAGAGATCAACCTGAACCCCCCGTCTAGTGAGAGCCCGGGAGCGGAATCGATCTGGGGCATTCCAGCACCAATACTTATCACCTTGACACAGCAGCAGTTAAAAGCATAACAAATGAAAGTGAGACATTGATTTAAACAACATAATAAAACTTTCAAGGGTAGAATCGTTTCAAGTCATCTCCACTCCGAGCTCGGTCGAGAGGTACCCCTTCCACATCTTGGAGGTGATACCCCCCCCCCCCCCCCCCGACTTGAGCACCTCGCTTACGATATATGGGCCCTCCCAGTTGGGGTTAAGCTTACCCACCGCGGCCCCTCTGCCAGCCGCATCAACCTTCCTTAGGACCAGGTCCCCTTTCTGGAAGTGCTTGATCCGGATGTGTTTGTCAAAATATCGTGCCATCCGCCGTTTGACCTCTTCCTGTCTGATGGTAGCCAAGTCTCGAAGTTCTTCCACCAAGTCCAAGGACAGCTTCTGCTCTGCATTGTTACCTTCTAACCACTCTTCATCCCCCTCGCTTGCGGCGATCACCCGGGGGGTCTTCACCTCAAACTCTATGGGGAGAACGGCCTCGGACCCGTGAGAGAGCTTGAATGGAGTCTCCCCGGTGGCGGTATTCGGAGTAGTACGCATGGCCCAGAGAACGGAGGGTAGTTGTTCCACCCAGCTTCCTCGAAGGTTCTCCACTTTCTTTTTTAGTAGGTTGACGATTATTTTGTTTGCCGCCTCCACCTGCCCATTGCTCCTCGGGTGGTGGACCGAAGCGAACCTGAGGTCGATGCCGACCTGAGTGCAAAAGCCGACAAACTCTTCACTCGCAAACTGTGGCCCATTGTCCGTCACTATAGCTAGAGGGAGTCCATGCCTGCAAATTATTTCTCCCCACACAAAATTCCTCACCACCTGAGAGGTTACCTTAGCGAGTGCTTTTACTTCTACCCACTTAGAGAAGTAGTCGATCATGACCAGCAGGAACTTCCTCTGGCCGCTGGCTTGGGGGAAGGGACCGACCAGATCCAGCCCCCATATGGCGAAGGGCCAGGGAGCCGTGATGGTCCGGAGTCTTTGGGCTGGGAGGAGCTGGAGTGGAGCATAGAGCTGGCATTTGGGACATTTCCTCGCGAACTCGGCCGCGTCTTTGCTGAGAGTGGGCCAGAAGTAGCCTTGCCTCAATACTCTTCCTTCCAGGGTCCGACTCCCGGAGTGACTGCCGCACTCCCCGGAGTGGATTTCTTCTAGTACTCTCGGGACCTCCTCCTCGGAGACACAACGGGCCAGGAGTCCCGAGAGAGTCTTTCTATATAGCCCCCCTGCATACAAAGAGTAATAGGCGGACTTATACCTGAAGCGTCTTTTATCCACATCATCTCCAGGGAACTGCCCAGAAGATAAGAAGGTGATGAACGGATCCATCCATGAGGCTTGTTGATCTACCTCCATCAATTCTCCTTCCTCGATGGAGGGCCGGAAGAGTTCCGAAGTCGTCCCCCCCCCCCCCCCCCCCCCCCGCTCGGGGACCGAACTTGGCTAGGAGGTCCGCCTGGGTGTTCTCTTCCCTTGGCACGTGCCTGATGGAGAAGGTGCGGAACTGCCCGATGACTCCTTTGACTTTTTCTAGGTATAGCAGGAGGGTTGGGTCCTTTGCTTCAAACTCTCCTTTGATCTGGCATGCCACCACCATGGAGTCCATGGAGACCTCCACGTCCTTCACACCTAGTTCTTGGGCTAGCCGAAGGCCCGCTATCACTGCTTCGTACTCGGCCTGGTTGTTGGTGATTGGGAATTGGATGTTTAAGGCTTGCTCAATCCGAGTTCCCTGAGGACTCACCAGGACTATTCCCCCTCCATAGGAGTGTTTTCCCGACGCTCCGTCCACTAACATTTTCCATGCTTCTGGGGGAGGTGGCTCGTGCTCCCCCACTTCGGCCGCATAGTCGGCCATGAAGTCTGCCACCGCTTGAGCCCTGATGGATGTCCTGGGTACGAAGGTGATATTGAACTCGCTTAACTCCACGGACCACTTCGCCAACCTTCCTGAGTGCTCCACCCCTTCCATTATTTTTCGGAGCGGATGGTCTGTCATTACTTTAATTGAATGGGCTTGAAAGTAAGGCCGGAGCCTCCGGGCCGACACCACCAATGCGAAGGCTAACTTTTCCAGGATCGGGTATCGGAGTTCCGCCTTCTTCAGCACTCGGCTGACATAGTAGATTGGGAACTGCTTCTTCCCCTCCTCCCGGATCAGCACGGAACTTACTGCTTCGGATCCTACCCCTAGGTATAGAGATAGGTCCTCCCCTGGCCTCGGTCCCTGGAGCAGAGGGGTTTGAGTGAGCTGTTCTTTCAGAGCTTGGAAGGCCCTCTCGCATTCCGGGGTCCATTCGAACTTCTTGTTTCCCCGCAGTACTTTGAAAAAAGGTGCACATTTTTCTCCCGCCTTGGAGAGGAATCTGCTGAGCCCAGCCAATTTCCCCGTAAGGCTCTGAACCTCCTTCGGATTTCTCGGCGACTCCAACTCCATCACCGCTTTAACTTTGTCTGGATTGGGCTCCACTCCCGTGGGGGTGAGCAAATGGCCCAGGAACTTCCCTCGGCTCGCCCCGAAGACACACTTCAAGGGATTGAGCTTCATCTTGTACCGCCGCAGGGTCCTAAATGTCTCTTCGAGGTCTCGGAGGTGGGTCCCGAGGTCTCGGCTCTTAACCATGAGGTCGTCGACATAGACTTCTAAATTTCTTCCTTTCTGCTCGCGGAAGACCCTATCCATCATCCTTTGGTACGTAGCTCCTGCGTTCTTGAGCCCGAAGGGCATCATCTTATAGCAATAACATCCATCCCCCGTGATGAAGGAAACATCCTTGATGTCCGGGGGATGCATGCGGATTTGATGGTAACCTGAAAAGGCATCTAAGAAAGACATTACAGAAAAACCGACGGCTGAGTCAACCAGCGCGTCGATTCTGGGCAGGGGGTAGCAATCTTTCGGGCATGATTTATTAAGAAGTGAAAAGTCGATACACATACGCCACTTACCTCCTCCCTTCTTTACCATAACGACGTTGGAGACCCAGCCTGGATACTGGATCTCCGATACAAATCCGGCCTGCAGGAGTTTGCCCACCTCCTCGCGGATGGGCCCTTCTAGCTTGTCCGCGACAGCCCTCCTCTTCTGACGGATGGGGCGGGCACCGGGGTCGAGGTTGAGGCGATGGCACGCCACATCCGCGTCGATCCCGGGCATTTCCGCGGCGCTCCAAGCGAAGACGTCCACGTTCTTCTGTACGCAAGCCAGAATCTCCGCTTGATCTCCTGGGCTGAGTTCTCCGCTGACCCGGACTTTTTCTACCACCCCCAGCCGAGTGGTGACTTCGAGCTCCACGACCTCGTCCACAGCCTCCAACCGGGACTGCTCTTCCCAAGCCCTTTCCTCTTCGGCACAAGCGGGAGCCTGGGTCTCTTCCTCGACTTTTCCCTCTACCACCATAAACTCTTCCGCCCTTCCCTCCTGGGCCTTCTCCTCTTCTTCCTTTCTCCCTGCCCGGGGTACCTCAGCTACCCCTTCCTGGGTATGAACTTCAACTCCCTCCTTCTCTTCGGCTACCTCCAAACCTCCGACTTCGGCCCCCTCCTCCATCACCTTATCCCACTCCTCAGCCTCTCCCATCCAGGAGATGGTGTTGACAGCCGTCACGTAGCACTGTCTTGCCACCTTGGGATCCCCCCTGATCCGCACCTGGACCCCCCCCCCCCCCCCCCCCCCCCCCCCCCGTCGTTGAACTTGAGGCACTGATGAAAAGTGGAAGGGACGCAGCGGAACGCGCTGATGAGGGGCCGTCCGAAGATAGCGCTGTAACTGCTCGGGGCGTCCACTATGACAAAGCGACAGTTCCGAGACTGCCCACCCAGGGTCACATGGAGCCCCACCCCTCCTTCTACTTCCTTCCTCTCCCCCGAAAATCCGAACAGAGGGCCATCCGAGGCCAACACCCTTCTGGGTTCCACCTCCATCTTGTCGAATGCCTTCTTGAAGATGACATTGACCAAACTCCCATTGTCTACTAGGATTCGGGAGACGGTGAAGTTCTCGATCGCCGTCTGGATGACCAGCGCGTCGCAGAACGGGTCCTCGTAGCTCGGCATGTCCTTCTGGGTGAAAATAATTTTTTCGGCCGGGGGTGGAGCGGTGGATGTTGATGCTACGCTCCGGCGGTAGATGGTATGGAGACTTGCCTTGCGGGTTGCCTCCACCCCTACCCCCCCATGGATCACTCTGATCCCTCCTCTATTCCACAGATCTGCTCTATCCTCACATCTTTCCTCCTCTTCCTCTCGAGGTTCCACCTCCACGATCCTTAATGGCTGCTGCTGTGGTGGCGTGGGCGCTCTGCCCCTCTTCACCTCCAGGAACTCCGAACAGGTGTCCGTTGAGTGTCCTTCCACATCGTGGAAGATGCAATATGGCACCGCCACTTCCCTTGCCCCGGTCTCTGCTATCCTGTTCCTTCTTCTCCTAGCGGCCGCTGTCTCCGCTTCTCCTCCCCTTCCCCTTCCTCTTCCCCGGCCAATTTCCATGGCATGTTGAGGTGGGGGAGGCAACTGCATCGGGCCCTACCTCCACCCCAACTGGGGGGGTCTCCATTGACCTTCGAAGCGGTTACCCCTTCCTAGGCCGTAACCCCTTCCCTGCCCCTGCATTCCTCCACCTTGCGGCCTCCATCCCCCCTCCGGGTCCCGGGGCTCTTCCCTTCTTCTGACCTCTTGCTGCCTCATCTCCGGCTCACTGAGCTTTGCTAGCCTCTTGGTGAGCTCTGGGTTGGCTTCTTCGCTTGCTACTTCCTCCGCCACCCTCTCCATCAGCTCCTCATAGGAGACGGGGGCCTTCCTTTTCAACGCCATCTTGAAGAAACTTTCCTTCAACCCGACCGTGAAGGCGAGTTGAAGTGCAAACCCGGGCACCTCCTGAGTGAGCTGCACTTCCTCCTGGAACCGATCCGCATACTGAGCCAACGTCTCCCTGGACTCCTGTTTCACCGCGAAGAGGGAATCAGCGTCCTTCTTCCTCCTTTTTGAAGTTGAAAATCTCAACAAAAAACTTCGGCGCAGGTCCTCGAACGCATAGATAGAGCCTGCCGGAAGTGAATGAAACCAGTCCCTGGCCTTCTCCTTGAGAGTGACGGCGAAGAGCCGACACTTGAAGGCATCGGACATCGGCCTGATGGAGACCGAGTCCTCGAAAGACTGCAGATGCTGAACTGGGTCATCTATGCCATTGTAGTACACTCTATCCCATTCCCCGAATCCCGCTGGAACGGGTGCAGACAACACTAATTCGCAGAAGGGGCTTCCCCCTCCTACCATCTTCTCTTGCTCGGCTCGCGGACCTAGCTCGCTCGCCAAGCTTGGGATCGCACTCGCGAGGGCGACGCTCGCCTGAACCACCCCGACTGTCGCCGCATCTTCCTAGCGCGCGCTCGCCTGCGCCGCGCTCGCTGGGGCAGAGCTTGTCGGCACCGAACTCGCCGGCGCGGAGCTCGCTAACACCGGGCTCGCCGGACTGGCGAACAGCACTCGCCCTTCCCTGTCATGTCCTGGTTCAACGGCAACTTCTTTTCCAGCCCTTCCTCCTGGTGCCCTCTCGCCGACTGCTGTTGGGGGAGTGGTCGCCTGAGGTGCCGGGTCGCAAACTCACTTCGCAGAGCCGTGACCGTGAACCCCAAGGTGTCGAGCACCTCCTTCCTGAAATCCGCGAACATCCTAGCCATTGCTTCCTGAGGGGTCTCACCGAACTCCTCGCCCTGCTCTTCATCCCCAGCCATAACTCTTCTCTGGGACTTTCTTGAACCAGCCGCGCTCCACGCTCACCGCACCAAAATGTTGAAACCGATTTCTCGATCTCTTGTGGAGCTCGGGGCCCTCACCGAAATGAGAGGCAGCTAGCCCTTACCGGTCCCTCGGGAGAGGTAAGGCCGATGATTCGAGCAAAGAACAAAGACCCTAGTCTCAGCGAGGAGGTCCCTCCACTAACCCGGAAGATCGTTGAGCGCTTCCCCTCCCAAGCCAAAGCTAAGACTCGGGCACCTTGGAGAGCTAGAGAGCCCAAACCAAAGCGACCTAGGGAGAGAAGAGCTCAAAGATAATGAACCGGTTCTCTACCAAGGTGCCCTTTGAGGTCTATTTATAGATTTTGGTTTTGTGGTCTGTCAATAACCAAATCCCGCTGTCCATTCTCACTATCCGCACACCGGATTGGTCTGCAAACAGCCAAACTCCGCTGTTTGGAGAGGCTGAACGCAGACCACCAGGGGCCTCTTGGTAAAAAATCCCTTCCCGGACTTTTACGGGGCGAGCCAGCCCGCTTCGCGACCTCCCTCGCGAGTGGAGCTCGCGAGCCTCTGGGTCGGTGAACCCCAGGGGTATTATCGGCACATTACATGGCTCGCTCGCCCGCACTACCTCGGCGAGTCCCCGGATGACTATCTGCTCTCCCGCTAGGCGGGCTCGCCTAGCGAACTCCTTCCCCGAATGGTTGGGCTCGCCAATAGCGACCCGGCCAAGCCGACCTCCCTCGCGAGTGGAGCTCGCGAGCCTCTGGGTCGGCGAACCCCAGGATGGCTATCCGCACCCCAAAACGGCTAACTGTACCCCAAAACGGCTAACTGTACCCCAAGGTGGCTAACTGTACCCCAAGGTGGCTAACTGTACCCCAAGGTTCCGGGCTCGCTCGCCTGCGCAATTTTGCTCTTCCTTGGCCTGCCTCGCCGGAGTTCAGGGTTCGCCCCTCCTGGCTCGCCTCCTCGAGCGCGAGCTGCTGATCTCTTCCTGGCGAATATCGGGGTTGTACATTGAACACTTCTAAATCTCCAGATTTATATGCATTGAACGCAAGCAAAGCAACTCCACTTATGCAGTAGACAAGCTCGTCTCTCAATGTCAAATTCAAAATCCACGACATTTGGTTTCACAAACCATATCGAGGGACGGTTACTGCAAAGGAGAAACAATCTCTGAAACAATGAAATCGCAACGCAATCACATGCATTCCTGGGAGTTTTTCAAATCTAGAACATTTCTTCAAAATCCAAACATCCCAGAAGAAATCCAGACATTTAGAACACTTCTAAATTTCTGATTTACATGCATTAGATTGCAAACCTCCCTCTGATACCACTTTTGGATTTTTTAAATACCATTCATAATGATATGAACCCATCAAATGTGCGCAGCGGAAGAAAACTAGAACAACCCAAAGAGTAAGGATCTTGCGGATCTCATGAATCAAAAGATTAGGAAAGCAAAATGCAATATACCTTCGCGGGATTGAGTCAATACTCAACCAAGGTGCTCCAAGAAGGAATCCGGTAGACTAAATCTGAGTTCCAAGAACCGAAATGTATCGGCTCCTCTACAGCGATCCACACGAACGATGGAGAACCCCAAAGCCTTGTCGAACAAGGAATGGGTCGGAGTAGGAAGCTCTCAGCGTCCCCACGGACTGCTAGATCTGAGACAAGGGAGGCGGCGACCGTCGGCGGCGGATCTCGGCGGACGGGAAGAACGAGAAGCCCTCTTGCGGAACTTTTCGGGACGGTTGTTCTCTTCTAAAAATGCGAATCAGTCTATCCCGTATCTTTCGAAGACCTAATCGCGTTCCTTTTATACGCAAGGTATAAAACAGGCTATCCGCAGACCAGAGGAAAAACAGAACATTTCTGTCTAGATTTACACATTCGCCGAATTTAATATATTTCGACTAAACGCTTTAGCCGATTCGACTCAGATTCGGCGAAACCCTTTCGACGAATTCGTCTATATTAATTCGGCTATATAAATTCGGTTATATGATTTCAACGAAATAATTTCGTTTATATAAATTCGGCGAAACCCTTTAGCCGAATTTGTCACTTATTCAACTAAACACTTTAGCCGAATTTGACTTAGCCGAATTCGTCTAAACCCTTTAGCCGAATTCGTCTAAACCCTTTAGCCGAATTCGTCTAAACCCTTTAGCCGAATTCGTCTAAACCCTTTAGCCAAATTATCTAGTATAAATCCATTCTTTTAAACATTTTAAACGATTTCCTATTGAGACATTCTCAACTTGATTCCAAGCAGCCACAGGATTGGTCCTCCACTCATATCTAATATGAGTAAGGCCAACACAATCCTTTCTCCAACTTCTCCAAACGCTTTTATGTGCGACCCTATAGGCTCATATTGAGTTGGCAGTAAGACTAACTGTTGATTACTTTGAGATCACCTCAGAAACTCCAACAAAGATATAACCATATCTTATAACCCGCATCAAGCCATCAATTCTACCCATACTGAGTTATCATAACTCTTGCGTAGTGGCGTGCGCGGAACATGAAAATTACTATACAAGATCCTCCAGGACTACTCGTGGTCACGATGTCATAATCATATTCTAATAAGTAAGCTCGCACATATCCCCAATATTCAACCCTCATGTACAGATCACAACGTGCTTTAACACGATCAAATATATCAACCTTATTGAAGGGTTATCACTAATCTAAACCATCCAATAGATTTTCACGTGATATGAACATTAATTCGTACATGTGCTTTTTATGATTCCACATAAACTAACAATTGAAGATTGATTTGAGTAGACATCTCAACAGAATAAATCTGGAATTATACTCACAGGCCCACACTAGCGTGTACTTGATTCATACAACATCTCGGCCCAATCGGCCTTCACATTCGGCATTTATATCTCCTTCGAGTTATTGAATCAAACGACAATATCTCTATTACTACTTATCCAAGATTATGAAATCCAACAAGAGTGTACATATTGTTATCACAAGTCCAATCATCTGATAGACTATCAATCGGTGGGAGCATTTAGGTAAACGAGTCCTCGAAATTCTTCGTTCAATCGTGCATCGAAATGCCCCATTTCAAGATCATAAAATTCATCTACACCTCACCCAATTGACATGGGAATCCAGGAACTCCTACCACACCAAAGGAGGAGAACTAGAAGTTCTCTGTCGGCCAGCGCCGGCGGTAGCGCTATCACCGGGCGCTAGTGATCCAATTGACACACCTTCCCGTCGATGTCGACGAGTCAACCCTTCCCGTCAATGTCTTCCACTCTTTCGGTCGATTTTTACTTAGCTTTTACCTCGTCGGCGTTTCTACACGCTAGCGTCGGCGGTAAGGCTACCGCCGGCCGCTAGTGTTTCTACTACCACTCCTTCCCGTCGATCTTAAGTGTCGACGGGAAGTTCTCCCTTCCCGTCGACAAGTCGACTTGCTAGCGCGGACGGTAGCACTACCGTCGGGCGCTAGTGATTCTATCAACTTACCTTCCCGTCGATCAAAAGAGTCGACGGGAAGTTACCCCTTCCCGTCGGCCCATCGACATGCTAGCGCCGGTGGTAGCGCTACTGTCGGGCGCTAGCTGACAGAAAGCAGATCCTTTGCAATTTTCATTCCAAACATCTTCCCTGGCAGCCCAGCTCCAACACACAAACAATTTCTCTCTATTCCTAATGGTTGGGCCTTCACCTCTATTCATGTGTGTATAAACAGAATGATCTAAGTCAATAATTGCTACCAAAGTTCTAATTTAGCCCCTTTATACCTATACTATTCATCATCTTCCCCAATTATGAAATTAGGGCATTATACCTTCTCTCCTCCAATACTCCCTCATATGACCATGGATTTTCACGAAATCAAATCCTATCTCTTCCTTTTGGAGAGAAGAAATGATTGAAGGAACTTTCACGGCAATCGATGCCCTAAGATGAAAGATCAGGTTTGGTCTTTTCCTAAGAATCTTCATTAGCTCACAAGCCAAGCTCTTTTGAGCTCAACACCTCTCCTATTTTCTTCTACGATCTAGCACCAAGGGAGAGGGGTTGGAAGTCACCTTATTTTTTCGGCCATGGTTGGAGCTCATCTTCATGGCGGCATGGTGGTGGTCGGCCAAGCTCCAATCTTTCTCCAACCTTGCTCTTTCAAGAATCCTAAATTAACCCTCTTAAGGGAAGAAGAAGAAGATGAAGAAAAAGAAGAAGGAGAAGAAGAAGATGATGATGAATAGTCATCTGACCAAGGTATTACAGCCCCTTTGCTTAAGAGAGAATGAGGAGTGAGAGAGACTTCATTAATAAGCATTTAATGGAAATCCTAGTTCCAAGACTTGTGCCAGCCATTTATTGACTTTTAGTTCCTCCATTATGTTAGATTTAGGCACTTTAGGCTATCCATCATGGAAAATGTCACGGGTTCTGATTCGGCCGCTACCGCTGGCGCTAGCTAAAGCTACCGCCGGCGCTAGCTCCCTGCTATCAATCCTTGGCCATTTACTCCCTAGATCCAAAGGGTGAGGGTTACCCCACTCCTGGAGGTCAGGGCACACCCATGGCACCACTAGGATCTCAAGACTCCTGCCTAGCCCAAGCATCTCCAAGTGACTCATGTCACTCGAGGGGTCTAGCTCGAATTGGGATGTTACAGAAGGCACCAACAATAATTTCTAGTAGTCTTCCTTCAAAAAGTCTTTTAAGGCTTAATTCAGTTCAGTGGATCTCTCGATTAAGTTCTAGATTTGGAGTGTGATGTGGAGTCAACCATACTCTATTTACTTCTTGTAAAAGTTGGATTCTAAGGATTGTAAGTTATAACTACCCTTGGAAAGGTTCCCTGCAGTTGTGGAAGAGCATATCACCTTAATTAGAAACCCTTGTAACCTTAATGTAACCTTTTCTCTATAGCTTAATGTTATCTTTTCATATTTTATTTTAAAGTATTGTGCTCTATGTGTTAAATTTGTATTGGGCACTTTATTCACCTCATCCCCCTCTATTGTATTGTTGCGGAACGCTTAGGACTCTTGGTAGACCGGTTCGATTGAACCGCCTTAGCTCGTGAGCGAACTAAGCGTGCAAACAGTCAATTAGAGATTCGTTGATTGCACTGGGACTTTTTAGCGTGGAAAACCCGGAAAGGGTAAAAAACCACGTGGTCGGAGCTGTGCCGACCAAACTCCACTATCTTCAGGGGGTTACAAAGTGAGACTTAGAACTCGAGTGCGACAGGCCGCAGCTCGTTACAGTAGTAGTGAGATAGAGAGATCCGAAGGCGACAGGCCGCCTCTTGGAAAAAACTAAGTCCTTTTCTCCTACTGAGAAAGGTGGAGAACAAAAGTGAGTTGCTCCGGGGAACAAAAGTGAGCTGCTCCTGGGAACAAAAGTGAGCTGCTCCGGGGAACAAAAGTGAGCTGCTACGTCGCCTTTCGGGATGAAGGAAATCTTCAAGTCCGGAAAGGAAATCTTCAAGCTCCGAAGGAGAATTCCGCAAAAGTCTGCAAGGAGCTCTCCCAGGTCCCGAAGTCCAGGTTTCTTCAAATGAAGCCCCAGGGCCCTTTTTATAGCTTTGGCCGGGGGTAGTCTGGTAATCTTGTCGTTGGCAGTTTCCATAAATGCTTGGTGGACGAATCATATTTTCCAGTTTGGGGCACACGGATTGACATTTTTCGTAAATGACCACCTTGCCCTTCGGGCAGCTTGGGCGGCTCGGGCAGTTCGGGCAGCTCTGTTGGAGGCGAAAAAGGCGACTGGCCGTTCCTGAAAACTGAGAAGCCTGAAAGACAAAAAGTGAGGAGCCCGAAAGACAAAAAGTGAGAAGCCGGAAAGACAAAAAGTGAGAAAACTTCCTGATCGCGCTCAGAAACGTTCTGAGCGCGTGCTAGCGCCGAAGCGCTCCAAGTGCGCAACGAACCACGGGGACGCCTCGGGCGGACGGCGGACGGGGAGTTGTCCCCCAAAGGGGGGACCGGGATCCTTTGGCGAGGAAAGGGCGTCGGACCGCACCCCGAGGAGGGGTGGGCGCGGATTGGCCGCACCCCCAAGGAGGGGTGCGGACTGGCCGCACCCTCCAAGGGGGTGCGGCTTGGCCGCACCCCCCAAAGGGGGGATGCGGCTTGGCCGCACCCCCCAAAGGGGGGATGCGGCTTGGCCGCACCCCCCAAAGGGGGGATGCGGCTTGGCCGCACCCCCCAAGGGGGGATGCGGCTTGGCCGCACCCCCCAAGGGGGGATGCGGCTTGGCCGCACCCCCCAAGGGGGGATGCGGCTTGGCCGCACCCCCCAAGGGGTGCGGCCTGGCCGCACCCCCTTGGGGGTGCGGCCTGGCCGCACCCCAAGGGGGGTGCGGCCTGACCGCACCCCAAAAGGGGGGTGCGGCTCGGCCGCATCCCCAAACGGGTGCGGCTCGGCCGCACCCCCAAACGGGTGCGGCTCGGCCGCACCCCCAAACGGGTGCGGCTCGGCCGCACCCCCAAACGGGTGCGGCTCGGCCGCACCCCCAAACGGGTGCGGCTTGGCCGTACCCCCTTGGGGGGTGCGGCTTGGCCGCACCCCAAGGGGGGTGCGGCTCGGTCGCACCCCCTTGGGGGGTGCGACTTGGCCGCACCCCAAGGGGGGTGCGGCTCGGTCGCACCCCCTTGGGGGGTGCGACTTGGCCGGCCGCACCCCTAAGGGCGGTGCGGTCGGGGGGTGCAGCCTGCGTGCTATCGCGCTCTTTGATTGTCGACCCCGCCTCTCTTTTTTGGGGCTTTCCTCAGGTGCGTCCTAAGGCCTTTACGGGTGTACAACATGTATAATCTTAGTGGAAATCACTCCTTTTTATTTTCATTGATTATATTTTGGTTAAGTCCAAAACAATTGTGAAAACATTAAGTTCAATTAAATACAATCGTATGTACTCTCTGAGAGCATAGATTGTGTGTTGAGTTTAACAAATGTGAATTCTTATCTATTAGAAGTTGCTTTTCTAGATCATATCATAGGTAGAGATGGATTAAGTGTAAACCAAATAAAACTGAAGCATTCAGATACTTACGATATTTGAATTTTTTGAGTAGTAGGCTATTATAGATGAAGTTATGCAGGAATCACATAATTCTAATTATTCTATTCACCCGAATACACACAATTTATTGTTGATTTGTGATATACTTTTTGGTGGCCTGCGATGTAGTGAAGCATCCTATCTTTTGTTTCTCAATGTCTTATCAAAATGGTGAAGGCAGAAAATTAGAGGAACAATGGATTGTTGCAGTTGCTTACTATTCTAGAAGTAAACAATCTGAAGAAATATATATGAATTTTAATCACAGCTTGCCAGCAACTCGACATCGAAATGAGTTGGTTTGACTAGTAGTTGTTAAGTTGCTCGATTCATACTAAACTAGCAAAATGATAATATACATGTTCTCATCGGGTTAAATGTTAACCAAATGGCTAGAGATCACCGAGTTTAGAAAACTATTATATCTGATAGAGATAAATGATTCATAACAAACCACGGAAGTTTATACATTATTATTTTGGAGCAATATTTTGTTTTAATAGCATTCTTTCACTCTCAATTACGGAGGTTAATTCCATAATCATGCAATCCCTCCTCCATAAGGAGGGAAGAGTTCGTGGATTTCATCAAATGATATATTTTCTCTCTTTAAACCTCTAGATCCGACAATCTTAGCCTAAGAGAGAGAGAGAGAGGGGGCTCACCTTGTCAGTTCCATGGAGGCCATTGAAGTTGTTGAGAGCAATAGATGCCCAAAAAGACCACCTCCCAATTACATGGTTTAGGATTTGGAGCTTTATGAGAGTCAATTTCTATGTATATATGCACGACATGGAGTGCCAGCATCACAGTACCACCATCCAAAAGGGTTGTTGGCTTCACCGTCTTAGATGATTATTGCTCTGTTTGGCACGGTGGTGGCAGTCATGAAGGCGATGGTTATGAACCGTCATTTGTAAATGTCAGACCTCACCTAAGGAACATCCACTTTTATGTTAAAATTGTTTTTTTGTGGTGGTTGTAACCGTTGCCATGTCACATACATTATATGATTGTGATATTTTTGTTCAAACTCACCCGAGCAAAATCGCCGCACCAAGCGGGAGTCTAAATCCTGTTGAATGTCTCATTTTTACAATGAGAATTTTGAGATGATTTTTTGCTTGTAATTTTCATCTAATTATATATATCAACACGAGAGTGCAATGATCTAAAAAATAAAAAGGAATGACAAAAATTAAGCAAAATTACTTGACCTAAGTCCGAGTAATTATTGAGTCTAAAAAATAGTGAGATTAATTAAACAATGAGAGATAACTAATATTAAAAATGACGTTTGTTCCTGCCATGAAGGAATATTCTCATCTAATACAATCGTCCTGTTCCCGCCGCTATTACAATAAAATAGAAATAATAAACATACGGGAAGAATGAGAAATATTGACAAAATATTTAATCAGTCTTTAGATTTTGACCTAAACTCGAAATATGTACTTAAATTTCTTTTGCCTATTTGTCACTAAATTTTAGAATTTAATTAAAATAATATTTAATATTTTTTGATAATGCGCTGAGACAGTGATGTGGCGCTAATATGAATTATTTATTATATTATTTATTTAAAAAAATATTTAAATTATAATTACTTTTTTATCATGTATAAAAAAACTATATAACTTTTATTAAAATTATGTATTTTATCGTTATCATTTTACCAATTATATTTCATTTAGAATAGAAATACGAAATAAAGGGGAACATTTAGATTTCCAAATATGAAGAGATTGAGAAAAGTTAAATAGAGAGAGGAGGATTTAAGGAGAGAATTTTCTGTACGCTCAAACACATAATGAATATCTCGTGCAACTGTATTTTCTTGCAAAAACACAGTTGTAATATCATATACAGTTGTAATGGACTGTATTTGTACACTTATTTTTGCATCAAAAATACAGTTGGAAAATAGTTTAAAAATATACATATTTTTCTACAACTGTATTTTCACATATTTTCATCCCAAAATATATACATGAGTACTTAAAATGATTGTAAAAATACATAGATTAATATTCCGTTAATTATTTCTTTAAAAAATAAAAAAATTAACCAATAAATTCTTTTTTTTCAAAAAAAATTTAATTCTTCGCGCACCATGCTCCATATGCACTCAATCGCATAGAAAATTTTTCCAGATTTAAGTGGGTATTTCAGCATGTTGCGAGCTGGACATTATGAATCCCCACATGTTTTTCAAGAAAGGTGGCTGTGCCTATAAAATATATAGATAGTAGGTGGAGGATTACATAGGGGAAGAGTCAAAAGACAAGATATTCAAGAAATCTTGTGTTAGAGGCATTTCTCTTTCCCATAAATTTTTTTCAGAACATGCATTTTTAGAGATCCATTCAGCCATTTTGTTTGCACTCCTTTACACAAGTGAGAAGACAATCTTTGGCGCATCTTTTAGCAGTGCAACAACTTTTTCCTCAGTATTCCTCAAAGGCCCTTGAGAATTCGGTCAAGTTTATGGTACGTGTCATCGAGTCTCCTTCAAGAAGGATGCCAATGGCTGAGGGAAAAAATCCTTAGCAAGTTCGAGACTTGCCCAAGCACTCCGGAGCTACATTATATCTACTGAGCGACTACTGGCCATGAAGCCCATTGCCGCTAAAATATTACCGAAGTTGTTACGAGCAAGGCAGCCCAAGCCCGCCACGCAATCTTCACGAACAGAGTCGTCATAGTTTACCTTTATCCATCCATGGGGTGGGGAGGTCCAACGAGATTGTAAGTTACCCTCGACACTCCAGTTCCCATCGAATCCAAGATAGCGTTTATGACGATGGTCTCCGGCTGCGAAAGTGGGGTAGGCTATATGGATCCTCTTTCACCATTGCATACTATGTTTAATCATAGTCTCGCTAATGCCTAAGTACATCATGTCTTTCCTTATAGTTTCATTCCAAGTCTTTTTTGATCTACCCCTCCTCCGTTTAACATGTCTAGTGACTAAACTCTCACAACGCCTAACATATGCCTCTAATGGTCTCCTATGTACATGTCCGAACCATCTTAAACGGGCTTCTCGCATCTTCTCTACAATTGGCATCACTCCTGTCTTATCCCTGATACATTCATTCCTAATTTTATCCAGACTCGTGTGCCCACCACACATCCACCTAAACATTTTCATCTCCGCAACTCCCATTTTTTTGCTCATGTACACCATTCACTGCCGGTTCAAAAAATGCAATTTGAATTATTTACAGGGCAGGGCATTCAGGCTCAATGTCCATTCATGAAAGCTAAAAAGTGTTAGCTTATGGCTGTAACAAATTGTTTAGACAAGTTGATCTAGGTACAAGATTAGGAGAAAATTTTCCAATTTGTTCCCATGTTCCCGGTCTACTCCAATAAACTTTGGCCAAGTATAATACATTTTGCACGTCGAGACAGTGAACGAAAAAAGAGCTAGCAAGGTCAGGGAGATCATCGGGAGATCTATGACATATAATCAAAATTAGACCATAACAAACAGCCTTGCAGGCAGGACAAGACTAGACAATAACAAAAGAGACTATTCCACTCAGTTATGGACACGAAGAAATTGAAGGGAGTACAAATACAATTTACATCATTATTTCATATCTTCTCGGGTGGGGTGTTGTGGTTGGAGATGGAGTGGTTGGAGATCAAGATAAAGCAATATTTTTGAATGGCACTCTCTCCGTGGGCAGTTAGAATCAAACATAAAATTATATTTTAGGGAGATCGGTAGTTCCAATTGGAGGTCATTCAAACATGGGGAAAATGGCATATGTAATTTTGGAAAAACACAACGGAGAAAAAACTCCCAAACAAACGGAGAAAAAATCCCAAACAAACGGAGCATAAGCATTGGTTACTATTTAAATAGAGTAGTGTTACAGGCACACCTAATATGGCTATGGACAGCCAAAATTTATGTGCAACCAAATTGAGCTATGTACACACCAACCGACTATGGACACACCAAACATTAAAAATAGTTTTTTTCACTAGAAAAATGAGAATTTTCAAAATAAGTCTTTTAGCATAACCAAAAATTATTTTAAACAGTCTCATACAAGAAAAAAGAGTCAAAAAACACTAGTAATAAAAAAAATGTCAAACAAGTCCAAAATCTCATAATTCTTCATTTCTTTTGCAAAATCTTTTCGCACTTGTAACCAATTTTCACTCATATTAATTCCTCTTTACTATGGAATATGGTATCAGTCATAAAATGCAATCCAACATCTAATTGATTGCCTTTAGATGAGCCGCCCATTAATAACAATGTGTGCTCCTTTTTCATTTTAACCTATACGAAATCGAAATAAAAAATATCCATTTGAAATTCAAACACACTAATTATCATAAATAAAGAGTGCACAACCACTAACAAAAAAAACAACGGTAGGATTTTGCCTAGTATTAGGCAGAGGCCTTGTACGAAAACATAGGATTTCAATCCAACATCTAATGACTGAATGGAAGAGGTCCGCCTGGCGATGGATGCCTTGTATGCCTTGAAATAACCTATACTTGAATGCTTTGAATGCAATCTGGAATGCCTTGAAACCCTTCTCCGCCTGCAATCTGGATGCCTTATACTTGAATGCCTTGAATTTTCGAGATGGGGAAAATGCAGAAAAACGCGAAAAAAGGAGAATTGGTAATGGGGGAAGAGCTTACTATTAATGGCGGAAATGCAGAAAAACGCAGAACTGGAACCCTAAAATCAGCACCCTTTCGCGCCTGGAGATGGAGAGAAAAAGAGGAGAACTAGAGTTGGAGGGAAGAAAAGCAGATCTAGAAACTCAGAACAAGAGATGGCCGGCAGTTGAACTAGAAATGCAGAGATGGCATGCGAAACCCTTCGGTGAGAACCGCAGCAGGCTTGGAATGGAAGAGGTCCGCCTGAATGGAAGAGGTCTGCCTGGCTTTCGTCGAGAAGGAAGGGGACGGGAACGAAACCCTGATGTCGCGCGCGTGGGAGGGCGTGGCCGGGGTTGGCTGTACCTAGCGGAATGTAGAGTAGAAATAATTTAGGGGTTTTAGAGGTATTACTCTAGTTTTATGGTGTGCCCATAGCCATATTAGGTGTGCCCATAACACCACTCTTTAAATAATGTGTAACTGAATTTCCTAGCAAAAAATGAAAAGAGAATTATTAGAATTAGCATCATGATTCACTTCCTCAATGTTAGAACACTCATTGTTAGAACACGCATAGGACTACAAGAGTTTCACAATGTGATACTATATTCTCAATACACACCATCACATGTATGATCGTTAGTCTGCTCTAATACCATATTAGAAACTAAGGATCTAACTGAAGATGGAGAAGTCTAAAATCTAGTTTAAATACACAAGGCTACATAAGTTTTCCGATATAAAACTATATTTTCAACGCTCATAAAAAAATAAAACAACTCAATTACTTGAAGTTCAAACCTCTTAGCATTTTGCTCATTCCTTTAAACCAAACGAAAACTATGCATATATCAATTATTCAAAAGCACATCAAAGCCAGCTACATTTAAAAGCATCAGAGCTTTTAAACAATATACCGACAATAGTGTTTCAACCTGTATGAACACACAGATACCTACAGTAAGAAATAAAGTTCAGCAAGTTTTCTTGAAGTTGCTCAGAACCACTTGGGAGATCAAAAGGGAGAGCACTAATTAGCAATTATTTGCAAACTTAAAGTGATACTCATCAACAGTTGAGTAAATGTGGCCCACGTCAGCAAGGTAGTTTAATGCATCCCTACAAAAATAAGAACTGATCATGCTGATGTATTAAAATTCATGAACAGAGAAAACAGGGGGGATAGGTAAATATACATTATTTGGTTCTTGGGTAAGCTCAGCCTTCTGAAAAGCTCATCAACATGTAACCCTTGCTCGAGGGCACTGCGGCGAAAAAAGATTACAGTTAAGATTCTTCCACAAGAATCTCTCTTGCTACCAGAAAATTTAACAATGAAACTAGAAAATGTGTTAGTTGTCATAAGACAGCACTGCTCTAGTTGCTATAGTATTGTGACACTTCACATTAGATCCTACAAATTTCTTTTGTTTTTTCTTGCTTTTCCGGAACCCGGACCTGGCTCAAGTACACTCTGTGTTCTTTCTTAAGTTCAAATACGATCAATTTTGGGCTCACTTATGTGAAAGAAAGGATAAGGCATTGAGAATTTCTCTAGAGAGGGGAATAGAGATTTAAAGATTTTAATCTCACAATCAGTCGCAGTGCATGCCATAGTTAACTATTTATGCACACCAGAAAAAAACTAAAACACGGTAATAATAAAAGAAAATTATAGAGAGCTATGCAACCAGAAAACACAAAATTTTATAGAAGTTCCCCTAAATATTTGGGTACATCCTGATGTAGGGTAGGTTGTGGAGTGAATTCCTAAATGCACGCTAGTGATGAGTGGGGTTGACTTGAAATACCCTAATGACTCAATGCATGCAACACGTGTGATTAGGCGCACCAATTAACGATGACAACTAAATAATATAAAACAACAAGCATCATTCCATAAACGAAAATAAACAAGTTTCTTAAGGCTTGAGGTGTTGGCATTCCTCCGCACGGAGGGCCAGAGTAAGCGCGCGGTGATTCAATCCGTTCTGCAGTTAGAGATCTTCACGAGACAAATAATAATGAACATTAATTCCAAACAAGCATACGATAGCTACACCACAACAATGTTTCAACACCTTCAACTAATACAAAACACAACACAAATCTGACATGAAGTAGGACTGCTGTAGTTTTAGGACAATCTGAAGTTTGGAGGAAGATTAAGGGCTTTCCGGGTGGTGGAAGACTAGATCAGGTAAAGGGGAGGTCGAAGGGGAAGTTGGAGGGTTGGATCGTGATGTCGGAGGGTGGGATCTGGGCTGGAATGCCCAGATCAGAGCAGATCCGACGGGAGGGAGGTGGGTCCACGGATGGAGGGGTGCTGGCAGCAAACCTGGAGGATTTAGGGTGCTGGATCGGGGTGGCACAGAGCTGGAGATCTGGAGAGGGTGGACTGTTTGGGAGGTGGATCCATGTGGTGAGGGGCTAGGGCAGCCGGACAGGGTGGGGGAACGGGGAGACGGCGGCTTGCTGAGAAGGGGGAGGCTGCAGGATCAGGATGTCGGCGGGAATGGAGGTGGAAAGGGTGGCTGCTATGCTGGGAATAGAGGGGCGAGCGGCTGTGGTGGAGGGCAAAGAGCTGGCGGCTACAGGAGGGCAGGGGCTGGCAGCTACAGGAAGGCAGGGGGCTGGCGACTACAGGAAAGGCAGGGGGCTGGGGGCTGAGATGGGTGGAGGGAGAGGAGAGCAAGGAGGAAAAGGAGATAACTTACGCAAGGAGTCGTCACCAAGGGGCTCCACGGAGTCGGCACCGCGGAGGAGATCACCGAAAATGAAGAAGAAGACTCCAAATTTCAGCAATGAAAATTTACAGCAGCCCTAAGATTCTATTTATAAGAAAACAGGATTAGGGCAACCGAAATCGACGGCTATGATTGACCGACGGTTTCAGGGCCATAAATACATGAAATAAAACCCAAAATACATAATGTCATATATGAAACTATATCAGAACGACGAGCAGGACGCATCCGCGGTGGCGGATCGCCAGTTCGATCAAGTCCGCCTGCGAGAATACACGAAGGTGGGGTCCGCCTTGAGCCGAGTCGCGCCCGATGGCCCCCCATCAACTCCCCCCGACTGAAAAGCCTTCATCTCCGATGAATGGCGATGATCATACTGTGGTCGAAGTCCAGGGGCGAGTCGATCAAGTTCTGCAGCAACACTCCAGGTGTCGTCGGAGAAGGGACGTCCGCGCCAGCGAACCAAGTAGCGGCACACGAGGCCATCCGTGGAGAGGACGTACTCATGCGCAATGATCTCAGTGATATGCTCATCGCTCAACGGTCGAGAAGGGAGATCCGGTGGAATTTGTGGTGCTGAAGATGAAGCCAGTGAAGACGGAATCCCGGGTAAGTTGGGGTCAATGGTGGGTTGGGTGCGGGATAAGGACTGCGGTGGCAAGGGCTCAGACATAGGCTAAGTGGCGGGAGGTGAAAGCAGTGGTACAGGCTCGGAAGGGCCGCCAATGTGGGGATCAGAGTACTCGTGAGGTGTAAAGTATGGCGTCAGGCCCTCAACATTGAACACGGGGTGGATACCCATGCTCGCAGGAATGTCCAACTCATAAGCAATTGGTCTGATCCGTCTCAGGACTGTGTAGGGACCGATTCGCCTAGCGCTTAGCATCTTAGACGACCTCTGAGGGAGCCTCTTAGTGCGAACTCTCACCATCATCTGCTCACCTATCTAAAAATGTCTTTCACGCCTATGTTTATTTGCTTGTTCCTTATAATATCCGTTACTTAAATTAATTTTGCGCCTAAGTGACTCATGCAACTAATGCAAATGACGTGTGAAGGACTCAGCGGACTCACTAGGGTGTGACTCAGCCGGGACAAGGATAAGATCAATAGGATTCCTAGGGTCGTAACCTGACACTATGAAACGGACTCAGACCTGTAGACCTATTGATTGAGCTGTTATATGCAAACTCCGCAACAAGGTGCACCGAGTCCCAACTAGATGCATGCTCTCCAACTAGACACCTCAGTAAATTGTCGTCCGTCTGAGGGTGGTATGCAGATGAAAACTTTAAGGTAATCCCGGTCTTTCGCCACAAGGTCTTCCAGAAATAGCTAACGAACCCCACATCCCTATCAGACACAATGGACTTCGGCATACTGTGTAATCTAAAGACGCCACAAATAAATAAGGTCGCGACGTGGGGTGCATCTGCAGTCTTACTGCATTCGATGAAATGGATCATCTTAGAAAACCGATCAACCACTACGAATATAGAATCATGTTTTCTCTGAGTGCGAGGAAGTCCAAGTACAAAGTCCATGCTAATGTCCTCCC
Source organism: Dactylorhiza incarnata (assembly GCA_033032865.1). Lineage (NCBI taxonomy): Eukaryota > Viridiplantae > Streptophyta > Magnoliopsida > Asparagales > Orchidaceae > Dactylorhiza > Dactylorhiza incarnata. The sequence goes on from JAWHQI010000005.1 coordinate 25,517,384, forward strand.
AAGGACGATGGGGAACAGGAAGAGGGGTGTAATAGCCTGTGTTCTGCTTTGTTCCTTTGGCCGTCTGACAAATACGACAATGTCGTACGATACGAGCTACATCCTTCTTCAAGCTCGACCAATAGAAACGATCCTCTACGATAGCGATCGACTTGTCCCGCCCAAAGTGACCGGCGGCACCTCCCGCGTGTAACTCCCATACGAAATAGTCGCGATACAAAGTGCTGGGTACGCACAAGCGGGAAACCCGGAATAAGTACCCTTCAATAAGCCGATACCCCTCAATAAGATCAGGCGGGTCCCTCGCCAGCGCGGCATATAAATCAGCGAAGTCACGACAAGTGGGGTAGTCCGCGATCAATCTCTCAAACCCATCCACCTGGGCCCTCAACGTGTGTAGGAGTGAGACTCGGCGACTGAGTGCGTCAGCTCGACACCAGCGCAGTGTTTGAGAACGTAGTGAAAATCCTGTAAATACTCAACCCACTTCGCATGCTGATGACTCAACTTCCTCTGGGAATCGAGGTAACGTAGGGTCTGGTGGTCAGAATAAAGAACAAACTCACGTGGTAGGAGGTAGTGTCTCCAATTTCGTAATGACTAGACAATAACATAAAATTCTCGATCGTAATTCAAGTATTTTTGCTTAGCTTCCTTCAGTTTCTCACTAAAGTAAGAAACTGGGTGTCCATCTTAACTTAGCACACCCCCAATACCAACACCTGATGCATCACAGGCGACCTCGAAAGCTCTACTGAAGTCGGGGAGTCTCAGAACAGGAGCGGACGTCAGCTTGTCCTTAATCTCTTCAAAGACACGAGTGTCCGCGACGGTCCACTAAAAGTCTCCCTTGCGTAGGCAGCTAGTAAACGGGGTCATGATCGAGCTAAATCCCCTAACAAATCTCCTATAAAAGGTCGCAAGCCCATGGAAACTGCGGGCCTTATGGATGTTCGATGGCGTGGGCCAATCGGGGATGGACTGGACCTTCTCAGGGTCAACGGACACGCCTGATGTGGAAATAATGAACCCGAGAAAGTGAACTGATTCGGACAAGAAAGATCACTTTTTCATATTTATAAATAACTTCTACTTTCGGAGGATGTCAAACAAAAGTCTCAGATGCTCGAGGTGCTCCGACTCAGTGTGGCTATAAATCAGAATGTCTTCAAAGTATACGACTAGGAATTTGCCCATGTAGGGCCGCAAAATATGAGTCATGACTCGCATGAATGTGCTCGGGGCGTTTGAAAGCCCAAATGGCAAGACCAGCCACTCATACAGACCATCTTTGGTTTTGAATGTCGTCTTCCACTCGTCTCCCTCTCGAACTCTGATCTGGTGGTATCCGCTACGGTGGTCGATCTTCGAAAAGATCTGGGCTCCGGACATCGTATCTAAAAGATCATTAATCGAGGGATCGGGAAACGATATTTCACTGTAATCTTATTGATAGCTCGGCTATCGATGCACATGCGCCAACTGTCGTCCTTCTTGGGGGTAAGAAGGGCGGGAACCGCGCACGGACTCAAACTCTCCCGAATGAATTGCTTCCGAAGAAGCTCGTCTACCTCTCTCTTGAGCTCGACGTGCTTAACGGGGTTCATACGATAGTGCGGCAGATTTGGGAGCGAGGCCCCCGGGACTAAATCAATAGCGTGCTGGATGTCCGGTAGAGGGGGCAACTCATCAGGGAGCTCCTTTGGCATATGACCGCAAACTCCTCTAACAGTGGCCGAACGACGGGGAGAGGCCCTGGTGTAGGGCAATCAGGTGCCATGGTGGTTGTCACTACATACATAATAACCAATGGCCGAACGACGGGGTGAGGCTCTGGTGTAGGGAAATCAGGTGCCATGGTGGCTCTTCTGAGATATCACTCCTAACAACGAGCTCATCGAAACGAGCCATGTAATCAGCGACAGAAAGTGTGCCCTGCCGCAGATTCTGCAGCTGATCAAGTAACTGATCACTATAGGAGGCAGGGAGATATTTTTCTCTCAGTCGTTGCTTTATGTCTTCCCATCCGGTGATGGGGTAGTAGCCATCCCTGTCTATCGCTCTCTCTACGCTAATCCAAAATACTTTGGCCTGCCCGGCCAGCTTCATTTTGGCGAAGCGGACACCACGCTCATCACTCATGTCATACCACTCAAAGTAATGATCCATGTCAAGGAGCCAATCGCTGAAAGCTTTCGGATCCATTCTTTTCATGGCGTCAAGGCGTACCAAGGCGAGCCCCGGCCGCCTTGACGCCTTGGCGACAAGGCGGACGCCTAGGCGAGCAAATGCTAGGGGACATTAAAAAAAAAAATTTAAACTAATGAAGAATATAGACAGCGGTTATTTCAATAACCGATGTCTATAGTCACTGGCAGGGGACTATAGACAGCGGTTATTGAAATAACCGCTGTCTATAGTACTATAGACAGCGGTTATTTCAATAACCGCTGTCTATAGTCCCCTGCCAGTGACTATAGACATCGGTTATTGAAATAACCGCTGTCTATAGTCCCCTGCCAGTGAATATAGACAGCGGTTATTGAAATAACCGTTGTCTATAGTAACATTACGTGTACAATAGACAACGGTTTATATATGAACCGCTGTCTATTGTAACATTACGTGTACAATAGACAGCGGTTTATATATAATCTATTGTACAAATAGACAGCGGTTTATATATAAACCGCTGTCTATACCCCTAATTTTTTAAAAAATAAGGCGGCCTTCGCCTTGTTTTCAATCGGCCGACTGGACGCCTAGGCGTCGCCTAGGCGACGCCATGATAAGAATGTTCGGATCCAAACGACCATCGAATGAAGGTGCGTCAAGGCGAATGCGTTTGGTGACATCATGCTCGTGCTGGTACCCGCCTCTACGTGGTTCCGGATAATCCACATAATACTCATCCCGGACATACTCGCGTCGAGCGGGCAGGGGCCCACGCTCTCGGCATCCAGGGTCAAGATAGTCATCACGATCTGGATCACGACGGTCGTGTTATGGTGTACGAGCCCTATGATCCTGAGGAAAAACTCAGGGTCTGTCGCGCTGCTGTGGATACCTATCATCATCAAGGTCTGGCCGACGCTCAGGGGAGGGGCTGCGACGGGGAGCGTTACGACGGTACTGTTCAGGAGGTGGCTGAGCTCCCCTCTGCCGTGGAGGAATGCGTGGATCCGGACGAAGAGGATTTGCAGGCTTATCTTCGCGTGGTTCCCCTTCTTGGGAAGGTGCATCACTTGTGTTTTCTATACGTCCTAACCGGGTATTCACCTCTGTGAGGTCACGTCGGAAACCCTGAAACTGAGTGCCCATGGTATCTAGGGGATCGAGGATAAGGCGCTGAAATTCAGCAGGCGACGCGCCCGAGTTCGAACTATTTGTTCGTTCATCAGTAACGTTCGGATCAGACATCGGGGATCTATAAGCCCTACCACTACGGAGCATAGACGGGGCCCAAACCTAGCTTTGATACCAACTGATGTAGGGTAGGTTGTGGAGTGAATTCCTAAATGCACGCTAGTGATGAGTGGGGTTGACTCGAAATACCCTAATGACTCAATGCATGCAACACGTGTGATTAGACGCACCAATTAACGATAGCAACTAAATAATATAAAACAACAAGCATCATTCCATAAAAGAAAATAAACAATTTTCTTAAGGCTTGAGGCATTGGCTTTCCTCGCACGGAGGGCCAGAGTAAGCGCGCGGTGATTCAATACGTCCTGCAGTTAGAGATCTTCACGAGACAAATAATAATGAACTTTAATTCCAAACAAGCATACGATAGCCACAACACAACAATGTTTCAACACCTTCAACTAATACAAAACACAACACAAATCTGACATGAAGTAGGACTGCTGTAGTTTTAGGACAATCTGAAGTTTGGAGGAAGATTAAGGGCTTTCCGGGTGGTGGAAGACTAGATCAGGTAAAGGGGAGGTCGAAGGGGAAGTTGGAGGGTTGGATCGTGATGTCGGAGGGTGGGATCTGGGCTGGAATGCCCAGATCAGAGCAGATCCGACGGGAGGGAAGTGTTGGGAGGTGGTTCCACGGATGGAGGAGTGCTGGCAGCAAACCTGGATGATTTAGGGTGCTAGATCGGGGTGGCACAGGGCTGGATATGGGCTGTAACGCCCAGATCTGGGCAGAACTGAAGAGGGTGGACCGTTTGGGAGGTGGATCCACGTGGGAGGGGCTAGGGCAGCCGGACAGGGTGGGGGAAAGGGGGGTCGGCGGCTTGCTGAGAGGGGGGAGGCTGCTGGATCAGGCTGGTGGCAGGAATGGAGGTGGAAGGAGCCGTTGTTGTGCTGGGAGTAGAGGGGCGGCGATTATGGTGGAGGGCAGAGGGCTGGCAGCTACAGGAGGGCAGGGGTTGGCAGCTACAGGAAGGCAGGGGGTTGGCAGCTACAGGAAAGGCAGGGGGCTGGCGGCTGAGATGGGTGGAGGGAGAGGAGAACAAGGAGGTAAAGGAGAAAACTTACCCAAGGAGTCGTCACCAAGGGGCTCCACGGAGTCGGCACTGCGGAGGAGATCACCGAAAATGAAGAAGAAGACTCTCCAAATTTCAACAATGAAAAATTACAGCAGCCCTAAAGATTCTATTTATAAGAAAACAGGAATAGGGCAACTGAAATCGACGGCTATGATTGACCGACAGTTTCGGAGCCATAAATACATGAAATAAAACCCAAAATACATAATGTCATATATGAAACTATATCAGAACGACGAGCCGGACGCATCCGCGGTGGCAGATCGCCGGTTCGATCATGTCCGTTTGCGAGAATACACGAAGGTGGGGACCGCCTTGCGCTAAGTCGCGCCCGATGGTCCCCCATCACATCCCATCTTCTACCCCTTGATAGGATTTCCACTAAACAGTGCTGAGTGTTTTGAAAAGTAGACTCTTAGAACCAATATTCTAAATTATTTGATAAAGAGATTCACAAAGCTAATACACTGAATCTTTTGATAAAGAGATCCACAAAACCAATCTGAATCCTTTGATAAGGGAATTCTAAAGACCGACTTAGTCTTTTAATAATAAGACTCTTAGAACAAATATTTTGATTTTTTAATTAAAGAGAGATTCTACAAAAAAAATTCTGAGCAATGAATATGTAGAAGCAGCTTTTCCACAATGTGATCTTTCTTTAACAAATCTCTGAAATGTCTTTGAATCTAAACACTGAGTGGATTCTCAATTGAACAGCAACAACAATTCCTCTTGAGGAAGATGTCGAGATTCAATGGAGAGATGTTGAATCTGATCTGTGAGGAATCTTGAGGAAGAAGAAGATGAACCCCTGAGAGAGGAGAGCATAAGACAGAGAGAGGAGATCTTCTCAGCTAGGGTTCTTGGAGAGAACTTCATCTTTTAAGAAGGAGAGAGCTCTGAATTCTGAAGAAGAGAAATTTGAATTCAGCCGAGAGAAAGAGAAGAGTTATCCTCTTCTTTGAATTCTTCATATATATAGGACTGCTGCAATTAGATGTCTTTCCTGTTTTGTGTCGATCAACATAATCATCTTCTTGAAATAGATTATCAACAACTCTAATTGAATCTCAATCAAGCCCTTTAATCTTCTCGGGTAATAACAGAAGTCTGGAGATAATTGGACATTCTGTTACTTATGCGTCGAATACTTGTCGACGTACATCGAATTGATGAGAGAGAGAATTCAACGTAAGCTGAATAGTGGTGCTTTGATCAGACTTTCCTTTAGGAAGAGTTCGACGTAAGGAAGGATCATTTCTTTTGACGTGTGTCGATTACCTTTCAATGCATGAAGTTAACTCCTCGACGTACAAACTTAGTCTTAGTCGACGTGCATTGAATATTTCTCAACGCACAGAAGTTTAACTTAGTCGATTTAACTTGAGTGTTTTCCGAGTCTTTAACATCCTGGACTTGATTACACTTTATACAAATATAGACTTATGCCGTTCTATACATACTTACGAAATTTCCTACATCACTTAAATAATCTGTTATATCAAATCATAAAGGGTTTTTCCCAACAATCTCCCCATATTTGATATAATAAAATTTACAAGAGTTTAAGTGATTTTTCAGAAAGAGGAAAATGAGGTTCTGGATTGACACACAAGAATAAACACAGAGAAGTATAGACAAACATCTATTCAAAACTCCAATTCATTCATTTATATTATATGTCATCCTGAACTTTAATAGAGTGAGAAAAGTAAAAATGCAATAAAGAGAAGAAAATTTATCAGTGCTTAGACTTCTTAGAGATTTTCTTAACAAGGAAATCATAGATATAGAAGAGTAGTTTTCTTTGATCTTTTCATTGTACATAGAAAAACTTCTTGGTTCTCTGCCAGGATTATCCTTTAATAATTTAAGCATAGAAAGCAGTATCTTCCAATCTTCAGGAGCAGTATCATAAGCATCTGATAAGTTGTAATGAAACTCAGGTATCATCTTTTAAATTAAAGATACCTCAAGATAAGAATTAATAATGTATTTGCCTTTATGGAACTTTAGACTGTACATTACAATTTGAGAAGCTGATTTCTTGGGAACTTTAAAGGAAGGTTCAGAGACAGCAGGAACAGGATGAGTACATGTCTCTATCCAAAGTTCTAGAGAGGTTTTGATTAATAAATTTTTGTCAATCTTGAACATTTTTTTCTTTTCGAATGTAATTATCATCGAAGTGAATCATCCAGCTCTTCTAGTCACCATATCCAAGATCTCTAGACCTTTTCAAGTCAATCTTAGTAGAAGGAGCAGCAACAACACTTTCAGTAGAACGAGAAAATTCAGAAGGAACAACTACAGTAGAGATATTCTTAATATCAACACTCTGCCCCCTGAGATGGTGCCTTAAGATGCTCTTTTCTGACAGAAGTTATTTGAATTGCACCCAAATCCTAAATAGGAAGAACATTATCCTCATCAACCTTAAAGTTCTCAGAAGCATCATAGTGTTCAGGAGTCTTAGGAGCTTCCAAACCTCACCCTGAGAAGGTGGCATCCATTTTTCCAGGAGAGCATTCACCATACAAGTAAGAGACTCGACTAAACCAGTAGGAGACTCCACCATACCAGTAGAAGATTTAGCAGGAGAATAATTGAAACTATCCTCAAAACCATTACTGTTGTTTTCCTTGTTATCAGTTTTGGGAGAAGAGTAATCTCTAGGAAATCTGCTAGGAGAACAGACATTTCAATCTCCCCTGATTTGATATAGCAGATTTTACAAGAGTTTAAGTGATTTTCAGAAAGAGAAAAATGAGGTTCTTGATAAACACACATAAATAAACACAGAAAAGGATAGACAAACATCTATTCAAAACTCCAAATCATTCTTTTATATTATGTCATCTTGAACTTTTACAAGAGTGAGAAAAGTAGAAATACAATAAAGAGAGGAAAATCTATGAATGCTTAGACTTCTTAGAGGTTTTGAAATCATAGATATAAAAAGGCAGTTTTTTCTTTGATCTTTTCACAGTACTTAGAGAAACTACTTGATTCTCTGTCATGATTATTCTTTAATGATTTCAGCATAGATAACAGTCTCTTCCAATCTTTAGGCGCAGTATCATAAACATCTGACAAGTTGTACCCTCTTCGATGAAGCTCAGGTATCATCTTTTCAATTAAAGATACCTCAAGACCAGAATCAATAATGTATTTGCCTTTATGGAACCTTAGACTGTCCATTGCAATTTGAGCAGTTGATTTCTTGGGAACTTTAAAGGAAGGTTTAAAGACAAGAGAAACAGGATGGGTAACTGTCTCTATCCAAAGTTCTGGAGAGGTTCTGATTAATAGATTCCTGCCAATCTTGTACTTTTTTGCTTTTGGAATGTAATTATCATCAAAATGAACAGGCATCTCTTATAGTCACCATATCTATGATCCCTAGACCTTTTTAAGTCAAGCTTAGTAGAAGGAGCAACAGCAACATATTCAAGAATGAGCAAATTCAGAAGGGACAACTGCAGTAGAGATATTCTTAATAACAACACTCCCTGTGAGTTGGTGGCTTAAGATGGTCTTTTCGAACAAAAGCTATTTGAATTGCACCAAAATTCTCAGTAGGAAGAACACTATCCTCATCAACCTCAAAGTTCTCAGGAGCCTCATAGTGTTTAGGAATCTTAGGAGCCTTGGTCATGTCCGCATGCGTGAATAAACGAAGGTGGGGTCCGCCTTGCGCCGAGTCGTGTCAGATGGTCCCTCATCACATCCTCAGACCATTACTGTTCTTTTCCTTGTTATCAGTACTGCGAGAAGAGTAATCACTAGGGAATCTGCTAGGAGAGCAAACATTCTCCCCCTTCTTGATTTGACTTACAAAGGAAAGCAAGAACTCCCTAGTGAGAGGTGAAGAGAGGAAGACTGAGAAAGATTAGAGATAGAGAAAGAAAGAGAGGTAATTTGGGATTGGATAAATTCACATTTAGTGGTGAAATGTTGAGAGAAATAGGCTGATTTTGTTGTCAGCCGAGAAAAGATGGAGGCAGACAAGGGTGCTAATGTGCTTGAGTTAAAAGTCTTGGAAGTAGGAGCAAAAGGAGGAGTAGAGGTAGCATCTGCTGGAAGAAGTGGAGAAGAAGGCAAGAGAATAGAAGCATTAGTAGAAATTAGAATAGTAGAATGAAGTGGAGGAGGTGGTAAAGTAAATGTTTCAGTAGGAGGTGGAGAAGCACCAACTAGAACAGGGTCAGAAGGAGGTAGAGAAGGTGGAGAAGGTGGAGTATCATTTTGAGCAATAGGGGGAATGGAAGAATCTAAAGCCGGATGAGAAGAAGAAGCTTTAGACTTAGGAATATATCTGGTCAATTTAGTAAAGAGCTTAATGGAAAGCCCTTTCTCAGGAGGTATATGAACACCATCAGAAGTGCATACTGGTGGAGGCATAAAGCAAAACCATACTCAGGATTCTCCCAAAGAGAATATCTTTGTGCTGCATCTTGTGTTTAATCAATTTTAATAAACAATTGCCCCAATTAATCTATTTTTTAAGAATCAAAATACCCATTATCTGCAGTTAAGCTTTGGGAATGACATCATGAGCAGAAATTTTACATAGCATGACCTTGCCAACTAGGTCAGCTAAAAATCTATATTCTTCAGAAACTATAACCTTCTTTAGATTTAATTCCTTGCACCCAGAGAAGTGCATTGTCTTTAACACATTATCCACTTCTTCATCAGCTAAGTTTTCATTATAATTACAGTTGGAAGCTTAAAGGTCGCAAAAATTTCTTGACCAGAAACCCGGACTATGGTACTATTTATAGTGCCAGAAATGACATCATCCTCAGATAGATTGATAAAGGCATGGAAAGCAGTTAACTCTGCTACACTATCTTGCTTCACTTCAAGGCCAAGGAAGTATGATAGTTCAGTCATGCTACTCATTTCAAATTTATGTTGCATGAGGGTAGAATAAGCAAGGAACTTTCTTATTGCTTCCAACCTTGCAACAGAAGAAAATGTCTGATCATAGTCAATCCTTTTTCTTGTCTATAACCTTGTGCTGCCATCATTGCTTTGTTTCAGACAATAACTCCATCAACATCAAGCTTGCTTCTGAACACCCATTTAATTCCAATGATGGGGTAGCTCTTTGGTCTCTCAACTAAGGTCCAGACTTTGCTTCTTTCAAATTGAGCAAGTTCTTCTTGCATAACAACAATCCAGTGGGGATCATTATTTGCATCTTCAAACTTCTTTGGCTCAATTTATGATAGAAAACATAAAAAATTAGCTTCATTGAATATCTTACTCCTTGTTTGAACTCCAACAGATATGTCCCCAATTACTTGTGAAGGAGGAGGATCTCTTAGAGTTACAAACTCAAAAATTGGAGCAATTGTCTCATTAAGTGGTGAGACAATTCAGATATACTATCTTCATCTTTAAGAGTGATGTCATTTGGAGCCAATTCAGATATATTATTAGAATTGGTAAAGCATGGAGCTTCACTTAAAATTAATTGATCCCTCTGTTTGGCAGCTTCTTCAACCTGCATATTATGACTTAGAGAAGAATTTGTCCCTTCAAGGAACATGTTAGTCTCATCAAAAGTAACATGCATTGATTTTTCAATTTTTAAAGTTCTTTTGTTATAACATCTGTAAGCTTTGCTAGAAGTAGAGTATCCTAAGAAGATACCTTCATCAGTCTTCTTGACAAATTGGAGAAGATAACTTTTGCCAATGTTTAAGATATAGCAGATGCTTCCAAATATTTTAAAACAAGAGATATATGGAGTTTTTCCCTTCAATAACTCAACAGAGTCTTTTCCTTAGTCATATGAATAAGACTTCTGTTGAGAACATAACAGGTTATGTTAACTGCCTCTGCCCAAAGGTACACATGAAAATTAGCCACAACAAGTAATATTCTACTAGATTCAATAAGGGTTTTATTCTTTCTCTCAGCAACCACATTTTGTTGTGGAGTTCTAGGAGCTGAGAAACTAAGCTTGATCCCTTCATCCTCACACACTTCACACATCCTATGAGACCAAACTTAGTGACATAATCACTTCTGATCATAACAACTGAAGTATTCAGTTCATTTTAGATCTGTCTAAGAAATGATGAGAGGATCTTGAAGGTGTCATACTTAGTTCTCAGAAAGAACACTCAAATGAATTTAAAAAAGTCATCCACAAGGACTAGAGTATAGGACTTGCCCCCTAGGTTGCTGACAGAAATGGGTCCAAACAAATCCATGTGAATTAGATGTAGGATTCTTGGTGAATCATTCTTACATACTTTCTTAAAGGAAGCCCTTGTTTGCTTTCTCAATTGGCAAGCTCTACAGGGTTTTTCCTTAACATATTCTCCTGGTGGCAGTCCTCTTATAAAGTTGTTCTTAGAAAGCTTGGACACTATTTTGAGGTTAAGATGTTCAAGCCTCCTATGCCACAATTCAATATTAGTAATTTTAGAATAAAATAGCCATATATCAGTTGTTTTGGAAATAAAATCAACTAGATATATATTACATTTCCTAATACCAGTAAAAACAATATTACCTGACTTATTGCAGATGATTTGGCATTGGTCATGTGTGAAGATTACTTTGAATCTTTTATCACTGTTGGAGATTATGATTTATTATTATATTAGTAGTTGTGTGTGAGTGGGTATTAGTCTCACATTGTTTGTTCGATTTTAAGTGTTTATGTATGTCTTATATAATACCCCTAAGTGGATGAATATATTGCATCAAGTATTCCCTCTTTACTTACCAACATGGTATCAGAGATGGAATTGACTCCTCCCTGAAATTTTGTTACCCTAATTATGGGACGTACATTTTAGGGTAGCTTCCTCTCTCGATTCCTCTTGTTTCCTCCTCTCCCTCTCGTGCGTCTTTAGTTGGCTTCATCGATCCCCGATCATGTTTCACTCTGTCTGTGTTGCTGCCATCGATCTTGGTCGCTGACCCCGTCGACAACTGCGTCTGCTGATTACGATGACAACTGCGTCATTGATCCCGCAGCTTCCCGTCGTGCCCATCGCTGGTCGATCCCATCATTCCTATCACAGCTCGTGGTCGCCGATCCCATCTTCCGATCCAGCCGATGTTTTCTTCGTCATGCGCGGCTGCGGCTCTCGTCGACGATCCCGCCAGGCCCTCGCTGCTCCCGTTCCAGTCGACGACTTCTTCGTTCCTGCTGTTATTATGAAGTTGCTACGCCCTGCGATTCCAGCAAGGTTTTCGTTGTCACTACTGCCTTCTTCTTGCAATCCCAAAGAGTCCAGCAGCTGCCCCTCTGGTTTCTATGGCTTCCAACTAATGCTACTCCTTCTGGGGTGCTGATCTCTCACGGATGTTGAAGTGTTGTGTTTTTTTTTTTTTGTCGTATGATGTTTGTGTGGTGTCTTAGTGTTATGCTTATAAGCACGTGTTTTCAACATGAGGGGAGTGTTTTGGACAAAGACGACTCAGATGATCTTTCCCGGCCTTTCTCCTTCGTTCAACACGGTCTCTAGGCTTATGTCGTCGGTTGTTATGCGTCTCCCCGTATTTCTTTGGATTGGTCGTGTGTTGGGACGCAATTGATGTTGGTGTTTTAATCTCAGCAGGTTGTGTTGCGTGGGACTGTGTCGTGTGGGACTGTGTCGTGTGGGACTGTGTCGTGTGGGACGGCCCTTTGTGCGGATTATCCCCAACAGATTATCCCCGACGGATTATCCCCGGTTGCCTGTTTGATGATTTTCTCCACATCTGTCGTTCTCTTTCGCATGTTGTGTGTGTAGGTGATGTTGGTTGACCGGTTTCCAGCGAGTCCACGTCGTGTGTGGATCATGCGTTGTGTGTGGGTCTGCGTCGTGTGTGGTAATGTCTCCGGTTTGATTCCCTGGTTTGGAATTCCCCCGGTGGCTCGTCTGATATTTTGTCCCACATTGCCTACCTCTGTTGCCTTTATTTGATGTGTCTAAGCTGGAGTCTTCCCCTCCAGCTTGAGGGGGAGTGTTGGAGACTATGAGTTTATTATTATATTAGAAGTTGTGTGTGAGTGGGTATTAGTCCCACATTGTCTTTCCGGTTTTAAGTGTCGATGTATGTCCTATATAACCTTCCTAAGTGGATGAATATAATGCATCAAGTATTCCCTTTTTAGTTTCCAACAATCACACAATTGACAAATGCTTATGAGATTGTATTTCAACCCTTCAACATAGGCAACCTTAGTGAAGGTTATAACACCAGCATGAATCATCCCATAGCTTAGGGTTTGTCAACAGTTGGAATCACCAAACATCACCTTGGGACCTAATCTAGGTTTATATTCTGTCAGTAGGCTTTTATCTCCAGTCATATGTTTAAAGCATCCACTGTACAGATACCACAACTGGTTTGTGGCAGAACTGGATATTTCCTGCAAAACAATTATTTGTTAAAAGGAACCCAAGATACCTTGGATCAATAATTTCTAGTATAGAGAGTGATAGATGAATAGCTGGGTCTGCTCATGAAAGTCCTATAATATGAGGTTGTTGGCTGATTGTACCAACAATCTTTCATGAAGTGTCCTACCTTATGGCAGCAATGACACTCAAGCATATTATATTTAACTTTTCTATTAATTAGAAGGTTTGGAGGAGTAGGCAGAAATGAGTTTTGAAAATTTTCAGAGCTCTTTACATTCTGATTAGAAAAAATCGTATAAGGACAAAAACGTCGAATAGTATTCGATGTGCGTCGATTAATATTCGACGTAAGTTTAGCTGCACATCGATTTCTATACAACGTTTGTGAAGCAATATTCGACGTACGTCGAGTAGTATTCGATGCACATTGAATTCGTGGTTGTATTTTACTTGAGTGCATGGATAGCTCCCTTAAGATTCCTCTTTGATCATAAGAAATAGGGATGTCCAACATCTTCTTCTTTTTATTATACCTCCTCTTATGAAGAGTTTTTCTTTTAACATTTTGAGAAGTAGAAGGAATGTCAGAATCATATAGCATAGGCTCTTTTCCCTTTGCATTAACAAAAACTATAGGATTACGCCTATTGGGACTTGATATCAACAGAAACCATTATTCGAGTATGTTTAACGCGAGCGTGGGAATTCTATTCGCACAAACATATTAAGAGACAACAGTATATCCAAACACAGAAGGGTTGTTTGCAAAAGAATAGCCAAGGTAACAAAATCCGTTTCATTTAACTTCAAAAGTATTATAAGTCGGACACCTTAATTTACAAACAAAACATTACATTAAGAATGTACTACTAACTACTCTCGTTGCGGGCTTTCCCCTTATCCTTCTTTTGTCTTTTTGGCTCAGGAGAACGCGACCCCTCTGACAAGCTAGACGAACTAGTCTCAGAAGAACCTTCAGACAACGCGATCTCCTGACTGTCTGCTTCCTCATTAACAACACTCAGAAAAGGATTATCATCGCCGCCTTCAACATCATATGCATTAGACTCTGACTCCTCCGATCTCTCACTTGAAGAGTCGGACTCCATCAAGTTCGCGTATCGTGGATACCAAAAGGCATAATCAGTGTCGGCGAACTCTGGTTTAAATGCTCCTCTCTCGCTAATGATCCTGATCGTGGCTTCCGCGGACCCCCTACTATACTTAATAATCTTCTTCTGAAACTATGGGTTCTGAGGGTTGTAAGCATCCTGCAAGAGAAGAGCAAAGATTAGTCCGTGTGGACAAGTAGAGTGTAACCACGAGAAATACAGATCACGCTCACCATAAGTTGTTTTTCCAATTTATCAATCTTTTTCGGCTGCTCTTCAAGATGTTCTACCGCATTGTTAAGGTCAAAGCCAGTCCTGTAGGTGAAGAATGCGCACCGAAGTGCCGCTTGGGCGGACAAGAAAGGCATGTGGCTCGGAGGAACTTCCCTCAGTTCGCGCTCGTTCTCCCGCCCGTAAAGGACCGAGCTACGGATGAAAGCGTGGGAGGTGAGGCGGTCACTATCCTTCCAGCTGGGCAAGTTAGTGCTAATTGCCACGCTTCCGCCATCGCGATCCCTGATGAGTCTGGTTTATACAGTGATTTCCGGCCTCATTTGGGTTTGATTTAGTGTCATTGCACTTCATTTGTTGTTCATATACGCTTATATTGATAGCATGGCGTTTCTGCGCCTTTTGTGCAATCCTTCCCCCTTTGTGGCATGTTTTTCCTATATGTTACTGTATGCTTGTGTTATGGATCCGGTGGTGTGCACGGATCGGGGTTAATTGTGTTTTTCCTGCAGGTCCTGGGGTCGTGTGCACGTTCGGGATGGTGCGGGGGAATTTTTGGCCTAAAAAGCCTCTGATCGTGCGCATTCCTTCGCGCACGATCAGGCGCACGACCATTGGACGTGCGATAAATCCCATCCCAGATCGAGATCGGACCAAAGATATGCGCACGATCACAGGCCTTTCTTCGCGCACGACCACTGGTCGTGCGCCCCTGACCGTGCGGTGTTTTCTATTTTTTCTTTGCTACAGGTTGACTGCGCACGATCACAGGCATTCCTTCGCGCACGACCATTGGTCGTGCGCCACTGACCGTGCGCAGTACTTATTCTGCTCCCTATTTAAGCCGATGTTCCGCGATTTTAGGTATTCCTGCACAGTTCGAGGCGCGATTTCTGCGCGCGACTCCGCCGTTCCACCTCTCCAAGGTCCCTCCTTCCATTCCTCCCCTTGGGAAAGCTTCATCCATTGATCCTAAGGTCCATCTAGGGTTCCGGAAGCATTCTCCGCCATCTACGGCCAGCATTCCAAGAGGAAGACATCTCCATTGGGTGAAGGAGAAGTGAACCCAGCTCTGAGAAGAAGACGGGCAGCGGTTGGAGGTAGTGACAGCCTCTACACCCCGGAAGCAACCAAGGACTGAGCTCGAAGGAGGCGTGACGACCCCCCATTCCGACCACGATCCGCGGCGAGGCTTCTCATCTCGTGGTTACTTCTACCCCTTCTCATTTTGTGATTTGTACTCTTAGTGGTTGTAATGAACTAAATGAACATCTATTTGTCTATGAATGGAAGTTTATTTATGAACTTGTCTTTACGTTATGCTGTGTTGTGATGCGCTCCGCCCCCGCTCCACTTACACCCACATGTTCTAGCACTCGCTCTAGCAAAAGCTAGAAGCGATAGTGAAGAGGTGCCTTCGACCCTCAACCCTCGCATTTGCACTCACTTCATCCATTTGCTCACCGGCCATCCGCCAAGCGAAGCACGGCATCGCGGCCTGCACTAAACCCATCCACCAAGCGACGCGGTGATTGCGACCCGCATAGTTGTAGTTTCTCATTCTTGTTCCGTAACACCAACCAAAACCCCCCTTGTTTTGTTAAACTTAGAAACCCTCAAAATTAATCTCCTAACAAGCAAATCGTACTACCTAACTTGCAGTCCTTTGAGAACGATATTCGGGGAGCTACTCCCTACTTTTATTACTTGACAACGACCGGTGCACTGCCGTCGTCCCGCATTTCGTGCCCGCTAATTAGCGGTGTGGAAATAGCGCGTCAAGTTTTTGGCGCCGTTGCCGGGGATTGCAAGCGTTATATGAAATTGTTTTTAGGAAAATTAATTGAGAGGATTTTTAGTTTCCTAATTGGTTCCTTCATCCTTTCTCTTGTCTAATCGATGGGTGGTGTTATTCATTCATTGTCAAGCGTAGTGTTGCGCACAAGGGTGTTTTTCTGGTGAATCTGGTTATCTTCATACAATGTGGGCTGGATTTAATATCCGTTGCCGTGGGTGTGGGGATACATCCCATGCCAGTGATAGATGCCCATCGGGAGAGAGTAGCTCTAGCCCCCAAGGCCCATGGTATCAGGCATCGACATCATACGGTACCACATACACTGTGCCTAAGGCTTATGGCTACTCTGCCGCTCCGCATATACCGTTTTTGAATTCGTCTCCGGCCCCACTTGGACCAAAGACGAATGCAAAACAGTGCTTGTTTTGTCGAAGCACGGATCATGCTTTAAGGGATTGTGCTGAGTATCTGCGTGAACTGGACGAGGACGACGAGCCGGACATCCGGATCGTCCCAATTCCTATCTCTGGCAGCACCCTCCCCTCCTCTGGTTTCATATCCATATCACCTTCATGTTTTGAAGGGGTCGATGCGGATATGCCGATCAAGGTTATGGGTGATCTATGCCCCGACATGGTTGCGCATGTCTCTCCCGTTCGTTTATCACCGCATGTTGATTCAATTCTTTCTGAGGATGCGGTGCTTGATTTCTCTTCAAACGCTAACTCTTCTAGTCTTGTGTGTGCTACTACAATTGTTTTTGACAGTATCGACGAGAATGTCTTGCAGGAAGAGGTAGTGAGTTGCAGCGTTGTGCCCACTCCGAGAGAGGAGGATGTTCTTCAAGGTGCGGAGGTGGAGACTTCAGCATCATTTGAGGAGGTCCAAGTCGTGGAAGTGGCCGCTGACAATTCTGCTAGATCCTGCAGCATTTTTGACGATGCCGTCAATTCCTCGCCAACCCAACCCATCAGGAGTGATTCCGGGATCTCTCCTGAAGAAGAAAGTCTTTTATGTTATTCGTCTAATTTGTTTCTTCACCTCATTCCCGTGTCTGATTTACTGCAGGTTTGTACATTGGATCTGACCCTGGATGTAATCGAGCCTGCTATGCGGGCCGGAGATGCCTTGGATCATCTGCATGTGGAAACAGATACTGAGATCCCTTCACCTTATTACCTGCCCCTACCTGACAATCAGTGCAGGTATCTTTACTCAGGAAGTGGGGGAACGACCCTGTCACCTTATGGTCACCCATTACCGAAACAGACATTGGAACAGCTTCCTATTCACTTCATTTTCCATAGACCGATCAGCTAGCATACGCTAGCAGCTGAATAAGTCTAGTTGGGAGACATAAAACCCCAATAGTTATCTTCGTTAGAATTACTTTAAATTGTGGTGTTCATTTTTTTTGTGGCGTAATGAATTTTTTTTTTATATATAGAACCTTTTATCTATTAATTGTGACTAACGGTCTTGTGTTAGGGATGAGGAAACCTTGGATGCACTTATGAGGCATGGCGGTAAGTTTTTAATTCTGAAACTGGGCGCGCGAATTATTCCTTCGCGCACGACCACTGGTCGTGCGCCCTATTTATCGGCGCACGACCACTGGTCGTGCGCGGGCCCAGTTTCTTTTAAAACCTTTCGGCCGGCTCCTGTGCGTGCGTCTAGGGTTCTCGTTTTTTGGTCGCTGAGCGTGCGCCGTCTGGGAGCTCTTTTCCTCCTCCTCACTCCATCTTCTCCGGTAAGCTTCCCCTTCCTCCTCTCCTCCTTCAAGCTTGCGTGTCCATGGAGCCATCCGGGAGCCGCCGCGTTGCCAAGGTTTTTCAAAGATCTCGCTCCTCCTCTGCCGCTCCCGCTCAAATCCTGGGGAGAATGGCCAAGTTCTCAAAGGAAGAGCACACGCGCCGCTTCACCGCGCTTAGGGGCAAGCCCTTCCTCTCGCAGCGTCTTGTTGACTGGGAGGAACTCCGGTCGATTGGAGATGGCGGCGCTCTGATGGAAGCAATTCTTCACCTCTACTCCTTCGACAACTGGAGGAATGTCTTCGAATGTGCCGAGCTAGGATTCAAGGAGCTGACGTTGGAGTTCCTCTCCACATTTGAGTGGGAAGTCACTCCGGCGGGATTCAGGCCTCTTGTTTGTTCTTTCCGGATGATGGGGCATGTATTTACCCTGACACTCCCCGAGCTTGCCACCTACGCTGGATTTTACACGGAAGGCGAGGCTGTAAGGTTGGATTTCCAGAACTTGGCGACGTCGTTTCCGGGTGATGCCTCCTCGCAAAGCGTCTGGCGTCATTCATCGGCACTGATGAGGATTATGTGGCTCGCCGGGCCAAATCAACAAGGATCATATCTCCCGCCTTGCGGTACCTGCAGCACCTGATTAGTCATTCTATCGCCGCGCGTGGTTTAAGCCAGAATGTGGTAGGTTGGCAAGATCTTTTGTACCTTTACAGCATGCAGCAGCGGTATCCCCTTCATCTGGGGTTCATGCTGGCCTACTTCTTCCACCATGAGGCCACATATGGCCTCGCTGGAGCGATTGGGGGTGCGTATTACGTCACCCGAATCGCGAAAGGGCTGGGAGTGTGGGACCGGATACCCCCGATGGAGAAGGTTACCTCTCCTTCCATGATCACGCGGGCAACAATGGTGAGATTCCACCTGCTGCGAGTGGTGGGGCGAAAGGGCAACCGATCATATGTGGTGACTGGTCCGAGTGAGGGTGGTGTTGGTAGCCATGAGGAGGAGGATAGGGACGAGCAGCCAGAGTCTTCGGCGAGGGGAAGACACAGGGCGGCGGAGCCGCCACAGCAGTCACAAGGGTCGCAGCAGCCTGAGCAGCAACCTGAGCAGCAACCTCAGCAGCCAGCAGGGCAGCACTTCGGCAATTATGCGATGCATGGCGTCCCGTACTTACGTGAGCGTCTCTCCGATCTGGAGGCGTCGCAGTTTTGGATGCAGGACCTCATTTATCAGCAGGCTGTTCGGGGCGGGATGGACGTGCCTCAGCCTCCTGCTCGTGTTGCACCCACTGCGCCCCGTCCCGCATCCCCAATCCAAATTTATGCCAGCAGCAGCGCCAGCGGCAGCGACAAGGAAGAGTGAGCTGCCCCTCTTGTTTGGAGTGCGTCAGTGGCCTCCCGCGTCGTAGTTTGTTATTTCTAATGTTTGATTCAGCTTCTCATGTTTAGGTTGTTAAAACATGTATGTGTGTGACACTCATCTGGGTGTCTTTTTATTCAGTCGTTAAGACTACTGCTATCAAACTTTAATACAGGTATTTGGTCCACCTTCAAGGACGTTAAACAAATAGGCTCTTGGGAGACAACCCATTTGGGACCATTTGGTTCCGTTCTTTCTTGTTATCTTTTTTTGCTATATTTTTGTGTGTTTGGGATCTCTTTAATCGCAGGTCCATATTTATTGGAGCACGGCGGGATCACCGCCTTTTGAACAAAACGCCATATCTTCTGGTATGCTCATTTTTGAGCATGGGGTAATCTCTCATCCTAGCCTTCTTAAGCTTATGCCACTATCAAACATGTTTTCTGCTTAGTGTAAGTCGGGGGGAGAGAGTAGTTATCGTTACCTCGTGCACATGCACAGTGCACAGCATACTAGGATTTACTTCTGTGTTATATTGTAGCATTGCTCATCTAATGGCACACCACGACACCCACATGAACGCACTGAACTGTAGGCGCGCGACGAGTCTAACTCGTCTCGGTTGTGTGAATGGGAAATCACGGTGCTGGGTTAGGATTGCGAGACGAAGTACTTTGTTGACTCTTGTAGTGCTCCTAGTCGAGTGCTCATGTCTCGTAGGAATTTGTGTAGATCCAATTTCTTTTTATGTTTTTAGTCTATATTTTTCTACTAGCGTAAATATTGTTTACTTTACTCAAAATTTGGTGAATCCGGTGTGAATCAAACGGTAGCATAGGAATGTGTGTAGACGTCCGTTAGTCTCGTGTTGCCCGAGTCGAGAGGAAGGATTATCTTTCTCGGTGGCTAGAACTCGCCCCAAGCGATTCTTGAAGCATGGGTATACGGTTAGTCAAGTGCGTGAATGTGATATAGGCCATCATTTTGGCCCGGTTGAGCCTTTGCACCCTTTCCTATCGCTATATCCTCGTTAGCCCAATTGTGCCTACCCGTTCTTTGATTCAGCCCCACTTTTATCGCACCAAAGCCCAAAAGTCAATCCTAATCACACACCCAAATCTGAGCTTTAGCTGTTTATTATTTTTATGAGTTGGGTTGTTGATGTGGTGACATGTTTGTGAAGTTGTGGAAGTGTTTTATTGTTTATTTGCTGAAAATGATAAGAAAAGAAAAGAAAAAATGAAAGAGAGAAAAGAAGTAAGAAGAAAAGAAAAAGATATGAGTTTGAATGTAAAACTCATTTGTATAAGTATAAGTTTGGGAGTAGGCGGTGCACGCACCCATGTTGCTAAGTCAAAGTCTGGGGGTGTAGTGTACCCGCATGTTGTGTGGTGATGAGGTTAGTTTTCTGTGCTAGCTCATTTGGGTTTAGTGTCTAAGCCGTCGCTTTTATCTTTGTTTACCTCACCTAAACCCAAGCCTCATCTCAAACCTAAAGTCCACGCATTTGAGTCATACCAGTGTCGTGGAGAGAGTGCGAACGGGCAAGCCTATGGTCACCGACATTGATGGATTTCAATGGAGTTGTCCCGAGTCCCGATCTTTGGCAACGCTCGCCTCAGCGTTCAGTTTACTTTCTTCCTATGTACGACCTTATGATTCACCGTGATTCACCTTTTGAGTAAACGTAATATATAAATACGCTCTTAGAAAATTATAAACTAATATGTATAATTAGAAATTTTGTCTACTAGATTTCTATACACATGCGTATGAGACTTCGCATATTACTCCGCCCTGGCAATTTCTAACCCAGCTATGTCTTTTCTCGCTCCGCCGGATTTGTTTGCTCGGGACGCGCAAACAGGTAAGTCTGGGGGTGTGATGAGTCTGGTTTATACAGTGATTTCCGGCCTCATTTGGGTTTGATTTAGTGTCATTGCACTTCATTTGCTGTTCATATACGCTTATATTGATAGCATGGCGTTTCTGCGCCTTTTGTGCAATCCTTCCCCCTTTGTAGCATGTTTTTCCTATATGTTACTGTATGCTTGTGTTATGGATCCGGTGGTGTGCACGGATCGGGGTTAATTGTGTTTTTCCTGCAGGTCCTGGGGTCGTGTGCACGTTCGGGATGGTGCGGGGGAATTTTTGGCCTAAAAAGCCTCTGATCGTGCGCATTCCTTCGCGCACGATCAGGCGCACGACCATTGGACGTGCGATAAATCCCAACCCAGATCGAGATCGGACCAAAGATATGCGCACGATCACAGGCCTTTCTTCGCGCACGACCCCTGGTCGTGCGCCCCTGACCGTGCGGTGTTTTCTATTTTTACTTTGCTACTGGTTGACTGCGCACGATCACAGGCATTCCTTTGCGCACGACCATTGGTCGTGCGCCACTGACCGTGCGCAGTACTTATTCTGCTCCCTATTTAAGCCGCTGTTCCGCGATTTTAGGTATTCCTGCACAGTTCGAGGCGCGATTTCTGCGCGCGACTCCGCCGTTCCACCTCTCCAAGGTCCCTCCTTCCATTCCTCCCCTTGGGAAAGCTTCATCCATTGATCCTAAGGTCCATCTAGGGTTCCGGAAGCATTCTCCGCCATCTACGGCCAGCATTCCAAGAGGAATACATCTCCATTGGGTGAAGGAGAAGTGAACCCAGCTCTGAGAAGAAGACGGGCAGCGGTTGGAGGTAGTGACAGCCTCTACACCCCGGAAGCAACCAAGGACTGAGCTCGGAGGAGGCGTGACGACCCCCCATTCCGACCACGATCCGCGGCGAGGCTTCTCATCTCGTGGTTACTTCTACCCCTTCTCATTTTGTGATTTGTACTCTTAGTGGTTGTAATGAACTAAATGAACATCTATTTGTCTATGAATGGAAGTTTATTTATGAACTTGTCTTTACGTTATGCTGTGTTGTGATGCGCTCCGCCCCCGCTCCACTTACACCCACATGTTCTAGCACTCGCTCTAGCAAAAGCTAGAAGCGATAGCGAAGAGGTGCCTTCGACCCTCAACCCTCGCATTTGCACTCACTTCATCCATTTTCTCACCGGCCATCCGCCAAGCGAAGCACGGCATCGCGGCCTGCACTAAACCCATCCACCAAGCGACGCGGTGATTGCGACCCGCATAGTTGTAGTTTCTCATTCTTGTTCCGTAACACCAACCAAAACCCCCCTTGTTTTGTTAAACTTAGAAACCCTCAAAATTAATCTCCTAACAAGCAAATCGTATTACCTAACTTGCAGTCCTTTGAGAACGATATTCGGGGAGCTACTCCCTACTTTTATTACTTGACAACGACCGGTGCACTGTCGTCGTCCCGCATTTCGTGCCCGCTAATTAGCGGTGTGGAAATAGCGCGTCAATCCCACGATATAAATTCGCCGCCCTGTGTCCCTGGCACTTCCCCCTAGCCGATGAAGGGAAACTTGTTCTCAGCCGGAGGTCGGGACGACCGATTGCGAGAAGATGAATAACTCGCGCCCGCTACAGCCACCCCTGCTTTTTCCTCTCCCGCCTCTGCCTTCTTCTCCCGCATTTTTCTACTCTCACGAGCAGTAAGAACAGGTTCTACAAGTTCACGTGGTCGGTTCTTAGGTACACCATTGAAACCACTACCAAAGAAACATTCAAATTAAAGCAAGGATAGATCATGATGCAGTGAACGATTCATGAAGTATCCATAGTTACTTACTTTGCGCCTCAACAACATTCAGAACCTCCCGAGCCCGCGGTAAGTAGAAGTCCACGTCCAAGCCTGCGTTCAGCAAGACCTTAACCATCCCTTCCTCGACCCCTTCGAGCGTTGTTGTCTTGAACGCGACCGCCTCCCGAAACTCCGGCCTCATAGGCATCCTGCCAAAGTTACCTTTGAAAAAGGCAAAGAGGTCATCCCAATTATGTACCTTGTTCAGGAGGTTGAAGGTCCTCATCTTCGTGGTACTGAAGTAGAGCATGCTCGCGAAACGCAGGTCTTCACCGCAGTTCCTTTCCTTCTGAGATCGCAGGGAGAATAAACTTCTGAAGACGTCCAAGTGGAATCGAACTCCCTCCATCCGCAGATAAATGACAAAGGCGTGGATCATCGTGATAGAGTTCGGGGGGACTTGTGCGAGCACAATCTCATAGTGCCTCATAATGTCCGCAATCTCCCAAAACGGTGGAAGCCTAAACCCGTAGCTGAAAAGATCGAGGGGGATCGCGAGCTCGTGGTCGCTCAGAGTGTTCAAACTCACGTCCTCTAGAGGCAGTCTGATGCAACCTGAGTCGCATCCTTATGTTATTTTTCGCATTTTTATTTGCACTTGTGTCGCGCACGTCTTACTGCATGTGTCATTTATTTCTGTGCATGTTTGTTTAAATTTTGCGCATGCTAATAGATCGCTTATGTCTTGTATCGCGCTTACGCACCCTAGTTCGGCTTATTGGTGTGACCGACAATAAGACCATGAATGAAAAAGTCTGTCAAATTAGGTTAGATGTTAATTAGGGCAACCTTTGAAAAAAAGAATAATTTTTAATTGTATATTTAATTTTAATTTCTGAAATTAAAATTAAATTCGAAAATTCCAAATTAATGTTGAATATTTAATGAAATGAATACCAAATGAATATCCTTTTAAACTCCTCTCTTCATAACACTTAATATCCCCAATTTAAAACCCCAATTAAAAAAGAAACCCCCTCTTTGTTATATGTTCAACCGGTTGTACCATTGGACTTTTGGAGTTACTTTTTTTAAATGCAATATTTAATATCCAGCCAAACTTTTAAACTCCTCTATTAAAACAAGCCTCCACTATCTCTCTATTAAAGGATGACACCTCCACGTGAAAAGGCAGCAGAACAAATTTGGGGAATAGGGAATTCTTCTTTGTTTTCCAAAGGTCCAGCTCCATTGCCATGTTTGCCTTTCAGCCAGCCAGCATCACCTTCAGTTTTCTGCCACGCATCCCTGTTCCCGTCTTCCACAACCACGCCAAACCAGTCTATCACCTCCAGGTTCCCTACTGCAGTCATCCCAGACTAGTTCCGAACCAAATCAACAATTCCCAACTTCGTTTGTCACCACCAGCCATACCCCACCCCAATCAATCCCTATGGGATCCAGTCAACCTTTCATCCGATATTTCACTGCAACAATGATCGTATGGTATACCGCTCTATCTTGATTTGCCCAAAACATGTTAAATTAATTTTATGCATATTATTATATGATCATTAAAATTTCCCAAATTATTATTTCTACCTATTTGTCGTTAATTTGAGAATCTTATTTGTTCTTGAATTTTCAATTCCCTAAGAGCATGCCTGTGGAAAAATTAATTTGTATTTCGTCTACGTGCAAATGTTGGCTCTTGTTTGCGTTGTGAATCCTCGGTTGGTTGTTGCATGATTTTGTTCGTGAAATTCTCGTTTGTGACGCATAATTTAAAATTGATTTTCAAGTTTAACTTTTAAATCATTCCTCGATTTTGGTATGCATCAGTTTGGTATCAGAGCTAGGTTCGATTCACTTCTATCGTGAATCAGGCAATCATGATTTTATGTTATTTAGTTAAGTTTTAAAAAAAATATATGGAGAGTCGCTTAGATCGAATAGGAGCCACCTTATGCGACTTAGCCATTCGAATGCGTGATCTGACGAAGTCGGTCGACACAGTCGTTGCAGATTACACGCAGAGACTTATTGGCATATGCAATGATGTGCACAAACTCGAAATGAAAATGCGCAAATGATATGTTCTTCCTAATTACCTCCCATCTACATATCAGCTAGTGGAACCCAAACTTCGGAATCTTAATAGTCGTCTTACTAGTCTTGTGATTCCCCACGAGTACTTTGGCCCCGCTTGTCTCCACTTAAGCACTCCCTTCAGTCGAGGAAGTTCGTCCTGAGCCACAGCTCCAGGAAGAGGATTCTCTTCCTCCTCATCTCGTCGTCCCGACTGCAATGGAGATTCCTCTTACTCACATTGTATCACAGCCTATAGAGGTCGAGTGTATTCCTGAGGCCCCGCTCCAGGAAGAATTTACTAGTGATGTGTCACTCACCTTAGTTGACACAATTTCGATCTCACTTCCTCCGGAGAAGAAATTGGCTAGCGAAGAGTCACTCATCTTCGAGGACATAAGCTCGATCACCTTATGTCCTGACTCTCCTAGCCCACTGCAGCCGCGCACCCTTGAGGCCTCAGACATGGTGCTTTGTGGCCACTCGCTAGTGACAATCGAGTCACCTCCCTTTATAGACTTTGTTTTCGGTGATCGCTCCTTTAGTTTTTTCTATTATCTTATTATTATTATTATTATTGAAGAGTGCGTTAAGTCTCAATTTATTAGTTTTTTCAAGCCTAGTCATGTTAGGAAGTTTGTCACGATCCCTAGGATTTTCACTCCTCATAGGAATACGCACTTTAAAGGTTTTCTTTGGAAAATTTTAAATGTTAGATTTGGGATCCAAGTAGAATTTTGCATCACTAGTCAGATTCTAGCGGGTATAATCATGGCGATAATTGATCTTGGCTTAGTAAATGCTCGTAGGTGTCTAGCAGGAGTACGTGTGATGTGATATGATAAAATGATTCCATAGGTTGATCTTGAATGCTTCCTGCTTTGCTTCTTACCTTGCCTTTTCAATCTCTCCTCTCTTCCATTGTATGTTACTCTCCTATTTGATGCTCTGACTTTTATTGGTCATTTAAAATTTTTGCATAAAATTATTTCTAATTGTTTGTGAGCATCATTGGAAAATTATAACTTCACGGTTGATTCTATCACCGGGAGTTATCCTTTTCCAATGGAGATTGGTTGTCTGCCTCTTTTAGGAACTAGACTTTACCTACAGTTCTTGGTCATCCAGCAGCAGCATCAGCGGGGCGATTGTACAACATTTTTCAGATCGACACTTGGAATTTCTACTGGCAGGTCACATCGCAAACTCGTCGGGGTCGAACTCTTTCAACCCCGGGAGAATTGATGCAACCTGAGTCGCATCCTTATGTTATTTTTCGCATTTTTATTTGCACTTATGTCATGCACGTCTTACCGCATGTGTCTTTTATTTTCGTACATGTTTCATTAAATTTCACGCATACTAATAGCGCGCTTATGTCTTGTATCGCACTCGTGCACCCTAGTTCGGCTTATTGGTGTAATCGGCCAATAAGACTATGAGTGAAAAGGTCCGTCAAATTAGGTTAGATGATAATTAGGGCAAGCTTTGAAAAAAGAATGATTTTTAATTATATATTTAATTTTAATTTCTGAAATTAAAATTAAATTCGAAAATTCCAAATTAATGTTGAATATTTAATTAAATGAATACCAAATCAATATCCTTTTAAATTCCTCTCTTCGTAACACTTAATATCCCCAATTTAAAAACCCAATTAAAAAAGAAACCCCCTCTGTTTTATTTTCAACCGGTTG
The DNA here is from genome assembly GCA_033032865.1 of Dactylorhiza incarnata. NCBI lineage: Eukaryota > Viridiplantae > Streptophyta > Magnoliopsida > Asparagales > Orchidaceae > Dactylorhiza > Dactylorhiza incarnata. The sequence continues at coordinate 25,543,979 of JAWHQI010000005.1, forward strand.
TACCATTGGACTTTTGGAGTTACTTTTTTTAAATGCAATATTTAATATCAAGACAAACTTTTAAACTCCTCTATTAAAACAAGCCTCCACTATCTCTCTATTAAAGGATGACACCTCCATGTGAAAAGGCAGTTGGACAAATTTGGGGAATAGGGAATTCTTTCTCTGTTTCCCAAAGGTCCAGCCTCATTGCCCTGTTTGCCTTTCAGCCAGCCATCGTCACCTTCAGTTTTCTGCCACGCATCCCTATTCCCGACTTCCACAGCTACGCCAAACCAGTTTATCTGATGTAGGGTAGGCTATGCGGTGCACCACTTAGACTCTACATGCGACACAACCGTCAATCGTGCCAACAATTAATTGAGCAATGAAAATTTAACACCACAAACAGATAATTGCAATGAGAGAATAATTTAATATTGAGCTATTTTTAGTTGGTTTTTCTCCTCTCGGAGGGCCGAAGCAAAGCTCGCGGCGAATAGATCCTCCTGCAAGTTAGTACTCGATCGACACAAAACACCACAAGCAAAATCCAAGCATAATACTAGATTATCCAATAACAATATCAAGAAATAATACAACCAAATCACGATGAAATAACTCACAACTAGGAGCTGGTTTGGAGCAATGGAAACAGCGAGCTTGGAGGAGTAGATCCGGGTCCGGGGATGTGGTTGGTGGCTGTCCATGGTGGAAAAACGGAGTGGGAGGGCTGATAGCGGATAGATCCGGGCAATAAGGGTAGATCCGGACGTGGGAGTAGTAGATCCGGTGTTGGGGAGCGGATCCGGGTAACGAGCGGGTGTATAGTAGGGAGAATGGTGGATCGGGAAGGGGAAATTTCAGATCTAAGTGGATCTGAAATTTTGGGGAGTTTGGGAAGGTGGATCCACGAAAATAAGGGTAGGGTTGTTGTAGGGGGAGGGAAAAGTGAGAGGAGTTGGTGGTTCGGAGGGAGGGAAGGGGGCAAATGGTCGGCCGGCCACAAGGAGGCCGGCGGGGTGCGGGAATGGAGGGGGCGGCCTGCGGACTGTAGCAGGTCGGCGGGTTGGCTGCTGGCCTGCAGCAGTTCGGCGGGCTGGGGAGGGGGTTCCGGCGGGTCTAAGGGGAAGAAAGGGGAAGGGGAATGATGGAAAACGAAGGGGGGAGGGTTAGGGTTACCTTGGGGGGATTTTCCACCACTAAGAGTCACCACCTAGGTCTCCACGGCGTCGGCACCGCGGCTTGATCGCTGGATTCCGGGAAGAACTTCTCCAAAATCAACAATGACCTCTAAACCAGCCCTCTAAACCTATTTATAAGAGAAAACTAACATTAGGGCATCCCCATCAACGGCTATGATTGGCCGGTGGGTTTAGCCCTTAAATAAATAAATACATGTCCGAAACAAATACATAAATATATGATTTTGACTCGCGGCGACGTGCCGGACGCAACCGCGGAGTCGGATCGGCGATCCGATCAAGTCTTCCGGCGGGAGTAAATGAACGTGGGTCCCGCTCCTTCGTGTGCACGATCCGATGGAAACCCATCAACTCCCCCCGACTAAAAAGCATTCATCTCCGAGGAATGGAGACGATCGTACTGGAGTCGAAGTCCGGGGGCAAGTCGATCAAGCTCTGCCGGCAATATCCAAGCGTCGTCAGCGTCGGCGCGGCCCCGCCAATGAACCAAGTAGCGAAGACGCGGCCCGTCCGTGGTGGGAACAATCTGGTGGGATCTGACCTCCGTGATGCTCTCATCTCTCGACTCTCTCATGGTGGTACCCGGTGCGAGCGGTGATGCCGGCTGTGGAACCATATGTGACGAACTCCCAGGTGGAAGGGTATCGACAATGGGTGGGCGGTGGTGGCTATCTGGCGTGGGTGGGGAGGTGGTGAAGGATGGCAAGGGGAGAGAGGGGTCGCTCCCACTGCTCGGGTCTCCATAGTCATGAGGCTTGTAATAAGGTGTTAGATCCTCGACATTGAATACTGGATGAATCCCCATACTCGCCGGGATGTCTAGCCTGTAGGCGTTTGTCCCAACCCGATTAATAACCGAGAAAGGACCCATTCGCCTGGCGCTTAACTTCTTGGCAGGCCCCGAAGGGAGTCTCTCCGAGCGGATTCGTACCATCACCTGTTCGCCAATATCAAAAATACGCTCTCGCCTTCTTTTATCTGCGTGGGTTTTATAACTTTCATTGCTCATATTAATTCGTCGGCGGACCGATTCATGTAACTCATGCAGATGCTGTGCAAATGACTCAGCAGACTCACTAGGCCGGGACTCTAACGGACTCGGGATAAGGTCAATGGGTTTCCTGGGGTCGTAACCTGACACTATGTGGAATGGACTCAACCCAGTGGTTCTATTGACCGAACTATTATATGCAAACTCTGCGACCGGAAGGTCTAAGTCCCAGCTACTCACATGCTCTCCCACCAGACACCTCAACAAGTTTCCTAAACTCCTATTCACTACCTCCGTCTGCCCATCCGTCTGTGGGTGGTAGGCAGTAGAGAATTTAAGGGTGGTGCCGGTCTTGAGCCACAGGGTCTTCCAGAAGTAGCTCATAAATCTCACGTCGCGGTCCGATACGATGGACTTGGGAAGGCCGTGTAATCGGAAGACGTCCCTCATGAAAATGGATGCAACGTGGGTCGCATCCGCCGTCTTGCGGCATGCAATAAAGTGAGCCATCTTCGAAAAGCGATCGACCACCACAAAGATGGAGTCGTGCCTCCGAAGAGTGCGGGGAAGTCCAAGAACGAAATCCATGCTAAGGTCCTCCCAAGGTCGATGTGGGACCGGTAAGGGTGTATATAGGCCTGCGTTCTGCTTCGTGCCCTTGGCCGTCTGGCAGATACGGCAGTGGCGGACGACTCTAGTCACATCCCTCCTAAGCGTGGGCCAGTAGAGACGGTCCTCCACAATGGCTATGGACTTATCGCGCCCGAAATGTCCGGCGGCTCCGCCCGCATGCAACTCCCAAATCAGAAAATCACGGTACGATGTCCGGGGAATGCATAGGCGGGATCCATGGTACAAGTATCCTTCGAAGATCTGATATCCCTCAACGGGGTCTGGGGGATCTCGGGATAGGGCGGTGTAAATCTCACCAAAATCAGGGCACGTCGGATACTCTATGATCAAGTGCTCAAGCCCGTCGACACGTGCGGTCATAGTCTGAAGCAAGGAGACAAGGCGACTAAGGGCGTCCGCAGGTTTGTTCTCAACACCAGCTCGGTGTTTGAGGACATAGTGGAAGTCCTGCAGATATTCGACCCACTTGGCATGCCGATGCCCCAACTTGCGCTGAGAATCTAAATAGCGTAACGCCTGGTGGTCGGAGTAAAGCACAAACTCTCGAGGGAGGAGGTAGTGCCTCCAGTAGCGTAAGGACTGGACAATCGCATAAAACTCTCGATCGTAGTTCGAGTATTTCTGCTTCGCCTCGTTTAACTTCTCACTAAAGTAGGAGACAGGGTGTCCCTCTTGGCTCAATACGCCACCAATACCAACTCCAGACGCGTCGCAAGCGACCTCAAAAGCACGGCTAAAATCAGGAAGCCTCAGAACTGGGGCTGTCGTCAGCCTTTCCTTAATCTCCTCGAAGGCTCTAGTGGCAGCGGGGGTCCACTGAAACTCTCCCTTCTTGAGGCAGCTCGTGAAGGGGGCCATGATCGTGCTGAACCCCGGGGCAAACCTCCTGTAGAAGGTGGCAAGCCCGTGAAAGCTGCGAGCCTCGTGAATAGTCGTAGGCACAGGCCAGTCTCGAATAGATTTGACCTTTTCGGGGTCAACAGATACTCCAGTCGATGATATAATGAATCCAAGGAAGTGGACAGACTCGGAAAGGAATGCGCACTTCTTCAGATTCACATACAATTTCTCCCGGCGGAGAGTGCCAAAGAGAAGCCTCAAATGATCGAGGTGGGCGGCCTGTGTCTGGCTGTAGATCAGTATGTCATCAAAGTACACAACCAGAAACTTGCCCATGTAGGGCCGCAACACCTGCGTCATAACTCTCATAAATGTACTAGGGGCGTTCGAAAGCCCGAATGGCATGACTAGCCACTCATAGAGACCATCCTTAGTCTTGAAGGCGGTCTTCCATTCGTCTCCCTCACGCACTCTGATCTGGTGGTACCCACTACGCAGATCGATCTTGGAAAAGATCTGGGCACCGGACATAGTGTCCAATAGATCATCTAATCGAGGAATGGGAAAGCGGTACTTGACCGTGATCTTGTTTATGGCGCGGCTATCGACGCACATACGCCAACTGCCGTCCTTCTTAGGGGTAAGAAGGGCGGGAACAGCACACGGGCTCATACTCTCTCGAATAAATTGCTTCCGAAGAAGCTCATCGACCTGCCGTTTGAGCTCAACGTGCTCATCCGGGTGCATGCGGTAGTGGGGCAGGTTCGGGAGAGAGGCCCCCGGGATCAGGTCAATGGCGTGCTGAATGTCCCGTGGTGGGGGCAGCTCATCGGGGAGCTCCTCCGGCATCATATCAACAAACTCCTCTAAAAGGGGACGCACCGCTAGCGGGTGGTCAACCGGAGTGTCCTCAGTGGCCTGAGTGGCAGCGACAACGTAGATGATATCTGACTCAATACTATCATGCAAGAACTCGCTCCGTCTCAGGATGTGTAGCGGTCTCGAGGCGCTCGTGCTCACCAAGGGCTCAACGACACCCTTCGATCTCTCTCGTGGCTGGGTAGGTGTCAGCGTAATCTTCCGGCCCTTATCATAAAAGATGCACGTGTTCGAGCGGCCGAAGCACGTGACGTCGCGATCAAACAGCCAGTGGCGGCCTAGAAGAACATGGGCGACATCCATGGGAATAACATCACACCACACCTTGTCCTGGAACGATGCAATAGTAATAGGGACAAGACAACGCTGGGTAACCTGGATGGCCGTCTTATCTACCCAGACGACTCTATAAGGATGGGGGTGGGGCTCGGCCTTCACCTGCATACGGTCAAGCCCCTTCTGCGCTACGATGTTCACACAGCTTCCACTGTCAATAGCTAGCTTGCAGGGTCCGCCTGCGCTAGGGAAGTATGTGTAAAAGATGGTGGTGCGACGCCAGTCTTCGTCCACACGTGGGATATGTAGTAGGCGTCTAATCACTCCCACCTCTAACGATCTCTCAGCGTCACTCTCCCAACCATCCTCCACAGTGGCCCTGACGTATTCAGGGGCATCCTCGTCCTCGTCTAAATCCTGCTCCTCGCCCTCAACTAGCAGGTTCCGCGTGGGGCACCGCGCCGCCACGTGTCCTCTGCCGGAACATCTAAAACACACAATACCGCCAGGCTGCTGGCCATCAGTGGTCACGACCTTGCCCTTCGCATCGGTGGGGGTGCGAGAAGGTGCGGCCGCGGAGGTCTGGGGTGGAGCGGGTTTCCTAAAGGTTGACGAATCAGCTCGTGCGGGGAACTGCTTCGTGCTCGACGATCGGAGGTACTGCTCAAACTCGAGGGCAAGCTGGAAAATCTGATCGACACTCTCAGGATGGTGGGGAATCAGCTCTCTCCGGATATCGGCGCGGAGGCCCGCCCTGAATCGGGATGCTGTGGCAATAGGCTCCTCAGAAATATCGCTCCGAACCATCAGCTCATCGAAGCGGGCCATGTACTCTGCAACAGTAAGCGTCTCCTGTCGTAAATTCTGCAGCTGCTCGAACAGCTGGTCACGGTACGAGGTGGGGAGGTACTTCTCTCTCAGTCTATCATTCATCTCCTCCCAACTGGAAATAGGATAGTAGCCGTCTCGCTCTAGGGCCCTCTCAACACTGATCCAAAACACCTTTGCTTGCCCGATCAGTTTCATCTTCGCAAAGCGGACACAGCGCTCGTCACTCATCTCGTACCACTCGAAGTAGTGGTCCATATCCAAAAGCCAATCGCTGAAGGCTTTCGGATCTAAGCGCCCGTCGAAGGATGGGGCGTCGATGCGGATACGACGAGTGATATCAAACTGGTGGTCGCCTCTCCGTGGATCAGGGTAATCCTCGGGATAGTCATCATAGGCGTCGTATCGAGCAAGCTGAGGACCACGCTCTCTTCGACCCGGGGGATAGTACTCATCGCGGTAACGGTCACGGCGATCATGCGGGGGTGCTCGGTCCCTGGGGTCAAAACGAGGCTGTTGTGGCATACGATACTCATCTCGCTGAAATGGGGGTCGGTCACGAACTGGGGCATGACGACGCTCAGCCGCAAGATCGGGGCATCTCCTCACCGGTGGGGGTGGGACTCGATAAGGGATATCACGACGATAACGGTCTTCCGGTGGTGGATCGTCCCTATCCCTCTGATCTCGATGGGGAGGATTGTCAGGGTCGTCCTCAATCTCCTCGTCACGGGGTGTCGGAATATTCCTAACATTTTCTAACCGATCTAGACGTTGGTTCACTGTGGCGACGTCACGACGCATGTTGGTGAACTGTGTACCCAAGGCATCAAAACGGTCTAACACAAGGCGCTCAAAATCCGTGGTGGCGGCGCTCGAATTCGAACCGGCCGCTCGCTCGTGGGTGACTTGCGGATCTACCATGCTTCTAAATGTCCTACCACTACGGAGCATGCAAGATGGCCCGACCTGGGCTCTGATACCAACTGATGTAGGGTAGGCTATGCGGTGCACCACTTAGACTCTACATGCGACACAACCGTCAATCGTGCCAACAATTAATTGAGCAATGAAAATTTAACACCACAAACAGATAATTGCAATGAGAGAATAATTTAATATTGAGCGATTTTTAGTTGGTTTTCCTCCTCTCGGAGGGCCGAAGCAAAGCGCGCGGCGAATAGATCCTCCTGCAAGTTAGTACTCGATCGACACAAAACACCACAAGCAAAATCCAAGCATAATACTAGATTATCCAATAACAATATCAAGAAATAATACAACCAAATCACGATGAAATAACTCACAACTAGGGGCTGGTTTGGAGCAATGGAAACAGCGAGCTTGGAGGAGTAGATCCGGGTCCGGGGATGTGGTTGGTGGCTGTCCACGGTGGAAAAACGGAGTGGGAGGGCTGATAGCGGATAGATCCGGGCAATAAGGGTAGATCCGGACGTGGGAGTAGTAGATCCGGTGTTGGGGAGCGGATCCGGGTAACGAGCGGGTGTATAGTAGGGAGAATGGTGGATCGGGAAGGGGAAATTTCAGATCTAAGTGGATCTGAAATTTTGGGGAGTTTGGGAATGTGGATCCACGAAAATAAGGGTAGGGTTGTTGTAGGGGGAGGGAAAAGTGAGAGGAGTTGGTGGTTCGGAGGGAGGGAAGGGGGCAAATGGTCGGCCGGCCACAAGGAGGCCGGCGGGGTGCGGGAATGGAGGGGGCGGCCTGCGGACTGTAGCAGGTCGGCGGGTTGGCTGCTGGCCTGCAGCAGTTCGGCGGGCTGGGGAGGGGGTTCCGGCGGGTCTATGGGGAAAAAAGGGGAAGGGGAATGATGGAAAACGAAGGGGGGAGGGTTAGGGTTACCTTGGGGGGGGATTTTCCACCACTAGGAGTCACCACCTAGGTCTCCACGGCGTCGGCACCGCGGCTTGATCGCTGGATTCCGGGAAGAACTTCTCCAAAATCAACAATGACCTCTAAACCAGCCCTCTAAACCTATTTATAAGAGAAAACTAACATTAGGGCATCCCCATCAACGGCTATGATTGGCCGGTGGGTTTAGCCCTTAAATAAATAAATACATGTCCGAAACAAATACATAAATATATGATTTTGACTCGCGGCGACGTGCCGGACGCAACCGCGGAGTCGGATCGGTGATCCGATCAAGTCTTCCGGCGGGAGTAAATGAACGTGGGTCCCGCTCCTTCGTGTGCACGATCCGATGGAAACCCATCGCTATCACCTCCAGGTTCCCTGCTGCAGTCATCCCAGACTAGTTTCCCGAGCCAAATCAACAATTCCCAACTTCGTTTGTCACCACCAACCATACCTCACCCCGATCCATCCCTACGGGATCTAGTCAACCCATCATCCGATATTTCACTGCAACAATGATCCTATGGTATCCCTCTATCTTGATTTGCCCAAAAACATGTTAAATTAATTTTATGCATATTATTATATGATCATTAAAATTTCAGAGCTTGCCAAATTATTATTCCTGCCTATTTGTCGTTAATTTGAAAATCTTATTTGTTCTTGAATTTTCAATTCCCTAAGAGCATGCTTGTGGAAAAATTAATTTGTATTTCGTCTACATGCAAATGTTGGCTCTTGTTTGCGTTGAGAATCCTCGGTTGGTTGTCGCATGATTTTGTTCGTGAAATTCTCGCCTGGGGCGCATAATTTAAAATTGATTTTCATGTTTAACTTTTAAAATCATTCCTCGATTTTGGTGTACATCACAGACGCACCTCGTAATCGTCGCTCAAAGGAGCTCGCGCCAAGATGGCATCACGAGCTCGTGGTCGCGGCACTTCCATTAGCTCCATAGGACTCAATGTCCTCTTTCTACAACTAGAGCTATGCAGAACAACAAAAATGACACTCCGAGTTTCTGCAGCAGTTTTGGTCAGATTCTCGATGGAGAAGAGACGAGTTATGCAAAAGACAGCACAAGAATAAAGCGATGAGTTACAGAAAATATTGCACAAGCTCATGCTAAGGTTGGCGGAGGTCTTGGAAGGGGAACACCTCAACGACAAAAGAACGATATTCACTTTGGCAAGCACAAAAAGCAGAGAAACAAACAGAAAGTAGGAACCTTAAAAGTGCTCATGCGATAAGAGAATTGGTAGGAGATAAAAACACTGGGTCATCGGAGGATTGAAATTGTGCATTAGAATGAGAATGTCCCAACTATAGAGACTTATGCAATGAATATATATATACACATAGAATAGTCTAGAATAGGTTTTTGGAACCAACATGCTTGCATATAACTAGCAGACTAACTAATTAAGATGAATGAGATTATAAAGAATTTAAGTGTACTTATAATTTAGGGATAAAACCAGGAAGAAGTTGAGAAGAAATAGAATCTTAATCAACATGCAAATAAAAAGTCAATGCATTGTTCATGGCTAGCAATGTATTACAGTCATATCTGCATGAAAAATCATAGGCTAAATATAACTCACAGGATAGCTGGTTCCTGGAACATTCTCAAAACCAAATTGTAAATTTCATTTGCCCATCCATCCATGCTTGAATGAGCCACGACCTAGCAAAGGGGGGAAATTGTAATGCAAATTAGCTGCATTTTCAAAGAAGCTGTTTTCTTTAAAGGGAGTTATTTTTTAGTACTTTTAGTTTTATAGGGAGTAATTATTCAGTCATTAAGAGATATAACAAAATTCTGAATATGCATTACTTGGCTGGGGAAAGCAGCTAGCTGTTCTCTCATTCCATTTGGGAATGGGCTGTTCATGTTAACCATCTCCATTCGAGCAGTGCCTCCCTGTTAAATTAGAATGAGTTCAATAAATAATGTCGTAGACTAGATTCACACAAGCACATGTATTAGAAACCTTCATGAGTCAATTTTTGAAATCAAAGATTGAAACCTCAAAACAAAAGTACCTTCAATCTGTTGTGTCCCAGATGTACATGTATGCACTCAACAAAGTGAAGCACGATATCATTGAAATCAGTTAAAGACCTGAAAATTAAAAGTGCATGCACATTGACATTACAAAATTACTACACATAGGCAATAACATTGTGTGAACTCATGACTTGAAAATAGCCGTATTATATCTTAAATGGCATACGACGAACACTCCATCTTTATCTTAAATTAAATGCAAAATTTATTTGATCATACATCTTAAATGGCATACGACGAGCACTCAATCTTTATCTTAAATTAAATGCAAAATTTATTTGATCATACAGAAGTTTGTTTTGATAAGGTCATTTTGAGTGAGCCTACAGTCACGAAATTCATGAATGAACTTTTGTTTTGATATAAACATCCTTAAGTTAACATCCTCAAAACCTTAAGTTCCCTAAGTTCCCTAGGATTTTCAAGGTGCCCGCCGCCTTCCCAAAATACAAGGGCACCTTGAAACATAACTCCTCATGAAACATAACATCCTTAAGTTCCCTAGGACTTTCACTCCTCATAGGGATACGGGCATAAGAAGTTTGTGCCCTCATTTTGAGTGAGCCTCCTGCCGCCTTCCCCGTCCACGGGAGTCCTACCAGCATCCATCCACGTCCATGAATCTGTCTCCTGCTGCCTTCCCATCAACAAGAAACCTTGCAGCCGCCGTCAGCCCTCCTCAGCCGCCGCACCTCCTTCCAGCACCTTCTACATCCACCGGCCCGCTCACCCTTATCGTTAGTCAGTAGTTTCATATTGCCCCACCCCTGCCAAGCTCCCGATTTCCCTTCCAACTCCCACCCATCTCAGTTACATCCCTCTCCTAGCCCCTCCCCACTATTCAGGCCATATGCAAGTCCCTCCAACACCCTAAAAACCCCTGGTTGAACCAACAGACGGTCTCCCTAACTCTTGTTAAACACCCACATCCCCCATACAACTCTAACATCCTCACAACCAGTCCCCCGCTGCCACAAACAGCACCATACCTAGCCCAGCATAGTCATCATCACCCCTCTGGATCACTCATGTCGCTTATACGGCCACCGGATTTCATCCCGTACACCGATGCCTCCTCTATTTGTTGAGATCCTCATTTACTTTCAGTGATTTACATTTGTACGGATACATTTTTATTGCTAGTAATGTTTGGCTCACATTAGTTTTGTCTGGGCTCTTTAATTAGACATGTATTATTTATTCACCATGTGCTTAATTTCATCGCACTCTCATCTAATTGCAATTGCTACATGCTTACTCAAATTGTGATATTTGTGATGCATGCGCAAGATCTTAAAATTAAAATAATTTTAACAATTCTGCGTCAAAAATCATTGTATGATTGAATTATTCACAGGCAGCGCATTAGAGTTTAGGGTTTGTCATCATAAGCACATCGGATTGCGTGTATGCATTTGTCCACATCTTCATTTAGGATTTTTCATGGCTCCATTGCATCCGTTGTGATTGCTTGCATCGCAATTAGGGTAAAATTGCATTTAGGCAAATCGCATTTAGAGTTAGGGCATCACGAGTTCCCCACCTATAGATTAGTCTTGCGTCATCAACTATTGCAGAGTTGTGCAAGATAATAGTTGATGTTGTGGCGGTGGCCCAAATCGCACAGAGATTAAACTCGTTGCCAACGTAGCACCAATTACTCGTGGGGATACTCATACACCTGGTGTACAAGTATCCCCTAACTGAAGAGCAAAACTTAGGCGGAGATGGACAATTGAAATATTTCCTTGATCTCCATCCACCTGTGTTCAAGGGAATTAGAACACCAAGTGACACTGAGTATTAGCTGGTTTGGATCAAGGAGAGTTTGATTGCAACTGAGAATCCATAGGTCACATTGACCATAGTTGTGTTAAATGGTGATGTTAAGTGTTGGTGACAGGAAGAGAAAGAGAGAGTTTTGTTAGGGGATAAATCTCTCATATTACCCAGGGAGAGTTCTTGACTATTTATCTAAGGTGTTACACTCCTACAGCAACAAATTGGCTCTCCAAGAGTCGTTTCTGAGATTATACAAAAGGGATTTTTGTTGATTCTTATTTTTAAGAGTTCGCCCAGCTAAGTCAATATTTAACATCCCACCTATACAAGTAATATAACATGAATCTAGTCGGGACCCCATAACATATTACACACACAAGTTAAATGTTATATGAGGTACAGAAGCAAACTAATCAGAGAATGTAACACTCTCGGAAGCTTTAAAGATAAAACCAAACACGAATGTCCACAATTACTACAGAAATGTTCAACAAATATGTCGGTCTTATGGCTTTACGTCTCATCAAATCAAGAGTATCAAAATAAGCATGCAATTACAATGATCAAAACATCGGCTCGCAGACCGGACTAGTAGAAAATATTAAAAGAGAGTGGCTAAACTTTTGCATTGCAATTTTGGGTTTTAGGCCCGCTATGCTCTAACCTGCAACAAACACAAGTCAGAGATAAACGAGGGTCGGCTATGAGCTGACAACAAACCACGTAACGATCGCACCACTCGATCATCCTAGTGAACTCCGGGGTGGGGTCACTATACACCTGCAAGTACGTCGCATCAAGCAATATAAAACAAATTAAAAGCACAACTAAGCTACATAGGTGGAATACTCAAGCATAAACAATCTTCTAGGTTGAGCATATAAAAATGGGGAACCTAGGTATGCAGGTGATGATAGTTGGGTTCACCCGAAAGTTACACCGCAACCGCCTAAGCAACAACGTATTAAGCTAACAAGCCATCATGTATCAACACAGCGCTCGTGGGTACTCACGACGACACGAAATTCATGCTCTCATGGCATACACAAGTACTCGGTAAGAAGGTCCAGGTCGTCTCCAAAACGAGAAACACATCTAAACTAGGATATGCAATCTCAAAAGCTGCCTGAGAAATTTGTCGGTCTTGATGATTATGCCTGACACAGTCTATCTCATGATCAATCAGCATACAAGAGGATTTACCTTGTGTCGGACTGCATGGTGCGGGTTCGGGTTCAGTTCAACTTCTGCCCATTGCTCAGATCATCGTAGAATCAGCCACTAATATATGGTCTCTTGCGCGCTGAACTGCACGATGTGCGTGTCACCTCGCCTCGGCACATCTCTGTTAAACATAATGAAACATACTACACACCGAATCTACCACATTAGTACATAAGCGTCGTATGTATTTCCCCAAGGTAGGAGTCCAAGTCAATTTCTCAACGAAATGTGATGAAGGTCTAGGTTCCTTTTCCAACACAACCTCATTCTCATGGTCGGCGGATAGCGACTACAATGATAGTAGGTTCCGCGACGTGATAATCTCTAAAGTTCAAAAAGAAGGCCGATAACATAGGGCTTTCGATAAGCATACTAGGTATTACCAATTTTGCAAACCCCACATATGATACGATGCATTTCACAGAGTAATTCTCTGGCACGCATACTAGGTTTAATCTAATGCAACACCATACAAAGCATCACCGGTCCGGGCCTACAACCACGGGTAGGCTTCACACACAATGCTTAAATCCGCAATGATTACCGAATTTCTAAATGCATTTCATGTCGGGGACGGACACAATAGACCCGGGGTTCTAGCGAGTCGGAGGAGGTCATTCCCTCCACTAATTAGTGGAGAGACACTTCCTATGCAAGCAAAACGAAATAAAATGGTCAAGCATCGTCCTAAAACTGAAGAGAATGATCGTTACCCTTGGAGATTGCTTCGGCGTCATGGAAACGTTGAATGAGATGGATGAATTCGATTACAACGAACTCCTCTCCGCGAATCCGGACTCGGCTCGAAGTTTGGAGCTACGGAGCACCTCCAATGGAGGAATCATTTTCTTCTTCCTCTTTTTCCTCTTTCTCAAACCTAGGAGAGAGTGAACTAAGTATAATGAGGTTGAAATTAACCCATTCCCGACCTAATAGCCTCAGTAAAACAATCCAGCCGTCGGATCTCAAATACCCACATCCAACGGCTCAAATTTGCGATCAAAATGAGTTCACGGTCCCGATCGCACGATCATGAGGTACTGACGCACGACCATGTGGTACTCGCGCACGACCATGCGGTACTCGCACACGTCCATGCGGTACTCGCCACGTCCATGCGGTACTTGCGCACGACCATGCGGTACTTGCGCACGACCATGCGGTACTTGCGCACGACCATGTGATACTCCTGCACGACCATGCGGTACTCACGCACGACCATGCGTGAGTAATTACTGTCAAAACCAGTGAACTGAAAACGGTCGTGAGGTTTTGAGTTTGCACGATCATACATGACTAATTCACATGAGCGGTACTTTCGCACTATCGTGTGGCTTAACTCGTGCACGAACGTGCGCGTGGTAAAACCAACCCAAACCAGTTAACTGAAATCGATCATGCCGTTTGGCCACGCATGACCGTGTGTGGCTAACTTCGCACAACCAAATTCCTAAGCTCCTCTGAAATGCCACTGAAAATACGCACTCATCGTGGGACTTCCTTAGGCTCCCCAGGACTCTAAAGCCCTTAATTAAAATGAGAATTCGGGGTGTTACAACTCTCCTCCCCTTAAAAGAATTTCGTCCTGAAATATTAAGAATAATAAATGCTCTAAAACATTTTATATTTGAGGGAACAACTCAAGATACTCCTCGCGTATGGTTTGCTCTCGCTCCCAAGAGAGCTACTCGCGGCCGCAGTTGTCCCACCGAACTTTGACCATCTTTATCGCTTAGTTGTGTAATTGTCGGACATCAGTGTCTTCGATGCGAATGGGCTTGACCTTGGTCGATAACCCACCATCAACCGACATTGTGTTGGCTGCAACAATCTAAGTATGCTTTTGCACCGCCTTCCTCAATACCGATATATGGAAAACGTCGTGTAATCCACTAAGCTTCGTAAATAGAGCAAGCTGATAAGCAGCGTCACTAGCGCCCTGTGATCTCAAACGGTCTCAGGTACCTCAGACTTAGCTTTTTCAAGCGTCGCATCCTCGATACTCCCTTGAACGGTTTGATCTTCAGATAAACTCAGTCGGCAACGACAAACTCTATATTACGGTGCTTGGCATTATAATACTTCATTTGTCTATCCTGGGCAATTAGCAGTCTCTCGCGTATCGCCTGAATCGTCGTATTCGCCTCTTCAACATCTTTACGTTTTAACAACTTCGTGTCGCCCGTCTCCGCTCAAGCCAACAACGTACGACACTTCCTACCATATATGGCCTCGAACGGTGTCATCTGAATGTTAGTTCGGTAGTTGTTGTTGTTGTTGTTGTTGTTGTAGGAAAACTCAATCATGTAGAGATGGTCATCCCATCTCTTTCTGAAATCTAAGGCGCTCATTCAGAGCATATCCTCCAATGTAGTATTGGTTCTCTCGGTCTGCCCATCCATTTGCGGATGGAAAGCTGTGTCAAACTTCAGCTTGGTACTCAACAGTTGGTGAATAAGCCTTCAGTCATTCGACGTAAAACATCCATCTCGGTTACTCACAATGCTACAGGGAACACCGTGTAATCGTACTATGTTTTCAACATACATCTTTGTGAGTTTCTCCACAGAATCATCTTTCCGGATTGGAACAAAGTGCGGCAGCTTTGTCAAAATGATCAACGATCACCCAGACGGTGTCGTTGCCCTGCAGCGACCTCGACAATCCGTGAATAAAGTCCATTGATATGTTATCAAAATTCCATTCCGGAATAGCAAAGACTTATGAAATTCACCAGGTCGTTGGCATTCGGCCTTCACAAGTGCACAAGTGTAACATCTTGCCACGTATAGGGCAATACCCTTCTTCATGCCCGGACACCAAAACAGTTTTTCATGTCAATGTAAATTTTAGTGCTCCCCGAATCAATCTGGTATTTTGTAAAATGCACTCCATACATCAATTTATCCCGAAGGTTTTCAAAATTGGGGACGCACAATCTATTATCCTTCTGAAGAAGTCCATCTTCAAAGGTAAACTCTGCGTTTGGCCCCTCCACGGTCTCTGCCACATAGAGCGTCATGCTCTCGTCAAGCTCCAAAGCTTGTCGAACTCGATCCGCAATGTCGTATTGAACCTCCGCCAAGTTCAAGCATGTTGTAGTTGTCGTACTCTTGTCAACAAATGTGATCTCAAGCGCCTCCAAATCACGGACTAGACGCTCATCATGAGCTGAAATCCAATTCTCCTGCGCTGGCGCCAGCCGGCTCAACGCATCCGCAACGACATTTTCATTCCCGAAAATGTAATGAATATAGAAGGTGTAGTCTCTGAGAAACTCCATCCACCTCCTCTATAGCATATTCAACTCTTGTTGATTCAGTAGGTACTTCAAACTCTTGTGGTCCGTAAAGATATCGATCTTCATGTCGTACAAGTAATGCGGTCACAACTTTAGAGAGAACACCACGACCTCTAACTCTAGGTCATGGATCGGGTAGTTCATTTCATGCACTTTTAGCTAGCGCTAATCATAAGTTGACACCTTTCCAAACTGGCGCAGAACACAACTCAAGCCACTTCCTAAGGCGTCATTATAAACCTGATAGACTTTTATCCCGCATGGCGGACACAAAATTGGTGTTGAGATCAGTCGGCTATTTAGCTCCTTAAAGGCTCGTGCGCACTCTGGCGTCCAAACGAACCTAAGCTCCTTCGTGGTCAACATGACGAAAGGTAGTACAATCCTCGTGAAGTTCTCCACGAAGCGTTGTAGTAGCCAGCAAGTCCTAAGAAACATCGAACTTCCGCCATATTTTTCAGCACATGCCAATCACAGATAGCCACTATCTTTCACGGGTCCACTGCGATACCCTCTCTGATAACCACATGGCCAAGCAACGCCAGAGACAATAGACAAAACTCGCACTTGGAGAACTTGGCGTATATGCTTCCTCAAAATGCTCAAGACTGGGTGTAGGTTGTCCACATGCTCTTCCTCTGACTGGGAGTAAACCAAAATATCATCAATCAAGACGATGACAAATAGGTCCAAATACTCCCGGAACGTCCTATTCATTAGATTCATGAATATCGATGATGCATTTGAGAGGCCAAACGACATCACGGTCGGCAGATAGAGACTACTATGATAGTAGATTCCGCGGCGTGGTAATCTCTAAAGGCCAAAAAGGAGGTCGTTAACCTTGGGCTTTCGATATGCATACTAGATATTACAAATTTCCCAAACCCTGCATACGATACGACGCATTTCACGGAGTAATTCTGAAAGTGCACAATGTGCCTCTGAGTATTCTCTAGAGGGGGGTGAATAGAGATTTAAAAAATCTTTACACTAAATATGCACACACAATAAAAATAACTATTCTAATAACTATGCATTCAGCAATCCCAACTCAGAATAAAGTAGAAATGGAAAGCAGTAATCAGTAAGAAAAAAACAGTAAGGAGACAGCACAGAAAAGCAATGCAGAAGACACAAGAATTTTATAGTGGTTCCCCAAAATGTGGGTAGTCCACTCTTCTACCACCTTAGTAGGATTGCACTAACAGTGTCTGAGTCTTTTGATAAGAAAACTCTCAGAACCACTGAGTCTTTTGATAAGGAGACTCTTAGAACTACTGAGTCTTTTGCTAAGGAGACTCTTAGAACCACTGATTCTTTTGCTAAGGAGACTCTTAGAACCACTGAATCCTTTGAAGAGAGATTCTTAAAACTCTTTTACAGTTGCAGAATAAGAACAGTAGAAGAGGAGGAAGAAGAGAGTAGAATTCTTCAGTTAGAATCCTTCAACAGCTATCTCTCTGGATGTTGTTACTTCTATATACTTCAGGATCTGAATATAATGAACTCTTGCTTAAGATAGTGATGATTGCAAGGGGTATGAGCTTTGATCCTGATCCTCTCTGCACTTTTGTTGGCTTGCTGCTATATGATGTAAAAGAGGAAGCACCAGGCTTGTTGTATTGTTTTCCTGTGCAGAGAAGTTGTTCTTCTATTCTGTCTTAGAGCTGGAGGAGGAAGAAGAAGACAGAAGAAGTCGACTGAGAGAATAATTGTTATGTTTTCTTTCTTCCTCAGCATACTTATTCTCTACTGATTTGTGTTTGATTTTCTTTTTCTTCCGGACTGTCCTTAGAAGGAAAGTTTATTGGATAATAAATATTTCCTTCTATTTCTGTTCCCTACTCGTCAAGACTGATTTGAATATCTTCCAAGAATGTCATTGTTGTTTCTCTGGAATACTCCATTCCATTCTTGGCAATCAACTAGCCGTTAGAAAACAGTTTTCAGCTTTGTAGACCTTCTGAAAATGTATTAAAAAAGACAGCAGAAAACATACTTTTTCTGTCTGTATTCGACGCTGTGCCAACTTCATTATTCGTCATATCGACACACCTCTGAGTTCTTATAGAAGTAGCTACGAATTCCTTCTTAGCTCCGGCTGAACTCAGATGTCGACGTTGCGTCGAGTACTTATCGACGTATCCGTCAAGTTGAAGACTTGGATTTGAACTTCATCTTCTGCATCGAATTGGAGTCGAAGTTACGTCGACTTCTAAGATGGCTTCGACAGGCTCTTCCTTCTGCGTCAAGTTCATTTCGACGTTGCACCGACTTTACTTGATACTTTGACAATCAATCTGAGTTGCTTCGACTTCTAGACGAAGTTGCGTCGACTATTATTCAACGCAAGTTTTAACTGAACTGAATTTGTGCTTATCTTGACACTCTAAGGTGAGTGTGACATACTAGGACATCAAATGACCATTTTACCTTTTCTATACAATATGGGTAATACAACCTAACTGATGAAATCACTTGTATATAATTTGTTTAGATAAATCAAGGGTATTTTTCCCAACAATCTCCTCATATTTATCTTAACAAATTTTACAATTTGATTAAGTGATTTCAAATATACTGTGACATAAAATTAAATACAAACACATATACACAGAACAATAATGACATTATAAGCACATAGACAATATGATAAACTTTCAAGAAATCATATTGTTCTTCATAATCATGATAACTGTATCCACCAGATGATATAATATGATTTGTTTACCTGTACAGTACTATTCTTTTTCTGGAGTTTTTCTCTTCCTTAAGAACACTTGTAGTATCCCCTTTCTTGGAGCAAATACAACAGCTCATTCTCCTCTTCATCAATCCTATCAGCTTCTTGGTGAGTGCGATCTTCTTTGGAAGGCTCCCCTAGAGATTGTACATTCTTTTCAACAGCCAGAGCAGCCTCCTTAGCAATCTTTGATACTTCATCCAAGAGTTGATCATCTTCTAGGAGCTCCCCCTGAGTTGATGGAAGCATCTCCTCCTGAGTTTGTGTAGAAAGCTCCCCCTGGGTTACTTCAGGGATTTCTAAAACTGGGTCCCCCTGGATATGTGTGTTTTGAAATACAGTAAGCTTATTAGGATTATCAGGGTTAGAAACTTCAGCAGTCTTATCCTTCTCTTGACCACTCTTTCCTTGATTAAGCATCTCCTCCTCCTGGATCTTCTCCCCCTTCTGAACCTTACTTACAAGGGAGGTTAAGAATTCTTTAGTTATTATAGAGGAGGATACAATTGATTGAGTGTCAGGAGGGACTCTTTTGATTCTTGCAATTCTGTCTCCATCTGGGAGTACTTCTTATTGAACTTTCTGGCCTGAGCAACCAGTAAATCAGCAAATGTACTTGTGGCCAATCCTACTGCTTTGGAAATTGCTTGCTCAACATCAGGAGAAGGTCTTGTATGGGTGATAGGTAATTGTTGATGGGTAATAGGATATTGTCCTTGGTTATCCTCTGGAATTATGTCAGATTGGGGTAGAGGAGATCTGACATCAAAAGAATGGATGTCTGGAGGATTTTCTGTAGGAGTGGTGATGGATAGTTGTTGTAGTTGTGGTTGGAGGAAAATCTGTGGTGTAGGTGTTGGAGTTATAGTAGATGGGATGAACTGGAAGTCTTGAGCAGTAGTGTCATCTTGGATGATATCTTGCTGGGCTGCTGGAATGTCCTGTGCTGGAGGGTCTGGTAGAATTGTCTTTGTATCCTGTGGAACTGGAGAAGGAGGAGGTGAAGGTGCAGCTTGACCAGGCTTTAGAATCTGCCTGGTTCACTTGGAGAAGATTCCAATGTTTATTCTCTTTCCTAGAGGAATAGACACTCCTTTAGACTTGCAGACCATTGGATAATGGTGGAACAGTACCTGGCTCATGATTCTCATATACGCATTCTCTTTATGAGAGTATTTATTGTCAATTAACTTTATAAGACATTTCCCCCAGTTGATTTTCTTATTTAGAACCAGGATTCACATTATCTGGAGTTGCTGCTTGGGGATGACATCATGAGCAGATATCTTGCATAGCAGCACCTTCCCCACTATATCAGCAAGAAATCTATACTCTGCAACATCATTTTTCTTCAGATTTATTAGCTTTTCCTTCCTGAACTGCATGATCTGTAAGGTCTTACTGGTCTCTTCCCCTATCAGTTCATCTGGATCACTACCAGCTGCAGGGCCAAATGTTTGACTTATCATTTCCTCTGTAATGTTTATGTCAGCCCCAGAGATTCTCCCATTGAGGGATCCATCATCTCCTATGTGAAGATTGTCTTTCAACTCTGTCAGTTCAATATCAAGAATCTTGCACCACGTTGAGATCAACTGTGTCAACCTGGCAGTATGAAATAACCCAAGAATGGCCTTGAAATTTTCAGAGGCTACATTGAAGGAGTCCACATCAACATCGAAGCCAGAGTTGATCTTAGGAGGAGCCATTGATTCTGTGGTGAAGTACCCGCAAAAGAGAAAAGAGAGAGAGAGGCAAGAACAGAGAGAACTGGAGAAGAGAAAAGCACTGGGGGAAGCTGAAGAGAATTCGAAAGCGTAATTAATTCAACGTCTATGTTGCTTAAATAAAGACGATTCGCCGCAACTTAGGGTTGTATTCGAAGCACGGTCGACAAAGATTAATATTCAGAGCGCCAAAATGTGTCGAAGCAGCTTCTAGAAGTAAAACTGTGCGCGCTTGTCATGTCGACGTTGCGTCGATTATAATTCAACGCACCTTCAAATTTGTAGAGCAACTACTAAATCGACGTATGCGTCGATATGAAATCGACGCTGCATTGAATGCTCTCGAATTTGGCGTCGAATAGAATTAGACGGTACGTCGTACGTCGAATTCTATTCGACGTAACTCTGAATAAACAGTTCTATTTTCTTAGAAAATGCTTGTTGTTTTTCCCTGCAATGATTTTTATTAAAAATAGTATTTATAATATTATTTTTATGAGCTATGAAGTCAATAAAGAATTTTAGAGTAGAGATCACTCCCTTTGAGTATAAGTAGTTCATTATTTAACATTTAGTTCTTTTTTTTTCCTTCACTCTCTCTCTGAGGGGAAGAACCCTGCATCTTCCTGCACAAGTAACTTAAACATTAGAAGGTACCCATGTTACCTTAGGCCCTTTGCTTTTACCATTATAAGAAGATATGAAAGAATAGAATGGTCTTTCATAGTATCATTTTGGATGACAGAGGATTGGTTTACCAAACTTATGTTTATCATCTTGGTACTGAAAATGTGCATAGAATGAATCTACATTTAATAGATCTGTAGAATGTCTTATGATTATACTTTTGATTTTACCATTTTGATTTAGATTTATAGGTTTGTCTAGATTATTTTTCTTAGCATTTCCCTTTTTACTATTAGAATTTGCTATATGAAATGTAGTAATTTTATCATTGTTCTGTTCTTTAAAGGTTACACCACTCTCATTTATTTGATAGTCATTAGGTCTAACAAATCTAACTGGATTTTTCCAGACAGGTCTACTAGGGACTTATGTGCTAGTGGATGGGTCTGCTCTCAGACCTATGTGCTTAAATCTCATGGAGAGATTTTGTGTAATATCCTTGAGCTTTTGACTCCTCCCATTGAGTGAGTCCTCAAAGGCCTTTGCCTTTGTTAGCTCTTTCTTTAGTTTTAAATTTTCATTTCTTATTTCAATTAGTTTTGATTCCTTATTATGAATCTCACCTATTAAATCCTAATTTCTCAAATATAAATCATCTTTCTTAAGGTTCTCTAGTTCTACCCTAACTGTTTCTATTTCTTTTTGTACTTCAAGATGATTATTGCAGAATTCTTTAAAACACATTTTAAAATCATCAAAATCAAAACTATCAAATAGTGATACATGTTCTTCTTCATCATCTGAAGAGATCCCTAATGTCATCAGGCAGGCAGCTTCAACAGCTTTTTCATCACTTTCTGATGAAGTGGAGCTTAACTTTGCTTCAGAGTCACTCTAGGTTTCAGCAATGAAACCTTTATCTTTCTTCTTGTCTTTCTTCCTGAAAGATTTCTTCTTCTGCTTCTCTTTGTTGCTGCTCCCGTCCCTTTGTTCTTGTGGACATTCAGGAGCTATGTGTCCTGGCTTATTGCATGAGAAGTGGATCACTTCTTTCTTTGGAGTCTTATCAAATCTGGGTTTTGAGCTCCACTCTTTTCTTCTTGAGTCTTCTGTCTTGACCCACTTTGTGAATCTCCTTGCTAAGAGACTGAACATCTCATCTTCAGGAGTGGAAGGCTCTCCTTCACCAACCTTGAAGGCAAGACTCCTTTGGATGGGAGTTGAAACTATCTCCTTAGCCTCTGTTTCAGCCCTGCTCTTCAATAGCATCTCATAAGATTTGAGTTTTCCTAGCAAAGCATCAGTAGAGATCTCTCTATGGCCTCTGGACTCTCTGATGGCTCAGATCCTTGAGTCTCATGAGCTTGGGAAGCATATGAGGATCTTATCATTGATTTTTGTCAGGGATATCTCCTTGTCCAAATTTTTTAGCTCATTAATAATAATGCTAAATCTGTCATACATTTCAGCAACACTTTCCTCAGCTTTCTTTTGAAAATTATCATATTGGGATATGAGAAGAAACTTTCTGTCCTTTCTTTCATCAGAACTCCCTTCTACAATTCTGGAAAGAGATTCTCAGATCTCTTTTGCTGATTGGCAGTCAGGAACTTTCTGGAAGATGTCATCTGACATTGTGGAGACCAGAATATTCATTGTCTTGGCATCACATGTCTTCTGCTCTTTCTCAGCATCTGTCCGCTCATTCCTTGGGAAAACTTCCTGTGTTGCAGATCCACTGGCATCCTTTTTGTATGGTGTTGGGGGACCTGAAATAATGACATCAAAAATAACTTTATCAATAGAGTTCATACATAATTTTATTCTGGCCTTCCAGAGTGTAAACTTATTTAAGTTACACACTGGTGGTCTTGTTGATGCATAGTCCTTAAAACTCATTTTTCTTTATAAAATAGTTTTTGATAGTTTTAAATAAAGAAATAAGAGTGAGGAGATCTTTTGATCAAGGTGTTAAACTTTTAATAAGCAACCTCCCTCTGATACCAATTGAAAGTGCACAGTGTGCATCTGAGTATTCTCTAGAGGGGAGTGAATAGAGATTTAAAAAATCTTTACATTGAGGTTCTGTTTGGCTCCACGTTTTATGTGTCGTGGACTGGGGTTTTTCGAGAAGTCGCGCCAAACAAAGATTTTAAAGGGGTGGTGGCAAAATAGATTTTGATAAATAACCTATTTTTTGCCTCTTCTCCAACCGTGGCTAACCCCCCACGATCAAAAATCGCTTATCAGATTTTAGGCTTCCGCGATATTCCCCCCGCTCCCCTGCTACCTTTCGTTAGGTCTTTCGGCCTTCTCCCCTACCGCATACCAAGCAGGTGGCCTTCTCCTCTCTCGCCGACGAAGCACAGGACATTCTCCTCCCTCCCCGACGAAGCACGCCGCCGTATCCTTCTCGCCGAAGCAAGAACGCAACCGTCTCCTCCATCTTCGACGCAACAAGCTCCAGTCGTTCTCATCCCTCGCCGACCAAGCCACAGCCCTTCTCCCATCTCACCGACGAAGCAAGCTCCAATCGTTGGTATAAATTTCTCCTTGGCATACATTTCTATTGTGATTTTCGTAGATCCATAGCAACGAAGCAAGCTCCAGTCGGTTTGTACAGATTTTTTTATAGATTTTTGTATAAATCCTTGATTTTTTTACAGATTTGTGTATAGATTTTTTACAGTCCTAGATTTTTTACAGTCCTAGATTTTTTACAGTCAAGAGGTGTGATTTTTTGCCAATTTGTGTAGCAGATCCATAGCAGATTTTGGTTGATATTTTGGTTGTAAATCCATAGTTGTAGATCTTTTTATTTTGGTTCAGATTTTGGTTGTATATCCATGGTTGTAGATCCATATCAGATTTTTTTTGTATGTATATGCATAGATTAATGGGTAAACCTAAGGAAGGAGGAATTTCCGCCAACTGGGAATCATCTCATGTCCTGCTTTATTGTGACTTGTGTATTCGGGAGATTGAGTTAGGTAATAGACCGATAACACATTTCAGCAAAGCTGGGTGGAAGAATTTGGTAATTAAATTCAAAGAGCGTACCGGGCAATTATATGATCGTGCTCAGTTGAAAAACAAATGGAACCAATTAAAACGAGAGTGGAAATTATGGAGGGAACTGAAAAAAGGAGAGACCGGCTTGGGTTGGGACCCGATTAAAAAAACAATTGATGCTTCAGATGAGTGGTGGCAAGAGAGGATAAAGGTTATCTTTCCTCTCTTGTTGTATGTCAACTTCCAAATAATGCTTATAATAACAACTTATATTGTTGTTAATGTAGATGATTCCGATGGCCAAAAAAATTCGATATTCTGGAATTACACCTGAGCTAGAAGAGAAACTTGATAGCATGTTCAGTCAGGTTGTTGCCTCAGGGGATAATGTGTGGATTCCTGCAACTGGGTCAATGCCACCAATATTTTTGGATGAGGAAGCTGTGATCGGGGATGAAGATATTCGGGATGAAGATAATTGTGATGACATTGCCCCTAGTGGCACCAAGGACAGCCAACCGAAAAAATTAGGTAAACGAAAAAAGAAAGAGAAAGGCACGAAGCAGGAAATACTATCACGCATGGATGATCTAGTGGAATCCTCACGGTCAGTTAGTAGTCGAATCTCGGCACCAATCCTTCCTCCTAGTGTTTTCCTCCTGGATGAAGCAATTGAAGAGATTGAAAAACATGTGGAGATTTCTGGTGATCCAGACTTGTACGATTTTGCTACCATGTTTCTTTTGTCAACTGTGAATCGAGCAATGTTCTTAAAACTACCATCACATAAAAGGGTAACTTGGTTGAAGAACCGGTACACTCAAAGCATTGGGAGTATTGTTTAGAGTTGGATGTATTTTGGAACTATGTATGATGCACTTTTATTTGGAACAATGTTTTGATGTCATCTTATTTATAACTATGTATGATGCACTTTTATTTGGAACAATGTTTTGATGCAATCTTATTTATAACTATGTACGATGCACTTTTATTTGGAACAATGTTTTGATGCAAACTTATTTATAACAATGTATGATCAAGTTTTATTTGGAACAATGTTTTGATGCAATCTTGTTTATGTATTCAGTTTGTTGATAATGATTGGGCCAACAAATACACAGTTAACTGATGATGAGGAATATGAGCTGATGTTGGCACATCAGTTGACTAGACAACATCATTTTGTTTGTTATGCCAATTTACTTGCTTCTTCAGTTTGTGTGATTCACGAGTATGTTTCATTATATTGTGACAAGACACCGTGCATGACATCAAAACAAACATGCCATAAATGGTTATGTGAACTAATTTCTGGTCACCCGGTGCGATTTCATAACATGTTTCGTATGTCCAAAGAGATATTTTTTGATTTGCTGAATGTATTGGAGCAATCTCATGGCTTGAAAGGCTCACAACGTACACCGACAAGGGAGGTGTTAGCAATTACTTTATATATTTTGGCACACAACGAGCCGATTCGAGTAACAAGTAAGCGCTTTCAGCACTGAAAAATCTGCACTTCCAAACAGTTGAAACAGTTGAAACAGTTTTCTTCCAAACAGTTGAAAAAGTTTTCTATTTCTGAACAGCACTGAGAAATCTGCGCTTCCAAACAGTTTCACAGATTTTCCCACCATTCTGCAAAAAATCATATTTTCTCACAGTTGCTTCCCACCACTGATTTTCCCATCGCTGCAGCCGAGCCAAACAGAGTCTGAATGTGGACACACAATAAAAATAACTACTCTAATAACTATGCATTCAGCAATCCCAACTCAGAATAAAATAGAAATGGAAAGCAGTAATCAGTAAGAAAAAAAACAGTAAGAAGACAGCACAGAAAAGCAATGCAGAAGACACTGAAATTTTATAATGGTTCCCAAAAATATGGGTAGTCCACTCTTCTACCACCTTGGTAGGATTGCACTAGCAGTGCCTGAGTCTTTTGATAAGGAGACTCTCAGAACCATCGAGTCTTTTGATAAGGAGACTCTTAGAACCACTGAGTCTTTTGCTAAGGAGACTCTTAGAACCACTGAGACTTTTGCTAAGGAGACTCTTAGAACAACTGAATCCTTTGAAGAGGGATTCCTAAAACTCTTTTACAGTTGCAGAATAAGAACAGTAGAAGAGGAGGAAGAAGAGAGTAGGATTCTTCAGTTAGAATTCTTCAGCAGTTATCTCTCTGGATGTTGTTGCTTCTATATACTTCAGAATCTGAATATAATGAACTCTTGCTTAAGATAGTGATAATTGCAAGGGGTATGAGCTTTAATCCTGATCCTCTCTGCACTTTTGTTGGCTTGGTGTTATATGATGTAGAAGAGGAAGCAGCAGGCTTGTTGCATTGTTTTCCTGTGCAAAGAAGTTGTTCTTCAATTCTGTCTTAGAGCTGTAGGAAGAAGAAGAAGAAGACAGAAGAAGTCGACTGAGAGAATAATTGTTATGTTTTCTTTTTTCCTCAGCATACTTATTCTCTATTGATTTGTGTTTGAATTTCTTTCTTCTTCTGGACTATCCTTAGAAAGAATATCCATTGGATAATAAATATTTCCTTCTATGTCTGTTCCCAACCAGTCAAGACTGATTTGAATATCTTCCAAGAATGTCATTGTTGTTTCTCTGGAATACTCCATTCCATTCTTGACAATCAACTAGCCGTTAGAAAATAGTTTTCAACTTTGTAGACCTTCTGAAAAGGTATTAGAAAAAACAGCAGAAAACATACATTTTCTGTCTGTATTCGACGCTGCATCGACTTCATTATTCGTCATATCAACGCACCTCTGAGTCCTTATAGAAGTAGCTTCGAATTCCTTCTTAGCTCTGGCTGAACTCAGATGTCTACATTACGTCGAGTACTTATCAACGTATCCGAAGAGTTGAAGACTTGGATTATTCGTCCCAACAAATTCTCGGGCACGCATACTAAGTCCAATCTAAATGCAACGTCATACAAAACATCACTGATCCGGGATTACGGCCACAGGTAGGCTTCACACACATTGCCTAAATCCGCAATGATTGTCGGATTTCTAAATGCATTTCATGTCAGGGACGGACATAATCAACCCAGTGTTCTAGCGAACCGGAGGAGGTCATGCCCTCCACTAATTAGTGGAGGAGACTCTTCCTATGCAAGAAAAACGAAATGAAAAGGATAAGCATCGTCCTAAAACCGAGGAGAAGGATCGTAACCCTTGGAACTTATTTTGAAGCCATGGAACGTTGAATGAGATGGATGAAGTCGATTGCAACGAACTCCTCTCTGTGAATTCGTCTTCGGATCGAAGTTTAGAACTCTGGAGTACCTCCAATTGCGGAATCAACTTCTTCTTCCTCCTTTCTCTCCTCTTTTTCAAACCTAAGAGAAAGTGGACTAAGTAAATGAGGCTAAAATCAAACTATTTCCTGACCTAATAGTCTCAGGAAAACACTTCAGTCATCGGATCTCGAATACCTACTTCCAACGACTCGATTTCGTGATCAAAACGAGTTCACGACCTTGATTGCACGATCTTGTGATACTCGCGCACTATCATGCGTGAGTAATTACCGTCAAAACCAATGAACTAAAAACGGTCGTGCGGTTTTGGGTTCGCACGACCGTTCGTGACTAATTCACACAAACGGTACTTTCAAACAATAGTGTGGCTTAACACATGCAAGACCGTGCGCGTGGTAAAACCAGCCCAAACCAGTGAACTGAAATCGATCGTGCGGTTTGGCCACGTACGACCGTGCGTGACTAACTTCACACAACCAGATTACTTCTGAACAGTCCCCACTCATCGTGGGACTTCCTTAGGCTACTCAGGACCATAAATCCCTTAATTAAAATGATATTCCGAGGTGTTACATTATATGCTGGAACTATTTTTGTGGGCAATGAGGTGAAAGTTCACTAACTTCATTAAGGATTGTGGGATAGTCCGAGATAGCGACTTATTGCTTTGAAGTCTGAAAGGGAAAAACACCCTAGTGGAAGTTGCTCAGGCCTTGGAGCACAATATTAAGAGGACTTAGTACCGCAAGGGATTTTGGGTGAAACGCTCTAGCTTTAAAGCATCTCAGCCGCATAGTATGTCTGAAGAAGGTAGATGACACAAGAGGCCATGATACCAGCAATTTATTGTTGAAGGCTGATAGTTTATAGGTATATAGTCTAATTCACCTAGAGGGGGGGTAAATAGGTCTCTTTGAGTTTTACATAAATATATCTAGCAGTTAAGGAGTAGTAAATGAAAGCTCAAGCACACACAGAAAACACACAGTTGTTTATAGTGGTTCCCCAAGACAGTGTGTCTATGGGTTGTCCACTTTCCCTCTACATCATTCTAACAGTGTGTTAGATAAGGCAACCTCCTCCAATCTCAGGTCCTAGAGCTTACAACACAGATCCCTCAGGATCTCTCAGGCTTGCTCCAAGCCCTACCTCAGGCTAGCCAGCCCTACCACTCAGAATACTCCCACTCCTACAGCTCAGAGATCACCTTGACCTCCTACCTCAGGCCTATCAAGAAGCCCTACATCTCAGGCAGAATGCCCTACAGCTCAGGCTCAACAGCCTTACCAAACTCAGACTAAACAGCCCAACAACTCAGGTTTACCAACCCTACAACTCAGGCAATATGTCTTACAAACTCAGAACTTCACAGTTCCTACAGTGAGTAAATGTTAAGCTTACAACAGTTAACAGCAGTGGTATGATGTCTTCTGTTGTTCCTGCACAGCTGGTGCTTCTTTGAAGCTTGGTTGAATGTAAACTTCAGTCTATGCTTCTTTCTAATCCCTTCTCTTCAGTAGAGGAGTAAAGATCTTCTTGCTTTTCTGGATAGAAGAGCTATCTTCTCTCCTTCTTTCTTCTATCTGGTTCAGTTAGTAGGAGGAGAGGAAACTTGAGAGTCGTCAATGGAACAGTGATAATAGCTCTCTACTTTTCAGCACAACAACTGTCCATTTTGAAAGTGCCCTAAGTTGTTCTTTTATACTTAATTTGTCTTCAACGGCTCTTGGAAAGAACCCTGACACTTTTGAAGAGGATGAAAAACTTAATCCTTCCTTTACAGTTGTTTGCGCCAAAGGCAAGTCCCGCCAGTGTCGTCTTCCTGATTTGAATCTGTCTCAGCGGTTGGGCTGAGACAGTCTTTTGTCTCAGCGGTTTAGCTGTCTTGGTCTCAGCGGATTTTGTCTATCTGCAGCTCAGCAGAGGCAAACCTCTTCTCAGCGGTTCAGCTGAGACCATGAGCTCGTCTCAGCGGTTTTGTCAGCAAACCACTGAACTTATTCCAATTCTTGGAATATCTAAACACTGCATATTCCTGATGCAAAATAAGGTTTATCAAATACAATATGTACTTAGCATTGTAAGTGATGCCTCTTCAAAACAAGGGAACAATGAGGGCAATATTCTCAACAATCTCCCCCTATTTGAAGAAGGCAGAACATCCACAATGCTAAGATACATAACCAACAAAAAATAACTTTATCATGTAAATGTATTACATAGCAACATGATATCATAACATATAAATGTTGACATTCATTTGGCATCACAGATAAGAAATGTCATGATAGTTTATTTTCATGACAACATAACAACATTGTTTGTCAACACAATAACATTCCTAACTAATTATGTCTAGGCATCACAGAATATATATAAAGCAATAATACTGAATAATATTAAGCTTTGACTAAGATTAGCCTATAACACAAACTATCAATTTCAACAGAAAATTTATTTTCATAGTTGCTAATATGTTGATACATAGTTCAAATTACAATTTGATTTATTGAAAAACTAAATACATCAATTTAAGTTTTTCTTCTCTTGGAATTTTCAGCCTTGTCATCAGCAATCTCCTTTCCTTTAGCAGCGGCAGCTATCTCAGCTAGCTTCTTCTTGTTTTCTTGCCTCTTGAAATACAGGTATGACTTTGGAATGTATTTGGAAGGCATCTTTCTTGGATTGTTCTTTCTCACTAGATTTTCCTTGAATATTCTATCCCTGTGAGTGTTTCTCTCCAGATGTTTAATCTACTCCTCAGCTGGATAGATTCTATCTATATCCTTGCACACTTGACCATGGTTTAGCCAGACATTCAGGATTATGCTCTTGGAGTCCTCACTCCAATATTCAAAATCTGGATATTTTTCTTGCTCTTCCCTTTGCTTAGCCATAAATTCTTCAGCTAGCAATACTCCTTTTTCTCTTTCTCCTTCTAGCCAGCTGAGCATCTTGAGCTATCTTGGTCTGTCCTTCAAAATCAAAATCTTCCTTCCTGTAGTTATCCAGCAAGGGTAGATTTATGGCTATCCTTGTTCCTTGTAGCACTTGGAGAGCCAATTCAGAATTGGTCTCAGTATTGGCCACCTCCCCCTTTCTGGCTTCTTCAACCACTTTGGCTTCTATGGTCTGGGAGGCAGTTGCTACAGAACCAGAAAGTGTTTGGAAGGCATTCTCCAAATCAGACTTTAGATCATCCTTCATTTTCTCTGCCTCTCCAATTATTGTAGTAGTTGTTTTCCATACAAAGTCTTCAATGTGATTGGAGGTTTTTTCTATGACCTCATCTGTTTTGCTTACATAATTCTTTACATATGACATATCTTGCTCAGACATTTATAGTTGTTTGTCCATTGACCTTAGGATTGTACTCTGAGAAACCACTGAGTGTTCTGCCAGATTAAACCATTTGGTCATTTGCTTATTAAGGAAAACAGTTTCTTCCTTAATCTCTTTCACTTCAGCCATGAGTTCTTCCTTTACAGACAGGACTGAACTGTCAATGTAATTCCTTATTGAAATCATCTGATTTTCAATTATTGCATTGATGGAGCTGAGCAACTTGTCATGGGATATTTCTGATGTGGAGGGGACATCAGCTCCTATCTTGAGCTACCCCTCAGCCTGAGCAGGGATTTGCTCCCCCTCAGCTGGATCACTAGGCTGAGCAGCAACTTGAGAATCTGCAGCCTTTTTCTTTTCCTCTGCAGCAATTCTTTCTTGCTCCCCCTCACTTGGAGCATCATCATTGTCCTTAGCAGGAGATTTCTTCTGCTGCTCCCCCTCAGATGAAGGATCATCATTGTCCTGGTCATCTCCCCAGAGGTCTGCTGGTTCAGGAGGGATTAGTTTAATGCTTTGCTCTAAATTGAATATAAATGAGTCAATCTTACCCTGAAGATCAGCAGGAGCAATGTCTTCATCATCATCATTGTCTTCTGAGGAGGAGTGTCTAATCTGCACACTCTTATCAGCAGTGGCAGGATTGGAGGAAACTCCAGGAGAGTTATCTTCTTCATGTCCTTTTGACATGACCTTATCATTAGCAGCAGCAGCAGCATCCTTCTGATGCTCTTTCTCAGCAGCATCCTCTTTTTCCCCATCATGCTCTTTCTCAGCAGCATGGTCTTCATGACCTTCAGTGTCATGTTCTCCTTCTTGATCCTTTGGAGTACTGCTGACTGGTTCCTGATTGTCCACAGCTGGGACATTGCCTCCTGCCTCTGACTCAGATTCAGAGCAGACAATCCTTGTTTTCCTTGGCTCTCTAACAAAAGTCTTCTTCTTAGTTTTGAGTTCAGTTGGTTGGCTCATAGGGAGGACCCTTGAGAATCTGTCTAGGGTCTTTATGTCCATTCTTTTTAAGTAATGGAGGTTTGATCCATTTGTCTTGTCAAAGTTGTCAGGATAGGTATTTAATAGGTAGAGGGAGAGAATTCTACCTAGATTGGGGGCCTGCAGACATTCCCTTATTCTTTGAAATAACACCTCAGCCCAAGAAGTCTTCTTCTTTAAAATAACTCTTGACATCAAATCAAACATATGTTTTGAGATGGTGTCATGAGAACCTGGCTTGCACAAGATGGCCTTGCCAACAATATCAGAGAACAATTAGCCTCTCTGGTTGAAGAACTTCCTCTTTAGTGAGCCAATTTTGGCATCACTATACTCACACCACAGCAGTGCTTGATCTTTATCTTGTTCAGAAATGTCATCTTCCTCCTCTTCACTGCAAGAGGTCAGCTGAAGGGCCTTCTCCATTTTCCTAAGAGAGATTTTTATCTTTACACTCCATATCTTTTGATTGATGAATTGGATGTGGACATCTTGGCACTAGTGAAGAATTCTAGAACTTCAGTTCTGAGAATTATGGAGGGCTCGGACAAGACATACTCTAGGCCTTGGTCTGAAAGAACTTGAATCACTTCTTTTATTTCTTCAGGAGCATGCATGAATCCATTTTTAACTATCTTAAAGCCTTCATGCAGCTCTTTTGCCATCTTTGGCGCCATATTTAATTGATTTTACATTGCTGACGTGTCAATTATGGCATATTTTTATTTAGTCAGCCCGTCTCAGCGCAACCGCTGAGACGGAGTTATCCGATGGGACAAGGAATTATCAACCGCTGAGACAGTTCTATTCGTCTCAGCGGTTTAGCTGAGAGACCTTCTCAGCTATTTCAGCGGTTCAGCTGAAACCTTCTCAGCTGTTTCAGCTGATTTCACTACCTATCAGTGAATTATATAATTAGGCTTATTTCAATACCTAAACATGGTACTAATCATTTAGATGACAACTTATCCTTTCAAAGCTTGTTATACATGATCACATGCTTTATTAAAGCTAGGGAATAACAACATGAGCAAGACATACAAATTTGCAGAATAAGATCTATTCTAAATTCAACATGTCAAGCTCAATTTTAAAAGTATTAAACTTTGTTTCATCTAATGGCTTTGTAAAGATGTCAGCAACTTGTTTGTCAGTGGGGAAAAATTCAAGGCATACATCTTTACATTCTACATGCTCTCTAATGAAATGATACCTTATCTCTATATGCTTAGTCCTGCTATGTGAGACAGGATTCTTAGCTATAGAGATAGCACTGGATGAGTCACAAAATAGTGGAGAATTACTTACCTTGAGGTTATAATCCTCTAACTGATATTGCATCCACAGTAGTTGTGCACAACAGCTCCCTGCAGCTATGTATTCAAATTCAGCTATGGATATTGTCACACTGGTCTGCTTCTTGCTGCTCCATGAGATCAGCCTTCTTCCTAGGATTTGACAAGTCTCACTTGTGCTTTTCTTATCTTCCTTGCAACCTGCAAAGTCTGCATCTGAAAAGCTAATTAGTTCAAAATCATTGTTCTTAGGGTACCAAAGGCCAAGGTGTTGGCTGCCCTTAAGGTATCTCAAAATCCTCTTTACAGCTGAGTAATGAGATTCCTTAGGGCATGCTTGGTACCTAGCACAAACACATGTAGCATACATAATGTCTGGTCTATTGGTAGTTAGATACAACAGGGACCCAATTATACACCTCTACATGGATTCATCAAAGGGCTTACCCTTCTCATCCTTGTCCAGGGTAATGTTGGACCCCATGGGAGTTTTCATGGTGGAGGCTGACTCCAACCCAAACTTCTTAATAAGCTCCCTAGTGTACTTGGTCTGAGAGATGAAAATCCCCTCATCAGACTGTTTTACTTGGAGGCCTAAGAAGTACTTGAGCTCTCCCATACTGCTCATCTCAAACTCCCTCTGCATAAGGTTGGCAAACATTTTGCAAAGGTTGTCATCTGTAGACCCAAAGATTATGTCATCAACATAAATTTGGACTAGAAGACACTTGCCCTTTGTTTCTCTAAGAAATAATGTGTTATCTATCTTTCCCCTCAAGAACTTATTCTTGATGAGAAAGCTAGACAAGGTCTCATACCAAGCCCTAGGGGCTTGCTTTAGACCATATAGAGCTTTCCTAAGCAAATAAACATGAGAGGAGATGGTAGGGTGAACAAAACCTGAGGGCTGCTCCACATATACCTCTTCCTTTAGGTTGTCATTCAGGAATGTTGATTTGACATCCATCTGGTATACTTTGAACCCCTTGTGGGCAGCATAGGCAAGAAACAACATAATTGCTTCTAACCTTGCAACTGAGGCAAAGGCTTGATCAAAGTCAATACCTTCTTCTTGTCTGTACCCTTTGGCCACTATTCTGGTTTTGTTCTTGATGATAGTGTCATTCTCATCAAGCTTGTTCATGTAGATCCATTTGGGGCCAATGACATTATGTCTTTGAGGCTTTGTCACCAATCTCCACACCTTGCACCTCTTGAACTGAAGTAGATCTTCTTGCATTGCTTGAATCCAGAAGGTGTCTTCATTTGCTTCTTCAAATTTCTTGGGATCCATTTGTGATAGAAAGCTCAAGAATAGGGCTTCATTGTGAGCCCTGCTTCTGATAACCACTCCTTGATTAACATCTCCAATTATTTGGTTCATTGGATGATCCCTTAGGTGTCTGGTTACTGCAGGCAACCTGTCAGCAATCTGCAGCTCTTCTTCCTGAGCAGCAGGCTCAGCAGCATCTTGCTAAACTTCAACTTCAGGGATTGCTGCCTCTGAATTGACTTTGCTTGTACTGGGTATGTCTTGGAGAGACATATCTTTCATTTGATGTTCATTACTTGTCAAAACAGGAGAGTTGGACCAGCCTTTGTAGAGCAGGCTGGTCTCACCAAAAACCACATGCATAGACTCTTCTACAACATGAGTTTTCTTGTTGAATACTCTATAGGCCTTGCTATATGAGTTATATCCAACAAGAACCCCTACATTGCATTTTTCAGCAAACTTAGTTAATCGAGATTTTCCATTATTTAAAATGTAGCATTTGCAACCAAAGATTCTTAAGTATGAAATAGTTGGTTGTTTGTCTTTCAGAATCTCATAGGGGGTTATTCCTAGGGTCTTATTGATAGATGCTCTATTGAGAACATAACATGCAGTATTGACTGCCTCAGCCCAGAAGTATTCTGGGAGTGAGGAGTCACTAAGCAATGTTCTCTCAGCCTCTAACAAGGTCATATTCCTCCTCTCAGCCACACCATACACCATTTTGCTGTGGAGTCCTTGGGGAGGAGAATTCTTGGGTGATACCAAATTCTTAACAAAACCTTGTCAATGCCCCAGATTGAAATTTTGTACCATGGTCAGTTCTGGTCTTGACCACAGTACATTGTAGTTCATTCTGGATTGCCTTAACATGGTTTATAAAGACATCTAAAGTATCAGATTTCTTCTTAAGGAAGAATACTCATGTATAATTTGAGTGGTCATCAACAATCACCAAAGTATACAACTTCCCACCTAGGCTTTGAATTGACAAAGGACCAAACAAGTCTATGTGCAACAGATAAAGACATCTCTCAGTGTCTTTGGAGACAATGCTTTTAAATGTGGCCTTAATTTGCTTACCCATTTGGCATGCATGACATGGACCACTTTTAACACATTTCAAATTAGGATTATTTCTAACTAGGTTTCTAGAAAATAGCCTATACATTGTCTTGTAGTTAATGTGAGCAAGTCTTTTGTGTCATTGAACACAAAGAGACTCACTTTCATTAGCTACAAGACACACAGGAGATAAAGAAGAATTGCATATAAAATCTACGCAATACACATTCCCACTCCTAGTGCCTGAGAGAATGATCTCTAAGTCATGTGACTTTTTGATCAAGCACTTATAATTGTGGAATTCAATGACATAGCCTAAGTCACATAGTTGACTTATACTTACTAGGTTGTGTTGCAACCCTTCAACATAAGCCACCCTTGTGATGGAGACTATGTCATTTGAAATCATACCATGTCCTCTGGTGATGCATTTTTCTGATCCACCAAAAATGACCTTAGGTCTATTCTTCACAGCTTTGTATTCCTGTAGAAGACTTTTGGTACCTGTCATGTGCCTTGAGCACCCATTGTCCAAGTACCATATTTGCCCAAGGCTGGTACTTGAACTAACCTGCAAGAGAGAATTTAATTACCCTTAGGAGCCCAATTAATTTTGGGTCCTAGGCTTTTGTTAGCTTAAAGGATGACTTCACACTTGTTGCAACCTTTGCAGGAAAGCTCTTCTTTGCACTTGGCACATTGGGATTGTGCCAACAGTCTATGGCAAAGTGTCTCACCTTACCACAGCACGAACACTCATGAATATTGTATCTTCTCTTCTGAACATTCCCTGAGGTGGAAGGAGCAGTAATATGCATGTGTTCAGGAGGGGAGACAACAACATTCTTCTTGTTCCTTTCAGCAATGATCTAGCTGAAGGGTAACCTGTGGACAGTCTTAGCAGCCTTTGTCTTAATGACATCAGCTTGTCATGGCTTGGAAGTGACGCAGGACGAATCTATAGGCGGCGAGATAACCGGGACATAACTCTACATGCTATGCAAAGCCCGACAGGTTAAATCACAATTGAATAATAAATAATAACATCCCACGCAGATAATTCACAGCAAGATACAATAATTAAATTAGGGCGAAACAGGTTTAGGCTTTCCTCCGCGTGGAGGGCCAAAGCAAGAGCGCGCGGCGAATAAACCCTGCAAATCACAATAATATTCTAACAAACAACTACTATGCAAGATATCCAAAACAGGTACAAGATCTCATCCAATATAAATATGCTAAGAATAATAATCCAATACAAATAAGACTCACGAAGTAGAGGGCTGAACCGAGGTGATGGAGAATTGGAATTCAGAGGGGTAGATCGGCGATCGATGGAGGAACCGGAGGCGTGACGGAGGAAGGTGGCTGTCCACGGTGGAAAATGAGGAGATCGGGCCGGAAATGGATAGATCCGGCCACTAGAGGGTAGATCCGGGTGGGGGATGGATAGATCCGGGTGGGGGATGGATAGATCCGGTGTATGATAGCGGATCCGGGAAGTGGGGTAGCGTGTAGTGGAGGGAGTAACGGATCGGGGGCGAAAACCCTAGATCTGGACTGATCTAGAATTTTTAGGGTGGAGGGAAGGTGGATCCATGTGGGGAGGGCTGAGGATGGTCGGTTAGGGCTGGGGCTGGGGCTGGGGAGGTGGGGCTGCTGGAGCGGAATCAGGGGGCTGTAGGAGGAGCGGCATGTGGCTGGGAGGGGCGACAGCAAGGCTGGTGGCTGGGAGAGGGGCGGCAGCGGTTTGGGGAAGACCTGGGGCTGGCGGTTTGGAGGCAGAGGGTGCTGGGGGTGTTAAACACGGTGGCAGGAGGGGGCTCAGGCGGTGGCTTGCTGGAAGGAAGGCTTGGAGGCAGGCGGAGGAATAGGAGGGGAAAACTATAGTTTAGGAATAGTAAATTTCATTTTTGAATAGTAACTTTGAATAGGAAAATATAGGATTCTGGACAGGAAAATGGTGGTTGTTTGGGGGGCTGTTGGGGGCTGCGGGAGGGAGTTTGAGAGGGGGAAAAGAGGGCTAGGGTTAGGGGGTACCTTGGGGAGGGAGATACAAGCCTAGGAGTCGTCACCTAGGGTTCCACGGAGTCGGCACCGTGGGATGATCGCTGGAATCCGGGATTTCTATTCTCCAAATTCTGCAATGCCTCCAATCAGCCCACTATCTATCTATTTATAATAAAATAAAGGTTAGGGCATCCCACCTTCAACGACTATGATTGGTCGAAGGTGGGGCCACCCAAATACATCAAAACAAGTGCAAAAATAATAAACTAATATATCAAATTGATTCGCAACGCGAATCCAAACACATCTGCGGAGTCCGATCGTCGATCCGGCACGTCATATATGGAAAGTCGCCAAATCAGCCCCAAATAGGCTCAAAGCTTGTCCTCGCCTCTGCTCCGCATCAATCTCCCCGGCTTGAAAGAATTCATCTCCCGATGAATAGGGGTCAGAATTCTCTCGTCGTATGCCAGATAAAACTCGAAGAGGCCCGTCAGAGGTCGCTCAAGTGTCGTCGCTGAAAAGTGGCCTCGCCAATCAACTCCTCCAGACTGAAAAGTTTCCATCCCCGATGAGTGGAGACGGACGTACTGAAGTCGAAGTCCGGGGGCGAATCGATCAAGCTCTGTTGCAAGTTCCCAGATGTCATCAACGCCTGTAGTAGGAATGTACCGGCGGAATATAGTCCCCGTGATGCTCTCAACGCTCAACTCATGAGTAGTGGATCCTGGTGCGATCGGCGGTGTCGTAGGTAGAACCAAAGAAGACGAGTCCCCAGGTGGGTGGGTGTCAGAAGTGGGTGAGTAGTGGTGGCCATCATACGTGGGTGGGCTATGAGGGTGGTAAGGCAACGGGAGTGGAGGTGTGGGCGGCTGGAAGTCCCCACTGCTTGGGTCCACATACTCGCGAGGCTCGTAGTACGGCGTCATATCTTCAACACTAAATACCAAGTGGATACCCATACTTGCAGGGATATCAAGATCGTAGATGTTTGCTTCGATCTGTCTCATGATTATATAGGGATCCATTCGCCTAACGCTCATGCTTTTAGCAAGCCTCGCACGGAGCCTCACAACGCAGATTCCCGCCATCACCTGCTCGCCTTCATGAAGTGCCTGCACTTGTCAGTGAACATCCGCATGTGATTTACAAAATTTATCATCATTATGGATTCTTCGTCGGACCGACTCATGATACACATGCGAACGATGAACAAACAACACAACAGGCTCATGCAAATGATGACGAAACGACTCAGCAGACTTATGCAAATGATGTAAATGAGACACGACGGACACAATATACTCGTTATGGGAAAGGATAATATCCACTTGAACATCTACCAAAGGAGGCGGCCTATCAGGAGGCTCTCTCGGAGGAGTGTAGAAAAACTCATCTCGTGTGTGACGAGTGCTCAGATGATCGTGAGAGACAACTATACTCAAATATGAGCTCATATAGATCCAAGTGTCTCTCAGGGAACGTGACGCATCAGGGGGCTCAGCAGGAGGTGTGTAAGAAAATTCATCGCGAATGCGACGACCGCCTAAGTGAAAATCGTGTGCACCGGCTAGAAGACGTGGCTCTACAGTGTGGTGAGTGTCCCCGAAAAGAAGGAGCTCGTCTGGTGGGTCAGCAGGTGGTGCATCCCAAAACTCAGCGAGAGTGCGATGTGTCAGCAGGTGGTGCCCTAAATATTGGATGTTCCTCACAATATCCATCCTCTGGCGCGGGGTCAGGGACGATAATGGAAGAGGCTTCCATAAGTCGATACTCATACAAGCGGGGCTCACCTGAATCCCATGCTCATTAGGATGTGGCGGATCATCCGGAGGCTCAACAGGGGGGCTCGTCGTAGAACTCGTCACTAGGGTTATGGTCCTCCAGATGAGTACCATCGTAAGGGGCAGTGTCCTCATGAATGGATGAAACAAACACTACGAGATCAACACCCGGCTCTAGGCTATCTGTCGTGATGTGACCGAGGGTAATGACAATGGGAGAGCGACATAGATCTATGCTCAAGAATGGGTATGTGGGTGCGGTGTCAAGACATGTGTAACACCTCCCCTGTAATGACCATATAATATGGGTCCGGCCGGGACCCCACAGCATATAACCGCCACAGCTTTAGTATTAAAAGATGATATTAACTACCCAATCTCATAACTCAGACAACACAGCGGAAACAAACTAAGCCACAGAGATTGTCCATACTACAAAGGAGTCCAACTGGCCTTAAGGCCTTACAAAACAATGTCCAAAACATCAAACATTCCATGATAAAAGACATCCCAACAAAAGGGGAAGGATAGTTTTTCCCTATACTGCCTCGGCATGCAAGCCGGATATAACAAAGTACGAAGAAAGTAATGCAGGAAATCAACTAAGCACTTCGTGAGGCTTTAGGCCTTTTTGGCCGGCGCGCTGGGTCCAGCCTGCGATTCTTGCCCTGCAACCAAATCACAAAGAGCGGTAAACGAGGGTCAGCTATGGCTGACCACAAGCGGTGTAACAACATCCCTCCTCCCGGCCGTCCTAGCGGACCCCGGGGGACTACTTCACCCTGCAAGTCAGCACTTCGTATGCAAAAGTACATAAAGGAAAGCAACATAAATACTGGCATGAGTGTCACAAGCATCATCCACGTTTCTATGTTGAGCAGGTAATAAAAGGGGCCTGACAATGCAAAATGAGTGCAAGCCCAGGTTTCACCCAAGGCGCCCTAAAGCGTATGAATCTAACACATCATCATACATCACCAACACAAGGGTACTCATTACTTCCCCACAAGGGCATCAAAACCCAAGGCCAAGCGCTCTCGCTGAGACCCACCTCGCCTGGCCCACCATGCCATCGGGCTTGTCTGACAGCTCACACGCTCGGGCCGCCAACAACGCACCAAGACCGATTCTAAGAATTCTGGCCAACCAAAACGTCCCAAGGCCCTGGGCTTACTTTCGGGACAACGTCCACCGATTGTCTCGCCTGGCGACCGTCAACGGACTCAACCGTAGCACAGACATTCTCGTCAGTCAACAATCGAAGGGACTAATCTTGCCGGGACACTCTCCACACGTGAATCTCAGTCTTCACGGGATAGCCAGCCGACCACAAAGACCAATCGCGCCTTCGCACAACACTAGGCATCACAAGCCCCAAAATCCGCACATTATTTCTCCGCCCTAAACCCAACATTCGTTACCACACGAAGCTATAAAGGCATCACCACGACGAGTTCGCCGTAATCGGATTTCTAACAAAACCCCTAAAATGTGCGTAAATCAACATCACCGGATCGGACCAACGGCCACAAATCCGGCTTCACCCACAATGCCTAATCCGCTAACGGAGCGGATCTCTAGTGCAAAACATGCCGGGGACGGACACAATCAACCCGGTGGTTTATCTTGAACCAAGGCGACCCGGATCCCTCTCACTCGACGGATCCGGTGCCAAAATGCAGAAAAAGAAGGGATGCCAAACACGCATCCTAAAGACCGGGAGGAGAAATGTCGTTACCTTTTGAGATCTCCTCCTAGCCATGAGAAGCTTGCAACCACACGGTGGAGAAGAAACGCCTTGATGCCCTCTACGCACTGCCGGTCTCGGATCGGCGAGCGGAGCTCCGAAGCTCCGGCAATGGCGGATTCCCCTTCTTCTTCCTCCTTGCCTCCTCCTCCTTTCTCCAACCTAAGAGAGAGAAAGCCTTGGAAATAATGAGGGTTTAACTCCTCTACCAAGCCCTAAAACCCCCCAGCCAACCATCGCAGCCGTTGGATCAAATTCCAATAGATTTGGACGGACCGATCTCCTTCTCCGCTCAAAATCGCGGAGCAGAATAAACAGGGCGCACGATCACATGCGCACGGTCACTGGTCGTGCGCGAAGAGGACACTGGTCGTGCGCACTGTTCGAGACAGAACTCCGAATCCTTGCGAATTAACGCACGATCACATGCGCACGGTCACTGGTCGTGCGCGAAGAGGACACTGGTCGTGCGCACTGTTCGAGACAGAACTCCGAATCCTTGCGAATTAACGCACGATCACATGCGCACGGTCACTGGTCGTGCGCGAAGAGGACACTGGTCGTGCGCACTGAACAGCTATGGAATTTTAGCCTATCCCGAACGCAGCACTACCACTCCGCCTACCTCGCTGAACTACGATTTTTGGGGTGTTACAACATGATCCCAGGGTAGGGGTGCTAGTCAACCCATGACATGCCAGAGGTGGTGGTGTGGGTGAGGGGCATGACACTATAGGCTCAGGAGGTCGCTCAGGCTCACTCTCAGTCGGGGTCACGGGAGACGGGTCAGAAACAAGAGATAGGTCACTCACTGGGCTAAGCACCTCACTGGGGTAAGAGCAATCTGCATCAGGTATCACTTCTGCCATGTCTGACTGAACAATGGTAGGCAGAGTTGTGTCCTCGTTGTGGGAGGAGCTCGTACTGCAGAGGTCAAAGTGAGGATCCAACCGACCAGCTCTTGCGGATCTCAAAGACTGTTCGTAACGAAGGGCAAGCTGATACGTCTGCTCGAGGGACTTCGAGCTATGATAAATCACCTCAGTATGAATGTTTGATCGAAGGCCAGACCGAAATCTGCAAGAGGTCATGGCTGGGTCCTCTCGGATATCGCTCCTCACAACTAACTCATCAAAGCGATCCCTGTACTCAGCGACGGACATAGATCCTTGCTGAAGGGAAAATAATTGGTCGAGCAAGCGACTCCGATACGACGAAGGCAGATACCTCTGACACAATGTACGCTTCATGTCCACCCAACTAGTGACGCGATGTAGACGGTCTCGCTCGCGTGTCCTCTCAATGCTAGCCCAATATGCCCTCGCCTGATCTAAAAGTCTAAGTTTCGCAAACTTGACGCGACGCTCACCGAATACCTCAAAATGATCAAGATAATACTCCGTATCCACGAGCCAATAACTGAAAAACTCAGGACTCGATGTGCCGTCAAAGGAAGGGGCAGCAGTACGAAACTGACTCTCAAGATCTCTCTCGGAACGACGATCCTCATAATAATCATTCCTAAGGTAACCGAGTCGTGTCGAAGGATCGACGCGTTCCGCTCGCATGTACGGATAAGAACGACGACAACCATCATACTGATCGTCTCTAGTGTAGTGGTCTCGTGTCGGTGGGTCAACACGATCTCTAAAAGTGGTGTGTTGCGATCGAGAATAATCGTCGTAGTAACGTGAAGATCTCCCTGACGGGGCTCTGTGAGAGCGGGTGTTAGTGGACTCGAGACCTCCAAAGTGAGGGGAGGAATAATCGTGACACCTAGACATAATGAAAACCTATAGACTCTACGACTGCGTATCAAAAAGAGCGCGTAACCTCGCTTTGATACCAATTGACGCAGGACGAATCTATAGGCGGCGAGATAACCGGGACATAACCCTACATGCTATGCAAAGCCCGACAGATTAAATCACAATTGAATAATAAATAATAACATCCCACGCAGATAATTCACAGCAAGATACAATAATTAAATTAGGGCAAAACAGGTTTAGGCTTTCCTCCGCGTGGAAGGCCAAAGCAAGAGCGCGCGGCGAATAAACTCTGCAAATCACAATAATATTCTAACAAACAACTACTATGCAAGATATCCAAAACAGGTACAAGATCTCATCCAATATAAATATGCTAAGAATAATAATCCAATACAAATAAGACTCACGAAGTAGAGGGCTGAACCGAGGTGATGGAGAATTGGAATTCAGAGGCGTAGATCAGCGATCGATGGAGGAACCG
Source organism: Dactylorhiza incarnata (assembly GCA_033032865.1). Classification (NCBI taxonomy): domain Eukaryota; kingdom Viridiplantae; phylum Streptophyta; class Magnoliopsida; order Asparagales; family Orchidaceae; genus Dactylorhiza; species Dactylorhiza incarnata. Next base: position 25,587,035 of record JAWHQI010000005.1, read on the forward strand.
GAGGCGTGACGGAGGAAGGTGGCTGTCCACGGTGGAAAATGAGGAGATCGGGCCGGAAATGGATAGATCCGGCCACTAGAGGGTAGATCCGGGTGGGGGATGGATAGATCCGGTGTATGATATCGGATCCGGGAAGTGGGGTGGCGTGTAGTGGAGGGAGTAACGGATCGGGGGCGAAAACCCTAGATCTTGACTGATCTAGAATTTTTAGGGTGGAGGGAAGGTGGATCCACGTGGGGAGGGCTGAGGATGGTCGGTTAGGGCTGGGGCTGGGGAGGTGGGGCTGCTGGAGCGGAATCAGGGGGTTGTAGGAGGAGCGGCAGGTGGTTGGGAGGGGCGGCAGCAAGGCTGGTGGCTGGGAGAGGGGCGGCAGCGGTTTGGGGAAGACCTGGGGCTGGCGGTTTGGAGGCAGAGGGTGCTGGAGGTATTAAACACGGTGGCGGGAGGGGGCTCAGGCGGTGGCTTGCTGGAAGGAAGGCTTGGAGGCAGGCGGAGGAATAGGAGGGGAAAACTATAGTTTAGGAATAGTAAATTTCATTTTTGAATAGTAACTTTGAATAGGAAAATATAGGATTCTGGACAGCAAAATGATGGCTGTTTGGGGGGCTGTTGGGGGCTGCGGGAGGGAGTTTGAGAGGGGGAAAAGAGGGCTAGGGTTAGGGGGTACCTTGGGGAGGGAGATACAAGCCTAGGAGTCGTCACCTAGGGTTCCACGGAGTCGGCACCGTGGGATGATCGCTGGAATCCGGGATTTCTATTCTCCAAATTCTGCAATGCCTCCAATCAACCCACTACCTATCTATTTATAATAAAATAAAGGTTAGGGCATCCCACCTTCAACGACTATGATTGGCCGGAGGTGGGGCCACCCAAATACATCAAAACAAGTGCAAAAATAATAAACTAATATATCAAATTGATTCGCAACGCGAATCCGAACACATCTGCGGAGTCCGATCGTCGATCCGGGCACGCCATATATGGAAAGTCACCAAATCAGCCCCGAATAGGCCCAAAGCTCGTCCTCGCCTCTGCTCCGCATCAGGAAGCTAAGCAATATTTGATGGCATCAAACACTGAACTGTTAGGTCTGTCTACTGGTTTGACAGCAGCGAAGTGCTTTGTTGGAATGGACTTGGAAGAGCTTGCTTCTTTATTCTTGACTGAGGGGGTTGAAGTACCAAAAACAAATGGTCCTGAATGGACCATTTGAATTTCTTCATGCGGAGCCTTCATAGCACTCATCCCCATGCCCTTTCTTCTACTATGGGAAGGAGTGTTTTCCTTCCTATAGGAACTCTCATTCTTCCAGTGACCATACATGTTGTCATGGTCATACTTGTTAGAGGGAAGTAATAACTTTTGAAAGGTGGTATGAGGCTTAACCTTAGCCTTGCTCTTTTCTCCACTGCCTTCACACATTTCCATTTTATTGAACCCTAGTCCTCTCTTATTGGTTTGAGAAGAAAATGTGTCAATAATTGGAAGCACTGATTTGGGCTTGGAGAATTGAGCAACTAGGCTCTTTTCTTTGAGAAGCTTCTCCTCAAGGTCCTTGATGACCTTGTTCTTTTGGGAAATGGTGCTCAATTGGACAATTGTTATCCCCTTGAGTTGGCTTATTTCTCTACTCATCTGAGCCACCACGGTAGGTGACTCAATGCAGTCTTGCTTAGCCATCTTAAGGGAAGCAATTTCTTGAGCTTGCCTCTCGGCCAGCTTCTTGCTCATTTTCAGAGCATCCAACAAGGCATCATACTTGTCAATCAATTGATTGATAGCCACTTCAGATTCTGAATCATTTTCATCAATTGATGAGCATGCTTCAGAGTCTGGCATTGAAACATACTCAGAAGAGGGGGAGAGTAGGTACCTTGTCGGGAATGTTCTGACCATCTTCATCATCATTTGTTATGGCCATTAAGCCATGATGTTCTCTTGCATCTTCATCCTCCTCTATATCACTGTCTGAATGTGATAGAGGAGACCTGATGCCCACCTTTGCAGCAGGAAAGTCCTCATCTTCCTCAGCTGCAAACAGCCCAATATAGGCTTCTTCTTCTTCATCTGAATCTGAGAATGATGACTCAGATTCACTCCAGCTCTTGCCCTTCTTGGCTAGGAAGGACTTCTCTCCCTTCCTTCCCTTCTGGTGATAAGATTTCTTGTCACCCTTCTCCTTTCTCTTGACTGGACAGTCAGCAATGACATGTCCAGGCTTACTGCAGCAATACCAATTCATATTAGTTGAAACATGTTTAACAAGTTTAGAATCATACCTGTCCCCTTTGGGGTGCTGCTTGTCTGATCTGTTGAGATCCTTCCTGGGATGTGAGGAGGAGGAAGGCTTGTTCTTCCACTGCTACCTCCTCATCATCTTCTTGGACTGCCTTGAGAAGACAACAAACTTCTCATCAGAAGAGCTGCTCTCAGATGAGCTGGGCTCAGAATTTTCTGAGCCAGCAGCCTTCCTTGGAGGTGAAGGCATCCTTTCCTTGCTCTTCTTGGAGCCCCCAACCTTGAGGGACACGGTCCTTTCCCTTGTATGAGGCCTGGAGGAAGTGTCCTACTTCCTGGCAGATAGTTGCATCTCATAAGAGAGCAGCTTTCCAAACAAAGTATGGGGAGGAGTCTCACCCAGCTTTGCCACCTCCCTGAAGGCACAAATCTTGGTATCCCAGTCTCTAGTTAGAGATCTTAGGAATTTGTCATTTAACTCATAATGAGTAAAGGTCCTTTCATAGTTCCTCAACTCATTTACTATCCTGAAGAATCTCTCATAGCAATCAGCTATGCATTCCAGGCTTTGCTGTCTGAAGGCTTCATATTCCTGATTGAGGAGGGATTTCCTATTATCCATCACCTCTTCAATCCCTTCCATGTACACTGGTGATTAATTTACGATCAATCCGAAAAGGCAAGTGTACCTATCGAACCATAGTACCAAGGTCGTATTTAAAACACGGGGCTGTCAAGTATTACTACTCACGCTTCCAACTATTATCCTACCGTACGATTGTTGTGGTTTGAAAATTTAAAGACGAACTATTGAAAATGATAAATTTAGATTTAAGAAGATAGCATTCGATCAATGATTCACCATGAAAAGAGAGAAGACGAATAAAAAAAAAGTTTTAAGATTGCATAATTAATCTTGACCGTGGCGGATCGAAAATAAGAAATAATCTCGCTAGAGCATTAAATCTCCTAACTTCTAGACAATTTGACCGAAATCTCTTTACGAATCAAAAGGGCTAAAGTTGCATTATCGAAGTGAACCGCACTATTGGATTTGACTCCAATCCGGAGGATTTACGTCGTCCTATCTCTAGGATTGCGTGCAACTCCTTCCTTCTTCAAGTGATCTTTCAAATTAACGAGTCTCTCGACTACTATAAAATGAGATCAAATATCTACTACCGTATACCGGAAACACGGAGTCGATGCAAGATAAATCGAAGAGGGATCGAGAGAAAAATTTAGCAAAAATAAAACTTAGAAACGAAGCACAATCTCATCTCAAATCATGGATCATCACGATCGAACGCTAAAGAAAATTAGCTACGCATATTAATTAAAGAAACAATAATAGAATAAGAAGATCGCATTTTCATTAATATGGAAAAAGAGAAGGGTACAAACTAAAAGCAACTACGATATTAGAGAAACAGAAAACATACATATAAAAAGAAACTTCTAAAATTAACTCTCAAACATGTAGCACTCTCTTGAACTTTCTCTCTTCTCTAACTCTTCAACTTTTTTCAACCCCTTTTCCTTTGAATCCTTGCCCTTTTTATAGGTGAATATCCCATCTAGAATCATCCAAAGAAGTAAATGATGGTGGCTTTTGAAACTCCAAGAAGCATAATCAATTTCGGCAACTTGCATGGAGGAATTAAGTGGGCTGGCTGCATCAAATTGAATCCACGTGAAAAGGGCTGCTCTTGGAGTGAATGTGAATGGGTTGTATTTATTTAAATAAATGTGGACAGTTATTGGGCTAATTGATTGGATGAATTTAGATGGTGGCTGAATGGAATAACCGCTGCATGAAGATGAAGAATTAAATGGCTAAACTGAAGATGAAGAAGGGAGTTGGACGGATGCTCCATGAAGAAATTAATGGCTGCTCACAATTAATTGGAGGAGAGGAATCGGTGGGCTGCTTTGATGAAGAAATTAAATTGTTTGCATTGATGAAATTAATTGGATGAGTTGAATGGCTGTATTGATGAGAGAAGAAAAAACGAATGCTTGGAGGAATAAAATATGAACCGGCTACATCATGAGGTGGACGGGTATTGGTATTTAATTGACAGAATTGAGAAGTGGCTGCATTGATTGGAAGTTATAAAGAGGTGACCGGTTATGAAAATGTAATGGAATAATATTGCAATAGGGTTCACGTGCATGGCTTTGCATGGGAATTTATGTGGAGCTTATGATCATATGATGACATGGCCGGCAGCAACATGGGCACGTGGCGGAGTAACGGGAACGGCCATGCATGGATTCCAAGTGGCCAGACTGCATGGAAGCGGCGATCACGAGTGCGGCTTGGACCCCAAAAGCTTGGGCTAGAGCGCCATCAGGCAAACGGGATAGTGCATCAGCAACCCGATTGTCCTTCCCTTGCCGATAAACAATCTCGTAGTCGTACCCCAAAAGCTTGGTGACCCATTTCTGTTGGAGAGGGGAAGAGACCCGATGTTCCAAGAAGTGCTTCAAGCTCTGATGATCAGTCCAAATTTTGAAATGACGTCCCAGCAGGTATGGTCGCCACACTGCCACCGCGTGAATAACCGCCAACATCTCCTTTTCGTAGGCGGATAGGCCTAATGTCCGGGGAGCCAAAGCCTTGCTGTAAAAAGCTAACGGTCGTCCCTCCTGCATCAACACGGCACCCAGTCCCACTCCTGAAGCGTCCGTCTCCACGACGAACTCCTTGGTGAAGTCCGGGGGAGTGCCAAAACTGGAGTCGTCATCATAGCCCGTTTGAGTGCCTGAAAAGTTGCCTCAGCCTCATCCTGCCAAGAGAAGGCGTCCTTCTGTAACAACTGTGTCAACGGCCTGGCAATCTTCCCATAGTCACGCACGAAACGCCTGTAGTAGCCCGTGAGCCCCAAGAATCCCCGCAAAGCCCGAATAGTCTGAGGTCGTGGCCAAGACACCATGCTCTCGATCTTCCGAGGATCGGCTTTTACCCCTTCAGCCGAAACCAGATGCCCCAAATATTCCACTTCCTTCTGGCCAAAAGAACACTTCGACCGCTTCGCAAAGAGCTGATGCTGGCGCAAAATGGAAAATACCTGTGCAACGTGGCTCAAGTGATCTTCCCAGGTAGCACTGAATATGAGTATGTCATCAAAAAAAATTAGCACAAACTGACGAAGCAACGGACGGAAGATCTCATTCATATTAGCCTAGAAGGTGGACGGTCCTCCCGTCAACCCATTGACCATCACCAAGAACTCATAGTGGCCGTCGTGAGTACGGAATGTTGTTTTGTGGATGTCTTCCTCTCGCATGCGAATCTGGTAGTAGCCTGCTCGTAAATCAAGCTTGGTGAACACAGTCGCCCCATGTAACTCGTCCAGCAGCTCCTCAATCAAAGGAATCGGAAACATATCCTTCACAGTGATGCTATTCAAGGCCCGATAGTCCACACAAAATCGCCAGGACCCGTCCTTCTTCTTAACGAGAATGATCGGAGCCGAGAAGGAACTAGTGCTGGGCCGTATGATGCCGGCATCGAGCATCTCCCGTACGCTGCGTTCAATCTCGGCTTTCTGCATGTGCGGGTACCGATATGGTCGGATGTTGGTAGGCTCCGCCCCTGCCTTGAGAACAATCTGATGATCCCGGAACCGTGAAGGTGGGAGGGTATGTGGCTCCTGAAACACATCAGCATACTGCTCCACCAATGCCCGCATCGGTATAGGTACCTCAACTGACCCTGCCTCATCCGTCCGTACACCCAACAGTACCGCCATCAAACTCCCCGTCCCCTCAAGCTGCTGTAGACTGCGAAGAGAAATCTCCTTGACTGGTAAAGATGTAAGACCCTTCAAACAAAATTGTGTCCCCCCTGCAAGAACTCCATTGTCATCTGATCCCAATCAAACGTAACCCTCCTCAACTGCTGCAGCCACTGAACTCCCAGCACCATGTCTGAACCCCGAATGGGTAGAAGATAGACATCTGTGCGATCAACGTACCCCTGCATCCGAAGCTCCACTCCCTTGAGCACACCCTGGCACTGTAATTTACTGCCATCCGCCACCATGACCTGGAAGGCAGCCCCAGTATCAATCAGATGCCCCACCTTATGTGCACATCTCCCGCTATCCACCAGAATAGTCACCTTCTCTTGTCGGACCCTCCCCTCAAGCCGCATAGTGAGCGGAGGGGGATTACACCCCTCCATAGCATGTATAGAGACCCCGAGCTCGGCCAGGTCCAAATCTCCTTCAGAATCCAGCTCTTCTGGCGCCAACTCATCATCCGCCTCCTGATGTAACATGAAGACTTGGACCTTCTGACACTTGTGACCTGGAGCAAACTTCTCGTCACAATTAAAGCATAATCTCTTCTCCTTCCGGGCCGCTAACTCACTCCACGATAGTCGTGTAACTGTCGGCTTGCTGCCTGTGGGCTGCTCCCGCCGTGTCCCTGCTTGGGCCGCAGGTGGCCTACCCGTATTCCGAGCTCTCTGCCTGTTGAACCGCTCCTCCTGGATGCGTGCCAAGGTGATGGCATGATTTAAGGTACGAGACAGGTGTGACTGCACTTCATCGCGAAGATGCTCCTTGAGCCCGGAGACAAAGCAGCCCAAGAGTGTCTTTTCTTCCCAATGCACCCGATTCGCCAACTTCTCGAACTCGGTGCGGTACTCCATCACCGTTCCCTTCTGTCTGAGTTTCTGAAGGAGGGCCTCAAAGTCCTCATACTCAAGTGGACCAAACCGGGCCGTAAAACCCTCCACAAATTCTCCCCATGGCACATAGTCACGCCCTCGTAAGAACCACTGTGTCCACTGGAAGGCGTCGTCCTCCAAATGGAAAGAAGCTAACTGGACCCACTGCCCCTCCGGTACATCCTGATAGCTAAAGAACAGTTCCGCCTTTTGTACCCACTCCAGTGCGTCCCCGCCATTAAACCGGGGAAAATTCATGCGTGTTAATTTCGGAGGGAGGTACGCACGCAGTGGGGCCGCTCCCCGCCAACCCTGCTCATACCCAGCACCCGGATATCCTTGTTGGTACATTTGTCCCCATGGAGGATGCTGGCCAATCCAAGGAGCCCCTGTTCCGGTACCCCCGGCACCTCCAACTGCCCGGGGATGAGGAAGAAGACCCCCCATGCCTCCCTGAGGAAGAGCCGTCTGCCCTGTAGGTCGGCCGAGCCCAAACTGCTCCTCCCCAGCCCGCCGCCAAGCCGGGCCACCTCCTCCGGCGTCGCCAGGGCTGCAGCGGCCTGTCCCGAAGTCGCCGAGGCCGTAGCGGCCTGCTCCCATGTTGCCAGCGCCCATGCGGCCTGTGCCGGGCCCGCCACTGACAGTCGCGCCCGATCCGGCCTCCGCCAGCCTCGACGAAGCCTCCTTGGCTCGATCCGCTCGCGATCGCCTGCGCCCGAGCCCGATCCGCTCCCGTCGTCGTTCATCCTGCTCCAACCGATCCTCCAGTGGCCGTATCGCCCAATCCCGGCGTCGTGGGATGAGATCCAAAATTATCCGACGTCGGATTCGTAGATCCGCCGTTCTCGCCGCCCACCGGACTCTTCCCCTTCAGATTTTGCGCTAGTAGGGCCTTGATCTCCTCCATGCTAGCGTCGATTCGCTCTTCCAAACGTTGAGTAGACGTTCTCATATTCTCTTCCATGGACGCCACCGAATCCGATAGCCCTACGAAATTTTCTTCTAGGGTTTCCAGACGAGAGGCCTCCTCTTGCGTGCGAGTGGTCACCATGGCGGAGAAACGAATCCTCTGATACCAATTGTTAGGGGGGAAGTGGGAGAGAGAAGAGAGATCTAGAGATTAGAGAAATCTAGGGTTAAAAGGGAAAAGAAGGAGAGAAATACCTGAATATTATCTTGCATGCCATCCAAAGAGGGGGTCCAGCTATATTTATACCCGGACCTAGGGCCGGCCAACCAAGGGGCCGGCCGGCCCCAATGGGGGCTGAACCGGGTGGGTTCAGCCCCCCTTGGGCCGATTTTATGACGAGGGGGCTGAACCAATTGGTTCAGCCCCGTTGCCGCCTCTGTCTTGCCTCTGTCGCCGCCCGTATTGCCGGCCAAATAGTCTGGCCTCGTCCGGGGGCGTAACAGTTTGTCATATGAAAGTATAAGATAAGACTCTATATGGATTTCATTTGTGAAGAAATTTATGAATCTATTCTTGCAAGTCTTTTCATTCATAAGAAGGAGGATATGTTGAATGAAGTTGAAATTCTGAAGCCAAGAGAACAATGGTCAGAGGAGTACAAGAAGATGAGGTTCTACAATAAGAAGGCCGTGAATATCTTGGTTAGTACTCTATCTGATGACCTATATCAGACAATAATCAATTGTATCTCAACAAAAGAGATATGGGATGCACTTACAGTGATAGCTGAGGGGAGTGAAGATATAAAGAAGGATAAGAAGGCTGATCTCATCAGCCAATATAGAAACTTCAAAATGAAGACTAATGAACCTGTGGTAGAATGATACAAGAGGTACACTAACATCATATAGCCTGAAGACTTATGGAAGAGAGATAAGTGATGACGAGCAAAATGATAAACTTCTCAAGAACCTCACCAAAGAATATCTCTCATACTCTTGGGCAATCGAAGAAACAAGGAAGCTCGGGGAAATCACGCATGATGACTTGTACGGAAGACTACAGTCTTTAGAGTTGGCTACCTCTCAGACCAAGGAAGAATATGAGTCAGCTACCCCAATCAAAAAGACACCAAAGAAAATAGTGGCCTTTGCAGCCACTAAGAAAAGAAGTCCTCCCTCTTTCTTTGAGGAGGAGCTAAGCTTCATTATAATGAAGTTGCATGCTTAGAAGAAGGAGAACACTCCTAAAGATAAGGAAAAGAGCAGAGACAGGAGCTCCATAAGTCTCTGGTATGAAAACAAAAAATTGAGGAAATAATTTATTTTTATTGCAGGAAGAGTGTACACATCTCCACTAAATGTACAAAGAAGATGAAGGAAGAGTGCATTTTCAACAAATTTCTGAAGCTTTTGAGCCAACAGCCTGCGAACGTTTCATGAAGTCTAATGGGGCCAATTGGCACCCAAATCAGTCATAACACACCTGGTGCAGCAAGCGAATCAACGGGAGCATGTGGTGGTGACTCCACATTGATATGAACACAGCACAAGCACACCGAATTCGGGTACTAATATGCTTCATGTGTACGATACTAGCTCAAGTAGAAATGCATGAATAACTATGGAAATAGAAGCGATATCATTACAAAACAACCCAATATGAGCATGTAAAATGGTATATAAATGACGCTCATCAAATACCCACAGACTTAACCGTTTGCTATTCCCGAGCAAACATTCCACACAGGGGATAGAAAATTTGAATTGTTTGAAATAAAATTGAAGTTCACTAAAAGTTAAAATGCGAAGTTGCCCGCCTATGAATATAGAAATAAGGTAGATGAATTTCCGCATATATGTTAGCTTATAATTTTTCTAAAAGTGTTAGATATAATAACACTTCTCGTGAATTGAATTCATGTGTGTCCTGCGGTTATGTGTATGAGGGTTAGTCTTGGAGCTCTAAGATCGCAATCTCTTGAGATCGGACTTCCAGATAGCCCCCAAAGAAATCCATCAATGACGGCGGTCATAAGCTTGCCCAATCACATTCTCGCCAGGACACTAGCGTGAAGATAGGGTGTGAATCAATAGGACTTTGAGTAGGAATAGCGGGGCTTAGGTTTTGGCTTGGTTCCAAAGATAAAAAAGAAGTGTATCGCACCTAACTAAGGTTTAAGCTCAACCATAACTGAAGATCAACCTTTGCAACGCAATCGAAACTTATTTTCCGGGACCACAATACATAAAACCTGAGAATTTCTTCTCACATGAAAATTTCCAAATAGCCTAATATTATTATTTTTCATTTCTTTTATTTTGCAGGCTAGCGCTGAATTTCAGCTATAAAAATTTTTCTTTTTGAAGCACAAACACACATTACCACCACAAAAATCACACCTAACTGATTTATATGATAACAATAGAGCTCAAAGCATGGTGCATGGATAGGATAGTATTTTTAGGCCTTGGTGGAATTGAGTGGAGCTGAATTCAAAGGAAGGCTTCGACTCAATTGGGTGTAAGCAAAGGAGATGATATAGGTAGGGTGCAAAGCCCAAACGTGCCAAATGGAGGCCTAGATCACATCCACATTCTAAATTCCGCTTGCGTAAATGCCTTGAGAATAGCGATGGGGCAAGTTCTAGACGCCGAGAAAGGATATCATTCTATCCGACTCAAGAAAACGGCGATCTAGAATTCGATTACACTTGTTCTCATACTACCGAAGGACACAACCGAATTCATATTCCACGAGTAGGTTAAACTATCGTTGCACAATTAGAAAAATATAAAACTAAACATATGCGGATAATTTAAACCTATTCTAATTCCTAGACTCAAGTGCGGTTAACTAGAACACTAAACGAGTCAACATTTCAACCTTTAAAAACTAACGTTTTTAAATAAACAAAACAATTTTCTATCCATAGCACAAAATTTATTCGCATCATTCTAAGCGAAGGGCTAAATAGCGTGTGTGTGTGTGTGTGTGTGTGTGTGTGTGTGTGTGACAAATAAGAAGATAAAATCATCATTGCGTATGCTCTACAAATATGAAAAGTGGTAAGCATGTGGTGCGTGATACAGACACTCTTCCCCCAAGACTTAAATGGTTCTATATGATATGCAATGTAATAATCTGAGATATAAAAAGGAGGGGGTTAGAATGCACCCCATGCTCAATATTTAAGCATACCAATGATGCGGAAGTACGGAGGAAGCCGGCGTGATCCTTGGGCTCCATTAAAACTGAATTCTGGAGGGTGTCCGGAAGAGATTTCTTCTCCCAAACTAGTTGCACAACATATTAGCAAAAATAATACGTGTGTGTATATATATATATATAAAGAAGGATGCAGCCGCAAAAACTATGTTTAATTCAAAGTTGGGTTGTCTCCCAGAAGCCATTTTGTTTAACGTCCTTAAGTTGGACGTTGTTCTTAAAATACCTGTATTAAGCAATTATATTGTTCAAAAGTAAATAACATAAAATAAAAGTACACAGCTTTGATAATCCAAACCAAAACAGCAAAAATTCAGAAGTTCTCAAAAAGATAAACCAAATTAACTGAACGCAGCCTTATGGTAAATCTCACCAGCCAAACCAGAAGGGCAAGAGGTGTAGGCTTTAGGGCCGAGGCTAGTTTTACCCATCCTCCCCCTAGCCTCCTCCTTCTCGTGACGGAGGGTAGCGAATCGAGCGGTACGCTTCAATCGTTCTAATTTTTTCTTCTCCACTGTAGGAGAGCGCCACCGAGTGGCAGGTTCAGTTTTACCAAAATAGTTGGTGCTAGGCATCATTTCCATTGTCGGAGTAGTGACAGGATCAGCCCAAGATATGGACCTGTTTAAACGTTTAGATAATATTTTTCCACAAATTAAATAAGGATTTGCTTCCTTAATAGAAAGAGAATCCTGCTTTGTTAGGTCAATGCTCAAAAGGCAAGAAACCGCATCCGCAATGTTTTTCCCTTCGCGTACATCTACGTCCTCATGCTCGTCAATGTTCACCTCAACTCCCATCAGTTGTTGCTCATTAGTCTCTTCTTCATCCTCATCATCAACTTTCAGCAATTCTTTCTCATCCACAACATTCTCAATTCTAACTTTCTGTTGCTCAAGCTCAACATTAGTATTTAACTTGCATGCAGCAAACACATCATTAGAAGAATTAATTTCAGAAGGTGATGATGATATACTAGTTGGGGTTGTTTCCTTAGATGCTAAGGTTACATTCCCAGTTGCAATATTAAGCGTGGCTCCTAGAGATTTCAAAAATGGGGCTCCAAAAATGGGTGGAGAGTCATTCTCCATGTGCCCCATGATTTGAAAATTAGTAAGCACAGTATCACCAACAAGCAAAACAGGAATATCTATAACGCTTCCTTCTATCTGAATGGGCTCACCGTTCATCAAAAGAAATGACATCCGGGCTTCAGGATGCGCCGGTGTCGCAAAGCGCTACAGTTTCTACATCATTAATTTCGCAATTCAAAAGTATACCTCCTTCATAATCTGGCGCAGGCACTGCCAAGGTTTTCCCATGTCTCTAGATTACGCATAGAAGTCGTTTGATTAGTGAACGAGATAGACGTCATATCCATGAACTTTTCCATCATCTCTTCAATCGCACTCTTCTTTGGGAGATACTGTTGTTGTTGGGACTGATTGGGGGCCTGAATCTTTCTTTACTGTACACCAGAACTCTGCCCCTCATGTTGGTGTTGGCCCGGTTAGCATTTTTGACCCAGGGCATTTTGACTCCAAGAAAAGTTGGGGTGGTTGTGCCACCCAGGGTTATAGGTGTTGGAGTAAGCGTTATTCCTGTTCTGATTTCCTACAGAAAAACAAAGGCTCATCATTGTATGAATGTGATTCTTCATTAAAGGACTCACCCAAGGTGCATTCGAACGCATGATGCCCAACATTCCCGCAAGGTTGGCATGATATTGCCATGACAGGAGTAGAATTTGTGTTTTTTTGCTTGAGGAGGGTCATGTTCTCAGCCTGAGTAGGTTGGGAGCTGACTTCATACATCCCCAAGGTCCTTTTTGTGGAATTTCTGCCCGAAGTCCAATAAGTGTTGTTCATTCCTATTTGCCGGATAATTTCAAATGCGTCCTCAGGTGTCCAGTTCATCAAATGCCTCAGCTAAGGACTCCTACTCATTCTACCTGAATGTGGCTATCTCTCGTCGGGTGCTCACTACTTTATCTGCAGGGTGAAACTTCGTTAGAAATAACATCATGAGGGCATCCCAATTTGCAGTTGTACCAGGAGTAATTGTGTGGAGCCAGGCTTTAGCTTTATGCCTTGAAGAGAAAGGGAAAAGCCAAAGCTTGACCACATCATCAGAAATGCATGCGTAACGAAAAGTTGCGCAGATTTATGAGAAGTCAACTAGGTGCAAATGGGGATCTTCACCAGGAAGACCATTGAACTGGCAATTATTATGGATCATATTTAGGATAGCAGGCTTGATTTCAATTTGATTATTTGTGATCGTCGGACCGAAGGGTGGATATACACTCCCAACAGTGGGAGTAGTATAACCGCGCATTGTGCGCGGCCTCGGACGCACTTGATCCTGTTCATCAATGTGAACATTCGGAGGAATAGGCTCCTAAACATTGGGGGGAATATGCTCCGGATTCACTCTTGGGTTTTGCTGCCCGTTGCCATTCAGATCCATGTTTCTAGCAGCACGGCGCTGAGCTAAAGCAGTACATTCGATCTCAGGATCGAATGATACTAAAGGAAAATGGTTTCTACCGTGCATAAACAAACTAAAACGAAATAAAAGAGAAATACACAAAATAAGAAAGAAAGAGAAAACTTCTCAACCAAGAACTTCACTATGACGTAAACCCAAACAACCGTGCATTCCCCGGCATTGGCGCCAAAAACTTGATGCGTGATTCGGCAAGTGAATCGGTCGCACAAGTAATATAAAATGAGAGTGATCCCCAAATATCAATCTCTCAAGGAACGATGGTATGTGGTCGGGATTTACTTTAGTATTAAAATAATTAATCGATGAGTTTTCTTAACGGAACTTTGAGTTGGTGGTTTTGAGAACAATAAAACTAAAAGAAGAAAATGCGGGTTGCAAACACCGCTTCGCCTCTCGTTGCTTCCTTGCAACAGATCTTTTGCTCACAACACAGAATCACAAATGTGATTCACAATCTTCCACTGGCCTCTTCTAACTCACTCACACATAACCACACATTCACTCTAGCTAGTTTAAAAGATGAATCTCATAGACAAGATTTCATAAAAAGTAGTTACACAAGCTAGGAATCAATACCAAGAAGATTAAAGCATTCATCATTCAAGAAATAAAACACAAACGAAGAAGAATACAACCACAATCAGAGGCTTGCTGGAGAAACGAGGAAGAGATCATCTGGTTGTCAATCCGAGGTTCGTCCGTGTCATCAACTACACCGGGGTACGGGAGGATTGTCACCACCTCCTAATCACCCGATTTCTCTGAGAATCACTTGCGGCCACGTTGATCTTCAAGAGGTTTTGCAACTTGGAGGAGAGTAGGCTCTAGATCTTCACTTGAGAGAGATAGAATGACTCTAGGGATAAACCCTAGGATGTGGAGTATGGAGGAGTGAAGGGAGAAGGGTTTCCTTCTGAAAATAGCCCTTGGAGACGTCTGCCTGCTCTATTTCCCACGGTTCTCCTCGCTAAGTCCTGAAAATGCGGCTTAAATAGGAAAACACAGACAGAATGGCCTCGCACGACCAAACGCACGATCGTGTGTTTGATCGTGCGTGCACAAATATTATTTAAAAGCACGCGCCCCGCAAGTTCAGACATTGTCCATGCTTGACCATGCCAGTGTGTTTTGCGCGTGCACAGTCAATAGGGACTGTGCGTGAAGGGAATCACACGAGGGCCTGGCAGAAAGGTGGTATTTGGAGAAAGAACGCGCACGGGCGGGTTTGTCCGTGCGTGAAGGAAATGGCACGGTTGTGTGATTTCAGAGTGAAAGCAGCTACTCATGCGATCTATACCTCGCACTATCAGTCAGGACCGTGCGAGAACAAATCGCACGGGCACAAGTCAGAAAACACATTTTGGCTCAAAGATGGGTGTTGAACACACACGGATGCAGTAACCGTGCGTTAAAGAAACACCCGACCATGTGTTTTCAACAGATTTCTGACGCTTTTGAGCCAACAGCCCGCAAACGTTTCGTGAAGTCTAATGGGGCCAATTGCCACCCAAATCAGTCATAACACACCTGGTGCAACAATTGAATCAACGGGAGCATGTGGTGGTGACTGCACATTGATATGAACACAACACAAGCACACTGAATTCGGGTACTAATACGCTTCATGTGTACGATACTAGCACAAGTAGAAATGCATAAATAACTAAGGAAATAGAAGCGATATCATTGCAAAACAACCCAATATGGGCATGTAAAATGGTATGTAAATGATGCGCATCAGCTCACTTCATCCCAAATCAGAAGGATGATGATGTGGATAGATTGGTATAGCTCCATGTGCGGAACAACGTTCGTTTGCATGGGATTCCAAAAAGCATAATGAGCGACAGAGACGGGCGCTTTACCTCCAAGGATTAGAGGCAGTTTCACAAGGGTTTGGGGACAAAGCTCAAATATAGTACGACATTTCATCCGTAGACCAAAGGGGAGCCTTGGCGCACCGGTTGAGGTGTTGTCGTGTGACCGTGAGGTCACGAGTTCAAGTCCTGGAAGCAGCATCTTGCAAAAATGCAGGGTGAGGTTTCCTTATATTTCACCCTTGTGGTGGGGCCCTTCCCCGAACCTTCGCTGTGTGGGGATGCTTTGTGCACCGGATTGTCCTGTTTCATCCAAAGACCGATGATCAGACGGAGAGGATTAACCGTACAATTAAGGATATGCTCAAAGTGTACGCACTCGAAGTTGGGAAGAAATGGGAGGATCACCTATTCATGATCAAGTTAGCGTACAACTACAGTTTTCAAGCGAGTATCAAGATAACATCATACGAAGCTCTTTATGGGAGATGGTGTCGGACGCCGATGTCATTGGTAGAGACAGGTGACACCCGAATTTTGGAACAGAAAGTGGTGGCAGATGTGTTTGATATTATAAAGACTATTCGGGAGCGTATGAAGATCGATCAAGATCGGCAGGCAAAGAACTATAATGTGCGCCGCCGGAATGTGGAGTTTGCGGTTGGCGACAGAGTTTATATGAAGATCAGCCATTTCAATGGCACATCGCGGATTCGGCGACTAAAGAAGCTGAGGAATTTAGGCCATTTTTTGATCGTTGAACGCAAAGGTGAGTGTGCATATCGCCTTGCTTTGTCGGCAGAGCTGAGCGGTCTACACGATGTTTTCCATGTGTCGGTGCTAAGAAAGGCCTTGATGGAGCTCGGTGCGGTGGTTGAGCCGACCGCGGTGCCGATGGAGGAAAATTTGGCGACCGTTGTTCGCTCGGTTTGCATTGAAGACGCAGAGATCCGAAAGTTGCGGAATAAGGATAGCTCGTGAAAGTGTGTTGGGACAGCTGCGGCTGTGACGAGTTCTCTTGGGAGAGAGAGCAGGCGATGCGAGAGGAGTATCCAAAGCTCTTCGCTTCATATATGATTTTATATTAAGTTATGTTTATGATCTCGGGGACGGAATTTTTTTAAGGGGGAATTGTAACGCCCCAATTTCTTATCCAATCGAAGCTAAAAGGGTCACTTAAAATTTGAAATGGGTTCATACATGGTTTTCCTCAGTTGATTGATCATTGATCGTTGGATAGGTGATCGTTGATCGGCTGAGAGGTGATCATTGATCGACTGAGAGGTAATCGTTGATCGATTGGGAGACGATCATTGATCGACTGAGAGGCGATCGTTGATTATTGATCATTGATCGATAGATAGGCGATTGTTGATCAACTGATAGGCGATCATTGATTGACTGATAGGCGATCGTTGATCGACGGATCGGTGATTGTTGATCGACTCCAAATCTAGATAGAGAGCAGGTTTCGGGTTGTTTCTCTTTTTAACCAATTTTAGTCATCAGAAGGGGGAATTTAAGATATAATGGCTAGGATTTATTGCTGGGGGTCTTTAGGTCGAATAAGTGGAAAATAAGAGGGAGAGGATTTGGAGGAAGAAAAAGTAGTGGAGGTCGTTGGAGCTCCATGACTCCAAACGAAGAGTTGTCGCTGGCAGCGGATAGATCAGGATTCCACGGTCGTTCTCGATCCATTCGTGCAGGGATTCCAAGGAGGGGAGAAAAATGGTGAAGGTAACGACTCCCTTTTCCCAGTCTTTAGGTTACGCCTTTGATTTTTTTACTTTCTTCGTTGCATATGTGCAAATGGTGGCATCTGGTGCCTTTAATTAGAGATCTATGGGTAGCCATGGTACATTGCAAACCACAGAGAAGTGGGATTGCGACCCCAGCATGCTTACATTAGATTGTCGGACTTCGATTCCAAGATAGGCATTGTGGGTGAAGCCTAATCGCGGTCGGTGGCCCGATTTGGTGATGTTGTTTGGCATTGACATTAGGGATTTTGTTAGAGGTGCGAATGCGGTCATACTGTCGTTATAATGCCATTTTTTCGCGGGGAATCGCCATGTTGGGGTTAGGGCAAGTGGTGCACGTGAAATCTCTAAATGGTTGGATGTAATTACTATAGGATTGCTTATGTAAATTATTTGATGAATGCGGGAAATGCGAAGGTGGGTAAAAGGGCCTTGTGAAGGTATAACTGGCCTCCTTCGTATTAGAAGGGCCTACGAGAGAGGTATGACCGACAATTTTGTTGTGAATGATTGGGGAGTTGGTAATTGGCCTCTCCCATTGTTTGAACTGAAATTAAATCATTGTTAGGAGTCGGTAGAAGCTAAGTTATTAAAGGCGCAAGGCGCACCGAGGCGCAAAGGGTCCGTGGAGTCTGGGCGCAAGGCGCAGCCGCGCGCCTGAGGCACGTAAGGCGCAAAAATGGGGAAAAATAAAATCAGTGAATTGGGCACCCAATTAGCTGAAATTCAGCGAATGGGGCGCCCAATTCGCTGAAATTCAGCGAATGGGAACGCAATTCGCTGAATTTCAGCGAATTGGGCCCCCAATTTGCTGAATTTCAGCGAATTGGGCCCCCAAATCGCTGAATTTCAGCGAATTGGGCCCCCAAATCGCTGAATTTCAGCGAATTGGGCGCCCAATTCGCTGAATTTCAGCGAATTGGGCGCCCAATTCGTTGAAATTCAGCATTTGGGCGCCTAGGTGCGCCTTGGGCGCGCCTTGGGTGCGCCTCGGGTGTGCCTTGGGTGCGCCTCGGGTGCGCCTTGGCTCACCTAGGCGCGCCTCAGGCACATCGCCCGCCTAAGCCGTGCTGGGGCGCAACGGGGTGCGCCCGGTGCGCCCGGCGCCTCAGGCACGCCTAGGCGCGCGCCTTGACAACTTAGGGTAGAAGTGCTCAAGAAAGGGTATAATCAGCCGTTCCTATTGCTAGAGTGTTGGTAGAAGGGCTCGAGAGCATGGGCATAACCGACCTGACCCTCTTGAGTTAGGATTCTAGTTGAAGGGCCCTAAAATGGGTATAACCAGCTAGATCCTCACTTGTATATTTGTAACGCCTTTAGTGTGTTTGATGCTTATGGATTGATGAGCATGATCTGTTAGAATCATACATGCTATGTTAGGTGTCGTGGTGGATCCGTTAGAGATACTCAGTTGCATTCATAAATACATTATAGGCCCCTTTTATTAATGCTTCACATAGAGACGGAATTGTTGTTTGTGTCACTTAGCTTAGCTCTCATTTACAAGCATTGTGTGTAATATTTATTTGTATTATACAAAGTGTTGGCCTGGAGAGTGATGTGATTTCTTGGGAGAAGTAAGGTTTTTACACGATTTGTGGTCAGCTCATAGCTGACCCTCGTTTACTCTTGCATGGTATTTGGTTACAGAGCATGAATCAGATGCACGTGCACGCTAGCTTGTCTAAGCTAAAAGAAAATAAGCCTCGTAAAGTGTATTGTTTTGGCCAGTGTTTCGAGGTATGCTAGGAAGTATGTTTTTTTCATGTTATGGACTTCTGATGTATAGGTCATAAGGTCATGGACTTGTTGATTGGATAGTTGGGGACACTCTCTTTACTATTTCAGTATTTTCCATTGTGATATAGTTCTTATTGATGAGATTTTAGATGGGAGTACTCTTTTATATCATGTTCTCATATTTTGTTTGTGATGGGTGTATTTTGTGGGGGCCCAGCCGGACTCATATTATATAGTTATTGCAGGTACCGTGTTACAAAATGTCTACGGGTTAAGCATGATTAATTCTCATGCTCAACTTAAGAGGGAGTGTGAAGATGAGCTAGCTCACTAGGGCTTCCTAATACTTAAAGGTTTTGCACAGAGCTTACTTTGAATCATTTAAGAAATTACAGGTATCGCTTTTAACTTATGTATGTGCAGTATGGTACATTTCGCAGGAAGAGACTTGACTAATCAATAGATGTTTAATGAAGTAAACTCTAGAATACTTCAGTCTATGTAAAAAAAACTTGTATAGGAAGTATAGCATCTAGTACAGATGATAAATTTATCCAGTATACATGAGAAAACAATATTAGTTTATTTAAGTGTTTGATGCACTACCCTTTGGAGTTTATCAAGATTGTTATTTTTGAACTTTTAATACATAGTAAATGAAGTTTTGTACTAGTTTTGTTGATCAGATCCACGGGAAAAAGGATGTAAGCCTTAACAGACATTATTGCCCGGGAGTCATCCGTCAAAGAGAATTTTCAGAAAACTGAACTCTATAAAGCGAGTGTTCCAAAAGAAAGGCGACTTTGCCAAAGAAGTGCAAGCATAATATGTGATGACAATGAAATTGCATACTGGACCGAGAAGGCTAGCGCATGTTGTTTGCCTTGAAATCCCCTCAAGTGACCATGGACCATCACATAAATTCCATCCCTTCATCATGGCTCAACCAAAGTCCAGAAAAATAGAAGTCATCGACATTGCAGGCAAAAAGAACAATTAATTAAGTCAAAATACTTACCGTATCAATGCAGCTTCGGTCGTATCTGTACTCTCATTTGCCCTTAAAGCACACATCATAGATATTTATATCATAGACAAAAATCTAAAGAATGGACGGAGAGCGTCGCCTTCTAAGGTTAGCTCACCATCGGGTGATATCAATCCGACCTGTGCCATCGTCTAGAGTAAAGGATACTTCAGTGGCCCTCTCCGTCCTGTTCAGCACAAGCCCTACGAGCCTCATCTAGAATCGGACAGAAAGGGCTGGGATTTTAAAATTGAAGGAAACGAGATGTGTGTAAGATCCATTTAAATATTAGATTACGTTAGCTAGCTCCACCCCGTCTACGACAATGGCGGATTTGTCCTCGATGGATTGGTAGGCTTCGATGATCTGCTTTACCGTTGCTGGGATCAACGTTTGTGGGGTTCGGATCTGCTATCAGTAAGCTAGAGATTAGGAGGAAAAAAATGGTTCGGCATCTAGAGAAAATGGAGGGAAAGAATCGTGGTGTGGGTAGAGGGATGAGACCTTGGAAGGAGAAATGGATGACTCAGTGGACTGTGAGGGCATGAACGCCCCACCGGCGAATAGAGGCGCCCCGGCGAACTGATCAGCAACCATCATGGCCGATTGCTACTTGCTTCTGATGAAAAATATGAGATCGGCGATATAACAATGAGGTGGAGAAGAGAAGTGACGGAAACGATCGGTGGCAAGGCAAAAAGCAGTTCCCGCCTAGATAAGCAATTTATAAGAATAATTTTGAAGAAAAAATCTGTGTTGTTCATATTTGATTTACAGTCCATTTAATTGGCGCTGATATTCGAGCAGCAATTGGTACTTTGCATCCTCCAATTATATATTTTTGGTATTTTATACCCTCAATTATTAAATATGACATTTTGCATCCTTCATTTAGAATTTCGGTCAAAATTTGCATTTCTTTTGGCAGATTGCACCCCGAATTATTTAAATTGACAATTTGTCTCATTTTTTTGTATGATTATAGTCCAAATTTTTTCAGCCAGAATTTTTGCATGGCTAATTGCACACTCCGAACTGTTTCAGTCCAGATTTTTTCAGCCAGAATTTTTGCATAGCTAATTGCACACCACGAATTGTTTCGGTTCAGATTTTTTTCGGTCCAAAATTTTTGCATAGTTGTTTGCACACCACAAATTGTTTCGGCCCAGATTTTTTGTATGGCTATTTGCACACGCCAAATTCATTTCGGAGTGGCTATTTTCTTTTTCTGAATGGCAAATTCAACCTTGCATTTAACAACAATAATTGGCAACATAGCATTCCACAATAGCAACAACTGTCAACATATATATTTAACTAATTGTTAAGATATAATTAACTAACTGTTAACACAGCAACTCCACAACAGCAACAACTATTAAAGTAGCGTCAACATGGCACATACATTAACATAACATTAACCATAACTACAACAGTTAACCATAATCATTTCAACCAACATATTGCATTCATCCTTGTTCAACCAACATAACTTTATAATGAAAATAAACCAAAAAATTTGAAGATCAACCCTCCATTAGCTCCAAGAACGTAGGGTCTCTTCGGACTTCATAATTTCCTCTGCACCTACATTATACATTTGAATGCTTCATTAAATATAAGTAATCGAATAATAATAGAAATTGCAAAATAAATATATGAATACTTATTGCGTACCGGAATTTTTAAACTTTTAGTAGACGTTGTAGGTATTATTTTGGTTGCTTCAGTGTAACCCTTCTTGTTATGCCCTCGTACTCCGCAATTAGAACATGTGTACTTTATGTCGTGTCTTTTAATTCCATATTTTTCACCCTCCAACTCATTATTTTCTTTTCTTATACCATGTTGGGACGGCCTATCGGGCTTCTTATGTGTGTTTGACCATGGAACAATCGGATTCAAATTGGCTAAGGGTCACTCCTTGTGTGAATTTATAGGATTTAATAGATGTTCATAGGCCCTCATGAACATCTCTCTTTTGTACCAATGCTCAATGTAGCCTTCAACATTTTCTCTGCGATAAAAGATACATGAAGTAGCATGGACACACGAAATACCTGTAAGATCCCATCTTCTACAACTACAACTCTTCAAACTTAAATCCACCGTCCATTTGTCTCCAGTCCATCCTTGTACTTCGAATTTGTCTAGGTCATTCCATACTAAAAATATAGGCGTATGCATTCTTCTTGTTGTCTTCCAATATTCTTTGTATAGAAGGGCATACGTCACCACTATATTTGAGCAATTTCTCTCTTTGAGTTTGGAGCATTTTCATCATAATTACCCGTATTGTTTCCAACATTGTTATTATAAGCTTATCTCTAGCTTTCAAGATGACGTTATTAAAACTTTCGCAGAAATTATTAAGTAACATATCACACTTCGGTCATACACTAAAGTGAGACTTTGACCGATGTCTTTTGTATCCTCCCCTAACCCAATCATAAGCATTCATATCATATGACTTTAATTTTTCCATTTCAACATTGAAATCAACAATCCTAGTTGCGGTCGCAGCTCTCCAAAGCAAGTCCTTTAATTGTAACCCTCTAAACTTTTGCTTAAAGTTGTTATACATATGTCTAACACAAAATCTGTGTTCAACATTAGGTAATAATTGTTCAATAGCTTTAATCAACCCTTTCTGTTTGTCTGAAATGAATGTCCAAGTATGATTGTTCTCAATACACAAGTCTGCAATAAGGAGACTAACAAACCATTCCCACGTCTTCGTATTTTCCTTCAAAACATACGCATAAGCAATAGGAAACATGTTATTGTTACCGTCAACGCCGACTGCACATAGAAGTACTCCACCAGTAGATTTCTTTATATGCGTGCCATCCAAACCTATGATTGGTCGGCCATGAAACCTTTCTTTAATGCACCCCAACATATATAGTCTCTTGAAAATGCAAGTTTCTGAGGCAACATCGTGCTTACATTTCACCTTGATTGTGGTGTCCGGATTGGTCCTGTAAATCTCTTCAAAGTAGTCCCAAATCTATGCATACTGCTCCAATTCTGTGCCACTAATTACTTTGGAAGCATGCTTTTTCACTTTATACATCTGCCAAATACTTATTGATGTTTTGTTCTCCATCTGCATTACCTCTTGCATTGAACAAGCAGGCCATGTTGGGTTGCTCCTAATGTGGTGTTCATATTCTTTGCAAGAAACTTAGAGTTACAATGTTGGGAATTTGCAACCATATGGCATGTATGCTCCCCTTTGATAGTCTTCACTTGAAAAATTCGCTCATGCATTGAAATAAAAGAAGCAAATAAAACTCAACCACAATCAAATGTAATTTGGATTTTATCACTACAATTTTTTGTAAACTTTAGGGGTCTTCCTTGTTTTGTAGCATACAATCTTACTGCATCCCTAAAATCTGAAGCTGTATTGAAACACAAACCAACATCAAACTTGAAATCAGAAATTATTAGCATTGCCTTCATAAATTTGAACTTGTGAACTTTTTCCTTTTTTCCAATTGGGACGACGAATGACTCTTAGCACGTTCTCTGGTAGACACTGCAACATTTATACTCCCAAAAGCGGGAGTTTCTGTTACCCCAACCAGTTCAATTTCATCATCAATATTTTCGTCATACATGACATTATCCAACTCAAAATCACTTTCCACCAAATCATCCGAAAATGAGGAATCATTTTCTTCGGAGCCTACTTCCATTCCTTCTGAATCACTACTACTACCTAAGGGAAACCCTTCTTGAGAATGACTATCAATCAACATACCCTCCCATTCAAAATCACCGGCATGCGACATCCTTAAATCGAAAATACAACTATATAAACAACTAATTTAACAGGCAAAAACGCTGGGAATGTAGAGGCTATAGGTTAGGGTTTACCGATCGTCTGGAATGCACAGGAAAAAATGCAGATCTTTCATCGGGCTGATCGTAGATGCCGACAATGACTGCTGGGAAGACCTGAATAGTTGGAAGACCTGAATGTTGCGAAGAAGAAGGACCATTACAACTACGCGCTGAGAATAAGCCCTACATTTGGGAAGAAACAAAAAAATGGATCAGATCCGGGTACCTGAAGAGGAGGCGATGCTCGACGTGCTCTGCGATCTCAGCCACTGATGCTCGACGTGCTCTGCGATCTGAAGAGCAGATGAAGAACGACAAGCATGACAAGCTCCAAATGAAGAACAACGCTCCAGGAACTCTGGAACCCCAGCTATTGCGAAGGAGAAAAAACTGCGGGAAATGAGAAGATGAAAAGGTTTCGACGCAACTCAGCACTGTTCGTAATGACGCCGGACGAAAATACCCCAAATTAAATTACCTTGGGGTGCAAAGTGTCAAAGAAAGTGTAAATGGGTGGTGCATAATGCCAAATTTAATATTTTGGGGTGCAAAGTGCCTAATGGGTGTAAATGGGGGGTGCAATGTGCCAATTGTTCCTGATATTCCCGCATCACAAATAGTTATTAGCACTCCATAAATAAATAAGTTTTTGGTTTTAGAAGGCTTCTAGACCTAATAATCTCAGACCCCACCTCGTTCGGCCAAAGCTCTATTTCCCGACCCCCATCCCGGGCTCGCACGAGTCCAGACGTCGTCGGCTTCGCATCTCCGACCAACTAGATCACCGGAACTCCACCTTCCCTTGGACGCTAGATCAAAATGTTGCCTTGGCCACCCCCTTTGCCGAGTTCTTTACCGTCTCCAGCAACCGGCCAACTAAAGCTTCCTTCGGCCGCCAATTCGCTGGACCTCCACCTTCTCTTGGCTGACATTTTCAAATGTATTTATGGTATTATTAGTTAGTTTTGTGTACCTCTTTGTCCCGCACTTTTCTATGAAACCCCTAGGTTTTCAAATTCCTAAAAAAGGGCAAGTTTCAATTTCTACCGGTAGATGAAAATTATTGGTCAGTAACACTTTTTGTTTCAATTTCATTCATCTTTGAAGCATTGTAAGTCTATGAAAACCCTAGGTTCTTCACTAGTGTTTTCTTGCGTATTTTTGCATGTATAGAATATGGTTGTGAATTCTAATGTAAGGTTTGTTGCGGATCACTCGGGAGCTCTGGTAGATCGGTCGAATTGAACAGCCTTAGCTCATAAGCAATCTGAGCGCGCAAACAGTCAATAAGTGAGTTAGTAAGTGACACGAAGGATTTTAACGTGAAAACCCGGAAAGGGTAAAAAACCACGTGGGCAGAACTGTGTCGGCCAACTTCCATCTTCTGAGGGGTTACAATTAGAGTCTTGGAATTCGAGCACGACAAACCGCCGCTCGTTACAGTAGTGGAGAGAAAGAGAGAACTCTGAGGGTGACAGGTCACCTCTCGGAAAGCTAAGTATTTCTTCTTCTGAGAACAACCGTGAAAACGAAAGTGAGAATGCTGGTGAGAACAAAAGTGAGAATGTCGAGTCGCCTTTCAGGGAAAAGGAAATCTCCAAGTACACGAAGGAGATCTTCAAGCTCAGAAGGAAAGCTCATAGGAAATCTTCGCAGAGCTCTCTCGGGTCCGAAAAGCAAGGTGTCTTGAAATGAAGGTTCTGGGCTCCTTTTATAGCTTTGGTCGGGGGTAGCCCAGTAATTTTGCTGTCATAACCATCGTAACCACCTGACATGCGAATCATGTTGGTCTATTTGGAGCACGTTGAACACCATTTTTTGTAAATGACCATCTCGCCATTCGGGCAGCTCGGGCAGTTTTGTTGAAGGTGAAAAAGGCGACAAATGAGTCATGCAATCTGAGAAATTAAGAAATGTTAATTGCGCGCGCGTTCAGAATGTGGAAACATTCTGAGCGCGCGGGGAAGCATTCTGAGCGCGCGGGGAAGCATTCTGAGCGCGCAGGAAAGCGTTCTGAGCGCGCAACGAATGAGGAGCGTTCTGAGCGTGCGATGAACACGAGAGCGCTCCGGTGCGCAATGAACTTTGGCGGATGAGGAGTCGCGCCTCAAAGGAAAAATGGATTCCCGCCGTACTCGACGCGGGGGCGCGGCTTCGGCCGTATTCACCGCAGGGCCCCCTCTAGGGAGGGGGGCTTGGCCGCACCCTACTGCGGGGGGGGGGGGGGGGGGGGGGGGGGGGGGGGGGGGGGGGCGGCTCGGCCGCACCCTAAGGGGGGAGCGGCTCTGCCGCACCCCTATTGGGGTGCGGCCATGGCTTGGCCGCACCTCGTGAGGGGTGCGGTTAGGCCACATTCCCCACCATGGGGGGACGCAGCTATCCGCACCCCAATAGTAGGGTGAAGTTATGGCTGCGTGTGGTGCCCGGCGTAGTGCAGACTGGGCGGCAAAATTCTCCGCGCCCATGATCATGGGTTGGACTTCTGACCCCACTCCCTCCACTTCTCCTTAGTGGAGCTTTTCCTAAGCGAACCTGATGGCTTTTATAAATTCATGGATGAACATCCTTTTTGTGGATACACATCATAAGCCCCCAAACCTTCGGAGTCCGGGACATTGTGTGGAGGAGAGCGGAAATTTTGACTTTTTCATGTGGTGGCTTGGATTGGAGTTGTTGCCGAGGGACAAGTGTGAAGTTGTTTTCACTTCATCTTCTGCAGTATCTTTTTGATTTGTGCAACTTTGTGTTTGCATTTCTTGGCATCTTGTGACTCTGTTGCTCCAGTGATTGTTGAAGCATTAATCGAGGGATAGGCCCCAGGATGGTCAGTGAAGAGCATATGTATTCAAACCGTGGACGAACGTAAGAGAACCAGGCCCTTACGACGCCAGGACCTGACTGCGGAGGTGAAGAGCGAACCTTCAATCAACGACAGTGCGAAGTCCCCTTGGCAATGCCCCAAAGTGGCCGGTGAATAGGGTGTGTATTCAAACCATGGAGGAACGTAAGAGGGGAAGGCCCTTACGACGCCGGGACCTAACTGCGGAGGAGAAGGCCGAACCTTCGATCGACGGTAGTGCGAAGTCCCTGGGGCAAGGCCCCAAAGTGGCCGGTGAATAGCGTGTGTATTCAAACCGTGGACGAACGTAAGAGGGGCAGACTCTTACGATGTCGGGACTTGACTGCGAAGTCCCCGGGGCCAGGCCCCTAAGTTAATGATAAAAAGTGTTTGTGACGGTGAAGAAGATAATAATATTTTTAATCAAACATAGGTGTTGGTGTTAAAATATATTTTTGCGCGAGTCCGAGCTTGCGGCCTTTTACATAATATGAGATAAGTTTGTGCGAGTCTGAGCTCGCGACTTTTTTACATAATAGAAGATAGGTTTGCATGAGTCTGAGCTCGCGGCTAGGAAAATTACTGATAAAAGCGGCGCAGGTTCTGGGCATTCCAGTTGCGTGACAGGGTCTTTCCTTATGTTGTTCTTAGCTTGTAAGTCCCGGGATTTACGACTGTGGTGACGACGTACGGTCCTTCCCAAGTTGGTGAGAGTTTGTCTCATTGCGGGCCTTTTCCAGCCGCCTCGATGTTGCACAAGACAAGGTCTCTCACGTTGATTGGCATGGGCTTCACCCTTCGATCGTAAAGTCGGGTGACGCGCCTTTGGTAGTGAGCTATACGTTGGGCAGTCGTGTCCCTAACTTCTGTAATCAAGTCTAAATTTTCTCGGAGCAGTTCGTCATTCTTTTCGGGATCGAAGGTCTTTGCGCGACTACTGGGGACCCCGATGTCGACGGGGATGATCGCTTCTGTGACGTAGCAGAGATTGTACGAGGTTTCCCCTGTGGGAGTCCTTTCGGTGGTACGGTATGCCCATTGAACGTTTGGGAGTGCGTCAACCCACTGCCCTCCTTGCTCCTGCAGGCGGGTCTTGAGTCCCTTGAGGATGGTGCGATTCGTTACTTCAATTTGACCGTTTGTTTATGGGTGAGCTACGGCCGTATGGCGAAGATTAATATTCAGGTCTTCGCACATCTTGGTGAATGACTTTCCCGTAAACTGAGTGTTGTTGTCGGCGACGATTATTGTTGGAATTCCAAAGCGGCAGACGATGTTCTTCCACACAAACTGTTTGACGTTCTCTTCCATAATTTTGGCGAGGGGTTCGGCTCCTACCCACTTTGTGAAGTAATCAGTAGTCATGATGATGAACTTTCTCTGGCCGGAGGCCATGGGGAGAGGACCTAGGAGATCGATTCCCCACTGAGCAAATGACCAGGCACCTTGGAGCGCTGTAAGCGCCACTGAGGGTTGATGAGGGACGTTGGCGTGGAGCTGACAACCTTTGCACTTTTGGATGAATTCAGTGGCGTCCTTCTTCATTGCTGGCCAAAAAAAACCTTGACGTAGGATCTTTTGGACCAGAGCTTTCGCGCCTAGACGCTCTCCACATATCCCGCCATGGAATTCCTTTAAGGCGTACTGTGCCTCTGTGCCGGAAGGCACTTTAGATAGGGCCCAAAAAGGCCCGCTTATAAAGCTCCCCTTCGATGATGACGTATGAGGCAGCTCGCATTCTCAATCGTCGTGCTTCCAACTGGTTGTCGGGAAGGTCTCCGCGCTCAACGTAGGCTCGAATGGGTGTCATCCAGGATGACCCTTGTTCGTCAATTTCTGCAATCTCCCATGCTCCATGAATGTTGAGACTCATGATGTCTTCGATCCGAAACCTTCGGGATTGATAATTAGAAGGAGAGGTTGCGAGCTTGGAGAGTGCGTCTGCTCTGGAGTTTTGCTCTCTGGGGATGTGCAAACTCTGGTGCGATGGTATTTTCTGTAGGAGGGACTTCACAAATATGAGATATTGTGTCATTTGGTCGTTCTTTGCCTCGTAATTCCCCATCGAACTGCGAGGCCACCAGATGTGAATCGGTGTAGATTGTTAGATTTTCTGCTTTGCAGTCGACGGCGAGCCGTAGGCCGACGATTAGGGCCTCATATTCAGCGATGTTGTTGGTTGCCGGGAACCTCAATCGGAGGTCGTACTCCAAAGTGATGCCCTCTGGGCTGATTAGTAGCATTCCTGCTCCGGCTCCTTTGGCCGCGGAAGCCCCGTCGACGTAGAGAGTCCAACGAGCGGTGGAGATGTCTTTTACGGGGCGGCCTCCGGAGGTAGAGTATTTTCTACGATGAAATATGCGAGTACTTGAGATTTGATGTCTGGCCGTGGTAGGAATTGGATGTCAAACTCGCCCAGCTCGACTGCCCACTTTACTAATCTCCCGGATACTTCCGGTTTCTAGAGAATGGCTCGCAATGGTACCTGAATTAACACTTTTATTGCATTGGCCTGGAAGTAGGGCCGGAGCTTTCTTGCCGAAGAGACTAGGGCAAAGGCCGTCTTATCGGTCGTCGGGTATCTGGCTTCGACGTCGGTGAGGACCTTGCTGAGGTAGTAAATAGGTCGTTGGACTCCTCCTTCGTCTTTTACTAGCACCGAGCTGACGGTCCTGGGGGATATTGCTAGGTAAAGGAACAAGACTTCTCCGGCGATAGGTTTGGAATTTGACGATATCGTTGTGACATCAAAGTACACACGACGATATCGTCATATGAACAAGAAGAATCGATCAAGTCTAATATTATCATGTCAAACAAAATCACACAACGATATCGCTGTAAGGTCTAAGAAGACTTAAGTCAAAGTATTCGGCAATGTCGACGACATCGTCGTAAAGAAGCCTAGTTGTCGAGAAGGCTAAGGGAGAACTCCTGAAGACAACTTATAAAAGAAGAGTCACTTGTCGTCAAGATGATCAAAATGATATCGACGAGAAGTCAGAGTGATCAAGACGAGATCGTCGATAAGACAGTATGGTTTCAACGACATCGTCAAGAAGACCGCAAGTCGACAACAAGATTATGGCATCTTAATTAAGATGACTTCATGTCGTCGTGAGTGCAAGTGCAGCTGAGATATCTTGTATCGTCGAGATATCCTTCTCTAAAGAAGAGTTAAGAAGGCTAGAAAATTTGTCCAAGTCCAAGATGGATCGGTGTTACAGCAAGTTCTGTCATCGAGACATTATTAATGTCGCCGAGACAGATCAAATTATTTCAAATCCCGTTGTCTGCATTTAATGCCACCTCCTGATGGTCCAAACAGCGTG
This sequence comes from Dactylorhiza incarnata, assembly GCA_033032865.1. Taxonomy (NCBI): domain Eukaryota; kingdom Viridiplantae; phylum Streptophyta; class Magnoliopsida; order Asparagales; family Orchidaceae; genus Dactylorhiza; species Dactylorhiza incarnata. The sequence goes on from JAWHQI010000005.1 coordinate 25,616,970, forward strand.
TGTCGTTAAGGAATTGGCCTTTGACACTTAAAGGACATCATAGGAGATCGTTAGTCGTCTCCTCAGTCATATAAAAGAGATAAGTGTCTGCCCTAATTCATACAAGTGAGGCACACAGAGAAAATACGCAAGAATCGATAAAACAGTAACAATGCTGCGTGAAGAAGGAACAAGAACCTGAGAACAAAACCATCTTCATCAAGTGTTCTCCAAGTTTCAGTCCAACAACATCGGCTGATAAGTATTGTTCCAGATTAAAGAAAGGATTGAAGAGGAATCTATGTTGTCTAAGAAAAGATCAATTGTATTCTCTTCAAGTCCAGAAGTCAATCTTCATCCAGCTAAAGAAGTATTTCTCATTCATTCTCTGTAGGGCTTTTACAAGCTTGAGTTTGTAGGATCTGTTTCAGATTTGAGTTGTAGGGCTTGAGGGACTGAGTTGTAGGGCTTGAGGGTCTGATATATAGGTCTTCCAGGCCTGAGTTTGTAGGATCTGTTTCAGATCTGAGTTGTAGGGCTAGAGGGCATGAGTTGTAGGGCTTGTGAGCCTGAGATTGTGGGGCTTACGGGCCTGAGTTTTGGCAGAGTTTGCCAACCCTAGCACACTGTTAGAAAGGCGCAGAGGGACAGTGGACTACTCAAGACACCCTGTCTTGAGGAACCACTATACATCTGGTGTTTTGCGTGCTTTGTTTCTATGATTTGTTGTTGTGCTGTGATAGACTTATTTAGTTCTTGTGCATAAAAATCAAAAACAGCCATATCACTTATTCTCCCCCCCCCCCTCTCTAGGTGATAGTTCTATAAATAACACGGTTATTTATTAGAGTGATCGCCCATTTTATGATAACCAAAGATGTTACTAACCGGGCATGGTTATTTAACAGACTGACCACCCATTTTATGATAACCGAAGAAATTACTAACCGGACATGGTTATTTATCATAATGACCGCCTATATTACGCTAATCAAAGAAATTACTAATTAATCGGGTGTGGTTATTTATCAGAGTGGTCGCCCATTTTATGATAATCAGAGAAATTACTAAACGGGTGTGGTTATTTACCAGAGTGACGGCCCATTTTATGATGACCGAAAAAATTACTAATCTGATGCAGTTATTTATCAGGTGACCACCTATTTTATGACAACTGAAGATATTACTAACCAGGCTTGTTTATTTATCAGAGTGACCGCCCATTTTACAATAATCGAAGAAATTACTAACTGGGCGCGGTTATTTACCGGGGTGACTGCCCATTTTATGATAACCACATAAAATATCAACATGATATGCCTTCCTTCTCCTTGAAAGTTTAGGGGACATGACTTAAATATCTTGATACCGAGGGCACGCTCTTCCCTCATTTCTTCAGGTGATACACCATTCGTTGTTCCGAATTTGAAAACTGCATAGATCAAAGGATCGGGAAAAAGAGGCATGTGGTGCTTCCCTCTGCCGAGATCGTCTATTGGGGTTATGGGTGTCCAAAGACATAATGCTCCTCCGAAGAGACATCCTGGGGTGGCTATGGTATCCACTACTCATGTCGAGGGTCCGCGGCCAGAGGTTATGTGTTGAAACCGATTTCTTGGTTTCTGTGGAGTTCGGGGCCCCCAACGGGTTGGGGGGCGACTGACACTTACTAATCTCGCGAGAGAACAAACCGGAGCCTCGGAGTTGGACACTGATCCTTAGGCTCAGCTAGGAGGACCCACCACACACCCGGAAGATCTTTAGAGCGCTTCCTCTCCCAAGCCAAGAGCTGAAGCCTGGGCACCTTGGAGAGCTCAAGGATGGCCCGAGGAGAGAGAAGCTCCCAAAGAAGAAGAACCTCTCTCCAAAGGTGCCCTTTGGATCCTATTTATAGATTTTCTGATCTGGCCTGCAAATAGCAGGAATCTGCCTCTTGATTTTACTATCCGCACCCCAACTTGGTCTGCTAACAGCCAAACTCCGTTGTCCGGGGTGGCTATTGGCAGACCCTCAGGGGCAAAGGGGTAATTCTAGCTTCCAGCCTCATGGAAGAGGGGTATGCGAGGACTGCTCGCCCTCCTGGTCTCGCCAACGTGTATGCGCGAGACCCTGCTGTCTCTACGACCTCGAGGGTCTCGTTGAACCTTGGGAATGAGGCCCTCCTGCCGAGCTCGGAGAGAGCGAGATCAAGCCACTGATCTCGCCTCGCCCCGGCTGCCGAGAACTATTGATGTTCGGCGAGATCACTGGGAGGAGCCAGGCGAACCCCGGGTTGTACACAATCCCCGCTCTTTGCGAGGTTATCCTAAGCTCGCAAAGAATCGTCCAACCCTGGGCGTTTGCCTGACGACAGCTGTCCTGTCGGGAATCTTTCTATGGGTCCCACCGTTAGGCTATAAATACCACTTGAACTGAAGGGCGTCTTCACTTTCTTTTCTCCTTTATTCTCCTCCTTACTGTAGCTATCTTCCAATGCCTCTCTCCAAGGAAATGGAGGCTCGCCTGAAAGCTTCCAAGGCTCGCGAGGTGTCGATGATGATGAAGCCCCCGGCGTGGATGAGTCGCCCATCCCCCTCCCCCGTGCCGAAAACGAAGAAGGCGAAGGCCGCTCGCCGACTGGGAGACGATACTGTCGACCTGGAGTCTCCCCCTAGCGACAAATCCGTTGACAAGGTAAGGATTACTCGTCACGCGAGACTACTTGATTATTGTTTCTAAGCTTCGCCTCTGCAGGTCATTAAGACCAACGAAGACGCTGGCGGACCTTCGAACGAACCCCCCACTACTCCTCGGGAGAATGCGAATACCATTGGCGAGAATCCTGACTGTACATTATTTGACCTCGCCAATTTTGCTTTAATCATGTTACCTGTTGATGTCTCTTACCTCTTTATTTTCCTTCTTCAGTTCGGCCTCCTTCGAGCCCGAGGCGACAGGATCAGCGAACTCCTTCCCCTAAACTCCTGGACGCGACCCTCCCGGCACCGAACTTTAACTTTCTCGCCAATGAGGATTGTGGCGGCTCGCGCCGGCCGAAAGGTCCCCTTGTAGGTACCGCAAAATACCCCCTGGAAAGGGGAAGACTCACATCCCTTACTATGGCACCGCCTTCGATCCTCCGCCTGGTTCTTTTCACCCTCCCCCGGGTAAGCCTTCTCGCGTCTCTACTATTTTACCCTGATATTTGTCCCTCCTAACCTCGCGTACAACCCTTTTCAGCGGACTGCGAGAGCCAACACACCGACTCTGCACTCGGGGATGAGGAAATGTCTCCCTTTCCTGAGCAGGTGGAGGACTTCATGGGCGATTCGCGAGAACCTGAGGTGATAAAACAGCGGACCGCGGAGTTATTCCAAAAACAAAACCAGATGCCGCAGGACCTCAACATTCGGGCGAGAGTGGATAGGCGGGCTGCCGAGGAGAGATATGCCTCGCTGATGGACGAGTGCGATAAACTTCGCGCTGCGATGCCTCGCGACCCTGATGAGTCCGAGACCTCCGAGGAGATGCTCATAGCGAGGATCAGAGATTTCGCCCACCTGATCGATCGCGACTCCCGCGCTGCTGCTGAATTCCACAACCCCAGGAGGCCGCCGAGGACGGGACCGCGAGGCGGCGACAGGTGGCAGTGGCTGCCTTACTGATCTCGTGCCCTTTGTTTTTCCTTCGTGAAACATTTCCGCTATTTTTATATTATTACTCCGAACAATCTCGCATGGCTGTGGCCTCTATTAGTTTTCGCTCGCTAAGAGCTGTGAACAATTATTAAATGTGCTATTGCTTGCGGCTTCTATACTGCTGCCTATCCTTTATCCTATTTTCGTTTGCGAGTACTGTTTCTGCTCGCGAATCGTTTATTTGGACTAACCCTGCAGATTGATCTCGCTCGCCGGTCATTGGCGGAATGACTTTTGTTTTCGCGCGTTATCGTGATGTGACATTTTGACTAATCGTACCTTCCGGCGCTTGGGCTTCTTCCTGCCGTTTTCATTTTCCTATAAATAGCTTCTCATTAATGTCGTTTATCTACCGCCTCCCTCAGACCATTCCTTCCTCTCAGCTGCAGAGCTCTCGCCCATCAGCTCTCGCATTCCTCCCTTCTAATTCTCGCAGGTACTAAAGATGGTGAAAACTGGGAAGGACGACCGCGAGGGCGAAGGTAGGTTAAAATGCGCCTGGGCTTTCTGCGAACACGAGTTCTTCTGCAGCAACATGAGCGAGGACGAATACCTCACCTCCCTGGCCGACTTCGTCCCCCCCCCCCCCCCCCGAGTTCACAGCTCGCCGCTCGGGGGAGGATGAGGTGATTAACACCCTCCGACCCGATGAGATCGCCATCCCTATCGCACATTTCGCGGTGGGCCTGCGACTTCCCCTCTGGCCCGAGATTCGCCAGGTACGTTCCCTTTTCCTCTTAATTTTTCTCGCAGGATTAGTCTCGCTGGCAATAGTTCTCATTGTTTGTGGTTTTCCAGGTGCTCCGGCACTATGGAGTAGTCCTCGCCCAACTCACCCCCAATGCGATGGCGGTGATCATGGGTTTTGCCTGCTTCCTGCGCGAGGAGCGCATCGAGTTTAGCCTCCCGGTCTTCCGGAAACTATTCTCCTTCCGCGCCTACTCAGAGGGTACCGTCTACTTTGTAGGCTTGGGGTGCAAGGTCGTCGAGACCGTCAACAAGGCCCACTTCTGGGCTCAGAAGTTCCTCCTCGTGAAGGGGAACTTCGGCAACATCCCCGTCTCTTCTGTCCAATACAACGATAGCGTCTACCGCCCTCCAGTTCTCGGCGGCACCGATGCCGGCCTCTACCAGTTCTTCCAGAAGAAGAACTTCGAGGTGTGCCATCTCCGCCGCAACGTCGACAAGCTACCATCGGTGCTCCCCGGGGAAGGTAAGGATCTCGCCCCACCTCTCGTTCTTTTTAATTTTCGGCATTCTTCATAACAACTTTTGTCAGGTGAGCGAGACATCCCCCTCCACCCTCCTTATGCGAGTAACATAAAACCCTCCGCCGACCTCGCCCTCGCTACCATGGGGGCGGCGGCGTGCCGAGAGGTTACTCCCGCGACCGCTACTACTTCCAAGAAGAGGGCGGAGGCCCCGAGTAGCAAACCTTCCCGCCATACAACTCCAAAGAAACCCAATAAGGGCGAGAGCTCGCGCGCTTCCGTGAAGGGGAAGCGCCCTGCCGAGCTCTCGGGTCGCGAGGTCGGAACTTCCGCGCTCCCCGAGGATCTAGAAGCCGAGGAGCCAGTCGAGGTAACTGCCAGGACCTCGGCACCGCCCCTTCCGTCGAACCACCTGCACTTCGGCCTTGGCGAGCGAGCCCGGGATGAAACCGGCGAGCGCCTAGTGCGCTGGAGAGAAGAGGTCAACCGGATCGACGTCTCCTCCATACTTCCCACTTGGGTGGAGAAAGACGTCGCGACCTCCCACGCCTTCAACTTCTCCTTCATCATGTATGGTCGTGAGGACGTCACGGCTTATAAGGAAGAAACCGCGAGGGGCCTCGCCTATGAAAGCTCGAGGTCCCAGTTGCGGGCTATGGAGCTCGCCCACATGACGGGGAGAAGATGCCTGCAGCTGGAGCGCGAGTATGCCGAGCTTGCCGAGGCCTACAAGGCCTCTCCCAGGCGAAAGTCGACGAGTTGAAGGAAGAGCTAGCTGCCGCCGAGACCGGGGTGGTGAGTCATTTACCTACAACATCTCCTTTCTCCCCAGCTTGTCTTGTCTTACGTGTTTCTTGTTCGCAGGATGCCGAGATGGCCAGGCTTTCGGATGCTCGGGTCCTGAGCCTGGAGGGCGAGGTCGCCGGGCTGAAGGCACTCAACCGCGACCTTGCTCGTGCCGCCGTTCCCCCTTCTCCCCATCGTTTAAAGGAAGAGAGGCGAGACCGCGACGAGGCGCTCCGCGTAGAGTCGACGAATGCGACTCATTTCGTCTTCCAGGCCATGAAAGGAGCTGGACTGTTGGTTGCCGAGGCCGAGAGCGTGACAGTCGAGGATATCGTCCCGGAGCTCTTCAAGCCGCTCCCGCCGGTGAAGGATAGCGACGACGAGGAGTTTCTAAGCGAGGCTTAGGAGGCAATTTTCATTTTGTTTTTAATGTATATTTTTTGGGGCTGGCGAGATCGCCGCCCAATGTAACTAAACTCTTACATTGGAATGGAAATTTTGTGCACTTCTTTCTTGCTTGGTATTTTCTTTGGTTACATTTTTATCCGCTAGTTTGTGTATAGTACTCGCTCCTTGCCGTTTCGCTTATTTTATATATGCCGGGAATTCCGTTCCTCGCCCAGCGAGAAGTTGCCCTAAATTTCCGACCATATTTCTTAAGGACAAAACCCCCTTTTCTCCTTATTATCTGGTACCGAGGTCCCACCCTCTCGCCAAAACGAGAAGTTATCCTCACTTCCGAACTCCCTTAAGGACCAAACTCCCTTTCCTCGCCAGCCTCTCTGCGAGATCAGCCTGACCCACCGGCTCGTGAGAGCCCTGCAGCGGGATCGTGCGGGGCAATCCAGCATAAAAGAATTCGTGAACCTCGCCAGCCTCTCCGCGAGATCCACCTGACCCACCAGCTAGCGAGAGCCCGGCAGCGGGATCGTCCGGGGCAATCTAGCATAAAAGAATCTGTCAACCTCGCCAGCCTCTCCGCGAGATCCATCTGACCCACCGGCTAGTGAGAGCCCGGCAGCGGGATCGTCCAGGGCAATCCAGCGTAAAAGAACCTGTCAACCTCGCCAGCCTCTCCGCGAGATCAACCTGACCCACCGGCTAGTGAGAGCCCGGCAGCGGGATCGTCCGGGGCAATCCAGCATAAAAGATCCTGTCAACCTCGCCAGCCTCTCCGCGAGATCAACCTGACCCACCGGCTAGTGAGAGCTCGGCAGCGGGATCGTCCGGGGCAATCCAGCATAAAAGAATCTGTCAACCTCGCCAGCCTCTCCGCGAGATCCACCTGACCCACCGGCTAGTGAGAGCCCGGCAGCGGGATCGTCCGGGGCAATCCAGCATAAAAGATCCCGTAAACCTCGCTAGCCTCTCCGCGAGATCAACCTGACCCACCGGCTAGTGAGAGCCCGGCAGCGGGATCGTCCGGGGCAATCCAGCATAAAAGATCCCGTCAACCTCACCAAGCCTCTCCGCGAGATCAACCTGACCCACCGGCTAGTGAGAGCCCGGCAGCGGGATCGTCCGGGGCAATCCAGCGTAAAAGAACCTGTCAACCTCGCCAGCCTCGCCGCGAGATCAACCTGACCCACCGGCTAGTGAGAGCCCGGCAGCGGGATCGTCCGGGGCAATCCAGCATAAGAGAACCTGTCAACCTCTCCGCGAGATCAACCTGACCCACCGGCTAGTGAGAGCCCGGCAGCGGGATCGTCCGGGGCAATCCAGCATAAAAGATCCCGTCAACCTCGTCAGCCTCTCCGCGAGATCCACCTGACCCACCGGCTAGTGAGAGCCCGACAATGGGATCGTCCGGGGCAATCCAATGTAAAAGAACCTGTCAACCTCGCCAGCCTCTCCGCGAGATCAACCTGACCCACCGGCTAGTGAGAGCCCGGCAGCGGGATCGTCCGGGGTAATCCAGCATAAAAGATCCTGTCAACCTCGCCAGCCTCTCCGCGAGATCAACCTGACCCACCAGCTAGTGAGAGCTCGGCAGCGGGATCGTCCGGGGCAATCCAGCATAAAAGAATCTGTCAACTTCGCCAGCCTCTCCGCGAGATCCACCTGACCCACCGGCTAGTGAGAGCCCGGCAGCGGGATCGTCCGGGGCAATCCAGCATAAAAGAACTTGTCAACCTCGCCACGCCTCTCCGCGAGATCAACCTGACCTACCGGCTAGTGAGAGCCCGGCAACGGGATCGTCCGGGGCAATCCAGCATAAAAGATCCCGTCAACCTCGTCAGCCTCTCCGCGAGATCCACCTGACCCACCGGCTAGTGAGAGCCCGGCAGCGGGATCGTCCGGGGCAATCCAGCGTAAAAGAACCTGTCAACCTCGCCAAGCCTCTCCGCGAGATCAACCTGACCCACCGGCTAGTGAGAGCCCGGCAGCGGGATCGTCCGGGGCAATCCAGCATAAAAGATCCTGTCAACCTCGCCAGCCTCTCCGCGAGATCAACCTGACCCACCGGCTAGTGAGAGCCCGACAGCGGGATCGTCCGGGGCAATCCAATGTAAAAGAACCTGTCAACCTCGCCAAGCCTCTCCACGAGATCAACCTGACCCACCGGCTAGTGAGAGCCCGGCAGCGGGATCGTCCGGGGCAATCCAGCATAAAAGAACCTATCAACTTCGCCAGCCTCTCCGCGAGATCAACCTGACCCACCGGCTAGTGAGAGCCCGGCAGCGGGATCGTCCGGGGCAATCCAGTATAAAAGATCTTGTCAACCTCGCCAGCCTCTCCGCGAGATCAACCTGACCCACCGGCTAGTGAGAGCCCGGTAGCGGGATCGTCCGGGGCAATCCAGCGTAAAAGAATTTGTGAACCTCGGACCCATAGTTGAAGAAACGGCACATGGGAAATAATATATTAAAACGGGTATAGAAAAGGAACTTCATGGATAAAAACGTTTCAAGTCATCCCCACTTCTGGCCCGACCGAGGGGTACCCCTTCCACATCCCGGAGGTGGTACCCTCCTGACTTTAGCACTTCACTTACAATATATGGGCCCTCCCAGTTGGGATTGAGCTTACATACCGTGCCCCCCCTTCCGGCCGCATCAACCTTCTTTAGCACCAAGTCCCCCTTCTGGAAATGTTTTACTCGGAAATATTTGTCAAAGTACTTGGCCATCCGCCTTTTCACTTCCTCCTGCCTAACGGTGGCCAGGTCTCGGAGTTCCTCCACTAGATCCACAGACAATCTTTGGCCTTCTTCGTTGTTCGCTCTCCATTCTTCACCTCCTTCCCCTGTGGCGACCACCCTAGGTGTCTTGACTTCAAACTCGACCGGGAGGACAACCTCGAATCCGTGGGACAGCTTGAAGGGGGTCTCCCCGGTAGCTGTGTTTGGGGTGGTCCTCAGTGCCTAGAGGACCAAGGGAAGTTGCTCCACCCAACTCCCTCTAAGGTTCTCGATCTTCTTCTTGAGGAGGTTTACTATAATTTTGTTCGCCGCCTCCACTTGCCCATTGCTCCTTGGGTGGTGGACCGACGCGAACCTGAGATCTATGCCGAGCTGAGTACAGAAACTAACGAACTCATCACTGGCGAACTGCGGCCCGTTATCCGTGACAACGGCTAGGGGAAGCCCGTGCCTGCAAATAATCTCACCCCAAATGAAATTCTTTACCACTTGGGAGGTTACCTTGGCCAGTGCCTTTGCCTCGATCCACTTGGAGAAGTAATCGATCATCACTAGCAAGAACCTCCGTTGACCGCTTGCCTGGGGGAAAGGTCCCACCAGGTCTAGTCCCCAGATTGCAAATGGACAAGGGGCCGTGATCGTTCTTAGCCTCTGAGCTGGGAGGAGTTGCAGAGGAGCGTAGAGTTGGCACTTGGGGCACCTCCTGGAGAACTCGGCCACATCCTTGCTGAGGGTGGGCCAAAAGTAGCCTTGCCTCAGAACTCTTCCTTCCAGAGTCCTGCTTCCTGAGTGGCTGCCACATTCTCCCGAGTGAATCTCCTCCAGGACCCTCGGGACTTCCTCCTCCGAGACACAACGGGCCAGGAGCCCCGAGAGGGTCTTTCTATACAGTACCCCTGCATGCAAGGAGTAGTAAGCTGATTTATACCTGAGCGCTTGTCTGCCTCTTCCTCGGGGAACTTCCCCGTTGTCAAGTAGGCGATGAAAGGGATCCATCCACGACACCCGCTGGTCCACTTCCATCACCTCCCCCTCCTCGATGGAGGGTCGGAAGAGCTCCGACACCGTTCCCCCGGCCCGGGGACCGAACTTGGCTAGGAGGTCCGCCTGGGCGCTGTCACAACCTGCATTTTCCCAACATTTAAAATGCTATCAGAGTAGGGAAAGCTACGCATTGTGATGCCACGTCACGTAGGGGACGCCTACTGACGTTAAGGCAATTCATCCTTCTTCGTAGTCAAGCAAATATTATTATTAACTCAAAGAGATTTAGATATAATTTATGCAAAAGATTAACAAGCCGCGTCCCTCGGCTAGGTGGATCAACTAGTCCACGCTTTTTAAAATATAGTTTTACGCAGCGGAAAAATACTTGATTTAATTACTTAGTGGCCTAAGTGAACATGAAGACCTAGTGAGGTGCACCATGCAAGATCGAATGTGTGGATTTACTATATATAAAAGTAGATTTATCACGCGCAGAAAGTAGTGAGATTAGCATTTCAAAACATGATATGCAATGCAGCAATTACCTTAACATATCTAACAGGGGGCCATAAAGCCCACCAATATCTAACCATTCCAGAACAAGTGTTCAAAAGTGAACCACAAGTAACAGCAGCAGCGAAACAAAAATCTAACTAAATGGCACCACGGGCGTCAACACCTGACACGAACCCATGGGCCGACAAGTCCACAGAATACTCTACCTCAAGAGAGTCAGAAGACGGCAACTAAAGCAACTCCACACTAACACCTGCTACTGTCCAGAACCTGAGGCATTCAAAGAAAGAACACCTCAGAAGCAAGTTACAAGTGGTGCGGAAAACAAGGAAGTAAGCGACCTCCGCGAGACCGGAGGGAAATGGTATCTGCAAGGATTAGTGATGACAAAGCTAGCAGCAAATAATCACAGGAAAAGAAACAGCAGGAGAATCTAATAAACAGCCGAAAAGGAAGCAGCAGCAGGGACTAAAAAGTCAGCAGAAAAAGCTCACCAAACAAAGGTGAGAACACAGACGATGACAAAACTCGCCATAAGCAAAAGAAAAGAATCATCAACTTTCAAATTATTAATCATGTTACTCTTGTTCAGAATTATAGAGACTGATCAGCTCATCAGACAGACAAACATAAAAAAGAGAAGCCGTGCGGGGATAAATCCCTATCGCATCGTCACGACCCTCAGAGCACCGCACCGGTGGCACTGCCAACATCGTGTACGACTTTCAACAGAATTTATTAAATTAAAAGAGCATCGCACCAATGGCACCGCCAACATCGTGTACGACATCCCACCGATCATTCACATTTTTTTCATGGTTCTTTCAAGGAGCAATGGGTGAGGCCCAACAGATCATATCATACTAAATTGCAAGCAGAAATGGAAAGTACAAGGAGATATAATGCTGACAAAAGTCTTTTTATTAACTGGCAAAATATCAAATTATTAGCAGCAATAATAGAGAATAAAATGGAGATATGGCGCAGTTAGATCAAGAGCACCGGCTTGGAGCGGTTATATGGCAAAGAGAAAGAGCAAGGGCAAGAACACCACTTGCCTTAGGTTTTGCTGAAAAAACTCTCCGAATCGCTCCCCGTTGTAGATCGGGTTACGAGAAGGCGAGAGGAGTCAAGATCTACAAGAGATCAGGCTAGAAAAGGTTAGTGTACAAAAGACCTAATGAAAAAGTTCCACGAAGCGGAAGGAAATTACCACGAGGACGAAGCTCTCGTCGAGAGCTTTCCGAATCTATGCTCGGCTCGCGATTCCGACCACCGGAGCTCCGTCGGCGGCATCCGGAAGATTCGAGAAATCGCCGTCCCCGTCGCTCGATTCTAGTCTCTGGTTCGGACAGAATGAAGAAGAAGAAGAGGACTGGGCTCGTTTTCTTTTATGCAACATCATATAAATTTAATAATAATAATATCATTGTTATTATTATTATTATTAATAATAGCAGGAGCTGAAGTTGTCGACGCAAGGGGGGTTTGGAAGTCGACGCAGGGGGAAGTCGACGCAAGGCCGGGAAGTCGACGCAAGGGAAGAAATCGACGCATGCTTCGAGAAAGAAGGAGGATTCAACGCATACTTTGAGAAGGGGAAGAAGGATTCAACGCATGCTTTGAGAAGGGGAAGAAGGATTCAACGCATGCTTTGAGAAGGGGAAGAAGGATTCAACGAATGAATGTATATATATATATACACGTTCATAATAATTTTTATAATAATATTATCATTATTATTATTATTATTATTTTATCATAAAAAATAACGAACGACGAATCCCACGAAAATTTCGCCTAAAGTGAACGGCGGCGCTACGAATCCAACGGCGAAGTTGGAATCAAAATCCGACGTGCCGTTTTCGAGATATGAATGGCGGAAGCTACGACGAGCTTTAAATATACAAAACTTCTAAAATGCGCCGAGGCTCCAAAATGGCTCGGATCGCGACGAAACTTGATAGGCAAGTCTAAAATTAAATAATCTAATTTCCTAACGTAAAATTTTCCAATTCTGGGTCGTCGCAAAATTTGGTCGACTTGACCCAAACGGACGCGAAAACGCGCAAACGGCAACGCGCCGCTAACTCGACGTTAGAAGTAACGCCCCGACGTCATTAACACGCCACCACTGAATTAAACAAATACCGGAAAAAATCAGGGGCGTTACAGGCGCTTTCTCCTCTTGGGATGTGTCTGATGGAGAAGGTGCGAAACTGTCCCACTATCCCTTTAACCTTCTCCAGGTACCGTTGGAGAGTTGGTTCTTTGACTTCGAATTCCCCCCCGATCTGGCATGCCACCACCATGGAGTCCGTCGAGACCTCCACGTCCTGCACCCCCAATTCTTGTGCCAGGCGGATGCCTGCTACCACGACCTCGTACTCGGCTTGGTTGTTAGTGAGGGGGGAAATGGATGTTTATCGCTTGCTCTATCCTGGTTCCTTGGGGACTCACCAACACCACCCCTCCTCCGAAGGAATGCTTTCCCGACGCACCATCGACCAGCATCTTCCAAGCCACCGGGTGGGGTATTTCAGATTCCTCTAACTCGGTCACGTAATCGGCCATGAAATCTGCTACCGCCTGTGCCTTTATGGATACCCTGGGCACGTAGGAGACATTGAACTCACTCAATTCTACCGCCCACTTTGGCAACCTCCCAGAGTGCTCTACCCCTTCCATGATGCCACGAAGGGGGTGGTCAGTCACCACTTTGATTGAGTGTGCCTAAAAGTAAGGTCTGAGCCGCCTGACCGACACTACCAAGGCAAACGCTAACTTTTCGAGGATAGGATATCTGAGTTCGGCCTTCCTGAGTACCCTGCTGACGTAGTAAATGGGGAGTTGTCTCTTCCCCTCCTCTCGAACCAATACTGAGCTAACCGCTTCCGAGCCTACCCCCAAGTACAGGTATAGGTCTTCCCCTTGTCTCGGCCCTTGTAATAATGGGGTCTGGGTCAGTTGTTCCTTTAGCGCTTGAAAAGCCTTTTCGCACTCGGGAGTCCATTCGAATTTTTGGTTACCCCTTAATACCTTGAAGAAGGAAGAACATTTTTCTCCTGCCTTGGAAAGGAACCTGCTCAGCCCGGCTAACTTCCCTGTCAAACGTTGGACCTCTTTCGCACTTCGTGGAGATCTCAACTCAAGGATCGCCTTTACCTTGTCTGGATTAGGCTCCACTCCAAGAGGGGTAAGCAAATGACCCAAGAACTTCCCTCGACTGGCCCCGAAGACACACTTGAAGGGGTTAAGCCTCATTTTAAACTTTCTCAAGGTTTCAAAAGTCTCTTCGAGGTCACTGAGATGGGACTCGAGATTTTGACTCTTGATCATTAGGTCATCCACATAGACCTCCAAATTCCTCCCTTTCTGCTCGCGAAACACCCTATCCATCATACGCTGATAGGTGGCCCCTGCGTTCTTTAAACCAAACGGCATCATTTTGTAACAATAGCACCCATCCCCGGTGATGAAGGACACATCTTTAATGTCGGGAGGGTGCATGCGGATCTGGTGATAACCTGAAAAAGCATCTAAAAAAGACATCACAGAAAAACCGACGGCTGAATCAACCAGCGCGTCGATTCTAGGCAAGGGATAACAGTCCTTAGGGCATGATTTATTAAGCAAGAAAAAATCCACACACATTCTCCACTTACCCTCTCCCTTGGTTACCATCACAACATTGGAGACCCAGCCTGGGTACTGGATCTCCGATACAAAGCCAGCTTTGAGGAGCTTGTTCACCTCCTCCCGGATGGGCACCTCCAGCTTGTCCGCCGTAGACCTCCTCTTCTGGCGGATGGGGTGAGCGCCGGGATCGAGGTTGAGGCGATGACACGCCACATCCACGTCGATTCCCGGCACCTCTGCAGCGCTCCATGCGAAGACGTCCACATTGTCCTGGACGCAAGCCAAGATCTTCGCCCGATCCTCCGGGATGAGCTCCCTGTTGATCTTGATCTTCTCGATCGTCCCGGCCTTGGTGGTGATCTCCACCTCCACCACTTCTTCTACAGTCTCCAGCCTGGACTGCTCCCCCCAGGGGCCCTGCTCCTCTTCTTTCTCTCCCTCTTTCTGCCCCGCCCCGAGACTTTCGCCGACCCCTTCCTGGGTATGAACTACTTCTCTTCCCCCTTCCTCTCCTACCTCCATTAGCTCCTCCGCCCCTTCCCCCGGGGCCTCATCTTCTCCCCGCTCTCCTTCTTCATCCCCCGCCCTGGGTCCCTCACTGACCCCTTCCTGGGCACGAACTACTTCTTCCTCTATCTCTTCCGTCGCAGCCACTTCTTCCATTACCTTATCCCACTCCTCCGCCTCCTCCATCCAAGAGATGGTGTTGACGGCAGTCACATAGCATTGCCTCACCACCTTGGGATCTCCCCTGACCCTGACTTGGATTCCCCCCATGCTGAACTTGAGGCATTGATGGAAAGTGGACGGGACACATCAGAACGCGCTGATAAGAGGCCGTCCGAAGATGGCGCTATAGCTACTGGGGGCGTCCACTATCACAAAGCGGCAGTTCCGGGACTGCCCTCCCAGGGTCTCGTGAAGTCCTACTCCCCCTTCTACTTCTTTCCTTTCTCCTGAGAATCCGAACAGCGGGCCATCCGAGGCCAACACCCTCCTGGGCTCTACCTGCATCCCGCCGAACGCCTTCTTGAAAATAACATTGACCGAACTCCTGTTGTCCACCAAGATTCGCGAGACGGTGAAGTTCTCGATGGCTGTCTGGATGACCAGCGCATCGCAGAATGGGTCTTCGTGACCGGGCAGGTCCTTCTGTGAGAAGGTGATCTTCTCCGCGGGGGGTGGGGCTTGGGATGTCGAAGCTACACTCCGACGGTACATGGCATGGAGGCTCGCCTTCCGGGTTGCCTCGACCCCCACCCCTCCATGGATCACTCTGATCCCTCCTCGGGTCCCTACGTCCGCCCGATCCTCGCACCTTTCATCCTCATCTCCCTGAGGTAGAATCTCCTCTATCCTTGCTCCCCCTTGCTGTGCTTGCGGTGCTGGGGCTCTCGCCCCTCTGACTTCCAAGAACTCAGGGCAGGTGGCCGTTGCGTGGCCTTTCTCCTCATGGAAGTCACAGTACGGCAGCGCCACCCCCCTCGCCTCATCCCCGACTCCTCGGTTCCTTCTTCTGGGGCTGGCTCCTCCGACTCCCCCTCCTCGTCCTCTTCCTGCCCTTCCTCTACCGATCTCCATTGTCTGATGAGGGGGGGGGGGGGGGGGGGGGGTGGAAACGGCCTCGGGCCCTGTCTCCACCCCAACTGGTGAGGTCTTCCCTGCCCTCCTTGGAAGTTACCTCCCTCGTGGGGGAAACCCCTCCCTGGGCCTTGCATTCCTCCACCCTGCTGCCTCCATCCCAACTCTGGGCTCTCGCTTCCTATCTCCTCCTTGGCTCTTGCTGTCTCCCTTCCGGCTCGCTCAGTCGTGCCAGTCTCTTCGCAAACTCGGGGTTTGCTACCTCCCCTTCTACCTCCTCTGCCGCTCTCTCCATCAATTCTTCATAAGATTGAGGAGCCTTCTTCTTGAGGTCCATCTTGAAGAAGCCTTCTCTCAGCCCCAATGTAAAGGCAAGCTGGAGGGTATACCCTGGGACCTCTTGGACGAGGAGGACCTCCTCTCGGAACCGCTCCAGATAATGAGCCAACGATTCTCCTGACCTCTGCTTGATGTCGAAAAGCGACTCTGGATCCTTCTTTCTTTTCTTCATGGCGGAAAAATGTAAGAGAAAACCTTTACGCAAGTTCTCGAAGGTATAGATCGATCCTGCGGGAATCTGATGGAACCAGTCCCTCGCCTTCTCCATAAGGGTAGTAACAAAGAGGTGACACTTAAAGGCTTCCGACATGGGTCTGATCGAGACCATATCCTCGAACCACTGCAGGTGTTGAATGGGGTCATCATTGCAAGAATACAGCATCATGTTAGGCTCCCTGAACCCATCGGGGAGTGGTGCCGAGAGCACCATCTCGCAGAAGGGACTTCCCCCGCTCACCCCCTGAACTTGCTCCACCCTTCTCACGGGCTCCTCGGGTGATCCTACTCCTGCCGATCTCGCTAGAGGACAGCTCGCCGGGACCTCCCTGGCCGAGCTTCCTCCCGCTAGAGTCTCCCTCGCCGGATTCTCGCTTCCCCCAGCAGGTCTGGGGAACAGCTCTCGTCCTCCTCCCTGGGCCACCACCTCTTTTCCCGCTCGATGAGCTGGCTCGCTCTCGCCGACTCCAGGTTGATGAGCCACCTGGGGTGCCGGGGTCGCGAAACCGCCGAGCGCAGTGGCGAGAGCGCTCTGAAAAGCTCCAAGAAGATCTCGCCTAAGATCCGCCAACATCTCTACTGTGGCTGGTGCTCCTGGGGGTGGCGAGCCTCCAGGGTTCGCATCCCGCTCGTCCTCGCCGATCATGTTTTCCCTGAGATTTTCTTGAGCTAGCCGCACTCCACGCTCACCGCACCAAAAATGTTGAAACCGATTTCTCAGTTTCTGTGGAGTTCGGGGCCCCCAACGGGTTGGGGGGCGACTGGCACTTACTAACTCGCGTGAGAACAAACCGGAGCCTCGGAGTTGGACACTGATCCTTAGGCTCAGCTAGGAGGACCCACCACACACCCGGAAGATCTTTAGAGCGCTTCCCCTCCCAAGCCAAGAGCTGAAGCCTGGGCACCTTGGAGAGCTCAAGGATGGCCTAAGGAGAGAGAAGCTCCCAAAGAAGAAGAACCTCTCTCCAAAGGTGCCCTTTGGATCCTATTTATAGATTTTCTGATCTGGCCTGCAAATAGCAGGAATCTGCCTCTTGATTTTACTATCCGCACCCCAACTTGGTCTGCTAATAGCCAAACTCCGCTGTCCGGGGTGGCTATTGGCAGACCCTCAGAGGCAAAGGGGTAATTCTAGCTTCCATCCTCATGGAAGAGGGGTCTGCGAGGACTGCTCGCCCTCCTGGTCTCGCCAACATGTATGCGCAAGACCCTGCTGTCTCTACGACCTCGAGGGTCTCGCTGAACCTTGGGAATGAGGCCCTCCTGCCGAGCTCGGAGAGAGCGAGATCAAGCCACTGATCTCGCCTCGCCCCGGCTGCCGAGAACTATTGATGTTCTGCGAGATCCCTGGGAGGAGCCAGGCGAACCCCGGGTTGTACATTATGGTGGCCAGTTGGGCATATGACTTTTGTGGAGCTCTCTGCTGGGAAAAACCCCCTTTTGATTTAACTTAACAAATTAACTATAAGTGATTTTACTTCTTAGGTTTATTACCCACATTGTATAGTAAGGGTAATCTGGTCATTAGATGTCTTATGATGTCACACTCAACTTAGAGTGTCAAAGACTAGTCAAAGCATTCACAAAACAAGTTGAGTTAAGACTTGCGTCGAATGAAAGTCAATGCAAATTCGACTTGATTTTGATGCAACTCTGTGTTAAAGTCGAAGCAGATCATTCAGCCTGTCGAAGTATAAGTCAAGTCGACAGAACGTCGAAAGGGAATCGACGCAGAATGAAGAGCTTGTCGAAGCGATCTAACAAGTCGACGCAGAAGTTAAGAGATCAAGTCCAATAATTCAACTCGATGGGTACGTCGATAAGGTATCGATGTAACGTCGACATCTGAGTTCAGCCAGAGCTAAGAAGAAATTCAAAGCTACGTCGATAAGAAATCAGAGGTGCATCGGCAGGAAGATTGATGAAGTCGACACAGCGTCGAATACAATCAGAAAAAGGAAGCATTTTTAGTTGTCCTTTTGAGACCTTTTCAAAAGGACCGCCAGGCTTGAGACAGTTCTCCAACGGCTTATTTGTTGCCAAGAATAGAATGAAGTCTTCCAGGACACAGCAAATCACTTTTGGAAGCTATTCAAAATGAATGAACGGGTCGAGAACAAATGAATAAAGGAAATAAGGTGGTTGAGAGGAATTCTTTTTCAGGACAAGACAAAAGAAGAAAGGTTTTTGAAAACTCAATCATACACATTAAGTATGCAAAAAGAGGAGAAGAAAAGAATAACACGGGAATTACATTCATCCTCTCTGTCGAATAGTGTCTTCATCTTCTTCCTTCTCAAACCCTAAAAGACGGTTTTACAGAAGAGCACTCTCTGCACAAGAACATACACTGCTGCTTCTTCTTCAACATCATATAGTAGCAGAACTACAACAAGTACTGAGAGAAAAAGGATCAAGAAAAACAACCCTTGCGAATCATCACTATCATAAGCAAGGGTTTATCATTTCAGATCCAGTGAAAGAAAGATGGAAGCATCAACAAAGCTTCTGAAGAATTCTGAGAACAGAATTCTCTCCTTCTCCATCTCACTTTCTTCTTACTATTTCCTTCACCTATACAGAGTTTTAAGAATCCCTCTTCAAAAGGATTCAGTGGTTCAAGATCTCCTTATCAAAAGATCTTTGGTTCTAAGAGTCTTCATACCAAAAGACTCAGTGATTCAAGATCTCCTTATTAAAAGATCTGTGTTTCTAAGAGTCTCCTTGTCAAAAGACTCAGGAACAGGTTGTGCAATCCTACCTGGGAGGTAGAAGAGAGGACTACCCACATTTTAGGGAACCTCTATAAAATCCTTGTGTCTTTGCTGTGAATTTCTGTGTTGTCCCCTTTGATTTTTCTGTGTTCATTTTCAGCAGACTTTACTTTATTTATTCTGCCATTGGTTTGTTGTGTGCATAATACTTTAGTTATTTTTATTGTATGCTCAGTTAGGGTAAAAATATTTAAATCTCTATTCAGCCCCCCCTAGAGAATTCTCAGGGGCACACTGTGCACTTTCACTCTCCTCCGCAAACAATGTTCAGATATGTTATTGGGGTATGAGACAACCGTTGTTCAGAGTTTGTCCTCAAAAAGACACAGGTAACAATAACGGCGTCTTTGTTGATGCGCAGTCGGTTTTCATATTCGCTCGAATCCAACTGACCTACCACGTATGTCAGTCGTGAGATTCTCCAACGAGTGCAATTGCAATGGAATTATGGTAGTGATCGGGAGGAAGTAGCTCATACCCGCGGAGAGGGTTGGGAACTCAATGACCTCCGCAAGGGATGTCCGGATATGTTCCATGGGGTCTATGGGAGTCCCGGTGACATCCCAAGGGGAGTGAAGTGAGGGTTAAGTTCGATAACCTCCTGCTCGACTGAGATGTCAATGGGCCAAGGATAATGAACAGATCTTAATTGAATACTATAGGTGGAATATAGAGATATATGAAGATTCAAAAAGTTCCTTGTCATAAGAGAAAAGATTAGCATCATATTCGTAAAAAAGGAAATAACTTTTTGATAGTAAAGAAATAAAATGATAAATTAAAGTGAGGGGGATCATAGGTTAGTGGTACTGGTGGTGGTGCCTAGCAGGTCACGTCCTACTCTTCTGTCAGACCATGTTAGCAGGACGACTATTCTCTGGCGATGTCCTTAATGCGGGAAGGGATATACTCATCGACTAAGTTGACCGAACGTATATAACATTTCCTTGTTGTCCAAGGGTCACTTCGGAACCTAAACTACTTTCCTCCCATGGGAAACTTCAGAGCCTAATGAAAAGTGGATGATATAGCCTGATAATCGTCTAGGAGGGGTCTTCCGAAGATTGAGTTGTAGCTGCTTGGATCATCGATCACCGGAAAAGATTTCTGTCGCGCCACTCAAAACAGAACCACAGATAGATTTATACTTCCTTCAACTTATTTCCTTTCCGACGAGAAACCATATAAAGGCCCATCGCAGGCCTTTATGGGCTTTTTCGTCTTGATGGCATCGAACGCTAGCTTGAACAAGGCGTTGACTGAACTGCCAGTATCAATGAGTATTCTAGCCACAGTAAAGTCATCCATTATCATTTTAATCACCACTACATCGTGGAAAGGATTGATCATCCTTGGGAGATCTTCTTCTTTGAAGGTGACCGCACCTCGGAGGGGTGCTATGAAGGAGGTAGAGGAGACCTCCCTCTCTTAGAGGCAGTTTAAGCTCACCTTCTTTGAAGATTTCAGGCCTTCTCCACTGTGGATGTAATTGATGTAGCCTAGTTGTCCAACACCCTCGACCTCCACGCATTCCTTCATAATCCTTGTCAAAGACATTGCTCTGCTCGATGTTTCCGCATTTGGGTGCGCTCGTGCCTGCTTCTTCCTTCCCTTTCCCTTTCGAGGTGGAAGCTCCTCCTATACTTCAGGCGAGCAGATTCTTCAGTTTTCCTTCTCTTAAAAATTTCTCCACCAAGTCGCGAAGGACTGCAATTTTTTGTGCCATGCCCGATGTCACGGAGGAACTTACAATAGATATTATGATTTTTACTGATGTGCCCTTCCTTTAAGGGTTAGGGAGGCGTGAAACCAGGTTGCCTTTGCAGGATCTCGACCACATCCTCCATAGGCACGCCGATGTCGGTGTATTCTTCATGTGCGATATCCTACTGGCTGGGGGAGGCTGTCAAGAGGAGAGGGGAGTGCTACCATTTTGGTGACGAAATTGAAGCTGCATGGGCCTTGCTTGTTGGAAATGACAGGGGCGATGCGGAGGCTGTTGCTGGAAATGCCTCCCCCGCTTGGCGGGAGGCTGAAATTCCTGACGTATCTTGTTGGTTCAATGAGGGGTTGACGGAGGGCGGCCAGAAGATTTTTGAGAGCGTTGAAAAGTCAGATCAGAGAGGGAAGAAATGAACTCCTCATTGTTGACTTCCCCTTCAATAAAGTGGTTGGCCCGTTCTATCAGTTCTCCATAGGTCTTAGGATTTTTTTCATTGATAGAGCATTTGAATAGGTATGGCCTTAGGCTGTTGGTGAAAGCGACTCGGTAGACGAATGGATCTGCGTCGGGGACTTCCATAATTAATTCTTGAAAGTGATCCACATACTGACATAGAGTCTCCCTGGGGCCTTGGCGAATCTGGAAGAGAGCGTCCAAATAGGCTCTTCTCTACCTTGAGGTGGCGAACCTCTGCAGGAATTTTTTCCTTAGTTCCCTAAAGGAACCTATGGATCCGGCGGAGAGGCTGTAGAACCACTCCCTAGCCTTTTCGTCGAAAGTAGTTGAGAGGAGCTTACAACGAAGCCCTTCCGAGAGGTGTTGGAGGGATACCATTGCGTCGAAATCTTGGAGATGGTACGTTGGGTCCTCCTTTCCCGAGAACCGGGAGAGTCGTGGCTCCCTGGACCCGGCAGGGGCGGATTCTCCCATGATGACGGGAGCGAATGGAGAATGGATTTCTATCCCATTTGAGTAGTCGAGCTCTTCGAAATCTAGGATCTGACCCTGGTTGTCTCGGTCTCTTTAAAAAACCGATGGAGAGCTTGTGCATCCTCGCCGCACGGTGGTTGATCGGGAGTTGCGACCACTGTTTGGGGTCCGAAGGCTTGGAGGTGAGGCACTTGCCCCACAAGCAGAGTGATCATTGTGAATAGCTTGTTGAATTCTTCGCAGGTGATCGGGCCCTCATCCTGAAGCTCGTACGCTCACGGTGACTGCCCTGAGTGTCCGCCGGCCATGAGGTGAGTTCGCCGATTCCAAGATCTGAAGGTCGCGTGTTCGAACTGTTGGCACCAAATTTGTCACCAACTCTCCACACTCAGTGACCACTTAAAAAGGTATCGGAGGAAATCAGGAACCGCAAACAATCGGTTACTAACCCACAAAGGCTGAGCGAACAGAGCACAAAAAAGAGGGTTCCGCTGGCAGCAGCGAACATCAGATGTACCCGCAGCAATGATTACCACTTGCTGCGGGCAATGATATTTCTCAAAAGCTATTACAAAGGCACATACACAAAACTAGAAGGCAACCGAATGACAGAACTTGAAACCGCACCTATAACGGGACAGATTCTGGCTAAGTTCCGTGTCTCTTCCAAGCACACTGGTCTTCTATTTATACATGAGGGTCGTGTAGTGGAGAGGGCACACGAGGAGTCGTGTAGCGGAGAGGGGAGACGAGGTCGCGCGAGCACAACATGTTGTTACCGCGTGGACCTTTGCTAGCTAAAAGAGGAGAGGGCACTAGGCAGACTCTGGACTGCATCCCCCCTTGCCTCTGCAATCTGGACGATACTAAGAGCTAGCGGGAGGAGTGCGCTGGTATTCGCCAAGTAACCGTGCATACCCTTTTCGAGGAGGGGAAAGCGCAACCACTAATCAAGTAACAACCCATTCCGTGAGTGTTCGACGGGAGTCTCGGAGCTGGATCAAACTGGGGCTTGCTGAAGTCGCGGGATTTGAGTTGACACTTTGCCAAGTTACCTATGGAAGTTTCCTCATTTTGGAAATATCTTTCATGCATAATCATTAACTTGTGAAACAACTCTTCTATGAAAACTCATACTCCTGTGGGCTATTGTTAGCATGATATCAATTTACCGTAAACTATATCCCATGTACGATTGGAGTAAGGGTTAAATTGTTTGCTTTGGTAATCTACGGCACAATTAAAATTTTCAAAAGAATATGAATAATAGATAATGAAGTTACAATCTGAGATTTACATTTTCTTGATTCCATCAACCGTACTGACTACAAAAAGATAGCTCAAAGGTTTTGCCAAACCAGATTTGAAGCATTCACCTGCTCTTTTTTTGATAATATTTCAAATAGAACTAAATACCATCATAAAAGATAATAATTTAGTTGGGGGTAGTAACATATGCTAAAAATAAAATCTAGAATATGATGTTTAAAAAACAACTACAAAACCTTTGCCTAAGAATTCTCGACAACGGTGCGAATATTTTGATGTGCCTGCTTAACAAACGTTCTATATATCTGCAAGTGCAGCAATCGAATAATTAATAAAATTAGTAACAAACGTTCACAGGAATTTGCTCACTCGAGGCTCCTGTAATCGGTGTAGATTGGACCAACTTAGCCCGGGAGCGGTCGAGCGCGCAATCAGTCACCGAGAAATGAGACGGCTGGCTGGCAAGAGACTTTTTTATCGTGGAAACCCCCGGAAAGGGGTGAAAAATCACGTGGTCGGGACGGTGCCGACCAAACATAACTATTCTTTTGAGGGATGGCGAGAGCGACAGGCCGCTCCTCATTACAACTTGTAGGGAGAGGCAGAGATATGTGCTAAGAGAGTGACAGACCACCTCTCACAAAGCTAAGTCTTTTTGCTTGTTGCAGTGGGGAGCACTACACTTTGGGCGCTTTGTCGTTTTCCTATGACGCTCGGAAGCTGAAGGGGCGCGCTTTGCATACTTCGGCGTTTGCGGCTTGACTCTTGCAGTGCACTGATGGATCTGCGGCGGTGGACTCATTATCGACTAGAGGGCTTCAATGCGCGCAAGGCGCTTGCTGCGGTGCGTGCGGACCAGAACGTGTGCAGGAGCGCACGAAGGAGGAGCAAAGCCTTAAGATCGGGGAAGGAGATTTTTAAGGGGTTCCTCCAGGAGCTCCCACGTGCATGGGAGGCGGGAAAAGAAGATCGAAATGAAGGAGACTCTGGGGTCTTATTTATAGGCCCAGTGGTGGTTATGGTGGTTACGCGCTTATCCGTAGACTATAACCACCATATTTACTATTTGCAGGCCAGAACTTTATGATTTATGGCAAATATTTTTATAATATTTCTACGCGCGCATCCGCGCGGTTATTCGCACCCCCATATTGGGTGGTTACACTGGTATTTATGTGGATGGTTACTCGCACATCGGAAGGTGGAGATCACGTGGTGACGATTGAACGGAGGAGAAGGGTCGACCGGCCGTGGTGGTCGGCGACGAGACCCCGACGACGGGAGGCCGGCCGGGAAGGGAGCGGCGGACGGATGGGAAGTCGGCCACGACCCTTCGCGGCCACGGGCGTGCTGGCGGTCGACCGAGAGGCTGGTCGCGG
The DNA here is from genome assembly GCA_033032865.1 of Dactylorhiza incarnata. Taxonomy (NCBI): domain Eukaryota; kingdom Viridiplantae; phylum Streptophyta; class Magnoliopsida; order Asparagales; family Orchidaceae; genus Dactylorhiza; species Dactylorhiza incarnata. Next base: position 25,641,118 of record JAWHQI010000005.1, read on the forward strand.
CCCCTCGCGGCCGCGGGCGGGCGGTAGCGAGGTGCGGCGGCGGTCGGCCGCGGGCCCTCGCAGCCGTGAGGTTCGACGACGGTAGGCAGCGGGCGTGCGCCGTAGGGCGCGGCGGCGGTCGGCCGGGAGTCCGTCCAAGGCCTCCCAGCCGCGTGAGTTCGGCCGCAGGGCGCGGCGGCTGTCAGCCGGGACGCCGACCGCGGGCTCTCGCGGTCGTGGGCGTACGGCCATGGGAGTGGCGCCGGTCGGCCAGGCGGCTGGCCATGGTCCCTCGCGACCGCGTGCGTGCAGCCGCGGGGTATGGTGGCGGCTGGCCGGGAGCCCGTTCGCGGGCGGTTGGCGTGACGACGGTTGGTGCGCGGATCACGCATGATGGTTTGAGTGGTTCCCTTCATGACCCCCACTAAGTTAGTGGTGGCATGAGAATTCCAGCTATTCGCGGCCCAAAATTTCTATAAATGGAGGAGGACGAAAAAAAATAAGGAATTAAGTGAATTATTAAATAGTTGAGCAGTAGGAATTATGGTTGTGGTGATTGTTTTGTATTACGAATTTCTACTGAGATTAATTGGGAGAGAAAATTTTGTAATTTTGTAAAAATTCTTGAATGAATGATGGTGATTTTTTCTAATCGTGTCAAAATCTCTTGGTCCCGTAGAATCGATTATAATTCACTAGAAAATGACACGTCATAGGCTGAACATTTCGAGAATGATAGTAGAAGTTTTAATGCACTGTCAAAAGCTACCACATAACTCAATACCACGTGAGCCATATGTATTTAAATCTATAGTCTTATTCAGGGATCCATGAATCAATTGATTAAGATTTAACATCAACGATTACATAAAATTAGTGCACTGGCCAACTAAACTAGAGTACGCTTTAGAAACATGAATATACCTCAAATATTAAGACATATATGGAGAAATGCATTCACTCACAAGAATCTAGGTTTTGATTCATAATACTACATAATCACCCCAACAAGAGAGTTAGGCTCCTTTTGGCACGGCGGAGGCGGTGGTAATGAACCGTCGTCTGTGAACGCCCGACCTCACCTAAGGAACTTCATCCACCTTTATGTTCAAAACTATCTTTTTTGATGGCGAACATAACCATTGTCATTCCAAACACACATTTTATGATGGTGGCATTTTTGTTCAAACTCATCGGAGCAAAAACGCCGTGCCAAACGGAGCCTTAATCTCTCATTGTGGGCAAACCATTGAATAATTGAAGATAATGAAATATAAATGCATGATCTCAGATTGAGTCACTTAATCATTTAACTATTAAAGGATATGTAGTTGTTGTATTCCTTGGGTATACATTTGATTTTTGGCTATGGCAATTATGTGTTGTTTTATATGAATTATATATTGATTTTCAAATTATTTTGTTATGCACAGTGAAGGGCACATGACTATTATGCAAGCTTACTTAGGTGTTCATGAATATATGATTCAATTCATGTACTTTCACATTTTTTGACATGATAATATTCTTACCTACTAAATGTTGGGGTTTAGCTCAAAGTATTCTACAATACACCCATCAAGTTTGGAATGGGGTATTTATAGTACTTCCAGCATAGAACCGAGTCCTAGTGTGACACGAACCCGTTAGACTATTCCGAGTCGGTCTTGACACGGCAGGACATATTAATACACATTAACAATCTCCTCTTATGTCCGTCGTGAACCCAGACTTCGGGTAAAGGAGTGGTTTGTATTGTATTCAATCAAACATGAGTCAATTACAACCGTGTCCAGCACCGGTTTTAATCAATTTGGACTATATCACAAAGTCAGTATGCACGCATAAGTAAACAAAGAAACTCAGCTGCAACACAATAAGAGTCTCATGAACGATCAAGACACAGACCCTATACGCCTGGCGTCCAAAATCAAACAGAGATCTAAAAAAGTCCAAAACAAACAGTGCTGAAAGTGCACAGTTAACCTCACTAGAATTCTCTAGAGGGGGGTGAATAGAGATTTAAAAATATTTTGAGCAAAGTTAACAAATATATATATATATGTGTAATATTCACAGATTTAAACTTCCCACACATCAACAAGAATTAAGCAAATAAAGAAAGAAATAGCAAAAAGAAAATCACAGCACAACTCAAAGAAATGTAGTGGTTCCCCAAACTTTGGGTAGTCCACTCTTCTACCCCCTTGGTAGGAATTCACTATCTTGCACTGAGTCTTTTGTTAAGGAGACTCTTAGAACCAGCCTGAGTCTTTTGATAAGGAGACTCTTAGAACCACTACAACTGAATTTTTTGAAGAGAGATTCTTAAAACTCTTTTACACAATTGAAATTTGAATAAGAATAAGAAGAAGAAGTAGATGGAAAATAATTGAAGCAAGAAAGAATCTTCTTCCTAGCAAGAAGATTAGAAGCACAAGTATAGTGAATGAAATCTCTCTTCTATAGTGAGAAGGAGATTGTAAGCCCTTTTCTCTTTCAGTGAGAGCTTTCAGAAATTGCAGCAGTATGACTTCAGAAGGAGGAGAAGAGGAAGGCTTGTTCTTTGCTGCAGCACACTTTCACTTTTCTCAGCTTTCTCACTTTTCTCTTGAAGGCTTTTCCTCTTTTTCAAATGGATGGAGTGGATCACTTGTTCTTTTTCTTTGCGGACCTCCTTGTGTATTTATAGCTCTGTTTATTCAAAAATATTGCTATAGGAGAATAATCAATTAGCTCACAGAGAAATGGTAAGAGAGAAATCTTCCATAATTAATATTTCTGTAGAAGGAAAGCGATCATTCTATTTTCAAATAATGTCCATAATAATCTTAATCAAATTAGCCAAGAATCGTTTAGAAGGAAAGACTGATTCAGAACGGCTAGAAGAGAATAATATAATTCCATAAAATTCAGATCTACAGAAAGAAGGAAAGAGATTTGGCGTGTTTTTGAATCTGTCACAGAAATCGACGTGCGTCGATTACTATTCGACGTAAGCGTCGATTTCAGCCTAGCTAGACGTCGAGAAGAAAATATGGAAGGAGCGTCGACTGAGGTGCGTCGACTTTAGTGGGTGCGTCGACTTTAGTGGGTGCGTCGACTAGAAATCGGAGTTACGTCGACTTTGGTTATGTCGAATTCTGTTTAGAGTTACTTCGACTCAATATGAGAGATGCGTCGACTACACTTCGACGTTGCGTCGATTACTATTCGACACATATTTTACTTAAACTAATTTTTCACTATGAGAAATCATTTTCTACACATTTCTAGGGGTTAAGATAAATCATTTCCCCAACAATCTCCCCCTATTTGTCTTAACCCTGATCAGAGAAGAATTTTACTTTTTGTCCAAAGAATACCTCGATATATTAAAGAAGTTTGTGAAGCATTCATCAGAAGAGAAAAAGAAACTATATAAATAAGTAAGTATCTTTCACAGGGTTTAAACCAAGAACTTCTTGTTATACATGAAATTAACAAAGGCAGAGAAGAGTTTCTTAGATAATTGTTCAACAGCTTCAAAAATGTAGGGCCTGGCTCTATCAGGATGCTCCTGAACATTTTTGATAATTGTGTGCAGTTTTGCCAAGCTCTTTTCAGCATCAGGGAGAGTGTGATTTATGGAATAACCCTTGCTAATGATAATTGATGCCTTTTCATCAATCATTTCTATTGTAATGCCTTGAGGTTTCTTTCTCTTTTGTGTAAGTTTGGGCTCAGATGGTCCCTTGTTGTCAACCTTGGGCCTATATTTCCTTTTCTTTTCTGGTTCCTGTTTCTCAGGGATCTCAGCCATTTTTTTCTTTCCCTTTCCAGGGTGAATCATGCCATTTGTCTAGTCCTTCTGGTTTTTTAGGCTTCTTATAGGGAATGTAGTCATCTTCTGAACAACCTACACCCCTTTTGTGCTTTTGTCCTTTATCTAGGATAAGCCCTGCTTGAGGATTTTTCTTTTGATATGCTTCAACATCAAACAATTTCTTTGGAATTTTGGTGGATGGTTCAGCAAGAATCTGTTCTTTGGTCATTCCCTTCTTGATCTTTTCTATCCAAGCATTTCTCTTATCCACTGTTTCTTTCATAGCTGCTTCAAATTCATACAGGTCTCTTTCTCTTATTTCATTATTCCTCTTTTCCATTTCAGGGTCATTGTACTCCTTTACAGTACTGTTAGGAGAGATATTAGGAATCTTTTCAAACCTCTTTATCTCCTCACAAGCTTTTATGTATTTCTTTTCCTTTGCATATTCTTTCCTTTCTTCTTTGGAATATTTTTGCCAGTGAGGGATGACCTCTCTTTTTCTTTTCATTTGTCCTCTTGGACTTTGCCCAGGTAAGATTTGAGTAGGTGCTATAAACTGCTTGGTAGAAGTAAGTTTTGTTGATGGTGGAGATAAAGGTAGTAGAGGAGGTGGAGTTTTCTCTTTAAGAAGATAAGGTGGAGAAGGAACTTTTGCAGGAGGAGGAGTTTGTTCTGCAACAGGAGGTAGAATGTCCTCAGGTAGGGTAGACTCTGCAGAAGAATATTTTTCTCCTTCAATTTCTTCTGGAGGAACATCCTCAAGTAGAGGTGTCCTAAGTTTGATGTGACTGGCAGAGAAGCCAGGAGAGTGATACTGATATTCTTCCACACAAAGGGGTGCATCAATCCAGACTTGCCCTTTCCAGTCATCAGAAGTAGCTGCTTCTTCCTCCCCCTGGAATTCTGTATTTTTTACTGCAGCAATCTCCCCCTGAACATATGGGGCATCTGCTTTGAATGCTGAATCCACAACATGGTCTCCTTCTGTATGGTAGGATGAGGATATACCAAAGGGGTTTCTTTTTCTGTTGCTTTTAATGCAATGTTTCTATCTTTTGAAGATGTTGGAGTGTTTTCCCTTCTCTTCTCTGGTTTCCAGTAGTTGCTCATAGGATTTGAGTTTTCCTAAGAGGGCATCTGTTGAGATTTCCTTTTGTCCTCTTGTATCTCGTATTGCCCATATTCTTGAGTCCCATGAACTTGGGAGACTCATTAATAATTTGTCATTGATCTCTGTGAGAGAGATCTCTCTATCCAAGCTCCTTAATTGGTTGATGATCAGACTGAATCTGTCATACATCTCAGATATGCTTTCTTCATGCTTCTTTTGAAAGTTCTCATATTGGGTGATCAATATAGCCTTTCTGTCTTTCCTTTCATCAGCACTTCCTTCTACTATCTTTGTAAGAGCCTCCCAGATTTCTTTGGCTGATTCACAGTCAACAACCTTTTGAAAGATTTCATCTGAGAGGGTTGAGACAAGAATGTTCACAGCTTTTGCATCACATGCTCCTGCCTTCTTCTCATCATCTGTCCACTCAGCCCTTGGGACCATTGTTTGAGTCACTTTACCACTTGAGTCCTTTCTATAAGGCTTGGGAGGACCTGTCAAAATAACATTAAACAATTCTTCATCAATAGAATTCATATAGATCATAATTCTTGTTTTCCAAAGTGCAAACTTTTCAAGATTGCACATTGGTGGTCTGGTGGAAGCATAATCTTTGATTTATGCCATAAAAAGTTTTTAGAAGTATATATATGAGGTAGGATCTTTTTGGTCAAGGAGTTACCCTTTTTTGATCAACCTGGCTCTGATACCAATTGAAAGTGCACAGTTAACCTCACTAGAATTCTCTAGAGGGGGGGGGGGGGGGGGGGAGGTGAATAGAGATTTAAAAATATTTTGAGAAAAGTTAACAAATATATATATATGTAATATTCACAGATTTAAACTTCTCACACACCAACAAAAATTAAGCAAATAAAGAAAGAAATAACAAAAAGAAAATCACAGCACAACACAAAGAAATATAGTGGTTCCCCAAACTTTGGGTAGTCCACTCTTCTACCCCCTTGGTAGGAATTCACTATCTTGCACTGAGTCTTTTGTTAAGGAGACTCTTAGAACCAGCCTGAGTCTTTTGATAAGGAGACTCTTAAAACCACTACAATTGAATTTTTTGAAGAGAGATTCTTAAAACTCTTTTACACAATTGAAATTTGAATAAGAATAAGAAGAAGAAGTAGATGGAAAATAATTGAAGCAAGAAAGAATCTCCTTCCTAGCAAGAAGATTAGAAGCACAAGTATAGTGAATGAAATCTCTCTTCTATAGTGAGAAAGATATTGTAAGCCCTTTTATCTTTCAGTGTCCTTTTCTCTTTCAGAAATTGCAGCAGTATGACTTCAGAAGGAGGAGAAGAGGAAGGTTTGTTCTTTGCTGCAGCACACTTTCACTTTTCTCAGCTTTCTCACTTTTCTCTTGGAGGTTTTTCCTCCTTTTCAAATGGATGGAGTGGATCACTTGTTCTTTTTCTTTGCCGACCTCCTTGTGTATTTATAGCTCTGTTTATTCAAAAATATTGCTATAGGAGAATAATCAATTAGCTCACAGAGAAATGGTAAGAGAGAAATCTTCCATAATTAATATTTCTGTAGAAGGAAAGAGATCATTCTATTTTCAAATAATGTCCATAATAATCTTAATCAAATTAGCCAAGAATCGTTTAGAAGGAAAGACTGATTCAGAACGGCTAGAAGAGAATAATATAATTCCATAAAATTCAGATCTACAGAAAGAAGGAAAGAGATCTGGCGTGTTTTTGAATCTGTCACAGAAATCGACGTGCGTCGATTACTATTCGACGTAAGCATCGATTTCAGCCTGGCTAGACGTCGAGAAGAAAATATGGAAGGAGCGTCGACTGAGGTGCGTCGACTAGAAATCAGAGTTACGTCGACTTTGGTTACGTCGAATTCTATTTAGAGTTACTTCGACTCAGTATGAGAGATGCGTCGACTACACTTCGACGTTGCGTCGATTACTATTCGACGCATATTTTACTTAAACTAATTTTTCACTATGAGAAATCATTTTCTACACATTTCTAGGGGTTAAGATAAATCATTTCCCTAACAAGTGCTATAATAAAGAAAGAGCTAAACAATGCTCTGAGCAGAAGTACAGGAAATAAACAAAATAACACTCAAAAAACTAGTCATCCAAAAGATCATCCTTCTCCGGATCTTAGTCAACCAGTGCTCCTCCTATCCCAAAAACTCCTGCAATTTCAACAGAAAATTTCATTCATAATGAATTCTATCCATTTGCAAATTTGCATATATCTAGCTCCAACATTAGAACTTAGTATTGAATTATTTAATTTGGCTGGGAGGACACGTTCACAGAGTATTATTGTTTTACCTCAGAATCTGATATTTGTTTCAACTGAAACGATTTTCAGACTTTTGGACACCGCAGCTATATCTGTAATCCTATATGGAATGTCACGGTTACTGCCCTTCTAAAGTCAATTGGAACTCATCAAGTTTGGAATGGAACCAATCTTCAGAAGAAGAGACAAACCAAGTCAGATTGTGTTATCAAGTTTAGAATAACACTCTCCTCCTAGGCAAAAGCCGAATCCGATGAAGCTGTTAACATCAAGTTTGGAATGAACAGCTTACCAGATCCGAGCTCTGCAACCAAGAGCATCAACGAACCACAATATGCTTGCATTGACAAAGGAAATATGGAATAATCAAAAACGCCTGGACTAAGGCTGAACTGAATCGCTTGATACTGAACTAAGACCGAACTAAATCGCTTTTAGTCCCATTTCCCCCACTGTTTTGATTAACCGATCTTTGGGCATTCCTTTCGTCAGTGGATCAGCCAGGTTATCCTTTGAACGCACATCGATCAAAGTGATAATTCCTTGTTCTTTCAGATAATTCAACAACGCATGTCTCAGTCATACATGTCTCCTCTTAGTATTATAAAGGGTATTCTTAACGACTTGAACTGCTGCTTGATTATCACAATACAAGCTCAGCGAGTTGACTTGTAACTTAAAAAAGGGAATGTCTAAAATCAAGTTTCTGATCCAGTCTGCCTCTTCACTAGCTGAAGCTAAGGCAAACAACTCGGCCTCCATGGACGACAAAGCTATACAAGTCTGTCTTTTGGATTTCCAAGTGATAGCAGCTCCTCCCAAGGTGAATATATATCCACTGGTGGACTTGCTGTTCCCGACTTCTGAACACCACGAGGCATCAGAATGTCCTTCCACTGTAGGTGGGTAACCAGTGTAGCACAGAGCATAGTCTTTATTACCTCTCAAGTATCTCAACAGCCTATCTACGACAACCCAATGCTCTTTGCCAGGACTGCTGGTAAAGCGACTCAGCGTGCTAACCGAGAAAGCAATGTCTGGCATCGTACAAGTTGTAGCGTACATGAGACTACCAATTATTTTGGAATATTTGACTTGATCAATGCTGGCCTCTAGATTAGGACTTAACTTAACATTATGATCAAACAGTGTCTCAATCGGCCTACACTTATCATATCCCCAGGTAGAGAGAAGTTGCTCAATATAATGAGTCTGGCTAAGAGTAACTCGACCCTTGTCAACTCTAACCTTCATACCTAACAGGGTATCAACAGGACCGAGGTCCTTCATGTCAAATACTTCTGCCAGAGTGGATTTAACATCCCTAACTGCAGCAAGATTAGACCCTAAAATCAACATATCATCCACATATAAGCATATGATAACTGTTTGATTTGACAAGGAGCGGTAATAAAGGCATTTGTCAGAGAGACTGGACTGAAATCCAATGCTCTTTACCACTCAATCAAACTTCATGTTCCACATCTTAGGTGCTTGTTTAAGACCATAGATTGACTTATCGAGTTTGCACACTTTGTCTTTTTGATCTTTGTGTACATAACCTTCAGATTGAGTCATGTAGATCTCTTCATTAAGCTCTCCATTTAGGAATGCAGTTTTGACATCCATCTGATGAACTATAAAGTTCTCAATAGAGGCTAATTCAAGAAGAATCCTGATAGTCGATAGATGACACACATGTGAATAGACATCAAAATAGTCAAATCCCCCTTGTTGCTTATAACTTTTAGCTACGAGACACGCTTTATACCTGTCTATAGATCCATCGCTATGTAATTTCTTCTTTAAAACCCACTTGCATCCTAGGACTTTAGCACCTTTCGATAAGTCAACTAGATGCCAGATATTGTTATGTAACAGCGAGTCCATCTCATCATCAATGGCTTCTGCCCACATCAACGAATCTCTAGACCTCATTGCTTCCTGATAGGAGAATGGATCATCCTCTAAATGATAGGTGATGAAATTCTCACCAAAATCCTTAGGGATTCTTTCCCTGTAGATGCTCTAAGTGGAATAGGTTCCACCTCTACAGGTTGGGGAGCAGTGCCAGAAGGGCCAGCTTCAGGTTCAGCGATAGATTCAGTAATCATATCATTGAACTCGGAGACAGACAATCCATGATCTTTGACAAATTTGTCTTCAAAAAATATGGCATCTCTAGACTCATAGTATTCGTGGATAGATCGAGAAATCTGTCTGTTGCACTATCTTCTGCACTACCTCGATAGACGCATGTCGTCGTCTTAGGTCCCACCTTAGGCCTTTTAAGGTCTTGTATACGCACATAGGCAATACAACCCCAAGTCTTTAGAGTATTGTACCTGCACGGATGACCGTGCCATAGCTCATACGGTGTAGAAGTGAGCTGAGAGTGAGGTACTCTATTTAGAATGTGATTTGCAGTACGGACTGCTTCTCCCCCAAAAGGAATTAGGCATGCTAGCTGTTAGGAGCATAGAGTTCAACATCTCTGTTAACATTTTATTCTTGCGCTCGGCAACACCGTTTGACTGGGGTGAGTAAGGAGCAGTAGTTTCAAGAATTATTACCTCAGAGGCACAGAATTCCTTGAATCCAGTAACAGTGTATTCTCCTCCTCGATCACTTCTAAATCTCTTAATTTCCAGGTTTAACTGATTTTCAACACGAGACTTAAAGGTCTTGAACGCCTCAAACGCTTCGTCTTTCGATTTCAACAGATACACATGACAATATCTAGAAAAGTCGTCTATGAAAGTAATTAGATACTTCCGTCCCCCTCTGGTGGCATGACTATGGAAATCACAGAGGTCTGAATGTATCAATTCAAGAAGTTTTGTGGTCCTAGAAACTGACTTGAAAGGCTTTCTAGTGATTTTGGTTTGAGCACACACCTCACACTTGTCAAATCGAATAGACAGATCTAAGGGGATGTTTTGACTCTTAGCTAGATCTAGCATCTTCCTATAGTTTACATGTCCAAGTCTGTTATGTAACAACTTAGGATCTATGAGGTTTGAACTAACCTGGTTAATGCTATCATTGTTTAAGCTAAGTCTATACATTCCGTTGATCAAGTACGCACACCCAAAATAATGTGAATTGACTGTAAGAGTCATTCTACCATTTTGAGTTGTGAAGGTCGTCATCCCAGCCTTGTCTAATAGACTTATTGAAATCAGATGTTTAGTTAAAGAAGGAACTACTTTAACATGATTTAAAATTAAATTTTTACCTGACGAGAGAACCAGCTCGGCTGTCCCATCATGGGTCACCTGAGTCTCTCCTCCATTGCAGTTCTCCACTCTCTCCTTAACCACCTTAACCTCAGTCAGTAATCCTCTGTCATTCGTTACATGACAGGTAGCACTGCTATCCAGCCACCACTCAGCAGACGAACTGCGGTGACTGCTCCCGATCATAGCCACGAAGGACTTGGGATCTGAAGCATCTGCCAGCATGTTCGCCACATTTTGTGTGGCTTCCTCCTTAAGTTTCTTTGGAGCCTTGCAATCAGCCGCCCAATGTCCCCACTTACCACAGTTGTGGCACTTGCCCCTCTTCTTTTTGAAAGAGGGCTTTTTAGGCCCAATCTGTGTAGTGGCTTCAATCTTAGGTGCTGGTGGCTTCCTACAAGGCTTGCTAGGCCGAGACACAAAATTGACAGTCTGTGAGGACTGAACACCTTGTTCCTGTCTCTTCCCGGCAATATTTTGATCCTCGATATGAATGAACCTTTTGAGTTCACCGAGTGCAATCTTTTCCTTCAGTCTGTGCATTTCAGTCTTGAAGGTAGATCACTCAGGAGGTAGCTTGCTTAAAATTAAACACACAAAAAGATTATCGGACATGTCGGACTTATCATCCGACAGCTTAAGACGTAAACTTTCCAGTTCAATAATTTGGGAGGTGATCGAGGAGTTCAAATTGAATTTGAAATTAAAGAGTCTCTCCCCAAGGAGAGTCCTCGACAACCCCTCCTCCTTCTGGAAGTTTGTATTCAAGCGATTCCAAATCTCTTTTGCAGTTTTATAACCGCTGTAGGTCAAGGCGAGTCTAGGGTTAAGTAAATTAAGGAGGTAGTCTCTACAGAAATCTTCGTCTTTTCTCCACTGATAATCATTCACGTCCTCTTCGGTTGTGGCGAAATCGCTCAAAACAGTGTAGAAAATCTCTCGTTCCTTCATTCCAAGCTGGACGTGCAGTCTCCAAGCATGGAAGTCGGAGAGATCGAACGACTGGAGCTTGACGATGTCGTGGGATGTAACCTTCGGCATATCGCTAAAGCTATAGACCAAACAACTGAAAAGAAATCACCTGAGCTGCGCAGAGACGAGTCTTCGGATCCAATCCAGTATTGTTTGTTCCAAGCAACAATGAGTCAGTCAGGACTCCTCTAGCTCCTTTACTTCTCCAAACCTCCTGTAGATGAGCCCAATAATTCCTAGATTTATTTCTCTTGCGGATCTGGACCAGGGAGAATCAACTCCCTTCCCCTCTGATGGCAGAGGCTAAAAACAGAGAAAAAACAACGTATGAAATTCCTCTAGTTGAAGATCGTGTCCTCTCTGAGCCAAAGATTTCTTCCCAAGCGGTACATCGGCGAGATCCACACCAAGCAGCAGCAGATCGACAGGATCTTTGATTCTTCTCCACGATCGGCAGCCGCTGCTTGAACAGGAATCGCTGGGATTGAGCGACAGGAAGCCTTCTTCTAGCGAGCAGAGATTTGCGACTGGAAGCAGCGACGCGCAACCAAAGCGAATGGACTGCCCTTCCTTCACGAGGAGCAGCGGACTAGAAACCAGGAGCAGCGGAAAAGATTCTCGTCTTTTTCCTTTCCGGCAAGGGACTGCCCTTCCTTCACGATCGGGAGCGGCAAAAAACAAAATACCAGAATGGAGAAAGAAGACGGAATCTCCTCCTCTGCAGGCGCCGGGAACGTAGAACACTCAGCAAAAATCGCGAACGGCCGAGAGAACGAGAGCGGCGGGGAGCGGAAAAACCCTAAGCGGAAATTACTTTGAGAATGTTGGGGTTTAGCTCAAAGTATTCTACAATACACCCATCAAGTTTGGAATGGGGTATTTATAGTACTTCCAGCATAGAACCGAGTCCTAGTGTGACACGAACCCGTTAGGCTATTCTGAGTCGGTCTTGACACGACAGGACATATTAATACACATTAACACTAAATATATTAAACATATTGACATTAGTTATATGAAGAGATCTGTGTTCATACAGGTTTTGCATTTGAAATAATAGTATTGATTCTCCTTTCACTGATTCTATCTCGATACAAAGTTGGGTCATGTTCAAGTCTCCCACAATTGTTGTTTCCACATTAAAAGTGTATGCATGTCGGAGTTTTATTCAGTTTTGTCATTGTCTCTTCTACTTATAACATCTGAAAATGGTACAATTATTCTCACAAGATAAATATAATGTCTACTTAGAGGAGATCCACCATCCTGCTACCTAGAGGAGAGTTTTACATTATGTAAAGTCTTAAAAGTTAAATCAAAGTAATTGTAAATTCTTTTCTAGGTCATTATCTATCATGACAAAATTTATATTAATTTAATTTAATTAGAATGCAGAGAAGGATAGGAGGCGTGTTTATCATATTTAGGTATTTTCGCTAATTTGGATAAGATGTGATTTTAAGTTTATAATATGCCCATATTTCTATAAATAGGAGATCAAGGGTTTGTTATACAGAATTGATTATTAATCAAAATGTGGGTTTTTCCTTCTCTAGGATTTCTCTCATTCATCGCTTGAAGATTCACACTATGCCTGAGGGTTCAACAATACGAGGATTCACTATTTGTATCTTTATATTTTAATTTCTTATAATTATAATTTTATCTTATCTGCCCATTATACTAAAAGACCCTTTACAAACATAATTTACATATAACTGAATGAGATGCAAGAACAAACACAACATGGGTCTCAGTTGGACCCTTACAATTTTCTTTCGCAAGGAATAGTGCATTATGACTATGGTATGTAATTAAGGGAATTGTTATATGGAGAGTGAAATCAGCTATCAGAAATTTTTACTATCTACAACTATAAAATAAAGTAAAATTAGTATCCACGGATTTTTTTTATTATCCACAGATCAATGCAGAAAATTAAAAGAAACAAAAAACATTCATTCATGCAATTACACAATCCTCTACCTTAACAAAAATTAGTATTTGGATTTCTTAATCTAATTAATAAGTGTAAGTTTGTCAAGAATTACAATAAGGAGAAATTGCAACAGAAAGAAATTGAAAACTCACGACTTTTTATTTCTTGAATTGTTGGTTAAATATTTGGTCTGCAGCAAGGTTTTGAGAACCGGACCGGAGAATGAACCGGTGAGATCAGAGGTTCAAAGTTGGACCGGTTGGATCGGTCGGACCGGGGTTGAACCGTGATGTTAGATAATATAATAAATATTAAAATTATCTATTATAATTTAACTTATCCATATATTTTTAATAAAAATAATAGGAATAAAGATAGTTAAAATTATATAAAATATTTTTATAAATAGTAATATATTTTGCTATTATCTAAAATCTCAATATTAGTATTTTATCAGGTATAATAAGTTATCAAATTTATTATAAAAATTAAACTTTAACTTTTAATTAAGTAGACGGGCACATCTCGACTATACAAAGAATTTTTTTGGTTAAATATGATATTTATTAATTAAAAATATAAATTGTATATACTAAATATAAATAGTTTCGGTATATCATTTATATATATATAAGGTGAGAAGAATAAATTTATTACAAATATGAATAATAATAATATTATATATTAATTAATACGAATATTAACTGTATATATATAATATAATTCAAAGAAAACAAATAAAATGTGTTGGTGTAGTGGTTAGGAATTTTGTATCTTGTTGAAGGTCACCGGTTCAAAACTCAGCATTGATTTCTTAAAAAACCAAGAACCGCCCGGTTGAGGTAAACCCGATCCGGTTCGCGGTTTTACGGGTGGACCGGCCGGTTCGCCGGTTCTTGACCTGTTCTCGGTGGGAGCGGTTTTAGACCCCTAACCGGACCGCACAATCCACCGGTTCACGGTCCGACCGGTTGAACCGGTCGGTCCGGTCCGGTTTTCAAAACATTGGTCTGCAGATAAAAAATCTTTAATTTAAATAAATGATGGGATGTTTGGATAAAGATAGCCCTGATTTGCCTTCCAAAATATCTGCGTCATCGACGGCACAACTACATATTGGCTTACTCGCCTATAAATACGGAGCACATTAACTCAGTAGTAAGAGAGCTGGTATTAGTTCTCAACAAAATATATCATCCTAAAATCAATGGCACTTATAGGCACAAAGAGGAACTCTACAAAAATGATTAGGTTTGGTCACATTACCAAGCTGGACTAGGGGTGGCTCCTATAGAGAGAGAGAGAGAGAGAGAGAGAGAGAGAGAGAGAGAGAGAGAGGCGTAGTTCCCGCACAATATTTTCTACACTTTTAATGTTTTTACAGTTTATTTTACAAGCCTATTCTACTTTCCCTCAAGTACGTCATGTTCACTAATAAAGCTTTAAGCAAATAAAAATTCAGCACATCTAGCAAGCAGTTTTTAGAGCCAAATTTTGCAATCCCTGCAAAGAATTGGGTATCAGCTTTTGGCTCTGTTTGGCCTAGCGGTGGCAATTGAAAAATGAGGGTAGTGCTTATGAATGCAATGGAAAATAAATTTAGGCCCAAAGTGGCATATTGGATCAATACACTACAGACAAACATTCAAAAGCTAGTGGTACCGAACACCCAGGCCTCAAAATAATGTTTCAAGGGCAAACCATGTCCTCAAGAGTTAACATGGTTCTTTTCCACTACATTTCCCGCCAAACTTAAAAATGCCGCAGCTCTCATAAAAGGGCAAACTCCATCCTTGGAGTAAAGCATGTCCTTTCCTACCGAGTTTTCCTACCAAATTTCAAAATGTCACAGCTGTCCTACACAGATTTTGATCAGGGAATCATGCAAGCATCATCAAAAGCTAGAATGAAGAGCAATTTTACCCCTCTCATGCAAACACGTTAGAATGATAACCATGCCTGAAGTATTCCAACAGCATATCTTCATTACGCTGGGTTTAGAGCTACACTCAGATTTGGCACCCCAGTGCAAGCTACGTGCAAAGCTCAAACATCGTTAAATTACCGAGCTTCAAGAACTTCGCTACTAAGCAAGAAAACCAGCGTATCCAAGCATGGATCATCTTTGAGTTTGCTCCATGACGTTTTGAACAACGATACATTACATCTGCATAATAAAGAGGGAAATATCATGAAAATTGAAAATTCAGATCATAAACAATGTGGAGGGGAGAAAGCTTCTTAGGGAGCAAACCCATGTCTTACTTTTGAAGCAAAATTAGGGTTTCTAAAATGGAATTCCGGATAGAATCACAGCTCCTTCTCATCCCTGCTTCCTTGTACAGAAGAATGAGCACGTCCAACAACCTGATAAGTAATTAAAAGGCCGCATAATAATCTAGCAGCTCGCCACATCTGTGATACCTATATTTCCCAAAGCATCCAAACTCAAACAGTGTTAGTTATTAACCTACCTGTCGAGTTGAGGAGATTTTCTGACCCACGTCAGCTTTATGATCTCATGAATTCGCTCCAGAACCTGCGAAAACATTAAGTCATGCAACACAAAAGTGTGAGTAATATTGGAGTGACTGATCACTTGCGAAATATTAGTAACTACCAGAAGAATGGTTTCATCGTCATCACTATGAAGCCACTGGAAGAAGAGAGGAAAAATTCGATGGAAATGCATTAATAGAACAAGCCCCATGGCATTCAGAACTGGTCCAATAAGTTGAAGCCATGCTACACGACGATCTCGATTAAATGGCTGGCGTTCCAAATGCCCTAGCATCTCGCTTAAAATCAGTTCAAACCTTTAAAAGAAAAAATACTGTTACTCCAACATGTGTTAAAATAATCAGAAAACTTAGCAACAATGTTTATGGTAAGAAAATGATGTGACAAACTTTCGAAAGTGCTATTAGATGCATGGAGGTGAGGTTTTAAGCAATAAAAAGAGCAAAGCAAGCACCCCATGCAAAAACAATGAACATACTCATCCTAGGAGTATCAATTTCAAACCATATATCAGTATTTTAAAATTACATCACAATCTAGCAAACATCATCATTTGAATTTTCCAAACAAAAAATGGGGCTCCATTATTTCTCCTTCCATGAGTATCATCAGAATCAACATATTTAGGCTTATCCGGCTATTTGAATCTTTATTTTCCTATATATTGTTGAATAACTCATGTGATGTAAATCTGTTCTTCGCAAAATATTTTGAACTTATATCCATATTACTTTGGGTCACTCCGTTCATTACTAAAGCACTGACACTAAATTTATTTATAGTTTACCTTAGTTGGGGGGAGGGGGTTTATGATAGATTATAAAAAAAAGATGATTATGATGAAAATTGTTACGGTCGTAACCCCACCCCTGGGTGGGCAATACCAGGTGGGCAATACGGCTGGTTCCGCCCCCAATCCTGGCCCCCAATCCCAGAGCATGGGCACTGTAACAGGGTCGCGACCCACATACCCCAAACCAAACCCTCGCCTCCATTTAATCAGGCGGTAGGTTGTTGAGGCCAGAGATCGAACCCCCCGACCCCCTTGATAAGGAGAACTTCCATGATGTCCCATCACGAACTGAGCGGCTCAGTTAGTGATGGGACATCATGGAAGTTCTCCTTATCAAGCGGGTCGAGGGTCCGATCCCTGGCCTCAACAACCTACCGCCTGATTAAATGGGGACGAGGATTTGGTTGGGGGTGTGTGGGCCGTGGCCCTGTTACAATGCCCATGCTCTGGGATTGGGGCCAGGATTGGGGGCGGAACCAGCCGTATTGCCCACCTGGTATTGCTCACCTGGTATTGCCCACCCAGGGGTGGGGTTACGGCCGTAACATAAAAGTGCACTTTTTTATGTTACGGTCATAACCCCACCCCTGGGTGGGCAATACCAGATGGGCAATACGGCTGGTTCAGCCCCCAATCCTGGCCCCCAATCCCAGAGAATGGGCATCGTAACAGGGCCGCGGCCCACACACCCCAACCAAATCCTCGCCCCCATTTAATCAAGCGGTAGGTTGTTGAGGTCAGGGATCGAACCCTTGACCCCCTTGATAAGGAGAACTTCCATGACTCCTCGAACCGGTCGTTGAGGGTGGAAAGTTGGGTGACAAATTTTGTACCAACAGTTCGAGCACGCGACCTTCAAATTCTCTCAACCGGTGAACTCATTTGAAATCTGGCGAACACGTTGAACCGTCCCAGCAGGCGGTTGAGCCCCGCGACGAAGTGTCGGTCATCCGCGGCGAATTCAACCACTTGCTCGCATTGGTGACCCAGTTGGTCAATCAGGGGCCGCGCGCTCAAGACGGCGAACATCCGCAGGAGACCGCGACTCCAGATGTGCCGCCTCAGCCTCCGGCGTATCCACCCCCGCAGCAACCGCACGGCGAGGATGCACGTGCCCGCCAATAGTTCTTTAAAGAGACGGCATCCGCTTATCCCTACAGGGCTCAATATTTCGAGGAGCCTGATCATGTCGATTGGGCAGAGAGTTACTCGTCGTTCGTCCTGGCCATCGTAGAAGAAATCGCTCCTCACGGGTTTAGGGAACCCCGGCTCTCCTGCTTCTCGGGGAAATAGGATCCCTCGTATCACTTGCAAGCCTTCGATGCGACAGTGTCCCTCCAACCTCTCTCGGCGGGACTCCGCTGCAAGCTCCTAACCACTACGCTCGATGGGAAGGCGAGAGAGTGGTTCTACAACCTCTCTCCTGGTTCGATATGTTCCTTCAGGGAGCTAAGGAAAGAATTCTTGCAAAGGTTCGCCACTTCAAAGCGAAGGAAGGCTGATGTGGACGCCTTGTTCATGATTTGGCATGGCCTAAAAGAGACGTTGAGGAAGTATCTTGATCGATCCTAGGAGTTGATGATGGAGGTCGCCGACCTGGACCCTCAGGTCTACCAGGTTGCCTTCACCAACGGTTTAAGGCC
Organism: Dactylorhiza incarnata; assembly: GCA_033032865.1. Classification (NCBI taxonomy): domain Eukaryota; kingdom Viridiplantae; phylum Streptophyta; class Magnoliopsida; order Asparagales; family Orchidaceae; genus Dactylorhiza; species Dactylorhiza incarnata. The sequence goes on from JAWHQI010000005.1 coordinate 25,659,409, forward strand.
CGGGCTCTTCAAGCAAGAGATCAGCGTGAGGAAGCCGAAGACCTACGACGAGCTCATTGAGCGAGCCAACCTCTTTATTGAGGGAGAGCTCAAAAACAAAGAGTTTGTGGAAAATCGCTCCGACCTGGGATTCCGCCGCCCCCAGGTAGCGACTCAGCAGATCGACAGGCCTCGACAGAACTACCAGCCCCCGGCTCAGCGGGAAGGAATTCGCATCTGCGATCTCAACATCGCCCCCGTCGCTTTCAGCAGATGAGGCCGGCGCAGCCTCAGCACCTCCGACGGATAGCAACAACAACCCTCCTCTCCTCCTGACAACCTCTCCCAGCCAATGGGACAGCACGCAAGAAGAATACTCCAACATCGGCATCCCGATGGCCGAGGTGGTAGAGATCCTGCAGCAACAGCCAAACTTCAAGCCCCCTAGGCCGCTGTAGGCAGGGCGCGGAGGTAAAAATCAGAACCTCTACTGCAAGTTCCACCAAGATATCGGTCATAACACGGAGAATTGTCGAGTTCTCTGCGACTTGGTGGAGAAGTTATTAAGGGACGGGGAAGCTGAAATTCCTACTTTCTAAAGGCGTCGGGGAGGCCTCTACTTCGAAAGGGAAGGAGGAAGGCGGGACAAGCACCCAGAGGTGCGGGAATATAGAAGGGCACGAAGACATCGGGTATGATGTCAGGGAGGACGAATGTGTGGAAACTGAAGGCGTCGGAAGATTGAGATACATCAACTATATCCACGGCGGCGCAGGGACGGAGTCATCGCAGAAGGTAAGTCTGAAGCGCCTCCGAGAAAGGGAGGTCACCTCAACTTCCCTCGCTCCCCCTCTTCGGGGAATAATTACTTTTAAGAAGGAAGATCTCCTCCGAACCGTCAACCCGTTCCATGACGTCGTGGTGATCAAAGCAATTTTGGATGACTCACTGTGGCCCGTATCCTTATTGATACCGGCAGCTCGGTCAACGTCCTTTTAAACCAGCTTTCGACACCATGAAGTCTGATAAGGCCTTTAAAGTCTGCGATGGGTCCCTGTATGGCTTCGCAGGAGAAAGAAAGAAGGTGGAAGGAGGGGTCGACCTCACGGTGGTTCTATGCGAAATGGCGCGGCCGGAGTCATTTCTAGTGATTGACGCGCCAAGCAGTTACAATGCAATCGTCGGAAGACCCCTCCTGGATGACTTCCAGGCCATAGCATCGACTTATCACCAGGTCCTCAAGTTCTCTCTGGGCGGCAAACAATTCAGGGTCCGAAGCGACCCCAGAACGGCACGAGAATGTTATATTCAGTTGGTAAACTCGATCGATGATTATGTTCCTCCCCTGGTTGGGAGCGTCATCAAGAAGGATCTACCTCTCTAGCAAGAGGCAGTGGAGAGACTCCTGGGTGGCTCTTGGGTCACAACTTTTCATTTGTTTTAAGTTTTTCTTTATATTTCCATGTTACCAGTACGCCCTATTATAACTTTAAATGAAGCGCTAACACTCACTTTTTGTGATAGACTGAACTCTCGAATCTTTGTATAACGTGATATGACAGTCTCGGCGATTAATCAAGAGTCGTCCACCGTCTCCTTACGATCTAGAAGGACGGTCAGGATAGAGAGTTCAGAGCACGCGAACTACTGTTTCACTCTACCTGGCCAGTCACCGGATCCCGCTTGGACACCCTCGCACGTTTTTGAACGTCGCGAGCGGAGGTCATCGGGACGCCGACCCTCTCTGCAGGCGCGGAATACTTTCTCCTGAACATAACCCTAAGACCACTATAATTGCCCTCATCAAAAAATTCACAACTAGCATACGTGGCAGGTAGATACCAGCAAATGTGATAGCCGGCAGTGCGTCAACAGAGGCGTTGCTATCGTTATCGGCACCTCAGAGAACACATCTAGTCGCTTCTTGTGGAGGAGAACCCTGTGGATGTCATATGCCCAATCGGTCTCCATAACCTCTGACCACGGACCCCTCGGCACGAGTAGTGGATGTCATAGCCCCCCCCCGATGTCCTTTCGGAGGATCACTCTGTCTTCGGTCGCCCATAACCCCATCGGGCGGTCCCGGTGGAGGGAAGTACCACGAGCGTCATTCTGCCACCCACAGTTGCAGCGGCCCTAAGGCCAGAGACGCCAGAGCAGACGATGCCCCAGGCAGGCAACTACAGGATCTGCGCTAAGCATCGTGAACATTTTTTAGGTTCATTCTCCTAAGCCCCGAAGGGCAGCCATGCCAAGGAGAGCACCCCTTGTGTAAGCATCTCGGGCAGGCAATGACTCCGAGGGGAAGTCGCCGTTTTCGGCTTTCATATTTTAATGGGCGGGCACTCCGGAAAGTGACCACGCCTTGCTCGTGCGGATGCTATTCTCAATAGGCGGACACCCAGAAAATGGGGTCGCCCTGGTTTTACATACCTTAACAGGCGGACACCCAGAAAATGAGGTCGCCTTGGTTTATCTAATAGGCGGTGTTGGGTTTTGTTGACCACAATAACCTTGATTTGAAGAAGTCCCCGTCAAACTAAGATGAATTGAGTTTGTATTTGATCATGCACTTTGGCTGTGATATTGCAGGTTATTACACTCTAAGTATAAACCAATGTCGGGTTTCAATGAGTCGTTAAACACAGGCCTATGCAATGTAATTCCTCATTGTGTAGATCAAAATGTTGACTCATGTGAAATCTCTCTATTGGGATGTACTTCATATATTAAGTGCTGGAGATGAAGGTCAGGAGTTTGTGCTGCTTTCCAGTAAAAAGGAATTTTGGTCTAAGTTAGAATTCGTCTATATATCTTAAGTACATATCGAGTCATTCGTCGATATTGTTTAAGTATGTATAAACGAATTCGTCGATATCTTCTGAGGACCAAAATTTTCCTTAAGTAAGATCTTTCGTCTATTTAGAATAAACGAATTCGGCTATATAGTATAGACGAATTCGACACGTATATTTCGTCTATATAGTTTCGACGAATTCGTCTATTCCCCTTAATCCATTCGTCGATTCTTTCCTAGCCATTTAGAAGAATCAGATTTTGCTGTCTCTGTTTTAAATCATTGACGGCCTGCCTTTTAGGGTTACCTTCATGTACAATACACGTGGAAGCTTTTTCCTAAATCGTGTTTATAAGCCGTTGGAGAAGAATCCTATAAGTATATAAGGGTTATTTTGAAAAACCCCAATCGTGAATCTGAAATCAAATCGAGTAATTTCCGTCTGTCGACTTTCTCGCTCTCGATCGATCTTCTGGTTGCCGACAAGAAACATTTCGCGATTCTTCTTCTCAAGTCAGAGTCGACAAGATCAACAGAATTAGTTTCTTTCAATCAACATCTTGATTCATTCGACTCTCAAGTTTCAGATCTAGTTTTCAAGTTTCCAGATTTCTTCTTCCACTGCTCTCAACCGACTGAAGGACTTTCTCAAGGAAGAAGATATCTCCCTTTCAGATCTGAAGAAAAGGACTCTCCCTAGAGTTTCTAAGTTAGATTGCTTGTCAATCTTAGTTGTATTGTAAAAACACCTTTACATATTCTTGTAGGAGGTTTGCCTCCGAGTTATTGTAGATCCTTGTTTAGGGATCGAGTTGTAGGAGAAGTTTGTTCTCCGAGTTTCTGTATGAGTAGTTTGCTCCGAGTTGTAGGAGTTGAGACTCTGAGTTGTAAGATTTGGAAAAATCTGAGATTGGTGAAGCAGCCGAATCTAGCCTTGGAGTGCTAGATAGGCGAGGCGGGAAAGTGGACTACCCACATCGGGGAACCACTATAAAATCCTTGTGTTGTGCTGTGCTCATTTTTCTGTGTGCTTTATTGTTTAAATTTTTAATTCCGCTTAAAACCATAGAATCCACCTATTCACCCCCTCTAGGTGATTTAGGTTGCGACTAGATACTTTCAGGCGGACACCCAGAAAATGGGGTCGCCTAGGTTTATCTTAATGTACGGACACCCGGAAAATGGGGTCGCCTGGGTTTTTCATCTTAATAGTCGGACACCGGGAAAATGAGGTCGCTTTGGTTTTTCATATCTTAACAGGCGGACACCCGAAAAATGGGGTCGCCCTGGTTTTTCATACCATAATAGGAGGACACCCAGAAAATGGGGTCGCCTTGGTTTTTCATCTTAATAAGCGGACACCCAGAAAATGGGGTCGCTTCGGTTTTTCATAACTTAACAGGCGGACACCCGGAAAATGGGGTCGCCTTGGTTTATCTTAATTGGCAGACACCCGAAAAATGGGGTGGCCTTGGTTTTTCATCTTAATAGGCGGACACCTGGAAAATGGGGTCGCTTTAGTTTTTCATATCTTAACATGCGAAAACCTGGAAAATAGGGTCGCCTTGGTTTTTCATATCTTAATAACGAACACCCGGAAAACGGGGTCGCCTTGGTTTCTCATATCTTAATAAGCGGACATCCGGTAGATGGGGTCGCCTTGGTCCCTTCTATCTCAATGGGTGGGCACTCTAGGAGGTGACCACACCCAACTTGTATTTATATCTTTCTTAATAGGCAAACACCCTGCGGGCAGGGTCGCCCTGGTAATTCATTTTCTGCATCTAAATGGGCAAACACTCTTAAGGAATAGTCGTGCCCGGTCATTTTCCTCATAATTACCTTGTATGGTGGGCACCCGCGGGAATAGCCGCTCCCCGCCCGTATGGATATCCTGAATGAACGAGCACCCGGCGGAAAGGGTCGCCTCAGTAATTCCTTCTAAAAGAACAATAGTGTGCAGACACTCTTAGGGACGGTCATGTAGACAAAAGGGTACGCCGTAAATCGTTAAGTATACTTCTTTTACATTTAACATGTAGAAACGTGCAGAAAAAGGGTAAGAAAGGATGAAGGAAAGCAGGGGCAATATTATTCAATCATGAAAAACAAGTCAAGGAAGCCGCGGACATACGATAGGAGACGCAGTCATCCCCATAAAGAAAATATACATATGAAGCCACTAGTCATCAGCCGTGAATTCGTCGTCTCCATCTGTATCCGCTTGGCCTCTCGTGTGAATAGTCACGCAGGGATCGGTGACGCCCGCACTTCCAGCAAGGTTTTCTCCTATGCCAAAAACAGAGACCACCCCGTAGTCCGCATAAAGTGTCTCATAGTCGATAGCTGCGTACTCATGCCTCAAGGCCCCCTTTTCCCTCAAAAGTTCAAGGGTCATTTCAGTCGAACGCTTGCCGATCCTGAGAGCCTCCCGCCTGAACTTCGGGTTAGCAGTTGTCGCACTGGCATGGATCAAAAGCGACCGCGAGTTAGAAGTTCCCCGCGGGGGTAAGAAAAATAATATCGGTTCCTTAATTCATTGATACCTTTTGTTTTTCTCGCAGGCGGGAATTCGCCGCCAAAGCGTCGTCAAGGACGCTCCAGACAGCGTTGTTATAAGTAAGCGCCCTCAAGCTCGCCGCAGCAGCCTTCGCAGGGAGATCCCGCGCGGGAATCCCCCTTATCTCCTACAGATCTCCGGAACCGCAAACTGCGGTCGAAATCACGAGCGCATGCGGAAGGATTCGCTCGGACTCCTTCCACGAGGAGAGCTTACTGTTGATTATGATCGCCCCTGGCTCCCGAAGCAAGAGCGGATTCCCTTCCTCGTCAGGAAGATTCCCCTCCGGGATGGAGGGGGCGGAACCTTCAGCGATAACCTCCATCACCGGAGAGACTCGACCTCTCTTACCAAGCGAGCGCCCTATCTCGTGAGCAGATTTAACGCCCTCCTCCGCTCCCTAGCGTGCTGTTTCTCAGCGTTTGTCAAGACCTCCCCAGGCGGCCTAAACGGCTTGGAAGCCGGCACCATCAAGACAACTATAAACACGTAGGAAAAAGTTAGCCCAGGTACGCACGGTTAGTTGTTGTTTAAATTATCACGCTTACACTCTTGGATAGGCAGAGCCTGTACCTCCTTCGCGCGGAGGACGTAGTGCTGGATGTCTAAGCACTCGTCATCCAGAAAATGTGCTATCCGCGAGCCAACCACGGACAGTTCTGGGGACAAGAAAGTTTCTCCATCGCGCAGATCGGGAACCAAGCTAAGCCCACTGAAATCTCCTCTGAAAATGGCGAATTGCAGCTACCAATCAGATGTCGTGTTCGCCAAGTTCAGTATACGCATCCTGTCCGAGCTGAAGTTCAGCTGCCCGCACTTAAGTGCCCGCATCTGGAACACGCAGCGGAATTCTTCGAGGGTAAAACAAATTTGTTATGTCCGCATATAAACAATATAGGACACTATCGACGCAACAGAATTCGACGACAGTTGGGCGGGCACCACCCTGTAAAAATTTAGTATCTCCACCATCTCGGGGAGGATGGGGAACGGCCAACCCGCATTAAAGTGGTCGAAAGGAACCACGAGCTCGTCAGCGAACACTATGTTGACCCACTCTTCTCCACGAGGCAATCATAAGGAGAAGTGGTCATCCGGCGGATGCTTGGATAGAAATCCCGCGAGATCCGCGCCAGTAAGCGTGGGGGGAGAGCTCGCCACTCAAGAAAGAAATCGCGCACTCAGAATGTTGGGAGGCAGGAGGAGTTCGCGCCATCTCCCCTCTTTACAAAAAGATAAGTGGAAGAAGAAGGCTGCCTCAATTTATAGCTCCACCTCACGTCGCCTCAAGAATCGAAACGACGCGAGAGTTCGCTGTCTCGGGTGAACAACCGCTCGTGACAGCCATCACATCGCGACCTCTCTACAAGAAGAACAATGCAAGTACACCCGAAACGCATTCATCAAGGCAAAAAATAATGAGAATCAAGCATTACCGCATACAAGAAAGAGTTCGGCCAAGTTCCAAAAAGAGAAGCATTGATAACCAGTACTATAAAAATCATTACATCATATAGAGAAAAATTACAAAGGAAGCGCATGCGCGCACACATTCGTGCATGCTTCCTAGCCTAATCAGGGTGCGCGCCTCTTCATCACCTCGACCTCCGCCTCCAGCTCATCAATCCACTTCTGCAAGTCCGCGGCGACCTCCCACAGGACCTCCAGATCGGCTCTGAACTCAGAAACGATTTATCGGCTCCTGCAACAGTAACCGCACATGGTAAGGGTAAATTTTTGCATTATATTTTCCATAAGTCGGTTGAATGTATGGAGAAAGGAATACCACGTGCCTCAAAGGCGGGCACTCCGGCGTCTGATTTCTCCTCACCGAGCACTTCGACCAAAGAGACCGGCAGTCCAGTCTCGCGAGTAGCGAAAGTGCCGCCCTCAATGGAGCCGAACGAGGTGAAGTCAATCCGCGGTAGTTAGGACGACCTCGCAGAGCTAAATATCAGGCGCCTAGCTAACTCGGGGTCCACCCTCTGAAGATAGGCCCTCTGCAAGGCCTCTCCCCGTCTGCGCATTTCGCACATCTGAGCATGCTTCTGGGGCTGCTCCCCGGGCGTCGCTCCAAAGAGCGGGGATGATGATCGATTCGCATCTCGGAGGAGCACCAAACCGGACCAAGCGGAGGCGCGGGCGCTCAACAGAGCCCTCACGTTCGCCACCAACCCGGCGACAGTCGCCCATCTGGTTCATTGCCTCCATCAAACCCAGGGTCGGGATGAACTCACCCTGGGTCTTTCGCTGCGACCCCTCAGCCTCCGCGTTGCGCGGGGTATTCTCTCGCCGAACCCGCTTGGGCGACGGCTTCGACTCAGATACACATTTTGGTTTCTCCTCTTCATTTGCAGGCACCAGTGCGGCCTCCTCTTCCAGTTGCTTCATCCGGAGTTGAGCCTCCGCCAGCACCGCCTCTTTTTGCCGCTCTCTCAGCTCCGCCCGATTGAGTTTCTTCCGGGCGGACACATTCTCAGGCAGCCCGCGGGTGTGCACCGACGCCATTTGTCTCGTGGCCGCCTCGTCGGGTGAGACCTCTCCACCTGCGGGTGACTCCATCGCTTCCCCCGCTGCTGGATGCTCAGCAGCATGTACCATGTCGGTCGCTCCCAGGATAGAGGTCTCCTACGGCTCCAACTCATTCCCCTCGTCATCAAGGATAACAGGGCCGCGCGACGGGTCAATCGCGACACTGAGAGACCCCTCAGCAATCGCTCCGCTACCCGGAGCAGCCCTAGCACCCGCGTGCGTATCCTCGCCGGCGGCTCGACTTGGCTTCCTGACAACAGTTTTCTTCAAATGCTTTTGCGGCTGCTTCTCCTTAGGAGTCCCCGCGAGCAGCATCACCGCAGCACCCGAAGACCCAGCCTCCACGCCAGGCTTCTTCGCAATCAGGCTAGCAAGGATCACTTTGTTGAGTCCGGCCATCCCGATAGCAGGAAGTCGCAACTGGAGAAGATTTTGTGGGGCAGCCCGTGGGTCTAGCTCAGGGCTATTTATAGACTCCTGCGGCGCGGGAATCGAGTCGCAGTCTTTGCGATTACCATAGTACTTTTTCGGAGTCCGCGCAGACTCAAAAAAGTGTGGGGATTCTGTTAACCCAAATCCTGCGACCGCAGTCAGTGCCCTCGATGCCAATCCCAGAAGTTCTGGGCGGACACTCACCAGAGACCGCGGGCTCTTGCCGGCTGGATGCACACTCTCCTCAGCAAGGATGTCTGCGAGTGTTCGTCAAGCGTGCACAAATTCCTCCGGGCAGTTCAATGGCTCCTCAAGGAAGCCGCGACGGATACCTTTCAGAGTCCGCTCGACCCACTCTTTTAAGCTAGCAGTAATGTGCATGGCTACGGTCTGTTGTACCCGCGCGCTTTCTTTTTCTCTTCCCGCTACCCGACCCTTCGTGTACCTCGGGTGGTTGAGCATTTAATATAGCATTAAATGCTGTCAACCGGTTGGGCAGCCTACCCTCAAGTATAAATAGAGGGTCATGGGTGCTCGAAGGGGAGATAGAACTTGGGATAGAATCTACCCTGTTGTAGGTGCGGTTACAAGTTCTATCTCTCGGTTGCCTTCTATTACCAGCGCCTACTCTTGTAATAGCTTGTAATAGATCTCTGTGCAATAACATTGCCCGCAGCAAGTGGTATTCAACGCTGCGGGTAAATATGGTGTCCGCCGCTGCTAGCGGCACTCTCTTCTTTGTGCTCTGTTCGCCAGGCCGCTGCGGGTTAGTAACTGGTTGATTGCGGTCTCTGATCTCTTCACTGGACTCCCTGAACCGGTCTTTGAGGGTCAAAAGTTGGGTGACAAATTTTGCACCAACACCCACATCGTGTATGTGAGTTAATGTGTCCATGTATTTCTGATATAATGCCCCTATGAGGATGAATAAAATACATTGTCTATTATCTTTTTTACTTTCTAACACCTATCAATACAGAGAATTTCTTAAGCCTTGTTGGTAGCAGGTTAATCGTGTTACTTATCTATCCAATACTTAAGTCACCATGTGATGTTGGGAATTTTTGCCATGTTCCTTCTGCTTCAACTAAATCCTTCTTATACTGGGTTTCTAGGTCTTGAAGTTCAAGTTCATCCTTTTGCTCGGCTATGAGTTTTTCTGCTTGGGCGAGTGAGACTCGCAACGTATGGATGTCATGACTTAGGCAGGGGCAGAGTTGGAGGTCGCTGCAGGAATTGGTAATTGACTATATGTTGTATCTGGCTATTCAGGAAGGCAAAATGCCCGACAAAACATTCGATGATGTCATTAAAAATTCTAGTTTCCTGCAATTTCACCAAATATTTAACAAACATTGCTTTTATGATGTTACAATGCGGCTAGTACATAATTGTAGGTTGCTGATGGCGGGGTAGACGATAAAGGGAAGGGTCCAAAGGCTAGGTGGTTATTGCTAGCCATGGAGTTGTAAACAAATATTAATCACTGTTAGGACCACTAGTTGAAGTTGTGTCACAAAGCTTAATACTTGTTATTTCTCTATCAATATTACACCGAAGGGTGTTGATGAATCTTATAATATCTACGGCGTCTCTAAATAAGTTGTTATTAATTGGCCACAACTTTTGTCGACTTTACATATGTAGAGCCTATTTTCACTTAAGTAATATATCTAGGAAGTTAGTCCATCTTTTATAACGAAGTTTTAATTATTGCGGTTATAGTAAAATTTCAATATTGCCTCCCAATCAGTTGTAACTAATATTTCTTTTTTGTTGAGGATGAAGAGGCGAAAGGAATCTAGACCATAGCATACTGAGAAAAATTTCTTAGTCAATACTACTATACATACCTTGTTCTTTAAATTTCCCACTACTATATCGACAAATATTTTCATATATCGTGGGAGAATATTTATGTTGTTTACATTTTAAGACCACGCCCCAGCAAGTTTCGCATCCATCGGTTTCGATTAATAAGTAGTCATTATCTAACGGTAATTTTAGTGTGGGGAGGTGTTTGACTTTTCCTTTTATTTTTGCAATTTGGTTAAGATCATCTACGTTAGATTCTTTGTTGGTTCCTTTTATTTTACTATAGTGTGGTACTGCTAATTTTCCCAAATCCTTTGTAAATGGTCTTGCATAATTAACGAGGCCGAGAAATTGTTGCAATTGTTTAATAGTATATATAGGTGGAAAATCTAATACCCTTTTACTAATATGTTCTTGTAGTTTGATTTGCCCTTGTCCTAGTTCAGCGCCTAGAAATTCAATATTTTGGTTGAAAATTTGAGTTTTTATCGTCCTAATAACTAGCCATTATTTCATGAACTCAGCTGGGACTAATTTCAAGTGACTAATGTGCTCTTCTTTCATTTTATAATGCATGAGTATGCCATCAATGTAAGCACTGGTAAATGATTGGTATTTATTAAAAAAGTTATCCATTTTTGTTGAAGATTCTAGGGGCATTCTTAAGGCCAACAGGTGTGACTAACCATTCATAGTGCTCTAAATAGCAAATGAAAGTTGTCCAAGTGATACTATCAGGATGCCTTCGGACTTGCCAGAAGCAGGATTTTAAGTCAAACTTCTAAACACATAATGTTTCTAGATACTATTAATTAATTCAATTTTATCTGAGATGTTATATGCATCGTTTATAGTATTATCATTTAGCCGTCGGTAATCAATCACCATTCTGAATTCCAAAATTTTCCAAGGTCCGCCTCATGGCATCCAAGTTGAAAGATTTCTCTCTAACAACTTCACTATGTTTATTGACAATGAAGGCAGGACATTTATATAGGCTAGTACTTCGTCGAATTACATAAAATATGCATTTTAAATTCATTAATATTGTCATTAGCCGCATCTACTTTCTTGGAGATGATGCGCAATGTTCACCCAGAAGTCGACAATCACCTCCTCCAAGTCGATCGATCCAGGTGCCCATATCAACCAGGGCGGTTTTCTTGGCATGTTCACGTGAACTACCATCCAGGAGTCCGCGCGGACTCCTGGATGGTGACGGCCCGGAGCCGCGCAACCTCTAATCTGGGAGTCTGCGCGGACTCGCTTTCGATGGCAGACTGAGGCCGCGCGACCTCCCGTCTGGGTGTGCGTGGACTAGCTTTTGGTGACTGTCCGAGGCCGCGCGACTTCCTGTCTGGGAGTCTGGGTGAACTCGCTTTTGGTGACCGCCTGAGGTCGCACCTCACGTCAGGGAGTCCGTGCGGATTCACTTTCGGTGACCGCCAGAGGTCGCACGACCTCTTGTCAGGAAGTCCGCGCGGACTCACTTTCGGTGACCGCCCGAGGTCGCGCGACCTCCCGTCTGGGAGTCCACGCGGACTTGCTTTCGGTGACCGCCAGAGGCCGCGCGACCTCCCGTCCGGGAGTCCACGCACTCACTTTCGGTGACCGCATGGCCTCCCTTTTACAGGCAGCCTGGCTTTCCTAAGCCTGCCCGTCCAGGAAGCCTCTGATTCCTATAAATAAGGGCTAGATCCCGACCAGAAGGGAGCAAGACGAAGAGCACCAAATCTAGTGAACTCACAAGAGCCTGGGCGAGCTCTACACAAGAGCCTGGGCGAGCTCTACACAAGGTCTTGGGCGAACTCCCCTTTTGAGTCTTCGAGAGCAGCTTGGGTGAGCACTCCTCCGAGACCGCGAGCTCACCACAACAGGCTATTTTTTACTATTTCCAACATGTAACTTGATGTAATACAAGATTTAAATCAATAAAATCACCCGCAACAAAGAGTTTCCATCGCGGGAAATCTGGTCTCTCCATCCGCGGCACCCCCTCTCCCACTTATTCATTCGTGACTCGGAGTAGTCGTCCATTCAACAGCACCACATACCCTTCCATTCAAGTTACGTGGACTTGGTGGCATTTTTGGCACCAACAGAACAATTGCACGACCTTCAGATCTTGAGTGGTCGTTGAACAGCGAGTTGCAATGGACATGCGGGATCTAGTTCAGAATCGCATCCAAACTTCAAACAAGCATAATTTTGATCCGGTCCTGTAATTCCTTTTTTGTAAATGTCTCAGAGTTCTCCACCCACCGACAAACCGGGTGAACTGGTTTGAGCTCGTTTTGTGCTCTCAGATAACTCAAATTCAATCCCATTTAAAAGTTATCATGACTTTTCTCTTTTGGCAGTTCCAAGAACAGCTTATGGATAGACAGTATATGTCATGGAAGTCATCTGAAATTTGAAAACCCTTCCAATGATCCACAAATACATGTCAGAAGGAGCTACTTCGACCTCCTACCGACCGCAGCTACTTGCTTTTCAAGACAAGTTGATTCTATGACTAAGGGTGCGGCGACTACTAATGAGAAGTCATCTAATGACCATGTTGAACACATGTTGCGACCTGACGCAGACGAGTTTGAAAGTGGAGGTTAGATCTTAAATTAACTCTAGAGGGGGGTGAATAGAGTTTAAAACTTTTTCCCTTAGTTTTATTGCGGAATTAAAAATAGTGATATATATATGTGTATAGAGAGTGAGTAATAAAAACTGAAATAGAAAATCAACACAGCACAATACAGAAAAGAAATCAAACACATAAGACACAAGGAGCTATAGTAGTTCCCCACTAAACTTGGGTACGTCTACTCTTCTACCACCCTTGGTAGGAATCCACTAGGATTTTTGATCAGGTGCCCTCACACCAATGAGCTTTTGATAAGGTGCCCAAAAAAAAATCAACTAGATTTTTTGATCAGGTGTCTTGCCACCAATGGGGTAAACTTTTGAAGGGAGCTTTAACCATGTACAAGATGGGGTAAGGAAGGTTAGAATGTTCTTCTCTGTCAAGAATCTGAGAGAAGACACAAGATATTGATGATGAAAGCTCCCCGTCTGATGAAAGTATTTGACAGTTGGTGGAGAAGCTTTCTCTTGAATGAAGATCTTTCTGTAGCAGATGAATCTGAGAGAATGAATTCTTCAGAATATTGTTGCTCTTTTGAAGATCTGAACTTGCAGCAGAGATCTGAGAGAGAGAGAGAGATCTTGAAGATGTTGTTCTCAGAGAAATGGAGATGCTGCTTGAGGAAGAAGAAGACTGAATATGTTTTTGGCTAAGTGTTCTTCTTCTTCTTCTTCTTCTCTGTATTCTTGTTGTAACCTTTCTCTGTATTCTGAAAGAATATTTTTTGAATTCTGTCGAATTAGAGAGACAATAAACTATGTCTTGATATCTTCTATCTTTGGAATAGAATAATCAGAATTTAATTCTTTCTTGGAACTGCAACAGAGACCAAACGACTTTTGCAGGTCCTTTAATTCCTTAGCCGTGAAATATTCCTTTGCATTACTTGTCAACGGCTATCTTTGTCTTGGAATAAAGGAAAGAAAGGAATATAATAACTGAATATAATATCCTTACTTATCTGACTTGAATACGTCCAAAGATATTTGAATAGATCCGTTAAAGTTGTCGATCTGTGTTCAGAGAACTGACAAATAACTGATATTTAAGTACTAAATAATCTGGAGACTGTATTTGTCAATCTGAGCTTCAGTAAAAAATTTGTCGAGCGCTGACTGGAATTCGTCGAGCACTGCCCTGAGAAAGTCGAGCGTTGGGACTGGCTATAATTCTTCATCTGCTGAGAACAATTCATCGAACGCCGATAGCAGTTCGTCAAACGCTGAGAACTTGATTTTCCTTAAGTTCTAGCTAATCTAACAGCCTAAAAACTTGACCCTTAAACTATACAATGAGGCCAACTTGATCCTAGTCAACATATAGTGATCCTAGCCCAAATTAGTAATAGGGTTGTTGCAACAATCTCCCCCTATTTGGGTTAGGACACTATTTGACAATCATTCAAATAATAATCAACAGAAAGACAAACAGCAGAGCATAAATATATCTGACAGAATTTAAATGCTTCAGCAGATAAATTAAAACAAAGTGCTCTGAGTTTAGAAACATTACAGTCATAATAAAATCAAGAAATTAAGAACTTTTGTCCTTTTTGGAGGAGGGCTTGAAGATGATCTGTCTATTTGGATTTTCTGCTTCCTTCTTGCTTATATAAAGATCTTCAGCTCCCAGCATGGTTTGAGATTTACCTTCTATAACCACTGCTGCTGGATGCTTCTTTAAATATTCTTCAGCATTGAAGATGTGCTTGGAGCCATACCTTTCAAATTCTAGCTTTCTGAACTCTGACAATGTTGAAATATGAGAGTAATCTTTTCCTTCAGCCTTTGCTTTGTTGATCTGAGCTGTTGCAGTAAATTCTCTGAATCTAGCCATCTGAGCTATCTTTTCTGCATCTGACTCAACTGGGGAAGGAGGCCTATCATCAGATATTTGAGGCTTGCACTCTGAAGAAACTTTTCTGGTAGAACTTGAGGGAGGTCTTGATGACCTGGAACTTTGAGAACCACTAGAACTAGCTGGTCTCCTTGATTGTTGAGGAATAAACTTCTGAGAGGAAGAAGAGAATGTTGCTGAACCTGCTGCCGGAGGAGGAGGAGGATGATTATATTTGACAGGGTTGTCAGAATAATAACCAGTCTTCCTCATCTTCTTTCTTCTCTTGTTCTCATTCCTGGAAAATTTCATCCAGTCTGGGGTATCTTTATCAAGAGGAATATTATGAAGGATATAATAAGGAATATCATTATTTGAACTTGGAGGCTTAGGGACAACCTTTGACTTTGCTTTCCTTTTCTTTCTTTTCTTGGATGATGAATCATCAGAATCACTATCATCTTCATTAGAATCAGAAGATTGAATTGGGTCATCATACAAGTCATTGATCAATTTAAGAGCTTTAACTCTTTGCTCTTCAGCTTCATAAGCTGCATCTTCTGCTTTCCATATTTCATCAAAATCTGGAATAGCTGAATCATCAAAAACAAAAACTGGAACATCAAAACTCTTGAGAATTTCTTCTGAAACTACAACTGATTGTTCTGCTTGAAATGGAGCTTGAGTTTGAATTTGAACTGGAACTTCAAAATTCTTGAGAAACTCTTTCAACACAACTTTATCTATAGGAGCAGTATATGGAACTATTGCTTTTGAATATTCTTGATACTTTGGCAGATTTGAGAAAACTGAATTAAACTTAGATAGCAAAGAAATAATATCTAGAGAGGGATGAATATAGATATTATTTATCTCTTCTATAACTGGAATTTCTGAAACTGTAAATAAATCAATCATTTCTGAATCATACTCTGAAACTGAATCTGCAAAAACTGGAGCTTCTGCTGCTTCTGGAGCTTCTTCATGAGACATCTCCCCCTGCCTAGCTTCAGGGATACCTGAATCTAGGCCCCTAGAAGAAGGGACAGAATGAGAGGAAGGGAATGAAGACATTTTAGCAGATAGATCAGAAATGGCTTGAAGAACTGGAGCAAATTTTGCATCCAGGATGGTATCTAGCTTAGGAAGAATATTAAGAACTGGAGCAAGTTTTGCATCCAGGAGTTGGTCTAGCTTGGGAAGAATGTGATCAAGGATTTGATCAGCCACAGATGAGAAATTGAGATAGATGAATTCTGGTGGATTGGATGATGGTGCAGAAGAGGATGGAATGGAGGTTGGTACAAAAATGTTTGTGACATGAGCAGATTGTTGAGGGGTGTTTTGATGGATAGGACATGAATGGTGGATGGGTGACTCGTGGTCATCATGTATGGGAGATAGAGGTGGAGAAGTGTGAGGAGGCAGAAGGTCAAATGAAGGAGGGGGAATGTCATTTGTAGGTGTTGGAGAATTTGGAGTAGGAGTTTGTGCAGGGGAAATATGCTGAGTAGGTGGAGGTGGGAGAGGAGGAGAAGAAACAGGAGAAGGAACTTCTGGAAGGGTTGAGGGAGTGACTGATACAGTCCTAGTGTCTTCAGAAGCTTGCCTTACTGATCTGGGATTCTTCTTTGGAATCACCCTGTCCCACTTGGCAAAGAGAGCTGAGGTCAGCCTCTTGCTTGCATTTATTGTCACTTTGGGAGAGACCAAAAGATCTTGGTGTCTTTCCTACAGAACAATGCCTATAACTCTTCCTAAACAAACATTATCCTTAGAAACCTTCTTCTTAATTAACTCAAAAAGAACTGATCCCCAATTCAGTTTCTTCTTTTCCATCAAGGCCACCATCAAAAGAAATTGGTGCCTGTTAATGTAATCATGAACAGATGTCTAGCCAAACAAGACTTTTCCAACAATATCAGACAAAAACTTGTATTCCATGGACAAGTTTTTCTTCAACAAATGGTTAGGGTTTCCATTTGAGTGACCCATCTTAACCAAAGCATCATCAAACTCAACAGAGCTTAACTCTAAGTCATCATCACCATTTACAAAGCCAAAAACTTCAGATAGAATATTTGGGGTTAGAAGAACCTGATGTCCTGATATAGTTCCCGATAAACTTTCATCATCTGCCCTAGCAGTGTAAACCCATTCTTTGATTTCTGCAATATGTAGCTTTGTCCTTGTGCTCATGAACTTTTTCATCTGTTGTTCCTCGAAAAGTTGAAGAATGTCTTTGAAAACTTGGTCTGACTGAGCAAACGATTCCATATCGATGTCGAATCCTGCGTCAAACTTCATGGAATAAAGAGCGGCTTGAGAAATCGCCATTGAAACCTGCAAGAGAGAAAAAGATCAAGTGCAGAGAGGAACTGGAGGGAAAGCGATTTCTGTAGGCGCAAACTTAGAGAGAAATAAAAATGAGATTAAATAGAAAGATCGGAGAAGGGGGCGCATTCGTGGAGCGATGTTCGGCAAAAACCTAATAAAAGCAGAAGTCGAAAAGACTTTAGGTCTCCGTCAGACAGCGTTCGACAAATATATCTTTTTCGTCGACCACGGTTCGACAGGTGAGATTTTCTTTATCGATTCTGAAGTTAAAAGGTTTCGTCGACCACCGTTCGACAAATGATTCAAATTCGTCGTCCTCCGTTCGACGAATTGAGGGGATAAATAGAAATTTAATTTTTTTAACAGATTGAATCTCCATCTATCATTCCTATCTGATTTATAAAGAAGATATTCTTCTTTTCATCCAAGGGCTTGGTGAAAATGTCAGCTCTTTGCAAATCAGTAGAAATAAATTGTAGGCAAATTTTATTTTTATCCACATTATCCCTAAGGAAGTGGTGCCTAATTTCTATGTGTTTAGTCCTACTATGGAGAACTGGATTTTGTGTTATAGATATTGCACTAGTATTGTCACAAAATATAATTGAATTATTTAAGTTGACACCATAGTCTAGGAGCTGATTTTGTATCCACAATATCTGTGAGTAGCAACTGCCTGCAGCTATATATTCAGCTTCAGCTGTTGATGTAGACACAGATGTTTGTTTCTTACAAAACCAAGACACAAGCCTATCACCAAGAAACTGACACGTTCCTGATGTGCTTTTCCTGTCTACTCTGCATCCAGCATAATCTGAATCTGAGAATCCAGTTAATTCAAATTCAGATATTGTTGGATACCAAAGTCCTAGATTATGGCAACTCTTTATATATCTCAAAATTCTTTTTAATAAAATTAGGTGAGATTCTTTGGGGTTAACTTGGAATCTAGCACAAATACATGTAGCAAACATTATATCAGACCTACTAGCTGTTAAATAAAGTAAGGAGCCAACAATTGCTCTATATACTTTCTGATCAACAGGTTTCCCTGATTCATCAGCATCAACAACAGCATTAGAGGGCATGAGTGTTTTCATGGTGGAAGAATCAGACATACCAAATCTTTTCACTAATTCTTTATCATACTTAGATTGAGATATGAAGATTTCATTTGGAGTTTGCTTCACTTGAAGACCAAGGAAGTATGATAGTTCACTCATACTACTCATTTCAAATTTCGATTGCATTAGATTAGAAAATCTTTTGCATAAATTTGAATCAGTAGAGCCAAAAATAATATCATCTATATATATTTGAACTAGCAAAGTTTGATTTTTATGTATCCTGAAAAATAAGATTTTATCTACATGCCTCTACAGAAATTGTTTTCCAAAAGAAAACTAGCTAAAGTCTCATACCATGCTCTGGGAGCTTGCTTGAGGCCATAGAGAACTTTCTTAAGCTTAAATACAGAAGAGGAATGAGTTGGAGAGATGAAACCTGGTGGTTGTTCTACATAGACTTCTTCTTTGATTTCTCCATTTAGAAATGCACTCTTCACATTCATTTGATATACCTTGAACTTCTTATATGCAGCAAATGCAAGAAAAATTCTGATTGCTTCAAGTCTTGCAACATGAGCAAAGGTCTGATCATAATCAATCCCTTCTTCCTGTGAATATCCTTGGGCTATCAATCTTGCTTTATTTCTCACAATATTGCCTTGTTCATCTAGCTTGTTCCTGAAGACCCATTTAGTGTCAATGACTGGATGGTCCTTTGGTCTTGGAACCAAATCCCAAACCTTGTTCCTTTCAAATTGGTTGAGCTCCTCTTGCATTGCAATAATCCAATTTGGATCTTGTTCTGCATCTGTTATAGTTTGAGGTTCAACTTGTGATAGGAAACAAGTATGCATCTGATTTTGGTGTAGTTGATGCCTTGCTTGAACACCTGCTGAAATATCTCCAATCACTTGTGATATTAGGTGATCTCTAACTGTGATGTGGTCAACAGTTGGAGCTGGTTCAGCAATAGTATCTTCTTGGGGAATTTATTCAGCTGTCACTTGAATTGATTTGTCAGCAAGATCTACTGGATGATCTTCTTTTTCACTATCTTCAAGTGTTTGAGTTGTTGAAAGTAAAGAATCTCTTTTCTCTAGATTTAGCTCACTTAGCTCTTCACATAGATCTGATACCTGCAAAGTATTTATGGTAGATGTGGTATTCCTCTCCTCATTTAACAGGTTAGTTTCATCAAAATAAACATGCATGGACTCCTCTATCTTAAGAGTAGATTTGTTGTAGACTCTATATGCTTTACTAGATAGAGAGTATCCAAGGAATATGTCTTCAGCTGCCTTAGCTTCAAACTTCCTTAGATATTTCTTATCATTGTTATGCACATAGCATTTACAACCAAAAATCTTAAAATAGCTAACCTTAGGCTTTTTATTCTTGAGTAGTTCATAGGGAGTTTTACCCTTAAGTTTATGTATCAGGCTTCTATTCAACACATAATTTGCTGTGTTCACTGCCTCTGCCCAAAAAGAGAGTGGCAAATAAGCATCAGCAAGCAATGTAGTTGCTGATTCAATTAGTATTCTATTTTTCCTTTCAGCTACCCCATTTTGTTGAGGGCTTCTGGGAGCAGAGAAACACTGTCTGATCCCTTCTTTTCCACAGAATTCTCTCATCAGAAGAGACTCAAACTCAGTGCCATGATCACTTCTGATCAATGCAACTACAGTAGAGTACTCATTCTTGATGGACCTGAGAAAGTCTGTTAGAACTTTGAAGTTGTCAGACTTGTTCCTAAGAAAGAACACCCAAGTGAATCTTGAGAAGTCATCTACAATAACTAGAGAATAATGCTTCCCTCCTAAGCTCTGTATAGCAGTAGGTCCAAAAAGATCTAAATGCAGCAAATACAGAATCATAGGTGAATCACTCTTGGATAAAGATTTGAAACTACTTCTAGTCTGCTTACCTAACTGACAAGCCCTGCAAAGTCTTTCCTTCATGTATGAACCAGAAGGCAGTCATCTGACAAGATTGTCCTTAGAAAGCTTAGAGATATTTCTAAGGTTAATGTGTCCAAGCCTTTTATGTCATAATTCATTTGTCTTACTTATTGAATTAAATAGACAGATGTCTGAATTGGCAGAGTCAAAATTGACTAGATAAATGTTTCCTTGTCTAATACCAGATAATACATTTATGTTTTTATTATTGGTAATAAAACATTGAGAAGGGTTAAGGGTTACCTGATAACCTTCATCACATAACTGGCTTGTGCTGATGAGGTTGTGCTTGAGACATTTGACATATGATACTTCTTTGAAGGTGACTGCTCCAATCTTGACTTGTCCATATCCTTTTGTCTGTCCACAGTTGGAGTCTCCAAAGACAACTTTGGGTCCAAGCTTTGCCTTATAATTGCTCAGGTTGGCCTTGTTTCCTGTCATATGCTTTGAGCATCCACTATCCAAGTACCAATATTCTTTTATCTTTGGATAGTTGTGTACCTGCAAAGACAGAAAAAAAAACTAGTTTTTGACCCAGACTACCTTGGGTCCTTTTGTCTTACCACAATATTCAGAAATAAAGGACATTTCAGGCTGATCCTTATAGCCTTGTGGATGATATCTCCTTGGAGGTATTATCCATTCAGTGAAAGAATTTTTAGTTTGTTTTGAATTAGAATTCTTGAAATTTTCTGTATAGTATCTGTTCGACGAATTTGGGTAAGTTCGTCGTGATGGATCGTGATGCTACAACACGTCGATCGCCGTTCGACGAATGTACATGATTTCGTCGAGCGCCGTTCATGTAATAACTATACTGAAAATCTGTTTTCAGTTTTCGTCGATCTTCGTTCGACAAATTGAAGTCTTTTCGTCGAGCTCCGTTCGACGAATTCTTCTGAATTCTTTTATTCATAACAGACTTGTTTGAAATATCTTTATTTGCTTCTACAGCCTCTTTGCTTTTAGCAGAAATGAATTTTATAGGTGTAGAAAGTATGTTCTTCTTAATTAGATGTGGCTCACTTGATGAAGCACCCAAGCCTAGTTTGCTATTAAGTCTAGCATTTACTGTGCTTGTAATGTCCATCAGTTTGATGCTTCTCCCATTTAGGGATTCTTCAATCTTTTTTGCTTCAGACAACTTGCTCTCAATGAGAACAATATGTTCTCTGGAGGCAGACAAATCTTTCTTAAGATTTACATTTTCCTCACTTATATTTTTCATTTCAACTAGCTTACTTCTGAGTGAGATTATTTCTTTCTCAGATTTTAGTAAGTCTAAGCAAAGAACCTTGAATTCAGTTTTGAATTCAACTGAAGTAAAATCAAAGTTAGATATTACCTGATCTGCATCATCTTCTGCTTCTAGTTCTGATCCTTCTTCATCAGAATTGTTGGCTGAGGCATTGATTGTCATCATGCAAAAGTTCTTCTCTTCTTCATTATCTTCATCATCACTGGATGATGATGCATTTCCTGACTCACTGCCTGAGTCATAAATTGTCATCAGGCACTGATCATTTTCTTTTATTTCTTCTTCATCATCTGAAGAGCTGGATGACTGATCTGATTCAGTTTCACTCCAAGATTCTGCTACAAATTCTCTTCCCTTCTTTTTGTGTTTGTGAGAGGAAGACCTGCTGGAGTTTCTTTTCTCTTCTTTGTCCTTTTTCTTTTCTTTCTTCTGGTTTTCTGGACAGTCTGGTGCAATATGTCCTGGTTTCCTGCAACCAAAACATATAATTTCTTTAGAATTGTTTTTGTCATACCTTGGCTTTTCATAGCTTCTGGATGACTTTTTCCTGAAATCTTTTCTTGCCATCTTGTAGAATCTTTTGGCAAACAGACTCATCAACTCCTCATTGTCAGGAGTCTTTCCTTCTTCTTCTGTAGCTTTGAAGGCAATATTCATGTCCTTCTTTGTTGAAGAGGTGCTCACTTGTTCAGCTTCCCTTGTCTTGATGAGTTGCTCATAGGTGAGTTTTCCTAGCAGTGTCTCAGTAGTTATCTCACTAAGACTTCTGGCTTCCTTGATAGGCCAGATCCTAGAGTCTCAAGTGTTGGGGAAGCACATTAGGATTTTGTCATTGATCTCAGTTAATGAGATTTCCTTGTCCAGTGTTCTGAGTTCACTTATGATTACACTTAATCTAGTGTACATATCTGCAACTGATTCTTTTTCACCCTTCTTGAAGTTCTCATACAGAGAGATCAAGTGAGATCTTCTGTCCTTTCTTTCATCAGCAGAGCCTGCAACTATATTGTTGAGAGAGGTCCATATCTCTCTAGCTGAGGTGCAATCCACCACTTTCTGAAATATGTCATCAGACATTGTTTGAGCCAGAATGTTCATGGCTTTTGCATCAGCATTCCTTTGCTTTTTCTGTTCTTCTGTCCATTCAGGAGGTGGGACAGCATTGTTGGCAGTTGTGGTTTCAGCACTAGTTGTTGCTGTGGGAGCTGGAGGTCCTGTCAAAATCACATTAAAAATTTCTTCATCAATTGAGTTCATATAAAGCCTAATCCTTGCTTTCCACAGTGCAAACTTACTGAGATTGCACATAAGAGGTCTTGTGCTTGAATACTCTTTGTTTTGTGTCATGAGTTTTTAACAGAAACTAAATAAAATAAAAACTCTAAAAGAATTTAAGATCTAATTGATCTTTGTGATTCAGGTGTTAGCCTGTAAAGAATCAACTTCCTCTGATACAAATTGAAAGTGGAGGTTAAATCTTAAATTAACTCTAGAGGGGGGGGGGGGGGGGGGTGAATAGAGTTTAAAACTTTTTCCCTTAGTTTATTGCGGAATTAAAAATAGTGATATATATATGTGTATCTCTGTGAGTAATAAAAACTAAAATAGAAAATCAACACAGCACAACACAGAAAAGAAATCAAACACAGAATACACAAGGAGCTATAGTAGTTACCCACTAAACTTGGATACGTCTACTCTTCTACCACCCTTGGTAGGAATCCACTAGGATTTTTTGATCAGATGCCCTCACACCAATGAGCTTTTGATAAGGTGCCCAAAAACAAACTAGATTTTTTGATCAGGTGTCTTGCCACCAATGTGGTAAACTTTTGAAGGGAGTTTTAACCCTGTACAAGATGGGGTAAGGAAGGTTATAATGTTCTTCTCTGTCAAGAATCTGAGAGAAGACACAAGATATTGATGATGAAAGCTCCCCCTGTCTGATGGAAGTATTTGACAGTTGGTGGAGAAGCTTTCTCTTGAATGAAGATCTTTCTGTAGCAGATGAATCTGAGAGAATGAATTCTTCAGAATATTGTTGCTCTTTTGAAGATCTGAACTTGCAGCAGAGATCTGAGAGAGAGAGAGAGATCTTGAAGATGTTGTTCTCAGGGAAATGGAGATGCTGCTTGAGGAAGAAGAAGACTGAATATGTTTTTGGCTAAGTGTTCTTCTTCTTATTCTTCTTTGTATTCTTGTTGTAACCTTTCTCTGTATTCTGAAAGAATATTTTTTGAATTCTGTCGAATTAGAGAGACAGTAAACTCTGTCTTGATATCTTCTATCTTTGGAATAGAATAATCAGAATTTAATTTTTTCTTGAAACTGCAACAGAGACCAAACGACTTTTGCAGGTCCTTTAATTCCTTAGCCGTGAAATATTCCTTTGCATTAATTGTCAACGGCTATCTTTGTCTTGGAATAAAGGAAAGAAAGGAATATAATAGCTGAATATAATATCCTTACTTATCTGACTTGAATACGACCAAAGATATTTGAATAGATCCGTTAAAGTTGTCGATCTGTGTTCAGAGAACTGACAAATAACTGATATTTAAGTATTAAATAATCTGGAGACTGTATTTGTCGATCTGAGCTTCAGTAAAGAATTTGTCGAGCGCTGGCTGGAATTCGTCGAGCACTGCCCTGAGAAAGTCGAGCGCTGGGACTGGCTATAATTCTTCAACTGCTGAGAACAATTCGTCGAACGCCGATAGCAGTTCGTCGAACGCTGAGAACTTGAATTTTCCTTAAGTTCTAGCTAATTTAACAGCCTAAAAACTTTACCCTTAAACTATACAATGGGGTCAACTTGATCCTAGTCAACATATAGTGATCCTAGCCCAAATCAGTAATAGGGTTGTTCCAATAGAGTTCTCCAACCCTACTCGCGAGTTCCATAAGGTGATAGTGAGTCCTCGTCCTCGGAGAGTTAATGAATTTGCATATCCTTCAAAAGAAGAAGACCCTCCACCCTTTTCAGATGTCATTCGTTGGGCACCAGTTCCAATTGGGTTTAAAGAGCCTTGTCTTTCTTAATTCACAGGAGAAAAAGATCCAACCTGTTATTTATAGGATGTTGGGAAAAACCCCTTTTGATTTAACTTAACAAATTAACTATAAGTGATTTTACTTCTTAGGTTTATTACCCACATTGTATAGTAAGGGTAATCTGGTCATTAGATGTCTTAGGATGTCACACTCAAACTTAGAGTGTTAAGACCAAGTCAAGGCAAGCTTAAATTCAGTTAAGTTAAGACTTACGTCCAATACAAGTCGACGCAACTTCGACTTGATATCGACGCAACTCTGAGTTGATGTCGAAGCAGATCATTCCGCCTGTCGAAGTATAAGTCAAGTCGACGGAACGTCGAAAGGTACTCGATGCAGAAGATAGAGCTTGTCGAAGCCATCTAACAAGTCGACGCAATGTCAACTACAATTCGACGCATAAGTTAAGAGAGCAAGTCCAATGCTTCAACTCGACGGGTACGTTGATAAGATATCGACGTAACGTCGACATCTGAGTTCATCCAAAGCTAAGAAGAAATTCGAAGCCACGTCGATAAGAACTCAGAGGTGCGTCGACATGAAGGTTGATAAAGTCGACGCAGCGTTGAATACAGTAAAAAAAAGAGAGTTTTTCCAGCTGTCTTTTTGGGACCTCTTTAGAAGGACCACCAGACTAGAGACAGTTCACCAACGGCTCGTTTGTTGCCAAGAATAGAATGAAGCATTCCAGGACACAACAAATCACTTTTGGAAGTTATTCAAAATGGATTGACGGGTCGAGAACAAAAGAAGAAAGGAAATTTGGTGAATTCTTTTCCAGAACAAGCCAAGAGGAGAAAGACTTTTGAAAATACAATCATACATCATAAGTATGCAAATAGAGGAGAAGAAAAAGTAGAACAAATATTACATTCTTCTGCCTGCCGATTAGAGTCGTCTTCTTCTTCCTCATCAAACTCTAAAAGACAGATTCACAGAAGAACTCTCTCTGCACAGGAATATACACTGTTGCTTCTTCTTCAACATAATATAACAGCAGAACTACTACAAGTGCAAAGAGAAAAAGGATCAAGTAAAACAACCCTTGCAAATCATCACTATCATAAGCAAAGGTTCATCAAATCAGATCCAGTGAAAGAAAGCCAAAAGCATCAACAAAGCTTCTGAAGAATTCTGAGAACAGAATTTTTTCCTTCTCCCTCTCATCTTCTCCTTATTATTTCCTTTACTTGTACAGAGTTTTAAGAATCTCTCTTCCAAAGGATTCAGTGGTTCAAGATCTCCTTAGCAAAAGATCTGAGTGGTTCAAGATCTCTTTAGCAAAAGATTTGAGTGGTTCAAGATCTCCTTATCAAAAGATCTTTAGTTCTAAGAGTCTCCTTAGCAAAAGACTCAAGCACAGGTTGTGCAATCCTACCAGGGAGGTAGAAGAGGGGACTACCCACATTTTGGGGAACCTCTATAAAAATCTTGTGTCTTCTGTGTTGTGCCTTTTCTGTGCTATCTCTTTTATAGCTTATTGTTTTTCTGCTTTATATTTACAATATTTATTTATTCTGTGCTAGTTTTGTTTAGTGCATAATACCTTAGTATTTTATTGTATGCATAGTTAGGGTAAATATATTTTAAATCTCTATTCACCCCCCCCCCCCCCTCTAGAGAATTCTCAGAGACAAACTGTGCACTTTTAATTGGTATCAGAGAAGGTTGCGGGTTCGAGGTCGGGGGGCGCTGATTAAATCTTGAAATTTCTCTACATGTGTGGGTCCCGACAGGTCAGGCGGACGCGGCCATGTGAAAAGTCACCTCTGAGCCATGTGGAGCACCTCTGAGCTTGCGGGTCGTGTTGGACGCTGGGGGGGGGGGGATTGTTGGGTACAGCGTTCCTTCACTTGACCCATAGCGCCTTTCCTACTTCCTTAAAGAAAAAGTAGTGCCCTTCCCATCAATCTGGGCTTTTCGGATAGTTGGTTGCGCTTGATCCTACATAGGATTTCGAGTCTGCAATCCTTCTTCGATACCCATCTGATGGCATCCGTTGCAAACTATTGTCCATGACCCTTAATTGGAAAACTAGGGATTGGTTTTATAAATTACCATCCCGATCTATCAACTCTTTTGCAAATTTCCGAAGAGAACTACTACTACGATTTGCCACCACGAAGAAAAAAAGAGAAGTTCTCCAACAGTTTTTCAAATCAAACAAGGCGAATCTGAAACTCTTTGCCACTATATTGATAGATTCCAAGAAGAAACTCTTGACATCGATGACGTTGATCAAAAGATGTATCAAATTGCCTTAATATGCGGACAGCAAGAAGGGTTGTTCAAATTTGAAGTGAGTTGCAAGCCGCATAAGTCCTATGGAGACCTCATCAGTAGGCCAACCGCTTCATCGAAGAAGAAAATACAAACTTGAGTTTATCTCCTCTCTTACCAAAATGATGCGTCAACAGCAGGAGAATTCACGTCATGATCACCCTTCTGCTGGTTATGTAAACCATATTTTTGAATGCCATCAAGAGTTATATCCGCCTATGCCACAACATGGGATGTACTCCCGTCATCGACATCCATCTGCACCACAACATTTCCAACAAATAAGACAGTCACAGTCTCGTTCTTTTACTTCGGATATATCTCCACAACCTTCGTTACAAGACATGTCATATGCATCTACTCGGGCTCATCCTAGCAGGTTGTATGCTCCTCCCCACGCATACAAGCAAAATGATTCTCAAAAAGAATATAGAGAAGGAAGTTCGTCAAATTATTCAGAAGGATCCTGATTTTAGAAGACCTCCCCTTCTACGACCTGATAATGGGAGCCGCAACAAGGATTTCTTTTGTCAATACCACATGAATTGGCCATGATACAAAAAAGTTCTGAGCTCTTCGTGGTGGAGAAATTGCTAATGGAAGGCAAGCTAAAAGAATGCATTGCTTAAAAATCAAATAACAAATCTTCTCTAGCAAAGGGCAAATACTCAGTCGAAGCATGTTCTTTCAAAAGGAAGGAGTACATGAAATAAAAATGAGAAGAAATTTACAACGACAATTTATTTCAGCCAACATCAATCATAACCGAGGTTTTTCGATGGTTAGATTCGTCTACCCAAAACTTTATATCAATCACTCTTGTATTCTTTTCAAATATCTACTTAAATCCACTTTAAATTGAGATCGTTGGCCTATAAACCCACCATGGCCACATCCTACTAGAACTGCTCGTGGATGTATAGTGGTTGCCCCGATCTAATCTCGCAGAGGACTTAAAGCATTGTATTCCCTAAAGGCTCTCACCAGTAACTACAAACATCGTCGAATTGAAGCATCGTTGGGTTGTAACCCACAATGACCACATCTAGCTAGAATGCTCGCGGATGTATAGTGGTCGCCATGATCCAATCTCCTGTGATGGTTTGTAGTTACCTGGATCTCACACCGGCATCTGTCGCACCTCGCCATAGGATTGATTGCTATAACAGCCACTACAATTGGCTTCGCTGGAAATGCCCGTGATTCACATATGTGGTCTGTTGATCTTCTCATTGTTTTAAATGTCGGCCGACATGTCCGACATGTCGGCCGACATGTCCTGTTTGAACCAAAAACGACTTGCATAATGAAAATTTAAAGGTTATGGCGTTTTTCATTATGTCGGCCGACATAACCGATTAAATCCGATATATCGGCCGCCGCCGACATTTCTAAATCTCGCCGACATTTCTAAATGTCGCCGACATTTCTAAATGTCGCACGATCAGAGATTTCTCTCCGCGGCACTTATTCTCCGTCCTCGCCGCTGGAAGGATTTTTTGCTAGGTTTTTTCCCATTTTATTGATTGCACATTTCCGAGCACATGGATTATACTTGATTTTCACTTGTCTCCTTCCAATGCTTTCTTTTTGCATGTTTTATGTATGGAGTATCAGTTGCGTATTTGATTGCTGAAATTTATTCCATCAAGTTTTGTCATCAAGTCTGCCACATTTATTCTTAGTATTGTATAGTTAATTTGCATGCTTATATGGAAGTAAAAAACTATTATTTAATGCAGGTTGGTATCTAAATAGTGTTTGTCATTTCCGTTTCCAACAATGAGGAAGAATGATAAAATAATTTTCAACATTTAAGTGCTTAAATATGAAAATAATAAATGTAGATATACATACAATGAAAATAGATACATGGTTAAAAGATAATGGTGATTGAAGATAGATTTGAGTATTTTGGAAATAATACAACTAAGTAGAAAATGTATCCATTGAGTAGAACAAATTAATGTAGTTTATAGAGCTAAGATAATATGGTATAACTTATAATATAAATATTTTTTAGGAATCCGACATATTAAAATGTCCCCGACATGTCTCCGACATCCGACATCCGACATTTTAAAACCCAATCCGACATGTCTCCGACATCCGACATTTAAAACCTTGGATCTTCTAGAGGTGGCCGACCAACTCTGTCGCGCATCAACAGATATATTGATGTTACTAAGAACCTCTCTGGATATTCTTAGCCACGGGCACTCGAGACCCTTTAGATGATGATTATTTGTTGACCACTAACATTTTAGGAAATATGGATCACTTCCAATCGTGATAGGTTATCAACGATAACCTATCACGAAGTTTTATATATTATTCTAGATTCTAGCCAGTCCAATACATATATTATTTGCTGACCAATCTCATATGCGTATATTGTTCCGAATTTCTTCACATTAATTAGTGAATTATCATCAGCAAGCAAAACCATCTTCAACCGCAAATCAAGTTATATAACTGGATTGGATCCTCATCTTTCATTATTTTGGGAGTATACAAATATATAGTTATCGGAATATTATGATTTCCCCTATAATATTAGCAAATATAATTATAGTATTATGTAAAGATGTCATCCGTCCAACATCAAAGCTATCATCCAAGATAATCAGCCGCGAGTTCTCTACAAGCATTTGTGTCCCCTCTATTATTATGTTATTTCATGTGTTCTTTAAGTATACGGATGAAACAAGTATCAACAAGACCTGAGGTATTCACGCCTCCTCTTTTATATATGTTTATCTCTTATATCTTCTAGTACATAAAGTAAACACGTGTCCACGAGTTCTTCTCAGGTACTCGCATCTTATGTTTTCGTTATACCTATTTTAGCATCTCTTACAGGAATAAAACAGGTGTCTGTGAGTTCTCCTTAGGTACTCGTGCTTTATGTTTCTTTTATATACCTATTTTACATATCACTTACAAGAATTAAATAGATGTTGAGAGTTCTCCTCAGGTAATCATGCTTTTTGTTTCTTCTAAATACCTATTTTAACATTTCTTGCAGGAATAAAATAGGTGTCCGTGATTTCTCCTCAGTTGTTCGCGTTTTATGTTTCTTTTATACACTTGTTTTAATACCTTTTGCAGAAATGAAACAGATGTCCACGAGTTCTCCTCAGATACTCGCGTGTTTTGTTTCTTTTATATAGTTGCTTTAATCTCTTGCATAAATGAAACAGGTGTCTGCGAGTTCTCCTCAGGTACTCACGCTTAATTTTTTTATACACATGTTTTAACACATCTTTTACTGGAATAAAACAGGTGTCCGCGAGTTCTTCTTAGGTACTCGCTTTTTTTTTGTTTCTTCTATATACTTGTTTTAACATTTCTTGCAGGAATAAAGCAGGTGTTTGCGAGTACTCCTCAGGTACTCGTATATTTTCTTCATTTTACATCAACTACTTATATACCTTCTAGTGGAGGAATATGTAGGTAGCAGTAAGTTCTCTCGGGTAATTACAACCTCTTATTTATATATACACATGTTACTTCTTGTTTTCCCTAAAGCATGATGAAACTGGTACTAGCAAGTTACCTCGGGTACTTACATTCTCTTTTTTGTATATGCACATATTACTTCTTGTGTTTCCTAAATGCATGATGAAACAGGTACTAGCAAGTTCTCTCAGGTACTTGCATTCTCTTTATTATATATGTACCCGTTACTTCTTGTATTCCCTAAATGCAAGATAAAACAGGTACTAGCAAGTTCTCCCAGGTACCTGCATTCTCTTTGTTACGTATACACTCATTATTTCTAACTTCAGAGGAGGTGGATCGCGATATTCAGTGGTAGTTTTATTTTTTTGAAGTTTTTTTGAAACTTGGAAAAAATGCGGTGATGTGTTTACCCAGAAGTAGACAATCACCTCCTCCAAGTTGATTGATACAAATGCCCACGCCAGCCTAGGCGGTTTTCCTTGGCATGTTCGTGCGAACTCTCTTTCGGTAACCGTCCGGGGCCGCGCGACCTCCCATATGGGAATCCACGAGGACTTGCTTTCGGTGAACGCCCAAGGCCACGCGACCTCTTGTCCGGGAATCTGCGCGGACTAGCTTTTGGTGACCGCACGAGGCGCGCGACCTCCGGTGCGGGAGTCCACGCGGACTCGCTTTTGGTGTCCGCCCGAGGATGCGCGACCTCCCGTCCGGGAGTCCGTGCAGACTCACTTTTGGTGAACGCCCAAGGCCGCACAACCTCCCGTTCGGGAGTCTGCGCGGACACGCTTTCGGTGACCGCCCAAGGTCGTACGACCTCCCTTCCCAGATTCCATTATAATCGATAGTGGTAGAATGGAGAACTTCATTTATCAATGTATGGTCGACACATTAGGGCTTGAGACGCATCGGTTAGAACAACCCTACAGCTTATCTGGAGTCAATAGTCATTTGACTATGCCCGTTACCCACCATTGTCTAGTAGAGTTTTTTATAGGGAGGACATATCGGGATAGAGTGTTATGACACATCGCCGACATGGATGTCTGTCACATCCTATTAGGACGATCATGACAGTAAGACCGAAATGTAATGCGTGACGGCACGAGGAACTCTCATTCCTTCGAGCATCATGGATGCGTGATTGTTTTTCTACCCCAGAAGAACTACTATATTTCAAGGGTACCCGATAGGACCCCTTCATCATCGAGTTCACCTCCCGGTCAATCCACCACATTACCACTTACCACACTCCCGCCAAAACCCTCACCCTATGAAGTAAGCTGTGATCCAGATGTGCCACTCACCCCACATGACCTAGGCTCGATCCCACATTTATCGATTTCTAGAGTGTCACCTCGTATTTCTCAATTTTCTCATATTATATCTAATGATCACTTATTCCACACACCTCACTATGTTTATGTCATATTTGGAGATCGCGCTTTTATATCCCACACCATCATTTGGATATAAGAAACATGTTGAATGCATCAAAATATTAGACTTTTAATGATATATCTCTGGAAAACTCTTTGGGGATGATATGGAGTTTCACTCGAGTTTAGTAACATGTTTCATTCTCAGACGGAAGAACAAATTAAAATTATTAATCGGACTTTGGGAGAGTTTCTCAGGCGTTTGACCGAGGCGAATCCAAAAACATGGGATCCTGTGTTTCCACAGATTGAACTTGCATTTAATAATTCTAAAATTCGTGCTACCACTAAAATTCCATCTGAAATTACTTATGGCCTTTTTATATCATATCCGTGTCACCGTCATTCTTCATCATTCCATGACCGCATTTTCTTTAACGCTCAGTCTCACATTAATTATTTAAGAGAACCGAATAAAAATGTTGCTAATGATTTGCAAGCAGCCTCTGAAAATTATAAATCCATGGTCGGTCGTTATCGCCGAGGGTTAAACTTTTCAGAGGGAGATTGGGTATCTTCATATTTCAGAAAACGACGACTTACTATCGGTGTGTACCATAAGCTAAAACAGAGGAAGAGATTGTTATTCAACATAGCCGACCTTTCGTCATTCAATGGATGTCCACTCAGTGCCAGCCACAGCCCACCTGCATCACCTCCACCGATTCCACCCGACTTCGAGTCGCTTACAATAGCGACCACTACTAGTTTTTGTGTATTCTCGACGGGGTCAAGCTCTTTCAACCCCGGGAGAATTGATGCAACCTAGGTCGCATCCGGTAATATGTTCTCTTATTTTCGTTATTTATTTCCACATTACATCATTACGTATTTTGTTTTGTATTCACACGCATTTGTTCATGTTTGAAAACGGCTTACTGGATTGACCGACCAGCAAGACCATGAATAAAGAGGTCTGGTAATCTAGGATAATTTAGGAGAGCAGGACAATCTCAAGTTATATAAGTAAACAAATACAATTTAAAAAAAGGAAGCCTATTAAGGAGAATAATGTTACTAAAGCAAAATTGATTCTACCTTGTTTGTCCACGAGAGAAAAGGAAAATAATATTTTGGAAAGTGTAAATTGGAAAATAACACTTTGGAAAATTCCGAGTTAACAAAGTTAAATCAACTCCTAAAGCTTTATTATAAATTACCTCAAATCGAAGAAGGGAGGAGGCCAATTTATCAGAGAAACGAAAACCATCAGGTTTTTCGTTCTCTCTGACGGACGAAACCCTGTTCACTATCCACCGTCGTTCTCGCCAGTCCATAAACAAGCCCTCACCTACCATTGCGAACGACGACCCCGCCCAGAGAAGCTGCCAAAATCAACGTCGCCTCAGATCCACGTCGATGCCGCCTCAGTCCCGCACTGACGCCATTGACGTTCTGCCCCTATCGCCCTCTTCGTTCCAGTGTTCTGTGCCGTTTACGGGTCTCTGTCGACATCGACTCCCTCTACAGGGCATGTTCACTCGGCACGATCCCATCGCAGATCGACGACCTGTTCGCCCTTATTCTTCCAGTGAACTACTGGATTCCGCCTGTCAGTTGCAGTTCAATAGCCAACGAGCCTACTTGATCGAGTTTAGATATCGTGTTTTGCTCGGTAAAGCTCTAAATCTTCTTTCTTAAAAATTCTTAAAGTATTTTTATTAGTTCTCTTAAATAACTGTGAGCTTGCCCTAATTTCCCTAAGTATTCAACATTATCATTATTTTTCTTTCATAAATTGTTTTATGCAAATCTTTACCTGTGGAACCATAGATTCGTGTGAGGATCAAGCCGAGCGCGCAAGGGAATTTCCCTCTCGAATTGCGATTAATAAATTTTAAACATATTTGACTGCTCTGAGATTGAGTGTAACGAACTCCGAGTTGATTATATCCTAATCGCCATTGAGTTTATTTCTTTAAAATTAAATCGAGAACTCCGATCTACATCGCTAGGCCTTCCTCGCATTTTGAGGAAGCATGATTCCTTTTTCATAGTGGTAGACCGTTCACGAAGATGGCCCATTATATTGTCGTCGCAAGACCGCAGATGAGGACCACGTTGCGGACCTCTTCGTGAGAGACATCTTTCGTTTACATGGTTTACCCAAATCCATAGTGTCCAACCGTGACATACGATTCATGAGTCATTTTTGAAAGACATTATGCCATAAAACGGGTATGACTCTAAAGTTTCTACAGCTTATCACCCACAAACTGACGGCCAGACTGAAGACGTAAGTAGGATTTTGGAATACGGTGTTTAGTTGGTGAGCACCTGTCGAGTTGGGATTTTGTGTTGCTCATAGCTGAGTTCACATACAATAGTACTGTCAATAGGTCTACTGGCATGAATCCATTTCATATAGTGTTAGGAAATTAGCCTAGGAACCTACATGAATTGCATGAATTAATCCGGAAGAAAATTGCTAGCCGTAATGAATTATAAATGCACAGGCAAACGAACATAGGTGTGAGCAGCATTTTCAGGCGGGCAGGTCATGGTCAGAATTCGCATGGAGGGGCTCTCAAAAGGGGCCGCTAAAAAGCTATATCTGAAACGAATTGATCCTTATAGAATTATAAAGAAAATTGAAACAAACGCCGACGAGATCGACCTCCCGGTGGACATGGATATTCATCCCGTATTCAATACGAAATATTTGACACTCTACTTTGAGCATCTCGAGCACAGGGACCCCTACCTTGAGCCACCTCCCACTTACAACCTAACCCATACCATGACCACCTTGGACCACTGATGAGTACTTTATATACTCATCTTTTAATATATTTTTAATACTACTTTTATTTGAATTCATATAATATATTTGAATTATCTCATGTAATTTGTTTCTTTTCATTTATATGAGCTAACTTAAGCTTATTCTGGGTTTTTCAGGTTTTCTGGGCATTTTGAGCAAAAATTGCAAGTACACGCCCAAGGTCATGGGCGTGACCAAGGGCGTGACAGTCTAAGATGTGTTCCAGACCTGCTGCTGCCACCCGGGCTCATTCCGTGAAGATTCGCCAGGTACATGCCCCAGGTCACGGGCGTGACCAAGGGCGTGACCCCGGTCACGGCCACGACCTGCCTCCAGCAGCCAGATCAGCCTGCCACGTCATTTAAAGTTGCACGCCCCCGGTCACGGGCGTGATCCCTCCCGCGCCACTACCCGCCGAAAGCTTCCCGCCATACGCAAATTTGAAGATTACACGCCCTAGGTCACAAGCGTGACCTAGGGCGTGACGCGTGCGTAACGCCTGCATTGAAGCCAGAAGGCGCCCTCTCCACACCAGCTTCAATCACGCCTCTTACACACCCTTGGTCATGGGCGTGACCGAGGGCGTGTAACCTGAAATTTCAGCCTATTTAAAGCCAACCCCTCTACAACTTAGAGAACAAATTTTGGGGAGTTCAATCCTTCATTTCTTGCTTTGTTTTTATGTTTTAAGCAATTCTTGTATTTCTCTTTCTATTACAATTGAAAGTTTCAATTCGTGTATTTTTCTTTTGCAATTGTAACTTTCATTTCAATAGTTTGCAATTTTAATTCCATAGTTTGTAATCTCTTTTGCAAAAATTAATAAAAATTAGTAGTTCTTCTTAATCTCTTCTTAATTTCATCATGAACTCTTTCATGTTTGTTGATTCCTCCATCTCCATGAGTAACTAAATTTCTTTTAGTACTCGATCGAGATGATCCAAAGAATGATATAGTTTGTGAATTAATGTAGAATCTCTATTGCTCTTCTTTAGATTACTTAAGATTTATCTTTGTTTTTAATGAAATGTGATTATATCGTCGATATATAATTCTCGTTCTTGTTTTCGTTCTTTAGTTAGCCGAACAAGCTCGTGAGACGAATCGATCATTCAAGGATAAAGAGAGTTGTATGCAACCCTCGATAGAGGATGACATAAATCTCCCGGATTGGAGTCAAATCCAATAGGGGGGTTCACTTCGATAAAGTGAGTTTTAGGGGTTTCGATTATAGAACGAAAGTTCGATTGATCAACCTAAACTCAGTTGAATGTATCATCGAGAGAGGTGCGTTCAGAATTCAGGAACCTCCACGGTCAAAGTGATTTTCTTAAGAGAATTAGATTTTCAGTTTCTTCTACTATTATTTCCATTCCGAGGTGATTCAAGATCGAGTGCTAACTTTTTAATCACTGCTTTAACCACTATTTTAATTCACCATATTTTTCATATAAGCAAACCAACTCCAAGTTTTGTTGATAGAATAATAGAAATTTTCTTGAAGTAAAAGTACTCAACTCGCCCGGATTTTTATACGACCTTGGTTTTATTAACCTATACTACTTTCGACACTGTACACTTGTCGTTGTCGTTTGCAGACATAGTTTTGTCCATCAACCACCTACGGATTTTCCCGCACCCCTTAAGATTGCACAGGTTCCTCTAGATCCACCAGCACGAGAGGTGAGAGCTGAAAGCATTTCTGACATTGTGGCGCACGAGTGCACCATCACCCTAGACGACCCATCTTGTTGTTACTTGGTGCACTGGAGTGAACGCCCCACCTTTGACGACACTTGGGACTCGGCGACGGAGCTTGATAGACTTGCCCCCGATCTTCGACGTTAATACGATCATCTCCATTCATCGAAGATGAATGCTTTTCAGTCGGGGGGAGTTGAGGGGATCAGCCGCAGGATCGACACTGGCATTCGAGCCACCACTCGGCGGGGCCCGCATGTGTGTACTCACGCAGGAAGCGTTGATCAGATCGTTGATCTGAGACCACGACCGCGTCCGGAGTACCATTTCTATATTATATGCATTTTTGACATATTTAGTTTGTTTTGTATATCAGGCGTAGCGACCAATCATAGTCGTTCACATCGGGTGCCCTAGCCCCCCTTTCGCTATAAATAAGGGTGAGGGTTGTCCTGGCCGAGAGAGGAAACAACAGAGCTTTGTGATTTAAGTTGTTGCACCCCTTTGGTGTCTCGAGGAGCGTCATTTCTAGAATAGTCTTAACTTTATCCGGATTGGATTCCACCAAGTTTAGGGGAAGGGGTGACCCAAAAACTTACCCTTCCTAGCTTCAAAAATGACATTTGGCAGGGTTATGCATCATCTTATACCTTTGAAGAGTGGAAAAGTTCTCTGTGAGGTCCTTTAGATGCTCTCCTACACTCTTGCTCTTTACCAAGAGGTTATCAAGATAAACATTGATGTTCCTCCCATTCTGCCCTCGGAAGATGCGATTCATCTTCTAGTAAGTCGCAATTGCATTCTTCAACCCAAATAGCTTAATCTTATGATGGTAATATTCATCGTCGGTGAAGAACAAAAAGTTAGGAATGTCGGGAGGATGATTCGATGATAACCTGAAAATGCATCAAAAAAACTCATCAAAGAAAAATCGACCGTTGAATCAACGAATGTGTCGATCTGAGACAAGGGATAACAATCTTTCATACATGCTTTATTTACTCAAGAGAAATCGATACAATTCGTCACATTCCTCAACTTTTTGACCATTATAACATTTGACACTCACCCCAGGAACTGAATTTCGAAAATGAA
The DNA here is from genome assembly GCA_033032865.1 of Dactylorhiza incarnata. Taxonomy (NCBI): domain Eukaryota; kingdom Viridiplantae; phylum Streptophyta; class Magnoliopsida; order Asparagales; family Orchidaceae; genus Dactylorhiza; species Dactylorhiza incarnata. Next base: position 25,696,422 of record JAWHQI010000005.1, read on the forward strand.
TCCAGTTTGCAACAACTCTGGACGTCTTCCCAAACAGGCTCTACCAACGTTATAGTGATGGCCTTCCTCTTTTATCGAATGGGGTGGACTTCCAGATCCAGGATAAAGCGATGGCAAGTGACATCGGCATCAATGTCAGGCATGCTTGTTGCACTTCAAGTAAAACGTTGATATTGCTCTGAAGATTGGACACCAACTCCTCATTGTCGTCCTTCAAGGGCTCCCTGCTAATCCTGATGCTCCTTGGCTCTCCCTGTCCTGCCAGAATCTCCATTCCTCTACCTCCTCAGCTGCTTTAAGGCGGGGAACTCCTTCTAAGGCTTCTCCCACTGATGTTGCTTCCTCCTTCTAGGAAATGACATTGAAGAACTGATGTAGCACACCCAGACTAGGACCTAAATTTACACCCCAGCAATGTTATATTTCAAGCACTGGTGAAAAGAAGAACCGAAGGCTTGAAAAGCATCAAGGAGGGGTCTGTCAAAGATGGCATTATAGTTACTAGGTGCGTCAACTATGACGAACCGACGAGACTTCATGGTTGCGCCAAATGCGACCATCAACTCTACCCCTCCCTCATCCTCCTTCCTTTCCCGGGCAAAATCAAACACTAGGTCATCAGATGCCCTTACCCTCGCTAGCTCTACCAGCATTGCCTCAAAGGCCTTCTTGAAAATAACATTCACAGGAACTCTTGTTATCCACAGGATCCGCGAAATGGTGAAGTTCTCAATAGCCTCCTTGATCACGACTGCGTCATGGAATGGGTTGTCATGGTTCAGTATGTCCTTTGCAAAAATAAGACATCGCTGACTTGAAAGACGACGTGCGAGGTTGAAGGGACTTCTCTCCTATATGTAGCATGCAAGCACTCCTTCCGTGAAGGTTCTAGAACAACCCCACCATGGATCGCGCCAATGCCACCTCGTGTTTATATGTCCTCGCACCAAGGTATAGTGAGGGTTGGATGAGTACAACGCTCACTACTTCTCACTGAGCCTCCCTCAGTGAAGAGAAATGGCGACATCTCCTATCATCACATCGGCGATGATTCGACAAGATGCATCAATCCCTCCCGAGGTTGCGAGCTCCTCCCATATTCCTCCAGGGACGCCTCGCCTGAGACTGAGGACGTCATTAATCAGGTTGTACCGGATGATTGTGACCCTTTAGATACGCTCTACAACGCTATTCTTCTGCCCACTTGGTCTCATCTCCTCGCACAGCCCTCGCGGGGCTTGGACGCTCCTCAGTCCTGGTCAACCTTGTCAGCGAGGCCAAGAACTCGTCGCCGCCTCCCCTTCTATAAACTGATTAGCACGGTATATAAGCTCCTCGAATGAAACAAGAGGGACGCGGCTGACCTCCAACTTGAACAAGCCCTTTTACAACTCGCACAACAATGCGATCTTGAGAGTATAACCATCAATCTTTAGGGTTTGCATAACCTCCTCCCTTAGTTATTAAAGGCGTAAGGCGCACTAAGGCGCAAAGGGGTCTTGGAGCCTAGGCGCAAGGCTCAAGGCGCAGGCGCGCGCCTGACGAAAGCAATGCGCAACCATATTCGGTTTAAATAATCAACATCAAACATCAGTTCATCTTCTTAATCAAATTTGTCATCTATTCTACTCATTAATAATTCATTACTATCATTTATATCTCTTAAAAAATAGAATCAATGTGATCACTTGCATCATAACTAAGTCTCAACGCTCAATTATGTTTCACAAATACTAAATCATGCAAAAAAATATTGAGTTCTTACATCATTTCTTTCTTTATTTTGAAAAAAAAAAATATTAACAATAGAAATTGCACATAGACGTGTCTTTTATGCTCCAAAGGCGCCAAAAAGGCGCACGAAGGCGCAAAGCTCTGAGCCTGGTGAGCCTTGAGCCTTAGGCGCGCCTGAGGCGCGCCTTTAACAACTTAACCTCCTCCTAGAAGCGGTCAATGTAGTGTCTCAGCCTCTCAGGGTTTCGCGACTCCCTACTAAATGTCAAATAAGGCTTGGGGCCCATTCTTCCTCTTCTAAAACATCGTGAATCTCAACATTAGCCCATGACGGAAATCGTTAAAGCAATAGATGGAGCTCTCCGGCAACTGGTGGAACCACTCTCGGGTCTTCCCCTTAAGGTAAAGACAGGTGTCAGCGATAGAGGGTTTGGGGACTCACGAGGAGGGCATGGTCTCATGTATATTGTTTTGTAAGCAGCCAAGGACGTCTTGGCATGATCCATGTGGACTGAAATGGTGGCAGCCATGAGAGTTATGTCGTCTTCGCAACGGGTATGAACCATGGGGCGGCGAACACAAGGGTGAGGTAGCCTAAAGAAAAGTGTCGTCGGCCGGAGTGAGGGGTTAAGTTTCATGCGGCCAGTTGTCAGAATGATTGAATATGAAATATAAACAAAGGTGAGGAAGAGTGGGTCATGGGTCCACGAACCGACTTTTGGTGGGGATGAATGGGGAATGCTACTGAGAAGATGGCTAGTGTGGAATGCGACCGTGTAGTGGAGATGGTTGTAGGAGGCCAGTGGACGATCTTACGCATGTAGAAGAGGAGAAAGGCCACTAAGATCGTATGTGGCTCGGGTAGACGACTCGTGTTGGGCCAGCGAAGCGGTTAAAGCAGACGACTCGTGTTGGATGAACGACGCATGAGAAGGCGTTGTAAGATGGTGTGATTTCACTAGGGCACGATGAGGCGTAGGATCGTGATTGTGGTGGATTGCGATGGAACGTGGGATCATGATTGTGGTGGATTGCGAGGGGACATGAAATCGTGTGCGATGCGGACCGAACAGATGTTGTCCACGAAGGGGAGTGGATTCCGACAAAAACACACTAGGGCAACGTGCAGGTTGTCAATGGTCAGGTGGCACTGCAGGTAGAACCAATTGATATGTACTAAACAAAAGATCGCACTATAAGTGAAAAATAGATACAAACTCTCGAATTATGCTCATGTCAAGCTCTTAAGAGTTAATTCCCTTTAATTAAGCTCATATCCAAACGAGAGCTTACAAGACCTCACCAAAATGATCCTAAGACTCATCTACACTCCCTTATATACGTGGAGAACACTAGAACAACTAAATTACCAAAATGCCATCTAAAGGGAAAATTACATAAAAACACAATAATAATTAAAAGACTATAGTAATAAAAAACAAAGGAAGAGACGATTCTGTGCATATTTGTATCATTGTCACTAAGTATTCAGCCCTATCACTATATGAAAGTCCGATTTACAATTCATCACTTTGTACTGATCATCTCAATAGTAGGAAGAACATGTTAAATGATAAAGCAATGTTATTCTGGCAGAGTAAAATAGTATGAAGTAATGCATTTTATAGGTAACAATGCCTACCAAGTGCTACGTGGATTTTTCCATTGTGTGCAAGTTAAAAGAAGTGTGGACACCTCAACTGTACGGGACCAGAGGTCATCGCTGGCAGCAATATTTCGACAACAAACATCCAAAAATGCTTCCTCGTACCATCCTAACTCCGCTGCATTTACATTCTTCCCTAGATGAATTAAAGTAAGCATACCCTGCTCCTGAGAACAAGAATGCATTTGAATAAATTACGCAAGAAAAATTAGTGGAGGAATAAAAAAGAAGATTGAGTATCATGAAATTTGTTAGAATTTTATCTCCTTTATTATCTAGTGGATGAGAAAAGTTCAAAATCTTTGAACAGTATGTTTCATTTAAACGTTATTTTATGTTTCTGATCGCCCACCGACATACTCTGAATTCCCATGCTTCGAATGGGGTTCAACGATCGCTGGCCGGACGATCGACGAACATTGACCAGGCTACGCCGCTTGCTTGCCGCTCTTCATTGTCATTCAGCCAAACGCGCTTTGCGATCGCCGTTCGCTAACAACATCCGATCGCTGACCGCGACATCCGATCGCCGACCGGGCTTCTCCGATCGCCGACCAGCTTACTATGTTTTGCACGGTTTGTTGAGTGTCATTATGTGAATACCTTTAATTTTATTCCCGTTAGAGAATATATTTATGTCTTTCCATTAATGTTTTTAAACGTTGGATTTTCAGTTTCTTTATAGACGTGAAAAATAATTACGGGATTTATCTCGTCGTTTTTACGACTCCTATATAGGAGGTATTTCCTGAGAATTAAAATATACAGATTACTGTATTCTGCCTTCTCTCTTTCTCAGCTCTCTCTCAATCTCTTTGTTATCTCTTTCGATTGTTTGAGTTTTATTTGTATTCATGCTTGCTTCATCAAGTGGAAGTTCGGGTGGTCTGCTTCTTCGGTGTCCACGCACATCAGAGTTTTTGGGAAATAGCCGGGTGTTGTACCTTGGAGAAGTGAGCATCGGTTGAAAGCCCTACGGAGGGTGGTGCAACTTCCTTCATCAAGTGGAAGTTCGGGTGGTCTGCTTCTTCGGTGTCCACGCACATCAGAGTTTTTGGGAAATAGCCGGATGTTGTACCTTGGAGAAGTGAGCATCGGTTGAAAGTCCTACGGAGGGTGGTGCAACTTCTTTAGGGAAGTGATCACACGCTTTACTCATGCTCGATTTCTTAATCCCTTTTTACAACATATTAATTTATTTATTTTACAAGTTTCTGTCGTTTTAAAAACTAAAACAATTGTACAATATTATTTTAAAGAAGAAAAAATGTGTATATATGTACTATACACTACATGTATATATATAATATTTGTCAGTGAATATTATATTAATATTCCAACAATCTACAGAATTTGTTTTCTATATCATTTAATCTCTTGCGAAAGGGTTGTGTTGGGCTATCACCCAACAAACCGCCTAGTACCAATAAGAACTCGTCATTGAGTATTCCTTGGGGAGTCCAAGAATAAAAAGAATAAAAAATTCAAATAATAGAAATGAATATGTATGCATTCATTTCATTTATATGTTCTACAATTCATTTTTTGTATTTTAAATTTCAACTATTAATTATGGTCTCTAGTTCTGATGACTCCTTCAGGATCAAATCTGGGAAATTTAATGGTAATGGCTTTCGTCGTTGGCAAGTCCAAGTTGAGTATAGATTGAATACTTTAAGACTTTTGTCAGCCATTTTTGATCTTACTCTTGTTGAACCCGAGAATCCCCTTGGTGTTGCAACTGCAGTTGCCACTTATATTTCATCGTCTTCATCCTCTAGTGTCAATACTACTAGAACTTATATTAGACAATTACCTATGCGAGATCGTGTAGATATAGAATATCATTGCCGCAACCGCATTCCTAGTGTCTTGTCCGACAACCTTTATCATTCAATATCATACATCCAATAATTTATGGTTGTAACATCAAATATGTGACAATTATTTTCCTCATTTCACCTAAAGTACTATTAAATTTCTGTGTTTTGTTGAGTTAGAGATGGATTTACACGGTATTTGCATTTTCTTGTTAAGGAACTAATGGAGCAATTTGGAGCTTATTGGAGCTTATTGGGATGAAAAGTAAGCTTGGACGAAGGCATAGGAGAACCATGTGAAAACGCGTGTGCAAGTGCACGACTGTGCATCCACGCATGCCGCAAGAGAAAACGTGTGCATCTTTGACACGGACTATGCGCTAAATGCACGTTCATGCGTTTTCAGTACAAATCCAAATGCACGCCCGTGAGTTCTTCTAGAGGCACCCCCATGCTTTCTTCTAGAGACACGCCCATGCACCAACTAGCACACTCGTGCATTCTTCCCGGTTCCTCCACTCCTTTAGGAGTTACAACCATAACATATGTTTGTGCGTTTATACACACGGTCGTGCATCCCCAACAATTATCCCAACGCTCTCGGAAACTTTTGGCAGTTCCCTCCATTTCGTCGGCAGTTTGATGCAGTTATGAAAAACAAGGGGTGTTCATGAACCGAATCGAATCGAATAGCTCTTCAATCGAATCTAAATTTGACATAGAATGCAGAGATTCGGATTCGTCATGAATGTTGGATTTGAATTTAGGTTCGAATTCAAATTTGAATTCGGATTCAAACATGGATTCGAATTTTATAATGTAAATTATATATAATGTTCAAATATAATTATATATAATACTTTATTACATATATAAATTTTATTTAACTATATATTCTACTATTCGCGAACTATTCGTGAATCCTTCGAACATGAATAAAATTATTCGGATTCGGATTCGAAAACTATTCAAATCCAAATTCGTATTCGAATCCGGATTCGAATTTGAAAAATACAAATTTTAATCGAATCTTCACCAATCGAATCCCGAATTATTCACGAACAATATTATTTGTGAACAACCCTATGAAAAACACACGCCTGTGCATTTACATGTATGTTCGTGCATTCTGCCTATTTATATAAATACTTCTTATTTAGAGAGCAGGAGGAAAGCCCATTTATGGGCCCCAATTCAGAAAGCCCGGTTCCACTTTTGACACCTCGTGCATACCACTTCTTGGAGCATTTTTAGTTTGTATTTGAGAGATTCTAAATAGTTAAACGGTAGAAGATCGAAAGAACAATCATTGAAAGTCCGATTTGGAGTCTAGCTTGTAGATGTACTATAGGATTGACGATCCTCGTAGCATTTGCATTTTTATTTTCTACTTTGTAAACTTTTTATCTAATATCATACAATTTACTTTCTTCATCTTCAATCTTTTGTGGTTTGCCTAACAATGAGAGGTTGGCTCTCTTGTTGGGGTGATTGCGTGGTAATGTTAAGTAATGCTGGAATTTATACGAGTGATTGCGTAGTAATGTGAAGTAATGCTGGAATTTATATGAGTGATTGTATTAATTTTAATTATATTTTTTACGATTAGAGCTCTATTCATATGTTTAATGTGTACATTGGTCACTACTCTAGTTTCGTGTGTAATCATTGATATCGAAACATGAATCAATTAATTTACGAATCCTGTAAATAACACCATAGATTTAAATACCTACGGGCCACGCGGTATTGGTCTATGCAGTAGCTGCATTCTAAATATTAAATGTAATTAATATTTTTCGCAGTGCATTAAAATTTTCGTTATCATTCTAGACATGGTCGGCCCACGAAATGTCATTTGCTAGCGTCGAAGTCAACAGAGACCAAAATCATAAAGTCATGAGTAGCAAACAGTGGGAAGATCGCACTTCTCAATATCTTCATCAATTTTTGGAGAAAGAAGATCAGGAGTACTTCTCCAAAGTCATTGACATCATGCAAAGGAGATTCAATGATGTCGAGGCATGTATGCAATAGCACGAGAGCCACATAAAGCAATTAGAGGAACTTCCTTCAGAGATGGTAAAGACAGTAGTCGAGCGCAACGTTCGCGATAACTACCAACGAAGTGAAAATAATTCAATTAAACAAAATGCCCTTGAATACAATTCTAGAATATGAACTTGATGAGTTTCAATACCACGCTTATGAGAATGCCAAATTATATAAAGAACATACTAAGACATACAGAGTGGCGGAGTTTAGTGATGGAAATATAAATTTCAATGGAAACCGCACGAAAATTTATGATGAAGAGAAATGGAAGATGGCAAAGGAGAAGTTAAATCTAACGGAGATGGAGTGATAGGTTCTGTTGGTGCAAAATTTGTCACCCAACTTTCCACCCTCAACGACCGGTTCGGGGAGTCCGGTGAAGAGATTGGCAACCGTAATCAACCGGTTACTAACCCGCAGAGGCCTGACGAATAGAGCACAGAGAAGAGAGTGTCGCTAGCAGCGGTGGACACCAGATTTACCCGCAGCGGCGAATGCCACTTGCTGCGGGTAATCTGCGGGTAATGTTATTACACAAAGATACATTACAAGCTATTACAAGAGTATGCGCTGGAAATAGAAGGCAACCGAGAGACAGAACTTGTAACCGCACCTACAACAGGGTAGATTCTAGCCGAAGTTCCTTGTCCCCTTCGAGCACCCCTGACACTTTATTTATACGTGAGGGTAGGCTGCCAACCGGTAGGGAACATTTAATGTTGTATTAAATGCTCCGCAATCTGTGGGATCCAAAGCGTCAATTAAGGAAGAAAGAAAAAGAGGTGTGCGGGTATGACATGTCGTAACCGCGAACACTACTGGCAGAGAGAGGGGCGCAGGAGGGTCCTGGAGCATTGCGACCTCACGGGGAAGATGCCGACACTTTGGAGGAAAGCGCGGGTGCATGACGAGTAACCGCGCGACCTCGCCAAGGAGAGGGCGCGTCCATTTGGAAGGTGTTCGCGGGCATTGCTGGATGTCCGTCAGGGACCTCTGAGACCGGCATGAAAAGTATTGGTCGTGGTCACAGGATTTCGGTTAACATAATCCCCACACTTTTTTGAAAAAATTTGCTCCAAAAAAGTACACAGGCAACCGCAAAGACTGTGAACTCCACCAGCGGAGGCAGAGCGGGCTCCCGTGTCGGGTGTTACGCGCGCTGAATGTGCGGTCAAATTTCTTCAATACGCTCTGCATGTATGGCGATCGGCGATGAAGAATTCTCCACCCTTCTTTCTAAGATCCGCGCGGATCCTACGTTGTACTCTGCGCGACTCCCAGGGATCGGTGAACACCTGCATACGGTGTTCGCTGATGAGATAGCCCTCCCCTTCGAACACTTCGATGCGGGGTGGACTTTCCCCATCTTTCTGGAGATGGTGGAAATTTTGAATTTCTACGGGGTCATCCCCGCCCAGTTGTCGTCGACTTCCATTATGTTGGTTGCTTCTTACCTTGTTTATCTGCGGCTGCACCGCATCCGCTTCACCCCCCCCCCCCCCCCTCTTCCGCAACCTTTTTCATGTGCGCGCCCATGACTGCGGGCACATGTACATCGACTTCAGTGCGTTCCGAGTTCTAAACACGCCAAACAAGGTCCACGGATGGAAATTTCGGTTCGCCATCTTTAGGGCCGACCTCGGTGGGCTCAGCACCTTCCCTGTCCCTCACGAGGAGAGCGCGTTTCTGAAGCGTCCACTGTCGGTTGTGGAGGAGAGCGTGTAGTTTCTTTGGAAGACTCTGCTCGACGTCCAGCACTATGCTCCCCGCCTGGACAAAGTAAAGGACCTGGACACCGATAATAAGTTAAGAAACCCTTGGTTACTTACCGCTTTTCGTACCTGCAAATGCTGACGATGTTTCTTTGTGCAGTCGTCCTGTGGGTTCCTCCTGAGAGGTTGTATCAGCCTCCCGGCGAGGTGTTGACCGCCACCGAGAGGAGGCGGGCTCTTGGCCGAAGGGGAGCCGCCCCCCAGTGGGTAGTGGGGAACGCGCCAGGCGCCGAGGCAAGCATCTCCGCGGCGCCGAGGAGGTCGACCGCGGATACAGGGGTTGGCGAATCCGCGCTCCCAGACGCCAAGGACCTGGAGGATCTCAGGGGCGGACCACTGATGGTGCGGCGCGAAGACGCAGTCACCCTCAGCACCAACCTTTTGTCTTGGAAGGAGGCGCGGTGGGTTTTGCCGCACGCCCTGGTGGTATCCGCCGGGGTCATAAGGAAGAAGGACCTCCGCGAGATGCGTTGTGGAGAAGCTGGCGAAAAGAGCGGCAGCGGCCAGCTTGAGGTCGCTCCCGTTCGACGGCGCAGCCTGGCAAGCTCTGGAGGCGACTTTGGCCGAGAATGCGCGCCTGCCACCAGAGGCTGAAGTTCTTTGGTCCCTTTACCATCACCGAGCGCATTGGCGACGTGGCTTACCGTCTCGCCTTGCCACCAGAGGCTCGCATTCATGATGTCTTCCACATTTCCCAGCTCAAGCAGTACGTGGGGCCCCCGCCTTCAGGCCCCTTGGTGCACATTCCATCACAGCTTGAGGACAAGCTGTCTTCGAACGAGGAGGGTGATGTTACGGCACTCGAAGCGACGGATCCATATTGGGGGCGCACCTACCGACGTCGCCAACCAACCGAAGCCACCTGACGTTGCTATGTTAATTTCTTAGTACTTTTTATTTCAGATGTTTGTCTCACTTGTAGTAAGCCCAGGTGAGGGGCGCGAACTTTATGTTTGGTTTTTAATGTCGGACCGAGCCGGTTCGTCTTGGTGGTTTTTGGACCTATTTGGTCCGGTTGGGTATGATGGAAGAAGCAAGCAAGAAATTATCCTCAAATCCCTCTCTCTCTCTAAACCTCTCTCTCTCTCTCTCTTCCATTCCCTCGCCCAGCCGACGCCCTAACTAGCGCCTCGCCTAGCGCCCCGTGCAGCGCCGCTGTCGCCCGTCCGCTAGGAGCTCGCCGTCCGCCGCCTCTCTTCTTCTCTCCCTCTCGGTTCCTTCTCTGCCTTCCTCCCTCTTCCGCAGGTTTTCACCACGGGTTCCTCCCAAACGGGAAGTTCTTCCTCCTCTTCGGGTCCTCTCACACGGTCTAGATCTGCAACGATCCGAGCCCATAACAGCTGACTGGCTAAACTCTCACAACACCTAAGAAGTGCCTCTAATGGTCTCCTTTGTACGTGTCTGAACCATCTTAATCGAGCTTCTCGCATCTTCTCAATAATTGTTGTCACACCGGTCTTATCTCTGATAAACTTATTCCTAATTTTATTCAGTCTCATGTGTACATCTACCTAAGCACTCTCATCTCCGCAACTCCCATTTTTTGCTCGTATACATAATTCACTGCCCAACACTCAGAACCGTAAAGCATCGCTAGTCTAATTGTAGTACAGTAAAACTTGTCTTTAAGTTTTAATGGTACTTTACGATCATATAAGATCTCGGACGTGTCTCTCCACTTCAACCAACCTACATGGATTCTATGTATCACATATTTATCTACACCTCCATCTTTTTAAACTATCAATCTCAGATATTTAAAGCACTCACTGCGAGAAATATCTTGGTTGTTGGGAATATTGCCCTCAATGTTCCTTTGATTTGAAGAGGCATCACTCACAATGCTAAGTACATATTGTATTTGATAAAACTTATCTTGTCTCAAGGTTTGTACAGGGTGATGATATTCCATACAATGGAATAGGTTTAGAGGTCTGCTGATTAATCAGCTGAGACGAGCTCTCAGTCTCAGCTGAACCGCTGAGACAAGATCAGGAGCCGCTGAGAAGGCATCTGGGCAAGCTGAGCTGCAGATAGAAGAAACCGCTGAGACAACTGTCTGTCTCAGCGGATCCGCTGAGACGGGACAGAAGCAACAGCTGAGACGGTTGGCCATCTCAGCCCAACCGCTGAGACAGATTCAAAAGTACTCTGGCGGGTTTTGCGTTTGGCGCAAGTTGCAGAAAAGTTAATGGGGTCCACCAATCACTCAAATATCTGTCAGAAGGACGACTGAGAGCCGTTGAAGATCAGGGGTGTATAAAAGAAAGAGTTAAGGCACTTTTGAGAAGGGTTGGTCGAGTGCTAAACGATTTTTCACTGTTCCATTGACGGCCCAGAACTTCTCATTCTCCTCCTGCTCACTGAACAAGGAAGAAGAAACTGAGAGATAAAGATTGCTCTTCTACAAGAAGGAGCAAGGTGATCCTCCATCCTTCAACTGAAGAGGAAGATCAGTTTGTAGCTGACATCATCAACTCAAGCTACAAGAAAGCACAAGCTGTGCTGGAATTACAGAAGACATCTTCTCTGTGCTGTCTGCTGTAGTAAGCTTAAAAACTCTTTTACTGTAGGGCTATTTGGCCTGAGATTGAATGGCTATTTGGACTGAGTTTGTAGGGTTATTTGGCCTGAGTTGTAGGGTTGTTAGGCCTGAGTTTGTAGGGCCATTTGGCCTGAGTTGTAGGGTTGTTATGCCTGAGTTTGTAGGGCTATTTGGCCTGAGTTGTAGGGTTGTTAGGCCTGAGTTTGTAGGGTCATTTGTCCTGAGTTTGTAGGGCAGTTAAGCCTGAGGTTGTAGGAGCAGGAGGTGGTCTAAGCTGTAGGAGGTGGATTCCTCTGAGGTAGGGTTGTTGTGCATGAGGTAGGGTTTGGGAAAAACCTGAGAGATCATGTGGGATCTGTGTTGTAGGCTCTTGGAGCTGAGATTGGAGAAGTTGTCCTTGTCTAACACTCTGTTAGAAAGATGAAGGGGGAAAGTGGACTACCCATAGACATACTGGCTTGGGGAACCACTATAAACACTTGTGTGTTTTCTGGGTTTGCTTGATTATTAGCTTAGAATATGTTTAACTGACAATATCATCTAAGTAAAAATCAAAATATCTATTCACCCCCCCCCCCCCCCTCTAGGTGAATTAGATCATATACCTATAATCTATTAAGTGGTATCAGAGGGAGGTTGGTCATAAAGGACTTAACTGTCTGACCAGATCCTACATAGGTATTGTTATTTCTGAATCCAATGGCTTCTAATGGAGTTCAGAAGGAAATGGGTTCCATGAAGCTCCCTATATGCAAAAAGGAAACCTTTGGCATTTGGAAACAAAGGGTTAGGCTGTACATGAAAGCTTCAGACCCTAGGATCTATATCACTGTTCAGGAAGGCCCCTTCCTTATCACAAAGCCCTCCACCATTGATCCTACTCGGCAGGTAGGCAAGTCTTACACTGAAATGACAAGGGATGAGATAGCATTGGCTACAATGGATAAAATGGCTCAAAATATTATAGTCAATGTTATTGATGATTCAACATTCCAAAACTTGGTGCACTGTGAGACTGCAAAGGAAATGTGGGATACATTGATTGTTTACATGGAAGGACTGAAGAAGTGAGGAATGATAGGAAATCCCACCTCAATCAGGAGTATGAAGCTTTTAGGCAACAAAACCAGGAATGCATAGCTGACTGCTATGAAAGATTCTTCAGAATAGTAAATGAGTTGAGGACCTATGAAAGGACCTTCACTCATTGTGAGTTAAATGATAAATTCCTAAGATCTCTAACTAGAGACTGGGATACCAAAATCTATGTCATCAGGGAAGTGGCAAAGCTGAGTGAAACTCCTCCTCACACTCTGTTTGGAAAGTTGCTCTCATATGAGATGCAACTGTCTGCAAGAAAGGAAGAGGACACCTCAACAAGGGCTCAGGCAAGGGATAAATCTTTAGCTCTCAAAGCTGACAGCTCCAAGAAAAGCAAGGGCAGGATGGTGTCTCCTCCAAGGAGAAGTGCTGAATCTGAAGTCAGCACCTCAGATAGCTCTTCCTCTGATGAAGAGTTTGATGTCTTCTCAAGGCAGTTCAAGAAGATGATAAGGAGGAAGCAATGGAAGAACAAGCCCTCCTCCTCATCACACTCCAAGAAAGACCACAGGAAACCTGAAAGACAGCACCCAAAGGGTGACAGGTATGATTCCAAATCTAGTAAACATGTTTCAAATAACATAATTTGTTATTGCTGCAGCAAACCTGGACATGTCATAGCTGACTGTCCAGCCAAAAGAAAGGAGAATGGTGATAAGAAGCATCATCACCAAAAGGATAGGAAGGGTGAAAAATCCTTCCTAGCAAAGAAAGGAAAAAGCTGGAGTGAATCTGAATCCTCAACTTCAGATTCAGAGAATGAAGAAGAAGCCTACATAGGGTTGTTTGCAGCAGCAGAAGAAGATGAAGATTATCCTGCTGCCAAGGTTGGAATCAGGGCTCCTCTATCACATTCAGATAGTGACATAGAGGAGGATGAAGACTACAAAGATCAGTTAGGTCTTATGGCCTTCACTGATGAGGAAGACAGTCAGAATATTTCTGACAATGAATAGGTATTAATTCACTCCACTTCCCTTTCTGATCATGATGCATGCCCAGAATCTGAAGCACATTCATCACATGGTGAAAGTGATTCAGAATCTGAGGAAGATGTCAATCAATTAATTGGCAGATATGGTGCTCTCTTGAAAGCTCTGAAAAAGAGCAAGAAGCTTGCCAAGAGGCAAGCCTAGGAAATTGATTCCCTTAGGATGGAAAAACAAGAATGCACTGAATCTTCTGCCAAGATGAATCAGATGTATAGGGAAATTAGCCATCTGAAAGGGATAACTATCACCCATCTGAGCACCATATCCCTGAAGAACAAGGTCATCAAGGATCTTGAGGAGAAGCTTGTGAAAGAAAGAAGCCTAGTGGCTCAATTCTCCAAGCCTAAATCTGTGCTCCCTATTATCGACTCATTCTCTTCTCAATCCAATAGAAGAGGACTAGAATTCAATAAAATGGGAGCAGGAGAAGGGAGTGGAGAAAAGAGCAGGGGTAAGGCTAAGCCTCAAACCACCTTTCAAAAGGTATTACTTGCTTCCAACAGGTATCACCATGAAAGCATGTATGGTCACTGGAAGAATGGAAGTACCTACAGGAAGAAAAATACTCCTTCCCATAGTGGAGGAAAGGGAATGGGATTGAGTGCTCTGAAGGCTCCCCATGAGGAAATTCAAATGGCCCAACATGGACCATTTGTATTTGGTACATCAGCCCCTTCATACAAGAATAAGAATGCAAGCTCTTCTAAATTTATTTCAGCTAAGAACATGACAGCTGTCAAATCTGTTGACAAGGCTTGTTGCTCAGTGTCAGATGCCATCAGATCTTGTATGGTTGCCAAGCCAAAGCAAGCTGATGTCATCAGGACAAAGAGCATCAAGACAGCACATAGATTGACATTCAGTCAAATCATTGCTGAGAGAAACAGGAAGACTGCAGCTGTCTCCCCTCCTGAACACAGGCACAGTAATGTTAATTCCTCAAGAAATGTTCAGAAGAGGAGATATAACATTCATGAATGTTGGTGCTGTGGTAAAGTGTGACACTTTGCAATAGACTGTTGGCACAATCCTAATGTGCCATGTGCAAAGATGAGTCTTCCTGCAAAGGGTGCAGCTAGTGTAAGGTCATTTCATCATGCTAACAAGTACCTAGGACCCAAAGCTATTTGGGCTCCTAAGGATAACTAAACTCCTTGCAGGATAGTTCAAGTACCAGCCTCAATCAAATTTGGTACTTGGACAGTGGGTGCTTGAGGCACATGACAGGAAGGAGGTTGATATCATGGAGCAGCAAAAAGCAGACCAGTGTGGTCATATCCACTGTTGAGTCTGAATACATTGCTGCAGGAAGTTGTTATGCACAAATATTGTGGATTCAACATCAATTAGAGGACTACAACCTCAAGGTAAGTAACTCTCCTCTTTATTATGACTCATCCAATGTTATCTCTATTGATTTTAAAGTAGGATGATCAGCTTAACCAGAACAATCTGCTTCAGCTGAGCTTCAGATTGCACTTAGACAGCTGGGAAAAGTCTGGGTTCGACGAACTCTTTCCTGAGTTCAACGAACGTCGAGTTTGAGTTCGACGAACTCAGCTGTATGATGTAGTTCAGATGAACTCAACTTTGAGTTCGACGAACTCCAGTTTGAGTTCGACGAACTCAGCTTTGAGTTCGACGAACTCAGTTTTGTGTTCAACGAACTCAGCTGTATGATGTAGTTCAGATGAACAAAGCTCTGTGTTCGACGAACTCCAGTTTGAGTTCGACGAACTCAGCTTTGTGTTCGACGAACTCAGTTTTGAGTTCGACGAACTCAGCCATATGACATAAGTTTAATTTACACTTACACCTCATAAGAACAATACAAATGCTCCAAGTAAGGGGGAGCAAGAAAGGGTTATTCAAAAGGAACAAGAACAGTTATCAGCTAATAAAGATAATAGTACTCACGGGGGAGCAAGTTCCTGCTCAGGTTGAGGGGGAACAAATTCTTGCTCCAGTTGACAAGGAGCTGAGTCCAACAACTACAACTCCAAATGTCAGAGAAGATGAAGGATGACCTAAAGGGAGACTTGGAAAATGCTTTCCAAACTCTCTCAGGCTCTGTAGCTGCTGCCTCCCAATCCCTATAGGGAAAAATAGTTGAAGAAACCAGAAAAGGAGAGATGGCCAATGCTAAGACCAACTCAGAGTTAGCTCTACAAGTGTTACACCT
This sequence comes from Dactylorhiza incarnata, assembly GCA_033032865.1. Lineage (NCBI taxonomy): Eukaryota > Viridiplantae > Streptophyta > Magnoliopsida > Asparagales > Orchidaceae > Dactylorhiza > Dactylorhiza incarnata. The sequence goes on from JAWHQI010000005.1 coordinate 25,712,289, forward strand.
AGATAACACCTAGATAAGAAGAGAAAAAGAAGACATAAATTACTTATGCTAATAAAAGTGGAACTAGATCAATATATTAACTCTTAAACAGAAATGATAATGAAAATTCTGTTGAAATTAAGTATGAATGAAATGGGCTAAATTAGTCAAAGCTTATTGGAGCTGAGAGATCCTGTGGGATCTGTGTGGTAGGCTCTTGGAGCTGAGATTAGAGAAGTTGGCATTGTCTAACACTCTGTTAGAAAGGTGAAGGGGGAAAGTGGACTACCCATAGACACACTGTCTTGGGGAACCACTATAAACACTTGTGTATTTTCTGGGTTTGCTTGATTATTAGCTTAGAATAGGTTTAACTGACAATATCATCTAAGTAAAAATCAAAATACCTATTCACCCCCCCTCCTCTAGGTGAATTAGATCATAAACCTATAATCTATCAAGTGGTATCAGAGGGAGGTTGGTCATAAAGGGCTTAACTGTCTGACCAGATCCTACATAGGTATTGTTATTTCTGAATCCAATGGCTTCTAATGGAGTTCAGAAGGAAATGGGTTCCATGAAACTCCCTATATGCAAAAAGGAAACCTTTGGCATTTGGAAACAAAGGGTTAGGCTGTACATGGAAGCTTCAGACCCTAGGATCTATATCACTGTTCAGGAAGGCCCCTTCCTTATCACAAAGCCCTCCACCATTGATCCTACTAGGCAGGTAGGCAAGTCTTACACTGAAATGACAAGGGATGAGATAGCATTGGCTACAATGGATAAAAGGGCTCAAAATATTATAGTCAATGCTATTGATGATTCAACATTCCAAAACTTAGTGCACTGTGTGACTGCAAAGGAAATGTGGGATACATTGATTGTTTACATGGAAAGGACTGAAGAAGTGAGGAATGATAGGAAATCCCTCCTCAATCAGGAGTATGAAGCTTTTAGGCAACAAAACCAGGAATGTATAGCTGACTGCTATGAAAGATTCTTCAGAATAGTAAATGAGTTGAGGACCTATGAAAGGACCTTCACTCATTATGAGTTAAATGATAAATTCCTAAGATCTAACTAGAGACTAGGATACCAAAATCTGTGTCATCAGGGAGATGGCCTATTCAGAGAGTCTGATTCAACTTTAGACACCTCGTGCGTACCTCTTTTCAGAGCATTTTTAGTTTGTATTTGAATGATTTTAGAGAGAAGAACCATAGAAGATCGAAGGAACAACTGTTGGAAGTCCGATTTGGAGTCTAGCTTGTGGATGCACTACAGGATCGACGACACTCATAGCATTTGCATTTTTATTCTCTACTTCGTGTTTTTTATCTAATATCATGCAATTTACTTTCTTCATCATCAATCTTTTTGTGGTTTGTCTAACAATGAGAGGCTAGCTCTCATGTTGGGGTGATTGCGTAGTAATGTGAAGTAATGCCGGGATTTTTATAGGTGGTTGTATTAATTTTAATTATGTTTTGTACTATTAGAATTATATTCATGTGTCTAATGTGTACACTAGTTTAATTGGTCACAACTCTAGTTTCGTGTGTAATCATTGATATCGGATCATGAATCAATTGATTTACGAATCTCATAAATAGAACAATAGATTTAAATACTTACGGGTCGCGTGATACTGGCCTATGTGGTAACTACATTCTAAATATTAAATATTTTTTTACAGTGCATTAAAGCTTTCGCTATCATCCAAAAAGTTTCGATGTGCTTAAGAAATTTCACCATCAATTATAAAAAACTTTTTATAAAATCAATCACTTCACTCATGAATAATCTTACTTAATATTCATATTATGAAACAATCATCATAACTTTAATTCTGCTAGCTTATTAAATGTTAATTTTAGTCGTTATTTCAATTCTATCTTTTAATTCCTTAGTTAATTAATATAATCATTATTTATAAACAACCTCAATTTTATCGATTCTCTAGATAAATTGTGTTCTAAGTAACTATATTGACACACATTAAATTCATGTGGAGACGATACTTTCTCATTATTTTTATTACTTATGCAACCGGTGCTTTTGTCGAAATATAAGCACATATGTTAAACGGGGACATCAATGATATGCACTTGAAGCGTGCTATAACCTCGACAATGAGGGTATAGAATGCTACAATGTCTCCAACCTCCATAAGTTCATGATTAATGTATCCAGACTATTAACCCTAAATTCAACAATCTTGATGAGATGATTACTAAGATTCGAGCCGACGGTTCAATTTTATCGGAAAATTATTTAGTAGCTTGCCTCATCGAGTCCCTTCCCGATTCTTGGTCAGGTTTCAACATTAGCTTAGGCATGATCAACCTAACCTCACCTACGTTCATGTCCAAAATGTTATCCACATAGAGGAATAGCATAGGAACCATAACTCCAAAGCTCTCAAAGATCATGCTCCTAAGGTTAACATTACTAAATCACATGGAAACTTTTCCTCTCGCTATCACTTCAAGCCTAAGGGTAAGAACCATAAAAAGCCTCTTCGACGCAAATCATGGACGTGGGCGAGTGGATCTTAAGATAACTTCTGGGAAGATATTAGTCTTGCATGATGTGAATTATGTGTCGAGAGTTAGGAAAAATTTAGTGAGTGGGTCATTATTGGTGAAGAAAGTCTATAAGATTGTATTAGAGTAAAAAAAAAGTTATGTTGACTCTAAATAATATTATTATTGGAAAGGCCTTGTATCTGAAGGTTTATTTAAATATAATATTATGGATTTGAAAGTTAAACAAATTATAACTCGGTAAATTGAATGTTTGTGTAAGTTTCTAGATTGTGATCATTTATTTTATGTTAAATTAGTGTATTTTCACTACTCGAGTTATATTTGTTTGTAACCATTGCCTCCAAAGTTTGTGGCTTTGTATGTCTTTATTCAATTCTGCAATTTAATTACATGTCCTCTCGCGTTTATACAACTTCACTTGGTTCCTTGCTTGTAAGCTTTAACTACGGTATTTTATCTTAAATTTTGATTTATACAAAATTCAATATTGCAAGTTCAAAACTCGTCGGACGTTTGTTTGCATTTAGTAATCATCCATTATCCTCGTCATAGGACCGCCCTGCGTCACATCTCCTAGCAGGATTCTAGGATGACAGGTTTTTAGGAGGCGCGTGAATGAATTGAGTCTTGCATCAAAATTGAAGGAGCAGTTCTGAGCTTAAGTAATAATTTAGACCTCTTACCACCACCATACCTCCCTTCCACATCTCATAACTACTAAGCAAATCACCTGAAATTAATTCATAACTGCTACAAATTAGCAATCTCATGTAATTACTGACTGTTTCCCTTGCCTTCCAGTCACTACGTGAACTCATCTCCCTTCTGCAGCCTTAGTCGACACTCCCACCTTCAATCCCCAACCCACAAAACCATCCCCAGTAATCCTTGTACACGTTCCCAGCCCCTATCAACTGCAGTCCACGTTTATTCTTCTCCTATAATTCCTCCTCTGCAACCCCTCCACAGCAACTCCTGGAATTGCTGCCCCAGGCCAAACGTGACCTGTAACCGACTTCCCTACACAAATATGGTATGTGAGTGTTGTTGTTTCCTTTACCTTAGCAGTGGTATACATCATTTCCCCTAGGAGCCCTATGATTGCAGCCCATCTATGGTTCCAGGCTTGAATTTGTCTACTTGCAACAGTCAGTTAGAAACCCCCTATAATTCCAGCCATCAATTGACTTCCCCATCCCATTCCTGCCTCCAATTCCCACAATTGACCAATGTCATTACATATCCACAGCCCTACAGGACCTCATAATGTCGTCATTCACCCAGGACAACAAAAATTGTGCAAGAATTCATCAATCCAACAACGTGAATACATTAATTATGATGTTCAATCCTAGATTCAGCAACCCTACTCTCCCTTGGCCCCAATTATTCGGGTAAGTTCTAATCTAAGTTATTATTGCTTTATGTTGATTATTTGATGAACTATCATATCATTTGGGATATTATTTCGTATCTATTTTTCCAAGGTCTGGCTCTATTTGCAGAATTTATATCTCTTAATGTTTAATTGAAGCAATCTCTCTTTAATTTTAATTCAATCTTGTTTGTGTTTCTAATGTCTAATCTCTAGAGTTAATGTTCGTGGATTTTAATATTAATTTTAAAATTTATTACAAGTAAACATTGGACAATCGCATGCGCATTGCATCATTTTTTTGAATTCATAACATCACCCCACTAACATCAAATCATCAGTGTTCTCTTAAGGCACACATTCACTCACTACACTTGTCTTGCGTCAAATACTTATCAGTTAATATGCAATAATGAACATTATACAATATACAAAAAAGGTGTTCCCACGGTGATTACAATATCATAACATGACATAAGAATCACCTACTCATGGTTTACTACGCCTTAGTTAACGCATGTGATTCAAAAATACATAACTACGATACCACCAACATAACTCCCTCCCACTACTCATAACTACTAAGCAAAACCCCTGAAATTAATTTATAACTACTGCAACTAAGTAATCCCGGGTAATTATTGACTGTTTCCCTTGCATTCCAGTCACTATGTGAGCTCACTTCCTTTTTGCAGCCTTAGTCGACACTCCCACCTTCGATCACCAACCCACAAAACCAGCACCAGCAATCCTTGTACATGTTCCCAACCTCTATCAATTGCAGTCCACGTCTAATCACCTGTAACTACCCCTCTGCAACCCCTCCACAACAACTTTTGGAATTGTTGACCCAGGCCAAACGTGACCTGTAACTTACCTTCCCCACACAAATGTGGTCTATAAGTATTGTTGTTTCATTTGCCCTAGCAGTCGTATACATCATTTCCCCTAAGATCCCTATGATTGCAACCCATCTATGGTTCCAAGTCTGAATTTGTCTACTTGCAACAGCCAGTTAGTAACCCCCTACAATTCTAGCCATCAATTGACTTCCCCATCCCATTCCTACCTCCAATTCCCACAATCAACCATTGTCGTTACATATCCACCCCCTATAGTGCCCCTATATTGTCTCATTCACCCAGGACAACAGAAATTGTGCGGGAATTCATCAATTCAGCTCCGGGAATGCATTAATTGTGTTGTCCAATCCCAGATTCAGTAACCCTACTCTCCCTTGGCCCTAATTATTCGTGTAAGTTCTAATTGTAAATTATTATTACTATATTATTGATTATATGGTGAACTATCATATCATTTGGGATATTATTTCGTATCTATTTTTCCAAGGCATATTCTATTTGAAAATTTTATCTCTTAATGTTTAATTGAAGCATCTCTCTTTAATTTGAATTCAATCATGCTTGTGTTTCTAACGTCTACTCTCTAGTGTTAATGTTTGCGGATTTTAATACTAATTTTAAAATTTATCACAATTACACATTGGACAATGTGCATTGCATCATTTTTTTGAATTCCTAACATCACCCCACTAACACCAAATCATTAGTGTTCCCTTAAAGCACACATTTACTCACTACATGTCTTGCACCAAATACTTATCAAATTAATCTGCAATGATGAACATTATACAATATAACAAAAAAGGTGTTCCCAAAGTGATTTCACTATCATAACATGACATAAGAATCACCTACTCATGGTTTCCTACGCCTTAGTTAACGCATGTGATTCAAAAATATATAACTACCTTACCACTACCATAACTCCCTCCCACTACTCATAACTACTAAGCAAATCCCCTGAAATTAATTCATAACCGCTACAACTAAGCAATCCCGAGTATTTATTGACGGTTTCCCTTGCATTCCAGTCACAACGTTAACTCACCTCCCTTCTGCAGCCTTGGTCGACACTCCCACCTTTGATCCCCAACCCACAAAACCAACCCAAGCAATCCATGTACACGTTCCCAACCCCTATCAACTACATTTCACGTCTACTCTCCTGTAGCTGCCCCTCTGCAACCCCTCCACAACAACTCCTGGAATTGTTTCCCCAGGCCAAACGTGACCTATAACTGCCTTCCCCACACAAATGTGGTTTGTACGTGTTGTTTCCTTTCCCCTAGCAGCCTTATACATCATTTCCCCTAGGAGCCCTATGATTGCAGTCCATCTATGGTTCCAGGACTGAATTTGTCTACTTGCAACAGCCAGTTAGCAACCCCCTACAATTCCAGCCGTCAATTGACATCCCCATCCTATTCCTTTCTCCAATTCCCACAATCGACCACTTTCATTACATATCCACGGCCCTACAACACCTCATATTGTCGCCATTCACCCAGGACAATAGAAATTGTGCACGAATTCATCAATCCAGCGTCGGGAATACATTAATTGTGTTGTCCAGTCCCAGATTCATCAACACTACTCTCCCTTGGCCCTAATTATTCGTGTAAGTTCTAATTGTAAGTTATTATTACTCTATTGTTGATTATTTGGTGAACTATCATATCATTTGGGATATTATTTTGTATCTATTTTTCCAAGGTCTGCTCTATTTGAAGAATTTATCTCTTTATGTTTAATTGAAGCAATATCTCTTTAATTTTAATTCAATCTCGCTTGTTTTTCTAACGTCTAATCTCTAGTGTTAATGTTTGCAAATTTTAATATTAATGTTAAAATTTATTGCAATTAAACATTCGACAATCGCATGTGCATTGCATCATTTTTTTTAATTCCTAACATCACCTCACTAACACCAAATCATTAGTGTTCCCTTAAGGCACACATTCACTCACTACATGTCCTGCGTCAAATACTTATCAGTTAATATGCAATAATTAACATTATAAAATATAACAAAAAGGGTGTTCCCACTGTGATTACACTATCATAACATGGCATAAGAATCACCTACTCATGGTTTCCTACGCCTTAGTTAACGCATGTGATTCAAAAATATATATTGCAGGTGGCATATCCTTCCCTTAACGAAATGGCATAAAGATATGAGAAGAGCTATTGACTTATTAAATTGCCAAACCAGAAGAAAACTGGACCGTGGAGCTCTCTTAAGATTTAGAATGCATACCTTCACCTCCGGTGACCAGTGATCCATTGTTGTTAAAGCACACGGCATGACCAAAGCGCACATATTCCCCAAATGAGGATAAACGACCTACTAAAATGCAAACACTGAATCCAATAGAAATTCTACGAAAATTGCAATGGCGGTGGAGAAATGAAATAAAACCTGGGTTACAAGCCACCTGAACTGGTGCGCAGCCACGATCGCACTCGCAACAGGGGCCCTCGACGACGCATTGGCGAACATCTCGTCGTCAGGGTCGACGATAGTCTGCTTCACCGCCGCCTTAAGCTCAGGCAGCACTTCAGACATCAACTCAGTAACCATTTCGTGCTCGGCCGCAAAAGATCCGGCGGCAGAGATCTCCCACAGTGCAGATCTCGCCAACGATGACAATTCCTTCGGAATCCAATAAACAGAAGGGGACTCGACTCCCACCGCCGATGCTAGAGCGGCGCAGCAAAGACAGAAGCCTGTGATTTCTCTGATGATCGGCTTGGACACTTCTGCTAGCGGAAGAAGGGACTCTAGAAGCGATTTAACGGATACGGGTGAGCCTGCAGGAGGAGCGTAGGAGGTTCTGGCTAAGGTTTCTCGGATCTGATCTGCTAATCTGATAAAATAGGAGTCAGGGAAAATAAGTTCAAGAAAGAGAAACACGTAGAAAGAGAGAAAGTACCGGAGGAGTAGGTGACGCGGGACTGAGAGAAGTTTGCGAGGTGACATCTCCGGTGATGGGGGCAGAGGAGACATCGATGAGGCCACCGCCGGTTGCCATTCTATGCGTTGAATGCATATAAAATTATGGGAAATTGTAGTTTCAGCGTGAAATACAACTGCAATGCAAAATATAGGTACAATTGAACTCTATTTTTAAAGTAAGATGCAGTTGTAATTGTTGCGGAACGCTTAGGACTCTTGGTAGACCGGTTCGATTGAACCGCCTTAGCTCGTGAGCGAACTAAGCGCGCAAACAGTCAATTAGAGATTCGTTGATTGCACTGGGTCTTTTTAGCGTGGAAAACCCGGAAAGGGTAAAAAACCACGTGGTCGGAGCTGTGCCGACCAAACTCCACTATCTTCAGGGGGGTTACAAAGTGAGACTTAGAACTCGAGTGCGACAGGCCGCAGCTCGTTACAGTAGTAGTGAGATAGAGAGATCCGAAGGCGACAGGCCGCCTCTTGGAAAAAACTAAGTCTTTTTCTCCTTCTGAGAAAGGTGGAGAACAAAAGTGAGCTGCTCCGGGGAACAAAAGTGAGCTGCTCCTGGGAACAAAAGTGAGCTGCTCCGGGGAACAAAAGTGAGCTGCTGCGTCACCTTTCGGGATGAAGGAAATCTTCAAGTCCGGAAAGGAAATCTTCAAGCTCTGAAGGAGAATTCCGCAAAAGTCTGCAAGGAGCTCTCCCAGGTCCCGAAGTCAAGGTCCCTTCAAATGAAGCCCCAGGGCACTTTTTATAGCTTTGGTCGGGGGTAGTCTGGTAATCTTGTCGTTGGCAGTTTCCATAAATGCTTGGCGGACGAATCATATTTTCCGGTTTGGGGCACACGGATCGCCATTTTTCGTAAATGACCACCTTGCCCTTCGGGCAGCTTGGGCGGCTCGGGCAGTTCGGGCAGCTCTGTTGGAGGCGAAAAAGGCGACTGGCCGTTCCTGAAAAGTGAGAAGCCTGAAAGACAAAAAGTGAGGAGCCGGAAAGACAAAAAGTGAGAAGCCGGAAAGACAAAAAGTGAGAAAACTTCCTGATCGCGCTCAGAAACGTTTTGAGCGCGTGCTAGCGCCGAAGCGCTCCAAGTACGCAACGAACCACGGGGACGCCTCGGGCGGACGAAGGACGGGGAGTTATCCCCCAAAGGGGGGACCGGGATCCTTTGGCGAGGAGAGGGCGCCGGACCGCACCCCGAGGAGGGGTGGGCGCGGATTGGCCGCACCCCCAAGGAGGGGTGCGGACTAGCCGCACCCTCCAAGGGGGTGCGGCTTGGCCGCACCCCCCAAAGGGGGGGTGCGGCTTGGCCGCACCCCCCAAGGGGGGTGCGGCTTGGCCGCACCCCCCAAGGGGGGGATGCGGCTTGGCCGCACCCCCCAAGGGGGGGATGCGGCTTGGCCGCACCCCAAGTTGGGTGCGGCGTGGCCGCACCCCCAATGGGTGCGGCGTGGCCGCACCCCCAATGGGTGCGGCGTGGCCGCACCCCCAATGGGTGCGGCTTGGCCGCACGCCAAGTTGGGTGCGGCGTGGCCGCACCCCCAATGGGTGCGGCTTGGCCGCACCCCCAATGGGTGCGGCTTGGCCGCACCCCCAATGGGTGCGGCTTGGTCGCGCCCCCTTGGGGGGTGCGGCGTGGCCGCGCCCCCCAAGGGGTGCGGCTCGGCCGCACCCCCAAACGGGTGCGGCTCGACCGCACCCCCAAACGGGTGCGGCTTGGCCGCACCCCCTTGGGGGGTGCGGCGTGGCCGCACCCCAAGGGGGGTGCGGCTCGGTCGCACCCCCTTGGGGGGTGCGACTTGGCCGGCCGCACCCCTAAGGGCGGTGCGGTCGGGGGGTGCAGCCTGCGTGCTATCGCGCTCTTTGATTGTGGACCCCGCCTCTCTTTTCCGGGGCTTTCCTCAGGTGCGTCCTAAGGCCTTTACGGGTGTACAACATAAGCCCCCCAAACCTTCGGAGTCCGAGTTCCGGAGCGAGGAGTTCGAAGGTTTTGACCTTTTCTGCGGCGGCTTTACCCATTGTCCTCCGTGCGGCGCTTTTCTGGTAGGAGCTGATGTCGGAGGGTGTTGTTTTTTTGAGGTCGTTGTGGGCTTGCTGCCCGGCTCTGATATCCGTATGGGCTGAGGGGTTTCTGCAAAATGACAGATTAGCTTGCGCGGTTCTGAGCCCGCGGCTTTTACACAATAGAGAATTAGTTTGCGCAAGTCTGTGCTTGCGGCTTTTTTGCACGAGTCTGCGCTCGCGGCTTTTTTGCACGAGTCTGTGCTCGCGACTTGGCCGGTGAATAGCGGGTGTATTCAAACCGTGAGTGAACGTAAGGGGGGCAGGCCCCTACGTCACCGGGACTCGACGGCGAAGGAGAAGGGCGAACCTTCAATCGACGGCGGTGCAAAGTCCCCGGGGCAGGGCCCCGAAGTGGCCGGTGAATAGCTGGTGTATTCAAACTGGGGGCGAATGTAAGGGGGGCAGGCCCCTACGACGCTGGGACTCGACGGCGGAGGAGAAGGGCGAACCTTCAATCGACGGCGGTGCAAAGCCCCCGAGGCAGGGCCTCTTTATAAAGTTTTTTCTTAAGTGAGTGTAAGTGTCAAAATATGGTTTTACAGTATGAAATCATTTGGTGCATAGCTTTATGTAAGATGAGATAGGTGCACGAGTCTGGGCTCGCGGCTTTTACATAACATGAAATATAAGATAGGTGCACGAGTCTGAGCTCGCGGCTTGTACATAAATTGAAGATAAGTTTGCGCGAGCTTGAGCTCGTGGCTTAGTACATGGTAGAGGTCCCTGGATCACTGGTAAAAGCGGCGCAGGTTTTGAGCGTTCCAGGTGCGTGGCAAAGTCTTCCCTTCCGCCGTCCTGAGCCTGTATGTTCCGGGTTTCACGCTGTGGTGACTACGTACGGGCCCTCCCAGGCCGGTGAGAGCTTATCTCCTTGGGGGCCTTTGCCGGCGGCCTCGACGCTGCGTAAGACGAGATCTCCTACGTTGATTGGTCTGGGCTTCACCCTCCTGTCGTAGGTCCGGGCGACACGCATTTGGTAGAGTGCAGCGCGGCGAGCACTCGGAACGCCGATGTCGACGGGGATGATAGCTTCGGTTCCGTAACAGAGGTTATAAGGTGTCTCCCCTGTAGGAGTCCTCTCTGTTGTGCGATACGCCCACAACACATTCGGGAGCGCGTCTACCCACTGTCCCCCGGCTTCTTCCAAGCGTGTTTTCAGTCCTTTGAGGATGGTGCGGTTTGTGACTTCTACTTGTCCGTTGGTTTGCGGATGTGCCACGGCCGTGTGACGCAGGTTGATCTTCACGTCCTCGCACATCTTGGTGAAGGACTTCCCAGTGAATTGAGTGTCGTTGTCGGCAATGATCGCAGTTGGGATGCCGAAGCGGCAGCCGATGTTCTTCCAGACGAATTGCTTGGCGTTTTCCTCCGTAATTTTGGTCAGGGGCTCCGCCTCCACCCATTTGGTGAAGTAATCTATGGCTAGGATGATGAACTTCCTCTGCCCGGATGCTAGAGGTAGGGGACCGAGGAGGTTGATCCCCCACTGCGCAAATGGCCACGCACTCTGCAGCGTGGAAAGTGAGACCGGGGGTTGATGAGGCATGTTGGCGTGCAGCAGACAGCTTTTGCACTTCTGGACAAAGTCGGCCGCGTCCTTCCTCATTGTTGGCCAATAGAAGCCTTGTCGCAGTATTTTTCGCGCTAATGCCTTCCCGCCTAGGTGTTCTCCGCAGACTCCTCCGTGTACTTCCCTGAGGGCGTAGTCTGCCTCGCCCGCTGGCAGACATTTTAGATATGGTCCTGAGAATGCCCGTTTGTAAAGCTCCCCATCTATAATGGTGAATGATGCTGCCCGCATTCGTAGCCTTCGCGCCTCTAGGCGATCTTCGGGAAGGTCCCCTTGCTCAAGGTAAGCTCGCAACGGGGTCATCCAGGATGACTCTTCCTGGTGAATGGCTGCGATTTCCCATGCCCCTTGAATGCTTGGGATCACGACTTCTTCGATTCGGCGTCTTCGAGACTGGTAGCTGGAGGGTGAGGTGGCGAGCTTGGATAGAGCATCCGCCCTGGAATTCTGCTCTCGGGGGATGTGTAGAATCTGATACGATGAGATCTTCTGGAGAAGTGATTTCGCGAATGCGAGGTACTTCGCCATCTGTTCGCTCTTAGCCTCGTAATCTCCTTCAACCTGTGAGACCACGAGTTGGGAGTCTGTATAGATCGTTAGGTTCTCGGCTTTGCAGTCGATGGCGAGTCGAAGTCCGGCGATCAGTGCTTCGTATTCCGCGATGTTATTTGTTGCGGGGAACTTTAGTCGGAGTCCGTAATCCAGGGTGATCTCTTCGGGGCTTATGAGGAGCAATCCTGCCCCGGCCCCTTCAGCTCCAGAGGCGTCGTCGACATAGAGGGTCCAACGGGGGCTGGTGGTGTCTTTGATGAGGGTTGTTTCTGGCGGGATGGTGTATTCCACCACGAAGTCGGCGAGCACCTGCGACTTGATGTCGGGCCGAGGCAGGAATTGGATGTCGAACTCGCCGAGTTCTACGGCCCACTTTACAAGTCTCCCCGAGACTTCCGGCTTTTGGAGGATTGCCCGTAATGGGAGTTGCGTCAACACCTTGACCGCATGAGCCTGGAAGTAGGGTCTAAGTTTTCTAGCTGAGAAAATAAGAGCCAAGGCTGTCTTGTCCGCTGCCGGATACCTGGTTTCGGTGTCGGTGAGGACTTTGCTGAGGTAGTAGATTGGTCGCTGCACCCCTCCTTCGTCTTTCACGAGCACTGAGCTAAGAGCCGTAGGCGACACGGCCAGGTACAAGAACAGAGTTTCCCCGGGGGTGGGCTTTGACAGAAGCGGTGGCGAAGCCAGGTACTGCTTGAGAAGCTCGAAGGCCACTTGGCACTCGTCCGTCCACTGGAAACCTGAATGTCGTGCTCCCCGGAGGATTTTGAAGAAGGGGAGGTACTTGTCTCCCGTTCGTGATAGGAAATGGGACAAAGCAGCGATCCTCCCGTTTAGGCGTTGTACTTCCTTAATTGAGCGAGGTGGCGACATATCCTCCAACGCCTTGATCTTCTCGGGGTTGGCCTCAATTACCTGATGGGTTACCATGAAACCTAGAAACTTCCCCGCCGTCACATCAAACGCACACTTGCTGGGATTGAGCCGCATCTGGAAGCGACGGAGAAGCTGGAAGCACTTTTCCAAGTCTTCCAAGTGGTCGCGCCGGTGGACGCTCTTTACTAGCATGTCGTCCACGTAAACCTCCATCGTTTCTCCGATGAGGTCCTTGAAGACCTTGTTCATCAGCCTTTGGTAGGTGGCTCCGACGTTTTTAAGGCCGAAGGGCATCACCTTGTAGCAGTAGACTCCCCGGTCGGTGCGGAAGGCAGTATGTTCTTCGTCCACGGGGTTCATCCTTATCTGGTTGTAACCTGAATAAGCATCCATGAAGCTGAGCAGCTCATGGCCTGCCGTGGCATCGACGAGCTGGTCAATCCTTGGGAGGGGGAAGCTGTCCTTCGGGCATGCTTGGTTCAGATTGCTGTAGTCGACGCACATCCGCCACTTTCCCGAGGCCTTCTTCACCATGACTACGTTGGCGAGCCATGTGGGGTATTCTGCTTCGCGTATGAATCGCGCCTCTAGGAGCTTAGCTACCTCCTCCTCGATCGCCTTTAAACGCTCGGGGGCAAAGTTCCTCTTCTTTTGAATCACAGGTCTGCAGGCGGGGTTGATGTTTAGCGAATGATAGATAACGTTAGGATCTACCCCGGGCATGTCTTCCGGGCTCCAAGCGAAAATGTCCTCGTTCTTCTGGAGGAAGGTGGTGAACTCTTCCCGCTCTTTTTGGGTTAAGAGTGACCCGACCTGAACAGTTCGAGTCGGATCTCGCCGGGAGAATGGTATTTCTACCAGCCCTTCAACGGGCGCTCCTCGTTGCAAAGTAGCCTCGTCCCGCAGGTCGAAGTTATTGATGTTGAGAGCGGTCGCCCTTGCTGGTTGGGCCTGCTTCAGGTAGCAGGTCCTGGCTGCCTCTTGGTCTCCTCTTACGACTCCTATTCCTGCGGCAGTGGGGAACTTCATAACTAGGTGTGGAATGGAGGGGATTGCCCCGAAGATCGACTGGAGCGGTCTCCCGAAGATGGCATTGTAGGCGGAGGTGAACTCTACCACCATGAACTGGATGTTGTGCGTTGACTGTCTTGGAAATTCGCCCAATGTGACTGGGAGAATGATCATGCCTTGCACCGGGACAGGTCTGTTATCGAAGCCGTAGACGGGCCCGGCCGCAGGACTAAGCTGGTCTTTTGTGAGCTTCATACTTTGCAAAGTGGAGAGAAATAAGACATCGACCGAGCTTCCATTGTCGACCAGTATTCTCTTCACCTTGAAGCAGGGATCCCCGATCCCTGCGCTGATCACGAGTGGATCCTGGTGCGGAAGCCGCAACCCTTGCAAGTCTTCGTCCCCGAAAGCTATCGTAATATCTTGCTTGAGTATTTTGTCTTCGTGGTCTCTTGCGGGCTGTGCAATTGAGAGGATCTGTGATGCTGAGACGGGGGGTCCGGCGATCGTCTCGATTTCTCCTACCATCGGCCTTCCTCCCCCCTTGCCACGGGGGGCGGGAGGCTGCTCCCCTGCATCCCTAGGCTGCTAGGGCTGATTGGGAATCTGGCCTTGTAGGAATCTTCCCAGGAGTCCCTGGCGGATGAGGCGCTCGATCTCGTCTTTGAGTCTGGTGCACTCCTCAGTGGTATGCCCGGTTCCCCGATGGAACTCGCAGTACCTGGACTGGTCGCCCCTTGGATTTGGCGGGGGTATCCTGGGCATGCGGAGCTCGGGGTTGTTTTGTATGGCGTAGAGCACATTCGTTCTGGTGGTGTTCAACGGGGTGTAGGTCCTGGGCGGCTGTGGTCCCAGATCCCTCTGGTGGTTACGCCGACGTTCATCGCCGCGACGCTCCCCGCTGCGACGTTCTTCTTGTTCGCGAGGGGCTTGATCTGATCCCCTCTTTCTTCCCTGGCTTCCTTCGAATTGCCGACGGTGTGCTTCGATAGCCTCATCTGCAGCTATCTGTGCTTCAACCCGATGAACGAGATCGGGATAACTTGGCACGGTTTCTCTCATGAGAGCCGAGTAAAGCCACTTGGGCGGAGTCCTCCCAGGAAAACTCCTCGCAGGAGCTCGGGGGCGACTCCTGGGATCTGTCGAGCCTCAGTAGTGAAGCGTCGGAAGAAATCTTTGAGTGTCTCTCCATCGTTCTGGCGGATTCCTGAGAGGTGGGAGGGATCCCGGACAATTCGGCGGTTGGCAATGAACTGATCCACGAACTGCCGCGCCATTTCTGTGAAGTTGTTGATGGCCCCATTCTGCAAGGAATGGAACCAAGTGCGCGCTTGTCCCTTCAAGGTTGCTGGGAACACTTGGCAGAGGAGCTGATCAGGAGCGCTGTAAATCCTCATGACGGTGGTGAAGTGATTGACGTGCTCCAGTGGATCGTCCATCCCGTCGAACGTCTCGATGTTGGGAAGCCTGAAGCCATTAGGAATTGGATGGGCTAAGACTTGAGGTGATAGCGGGGAGTCATGATGCGCGGGACGGCGGGTGAGAGCGGCGCGTCATCCTGCTTGGGCATATTCTTCCTCTATCATGTTGCGTATCTCTTCCCGCGAAGCTCTTTCCACTGCTTGCTCAGGGGCAGCTCTTCCGTGGTGGTGGCGGCGGTGATCAGCTTCTGGGCCTCCAGCTGGTGGGCCAAGGTGAGCGGTATTCGCCGCATTGGAGAATCCTTCTGAAGCTTCGTCTTCTTGGACAGCCTCCCCGTTCGGGGTATGATTCAGAGCCGGGGGCGGCGGTGCGTTTAAAGTTGGCGGTTGGTTCGGAACTTGAGGAGCCCCAAGAATCCTCACGAGGGCCAACATCTCAGCTTGATGTTCTTCGAACTGCTGCATGCGCGCCTCCAAATCTGCTGCAGGTGCTGGCAGTGCCTCCTCTGCGGGAGGTGCATTGATAAGTGAGTGGGAAGGAGCTGGGTCGACGCGTCCTTCCGGCATCGATCCTTCAGTAATGCGACCACTCCTCCTCGCCATAGCAGTTGGCTCTCGAAGAGTTTTTCGGGAAAGTTTCCCACAGACGACGCCAAACTGTTGCGGAATGCTTAGGACTCTTGGTAGACCGATTCGATTGAACCGCCTTAGCTCGTGAGCGAACTAAGCGCGCAAACAGTCAATTAGAGATTCGTTGATTGCACTGGGACTTTTTAGCGTGGAAAACCCGGAAAGGGTAAAAAACCACGTGGTCGGAGCTGTGCCGACCAAACTCCATTATCTTCAGGGGGGTTACAAAGTGAGACTTAGAACTCGAGTGCGACAGGCCGCAGCTCGTTATAGTAGTAGTGAGATAGAGAGATCCGAAGGCGACAGACCGCCTCTTGGAAAAAACTAAGTCCTTTTCTCCTTCTGAGAAAGGTGGAGAACAAAAGTGAGCTGCTCCGGGGAACAAAAGTGAGCTGCTCCTGGGAACAAAAGTGAGCTGCTCCGGGGAACAAAAGTGAGCTGCTGCGTTGCCTTTCGGGATGAAGGAAATCTTCAAGTCCGGAAAGGAAATCTTCAAGCTCCGAAGGAGAATTCCGCAAAAGTCTGCAAGGAGCTCTCCCAGGTCCCGAAGTCAAGGTCCCTTCAAATGAAGCCCCAGGGCCCTTTTTATAGCTTTGGCCGGGGGTAGTCTGGTAATCTTGTCGTTGGCAGTTTCCATAAATGCTTGGCGGACGAATCATATTTTCCGGTTTGGGGCACACGGATCGCCATTTTTCGTAAATGACCACCTTGCCCTTCGGGCAGCTTGGGCGGCTCGGGCAGTTCGGGCAGCTCTGTTGGAGGCGAAAAAGGCGACTGGCCGTTCCTGAAAAGTGAGAAGCCTGAAAGACAAAAAGTGAGGAGCCAGAAAGACAAAAAGTGAGAAGCCGGAAAGACAAAAAGTGAGAAAACTTCCTGATCGCGCTCAGAAACGTTCTGAGCGCGTGCTAGCGCCGAAGCGCTCCAAGTGCGCAACGAACCACGGGGACGCCTCGGGCGGACGGCGGACGGGGAGTTATCCCCCAAAGGGGGGACCGGGATCCTTTGGCGAGGAGAGGGCGTCGGACCGCACCCCGAGGAGGGGTGGGCGCGGATTGGCCGCACCCCCAAGGAGGGGTGCGGACTGGCCGCACCCTCCAAGGGGGTGCGGCTTGGCCGCACCCTCCAAGGGGGTGCGGCTTGGCCGCACCCCCCAAAAGGGGGGTTTGGGGGGTGCGGCTTGGCCGCACCCCCCAAGGGGGGATGCGGCTTGGCCGCACCCCAAGGGGGGATGCGGCTTGGCCGCACCCCCCAAGGGGGGATGCGGCTTGGCCGCACCCCCCAAGGGGGGATGCGGCTTGGCCGCACCCCCCAAGGGGGGATGCGGCTTGGCCGCACCCCCCAAGGGGGGATGCGGCTTGGCCGCACCCCAAGGGGGGTGCGGCTTGGCCGCACCCCCCAAGGGGTGCGGCGTGGCCGCACGCCCCAAGGGGGGATGCGGCTTGGCCGCACCTCCAATGGGTGCGGCGTGGCCGCGCCCCCTTGGTGGGTGCGGCCTGGCCGCACCCCAAGGGGGGTGCGGCCTGGCCGCACCCCCAAGGGGTGCGGCTTGGCCGCACCCCAAAAGGGGGGTGCGGCTCGGCCGCACCCCCAAACGAGTGCGGCTTGGCCGTACCCCCTTGGGGGGTGCGGCTTGGCCGCACCCCAAGGGGGGTGCGGCTCGGTCGCACCCCCTTGGTGGGTGCGACTTGGCCGGCCGCACCCCTAAGGGCGGTGCGGTCGGGGGGTGCAGCCTGCGTGCTATCGCGCTCTTTGATTGTCGACCCCGCCTCTCTTTTCCGGGGCTTTTCCTCAGGTGCGTCCTAAGGCCTTTACGGGTGTACAACAGTAATAATAGTTAAAAAAAGTCATATTTTTATAAGTGTATTTTTAACTCAAATATATACATATGACTACATAAAATGATGATAAAAAATGCATGGATCAATAATTCATGATTTATTTTGTGAAAAAAATAATAAATATGAAGAAAATTTGATTTTCCGTAGGGTCCTACAAATACGTTCAACGTACAAACAAATTAACCTGAGTTTGTTGGGTAACGTGCTGGTGAGCTAAGGTTATTTATGATGATGGTAGCGTTTGCTCAGGTTTTAGAACCACCGGTGGCCTGAAAATGTCTCATGAAGCAGGCTCGAACGAGAAAACAGAGAAGAGGATACAAAGGAATCGAACCGATCAATAAACAAGAGTCGGTTGATAAGTCAATAGCATAATAATCGAAACTCAATCGTTCGAAAATCGATTGAATTTTTAATCAAAACAAAATCGAAATAAAATGATTCAAATCGAAACGAAATCGAAATAAATTGATTCGAAATCAAATTCGAGTCGATTTCGAGCCTCACATGAGTGGCTCGATTATGATTCGAGACGGCTAGATTTAGCTCTTAATTATTAATATTTTATTCAATATTAAGAAAAATTTGTGCAATAGGAGGGAGTGGTCTGTGGCTTTAATTGTAGGAGGTGTAGGCTTTTGACAATGTAGCGGTAGGAAGCAGAGTTAGCATAGCATTAATAGTAGGAGGAGGCATAGGCTTTAATAGTTTAATAATTTTCAAAGTCTAAACTAATATTTTATTAATAGTTTAATAGCATGAGGTGTAGGTTTTCAGCGGTAGGACAGTAGGAGGCATAGGCTGTTAAAATGGTGCTCGAAGCATCCGCGTGAGTGTCTAGTTTGGAACACTCTACTCGTTGCCCCTAGCAGGGTATTTATAGGCAAACCCTAATTCCCCGACGGGTGCGTGGATCCCTAATGGGTCCTAACCTACCGCTAAACATCCGTTAACCCGATAATTAAATATACCTTAACAATCTCCTCCTATATTGTAAATATCGGGGTCACATCACGGATTACTTTAAACAAGAGTTAATAACGACATAACATGAGTTTTCCAGAAAACATAAATATGAGTTTTAGAATACACAATATCTAAACTCAAACACATGGCTCCAAACAAGAAACAGTAAGCAAAGCTGGAAAAAACTCAAAGAATAGATAAATGAACAGTAATCTATGCAAACAATAGATCATCATCATCTGGGTCGAAATCAACTTTCTCGCCTCCAATCTCCATGTGATCTGCAAACAAACATAATAAGAATGTCACGAGACAAATCTCTATGAATTCTAACATTTGTTAATCAAGAGTAAAGTGAATAGTTCTAGCAGTAAAAGAATGTAATACTCTAACCAGGAAGAAAAGAATCGCATATCAGCATCTCTATCCAATTTACACAAAATTAGACAATTGATTTCAAAGAATCAAACCATGTTCCTTCGATTATTAAGATTATTACCAAACGTTTCACAATTATATTATATCATCAAGTTTGGAATGATACAACAAGCTGTGACCAATATATCATCAAGTTTGGAATTATATAAGTAATGATCATAATATCAGGACGCATATCAGCAACTTCAGTATTCGTTTTTGGAATGATTCCCAAATCAGCCTTTGAATTAAAAATAATTGCGTAAGTCATCAAGTTTAGAATGACTGGCAACTATCCATCTCTGGCTTTCATCAGATAGCATCTGGAATACATCTGTGTGCTCACTCTATATGCTCGAATGTAAGCAGACTACGGTTCTAAGATTTAAAACATAAGCAGGGTATTAAGTCATACTAAATGAACTTTAATCCCATCTCCCCCGATGTTTTATGTGTTAGAACCTTACATAAGCCCTTGGTAAGGACATCTACAACATTATCCTTCGATCTCACGTCCAATAGGGAGATTATCCCCTGACTGGTGAGATGGGTCAACCATGCCTGTTTCATCCTTAGTTGCTTTCGCTTTCCATTGAATAACGTATTTGTTGAATGGTCTTTGTGGCTTGATTGCCACAATATAGCAAAATAGAGTTCATTTTTAGACTCGTCATTGGAATGTCGATGATCAGATCTCTTATCCACTAAGCTTCTTCTTCTGCTGAAGCGAGGGCATAGAGTTCTGATTTCATAGAGGAAAGTGCAATGCACGACTGCATCTTTGACTTCCAAGCTACTACTGCTCCTCCTAGGGTAAATACAAAACCATTAGTGGATCTACTGTCAGCAATTTCTGAATACCAGGAGGCGTCAGAATACCCCTCAAATACAGGAGGATGTCCACTGTAACATAAAGCATACTTTTCAGTGTGCTTTAAGTATCGCATAAGTCTTTCTAAGGCATTCCAGTGGTCCTGCCCAGGGTTACTCGTAAATCTACTTAACATGCCGACCGTAAAGGCTATGTCAGGTCTAGTGCAGGTTATAGCATACGTGAGACTACCTATGAGTTTGGAGTAATCCAACTGTCTAATAGATGAACCTTCATTCAGTTTCAGTCTATTGTTATAATCATATGGAGTCTCACTACCTTTGCTATTAACGTAACCCCACTTCTCAAGTAGATTTCTAATATAGTGACTCTGACTGAGGGTAATACCCTTGTCAGTGAAGTTCACTTCCATTCCTAGGATGGTTTTCACCACGCCTAAGTCAGTCATGCTAAATTGTGTCATCAAGGCAGCTTTCACGTCTTTCACCTCAGACTGATCAGTGCCCAGAATTAGCATGTCATCAACATACAAGCATATAATTGCAACTTTATTTGAACTTGTACGAACGTACAGACATTTATCTGAAAAACTGGATTTAAAACCCAAGGCTTTAACACAAGTGTCAAATTTTTTGTGCCACAATTTAGGTGCTTGCTCCAATCCGTATAGTGACTTAATCAACTTACAGACCTTATTTTCTAGACCTTCTACCACAAACCCTTCAGGTTGGTGCATGTAGATCTCTTCGGTCAGATCTCCATTAAGAAATGCAGTCTTGACGTCCATCTGATGAACTGTAAAGTGTTCAATAGATGCTATAGTGAGAAGTATCCTAATTGTCGCATAGTGACAAACAAGTGAGTATATATCAAAGTAGTCTATTCCACTCACTTGAGTGAAGCCTTTTACAACTAGACGTGCTTTGTATTTGGCAATACTCCCATCAGGATTAAGCTTCTTCTTCAGAACCCATTTGTTTCCAATGGTCTTAGCCCCTTTGGGCAAGTCAACCAATGTCCACGTGTTGTTCTGCATGAGAGAGTTTAACTCTTCATCGATGGCTTCTTTCTATAATAGAGAGTCTCGAGATCGCACCGCATCCTTATAGGTGGATGGATCAGCTTCAACTTGGTAAGTCACGAAGTCTGTACCGAAGCTTTTAGGCATTTTCTCTCTACTAGATAGCCTTCTGGTATCTAAGCCACTCGTTTCTACGGGCGCAGTGTCAGAATTACGTTGACTTGGCTCAGCTGGAGGCTCAAGACTAGTTGCTGGTAGACCTGGAAGCGTCGGGTTCTTATCCTTAAGGAACTTATCCTCAAAGAAGACAACGTCTCTAGGTTCGATTACAGTGTTCGTTGAGAGATCTAGAAATCTGTCAGCAGCTCTATCCTCTGCACATCCTAAATAGACACACATATTTGTCCTAGGTCCAATCTTAGCTCTTCTAAGGTCAGGTATCCTAACATAAGCGATACAGCCCCAGGTCTTAAGATTATCAAATCTAGGAGGTCTCTTAAACCAAAGCTCATAGGGTGTCTTAGTCAACTTGGCATGTGGAACTTGATTAAGAATGTGATTAGACGTGAGGGCAGCTTCAACCCAGTAGGCCGTAGGCATGCCAGCAGTCAACGACATGGAATTCAACATTTCTGTTAAAGTCCTGTTTTTCCGCTCAACAATATCGTTAGATTGGGGGGAATAACGAGCAGTCATAAATGTGACTGAATATAGAGTAATCGTCGATAAATATTATCAGATACTTCCGACCTCCACATGTGACAAAACTTTTGTGGTCACATATGTCGGAGTGTATTAACTCTAGCAAATGTGTGCTCCTAGAAACCTGACTAAAAGGTGCTATAGTTATCTTAGTTTGAGCACAGATTTCACATTTGTCAAATCTGGTTTTTATGTCTAAAGGGATGTTGTGAGGTTTAGCTAGCATGAGTAGTTTTCTATAATTGACGGGTCCTAGTCTTGCATGTAAAGTCTTAGGATCGATCAAATTAGAACTAACTTGATTTACTACTTTGTTTGCTAGACTCAACCTATACATTCCGTTGACAACATACGCACAACCAAAATAGTGCGAGTGAACCATCAGCGTTACTCGACCACCACTAATATTAAATGACATACCCGCATCGCATAACAAACTAATTGAAATTAAATTAGCGGCTAATGATGGTATAAATTTAACATTTTTCAAAGTAAGAGTTTTACCCGAGGAGAGCGTCAAGGTAGCATTGCCGACCCTCAACACATCAGCTACTCCTCCATCAACAACAGTAACAGTCTCTCGAACTGCAGTGAGATCCTCCAAAAGCGCAGAATTGTTGCAGACGTGACATGTAGAACCTGAGTCTAGCCACCACTCTGTACTGGCCTATCCGTTACCGACCATGGCAACAAAGTCGATGGGCGCAGTCTGATGGACCTTATTTGCCCTATTATCAGGCTTTGGTGTACTAGGATCTCCTCTCTTGGGCTGCTTGCACTCAGAAGCACAGTGACCCCACTTGTTACAATTGTAGCACTTGCCTTTGAATTTCTTCACCTTCTTGCTCGTGTCCACAACTTCGGGTGCACTAGGTAACGGTCTAGTCTTGCCGGGCTTAAACTTCCGCTTAGGATGCGTGACCATGTTGGCAGCAGAGAACTGCTTGCTAATAGTCTCCCTAGCGTGTCTAGTCCTGTTCTCATCCTCAATGCAAATGAAGCGCTTGAGGTCTTTAAGACTGACCTGCATTTTCTTCTGATACATCTCCGTTTTAAAGGAGTACCACGCCGACGGGAGTTTGAAGATAATAGCTCCTGCAACAAATCCATCTGGCAGTGGGATGTTCTCACTGTTCAGCTTGTCCACCGGATTCTCAAAATCTGCGACCTGTGGAAGGATTTCCCTTTCCGCATTGAAGGTGAAAGCCATAAACTTGTCCACGAGGTGCGTCTTGGACATATTTTCCTCTTCCTTGAACTGCTCCTCCAGAGCATCCCAGATTTCTTTGGCGGTCTTCATTTTGTTGTACGTCTCAGCAAGCTTGTTGGAAAGACAGTTCAACAAGTAGTCGCGGCAGAAATCTTCATCGACCACCCACTGGGTCTCTCCGGCTTTCCCAAGAACCTCAGCACGTACAGTCTAATGGTGTAGAACATGTTCATGTAATTCATGCCAAACTGAGTGTTCCTCTTCCAAGCACAGAACTCAGAATTGGAGAATTTCTCCAATTTTATCATCGGAACTGGAGTAGAGCCCTTCGACATTGTGCCTCTTTCCAAAACAATAGATTTCCACTAGCAACCTAATGATGAGCAGAAAACTAGAAAGAGATCACCTGAAGCGCGTAAAGGCGGGAACAAAATCTTCGGATCCAATTTAGAACAAGGTGTGCTCCTCTTCTCTGGCTGAACAAGATCGTCGAAGACAAGATCCACGCAAACAACAACGGACATGAACCAAAAGAGCCGAAACTGGATCACTGAGAGGACTGAACAATGTCGGAATTCCAATAGTTATGTCGGAAAACGACAACGGACAAAAGCAGTAACGGCAGCAGCGACATCGTTTCACTAGCACTGGATCAGCGCGACTGGATCGACACTTCACTGTCAATGGCAGCGACTGAGATATCGTGAGAGGGAGCGAGGACAGTGGAGAACCGCGAGTAGGCAACCGCGAGTAGCCGCTGAGACGAGGATCCAACCGCTGAGAAGAGGATCCAACCGCTGAGATGGCCAACCGCTGAGACGACCAACCGCTGAGATGACCAACCGCTGAGACGGCCAACCGCTGAGACGGCCAACCGCTGAGACGGCCAACCGCTGAGACGACCAACCGCTGACTGAGTCTCTTCCTCTTTTGCAGCGACGAAACTAGCGCACGAGAAAACAGAAGGCTTCCAGTCGGCGGCCAGACGAGAGGAAGAACGACGTATCGATCGAGAACGGAAAGCTTCCAGGCGGCGACAGGAATCGCGAACGGGCGACGGCTCTGTTGGACATGTGTGTCACATCCCTTTGTTTGAGAATAACAAATCACATATTGTATTTGATATTGCTTGTAGGGGATTAGATCTAGGGGGTGCTCGAGGCCATATCCGGGGAAGGATTGACTAGAGCGGCTTGAAGCCTTATCCGGGGAAGGATAGGCTAAA
The DNA here is from genome assembly GCA_033032865.1 of Dactylorhiza incarnata. Classification (NCBI taxonomy): domain Eukaryota; kingdom Viridiplantae; phylum Streptophyta; class Magnoliopsida; order Asparagales; family Orchidaceae; genus Dactylorhiza; species Dactylorhiza incarnata. The sequence goes on from JAWHQI010000005.1 coordinate 25,736,352, forward strand.
GCCAACCGGTTTGTGGGGATACAAGTCGGTATAGAAAAGGAAAAGAAATTCACTTTTGTACGCATCTGATTTCTAGCGATATTGAAATCAAATTTTGTAAACACCCTTTTTATATAATGCAATCATGATTATATTTGTGTTTATTTGATTTCTCTCAATTGACGTAAAATTTCATTATTGCAAAATTGTTATTACTAATTTGTCATCATTATTTCTTATTAATCAAAACAACTTAGTAATTTTCTTAAAATTTATAAAAAGAATTTTATTCCCTTATTCACCCCCCCCTCTAAGGGCGCCGTAAGATCCAACAGGCTCTGCGCTAAACCGTCAATCGACGTCGAGATCGCGACAGAAATCGCGAACGGGCGGAGAGGAAGACTGCTTGAAGAACTCCTCCTTCGGGTCGACGACAGGGATCAACGCGAAGGGCGCGAACAGGGATCGGGAAGAGCGGTTACAGGAGTCTTCAGGCGGCGTCGACCACGATGAAGAATCGCCAAACGATTCTTCTCCTTGCACTCGGCAGAAACTGTGCACAGGAGCGGTTACGGGGAAAAAATGCACGGGGACAAGAGAAATTTCGAGAATGTTAAAATGGTGCTCGAAGCATCCGCGTGAGTGTCTAGTTTGGAACACTCTACTCATTGCCCATAGCAGTGTATTTATAGGCAAACCCTAATTCCCTGACGGGTGCGTGGATCCCTAACGGGTCCTAACCTACCGCTAAGCATCCGTTAACCCGATAATTAAATATACCTTAACATAGGCTACTAGGCTCGAATTAGATTATTAATTCAAATTCTCCCGATTTTCATTTCCCAAAGTGCCTGCTAAACTTGGAAGAGGGAGCCTTCCAATTAATTATACGACGCTGTTTTGATTTCGAGTCAGATTTCGAGCCGACTTTGTGTCGAAAATTTTGATTACGAGCCGAGTGGGAATCGCTCGAACTCGACTCGATATCACTCATATCGGTGGATGAATTAGAGGTCATTTGATAACTCAAACACATTTGTTGATGAAGTGTTCTTTAATTAACTTGGAGTAAATTATTGATAATCTCTTTGATATGCCCCTTCTATTTTGAATGAAATGTTTCAGGAATCCATTTTCCTGGTTTCCATATATCACTCGTCCTTTTTATCATAGTTAATAATTTCCTACTTTATAAAAATATGTGTATAACTTTCTTATCGTTTTCATTATAGTTGATGGAATTCCCCTAAAACCCAAGTAAGTCAAACCGACATTCATAACCCTCGACTATAACATCCTGACTTTTAATTTGGTTACTAGGACCCTAGCTGGCCCAATTATGATGACTCGATCACCCACTAAGTTGGTGGCAACCCCAAAATGTCTTTTAAGCAAACGAGCTCAAAATTGACTTATGGTTGTTACCTTGTTCGACACATTTTGTTTAAGCAACCCTAGAAGTTGGTGCAACTCATTTCGTTTGAATCTGAGGTCGTTTAGTGAAATTGATTAGTTTAGGTCACCTTGTTCGACACAATAACCCTGAAGTGTCATTTTGACCAAACAAGATCAGAATTGACTTTCGTCAGTTGCATTGGACTCATATGATCCATACGAGTACAACGCAACTCATTTCATTCGAATATGAGGTCGTTTAGTGAAATCGCCTGATCTGGCTACAATGTTCGAAACAATGACACTGAAATATTATTTTGAACAAACAAACATAGAATTGACTTCCGTCAGTTGCATTAGACTCGTATGATCCACACGAGTGCAATGTAACTTGTTTTGTTCGAATCCGAGGTCATTTAGTGAAATCACACGATTTAAGCCACATCGTTCGACACAACAACTCTAAAATATCACTTTGAGCAAATGAGCTCATAATTGACTTCAGTCAATTGCACTAGACTTATATGATCCATACGAGTTCAATGGAACTCATTTTATTCAAATCCAATGACGTTTAGCCAAATTTACCAAAATGGGTCTCGTTGAGTTATGCGGCGTCTCGAAAAAAGTGAACGTTTAAATCCAACCTCATCGCATCAGCATTGGCTCTTCACTCAACGATTAGGATCAACGTTGACTTTGACATGCATGGTGACCCACTCTATGGTTGACTTTGATCAAACCTTCTTAAAAAGAGCTTTTTCTAATTATAAAATATCTAAACCCACTCACCAAAGCACCTCATTCTAATTTCTGAATGAGCACCTATCTCAAGGTTAGTAAAGTCCATAACTTAAATCCAAGCTAGGTTAACCCTTCTAAACTTAAACCCAAGCCTAACTCCTCCAAACACACTCCACTAACCATTAGTTATAACCCAACCCTAACTTAACTCTAACCCTTGATGCCACTAACCCCAACAAGTACATGCCACCCAATCCAGTGCAGCCAGTTTCCCCCTCCACCAAACCTGGGTTGTCATCAAGCCTAACCTAGCCACTGCTCGGGTAGTGGAGAGGAAGGGGGAGGGTCTCAGATCATTGATGCGTATCGCGGGCAAGTGCACCACGATCGTACAAGTAATATAATCAGATGAGGAGTTACCCCCAAGTATCGAGCTCACGTGGAACACGACGGGGTGGAGAATTTTTTTGAGATGAGACTTGAGATAGAAGTCTTTACGTCGGTGTTAACGGGGGGGGGGGGGGGGGGGGGGGGGTTGATTATGAACCAACAACTAATTGCATTAAAAGAAAACTAATTAACTATGCGGGTCGCCGACACCACTTCGCTCCTCCGCGGGTCGCCAACCTCTGCATCGCACCTCCGCGGGTCGCCTTCCTCCGCTTCACACCTTCGCGGGGTGCATGCCTCCGCTTCACATCTCTATGGGATGCATGCCTCCGCTTCACACCACTGTGGGTCACCTTCCTCCACTTCGCTCGTTCTCGTAGCAACACACAACACAACCAAACACAATCACAAATCACAACAAAACCAACTCATCTAAACCATCCACAATAGAAAATATATCTATGAACATCTACACTCAATGGTCATTGTGTGTAGATGCTTTAGAATACATAATATTAAGCTTACAAACATCCCAAATGAGAGAAAAAATACAAGATACAACTCTAAGATACGAAAGAGATGAAAGACTCTTCCTCGGGTTAGGAGAGGTTGGCTTGGTCTACCGGCTCTTCCAACTCCACCTTGACTATCATCCACGATACGGGAGAAGTTGTCACCCTCTCCAAGTCATGTCTTTTCTTTGGGTTTGTCACCTCCATGTCAAGTGCTTCGGCCTTAGAGCTCCAATGGAACCTTATAAATCGACTTCTACACCATTGGAATGGTTGGGGGAGGTTGGAGTAGTCCTAGGGAAGAAGCCCTAGGGCTTGGGGTGAAAACAACGGAATTTGGCGCTGGAAAATTGGGGCAGGTGGAAGAAATCGCAAACCTGCATATTTATAGACGGAGCAGAAATTTGACCTGCGTACGAGTAGGCGCACGACCAATGGTAGTGCGTGAAAGAAAGTCCTTTAATCGTAAGGAACCTAGACTGGCGGGAAGTAATTGGCATTTGTGGGGAAAATTGTTGAACACACACGACCAGTGGTCGTGCGATTTCCCACATGCGTACACTCATGCATTTTCAATGGGGTACTCGTGTCGATTTTATATAATGGTTGTGCATGACTAGTGGTCGTGCGCAGAGGGGGTCACTGTCACGACCCGCATTTTCCCCGAATTTAGAAATATCAGAGTAAGAGAAAATACGCGTCATGATGCCACGTCATGCAGGAGACAACTGCAGACACTCAGGCGGGAACCTATTACTTAATTAATTAAAACATGTTTAAATGATAGATCATCATTTGAAATCATTTATTTGAGTTTGGGGAAGAGCTGTGTCTCTCAGTTCATGGATCAACTAGTCCACCGAAAAAATATATGTAATTGCAACAGAAAATACTTGATTTAGTTCACTTAAGGTCTTAGATGCACGTGATGACATGACATAAAGTAAATGATATGCACATATCTAGGCATAGTATAAGTATAGAAAAATGCTTTTAGGCGACTTAAAGATAAGGATTTCGGTTAAAAAGGATGCAATGAGGATGAAAGAAAATCCATTTTTATAACTATAATGCACCTAGACATAAATCATTCCCAGAGAGCAAGTCACACAAGTTCTAAAAAGTAGTAGCAATTAACTCGCAAGTAAGCTATAAAGTATCAAGATGGCACAACGAGCGTCAACAACCTGACATTAACCCGTTGGCACCATACTAGCATGTCTGAACAAAAGAGAAAACTAACCACAACTACCTCGCAGCAGCGGGGTGAAACAGCAACAAAATAACTCCCGGAGACTCCGGGCTACAGCACTAGCAGCTAAGGCTCTGAACCTGAGGCATTCAATAAAACAAAGAATGCCTCAGCAAGGGAATACAAGTGACAGAAAAACTCAGCAGAAAGTAAAATAAGGCATATGGGTACCAACCCATGCCAGTTTTACCGAAAGAGAAGCTCCAAACAAAGAACTAAGTAAAGCATCAAGCGCACCCAAAATGCCACAACGAGGAACAAACAGAGTTCAATTATCTAGTTAAAATTTAATTAAAGAGACTGATCAACTCAAATTAAACGGGAGCGGTTACCTACCTCTGCCACCCAAAGCCCAAAACCGGGTGGGGTGTCACTAGACCCAACCACCCAAACACGACTACCGTGCAAGGCTATAACATTTCCCCCACTGTCCCCCAAACACGACTACCATGCAAGGCTAAAGACAATGGGTTCTTATTAATTAAATCTTTATTTAAAGCACGGGGCGTAGCCCGAGAAATAATCACCAGGATACCCTAAGGATAATGTCACACATGGAGTAAACACTGCATAAGACAATGCATACGAGAAGACATAAATTATCTAAATTACAAAGGTTTCTAGAGAGGTCAAGAACAAAGGACAAGAGGCTCTAGAGAAGTCCAATGGCAATTAACATTTCCCGAGAAAAGAAAGGCAGGAGCCATCAGGTTCTCGAGAAATTAAATGGCAGGAGTCATCAAGGCAGGGGTCAACTGGCTCTCGAGAAATTAAAGGTAGGGCAAAGCATGCTCTCGAGAAATTAAAGGCAAGGGTCATCTGGCTCTCGAGAAATTAAAGGTAGGGCAAAGCAGGCTCTCGAGAAATCAAATGCAGGGTGAAATGTTGTTGTCGAGAAATTAAATGTAGGGCAAAGCAGGCTCTCGAGAAATCAAATGCAGGGTGAAATGTTGTTCTCGAGAAATTAAAGGCAGGGGGGTAAAGCTGCTCTCGAGAAATCAAATGCAGGGGGAAGGATTTCTCGAGGAATAAAATAATAAAAGGAAGCAGGCTTCTTGTGGATGAAGGCAGAAACAGCAGACCTCTCGAGAAATAAAAAGAATGCACTTCCCGAGAATTTAAACAAACAGTAGGAAGAAAAATAAGAAAGAAGGAGGAGAAAGCCACTTGCCTCAAACCTTGCAAGCTCGAAGTTCTCCGCTCCAAAAGCTATGGATCGGCTAAGAACTCACTCAAACTCAACAACCTAAAACTTTACGGATCAAAAGGAGGAGTTAGGTCACAACCATAACTCCAAAATTCCAAGAACGGGAAAAGCTTACCCTCTAAAGCGAAGATCTCGCCGAGAGCTTTCCAAATCTTCTCTCCAAACGCGATTCCGACCACCACAGCCCTAGAAATCGCCCGAAACTACACGACTGGCCGCTCTCGCTTTCTCGTTCGCAAGAACCCTAGGTCAGCCGACAAGGAAGGAGATGAAAGAAATAAACCTAAACTTAAAGTATATATACTAAGATTCCGGGAATTCGTCGAACCCAGACAAAAACAAATTCGTCAAACGCAGGCTGCCTGCAGTTCGTCGAACGCAGGCTGCCTACCGTTCATCCAACGCAGGCTGCCTGCAGTTCGTCGAACGCAGGCTGCCTGCCGTTCGTCGAACGCAGTCTGCCTGCCGTTCGTCGAACGCAGTCTGCCTGCCGTTCGTCGAACGCAGGCTGCCTGCCGTTCGTCGAACGCAGGCTGCCTGCCGTTCGTCGAACGCAGGCTGCCTGCCGTTCGTCGAACGCAGGCTGCCCGATGTTCGTCGAACGCAGGCTGCCCGACGTTCGTCGAACGCAGGATGCCCGACGTTCGTCGAACGCAGGCTGCCCGACGTTCGTCGAACGCAGACAGCCCGACGTTCGTCGAACGCAGGCCGCCCGACGTTCGTCGAACGCAGACATGGAAACATAAAAGCACCCCCTATTCTATTTAAACTACGATGCCTACTGAATCACCTCGGACTTCTACGAAATCTCGCACGCTCGATCTAAATTACATACTTTTACTAAGCTAAGGCTCAAAACTAAACCGGACGAGCTGACGTAACGCCCTTACGCTAAAAATTACTCCATAGCGGTCACGTAAATAATTAGCTAAAATCAAGGACGTTATAGTCACTGCTCGTGCGAGAAGAAAAACGCACGAGTAGTGTCCTCTGTTAGTCCAAGGGTGTCTTCACCTAGAGGGGGGTGAATATGTGATGTTGGCTATTTTAAGATTTTGCTGAATAATAATCTAATTGAAACAATCAAAACCCAATCATAGCATAGACACATGCTATTTATAGTGGTTCCCCGAGATAACGTGTCTCTGGGTACTCCACTGCCCCAATTCGCTTATCTAGTAGTATGTTAGACTCGGTAATCTCCACCAAAGCTCAGATCCACAGATCCTATAACTCAGAGACCGCGTCTCCTACCTCAGGTCCCAAGAACACTATAACTTAGAAGGCCTGCCCGGCTTCCTGCCTCAGAGAACAAGTCTCCTACCTCAGATCCCACAAGATCTTACAACTCAGAAGCACTAACTGACTTCCTACCTCAGAGACAAAGTCTCCTTTGCTCAGGCCAGACTGGGCCATATAACTCAGATTCCACTCGGAAATCCTACAACTCAGATCTCAGAGAGATCCTATAGTTTTAATAAGTTTATTTACAAACTTTATGTAGACTCAAAATAAAAAAGCTTGAATAATTTGGAGTCTTTTTGAAGCACTGATGAAGATCGACTTCGACTTGAGTCTTCCTGTAAATGTCTTGGATGAGGCAATGAAATCTCTTCTGCACAGATGAAGACCCTTCTCTTAGTTGAATGATTCTTGATCTGAATCAGCAACTTTTGATCGACCTTTCTTATTGGAGAAGATTATTGATTTGTTTTATCCTTGTCTTCTCCTTCCTTAAGCTTTTCAATAGAGTAGTACTTTTAGTGGAAAAAAGCTTTTATTTTAGATTTGTCGATTATGAGGTTAGCGATTAGGGTTTGCATCAGCATCACATTCCCTTTTATAAGACAAGAATGTCTAACAGTCGATTCTAATACTAGCATTAAGTCAGAGATCTCTTTCCTCAGCAGACGTGATTCATTGGCCCAATTTGCGGCGACATTTATTGAGAAAATGCCAAATCAACACTTTAATTTGAATTGCGCCTTTTCCGTAATTCGACTAAATGTCTAGTCAAATTTCATGTCATTTAAACGATATTTCATACATCATTCTTTTAGATGAATTGTTTGCACGAATCATCTTGGTGACTGGTGGTCAATAAGGCGATATTTCACACTTCATTCTTCTAGACGAATTGTATACACGAATCGTCTTGTTGTCTCTTCTACAAGACAATATTTCACACTTCAGCCTTCTAGTCAATTCTTCTACACGAATTGACTTGTTGATTCTTCATAGCCTTCACGATGATATTTTACTGCTTGTGCCTTCTAGCAGAATCTTCTACACGATTCGACTTGATATATCTTCATAGTCTTCAAGATGATATTTTGCTACTTGTTCCTTCTAGTCGAATCTTCTACATGAATAGACTAGATAACTCCTTATAATCATCAAGGCGATATTTGAGCTCTTCTAGATGGATCGTCTTGTTATTCATGAAATGTCGTCTTGGTTCCTCGATGACATTTCAAGTGACCTCGACGACATTTGCCTTAGTCAATTTCTTCCTTCATATAAACCCTTTAAACTATATGTAGTATACTTCGAAGATGTTATGAAGGTATATGAACCTTGTCAAGACGATATCGTCTTGGAAAGTATTTTACCAAGACAATATTAAGATATTCTTCTTCTTCTTCTTCTTAGACAATCCGACAAGAGTGATGCTGTGAGTTTACAAGGCGATATCGTCTTGAAGCTTAGAGTCTGCAAGACGATATCGAGATCTTCACTCGACGATATTGAAGCTTACCAAGATGATATTTGTCTTAGGCAAATTCTGATCTTCTCAACTAAACTCTTTTGCTTCAGCTCACTTGATAGACTTTTATACTTGGTGATTAAGAGTTAGTGATGAGTCTAATATAATGTAGATCATAAGTTGACATGGTATTTTGCACAATGAGGGACTACCTTGACAAAACTATGTCTGATGATTGTAAGTCTAGCCCTATGTTAGACTTGCACTATCAAGTACCTGAAATAATCTTGACAAGAAAGTACATGCATCAAATACATATGTGTTCAGCTATAATATGAGGGCTTCTTCAAATCAGGAACATTGTGGGCATTGCTCCCAATAGCCTCCTCAATGGAAAAGGGACGAGATGCCCAGGGGAAACCACACAAGCCCTGCTGCAACAAACACATTCAACATCTCCAGAAAATAACATCTGTATAGCCACAAACCTAATATCTAAGTACACAAGTGAAATGAGAAGGAGATGAGGTCTCTTTTGAATGACTCAAAACTATTCTCTATCCAGCTCAAATGAGCTCACAAGATAATTTTTGCAAATATGAAAGAGATAACCAATAATTAAGCTAAATGAAGCAAGATGAGCGCCTAAAACACTGTAAGAAATTCGCTCATCAAATACCCCCATATTTGAATTATTACTTGTCCCGAGCAAACCATCTACCTACGAGGAGTAAGAGAGGCTAATTACAAATCAAAAATTGAAATAAGATAGTGGACCGAGAAATCTCATGCCCATGGGGAATAAAAATAGATTAGAAGAACTTTCTAAGCATATGACCTAATTACACTATATTTAAACAAATTACCGTACGACTATATCCACTTCTAAAGAAATAATAAGTGATCCGTCATTAGCATAGCTTAAGCGAAAATAGTGACACTGAGTATGATATTATGGACTCAGAACTACTAGGGTGGCCTCCAAAGAAATCATCAATGATGATGGTCATAGGCTCGCCCGGTCACACTTTATCCATTACACTCGATACCAATCAACTCTATGAATCCTTATAGCTTAGATTAGGGTGAATTTTTTTGTCTTAGGCTTAAGGTGAGGATTTCATTTAAGGATAAGAAGGGCTAAACTCACACTTAAGCGAAATAATGAGCTCGCATCAAAATATCTACCACCCACTATAAATGGGTGAATGACACACCCAGACATAGATTTTAACATATAGGGTCACACAACGCTAACCTAACACCGCAAATGCTTTTGTATAACTTTTCCCCCTTTTCTTTTCTTTTTAGCATTTTCATTTCCAATCAGTCTTTTTCAAACTTTTTACTAATTGCACACCCATATACACAATGAATACGCCACACTGACAATTCAATCCGCCACCGCAATTAGCGAGAAAATTATTTTAAATATAGCTTGGTGCCAAGTGTGATAGGGATTTTTTGCTTTTAAGCTTTGGTATTAGTGAGGTGGAGGTGCATCAAGAAGAGGGGTGTAGGCACAACTTGGGTTCGCAATGGTAGTGAGTGCAAGATTGGATACGCAGGCTCAAGCTATCCAAAGGAAGGCCTAAACCATCTCCGTGAAGTTAATTACTATTTAGTGCATGTGCTTCAAAGATCGCTAGGGGTGAGTTCTAGACGCCGACAAAGGACACCCCCTCGTCGTGAGCCTATAATACTCTACTAGTGACACTACACAACTTTACACTAGTGTTGGACTAGATCGCATTCTAACGAAGAGTGGATATAAAACCAACGATAATAAGCAAAAAGATTGTGTAATTAACATATGCAAAAAATTAACTCTAAATCTATTTCTACCCGAGTACATGTACACTCGACTAGGAGCACTCCGCGAGTCTATGGTTCACTACCTAATTTTAGTTTTTGATTATAAATTAATCAAACATACACACCAAAAAGTAAATAGTAAAGCAAGGAATTAACAGTAATTCACGTCATCACGAAGTGAGTGCGGGAAATAAAATGCAATGAGCGATAATTTTTATAAATTTTAATGTTTTGAGCAAAATTGAAAAGAAAGCTATAACAGAATACAAAAATGGTGTGTATTCGAGCAATCAGATAACATTATCTACCCCCAGACTTAAATGATGCATTGTCCTCAGTGCAAATATATATGTGAATGAACATGAGGAATGGATGAAAATAAAGCAGGATAGGAACGAATTACCCAATATTTGAGAATGGGGCATTCTGGAAGTGACCAAATCTGAATGAACATCGGAATTTTGCTTCCGACCCCAGCTTGACTGAGGAATATCCGCGATTTCACCGGAAACCTGCAATGAGATTAGCGCCGACAAAACAAAGAAAGCACAAAAAACATTAATGAAAAATACAGATAATCATGGGGTGCCTCCAAAAAGCGATTTGTTTAACGTCCTTGAGTTGAATCAAATACATGTATGAGCAGTTTATAATATTGTCCAGGCATAATTAAAAGAGCAAAAGTATGAAAATCATAATTACTACTAATACACACTCATCAGAATAATAAGCTGTATGATGATTTAATATAGTAACTAGAAATAAAAGAAAATGGCCTGGAAACCAAGCAGTGACGACGGATAGGAGGATCAGTCCTTCATCCACAAATCTCCTCCTTTTTTGATTTCTTCTACTCCTCCAACCAGCGGCCATCAATAACAAATCTATTGCCTCCCTACACCCAATCCTTTATGGGAAACACAAGTTGTGACGATGAGGTAGAATAGGCAATGTGTTCCGTCACAGCCATATGCTTTCCCTGCCAAGATTGCTTCTCAAGATCACCCAAAATGGGTCCATAAACTCATAGTCCTGCATGCGCATATAACTAACCTCATTAGAAGCAAAAGGGAGGGGAAGAATTAACTTCTTAGTTTCAGAATTAAAAGAAAGATGTTCAGGAAATAAAATAGAAGAAGAACAAAAAGGGTGAATAATAACAGGAGTGACCTCGGTCTCACTCCATCAGCTTTCACGGAGGGATCATTGCCAGTCACAATAAAATCACTACAGGAGAAAGTTGAGCTGCAAGATACTTCAGTGATGAGTTAGACTTTCTTCTTCGGCGATGAGGTAGAAACTTCCTAAGGAAAATATCCTCTTCATTGTAACTCGACACAACTTCAGGCTCCAAAAGCTTATCACGCACATCTAGACAATCAACAATAAAAATAAAAGATCAATGCATACTAATACATGAAAAAGTTTGAGTATAGACAGGGCTCGAGATAGAGTCAGATAGAAGATAAAATATATCCCCGAACACTGAATCCAAAGGTAGTGACGACACGATAGAGGAAGAAAACTCCAAAATGTCATCATATGGATCAATGGCTACGCAAGTAAACACATTCGTTATGCTCCCATGAGGAAACGTGGACATATCGTATATGTCATCAACGATGGAAGGATTAGTGAAAAAAGAGAATAACAGGATGGAGATACGCACAACGTTATCATTCTCCTCCATTTGCAATTTTAAATTTTCACAATCCTTCAAAGCGTGATCAGAACTATGACAAAACAAACACCGCTCCTCGGTAAGCCTGGACATATAAGGGGTCCAAAATACGGGTGAATGTGATGCCCACATTGGAGACACATGACTATAATAGGTAGGTTCATTGTATAAAGATCTGAATACCCCATATGATGAGCCATGCAGATTATAACCACGGCTTCCTAAATGACAATCATCACTAGAATGATTACGAACTCTGCACCATTTATAAGGTTGATGAGAATACATATTGGTACAAAGATAGATTCAAAAATAGCAGAAGCAGAATAAAAACTCAATATGCACGATAACAAAATGAAATCAGTGAAAACCTGGATTTAGAATTACTTCAAAAAGAATTTACAAACGTGAAGAAAATAAAGAAAAAATTAAAACTACACAATATAAAAATGGTAAAAGGCTTCTAAATCCAATCCATCTCTATAAAAAAATCACACATCCATGTTCTCCAGCAATGGTGCCAAAAACTTGATGCGTATCGCGTGCAAGTGCACCATGGTCATACAAGAAATATAATAAAATGAGGAGTTACCCCCCGAGTATCTACTTCACATGGAACACGACGGGGTGGAGAAATCTTTTGAGACAAGACTTGAGATATAAGTCTTTATGTCGGTGTTAACGGGGAGGGGGGTTGATTATATAGTAACAACTAATTGCAATAAAAGAAAACTAATTAACTATGCGGGTCGCCAACACCGTTTCATATCCAAAAGGAAATACTGGTAACATAACACTCCCTCACACTACACTATGCAGAAGCAACTCAAAATACTCTCCAACTTGTCGTCGTGTGGTAGTAGTGATGCGCAGCATCTGCTCCTCAGGGTATGCCATCACGTCCTGCCTGACGTACTGCGACTCCTGCTCCTCGATCTCCTGGTGTTACGGCCACATCCGATCGTTAGTCAAAAGACTAAGCCATTTTGTCCCCACCTCCCCCCCACAACTCCTAGGTACCGAGCGGGAGGACGAAGCGGGGGACATCAAGGGGTAAAAAGAAATACAAGTGACATGGATAATACTAACAGTATAAAGGGCAAGTGAGTAGTGAGAACAACAATAACATGTAATAAATGCAGTAAGTAAGACAACAGTAACATGTACGTAATGAGCAGTAAATAAATAAATGCGGCGCAAGTGAAGTAATAAGCAAATCTACCACACCATCATCTAGAGTATCTTAACTTATATGAACGCTCATACAAACTTATAAGTTAAGATTTTCGGAATTATAACTTATCATATAAAAGAGCCCATACTAATTTATACGATAAGGGTCTACAAATGTGTATGTCATTATGATGTTATGAATGTTATGATATGTTATGCTATGTTTATACAGTACAACTCACTCACACAACTCTGCGCGCACAGACCTTTAGTTCCCGCTTTTCGGAGGTAGTCAACCTCTCAGGTACTTCCGTCGTGGCAACGGAATCAGTGGATCGGGGACTCCACTTCTAGGTGGGTATACACACTACCAGACCTAGACCTTACGTACGCTGCTGTACACGTCCTAGGTGCACTTCCGTGAACTTTTGCGTACTCTTGCTGACATCCCGCCAGACTTTTATGGTCGGGGGTGGGTTACTAGGGACTGTCTGCTAGACCGCAATAAAGTAACCTACGGGCCCTCTAACTCACCACACCCCACCAAGGTCAACGTACCGCCATTGGTGTGACAAATGGACCCGTACCGAAGACCTGCCACTAATTTATGCACATGCAAGATTCATTACAAATCCCTGGCCACCAGCTCGTAGAGCTAATTAATCTTGAACCGTTCTGTCCCTCCTAATCAGACGAGGTTTACTTTTCTCAATTTAACTTAGTTAGGAATATAATTACTCTTGGTTGTTACTTAGGCGACCAAATCAATTTAAGGTGAATTCTGGACTTCCCGAGGTCTGCCCGGTGAAGGGCTCGCAACGGTACTAGATGGTATTCTGGGATGACATCCCAGACCTTCCTTTCTCAGAATATTTATTCTTATTGGTAACTACCCTTGTTAAGGTTATCCTCATGGTTGCTCTATACAACTTAAGTATGATTTAGATTTCTTTTAGGTGACTGACGATCTTTTACTAATGTGTGGTGCAAATCCTTAGGTGTTCACCTAAACACTCATATCTAACATTGAATGCTTCCTTGTCACCTTAGCTGTCTAATTGTCACTATAAGTTCTATGGATAGAAAAACCCTCAAAGTTACTTCGATTGTTCATCGAGACGTACTTCCGTTCAGTCTATGGGGAAGACTTTCTCCAATTAGCCTACAACTCATGTGAACTGTAGTTATATATATTCTAATGTTATGTTCCAAATTTTCATTCCATTCCCACATGTTTTGGCTAGCCTAGATACTACCCCAAGTTTTTGCTAAACGCAGACCAACTCAACATTGGGCTAATTTAATATCCTTAATGTGAACATCACCAAAACATGACCAAATCACAATATGGTCAGAAATTCATAATTTTCCCAACTATTTTGGCCATTTATAAAAATACTTTAATGATCATGCACACCTCACTTTACACATGAAGTACAATGTTCTGAAGTCAAAATGCTCTCAATAAATTATCAGTGACATATAATGTATAAATATCATGGCTGGCTGGATTTTCTAATTTTTAATAGTGTTTAAGACCACTATTTAAATATTCAAACTTTTAAATCAATTGGGCACATTACAAAGTAAGTACTGAAATAATTGCTCCAAAAATTCTATAAAAATTACCATAAACTGAAGATAATCAAAATACAACCTAGCCAGATTTTTAGAATTTTCCAAATAATATTAGTCCTATAAATTCCATTAATACATAAGTGTGACAAATGACATTTTTGGTAATTATCAGTGTGAATGATTTCTAAAAATTCTACCAAATTTTTCAGAGTTGTATTTCAAGGTAAACTATCATATGCCAGAGTATTGGATTTTTTTCCTAGGTCTTAGGTGATGTTTATTCCATTAATACACTTTGTGACAAAAGGGCATTTTTGGTAATTATCAGTGTGAATGACTTCTAAAAATTCTACCAAAATTTCCAGAGTTGTATTTCAAAGTAAACTATCATATACCAGAGTATTGGATTTTTCCCTAGGTTTTAGGTGATGTTTATTCTATTAATACACTTTGTGACAAAATTCATTATTCACAAATGTCCACGAAAATTAATTCCAAAAATTCCAACAAAATTTACAGAGGTGTGTAACATCCTAAAATATCATTGGACAATAAATCCAATTTTTCCTAGGTTGTTTGATCACTTTTATTTGATTAATGTATTTATGTGACAAATACACTATTATCCAAATATTTAGGATTTTCTACCCAAAAATCCTAATATTTCTAGGGATCATACCCTCCTCTATGCTAGATGTGCTAACAAAATTTCATGAGCTTACTACCAGCAATAAGTGATGAAATTACAAAATACACAAATGTGCTAAGTGCACACCACCCCTCCTACATCACATTCCTATGAATATGAGAAAATATGATCTAAATTGAGCCAAATGGTCTCAAATTTTGACATGTTACTCATTAGGGTCTAACCCGCATACCACTCAAGATTTGGGTCACTTTGCATATATTTAACCATAATTATTTCATTAATATGAAAAATAATATTTAACATAAAACCATAAAAAAATGTTGCCCTAAAATTATGATTTTTGGGCAGGGGATGAGTCTATACTATTTGCAACTATAGCTAAAATATTAGACTCATCCATATAAGTATGAAGTCTATATCTACAAAATAAGGTCTGAACACCCTTTTGGACATGTCTCAGTAAAATAGACCTACAAGGGACTGTAGGTCACCAAATGGGGTGATTCAAAGCCCCATAGGAATTAGACAGCAAGGGCTACAAAAGTTGTCTCTGGCACGTTTGCCTAAAATAGCCTATAAGTGGCCCAAATATTGAGTTCAATCTGCTGTATAAAGTGTGACATAATATTTCATATGTATAATATTTGATTTGCGTATAACCGCCACCTGAAATCAACGACCTTGATTTCGTCTCCTTCCTCCAACCAACGACCATCATTACTCCCAGCTGGGCTGACTTCCATCTTCATTACCCAGCCACCTGAGGGACACCACTGCCGGCAACCACCTCCGCCACCTTCGTTGAGGTGGTGGCTACCGTCAGGCGGCGTCACGGCTTCCGGAGATAGCTCCTTCGGCGATCCCGAGCTAAGAGAAAAGCTCGGAAAATATTCCTCTTTCTCACATGGGATCGGGCTCAATTGAGCAAAATTTCTCTCCTAAGTGGTTCTAGATGCTAGCACAGAGGGAGAGGGGGAGAAACGGACCTCGATTGTGGCTCGACGCCGTGTGCTCTGACGTGCGGCCATGGATTTCTCCGTCTCCGGCGAGCTTGCTTGATCTATGGATTCTCCACCATTTCCTCTGCACTAGTAGGCTGGCTCGACTGCTAAGGGCCTTCTGAAGACGATGGAAGGTTCAAATGGAGGAGTGCCAAATGTTTGGGTGTCTGCCATGCCCGAAGTGACTGTTCATGGCCTGGGAATTCGGCTGGGTGGCTTGGGCTGAGGTGGTGGGGGCCATGGAAGCTCCTTCACTCCAACTCATTTTCCCCCTTTAAGCTTTTTGGGAAAAAATGGCATTTTTGCCCCCATGCTCATCATTTCTCTCCAAATTCAAATGTGGGATGCTAATAGGCTTGTGTCATGCTGGTTAGGCATGGGGTGGGGCCTTGATTCACTTGGATTTCACTTGATCATTCAATTTCTCTCTTAATGCCTTATGTTGACCATGGTTGACTCTAGGGTTGACTTAGTCAATTTGGTGAGTGGGTTATCCCCACTTGATGGCCATGAGTCCTATAACCTTACCCAAAGTCCATTGGGTCATGGTGTGGTCTCAATTTGGTTAATTGATCCATGTGGTGTGAGTTTGACCTAATTTGGCCTAAGGTTGACTTTTGTCAAATTGAAGGGAATGGTTGATCACTTGATGAGGCTTTTGGACCTATTAGATTTCTAATGGGGTTATGAGGTTAGGGGTCAAGTCAATTTGACCATTTGAAGGTCAATTGGTCCTTGATTGGGTTGATTTGGGCTATGTTGACTAAAAGTTGACTTTGGTCAACACCTTGGAATTGAGTGGAATTATTTAGTGATTATTGACCTAATGACCTCCCTTAGTGGTTTGGGTAACCCACGTAAGGTCAATTTGAAGTATTGGAGGTCCATTGAGTCCAATTGTGTTGAATAGGGCTATGTTGACCTAGGTTTGACTTTAGTCAATTTAGCCTATTTGGGTAACCAATTGTTGGGGTTCTTGGTCAAATGAGTTCCACTTAGGATTATGGACACAGTGGTGAGTTCAAATTGTACTTGTGGGTGCAATTTGGGTAGTTTGACCAATGTTGACTTGTGTACCCTAGGGGACCCTATGTGAGTTCAGCCTAACTCAAAGAGTCATAGGGTCTCCCCTTGTCTCAACTCAACTTTCTCTCCTCATGTAATGCCCTAACATCATCATGGGGTCTAGTAGGATTGGGGATGTTACAGCGGGTCACCGACCTCCGCATTGCACCTCCGCGGGTTTCCTTCCTCCTCTTCACACTTCCGCAGGTCACAAAACTCTGCTTCACACCTCCGCGGGTCACATGCTTCCGCTTCACACCATCGTGGGTCGCCTTCCTCCACTTTGCTCGTTGTCGTAGTAACACAATACAACCAAACACAATCAAAAATCACAAATCACTACAAAAGCCAACTCATCCAAACCATCCACAATAGACAATATACCTATGAACATCTACACCCAATGGTCATGGTGTGTAGATTATTTAGAATACATGACATTAAGCATACAAACATCTCAAATGAGAGAGGAGAAATATAAGTTACCACTCCGAGATATGGAGGAGACGAGAGACTCTTCCTTGGATTCATAGGAGAGCTTGGCTTGGTCCACCCGCTCTTCCAACACCGCCTTGGCTATCGTCCACGATACCGGAGAAGTTGTCACCCTCTCCTAATCATGTATTCTCTTTGAGTTTGTCACCTTCATGTCAAGTGCTCCGACCTTAGAGCTCCAATAGAATTTTGGAAATCGACTTCTACACCTTCAGAATGCTTGGGGAGGTCGTGTGTAGAGGGGGTCAATGCTCGTGCGAGAACAAAAATGAACGAGTAGTGGCCTCCTCAATGAAAAAGGGCCGAGACGCCAGTGGGAAACCACACAAGCACTGTGTCTGCAGCAAACACATTCAACATCTATAGAAAATAACATCCGCACAACCACAAACCTAATATCTAAGTATAAAAATGAAATGAGAAGGAGATGAAGTCTCCTTATTGCATGGAATGACCCAAACTGTGTTCTATCTAGCTTAAATGTTCTCACAAGATAACTTTTGCAAATATGAAAGAGATAACCAGTAAATAAGCTAAATGGTGAGCCATATGCAATGAAAACCAAGCTAGATGAGCGCCTAAAACACTATAAGAAATTCGCTCATCAATCATCTATTTAAAGCCCTCCCTAGGCCTTTATCTGTTTACACTGCACCATCCAACCGCTTACAAAACCAGACTTGCAGGATTAAACCATCGCCGACGTCGGAGGAAAAAACTTGAGCGCCACCACCCTCTTCCTTTATCCTATCCATACCACCCTACCCTCGATAGCCAGGATGGCCCGACCTGCAGTGGGAACTTGTCTCCTCCCCTCCTCCCTGACCTTAGGGGCGTCGTGCATGTGCCCTCCGACCACCAGAGCGTCATCATCACCCAAACTCTGTTTTGAGATCGGGTAGTGGACATACATGGAAGGCTCCCCAAGGACCCCATGACCCTTTAGGGATCCATACCTCGCCGGAAAGGGCACTATGACCCTATCTGGGAGAATTTAAGGAGGCGACACCGCATGAGAGAAGAGCTCCGACGGTGTCATAATTATATAACTCTCTGTTTGCCTCCTCTCGGCGGCTGCTGACGACACCAAGTCACCGAACAGCCACTGGAAGGAGCACTTGCCTCTGGCAAGCTGGCCAAAGATAGTGGCACGCCAATCTGATTGTCGACTAGCGGTGGCGATGGCTCATGGTGTTTTGGGCATCGCCGACAAGCAGATGTCATTGGATCTGAGATCAGAGATCCAATGGATCTGATTTCATTAAATAATGTTGGATCTTGAGGCGCCGTTAGAGGAGGGGGGTGTATAAGGGCTTTTAGAAATTTAGGATTTTAAAAGAAAACTTAATTGTTTTTCTTTGAAAGAGAATTGATCAAAAGTAATATGGAAGAAATCAAATCAAATCAATTTTATTAGCAAAGAAAGACATGATTATATTTCATCAAAATTGATTACAAAAATATTATTTCTATAACGCTAGAAATCCAAGTGATGAGTAGAAAACTAGATTTGGTTTCTATACCGACCCTTCTCCCAAGGACCGGTTGGCTTTAGCTTATCTCTCCCTAAATACGACCTCAAGACGCTCTAGCTTTTCTATCCCCAGAAAGGCTTCGAGCACCCCCTAGATCTAATCTTCTAAAAGTGCATAATGACTCCCTTGAGTATTCTCTAGGGGGTGAATAGAGATTTAAAAACTTTTTACTAATAAGTGTATAAAAAATCAATCCTAATTACTAGGCATCCAGGATTCCAACCAGAATTAATATAATCACAGAATAATAGAAATAATCGAGAGATAAGCACAGAAAATTCACAAACACAGAAGACACAAAAGC
Organism: Dactylorhiza incarnata; assembly: GCA_033032865.1. Lineage (NCBI taxonomy): Eukaryota > Viridiplantae > Streptophyta > Magnoliopsida > Asparagales > Orchidaceae > Dactylorhiza > Dactylorhiza incarnata. The sequence continues at coordinate 25,755,837 of JAWHQI010000005.1, forward strand.
TATAGTGGTTCCCCAAAATCTAGGTACTCCACTCTTCTACCACCTTGGTAGAAATACATTATCACAGTGCCTGAGTCTTTTGATAAGGAGACTATTAGAACCACCGAGTCTTTTGATAATGAGACTCTTAGAACAAATGACTGAGTCTTTTGATAAAGAGACTCTTAGAACCAAACCAAATCTTTTGATAAGGAGATCTTGAACTAAACTGAATCCTTTGAAGAGGGATTCTTAAAACTCTTTACTCAATTTTACAAAAATGAGAAATAGAGTAAGCAGAAGAAGAAGAAGAAGAAGAAGAAGAAGAAGAAGATGATGATGATGAAGTGTAATCTTCTGATTTGAATCCTCTTTCAGCAATCACTGAAGATTCTAAGCACTAAGTGTTCTAGATTCTTTATCAGAGGATGAATCCTTGCTTAGAAGAAGATGCAAGGATTATAAACACTAATCCAGTCTTGATCTATGTATCCTTTGTTAGCTTCTTTCAGAGATGGAGGAAGAAGAAGCTTTATGCAGCTTATAGAAGATGAAATGTTGTACATAGATCTGTCATGTAGGTTGAGAGTGAGAGTGAGAGAGATCTGCCCAGTAGAAGAAGATGTTCTTCTACCTCCATTTTGAATTCTATATGTATATATTCTTTTGTCGATTCAATTGAATTGGGATTGAATGACTTTCCTTTTTTGATCCTTCTCTAGTTGAAATGTCCAAGGAGAATTATTGCTCTCTTTCTATCTATGATGGCATCCCATCAATAACCTTCTAATTTCATCACTTTTGAATCTCTATAATTATTCTTTATCTTCTTGTACATGCGCGACCCATTATATTTCAAATATCTTCCATATATACCTTCTGAATAATCATCAGAATCTATTCCAGGAAGTTTTCCAAATCTTTGACTGTATTCAATGTTGCGTTGAATAAGTCCTAACTTTATATCGACGCACCTTCAAATTCTATTAGAAGCAACTTCGTAATCTGCTTCAGAAAACCTCGGCTTTGAATTGAACTATGCTATCGACGTTGCGTCGATTCCTTATCGACGTATCCGTCGAGATAAAGAATGTAGCCTTCAAACTCTGATTTCTGCATCGAATACCATTCGATGTTGCGTCGACTTTGAAAGGGACAATTGATATCCTCTTATGAGGGTGATTGATAAAATCAACCTGCTTTGATACCAATTGAAAGTGGAGTTTTAGTTCTTATGTATCTGTTAAAACTCTTGTTTAACTTTTACTTCCAAAATAAATAATATATATAAATATATATAGATGAGTTTGCTGAGTAATAAACACAAACAGTAGAAGTGCATAGAAATAAACGCAGCACAGGTAATAAAACAAACAAACAAGAAGCAATCCAGATGACATAGAGAAATATAGTAGTTCCCCAAACCCGGGTACATCTACTCTTCTACCCACTGGTAGGAATCCACTAGGAGGTTGATGATCAGGTGCCCTCACACCAATGGAGGTTTGATCAGGTGCCCAATTCACCAAGGTGATTTTGATAAGGTGTCCACACACCACAAAGCTTTTGATAAGGTGCTCAAAACCAAGATGCAGGTTTTTTCTAAGGTGGCCTGTCACAAGGAGTTAACTTTTGAAGGGAGTTATAACCCTTTACAAGGTGGGAAGGAGAAATAAAGAAAACAAAAAACAGATGTTGTTCTTCTCTTTAGCTGAGAAGACACTTGAAGATCCTGATGAGATGTTCAGTTGGATCTTGATGATGATGTTGTTGAAGAGAGCTCCCCCTGTCTGATTATGTTTGATGACAGCTTGTGGAGGCTCCTTCTCTTGGTTGCAAATCCTCTGTTCTTCTTCTTCTTGCAGTTTTAGATCCCTGAGCAAATGATAGTGTTTGATGTCTTAGGTTGTATATGATCTGCAAGAAAGAAGTTAGGCAAAAAGAAGATATAATAATAATAATATGTTTGATCTGATCTTCTTTTTCTCCTCTATTTCTCTTCCTGTTCATTTCTTCTTCTTCTTCTTCTTCTTCTTCTTCTTCTTCTTCTTCTTCTTCTTCTTCTTCTTCTTCTTCTTCTTCTTCTTCTTTTTTTGTCTCTTTTTCCTGTACAGAGAATGTAATATCTATTCTGTATGTTATCTTCCCAATCTTCTGACGAGAGAGATAACAACTATATATATATACTGATATATATTAATTGCTGTAATATATTCTGTTTGAATCCTTGCTGACAGAAGAGGAATATAATAAATATATCTTTCATTTTCCAGATCCTTGAAAACATCTCTTGCCTTGAATGGCTTTGCTGCAACGGCTATATTAATTAATGCTTTTGCCAAACGGCTACAACATTAAATGCTTGCATGCTGTAAAGTTAGAACAACAATATATATAGCAATATATAAATAGGATAAATAAAATATTGCTTAATAAAGTCTGGCATAATATTTAATGATATAAAAATAATGCGGCAGAAATTCGTTGACCTCAGCTCGTCATTCGTCGGGCTGAGCTCGCCAAATGATATACTGAACATTTGATTAACTGCAGAGGACTTTTGTCGAGCGCTGCTGGGATTTCGTCGACCGCCGTTCGTCATTCGTCGACCGCTGTTCGGAGTTTGTCGACCGCTGCTTCCCAGCTATAATCTATCGAGCGCTGCTGAGATCTGTCGAGCGCTGCTTATATATTCGTTGGGCGCCGTCCGACAAATGCTGAGCGTCGTTCGACATTCGTCGAACGCCAGCTAATATATAAAATATATTATTTTTCTTATATTATTTTATATTAATTTCTCTTATAATAATTTCTCTTATATTATTTAGCCTATTATTATATATATATTTTTCTTTATATATATATATATATTATTTTCAGCCTTTTAATTTAATGATAATTAATCTAAGTTAAGATATATTATGATATATACTTAGATGCTAAAGGTGGATCCTAACTCAAATCAAAACTAAGGTTCCAACAATCTCCCCCTATTTGAGTTGGGATCCTAATCCAAATAAACTAGGTTCTAACAATCTCCCCCTATTTGGTTTAGGATTCCTAAGCATAAAAAGTCTTGAGTTGCTTAAGGGACAAAGATTATTTTTTAAATTACTTTTATAACTAAGCAATTTTTAATTTCCTGAATTTTGATTTAAATAGGATTTTTAAATGAAATGAATTGCTAGCTGTTAACAGATTCTATGAATTTTTATAATCAGAAAGACCATATCTGATAGCTTCTTTCTATAGAATCCCCTTAATCAGAAGAGACTCACACTCAGAGCTCTGATCATGTCTGATCCATGCTACTTGAGTAGAATGCTCAAACTAATTTTGGAGAAAATCTATAAGATAGTGAAGTTATCTGATATTGCTTTTAAAATAGAAAAATTCAACAGAATCATTAAAACTGCTTTTTAATTTAATTTAAGTAAAAATATTAAAAGTTTTTAAAATTTGCCTTATAGATAAATATTTTGGCCTTTTTATCTCATTAAAGTACAAATTTGAATTTTTAAGTTGGTTTTGCTGAACATAAAGAATTTTCTTCTTAACAGGTTGTTCAAATTTATTTTTCAAAGAAAAAATTTTCTTATCTGATGTTTTCAAATCTATTTTAAATCTTGTGTTCAGAAGTTATTTTTGACTCTTTTATTTCTTTGACAAATTTTATCATATTTGTATATATTAACTCAAAATCTGATATAACTACTTTTTCTGATTCTGATTCAAAATTTATTAAATCTGTAGATAATGAGTTGAAAACAGATCTGAAATCAGAGGTAAAATTAGGAATAGAAGATACCTCTTTTACCTTTTCTGGTTGAGATTCAGATTCTGAGATATAGTTTGAGCCATATATAGCCATCATACAAAAGTTTCTGCCATTTTGTTCTTCCATGTCTTCTTCTTCAGTTAGAGTAACTGATGGCTCTGCATCAAAAATGATGTTAGAGGAAGAGGAAGAAGATGGTTCATTTACCATCCTTGAGAGGGAGTTCCAAATGCTCCTTGCTGAAGTGCAGTCAGCCACTTTAAGAAGAATGTCATCAGACATTGATTTAGCCAATATCTCCATGGCTATGGCATCAACACTTTTCAGCCTTTCCTGATCATCATATGAAGAAGTTGAAGATGTAGTTCCTGTCAAAACAGATTTATATATATCTTCATCTATGGCATTCATAAATAATTTAATTCTAGCTTGCCATAAATCAAATCTATCCAAATTACATAAAGGTGGATCTGAAATAGAAAAATCTGCCAGTGCCATCAAATTTTTAAAAAAAATCTTTTTACAACAAAACCAAATAAGAACTAAGGTGATCTTTGTGATGTCAGGTGTTAGCCTGTGTGAAAAATCAACTTCCTCTGATACCAATTGAAAGTGAGTTCAATTGAGTATCAGGTGCAAGAAATTGAAATAAAATCAGCCTCTTCTGATACCAATTGAAAGGGACAATTGATATCCTCTGATGAGGGTGATTGATAAAATCAACCTGCTTTGATACCAATTGAAAGTGGAGTTTTAGTTCTTATTTATCTGTTAAAACTCTTGTTTAACTTTTACTTCCAAAATAAATGATATATATAAATATATATAGATGAGTTTGCTGAGTAATAAACACAAACAGTAGAAGTGCAAAGAAATAAACGCAGCACAGGAAATAAAACAAACAAACAAGAAGCAATCCAGATGACACAGAGAAATATAGTAGTTCCCCAAACCCGGGTACATCTACTCTTCTACCCACTGGTATGAATCCACTAGGAGGTTGTTGATCAGGTGCCCTCACACCAATGGAGGTTTGATCAGGTGCCCAATTCACCAAGGTGATTTTGATAAGGTGTCCACACACCACAGAGCTTTTGATAAGGTGCTCAAAACCAAGATGCAAGTTTTTTCTAAGGTAGCCTGTCAGCGGGAGTTAACTTTTGAAGGGAGTTATAACCCTTTATAAGGTGGGAAGGAGAAATAAAGAAAACAAAAAACAGATGTTGTTCTTCTCTTTAGCCGAGAAGACACTTGAAGATCCTGATGAGATGTTCAGTTGGATCTTGATGATGATGTTGTTGAAGAGAGATCCCCCTGTCTGATTATGTTTGATGACAGCTTGTGAAGCCTCCTTCTCTTGGTTGCAAATCCTATGTTCTTCTTCTTCTTCTTGCAGTTTTAGATCCCTGAGCAAATGATAGTGTTTGATGTCTCAGGTAGTATATGATCTGCAAGAAAGAAGTTAGGCAAAAAGAAGATATAATAATAATATGTTTGATCTGATCTTCTTTTTGCTCCTCTGTTTATCTTCCTGTACTTTTCTTCTTCTTCTTCTTCTCTTTTTCCTCTTTTTCCTGTACAGAGAATGTAATATCTATTCTGTATGTTATCTTCCCAATCATCTGACGAGAGAGATAACAGCTATATATATACTGATATATATTAATTGCTGTAATATATTCTGTTTGAATCCTTGCTGACAGAAGAGGAATATAATAAATATATCTTTCATTTCCCAGATCCTTGAAAACATCTCTTGTCGTGAATGGCTTTGCTGCAACGGCTATATTAATTAATGCTTTTGCCAAGCGGCTACAACATTAAATGCTTGCATGCTGTAAAGTTAGAACAACAATATATATAGCAATATATAAATAGGATAAATAAAATATTGCTTTAATAAAGTCTGACATAATATTTAATGATATAAAAATAATGCTGCAGAAATTTGTCGACCTCAGCTCGTCATTCGTCGGGCTGAGCTCGCCAAATGATATACTGAACATTTGATTAACTGCAGAGGACTTTTGTCGAGCGCTGCTGGGATTTCGTCGACCGTCGTTCGTCATTCGTCGACCGCTGTTCGGAGTTTGTCGACCACTGCTTCCCTGCTATAATCTGCCGAGCGCTGCTGAGATCTGTCGAGCGCTGCTTATATATTCGTCGGGCGTCGTCCGACAAATAATGAGCGCCATTCGACATTCGTCGAACGCCAGCTAATATATAAAATATATTATTTCTCTTATATTATTTTATATTAATTTCTCTTATAATAATTTCTCTTATATTATTTAGCCTATTATTATATATATTTTTCTTTATATATATATATTATTTTCAGCCTTTTAATTTAATGATAATTAATCTAAGTTAAGATATATTATGATATATACTTAGATGCTAAATGTGGATCCTAACTCAAATCAAAACTAAGGTTCCAACAGACTTCTAGCGAAGCGTCAACTACCAGTCTGAGTTATCTTTACTTCTATTCGAAGTTACTTCGACTTTCAATAGAAGCTGCGTCGACTTCTTTTCGATGCAGATTTAACTCAACTAGGTTTTGATCACCTTTTGACTAGGCTTTGACACTCTAAGGTGAATATGTCATCCCAGGACATCTAAAGACCATATCACCCTCACTATACAACATGGGTAATAATCCTAGGGAGTAAAATCACATATAGTTAATTTATTAAGTTAAATCAAAAGGAGTTTTTCCTAACAATCTCCCCTTATTAATCTTAACAAATATTATAGATTATTTAAAGTGATTTTACATAATAAAGTAATAACACAAAAATGCACATCATTTATAAATATGGAGAAAAAAAATCATGAGCAGGTAAATGAAAACTTGTGTCTTCAAGATAGAATTTTAAACTTTGCCCTTTACAAATTCAGCACCAACATTCAACCTTTGTTTCTTTGTTCTTTTATCAACTGACTTTGATACTACCCTGAGAGATAATTTCTTATTTCTGTAAAAATTCTTTCAAATCTTTGGGAAGAAATGGCATGCTTCTCTCTTTCTGAATATCTAACATAGATAGCCCTTTTTGCAATTTTAGAGGTGACTCCTCTTCATTATCTTCAAGTTCGGTGGCTTGATTATGAGTTTGATTAACATCTTCCTCCCCCTGAATATGCGCACCCTGTTCAGCATGTTCAATCTCAATCTCCCCCTGTTTATCAACCCGATTCACCTGATGAGGAGTTTTATTATTATCTCCCCCCTGAATATGTGCACCATGTTCAATCTCAATCTCCCCCCATTTATCCACCTGATCCTCCCATTTATCCCCCTTCTTATCCTCATCAGCATGGGAGGTTAAGAATGACCTAGTTACAAAGGACGAGGACATTCTTGATTGTAACAACTATACGGAGACAATGACCTCACCAAACTGTGTTTGCATGGTTTCAACGATTATTTGAATTTTAAAAAGCATGTTTATTCGTATTGAGATTGTGTTAGCGACCATCTGTACTGCCTGAAGAATTATAGAATGTAGATTGAGAGGAGAAGAGGTTGGCATAGTGGAGGAAGTTGGAGTATTAGTGGGAGGGAGAACTAATGAGGGAGGAGGTGATTGAAAGGCCTTGTTTGGTGGAGTAGAAGGCTCTGGATATGGCAACATGGGAAATGACTTTGCATAACAGTATTTTCCCAACAACACCTCTTTTATTTCTCTATATAAATTGCTCTGCTTCTGCTTCTCCAGAAAGAAGGTCAAAGGTACATCTTGCACATGCAACTCCTTTAACTAAAATTAAAGTCCATTATATCTATATTACCCTTTAGTTGGGCTTTCCTATGTTACTCATCCTGCACATATAACTCAAACATCAGTAGGAACCCAAATTACCTTGGGCCCATTTCTTCTACCTTGAAATGGTGAAATAAAAGTGTGTTCATGCCTTTCATGATACCCCTTAGGATGGTAGAGTGGTAGTTTGTTAAACCAACACGTTTTAGCATTGTGTCCACTTTTACAACAATAATAACATTTAGAATTAAAGAGTGAGTTTGTAAGAGAGAATCTAGAATTGAAATTTCTTGAAATGTTTTCTGGAAACATACGTCAAGTAGAAGTCGACAAATCTCTAGGGTTGCATCGAAAGTAATTCGACGTGTCTGCATAATTACGTTGGTAAAAAAATTGATGCAGGATGCTAGTTGCGTTGAGTATGATTTGCCACACCATCATACCGACTTCGAGTTAATGTCAAAGCACTTGCAGAACTCTGTTGAGTTGCATTCGACGCATCTTTAAAGTTGCGTCGAGTTTAATTCGACACATCTTTAAAGTTGCCTCGAGTTTTATTCGATGCATAATTCTTTTTATTAAAAATCTGATTGTCATCGATTGATTTTTCTAGAGGATGTTTGCCTAGAATTCCTTTTTGATCATTAATATTCACCCTATTAAATGCAGTGACTTTATTAGGATAATTATGCAGTTCTTCACAAGATTCTATATTGTTATTTAATTGATTCTCATTGGCTCTAATAAATACTACAGGACTCTCCCAAGCAGATTTGTTGGAAGCTAGCTACATTACTAATTGAAGGATCTACCCTGAGCCAAGGTATTTAAATCTCATAGAGAGATTCTCTATGATATCTTTTAGCTTTTGACTCCTCTCATTGAGTGAATCTTCAAAGGCTTTTGCTTTGTAAGCTCTTCCTTTAGTGTTAGATTTTCCACATTTATCTTATCTATTTATTTTTCTAGCTTTCCTATCTCAATCCTAAGTTGATGATTAACACAGTGATGATTTTCATCTAACCTTTTACTGTTCAGTTCTTCTAACTCTTCCCTAAGTATGTTTATTTGATTTTCTACCTCTAATTGATCTTGGTAGAAATCTGTAAAGTAAGATTTAAATTCATTGGAAGAAAAATCAAAATTATCAAAATATGATACCTGATCTTCTTTATCATCTAAGGAATCCTCCAAAGCCATCATGCATGCTTCTTTAGCAGCAACTTCTTCCTTACTTTCAGATGAGGAACTTGACTTAGATTCTGAGTCACTCCATGTTTCAGCTATGAAACCTCTTCCTTTCTTCTTGTTCTTCCTTTCATCAGAACTTCCTTCAACTAAAATGGACAGGGAATGCTAGATTTCTTTTGCAGACTAGCATTCAATCATTGTCTGAAATATATCATCTGGCATAGTTGATGCTAGTATATTCATAGCCTTAGCATCACACGCTTTTACACTCTTCTCAGCTTCAGTCCATTCAGATATGGGAACCAGTTCTTGTGTTGTTGTTCCACTAGCATCCTTTCTATAAGGCATTATAGGACCTGTCAACACAACATTAGAGATGTCCTCATCAATAGAATTCATGTACAATTTTATTTTGTCCTTTCATAGTATAAACTTGTTCAGGTTACACACTGGTGGTCTAGTGGATGCATAGTCCTTAGAACTCATTTTCTTAAGATTCTTTTGAAATATAAAAATATGAGTGAGGGAATCTTTTGATCAAGGTGTTAACCTTTTTATGATCAACCTCCCTCTGCTTTGATACCAATCGAAAGTGCATAGTGAATCCCCTGAGTTCTCTAGAGGGGGGGGGGGGGGGTGAATAGAAATTTAATTTTTTTTTACTAATAAGTGCACATAAAATCAATCCTAATTACTAGACATACATGATTCCAACCAGAATTAATGTAATCACAGAATAACAGAAATAATCAAGAGATCAGCACAAAAAATTTGAAAATATAGAAGACATACAAGTTATAGCGGTTCCCCAAAATCTGGGTACTCCACTCTTCTACTACCTTGGTCAGAATACACTATCACAGTTCCTAAGTCTTTTGATAAGGAGACTCTTAGAACCACTGAGTCTTTTGATAATGAGACTCTTAGAACCAAGGACTTAGTCTTTTGATAAGAATACTCTTAGAACCAAACCAGATCTTTTGATTAGGAGATCTTGAACCAAATTGAATCCTTTGAAGAGAGATTCTTTAAACTCTTTACTCAATTTACAGAAATGAGAAATAGAGTAAGCAGAAGAAGAAGAAGAAGAAGCAGATGAAATATAATCTTCTGATTTGAATCCTCTTTCAGCAGTCACTGAGGATTCTAGACAATAAGTGTTCTGAATCCTTTATTAGAGGATGAATCCTTGCTTAGAAGAAGATGCAATGATTATAAACACTGATCCAATCTTGATCTTTGTATCCTTTGTTAGCTTCTTTTAGAGATGGAAGAAGAAGAAGCTTTCTGCAGCTTGTAGAAGATGAAATGATGTACATAGATCTATCGTGTAGGTTGAGAGTGAGAGAGAGAGATCAGCCCAGTAGAAGAAGAAGTTCTTCTGCCTCCTTTTTGAATTATGTATGTATATATTCTTTTATCGATTCAATTGAATTGTGATTGACTGACTTTCCTTTTTTGATCCTTCTTCAGTTGGAATGTCCAAGGAGAATTGTTTCTCTCTTTCTATCTATGTTGACATACCATCAATAACCTTCCAATTTCATCACTTTTGAATCTATGGAATTATTTTTTCTCTTCTTGTACATGTGTGACCCGTTATATTTAAATATCTTCCATATATACCTTATGAATAATCATCAGAATCTACTCCAGGAAGTTTTCCAAATCTTTGACTGTATTCGACGTTGCGTCGAATAACTTCTGGATTTATAACGACGCACGTTTGAATTCTACTAGAAGCAGCTTCGAAATCTGCTCTTGAAAACCTCAGCTTTGAATTGAACTCTACTATCGATGTTGCATCAATTCCTTATCGTCGTATCCATCGAGATAAATAACGTAAACTTTAAACTCTGATTTCTGAGTCAAATATCATTCGATGTTGCGTCGACTTCCAATGAAGCATCGACTGTCAGTGTGAGTTATCTTTACTTCTATTCGAAGTTACTTCGACTTTCAATCAAAGCTGCGTCGACTTCTTTTCGATGCAGATTTAACTAAACTGGTTTTTGATCACCTTTTGACTAGGTTTTGACACTTTAAGGTGAATATGTCATCCTAGGACATCTAAAGGCCATATTACCCTCGCTATAGAACAGGGGTAATAATCCTAGGGAGTAAAATCACATATAGTTAATTGTTAAGTTAAATGAAAAGGAGTTTTTCCCAACATCTTCTAGACCTAGTCGCCAACACCCGCGATGAATTCTCCACCAAACGAAGAACAAAGATGAACTCAAAAAATATAAGACAAAATAAGAATTTAATATAAATGAAACTCCCTATGAAGCACTCTGAAGGAGATGATGAAGAATCATTGTAGATCAGCGTAGTCAAAAGCAGTGGTTCTTCGTGTTGAAACGACGTTGATGCAATTCTCCTTCTAAAGCTTCTCTTTAATTTAGCGGGAGTACATTGGTTGTTCTGGAAACACAGCCTCACAAGAGTTTCTGAGTGATGGAATAGGGTTTCCAAAAGATGTGCTTTGAAGAGAACCATAGCCTCATATTTATAGGACTTGGAGCTATAATAGAATAATGATTCTCTCTGGACATTCCAACTAGAGAAGGATCAGAAAGTGAAAGTCATTCAATTCCAATTCAAATGGATCGACAGAAGGATTAGTACATATTCCTGGAAGGAGTATAATAGAAACTGGATTGATCTCTCTCCTTCTTCTTCAAGACTCTACCCGATATATCTCTGTACAGTATTCTTCTTCTACGAGCTGCAAAAAGCTTCTTCTTCCTCCATCTCTGAGAGAAGCTAACCAAAGATATTGAGATTAATCTGAAAGTCTGGATCAATGCTTATAATCCTTGCATCTTCTTCTAAGCAAGGATTCATCATATGATAAAGGATCCAGAACACTTAGTGCCTAGAATCCTCAGTGACTGCTAAAAGGGGATTCAAATTAGAAGTTTACACTTCATCATCTTCTTCTTCTTACTATAATTCTCATTTCTGTAAACTAAGTAAAGAGTTTTAAGAGTCCCTCTTCAAAGGATTCAGTTATTGGTTCAATATCTTCGTATCAAAAGATCTGGGTTTGGTTCTAAGAGTCTCCTTACAGAAAGACTCAGTCCTTAGTTCAAAGAGTCTCCTTATCAAAAGACTCAGTGGTTCTAAGAGTCTCCTTATCAAAAGACTCATGCACTGTGATTGTGTATTCCTACCAAGGTGTTAGAAGAGTGAACTACCCAGATTTTGGGGAACTACTATAGCTTTTGTGTCTTCTGTGATTGTGAATTTTCTGTGTTTGTCTCTTGATTATTTCTATTATTATGTGATTGTATTAATTCTGGTTGGAATCTTGGATGTATAGTAATTATGATTAATTCTCTGTGCACTTCTTAGTAAAAGATTTTTAAATCTCTATTCACCCCCGTCTAGAGAATTCTCAGGGGAGTTACTGTGCACTTTCAATTGGTATCAGAGGTAGGTTGATCAAAAGAAGGTTAACACCTTGATCAAAAGATCCTCTCACTCATATTTTTATATTTCAAAAGAATTTTTAAGAAAATGACTTATAAGGACTATGCATCCACTAGACCACCAGTGTGTAACCTGAACAAGTTTACATTCTAAAAGGCTAGAATAAAATTATACATGATTTCTATAGATGAGGACACATTTAATGTTGTGTTGACAGGTCCTCCAATGCCTTATAGAAAGGATGCTAGTGGGACCTCAACACAAGAACTGGTTCCCAGATCTGAGTGGACTGAAGCTGAGAAGAAAGTAAAAGCCCGTGATGCTAAGGCTATGAATGTATTAATATCAACTATGTCTAATGACATATTTCAAAAAGTGGTTGAATGCCAATATGCAAAAGAAATATGAGATTCACTATCCAGATTAGTTGAAGGAAGTTCTGAGGAAAGGAAGGACAAGAAGTCCCTTCTCATATCTCAATATAGAACTTTCAGAATAAGCCTGAAGAAAATGTTGCTGAAATGTATGAAAGGTTGAACAACATAATCAATGAGCTCAAAGGACTGAACAAGGAGATCTCATTGACTGAGATAAATGACAAGTTGCTCATGTACTTCCCAAGCACTTGGGACTCAAGGATCTGGGCCATCAGAGAGTCCAAATGACACAGGGAGATATCCATTGATGCCCTAGTAGGCAAGCTTAAGTCCTATAAGCTGCTACTAAAAAGTAGAGCTGAGACAGAAGCAAAGGAGAAAGTCTCAACTCCTAAAGAAAGGACCATTGCATTAAAGACAACTAAAGGAGAGCCTTCTACCTCTGAAGAAGAAATGTTTAATCTCTTGGCAAGAAGGTTCAGAAGATGGATCAAAACTGAAGACTCAAGAAGGAAGGACATGAGATTAAGCCCAGGTTTGATAAGACTCCCAAACAAGGGGTCATCTGCTTTGCCTACAGAAAGTCATAGCACATTGCTCCTGAATGTCCTGAAGAGCAGAAAGAAAAAATTAGTAAGGAGTACAAGAAGTAGTCCTTAAGAAAGAAGGACAAGAAGAAATGAAGATGTTTCATAATTGAAACTTAGAGTGACTCAGAATCTGAGTCAAGTTCCTCATCTGAAAGTGAGGAAGAAGTTGTTGCTGAAGAAGCCCGCCTAATGGCTTTGAAGGCTTCCTCATATGATGAGGAAGACCAGGTATCTCTCTTTGATGGTTTTGATTTCTCTTGTGATGAATTCAAAAATTGTTTTAAAGAATTTTGCAATGATCATCTAAAAGCTCAAAAGAAATTAAAACTCTTAGAAAAGAATTAGAAGAGTCTAAGGAACAAGATATATGTTATAATAACTATGAATTAAGAGTTGAAGTATCTAAATTGCAAAAAGAAATGGACAGGTTAAATGCTGAAAAATTAACATTAAAGGAAGAGCTTACAAAGGCAAAGGCTTTTGAATATTCACTCAATGGGAGGAGTCAAAAGATAACATATATCACAGAGAATCTCTCTATAAGATTTAAATATCTTGGATTAGGGATATATTCTTCAGTTAGTAATGTAGCTTCCAACAAACCTGCTATCTTGGATTAGGGATATCCTTCAGTTAGTAATGTAGCTTCCAACAAACCTGCTTGGGAGAGTCTTGTAGTATTTATTAGATCCAGTGAGAATCAACTAAATGACAATATAAAATCTTATGAAGAACTGCATAATCATCCTGATAAAGTCAATGTATTTAATATGGTGAACATTAATGATAAAAAAAGAATTATAGGCAAACATCCTCTAGAAAAATCAATCAGCAACAATCAGATTTTTAAAAAAGGAGCTATGGATCGAATAGAACTCGATGCAACTTTAAAGATGCGTCTAATGCAACTAAATGGAGTTCTGCAAGTGCTTCGACATCAACTCAAAGCAGGTATGATGGTGCGTCAAATCATACTCAACGCATCCTGCATCCTGCATTTACTTTTTATCGATGCAAATATGCAGACACGTTGAATTACTTTCGACACAACTGATGAGTAGTTTATATACTCATCTCTTAGTATAGTTTTAATATAAAATTATATAATTTTTATGTATTTCCTCATTTAAATTATTACTTTTTCAATTTTATGAACTAACATATGCTTATTTTATATTTTTTAGGTTTTCTGGACACTTTGAGCAAAATTTGCAAGTACACGCCCAAGGTCACGGGCGTGACTAAGGGCGTGACAGCCTAAGATGTGTTCCAGACCTGCTGCCGCCAACCCTAGCTCATTCTATGAAGATTCGCCAAGTACACTCCCCAGGTCATGAGCGTGACCAAGGGCGTGACCCAGGTAATGGCCACGACCCGCCTCTAGTAGACAGATTATCCTGCCACATCAATTAAAATTGGGCGCTGCTATTAGCACCGCAGTTTTGGATAGTCGCACCGCACTTTCTCCTTATTTTTCGCGTATTTTGGAAATACGCCTTGTACATGCATTTTTAGGAAAATTGTCCAACACGAAAGTTGTAGATTTCGACGAGATCTACAACTTTCGTGTTGAACACTTTTCCAAAAAATGCATGTACAAGACGTATTTCCAAAAGGCGCGAAACCTGAGCGTATTTCCAAAGTACATCTTGTACATGCATTTTTAGGAAAAATGTTTAACACGAAAGTTGTAGATCTCGTCAAAATCTACAACTTTCGTGTTGGACAATTTTCCTAAAAATATATGTACAAGACGTATTTTCAAAAGGCGCGAAAAATTATGAAAATGTGCGGTGCGACTAGCAAAAATTGCGGTGCTAATAGCATCACCCTTAAAATTACACGCCCCAGGTCACAGGGGTGAACCATCCTGTGCCTTTTCCCGCTGAAGACTTCCCGCCAGACGCAGTTTTAAAGATTACATGCCCTAGGTCACGGGCGTGACCTAGGGCGTGACGCGTACGTAATGCCCGCATTGAAGCCAGAAGGCGCCCTCTCCGCACCAGCTTTTATCATGCCCCTTACACGCCCTTGGTCACAGGGGTGACCAAGGGCGTGTAACCTAAATTTTCAGCCTATTAAATATCAGCTCGTCTACAACTTATGGGACGAATTTTGTGGAGCTCAAGTCTTCTTTTCTTGTATTATTTTCTGGTATTAAGCATTCTTATACTCCTTTCTTCTTGCAATTGT
This sequence comes from Dactylorhiza incarnata, assembly GCA_033032865.1. Classification (NCBI taxonomy): domain Eukaryota; kingdom Viridiplantae; phylum Streptophyta; class Magnoliopsida; order Asparagales; family Orchidaceae; genus Dactylorhiza; species Dactylorhiza incarnata. The sequence continues at coordinate 25,771,153 of JAWHQI010000005.1, forward strand.
ACTTTCAATTCAATAGCTTGAAATTCTCTTCTTTGCAAAATCAATAAAATAGTTCTTTCTTCTTCTTATTCTATTCTCACTTTCATCATGAAATCTTTTATTTTTATTGATTCCTCCATCTCTATGAGTAGCTAAATTTCTATTAGTACTCGATTGAGATGATCCAATGAATAATAAACTTCATGAATTAAATTTAGATTCACTTTTCTTTCTCTCCTTAGAATACTTACGATTTATCCTTGATTTTAACATAATGAGATTATATTATCGATATATGATTCTCGTTCTTGTTTTTGTTCTTTAGTTAGCCGAACCAGCTCATAAGGTGAATCGATCATTCAAGAATAAAGAGAGTTGCATGCAACCCTCGAGAGAGGATGACATAAATATCCCGGATTGGAGTCAAACCCAATAGAGGGGTTCACCTCAGTAAAGTGAGCTTTACGGGTTTTGATTCTAGAGAGAAAGCTCAATTGATCAACTTAAACTCAGCTGGGCGTATCCTCGACCCAAGGTTCGCTCAGAATTTGGGAACCTCCACGGTCTAAGCATTTCTTTGAAAGTGAATTAGAGTCTTATTTTATTCTTCTTATTTTTTATTCTAAGGTGATTCAAGACCGAGTGCTAATCTTCCATATTATTGTTTTAATTCTCATTTTAATTCACCTAGCTTCTCAAGCAAAACCAACTCCGAGTTTTGTTGATAGAATAATAGAGATTTTCTTGAAGTAAAATTAGTCAACTCAAACGGATTTTTATACGACCTTGGTTTTATTAGCCTATACAACTTTCAACACGGTACACTTGCCGTTGTCGTTTGCAGGCATAGTTTTGTCCCATCAACAACCCTAGAGATGCATCGACTTCTTCTCGACGTATGTTTCTAGAAAATGTTTTACATAAATCTAGATTTTCTCCTGCCAGTTCTCACTTTAATTCTAAATGTTATTATTGTTCTAAAACTGGACATAAAACAAAACATTGCTGATATAATAAACCAGAACTTCTTCAGCTTAAGGAGTATCTTGAAAGACCAACCTATTCTTTCATAGCTCCTTATGATTGTAGAAGAAAGGGACCCCGGCAAGTGAGGGTCCATGCTAATGTTTAAATTTATGTGCAGGAAAGAGCCTGTCCTACCACAAACCAGCAGTGGTACTTAGACAGTGGATGCTTTATGCATATGACAGGAGCAAAAGATGTGCTAGAAAACTACAAGCTAAGGAAGGCCCTAATGTAATTTTTGGTAACTCTCACTCTGGTCAGACCAGAGGATATGGTGGGCTCAGAGTTGGAGAAATCTCCTTCTCTAAGGTAGCTTATGTTGAAGGTCTTATAACATTAGTCAATTATGTGATGGTGAATACAAGGTTGTATTTACTAAATCATTATGCCATGTTGTTAGTTCATTAACTAATTGATGATTAGATTTGAATTTGGGGTTTGAAAAGTTTTTGTTTAATTCATATCCAAACTAATCATTTGATAAAGGCAAGTATACCTTATCACATATAGTACAAGATATTTTGGTTTAGAAAATATCAGGGTCGTATATTTCCACGGATCCTGGTGATTATTCTTACGTATAAGGAATGAACTATTATTTTATCAGAATAAGTTTTTAATTTGATTTATACTATTTCGAGAGCAATAATATACGTATAACTAGAGTTTTAAACGATGATGAAGATATCGCCTGATGTCGAATTACCTTAAGAGGAAAATAGCTTTTTTTAGAAGTAAAAGATCTGATTTTTCAAAACATTTGATGTCTTGGCCGCGGAGGTTCCATAAGTATGAATGCACCTCTCTCGAGGGTACATTCACTTGAGATTAAGAATATTCGACCGAACTCTCGTTCTTTAATCGAATCTCCTTAATACTCGCTTTATGTTGTGAACCCCTCTATTGGGTTTTTATTCCAATTTGGGAGACTTCCCCCATCCTCTCTCGAGGGTAGAGTGCACTTCTCTTTACCCATGAGTGATCAATCCATACGCCGAGCCTCTCGGCTAACTAGTGTATGGAAACGGAAATGAGAAAAATACATTGATTATATGGTCTCACTCAACGTTTTTCTCGGGTAAACCTTAAGCTCGTTAATTGATTTTAGAAAGAGATCTTTTATTTTTAGAAAACCATTTATTTGTCCCAATGCTCTTCGACATCATGCACTAAAGGAAATTAGCCACTCATCGGAATGGGGACAACATTAATAATAAGAAAATACATGTTAATATTATAAGCGAATATAAGCGTTTAACAAAAAAAATTAAAAGACTTATAAAATGCAGAAATAGTATTCATCCCAACCATCTTAATCAAGCGCTAAAAAGTACTTAGTATCTCATCCGGGATGGGGGTGATAATAAGACTTGAAATAAAGCTAAGTTAGAAAAAAAGAAAATATTATCTCACATACACGCACTCTACTTAAACTGAAAGAAAGCATGAAAATTAATCTCATACACTCACACACTCTTCTTTGAAATTAAAAACTGAAATTAAAGAAAGCAAAAAAACTATTCTCGTACACACATGCACTCTACTTAAAATTAAAAGAAAGCGTAAAAATTAAACGCATACACTCACACACTCTTGATATAAGAAAAAGAAGATCCAAATGAGAAAACAAACTATTTTATTTTCAAAATAAACATTACAACTAGACTAGGAAAGTGAAAATTACAAACAAAATAAAACTTAAATGCATAAAAGAACTCACATCCACTCAAAAAATTCAAAAAATACTAAGCACTCTCAAAATATGGATGGAATTGCTTCAGCCGAGCCCCTCTATTAGGGAAAATTTTAAAATTACACACCCTCGGTCGCGCCCGTGACCGAGGGCGTGACTTCTGCGCGTGCTGGGAAGATAGGCCCAACCGCCTTCTGGAAGAATTTGACCGGTAAAATGGTTGCACACGACTGTGACTTGAGGTTTCACGGTCGTGACCTTGGGCGGCAGATGTCAGGTTTAATTGCGGCGTGACGGCTGGCGTGTAGGCTTGCCTCTAGAAGGATTTGGTGGGTCACAGCTTCTATCATGGGCGTGTCTTTGTAAAAATCGACGGGACAAGGAGCCGATCGACGGGATGGGAGGTCGATCGACGAGACGGGAGGTCGATCGACGGGAGGTGAAGTTGATCGAGGGATACACAGGCGTGACCATGTAAATCGACGGGACAACAAGACGATCGACGGGACCGCAAGCTGATCGACGGGATGCGATGTCGATCGATGCTGAGAAGGCTGGAAATTGGTATCTTAAGATTACACGCCCTTGGTCACAGGCGTGACCTAACAAAAATTGCCAAAATTGCTGAAAATAGAAAAAAAACTAAGTTAGTAAGAAATATAATAAAATAAGCAATTTATTCATTAATTTACATAAAATATTTACAATATTACTTAAATTTATACTAGAAACTATACTAAAAATATGTATATTTTACTACTTATCACTAATCAAATAGTATTAATTGGCCTTAGAAAAGGTAAAGTGTATGTAGTAGATTTCAATTACTCTAAATCTGAAATTTGCTTGTTTAATTCTAACTTAGAATGTAATGAATTATGACATAGGAGACTTAGTCATTTAAACCTTAAAACAATAGCTAAGCTATCAAAGCTCAATCTAGTAAGAGGCTTACCAAATGGTAAGTTCAAAAAGGATCATCCTTGTAGAGCCTGCCAATTAGGAAAATAGACAAAATCTTCATTCAAACCTATTGGTAAGAATGATTCTCCTAGAATCCTTTACCTGTTGCACATGGATCTCTTTCGTCAAATTTTCACTTAAAGCTTAGCAGACAAGTCTTATATCTTAATTATTGTAGATGATTTTTCTAGATTCAGTTGGGCATTTTTCTAAGAGCTAAGTCTGACACTTTCAAGATCTTCTCAAGATTCATTAGACAGATTCAATCTGAATTCAATGCTCAGGTTGCTATGATCAGAAGTGATCATGGTACAGAGTTTGAAAATCAGTTAATTTGTAGATTTTATGAGGATGAAAGGATATGACAGCTTTTCAGCTCCCAGAACCCCCTAAAAAATGGGGTGGCTGAAAGGAAAAATAGAACCCTAATTGAATCAGGAGGGACATTATTGGTTGAATCCAATTTGCCAAAGACTTTCTGGGCTGAGGTAGTGAATACAGCTAACCATGTTCTGAATAGAAGTCTTATCCACAAGAAAAAGTTAAAAACTCCCCATGAGCTGCTGAAAGGAAAAACACATATAGTCACATACTTTAGGATATTTGGGTGTACTTATTTCATTCCAAGCAAGACCTATAGGTGTTATAATAAGAGTACTCTAAAAATTGAGGAGTCAATGCATATAGTATTTGATGAAACTAACATGTTTTCCAAGGGGAAGGAAATTTCCACCAATGTTACATTGCAGAAAGAAGATCAAGTTGAAAGGCTGAGTATTATGAATCACTCATCAGGCTGTCAGGAAAAAGAAAACAACAAACTGGTAATGAATCAAATGAAGAATCTATTGAAAATGATGATGCCATCAAGAAACCTAGTCTACCAAAATAAGGAACAATTCAACAGGAAGAAAATGATGCGACTACAGCCAATGAAGAAGAAGAAATCAATGAGGATATGAATCCACTCAACAGTTCAATAAGAACTATAATAAATCTAAAGGATCACCCTCCATCTCAAGTTATAGGAGACATGAGTGTGGGAGTGAAGACCAGACATCAAATCACAAATGAGTCCATGTTACAGTGTTTTCTCTCCTTATGAACCAAAGAATTTTGAAGAAGCAGATAATGATCCTCACTGGATAGCTGCCATGCAAGAGGAGCTTGCACAATTTGAAAGAAATAAAGTTCGGACTTTAGTGAAAAGACCAAGGAACTACCCAATTATTGGAACAAAATGGGTATATAAAAACAAGATGGATTCAAACGAAGTTATAGTAAGAAATAAAGCCAGACTAGTTGCTCAAGTATACAAACAAGAAGAAGGAATTGACTACAACTAGACTTTTGCTCCAGTGGCTAGACTGGAAGAAATTAGGATGTTTCTTGCTTATGCTGCTCATATGAAAATCAAGGTATGTCAGATGGATATGAAGAGTGCATTTTTGAATGGAACTCTTTAAAAAGAAGTATATATGGAGCAGCCCCCAGGTTTTGTCAATTCATCTCATCCCTCTTTTGTTTATATATTAGATAAAGCACTGTAAGGTCTCTAGTAAATACCAAGAGCTTGGTATGAGACCTTGTCCACCTTTCTGCTAGAACACTCCTTTGTAAGAGGAAAGGTGGATAAAACACTTTTCACTAGAGCACATAAGAGTCAACTACTTACAGTACAAATCTATGTAGTTGACATAAAATTTGGCTCTACAGACCAAAGACTTTGCAAAAGGTTTGCTGATCTAATGCAATCTAAGTTTGAGATGAGTAGCATGGGAGAATTATCCTACTTTCTTGGAGTTCAAGTAAGCAAAGTGCAGATGGCATTTTCATATCCCAATCCAATTACACTAATGAGCTTATCAAGAAATTTGGGATGGAAAAGTCCTCTACAGCGTAAACCACTGTGGTTACCAATAATGTACTTGATAGAGATGAAAAGGAGTCATTTGATCATAAGACTTACAAAGCAGCCATTAGCTCTCTTCTCTATCTTACAATAAGCAGGCCTGACATAATGTTTGTTGCTTGTATATGTGCTAGATTTCAGGTTAACCCCAAGGAATCCCACACGAGTTCTGTAAAATGAATACCTAGATATCTAAAGGGTACACCTGAACTTGGCTTATGGTATCCCACAGAGTCTGGATTTGAGCTAGTAGGCTACTCAAATGCTGATTATGCTGGGTGCATTAGGAATGCTTGATGGAGCTCTTTAGGTCACAATTATTATATAGTATAATCTATTTTCCATAGAAAGGTATTGCAGGGAAAAACAACAAAATGTTTTAGAAAAATTTAAATATTTATTCAGAGCTGCGTCGAATACAAATCGACACACCGTTGATTTCTACTCAACGTTAGCTTCGAGAGTTGTCTGGGATAATTCATTCGAATAGCACTCGATGCAGCGTCGAATTCTTATCGACATACGCGTCGACTTAATAGGTGTTGTTTTTATTCGAAGTCACACCGATTTTCCACTTGACGCAACGTCGACATTTTGAGCGCGCGAAAATTCTCTTCTAGAAGCTACATAGACTTATTTTTGGTGCTGAAGAGTAGTTAATATACTCATCTTTTAGTATAGTTTTAATATATTTTTAATATGAAATTATATAATTTATATGAATTATATCATGTAAATCATTTTTTTATTTCATGAACTAACTTAAGTTTATTTTATATTTTCAGGTTTATTGGACACTTTGAGCCAAATTTACAAGTACACGCCCAAGGTCACGGGCGTGACCAAGGGCATGACAGCCTAAGATGTATTTCAGACCCGCTGTCGCCAACCCAGGGACATTCCGTGAAGATTCGCCAATTACACGCCCCAGGTCACGTGCGTGACCAAGGGCGTGACCCAGGTCATGACCATGACCCGCCTCCCGCAACCAGAATCAGCCTACAACATCAATTAAAATTACACGCCCTCGGTCACAGGCATAACCGAGGGCGTGACATCTAGTCACAGGCGTGACTCGTCCCGCACTCCGACCAGCCGAAGCTTCCCTCCAGAAGCCAGATTCAAAGATTACACGCCCTAGGTCACAGGCGTGACCTAGGGCGTGATGCGCACGTAACGCCCGCATTGAAGCCAGAAGGCGTCTATCCCGCACAAGCTTCGATCACGCCAAGTACACGCCCTTGGTCACAGGCGTGACCAAGGGTACGTAACATCAACTTTCCGTCTATTTAAAGGGAGCTCTTCCAGAACTCCGTGGACGAATTTTTGGGAGTTTATTTCTTTGTTTCATGTATTATTTTCATGTTTTAGTATTTCTTGTAAGTCCCCTTCTTATTTGCACTTGTAATTCTCAATTTCGTACCTTGTAATTTCCTTTGCAAAAATCAATAAAATAATTCTTGTTTTCTCTCATTCTCTTCTTCTTTCATCATGTATTCTTTTATCTTTGTTGATTCCTTAATCCCAATGAGTAGCTAAATTTATATTAGCATTCGATCGAGATGATCCAAGGAATAATATAGGTTATGAAGTAAATTAGAGTTTCTTTTTCTCTTCTTCGGAAATGCTTAAGATTTATCCATGATTTATTTTTGTTGAGATTATATCTTCGATATATAATTCTCATGCTTGTTTTTGTATTTAGTTTAGCCGAGCGGTTCATAATTCGAATTGATCATTCAAGGAAAAAGAGAGTTGCATGCAACCCTCGAGAGAGGATGACATAAATCTCATAGATTGGAGTCAAATCCAATAGAGGGGTTCACTACGATAAAGCGAGTTTTAGGTGTTTTGATTCTAGAGTGAATGTTCGATTGATCAACCTAAACTCAGTTGAATGCATCCTCGATAGAGGTGCGTTTAGAATTCAGGAACCTCCACAGTCAAAGCAGTTTTCTTAAGAGAATTAGAATCTTATTTTATTCTTGTTATTTTTATTCCAAGGTGATTCAAGATCGAGTGCTAATCGTCCAAATTATTGTTTTGATCTTCATTTTAATTCTTCTCTCTCTTTAGTGCAAAAACCAATCCAAGTTTTAATTGATAAAATAATAGAGATTTTCTTGATGTAAGAGTACTCAATCGCCCCGAGTCTAATATGACATTGGTTTTATAAACCTATACTACTTTCGATATGGTACACTTGTCGTTATCGTTTGCGGATATAGTTTTGCGCATCAAGTTTTTGGCGCCGTTGCCGGGGAAATTAGGTTGATATTTCGAAAAAAGAAATATCTATTAATTTTATCGCTCTCTTTCTCTTCCCCCTTTTCATAATTTTTACAAAAAAAAAACTTAAAAGGCACAATTTAAATTCTCGAAAAGGACAGTTTGGGCTATCATCCCATCGCATCTCCTCGTACCGTGCGAACCCTTCCCAGGGTAGACCTCGGGAAGTCCAGGACAAAGTTAACCCATTTTTTTGAAGAAAAAAATTATATATATATTTTTAACTATAATATTATAAAATTATTATAATAATTTAAATTCTTCCTTCTTCACCTGTTTATTCTTTTCGCCTCTAATTCTCGTTTTCTCTTTTTCTTTTCACTTAGTTTATGACCCGAGGAAACTCTTCAATTAATCTTGAATTGTGTTTTGATCTGGAAATCGAACGCACCTTGTGGCGACGTCTCTGATTTAGTGATCTACCAATAATTCGAGAAGAGTCAATCAGAGAAACTAACGAAGTATAATGGAAGATCCCGACCATAACGAGGCCCCGCTATGGACCATGTCCTATTATGCGAGGCCGAATTGGGAGGGAACACAATCTAATATTATTCGCCCGACGGTGGCGAATAATATTTTTGAAATTAAAATGAGTATCATTTAGATGGTACATCAAACCGTCGTTTTCGATGGCTTACCAGATAAAGATCCTAATTTACATCTATTAAATTTTTTGGAAATCTGCGATACGTTTAAAATAAATGGTGTCACCGATGATGCCATTCGTTTGCGTTTATTTCCCTTCTCTTTGCGGACTAAGGCCAAGCAGTGGTTGAGATCTCTTCCTAGAGGTTCCATCACTATATGGGATGAAATGACTGAGAAATTTTAACGAAATATTTTCCTTCGGCGAAGTCCGCTAAATTACGTACGGACATTCTCTCCTTCACACAAATAGACTCAGAGTCTCTCTACGACACATGAGAGCGCTTCAAGGAACTCACGCAGAGATGTCCTCATCATGCCCTTCCTGTGTGGCAACAAGTTCAAACTTTCTACAATGGTTTGAATCTCCAAACAAGGCAAATGATTGATGCGACAGCTGGGGGAACTCTTAATAACAAAACCCCAGAGGCCGCTCAAGAGCTTTTTGAGGAGATGGCCATGAATGCTTATCAGTGGAATGCGCTACGGTCGTGTCCTAACAAGTCGACCGGACTCTTTGAAGTCGAGGCCACCCCGAACTTAGCACTTCAAGTAGAAATGCTCACAAAGCAAGTGCTGGAGATGTCTGCTTCCTCCGCCACCAATTGGGCTAATAATAATAATAATTATAATAGTAATAATAATTTTAATCATGTGCAAGTAGATTATATGGGGAACTCCTACCGTCCTCCTTATAACCCAAATAATAATATTCCTTTTAATAATAGCTATAATCCGAGTGTAAGGAACCATCCTAATTTTTTATGGAGCAACCCCAATAATGCTCAACATCCACCATAAGTGAACCCCCCCCGGATTCGCTCCTCCACCACCACACAAGCCCTCTTCACTTAAAGAGGTCTTCACTAAATATGTTGCCTCCAATGAGTCCAACATCCGGAACCTATCTGGATCTATAAAAAGCCTGGAAAATCAAATTGGACAGCTCGCCAAAATGTTCTCCGAACGCTAGCAAGGAGCTCTACCGGGCAATACTGAGCCCAATCCACGGGAGAGTGCCAACACTATAACCCTCCATAGCGGAAAGGAGGTAACTTCTACAAATTTGGTCGAGCCCGAGGTAAACTTTTCATCCTCTCCTCCGCATTTTATTTCTTCTGATTTAGCTCCGCGCAAAATTCAAACTCCTTCAATCCCCAATCCTTCTAAAATTCAAAACGAGCGCAACGAGGAGCAATACAAAAAATTTATAAATATGTTAACAAATTCAAATTAATGTTCTATTCTGCAAGGCACTCTCTCAAATGCCTTAATACGCGAAGTATCTCAAAGATTTATTATCAAATAAAAAGAAACTTGAAGATATTTCACGTGTTTCTCTTAACGCAGTTTGTTTGACGGTTGTTCTTAAATTACCGCAAAAGGTTAATGATCCGGGATGGTTTTCCATCCCGTGTTTATTCGGAAATTTATTAATCAAACACGCATTGACTGACTTAGGAGGTAGTATCAATTTGATGCCATTCTCCTAATTTAAAAAGCTTGGTTTGGGAACCCCAAACCCAACTAGTATGAGCATCCAAGTAGCAGATCGGTCAATTAAATACCCAATAGGGGTCGTGGAGGATGTGCTAGTGAAGGTTGACAAGTTTATCTTCTCGGTAGACTTTGTCATCCTCGATATCGAAGAGGACGCCGAGGTACCCCTCATACTCGGTCGACCCTTCCTAGCCACCGCTCGGGCAATAATTGATGTAAGTAATAGAAAACTTCTCCTTCGTGTTGGGGATGAAGAAGTTACTTTTTGCGTAAATCAATCTATGAGGAACGCGCTTCCTAATGACGATTCTTGCTTCACTTTAGACTCAAATTTAGAAGAAGAATTGTCATCTTTTGTTGAATTAATTTCTCCTTTTTTGAAAATCTGGATTTAGAAACTTTATTCTGTTTAAAAGAAATGACTCGACAGCTTAACTTTGAATAAATAAATTTAAATAATTTAAAAATTAAAACATCTTAAGAAAAGTCGCCGAGCCTAGAAGTAAAGCAACTCCCGGAGCATCTAAAATATATATATTTTAGAAAATAATTCAAAATTGCCCGTAATTATTTCTTCAGCGCTAAATGATTCGGAAATATCCGAATTAACAAAAGTTTTAAATAATCACCGCCACGCAATTGCGTGGTAAATCTTTGACATCAAGGTAATTAATCCCTCATTTTGCACGCATAAAATAAATTTAGAAAATAATTCTCGCAATACTATTCAGCCTCAACGACGCCTTAATCCCAAGATAAAGGACGTCGTTAAGGCCGAAATTATAAAACAATTAGACGCATGGATTATTTATCCAATTTCAGATAGCACTTGGGTTAGTACAGTGCAATTCATGTCTAAAAAGGGTGGAATAATGATAATCACTAACAAAAATAACGAGTTGATTCCGACCTGTACTGTTACGGGTTGGCGAGTATGCATCGATTACAGGAAATTAAATGATGCTACCCACAAGGATCACTTTCTGTTGCCCTTTATTGACCAAATCTTAGAACGCTTATCCGATCATTCACACTACTGTTTTCTCGATGATCTTTCGTGGTATTTTCAAATCCTAATTGCACCTGAAGACCAAGAGAAAACCACCTTCACCTGTCCGTTCAGCACCTTCGCATATCGAAGAATGTCGTTTGGTCTTTGCAACGCGTCAGCTATATTTTAAAAATGTATGTTGGCAATTTTTAATGAACTAGTAGAAGACGTCATGGAAGTTTTCATGGATGATTTTTCTGTCTTTGGCGATTCTTTTACAAATTATTTAAATAATTCAGAGGATCCACTCCAGCATTCAACCCCCTTCGCCCTGCCCATTTGGGCTCTTCTTGTACAGATTTTTCTTATTTCCATGTTTATGCTTAGTTTTAATTAATGCAATTTTCTTTGTTTAATTTCTTGTCATTTCATTTCATGCAAGTTAGCCTAGTTTTATTTCAATGCAATGTAACTTAGTTTAATTTCATGTATCTCTCTTTTTATGTAATGAAAATTTAAGCTTCCTTTATTTTTTGCAAATTCTCTTTCTTCTTCTTAATTTAGTCTTGTCTTCTTTATTTTATTTTTGTTGTCTCTTTTTAGTTAGTTTTAATTACGCTTCCCTTATTAAATTTTATTTCCAATAAAATAATAATTAGCTTTCTCGAAGTAGAAGAACTCGACTGCCCCGAGTTTAAATACGACCTTGATATTTTCTTTAAAATATCCTATGCTATACGCGATAAGGTACACTTGCCTTTTCGAATGAGTAGTTTGGATTATATTAACAAAAAAATGCAAAAACTTTCTCCGTTTCTTTTTAAATATTTTGAGAATTCGGCGCCGCCGCCGCAGCGTAAACGTTGATATTCCGAAAAATGGAAAGACTATTACTTTTATCATCTCGATAGGTAGGGTAATGGTTAGTTCCTCGAAGTAGGATTACTCGCGAGACGCCTCGAACACCCGTCGAATTCTTATCGCATCGCAGAAAGGATTTTGCCAAATTTAAATTTTTATCATCAAGCTGCTATGAGGGCACCAGAGAAATAGATGACTAAATCTTTAGGGGCAAAATGTAGAAATGTCAAAAACTTTAAAACATTTATCACTATTTATAAATGAAGTGATATTTGTCAAATTCTGTGTTCACTCAATCATAACTGCAATGTCATTATTATATGTTTATTTGCTTAAGATTTACTTTATCATTGAGTGGGTTATGACTTCTTCAATTAGGGGGAGATTGTTGGGAACAATGCCCAACAGTGTTCCTGATTTGAAGAAGTGCTCAGTTCAATGATAAGTACAAGGTGTATTTAATATTATAGCTTGTTCATGCTTGTAGAGATCAGATGATATATCCAGTACTTCAATAATTGCCTAAGTACAATATCGTCGAAAAAGACTGGACATATTGTCGACAAGTATATGCACATCATTGAAATGATGGGCAAAGCAAAGAAGAATGATTATGTCTGATGTCGTCGAAAAGGATCAAGCGTATCATCGACAACAGCATGCATATCATCAATAATATGCAGAGCAAAGAAAAATGATGATATCATTGTAGCATCAACACTACAACATCTCTCAACGATATCAGAATGCCGAGAAAAAGGAACAAGACTGAGGCAAGTACAAGTCAGGTGTCGACTATATCACTGAAAAGAAGACGTGACGTCAAGAACACTGAGGAAGTAGCTGTGAAGACGGGCAGTTGCTGAAGAACAATCTGTCGACATGATATCGACCATGTCGTCGAGAAGATAAGGTGATCACAACGATATCAAGCAATCAAGAAGATTATGCCAACATCAGTTAGATGACTTCATATCATCTTAAGCACGAGTGCAAAAGGGATGTCCAGTGTCGTCGAGATATTGTCTGTGTCGTCGTAACAATGGAAATATCGTCGAGACAGATTCAAATGTTGCCAGGCACGCTGTCAGAAATTAATGCCGCCGCCTGATTGTCCAATCAACATGTGCTCTTAAGACATGGGCGACTGTCAGAAAAAGACATCATAGGAGACCGTTAAGCGGCGTCTCAGTCCCATAAAAGAAAATAGTGGATGCCCTAAACAAATCTCTCGAACTGAGGAACGAACAAGAATCCTACTGAGCATTTTGAATACAATAGTACAAGCTGTGGTGAAGAAGAAAGAAAGAAGGGAAGAACAAAATGATCATCCCGTGTTCTTCAAGTAGCAGTCAAGTCTCATCGACTGCTAAGAATCGTTCAAGAAAGGAAGCCAGTAAACATCAGGCAAATCAAGAAAACTTGAAGAAGATTTGTGCCGTTCAGAATCAAAATCATAAGCATCTTCTTCAAGAAAAGAAGCCGATCTCCACCAGGCAGAACAACTTATTGTAAATCTTTCTTTGTAAGGCTTGCGTGACAAATCTGTGAGATCTATTTTCAGATCTGTGCGTCAAGCTTGAGGGCTTGAGATCTGTGAGGCTTGAGGGCTAGGGCAGAGGGACTTGCAGGTTGAAACGTGTCGGGATTGCGGGCTCGGGTGCAGTGAAGTGGCTTGCGGCCCTAGGCTGCAGGTAAGACTTGCGGGTCTGTGCTGTGTAGGGGCCTGAGTGTCAAGCTTGCATGCTCGGGTGCAGTGAAGGCGATTGAGGGCCTAGGTTGCAGGCAAGACTTGCGGGTCTGTGTTGTGTAGGGCTTGAGGGCCTGAGTGTCGAGCTTGCGGGCTTGGGTGCAGTGAAGGGGCTTGCGGGCCTAGGCTGCAGGCAAGACTTGCGGGTCTGTGTTGTGTAGGGCTTGAGGGCTAGAGTGTCGAGCTTGCAGGCTCGGGTGCAGTGAAGGGGTTGCGGGCCTAGGCTGCATGCAAGACTTCCGGGTCTGTGCTGTGTAGGGCTTGAGGGCCTGAGTGTAGAGTTTGCGGGCTCGGGTGCAGTGAAGGGGCTTGCGGGCCTAGGCTGTGGGGACTTGCGGGTTCGAGTTGTAAGGCTTGCGGGCCGGAGACATTGATAAAGTTTGCCGAGCCTAGCACACTGCTAGGTAGGCGAAGAGGGAGAGAGGACTACTCAAGACACCCTATCTTAAGGAACCACTATAAGTCCTTGTGTGTTTTCTGTGTTGTGCTCTCCAAAACTCTAAATCTATTATCCAGAAGACAAGAACACCTAAAGGGGACAAAACAATTTGAAAAACCTATTCACCCCCCTCTAGGTGATAAGTCGACACCCCATAAGTAACAAGTGGTATCAGAGGGAGGTTGCTCAAAGAAAGCTTAACAACTTGAGCAGATCTGCTATTGGGTGTGTCAAATCATCAACTCAGGAATTTAAAAGCTCTATGGAGAATGTCAGAAGATTTGACATCAGGAAGTTCAGATCTTTAAGTGAAAGCAGCTGGAGCTCTTCTTATATTAAAGAAGAAAGGAGTATAGGGATCAGAGCACCCCTGACAACACTAGTTCGGTTCATCGTGTGAGTCATTAGGACTTTAGGTTAGAGATAGGGCTTGGGTTCCGTAGGGTATACAATGATAAACATGAAGGCTTACACACTAAACCCAATTGAGTTATTGCAACAAAGCTAACCAAGCTGCCACAATATGCGCGGGTGCACCACACCCCTAGACTTGAACTTGAAAACATGGGTGTGTGCACCGCCTACTCCCAATATACATCTCATAAAGATTTTCAATTAGGCTCTTTTTTTCATTTTTCTTTTCTTTTTCACTTCTTTACATCCTTTTAATTTTCTTTCTTCTTTTCTTTTTAAAATATTTTCAGCACATATTCAAAAGAAGCACATCCATATTTCCAAATTAACATTACCACATAAACACCCCGAAAATAAAAAAAAATATGAAAATAGCTAAAGATCAGATTTGGGTATGCGACTATGATTGACTTTTTGGCTTTGGTTAGAAAGCGGTGGAGCTGAATCAAAGGATGGGGTAGGCACAAAGGGGCTAGCGAGGATCTGACATTAGGAATGGTACAAAAGCTCAACCTGGCCAAAATGATGGCTATATCATGCTCACGCACTGAATTAACTTAAACCAATGCTTCAAGAGTCGCTTGGGGCAAGTTTTTAGCCACTGAGAAAGATAATCCTTCCTCCCGAATCGAGAAATATGAGCCTAGCAACCGTCTACACACATTCCTATGCTACCATCGGATTCCCACCAGATTCACCACTTTTGAGTGGAATAAACAATAATTACGCAAATAGCAAAAGTATAAAACTATAAGCATAAAGAAAATTTTATTCTACACAAATTTCTACACGAGACACGAGTACTCAACTAGAGCACTACATGAGTCAACATTTTACTCTGTCTCACAATCCTAAGCCAGCACAAAGATTTCCCAAAATCACACAAAAGAGACGCCCTGCAGAATTTTGAGTATGTTGACCCATTTTTGGGTAATGTTGAAAATCAATTCTGGCAGGGGAAATACAGTGCAGTGATTGTGTCTCCCTTGAAGGATTGGCTGCAGGGAGGCAAAAGATATTCATATCCTGATCAAATCCTTATTTCTACCCCTACTGCTGGGTCTTCGGACTCATTTCATTCATTTCTAGTTACTACTTTAAATCAACATATAGTTGATTTCTCTGCTGGTTGTGTAATAATAGTAAGTAGATTTTATTATTTTCGCTTTATGCTTAAACAATCATATAAAACTGCATAATACAAGTATTTAGTTCAACTTAAGGATGGTAAACAAAAGTGCTTATGGGAGACAACCTAGATTTTGTTGTTTTAATTTCTCTAATCCGCAAATCTGTTAGTATTTATTTGCTTTTGCTTGGAGCTGTCTTTCCTGCACTTGTGTTATTTTGGGATGGTGGATCCTGCTCTTTGTCTTGGTTTACATGTCAATCTTCTGGTATGCTCACTTCTGAGCATTGGGTAACTTCTCTTCCCCTAGCTTTTGTTTTAGTCTGTATTGTATATCTTGTATCAGAATATTTAGATTAAGTTTGGGGGAGAGCTGCTTTTCGTTACCCACTGTGCACACAAAGATTTGCCACTGCTGAATCCCCCTGCACATGTTCAAGCAAAGAAGGGTGGTCAGGAAACAAAATAGAAGAAAGACAAAAATAATCTGAAATTACGGGAGTGATCCCAGTTTCACTCCTGGCAGGATCCATGGATAGATCACTATCGGTATCATATGAGTCATAGCGAGGGGCATCCGAAAGCTCAATGTCCTCGATGGTGAGTTTGACCTCCTCTTCAGATAAGGAGGAACACATCTCCTAATCAGGAAGGGGATCCTCCTCATCCCACCTTGGCACGTCATTGTGCTTCTAGGAGTCACACTCCCCATCGGAGAGAATAACATCCCTCGTCCCACTTTGGCTCAACCTCAGGATCCGAATTAACATCCTGCCTAGCATCATCAACCAAATCAACAAAAATAGATGTAGAGAGTTCTTACAGAGAAGGCTGAGAACTCGCGGTGCTAACACCATCAAAGAATGTGCGAGCAGGTTCCTCTGGGTGTGAATCTAAAAGAGGCAATGAATGCATAGGGAGATGCGGCTCCACTATGTCGTCACACCCATCAGCAGAGAAACAAATGGGAATATTCGCAGCAGTCCCCCATAGACAAGGTGGTACTACGAATATATCATCAAAATCAGCTGGTACACTCGAGTGAGAAGGAGATGGGATGATTATAATATCCAGTTCATTGTCACTCGCCATCTGGCTTTTAAATTCTGCGCAATCTTTCAATGCGTGGTCGGTGCTATGACAACACAAACATCGTTTCCCATTTCCTCTCGGCCATTGAGGGGCCGGGCTGAAATGTGGAGACGATGTCTATTGTGGTGGCACATAGTTATCATAAGAAGGCGCACCATATGAAGTACCGTAGGTTGCTGGTACTCCATAAGGTGAGCAATATGAATTATGACTACTATCTCCCATTAAACATTCATTAGTTTTATGATCATAAGACCTGCACCACCGACATCGAGTATATATATACAAAAACATGGTGCTACGGGGAAGATTTCACCAAATAGAAGTATTCTAAGCAAGAATTAACTACACACAATAAAATTGAATACCTGCTTTAGAAAAAATTCAAATAAAGATTAGAAACAAAGAAATTAAAAGATGTTACTAATAAATAAAAATACAAAAAATGGTATAAACAAAGGAAAAATGACTTCTATCTCTGGTCTACCTCTCCAACAACTCACACGATTGTGCTTCCCGGCAACGGTGCCAAAAACTTGATGCGCAAATCTAATACACCGCTATAGGCGAGAGCGAGACTGCGACACGAAAGGGCAGTCTACCGATCATTCAAGTAATATAAAATGGGCGAGTAATTCCCAAGTATCGAATCTCACAGGAACATAGTAAGGTGGAGTTATCTATCGAGGAAAGACTTGAGATTGAAGTCTTTTAGGTCGGATGGATTGCGGAAGGGTCTAAATGGTTTGTGGAAAAGAGAAATAGAACTAAGTTACTAAATTACTATTATGCAGGACGCTATGCACTGCTTCGCAAGGTGAATGGAAACTATGCATGCCGCTATGCACTGCTTCGCTAGGCGTATGGGCGAGAAGGCAAGCAGATGAGGTGAGTGTAATTGCGGAAAAATTTGAGGGCCATTAGCACCTCTTGGCTAGGCGGATGGATTACACGGGCCCTTAGCACCGCTTCACTGTGCGGATGGAAGAGTAGGGTTGCAGATGGAATGGTTTGCACCGGCGGAGTCGAGGTGGATTATACGGGCCGTTAGCACCACTTAGCTTGGCAGATGGAAGAGTAGGCACACAGAATGTGCGAGTAGTCAGGCGGAATGGATGGTGGAATGGGGGAGGTTCTCAAATAACATAAACCACAAATATAACCACAAAACCATGGAAAATTACACTAATAACATTTAGGATTTATGGACATCGTTTATATAGAAACATACAAATCACACACATCAAATAGAATCAACAAAAATAACAAGGAGGACGTAAGATTACAACCGAAGCATGAAGACTCGTCGGAGATTCAAGGCCGGAATCATAGGGTTGTCAATCCTCATCCGCTCTCGGTATTTGACTACCATCTGAGGTAGAAAAGGGCTGTTCTACCCCCCAATGGACCCGTCTTCTTCGTCAATAGACTTCAGCCACGATCTTGCCGGAGAACTCCAAGGATATAGTGCAAAATTTGTTGAAATGGAGCTTGGAAGCTTTTGAACGATGGAAGAGGCCGAGAGGATACTCTGGCTCGAGATTGGCGTGAAGAATATGCCCGGAGCAACTCCTGAAGGTGTGCTGCGATGGAATGGTGGAAAAGGGCGGAGCTGGAGCTTTTGGGCATCGGAAAGAAGATCGATCCCGATTAGGGCGGATCCTGCTGCTTAAATAGAAAACAGTAAGAAATTTGGTCACGCACGGTCGAACGCACGACCGTGCATGGACCGTGCGTTATTAATGAAGCAGAAAGCCCAGGAAGATGCAGCAGAGCGCTCATGCATTTTATTCTTGCACGGTCGAGGCCGACCATGCATGAAAACGCACAGGCAAATTACGAAAGACAAAGTTTCAGCTCACCAGAGGAGCCCGTGTGATTTTACTCACGCACGGGCAAACTGCCTGTGCGTGAACAAATCGCACGAGTGGGGACAAAACATCATTTTGAGCCATTGATTAGAGCACACAGTCAAAGAGATCGGGCATCAAGGAAACGCACGATCGTGCGATTCATGCAGACATGAAATCTGGGTAAAATTGGATTAACCGTCCAGCTGCACAACAATCAGAACATGAATCACACAGCTGGGAATACCCCTCCAACTCAATCCAAATACAGAAAAAGGGTTGGGGAGCACCATGTGCTTACCCCTAACGACATGGAGCGCAAATGCACACCAAAATGGGTCTAAATAGTGCAAGAAGCGTGAAAGTGAATACAAGTGAAATACAAGCGATTATAGCTTGAAAATGAAGTGCACGGAAGTGAAAATTAGCCCGAATGAGTCCATAAAATAGTGTAAATATCAGACTCATCACACCTCCAGACTTAACCAATTGCTCGTCCCGAGCAAATCATCCCTTATGAGGACGAGAAAAAGGACTAGCTGTCTTAGAAATTGCAAATGCGGAGTACCATGCGAAGTCGCATGCTCGCGTGTGTAGAAATACAGCAGAAGAAATTTCTAATTATGCACATTAGTTTATATTTTCTATTAGCGTATCAATATATTATTATAACTCAAAATTTGAATCGCGGTGAATCAGTCGGTAACTCGTAAGAAGAAAGTAGACTAATCGCTGAGGCGAACATTGCTCACAATCGGTGCTCGGAATAACCTCCATTGAAACCCATCAATGTCAGTGACCATAAGCTCACCCGGTCGCACTCTCTCCATGACACTAGTTCGATTCATTGCGTGAGTCAGTAGGACTTTAGTTTAGAGATAGGGCTTGAGTTTCGGTAGGGTATATAATGATAAACATGAAGGCTTACACACTAAACCCAATTGAGTTAATGCAACAAAGCTAACCAAGCTGCCACAATATGCGCGGGTGCACCACACCCCCAGACTTGAACTTGAAAACATGGGTGTGTGCACCTCCTAATCCCAATATACATCTCATAAAGATTTTCAATTAGGCTTTTTTTTCATTTTTCTTTTCTTTTTCACTTCTTTTCATTTTTTTCATTTTCATTTTTTCTTTTCTTCTTAAAATATTTTCAGCACATATTCAAAAGAAGCACATCCACATTTCCAAATTAACATTACCACATCAACACCCCCAAAATAAAAAAAATATGAAAACAACTAAAGATTGGCTTTGGGCATGCGACTAGGATCAACTTTTTGGCTTTGGTTAGAAAGCGGTGGAGCTGAATCAAAGGATAGGCTTGGTACAAAGGGGCTAGCGAGGATCATACGTTAGGAACGGTACAAAAGATCAACCTGGCCAAAATGATGGGGTACATCATGCTCACGCACTGAACTAACTTGTATCAATGCTTCAAGAGTCGCTTGGGGCAAGTTCTTAGCCACCGAGAAACATAATCCTTCCTCCCGACTCGAGCAATACAAGCCTAACAACCGTCTACACACATTCCTATGCTACCATCAGATTCACACCGAATTCACCACTTTTGAGTAGAATAAACAATAATTACGCAAATAACAAAAATATAAAACTATAAGCATAAAGAAGAATTTATTCTACACAAACTTCTACACGAGACGCGAGTACTCGACTAGAGCACTATGGGAGTCAACATTTTACTTTATCTCACAATCCTAAGCCCGCACAAAGATTTCCCAAATCACAAAAAAGAGACAAGTTAGACTTGTTATGCGTCTACGACTAAGTGCGCGCTAATTTGGGTATTGTGGTGTGCAGTAAAGATGAACAATACTAAATAATTGAAATAAAATTACTTCTAATATGCAATGCAACGTGTGCGTGCACAATGGGTAAAGAAAAGAAGCTCTCCCCCAGACTTAATCTAAACATTCTTATACAAGATATACAATACAGACTAAAATAAAAGCTAGGGGAAGAGAAGTTACCCAGTTCTCAGAAGTGAGCATACCAGAAGATTGCCGTGTAAACCAAGACAAAGTGCAGGCTCCACCATCCCAAAATAACGCAAGTGCAGGAAAGACAGCTCCAAGCAAAAGCAAATATAAATACTAACAGATTTGCGGATTAGAGAAATTAAAACAACAAAATCTAGGTTGTCTCCCAGAAGCGCTTTTGTTTACCGTCCTTAAGCTGGACTAAATACTTGTATTACGCAGTTTTATACGATTGTCTAAACATAAAGCAAAAATAATAAAGTCTACTTATTATTATTGCACAACCAGCAGAGAAATCAACTTTACGTTGATTTAAAGTAGTAACTAGAAATGAATGATATGGGTCCGAAGACCCAACAGTAGTGGTAGAAATATGGATTTATCCTCCATCCCCAAATTTCTTTCTTTTTCGCCTTCTTCTTCTCTTCCCACAATAGATCAGGATAAAAATATCTTTTGCCTCCCTACAACCAATCCTTCAAGGGAGACACGATCACCGCATTGTATTTCCACTACCAGAATTGATTTTCAACATTACCCAAAAATGGGTCAACATACTCAAAATACTGTAGGGATGGAAAAGAATAAGCATTAAGAGCATCAGGAAGAAGAGGTAGAGGTGGATCAGCAGTGGAGAGCATTTCAGATTCAGCTTCACAAAGATTTGCCACTACTGAATCCCCCTGCACATGTTCAAGCAAAGAAGGGTGGTCAGGAAACAAAATAGAAGTAAGACATAAATAATCTGTAATTATGGAAGTGATCCCGGTTTCACTCCTGCCAGGATCAAAGAATAGATCACTGTCCGTATCATATGAGTCATAGCGAGGGGCATCCGAAAGCTGTCCTCGATGGTTAATTTGA
Source organism: Dactylorhiza incarnata (assembly GCA_033032865.1). NCBI lineage: Eukaryota > Viridiplantae > Streptophyta > Magnoliopsida > Asparagales > Orchidaceae > Dactylorhiza > Dactylorhiza incarnata. The sequence goes on from JAWHQI010000005.1 coordinate 25,792,556, forward strand.
CCTCCTCTTCCGATGAGGATGAGCAAATCTCGTCATCAGGAAGGGGATCCTCCTCATCCCACCTTGGCGCATCAGCGTGCTTCTAGGAGTCACACTCCCCATCAGAGAGAATAACATCCTCGTCCCACTTTGGTGCAACCTCAGGCTCCGAATTAACATCCTGCCTAGCATCATCAACCAAATCAATAAAATAGATACAGAGAGTTCTTGCAGAGAAGGAGGAGGATGCGCGGTGCTAACAACATCAAAGAATGTGCGAGAAGGTTCCTCCGGGGGATGAATCTAAAAGAGGCAATGAATGCATAGGGAGAAGCGGCTCCACTATGTCGTCACACCGATCAGTAGAGAAACAAATAGGAATATCCGCAGAAGCCCCCCATAGACAAGGTGGTACTACGAATATATCATCAAAATCTGCTGGTACAACCCGAGTGAGAAGGAGATGGGCTTATTATAATATCCAGTTCATCGTCACTCGCAATCTGGCGTTTAAATTCTATGCAATCTTTCAATGCGTTGTCGGTACTTTGACAACACAAACATCATTTCCCATTTCCTCTCGGCCATTGAGGGGTCGGGCTGAAATGTGGAGACGATGTCGGTTGTGGTCGCGCATAGTTATCTCAATAAGGCGCACCATTTGAAATACCGTAGGTTGCTGATGCTCCATAAGGTGAGCAATATGAATTATGACTACTATCTCCCATTAAACATTCATTAGTTTTATGATCATATGCCCCGCACCACCGACATCGAGTATATATATATGAAAACATGGTGCTATAGGGAAGATTTCACCAAATAGAAGTATTCTATGCAAGAATTAACTACACACACACAATAAAATTGAATGCCTGCTTTAGAAAAAATTCAAATAAAGATTAGAAACAAAGAAATTAAAAGATGTTACTAATAAATAAAAATACAGAAAATCGTATAAACAAAGGAAAAAGGACTTCTATCTCTGGTCTCCCTCTCCAACAACTCACACGACTGTGATCCCCGACAATGGCGCCAAATACTTGATGCGCAAATTTAACACACCGCTATAGGCGAGAGCGAGACTGCGACACGGAATGGCAGTGTACCGATCATTCAAGTAATATAAAATGGGTGAGTAATTCCCAAGTATCGAATATCAAAGGAACACAGTAAGGTGGAGTTATCTATCGAGGAAGGACTTGAGATTGAAGTCCTTTAGGTCGGATGTATTGCGGAAGGGTCTAAATGGTTTGTGGAAAAGCAAAATTAAACTAAGTTATTAAATTACTATTATGCAGGCCACTATGCACTGCTTCGCAATGCGAATGGAAACTATGCAGGACGCTATACACTGCATCGCTAGCTGGATGGGCGAGAAGGCAAGAGGATGAGGTGAGTGTAACTGCGGAAAGGTTTGAGGGCTGTTAGCACCTCTTGGATAGGCAGATAGATTACACGGGCCGTTAGCACCGCTTCGCTGCGCGGGTGGAAGAATAGGCTTGCGGATGGAATGGTTCGCACCGGTGGAGTCGAGGTGGATTACATGGGCCGTTGGCATCGCTTAGCTTGGCGGATGGAAGAGTAGGCATACAGAATGGGCGAGTAGTCAGGAGGAATGGATGGTTGAATGGGGGCGCTCCTCAAATCACATAAACTACAAATATAACCACAAAACCATGGAAAATTACACTAATAACATTTAGGGTTTATGGACATCGTTCATATAGAAACATACAAATCACACACATCAAATAGAATCAGCAAAATTAACAAGGAGGAGGTAAGATTACAACCGAAGCACGATGATTCGTCGGAGATTCACGACCAGAATTGTAGGGTTATCAATCCTCGTCCGCGCTCAGTCTTCGGCTACCATCCGGTGTAGAAAAGGGCTGTCTTTACCTCCCAATAGACCTGTCTTCTTCGTCAATAGCCTTCAGCCACGATCTTGCCAGAGAACTCCAAGGATATAGTGAAAAATCCGTTGAAATGGAGCTTGGAAGCTTCTGAACAATGGAGGAGGCCGAGAGGATACTTCGACTCGAGATTGGTGTGAAGAATATGCCCGAAGCACCTCCTGAAGGTGGGTAGCGATGGAACAGCGGAAAAGGGAGGAGCTGGACCTTTTGGGCGCGGGAAAGAAGATCGATCCCGATTAGGGCGAATCCTATGGCTTAAATAGAAAACAGTCAGAAATTTAGTCACGCATGGTCGAACGCAGACCGTGCGTGGACCGTACATTATTAATGAAGCAGAAAGCTCAGGAAGACGCAGTAGAGCGCCCGTGCATTTTACTCACGCACGGTCGAGGCTAACCATGCGTAAAAATGCACGGGCAAATTTCGAAAGCCATAGTTTCAGCTCACCAGAGGAGCCCATGCGATTTTACTCACGCACAGGCAAACTGCCCGTGCGTGAACAAATCGCACGAGCTGGGATAGAACATCTTTTTAAGACACAGATTAGAGCGCTCAGTCAAAGCGATCGTGCCTTAAGGAAACGCACGACCATGCGATTCATGCAGACATGAAATCTCGGTAAGATTGGATGAACCGTCCACCTGCACAACAATCAGAACAAGAATCACACATCTAGCAATACCCCTCCAACTCAATCCAAATACAGAAAAAGGGTTGGGGAGCACCATGTGCTTACCCCCAACGACATGGAGCGCAAATGCACACCAAAACTGGCCTAAATAGTGCACGAAGCGTGAAAGTGAATATAAGTGAAATACAAGCGATTATAACTTGAAAATGAAGTGCACGCAAGTGAAAACTAGCCCGGATGAGTTCATAAAACAGTGTAAATATCGGACTCTTCAACAAGCTTGAATCTAAATTCGAAGCAAAGTATCTACAAAAGTGGAGATATTATGCGATCTTTCCATACCACGCCCGAGGCACTTGCTTCAAGTCGTAAAGATCTTTCTTGAGCTTACACACATGTCTTGGATGAACTTCAGATACTGAAAGTGCACAGTGTGCCTCTGAGAATTCTCTAGAGGGGGGGGGGGGGGGTGAATAGAGATTTAAATCTTTTCTACCCTAATTATGCATACAATAAAAATACTAAGGTATTATGCACTAAACAAAACCAACACAGAATAAATAATTGTTGTAAATATAAAGCAAAAAGAAAATAGTAAGCTATAAGTGGGACAACACAGAAAATCACAGCAAAGACACAAGGATTTTTATAGAGGTTCCCCAAAATATGGGTAGTTCTCTCTTCTACCTCCCTGGTAGGATGGAACAACCTGTGCCCGAGTCTTTTGATAAGGAGACTCTAAAAACCACAGATCTTTTGATATGGAGATCTTGAACCACTCAGATCTTTTGATAAGGAGATCTTGAACCACTCAGATCTTTTGATAAGGAGAGCTTGAACCACTGAATCCTTTGGAAGAGGGATTCTTAAAACTCTTTATAGTTGGAGAAATAGGAGAAGGAAGTGAGAGGGAGAAGGAGAGAATTCTGTTCTCAGAATTCTTCAGAAGCTTTGTTGATGCTTCTGGCTTTCTTTCACTGGATCTGATTTGATGAACCCTGGCTTATGATAGTGATGATTGCAAGGGTTGTTCTGCTTGATCCTTTTTCTCTCAACACTTGTTGTATTTCTGCTGCTGTATGATAATGAAGAAGAAGCATCAATGTATGTTCCTGTGCAGAGAGAGCGCACTTCTTTTTCACTGTCTTTTTTGGGTTCCAGAAGGAAGAAGAAGAAGTGAGAACCCTAATGGGCAGCCATCTGCAATTGTAATCAATGCTCTTTGGTTTTCTTCTCCTATCTATCTATTTATTGTCCAAGATTCATTTTGAATTTCTTTCTTGTTTTGGATAGACCTCAGGAGGTATCTGATTGGCTACTTGATTTTTCTCCTTAATTAGTTCCCGACCCGTCAACCACATTCTATCTTATTCCAAGAATGCTTTTCCTCTTCTGGAATACTCCTTTCCTTTATTGGCAATAAATTAGTCGTTGGACAACTGTCTTCAGTATGGTGGACCTTCTGAAAAGGTATCGAAAGATAGCTGGAAAGAATTCCTTTTTCTGACTGCATTCGACGCTGCGTCGACTTCATCATTCTTCATGTCAACGCACCTCTGAGTTCTTATCGACGTAGCTTTGAATTTCTACTTAGCTCTGGTTGAACTCAGATGTCGACGTTGCATTGATTACTTATCGATGCCACCGTCGAGTTGACGACTTGGACTTGACCTTCATCTTCTGCGTCGAGTTGAAGTCGAAGTTGCATCGACTTCTCAGATAGCTTCGACTGGGTCTTCCTTCTGCGTCGAAATCCTTTTGATGTTGCGTCGACTTAACTTATACTTCGACACACTGAATGATCTGCTTCGACAGCAACACAGACTTGCGTCAATATCAAGTCGAAGTTGCATCGAGTTTCATTCGACGCAAGTCTTATGATGAGTAATAAAATATATGTAATTTTAGTATAGTTATTAGCATAGTTTTAAATAATATTGTGAATTTTCTATGTTAATTAATGAATAAATTGCTTGTTTTTAGTATTTCCTTACTAACTTAGTTTTATTTTTGTTCTTGCAGATTTTCACAATTTTTCTCAGGTCACGCCCTCGGTCACGCCTGTGACCAAGGGCGTGTAAATTTAAAGAGCAATCTTGACGGTTCCGGCCAAATTCAGAAGATTCTCGATGAAATAATCAAGTCATGCCCGTGACATGTCACGCCCGTGTCCAAGTCCCGCCCATATTTCTCAGATCCTTCCAGAAGCCAGCGTACACGCCATCCGTCACACCCTAGTTGAACCTGACATCTGCCGCCCAAAGCCACGCCCGTGACACCTCAAGTCACGGTCGTGTGCAGCCATATATCACGAAAAATGCTTCTAGAAGGTGGCTAAGCCTATCTTCCCAACACGCCCCAGAGTCACGCCCCTCGGTCACGCCCGTGACTGAGGGCGTGTAATTTTAAAATTTTCCCTATAAATAGAGGAGCTCGGCTGAAGCATTTCCATCCAGATTTTGAGAGTGTTTTAGTGTTTTTAAATTGTTTTGAGTGTATGTGAGTTCTTTTATGCATTTAAGTTTTATTTCTTTTGTAATTTTCACTTTCGTAGTCTAGTTGTAATGTTTATTTTTAAAATAAAATAGTTTGTTTTCTCATTTGGATCTTCTTTTCATTATATCAAGAGTGTGTGAGTGTATTAGATTAATTTTTATGCTTTCTTTTAATTTTAAGTAGAGTGCGTGTGTGTATGAAAATGGCTTTTTTGCTTTCTTTTATTTCAATTTTTAATTTTAAAGAAGAGTGTGTGAGTGTATGAGATCAATTTTTTTTTTCACTTTCTTTCATTTTATTGTAGAGTGCATGTGTGTATGAGATAGTATTTTCCTTTTTTGTAACTTAGCTTTATTTCAAGTCTTATTACCACCCCCATCCCGTATGAGAGGCTAAGTACTTTTTAAAGCTTGATTAAGATGGATGGGACAGATACAATTTCTACATTTTATAAGTCTTTTAATTTTCTTTGTTAAACACACTTATATCCGCTTAAAATATTAACATGTATTTTCTTATTACTAACGCCATCCCCATTCCGATGAGTGACTAATTTCCTTTAGTGCACGATGTCGAAGAGCATTTGGGATAAATAAATGGTTTTCTAAAAACAAAATATCTCTTTCTAAAATCAATTAACGAGCTTAAGGTTTACCCGAGAAAAACGTTGAGTGAGACCTTATAATCGATGTATGGATCTCATTTCCATTTCCATACACTAGTCAGCCGAGAGGCTCGTGCGTATGGTTTGATTGCTCACGGGTAAAGAGAAGTCCGCTCTACCCTCGAGAGAGGATGAGGTAAGTCTACCGAATTGGAATAAAACCCAATAGGGGGGTTCACAACATAAAGCGAGTATTAAGGAGAATTGATTGAAGAACGAGAGTTCGGTCGAATATTCATAATCTCAAGTGGGCATGCCCTCGAGAGAGGTGCGTTCATACTTATGGAACCTCCACGGCCAAGCCGTTCTAATGTTTTGAAAAATCAGATCTTTTACTTCTACAAAAGCTATTTTCCTCTCAAGGTAATTCGACATCGGGCGCTATCTTCATCATTGTTAAAACTCTAGTTATACCTATATTATCGCTCTCTTAATATTATAAACCACATCAAAAATATTTCTCCGATAAAATAATAGTTCGTTCCTTATAAGTAGAAGTAATCAACGAGACCCAAGACTAAATACGACCTTGATATTTTCTATAAAATATCCTATACTATTCGCGATAAGGTATACTTGCCTTCATCGATTTTAGTTTGGATCATTTTCCAAAAGCTTTAAAAAGAAAGTCCAAAGATAAATCATCAAGTTTTTGGCGTCGTTACCGGGGACCATTGTTGTTATTTTGAAAAAGGAATCACTATTAATTTTATTACTTATATATTTATAAAACAAAAAAATATAGAGAAAAAGCCAAAACAAACAAAATAATATTTTTTATTATTAGTATATGACCCAAGGAAACTCCTCGGACGATTCAAATATTCCTTTTGACACCGAAATCGAGCGCACCCTTCGTGAGCGCCTCTGATTTCGTGAGCAAAACATACTCAAATTTTCCGAAGAGTCTATCGGAAATACTAATACTGAAGCTATGACCGATCCAATTCCAAATGCGGCCCCGCCACGGACAATGACATATTATGCCCGTCCAAATTTGGAAGATACGGGGTCGAGTATTACACGCCCAACAGTGGATAATAATTATTTTGAAATAAAATCTAGCATCATTCAAATGGTACAACAGTCAGTCCAATTTGACGGTTTGCCAGATGAGGATCCGAATTTACACCTTTCTAGCTTTTTGGAAATTTGCGACACTTTTAAGACTAATGGCGTTACTGATGACGCTATTCATTTATGCTTATTTCCATTTTACTACGGACAAAGGCAAAGGCGTGGTTAAGTTCTCTCCCTAGAGGATCCATAACCACGTGGGCCCAATTGATGGAGAAAATTTCAACAAAATATTTTCCCCTATCAAAAACTGCTAAATTACGCACAGATATCGCCTCTTTCATTCAATTCGATTTTGAGTCTTTCTTCGAGACTTGGGAGCATTTTATATAGTTCTTGCATAGGTGTCCTCATCACGGCCTGCCGTCTTGGCTGCAGGTGCAGACGTTCTATAATGGCTTAAATTTCTTAACGCGATAGATGATCGATGCAGCCGCCGGGGCAACGTTAAACAACAAAACCCAGGAGGCCGCTCAAGCTCTGTTCGAAGAAATGGCCATGAACACCTATGAATGGAATACGCCTAGATCGCGCCCTAACAAACCAACTGGGATATATAAAGTGGATGCCACTTCTCACTTAGTCTCTTAAGTCGATAGGTTAAGTAAGCAAGTGGCAGAGATGACTACTTCCTCCAATCCCGCTTGGGCTCCAAATAATAATTATAACTTAGTCAAAGAATTCGTAGATTACCTAGGCAACCCAGTTCGACCCCCTTCAACCCTAATAATAATCCGTATAATAATAATAATTACAACCCGGGTTGGAGGAACCACCCAAACGTCTCCTGGAGCAATCCAAATAACGCTCAAAGGCCCCCAAATGTGAATCCGCAAGGATTTCCACAAGGATTTCCGCACGGATTCCAGCCTCCTCCAAAACCTTCTCCGCTCGAAGAGGTTTTTGCTAAATACGTCACGTCCACAAAGTCAAATATCCGGAATATTATTGGATCGATTAAAAACTTGGAAAATCATGTTGGATAACTTGCAAAGATGGTCTCCGTGCGGCCATATGGAGCTCTACCAGGGAACACGGAGCCGAACCTCAGAGAAAATGCCAACGCCATAAACCTTCGCAGCAACAAGGAGGTAACCTCCCCAAAATGGGTTTAGCCCAAGGTACATATTTCGACAATGATCCCTCCACCCTCTCTCTCGATAGATAAATCATCGAGTATTTCGACTATGCCGAACACTTTAGCCAGTCTCTTCCTTATCCTTCAAGACTAATTAACGAGCGGAAAGACGAGCAGTACAAAAAATTCTTTCAAATTTTAAAATAAATTCACATAAATGTTCCATTCTGCGAGACACTCTCCCAAATGCCGAAATACGTAAAATATCTTAAAGAGTTACTTTCTAATAAAAAGTGACTCGAGGATGTTTCACGTGTTTCCCTTAACGCGGAATGCTCAGCTATTCTCCTTAATAAATTGCCGCCAAAATTGAACAACCCGGGACGGTTCTCCATCCCGTGTCTCTTCCACAATTTGTTAATAAAGTAAACTCTAGCGGACTTGGGCGCCAGCATCAATTTGATGCCTTTCTCCCTTTTCAAAAAAAAACTTGATTTGGGCATCCTGAGCCCGACAAAGATGAGCATCCAATTCGCAGATCGCTCGGGAAAGTACCCGATAGGGGTAGTGGAGGATGTTCTGGTCAAGGTCGACAAGTTTATCTTTCCGGTAGACTTCATCATCCTGGACATAGAGGAGGACGCTAATGTGCCTATCATTCTCATTCGCCCCTTCCTCGCAACCTCCCGCGTATTAATCGATGTAAGTAACAGTCGACTCCTTCTTCGGGTCAGAGACGACGAAGTTACTTTACATATTAATCCCTCGATGCGGAACTCCCTATCGAATGATGATTCCTGCTTTAATCTGGAACCCGCGCTTGACGAGGAATGTTCTTCGCTTTCTGAATTTCTTTCCTTAGCGCTAGGTGATTCGAATTTGGGAGTCTATTGTAACATCCCCCAAATAGCTAGACTCCTAAGTTGGTTTTGTCATGACTAGGTCATGACAAAACCATAGGAAGAGCCCAAGACCATGTGAATTTAGGTGAGAAGGAGAAAACCCAAGTGGTCTGCAAATAGCAATTTTCAAATACCAAACCTAGGGTTGGACTTTAGGGCACCATCTTGATCCTTGACCCCACCATAGCATCGCTAACCCATTAGGGGTCTCCTTGGAGCCCCAGGGACCCATTGGGGTCAACCTAAGCGGCCAATTTGACTAAAGTCAACCTTAACCCTAAATTGGTCAAACTAACTCAATTAAGGTCAATTGGCCCTCACCATGCCAAATATACCCTGCCCCTACCCTTGTATGGGTACTAGGAACCTAATGGGACAAAAAGCCCCATCATGGCACCTCCAATTTGACCAATTTACCCTAAGTCAACCCTAGCCCTATTTTGGTCAAAGTACCATATTTAGGGGCAGTTCACCCTCACCTTGCCAAATTGGCTCCACCTAGACCTTCCTAACCCTTCAGGGAAGCCAATGGAGCCCAAGCCACCCTTTGGGGTCAACCCAATTGGTCAATTTGACCAAAGTCAAATTTGCCGTGATTTAGGTCAAAATAACCTAGTTTGCCCAAATTGGACCCAATCCATTTGGGATAGGCCCAACTAAAGTGGTCCACCATCTGGTGGGCTTGGTAATTACTGAAATTACCTCTTAAAATTCTGTATTTGCTGATTAGGAGAGGGAAATTGGGAGTTTCCCCCAATTTAAAGAGAGAGAGAAAGTGGACATTTAAGGAGGATTAATGGCATTCAAGGCAATTGATCTTTCATTCATTCCCCCACACCCTCCATTCATCTCCTCTGGCTGTTTCAAGAAGTTTAAGGGGTTTTCCAGCCCACATGGGGGCTGAAATGGGAAGTTTTCACCATGGCCGAAATCTGTTTAATGGCCATTTATGACAATCAGGAGTTACACCCTCCCTCTCCCTCAATTGAACCTTATAACTCCTTCAGAGGAATGGGGGGATGAGTTTTCCCCAACCTTCCAGAGAAATCGAGCACCAGGAGCAGGAATCGGCATGGCACCAAAAGCTCCAAGTCGGCCATGGCCAGCAATAAATCGGCAAGGAATCAACCCTCCATACAGGTCTGGTTCTTCATCCTTCTCTCTGTGGATAGATCTCATCATATTGCTTGCAAGGTTTGGGGCCAATTGGTCCCAAATCGGGTAGGCCAAAAGCTACAGTTTCGGAGATTTAATTCCCGCCTCCAAATCCTTTTTGCGGCCACCTCCGTCCGGCCAACCACTGCTACTCGCCAGCCACCACCTCGACGAAGGTGGTGGTGGCATTGGCCGGCCGGGGCGGCGCATAGGTGGCCAGGAAAACAAGAAGGAAGGCAGCCCAGGTCAGGGCAATCTCAGCCGTCGGCTAGAGGAAGAAGACGACCAGCAGTCGTCGGTTTGCTTCAAGATCTGTGCAAGATCTTATTATTATTTGTTTTATATGTTTACGTTATATCACTTAATTCGCCGAACGCAATTGTGCGTTCGTCGAATGGAATCCTGTTTTGTCGAACGGAACTGGTTCGTCGATCACTATTATAACTCAGTTTAGTCGGGCGCAAATTATATAGAAATTAGTCGAACGCAAGAAGTTTCCGTCGAACGCAGGAAGTGTTCGTCGAACGCAGGAAGTTTTCGTCGAGCGCAGTGTACATTTCATCGAACGCAGAAACAGTGGTTTAATTAAATGTTTATATTAATTTTCTGTCACACTTTTGCTGTAGTTTATTTTAATTATTAAAAATAGTAGATTACCTCTGATCAAAAAGTGCCCAACATCAAAGTTGCTGCCCTTGGAGTCTACTATGTTTTAAAATTGATTTCACCCCAGAAGGAGTTCTGTAGCTCCCTATAGAGCAAAAATGGTAGGACTGGTCCCTAGGGTAGGGTAGTCACTCTTCCCTTCATATCTTTTCATTAGTAGATGATATGGCCTTGATATTTAAAACCTAGAATAGATATATACACCCACACATCATACTAAAAGATGGGATTTGTAGGAGAACCTTTTTCTAATGTTTTTGAGATAATTTCATTAATCATATATTAATTAATTAGTGGGTCAAATGACCTCCAATGCACTCCAAATTTTGGTGGGTGCTCCTTAGGGTTATGTTATGACCCTGATAAAAATCTCATCCCAATTGGGACTGTTTTAGTTTAGATTTTGGTTAGACTAAGTTGGGTCTAATTAGGTCAAAATTAAGGCATGGTGTTTATCTTGGGATATTGTGGTCAAATCTCCTCACCATGAGGTGAAACCTTGGACACTGGTTTAGGATCACCTAAAACACCCCCCTGAGTGAGTTGGGGTGGTGTGGAGGTGGATATGCCCTAGGATCCTAGATTTACCCCTTGGGGGTGCATGTAGAGCATTGTGAAGGACAAGTAGTCAAAAGCTATAAAATGGTCATGAAACTTGGTGGATAGGTTCATAGGGTGTAAATAGGCCCTAGGTAATTTTATAAAAAATTTAGGAACAATTATTCCCTTTGGATTAGGTCATAATCCCTTTAGAGAAATTTCTTATAAGAGATGATTACAGGATGAAAAGGTCTTGGATGATGATGAAACCTTGACAGTGCATTTATAATCATGGTTTAGACTTCTGGTAATTTTTGTGTATTTATATAAATTATTTAATCAGTACTTAATTCACAAGGCACCTTTCTTGATTTAGACTTAAGAAAAATATTTGATGGTACAATACTACTTTATAAATTGTGCAAATTGGTGATAGGACATTTCAGAGTTATAGGAAGCTCTGTGAATTTTTATATAATTTTTGAAGACTTAAATCAGCGGGCTACTTCACAATTTATTTAATTTGAGGTTTTCTTAAAGTATTTATTTAAGTAAGAAAAGGATTTCCTTAAATTCTGAAATTTAGTCAGTAGACTTTTCTGATGAAAACAAGAGCTCAGTATTTTTCCCATAATTTTGGTGTAGATATTTTTGGTGTAGATATTTTTGGTGGTTCCTTCACAAATTCACAAACTTGGATGGATGATAAATATGAATTATAGAGGACAAATTCTTACTGTAAAAACATGATATGATGTATTTACTGTTATTTAGTCATCATAGATTTATCATAATTTTTTGGAGAGCCATATCATAAGATTTCCTTATACTTCATGTTCATTTTCATACTTGGCAAATGTTTGGAGAAATTAAAATAAATACTAAATAATTAAGGAAAAATATGATTCTCTGGATTTAGTCTTATAACATCATGATAGACCCGCAGTAATTATCTTGAGTCAGTTGGATGAATATTTGGAGTACCTCTAATTACAAGCTTCATATAGTTAGTTTGATCTACATTTAGTGAAACTGTGAAACTTGGGCAACTAGTGGCCTACTAAGTGGGAATGGCATATAGTTGGTGTACATGGTCAGGATGAAGAGATTTAGGTCACCAAGAAGGAGTTATGTATTAAGAGTGCTTGGTGAGTTAAGGGTAAGGTAGTGCTATGGATTGACGAAGGATCGTCTTTCCCCTAGTGTGTCATAAAGCACTTAGGTTTAACTCAAGTGAAATGATAAGAGGGGTGTTCTTATGGGTAGATACCAACAACACTTAGTGTCTTGAGAAAGGGAACTTTGGGGTTTCATCCCATTGTGGTTCCTAGTACCGTTGCGAGCCCCTCACAGGGTAATCCTCGGGAAGTCCAAGATTAACCGTAAATTGTAGGGATAAGTTGATATACAAAATTAACTTAATAATACTCTCACCCACACCCCGTTATCAAGGGAATATTAGTCAGTTTGGTCTTACGAGCGGTAGGCTCGGTGGTTGTAGCAGTAGACTAATTAGTCTGGTGAGCTTTTGACTCAGTAAGGTTTGTTGGTACGGACGGGTTGGTCCGGCGAGCCGGTGGCTCGGAAGGTTATGGTCACGGGCGGGATAGCCCGGGGAGCTTATGGCTCGGAGATAGATAGTAGAACATGTTTGCATGTGCACGAAGGTGGCGGGTCTTCGGTATTGGATGGTCGTTCACACCGACGTCAATACGTTGACTCGACAAGTGTGGAATTTGCACTTAGCCATAAAAGTATGGTGGTCCAGCCAGTAAGAGTAAACAGATGCTCCGCAGTTTTGCGTTGAGGTGTACGATAGGTCTAGGTTAGGTAGTGTGAATACCAACGTAGAGGTGGGCGAGGCCCAACCCACCGCTTCCGTTTGCCACTACGGGAGTATCCTGGGAGTCTAGCTAGCTCCAAAAAGGGGGGAAGTAAAGGTCTGTGCGCATAGAGTCAAAGTGTGTGAGTTGCACTTGTATGAACATAGCATAAACTGTATAACTCTGCAAGTCATGGCATAAACATTGCATTTCAACCCCTACCCCCATCGTATAAGTTGGTTATGGGACTTCTTATACGATAGGCCCTGCTAAACGACCCCTTGGTCTATAGGTTTGTATGGGCATTCCTATAAATCAATGGTTACTTTTCTATTATGTACCTGCTTTACTTACTGTTCTTTACTTACTCTTTACCTGCTCTTACTATGCTTTATTAACTGCTTCGATTATGTATATATATACTTGAGTAGTGGTAGAACTCTTCCTGTAGATTATGCCCCGTCATCTGCTTTTTGATTATACCCCTTGCTGTCCTCCGCTTCATCCTCCCACACGGTGCCTAGGAGCCATTGGGGGTGGGGTGGGGAACATAAGGCTTAGTCTTTTTGACTAACGGTCGGTGGACCATATCATTTTAGGGGATCGAGGAGACGCAACAACACGAGAGGCCGGTGCAGACGAAGGCAGGCCAGTGCAGTACATGAGCACATGATTCAGAATCAGTGAGTGATTAGGGGTTAGCTTCCGCGAGTGATCTTGTAGTGAGGATATGATGTACAGGGCATGATTCCTTTATTATTGTAACCCTTGTTATCTTTTATTCAGTTATATCACGTGGACGTTTATATTTCATGTTGATTCTGTGGACTTGTCTTCTTTAATGCACTTTTCTTTGTGATCGATTTGGCCTGCAGGATCGGTGTTTTGTAGTGGTGACCTTCCCGAGTGAAGGTGTCACTGCAAAGCGGCGGTTCTAGGCCTAAGACCCGGTGTTTGAAAAGAAAAAAAGGGGTCTTACAAGTGGTATCAGAGGCAAACCTCGATCCGAAGAAAAGAAGTCCACAAACCCTGGGCCACCCCGCGCGAGCTTAGTTTGAGGACAAACTAGCAGCGAAAGCAGTGGTGTGCCCATATGGGAATCACATTGAAAAAGGTCCACTTTTAACTGAATCTTCTTGGTCAGTTTCCCCCTGCGAGTGTCAAGTTTTCTTTTGTAAGCCTGCGGCGAACCCTGCCCCCAGCAGGGAATACCTCCGGCTGCAATGATTTCTTTAGATAGTCCTTTAGGCAATGAGTTAGACTCAACCTCACTAGAACACGTGAATTACCATGACAATTTACACCATGCTCTAGTCTGAAATAGACCATAGGTATAGTTTTGGTGAAGGTACGAGAATACCCCAAAGAGGCTAGAGAAAGAGAGTTGACACATAAGCAGAATGGTGTGAGACTCGTAGATTCAACTCTCGTACCGGTGACAGGATTACATTAAGACAACCACCATGACAAACACCGAGGGTCGGATGAGAATTGAAGTTCAGGAGGTACCCGTTTGGGATTGGGTGACATATTGACCTTGATAAGGTTGTCGTAGAAGGTACCATGAAGAGTCTGAAGAATGGAGCGAATTAATAAGTTTCAAGATAGAACCCCAAGTCCAAGGTTGTGTGACCTAAGAATTGCTTGCATACTTGGGACGAGTATAACATGGTGATATTGAAGATACTTAGCCAAAAAAAAGATAGAGGCTTATCTTTTGTTTATTGGAGCTTATCTTTTGTTTATTGGGGCTTACCTTTTGTTTTTTGGGCGAACTGGTTACTGACTTGGGTTCACTTTAGATCTAATTTAGCAATTCCTATGTCGGGAGTAATGAATTTGAAGTCGATCTTATTCAATGTTACTTGGACAAAGATGAGATGGTGTAACAGTATGTTCGGAAGAATGATCCGTAGTATTACTAGGGCAATGGATAGACATCATTGATCGAACAACAACTTGACCTTAGTTGAATCGTCAGAAATGTAAGTTGCCAAGATTAATCACTTAGGGATGCAGATGCCCTTCTGGATGTTGGGAACTGAAATTAGGTCGTGCAAGCTTTAGTTATATTTGAAAGTTCTGGTAGTTTGGGGCTTCGGAAGTGATTAATTTATGATTCGTTAAAAATCACATCCTGTCATGGTAGAAAATTTTAACTACAATAATAACCCTTATACCTTGGGAGCTATGACGATGAATAACCCGAGATCTTGGACGATGACTTATTAGAATTAAAATATAGTGTTTGAGTTTACTATGATAAGAACGGCCTAAGTTTATTTTACTTAGGACCATTTGAAAGAGATCAAGACCAGCATAAGTTGAAGTGATAGAAATTTGGTGAAATAAACGTGATGATATTTCCTTGATGAAATTGAATTGTGAAAAATCCTAAGGTATCAAAATTTTGCCATTATGAATCAAACTTCAAGTAGAAAATGATTGGGACGCTAGACGATTTGATTAGTTCCATCAATAGTAAGAACTAGAAAAGTTGCAGAGTAGAGATGATTGATTACTCGGATGTACCTGAAGGAGTAAAGAATTTGAACGTGTGAAGAAAACTTTAGAGGCATAAGAGTCTGCCCAGGTTAGAGTGGAACATCGAGGATAGATTGACCAAGGTAGCTAGGTCACCCTGGCCAGGATAGATGATGCGACGGTGCGAGTCTTGCGGCGCAAGAAGATTCCGTAGGTAAATCCATATGGTAAAATTAAGGTCAGGAGGAGCACACCTTGGAGCCACTAGTGATGGTATGGCAGAGATAGTCAGTGCTCTTCGAGCCAAGAATTACTTCCATTCTTAGGGGATGTTACGTTCAAGCACTTGCGGTAAAAGCCCCTCAGACCTAACCTGAATTTCGAGGACGAAATTATTATTTTTGTTTATTGGGATTTGTAACATCCCCCAAACATCTAGACCCCTAAGTTGGTTTTGTCATGACTAGGTCATGACAAAACCATAGGAAGAGCCCAAGACCATGTGAATTTAGGTGAGAAGGAGAAAACCCAAGTGGTCTGCAAATAGCAATATTCAGTTACCAAGCCTAGGGTTGGACTTTAGGGCCCCACCTTGATCCTTGACCCAATCATAGAATCCCTAACCCATTAGGGGTCTCCTTGGAGCCCCAGAGACCCATTGGGGTAAACCTAAGAGGCCAATTTGACTAAAGTCAACCTTAACCCTAAATTGGTCAAACTAACTTAATTAAGGTCAATTGGCCATCACCATGCCAAATTGACCCTGCCCCTACCCTTGTATGGGTACTAGGAACCTAATGGGCCAAAAGTCCCATCATGGGACCTCCAATTTGACCAATTTACCCTAAGTCAACCCTAGCCCTATTTTGGTCAAAGGACCCTATTAAGGGGCAATTCACCCTCACCTTGCCAAATTGGCTCCAACTAGACCTTCCAAACCCTTCAGGGAAGCCAATGGAGCCCAAGCCACCCTTTTGGGGTCAACCTAATTGGTAAATTTGACCAAAGTCAAATTTGCCCTGATTTAGGTCAAAATAACCTAGTTTGCCCAAATTGGACCCAATCCATTTGGGCTAGGCCCAACTAAAGTGGTCCACCATCTGGTGGGCCTGATAATTACTGAAATTACCTCTTAAAATTCTGTATTTGCTGATTAGGAGAGGGAAATTAGGAGTTTCCCCCAATTTGAAGAGAGAGAAAGTGGCCATTTAAGGAGGATTAATGGCATTCAAGGCAATTGATCCCTCATTCATTCCCCCACACCCTCCATTCATCTCCTCTGGCTATTTCAAGAAGTTTAAGGTGTTTTCCAGCCCATGGGGGCTGAAATGGGAAGTTTTCACCATGGCCGAAATATGTTTAATGGCCATTTATGACAATCAGGAGTTACACCCTCCCTCTCCCCCAATTGAACCTTATAACTCCTTCAGAGTACTGGGAGGATGAGTTTTCCCCAACCCTCCAGAGAAATCGAGCACCATGAGCAGGAATCGGCATGGCACCAAAAGCTCCAGGTCAGCCATGGCAACCAAGAAATCGGCAAGGAATCAACCCTTCATACAGGTCTGGTTCTTCATCTCTCTCTCTGTGGATAGATCTCATCATGTTGCTTGCAAGGATTGGGGCCAATTGGTCCCAAATCGGGTAGGCCAAAAGCTACAGTTTCAGAGCTTTAATTCCCCCCTCCAAATCCTTGTTCCGGCCACCTCCGGCCGGCCAACCGCCGCTAATCGCCGGCCACCAACTCGACAAAGGTGGTGGTGGCATTGGCCGGCCGGGGCGGCGCATAGGTGGCCGGGAAAACAAGAAGGAAGGCAGCCTAGGTTGGGGCAATCTCAGCCATCGGCTAGAGGAAGAAGACGACCAGCAGTCATCGGTTTGCTTCAAGATCTATGCAAGATCTTATTATTATTTGTTTTATATGTTTACGTTATATCATTTCATTCGCCGAACGCAATTGTGCGTTCGTCGAACGGAATCCTGTTTTCGTCGAACGGAACTGGTTCGTCGATCGCTGTTATAACTCAATTTAGTTGGGCGCAGATTATATAGAAATTAGTCGAACGCAGGAAGTTTCCATCGAACTCAGGAAGTTTTCGTCGAACGCAGGAAGTTTTCGTCGAGCGCAGTGTACATTTCGTCGAACGCAGAAACAGTGGTTTAATTAAATGTTTATATTAATTTTCTGTCACACTTTTGCTGTAGTTTATTTTAATTATTAAAACTACTAGATTACCTCTGATGAAAAAGTTCCCAACACCAAAGTTGTAGCCCTTGGAGTCTACTGTGTTTTAAAATTAATTTCACCCCAGAAGGAGTTCTGTAGCTCCCTGTAGAGCAAAAATGGTGGGACTGGTCCCTAGGGTAGGGTAGTCACTCTTCCCTTCATATCTTTTCATTAGTAGATGATATGGCCTTGATATTTAAAACCTAGGGTAGATATATACACCCACACATCATGCTAAAAGATGGGATTCTTAGGAGAACCTTTTTCTAAGGTTTTTGAGATAATTTCATAAATCATATATTAATTAATTAGTGGGTCAAATGACCTCCAATGCCCTCCAAATTTTGGTGGGTGCTCCTTAGGGTTATGTTATGACCCTGATAAAAATCTCATCCCAATTGGGACTGTTTTAGTTTGGATTTTGGTTAGACTAAGTTGGGTCTAATTAGGTCAAAATTAGGGCATGGTGTTTATCTTGGGATATTGTGGTCAAATCTCCTCACCATGAGGTGAAACCTTGGACACTGGTTTAGGATTACCTAAAACAGCCCCCTGAGTGCGTTGGGATGGTGTGGAGGTGGATATGCCCCTGGATCCTAGATTTACCCCTTGGGGTGCATGTAGAGCTTTGTGAAGGACATGTAGTCAAAATCTATAGAATGGTCATGAAACTTGGTGGATAGGTTCATAGGGTGTAAATAGGCCCTAGGTAATTTTATAAGAATCTTAGGAACAATTATTCCTTTTGGATTAGGTCATAATCCCTTTAGAGAAATTTCTTATAAGAAATGATTACAGGATCAAAAGGTCTTGGATGATGATGAAACCTTGGCAGTGCCTTTATAATCATGGTTTAGACCTCTGGTAATTTTTGTGTATTTATATAAATTATTTAATCAGTACTTAATTCACAAGGCACCTTTCTTGATTTAGACTTAAGAAAAATATTTGAGGGTCCAATACTACTTTATAAATTGTGCAAATTGGTGATAGGACATTTCATAGTATTAGAAAGCTCTGTGAATTTTTATATAATTTTTGAAGACTTAAATCAGTGGGCTACTTCACAATTTATTTAATTTGAGGTTTTCTTAAAGTATTTATTTAAGTAAGTAAATGATTTCCATAAATTCTGAAATTTAGTCAGTAGATATTTCTGATGAAAACAAGAGCTCAGTATGTTTCCCATAATTTTGGTGTAGATATTTTTGGTGGTTCCTTCACAAATTCACAAACTTGGATGGATGATAAATATTAATTATAGAGGACAAATTCTTACTGTAAAAACATGATATGATATATTTACTATTATTTTGTCATCATAGATTTATCATAATTTTTGGAGAGCCATATCATAAGAATTCCTTATACTCCATGTTCATTTTCATATTTGGCAAATGTTTGGAGAAATTAAAATAAATACTAAATAATTAAGGAAAAATATGATTCTCTGGATTTAGTCTTATAACATCATGATAGACCCCCAGTAATTATCTTGAGTCAGTTGGATGAATATTTGGAGTACCTCTAATTACAAGCTTCATATAGTTAGTTTGATCTGCGTTTAGTAAAACTGTGGAACTTGGGCAACTAGTGGCCTACTAATTGGGAATGGCATGTAGTTGGTGTACATGGTCAGGATGAAGAGATTTAGGTCACCAAAAAGGAGTTATGTATTATGAGTGCTTGGTGAGTTAAGGGTAAGGTAGTGCTTGGGATTGACGAAGGATCGTCTTTCCCCTAGCGTGTCATAATGCACTTAGGTTTAACTCAAGTGAAATGATAAGAGGGGTGTTCTTATGGGTAGATACCAACAACACTAAGTATCTTGAGAAAGGGAACTTTGGGGTTTCATCCCATTGTGGTTCCTAGTATCGTAGCGAGCCCCTCATAGGGTAATCCTCGGGAAGTCCAAGATTAACCGTAAATTGTAGGGATAAGTTGATATACAAGATTAACTTAATAATACTCTCACCCACACCCTGTTATCAGGGGAATATTAGTCAGTTTGGTCTTACGAGCGGTAGGCTCGGTGGTTGTAAAAGTAGAGTAATTAGTCTGGTGAGCTTGTGACTCAGTAAGGTTTGTTGGTACGGACGGGTTGGTCCGGCGAGCCAGTGGCTCGGAAGGTTATGGTCACGGGCGGGATAGCCCTGGGAGCTTATGGCTCAGAGATAGATAGTATAACATGTTTGCATGTGCACGAAGGTGGTGGGTTTTCGGTATTGGACGGTCGTTCACACCGACGTCAATACGCTGACTCGACAAGTGTGGAATTTGCACTTAGCCATAAAAGTCTGGTGGTCCAGCCTGTAAGAGTACGTAGATGCTCCGCGGTTTTGCGTTGAGGCGTACGATAGGTCTAGGTTAGGTAGTGTGAATACCAACCTAGAGGTGGGCGAGGCCCAACCCACCGCTTCCGTTTGCCACTACCGGAGTATCCTGGGAGTCTAGCTAGCTCCAAAAAAGGGGAACTAAAGGTCTGTGCGCATAAAGTCGAAGTGTGTGAGTTGCACTTGTATGAACATAGCATAAACTGCATAACTCTGCAAGTTATGGCATAAACATTGCATTTCAACCCCTACCCCTATCGTAAAAGTTGGTTATGGGACTTCCTATACGATAGACCCTGCTAAACGACCCCTTGGTCTATAGGTTTGTATGGGCATTCCTATAAATCAATGGTTACTTTTCTATTATGTACCTGCTTTACTTACTGTTCTTTACTTACTCTTTACCTGCTCTTACTATGCTTTATTAACTGCTTCGATTATGTATATATATACTTGAGTAGTGGTAGAACTCTTCCTGTAGATTATGCCCCATCATCTGCTTTTTGATTATACTCCTTGCTGTCCTTCGCTTCATCCTCCCACACGGTGCCTACGATCCATTGGGGGTGGGGTGGGGAACATAAGGCTTAGTCTTTTTGACTAACGGTCGGTGGACCATATCATTTTAGTGGATCGAGGAGACGCAGCAACACCAGAGGTCGGTGCAGACGAAGGCAGGCCAGTGCAGTACATGAGCACATGATTCAGGATCAGTGAGTGATTAGGGGTTAGCTTCCGCGAGTGATCTTGTAGTGAGGATATGATGTACAGGGCATGAGCCCTTTATTATTATACCCCTTGTTATCTTTTATTCAGTTATATCTTGTGGACGTTTATATTTCATGTTGATTCTGTGGAATTGTCTTCTTTAATGCACTTTTCTTTGTGATCGATTTGGATGGCAGGATCGGTGTTTTGTAGTGGTGACCTTCCCGAGTGAAGGTGTCACTGCAAAGCGGCGGTTCTGGGCCTAAGACCAGGTGTTTGAAAGGAAAAAAAGGGGTCTTACATCTATTCTGTCTCGACGAAATGCCGACAGATTCACCATTCGAACCCTTTGATTCAGAAGCTTTAAAAATCAAACCATCCTATAAAGAACCGCCAATCCTTGAACTAAAACAACTCCCTGATAATCTGAAATAAATTTTCCTCGAAAAAGATTTAAAAATTCCGGTTATTATCTCTTCCACCTTAAGTGATTCGGAGACCTCCAAATTAGTTGAAGTTTTAAACAAGCACTGCCGTGCAATTGCATGGCAAATTCCAGATATCAGGGGGAATAAATCCCTCATTCTGCACCCACAAAATTTTTCTTGAAGATAACCCTTGTAGAACCATCTGTTGGATCTTGAGGTTCCCTTAGAGGTGGGGTGGGGGTGGGGGGGGGGGGGGGGGGGTGAATAAGGGTTTTAAAAACTTATATTATATTTTGAAATATTAGAAAAGATAAGAGATTAATTTAAAGAAGAAATCAAGTAATATAAATGAGAGACATGATTTTATTAACTTGAGATTTAAGATTACAAAACATGATTTCTTATGACGCTAGAAATCGTAGGCGATAAAGTAAAATCTCCTTTTGTTTTCTATACCGACTCGTATCCCCACGAATCGGTTGGCTTTAGCCGATCTCTCCCCAGATACGGCCTCAAGCCGCTCTAGCCTTCCTATCCCCAGAAAGGCCTCGAGCACCCCATAGATCTACTCCCTAGACCTAGTCGCCAACACGAGGCGAATTCCTCCCTAAGTCCTACCCAGACCTAGTCGCCAACACGAGGCAAATTCACAAACCGATTACAACGATAAAATAAAAAATACAAATACAAAAGATAAATATGAAACTCCCTTTGAGGTAATCTGAAGGAGACGCCGAAGAATCGCTGAAGATTGTTGAAGTCCAAGCGCGCGTT
The DNA here is from genome assembly GCA_033032865.1 of Dactylorhiza incarnata. Lineage (NCBI taxonomy): Eukaryota > Viridiplantae > Streptophyta > Magnoliopsida > Asparagales > Orchidaceae > Dactylorhiza > Dactylorhiza incarnata. The sequence goes on from JAWHQI010000005.1 coordinate 25,814,443, forward strand.
CTTTGCATTGAGTTATCGTGTTGATCTAAGCCTCCTTCGATTCCTCCTTTTGAAATTGAGTGGGAGATGTGTTGGTCTGGAAATACGACCCTCTCAGAGTTTCTGAAGTGCTGGAATAAGGCTCTTATCAATTAGTAGTTGGAGAAGATGAAATCCACCTTTTTATAAGACTGGAAGCTAACGTCGGTGTTAAGTGTTAAAGCCGGGCGTTGACTCAGTATAGAAATAACTTGATGGCTCAGAGCTTCAAACAGGAAGGAGATTCTGCATCTTTGGAAACTTTCATTTTAGGCAACCTTAACGCTGGCGTTGACTCTAATGCTGGGCGTTGAGTCAAATCATTATTAAATTGCTCCTTCAATCACGACTGCATTCCTCCTTGCCATAATCGCCGATCGTTAACGCCAGCATTAAGTCCTAATGCCTGGCGTAAGCTTTTTTCTCTTTTTATTCAGTCGATAAGCCATCCCGTCGATCGGCAGACCATCCCGTCGGTCGGCAGACCATCCCGTCGATCGACAGACCATCCCGTCGATCGCTAACGCCCAACATTAATACCAAATGCTTGGCATTATACATCTTTCAATCTTTCTTCTTGTGGATAGTACCAGACCAATATTACAGCAATCTGGTGTCATATCTGTTCAAACCTGCAAGCACAATGGCAAACAAGATCAAATACAAGTAGGAATTGTTATTCTCAAATCAAAGGGATGCAGAAAACTATGTTCCAACAGTCTCCCCCATTTGATAATAACAAATCGAATAGAGATAAATTATATTCATATATAAGATATGTGTTTTTAGAAGGATATATGGCACAAAGCAATCATAGAGATAATAATAAGAGTTATAGTCCATTGAACATTGTGCTCCCCCTACTTAAGTGCTCCCCCTTAGTGTATGCACCCATAGACTAGATTCATGCTCCCCCTTAATCTAGTGAATCCTACTCCTTGTGACACAAAGCAATCATAGAGATAATAATTAGAGTTATAGTTCATTGAACATTGTGCTCCCCCTACTTAAGTGCTCCCCCTTAGTGTGTGCACCAATAGACTAGATTCATGCCCCCCCTTAATCTAGTGATTCCTTCTCCTTGTGATTTATCATTTTATTCTCCCCCTTTTGTTATTAGCAAAAGTGGGTGGAGTGAAATAAAAAAAGAGAGAGCAAAAGGTAGAACATAACTAAGAGAGGAATAAGAGTTTTGTGTATACATACAGTAAGTCATGATCGAGCTAAGGGAGAGAGTAGCACAGCAGAAAGATATATGATAAGCATGAAAGAACATCATTCAAAGATTATACCAAAGGAATGTAATCACTTGCATTTCAAATTAAAGTTTGAGTAGAATATTACTTGTTAAGAGAGATGAAATAAGGATACATGATCAAATAGGAATGCGAAAAAATAAAACAAAGTTATTAAGATTAATATTTTTTTGTAATAGTTTGACTATTTCAACAAAATATATATCTAGACTTTTGACATTTGAGCATTTTAACTTTGAAAATTTTCAAAACTAATAGGCAAGCATGATTTAACATATTCAAAAAGATAATAGCTACAATGTAACCAATTCATATTTCAAGTAAAGAAAACATTGTAGAAATCATGCATTGCAATCTAGTGCTTTTACTTAAGGTTTTAGAGAATTATGTAATTTTGCATTAGGATCCAATTCTCATGAGTAGAAACTTTATGAAAAACAATGATGTGTGCATAAGGTGTTTTGATAAAAGTATACAAGTGAAATAATCAAAACACATGACATATGTAATGAAATAGTAACAACAATATTAAGATTGTAATCTTATAATTACTTTCACACATCATATCTAGAATAAAATTTCAAAGCACATAAAAGGAGTACAACTACCAAGGTGCTTCACCCACACAATGCTCATTAAGACTTATCAGGGAGCGAAGTATTGCTTGGGGGATCACATAAGTATTTTAATAAAAATTTTATTTTAGTGATCCAGTGTACAAATAAAAGTGATAAAAAAGAGTATGTTTACACAAGACACTTTATAATTCTTTCCAAGTTGCTCAACCTCACAATGCTCATTAAGACTTATCAGGAGGGTGAGTAGTTCTTGGTGGAGTTATCTTTGGCCTTTTATTTCAGATTTTTATTTTGGGCCAAAGGTCTCCGAATTCACTTGTTGTTGCAAACATTAATATTATTGAAATAACACTTCTATGTGTGCAAGAAATTTATTTTTGAAAGACGGTGTAGGTAATTTAGATATACAACTTAATGTGTTAAAACAATTACACTACATAATCATGCAAGACTAAGATTATGAGCACATGTAGATTACCAAAATAGTGAGTGAATGAATCATTGATTAGCATAAAGCATTACTCATACTTAGAGGCATGCTAGGCAATCATACACAATTTTCTATAGACTATTTCATTACACATAATCAGATTAAGGTCAAGGCATGAAGATAAAACAATGTTCACTACAACATTTTCGGTCTTTAGCAACACTTGAAAATTGTTGCCTAAAACGGCAAAGTATTGCCAAAACATTGAAAACTGTTGCCATAAGGGTGTCCTCTATACGCGTGTTGCCAAAGGTCTAAGGCAACAATTTTCATACCTTTAGGCAACACTATACAAAAACTGTTGCCTAAACCCTTAGAATAGGCAACAATTTTTCGATGGATCTATTGCAACAGTTTTGAAATGTTGTCTTATATCGATACAGTTAGCAAATGTTGCCAAATCTTTTTAATGAAGAAAAAAAATTAATTGTCAAATTCTTTTATTAATACTATAAAAATAGACAACATTTTATCCAAAAATGCTACCAAACGTATGTTAACCGGCTCTTTTATCAATTATCAATAAACATATATGTTGGCCAAATATCCACACTTATGTCATGTCAAATATCAACAAGCATGGATTACAAATTAATAATGTCATTCTCAAAGTTTTATCAAAAGAAACTTTTATGCATACAAACAGATAACAAATTAGAAAATTATAAATAGTAAACTCATGGTCATTGATTGAAAGTTGTATAATCTCTTCTCTCATGTATTCTTCTCCTTCTCCCGCTCTATTCCTCTACATAGTTCTGTTTCTAAAGAAGTCCATTTCGACATTACTTGAAGATTCCTCTTCATAGTGATGAGCGGCGCACCGCAACAATAGATCCATTGATCAGTCTTCTCCCTGAGCCGGATGCGTCACATCAGCCCCAAATATAATGGTTGGCACATCTGATACAAGAGGGATACACTTATTAAGCGCGTCTTCAAAAACATTGTTCCGACCACCAACCTGTGAGTTATAAGGAGTGTGTTTAAAAGTAAAACTTCGCTCTATAGGTTCAACTCCACCAAGCAAAACTACCTTCTCTGGTTTCAATGCTCAAAGCAGCTCCAAAACCTGTAATGTAAGAGGATTGCCGATGCATGCCTAGAATGACTAACAACATAAATTAATATTAAAAGTACAATTTTGTTAAGTATATTGCTTCAAAAGAATGCATGGGCCCATTATATCTAATAAAGATAAGTGCAGATAGAAATGCAAGCTTCTACAACTTTGAGACATAACTAAATACCAGAAGGTGTCATGCTGCCGGAGGCAGGTAAGAAACCAGGAAAGGATGAAACAGAAGTTGTAACACCACTCAAATGCAGAGAAGCTGGAGGTGTAGAGTTTGAGATGTTGTCACCCTTTTCTCCGAGTGATGTAAAAGAATGCCATATGTATGCAGGTTTAGCAATTAAGGGAATAAAGAAATAAACCACAACTACAACTAAAAAAAGAATGCATATATTTATAAGAATACAAAAAAGTACTACAAACCTACTCCCCAATTATGATTGCCTACATTATGCAAGCGCACTGCACGAATGAGAGAATGCATTTTGTACCAAGTAAATAAAACTAGTTTTGAATATAAAAGTGGACAAGTTCTTTAGGCGAGGCCGGACATTCATGAACGACTGTACATAACCGCAACCATCATGCGGTCATGAAGGAATGTGAGGATCAATGAAGGAATTCAATTATAAATTGTCAACCATGCTTTATAATCTATAAAAACCCAGCCATGCAACCAGTGCACAATCTATAATTCACTTGTGATGATAATAAACTGCACAACCCGGATACAGTTGACTCCTGGAACCTATTCTCAAGTTCCATATCTTTTATGTGATTCTGACTAGAAGAAAATATATCTTGCCAACAATATAAAGATAGGTAGAGAGAAGGTAGAGAGAATGAGATATGGAGAAGAAGACGCAGAGAGAATGATGGAGGGAGAGAGGTTTACCGGTCGCTTCAGTGCTTTGGCCATTGTCAATGGAGATGAAGCTTGCGTCTCCTGGAGGTCATCGTCAATGGAGATGAGGCTTGCATCGTCTGGAGGCAGCGTCGACTGGAGGCGGTGTTGATCAGGAATATTGTTGATTGCGGAAGAGACTGCAGAGCTAGGTTGGAATGGAGATGAAGGGGGATCGTGAGGAAATGGTGAGCAAGTCACGCCCCCACGCGAGGAAGACAAGGGAGAGTCGGGAAATGCATCGAGGGTTTTGAGTTTAGAAAAAATACTTTTGTCAATTTAATTTTTTAAGTAATATTTATAATGTGCGAATAGTTTTTTCAGGTGTGCGAATAATAGATTTGGTTGAATTAAAATGATTTGGCAACACTTTTAACGTGTTGCAACTAATTTTTTATATAAACAACATGTCATAATTGTTGTCTAAAGTGAATCGTCTATTGCAACATTTCAAAAATATTCTCTATAAGGGATTAGAGAACATTTATTGAATGTTACACAGAAAGTGTTGCCTAAAGTTGCTAATTTATTGCAACACTTAAAAACTGTTCTCTAATATAGGTTTAGACAATATCTTATAAATGTTGCAAAGTCAAGTGTTGCTAAAGACCAAAAATGTTGTAGTGGTTTAGGAAATTTGAATTTAAAATTAGACATTGAAGATAACCTTTAAGTGTATGCCTAATCAATTTTGACCATTTGAAACAAAATAACTAAGAAGTTTGCCCTTGTGAAATCTTATAGTCAAACCATTGTTTTGTAAATATTTAAAGCAAAACAAATAACAAAAACGTATTTTTGATTATTTTGAATTATTTAATTTTTTTTTGTAATTTGGAATAAAATAACCAAATTAATAACAAAATAATTTCAAAAACTGAGAAAAGAAATAGAGAAAGATCATTGTAAAATACCAGAAATAGTGTAGAGAAAATAGAATTTCAATTTGGCAAAAAGGGCTAACGCCTGGCGTTAACTACTTAACGCCCAACCAGAACTCTGTTTTTTGAGATTTTTGAAAAATTTTCCTTTGGAATAGTGAATATGCATATAGTCCTTCTTGGTGTAGAAATTTCAGAAAATTTAAAGATGATTAGAATGCTCAAAATTGTTGAATACTTTTCCATAAAAATGTTGTAAAATTATTTTTAAGAATGTTAATTCAAATAATGTAAATCAGATTGCATGAAGACTGAACTAAGAAATATAGAGATAAGATACTATTCAGCATTATGATATTGACAGTTTTGCACAGATAGCAAACGCTAGGCGTTAATTTCTAATGCTGGCGTTAGAGGATAACGCCTGGTGTTAACTATTTAACGCCGAGACAGTAGATGATTTCATGCATTTTTGAAAAAACTTTTCTTTGATTTCGAGTTATTATAGAAAGACATTCTTAGTATATAAATTTCAGACATTTTGGAGATCATTAGAAGACTCATTAAGCATATTTTATTTGTTCAAATAAGGTTTTTATATTTTTATTTGGTTTTCAAATACTTGTGTTTTACAAGATCATTAAAGCTCAAAAATGATAAAATATGCAAAACACAAGATAAGCATGTTCGATCAAAACAAGCATGCATGAATAATATAATCATAAAGAGTGCATGCAAAATATACGATATAGGAATGTCCTAGATTATAATACCCTAACTATATGCCTACACACTAGCCCCATACTAAGTGATGGATGGGCATGAGGAGCTGCACACATGCCATAGGTTGGGGTGTTAATCCCATATGCACACACTAGAGAACGCTCAACCTAACACTCTTTACCCCTAGTGCCTCGCAAGGCCCCACTGGAACCCTCCCCGGTTAAGGACAAAACATGAATTAGAGGTTAGGTCTTCTAATGCACACAATTTTATGCCCTCGCTATTGTGAGACACATAATGTGGGTGAATGATCATGGATATCCTAAGCATTTTGTATTATGGAAACAATTTGTAAACTATGGCTTTTTATGGGAGATTGATTTCTAATTATATTTTAATGCAACATAGTTATTATGAGTTTTAACTTTTAATTATTCTACTTTAAGATGGATTCATTATGGCATTATTAGACAACTAGCATGAATGATAATATTTATTAGTCGATAATGCTAGAATGATGAGTTTGAATTCCATAGGATTAATAGTGATGATGTTGCATGTATTCAATAAATAGAATTTCAATTTATAGACCTAGAATGATGTGATTTAATCTTATGAGTTATTTTCAATAGGTATAAGGTTGATTCTAAGGTCATTGGAATGGTACTTAGGAGCATGTGATGTACAATCCTTTGACACAAAAAAATTGCCGAAAAAGGAAAAATTGAGATAACTTCTAAACCGAGTTGAGTTTTGGCAGTCTTGAGAGTCGAAATGAACTCAAAAGACCAAAGCTGGTTTACCATTGCATAGATCTTCTCGACCTTGTTTCGAAAAGCTATTGTGGGCAAAATTCTGACAAGCGGATGTAAAGTTATGATCATTTGAAGTTTAGGTCGAAATCTCACATATTTTTGTAAATTTGATTTTTTTGGTTTAAAAACATGTGATTTTTGTGATTTTTCAATTCCATTTTTTTATGATTATGAGTAAACAAATTAGAGGCTATCAAATGACACAAGGATATTAAATAAATAATCAACCCCTTGAGCATTTTATACATTTAGCCTAAGACCCCATAATTTTCTTTTAAATCCTTTTTTTGGACAATTATTTTATTAGTCTTGATAATATCATATAAGAATTTAGCATTTAATTTATAATGATGATATAAGACTTTTAAAGGTAATGGATTTAGAGGGTTAGAAATAAAAAGGATAGATAGGTCAATTGAGAGATGATATGACTTTTATTCAATTTCATTCAATTTGATTCATTAATGAATTTGCGGCTTAATGTGTGAAAGTCATATCACATGTTATACAAATGACTATAGCATGATGGTTAAAAAAACAAACAAAAAAATTTAAGCATATCATGAAGTAGAGTTGATGATATTTCATATTTAATTATTTCTACTTCATGCATTTGTATGATACCTAATGAATATGAGATTTAGTTATCCAAAGGGGACCAAGTTGGATGGTTCCTTCGGGTACCCAAATACATCGTGTTTTCTTTTGGGGAGACAAGGATGAATGGATCCTTTCTTTGACATTAGTGCGTCATTCTTAAGTATGGCATTCATACCTTGGACAAACATTATTTTTAGTTTTCAAGTTTCCATGGTCATTTACTTGAATATTTAGATAAAAGTGATTTTTGAATTTATAATTTGAAGGGAATTTATTTGCATTTAATTTTATGTTGGGAGAATAATTATGTTGTAAATGATAATGATGATAAAGTTTTGGAATTTCATTTACAAGCTTTTGTTGCTTTTTATTTCCTATGTATTGCTTGGATAAATTATGAAAAATCATATTTAACTTGCCTTTGGATTTTGCATGATAATTTGAATTTATGTGTTGAGAATTTTTCTTTATAATTTCCTTAATCAAATTAATTTTATTTTCCAATTCATAGTTTTAACTTTGAGATTATGTCTAGCTTTATTATAAGCAATTGTGCTATTCTTAAGAGTGGAAACAATAGAGTCAATATGATTTTGATAGTTATTTCTAAATTCTTCAAATGTTTCATCCATCTCTTTAATTTCAATTTTATAGTCTTTACACTTAGCACAATCATTTTTCATGGATGAATTTTCTAAACATAATCTTTCATTTTGTTCTTTTACACAAATAAACTCCTTTTCACGTTTCTTGTGTGTTTTCTTTTAATTCATTATATTCTACACAAGGTGTAATATTTTCAACTAAGGAGCCATGGGTAGACCTAGATAACTCAAAATGTGATTCATCATTAACTTTTGCTTTTAAATCTTTATTTTCTAAGCGCAATTTGCAATTAGTATTTTTCAATTTCTTAATTTTGCGCTTTGTAATTTGTAGCAATTGTAATGTAAAAATAGAATTGCAAACAATGAGAGAATTTGATTTCCTTACTTTGCTTTTGGATGAGGGAAGATTTGAACATATTGTTCCTTTGTCTTTTTCATCTCCCTCTTCCAAACAAGAGTTTCCATCATCCTTTCCGCTTGATGAGCATTCTATGGATCCATCATTTGAGTAGCTTTCATGAATATTTGTGCAAGCTTGTATGTTCTCCAATTCTTGTGTTTGTTCCGTACCTATGGAAGGAGAATCATAAGTTCTTTCAAGAAAATTCCAAATCTCATAAGCGATAGGTAAATTATAAATAAGTTTGAAAATATTTTGATCTAACGCACAAAATAGACTATTTATAGATTTTGCATTTAAAATAATTTCGTTTCTAGTTAGTACACTAGGTGGCTTTTCAATAGTAACATTCCAAACTTCTTCATCTAAGCTTTTATAAAATTTTTCATTAAAATCTTCCACCCTTTAAATTTTTGCCCATAAACAAAGGTGGTGATAATACTTTTTCATTTATATTAAAATTTTCCCCACTAGTAGAAGCGATATCATGATCAAGAGACGCCATTATTCCCGGTTGTTAAGCCAATTTGGAATAACCTAGCTCTGATACCACTTGTTGGATCTTGAGGCGCCTTTAAAGGGGGGGGGAGGTGAATAAGGGTTTTAAAAACTTATGTTATATTTTGAAATATTAGAAAAGATAAGAGATTAATTTAAAGAATAAATCAAGCAATATAAATGAGAGACATGATTTTATTAACTTGAGATATAAGATTACAAAACTTGATTTCTTATGATGCTAGAAATCGTAGATAATAAATTAAAATCTCTTTTTGTTTTCAATATCGACTCGTATCCCCACGAAACGGTTGGCTTTAGCCGATCTCTCCCCAGATACGGCCTCAAGCCGCTCTAGCCTTCCTATCCCCAGAAAGGCCTCAAGCACCCCCTAGATCTACTCCCTAGACCTAGTCGCCAACACGAGTCGAATTCCTCCCTAAGTCCTACCCAGACCTAGTTGCCAACACGAGGCGAATTCACAAACCGATTACAACAATAAAATAAAAAATACAAATACAAAAGACAAATATGAAACTCCCTATGAGGTAATCTGAAGGAGACGTCGAAGAATCGCTGAAGATTGTTGAAGTCCAAGCGTGTGTTCTTCGCATTGAGTTAGCATGTTGATCCAAGCCTCCTTCGATTCCTCCTTTTGAAATTGAGCGGGAGATTTGTTGGTCTGGAAATACGACCCTCTTAGAGTTTCTGAAGTGCTGGAATAAGGCTCTTATCAATCAGTAGTTGGAGAAGACGAAATCCACCTTTTTATAGGACTGGAAGCTAACGCCGACGTTAAGAGTTAACGCCGGGCGTTGACTCATTATAGAAATAACTTGATGGCTCAGATCTTCAAAATAGGAAGGATATTCTGCATTTTTGGAAACTTTCATTTTAGGCAACCTTAACGCTGGCGTTGACTCTAACGCCGGTTGAGTCAAATCATTCTTAAATTGCTCCTTCAATCATGGCTGCATTCCTCCTTGCCATAATCATCGATCGTTAACGCCAGCGTTAAGTCCTAATGCCTGGCGTTAAGCTTCTTTCTCTTTTTATCCAGTCGGTAAGCCATCCCGTCGATCGGCAGACCATCCCATTGGTCGGCAGACCATCGCGTCAATCAGCAGACTATCCCATCGATCTCTAATGCCCATCGTTAAGACCTAACACTTGGCGTTAGACATCTTTTAATCTTTCTTCTTGTGGATAGTACCAAACCAATATTGTAGCAAACTGGTGTCATATCTATTCAAACATGCATGCTAATAACACAATGGCAAACAAGATCAAATACAAGTAGGATTTGTTATTCTCAAATCAAAGGGATGCAGAAAACCATGTTCCAACACCATCCAGCCTCAACGATGACTTAACTCAAACATGTGGGATGTCGTTAAGGCGGAAGTAATAAAACTTCTCGATGCGGGAATTATCTATCCTATTTCAGACAGTACGTGGGTAAGCCCCGTACAAGTCATCCCCAAAAAGGGCGGTATAACGGCCGTGGCCAACCAGAACAATGAATTATCACCCAACTCATACTGTTACAGGTTGGCGAGTGTGCATCGACTATCAAAAATTAAACGATGCAACCCGAAAAGACCACTTCCCGCAACCATTCATTGATCAAATCCTGGAGCGTCTATCAGGTCATCCCTTTTATTGTTTTCTCAATGTCTCTTCGAGTTTTTTCAAATCCCTATCTCCCCCGAAGACCAGGAGAAAACAACTTTTACTTCCCCCTTCGAAACCTTCGCATATCGAAGGATGTCGTTTGGCCTCTGCAATGCGCCAGCTACATTCCAACGATGTATGTTGGCAATATTTGGCGAGCTCGTAGAAGATATCATGGAAGTCTTTATGGATGACTTCTCTGTTTTTGGCCATTCCATTAAAAACTGTTTGAAGAGACGAATTTAGTTTTAAAATGGGAGAAATGTAACTTCATGGCCCGAGAGGGTTTATTCCTCGGCCATAAGATTTCTTCCAAGGGCATGGAGTTCGATAAGGCCAAAGTTGCAATAATTGAACAACTTCCCACACCCTCAAACGTAAAATCTATTTGAAGTTTTCTAGGCCACGCGGGTTTCTACCGGCGGTTTATACAAGATTTTTCTAAGATAACAAAACCGCTAACCCACCTCTTGGAGAAGGATTCTCTGTTCATTTTTGATAGCGAATGCGTAGAGGCATTCAATTTTATAAAAAACAACTTATCAATTCTCCCATTCTGGTGGCGCCAGATTGGTCCCTTCCGTTTGAAATAATGTGTGACACAAGCGATATCACGGTAGGAGCCGTACTAGGCCAACGCGTTAATAAATATTTTCATCCAATCTATTATGCTTCTCGCATGCTCACAGCCGCACATGCTAACTACACAACGAAGGAAAGGGAACTTCTTACCGTCGTCTTTTCCTTCGATATGTTCATGCCCTATGTCACGCTTTCAAAAGTAGTGGTTTTCACGTATCACTCTGCCCTCAAATATATTTTGGCTAAAGTAGATACTAAGCCCAGCTTGCTTCAATGGATTCTCCTTTTGTAGGAATTTGACTTAGAGATTCGGGATAAAAAAAGGGGCTAGAAATTTGGCAGCCGACCACCTCTCGCATTTAGAACACCCCATCGCAGAAGCGCTCGTCAAACCCGAAATAGTCGATAGATTTCCCGAGGAGGGTCTATTAACTGTAAATCACATAAAAACTTCTTCCACCCCTTGGTTTGTAGACTACGCCAACTATCTAGTTGTGCGGGTCCTTCAAAAAGATTTTTCGAACCAACGAAAGAAGAAATTTTTTTCTGATTTGAAAAACTACTTTTGGGAGGACCCCTTTCTCTTTCGCGTCTGCACAGACCAAGTGGTGCGTAGATGTGTTTCATACGAGGAGGGTGCACAAATTTTGCGACACTGCTATGAGTGGCCGGCCGGGGTGCATTATCAAGCCAATCCAACCACACAGAAAGCGTTAAAAGTGGGCTTTTATTGGCCCACTCTCTTTAAAGATGCTCACAATTTTGTGAGTAAATGAGATAGCTGCCAGCGGTAGGGTAACATCTCTCATCATGATGAGATGCCCCAAAACCTTTTTCTCGAGTGTAAACTCGACGACGCATTGCGGGGCATCGATTTTGTAGGCCCCCGACATTCTTCGTTTAATAATCACTATATTTTAGTGGCGGTCGATTATGTATCTAGTTAGGCAGAAGCGCAAGCTCTCCCCACCAATGATACGATAGTCGTCGTTCCTTTTCTAAAAAAATTATTTTCTCGCTTCGGCACGCCCCGTGCAATAGTAAGTGATAGGGGTACACACTTCTGCAATGCCTAATTTACAAATTTTTTATCTAAATACAGCGTTACGCACAAGCTCGACACCGCCTATCACCCCCAAACAACCGGACAAGTAGAGGTAGTAAATCGCGAGATTAAACGCATTTTGGAAAAAAACTGTTTAATTAATTAGGAAAGAATGGTCCATCAAACCCGACGACGCACTATGGGCATATCGTACGACATACAAGACCACTATCGGTTGTATGCCATATCGATTAGTCTATGACAAAGCGTGCCATTTACCGATAGAGTTAGAGCACCACACTTTTTGGTCTCTAAAATTTTTGAACCTCGTTTCAAACTTAGCCTCCGATAGTAGAAAATTTCATCTAAATGAACTTGATGAATGGCGTGCAAACGCTTATGAGAGTAATAAATTTTACAAGGAGCGCTCTAAGTTCTGCCACGATCGAAAAATAAAAAATCCAAAAACTTTTGTGCTGGGCGATCTTGTCTTTCTTTATAACTCACGCCTAAAACTTTTTCCGGGTAAGTTAAAATTCCGATGGTCTGGCCCCTTTGAAGTCAAAGTGGTTTGGCCATATGGGACCGTTCTTATCTTTCACCCAAAAAGAGGCCCTTTTAAATTCAACGGGCACCGATTAAAACTTTATCTTGCGGGCGATCAAGTGGATGAAAATATCAAATCCTTAACCCTCCCCAACTTATAATCTCACCATGCCAAATTAGTCAAGCTACGCGATGATAAACAAAGCGCTTATGGGAGGCACCCCATATCTATCTAATATTATATTATGCTTTATTTTTCTAGGGTTTCTTCCGGCCCCGCCAGCTTTAATTTAGGGAAGCCTTTTTGCTCCCTCTTTCTTTTTGTACATACTGCACTTCCATTCTCCCTTCTTCATACTTCAATAACAACATTGGGGACAATGTTGAATTTTAAGTATTGGGGTGTTTTACCATTTTCATAATTTGTAAATATAAACTTGAAAAACCAAAATGACTATGTCAAATTTATATTTTGTAATTATTTTTGCATTTTATCTTTCATACTTCCTATAAATATAAACTCGAAAAAAATTCCAAAACACAAAATAAAAATCTCTACTTAGAAAAAAAATCCAAAAATAATTATCTTTATTTCATAGTACCAAACTTAGAAAAATCCCAAAATATAATAAACCCCTACTTTACTTTTATTCGTAAAATATTTAGTTTTGAGAATATCTATTTATGGCTTTTCATAATCGCTAGTTTTACTATTCATTCATTTATCTACGATTGATAGATTTAAACGTTCAGGATTAAGTTTTAAACAATATCTTGAATTTCTAATTTAAATAGAGACTTTGTTTTCAAGCACTACTTCTAATTCATCTAAAATAGAGGCATGTATATTATGTTAGCAAAACAACCTTAGACCTCAATTATCTCTACTTTATGTCTCTAGGAATCTAGGAATATTCAAATTACTAAGGCTACTCTCAAACCTTATGTCAATATGAATAAGATCTTATGTCAATAGGAATAAGACTTCATTCTGTAAACATAAGCACCCAATATAAATTTAAAAGATCTTATGTCAATGGGAATAAGATTTCGTTCCGTAAACATAGGCATTGGGTTAATAAAAATAAAAGAAAAAAAGTTTTCCCACATAAACCACTGTGGGCACCAAAGAAAATACAAAGGAGTGGTGGAAGGATAAAATCCATCACCCCTGATAGTTTATAGGTATGTAGTCTAATTCACCTAGGGGGGGGGGGGTGAATAGGTCTCTTTTGTTTTATACTTAATTACTTTTGCTAGTACACAAAATAACAAGCACACACAGAAAATACACAAGTGTTTATAGTGGTTCCCCAAGACAGTGCATCTATGGGTAGTCCACTTTCCCTCTACACCTTTCTAATAGTGTGTTAGACAAGGCCAACTCCTCCAATCTCAACTCCTTGAGCTTACAACTAAAATCCCTCAGGATCTCTCAGGCTTGCTCCAAGCCCTTCCTCAGGCCAACCAACACTACCACTCAGAGTGATCCCACTCCTACAGCTCAGAGATCCCCTTGACCTCCTACCTTAGGACTATCAAAAAGCCCTACTTCTTAGGCAACTTCCTCTACAACTCAGGCTAAACAGCCCTACAACCTCAGGCCTAGCAGCCCTACAACTCAGGTTCAACAACCCTACACACTCAGGCAATGTGCCTTACAAGCTCAGAACAATACAATTCCTACAGAGAATAAATGTTAAGCTTACAACATTAGACAACACTGGAATGATGTCTTATGTTGTTCCTGCACAGCTGGTGCTTCCTTGAAACTTGGCTGAATGAAAACTTCAGTCCTTGCTTCTATCAGATCCTTCACTTCAGTTGAGGAGAAAGGATCACCTTGCTCTTCTGAGTAGAAGAGCTATCTTCTCTCCTTATGTCTTTTATTGGTTTAGTAAGAAGGAGGAGGAGAGATCTTGAAAGCCGTTAATGGAACAGTGATAAGAGCATTCTTCTTTTCAGCACATCAACAACCCCTGTAAAAGTGCCCTAACATGTTTTTTTATACTCCATGTGTCTTCAACGGATCTTAAAAAGGCCCCTGACACATTGGATGAGGGTAGAATTCTTTATCTCTCCTTTACAACTGTTTACGCCAAAAGCAAGTCACGCCACTGTCTTCTTCCAGATTTGAATCTATCTCAGCGGTTGGGCAGAGACAACCTTCTGTCTCAGCGGTTGAACTGCTTTTGTCTCAGCGGATCCGCTGAGACAGTTTCTCTTCTCTGTGGATTTTGTCTATCTGCAGCTTAGTAGAGGCAGTTCACCTCTCAGCGGCTCCTGGTCTCGTCTCAGTGGTTCCACTGAGACAATGAATCCATCTCAGCGGTTTTGACAACTAACCTCTAAACCTATTCTAATGTTTGGAATATCTTAACCCTGCATGTTCCTAATGCAAAGTAGGGTTTATCAAATATAATATGTACTTAGCATTGGGAGTGATGCCTCTTCAAATCAAGGGAACATTGATGACAATATTCCCAACAACCCCTAATTCAAGTACTCTTCTTTTTGCCAAAGCTTTCTACCCCCTTTCCCTTAGCCAATTTATTGTATCTAGATTTAATTCAAAAAAATAAATTAAGAGCATAATCAGTAACTTGTATCATTTCCTTCATATTTCCTTAAAACAAAGGTTCTAATAATTTCGATCTAATCCCGTTTACTAATGATTGCAATTTTGCTTGCTATTTGGTTAATCAAGAAGTCTTTTGGCTAAGACATTTCTCTCTAATTAAATCATATGCATAATTTAGGACTTAACTCTTTATACTCTAGATTTTTATTTTTCAGTCTGTTATGATTAAATAAAATGATAGCCAAACATTAGAACTTATGTTAAATCCGTATGGATCTCTCTTACTTTTGCTCTTGAAAAGCAAAAACTTAAGTATGAGGGTATTTGACGAGTAATAAAATATACGTAATTTTTGTATAGTTATTAGTTTAGTTTTAATTAATATTGTGAATTTTCTATGTAAATTAATGAATAAATTGCTTGTTTTATTATTTCCTTACTAACTTAATTTTATTTTTGCAGATTTTCACAATTTTTCTGAGGTCACGCCCTCGGTCCCGCCCATGACCAAGGGCGTGTAAATTTAAAGAGCAATCTTGACAGTTCTGGCCAAATTTAGAGTATTCTCGACAAAATGATAAAGTCACACCCGTGAAATGTCACGCCCGTGTCCATGTCACGCCCGTGACCAAGTCACGCCTGTGTTCCTCAGATCCTTCCAGAAGCCAGCGTACACGCCAGCCGTCACGCCCCAGTTGAACCTGACGTCTGCCGCCCAAAGTCACGGCCCGTGACACCTCAAGTCACGACCTGTGCAGCCATATATCATGACAATGGATTCCAGATGGCGGTTGAGCCTATCTTCCCAACACGCCTCGGAATCAAGCCCGTCAGTCACGCCCGTGACTGAGGGCGTGTAATTTTAAAATTTTCCCTATAAATAGAGGGGCTCGGCTGAAGCATTTCCATCCAGATTTTGAGAGTGTTTTAGTGTTTTTTAAATTGTTTTGAGTGTATGTGAGTTCTTTTATGCATTTAAGTTTAATTTCTTTTGTAATTTTCACTTTTGTAGTCTAGTTATAATGTTTATTTTGAAAATAAAATAGTTTGTTTTCTCATTTGGATCTTCTTTTCATTATGTAAAGAGTGTGTGAGTGTATGAGATTAATTTTTACGCTTTCTTTTAATTTTAAGTAGAGTGTGTGTGTGTATGAGAATAGCTTTTTCGCTTTCTTTTATTTCAATTTTTAATTTCAAAGAAGAGTGTGTGAGTTTATGAGATCAATTTTTTCGCTTTCTTTCATTTTATTGTAGGGTGCGTGTGTGTATGAGATAGTAATTTCCATTTTGTAACTTAGCTTAATAGGAAAAGTAGCTATCTAAATAACTGGTAGCATCTTTAGGTCTTGACACATGCCTAAAGTTCATAGCTCTCTAATAAGCTCCCTAATGTACTTGGTCTGAGAGATGAAAATTCCCTCATCAGACTGTTTCACTTGGAGGCCTAAGAAGTACTTGAGCTCTCCCATACTGCTCATCTCAAACTCCCCCTGCATAAGGTTGGCAAACCTTTTGCAGAGGTTGTCATCTGTAGACCCAAAGATTATATCATCAACATAAATTTGGACTAGAAGACACTTGCCCTTTGTTTTCCTATGAAAAAATGTGCTATCTATCTTTCCCCTCAAGAACTTGTTCTTGATGAGAAAGCTAGATAAGGTCTCATACCAAGCCCTAGGGGCTTGCTTTAGACCATATAGAGATTTCCTAAGCAAATAAACATGAGAGGAGAGGGTAGGATGAACAAAACCTGAGGACTTCTCCACATTTACCTCTTCCTTTAGATTGCCATTCAGGAATGCTGATTTGACATCCATCTGGTACACTTTGAACCCTGTGTGGGCAGCATAGGTTAGGAATAGCCTTTTTGCTTCAAACCTTGCAACTGGGGCAAAGGTTTGATCAAAGTCAATACCTTCTTCTTGTCTGTACCCTTTGGCCTTATGTCTGGCTTTATTCTTAATGATGGTGCCATTCTCATCAAGCTTGTTCCTGTAGATCCATTTGGTGCCAATGATATTGTGTCCTTGAGGTTTTGGCACCAGTTTCCACACCTTGCATCTCTTGATCTGAAGCAGTTCTTCTTGCATTGCTTGAATCCAAAAGGTGTCTTCATTTGCTTCTTCAAATTTCTTGGGCTCTATTTGAGATAGAAAGCTCAAGAATAGGGCTTCATTGTGAGCCATGCTTCTGGTGACCACTCCTTGGTTCACATCTCCAATTATTTGGTTCCTTGGATGATCCCTTAGGTGTCTGTGTGCTGCAGGCAACCTGTCAGCTTTCTGCACCTCTTCTTCTTTAGCAGAATCATCTTCAACAGCTTGCTGATCTTCAACTTCAGGGATTGCTACCTCTGAATTGACCTTGTTTGTGTTGGGTATGTCTTGGAGAGACATCTCATGTACTTGCTGTTCATTACCTGCCAAAATAGGTGAGCTGGACCAGCCCTTATAGAGCAGGCTGGTCTCATCAAAAACCACATGCATGGACTCTTCTACAACATGAGTTTTCTTATTGAATACTCTATAGGCTTTCTTATGTAAGCTACATCCAACAAGAACCACTACATTGCATTTTTCAGCAAACTTAGTTAATTGAGATTTTCCATTGTTTAGAATGTAGCACTTGCAACCAAAGATTCTGAAGTATGAAATAGTTGGTTATTTTCCTTTCAGAATCTCATAGAGGGTTATTCCTAGGGCCTTATTGATAGATGCTCTATTGAGAACATAACATGCAGTATTGACTGCCTCTGCCCAGAAATATTCTTGGAGTGAAAAGTCATTAAGCAGTGTTCTCCCAGCCTCTATCAAGGTCTTATTCCTCCTCTCAGCCACACCATTTTGCTGTGGAGTCCTTGGGGAGGAGAATTCTTGGGTGACACCAAATTCTTGACAAAGCCTTGTCATTGCCCCAGATTGAAATTATGTACCATGGTCAGTTCTAGTCTTGACCATAGTACATTGGAGTTCATTCTGGATTGCCTTAACATGGTTTATAAAGACATCTAAAGTATCAGATTTCTTCTTAAGAAAGAATACCCATGTATACTTTGAATGATCATCAACAATCACCAAGGTATACAACTTCCCACCAAGGCTCTGAATTGGCAAAGGACCAAACAAGTCCATGTGCAATAGATAAAGATATCTTTCAGTGTCTTCGGAGCCAATGCTTTTAAAGGTGGCCCTTATTTGCTTGCCCATTTGGCATGCATGACATGTACCACTTTTAACACATTTCAAATTAGGACTATTTCTAACTAGGTTTTTAGAAAACAAAATATACATTGTCTTGTAGTTAATGTGAGCAAGTCCCTTGTGCCATTGAACACAAAGAGACTCACTTTCATTAGCCATAAGTCATACAGGGGAAGAGGAAGAATTGCAAATAAAATCCACTATAGGATATATGCTTTACAACGACGTTTTTATTGTGACATTTTTAAAGCGTCGCCGTAAGTTTTTTATTTAGTGACATTTTTTTTTTCAAAAACGTCGCTAATATAAAAATCAAGCATTAGCCACGTTTTCTATGAAAAATGTCAACATACATGTTTAGCTTTTGTGACGATTATTTTAAAACGTCATCAAAACACACTACTAGAAAAATAACTTTTAGCAACACTTTTTTTCCACGGGTCAAAAATGTTGGCTAATAATGATGTATTAGTCGTGACCCATAATTTGTGGCTAATAAGCAAGTAGTAGCTACAGATGTCTAATTCGTAGCAAAAAAGAAAGCATTAGCCACATTTTGCTTAATTCATGGCTAAAAGATAGTATAGTATTATTTACAGATACATAGTTCGTGGCTATTATTTTAGCACATTTCTTAATCCATGGCTAAAAAGGAAGTATTATCCACGGTTTTGGGTCGCGGCAAAAAATTATTATGAAATAATTGATTAAAATTTATCTATTTTTATTATAAAATGTGAAAAAAATATTAATATTAATATTAATTATCATACTTAATTAATCAGTGTCACATATAATTTGATTAATTAATGTGTTATGATCGTCTTAATTTTTTATATATATAAAAAATAACATTCAATCAAGACACACGTATTACAATGAATGTTTCACTACTAGAAAAATGACTTTTAACCTCACTTTTTTTGTCACGGGTCAAAAATAGTGGCTAATAATGAAGTATTAGTCACGACCCCTAATTCGTGGCTAATAAGCAAGTATTAGCCACATATGTCTAATTCGTGGCAAAAAAAAAGAAAGCATTAGCCACAACTTATTTAATTCGTGGCTAATAAGCAAGTATTAATCACGAATGACTAATTCGTGGCAAAAAAAGAAAGCAGTAGCCACAGTTTGCTTAATTCATTGCTAATAAGATAGTATTAGTCTCATTTCCTAATTCGTGGCTGATATTTTATCACATTACAATTTATGGCTAAAAGGAAGTATTATCCATGATTTTGAGTCATGACAAAAAAATTACAACGAGATAATTGAAAATTTTATTTATTTATATTAATAATATGCAAAAAAATATTAATATTCAAACTTAATTAATCTGTCACATATGTTTTTTGGCTTGGGAGTGCATTAATGTACATGTGCGTGTTTTTTCTCGGGCACATTATCTCATCGGTGAACATTTTTTCGCCCACCGCGCGTGTTTTTTGCACCAATGCATGTTTTCACAAGGGCACATAATTTTGCAAGGGTGCACGGTTATGCCAGGGCATGCACTTTCTCCCTGTCGTGCTTTATCCTAGGTGTGTATTTTTTGTCTGAGCACGCATTTTTAGCAAAGCAGACTTTTTTCGCACTAACATGCATTTTCGCAGGACGCGCGATTTCGCCCGGGCGCATATTTTTCTCCCTTGCGCGCGTTTTCACCCGGACATGCTATTTCTCCTGGGGCGCATGTTTCGCACCGGCACGCATTTTAACCTAGGCAAGTTTTATCTTTACCGCACATTTTTTGTCCATATGTGTTTCCTCTAAGGTGCACATTTTTCGCCCCGATGTGCGCCTTCATCATGACGCACATTTTTCATCGACACTCATTTTTCTTGGGCATATTTTTTGCTTGGGGTGTGTCTACACCTACGCACACGCTTTTTTGCCCCTCTGCATATTTTTGTGTGAGCGCGTGTTTCTCCCTCGGATGCATTAGCACGTTTTTGCCTAAACTCACATTTTTATTTCTCTCTTAGCCATAAATTCCTCAAAAATATATGGAGGGAAACTAAAAATTCCCTCCAAAATTTTAGTTCTTAATTATTTATTCCCTTACCCCTCCCCTCTAAATGTCACGACATTTCATCTGCCCTGCTCCAAGTGCAATCTTCTTGTTTCCCTACTCCATCGCCATACCCTAGTCAATGTCCTCCCATCACCCTCCTCCCGTCGCCCTCCTCCCATCGCTCTCCTCCTGTCGCCACTTTGGTAGAAGAGCCGCCCAACTCCACCGAAGAAAAGCTTCAGTGCCTCCATTCTCAAGTGGTCGCTCTCCCGAAGAAACGTCCGTAGTGGCTCTATTATCTGCAATGTGCACTCCATTCATAGGTTTGATTTTCTTTTTCATCACTTCCGTTCTCATTGGAGTGCCTTAATTTCTTCATGGACATGCCACAAGATCCTCAATCTTTAGGGAATGTTTTTACTTATTTTTTTGGTGTTTTCATGGAATATGTGATTGATGCATCTTAATATGTGATTGTTGTGTTCTAAATATACCGTGCTCAAAATATGAAAAATTGATACTTAGAATTTTCTAGGTCATTCCTGTCGTTGGGCTCCTCCAAGATGAAGTTGATCCAATGGTTTCCGTGTTGAAAGCTGAAAAAGCTCAATTGGAGTCGTATGCTTAAATTTTCTCTAGTACATTCTCTTGCAGGACATATGCATGTTTCTTTCAAAAGCTAAAGAATTTGCTAGAGGTACCTTCAGTCATTTAAAGATTAGGAAAGTCATACGCTCCCAGTTAGATTTAATAAGGTAAACCTTTCATATGTTTTCCCTTGAACTTCTTGGGATTTAGTAAGACAAACCTTTCCGGGAGTTTCCTTCTAATAAATTTTGTGTGTGCATTTTGTTTTCAGCTGATAATGCATTTCAAGTAAAATTTGTAAATGTGTAAATTACATATTTAGCACATACCCTAAACCTTAGATGCACCATATTTTTCAAACGTAATATTTATCTTCAATATAAACCAACAAATAATCAATACATGTGTATTGACTTCAAGGTCACCCAGATTTTTGTAGTCATTTTATAAACATAAGATGTTAATACATATATAATCACTAAGTCTAGTCAAACAGTCTTCTTTAGAGCTCATGCCAGAACTTTATGATATAAGGAATAGCTTTGCTATAGTTACTTCAAAGAATTTGAAGAGGTGTTGATACAGTGCAACTGTGCAGGATCTTTATTTCTTGTTGTGTATATTACTAGTCTTTATTTAAAGGACTAGTTTTGTAATATTTATTTATAATAATGGTAGTTGTTTTTTACATTTTCAATGAGCCTAGTTTCTATATACAATGTGCAGGGAGCACTAATTGAGATGGTTATTAATGACTTGAAAAGATGGCCTTTATCGTAAACATTCTCTCTTCTGAGCTTATCAGCGGGTGGCTCGCTGAGACGGGCGATGTCCCCTAGTGGGATGCGCCCCTAGGAGAGCGGTGGTCTTCCTCCATGAGCGATGGTGGGGTTTAGGGATTTATGTAGCCTCACTTTCGATATATTTTTGCGGAGTGTTTTCTAAGGTGCTAAAACTTAAGTATTAGCATGTATCTACCTCTGCTATCTAATTCTTAGACACTATCTTTATATACTCATCTAATTGTTGCATTTTTACCATTGCTCTACATGCACATGACACTTAAAGTATATTTCCTATTATCTTATATTTGATAGATATCATTCGCTATTGTTGCTCTAATAAAATAACATAAGCCAAACAATTAAAAGATTAGTCAACATTTTGCTTTACAGCATATGTGGCAATAATTCATTTGCAATAATGATTAGTCAACATTTTTAGTTCAATTCTTATATGGAATTATGACAAGAACAACAATGACTCATAGTATGCCTTTTCATTCTATCACTGAGTTGAGTAATTTTTCACGTTAAGTGATATGTAGCTACTAACAATATGCTAATGTTTGGAGGCAAGTTTGAACAAATGCAATACTTGATGAATAAAAATATATAAGTTATACTCCTTTTATTTTTTTTTGAAAGAGAACATACATGGAGTAATGGTTAGATTTTTAACCAATATATCTCGTAGTTATTAGTTTTGAAGTATGGAAATAACTTCATTGAAATGCATGTGTAAGATTATATATATAAAGTAAATTATAGTGTGAACAAGTTTAATAATTTACTTATTTGTTAGGTATTTTTGTTCTCATGTTGAATCTTATATCTTTGTGAATAACAAAAATTTAAGTTCTACTATTTTAATGCTTGATGCAGGAGGAAGATGACAAAAGCATCTATATATTGCGGTTTGAATTCAGTGTGATGGTTGGAGGCTCGATTAAGCACAACAAAGGGATAACTTACGATGGAAGGAGATCTCTCTAATTATGTGTGAACTTTTAGAAATTGGATTATTCAAAGGCTTTATACGCGTAGTTTTTGAGCCGAGGTACGGAGGCAAGCTTGAATATTTTTGTGAGTTGAGATTATCGTTGAATGTCCTCTAAATGTATATAGGTAAATTTCTAGTTGGGCACTTGCAAAAAACATGACTGATTTGTTGATGCCTTGAATATTTTATAGCAAAATTTGAACCCATATTGGGGATAGATGGCTTCTTATTGTTATTTTGATTGCTATGGTTTTATTGTGTTCTATGCTGTAGATGCAGAGTATTGTGATTGGCTAGTTTTAGGACAGTGCACGTACAAACATCAAAAAGGTAGTTTTGGACAGACGCGAGAGATGGATGAAATGAAATTTTAATGTATCTTTGTCCCCGATGATTCCGTGTTCTTCTTCACCAGGGAAGGAGCGTTGCCTTCAAAAGAGCCAATTCCTGGTAATGAATCACGTCGCTTGAACTTAGAGAACATATTTTGTTAGATTATGTCATATTTTTCATGTTTGTTCACTGAATAGCTAGAGAGTTATTGACTTATCTTTGTGAAGGGAGGTGACACACTACAGACATCAAAAAAGCAGTTTGGTTCTAATAGCAGGAAGTAGCCCAAGGTCGAGTCCTGCGACATCAAAGGATCCACAGAGTATTGCAGCAAGGGTATGTTCTTCAAGTTGATTCCAGGCTTGTTTGAGTTATATTTCTGTTTCCTGGCTCTAGTTGTTTACTGCCTTTGATAGATTTGAAATTTACACACTAATCGCAGGCTTTATATGAGTTGATTTGAAATTTACACACTAATCCCGAAGTGTACTATGTCGACATTATGGTGCAGAAGTGGATATTTGGAGCCCTGGAGTAGTGATACCTTAGTACATCATTCTTACTGGTGTACCTCCATTTTGGTGGGGAGGTCTTGTGCTCTTCCAAGTGATTCTGATTTAAGATTACTTTATACAACCTTTTTAAAAGAAATATGGTATGTTGATTATTTATATATGCATGTTGAGAATGAACATGGTGTATTTGAGGCTATTCTAAGTGGCCATGTAGACCGTCCTTCTGCAGCTGCTATATATTTTAGGTAAGTTTGTAGCATCTTAACTTGCCTATTTCTTTAACTGAAAGCTACTAGCAAATTTCATACATGAGAAATAACATAGATTAATAGATCTTGTATATTTACTAATTGTATTTTTTCTTATCTTTGTTCTCTTTCATATTGATTAACATTTGTGATCATATCTTTTCCAAGTTGATTCTTGGAGTGAAGAAGGTATGCCTTTTTTAATCCACCTATATAATTAAAATAATAGGCACAAATTTCATTTCAGATTTGGGCATTAGAGTGAGAACAATAGTCGAAAATTCCACGAGAGGATGCATACTCCGGCAACAAAGATCTCCAATGGGAGCTTCCACATGTGCAATGCATGATATTATAGAGAATAATATTCAGATTAATTTCTGCACCAATTTTATGTATATTTATTTTCTTCAATGCCATTCATTATAGTCTTAACCTTTGTAAGATGCAAGTTTGTTAAGATTTGAAATTAAATGTTGAAGTCAAAGTATCAATTTTGTAATATGGTTAGTTGAAAATCTATTGTATTGCAGGAATTCTTCATTTCTAGAGGAGATTGGTTGCCTCGAGGCACCATTGAAAATGTAGTGGCTTCCGATAACCAATTTGATCAGCTTGGATGTATTGTATCCTTTCCCCAATTCATAATTGTTAGTGGAAAATGTACCTTGGACACACAATATCATTATATAAAACCTTGCCAATTCATAATTATATAAAAACTTCTTTTACTGATGAGAAATCAAATGGTTCATACAACTTTAAACATTTTCCCATTTCATAACCATGATAACTAGGTGTTCTGTCTATACCTCACCAAGGTATCAATTTTTTGGCCTTACCACCAAAATAATTTGCCGTGCTTATCTTCAATCAAAATCATATGAATGAATAACGAAGGACTAGTAAAGAGATCACTGGGTAATTTGTAATGGCCAAATGTTACTATGTTGTCATATTCTATCTTGCACCATATACTTACATTATTAACCTATGAACGACCCTTCCTATTTCCTTTATCAATTTGGATCTGTAAATTTCACTTGAAATTTTTTGTTTAGTTCGTGTTACTAATATATATTTTGCTTTCATTCCTATTTCAGCTTTTACTAAGCCTTTTATTGAGCGACCACTGGCAGGATCTCACGTTCCATTCTGCCCATTGAAGAAGAAAATGCTTGATTGTTGGTCTCAAATTGATCCTAACTCATTTAGAGTCCGTGAAAAAATTATTTGAGGTACTTTATAAGGTTCACTGTTTTATTTAGTTCTTGAGCTTCGCTGTTTTATTGTTTTCATAAGCTTCACTGTTTTATTGATTTCTTAACCTTCAAAGTAAATTCATATTGTTGAACATCTTTTGTTGAAATCCCTGGTTTCCATTACAGTGATAAAAAGAAAGAGTTTGCCCCAAATTTTGCTGCATATTATCCATTTGGTGTTGATGTCTTCTTATCTCAACAAAAAATAAATCACATTAGGGATTTTGTTGAGCTTCCTCATGTCAATTCATTTGGGAAGTTGCCACCTATCCTTTTAGTTAACGTCCATGTACCTGCATTTTCTACTTGTTGGGTTTAATTAAGTTATATACATTTTGATTTTCTTTTTGAGGGTTTAATTGTCAAGGTATGTACTTGACGACGTGTAATGATAATAGACTGTACATGTCTTGACTTTATGAACGAAAAAATTATGATCATTGTCATCATGGGGCTATTTATTAGTCCTTTGTGATACATTTTGTTCTAGTTTATATATTTCTTCCACTTTTTTATGCTACCTTTGCTTTAGCTTTTTTCTTTCTATTCCTTTCATATTAATTGCTTGTCATATCATTATTGGCTCATCCTTTGTTGTACTTGCTCAAATCTCTGAAGTCATTTTCACCATATTATTTTCAATGTGTTACTCCAATGATCTCTTTACTAGTCCTTAGTAATCATCATATGAATGAAAATTTTTAGGTAATTATTAATTAATTAAGCGATTCTGATGCTTGGTGGGTAATCCAACAAACTCTACTCAAGATAAATTATTGTTATGAATTAACAAATGATTGGGATAGATGTATCATTTTTTAAGCAAACAAATCTGCATTCTTATTGTTTGTTGAAATGCCTGAATGGGTTTCTCTGAAGATTTTTGATTTTTTTTGCATAAATCTATTTGCATTATGTGAGTTCCTCTATTGATTGTTTTCTTACCTTCTCCATAGATTCAACTAGCATGTCAAGCTTGAAAGGGTACATTGATCCAAGTTTGATGGATTTATATCCTCATGATTGCGTATATTACTGTCTTTGATTTTCATTACAGGAAATCACTTTTAGACCACTTGAAGAACTCCAATTCTCCTAAGGTTAGAGAAATAAATTTCTTCTTCGTTTCATTATTATGCTTCTGTTCTTTTCTTGTAATTGCAATTGAGCTCAATCAAGTATACATATAACCAACTTGCATCCCTTACATATGGTAACTGGTAATGGATGTCTTATATTGATTGCACTTTGATTGCCCTATATTGATTGCCTGGATTTGGATTTGATAATAATGGTAATGGATATCCTATACTGATTGTGCAATTTTGAATTTGTTTAATTTATTGTATTCACTTCTAATGTTTTTTTAAACTTTTCTAGGATGTTGATCAATCAGTTGAGAAGTACTCAGAGAATGGAAGAGGATATTGGAAGAGAGGGAATGGGGGAAGAATAAATAGAGGCATTATGAGAGCATTGTGAGAGGGAATGTAGTGAATTATTATATATATTTTTTGCAAGTTTATATTATTTGACACACGTTTTGTTTATTATTAATGTGATTTTTTTGCAATTTTATACTTTTTAATTCCAGTGATGATGTATTATGTTGGCATTATAATTAATTTTTCATTCCTTTTCTTTATAATTAGAGATATAATACTTGGAACAACAAGTTGCAAAAAATATCTTAACATATCTTAATATTACTCTCAAAAAAATTTGAAACATTTATCAAAATTAATTTTATAAAAAATAATATTCATATTTTTAGTTATGATTTTAGATGGACAATTATTTTTTAGAGTTTAGATTATCATAAAGTTTTTTTTTTCTTAAAATGCAAAAAGTTGCGACGCTTTTTTCGGAAAATGTTATTGTAGAGTTTTAAGTACTGTGACATTTTAAAAAAACATAGCAGTAGAGTTAATATTTTTCTCGACGTTTTTTATAAAGTGTCACGATAGATCAATTCTCTATCATGACATTTTTAAAAAAATGTCACGATAGAGCAACCATCAACAATGACGTTTTTTTGGGAAAGCGTCGCAAAGAGCTACGGCGACGGCCGCAATCACGACGATTTTGTGACGTTTTTATAAATGTCATGAAAACTATTGCGACGCTTAAAAATTGTCACTAAAGACATAAAAAATGTCACCGTATAATGATTTTGTTGTAGTGATCTAAGCAATACACATTCCCACTTCTAGTGTCTGAGAGAATGATCTCTAAGTCATGTGACTTTTTGATCAAGCACTTATCATTGTGGAATTCAATGACATAGCCTAAGTCACACAGTTGACTTATGCTTACAAGGTTGTGTTGCAATCCATCAACATTAGCCACTTTTGTGATGGAGAATATGCCATTGGAAATCATAACATAACCTCTGGTGATGCTTTTTTCTGATCCACCAAAGATGTCCTTAGGTCCATTCTTCACAGCTTGTATTCCTGTAGAAGACTTTTGGTACCTGTCATGTGCCTTGAGCACCCACTGTCCAAGTACCAAATTTTTCCAAGGCTGGTACTTGAACTAACCTACAAGAAGGAATTTAATTACCCTTAGGAGCCCAATTAATTTTGGGTCCTAGGTTCTTGTTAGCATGAAAGGACTGTTGAAATTATTGAAGTGAAGTGGAAGGTGATTGATGAGTCCTCATCATATACACTTTTATGGACTCATCTGGGCCGTTTAGTTAGTCATTTCACTGCACTTTAGCCCTGTTTTAGTTCATATTTGTTAACCCATGCTGGGTGCACCTTTTGGCCCATTTTGGTGTGATTTCATGTTGATTTTCATTAGTAGTTTTCATGCATTGTTCGGTGCCACTTTTAGTGGCTGGATTTGTGGTTGTACGCTAGAACAGGAGTCGTGCAGGTGTTTCCGGTGCAATTCTGCACAGGAACACTGCGCACGATCACTGGTTCTATTGCGCACGACCACTGGTCGTGCGCCACTGATCGTGTGCACTTAACGCTTTTTTCATAAGTTCTGTTTGGTGTAATGCGCACGATCATCAACTCCAGCGCGCACGACCACCGGTCGTGCGCCACTGCTCGTGCGCACTGACCATTAATTTTTAAGTTCTGTTTCATCTATTGCGCACGACCACTGACGCTAGTGGCGCACGACCATCGGTCGTGCGCCACTAGTCGTGCGAACATGTTATTTTGTAATTTCCGTCTTTGCAGGTTCTGTCCAGGCAGAGCGCACGATCGCAGGATTCCAGTGCGCACGACCAATGGTCGTGCGCCACTGACCGTGCGCACTGTTTAATTCCAGCGCCTATAAAAGCCCTGCTCGCGATTTAGGTCGGGGCTCTCGATTTTCAGCGCCGTTTTCTGCTCCCGTCCGCCTGGTTTCGCCCCTCCATCGCCGCCCACCTTAGGGAGGATCTCCGGGCAAGCTTTCAACGCCAAATCTTCGCCGGAGTTTCCTCTCGGCCTCCTCCTTCATCCACGAGCTCCAAGGTAGACCTAGCCGCCATTACCTTCAAGCAAGAGGAAGTGTTGCAACCTCTACCGGATCGTGACACGAAGAAGACGGGTCCATTGGAGAGTAGTGACAGCTCTCTCTACCCCGGACGTAGTTGTGGACCGAGCTTGGACGCGGATTGACAACCCGGCGATTCCAACCGTGAATCTTCAACGAGCCTTCGGATTCGGTCGATTTCTTGCCTTGTTCTCCTTTTATTGATGTATTTGCAACTAGATCTAACATTATGATGAAGTGTATTTTGATTAAATAGCATTTTTACTTGATTATGTCTATGTGATTGAGTATTTTTGTTTATATTATTGAGGTGCGCCTTGTGGTGTGGTTTGTTGGTTGTCCGGTGCCGCACTAGCAATTGCTAGTGGCGTGCTTGTCGAAGAGGTGCTTGCGACCCTCATTTCGCTAGCCTACTCGCCCATCCGCCCTTGCGACGCAGCGCGCTCAAGGCCTGCCTAGTCTCCATCCCGCCAAGCGAAGCTTTGCATAGCGGCATTGCATAGGAGTAGTTGATAGCTTTTATTTTATTTTCCAAAAGCCCAATCACCCCGTTTCCGCATTCCATCCGACGTTAAGGACTTCAATCTCAAGTCCTTCCTCGACATTTAACTCCACCTTACTGTGTTCCTCAAGAGACCGACACTCGGGGATTTATTCCCAATTTTTATTACTTGAACGATCGGTGCACTTGCCGAAATTATCCCATCAAGTTTTTGGCGCCGTTGCCGGGGAACACAGTCGTGTGAGTTTTCTGGAGAGGGAGAACCTGAGAGAAAAGCCCTTCCATTTGTAAATTGCATTTTCTGTTATTTTATTTCTGTTCTTTTTATTCCATTTTCTTGTTTTATAGTAGGTTGCTTTAGTAAATTTTTGTTAGGTGTAGTATTTCGCACAATAGTGTTTGTCTTTTTGAATCGTTTTATCTTCACACTATGTGGGCACATCTAAATTTCCGTTGCCGTTGGTGTGGAGCTACTTCCCACTCTAGTGTTGAATGCCCTACGGAGAATAGTAGGCATAATTCCTCTCGCCCAGCATATAGAGCATCGACTCCGTCTGATACTCCATATGGTGCGCGTAAGTCTTATGGCTACTCTGCTGAGCCATTACCGTCATACTTCTTTTCGGCTCCAGCCCCCGCTGTGCCAAAGAAGCCTGCTAGGCAGTGCCAGTTTTGTCGGGGCACAGATCATGCCCTGAAGGATTGTGTTGCTTATCTTCGCCAATTGGATGAGGATGACGAGCCGGATATTCGGATCGTCCCAACTCCTAGCTCTGGCGGCACACCTTCAACATCCGGCTATGTGTCTTTGTCACCTTCACATTTTGAAGGGTATGGCATGGATACGGTCACCGGATGTGCGGCTGATCTATGCACCGACATTGCTGAGCCCATTCTCCCAGTGCATCCACCACCTCTAGTGGATTCGATTCTTTGTGAGGAATCGGTGCTCGACTTTTATCCGAGCACTATTCCTCTCCCTGTTGTGCATACTACACTCGTCTCAGACGACATTGTTGATGATGTGTCGCAGGAGGAGGCGGTTGATCTGAGTGTTGTGCCTATTCCTATGGAGGAGGACAACCTTCTAGGTGAAGAGGAATTTTCCTCAGCACCGGTGGAGGAAGTCCAAATCCTAAGCCTGGCCACCGTTGATCCCGCCGAATCTTGTAGCATTGATGACAATGCAAACATTATTTTACTTCCCCAACCTAATGGGAGTGAGACTGGGACCACTCCCCCGATTGTTGATTATTTATGTCATTCTTCCTTTTTATTTCCTGACCCCCCTTCTTCATCTGAGCCTGTGCAGGTTGAGTCTTCACAGGTACATCAGGAGGACTTGGAGCATGATGCTCAAGTCAATGATGAATGCATCCTCTCATGTGAGGAGGTTGATCCTCCCTCCGTAGAGGAAGCCCCACTCATTGCCTTTGCCTCCTGCTGCCCCCCTGTTGACGATACCTTGCTAGGCAAGGAGGTGTTTTGTGAGATGAGTGAGGACCAGGCCTCCTCCTCTTCTTACTTTCTTTTCCCTCTACCTGTGTCAAGCAGGTATTATTTATATTCGGGTAGAGGCGTGACTGTTCTTTCGCCGTATCGGTACCCGCTACCGACACGCATATTAGAACAGTTACCTGTCCACTTTTCTTTTCATAGGCCCATTAGCTAGAACTGTACAAATGCCAAATAAGTCGTGCTGGGATGACAATAACCCCAGTAGTTATCTTCCTTTTCTGCAATTTTTATTTTTATCTAATCATGTTTAGTCAGTAGTATTTTCTTTTCAGTTTCCTACTTTCTTCTGTTTTTGCGGAGCTGACCCCCTGCAGGTATCTCTTCTGGATGACGGACGCTGCAGCTTAGTCCAGGTTTACACGCCAATCTTCTGGTGTGCTCATTTCTGAGCACTGGGTACTCTCTTTCCCTAGCATTATTCCGAATTTTATAGCTGCATTTTGCGCATATTGTTTAGTTTAAGTCTGGGGGGGAGTGTATCGAGTGTTCACTACACGTGTACACGTTTTTGCATATCAGAAGTATATTTTTATCATTACACACCACTTCACCCACTTGAGCGCGCACTCATCTGTTTGCTTGCTCTGTTGTGAATTTAATTCTTTTGCTTATTTGGGAAAATCTAGGTGATGGCTTAGGACTATGTAGCAGAGTAAAATGTTGACTCTAGTAGTGCTCCTAGTCGAGTGCTCGGTTGCATAGAATTTTGTGTAGAGTAGATTTCTTTTTATGCTATGGTTTTATATTTTTCTTATTAGTGTAAATGTTGTTTACTCTACTCAAATGGTGAATCCGGTGTGAATCAAACGGTAGCATAGGGATGTGTGTAAACGATCGCTAGATTCGTATTGCTTGAGTCGGGAGAAAGGAGAATCTTTCTCGGTGGCTAGAACTTGCCCCAAGCGATTCTTGAAGCATGGGTATACGGTTAGTCAATTGTGTGAATGTGATATAGGCCATCATTTTGGCCCGGTTGAGCCTTTGTGCCTATCCCTACCGCTTTATCCTCGCTAGCCCAGTTGTGCCTACCCGTTCTTTGATTCAGCCCCACTTTCATTTCACCAAAGCCTAAAAGCCAATCCTAGTCGCACGCCCAAATCTGAGCTTTAGCTGTTTATTATTTTCATGGGTTGGGGTGTTGATGTTGTGATACTTTTGTGAATATGTGGATGTGCAACATTGATAAATTTGCTGAAAATGTTTTGAAAAGAAAAGAAAAGAAAAAAAAAATGGGAAAAAGAAAAGAAGTAAAAAGAAACGAAAAAGGAGTTGAGCTTTAATGAAAAATCTGTGTAAAAATATATGTTTGGGAGTAGGCGGTGCACACACCCATGCTGTTAAGTTCAAGTCTGGGGGTGTTGTGTACCCGCGTGTTTGTGTGGCGAATGAGGATAGTTTCCTGCATTAGCTCATTTGGGTTTAGTGCTTGAGCCGTCGTTTTTATCTTTGTTTATCCTCACCTAAACCCAAGCCCCATTTAAAACCTAAAGTCCTATTGATTCACGTATTTGAGTCAAACCAGTGCCGTGGAGAGAATGTGACCGGGCAAGCTTATGGTCACCGACACTGATGGATTTCAGTGGAGTTTTTCCCGCATCCCGATCTTGGGCAATGCTCGTCTCAGCGTTCTATTTACTTTCTCCGTATGCATGACCGAACGATTCACTGTTGTTCACCAATTGAGTAGTTGTAATATGCTTTTACCCTTTTAGAAATATATAAACTGTTGTTATAATTAGAAACCTTTTCTACTATTTTTCTTATGCACGTGAGCATGCGACTTCGCATGATACTCTATAGTGTAGTTTTAAGCCATCTACTTTTCTTTCCCCGTTCGCTTAGAATTCGTTTGCTCGGGACGCGCAAACAGTTAAGTCTGGGGGTGTGATGAGTCCTCATCATATACACTTTTATGGACTCATCTGGGCCGTTTAGTTAGTCATTTCACTGCACTTTAGCCCTGTTTTAGTTCATATTTGTTAACCCATGCTGGGTGCACCTTTTGGCCCATTTTGGTGTGATTTCATGTTGATTTTCATTAGTAGTTTTCATGCATTGTTCGGTGCCACTTTTAGTGGCTGGATTTGTGGTTGTACGCTAGAACAGGAGTCGTGCAGGTGTTTCCGGTGCAATTCTGCACAGGAACACTGCGCACGATCACTGGTTCTATTGCGCACGACCACTGGTCGTGCGCCACTGATCGTGTGCACTTAACGCTTTTTTCATAAGTTCTGTTTGGTGTAATGCGCACGATCATCAACTCCAGCGCGCACGACCACCGGTCGTGCGCCACTGCTCGTGCGCACTGACCATTAATTTTTAAGTTCTGTTTCATCTATTGCGCACGACCACTGACGCTAGTGGCGCACGACCATCGGTCGTGCGCCACTAGTCGTGCGAACATGTTATTTTGTAATTTCCGTCTTTGCAGGTTCTGTCCAGGCAGAGCGCACGATCGCAGGATTCCAGTGCGCACGACCAATGGTCGTGCGCCACTGACCGTGCGCACTGTTTAATTCCAGCGCCTATAAAAGCCCTGCTCGCGATTTAGGTCGGGGCTCTCGATTTTCAGCGCCGTTTTCTGCTCCCGTCCGCCTGGTTTCGCCCCTCCATCGCCGCCCACCTTAGGGAGGATCTCCGGGCAAGCTTTCAACGCCAAATCTTCGCCGGAGTTTCCTCTCGGCCTCCTCCTTCATCCACGAGCTCCAAGGTAGACCTAGCCGCCATTACCTTCAAGCAAGAGGAAGTGTTGCAACCTCTACCGGATCGTGACACGAAGAAGACGGGTCCATTGGAGAGTAGTGACAGCTCTCTCTACCCCGGACGTAGTTGTGGACCGAGCTTGGACGCGGATTGACAACCCGGCGATTCCAACCGTGAATCTTCAACGAGCCTTCGGATTCGGTCGATTTCTTGCCTTGTTCTCCTTTTATTGATGTATTTGCAACTAGATCTAACATTATGATGAAGTGTATTTTGATTAAATAGCATTTTTACTTGATTATGTCTATGTGATTGAGTATTTTTGTTTATATTATTGAGGTGCGCCTTGTGGTGTGGTTTGTTGGTTGTCCGGTGCCGCACTAGCAATTGCTAGTGGCGTGCTTGTCGAAGAGGTGCTTGCGACCCTCATTTCGCTAGCCTACTCGCCCATCCGCCCTTGCGACGCAGCGCGCTCAAGGCCTGCCTAGTCTCCATCCCGCCAAGCGAAGCTTTGCATAGCGGCATTGCATAGGAGTAGTTGATAGCTTTTATTTTATTTTCCAAAAGCCCAATCACCCCGTTTCCGCATTCCATCCGACGTTAAGGACTTCAATCTCAAGTCCTTCCTCGACATTTAACTCCACCTTACTGTGTTCCTCAAGAGACCGACACTCGGGGATTTATTCCCAATTTTTATTACTTGAACGATCGGTGCACTTGCCGAAATTATCCCATCAGTGATCGGTGGTTTGTTTTGGTGATTGCAGAGACCGTGCGGTCTCTGTGTTGGTGATCCGTCGGTCTGGCTCTGGCAGTTTGCTGTGGTTGGCCGGTCGGTTCTTGTATATTGCGGTCTCTTCCCGGTTTGTTCTGCGTGGTTGGTGTATCTGCCTTGTAAAGAGACCGGGCGGTCTGTTCTTGTGTAACCGCTGTGACCGGGCGGCTTATGCTGGGTGTTCTGGCGACTTGTCTGAAGTCGGCCAAATGTTCTTGGATTGCTCTTGGCGGTCTAAGGAAGGAGTGTTCTGTGTCCGCGTGGCTTGTGCGCGGTTTGCTGCTGACTTGCGGTCTTGGACAAGATGTTGTCCAAGAGGTGTGATCGCGCGGTCTGCTCTATAAGACCGCTCGCGATCTGATGGGTGGTGATTGTACCTCTCCTGCGGCGGTGACGACATCTGTCCTCTCGCCTATAAATAGGGGTGCAGGGCCTGTCATTCATAACGAGAACTGTTTGCTGTCAGCAAGTTGCGGTCTCCTTCCTTGGTAATTTCCCAGTGGCTTGAATAAACAGTTCGGCAGCGGCTTGTCTGTTGACTGGTTTATGTTGTTCTTGTGCTGTTCGCAGCTAGCTCAACGATCAGACGACCTTCTGCGGTTAGGCGATCTTAGTTGCGGTCTGGCGACAGCTTCTGTTCTCTGTTCTGTTCAATAAGCTCCAGTTCGTGCGGTCTAAGGTGGCGATCTTGCAGTGCAGGCATCTTGTCTATTTTCTGTTCATGCAGTCTCAGGACAAGCCGGGCGGTCTCTGGAGTTCATTGGTCTGTGCGGTCTCTGCTTGTCAAGTCGCCAGATTTGTTTTTTGGGGTGTTTTGTTCCTCTCTCCTTCGTGATTCTTATGAATCATGTCTCGCCATGTATGTCTCCAAATGTAATGAAGTTTTGTGATTCAATAAAGTCTATTGTGTTGCTGTATGGCATTGTGGTTGTTTGGCTATAACTCAGTTGATGCAACTCCTGCTTACTCCTAAACGATTCAAATCAAAAAAATTAACATGGTATCAGAGGGAGGTTGTTGGAGTGGATAAGTAGTGTTCAACTTGAGTTGCCATCGTCTTTGTGAAGAAGAAACCACATAGTTTGCCATGGAAGATGGATACGCAAGAGGGCTTGGTATTGAACTCCTCACATTGACTAACTACAAGAAGTGGAGGTCGTGTATGGAGAGTTACTTGGCGAGGATCTTTGGGAGATAGTTGGAGGAGATGACACACAAGAAGTTCAACTAGCAGGAGATAATATGGCAGAGGTGAGACTTTGGAGGAGGACTAATGCAAAGGCAGAGTTCACACTCAAGAGGGCTATCTCACCAGAGCTATTCGATCACATCATTGGATGTAAATCTGCTGCTGAGATTTGGACGTCTTTGGACGGGCTGTTTAATAAAAAGAATGTAGCTCGGCTACAGTTTCTTGAAAATGAGTTGGCGAAGGCCTCTCAAGGTGATCTTTCCATCGCTGCCTTCTTTCTCAAGATGAAGAACCTCACAGCAGAGATTTTTGCATTGGATCCTGATGAGCCCATCTCGGAGGCAAAACTGAAGAGGCATATCATCCGCGGGCTGCAGAAGGAGTATGTTGCCTTTGTGACTTTAGTTCAGGGTTGGGCAAATCAACCATCTCTGTTGGAGCTGGAAAACTTACTTGCTTCGCAGGAAAGTTTGGCAAGACAGATGGCGGGGACTTCTATCTCTGGGGGAGATAGTGATGTGTTGTTCTCTGTGAAGAAGAAGAAGAAGTGGGAGAAGAAGAATCCAGGTCATGATGGACCCTCTACTTCAGGTCAGCAGGATAGGGGTTATGCTCCTAAGTCTGATGGGAAGAAGAAGGGAGAGGGACCAAGGTGCATCAGGTGCAATAAGACCGACCACTTCAAGAAGGATTGTCGGGTCAATCTTCAGCCGGGACATGCAGCGGAGAAGGAGAAGCCAAAGTCTGATGAAGCTGGATGGGGAGGAGCCTTTGCGGCTAATATGACGGCGATGCCCGTTAAGGCCTTGGCTGCCATCAACTTCGAAGAGGATTGGATCGTGGATTCAGGGTGTGGGCATCACCTCACCGGGGATGAATCAAAATTCTCTTCTTTGGCACCTTACTCAGGTAACGATGCAATCATTACAGCTGATAATTCTGTTCATGCAGTAGAACAAGAAGGTGTTGTTTCTCTGAGCACTGATAAGGGTCCACTCACATTGAGGAGTGTTTATCATGTGCCGGGTATGAAGAAGAATCTCTTCTCTATGACCAATGCGGTCGATGCCGGTTATCACGTTCTGTTTGGCCCAACAGAAGTGAAGTTTCTTAAAACTCAACCGGAGATAAAGGGAGATGTTATTCATATTGGATAGCGGGTAAAGGACTTGTTCATTTTATCGACAAGTACCTATGTTGACAAGATGAAGACCAATGATAGCGCGGCTATCTGGCATGAAAGGTTGGGGCATGTAGGCATGGACAAATTGAAGGCTATGGCGGTAAGGGGCCTTGTCAAGGGCTTGCCTAGCTTGTCCTCCAATGGTGACGGTCATGTTTGTGCGGGATGTCAGTTTGGTAAGTGTCATCGACTTCCATTTGATAAATTGCAAACAAGATGCAAAGCACCGTTGGAGTGCATTCACGGTGATTTGATGGGACCGACTGCCACCCCAAGCCTTGGAGGCAACAAATATATGTTGGTGTTGATTGACGATTACACCAGATATGTCTGGGTGTATTTTCTGAAAGAGAAGTTGGAAGCTTATGCGAAGTTCGTGGAGTTCAAGGAGCTGGTGGAAGGTCGGTTAGGCCTGCGGGTGAAAAAATTGAGAACTGACAATGGTGGGGAGTTCACCTCTGGTGAGTTCTCAAGTTTTTGCAGGAAGCACGACGTTCGAAGAGAGCTCACTTGTGCTCATACTCCACAGAAAAATGGTGTTGCAGAGCGGAAGATCCGTCATATGACGGAAACCTGCAAATGATGGCTTCATGCCAAGAGTATCCCAAAGTCGTTTTGGGTGGAAGGAATGTCTTGTGCAGCTTACGTCATCAAAATGATGCCTCTAAGTCCGATCAACATGAAGACCCCTCACGAACTGATGTTCAAGGATAAGCAAAGTGTTGCACACCTTCGGGTGTTCGGGTCAACCTGTTATGTGCATATTCCTGATGCTCTTTGAACAAAGCTAGATGCGAAGCAAGGAAGCTAGTCTTTGTTGGATATGATGAGCGGAAGAAGGGATGGACATGCATGGATCCTGAGACACGGAGATCAGTGGTATCTCGGGATGTTGTGTTCGATGAGGTGACTTCCTATAAGGGGAGTTCAGGAGTTGAACTACCGGAGAGCAGGGTTGATGAAAAAGGGGAGGCTGCGGTAAATCTTCAAGTGGAGTTGCCTGTTTCACCAGGAGCTCCAGCTGTGTCAAGCTCAGAGTTGGAGGCTTCAGGTTCTGGAAGCAGGGAGAGCGATGCTCCAAGTTCACCTGGAAGAGGAGCTAGCACAGAAGAAGCAGTTGAGGAGGTGGTTAGTCAGGTGCAACCTCTTAGGAGGTCGAAGAGGACTATCAAGCCACCGGATTGATACACAGGACGAAACATGGTGAGCTTTTTCTCATGTTTCTTTGCTGGTCCCTTGGATGAAAGGGAGCCGTCGAGCTTTGAGAAGGCCAAAGGCGTGAAGCAGTGGGACATTGCTATGCAGGAGGAGATGGATGCTCTCAAGAAGAGTGAGACTTGGTCTCTAGTGCCCAGGCCCAATGGCATTACCCCTGTGACATGCAAGTGGGTCTATAAGCTCAAAAAGAAAGATGACGGTAAGATCGAGCGATACAAGGCTCGCCTTGTGGCTCGCGGGTTCTCACAGCAGTACGGAGAAGATTATGATGAGACATTCAGTCTAGTGGCAAAGATGACTTCGGTTCGATTTGTTATTGCTTTGGCGGCATCCAGTGGATGGGAGATTTGGCAGCTCGACGTGAAGAATGCTTTCTTATACAGAGAGATTGACAAAGATATCTTCATGATCCAACCGCTGGGCTTCATCTCGGAGGATTGTCCAGACTACGTCTGCAAACTGAAGAAAGCCATGTATGGGTTGAAGCAAGCGCCTCGGGCGTGGTATGGGAAGATCGCGGAGTACCTTCTATTCTGCAGGTTCTTTGCTTCAGACTCTGATTCTAGCTTGTTCGTCAAGAAGGAGGGGGTGCTTCGGGTTATTGTTTTGTTGTATGTGGATGACATGATTATCACCGGGAACTCGAAGGAGGCGGTAGCAAGGCTGGAGCTGAGCTTGCTATCAGATTTGAGATGAAGGATCTGGGTGAGCTTCACCATTTCCTTGGACTTGAGGTTCAGAGGCAAGAGAGCGGAGTGTTCGTTTCTCAGGCTGGATATGCAGAGCGGTTTGTTCAACGATTCGGCATGGAGGAAGGGAAGAACAGCTCTATACCTCTGAAACAACATCATAAACTTCGGAAGGATGAGGGGAGAGTTCTATCTGAACCGTTGGTGTTCCGAGCTCTGGTTGGGAGCTTGATCTACTTGACCATCACACGGCCAGATATTGCTTATGCA
The DNA here is from genome assembly GCA_033032865.1 of Dactylorhiza incarnata. NCBI lineage: Eukaryota > Viridiplantae > Streptophyta > Magnoliopsida > Asparagales > Orchidaceae > Dactylorhiza > Dactylorhiza incarnata. Next base: position 25,853,207 of record JAWHQI010000005.1, read on the forward strand.
GTTGGCAAGGTGAGTCGGTACATGGCGGAACCACGGAAGCCTCATCTTCTGGCGGCTAAAGGAAATTTGAAGTATGTGAAGTTGACCTCTGATCTGGGTCTCCTATATAGGAGAGGGTCAAGCTAGGAGTTGAATGGATACATGGATGCTGATTACGGGGGAGACGTGGATGATCGGAGATCAACGTCTGGTTATGTCTTTATGACAGGTCCCACAGCTATTTCTTGGTGCAGCAAAAAGCAGGACTCGGTGTCCGTATCTACCACAGAAGTGGAATACAAGGCTTCGGCCTTGGTAGCTCAGGAAGCCGTTTGGCTCAGGAGGTTGGTGGAGGATGTTCATGAGGAGGTTCAAGGTCCCACTATACTACGCGGGGACAATGAGAGTGCTCTCAAGCTGGTTAATAATCCAGTCTGTCACGCGAGGACCAAGAATATTGAGATTGAGCACCATTTCATTCGTGAGAAGGTGTTGGGAGGATATCTTATGGTCGAGCATGTTCGGAGTGTGGACAATGTTGCAGACATCTTCACAAAGCCGCTAGCAAAATGACCGTTTACTCAGTTGTGGAGTTTACTCGGGCTAGTTCCACTTCCCACTTCAAGGGGGAATGTTGAAATTATTGAAGTGAAGTGGAAGGTGGCCGGCGGTCTGTTTTGGTGATTGCAGAGACCGCGCGGTCTTTGTGTTGGTGATCTGCCGGTCTGGCTCTGGCGGTTTGCTATGGTTGGCCGGTCGGTTCTTGTATGTTGAGGTCTCTTCCGGGTTTGTTCTGCGTGGTTGGTGTATCTGCCTTGTAAGGAGACTGGGCGGTCTGTTCTTGTGTAACCGCTGTGACCGGGCGGCTTATGCTTGGTGTTCTGGCGGATTGTCTGAAGTCGGCCAGATGTTCTTGGATTGCTCTTGGCGGTCTAAGGAAGGAGTGTTCTATGTCCGCGCGGCTTGTGCGCGGTTTGCTGCTGACTTGCGGTCTTGGACAAGATGTTGTCCAAGAGGAGTGATCGCGCGGTCTGCTCTATGAGACCGCTCGCGATCTGATGGGTGGTGATTCTACCTCTCCTACAGCGGTGACAACATCCGCCCTCTCGCCTATAAATAGGGGTGCAGGGCCCGTCATTCATAACGAGAACTGTTTGCGGTCAGCAGGTTGCGGTCTCCTTCCTTGGTAATTTCCCAGTGGCTTGAATAAATAGTTCGACAGCGGCATGTCTGCGGACTAGTTTATGTTGTTCTTGTACTGTTCGCAGCGAGCTCAGCGATCAGGCGATCTTCTGCGGTTAGGCGATCTGAGTTGCGGTCTGCCGACAACTTCTGTTCTCTATTCAATTCAATAAGCTCCAGTTCGTGCGGTATGATGTGGCAATCTTGCAGTGCAGGCATCTTGTCTGTTTTCTGTTCTTGCGGTCTCAGGACAAGCCGGGCGGTCTCTGGAGTTCAGCGGTCTGTGCGGTCTCTGCTTGTCAAGTCGCCAGATTTGTTTTTTGGTGTGTTTTGTTCCTCTCTCCTTCGTGATTCTTATGAATCATGTCTTGCCATGTATGTCTCCAAATGTAATGAAGTTTTGTGATTCAATAAAGTCTATTGTATTGTTGTGTGGCATTGTGGTTGTTCGGCTATAACTCAGTTGATGCCACTCCTGCTTACTCCTAAATGATTCAAATCAAAAATTTTAACAAGGATGACATCACACCTGCTGTAACCTTTGTAGAAAGGCTCTTCTTTTCCCTTGGCACATTGGGATTGTGCCAATAATCTATGGCAAAGTGTCCCACCTTACCACAACACCAACATTCATGAATGTTGTATCTCCTCTTCTGAACATTTCTTGAGGTGAAATGAGCATTAATATGCTTATGTTCAGGAGGGGAGACAACAGTATTCTTCTTGTTCCTTTCAGCAATGATCTGGCTGAAGGTTAATCTGTGGACAGTCTTAGCAACCTTTGTCTTAATGACATCAGCTTGCCTTGGCTTGGAAGTTAGGCAAGATTTGATGGCATCAAACACAGAGCTGTTAGACCTGTCTACAGGTTTGATAGCAACCAAGTGCTTTGTTGGAATGAACTTGGAAGAACTTGATTCCTTACTGTTGAATGATGAAGCTGAAGTACCAAAATCAAATGGTCCAGTATGGGCCATTTGAATTTCTTCATGTGGAGACTTCATTGCACTCATCCCCATGCCCTTTCTTCTACTATGGGAAGGAGTGTTTTCTTTCCAATAGGATCTCACATTCTTCCAGTGACCATACATGCTGTCATGGTCATACTAGTTAGAGGGAAGTAACACCTTTTGAAAGGGGTATGAGGCTTAGCCTTAGTGAACGTATCTAGTTGCGACCTAAATCACCTAGAGGGGGGTGAATAGGTGGTTTCTATAGCTTTTTACGGAATTAAAAATATAAGAATTAAAGCACACAGAAAACCAAAGAGCACAGATTTATAGTGGTTCCCCATTCTTGGGTAGTCCACTTTGAACCTCACATATCTAGCACGACCGGCTAGACTAGGCTACTTCACTATTCTCGGATTAAAAATAATCCTACAACTCAGAGTCAAACTCCTACAATCTCGGAGAACAAAATCTCCTACAAACTCGGAGAACAAACTCTCCTACAACTAAGAGCAAACCACTCCTACAACTCGGAATAGAATTCCTACAACTCGGAGGCAAACCTCCTACAAAAATAATGAAGGGTTTTACAAAATATAACAAAACTTCAGATGAAGTTTTCTTCTTTCAGATCTTCAGAGAAGTAGATCTCTTCTTCCAAAATAAATAATATCAGTCCTTATAGAATGGAGGAAGAAGAAAGCTTGAAGTTGACTGGATCAGGAAGATATTAGAGGGATTCAGAAAAGCTTGATCTTTGTCGACTGCCCTTGAGAAGAAGAACAACAATAAACCTTTTCTTTGACCTGTCAAATGCTCTTAGCAAAGAAGAGTAGCAGAAGTTCTTTCTGTCGGAGAGAGAGAAACCTGAGTGAGAAAAATAATGGCCGACAGTTAACTGAAAAGAGAGAAAATAATATTTTCGATCAATCTTGGATGGGGAGAATAGAAGAGAATAAATATCCTCTTTAATCAACAGCTGTACACCAGAGAAAGAATAGAATCTCCTCCAACGGCTAAGAGCAGATGCTTAAGGAAAAATTTCTTCAACGGCTATAAGCATTAATTAGGGAGGATTAATTCTCCAACAGCTGGAAGAAAGAATTAAGGAATAAAATAATTTCCAACGGCTGACTGCAATATTCAAGGGAAATTTTCCATTTAAAAAAAATACGCGGCTGAAAGCAATTTGAATATTTGAAACAGCGCCATGCAAATCGTCGGTCTGGGAAGATTTTGTCGAACGGAACAGTGTTTGACGAAATTAAATAAATTAGTCGAACGGTGGTCGACGAAATCTGTTCAGCTATCAGCACACCTGAGATCGAATAATAACAGTGACCTAAGCAAACAACGCTCGACGAAATTATAACCAAACAGCGCTCGACGAAATGCTGAAAAAGCTGCATTCGACGAAATGTCTTCATCTAACAGCCAGCCAGTGAACGATGAAAAACATTTACTTAGTCGAATTGAGTTCGACGAATTTTCCACAATTCGTCGAACGGAAATTTCTTAAGAAAAATTTCCTTTCTTCCAAATTTTCAATATCAGCAGCAACTTCACATCCAAATCATTAGCTTCATATGACTCATCCTGAGCTCCCCCTTGGTCCCTGACCCTTAAGTGCATACCAAAAGTGAAATTACCCTGAATCAACACTTGGCCTTATACAATGAAGAGTTACATTGTTTAGGACTGCATTTGATGATCCATAGTAATTTGACATTGATTTGTACTTAACAATTTAGAACCTGCAAACGCATAACTGAAAATACCATCAAATACAAAATCAATTCATCTTAGTTTAAGGGATACTTCTTTAAATCAAGGTTATTGTGATTACAATACCCAACAATCTCCCTCTATTTGAAGAAGTCAGAACCCTATCTACTAAGATGAATTTCACACATAAAATTAATAATCACAAGCAAAGATAATATCAAAGAGAAAGGAATAGCAAAATTTTATTCAGAAATAATATAAAAAGATTTCAAAAGTTAACAAGCAGTCACAACACATTTCTCAAGGCATGTTGTCCTTCTCTAACTTGGCCTTCTCTAACTTGCTCTTCTTCAACTTCCTGACAAAATAAGCCTTGGGCTTTGGGTAATACTTTGGAGGAGGAGGAGGAGCATCTGGGTTGTTGTAGCCATGCTCATTAAAATGAATTTTTCTTTTCAGCTTTGATGCTTTCAGCTTGTTGATTTCTTCTTGATCATAATACTTCTGAGGAATTTCATTTGAAATCTCTATCAGATTATATGTGTCCAGGATAATATTTTTGGAAACTGGAGTATATTTCTTCTTTCCTCCCTTGGCTCTCTAATAGCTATGCCAGCTCCCTTTCTTTTCCTTCCAGCCTTTGGCTTTAAATCTGGAATCTTTGAAGATTTTGCACTTTCCACCTGGACAGGCTTCACATCTGGATGCTTTGAGGATTTTTCAATCTCCACCTGATCAAACTTTACAGGAGGAACAAAAGGTGGCTAATTTTCAAAGACTTGCTCAGGATAATCTTCTTGAGTTTGAGCTTATTGCTTTCTTGTGAAGACATCATGAAGCCATCCAACATTTTGAGATTGATACATGTTGCTTTCCTGAAATCTGGTCTCTACTGTACTGTTTAATTCAACCAGCTTGGCTGCCATAATTTCCTCCCCCTTTCTGACTTCTTCATGAAGGGTTTGGATAACATTTTCAGAGAAACTTTTAATAGTAGAGTGGAGTATTTGATTATTTGCCTCTTGTGATCTCACCAACATATCTTGACCTCTGTCTACCTTATTAGCTTGTTCGTACAGAGAGAACATTCCTTATGCAGAGAGATTCATAGTGAAAGTGCACAGTTTACCTCACTAGAATTCTCTAGAGGGGGGGGGGGGGGGGGTGAATAGAGATTAAAAATTATTTTGTGCAAAGTTAATATATATATATATATATATGTGTATGATCACAGATTAGAGCTTCCCACACACCAACAAGAATTAAACAAATGAAGAGAATAAAAACAAGTAAAGAAATCACAGCACAACACAAGAAAATATAGTGGTTCCCCAAACTTTGGGTAGTCCACTCTTCTAACCCCTTGGTAGGAATTCACTATCTTGCACTGAGTCTTTTGATAAGGAAACTCTTAGAACCACCCTGAGTCTTTTGACAAGGAGACTCTTAGAACCAACTGAGTCTTTTGACAAGGAGACTCTTAGAACTAGTACACTGAATTTTTTGAAGAGAGATTCTAAAAACTCTTTTACAATGTTATAAATAAGAAAGAAAGAAAGAAAGAAATAAGAACAAGAATGAATCTTCTTCCTAGCAAGAAGATTGGAAGCACAAGAAGTAGTGAATGAAATCTCTCTTCTATAGTGAGAAGGAGATTGTAAAAACTTTTCTCTCTTTTGTGAGAGCTTTCAGAGTTTGCAGTAGAATGGCTTCTGAAGAAGAAGGAGAAGATGAAGCCTTTTTCTCTGCAGCACACTATCTCTTTTCTCAGCTTTTCTCTCTATTCTCTTGGGAGCTTTTCCTCTATTTCAAATGTATGTGGTGGATGTAACGCCCCTGATTTTTCCGGTATTTGTTTAAATCAGTGATGACGTGTTTTTGACGTCGGGGCGTTACTTTTAACGTCGAGTTAGCGGCGCGTCGCCGTTTCCGCGTTTTCGCGTCCGTTTGGGTCAAGTCGACCAAATTTTGCGACGACCCAGAATTGGAAATTTTTACGTTAGGAAATTAGATTATTTAATTTTAGGCTTGCCTGTCAAGTTTCGTCGCGATCGGAGCCATTTTGGAGCCTCGGCGCATTTTAGAACTTTTGTATACATTTAAAGTTCGCCGTAACTTCCGCCATTTATATCTCGAAAACGGCAATTCGGATTTTGATTCCAACTTCGCCGTTGGATTCGTAGCGCCGCCGTTCACCTTAGGCGAAATTTTCGTTGGATTCGGCGTTCGTTTAATTTTTAGTGATAAAATCATAATAATAATAATATTATTATTATAATAATTATCGTATACATATATATATATATATATATATATATATATATATATATATATATATATATATGCAAAGATTTTTTTGGCTATGCACCGTTCAACATTCGTCGATCGATGGCTATACAAATCAATTATTTATATATTATTGATATTATTAGCTCTGAGGATTTGACCCTCCATTCGTCGACCACACCCTTCAGAACTCTATATGTATATATATATTTATGCATTTAATTCGTCGACCTCCCCTCCATGCTTGCAAATCCATTAGTCGACCTCCCTTCAACGAATCAACACAGATATGTATATATATATATTAATATATATGTATATATACATAAAGCGACGTTCAGCATTCGTGGACCCCTTCCAGCACATGCAATTCGTCGATCTCTCCCCTCAAGATTAGTTGAACCCCGTTCAACAAATCACATTTGTTGAACCCCCTTCAACAAATCTCATTTGTTGAACTCCCCTAAATATTTGTTGAACCCCGTTCAACAAATCTCATTTGTTGAACCCCCCTTCTATTAATAATAATAATAATAATAATGATATTATTATTATTATTGTTGTTATGTCGTATAAAAGAAAATGAACCCAGTTTCTTCTTCTTCATTCTGTCCGAACCAGAGAGAAAAACGAGCGACGGGAGTGGCGATTTCTTGAATCTTCCGGACGCCGCCGACGGAGCTCCGGTGGTCGAAATCGCGAGCCGAGCATAGATTCGGAAAGCTCTCGACGAGAGCTTCGTCCTCGTGATAATTTCCTTCCGTTTCGTGAAACTTTGTCGTTAGGTTTTTCGACCCTAACCTTCGTATTGGCCGTTTTCTGTAGATCTCGCCTCGTCGTGCCTCCTTTTGGGCCGATCTACGACGAGGAGTTGTTCGGAGAACGATTCCGGTGATTTGAAGGCAAGTGGTGATCTTGCTCATTCTCTTTGCTAAATCCCCTTTATTTCTTTTTTGTTGTTGTGGTTCTCACCTTTGTTCCCAGTACTGGTTTATGCTGAATTTTATCATCTGCCTTACTTTTACTCATTTTTTACTCAATATAATCTTGCTCATCTTGTTAACCAAGAAAATGTTGTCTTATGTTCTTATGGGTCTCGCCCCTTTTCCTTGAAATTGCATGAAAATATGAATTCTGTTGGAGGCTGTACGCGGTGTGGTTTTTGCCCCCGGTGCGGTGCTCTTTTAAGCTTTTGACTGGGAGGCCGTACGCGGTGTGGTTTTTGCCCCCGGTGCGGTGCTCTTCTTTTGGATGAGCTGATCAGTCTCTATAATTCTGAACAAGAGCAACATAAATAATAATGTGAATGTTGATGATTCTTGTTGATGGCGAGTTTTGACCTTGCCTGTTCTAACACCCTCGTTTGGTGGGTGTTTTTCTGCTGAATATCAGTTACTTCTGCTGTTTCCCTTTTTCCTGTTGATTATCATATTTCCTTTTTTTCTGATGATTATTTATGGCTAGTGTTGTTGTCACTAACCCTTGCATCTTCTGTTTCCCTCCGGTCTCGCGGAGGTTTGCTTACTTTCTTGTTTTCTGCACCACTTGTAACTTGCTTCTGAGGTGTTCTTTCTTTGAATGCCTCAGGTTCTGGACAGTAGCAGGTGTTAGTGCAGAGCTGCTTTAGCTGCCGTCTTCTGACCCTCTTGAGGTAGGATATTTCTGTGGACTTGTCGGCCCATGGGTTCGTGTCAGGTGTTGGCGCCCGTGGTGCCGTTTGGATAGACTTTTGTTTCACAACTGATGTTACTTGTTGTTTACTTCGAACACTTGTTCTGGAATGATTAGATGCGGGTTGGCTTTATAGCTCCTTGGTTAGATATGCTAAGGTAATTGTAGCATTGCATATCATGTTTTGAAATGGTAATCTCACTACTTTTTGCGCGTTATAAATCTACTTTTATATAAAGTAAATACACACATTCGATCTTGCATGGTGCACCTCACTAGGTCTTCATGTTCACTTAGGCCACTAAGTAATTAAATCAAGTATTTTTCCGCTGCGTAAAACTATATTTTAAAAGCGTGGACTAGTTGATCCACCTAGCCGAGGAACGCGGCTTGTTAATCTTTTTGCATAAATTATATTTAAACCTCTTTGTGTTAATAATAATATTTGCTTGACTGCGAAGAAGGATGATTTGCCTTAACGTCAGTAGGCGTCCCCTACATGACGTGGCATCACAATGCGTAGCTTTCCCTACTCTGATAGCATTTTAAATGTTGGGAAAATGCGGGTTGTGACAGTTGGTATTAGAGGGAGGTTCTGTGAAAAAGGTAGTTGGGTGGTTTAGCGTGTTAGCCAAACAACCGCTATCCTAAGCAGAACCTCATTAGATCATTTCATTGTATACACACACCGATATGTCATCAATATGTCTTGATCGAAGCATAGTCACTACACTCATAGCATGATAAGAAGTATACGGGGCATATTATGTTGTATGAGATGCATAATATGTGTTTGTATATGGATCCACCATAGGTGGCAACATGTGACAGTTATGTAGTATGGGATGCATAACCACCATTACATGGATGCCCATTAGCACGTTTTTTTTCGTTACATGTAATGTTATGTAGTATGGGATGCTTAACATTATATGTGTACGCCGCTCATAACATGCATTAAGTCCTCTTTCTAGAATGCATAGCACTACATACATTCATATCATCGCATAAGCACGCGTGCCAAGTTAAAGACATACCAGATGACATATGTACACACATGATTTGAAAAGAAATTTAAATGTTCATGCACTCATGTCATAGCACAAGTGTCAATAGGATGATGGTGCATCATCCTAAGTTTAATCATTGCATCATTTCATGAAATTCCAGAACAAGGTAATAGCAATAGCAAGTTGTTTTCTTTCCTGTTCCGAATCGATCCGTGAATTTTTCCGAGTCTATTTGGCTTAAGTTTTTTTGGGTCTGTTTCTGATTGAATGTCCATCCTTCTTGTAGACATGTCTCGTAGGAGAGTGACACGATCGACTCCCCTACCTGAGGGAGAGTCTTCTGGTGGTCAGAGTGAGTCCGTGATCGAAAGCCTGCGACAGAGCAATGAGGCTTTGACGAGACAGTTGGTCGCGATGCAGGCTCAGATTCAGTCTTTGGTATCTGCTGCCTCAGTGCAGCAGCCTGCTGTGCAAGAACCGGTGGTGAGCCCAGCCATTCCTGCTCCCCTGGTGCCTCCAGTGGCATTGCCACCGGAGATGAACTTCATTTCGCACTTTCAGCGTTTGGGACCTCCTACCTATGATGGTAGGGCAGACTTCATGGCCCTGGATGATTGGGTGATCAGCATGGAGGAGATGTTCTCCTATTCGGGCATCTCTGAGGCTTCAAAGGTGATGGTGGCTGCATATCAGCTGAAGGGTTTGGCAAAAGGTTGGTGGATTAGGGAGAAGGAAGGTCTCGCCGAGGGATGCTCGTGGGAGACGTTTAAGGGGTTATTGCTTAAGAAGTTCCTCCCTTCGGTTGAGCGCGACCGATTGATGAACAACTTTCTGCATCTGAAGCAGAGGCAGCTCACCGTCAGTGAATATGAGATCGAGTTCAGCAAGTTGAGTAGATTCGCCCCCGAGTTGGTGGCCTCGGAGGAAGGAAGAGTGAAGAGGTTTTTGGGTGGTCTCACTGGTGACATCCAGCAGTGGGCTAGCGCCTATGGGTCAAAGACTTATGCTGAAGCGGTGGAGGCCGCATTGAAGGCCGAGTCGATTGAAAAGACAAAGAGTCATGGGCAGCAGGCAAAGAGTGATAAGAGAAAATTGGATGATCGGGAGAATGTTAAGGCATCCCATTCGGACTCAAAGAACAAGGGTGTGGTGCACTGTAGCTTCTGTGGCAAGCGGGGCCACCCGTTCGAAAGGTGTTTCAAGAGGCTCGAGGCGCTGGAGCCGTTAAAGGTTAGTGCGATTCAGGACGCGCCCAAGACGGTCCCAGTGTGCTCATTCTGCTCTAAGCCCGGGCATGAGGCGGCCCAGTGTTACAAGAAGGCTGGTTGTTGTTTCCTGTGTGGGCAAAAAGGGCATCGTAGGGCCGACTGCCCAAACTCTCAGACCGTGACATCAGCGGATCCCCTGCAGACCTTACCACCGCCCCCGCAGTTTGTGGGCAAGATTAAAGGCAAGCTTAATGTGCTGACTAGAGAGGAAGCTCAAACCTCAGCGCACGTGATATCTGGTTAGTTTCTTTCCTCCAAACTCGTTTTTTTTCCCTAAATTTAGCTTACTAGTTGTCTAGTGACGCACGCTTATTTAGGTGAATTCAAGGTGAAGAATAAATGGGCGCGTGTCCTGTTTGATTCGGGAGCATCTCACTCTTTCATTGCTAAGAGTTTTGTTGGTAGGCACCGATGGTCTATTGACCGGTTGGATGATGCCTTGTCCGTTAAGTTTCCGTCTGGAGATTAGGTTACGTCAGATCAGGGTATCCGGAAGTGCCCCATTTCATTGGGTGGTGTCCAGGTTCTGGCAGATTTGAAGATGCTAGATTTGGCAGATTTTGATGTGATTCTTGGGATGGACTGGTTGTCCAAGTATGATGCCGTGATCAAGTGCAAGGAGAAGCGGCTAGATTTCAAGTTGGGCGACGGAAGTCCATTGAGCGTTTATGGTCTCCCTCGTGAGAGTTCTTCAATTATTTCTGCGGTACGTGCCCGCCGAGCTTTAGCTTCTGGTTGCGAGGGTTTTCTAGTTTCTATCTATGCGGTGGATGCTTCTCGTGTGGAGCCAACCGTGGAGGGTATCCCGGTGGTGCGAGAGTTTCCTGATGTTTTTCCTGACAAGCTTTCCGCTCTCCCTCCTGAAAGAGAGGTGGAGTTTGCCATAGACCTCGAGCCAGGCACCCGGCCCATTGCCAAGGCACCGCACCGCATGGCGCCTCGTGAATTAGAAGAATTGCATGTTCAGCAGGATGAACTTCTGGAGTGTGGTTTCGTTAGACCGAGTACTTCTCCATGGGCTGCTCCTGTTCTTTTTGTGAAGAAGAAGGACGGTTCCATGAGGCTGTGTATTGATTATCGAGAGTTGAATAAGGTGACGATCAAGAATAGATATCCGTTGCCGCGGATTGATGATTTGTTCGACCAGCTGCGTGGGTGCACCAAATTATCGAAGATTGATCTTCGTTCAGGCTACCACCAGCTGAGGGTTCGTGAGTCAGACATTCCCCTAACGGCTTTTAGATCCCGGTACAGACATTTTGAGTTCCTCGTGTTGTCCTTTGGTCTGACCAACGCGCCTTCTGCGTTCATGGATCTGATGAACCGGGTATTCAAGGATTTTCTTGACCGTTTTGTTGTCGTCTTCGTCGACGACGTTCTTTTCTATTCTCGCAGTGATGAGGAGCATGCCTATCATTTGCGTTTGGTTCTGTCTGTCTTGAGAGAGCATAAGCTGTATGCTAAGCTGAGCAAGTGTGAGTTTTGGTTGCCTCAGGTGTCCTTTTTGGGACATGTGGTGGGCAAGGATGGAATCTCTATGGATCCCGCCAAGATTTCGGCTGTGATGGATTGGAAGAGACCTTCTACTCCGAAGGAGATCAGAAGTTTCTTGGGTTTGGCCGGATACTATAGGAGATTTGTGGAGGGTTTCTCCACGTTGTCCGCTCCGATGACCCGGCTTACGCAAAAGAATGTCGCCTTCATTTGGAGTGATAAGTGTGAGGAGGCTTTCCAAGAGCTGAAGAGAAGGTTGTGTTCTGCCCTAATTCTCATTCTGCCTATCGAGGGAGTGGAGTTTGCGGTGTATGTGGATGCTTCCCACATCGGACTTGGATGCGTTCTGATGCAAGAGGGGAAGGTGATCGCCTATGGATCTAGGCAACTGAAGGTTCATGAGAAAAATTACCCTACTCATGATTTGGAGTTTGCGGCGGTGATCTATGCCTTGAAGCTGTGGAGACACTTACTATATGGCGTTGTGTGCAAGATTTATACCGATCATAAAAGCTTGAAGTATGTATTCACACAAAAGGAGCTGAATTTGCGCCAACGTCGGTGGTTGGAGTATGTTACTGATTATGAAGTGGACATCCTTTATCATCCTGGCAAGGCCAATGTGGTGGCCGATGCCTTGAGTAGGAAGACGGCTCAGATCTTCAATTTATCCGTTCAAACCTTGGTCGAGGAATTTCTTTTGATGGATATTTCGGCGGTGAGCCGTGGCGAGCGCTCTCGTTTGGAGGCAGAAGAGCCTTCATGGATCACCCTCACAAGGTTACATCAGAAAGAAGACCCAGATCTTCAGCATCTCCGAGGAAGGACCGAGAAAGGAGAATTATCTGATTTCTCCATCGATGAGCTTGGCACCCTCTTGTATAAAGGTAGATTTTGTATTCCGGCGGTGGGAGATATTCGAGTTATGATTTGCAGGGAGGCTCACGTATCTAGTGTGGCCTACCACCAGGGTTCCACCAAGATGTATAGAGATCTGAAGCAAATCGTATGGTGGTCGGGCATGAAGAACGACATCGCCAAATTTGTATCAGAGTGCTTCACATGCAAGCGGGTGAAGGCCGATCATGGCAGGCCTGGAGGAAAATTGACCCCCTTGGAAATCCCCATGTGGAAATGGGAAAGTATATCGATGGACCTTATTACGGGTTTGCCGAGGTCCCCTCGTGGACATGATTCAGTCTGGGTTATAGTTGATCGATTGACGAAGTGTGCGCATTTCATCCCCTTCAAAGTCGGTTATTCTATGAAGAAGATAGCAGAGTTATATTTGGATGAGGTCATCCGTTTGCATGGAGTGCCAGTGAGTATCGTGTCAGATCGAGACTCCAGGTTTACGTCGCGATTCTGGCAGAGCTTACAGGGAGCTTTGGGCACCGACCTCAGGTTTTCAACCGCATACCATCCGCAGACCAATGGTCAAACGGAGCGAGTTAATCAGATCGTGGAAGACATGATTAGGTGCTACATTTTGGAGCATGGTGGAGCTTGGGACGAGCACCTCAGACTCATGGAGTTTGCATATAATAATAGCTTTCAAGAAAGTCTGCAGATGGCCCCTTTTGAAGCGCTGTATGGGAGGCGCTGCAGGACTCCCTTGTTTTGGGCCGAAGTTGGTGAGAGACCGTTGCTAGGTCCGGAAGCTTTGATGGAAATGGAAGAGGCGGTGACTAATATTCGGGAGAAGCTCCGCGTTGCTCAGGAGCGGTATGAGAAGTATGCAAATCGAAGAAGGGCAGATCTGGAGTTTGCGGTTGGGGACAGTGTTTTCCTGAAGGTCTCTCCGATGCCGGGCATTAAAAGATTTGGGAGGAACCACAAGTTGGATCCCAGATATGTTGGGCCATTTCAGATCATTGAGCGCATCGGAGTGTCTGCTTATAGATTGGAGTTACCGGCTACCTTCCCTGGCGTCCATGATGTGTTTCATGTGAGTCAGTTAAGGAAGTGTGTCCGCAGCAATCATCAAGTCCTCGATTCGGTACCTCCGATTCAGCCCAATTTGTCTTATGTTGAGGAGCCTGTTCGCATTTTGGAAACCCAAGAGCGGGTGTTGCGGAAGAAGTCTATTCCCATGGTAAAAGTTCTTTGGCGGAATCATGACGTCGGGAGCGCAACATGGGAGCTGGAGTCAGCAATGCGGGCATCTCATCCTCACCTTTTCAATTAATTAGCTCAGGTAGAATTTCGTTTCTTCTTGCACCATTATTTGACCAAATGTTCTTTCCTGCTCCATTTATTTTGCCCAAATGTTGTTCCTGCACTATTTGATTATCCACCTTAAACCTTCTTTCCTGCACCAATTATCTATCTTAATGTTGTTTTCTGCCCTTATGTCAAGTTTCGGGACGAAACTTTCTTTTAGGGGGAGTGGCTGTAACGCCCCTGATTTTCCGGTATTTGTTTAAATCAGTGATGACGTGTTTTTGACGTCGGGGCGTTACTTTTAACGTCGAGTTAGCGGCGCGTCGCCGTTTGCGCGTTTTCGCGTCCGTTTGGGTCAAGTCGACCAAATTTTGCGACGACCCGGAATTGGAAATTTTTACGTTAGGAAATTAGATTATTTAATTTTAGGCTTGCCTGTCAAGTTTCGTCGCGATCAGAGCCATTTTGGAGCCTCGGCGCATTTTAGAACTTTTGTATACATTTAAAGTTCGCCGTAACTTCCGCCATTTATATCTCGAAAACGGCACGTCGGATTTTGATTCCAACTTCGCCGTTGGATTTGTAGCGCCGCCGTTCACCTTAGACGAAATTTTCGTTGGATTCGGCGTTCGTTTAATTTTTAGTGATAAAATCATAATAATAATAATATTATTATTATAATAATTATCGTATATATATATATATGCAAATTGGCTATGCACCGTTCAACATTCGTCGATCGATGGCTATACAAATCAATTATTTATATATTATTGATATTATTAGCTGGGAGGATTTGACCCTCCATTCGTCGACCACACCCTTCAGAACTCTATATGTATATATATATTTATGCATTTAATTCGTCGACCTCCCCTCCATGCTTGCAAATCCATTAGTCGACCTCCCTTCAACGAATCAACACAGATATATATATATTAATATATATGTATATATACATAAAGCGACGTTCAGCATTCGTGGACCCCTTCCAGCACATGCAATTCGTCGACCTCTCCCCTCAAGATTTGTTGAACCCCGTTCAACAAATCACATTTGTTGAACCCCCTTCAACAAATGTCATTTGTTGAACTCCCCTCAATATTTGTTGAACCCTGTTCAACAAATCTCATTTGTTGAACCCCCCCTTCTATTAATAATAATAATAATGATATTATTATTATTATTGTTGTTATGTTGTATAAAAGAAAATGAACCCAGTTTCTTCTTCTTCATTCTGTCCGAACCAGAGAGAAAAACGAGCGACGGGAGTGGCGATTTCTTGAATCTTCCGGACGCCGCCGACGGATCTCCGGTGGTCGAAATCGCGAGCCGAGCATAGATTCGGAAAGCTCTCGACGAGAGCTTCATCCTCGTGGTAATTTCCTTCCGTTTCGTGAAACTTTGTCGTTAGGTTTTTCGGCCCTAACCTTCGTATTGGCCATTTTCTGTAGATCTCGCCTCGTCGTGCCTCCTTTTGAGCCGATCTACGACGAGGAGTTGTTCGGAGAACGATTCCGGTGATTTGAAGGCAAGTGGTGATCTTGCTCATTCTCTTTGCTAAAACCCCTTTATTTCTTTTTTTTTATTGTGGTTCTCACCTTTGTTCCCAGTACTTGGTTTATGCTGAATTTTATCATCTGCCTTACTTTTACTCATTTTTACTCAATATAATCTTGCTCATCTTGTTAACCAAGAAAATGTTGTCTCATGTTCTGATGGGCCTCGCCCCTTTTCCTTGAAATTGCATGAAAATATGAATTCTGTTGGAGGCCGTAGGCGGTGTGGTTTTTGCCCCCGGTGCGGTGCTCTTTTAAGCTTTTGATTGGGAGGCCGTACGCGGTGTGGTTTTTGCCCCGGGTGCGGTGCTCTTCTTTTGGATGAGCTGATCAGTCTCTATAATTCTGAACAAGAGCAACATAAATAATAATGTGAATGTTGATGATTCTTGTTGATGGCGAGTTTTGACCTTGCCTGTTCTAACACCCTCGTTTGGTGGGTGTTTTTCTGCTGAATATCAGTTACTTCTGCTGTTTCCCTTTTTCTTGTTGATTATCATATTTCCTTTTTTTCTGATGATTATTTATGGCTAGTGTTGTTGTCACTAACCCTTGCAGCTTCTGTTTCCCTCCGGTCTCGCGGAGGTTTGCTTACTTTCTTGTTTTCTGCACCACTTGTAACTTGCTTCTGAGGTGTTCTTTCTTTGAATGCCTCAGGTTCTGGACAGTAGCAGGTGTTAGTGCAGAGCTGCTTTAGCTGCCGTCTTCTGACCCTCTTGAGGTAGGATATTTCTGTGAACTTGTCGGCCCATGGGTTCGTGTCAGGTGTTGGCGCCCGTGGTGCCGTTTGGATAGACTTTTGTTTCACAACTGTTGTTACTTGTTGTTTACTTCGAACACTTGTTCTGGAATGATTAGATGCGGGTTGGCTTTATAGCTCCTTGCTTAGATATGCTAAGGTAATTGTAGCATTGCATATCATGTTTTGAAATGGTAATCTCACTACTTTTTGCGCGTGATAAATCTACTTTTATATAAAGTAAATACACACATTCGATCTTGCATGGTGCACCTCACTAGGTCTTCATGTTCACTTAGGCCACTAAGTAATTAAATCAAGTATTTTTCCGCTGCGTAAAACTATATTTTAAAAGCGTGGACTAGTTGATCCACCTAGCCGAGGGACGCGGCTTGTTAATCTTTTTGCATAAATTATATTTAAACCTCTTTGAGTTAATAATAATATTTGCTTGACTGCGAAGAAGGATGATTTGCCTTAACGTCAGTAGGCGTCCCCTACGTGACGTGGCATCACAATGCGTAGCTTTCCCTACTCTGATAACATTTTAAATGTTGGGAAAATGCGGGTTGTGACAGTGGATCACTCAACTGCATTTTCTGCTGCGTAAAACTATATTTTAAAAGCGTGGACTAGTTGATCCACCTAGCCGAGGGACGCGGCTTGTTAATCTTTTTGCATAAATTATATTTAAACCTCTTTGAGTTAATAATAATATTTGCTTGACTGCGAAGAAGGATGATTTGCCTTAACGTCAGTAGGCGTCCCCTACGTGACGTGGCATCACAATGCGTAGCTTTCCCTACTCTGATAACATTTTAAATGTTGGGAAAATGCGGGTTGTGACAGTGGATCACTCAACTGCATTTTCTGCCGACCTCCTCTTTATTTATAGCTCTGTTAATTCAAAATAATACTATAGGAGGATAATCAATTAGCAGTCAGAGAAATAGAAAGATGAAAATGTTTCCATAATATTTATTTCTGTAGAAGGAACGAACCAATTTTGATTTCAAATAATGTCCAAATAAGTTTAATCAAATTAGCCAAGAATCAGATATAAGGAAAGAATGATTCAGAACGGCTATAAAATATTGACATTTATTCCATACAAATCAGATCTACTGAAAGAAGGAAAGAGATCTGGCGCATATATAAATTTGTCACATAAATCGACGTGCGTCGATTCCTATTCGACGTAAGCGTCGAATTCATCCTGGCTGGATGTCGAGAGGAGAATAAGGAAGGTGCGTCGACTAAGGTGCGTCGACTTCTCCATATGCGTCGACTAGAAATCAGAGTAGCGTCGACAACACATACGTCGAAATCTTCCTAAAGTTACTTCGATTCAACCTGAAGGAAACGTCGACTACATTTCGACGTTGCGTCGAATAGTATTCGACGTTGCGTCGAATAGTATTCGACGTTGCGTCGAATAGTATTCGACGTTGCGTCGAATAGTATTCGACGCATATTTACTTAACCTTGTTTTACATTGTTAAAACTCTTTCTTTAACTCATTTCTAGGGGTTAAGAGAAATCATTTTCCCAACAATCTCCCCCTATTTGTCTTAACCCTACTTAGAGAGAAATTGTACTAGCATATAATTAACACAGCACAGCATTTGTAAGGGTAAGAAATATATTTAATAATCCGAAGAGAAAGTGGAATAGGAAAGCATATGATAAGTATTTGTCTTTTAGAAATTTAAACTAGAAACTTCTTTTTGTACATGAAGTTAACAAAAGCAGAGTAAAGTTTCCTGGATAAGTTTTCAATAGCATCAAGAATGTAGCCCCTGACTCTATCAGGTCGTTCCTGGACATTCCTGATGATTGTATGCAGTTTTTCCAATAGTTTATCACCATCAGGGATTGTGTCATTTATGGAGTAGCCTTTGCTGATGATGATTGCTGCTTTTTCATCAATCATGTCAATTGTAATGTTTTGAATTTTCTTTTCAGTAGGCTTGATCTCAGGTGGTCCCTTGTTATCAACCTTGTGCCTATATATTGTTTTCTTTTCTGATTGCTGCTTCTATGGAATGGCAGCCATTTTCCCTTTCCCTTTCCAGGGTGAGGCATGCCACTTGTCTAATTTTATAGGTCTGTTGGGCTTCTTGTAGGGAATGTAAGTATCTTCTGTACACCCTACACCCTTCTTGTCTTTTTGACCTTTATCTAGGATGATCCCTGCCTGAGGGTTTTTCTTTTGATAAGCCTCAATATCAAATAATTTCTTTGGAATTCTGATAGAAGATTCAACAAGAATTTGTTCTTTGGTCATTCCCTTGTTGATCTTTTCCATCCAGCTAATCCTTTTATCTTCCACTTCTTTCCTGGCTGCTTCATATTCATACAGTTCTCTTTCTCTTATCTCTTCATGCCTCTTTTCCATGTCAGGGTCATGGTACTCCTTCACAGGGCTGTTAGGAGTGATAATAGGCATCCTTTCAAATCTTTTTATTTCCTCACATGCTTTTCTATACTTCTTTTCTTTTGCATACTCTTTCCTTTCTTCTTTGGAGAAGTTTTGCCAGTAGGGAATGGCTTCTCTTTTCCTTTTCATCTGTCCTTCTGGACTTTGCCTAGGTAGGATCTGTTTAGTGAATTTTGCTATTGGAGGAGGTAGAGGTAGCAGTGGAGGTAGAGAAGAAGATTGAGGTGGAGGTAGAGGTAGAGGTGGAGAAGGAGATTTGTCTCTTCCAGGCTCTTCTGAAGGGATGTCCTCAAGTAGAGGTGTCTTCAGTTTGATGTAACTGGCAGAGAAGCCAGGAGAGTGATGCTGAAGCTCTTCTTCACATAGGGGTGCATCAATCCACATCTGTCCCTTCCAGTCATCAGAGGTGGCTGCTTCTTCCTCCCCCTGAACTCCTGAGTTCTTTACCACAGGAATTCCCCCCTGAGTATATGGGGAATCAATTCTAAATGCTGAATTCACAGCATGATCTCCTTCAGTGTGATAAGAGGAGGTCTCTCCAAAGTATTTGTTGAATGTGTAGTGATGCGATATTTTCGGCAAGTGCACCGGTCGCGCAAGTAATAAAAATGGGGAAAATCCCCGAGTGTCGGTCTCTTGAGGAACACAGTAAGGTGGAATTTAATATCGAGGAAGGACTTGAGATCGAAGTCCTTGGTCGGTGTTACAATGGATGGTTGGTTTGGTTTGCGAATAATAAAATAAAATACTACGCCTACTCCTATGCAATGCCGCTATGCAATGCTTCGATTGGCGAGATGGAGACTAAGCAGGCCTTGAGCGCACTGCGTCGAAAGGGCGGATGGGCGAGAAGGCAAGCGGAATGAGGGTCGCAAGCACCTCGTCAACAATAAGCACGCCACAAGCAATTGCTAGTGCGGCACCGGTCACGGTGGTGGAGTGGGAGATGGAATAGGGCGCACCTCAATAACACAAATGAACTAGATAATTCCAAAATCATGAAATAAGCAATAATACACATGGTTCATAGCATTCATCATCTAAATAAAGAGATTACAACAAATATAACCACACAAGTAGAAGAAAAAGGCAAGAAATACGACCGAATCCGGAGTCTCGTTGTAGATTCACGGTAGGAAGCACCGGGTTGTCAATCCGCGTCCTAGCTCGGTCCCAACTGCGTCCGGGGTAGAGGAGGGCTGTCACACCTCCCAATGGACCCGTCTTCTCCAGCGATTTACCATCCGGCCACGTCTAATGCGAAGAACTTCTTCCTTAGCGATCAAAATGAGTGTAGGATCCCTTCTTGCAAGCCCTTGGATGATGGAGGAGGCCTAGGGGATGAAAACCCTCTGAAAATGGCGAAAACGGCGGAAGGAACGGAGTCCAAATGCGTAATCCCGACCTAATTCGCGATCAGGTCATTATATAGGCGCTGAATTAAACAGCGCGCACGGTCATTGGCGCACGACCAGTGGTCGTGCGCACTAGAATCCTGTGATCGTGCGCCTGTCTGGGTAGAACCTGCAAGAAACAGAGTTTATAGGAGATAATGTTCGCACGACCAGTCGCGCACGACCGGTGGTCGTGCGCACTGGAGTCGATGGTCGTGCGCACTACAGCAAACAGAACTCGAAAAATAAATGATAAGTGCGCACGAGCAGTGGCGCACGACCGGTGGTCGTGCGCAATAGAACCGGTGATCGTGCGCAGTGTTCCTGTGCAGAATTGCACCGGGAACACTTGCACGACTCCTATTCCAGCATAACCACAGATCTAGCCACTGAAAGTGGCACCTAACAGCACAAGAATACTACTAAAGACACAAAGCACGAAAATCACACCAAAGTGGGCCAAGATGTGCACCTAGCATGGATTATCAAATATAAACTAAAACAAGGCTAAAGTGCGGAGAAATGGCTAAATAACGGCCCGGATGAGTCCATAAATGTGTATATGATCAGGACTCATCAGACCCCCAGACTTAACTGTTTGCGCATCCCGAGCAAACGAATCCGGCGGAGCGTGAAAACGATAATTAACATAGAGAATTACACAAAGGAGTACGGTGCGAAGTAACATACGCATGCAAGTAGAGAATTTAGTAGAAGGAGATTCTAAATATGCCAAATAATTTACAAGAGTATTAAAGCGTAATTAAAGATTTAGTTATACTCAGTTGGTGAATTATGAAGAATTTGACGATCATGCCCGGTATGAAAGTGACGAGACACTGAGGCGGGTGTTGCAAAAGATCGGGGCTTAGGAATAACTCCACTGAAATCCATCAACGTCGTGAACCATACGCTTGCCCGGTCACACTCTCTCCACGGCGCTAGCACTCTCGCAAGTCAAATCAGTAGGGTTTTTAGGAATAAAACGGGGCTTAGGTTACGGTATGATATTCAAAGTTAAACACAGCGGCTACGCAACCCAAGTGAGCTAACGGAACGCTGCACCACACAAGACCAACGAACAATGCTCGTGTGACACACCCCCAGACTTATCATGAAAACCAGGAGTGCACACGGCCTACTTCACAAATACCAACTGATTTTCTGTTTTTAGCTCGGGCGGATTTTTTTCAAAATACTCTTTTTTTTTCTTTTACAAATTTTACTTCTTTTATTGAACCCCCGGTTGGTTCAAAATCAGCAGATGGACTTTATTTTCTCTTCATAACACAAAGATTCCACACTCCACACAAGTTTAGAATTATGAGCGCAGTTAAAAACAATTTGGTTGCGGGCGTGGGATAGGCTTCAGGCTTTGGTGGAAGAAGAGGAGCTGAACAAAGGATTGGTAGGCACAAAATGGGCTTGCAACGGTGAATGAAATGGACATGGAATAACAAAGCTCAAACTAGCCAAAGGGTGGCCTACATCATGCTTGACTCAACGAGTGGCTCTCACCCATGCTTCGAGAGTCGCTTGGGGCAAGTTCTTAGCCCACGAGAAAGATAAACCTTCCTCCGGACTCGAGCAACACACGACTAGCAACCGCACACACACAACACCGGGTTATCGTCAATTCCATACAAATTCACCACTTGAGTATATTAAATCTAAATTCACGCAGAAATACTAAACATAAATTAGATGCATAAAGAAAATCTAGTTCTACACAAATTCTACCATAGCATGCGAAGTGACTAGAACACTACATGAGTCAACATCGCACTACAAATAATAATTCCTGCGTTAACAACCTATTTCACATTCCAACCAAACTAGTTTAAACGGAACAACAACAAAAAGACAAGCACGCACTCAAGTGGGTGAAGTGGTGTGAGAAGAATGCAACGATGACAATGAAAATGATAAATAAAAAGCAACCTTCTAGTATGCAATGCAGCATGTGCACATTGGATAACAACAACCGCTCCCCCAGACTTAAGCTAAGCGATATATCTAGAAATTGAAGCAAAAAGAGGGGAGGAAGTGTTACCCAATGCTCAGAAATGAGCATACCAGACGATTGGCGTAAATGATCAAGAATAGTCCGCAGCATCCGCTCTCATGAGAAACAAAGGCCACCTGAAAGTTATACACTAGAGCAACAAAAATAGTAAAAACTGGACTAAACATGTGAGAGCACAAAAAAAATCAAGAATTCTAAGTTATCACCCATGGGAGTGAACTTGTTCCTGCAATAAATATTGAGCACTCGCACACAAAATAAGGGAACAGAAAAAGCTGAATAAATAAAACTATGCCCTGAAGAGCATTCCACAAGCGAAATGTTATTATTACAAACATCAAAAGAGAAGGAGTTCAAACGACTCAACAAAAGAAACTAAACAGAAAGCACGGCTTAGAATATCTCGCATGCAGGGAGGAAGATCACTCGTCGTCGCTGTCGCTATCTAACACCACAACGGACGGCGACCGTCTGGAAGATGATGCGGCCCGACCCGGAGGTGGGGGGATGTTTAGCCCTCCCCGCAGTGCTTGCTGATAGACGAAATCCGTAAGCCAGTACTGGTTTGCCTCCAAATCGGAGAGGCGCCGATCGAAACTTGGCACCTCCGGCGCTCTTGACGAACTGCCCTCCTCCTTGGCTCTCCGCTCCTGCTGAAATGAATGCCTTCGCGGCTGCAGAAGGGCTACCTCGCGGTGAGTATTTGGCGGCTCAGCCGGCTCTCCGTGCTCCTCGTCGCCTTGCCTCTCCCTAGGCGCATCTCCCGGCATCACGACCACAAAGCGTCTACTACTCTTCTTCCCCACGACCCGTAATAGATGGAAACTCACCATGGTGGCCCGAGTGATGAAGGAGGGCGCAGTCACCTGCACCATCGGAGGCAGATGACTCCAAACCCCCAGGCTTTTGGCAATGCGGGTGATATAGTAGGCACCACCAATGGCGCCTGTGAGACCGTAGGTAGCCTCGTGATGGAAGAAGAAGGCCAACATGTAGCCGAGATGCAAGGGCTGCCGAAATTCCATACTATAGAGGGAGATCAGATCTTGCCACCCCACTACATTCTGACTAAGGGCACGGGCGACAAGAGAGTGGCTAAGGACGTGCTGCAGGTATCGGAGAGCAGGCGCGACGATCCATGTGGATTTGCTTTTTCTGGCCACATATTCTTCATCACGACCCGTGAGGGCACACCACGCGGCACGCGGGGTAACACCATCAGGGAAGGAGACATCCAAATCCAGAAAAGGGATCGTCGTGGCCTCGGCTTCGGTGTAAAATCCAGCGTGCACCGCCAACTCGGATAAGGAGAGAGTGAAAACCTTGCCCAAAATTCGGAAAGAGCACTTTCCCGGACGTTGACCGGAGGGCAACACTTCCCACTCAAACGTAGCAAGAAATTCCAAGGTGAGCTCCCGGTAGCCGAGGTCATTGCACTCGAACACCCCGCTCCAATGATCGAAATAATAGCGCTGGCGGACGGCCTCCCCCAACTCCCCATTGTCGCCGATAGAGTTCAACTCGTTCCAATCCACGAGACGCTGTGATAGGAATGGCTTCTCCTTAAGAGAATTGAATCGCCGCGTGTGCGAATCCTTGGAAAAAGTAGCCATCCTAGCGAGGATCTGAGCAGGAGAGGCGGAAGAGCGGCCGGAGCTTTGGTAGACCTTTTGGCGATCTCTGGAGCTCATGGTGGTAGGAGGGCAAAGGAAGGAGGAGAAATAGGGAATGGGCTCACCGGAAGGGAAGGAGGCGCACGATCGGCGGCAAGCAGGCAGAAACGGCGCACGGACGTCGGAGAACGAAAACCCTAGATCGTGCGCGAAAGGCTCGGGCGGACGGGCTTTTTATAAAAATCTGGGCCGATCGCACGACCAGTGGTCGTGCGCGATAAGTAGTGCGCACGACCAGTGATCGTGCGCATTAGGAATTTTCCAGCAGCCAAAATTTTAGTAAAATGCCCATCCACCGTGCAGTTTACGCACAAACAAGAATCAGCACCAGCAGCGAGGTATTCACAGCCTTAACAAAACCTAACTAAACTAGACAAAATAAAATTTCAGGAAAAAGAAAGATAACTACTGGGGTTACTGTCATCCCAGCACGACTTATTTGAAAACATAAAGGTCCTAGCTAATGGGTCTATGAAAAGAGAAGTGCACAGGTAACTGTTCTAATATGCGTGTCGGTAGCGGGTACCGATACGGCAACAGAACAGTCACGCCTCTACCCGAATATAAATAATACCTGCTCGTCACAGGTAGAGGGAATAAAAAATAAGAAGAGGAGGAATCCTCACTCAACTCACCAAAACTATCCTTGCCCAGCAAGGTATCATCTCCAGGGAGGCAGCAGGAGGAGAAGGAAATGAGTGGAGCTTCCTCTACGGAGGGGGGGTCAACCTCCTCACATATGAGGATACACTCATCATTGACTTGAGCAACATGCTCCAAGTCCTCCTGGGGTACCTGTAAAGATTCAACCTGCACAGGCTCAGGTGAAGAAGGGGGGTTAGGAAATAAAAGAGAAGAATGACATAAATAATCAAACAGCGGGGGAGTGGTCCCGGTCTCACTCCCAGCAGGATCCAAGGATAGATCGCTATCATCATCGTAAGTATCATGGCGAGGAGAACTCAAGAACTCAGGGTCCTCAGTGGTGGTTTGGACCTCCTCGTCCCATGAAGAAGTGTAAACCTCCTCATCAGAGAGAGTATCCTCCTCAACCCACTTTGGAGCACCCTTCGAGTCAGAAGCATCACCCAACTCCTTTACTTCGATAGGATCATAAAGAATGTGCGTAGAAAAAGTATGCAAAGAAACTGGAGGAACGAGAAGGTTTGGTTCCTCAGCAAAAAGATCTGCTAAAGCCTCCCCGATGGAAAGAATACTTTCCTCGTCAAACTCAGGTGCATCTAGGATCTCCCATTCCTCTCCCTGTTGACAACCGGATGAGTGATCATCATCGCTGGGCGTGAAGCCAAACACAGGGAGTGAGGAGTCCATGCACGAAACAGGCTCTGGGGTAGAAGGTACAACAACTCCATGGGTAAAGAATGAGTGATAGGGACAATGTCGTCCTGAGTGGAGGAGCGGCGGTCAGGCTTGACAAGACTAGGACAGTCCTTCAATTCATGACCCTCTCCTCGACACAGCAAGCAAACAATGTTCCTACACTGCCTAGCATTTAACTCATTCATTTGGGCTATATAATAGTCCATCATGTCGTAAGTGCCAGGAGAAATATCCCATGAAGACATTTTCACTAATAAATGCAGATATAAAGAAACAGAAATGCTCTGCACGGGAAACTACACAAACTAATCAAAATCCTTGGATTAAACTTGCTTAAAATTGTAAAATAGGAGAGAAGAAATAAACACAAACAACAGAAGATTAAAAGGCAAACAAAAATAATAAAGCGGCTATTCACAATGGAAGAACTACTATCTCTTGTCTCCCTCTACAGAAAACTCACACGACTGTGTTCCCCGGCAACGGCGCCAAAAACTTGATGCGATATTTTTGGCAAGTGCACCGGTCGCGCAAGTAATAAAAATGGGGAAAATCCCCGAGTGTCGGTCTCTTGAGGAACACAGTAAGGTGGAATTTAATATCGAGGAAGGACTTGAGATCGAAGTCCTTGGTCGGTGTTACAATGGATGGTTGGTTTGGTTTGCGAATAATAAAATAAAATACTACGCCTACTCCTATGCAATGCCGCTATGCAATGCTTCGATTGGCGAGATGGAGACTAAGCAGGCCTTGAGCGCACTGCGTCGAAAGGGCGGATGGGCGAGAAGGCAAGCGGAATGAGGGTCGCAAGCACCTCGTCAACAATAAGCACGCCACAAGCAATTGCTAGTGCGGCACCGGTCACGGTGGTGGAGTGGGAGATGGAATAGGGCGCACCTCAATAACACAAATGAACTAGATAATTCCAAAATCATGAAATAAGCAATAATACACATGGTTCATAGCATTCATCATCTAAATAAAGAGATTACAACAAATATAACCACACAAGTAGAAGAAAAAGGCAAGAAATACGACCGAATCCGGAGTCTCGTTGTAGATTCACGGTAGGAAGCACCGGGTTGTCA
This sequence comes from Dactylorhiza incarnata, assembly GCA_033032865.1. Taxonomy (NCBI): domain Eukaryota; kingdom Viridiplantae; phylum Streptophyta; class Magnoliopsida; order Asparagales; family Orchidaceae; genus Dactylorhiza; species Dactylorhiza incarnata. Next base: position 25,879,195 of record JAWHQI010000005.1, read on the forward strand.
ATCCGCGTCCTAGCTCGGTCCCAACTGCGTCCGGGGTAGAGGAGGGCTGTCACACCTCCCAATGGACCCGTCTTCTCCAGCGATTTACCATCCGGCCACGTCTAATGCGAAGAACTTCTTCCTTAGCGATCAAAATGAGTGTAGGATCCCTTCTTGCAAGCCCTTGGATGATGGAGGAGGCCTAGGGGATGAAAACCCTCTGAAAATGGCGAAAACGGCGGAAGGAAAGGAGTCCAAATGCGTAATCCCAACCTAATTCGCGATCAGGTCATTATATAGGCGCTGAATTAAACAGCGCGCACGGTCATTGGCGCACGACCAGTGGTCGTGCGCACTAGAATCCTGTGATCGTGCGCCTGTCTGGGTAGAACCTGCAAGAAACGGAGTTTATAGGAGATAATGTTCGCACGACCAGTCGCGCACGACCGGTGGTCGTGCACACTGGAGTCGATGGTCGTGCGCACTACAGCAAACAGAACTCGGAAAATAAATGATAAGTGCGCACGAGCAGTGGCGCACGACCGGTGGTCGTGCGCAATAGAACCGGTGATCGTGCGCAGTGTTCCTGTGCAGAATTGCACCGGGAACACTTGCACGACTCCTATTCCAGCATAACCACAGATCTAGCCACTGAAAGTGGCACCTAACAACACAAGAATACTACTAAAGACACAAAGCACGAAAATCACACCAAAGTGGGCCAAGATGTGCACCTAGCATGGATTATCAAATATAAACTAAAACACGGCTAAAGTGCGGAGAAATGGCTAAATAACGGCCCGGATGAGTCCATAAATGTGTATATGATCAGGACTCATCATGTAGTCAGAGTGATTTGAGAGGATTGAAGCCTATTATAAGAGAAGTGGTTGGTGTAATCTTTTAGAGATAATATGTAGAATTGAAAAAAAAATTAATCCTGAGCTTTTAAGAGAGATAGATAACCTGACAAGGGGGGTATTTGGAGCAACTCTCCCCCTGGTTTATATCCTGCACAAAGGATTTAAACCTTTCTGGCGACAGAGGCCGTTCTTGAATGAGAGCATTTAGCTCAGGAAGAGAAGAAGAGAGGGTTGCCAGTTTGGCTGCACAGTTGTTGATCATGGCAGCGCATTCGTTGGCGTAATGATTTAGGCGATTCTGGAAATCATTTACTAGGTGTTCGAGAGCATCATTCATCGTTTTGATGAGGGCCGATTGATCAGGAGTTGGTGCCATTGTTGCAGAGAGAGAGAGAGAGAGAGAGAGAGAGAGAGAGAGAGAGAGAGAGAGAGAGAGAGAGAGAAAGAGAGAGAGAGGTAGAAGACGAAGTTTTTGGCGGGTTTTAGGAAAGTATATGTTGTGAAATAAGAAGTATTATTTAAAGGAGGTGAAACGTCGAGAAAGGAAGCAGAAATCAAGGTAATCCAATCGTTAAAAGAGGAAGTAAGGATTTAATTCTAATTTCAACTTGAAGTCGTCGTTGCGCCGAATGGATGTCGACGTTTGCGAGGAGATTGGCTAGCCTGGTGTTTTATCGACGTGATCATAGTCTTGCGTCGATATGAATTCGACGGTACGTCGATAAAGGATCGACGTAGCATTGTCTGATGGAAATTGATGTCAGTGTCGAGTTTGTCTCGACAGAGCGTCGATATTTATTCGATGTATCTTCAAGAAATTTTCTTATATTGTCTGATTTCATTAGAGTTCCCTAACAATGGTGTTTACAAGCTTCCATCAAGCATTCCTAAGGTGTTTATGAAATAGTTATGCTTAGTTTCATCTAAAGGTTTTGTGAAGATGTCTGCTCTTTGATTGTATGTGGGAATATATTCTAAGGTTATTTTACCCTTCTCAACATTGTCTCTAAGAAAGTGATGTCTGATCTCTATATGTTTGGTCCTACTATGAAAGACTGGGTTGGATGCTATGAATATTGCACTAGAGCTATCACAATAGATCTTTGAGTTATGTATTTCCAATTTGCAGTCAAGAAGTTGATTTTGCATCCACAGGATTTGTGAACAACAGCTCCCAGCAGCTATATATTCAGCTTCAGCTATTGAGGTTGAGACTGAGGTTTGTTTCTTACTAAACCATGAGATCAATCTGTCACCTAGGAATTGGCATGTACCAGATGTGCTTTTTCTATCGACCCTACATCCAGCATAATCTGCATCTGAGAAACCTATTAATTCAAAGTTGGTTTCTGCAGAGTACCATAGCCCTAGGTCAGGGGTTCCCTTTAGGTATCTAAGAATCCTTTTTACAGAGGTAAGATGGGATTCCTTTGGGTCAACCTGAAATCTAGCACATATGCAAGTGGCAAACATGATATCAGGTCTGCTAGCTGTAAGATATAGAAGGGATCCTATGATGGCCCTATAAGTCTTTTGATCTACTGATTTTCCTTTATCATCTTTCTCTATAATGACCTTGGTTGCCATGGGTGTTTTCATGGTAGATGCTGATTCCATACCAAACTTTTTGATTAGCTCTTTAGTATATTTTGATTGTGAGATAAAGATTCCTTCACTACTTTGTTTTACTTGTAGTCCTAGGAAGTAGGAGAGTTCACCCATACTACTCATCTCAAATTTAGATTGCATAAGATTAGCAAATCTTTTACATAGTTTAGGATGGGTTGAGCTAAAGATAATGTCATCTACATATATTTGAACAAGAAGGAGTTGGTTTTTATGGGTTCTAGTAAAGAGTGTCTTGTCTACTTTTCCTCTTTCAAAGGAATTTTCTAGAAGAAAAATTGAGAGAGTTTCATACCAAGCTCTAGGTGCTTGCTTAAGACCATATAATGCTTTGTTAAGTTTATAAACAAAGTTAGGAGAAGAGGGATTAACAAAACCTGGTGGTTGCTCCACATATACCTCTTCTTGCAGATCTCCATTTAGAAAAGCACGCTTGACATCCATTTGGTAGACTTTCATCTTCATGAAGGCTGCATAGGCAAGAAAGAGCCTGATTGCCTCTAATCTGGCTACTGGAGCAAAGGTCTGGTTGTAGTCTATCCCTTCTTCTTGTCTATAACCTTGTGCTACAAGTCTTGACTTGTTACTCACAATTACTCCAGTGGAATCTAGTTTGTTCCTGTATACCCATTTTGTACCAATTACAGGGTAGTTTCTTGGTCTTTCAACTAGGTTCCATACTTTGTTTCTCTCAAATTGGCCTAGTTCTTCTTTCATGGCCATAATCTAGTGAGGATCACAATTTGCTTCCTCAAACTTCTTTGGTTCAACTTGTGATAGGAAGCATTGGAGCACCATCCCAGTGGAGACCTGGTGTCTTGTTCTTACTCCTGTATTGAGGTCTCCAATCACTTGAGTTTGTTGATGATCCTTCAAATTGATCCCTGTTCTGCTTGAACTTGTCAGTTGTTCTTCTTCTTCATTCTCAATGAGATCATTGTTCAATTGTTCATCCTAAACCATGTCCTCTTGTGGAAATAGGTCTGGAATGCTCTTTTCTGAGGTTTCTTGTTCAGACTCCTCACTTGGTTCCTCTAACTGATTTTCCTTTCCATTTTCTGTGTTCTCTAGAGCTAGTTGCTCAAGCTGGGTTTCCATGCTGTTGTTTTCCTGTGGAAAGGAACTGGTGGGAGTCTCCTCCCCCTTAAGTAGCATGTTAGTTTCATCAAATACAATGTGCATGGATTCTTCAATTTTAAGAGTTCTTCTATTATAGCACCTATAGGCTTTACTAGATGATGAGTATCCCAGAAATATTCCATCATCAGACTTCTTGTCAAATTTGGCAAGATGATCTTTCCCATTGTTTAGAATAAAGTAAGCACATCCAAAAATTTTAAAATATTTAACAGTGGGTGTTTTATTTTTCAGGAGCTCATATGGAGTCTTTGATTTCGTTTTGTGTATGAGGCTTCTATATAGAACATAGTTTGCAGTGTTGACTGCTTCAGCCCAAAAGGTTTTTGGTAATCCTGATTCTGCAAGCAGGGTCCTACCTGATTCTATTAAGGTTCTATTCTTCCTTTCAGCAACTCCATTTTGTTGAGGAGTTCTAGGTGCGGAGAAGCTTTGTTTAATACCTTTTTCCTCACAGAAACTACAAATCATCTGATTTTCAAATTCAGTCCCATGATCACTTCTTATAATTAAAACATTGGAGTTGAACTCAGATTGAATTTGTTTTATGAATTTTGACAGAATTTTATGGGTTTCAGATTTAACCCTTAGAAAGAATACCCAGCTAAACCTAGAATAATCATCAACAATAACCAAGGTATAGGATTTTCCACCTAAGCTCTGAGTGGATATGGGACCAAAGAGATCCATGTGTAGTAAGTATAGGGCCCTGGGAGAGTCATCCTTACCAATGGATTTGAAAGATGATTTGGTCTGTTTTCCCAGTTGGCAAGGTCTGCATGGAGAATCCTTAGAGTACCTACCCTTTGGTAAACCTCTGACTAGGTTATTCTTTGCTAGTTTACTAATGGTTTTGTAGTTTAGATGACCTAGTCTCCTATGCCATAGTTCATTTTTATCTATGATATTGTTGAATAGACAAACTTCTGTGGGTGAAGAGCTAAAGTCCACTACATATACTTTTCCTTTTCTAGTTCCATTTAGTACTGTAGCACCAGTCTTGATATCAATAATATGGCAGAATAGTGTGGTGAATTTTACCTCATACCTACCATTTTCACATATCTGACTTATACTTATCAGATTGTGCTTTAGTCCTTTGACTACTGCCACATTCTTGAAGGTGACTTTCCCTTCTTTGAAATCTCCAAAGCCCTTGGTTTGGCCACAACTAGAATCTCCAAAGGTTACTGATGGTCCAAGTCTATCCTCAAAGTTGATTAACAGGTTTTTGCATCCTGTCATGTGCATGGAGCATCCACTGTCCAAGTACCACACCAGCCTGGAGATGTGATACATCTGCACATAGAATTTTAAACATTAGTTTGAACCTTGTAGAGCTGGGGTCCCTTTCTCCCATCAGTGTGAAATTTAATAAAAGAGTAAGTGGGTTTTTCTGAATATCCTTCCTCCTTTAGGGGAATTGGTTTATCATACCAATCTTCTTGGATGATATCACATAAATAATGTTCATAATAGAAGGACATGGATTGAGAGATCTGTTTGGAAACAGAAAATTTTCTGTCTGATTCATTGCGTCGATAGGGATTCGACGTAGACTTATGGTTGCGTCGATATAAATTCGACGTAGGTTTTTGGTTGCGTCGATATGAAGTCGACGCTTTCTGGTGTAAGCGTCGATTATAACTCGACGCACGTCGAATAGTATTCGACGCATGTTCAAATTCTTTGTGAGGATACTTTCCTAAGATTCCTTTATCTGTAATGGGATTAGGTTTATTAAATACAGTGGTTATTTCTGGACTTACTTGTGATCTTACTCCTGTTAGATGATTCTCCCTAGTGAAGTGAATGGGATGTTTCCAGACAGGTTTGCTGGATGATTGAGATTTAGATGCTTCATTCGTATTCAGTTTTAGTTGTCTAAATCTATCAGTGAGATTTTCAGAAATATTCTTGAGCTTCTGACCTCTTCCATTTAGAGAGTCCTCAAAGGTTTTAGCCTTTGCTAGCTCCTTTCTTAGTGTTAGATTTTCTGAATAGATTTTGTCTAATTCTTCTTCTGAGAGTTCTAGATTGAGCTTATAATTTTTATGATGTGTATTTTCCTGTTTGAGATTTTTTAATTCAATTCTTAATTCTTTTACTTCTTTTTCAGATTTGATTAGATCTACACAGAATTCTTTGAAACTTTGTTTGAAATTAGTAGAAGAGAAATCTATATTATCAAGTATATTTACCATAGATGTATCATCGTGCTTCTCAGTGGCCATCAGACAGGTTTCCTCTTTCTTGACCTCTTGCTGATCATCATCTGATGAGGTACTTTCTTCAGATTCTGAATCACTCCAAGATTGAGCAATGAATCCTCTTTCTTTCTTCTTCTTCTTCTTCTTTAGATCTGTTCTTTTCAGATCTTTCTTACTGCTGTTCTCCTTAGGACATTCAGGTGCAATGTGTCCAGGTTTCCTGCAAGAATAGCAAATAATTTCTTTAGTGGGGGTTTTGTCATACCTTGGTTTTGACTCCCTCCTTTTTGATCCATCTGTCTTGACCCATTTCTTAAATCTTCTGGCCAAGAAACTGAATAGTTCTTCTTCAGTGACAGGAGTTCCTTCTTCTGTTGCATGTTCTTGCCTTTTGAGGAAATTAGAGCGTTTTCTCTTCTTTCCTTCTCTTCTCTAGTTTTCAGCAATTGCTCATAGGATCTGAGTTTTCCTAAGAGAGCATCTGTTGAAATTTCCCTTTGATCTCTTATGTCTCTTATTGCCCATATCCTTGAGTCCCATGAGCTTGGGAGACTCATCAACAATTTGTCATTGATCTCTGTGAGAGAGATTTCTCTATCCAAGTCTCTTAGTTGACTGATGATCAGACTGAATCTGTCATACATTTCAGAGATGCTTTCTTCATCCTTCTTTTGGAAGTTCTCATATTGAGAGATCAATAGGGTCTTCTTATCTTTCTTTTCATCAGCACTTCCTTCCACCATCTTTTTGAGAGCATCCCAAATTTCTTTGGATGATTCACAGTTAACAACCCTTTGAAAGATGTCATCTGAGAGAGTTGAGACAAGTATGTTCATGGCCTTTAGATCATGTGTTCTTGCCTTCTTCTCATCTTCTGTCCATTCAGATCTTGGAACAAGTGTTTGTGTGACATTGCCACTTGCATCCTTTCTATAAGGCTTAGGGGGACCTGTCTCAGTAATATTGAACAAGTCAGCATCAATGGAATTCATATAAATTCTGATTCTTGTTTTCCAAACTACAAACTTTTTAAGATTGCACATTGGTGGTCTGGTGGAAGCATAATCTTTGATTTGTGCCATGAAAATAATTTTGTAGAAATATATATATATATATATATATATGAGAGGTAGGATCTTTTTGATCAAGGAGTTATCCTTTTTAGATCAACCTCGCTTTGATACCAATTGAAAGTGCACAGTTTACCTCACTAGAATTCTCTAGGGGGGGGGGGGGGGTGAATAGAGATTAAAAATTATTTTGTGCAAAGTTTATATATATATGTGTATGATCACAGATTAGAGCTTCCCACACACCAACAAGAATTAAACAAATGAAGAGAATAAAAACAAGTAAAGAAATCACAGCACAACACAAGAAAATATAGTGGTTCCCCAAACTTTGGGTAGTCCACTCTTCTACCCCCTTGGTAGGAATTCACTATCTTGCACTGAGTCTTTTGATAAGGAGACTCTTAGAACCACCCTGAGTCTTTTGACAAGGAGACTCTTAGAACCAACTGAGTCTTTTGACAAGGAGACTCTTAGAACCAGTACACTGAATTTTTTGAAGAGAGATTCTAAAAACTCTCTTACAATGTTATAAATAAGAAAGAAAGAAAGAAAGAAATAAGAACAAGAATGAATCTTCTTCCTAGCAAGAAGATTGGAAGCACAAGAAGTAGTGAATGAAATCTCTCTTCTATAGTGAGAAGGAGATTGTAAAAACTTTTCTCTCTTTTGTGAGAGCTTTCGGAGTTTGCAGTAGAATGGCTTCTGAAGAAGAAGGAGAAGATGAAGCCTTTTTCTCTGCAGCACACTATCTCTTTTCTCAGCTTTTCTCTCTATTCTCTTGGGAGCTTTTCCTCTATTTCAAATGTATGTGGTGGATCAATCAACTGCATTTTCTGCCGACCTCCTTTTTATTTATAGCTCTGTTAATTCAAAATAATACTATAGGAGGATAATCAATTAGCAGTCAGAGAAATAGAAAGATGAAAATGTTTCCATAATATTTATTTCTGTAGAAGGAAAGAACCAATTTTGATTTCAAATAATATCCAAATAAGTTTAATCAAATTAGCCAAGAATCAGATATAAGGAAAGAATGATTCAGAACGGCTATAAAATATTGACATTTATTCCATACAAATCAGATCTACTGAAAGAAGGAAAGAGATCTGGCGCATATATAAATTTGTCACATAAATCGACGTGCGTCGATTCCTATTCGACGTAAGCGTCGAATTCATCCTGGCTGGACGTCGAGAGGAGAATAAGGAAGGTGCGTCGACTAAGGTGCGTCGACTTCTCCATATGCGTCGACTAGAAATCAGAGTAGCGTCAACAACACATACGTCGAAATCTTCCTAAAGTTACTTCGACTCAACCTGAAGGAAACGTCGACTACATTTCGACGTTGCGCCGAATAGTATTCGACGCATATTTACTTAACCTTGTTTTTCATTGTTAAAACTCTTTCTTTAACTCATTTCTAGGGGTTAAGAGAAATCATTTTCCCAACACATAGCCTCAGCAGCTTTGTCAAATTTTTCATCAAGTTCTCTTCTTAGAACACCCATATTATGATTGACAGTTGCCAGACCATTATTGACATCCTTTTCAACTTCTGAAATTTTGTTGTAAACAAGCTTGAGAGAAAATTTTATGTGATCTGCTTGAGTCCCGAGGATATCCTCAATAGAATGCAGCAAATCACTTGGAGAAAGTGCTGCAGGAATAGGTCTTGAAGAATTGATATCCTTGAGGGATTCATGTTCTGGAGAAATAGGATGATGCACAGAAAGCTTATTCTTAAGAGAAACATATGGAGAAACTGCTATGGACTTACTCTCTTCTTGATCTAAATCCACTGTTCTGCTTTGCTCCCCCTCAGACCTTGCGATTTCTTCAGTATAAAAAGATTCAGAAGCATGAAGTTCACCATTACCAACATTATCTGGAGCAGAGCCGAAACCTGCACTCTTAATCTCTCCCCCTACATCAAATAACTCATGACTATTCTGCTTTGTCATGTCGAGAGAGATGAAGGAGAGCAGCAAGAGTTTGCGGCTAGAATACAGAGCTTTCTAGGGTTCGGCGATGGAGCAGGTGTTGTGATGCGTTAACCCTTAAACCTTTTTTATAAATATTTAAAAATTTGATAGAGATAGGCGCGTACTTGATTTAGGAAATAAATCTTTGGATCCAATATAGGTGAAAGAAATAGAAATTTCTATTCGAGAAGATTTTGAAATATCTGATACTAAAAAAATGCATGCTCGTCGACGGGAAGATAGAACAGACCGACGAAATTTGTTTTGAAAGATCTTTGAGATCGACAAAAAATAATTTCAGGAGCGTTCGACTAAATTTGATTTGAATAATATTCTAGACGACGAAATTGAAGTAAATTGACATGAAAACCCGAGAATATTGTCATTGCTTTCACTAATTCTGATTACATGATATCTTTGCCTTCAGTTTAAGATCCTTTGTCAAGCAAGCAGTTCTCCCCCTCAATCTTTTCTTTGTCTAAAATTTTCATATTCTGAACTAATTGCCTAAGTTTTTTTTTTATTTTCTTCCTAACTTGAAGATTACTCAATGTTGAGCATTCCAAGTTCCATTTTGAAGTAATTAAACTTTGTCTCGTCAAGTGGCTTCGTGAAGATATCTGCAACTTGCTTATCTGTCGGAACATAACTGAGGTTGATGTTCTTGTTCTCCACATGTTCTCGGATGAAGTGATAACGAATTTCAATGTGCTTTGTCCAGTCCAAAACAGCAGCGACCTTCGCTGGGTCCACAGAGATGCCACTCTTGCCCACCACGTGACCCAAAAAGGATACTTCCGAAAGCCAGAACTCGCATTTGCTCAGCTTGGCATACAGCTTGTGTGCCCTCAAGGTAGACAGCACCAGCCGCAAATGTCGAGCATGCCCCTCCTCGCTCGAAGAATAGATCAGCACATCGTCAATGAAAACCACCACAAACTGATCTAGAAAGTCCTGGAACACCCTGTTCATCAGATCCATGAAGGTAGAGGGCGCATTCGTCAGCCCAAAGGACATCACCAGAAACTCAAAATGTCCGTAACGCGACCGGAAAGCAGTCCGCGGAACGTCCGAGTCGCGAATCCTCAGCTGATGGTAACCGGGCCGGAGGTCGATCTTCGAGAACACGCAGCTACCCTGCAACTGGTCGAACAAGTCATCAATCAGCGGCAACGGATACCTGTTTTTGATCGTGACCTTGTTCAACTCCCTATAATCGATGCAAAGCCTCATCGACCCATCCTTCTTCCTCACGAACAGAACCGGCGCGCCCCAAGATGACGAACTCGACCTAATAAAACCAAGTTGAAGAAGTTCATCTAACTGAGTGCGCAGCTCCTCCAGCTCCCGCGGTGCCATACGATAGGGTGACTTCACAATAGGGCGGGTCCCGGGCTCCAAGTCGATCGCAAACTCAATCTCTCGCTCAGGAGGGATACCAGGAAGGTCGTCGGGAAAGATGTCCGGGAACTCCCGCACCACAGGAATGTCCTCTACACAGGGCACCGATGCACAAGCCGCAAGCAAAGCAGAAACAATGCAGATCCTGCCATCAAACTCTGCCAAAGCTTGGGCACAGACCACCGACAGAACTGAGGAAGTCTGACGTGGGAAACCGAACACGCTCCTGGGCTGGCCACCATCCATCAGAAAATCCAGACGCTTATCTTTGCACTGAATCACAGCGTCATAGCGGGCTAGCCAATCCATGCCCAAGATCACGTCAAAGTTTTCCAAGTCGATCACTTTCAGATCCGCATACCCCAAAAATCCATCCAACACGATCGGACATTGCCTCACGCACAGATCAGACACCACTGAATCACCGGACGAGTACTTGACACGAAACGGATCGTCAACTCGCTCCAAGGCCCAGCGATGCCGATCAACGAACCCCTTGGCCACAAAAGAATGAGTGGCACTAGAATCAAACAGGACGTGCGCCCAACAGTCTCGAACCTTAAACTCGCCTAACAAAATAGTATGGACACGCAACAACACAGGGATGAGGCATTAATATAGCGACTAGTTTAGCATAACGAGATTAAACTATAACGAGAACGAAGACGAACCTGATATCACCTGGTTCGAGCACTGCGCTTCCTCCTTTGTCAGTGCGTTTAGCCTTACCTTTCCTCGATCTATCAACTGCTGCTGAGGCGGTGGCGGCGGTGCCGCGGCTAGGAGCGCAAACTGCTGGCCGGCAGACTGGAGCTGCGGGCACTTGGACCTCAAGTGGCCCCTTTGACCACACTGGTAACAGGACTTGTCCTTAAACCAGCACAGAGCCGCATTGTGGCCCTTCTGCCCGCAGTGCCCACAGACCTTGTCCTTCCTCCAACACTGAGCGGTATCATGCCCTGCCCGATTTCAAAAGGTGCAAAGGATGGGGCTTCTTCGGGGCACCCTGAAGCGCCATCAGCTGTTGATGCTCCTACACACACTGCCTCCTGAAGCACTTCTCGAAGGGGTGGCCCGCACGGCCACAGAAACCGCACACAATCTTCCCCTTCTTACTCGGGGCGGAGCTGCCCCCATCACCCGCCTTTCTCTTCTCCTTCCTAAGTTCTTTTCCTCTGTTCTTGGCATTTTCGATCGCCTCCACCTTCAGCGCAGCTTCCACCGCATCCGCAAAGCTCACGGACCTGTAAGCGCTGGCCAACTGCTGGACCTCGCTGCGAAGACCTCCCAAAAATCTCTTCACCCGGTTTTCCTCCGAGGAAACCAAATCCGGGGCGAACCTGCTCAGCTTGGAGAACTCGACCTCATATTCCCCTACTGTGAGCTGTCTTTGCTTCAGATGCAAGAAGCTATTCATCAGTCGGTCCTGCTCAACTGAGGGCTGGAACTTCTTCAACAGCCTCCCCTTAAACTACTCCCACGAGCAGCCTTCCATGAGAGCCTCCTTCTCCCGGATCCACCAACTCCTGGCCAAACCCTTCAACTTGAAGGCAGCAATCATCACCTTTTGGTCCGCCGACGCGCCAGAATACGAGAACAACTCCTCCATCGCTAGGACCCAGTCATCGAGCACCATGAAGTCCGCCCTCCCGTCGTATGTCGGGGGTCCTAGCCTCTGGAAATGCGTAATAAAGTTCATTTCTGGCGGCAACGCAGCAGGGGGAACAAGGGGTGCAGGACGGGCAGCCTCCGACTGACTAATCTCGGGATGCTGCCGCTGAGTGGCAGCCAACAACGTCTGCACCTGCTCCTGCATCGCGACCAGCTGTCGCGCCAAGGTCTCGTTATTCTAACTCAGCTCCTCAATCACTGCTTCGCTATGCGCACCCGATGTCTCGCCCTCAGACTGGTGAACAGGATTCGCGGGCCGACGCCTAGAAGACATTCCTAACAAGAACAATATCAAACAGCAAGATAAGACCGGATTCAGACCTCTAGGAACGGAAGACATACAAATACTTGCTTTTGCTACTGCTTTTTCTCTGGGAAAAGTAAATACATAATATCACGATACACTCAGGATGGTATACCATCCTTTACCTCTCGTGCATCTCTCTCGTATGCATATAAGCTTAAAATCTTACCTTTAAAATCATGGGTGTACATGTGTCATTGTGTAGATCTCTGGCTTGGCACGTGTGCTTATGCAATGTTATGTTATGCATGCAGTGCTATGCAAACTAAGAAAAGGCCTTAATGCATGCTATGAGCGGCGTACACATGCGATCTTATGCATCCCATACTACATATTATCGCATGCAACGAAAAGAAAAATCTAATGGACATGCATGCGACCTACGTTATGCATCCCATACTACATAACAGTCGCATGTTGTCACCTATGAGGATCCGTATACAAAAACATATTATGCATCCCATACTACATAATATGCCCCGTATACTTCTTTCATGCTTATGAGTGTAGTGTTCGTGCTTCAGCCGAGATCTACCGATGACCCATCAGTGAGTGTATGCAATGATTAACGATTCTCACTGGACGGTTAACCGAGCCAACCAGAACATTTCCAGCAACCTGGCTAACCTCCCTCTGATACCAACTGTCACAACCCGTATTTTCCCGAAATAATTTATATTATCAGAGCGAAGGGGAAAACACGCGTCATGATGCCACGTCCTGTAGGGGACAACTATAGACGTTCAGGCGAGCACTTATATGAGCTTTTTCTTTTACAAATAGGTACAAATTAATAAAAGGATTATCTTTTAAGGTTTATTTAATTTGGGTTAGGAGACCGTGTCCCTCGGCCCTGCGGTTTACTAAGCCGCGTTTTATAAAAATATGCGTATACAACGGAAGAAAGTAGGTTCATTTTATTCCTAACGGCGCTGGAGACTAGAGACGTCCCAGGGCGATCGCCGGTCTAAATTTAGTACATAATAAATAAATATCATTTTTAAACTTTGGTTTACGTTTTGCAAATAGGTGATATTTAATAGTAAATGTGACAAACAGCTATAGAAATAACTTTTTATAAAGCTAAGGAACTGCGCTAATTTACAGCAAAATAAGCATTTCCCAGAGTTAATGAGTACAAAAATACTAAGCAGCAAAAAAAACTAGCAGCAGCGTAAGCAAGTAAGCTAAGCAAAACCGTTCGGGCGTCAACATCTGACACGAACCCGCCGGGAGAGGTCAACAGTCCAAAAGAAAAGCTACACGACAGAACTGAACCAACAACATCCTTACCCACTAGAGAGGGAAGGCCTCAACAACGAACAGTACGTCCCCACTCGAACTCCGGCGGCAGCTACAAACCTGAACCTGAGGCATTCATAAGAAAAGAATGCCTCAGCCCAAAGGGAGCAAGGAAACAACAGAAGTAAAGGAGAAGCTGAAATGTAAGCATAAGGAAAGCACGCGTCAAACCAAGCTGCTGCACAACAAGTCAAGGAACTGAGGTGGGGGCCCCTATGTCTGATGCGCAAATCTCGCACACCGCTATAGGCGGTAGCTCGACTGCGGCACGAAACGGCAGTGTACCGATCGTTCAAGTAATATAAAATGGGAATGAATCCCCAAGTATCGATCTCTCAAGGAACACAGTAAGGTGGAGTTAGGTTTCGAGGGAGGACTTGAGATTGAAGTCCTTAAATCGGATGGAATGCGGGGGAGTTGGGTTGGCTTTTGGAAAATAAAATAAAAGCTATCACCTACTCCTATGCAATGCCGCTATGCAATGCTTCGCTCGGCGGGATGGAAGACTACGTAGGCCTTGAACGCGCTACTTCGTAAGGACGGATGGACGAGTAGGCAAGCGGAATCGAACTATGCAGACCTTGAGCGCACTGCTTCGTTAGGCGGGATGGAATACGGGCCGCGATGCCGTGCTTCGATAGGCGGATGGACGAGAAGGCTAGCGGAGTGAGGGTCGCAAGCACCTCTTCTACAAGCACGCCACTAGCAATTGCTAGTGCGTCACACGAACGTGACGGCGGAATGGAAATGGACGGCGGCGCACCTCAAGCAACTCAAATAGATAAATTACACAAACACATAGACATGAAATATATATGTAAATATAACTAATTCAAGTGCCACTTCATCATAATAATGAGATCTAAAACATATACACATCAATAAGAAGAGAACAAGGCAAGAAATCGACCGAATCCGAAGTCTCGTTGTAGATTCACGGTTGGAATCACCGGGTTGTCAATCCACGTCCAAGCTCGGTCTGCAACTACGTCTGGGGTAGAGAGAGCTGTCACGACTCTCCAATGGACCCGTCTTCTTCGTGTCACGATCCGGTAGAGGTTGCAAACTTCCTCTTGCTCGATGGAGATGGCGGCTAGATCTCTCTTTGAAGCTCTTGGATGAAGGAGGAGGCCGAGAGGAAACTCCGGCTCAAGATTGGCGTGAAGAGCAAGCCCGGAGCACCTCTAGATGGTGGGCGGCGATGGAGGGGCGAAGTCGGACGAACTGGAGCAGAAAATGGCGGAATACGGCGGGCCGTTTTGACCTAAATCGCGAGCAGGGAATTTATAGGCGCTGGAATTAAACAGTGCGCACGGTCAGTGGCGCACGACCAGTGGTCGTGCGCACTAGAATTCGATGATCGTGCGCTCTGCCTGGACGGAACCTGCAAAGACAGAAATTATGAAATAACATGTTTGCACGACCAGTGGCGCACGACCGGTGGTCGTGCGCACTGGAGTTGATGGTCGTGCGCACTACAGCAAACAGAACTCGGAAATTAAATGGTAAGTGCGCACGAGCAGTGGCGCACGACCGGTGGTCGTGCGCACTGGCGTTGGTGGTCGTGCGCACTGCACCAAACAGAACTCGTGAAAAAGGGTTAAGTGCACACGATCAGTGGCGCACGACCAGTGGTCGTGCACAATAGAACCGGTGATCGTGCACAGTGTTCCTGTGCAGAATTGCACCGGGAACACCTACACGACTCCCATTCCAGCACAACCACCAATCTAGCCACTGAAGGTGGGACTCGCAAGAAAACTAATAACAAAGAAAGATACGAAATTACACCAAATAGGGCCTATAAGTGCACCTAGCATAGAATGACCAATATGAGCTAAAACAGGGCTAAAGTGCAGTGAAATGACTAAATAAACGGCCCAGATGAGTCCATAAAAGTGTATATGATCAGGACTCATCACACCCCCAGACTTACCTATTTGCGCGTCCCGAGCAAACAAATTCTAAGCGAACGGGGAAAGAAAAGTAGATGGCTTAAAACTACAATATATAGTACCATGCGAAGTCGCATGCTCACGTGCATAAGAAGAATAGTAGAGAAGATTTCTGATTATATAAACAGTCTATATATTTCTAAAAGAGTAAAAGCATATTACAACTACTCAAAATGGTGAAAAGCGGTGAATCGTTCGGTCATGCATACGGAGAAAGTAAACTAAACGCTGAGATGAACATTGCTCAAGATTGGGATGCCGGACAAACTCCACCGAAATCCATCGGTGTCGGTGACCATAGGCTTGCCCGGTCACATTCTCTCCATGGCACTGGTTTGACTCAAATGCGTGAATCAATAGGACTTTAGGTTTTAAATGGGGCTTGGGTTTAGGTGAGGTATACAATGATAAAGACGATGGTTCAAATACTAAACCCAAATGAGCTAATGCAGGAAACTATCCTCATTCACCACACAAACACGCGGGTACACAACACCCCCAGACTTGGACTTAACAACACGGGTGCGTGCACCGCCTACTCCCAAACATAAATCTCAAACAGATTTTTTTAATTAAACACTCCTTCTCTTTCCTTTCTTTTTAACTTCCTTTCTTTTTCTCATTTTTTTTCTTTTCTTATCATTTTCAGCAAATAAACAAAAGGACACATCCACATCTTCACAAACATATTACCACATCAACAACCCAACTCATGAAAATAATAAACAGCTAAAGCTCAGATTTGGGTGTGCGACTAGGATTGGCTTTTGGGCTTTGGTGAAATAAAAGTGGGGCTGAATCAAAGAACGGGTAGGCACAACTGGGCTAGCGAGGATATAGCGGTAAGGATAGGCACAAAGGCTCAACCGGGCCAAAATGATGGCCTATATCACATTCACACAATTGACTAACCGTATACCCATGCTTCAAGAATCGCTTGGGGCAAGTTCTAGCCACCGAGAAAGATTCTCCTTTCTCCCGACTCAAGCAATACGAGTCTAGCGATCGTTTACACACATCCCTACGCTACCGTTTGATTCACACCGGATTCACCATTTGAGTAGAGTAAACAACATTTACACTAATAAGAAAAATATAAAACCATAGTATAAAAAGAAATCTAATCTACACAAATCTCTATGCAACCGAGCACTCGACTAGGAGCACTACTAGAGTCAACATTTTACTCTGCTACATAGTCCTAAGCCATCACCTAGACTTTCCCAAATAAGCAGAAGAATTAAATTCACTACAGAGCATGCATACATGCTAGTACGTGCTCAAGTGGGTGCGGTGGTGTGCAATGAAAATGAACAACAATTTAAATGAAATCTTCTAGTATGCAGTGCAATAGTGCACGTGAGCGGGCAAACAAAACTACTCTCCCCCAGACTTAAACTAAACAATCCGCATAATATATGACATGAAAATCAGCAAAGGCTAGGGGAAGAGAGTACCCAATGCTCAGCAAGTGAGCATACCAGAAGATTGGCGTGTAAGCTAAAATGAGCTGCAGCATCCGCCATCCAGAATAAGTACCTGCAGGGGTCAGCTCCGCAAAAACAAAGACAAAAGAAAACTGAAAAGAAAGTACTACTAACTAAACATGATTAGAAGAAATAAAAATGCAGAAAAGAAGATAACTACTGGGGTTATTGTCATCCCAGCAAGACTTATTTAAACTTTAAGAGTTCTAGCTAATGGGCCTATGGAAGGAGAAGTGGACATGTAACTGGCCTAATATCCGTGTCGGTAGCGGGTACCGATACGGTGATAGAACAGTCACCCCTCTACCTAAATATAGATACCTGCTCCTCACAGGTAGAGGGAAAAGAAAGTAAGAAGAGGAGGAGGCCTGGTCCTCACTCATCTCACCAAAACTATCCTTGCCCAGCAAGGTATCGTCCACAGCAGGTCCGCAGGAGGAGAAGGCAACGAATGGGGCTTCCTTAATGGAGGAGGGATCAACCTCCTCGCATAAAAGGACACACTCATCATTGACTTGAGCACAAAGCTCCAAGTCCTCCTGAAGTACCTGTGAAGATTCAACCTGCACAGGCTCGGGTGAAGAGGGGGGATCGAGAAATAAACAAGATGAAGAACATAAATAATCAAAAATCGGGGGAGTGGTCCCGGTCGCACTCCCATTAGGTTGGGGAAGTAAAATAATGTTTGCATTGTCATCAATGCTACAAGATTCGGCGGGATCAACGGTGGCCAGGCTTAGGATTTGGACTTCCTCCACCGGTGCTGAGAGAAATTCCTCTTCACCTAGAAGGTTGTCCTCCTCCATAGGAATAGGCACAACACTCAGATCAACCGCCTCCTCCTGCGACACATCATCAACAATGTCGTCAGAGACGAGCGTAGTATGCACAACAGGGAGAGGAGTAGTGCTCGGATAAAAGTCGAGCACCGATTCCTCACAAAGAATCGAATCCACTAGAGGTGGTGGATGCACCGGGAGAATAGGCTCAGCAATGTCGGTGCCCAGATCAGCCACACATCCAGTGACCGTGTCCATGCCATACCCTTCAAGATGTGAAGGTGACAAAGACACATAACCGGATGTTGAAGGTGTGCCGCTAGAGTTAGGATTCGGGACGATCCGGATATCCGGCTCGTCATCCTCGTCCAATTGGCGAAGATACTCGACACAATCCTTCAAGACATGATCAGTGCTCCGACAAAATTGGCACTGCCTAGCAGGCTTCTTTGGCACAGCGGGGGCTGAGGCCGAAAAGAAGTAAGACGGTAAAGGCTCAGCGGAGTAGCCATAAGACTTACGCGCACCATATGGAGTACCAGACGAAGTAGGTGCTCCATATGCTGGGCTATAAGAAGTATGCCTACTATTCTCCGTGGGGCATTCATCACTAGAGTGGGAGGTAGCTCCACACCAACGGCAACGAAAATTGAGATGTGCCCACATAGTGAGAAGATAAAACGATTCAAAAAGAAGAATACTATTGTGCGAAATACTACACCTAACAAAAATTTACTAAAGCAACCTACTATAAAACAAGAAAATGGAATAAAGAGAACAGAAATAAAATAATAGATGCGATAAACAAATGGAAGGGCTTCTCTCGAAGACTCTCCCTCTCCAGAAAACTCACACGTCTGTGTTCCCCGGCAACGGCGCCAAAAACTTGATGCGCAAATCTCGCACACCGCTATAGGCGGTAGCTCGACTGCGGCACGAAACGGCAGTGTACCGATCGTTCAAGTAATATAAAATGGGAATGAATCCCCAAGTATCGATCTCTCAAGGAACACAGTAAGGTGGAGTTAGGTTTCGAGGGAGGACTTGAGATTGAAGTCCTTAAATCAGATGGAATGCGGGGGAGTTGGGTTGGCTTTTGGAAAATAAAATAAAAGCTATCACCTACTCCTATGCAATGCCGCTATGCAATGCTTCGCTCGGCGGGATGGAAGACTACGTAGGCCTTGAATGCGCTACTTCGTAAGGACGGATGGACGAGTAGGCAAGCGGAATCGAACTATGCAGGCCTTGAGCGCACTGCTTCGTTAGGCGGGATGGAATACGGGCCGCGATGCCGCGCTTCGATAGGCGGATGGACGAGAAGGCTAGCGGAGTGAGGGTCGCAAGCACCTCTTCGACAAGCACGCCACTAGCAATTGCTATTGCGGCACACGAACGTGACGGCGGAATGGAAATGGACGGCGGCGCACCTCAAGCAACTCAAATAGATAAATTACACAAACACATAGACATGAAATATATATGTAAATATAACTAATTCAAGTGCCACTTCATCATAATAATGAGATCTAAAACATATACACATCAATAAGAAGAGAACAAGGCAAGAAATCGACCGAATCCGAAGTCTCGTTGTAGATTCACGGTTGGAATCGCCGGGTTGTCAATCCGCGTCCAAGCTCGGTCCGCAACTACGTCCGGGGTAGAGAGAGCTGTCACGACTCTCCAATGGACCCGTCTTCTTCGTGTCACGATCAGGTAGAGGTTGCAAACTTCCTCTTGCTCGATGGAGATGGCGGCTAGATCTCTCTTTGAAGCTCTTGGATGAAGGAGGAGGCCGAGAGGAAACTCCGGCTCAAGATTGGCGTGAAGAGCAAGCCCGGAGCACCTCTAGATGGTGGGCGGCGATGGAGGGGCGAAGTCGGACGAACTGGAGCAGAAAACGGCGGAATACGGCGGGCCGTTTTGACCTAAATCGCGAGCAGGGAATTTATAGGCGCTGGAATTAAACAGTGCGCACGGTCAGTGGCGCACGACCAGTGGTCGTGCGCACTAGAATTCGATGATCGTGCACTCTGCCTGGACGGAACCTGCAAAGACAGAAATTATGAAATAACATGTTCGCACGACCAGTGGCGCACGACCGGTGGTCGTGCGCACTGGAGTTGATGGTCGTGCGCATTACAGCAAACAGAACTCAGAAATTAAATGGTAAGTGCGCACGAGCAGTGGCGCACGACCGGTGGTCGTGCGCACTGGCGTTGGTGGTCGTGCGCACTGCACCAAACAGAACTCGTGAAAAAGGGTTAAGTGCACACGATCAGTGGCGCACGACCAGTGGTCGTGCGCAATAGAACCGGTGATCGTGCGCAGTGTTCCTGTGCATAATTGCACCGGGAACACCTGCACGACTCCCATTCCAGCACAACCACCAGTCTAGCCACTGAAGGTGGGACTTAACATCGCAAGAAAACTAATAACAAAGAAAGATACGAAATTACACCAAATAGGGCTTATAAGTGCACCTAGCATAGAATGACCAATATGAGCTAAAACAGGGCTAAAGTGCAGTGAAATGACTAAATAAACGGCCCAGATGAGTCCATAAAAGTGTATATGATCAGGACTCATCAATGTCCACCCACACTCCAAGCAACACTACTGTGCTGGGGGCCCCTACGTCCTCCCACGCACTAGTCAAAGACAAATCCCTGGGGTGGGGGCTCCCATGTCCACCTCACACACTAGTCCAAAACCACTGAGTTGGGGGCCCCTGCGTCCTCCCACACTCCAGTCCAAAACCACCGTGCTGGGGGCCCCTATGTCCACCCACACTCCAGTTCAAACCAAATCCTACGAGACTCGTTGGCAGCCTATGGGGTTTGACGCTCAAGGAAATTCTAGCATATAAAGAAGGAAGAAGGAGCATTATCATCTATGCTATAAGTAAAAGGCCATAAGGAGCATATGGCACCCTCCCTTTCTATAAGAAGTAAGCTACTCAAACTTGGAACAGGGGTAAAGCTCGACCCCAGAATACATTTACACCACTTTTCGGCTTGCCAACTACTAATCTCGCTAAGTTATCAAGGATTAACAAGGGAAATTCCCAGGGAATGTAGCTTCTACTTCCCCAAATCTATAGGGATTAAAATACGACATTCCCAGAGAATTTTAGCCCGCCAAAACCACGGAACTTGGCCAACAAAAGGAAAGGAATGCAAGATTTGAATTTTAGCCGAGTGAAACCACGTGTACATTACCAAATAAATGAGTTCAGCAAGCTTTTTACCGTATAACATATAGCCAAGGGCATCCCCAGCCCGTAAAACGAACGTAACTGACGACCTCGACCCTTCCCAAGGGAACGAAATCTCAAGCCTATAGCGCCGAAAATTTAATTTAGCATATGTCGGGGTGAATTTCTAGCGTTTAAATCCGGTGATATCATAAATGGGGCAATTTACCTAAGCATATACTAAGAAATTTTCTAGCGTATAAAGAGCGAAATTTCATAAACAAATCAAGCATTTAAACTAGGAGAAAACCATGGGGAGGACGTTAAATTTCATTACGCATCCAAGTCGAAGCTTACATGGAGCCGAGGAGAACCCAATAGGCTCCCAATATACATGATACCTAGCCACCATCTAACATGGGTCCCAAGGAAGACAACAAAAAACAAAACTCCAAACCCAAAAGGGGCAATCGGGCAAACCGAGCCAGCCAAGCCAACCAAGCAAACCAAAGGTCCCCCAAGCATCAAATTTCTGGAAGCATAAAGGAGCAGCTGCAACCCCCTATTTCTGGGAACAACAAAATAAGAGCAGCCGCAAACCAATCCCCCCAGGTCCCATGCCAAAACTTCTGGGAACAACAAAATAAGAGCAGTCGCAAACCAATCCCCCCAGGTCCCATGCCAAAACAAAGCAAGGAGCCACAAAAGAAACATCTCCCAGAACGAAAACAAAAAGGGGCAACTGAAGGTGCAGGGGAGGGAGGGCCTATACAAGGAATCCATCACAAAAATAGAGCAAAAAGAAAAACCAAGAAATTTCCACATCCAAACCAACGACAACTAGTATCGAACAAGGGGAGGAGGTGAAGGAGGGGGAGGAAGAGTTTCCTTACTTAGGGTTCCACCGGCGACACGCCGGGTCGCGATGAACATGCCAAGAGCCGAGTGATAGGCTAGCCCCGGCGACGAGGATGGATTCCAGCGACTCCAAGGCTCCCTCCGGCAGCTCCGGCGACGGAAGCGGCAGCGATCCGACAAACCCTATGCGCGCATCGCAGCAGAAACCAGGGAAGGAGAGGTATCGGGAATATGGGAGAGCTGGGGAGAGGGGTCGAGAATGATCCAGCAAGCATAAAGGGGGAGGGGTTTAGTATTAGGGAAATAGTTATGATAATAATAATAATAATAATAAGGTATATATGTATATATATATATCATATGCAGCTGTATATATACAATACATGGTTAAACCTACATGTGTCCACCCGCACACGAACACAAAGCCAAGAGTATCCCAATCCTTCACGCATATACGTGTGTATATATATATATCGTATTTATTGCATAACTCTTTATGCATATCTTTGCACCGTAATATAAATATAGTGTAACCGTATATATATATATATACATATACGTACACTTTATCGTACTAACGCCCCCATCTAGGGATAACTGGCCGGACGACGACGACGACGATGACTCCGAAAGGTAACGCCCTAAATTAATACCTCGGTTTCGGATAAATATATTTTTAAATTTCATGTGCCTTGTTAAAATAATCAAAAGAAAAATCTGGGGCGTTATAGTAGCCAACTTACCGAATTCTCGGATAGCAATTGCCTTGGTATCCCATTCTTTCATCAGGGATCTCAAGAACTTGTCATTCAATTCTCCGACGGTGAATTCCGGATCATAATTTCTTAGAGCGTTTACGATCTTGAAGAACTTTTCATAAGTGTCTGAGATGGAGTCTCTCGGATCTTGCTTAAATGCTTCATACTCTTGATTCAGCAAAGATCGTCGATCATCTCGCTCTTCTTCTGTACCTTCCATAAGAACCACTAGGGAATCCCACATTTCTTTTGCAGATTTGCAATGTATCAGATTTTGCAACATAGAATCATCCACTGCACCGGCAATGATGTTCTTGGCCTTTTTATCCAAAGCGACGAGAGCAATCTCATCCTTGGTCAATTCCAGCATTTTCTTGGCTATTTGAATATTAGAGTTTATTGAAGAAGGTTTCATGGGGACATGAGGGCCTTCTTCCACAATCTGAAAGATTCTTGGATCTGCAACTTCCATGAAGAATTTTTCTCTTTCTTTCCACATCGGAAAATTCTCTTTAGTGCAGACTGGCTGTTTGATGGAATCCTTAGATCTATCCATTTAGGACATACTTGCTCTTGCACCTAGATTTTATAGATCTTGTTCAAGGTGTTAACCTTTTATGAACAACCTCGCTTTAATACCAATTGAAAGTATCTAGTTGCGACCTAAATCACCTAGAGGGGGGTGAATAGGTGGTTTCTATAGCTTTTTGCGGAATTAAAAATATAAGAAGTAAAGCACACAGAAAATCAAAGAGCACAGATTTATAGTGGTTCCCCGTTCTTGGGTAGTCCACTTTGCACCTCACCTATCTAGCACGACTGGCTAGACTAGGCTACTTCACTTATCGGATTAAAAATAATCCTACAACTCAGAGTCAAACTCCTACAATCTCGAAGAACAAAATCTCCTACAAACTCGGAGAACAAACTCTCCTACAACTCAGAGCAAACCACTCCTACAACTCGGAATAGAATTCCTACAACTCGGAGACAAACCTCCTACAAAAATAATGAAGGGTTTTACAAAATATAACAAAACTTCAGATGAAGTTTTCTTCTTTCAGATCTTCAGACAAGTAGATCTCTTCTTCCAAAATAAATAATATCAGTCCTTGTAGAATGGAGGAAGAAGAAAGCTTGAAGTCGACTGGATCAGGAAGATATTTGAGAGATTCAGAAAATCTTGATCTTTGTCGACTGCCCTTGAGAAGAAGAACAACAATAAACCTTTTCTTTGACCTGTCAAATGCTCTTAGCAAAGAAGAGCAGCAGAAGTTCTTTCTGTCGGAGAGAGAGAAACCTGAGTGAGAAAAATAATGGCCGACAGTCAACTGAAAAGAGAGAAAATAATATTTTCGATCAATCTTGGACGGGGAGAATAGAAGAGAATAAATATCCTCTTTAATCAACAGCTGTACACCAGAGAAAGAATAGAATCTCCTCCAACGGCTAAGAGCAGATGCTTAAGGAAAAATTTCTTCAACGGCTATAAGCATTAATTAGGGAAGATTAATTCTCCAACAGCTGGAAGCAAGAATTAAGGAATAAAATAATTTCCAACGGCTGACTGCAATAATCAAGGGAAATTTTCCATTTAAAAAAAATACGCGGCTGAAAGAAATTTAAATATTTGAAACAGCGCCATGCAAATCGTCGGTCTGGGAAGATTTCATCGAACGGAACAGTGTTCGATGAAATTAAATAAATTAGTCGAACGGTGGTCGACGAAATCTGTTCAGCTATCAGCACACCTGAGATCAAATAATAACAGTGATCTAAGCAAACAACGCTCGACGAAATTATAACCAAACAGCGCTCGACGAAATGCTGAAAAAGCTGCGTTTGACGAATGTCTTCATCTAACAGCCAGCCAGTGAACGATGAAAAACATTTACTTAGTCGAACTGAGTTCGACGAATTTTCCATAATTCGTCGAACGGAAATTTCTTAAGATAATTTTCCTTTCTTCCAAATTTTCAATATCAGCAGCAGCTTCACATCCAAATCATTAGCTTCATATGACTCATCCTGAGCTCCCCCTTGGTCCCTGACCCTTAAGTGCATACCAAAAGAGAAATTACCCATGAATCAACACTTGGTCTTATACAATGAAGAGTTACATTGTTTAGGACTGCATTTGATGATCCATAGTAATTTGACATTGGTTTGTACTTAACAATTTAGAACCTGCAAACACATAACTGAAAATACCATCAAATACAAAATCAATTCATCTTAGTTTAAGGGATATTTCTTCAAATCAAGGTTAATATGGTTACAATACCCAACACTTAGCCTTGAGCTTTTCTCCACTCCCTTCACCCACTTCCATTTTATTGAGCACCAGTCCTCTTCTATTGGTTTGAGAATAAAAGGTGTCAATAATTGGAGCACTGATTTGGGCATGGAGAATTGAGCCACTAGGTTCTTTTCTTTGAGAAGCTTCTCCTCAAGGTCCTTGATGACCTTGTTCTTTTGGGAAATGGTGCTCAATTGGATAACTGTTATCCCCTTGAGTTGGCTTATTTCTTTACTCATCTGAGCCACCAAGGTAGATGACTCAGTGCAATCTTTCTTAGCCAACTTAAGGGAAGCAATTTCTTGAGCCTGCCTCTTGGCCAGCTTCTTGCTCTTTTTCAGAGCATCCAATAAGGCATCATACTTGTCAATCAATTGATTGACAGCCACTTCAGATTCTGAATCATTTTCATCAACTGATGAGCATGCTTCAGAGTCTGGTATTGACTCATACTCAGAAGAAGGGGGAAGAATATGTACCTTGTTAGGAATGTACTGACTATCTTTATCATCATCTATTATGGCCATCAAGCCATGATGTTCTCTTGCATCTTCATCCTCCTTTATATCACTGTCTGAATGTGATAGAGGGGCCCTGATGCACACCTTTGTAGCAGGAAAGTCCTCAACTTCCTCAGCTGCAAACAACCCAATATAGGCTTCTTCTTCTTCATCTGAGTCTGAGGATAAAGTCTCAGATTCACTCCAACTTTTGTCCTTCTTGGCTAGGATGGACTTTTCTCCCCTTCTACCCTTTTGGTGATAAGCTTTCTTATCACCCTTCTCCTTCCTCTTGACTAGACAGTCAGCAATGACATGCCCAGGATTACTGCAACAATAACAAATTACATTAGATGAAACATGTTTAACATGTTTAGAGTCATACCCTTACCCCTTGGGGTGCTGCTTGTCTGATCTATTCAGATCCTTCCTGGAATGTGAGGAGGAGGAGGGCTTGTTCTTCCACTCCTTCCTCCTCATCATCTTCTTGAAGCGCCTTGAGAAGGCAACAAACTCCTCATCAGAAGAGTTGCTATCAGATGAGATGGACTCAGAATTTTCTGAGCTAGCAGCCCTTCTTAGAGGTGTAGGCATCCTTGCCATGCTATTCTTGGATCCCTCAGCCTTGAGGGACACAGTCCTCTCCCTTGCATGGGGCCTGGAGGATGTCTCCTCCTCCTTCCAAGCAGATAGCTGCATCTCATATGAGAGCAGCTTTCCAAATAGAGTATGGGGAGGAATCTCACCCAACTTTGCCACCTCCCTGATGGCACAGTTCTTGGTATCCTAGTTTCTAGTTAGAGATCTTAAGAATTTATCATTCAGCTCATAATGAGTGAAGGCCCTTTCATAGGTCCTCAACTCATTCACTATCCTGAAGAATCTTTCATAGCAATCAGCTATGCATTCCAGGCTTTGTAGCCTGAAGGCTTCATATTCCTGATTGAGGAGGGATTTTCTATCATCCCTCACCTCTTCAGTCCCTTCCATGTACACTATCAGTGTATCCCATATTTCCTTAGCAGTCTCATAATATTCCAAGTTCTGGAATGTTGAATCTTCAATAGCATTGACTATAATGTTTTGAGCTCTTTTATCCATTGTTGCCAATGCTATCTCATCCCTTGTCATTTCAGTGTATGACTTGTCGACCTACCTGGTAGGATCAATGGTGGGGGGCTTTGTGATAAGAAAGGGTCCCTCCAGAACAGTGATATAAATCCTAGGGTCTGAGAACTCCTTGAAAAGCCTAACCCTTTGCTTCCAAATGCCAAAGGTTTCCTTTTTGCATATAGGAAGCTTCATAAACCCCATCTCCTTCTGAACTCCATTGGTAGCCATTGGATTCAGATCTGACAATACCTTTGTAGGAACTGAACAGACTGTTAAGTCCTTTTTGACCAACCCCCCTCTGATACCACTTGAAAGTTTATAGGTATGTAGTCTAATTCACCTAGAGGGGGGGGGGGGGGGGGGTGAATAGGTCTCTTTTGTTTTATACTTAATTACTTTCCTATTACATAAAATTATAAGCACACACAGAAAACACATGTGTTTATAGTGGTTCCCCAAGACAGCGTGTCTATGGTTTGTCCACTTTCCCTCTACACCTTTCTAACAGTGTGTTAGACAAGGCCAACTCCTCCAATCTCAGCTCCTTGAGCTTACAACTCAGATCCCTCGGGATCTCTCAGGCTTGCTCAGGGCCCTACCTCAGGCCAACCAGCCATACCACTCAGAGTGCTCCCACTTCTACAGCTCATAGATCCCCTTGACCTCCTACCTCAGGCCTATCAAGAAGCCCTACTTCTCAGGAAACTTGCCCTACAGCTCAGTCAAAACAGCCCTACAACCTCAGGACTAGCAGCACTACAGCTCAGGTTCAACAACCCTACACACATAGGCATTGTGCCTTACAAGCTCAGAACAATATAGTTCCTACATTGAATAAATGTTAAGCTTACAACATTATACAACACTGGAATGATGTCTTCTGTTGTTCCTGCACAGCTGGTGCTTCCTTGAAACTTGGCTGACTGCAAACTTCAGTCCTTGCTTCTATGTGATCCTTCTCTTTAGTTGAGGAGAATGGATCTCCTTTCTCTTCTGAGTAGAAGAGATATCTTCTCTCCTTATGTCTTTTTGCTGGTTTAGTAAGCAGCGGGAGGAGAGAGCTTGAAAGTCATCAATGGAACAGTGATAAGAGCTTTCTTCTTTTCAGCACATCAGCAGCCCCTGTGAAAGTGCCATAACATGTTCTTTTATACTCCATGTGTCTTCAACGGCTCTTAGAAAGGCCCCTGACACATTGGATGAGGATATAATGCATTATCTCTCCTTTATAGCTGTTTGCGCCAAAAGCAAGTCGCGTCGCTGTCTTCTTCTAGATTTGAATCTATCTCAGCGGTTGGGCTGAGACAACTTTCTATCTCAGCGGTTGAACTGCTTTCGTCTCAGCGGATCCACTGAGATAGTTTCTCTTCTCAGCGGATTTTGTCTATCTGCAGCTCAGTAGAGGCAGATCACTTCTCAGCGGCTCCTGGTCTCGTCTCAGGGTTCCGCTGAGACAATGACTCCTTCTCAGCGACTTTGACAGCAAACCTCTGAACTTATTCCAATGTTTAGAATATCATAACCCTGCATGTTCCTGATGCAAAGTAGGGTTTATCAAATACAATATGTACTTAGCATTGCGAGTGATGCCTATTCAAATCAAGGGAACATTGATGGCAATATTCCCAACAACCCCTAATTCAAGTACTCTTCTTTTTGCCAAAGCTTTCTACCGCTTTCCCTTAGCCAATTTATTGTATTTAGATTTAAATAAAAAAATAATTTGAGAGCATAATTAGTAACTTGTATCATTTCCTTCACATTTCTTTAAAACAAAGGTTCTTATAATTTCGATATAATCTCATTTACTAATGATTGCAATTTTGCTTGCTATTTGGTTAATCAAGAAGTCTTTTGGCTAAGACATTTCTCTCTAATTAAATCATTTGCATAATTTAGAACTTAACCATTTATACTCCAGATTTTTATTTTTCAGTCTCTTATGATTAAATAAAACGATAGCCAAAAATTAGAACTTATGTTAAATCCATATGGATCTCTCTTACTTTTGCTCTGGAATAGCAAAAGCTTAAGTATGGGGTATTTGATGAGTAATAAAATATACGTAATTTTAGTATAGTTATTAGTATAGTTTTAATTAATATTGTGAATTTTCTATGTAAATTAATGAATAAATTGCTTGTTTCTATTATTTCCTTACTAACTTAGTTTTTTTTTGCTTTTGTTGATTTTCATAATTTTTCTTAGGTCACGCCCTCGGTCCCGCCCGTGACCAAGGTCGTGCAAATTTAAAGAGCAATCTTGATGGTTCCGGCCAAATTCAGAGTATTTTCGATGAAATGATCAAGTCACGCCCGTGACATGTCATGCCCGTGTCCAAGTCACGCCCGTGACCAAGTCACGCACGTGTTCCTCAGATCCTTCC
This sequence comes from Dactylorhiza incarnata, assembly GCA_033032865.1. Taxonomy (NCBI): domain Eukaryota; kingdom Viridiplantae; phylum Streptophyta; class Magnoliopsida; order Asparagales; family Orchidaceae; genus Dactylorhiza; species Dactylorhiza incarnata. Next base: position 25,908,077 of record JAWHQI010000005.1, read on the forward strand.
AGAATCCAGCATACACGCCAGCCGTCACGTCCTAGTTGAACCTGACGTCTACCGCCCAAAGTTACGCCCGTGACACCACAAGTCATGGCTGTGTGCAGCCATATATCACGACAAATGCTTCCAGAAGGCAGCTGAGCCTATCTTCCCAACACGCCCCGGCGTCATGCCCGTCGGCCACGTCCGTGACTCAGGGCGTGTAATTTTAAAATTTTCCCTATAAGGGGCTTGACTGAAGCATTTCCATCCAGATTTTGAGAGTGTTTTAGTGTTTTTAAATTGTTTTGAGTGTATGTGTGTTCTTTTGTACATTTAAGTTTTATTTCTTTTGAAATTTTCACTTTCGTAGTCTAGTTGCAATGTTTTTTTTGAAAATAAAATAATTTGTTTTCTCATTTGGACCGTCTTTCTATTATGTCAAGAGTGTGTGAGTATATGAGATTAATTTTTACGCTTTCTTTTAATTTTAAGTAGAGTGCCTGTGTGTATGAGAATAGCTTTTTTGCTTTCTTTTATTTCAGTTTTTAATTTCAAAGAAGAGTGTGTGAGTGTATGAGATCAATTTTTTCACTTTCTTTCATTTTATTGTTGAGTGCGTGTGTGTATGAGATAGTATTTTCCTTTTTTGTAACTTAGCTTTATTTCAAATCTTATTACCACCCACATCCCGTATGGGAGGCTAAGTACTTTTTAGCGCTTGATTAAGATGGTTGGGACGGATACTATTTCTGTATTTTATAAGTCTGTTAATTTTCTTTGTTAAACGCACTTATATCCGCTTAAAATATTAACATGTATTTTCTTTTTACTAACGCCGTCCCCATTCCAATGAGTGGCTAATTTCCTTTAGTGCACGATGTCGAAGAGCATTGGGATAAATAAATGGTTTTCTAAGAATAAAATATCTCTTTCTAAAATCAATTAACGAGCTTAAGGTTTACCCGAGAAAAACGTTGAGTGAGACCATATCGATGTATGGTTCTCATTTCTGTTTCCTTACACTAGTTAGCCGAGAGGCTCATGTGTATGGATTGATCGCTCACGGGTAAAAAGAAGTGTGCTCTACCCTCGAGAGAGGATGAGGTAAGTCTCCCGAATTGGAATAAAAACCCAATAGAGGGGTTCACAACATAAAGCAGTATTAAGGAGATTCGATTAAAGAAGGAGAGTTCGGTCGAATATTCTTAATCTCAGGTGGGCATACCCTCGAGAGAGGTGCGTTCATACTTATGGAACCTACACGGCTAAGCCGTTCTAATGTTTTGAAAAATCTGATCTTTTACTTCTAAAAAAGCTATTTTCCTCTCAAGATAATTCGACATCGGGCGCTATCTTCATCGTCATTAAAACTCTAGTTATACGTATATTATCGCTCTCTAAATATTATAAATCAAATCAAAATATTACTCCGATAAAATAATAGTTCATTCCTTATAAGTAGAAGTAATCAACGAGACCCAGAACTAAATACGACCTTGATATTTTCTATTAAATATCCTATACTATTAGCGATAAGGTATACTTGCCTTCATCGATTTTAGTTTGGATCAATTTCCAAAAGCTTTAAAAAGAAAGTCCAAAGAAAAATCATCATCTTAACTTAACTGAATTTAAGCTTTTCTTGACTTGGTCTTGGCACTCTAAGTTGAGTGTGACATCCTAAGACATCTAATGACCAGATTACCCTTACTATACAATGTGGGTAATAAACCTAAGATGTAAAATCACTTATAGTTAATTTGTTAAGTTAAATCAAAAGGGGTTTTTCACAACAGATATATATCCAGGTGGTTGTTCCATGAAGATGTCTTTGTCAATCTCGCCGTAAAGGAAAGCATTCTTCACGTCGAATTGCCATATCTTCCACCCTTGGCAAGCTGTTAATGCGATCACCACCAGAACTGAAGTCATATTGGCAACAAGGCTGAATGTTTCTTCATAATACTCCCCATACTTCTGAGAAAACCCTCGAGCTACAAGGCGAGCCTTGTATCGCTCGATGATGCCATCAGCCTTCTTCTCCAGCTTGAAAACCCACTTGCAAGTCACATGAGTAACACCCTCAACCTTAGGCACCAAGTCCGAAGTCTCATTCTTCTTGAGGGTAGCCATCTCTTCATCCATGACATCTTCTCACTCCTTGATTCCACCGATATTTTAAAAACAAGATAGCTCTCTCTCATCTAGGGGACCTACAAAGAAACATGAGATGAAGCTCACCAAGTTCTCCCTGTATACCGATCAGGTGGAATGTTAGTCCTCTTGAACCTCCTCAAAGCTTTAATTTGATCCTCCTCTTCAGCTACCTATTCTGGACTAGCTCTCCTTTTAGGCATTCTTGGAGAATTGCTCCTCCTGCTTCTAGAAACAGAAGCACCTGACCCAGAGCTAGAATCAATTGGAGCACCTGGAGAAACATGCAACTCCACTAGAACTTCCTTAGTATTTTCTCCGTATCCTCCGTCTGACCTGCTTTCTTGTAACTCCAAAGAAGAGCTACCCTGGTATGATGTTAGCTCATCAAATACCATATACTTTGAGACTACAACTCTACGTGTCTTAGGATTCACGCATCTCCAGCCCTTCTTTCGGTCATCATAACCAACGAACACTAGCTTCCTTGCTTTTGTATCTAGCTTCGTTCAAAGAGCATCTGGAGCATGCACGTAGCAGGTAGATCTGAATACTCGAAGGTGTTCCACCGTAGGTTTTTTCTTGAACATCAACTCATGAGGGGTCTTCATGTTGATGGGACTAAGAGGCATCTGATTGATGACATAAGTTGCACAAGAAATTCCCTCTGCCCAGAAAGACTTCAAGATACTCTTGGCATGAAGCCATCATTTGCAGGTCACCGTCAGATGATAGATCTTCCGCTCTGCAACTCCATTTTGTTGTGGAGTGTGAGCACAAGAAAGCTCTCTCCGGATGCCATGTTTCCTGCAGAAGTTGAAGAACGCATTTGAGGTGAACTCTCCTCCATTGTCAGTTCTGAACTTCTTGATTCGCAGGTTAAGCTGACCCTCCACAAGCTCCTTGAACTCCACAAACTTTTCAAAGGCTTCTGACTTCTCCTTTAAAAAATATACCCAAGTATATCTAGTGAAATCATCAATCAGGATTAACATATACCTCCTACCTCCAAGACTAACAGTTGCAGTAGGTCCAAACAGATCACCATGAATACATTCCAATGGTGCTTTGCATCTGCTTTGTGATTTTTTGAATTGAAGGCGATGAGACTTACCACATTGACAACCTGCACAAACATGACCTTCACCGAAAGATGACAAGCTAGACAGACCTCTCATAAGGCCTCTTCCTGCCATAGCCTTCAGCTTATCCATTCCAACATGTCCAAGTCTTTCATGCCAGATAGCGGCGCTGTCATAACTCCTCATCTTATCAACATAGGAACTTGTAGATAACACAAACAAGTCCTTCACCCATCTTCCAACATGAGTGACGTATGCCTTCACACCTGACATATTCTGAAGAAACTTCACTTATGTTGGACCAAACAGAACGTGATAGCTAGCATCAACAGTGTTGGTAACCAAGAAGAGGTTTTTATTCATACCCGACACATGATAGACACTTCTCAATGTAAGTGGACCTCTATCACCGTTCAAAAAAACTACACCCTCCTTCTCAACTGCATGTATAGTATCATCAGTAGTAATGATAGCATCATTACCTGAGTATGCTTGCATAGAAGAAAACTTTGACTCATCTCCGGTGAGGTGATGACCACACAATGAGACCACAATCCAATCATCTTGATAGTTGATAGAAGCCAAAGCCGGAACACAAGTGCCCGTCATAAAAGCACCATCATTTCACCTATCTCCTGCATTGGAAGCAACCTCTTCTTTTCCTGCAGCATGCCCTGGCCGAAGATTGACTCTACAATCTCTCTTGAAATGACCAAGCTGATTGCACTTGTAGCACCTTGGTCCTTCCTTCTTCTTTCCATCACGCTTAGGAGCATTGCTCCTCTCCTGTTGATATGAAGTTGAAGGTCCATCACTAACAGATGACTTCTTCTTCTTGTCCCATATCTTCTTCTTACCAGAAAAGAGAACCTCACTTTCTCCTCCAGAGATAGAAATTCCAGCCATTTGCTTTGCCAAGCTCTCTTGCGAAGCAAGTAAGTTTTCCAGCTCTAGCAACTATGGCTGATTGGCCCAACATTGCACCAAAGTGACAAAGGCCACATAGTCCCTCCGCAAGCCGTGGATTATGTGCCTCTTCAACCTTGCTTCTAAAAAAGAGGTTCATCCAGGTCCAATGCTGATATCTCCGCACATAGGTTCTTCATTTTTTTGAAGAAGATGAAATGGACAAATCTCCTTGAGTTGCTTTCGCCAACTCATTTTCAAGAAACTGTAGCCGAGCTACGTTCTTCTTGTTTAACAAGCCATCCAAGGCTGTCCAAATCTCTGCAGCTGGTTGACATCCAATTATGTGGTCAAACAGCTCCGGAATGATAGCACGCTTGAGAGTGAACTATGCCTTAACATTTGTTCTCTTTCGAGCCTTCACTTGCTCAGCATTCCCTTCAGCATTTAAAACTGCTTGCCTATTATCTCCTCCGACTACCTCACATAAATCTTTGCCAAGAAGATAGCTCTCCATGCACGACTTCCACTTCTTGAAGTTAGTCCGCGTGAGGAGCTCAATACAAAGACCTCTTGTATATCCTCCTTCCACTGCTATCACACTAGTTAATATTAACTTTCAGAGACTCAAGCAAGATTCCGTGGCTGATCACTGCTTGGAATCTACCTCTGATACCATGTTATAATTTCGGAGTAGGATCAAAGACAATACAGTGGAGGACTTCAATTCAATTTCAAATCAAGTAACCAGTGACAATGAAGGACAAGAAGATCTTTATTGACTATCTTATTACAATGCGTTGCATACATGGCGAGACATTATTTATAAGAGAAACTTAGATAAGAAGAACAAGCAACAAAAAAACAAGCTTGTTGCGGAAATGATTTATCTTAACCCCTAGAAATGAGTTCTCAGAGTGAAAATTTAGTTTAAGTAAATATACGTCGAATAGTAATCGACGCAACGTCGAAGTGTAGTCGACGTATCTCTCAAAATGAGTCGAAGTAACTCTAAACAGATTTCGACGTAACCTTAATCGACGTAACTCTGATTTCTAATCGACGCACTCAGTAAAGTCGACGCACCTCTGTCTACGCTCCTTCCATATTTTCTTGTCTCCGTCTAGCCAGGCTGAAATCGACGCTTACGTCGAATAGTAATCAACGCACGTCGATTTCTGTGATAGATTCAAAAGCACGCCAGATCTCTTTCCTTCTTTCTGTAGATCTGAATTTTATGGAATTATATTATTCTTTTTTAGCCGTTCTGAATCATTCTTTCCTTCTAAATGATTCTTGGCTAATTTGATTAAGATTATTATGGACATTATTTGAAAATAGAATGATCTCTTTCCGTCTACAGATATAATGATTATGGAAACTTTTCACTCTTACTATTTCTCTGACTGCTAATTGATTATTCTCCTATAGCAATATTTTGAATAAACAGAGCTATAAATACACAAGGAGGTCGGCAAAGAGAAACAACAAGTGATCCACTCCATCCATTTGAAAAAGAGGAAAAACTCCCAAGTGAAAAGTGAGAAAGCTGAGAAAAGTGAAAGAGTGCTGCAGCAAAGAAAAAGCCTTCTTCTTCTCCTCCTTCTGAAGCCATACTGCTGCCTTTTCTGAAAGCTCTCACTGAAAGAGAGAAAGGCCTACAATCTCCTTCTCACTATAGAAGAGAGATTTCATTCACTACACTTGTGCTTCTAATCTTCTTGCTAGGAAGAAGATTCTTTCTTGCTTCTATTGTTTTTCTTCTACTTCTTCTTCTCATTCTTATTTCATTTTCAAATTGTGTAAAAGAGTTTTTAGAATCTCTCTTCAAAAAAAATTCAGCTGTAGTGGTTCTAAGAGTCTCCTTATCAAAAGACTCAGGATGGTTCTAAGAGTCTCCTTATCAAAAGACTCAATGCAAGATAGTGAATTCCTACAAAGGGGGTAGAAGAGTGGACTACCCAAAGTTTGGGGAACCACTATATTTCTTTGTGTTGTGCTGTGTCTTTCTTTCTGCTATTTCTTTCTTTACTTGCTTAATTCTTGTTGGTGTGTAGGAAGCTTAAATCTGTGAACATTACACATATATATATATATTTATTAACTTCGCACAAAATATTTTTAAATCTCTATTCACCCCCCTCTAGAGAATTCTAGTGAGGTTAACTGTGCACTTTCAATTGGTATCAGAGCCAGGTTGATCAAAAAGGGGTAACTCCTTGATCAAAAAGATCCTACCTCATATATATATATTTCAATAAAATTTCATGGCACAAATCAAAGATTATGCTTCCACCAGACCACCAGTTTGCAACCTTGAAAAGTTTGCACTCTGGAAAACAAGAATTAGGATCTATATGAATTCTATTGATGAAGAATTGTTTAATGTTATTTTGACAGGTCCTCCCAAGCCTTATAGAAAGGACTCAAGTGGTAAAGTGACTCAAGCACTTGTCCCAAGGGCTGAGTGGACAGTTGATGAGAAGAAGGCAGGAACAAGTGATGCAAAAGCTGTGAACATTCTTGTCTCAACCCTCTCATATGAAATCTTTCAAAAGGTTGTTGACTGTGGATCAGCCAAAGAAATCTGGGAGGCTCTTACAAAGATAGTAGAAGGAAGTGCTGATGAAAGGAAAGATAGAAAGGCTCTATTGATCTCCCAATATGAGAACTTTCAAAAGAAGCATGAAGAAAGCATATCTGAGATGTATGACAGATTCAGTCTGATCATCAATCAATTAAGGAGCTTGGATAGAGAGATCTCTCTCACAAAGATCAATGACAAATTATTAATGAGCCTCCCAAGTTCATGGGACTCAAGAATATGGGCAATAAGAGATACTAGAGGACACAAGGAAATCTCAACAGATGCCCTCTTAGGAAAACTCAAATCCTATGAGCAACTACTGAAAACCAGAGAAGAGAAGGAAAGAAGGGAAAACACTCCAACCTCCTCAAAAGATAGAAACATTGCATTAAAAGCAACAGAAGAGGAAACCCCTATTCCTGAAGAAGAATTATTCAGCCTCCTGGCCAGAAGATTCAAGAAATGGGTCAGGAAAGGTGGGTCTAGAAGGAGAGAGTCAAAACCAAGGTATGATAAGACTCCTACTAAAGAAATTATTTGCTACTCCTGCAGGAAAACTGGACATATTGCTCCAGAATGTCCAAAAAATGCTGAGAAAAAGAAAAATCTGAAAAAGGAAGATCTCAAGAGGAAGGAGAAGAAGAAAGAAAGAGGCTTCATTGCGGAAGCTTGGAGTGAAACAGACTCTGAAGACAGCACCTCATCTAAAAGTGACAATGAAGAGTCTAAGCAAGAAGACCTATGCTTAATGGCTCTTGGAAGCTCAGAAAAAGAATGTGTTGCTGAATCATGGAGTGAAACAGGTTCAGAAGGAAGCATCTCTTCTGAAGATGAAAAAGAAGATAGCCTTATTCTCATAGAGGAATCTGAGGTTAAGGATGAGGTAAGAATTTTTGATGAAATAGATTTTCTATGTGATGATTTCAAAAATGATTTTAAAGGACTCTGTTTAGATCAACTAAAAGCTAAACAAGAGATTAAGGATCTAAAAGAACAAATCAATATGAGAAAAATAAAGGATACATGTTCAAAAAATTATGAACTAAGGTGTGAAATATATAAAACAGAAAAGGAAATACAAAGTGCTAAATAGAAAATCAACTCCTTAAGAATAAGGTTTCCCAGGCAAAAGCTTTTGAAGAATCTTTAAAAGTCAGAAGCCAAACACTTAAAGAAATCACTGAAAAACAAACAATCAGACATAAGAATCTGGGGCTAGGGGCTGATCCTTCAACCAGTTCAATACCATCTACCAAACCTGCTTGGATGAGCCCTGTTAAATTTACTAAACCCATAAAATCAACAAACTTAGAAGAAGACTCACATAATAAAGAAGAAGACTTCACCTTCAAGGAGATAGACCATTTTGATGAAACATCATACTATTCAGATGAAGACTCTCAAACTCCTTCTAAGAAGGCTACTAGGCCAAAAGAAACAATTCATAAAGAAATAAATCTCCAACCAGAAAAAAGGGAAAAATAAAATCTGTGAAGACACAATTGCGTCGACTTCATATCGACGTATGAATGATAGTACGTCGAATTCTACTCGATGCAATCTCTCAGATGCTTCGACCTCAAATCGACGCATGAATAAAATTACGTCGACTTACAATCGATGCAACTACTTCCATGCATCGATTCCAGATCAACGCAATCTAGATAAAGCGCCGAATACATATCGACGCAACTCTTAGCATACGTCGAATAGATATCGACGCATAAAACCTCAGAACAACTTAAATACAGGACATATCTATCCTTCAAAAATTTTCTATCTTAAACCCCATTCAGGACCCATTCATCCTGATCAAAATCTCTATCCTAATCAAAACTTTTATCCTAATCAAAATTTCTATCCTAATCAAAACTTTTATCCTAATCAACAACTCTATCCTAATCAACATCTATATCCCTCTCTAAACTCAAATTCCCATAATCTAAAGACAATCAGGTGTTATATCTGTAATAAAACTGGCCACATTGCCAAACAATGTTGGCACAATCAATCCAATTGTCTATAAAATTAGTCCAAGGCTGACTTAGAAAACCTTAGGATTAGGAAGAAATAATCTCTCAAGAAAAACTTAGAATTTTCAAGACAAAATAAAAGTCACGTCGATTTCTAAATCGACGCATCGTCGATAGGAAACCCTAACATCTCAATTCAGACTGTACCGACGCATACATCGACTTCCACTCGACGCAACGTCAACTTCATGAAAAACAGCGGCAATACTAAAATATTTTCGGTCACATCTACTGTAGTACCGAATAAACCTCGATTTGTGTCTCGTCTCGACGTTTCACCTGACTTAAATAAACTCTTCAGTTAGAAATCTGCACACTCTCTACATCTCTCATCCTTCTCACTTCTCAGTCCAGCCATCACTTCCTCTCTCTCTCACTGACCAAAATGGCTCCCAAGATCAACTCTGGTTTTGATATTGATCTTGACTCTTTCCAAGCCGCCGCCGAAAACTACAAGAGCATCATAGCTCTTTTCACTGAAGACGGTCTAAACAAACTCATTTCAACAAGATGCAAACTCATGGAAATAGAACTCACTGAGTTGATGAATCATGTTCAGATATCTGAACAAGGAGAGATTACAGGAACAATCCATGAAACACCTGTCTCAATCTCTGCAGAACATCTTAGGCATACCTTTGATCTTCCATCAGATACACACCAACACTATCCTTGTTCAAATCAGAGGAAAAGCAAATTATCTTCTAAGAGTGGCTAAATGAATCTCCATCATCATTCCCTTATCAGGTAATGAACCTGTGGAACTCACTCCTGAGGAAATCAAAAACTTATTAATCACCATGAAATTCTCTAGAGATAGGCCAATCAACCTAAAGAAAATAGACTTCTCTGATGAATATAGGCTCTTGGCAGACATAGTAGGAAAAATACTACTATGCAAAATCTCTGCCCATGATGCAGTGCCCAAGCAGCAATTGAACATTATGGGGGCCCTTGTGCTGAAAAAGAAGATAGACTGGGGCAGCTGCTTACTGAAGATGATAGGCCACAATTCTTACAAAGAGAATGCCTACACGAGGATCATGAGTTAGGTACTCCTTCACTCCTTCCCTGACCTATATAGGTCAAAAGGAATTTCCATTCCTCCTGGAAAAAGGATGTCCATAGCCCTCTTCTCAAAATGGACCAGGCAAATCCCCAAGCCTGGTTCCATTCCTGAAAGGACTCCCTCTCCTCCTAATTCTCCTGTGCAACCATTTTCACCTCCTCCTCAACATACAGACATCTCTTCCCTACCAACATCATCCACACCAATAGTCTCCACTACTCTCACACCTCCTACCTTAACTACATCTTCACATACACCAATTCAATCACCACCTCTTCCTCCTCCTACTATCACATCCTCTCTACCTACATCATCTCACATACCTCATATATCAACAATCACTTCTCCACCTTTATCCCTTCCACCATTATCTCCTTCACCAACACACCCTGAACCATCTTCATCCACTGAAACTCTCATCACTCAGTGTATCCAGTCAGCAGCCCAAAGATTTCAAGAAATGCTGGATGGACACTGCCTTCAAATTCACTCCTCTATCAGGCACATGCAAATCTAGTTGGATGGGGTAAATGCCTCTGTGCAAGTACTCAAAACCTCTGTGTCTTCATTTAAGGTTACTAAATCATTCTTAACCTCCTTGGCTAAGAAGGTCAAGAAGGGGGAGAAGTTAGATGAAGAACAACTCTCCAGTCACAAATCTCACTCACACAAATCCTCTCCAACTTCAAAATCTGATAGTCTTGCTCTGCTTAAGACCATTGGGAATGAAATTGTACCTGAGATACATACTACAGAACAGCTAACAGATGTACTTTCTATAGCAAGAGAAGCTGAACAACAAGTAGTTTTCTTTCAAGGGGAGGCAAGTAGAGTAGAGAAATAAGTTGAAAAGGAAGCTGAGGCTGAAGGTTTGGCTGAAAGTGAAAAAGAAAAAGAAGCTGAAGAAAGTATAAAGGAAGTTCTATCTCAGGGGGAGCAGATTGCATTGACTCAGGGGGAGCTGAATGAACATCTTGCTACTGAGAAGGAACAACTCACCTCTATAAAAAGACCTGTTCTCCCTTTAGTATTCTCTAGGAAGAGAAAACTCGTCCTACTCCTCCTGAATGATATGTTGAACAATTTTGAGCAGAGCTCTATTTTTAATGCTTAAGTACTGCTTGATCTGTACAAAAAGTCTGTTATATGATTTCTTTTTCCATTATCTTCTGATTACTTAATATATCTCTTTTCTATAAATATGCTTTGATGTGTTAATTAAAAGCTGATAAAATTTGTCTCTGAATAGGGTTAAGACAAATAGGGGAGATTGTTGGAGAAATGATTTATCTTAACCCCTAGAAATGAGTTCTCAAAGTGAAAAATTAGTTTAAGTAAATATGCGTCGAATAGTAATCGACGCAACGTCGAAGTGTAGTCGACGTATCTCTCAAAATGAGTCAAAGTAACTCTAAACAGATTTCGACGTAACCTTAATCGACGTAACTCTGATTTCTAATCGACGCACTCAGTAAAGTCGACGCACCTCTGTCGACGCTCCTTCCATATTTTCTTCTCGACGTCTAGCCAGTCTAAAATCGATGCTTACGTAGAATAGTAATCGACGCACGTTGATTTCTGTGACAGATTCAAAAACATGCCAGATCTCTTTCCTTCTCTCTGTAGATCTGAATTTTATGGAATTATATTATTCTTTTCTAGCCGTTCTGAATCAGTCTTTCCTTCTAAATGATTCTTGGCTAATTGATTAAGATTATTATGGACATTATTTGAAAATTTAATAATCTCTTTCCGTCTACAGATATAATGTTTATGGAAACTTTTCACTCTTACTATTTCTCTGACTGCTAATTAATTATTCTCCTATAGCAATATTTTGAATAAACAGAGCTATAAATACACAAGGAGCTCAGCAAAGAGAAACAACAAGTGATCCACTCCATCTATTTGAAAAAGAGGAAAAGCTCCCAAGTGAAAAGTGAGAAAGCTGAGAAAAGTGAAAGAGTGTTGCAGCAAAGAAAAAGCCTTCTTCTTCTCCTCCTTCTGAAGCCATACTGCTGCCTTTTCTGAAAGCTCTCACTGAAAGAGAGAAAGGCTTACAGTCTCCTTCTCACTATAGAAGAGAGATTTCATTCACTATACTTGTGCTTCTAATCTTCTTGCTAGAAAAAAGATTCTTTCTTGCTTCAATTGTTCTTCTTCTACTTCTTCTCATTCTTATTTCATTTTCAAATTGTGTAAAAGAGTTTTTAGAATCTCTCTTCAAAAAAAATTCAGTTGTAGTGGTTCTAAGAGTCTCCTTATCAAAAGACTCAGGCTGGTTCTGAGAGTCTCCTTATCAAAAGACTCAGTGCAAGATAGTGAATTCCTACCAAGGGGGTAGAAGAGTAGACTACCCAAAGTTTGGGGAACCACTATATTTCTTTATGTTGTGTTGTGTCTTTCTTTCTTTACTTGCTTAATTCTTATTGGTGTGTGGGAATCTTAAATCTGTGAACATTACACATATATATATTTATTAACTTTGCACAAAATATTTTTAAATCTCTATTCACCCCCCCCTCTAGAGAATTCTAGTGAGGTTAACTGTGCACTTTCAAAGCTTCTAGCGACTAGAATATCTGAGACCGCACAGACCGCTCGAACACAGCAAGATCGCACGGCTTCTCTGAGACCGCACGAATAGAACAGGTCGCTGACCTGTAATCTGCCAGAATGCCAATCACAGACTGCACGAACTGCTCCTTATTGAACTGCTGAAAACAACACCCTGTTTGCACATATTGATCACTAGACCACACGGTCACTAGATCACAGAAGTAACCCACGAACAGAATAGAAGAATTGCTCACTGCTGCAAGACCGCAACAATAGACCGCCTGACCACTGAACGTCGCCTGATCAACTGAGTCTGTTGCAAACAGATCAAGAACTACAAACCGCAGATCGCCAAGACGAGACCGCTGTCGAGCTGGTTATTCAAAGCTGGAAAGATAGGAAGAAAGCTAAAGGAGAATGTTGGCCGTCTAACCTGCGAACACAACAAACCGGTCAACAAACTTCAGACCGCGCGACCTCAAAAATGAGACCGGCATAATCAATCCAAACTTTAGTTCTTACAGTTCTTGCATATGAATGGCTTGCCCTGCACATCTATTTATAGGCAAATGAACGAATGTCATCACCGCCCATAAGAGATACAGACACCTCCCTTATTAGGACGCGCGGTCACCAGAACCAGACTGCGCGCTCTCAACAAGACCAAAACTAACTTGAGCAATAAATGGACCAACCAAGACATATCGCTAGAACAAATACTTACAGACTGCCTGGCTAATATAAGAATAGGTCTGCACGAGCATAATGGACCAACCAATGCTAACTGCCAGAATGAACTCATGCAAACTGCCCGGTTAAACTACCAGACTGCCCGGACTCTGCGAGTGCTTGAGCACTCCTGGCAAATAGAAGCTGTCCGCCAATACTGAGCTCGCGCAAAACGCACGAGCTCACGGTCTCTAAAAGGCAGATCGCCCGGACTCCCACTTGTACTTCAAAATTCAATAATATTGACGCTTCTGTCAATGAGATAAGAAGGGAGCTATCCAATGAAGCTGCAGATCTAAGAACTAAAATGAAGAATTTATAAGAGAGTGAACAACTAGCAATTACTCACCAGGGTATAGTTGAGGTACTAGATAATCAAGGCATGATATGCAACAACATAGAGAAAACCTATATAGCAACTAACAGATGGGTGAATGAGCACAAAACAACCCTCCAAGAATCACTAGATAATCACAATGAGGAACTAGACAGTCAACTTCTTGAGACAAAGAATCATCTGGAAAAGGGAATTCACATGCTTAAGGATAAGATTCTTAATCTGCAGTGGAACATCAAAGGGAAATATCAGAAGAAGTCATAAAGGGGGAGAGATTAATGATAAAGGCTAGCGGTGAGCATGCCATTTGGACCTCCAATACCATCAGAGAAGCAATCAATCTTCCTCCCCTGAACAATGATTATCCTGTTGAGCAACCTGATGGTACTCCTTTTACTATTGTTGATCAGAGCAAAGAAAATGAGATATCAGAGGAAGATGAAGTAAAGCTAAGAAAGAAAAGATTCATAGAAGAAATGGAGAAGATGGATAACTATGAGAAGTGGAGTCCCATGTCCAGAGCAATTGTAACATCCCCCAAACAACTAGACCCCTATAATGGATTTGTCATGACTTGGTCATGACAAAACCCTAGGAATCTTGAAGAGACCACTTGGCCTTAGCCAAGAAGAAGGAAACCACAATGGTCTGCAAATAGCAATTTCCAATTAACAAGCATAGGGTTGGACTTTATGGCATCACCTTGACCCCTTGACCCCACCATAGCATAACTAACCCTTTAGGGGTCCCCTTAGAGCACTAAGGACCCATTGGGGTCAACCTAAGAGGCCAAATTGACCAAAGTCAACCTTAACCCCAAATTAGTCAAAGTTGCCTAATTAGGGTCAATTGGCCTCCACTATGCCAAATTGACCTTACAACTACCCTTATAAGGTTATTAGGGACCCAATGGACCAAAAATCCCCATCTTGTGGCCACCAATTTAATTTGACCTAAGTCAACTCTAGCCCTATTTTGGTCAAATTGCCCTAATATGGGTCGATTGGCCTCCACCTTGTCAAATTGACCCTACCTAAACCTTTCTAACCCTTAGAGACCAATGGGGCACTACACACCCATTGGGGTCAACCCAAATGGTCAAATTGACCAAAGTCAACTTCACCTAAATTTAGGTCAAAATGACCTATTTTGACCTAATCAAGCCCAATCCACTTGGGCTAGACCCAATTGAGGTGGTCCACTAGCTAATGGGGTTGGGAGTTACTGAAATTGCCATGCAATTTTAGAGAATTCGACTAGGAGAGAGAAATTGCCATTTTCCCCAAAAATGGAGGAAGGAGGGAGAAAGAGAGGGATTAATGGCTTTCATGGCCAAGGGAAGCCAATTGATCTCCCAATTGATGGGGATTCATATCCCCTGACTGTTACAAGAAGGTTAGGAGTTTTTACAGGCCATTTGGTGGCTGAATTGATGAGATTTCAGTTTTTCCAAAGAATTTTAATGGCATGGCCAAATTTTATTCCCCTCAAATCCCCCTATACAGCCCCCCATTCTCAAATCCAACTTCACCATTAGCTTCAAAAGGTGGATGGTAGTCAAAATCATATATTGGATCAAAGGTTTTGGTGGAGAATGGAGAGATCGGGCAAGCTCGCCGGAGAAGGGAAAAACCATGGCCGACCACCGCCGCCATCGTCGTCGGGCTCCATGAAGGTCTGGTTCTTCTCCTCTCTCTGTGGACATATCTTAGATCAAAATAGGTGAGAAATTGGGCTCAATTGAGCCCGATCTAAGTGAGAAAAATCTGAAATTTCCATGGATTTTCTTCCTGTTGGGTTCGCCAGAATCAGCCCCTCCGGCGGCTGTGCCGCCGCCCGGTGTTAGCCACCACCTCAACGGAGGTGGTGGTGGTGGTAGCCTGCTAGGGAGGTTGTCGGATGACTGGGAAAATGAGGTAGAAGAGGCTATAGGTCGGGGCTATCCTGACCGTCGGTTGGAGGAGGAAGATGAAGGGTTGCCCTCCAATATTGCTTTAAGATTCATGCTGCATATTTTTATTATTCCGTTTTCTGTTTTATTACTGACAGTAGATAGATTTAATTATTAAAAATACTTATGGCCCTCTACAGAAAAAGTGGTCAACACCAAAGTTGTAGCCCTTGGAGTCTACTTTATTTTAAAATTTATTTCAGCCCAAAAGAAGTAATGTAGCTCCCTGTGGGGCCATTTTGGTGGGACTGGTCCCTAGGGTAGGACAACCACCATTTCTTAAATAACCTTTGACTGGGAAATGATATTGACTTGAAAATTTAAACATAGGCTATTTGTACCTACACCTTAACATATCAAAAGATGGGAATTTGTGGTGAAAATGTTTCTAAGGTTTTTGTAAAAAATTTAATAATTCATAGGTTAATTAATTATAGGGCCTAATGACCTCTAATCCCCTCCAAATTTTTGTGGGTGCTTCTTAGGGTTATTATATGACCCTGGAAAAAAATTTAGCCCAATTGGGACTGATTTGGTTGGGTAATTATTTAACCCAAGTTTGGTCAAACTAGGTCAAACTAGGTCAAAAATGCACATGATGGAATTAGGCGGTCAAATCTCATCAAAGTGGTGTGAAACTTTGGCCACTGGTTTAGGATCACATAATACACCCCCATGAGTAATTTGGGGTGGATATGCCCTAGGACCCTAGTTTTAACCTAAGGGTTGCACTTTAAGCATTGTGAAGGACATAGGGGCATATTTCCTTGGATGGTCATGAAACTTGGTATATAAGTTTATGGGGTGTAAATGTCCCCTAGGAAATGTTATGGGAATTTTAGGAACACTTATCCCCTCTGATTTAGATTATAACCTTTTTAGGGAACTCCCTTATAAGAGGAGTTTACATGCTCAATTTATCTTGGATGTTGATGAAATTTTGGTAGATTACATAAAATCATGATATAGACCTCTGGTAATTTTTGTGCAATTTTTGAAGTGATTTAATTAGTAATTCATTCACAAGTCATCTATTTTGTCTTAGGAATATGATAAATAATTAAGGGCCAAATACCCCCTAGAAAATTATGAAACTTGGTGGTAGGACATTTTGAGGCATTAGAGAGCTCTGTGAATTTTTGTATAATTTTTAGAATTATTTATCAGTAGGTTCCTTCACAATTTTCCCTAGTATGAGTTTACTTGGAATATTTAATTATGTGATTAATTTGTCTTGATAAATTCTGAACTTTGGTCAATAGACCTTTCTGATTAATATAAAGGTCTGGTAATTTTCCCATGATTTTTAGACAAGTATTTTCGGTGGTTCCTTCTTTAAATTCTAATTTGGGGTAATTCTTCAATATTATAATTAGAGGTCAACCCCTTATTGCAAGATTATGATATTCTGTATTACTGTTATTTTGATTTCATAGACTTTCCATAATTTTATGGGGGCCATATCATAAGAAGACATTACACTTCATGTTCAATTTCATGCTTGGTCAATGTTGGAGAAATTATAATAATGCCAATTAAATAAGGAAAAATATGATTCACTGGATTTAGTCTTAGAATAACAAGATAGACTCTCAGTAATGATCTTGAGTCAGTTGGATGAATATTTGGAGTACCTCCTCTTATGCAACTTATATATCTCATTTGGTCTGTGTATAGTAAAATTGTAAAATGGATTAAATTGAAGACCAGTGGGTGGGAATGGAAAGTAGTTGGTGTACCTAGTCTGGTTGAGAAGATTTGAGGTTACCAAAAGGAGTTATGAGATGAGAGTGTACCCGATAAGCTAAGGGAAAGGTTGTGTTCGTGATTGGCGAAAGAGCGTCCTCCCCTTAGTGGGTCATAAAATGCTTAGGGTTAAACCAAGGGTAATGATAAGAGGGGTATCCTTATGGGTAGTTACCAATAACCTTAAGCGCCTTGGAAAGGGAGCTTTCGGGTGTCATCCCATTATAGTTCCTAGTACCATAGCGAGCCCCTTATAGGGTAATCCTCCGGAAGTCCAAAATTAACCATAAAGTATAGGGATAAGTTGATGTACAAGATTAGCTTAATAATACACTCACCCACACCCCGTTGTTATGGGTATATTAGTCGGTTTGGTCGTACGAGTGGTAGGATCGGTGGTTGTAGTAGCAGACTAATTTGTCTGGTGAGCTTGTGACTCAGTAATGTTTGTTGGTGCGGACGGGTTGGTCCGGCGAGCCGGTGGCTCGGAAGGTTATTATGACTGGCGAGTTAGCCCGGGGAGCTTATGGATCGGATATAGATGGTAAACATGTTTGCATGTGCATAAAGGTGGCGGGACTTCGGTATTGGATGGTTGTTCACACCGATGTCAATACGTTGACTCGGCAAGTGTGGAATTTACACTTAGCCATAAAAGTCTGGTGGTCCAGCCAGTAAGAGTACGCAGATGTCCGCGGTTTTGCATTGAGGCGTACGATAGGTCTAGGCTAGGTAGTGTGAATACCAACCTAGAGGTGGGCGAGGCCCAACCCACCGCTTCCGTTTTCCACTACGGGAGCATCCTGGGAGTCTTGCTAGCTCAAAAAGGGGGAACTAAAGGTCTGTGCACATAGAGTCGAAGTTTGTTTGTTGC
Source organism: Dactylorhiza incarnata (assembly GCA_033032865.1). Taxonomy (NCBI): domain Eukaryota; kingdom Viridiplantae; phylum Streptophyta; class Magnoliopsida; order Asparagales; family Orchidaceae; genus Dactylorhiza; species Dactylorhiza incarnata. The sequence goes on from JAWHQI010000005.1 coordinate 25,926,080, forward strand.
ACTTGTATGAACATAGCATAAACTGTATAACTCTGCATTTCATGGCATAAACATTGCATTTCAACCCTTACCCCTATCGTATAAATTGGTTATGGGACTCTTTGTACGATAGGCCTTGCTAACGACCCCTTGGTCTATAGGTTTGTATGGGCATTCCTATAAATCAATGGTTACATTTCTTTTATATTATATACTGATCATTACTTACTGTTCATTACTTACTCTTTATCATGCTCTATTACTACTTCAATTAACTATATACACATGTGTAGTGGTAGAACTTTCTGTAGTTAGATTCACCATCATATGCTCTTTGTTTATACCCCTTGCTGTCCTCCGCTTCATTCCTCCCGCTCGGTGCCTAGGAGCCATTGGGGGTGGGGTGGGGAACATAATGCTTAGTCTTTTTGACTAACGGTTGGTGGACCATATCATTTTAGGGGACCGAGGAGACGCAGCAGCACCAGAGGCCGGTGAAGACGGATGCGGGCCAGTCTAGTACAGGAGCATAAGTTTTAGGATCAGTGAGTGATTAGTAGTTAGCTTCCAAGAGTGATCTGTTGGAGCTTGCTTTCCGCATCTCTTGGTTTGAGAATAACAAATACCATGATGTATTTGATCTACTCTTTTGTGTGTTTATAGTGTACAGGTGATACATGTTAAATAAAGAAACACGTCCTCGTTCATGGATCAAAAAGACAAAATGACGAGTTTTGTATGTTAAACTTCAAATGGCAATAACTTTCAATCCAGGAAGAGTTACGGAACGTGCCACCCCATTTCGGAGATGAGAACGACTCCATCTACACTCTGGAGAAGTTTCGGATGGCAAAAATGCAGAGGAGCTATCGGATTTCCGACAGCAGTATCGGAAATCCGATACCCAGCTATCGGATTTCCGACAGCGCGTTTATCTGATCTCTGCGCAGCGGTTAGGAGCTATCGGATTTCTGATATCGCTAACGGATGGCGACAGCCCACGATCTTCCGATAACGACAGGACGTGCAGCAGTTACCTTGGCTATCGGATATCCGGCAGTGCTATCGGATATCCGACAGCCCACGTCTCAACCACGACCTCAACACGACGCAGAAACTTCGTTTTAGTGGGACACGTGGCAGCCTCTGGAGATATCGGATTTCGGCGACAGCGGCTATCGGACGGCGATAGCTCCTTTTTATTTAAAGGGCTCGAAACTTCGTGGAATTCACTACTTCAGATTTCTAAGTACCTTCCTGAGTGCATTCCATCCAGAGAGCTCCAGAACCTCATGAACTCCCATTTATGCTGAGAAGGTTTGAAATTGAAGACGAGATCGGACGCGCTTCTACATCAAGGATCATCTCGAGGCTTCAACCTTCCTTTCAGAGATCTGAATTTCTAGGGAGTTCTTATTTTATCTTGTATTTTCATTTATATATTTTTCATTTTGTATTGGTAGGGAAAATCGCTTCCTTGTGCGGAGCGTCTAAGTCCTTGCGCGGCTTAGGGGAAAATCGCTTCCTTGTGCGGAGTGTCCAAGTCCTTGCGTGGCTTGGTGGGAAATCGTGGCCTTGTGTGCTACGTCTAGATCTTGGGAAGATCTAGAGGATAGGCTTGGGCTTGGTCTAGGGAGAGACAAGTGATAGCCTTCCGATCCTTGGGAGAAGGATTGGTAAACAAAAAGAAATTTACATTTGTACGCCTCCGATTTCTAGCGATATAGAAATCAAATTTATGTAAACACTTTTTCATATAATATAATCATGTCTCTTTTGTGTTTACTTGATTTCTATCATTTAGCGTAATCTCTATTATATTGTGTTCTAAGTTTTCAATTCTTAAACTAAATTGTTTATTTCAATCTCCTTCATTATAAAACAATTTAGTGATTATCTAGAAAATTATAGAAAGAATTTTATTCCCTTATTCACCCCCCCCTCTAAGGGCGCCGTAAGATCCAACAATTGGTATCAGAGCGAGGTTATTCCAAATCGGCTTAACAACCGGGAATAATGGCGTCTCTTGATCATGATCTCGCTTCTACTAGTGGGGAAAATTTTAATATAAATGAAAAAGTATTATCACCACCTTTATTTATGGGCAAAAATTTTAAAGGGTGGAAAATATTAATGAAAAATTTTCTTAAGGCCTTAGATGAAAAAGTTTGGAATATTACTATTAAAAAGCCATCTGGCGTACTAACTAGAAACGAAATTATTTTAAATGCAAAATCTATGAATAGTATATTTTGTGCGTTAGACCAAAATATTTTCAAACTTATTTATACTTTACCTACCGCATATGAAATTTGGAGTTTTCTTGAAAGAACTTATGATTCTCCTTCTACAGGTACGAAACATTCACAAGAACCGGAAAATATGCAAGCCTATGCAAATATTCAAGAAAGCTACACAAAGGATGGATCCATAGAATGCTCATCAAGCGAAAAGGATGATGGACACTCTTGTTTGGAAGAGGAAGATGAAGAAGACAACGTCACAATATTGGACTCAGTTGATGGCAACACATCAAGCAAAAGAGAAGACGGAAACTATTGCAAGGTAAGAAAATCTAAATCTTCTCTTTTTGTAAAAAATTCTATTTCTACATCTCGTATGCTTAAAATTGCTAAACGCAAAATTTTAAAGTTAAAAATTGCTAATTCAAAATTATGTTTAGAAAATAAATCTTTAAAAGCAAACGATAACGTAGAATCAAATATTGATGTGTTAAATTCTCTTTCGCGCTCTTTAGTTAAAATTCGTATTCCTTGTCTTAATTGCAATTTATTAAAAGAAAAATTCAAGGAAATTGAAAAAGGGCTCTTAATTTCTAAAAGGCATAATGAAAAATTGATAATTGAAAATGATGTTTTATCTTGCAAGTTAATACAATTAAAATCTTTTGTTGAAAAATTTCAAATGTCATGTAAGAAATTTCATCATAAGATTTTGAATAACAAGGATAAATTAACTTACAAAATCATTTCTAAAAAGGATCATTTTCATACTTTAAATCAAAAGGAGTTTAGTTTCAAAAGGAATTATGATCCTCACAAAATTCTTAAGAGTCATTATTATAAGTCTCAATATATTTTCAATCATGACTCAAATTTAAAAACTCCTTTTCATGAAAATCAAACTATAAAATACAATCCTTCATATTATAAGAGTATGTCTATAAGAAAGAGTGGAAATGAAAATCATCAAAATAAGAATCAATCTTTTAAAACATATTGTAACCCACTCTTTCAACAATCACTTCTAAAGAAAGACAATCACTCTTATAAACTTTCAAAGAATCCATATAATAAAATTCATTATGATTATCATCATCAATCTATTTTGAAAAATAATTTGAATAAACATAAATCACAAATGAATTATTTTTCAAACAAATATAATCATGTAAAAATGTCATATAATCATAATATGAATTTAAAAGAAAAACAACCAAAGTATGAATGGAGGCCCAAAATTAAAAATGAAACACTAACTCCACTTGTAAAGGCCCATTCATCACTTTCTCTCCAAAAGCCTACTCGATGTATTTGGGTACCCAAAGGAACCATCCCACTTGGTCCCCTTTGGATACCTAAATCTCTTATTCATTAGAATTATCGTATTGCATGAAGTAGAAATAAATTAAATATGAAATATCATTACTCTACTTCATGATATGCTTAATTGCTTTTTCTTTTATTTGTTTTTCTTATTGTTGAGCCAACACGCTAAGGTCACTTAGATATATTATGAAATATGACTTTTACATTTTAAGCCTAACATATAAAATTAAGTCATATATTTTTCAAAGTGATCTATATCTCATCTTTGATTGTTCTTTATCCTTTTTAAATCCTTTATCCATCTATGTCTTGAATTAACATTATCATTTGAAAATTGAAAATTTTTTTTAAGACTAATGAAATTATTTTTTTTAAAATGGATTTAAATGGTTTATTAAAGGGCTTAAGCTAAAAATTAAAATGCGCAATGTTATGATAATCTTCTATTTTATTTGCTGCATATGATAGCCCTTATAATGAAGAATATTATCTAGAAAAATTAAAAACAAAAATTCATCTAAACGCATGTTTAAATCTTTCAAAAATGCGAGTTTACGATCAAAACTTCAAACATCCATATCATTTGATCCGCTCGCCTGATTTTTGCGTTTAATATATTTTTGGAAAGAGCACAAAAATCTCCATCCAATGGCAATCTAGGCTTGTTCATTTGAGTTCTCTTGGTGCTGTCAACTTTCCAAATTACAACTCCGTTTTTAAAAGCTATCTTAGTTTGCTTGATTTGGAAATTTCTGTGTTTATGAATTTTTTCATCACACGCTATCCTTAGAATAATTGTTTCATATTTTATATTATGTGTGTGATGTGTGTCACCTATGTTTGCATGTAACTTAGACCTTAGAATCATCTTGTATCATTAAGATCAAATCAAAAGTTTAATCATTTCATTCTAGGTCTAAAGAAAATTAATTTGAAAACTTCTCATATTTCATGCAACATAATCTCCATTAATCCTATGTAATAACATTGCATTCAAACTCATCATCCTAGCATTGCTTCTTGGTCTATGCTTATATATTTATGCTGGGTAGAATACTTACAATGTTATTCAACTTTCATGATAACTATGTGATTTGAAATTATATAGAATATTAAAATTCCAACAAACACATAGTTTATGGATTAATCATTAGAATATATATATGAATATTATATCATAAATCATATATTATCATGCAAAACCAAAGATCAATAGATTCAATTATTGAATGCAAATTTTATTATAAATTTCAAAACATTCTATATGTGATCTTTGTCTTTAATATGTTTACATGATCATCATTTCTAGGCTTAAAAATCAAACATGCTTATTCAAAGAAGATCACTATATCACTATATCACAAGTCTAGAAGAATTAGAATTTACATACATCATGATGATCTGAGATATATTCTATGCCAATTTGTCTATAATCATAAATCATAATTCATGTTCTATCAAGACATATCTCAAATCGATAATAGGAATTATGAATCTTATGATAAAAATTATGAATAATGTTTTCTTTACATTATTTGATGTATTGATTTGCTTTGCTAGTGATTGCATGTATCTCTCATATTTGTAGACTCTAGAATCAACTTTGTAATGAAAGTATAAATCAAACTAAATCATCACTCCATTCTAGATCTATAATTTGAAATTCTATTTTGAAATACATGCAATATTAATATTAATCTTATAACATGACATGAAACCCAAAACTCATCATACTAGCATTGTCACTTATTGAATATTAGTAATTGTGCTAGTTATCTCATTTCGTCATCTCATAAAAAGTAGAAAAGCAATGCGGATTTATATAACTCATCACATTAAACAAAACCCATAGTTTTTAATATCAACCCTTAGATTTAAAAGCATAGGTTGTCCAAAAGATTATTTCACCTATGACTTTATATCTCACAATAGCGGGGGCGTAGGGTTGTATGCATTAGAGACCTAACCTCTAAGTCATGTCTTGTCCTTAACCAGGGAGGGTTCCAGTGGGGCCTTGCGAGGCACTGGGGGGAAAGAGTGCTAGGTTGAGTGTTCTCTAGTGTGTTATGAGACTAACACCCCAACCTACGACATGCGTGCAGCTCCTCATGCCCATCCGTCACTTAGTACGGGGCTAGGGTGTAGACATTTAGTCGGGGTAGTTTCTAATCTTAGGACATACCTATATTACGTACTGCATGAACATTTTATTTACTTATCACTTAAATCATGCATATTTTGGGTTGTTTAATAAAAATGTCCTCATGTGTTTGCATAATTTATCTTTTTGAGCTTAAATGTTTTTGTAAAACACATGTATTTGAAAAAGCTAAAGTTTATGCAAATTTGAGCAATCAAGACATCTCTGAAAATTCTAAAATTTCAGCATGGAACTACTCTAAGGACACTTAATCAAAATAAAAAATAAGATTTTTAAAATTCTCAAAAAATCGAGTACTGTTTCCAGCGCTAGCGCTAGCGCCGGCGCTAGCGTGGGTGTTGGAATTTTCTGATTTTTAAAATTTCTGAAAATCCATAAAAATATGTTGGTTCATATTTTCTACTTATTTGTTGTGTTTCTGACTTTTGTTATTTTTGTTTTATTTATATTATGAAAAATCAACTACAAAAGATCAAAATTCAAAAATACAAAATTTTTTTTTGCTATTTGTGTTTTTAATCATATTATGAAAAATCAACTACAAAAGTTCAAAATTAAAAAAATATACAAAAATATGTTTTTGTTATTTATTTTTTTTTATTATGAAAAATCTACTACAAAAATTCAAAATTCAAAAATTACAAAAATATGTTTTTGTGATTTTCTGTTTTTATTTGATTTAAAAAAAAAAGATTAAACTTAAAAAAAACTGTATGATCTTTATTGCCAATATCAAACATGTATGAATTCTATTATTTAGAATTATTTACAATGTTAAAATTTATTTCTTGAAATTTCTATGAACATTGTTTTTATTATCATGCTTTGATATATCTATTTAAGTGCATTAATTGTATTGAAAAATTTGCAGAACCAAGCTTAGCACGCCTCTAAGTATGAGTAAATGTTTTATGATTGATAATGATATATTTCACTCACTTATTTTGGTAATCAACATGTGTGTCTAAATCTAAAATGCTTGCTTGTGTATTGTATTTGTACAATGAATTAAAACTTGCATAAGTTTTTTACCTACACTACATTTGAATTGCACTTATGAAATTTAGAAAAGTGGTTAAAAGTTAAAAAAAATTGGGTTTGCAAAACAAGTGTATTCGGAGAATGTTGTCTCACAAATGTGAACAAAAAAATATATATATGTAGACAAATATAACTCCACAAAGCACTACTTGAACCTCCTGATAAGTCTTCATAAGCATTGTGAGGTTGAGCACCTTGGAAAGAATAGTAAAGTGGCTTGTGCAAACCTTAGTTATTACACCACTTTGTTAAAAAAAAATTAAATTATGTACATTAAAAGTGTGTGAAAGTAATTTACTTATGTTTTATTGTGCACTTTACTTTACATATGTCTTGTATTTTGATGATTTAAATCAATTGTTAACATTGCCCAAAATACACTTATGTGCACATCATTATCTTTCATAACACTTCTTCTCATAAGTATTGGATTCTAATGCTTTATCTATACTACTCTTTATATAAAAATGCACTAGATAACCTATCATGATCTCTACAATGTTTTGGTATCTCTTGAACTTAAAATTAAGTAACATTGTAGTATAATCTCTCTTTAATATGTTCATTTCATGCTTGGTATCTTTATGAAAAACTTTGAGATTTCAAAAAGGTTAAAACATCTTTCAATTTTGAACTAAAACTCATATTTTTACTTATGCTTTTCATGCTTACAAAAAGGATGTTTCTTATAATCTTCCGCTTGCTTACAACTCTTATCTTTTTATTTGAAATCTCTTTTATATACTATGCTTCAACTCTTTATCATTTCATATATTTAAAAGCTCGATCATGCTTTGTTATTTAAATGCCTCCTTACTACCCTCACCCCACCTTCTTTTGATAATACCAAAAGGGGGAGATTAATTCAAGAAATCTAGAAGATTAAGGGGAGAATAATTAAATAATGCACCATTGCAATTAATTATAACATTTAGGGGGAGCATACATTTAGGGGGAGAATACAATTTAGGGAGAGTATATTAAAAAGTTTTTATGGAAAGCGTCTATTGCTCGATCATGACAGTAAACCACTTTTGGTAATAACAAAAGGGGGAGAATAAAATGAGAAATCTAGTGACATATATATTTAGGGGGAGTAAAATCTGTCATGCAGTAAACCTTCTATTCATGCATATCTTTTATCGCACTTATCTATAAACTCACTAATTTCTCATATGGGTATTTGTTATTATCAAAAGGGGGAGATTGTTGGAGCTTGCTTTCCGCATCTCTTGGTTTGAGAATAACAAATACCATGATGTATTTGATCTACTCTTTTATGTGTTTATAATGTACAGGTGATACATGTTAAATAAAGAAACACGTCCTCGTTCATGGATCAAAAAGACAAAATGACGAGTTTTGTATGTTAAACTTCAAACGGCAATAACTTTCAATCCAGGGAGAGTTACGGAGCGTGCCACCCCATTTCGGAGATGAGAACGACTCCATCTACACTCTGGAGAAGTTTCGGATGGCAAAAATGCAGAGGAGCTATCGGATTTCCGACAGCAGTATCGGAAATCCGATACCTAGCTATCGGATTTTCGACAGCGCGTTTATCTGATCTCTGCGCAGCGGTTAGGAGCTATCGGATTTCCGATATCGCTATCGGATGGCGACAGCCCACGATCTTCCGATAACGCCAGGACGTGCAGCAGTTACCTTGGCTATCGGATATCCGACAGTGCTATCGGATATCCGACAGCCCACGTCTCAACCACGACCTCAACACGACGCAGAAACTTCATTTTAGTGGGACACGTGGCAGCCTCTGGAGATATCGGATTTCGGCGACAGCGGCTATCGGACGGCGACAGCTCCTTTTTATTTAAAGGGCTCGAAACTTCATGGAATTCACTACTTCAGATTTCTAAGTACCTTCCTGAGTGCATTCCATCCAGAGAGCTCCAGAACCTCATGAACTCCCATTTATGCTGAGAAGGTTTGAAATTGAAGACGAGATCGGACGCGCTTCTACATCAAGGATCATCTCGAGGCTTCAACCTTCCTTTCAGAGATCTGAATTTCTAGGGAGTTCTTATTTTATCTTGTATTTTCATTTATATATTTTTCATTTTGTATTGGTAGGGAAAATCGCTTCCTTGTGCGGAGCGTCTAAGTCCTTGCGCGGCTTAGGGGAAAATTGCTTCCTTGTGCGGAGCGTCCAAGTCCTTGCATGGCTTGGTGGGAAATCGTGGCCTTGTGTGCTACGTCTAGATCTTGGGAAGATCTAGAGGATAGGCTTGGGCTTGGTCTAGGGAGAGACAAGTGATAACCTTCCGATCCTTGGGAGAAGGATTGGTAAACAAAAAGAAATTTACATTTGTACGCCTCCGATTTCTAGCGATATAGAAATCAAATTTATGTAAACACTTTTTCATATAATATAATCATGTCTCTTTTGTGTTTACTTGATTTCTATCATTTGGCGTAATCTCTATTATATTGTGTTCTAAGTTTTCAATTCTTAAACTAAATTGTTTATTTCAATCTCCTTCATTATAAAACAATTTAGTGATTATCTAGAAAATTATAGAAAGAATTTTATTCCCTTATTCACCCCCCCCCCCTCTAAGGGCGCCGTAAGATCCAACATGATCTTGTAGTGAGGACATGATGTACAGGGCATGAGCCCTTTATTATTGTAACCTTATTTATTTCAGTACCTTTCATTCAGTTATCTTATGTGGACATCCCTTTTGATGATTTTATATCTATGTGATGTGAACTTGAACTACCTTAAGTTTGTTTAAGCTTTACTTCTTTTGTGTTCGATATAGCCGGCAGAATTGGCATTTTGTAGTGGCGACCTTCCCGAGTGATGGTGCCACCGCAAAGCGGCGGTTCTGGGCATATGACCCGGGTTTTTGAAAGAAAAAAATGGGGTCTTATAAACTGGTATCAGAGCGAACCTCGATCCGAAGAAAAGAAGTCCACAAACCCTGGGCCACCTCGCGCGAGTTTAGTTTGAGGACAAACTAAGCAGCGGAAGCAATGGTGTGCACATATGGGGAAATCACATGAAAAGTCCACTTTTAACTGAATCTTTTTCGCCAAATCTCTTTACGAGTGCCAAGTTTTCTTTTGTAGCCTGCGGCGAACCCTGCCCCAAGCAGGGAATACCTTCGGCACAAAGATCTCTTTAGATAGTCCTTTAGTCAATGAGTTAGACTCAACCCCACTAGGACACATGACTCACCATGACAATTTATTTCATGCCCTAGTCTGAAATAGACCGTAGGTATAACTTTGGTGAAGGTACAAGGATACCCTAAAGAGGTTAGAGAAAGAGAGATTGACACATATGCAGAATGGTATGAGACTCGTAGATCTAACCCTCGTATCGGTGATATGTTTACATTGAGACAACCACCATGACAAACACCGAGGGTCGGATAAGAATTCAAGTTCAGAAGAGACCCGTTTGGGATTAGGTAACATGTTGACCCTGATAAGGTTGTCGTAAAGGGTACCTTGAAGAGTTTAAAGTATGGAGTGTACCAACAAGTCTTAAGATAGAACCCAATGTCTAAGGTTGTATGCCCTAAGGATTGTTTGCGTACCTGGCACGAATATAACATAGTGACATCGAAGATACTTAGCCCAAAATAGATGGTGGCTTATCTTTTGTTTATTGGGGCTTACCTTTTGTTTATTGGGCAAATTATTTACTGACTTGGGTTTCCTTTGGATCTAATTTAGAAGGTGTTGCATCGTGAACGTGGTGATTTTGAAGTCGATCTTATTCGATGTTACTCGGGCAAGGATGAGATAGTGTAAAAGTAGGTCTGAAATGATGATCTGAAGTATTACCAGGACAATGAAAGGACATCATAGATCGAGCAACGACTTGACCTTAGTTGAAGCATTAGAAATGTAAAGTTGCTAGGTTTAGTCACTTAGGGATGCGAATGCCTTTCTGGAAGTTGGGAACTGAAATTAGGTCGTGCAAGCTTTAGTTATATTTGAAAGTTTTGGTAGTTTGGGACTTTCGGAAATGATTAACTCATGAATTGTTAAAAACCACGCCCTGTCATGGTAGAAAATTTTAACTACAATAATAGCCCTTATACCTTGGGAGCTATGATGATGAATAACCCGAGATCTTAGACGATGACTTATTGGAATTAGAATATAGTATTTGAGTTTACTATAATAAGAACGATCTATGTTTATCTTACTTTGGACCATCCGAAAGTGATCAAGACTAGTATATGTGGAAGTGATAAGAATTTGGTGAAATAAATGTGATGATATTTCCTTGATGAAATTGACTTGTGAAAAAATTTTAGGGTTTCAAAAGATTTTACCCCTATACCTTATGAATCAAACTACACATAGAAAGTGATTGAGAGTCATCTTACAAACATTGATATTAGTGTTGGTTGGGTAACATATGTTCATAAGATTCACATGTACACCTCCTTAAAATTTTGAGGATGATTGGGACGCTTGATGATGCGATCAGTCCCATTAAATGATAAGAATTGTATAAAATCATAAAGTCGAGTTGGTTGACGACTCGGGCATACTCGTAGGAGTAAGAAGCTGATTGTGTGGAGAAGTTTTTATAGAGTCGCCGCCTACCCGCACAAATTAGAAATGTAGTCACCAAAAAAGTGGTGTATTCTGAAACATGTATTTCCCTGGAATGAGGAAAGACAACATAAGTTTTGTGACGCACCGTGAGGCTTGTCAGCTAGTGAAGGCCAAGTGCAAGAGTCTTTGGGGAACTACTATAGTCACTGCCCATGTTAGGGAGTGGAAGCTCGAGGATATAATCATGGATTAAATACACAGGTTACCACATCCCCACTCCGGGCACAAGTTCATTTGGAACATCGAGGATAGATTGACCAGGATAGCTAGGGTCGCCCTGGGATGGAAGGACGCTCTCATTGGTGTTTGATGGGATTTATTGAGCAGTTTGTCCGTTATCGTGGTGTGACCAGGACGATCGTGTCGGATCAGGATGAACAGTTTATGTCTAAAGAGTGAAGATCAGTCCAGGCTTATCTCAGCTCTTGGTTGACGTTCAGCACAACATTCTACCCTCAGAGGGACGAAGGCACAAGACTTCACTGTCTTGGATCCAGGATGAGGATCCCAAGGCACTCGGCTCAGAATTTATGGAGGACTTAGATACCCAGGTGCGACTTATTCGAGTTAGGATGTTGGAGGCCCAGAGCAGCCGGGTCAGGTGTTACGATGCGTGCTATTGTCAGGTAGAGTTCCAGGTTGGAGTCCGGGTGTTCCAGAAGATACATCTGATGCATGGAGTCTCGCGGGTACACTGGCTGAAGAAGCTTAGTCTAAGATAAATGGGGCTCTACAAGATCCTGGAGTGGATCAGCCTGTTGGCTTATAGACTAGAGCTACTGCCAGAGTTAATGGGATTGCACGACGACTTCCATGTCTCCTTCTTTAGGAGATCTCTACTATGACCAGAGCAGCGAATATCTACTATAGATGGCCCGGTAGCCTCTGATCGATCGATTCACTTGGAGCCAGTCTCGATAGACGACACCGAGATGCGAGTCTTGCGGTGCAAGGAACTCCCGCTGGTCAAGGTCCTGTGGGGAAATCATTTACTGGAGGGACATACCTGGGAGCCACTAGAACTGATGTAGCATAGATAGTCGGTGCTCTTCGAGTCAGGAATAACTTCAATTCTTAGGGGATGTTACGTTCGGTCACTCTCGGTGAAAATCCTGCAAGCCTAACCTGAATTTTGGGGACGAAATTATTTTTTGTTAATTGGGATTTGTAACATCCCCCAAACAACTAGACCCCTAGGGTGGTTTTATCAAGACTTGGTCATGACAAAACCCTAGGAAGCTTGAAGAGACCACTTTGCCATAGCCAAGAAGAAGGAAACCACACTGGTCTTCAAATAGCGAATTCCAATTAACAAGCATAAGGTTGGACTTTATGGCATCACCTTGACCCCTTGACCACACCATAGCATACCTAACCCTTTAGGGGTCCGCTTAGAGCACTAAGGACCCGTTGGGGTCAACCTAAGAGGCCAAATTGACCATAGTCAACCTCAACCCCAAATTGGTCAAAGTAGCCTAATTAGGGTCAATTGGCCTCCACCATGCCAAATTGACCTTAGCCCTACCCTTAGGACCCAATGGACCTTAAATTCCCATCATGGGGCCACCAATTTGGCCAATTCGACCTAAGTCAACTCTAGCCCTATTTTGGTCAAATTGCCTTATTATGGGTTGATTGGCCTCCACCTTGCCAAATTACCCTACCTAGACCTTTCTAACCCTTAAGAGAGACAAATGGGGCACTACCCACCCATTTGGGTCAACCCAAATGGTCAAATTGACCAAAGTCAACTCCCCCCTAAATTTAGGTCAAAATTACTTATTTTGACCTAATCAGGCCCAATCCACTTGTGCTAGACCCAATTGAGGTGGTCGATTAGATAATGGGGTTGGGAGTTACTGAAATTGCCATGCAATTTTAGATAATTCGACTAGGAGAGAGAAAATCCCATATTCCCCAAAAATGGAGGAGAGAGAAAGAGAGGGATTAATGGCTTTCATGGCCAAGGGAGGCCAATTGATCTCCCAATTGATGGGAATTCATATCCCCTGACTGTTACAAGAAGGTTAGGAGTTTTTCCAGGCCATATGGTGGCTAAATTGATGAGATTTCAGTTTTTCCAAAGAATTTTAATGGCATGGACGAATTTTATTCCCCTCAAATCCCCTTATACAACCCCCCATTCTCAAATACAACTCCACCATTAGCTTCAAAAGGTGGATGGTAGTTGAAATCATATATTGGATCGATGGTTTTTGTTGGGTCCAGCGTTCCTTCACTTGACCCGTAGCGCCTTTCCGTTGATATAAAGATTAAGTTGCGGCTTCACCAATAGACCGGTCTTTTGGTTGCGCTGGGTCCTCTCAATTGGTATCAGAGGGAGGTTGCTGGTTTGAGACCGGGGGGCGCTGATAATTCCTAAAATTCTCTCTACCTATGTGGGTCCCGGTGGGTCAGGCGGCCGGAGCCATGTGTCAAGCCACCTCTGAGCTTGCGGGCCATGTGGAGCACCTCTGAGCTTGCGGGTCATGCTGGACGCTGGGGGGGGGGGGGGGATTGTTGGGTCCAACGTTCCTTCACTTGACCCGTAGCGCCTTTCCGTTGATATAAAGATTAAGTTGCGCCTTCACCAATAGACTGGTCTTTTGGTCGAGTTGGTTGCGCTGGGTCCTCTCAGTTTTGGTGGAGAATGGAGAGATCGGGCAAGCTCGCTGGAGAAGGGAAAAACCATGGCCGACCACCGCCGCCATCGTCGTTGGGCTCCAAGAAGGTCTGGTTCTTCTACTCTCTCTCTGTGGATATATCTTAGATCAAAATAGGTGAGAAATTGCGTTCAATTGAGCCCGATCCAAGTGAGAAAAAATCTGAAATTTCCATGGATTTTCTTCCCGTTGGGTTCGCCGGAATCGGCCCCTCCGGCGGTCGTGCCGCCGCTCGGCGTTAGCCGCAACCTCAATGGAGGTGGTGGTGGTGGCCTGCCAGGGAGGTGGCCGGATGGCCGGGAAAATGAGGGAGAAGAGGCTACAGGTCGGGGCTATCCAGACCGTCGGATGGAGGAGGAAGATGAAGGGATGCCCTCCAATATTGCTTTAAGATTCGTGCTGCATATTTTATTATTCCATTTTCTGTTTTATTACTGGTAGTAGATAGATTTAATTATTAAAAATACTTAGGGCCCTCTACAGAAAAAGTGGTAACACAAAAGTTGTAGCCCTTGGAGTCTACTTTATTTTAAATTGTATTTCAGCCCAAAAGAATTAATGTAGCTCCCTGTAGGGCCATTTTGGTGGGACTGGTCCCTAGGGTAGGACATCCACCATTTCTTAAATAACTTTTGATTGGGAAATGATATTTACATGAAAATTTAAACATAGGATATTTGTACCTACACCCTTAACATATCAAAAGATGGAAATTTGGGGAGAAAATTCTTCTAAGGTTTTTGTAAAAATTTAATAATTCATATGTTAATTAATTATAGGGACTAATGACCTCCAATCCACTCCAAATTTTGGTGGGTGCTTCTTAGGGTTATTATATGACCCTGGTAAAAATTTCAGCCCAATTGGGACTGATTTGGTGGGGTAATTATTTAACACAAATTTGGTCAAACTAGGTCAAAAGTGCACATGATGGAATTAGGCGGTCAAATCTCATCAAAGTGGTGTGAAACTTTGGCCACTGGTTTAGGATCACATAATACACCCCCATGAGTAATTTGGGGTGACGTGGGGTGGATATGCCCTAGGACCCTAGTTTTAACCTAAGGGTTGCACTTTAAGCCTTGTGAAGGACATATGGGCATATGTCCTTGGATGGTCATGAAACTTGGTATATAAGTTTATGGGGTGTAAATATCCCCTTGGAAATTTTATGCGAATTTTAGGAACAATCTCCTCTGATTTAGATTATAACCTTTTTAGGGAACTCCCTTATAAATGGAATTTACATGCTCAATTTATCTTGGATGTTGATGAAATTTTGGTAGATTACATAAAATTATGATATAGACCTCTTGTAATTTTTGTGCAATTTTTGAAGTGATTTAATTAGTACTTCATTCACAATTCATCTATTTTGTCTTAGGAATATGATAAATAATTAAGGGGAAAATACCCTCTGGAAAATTATGAAACTTGGTGGTGGGATATTTTGGGGCATTAGGCAGCTCTGTGAATTTTTGTATAATTTTTGGAATTATTTATCAGTAGGTTCCTTCACAATTTTCCCTAGTATGAGTTTACTTGGAATATTTAATTATGTGATTAATTAGTCTTGATAAATTCTGAACTTTGGCCAATAGACTTTTCTGATTAATATACAGGTCTGGAATTTTCCCATGATTTTTAGACAAGAATTTTTGGTGGTTCCTTCTTTAAATTCTAATTTGGGGTAATTCTTCAATATTATAATTAGAGGTCAGCCCCTTATTGCAAAATTATGATATTTTGTATTTACTGTTATTTTGATTTCATAGACTTTCCATAATTTTATGGGGGCCATATCATAAGAAGACATTACACTTCATATTCAATTTCATGCTTGGCCAATGTTGGAGAAATTATAATAATGCTAATTTAATAAGGAAAAATATGATTCTCTGGATTTAGTCTTAGAATAACAAGATAGACTCCCAGTAATGATCTTGAGTCAGTTGGATGAATATTTGGAGTACCTCCTCTTATGCAACTTATATATCTCATTTGGTCTGCGTATAGTAAAATTGTAAAATTAATTAAATTGAAGGCCAGTAGGTGGGAATGGAAAGTAGTTGGTGTACCTAGTCTGGTTGAGAAGATTTGAGGTTACCAAAAGGAGTTATGAGATGAGAGTGTACCCGATAAGCTAAGGGAAAGGTTGTGTTCGGGATTGACGAAAGATCGTCCTCCCCTTAGTGGGTCATAAAATGCTTAGGGTTAAACCAAGGGTAATGATAAGAGGGGTATCCTTATGGGTAGTTACCAATAACCTTAAGTGCCTTGGAAAGGGAGCTTTGGGGTGTCATCCCATTATAGTTCCTAGTACCGTAGCGAGCCCCTTACAGGGTAATCCTCGGGAAGTCCAAAATTAACCATAAATTATAGGGATAAGTTGATGTACAAAATTAGCTTAATAATACACTCACCCACACTCCATTCTTACGGGTATATTAGTCGGTTTGGTCGTACGAGTGGTAGCCTCGGTGGTTGTAGCAGCAGACTAATTAGTCTGGTG
The DNA here is from genome assembly GCA_033032865.1 of Dactylorhiza incarnata. NCBI lineage: Eukaryota > Viridiplantae > Streptophyta > Magnoliopsida > Asparagales > Orchidaceae > Dactylorhiza > Dactylorhiza incarnata. The sequence continues at coordinate 25,942,607 of JAWHQI010000005.1, forward strand.
AGCTTGTGACTCAGTAATGTTTGTTGGTGCGGACGGGTTGGTCCGGCGAGCCGGTGGCTCGGAAGGTTATTGTGACGGGCTGGTTAGCCTAGGAAGCTTACGGCTCGGAGATAGATGGTAAACATGTTTGCATGTGCATAAAGGTGGCGGGTCTTCGGTATAGGACGGTCGTTCACACCGACGTCAATACGTTGACTCGGCAAGTGTGGATTTTACACTTAGCCATAAAAGTCTGGTGGTCCAGCCAGTAAGAGTACACAGATGCTCTGCGGTTTTGCATTGAGGCGTATGATAGGTCTAGGCTAGGTAGTTTGAATACCAACCTAGAGGTGGATGAGGCTCAACCCGTTGGATCGGTAGGCGCCCTTAATGGGGGGGGGGGGGTGAATAAGGGTTTTTTAAACTTATGTTATATTTGAATATAATAAGCGATTAAGATGATGAGAAAATAAAAACACACTAAGTAAAATCAAATAGAGGCATGTTTTATTAATATGAAATATAAGGTTTACAAAAGTTGATTTCTATAACTCTAGAAATCGGTTGCGAATAATAATAAACTCTTTTGGTTTTATATCCGGACTCGCATCCCCACGAACCAGTGGACCTAGCATATCCTTCCCCGGATTCGGCATCAAGACGCTCTAGCCAATCCAACCCCGGATATGGCCTTGAGTCCCCTAGACCTAACCTAGATCTAGTCGCCAACACGAGATGAATTTTTGCCCTAAGTCCTACCCAGACCTATTCACCAACACGAGGCGAATTCTCTAACGGTTTACAAGGAAAATGAAATGATAATAATAAAAACTCCCTCTTGAAGAACTTCTGAAGTCGGAGACGATGATCCGCTGTAGGATGAGCATTGTTGAAGCGGACGTTGTTTGGATTCGGTGTGAAGAGTTCCTCCTTTAGAAATTCGCAGAGCTTTGGTGGGAGATCAACTTTCGGCCAAATCAGGCTCTGGAATTCTAGCACTCAACCTCTCTCTCTCTCTCTCTCTCTGATGTCTCTCTGAAACGAGAGAAGAGGGGTCCTATTTATAGCCTTAGCGCTAGCGCTTGTGCTAGCGCTACCACCGGCGCAATCCCAGATTAGGCATTATTCTGCGCGGAGAATCTTCAATCCGAGGAAACATTTCTCTTATGCCTTCTATGCTCCGCGCTACCGCCTGCGCTATCCGCTACCGCCAGGCGCTAGCTCCTTCTATATGTGCTCCGGAATGGCGCTAATCAATGCTAGCGCCGGGCTCTAGGTGCTACCGCTGGCGCTAGTGGGCATGTTGGAATTATTGGCCCAATTTTGGGGGCAACCTTCTTATGTCATCCTTGAGTCATATGGACTTTGTTTCCTGCACACTTAAACATACAAGATCAAATACACATAGGATTTGTTATTCTCAAACCTAGGAGATGCTGAAGACAATGTTCCAACAAACTCCCTCTTTTGATAATAACAAATCCATTAATGATAAATCAGAGCATTAATATATAAACATGATGAAACCTACTTGTGTGTGTGTGTGAGAGTGATGACTTAGGATAAGTATTGCCCCCCCAAAATACATGCTCCCCCTAAGTGAATGCTCCCCTATTATGTAAGTTATCATCTTAATTAATCATGTTAGTTTTTCATTTTGATAGCGGATTTTATTTATCATGTTAGATCTCCCCTTTTTGTTATTAGCAAAAGTGGGTAAGGAAGCAAAACGCATAAAAGTGTTTATAATAAAATAAGGCATGATCGAGTTTTGAGAGAGAAGGAAATGATAAGGAGTTTTAGAATAAATTTCATAGACATAAATCAGAGCTCTAAGAATAAGTATGGTTACAGAAATAAATCAGAGTTTTAGCTTTAAAAAGGAATAATATAACATTTACCATGCAAGTCTACCATTTAAAAAATTTGAGTTTGAAAACTTGAGATAAGCATGAAAGGAACACAAGGTAAATGTAATGTAGCGGAAGACTTATAAAAATACAACAAATAATTTTTTGTAAGACATGATGATTCATAAAATGAAAAAGATGTTTTTTGTAAATTATTTTTCTGTGACAAGATTATCATGAAGTAACCAAGCATGAAAGAGATGTATGAAAAAGAGACTACTACAATGTTATTCTAATTCATAAAGTCAAAACATACCAAACATTGTAGAGAGCATGCTAGGTTATCTAGTGCATTTAGATATAAAAAGTATTATAGAATTAGCATTAGAGTCCATTACTCATGAGAAGAAGTGTTATGGAAGATAATGATGTGCACACAAGTGTATTTTGAAAAGAGTAAACAAATGTTATAATAAAAAATACAAGACAAGTGTAGAGTAAAGTGCACAATAAAACACAAATAAGATTACTTCCACACTTTTTATGCACAAAAAAATGTACAACTACCAAGGTGCTTTGCACACACAATGCTCATTAAGACTTATCAGGGTGCAAAGTAGTGCTTTGGGGATCACACAATTTTATTTTTTCAGTTTTGTTTTTGATCCGGTGTACTTAAGAATAAGTGGTATTTTTTTTGGAAATGAAGGTTTGCGCAAGACACTTTACTAATCTTTCCAAGGTGCTCAACCTCACAATGCTTATTAAGACTTATTAGGAGGTTCAACTAGTGCTTGGTGGAGTTATCTTTGTCACTTTATTTCATTTTTTTGTATTGTACAAAGTTCTCCGATTACACTTGCGTTGCAAACCAAATGAATTTTGAAAGTACAACCACTTTTCTTTATACTTAATAGTGCAAATAAGTGTAGTGTAGGTAAGATACTTGTGCAAATTTAATTTATTGTAAAAGTACAATACATTAGCAAGCATCTTTAGATTGAAAACATAAGTAGACTTAGCCAAAAAGTGAGTGAAGAAATATCATTATCAACCATAAAACATTTACTCATACTTAGAGGCGTGCTAAGCTTAGGGTATACATTACTTTTCAAATATAATTGATGCACATATTAATAGATATATCAAAGCATGAAAAGAACAATGTTCAAATTAGTTTGTCAAGATAAATTGGAGCATTGTAGAAGTTCTAAAGATAGTTTAAAAACATGATTGATTATCACAATAAATTCCATACAGTTTTTTGTTAGTTTTTGTGTTTTATATTTTTGTATTTAATTTTTGCATTTAGAATTTTAAACCAATGAACAAAAAGAAATAATTTTTTTTTGTAATTTGGCTTTTGTAATTTTGTATTTGGATTTTTCAAAAATTAAATAAAGTCAGAAGTGCAAAATTAAATAGTACATATAGACTAATATATTTTTAAGAATTTTTCAAAATTTTAAAATACAGAAAAACAGATAGGTGCGCTAGCGCCGACGTTAGCACTAGCACGGGAAACAATACACGATTTTTGATGATTTTGAAATTTTTAATTGTTGATCTTGATTAAGTGTCCCAATAGTATTTTCATGCAGAAATTTCATAATTTTAGGAGATGTTTCAGATGGTTAAAAATTGCATAATTGCGTTTATGAATGTGTTTTAACTCGAAAGATCTAGGACACCTAACTCAAGTCATAATAATCGAAATCTTGCATCGGGAAGAGGTTTAGTAAATATGTCAGCGAGTTGAGAGTCCTTACCAATGAAGCTTACTTTTACATGCTCCTTCTTAATGTGATCCCTAATGAAATGATGGCGAACATCTATGTGTTTGGATCTAAAGTGGTGTACGAGATTATTCGTAAAGTCTATGACACTTTTGTTGTCACATTTAAGGTCAATGTTTTTGAGATGAAATCCAAAATCCTTTAGAGTTTGGCTCATCCATAACGCTTGTGCACAACAACTTCCAAGTGTGATGTATTTGGCCTCCGTGGTGGAGAGTGCAACCGAAGATTGTTACCTACTAGACCAAGCAACTAATGAGGGTCCTAAAAAGTGACAAGTACCACTAGTGCTTTTTCGATCTAGTGAACAGCCGGCATAATCTGAATCGGAATAGTCGTGAAGTGTAAATGAGTCATTATGTGGGTACCATAATCCTAATTTAGATGACCCTAATAGATAACGAAAAATACGTTTTATCGCTTTTAAATGAGATTCTTTTGGATTTGCTTGAAAGCGAGCACATAGACATACGACAAATATTATATCTGGTCTAGATGCACTTAAGTAAAGAAGAGATCCTATCATTCTTCTATATAAAGTTTGATCAATGGAAATTTCAGATTCATCTTTTCCTAGTTTTAAAGAAGCACTCATACGAGTAGAAGCTTGTTTGAGATTTTCAAAACCAAATCGTTTAAGCATATCGTGAACATATTTTGTTTGGCAAATAAAGATACCATCATTTCATTGAGAAATTTGAAAACTAAGAAAATATGATAGTTCTCCTACAAGACTCATTTCAAATTCATTTTTCATTATTAAGACTACTTCATTACACAACTCTTCATTAGTGGCTCCAAAAATTATATCATCAACATATATTTACAAGATAATTAAATCCTTATTATTATGCTTAATGAAGAGTGTGTTGTCAGCACTTCCCACAACATAACAGTGCTTTAACAAAAATGATGTAAGTCTATCATACCATGCACGGGGTGCTTGTTTTAAACCATAAAGTGCTTTTTCTAATTTGTAAACATGATTTGGAAATTTTTCATTTATAAAACCGGGGGGTTGTTCTACATAAACTTCTTCTTTTATAAACCCGTTTAAAAAAGCACTTTTAACAACCATTTGAAATAATTTTATTCTTTTAAAACTCGCAAATGCCAAAAATATTCGTTTAGATTCTAAGCGAGCAACGGGTGCAAAAGTTTCTTCAAAATCTACCCCCTCGATTTGAGAAAAACCTTGAGCAACTAAGCGTGCTTTATTTCTGATAATCCTAGATTCACCATCTACTTTATTTTTAAAGATCCATTTTACGCCAATAATAGGATGATTAGATGGTCTATCTACTAAATTTCAAACTCTATTTCTTTCAAATTGATCTATCTCTTCCTTCATAGCCAAAAAAAAAATTCGTCATTCAAAGCGGTGGAAACGTTTTTAGGTTCGATTTCGGAAACAAAGCAAATATTTGAAAATGTTTCATGAAGAGAAGATCGAGTTCTTACCCCAGTCGAAGGTTCCCCAATGACTAGCTCTTTTGGATGATTTTTTGAGAAGTTCAAGACGCTTGGGGGCACATTTTCATCTTCCTTGGCCTTCTCCTCCTCTTCTTTAGAAGGTTCCTCTTCGTCATGCTCCAAAGATGGCACATGTTCATCATTTGTACCTAAAGGAAGTCTTTCTGCACACGGAATAAATTCATCAAATTTAACATTAATAGACTCTTCAACCTTACTCGATCTTTTGTTAAATATTCTATAGGCTTTACTAGTTGAAGAGTATCCGAGAAATATTCCTTCATCATATTTTTCATCAAATTTTCCTAACGAATCTTTTGTATTAAGAATAAAACATTTATAACCAAATACTTTAAAATATGATACGTTAGGTTTCTTTTGATAATATAGTTCATACGACGTGAGATTTAGAGATGGGCGAAGCATGAATCTATTCATTACATAGCATGATGTGCTTACGGCTTTGGACCAAAAAGACTTAGGTAATTTATATTCAAATAACATAGTGCGTGCTAGTTCTTGGATTGTCCTATTCTTTCTTTCTACAACACCATTTTGTTGAGGTGTGCGTGGAGCGGAGAACTCATGCTTAATACCTAACATTTCACAAAAAGATTTAAAAATTTTATTTTTAAATTCTCCTCCATGATCTGAGCGAATGCATTTTATTTTTTAATCTAGTTCATTTTGAATACGAGTACATAATTTTGAGAATCCGCAAAACGCATCAGATTTGGAAGAGAGAAATAAAGTCCGACAATATCTCGAGAAATCATCTATCAGAATGAAAGTATATATTTTACCACCAAGATGTGCGGTGCTAACGGGACCAAAGAGATCCATATGAATTAATTGCAATGGTTTTGAAGTAGAAATTTCGTTTTTGCTTCTAAAAGATGATTTTGTAAATTTTCCTTTTTGGCATGAAGAACATAGTGAAGATAAATTTCCATTCAATTTAGGCAATCCTCTAATCAATTCCTTTTTTGCTTGTTTTAAAATGAGCTTTGTACTAGTGTGACCTAAACGTCTTTGCCATTGTTCTAATTCATCATTTTTGGTTTTAAAACATTTTATAAATGATTTGGAGAGATCATGAAACGAAACTATGTAAACATTGTGAATTCTAGGTGCAGTTAGTAACACATCTTTTGTTTTAGGATTAAATAATTTGCAAAGATTAGTGGATGATTCAAATAATATATCTAATCCTTTATCACACAGTTGGCTTATAGATATTAAGTTATGTTTTAATCCTTTTACATAAAGAACATTTGAGATAAGAAAGGATTCGTTACCCACTGTACCTACTCCCTTGATCCTTCCTTTACCATTATCACCAAACGTTACGATCCCTCCTTTCTTCTTTTCTAGGCTAAGGAGATTTGCTTTGTTGCCCGTCATGTGCTTGGAGAAGCCTGAGTCCAAGTACCACACGTCCTCCGTTTCCTTAGCCTTCCTGCAAATCTAGAAAGTAGATGAAAGTAAAGATCCAGATACCCAAGAGGTACCACCCATAGAGTAAGTGGATTTCTTAGGTACCCAGATTTTTTTAACGATCATTGTTTTATATTCCTACAAGAGGTAGACGTGTGTCTAAACTTAAGACAATTTGCACACGAAATAAAGGGGGTTTAGACCCTTTTCTGAATTTCTACATTTCTCTTGATGGATGATGTTTGAACTTTAGAAACAGGAGATTTTTTAACTGTTGAGCTACCGCCGACATTAGTGGATAGCGCCGGGCGGTAGAGCTCATTTTGATATCCGAGCCCAAACTTTCCAGAACCATAACATTGGTTTCTCAAAATCATGTCCAGGGATTTTTGACCTATTCCGAATTTTTTTATGGCCATATTGAGATCATGATTTTGTTTTTTAAGAGATGTATTTTCTTGTACAATCATAACACATTTATTTTCAAAACCCTTTTTATTATTTTCAATTTGTAAGAGAGAGGTTTTTAGTTTTCTCTCTAAGTCCCCCTTTTCTTTTGCAATAGTTTTGATTTGTGAGTGGGCCTTAGAAAGAGAAACTTCAAGTTCTTTTTCCTTACATAAAGAGTCCTCACACTCTTGACATGAAACCTTTCTTTTTTCAAGGGAAATCGATTTTTTAGTAAGCTTATGATTTTCTTTGATGATAGATTCATTTTCACGATTTAACATAATATTATGTTTTATACTTTTATCATAGGATTTGCAAGTTTGAACAAATTCATCATAAAGTTCTTCGAAGGTGGGAGGAGTTACCTCAGTGTCGCTAAGAACACTGGTGTCATCATCGTTGCTTTTTGCCATTAAGCAAAAGTTTGCTTCCTCCTCGCTACTTGACTCAGATTCGCTTGATTCTTCAGAGGAAGAATCATCCTAAGTTGCGGCTTTCAGTATTTTCTTTTTCTCCTTCGCTTTGTATTGTTCTTTTTGCTCATTTTGATACTTCGGGCACTGACTCCGAATGTGCCCGGTCTTTCTGCAGTGGTGGCACTCCGGTGGTGGTCTTTCTCCTTCGTCTTTGCTTCCTTTTTCTTTCTTTGATGAAGAGGAAGATCCTTTTCGTCGAGCATCCCTTTGGAAGTATTTTCGGAATGTGTTCCTCCTTTCCGGATTCCTAATGAATTTCCTGATGTTCTTCACCAGGAGCCCTTCTTCATCTTCATCATCATCTTCGATGCACTCCTTCTTTGATTTTAGTGCCAGCACCTTTTTCTTTGGCTCTTTGTTGTATTCATCGTGTTGAATCTGGAGTTCTACCTTATGGGTTTTGAGATTCCCAATAAGGTTCTCAATCTGGAGCGTTCTTAGGTTGTGTGACTCCGAGATGGCCATCACCTTTGGATTGAACCTTGGAGGTAGGGAGCGAAGAATTTTCCTGACCAAGTCCCCATCTGAGTAGATCTTTCCAAGTGCTTTTGAAGCATTGACGATCTTGGTGAAGTGGGTGTATATCGAGTTGATGTCCTCTTCGGTATCCATCCTGAATTTTTCATATTCAGACTCTAGGTGGAATAGCTTTTCATCTTTTACCTGCGATGTACCTTCATGAGTAACTTCTAATTGATTCCAAATATCATAAGCAGTTACACATGCAGAAATTCTATTAAACTCAGTTCTATTTAGAGCGCAATATAAAGCGCTCATTGCCTTAGCATTATTTTTGCACCTTAGTTTATCGTTATCATCCCATTTATCCTTAGGTTTTAGTAACGTCGCCTCTCCCACTACAATTGTAGGAGGAGAGTACCGAACTTCTACCATGTTACATACTTCCACATCCATGGTCATAAGAAAACACATCATTCGATTTTTCCAGTAGTTGAAATCTGACCCAGAAAAAAGAGGTGGTTGACTAACACCCTGACCCTCCGGAAAAGCGAGATCATGAGACGCCATTATTCCCGGTTGTTAAGCCGATTGGAATAAAACCCCTTTGATACCACTTGTTGGATCGGTAGGCGCCCTTAGAAGGAGGGGGGGTGAATAAGGGTTTTTAAAACTTATGTTATATTTGAATATAATAAGCGATTAAGATGATGAGAAAATAAAAGCACACTAAGTAAAATCAAATAGAGATATGTTTTATTAATATGAAATATAAGGTTTACAAAAGTTGATTTCTATAACGCTGGAAATCAGTGGCGAATAATAATAAACTCTTTTTGTTTTATATCCCAACTTGCATCCCCACGAACCGGTGGCCCTAGCCTATCTTTCCCCAAATTCGGCCTCAAGCTGCTCTAGCCAATCCAACCCTGGATGTGGCCTTGAGCCCCGTAGACCTAACCTAGAAAATGATAATAATAAAAACTCCCTCTTGAAGAACATCTGAAGTCGGAGACGATGATCCGCAGTAGGATGAGCATTGTTGAAGAGGATGTCGTTTGGATTCGGCGTGAAGAGGTAGTCCTTCAAAAATTCGCAGAGCTTTGGTGGGAGATCAACTTTCGGCCAAATCAGACTCTGGAATTCTAGCAATCAACCTCTCTCTCTGATGTCTCTCTGAAATGAGAGAAGAGGGGTCCTATTTATAGCCTTAGAGCTAGCTCCTGCGCTAGCGCTATCGCCGACGCTATCCCGGATTAGGCATTATTCTGCGCGGGAGAATCTTCAATCCGAGGAAATGTTTCTCTTATGCCTTCTGTGCTCCGCGCTACCGCCTGCGCTATCCTCTACCGCCACGCGCTAGCTCCTTCTATATGTGCTCCAGAATTGCGCTAATCAATGCTAGCGTCGGGCGCTAGGTGCTACCGCCGACACTAGTGGGCATGTTGTAATTATTGGCCCAATTTTGGGGGCAACCTTCTTATGTCATCCTTGAGTCATATGGACTTTGTTTCCTACACAAAACACACAAGATCAAATATACATAGGATTTGTTATTCTCAAACCTAGGAGATGCGGAAGACAATGTTCCAACACAACCCACCGCTTCCGTTTGCCACTACGGGAGTATCTCGGGAGTCTTGCTAGCTCTAAAAAGGGGGGACTAAAGGTCTGTGCGCATATAGTCGAAGTGTGTGAGTTGCACTTGTATGAACATAGCATAAACTGCATAACTCTCCATGTCATGGCATAAACATTGCATTTCAACCCCTACCCTTATCGTATAAATTAGTTATGGGACTCTTTATACGATAGGCCTTGCTAAACAACCCCTTGGTCTATAGGTTTGTATGGGCATTCCTATGAATCAATGGTTACATTTCTTTTATATTATATACTTGTCATTACTTATTGTTCTTTAGTTACTCTTTACCATGCTCTATTACTACTTCAATTAACTATATACACATGTGTAGTGGTAGAACTTTCTGTAGTTAGATTCACCGTCATTTACTCTTTATTTATACCCCTTGCTATCCTCCGCTTCATTCTTCCCGCTCGGTGCCTAGGAGCCATTGGGGGTGGGGTGGGGAACATAAGGCTTAGTATTTTTGACTAACGGTCGGTGTACAATATCATTTTAGGGGACCGAGGAGACGCAGTAGCACCAGAGGCTGGTGCAGACGGAGGCGGGCCAGTCTAGTACAGGAGCACAAGTTTCAGGATCAGTGAGTGATTAGTAGTTAGCTTCTGCGAGTGATCTTGTAGTGAGGACATGATGTACAGGGCATGAGCCCTTTATTATTGTAACCTTATTTATTTCAGTACCTTTCATTCAATTATCTTATGTGGACATCCCTTTTGATGATTTTATATCTATGTGATGTGGACTTGAACTACCTTAAGTTTCTTTAAGCTTTACTTATTTTGTGATCGATATGGCCGACAGAATCGTCATTTTGTAGTGGCGACCTTCCCGAGTGATTGTGCCACCGCAAAGCGGCGGTTCTGGGCATAAGACCCGGGTTTTTGAAAGAAAAAAAAGGGTCTTACAGCAATAATATTAAATGCATGGGAGCATGTGAAAGTAAACAAAGATGAGAGATATAAGTTGTATAGCTCTCAAGAGTGGTCTAAGTATGAAGATCAAGAAGAGTTGAGAAGAAGACACATAAGAGATGAGCAAGTAGGAAGAATTCCATCCGATGCTCCAGAGCCACTCAAGTATCATCCCAAGCCAAATGAGTATTTCTTCAGGCAATCTGAAAAGAAACAGGAAGCTGCTGCCAAGAAAGCAAGAAGTGAAACATCTATGAGGGAACCCGATACATAGGTGGCTAGGTCACTGCGGGCATATGTAGTAATGCTGAAATTCTTCAAAACATATGTCACTATTTACAAATTTTCAATGAAATCATTTATGTCAAAACATCTCACTCATTGATCACATAAACTAAACTGAATTTTAATTTTTTCTGTGTATGACATTTATCATTGAATGAGTTATGACTTCTTCAAATAGGGGGAGATTGTTGGGAACAGAGCCCAAAAATGTTCCTGATTTGAAGAAGTGCTCTGGTCAATGATAAAAACATTATGTATTTGATACTGTGGTTAGTTTATGCTTGCATCGATTAAATCATATGTACAGTACTTCTTCAATCTCACTAAGTACAAAATCATCGAGAAGGACTGGACATATCGTCGAATAAAAATTTAAGTATCAACAAGATTGAACTCATAGATAAGCTGAAGGGTCATGATAGGTATTGTCGAGATAACATGAACAATTCGACGATATCATTGTGACATCAAAGTACACATGATGATATCATCGTAAGAACAAGAAGAATCAATCAAGTTGAATATCGTCGTGTCAATCTGGATCACACGATGATAATGCTATAAGATCTAAGGAGACATAAGTCAAAGTATTCAGCAATGTCGACGACTTCGTCGTAAAGAAGCCTAGTCGTCGAGAAGGCTAAGTAAGAACTCGTGAAGACAACTTATAAAAGAAGAACTGCTTGTCGTCAAGATGATCAAAATGATATCGATGAGAAGTCAGAATGATCAATATGATATCGTTGAAAAGACAGTATGGTTTCAATGAAATCATTGAGAAGACCACAAGTCGACATCAAGATTATGACGACATCTTTTAGATAACTTCATGTCATCGTAACGCAAGTGCAGCTGAGAAATCTTGTATCGTTGAGATATTTTCCTCTGAAGAAGATTCAAGAAGACTTGAAGATTTGTACAAGTCCAAGATGGATCGGCATAATGGCAAGTCCTGTCGTCCAGATGTTGTCAATGTCGTCGAAACATTGCAAATATCGTCGAGACAGGTCAAGATAATTCAAATCGCGCTGTCTGCATTTAATGCCGCCGCCTGTTGGTCCAATCAGCGCATGCCGTTAAGGAATGTGCCACTGATACTTAAAGGACATTCTAGGAGACTGTTAGTCAGCTCCTCAGACATATAAAAGAGATAAGTGTCTGCCCTAATTGAACACAGATAATACACGTAAGATTCAATAGAACAGTAATAAGGTTGCGTGAAGAAAGGAACAAGAACCTGAGAACCAAGATGATCTTTGTCAAGTGCTCTCTAAGTCTCATTCAAGCATCATCGGCTGATAAGAAGTGTTCCAGATCGAAGAAGGGATTGAAGAAGAATCTGTGCTGTCCAAGAAAATATCAAAGCATTATCTTCAAGACCAAGAAGCCAATCTTCATGTGGCTAAAGAAGTATTGTCTCCTATTTCTCCACAGGGCTTTTACAAGCCTGAGTTATAGGATCTGTTTCAGATCTAAGTTTGTAGGGCTTGAGGGCCTGAGTTTGTAGGGCTTGAGGGCCTGAGCTATAGGATTTGGTTTGGATATGAGTTTTGTAGGGCTTGAGGGCCTGAGCTGTAGGATCTGGTTCAAATCTGAGTTTTGTAGGTCTTGAGGGCCTGAGTGTACGGATTGAGGGGCCTGAGATTGCAGGGCTTGCGGGCCTGAGTTTTGGCGAAGTTTGCTGACTCTAGCACACTGATAGATAGGCGCAGAGGGACATCAGACTACTCAAGACACTTTGTCTTGAGGAACAACTATAGATCTGTGAGTGTTTCCTGTAATGTATTCAAAATTTTTAAATCATTACACTAGGATCCTCATAAAAATAGACTCAAACCAAAGAAGGGGAAAGATATTGTAAAAATACCTATTCACCCTCCCTCTAGGTGATTTGGCAACATCCATAACTAACAGGTAGCCCGAATGAAGGTTAATCTTTGAGAACACAAAACTACCCCGCAACTGGTCAAACATTTCGTCAATCCGAGGTAACAGATATCTATTTTTGATGGTTACCTTATTCAGCTCTCTACAATCTATGCACAATCTCATCAAACCATCATTTTTCTGTACAAAAAGGACAGCAGCACCCCAAGGCGAAGAATTGGGCCTAATAAAACCATACTACAATAATTCATCTAATTGGGTTCGCAGTTCTTCCAACTCACGCAGAGCCATACAGTAGGGTGCTTTTGCAATAGGGCGAGTACCAGGCTCAAGGTTTATAATGAACTCTACATCTCGCTCAGGAGGGAGACCAGGAGACTAACGGGAAAAACGTCGAAGAATTCTCGCACCACGGAAATGTCCTCGACACGCGGCGAAACACGAGCAGCTTCCAAAATAGAGACAAGATAAGCAATACTACCGAATTCTAGAAGGTTCTGAGCACATACTACAGAAATGATTGGGGAGTCCTGATGTGGAAAACCATACATACTCATGGGTTGGCCATTGTCCAACAAGAAATCTAAACGCTTGACCTTGCACTAGATGACTTCATCATACCTGGATAACCAATCTATGCCCAAGATTACGTCGAAGTCTTCCAAATCTAGTACCTTCAGATCGGCATACTCCTAAGAGAATAGGACACTTTTTGATACTCTGGTTCGACACCACCGAATCACTGGATGGAAATTTAACGCAAAGTGGATCGCCGACTCGATCGATAGCCCAATGATGATGGTCTACAAATTTCCTAGACACGAAGGAATGAGTGGCACCTGAATCGAACAAAATGCGCCCAACGGTTCCTTACCATAAACTCGCCTATAAAATCATACACATAACTAATATGATCGAAATTGGATTCACAATTACAAGATAATGACTAGATCAGGATCTAACCTGATATCATCTGTGTGGAACACTGAGCTTCCTCCATGGTTACTGCATTCAGTTTACCTTTTCTTAGCTCCAGTTTCTGTAGCTGCGGCAGCGACAAGGTCTGAAGTGTAACCGGCTGCATCGCAGGTTGAACCTGTGGGCACCTAGTTTTCATATGCCCTTTCTGTCCACATTGGAAGCACGTCTTATCCTTCGACTAATAGTGGGCAACATCATGCCCCTTCCGCTTGCACAAAGTACAGGTAAGATCGCTCTTGGGTGCGCTCTGAATAGCGAGCACCTTAGGCTGCTTCTGAGCAGCCAATCTCTTAAAACAATTTTCGACGGGTGTCCCGCATGATCAAAAAAATTGCACGCCTGCTTGCTTCCTTTCTTTAGAGCAGGGACAGATTCCCAAGGGCTTCCACTGTCCTCAGCCTTCCTCTTTTCCTTCCTTAGCGACATGCCACGATTCTTGGCATTATCGATAGCCTCAGCCTTCAAGGAAGCTTCCACCACTTCCGTATAACTCTCGGATCAGTAAGTGTTAGCTAACTGTTGGATGTCACTTTGAAGACCACCTAGAAAATGCTTAACTCTGCCTTCCTCTGTGGCTACTAATTCTGGAGCAAACCTGCTCAACTTACTGAACTAAACCTCATACTCGCCAACCGTGAGTTGTCTCTGCTTCAAATGCAGGAAATTATTCATCAGCTTGTCTTGCTCCACCGATGGCATAAACTTCTTCAATAACATCCCCTTGAATCGCTCCCTCGAGCATCCATCCGTGAGACCTACCTTTTTTCTGATCCACCAGCCCTTAGTGACGCCTTTCAACTGATACGCAGCGACCGTAACCTTTTGGTCTGTTGAAATCCCTGAATAAGAAAACATCTATTCGATAGCAATGATCCAATCATCTAACGCCACAAAATCAACCCTCACATCTTACGTCGGGGGTCCTAAATACTGGAAATGCGAGATGAAGTTCATCTCAGGAGGAAACTGAACAAGTGGCACTAAGGGAGCAGGACGGAAAGGAATAGCCTGACCCACCGCAGGATCCTTCATCGCAGGCTGTGGCCCTAAGGTGGCCGTCAACAACACTGACATCTATGCTTGCATCGCAACCATTTGCCTCGACAGAGTCTCATTGCTCTGAAGCAGCTCCTCAATTGTCTCGTCACTTTGTGCACCTGAAGACTCACCCTCAGATTGGGGATCTGACCTCAATGATTGATGCTTCAGAGCCATCGTCTACAAATATGAACGAGCATCCTACCAAGACTTAGCTAAAAGCTAAAATTACTTATCTTAAATCGGACTCAAAAGAAAAGTGAAGAAGCTTGCTCTTGCTACTACCTTGCTCTGAGATTCTTTATGAATGATATTATGCTCAACTTAGGATGATATACCATCATCCCTTGACTCTGGTGCATATAACACGAATACATAAATGCTTAAAATCTTCATTTTAAATCATATGTGTACGAGTGTCATCATGTAAGTCTTAACTTGGCATGCATGCTAATGATATGTTATGCAATGCATATTGTGTTATACATTCTAATAAAAACCTTAATGCATGTCATGAGCGGCGTACACATGAAATATTATGCACCTCATACTACATAATATCGCATGTAACATAAAAAGTAAAATCTAATGGACATCCATGTGTTAATTGTTAAGTCGCCACTTTCAACTTAACAGTCACATGTTGCTATACCTCTGAGAATCCAAATACAAACACATATTATGCATCCCATACTACATAATATGCCTTGTATACTTCTATCATGCTTATGAGTGTAGTGTTCATGCTTCAGCCAAGACATACTGATGCTTCGGTGTGTGCATATAATGAAACACAATTCTGAAATAGATGGCTGCTCGACTAAACTGTCTGACAACCACCCTAACCTCCCTCTGATACCAACTATCACAACCCGCAGTTTCCCAATATACAATATATTATCAATGTCAGGGAGATTACGTGATGTGATGCCACGTCACGTAGGAGACAACTACCGACGGTCAGACATCTCTGTGTCTTTATTTATTTTCATAAAAATATACACACACACACGCACATATATACATATATATACACACACACTCTATGTTGAAAGATAAAGTTTACATTTGAAGATCAAATCTTGTCCCTCAGTTCAATGGATCAGCTAGTACACAAGTAAGAAAATATATACATACGAGTGGAAAATATAAGGTTTGATTCATTTAGTCCTATATGATCATGAAGGACTAATAACTGACTAATGATATGGATCCTTCTAAATTTAATATAAGTAGTAAAGAGCTTTTACGATCCTTTAAAGTAGAGTGACATTTATTTAAAATCATGCTATGAATAAAGGTACAAATTTTTATATAAGTAAATTAACTACTATGCATCCTAACATAAAACCTTCCCAAAGAGCAATGCATCAACAACAATAAATAATAGTAGCAGGATTAACAAGTATAGAGTCTACACCATGGAAATAGACTATGGGTGTCAACAATCTGACACGAACCCATAGAACTAACAGAAATGCGTCTGAGATACACTAAAAAATCAAAGTTAAATACAACTATCAAAGCGTCACCAACGAGGAAAAGAAAACAACTACTGCGGTCCAGAAAGACCGTCTGTTCAGCTCTGACTGCTAGTGATCTGAACCTGAGGCATTCAGAAGCAAAGAATGCCTCAGCACAAAAGCGCAAAAAGGTAGCTCAAATGAAGATTTAAAGAATTAAGGAGAATGTTGAGTTATGAGGGTTACCAACCCAACAGGAGCAACTGTAAACCAATAGCAAATAAGTCATATGAATCAATGAGTAAAATACTTCAGGAGGATTGACTATATAAGAGAGAAAAAGTCTTGCACTAAGTGCGATGAATATCCATAAGTTAATCATATAAATACATATATTTCTATATATGAAATAAAATAAAATAGACCGATCAGCTCTAAAAGAGGAATGAATCACCAATACCGGACATAAAATGGTACTGAGGTGGGACTCAGCCATTTGCATCCCAACCTATAGTTCGCCACAAATTCATCGAATATATGGATTCACCAACATGCCATGTGGTGGTGTTTATCCATCCGCTCCAACCCAACCAACAATCCAAAACAACTTATTATAACGAAAAGAACGAAACCCATGAAAATTTCCAAGAAAAACAGCTTTATACAATGAATTCGACTTAACCTCACGAGTTCACTTGATGAATTCCACTAAATTTCATGAGTTCACTCGACGAATTTAACTCAATCTCACGAGTTCACTCGATGAATTTAACTCAATATCACGAGTTCACTCGACGAATTTAACTCAAGCTCACGAGTTCATTCGACGAATTTAACTCAACTTCACGAGTTCACTTGACGAATTTAACTCAATGTCACGAGTTCACTCGACGAATTTAACTAAACTTCACGAGTTCACTCGACGAATTTAACTCAACCTCATGAGTTCACTCGACCAATTTAACTCAACCTCACGAGTTCACTCGACGAATTTAACTCAACCTCACGAGTTCACTCGACGAATTTACTCATCTTCTTGACCAAACCCGAAATCTAGAGGTCTAACCTATGGAAAATAACCATGCTATACTAGTATGCTTCAAGAGATGTAAAGAAGAATGAGAAGACACTTAGAAAAAATAAGAGAGCCCACCACTTGCCTCAAATCTTCTGATTTCCCGCCTCCCACGCACTCTATGCCAAGGATCGGCCAATAGAAGGCCACAAGAAGCAATTTTTGAAATTTTTTGAATGAAAAGGAGAATTGGGGCTACATACTCAAACTCCAAAAATCCACGAAATGTAAAATACTCACTACACACGGGAAGAGCTCGGCGAGATCTTTCCAAATCTACCCTCCGACGACGAATCCGAGCACTAGAACTCCCTCAACATTCGACAGTACACTCCCGGTCGAACGCCGATCTTCCCTCTCGCGACTTCTGGTTCGGCTCGGGTAGGATGAAGAAGAAAAAGATAAAAAAACCTAATTTTTTTACTAAGTTTGGCCTTTTATAAGAGAATAAAAATTAGAATCTTTCAAAATTCACCGGGCTCTCAAAATGGCTTGAATCGCAATGAAAATTCACGGACCTGCGTAAAATTAATTAATTTAATTTTCTAAAGTTAAAATCTCAATTCCGGTAAGTTTCAAAACACGCTCAAATTGACTGAATGGACGCAAAATCGCAGGCGCAAGAATATTAATTAATAATTATAATTATTCTATTATAATTATTAATTAATTGTTATCATGTTTTAATTATTATCATGTTTTTATTCTATTTTAATATTTGGTTTTAATTTGGGTTGCATGTAGCCATATGTGTTTGTAAACCTATAAAAGGCCATGATGTAGAAGGATTTGGACAATTATGATTATATTTGAAATTTGAATTAGAAATCCAAACTTGGAATTTCTCCTCCTCCCCTTATTCTCTCCCTCCTCCTTGGATTTTCGGCCCTCCTTCTCTTGGCCGCCCCTCTCCCTTGCCTCCTTCCTCTTGGCCGCAGGCCAACCTCTTCCTCTCCCCCCTCCTTGGCAAATTTCAGCCACCCCCCTCTCCCTCTCCTATTCTTCCTCCTCTTGGGAAGATTTCGGCCAAGGTGAAGAAGAAGAAGAAGAAGAAAAAGGCCGTAGGTTTGTGGAATCAAATCTGGCGTGAAGCGACGAAGGCGAACGAGTTTCTCTCCATTCAACGCGGCTCCGGTGGATCCGTTGAGGAACGATTTGGGCGAGTGCATGCTTGAGGATAATCTCATCTCAAGCGGGGTAACGAAATTTCTACTCGTGAGATTTCCCTCTTGTTAATTTCTTGTGGTGGTAATTTTGGCGTGATCTTCGAATCACTTGAATAATCGTGGTTTTCTTCGATCGATTTGTGCATTCTTCTTATTTCTTTTAATTTTCGAAGAGGATTGGCGAACCTCTACTTTTTGTTGGGAGAGATCTACCATTTTTTGAATCGTAAATTTTTTGGTGGATCTCTTTTGGTACAACCCTAGCTCGACCGGACCGGGTGGGTCATTTTTGTCTGGGAGAATTTTGGCCTATAACCATTTATTCAACCTCTAGCGGTGTGGCTACCCGTTCGTTAGCGTCAAATTGATAAGAATTGCGTTGCGTGTACGCTGCAATTAATTTCTGTGCGAACGTATAAATTGGAACGTTGAGAGGGAACGCGTGTTTGCGTAGCGATCGTGTCGGAGCGCGTAGCCTTCATCAATTTGGTATCAGAGCTAGGTTCGTGTCAATTTCTTAATTGATGAATTCCTAAAGTTTTCTTAAAACGCCGGCACACACAATCTTCAAACGATTTTGTGTTCAAAATTTCAAAAAATTTAATTTCTGGTCTGCGAATAGCGGCCTAAAAATTTTATTTCTCTGCGAAAATAAAAATTTTATTTTGAGAATTCTCCATATTTTTATCAACAAGAAAATCAAATATTTTAAGTACCCTAGTTATTAAGTGGGAATAAAAATTATCTTTCATAAAATTTTGACTTGTTTAAAATTTCTGGTCTCCGAATAGCTCCCTAAAATTTTTATTTTTTCTGCGAAAATAAAAAAAAAATATAAAAATTAAATTCTGGAAAGTCAAATTCAAAATTTTGAAATTCAAATTTTTGAAATTCAAATTCAAAATTCAAATTTGTGAAATTCAAATTTCTGATTTTCACATTTAAAATTCAATTTTTTTGAATTTCAAATTCAAATTTTTGAAATTTAAAATTCAATTTTTTGAAAATCAAATATTTCTGGAAATTCAAATATTTCTGAAAATTCAAATTTTTCTGGAATTTCAAAATTTTTTTCCTTATAAAATTCTCTTACATCATTGCATGTTCACTAGTTCTGGTCCCGAGTACACACCTCACTACGAGTATGGCCTCTGACGTGAATGTTTCCCTTAGACAAAGGAATCGTTCAGTTGCAGAATACATGGGCCTTTTTGAGGACATGATGGTTAGGTGCGATATTAGGGAGATGCCTGAGATCACCCTCTCACGGTTTCGTAGGGGGCTCAATCCTGACATACAAGGTAAACTCCTCCGCTACTGTCACACTGACCTAGACACCTGCTATAACGTCGCGTTGGAAATTGAGAAACACCTAGCTCACAAGTCTAAGACTCGTTCGTTTGAGAAGGGAAGGCCATCTTAGGACCTTTCCCCTCTTTATCCCTGAGAGATAAGGACACGTTCCGGTCCGCTGACTCGAACTCGGTAGCCATCACAGTTAGAGATGCAATGAACCCGCGCGGTGAGAGTATTCTGGTCTGTGAGGGTCGTCCCATAAATGTTATACATGATGCGGTGGGCATGTCTGACCTCCATACTATCGAGTGCCCTGCTCTGTCAGCGACCTCGGTCTTAGTAAAGTCTCCTCCAAAACGTTCTGATCTAGTTGTTGACTTTTCTGAAAATTCTGAGTTAGTGTCGTTGATTGCGCCGACCGCTGACGGCGATGTCATTATTCAGGAAGATTATAGCGATTATGAGGAGGTAGGTTGCCCTAGTGATATGGATGAGGATCTCCCCTCTGATCCAGTTTTAAAATTGTTTGTTGATACAGATTTGGACGACGCTCCTAGTGCATTGGAAGATTTGGCTAGCGAGGGAAAGACACTTTTGGAAGACTTAGATGATGCAAACTGATGGCGCAAATCTTAGCACACCGCTATAGGAGGTAGTAAGACTGCGGCACGAAACGGCAGTGTACCGATCGTTCAAGTAATATAAAATGGGAATGAATCCCCAAGTATCGATCTCAAAGGAACACAGTAAGGTGGAGTTTACTATTGAGGCAGGACTTGAGATTGAAGTCCTTTACGTCGGATGGATGCGGAAACGGGGGATTTGGATTGTGAAAAATAAAAAAAACAACTATAACTACTCCTATGCAATGCCGCTATGCAATGCTTCGCTTGGCGGGATGGAGACTAGGCAGGCCTTGAGTGCACTGCGTCGCAAGGGAGGATGGACGAGTAGGCAAGCGGAATCGAACTGTGCAGGCCTTGAGCACGCTGCTTCGTTAGGAGAATGGATTACACAGGCCGCTATGCCACGCTTCGCTAGGCGGATGGAAGAGTAGGCATACAGATGTGGGTCGCAAGCACCTTGTCGACAAGCACGCCACTAGCAATTGCTAGTGCGGCACATGAACGTGACGACGGGATGGAGGATGGAATGGGGCGCTCCTCAAGCAACTCAAACAGTAAAGTATTTCACATAGACATGAAATCTATAGAAATGCAAATAAAGTTAAGTGCTACTTCATCATAATGTTAGATCTAACTACATATACATCAATAAGAGAAGAACAAGGCAAGAAATCGACCGAATCCGAAGGCTCGTTGTGGATTCACGGTTGGAATCGCCGGGTTGTCAATCCGCGTCCAAGCTCGGTCTGCAACTACGTCCGGGGTAGAGAGATCTGTCACTACTCTCCAATGAGCCCGTCTTCTTCGTCTCACGATCCAAGAGAGGTTGCAAACTTCCTCTTGCTTGATGGCGATGGCGGCTAGATCTTCCTTTGAAGCGCTAGGATGAAGGAGGAGGCCGAGAGGAAGCTCCGGCTCAAGATTGGCGTGAAGAACAAGCCCGGAGCACCTCCTGGTGGTGGAAGATGATGCAGGGGGCGGAACTGGAGCTCTGGGAGCGGGAAAAAAAGGTCGATCTAGAATAGGGCAAGACCTGCGGCTTAAATAGAAAAACTGTCAGAAAATGGTCACGCACGGTCGAACGCACGACCGTGCGCAGACCGTGCGTTATTAAATGATAAAACATGACTTGGGGAAGTCGCTGCGCCGCCCGTGCATTTTGCTCACGCATGATCAACACCGCCCGTGCGTACAAACGCACGGGCAAAATCCGACGCTCTGAAATCAAGAATACACCGGTCGACCGTGCATTTTACTCACGCACGGGCGAATCCGCCCTTGCGTCAAAACGCACGAGTAAACTCCGACGCTCCATTTTATGCCCAGACATAAACGCACGACCACAACCGACCGTGCGTCAAGGAAACGCACGACCGTGCGATATGCACAGACATTACTTCTGGGGAAAACGGGACGAACCGGCCACCTGCATACAAGATACAATGGCTGGGAATACACGTTCAGCATCAGAAAAACATAGAAGAAGGGAAGGGGAGCACCAAGTGCTTGCCCCCAACAGCAAGGAGCGCAATTGCACACCGGAATGGGCTTAAAAGTGCACATAGCATGGAATAGTACAAATGAATGAAAACGTGCATAAAATGTGGTGCAAAGACTAGAATACCAGCCCAAATGAGTCCGAAAATATGTATATAATTGGGACTCATCACACCCCCAGACTTCCTTGTTTGTGCGTCCCGAGCAAACAAATCCCTCAAGCGGATAAGAAAAACATTAGCTGACATAGAAATTGTAAAGCGGAGTTCCATGCGAAGTCGCATGCTCATGCGCGTAGAAATACAGTAGCAAAATTCCTAATTATACATATTAGTTTATACCTTTCTAGGGGCGTATTTATATATTACATTTACTCAAAAAGTGAATCACGGTGAATCATAAGGTCATACATAGGAAGAAAGTAAACTAAACGCTGAGGCGAGCATTGCCAAAGATCGGGGCTCGAGACAAACTCCATTGAAATCCATCAATGTCGGTGACCATAAGCTTGCCCGTTCGCACTCTCTCCACGGCACAGGTTTGACTCAACTGCGTGAATCAATAGGACTTTAGGTTTTAGATGAGGCTTGGGTTTAGGTGAGGTATACAATGATAAAAACGACGGCTCAAGCACTAAACCCAAATGAGCTAGCATGGAAAACTATCCTCAAGCACCACAAAAAGATATGCGGGTACACCACACGCCCAGACTTGGACTTGACTACATGGGTGTGTGCACCGCCTACTCCCAAATACAAATCTCAAACAGATTTTTCAATTAAAACACTTTCATTCTTTCTTTTTCTTTTTTTTCTTTTCAAAATTTTTTTTTTCTTATTTTCTTTTTCTTTCTTTAGCAATTTCAGCAAATTTTCAAGGATGCTCATCCACATTTCCACATTGTACTTCCACAATCAACACCACCAATTTAAAATTTAAACAAAATGCTTGCATTTTGGTGTGCGACTAGGATTGGAGTTTAGGCTTTGGTGAACAATAGTGGAGCTGATCTAAAAGAATGGGGTAGGCAAAACTGGGCTAACGAGGATAGAGCGATAGGAATGGGCACAAAAGCTCAACCGGGCCAAAATGATGGCCTATATCACATTCACGCGATTGACTAACCATATACCCATGCTTCAAGAGTCGCTTGGGGCAAGTTCTTAGGCACCGAGAAAGATTATCCTTCCTCCCGACTCAGGCAATACGAGGCTAACGAACGTCTACACACATTCCTATGCTACCGTTTGATTCACACCGGATTCACCAATTTTTGAGTAAAGTAAACAATATCTACGCAAATAGAAAGATATAAACTAAAAGCATAAAAAGAGATTGAATCTACACAAATTTCTATGCGAGACATGAGCACTTGACTAGGAGCACTCCAGGAGTCAACATTTTACTCCGCCTCATAATCCTAAGCCAGCACAATGATTTTTTTTTCAAATCACATAAAAGAGACAAATTCGACTCGCGACGTGCCAACAGCTAAGCGCACGCTCAAGTGGGTGTTGTGATGTGCTGTGAAGATGAGCAAAACAAAATAAATGAGATTAAAATACTTCTAGTATGCAAATGATATGTGCACGTGCAGTGGGTAACGCATAGCGGCTTTCCCCCAGACTTAATCTAAGCAATACACACAAATGATGTAAACATGAAAATTAAATAAAAGACTAGGGGGAAGAAAAGTTACCCATGCTCAGAAATGAGCATACCAGAAGATTGGCGATAATACTGCAATGGAAATCCAAGTCCGTCACCAAGAGATCACCACCCTACAAAAAGGACGCACCAAGCAATAGCAAGAATAAAATATTAAGGCATTAGCGGATTAGAAAAATAAAAAATAACAACCAAAACAGGGTTGTCTCCCAGTAGCGCTTTTGTTTACCGTCCTTAAGCTGGACTAAATATCTGTATTAAGCAGTTTAAAAGATTGTCTAAGCATAAAAGCAAAAGTTAATAAATCCTAAATATTATTAC
The DNA here is from genome assembly GCA_033032865.1 of Dactylorhiza incarnata. Classification (NCBI taxonomy): domain Eukaryota; kingdom Viridiplantae; phylum Streptophyta; class Magnoliopsida; order Asparagales; family Orchidaceae; genus Dactylorhiza; species Dactylorhiza incarnata. Next base: position 25,966,389 of record JAWHQI010000005.1, read on the forward strand.
ATGCTCAGCAAAATAATCAACTATAAGTTGATTTAAAGTAGTAACTGCAAATAAAAGAAATGGGTCCGAAGACCCAACAGCAGCAGTCAAGAGGATCAGGAGCTTTCCATCTCCAAATTTCATCTTTCTTCGTCCTCTTCCTCTCCTCCAATCTGCGGTCATGGATGAAGTAGCGTTTACCACCCTGCACCCAGTCTTTCAAGGAAAACGCAGGCAATGATGATAAGGTGGAATAGACGATGGATTTCATCATTGCCGGTTGCTTTTCCTTCCAAGACTGCCACACAGGATTGCCCAAAAATGGGTCTAGATATTCATGCACCTGCAAAGGGATAAATGAAATATCAGACAATAAAGTAGGCGAGGAAGCAAGAAGGATGAATTTATCGATATTAGCATTAAAAGAATGATAATTAGGAAATAAAGTAGATGAAGAACTAAAAGGTTCAAATAAAGGAGGAGTGGCCCCGGTTTCACTCCTGGCAGGTTCCACAAAAGGCTCATTGTCGACCGCATTAAGAGCACTGCAGGAAGGATATGAGCAGCTAGGAACTTCGATGATGAGTTGGACCTTCTCCTCCGGTGATGAGGTAGAAACCTCATCACTAAGGAAAATGTCCTCCTCAGTGCAACTCAGCATAGCTTCAGGCTCCATAGGCTTATCCTGCACATCTAAAAACTCGGCAATAAGAGCAGAAGATACATGCATACTGATACAAGAAAATATCTGAGTAGAAATAAGACTCAAGATAGAGTCCGATAGCAGCGAAGAAATATCCTCAGATACAGAATCCACTGGAAAGGATGGCACCAAAGAGGAAGAAAACTCCAAAATGTCATCGTAGTGATCAACAGCGACGCTGATTGATGCATTCGTTATGCTCCCAAGATGACCCGGGGTCCTAACGTATGTATCATCACCGTTGGAAGAAGCAGCGGCATAGGAAGGCAGTGGAATGGTGATAAGTGCTGGCTCATCATCCTCTCCCAATTGCAATTTCCATTGCTCACAGTCCTTCAGCACGTGATCAAGACTCTGACAACACAAGCAGCGCTTCCCGGTAGGTTTTGACTGTAGAAAAGCCAAACCACCCGGTGAAGGCGATGCTCGCGATGGGGACGCATACTTATAATACGTAGGTCCATAGTATGAACTACACAGATTATAATTATGGCTTCTTAAATGGCCCTCATCACTAGAGTGACTAGACGCTCTACACCACCTACATTGTTGATAAGCAGACATATTGGTGCAAAGAAGGATTCACTAATAATATAAGCTAAAAAATAACACAGTATACAAGAAGGGAAAATTAAATCAACAGGAACCTGATTTTTGAAATACTTAAAAAGATAATAAGAGAATTTACAAACACTAAATTAATACAAATGCGATAAACAAATGGAAAAGACTTTATCTCTTGTCGCTCTCTCTCAAGTAACTCACACGACTGTGTTCCCCGGCAACGGCGCCAAAAACTTGATGGCGCAAATCTTAGCACACCGCTATAGGCGGTAGTAAGACTGCGGCACGAAAAGGCAGTGTACCGATCGTTCAAGTAATATAAAATGGGAATGAATCCCCAAGTATCGATCTCAAAGGAACACAGTAAGGTGGAGTTTACTATTGAGGAAGGACTTGAGATTGAAGTCCTTTACGTCAGATGGATGCGGAAACGAGGGATTTGGATTGTGAAAAATAAATAAAAACAACTATAACTACTCCTATGCAATGCCGCTATGCAATGCTTCGCTTGGCGGGATGGAGACTAGGCAGGCCTTGAGCGCACTGCGTCGCAAGGGCGGATGGACGAGTAGGCAAGCGGAATCGAACTGTGCAGGCCTTGAGCGCGCTGCTTCGTTAGGCGAATGGATTACACGGGCCGCTATGCCATGCTTTGCTAGGCGGATGGAAGAGTAGGCATACTGATGAGGGTCGCAAGCACCTCGTCGACAAGCACGCCACTAGCAATTGCTAGTGCGGCACACGAACATGACGGCGGGATGGAGGATGGAATGGGGCGCTCCTCAAGCAACTCAAACAGTAAAGTATTTCACATAGACATGAAATGTATAGAAATGCAAATAAAGTTAAGTGCTACTTCATCATAATGTTCGATCTAACTACATATACATCAATAAGAGAAGAACAAGGCAAGAAATCGACCGAATCCGAAGGCTCGTTGTGGATTCACGGTTGGAATCGCCGGGTTGTCAATCCGCGTCCAAGCTCGGTCCGCAACTACGTCCGGGGTAGAGAGAGCTGTCACTACTCTCCAATGAGCCCGTCTTCTTCGTCTCACGATCCGGTAGAGGTTGCAAACTTCCTCTTGCTTGATGGCGATGACGGCTAGATCTTCCTTTGAAGCGCTAGGATGAAGGAGGAGGATGAGAGGAAGCTCCGGCTCAAGATTGGCGTGAAGAACAAGCCCGGAGCACCTCCTGGTGGTGGAAGATGATGCAGGGGGCGGAACTGGAGCTCTGGGAGCGGGAAAAAAAGGTCGATCTGGAATAGGGCAAGACCTGCGGCTTAAATAGAAAAACTGTCAGAAAATGGTCACGCACGGTCGAACACACAACCGTGCGCAGACCGAGCATTATTAAATGATAAAACTTGACTTGGGGAAGACGCTGCGCCGCCCGTGCATTTTGCTCATGCATGATCAACACCGCCCGTGCGTACAAACGCACGGGCAAAATCCTACGCTCTGAAATCAAGAATACACAGGTCGACCGTGCGTTTTACTCACGCACGGGCGAATCCGCCCGTGCGTCAAAATGCATGAGTAAACTCCGACGCTCCATTTCCTGCCCAGACATAAACGCACGACCGCAACCGACCGTGCGTCAAGGAAACGCACGACCATGCGATATGCACAGACATTACTTCTGGGGAAAACGGGACGAACCGGCCACCTGCATACAAGATACAATGGCTGGGAATATACGTCCAACATCAGAAAAACATAGACGAAGGGAAGCGGAGCACCAAGTGCTTGCCCCCAACAGCAAGGACGTAATTGCACACCGGAATGGGCTTAAAAGTGCACATAGCATGGAATAGTACAAATGAATGAAAACGTGCCTAAAATGTGGTGCAAAGACTACAATACCAGCCCAAATGAGTCCGAAAATATGTATATAATTGGGACTCATCACAAACCCAGAGGAACTTGTTTTGAGATTGCCATCATTAAAGAAAAAACAATCCAATTTAATTTCTCTAACGGGCCCGATTTATTCGATTTCACCGACCTTCTCTCCTGAACCTTTGGCACGATTAGCGGATTATAATTTGGGACACAAACTTGTTAAGACTAGTCTGCGGTGTTATGTGATTCTGATGGATGTTTGCCATGTGTTGCTTGGACTTCCATGGTTTTATAATCATAATGTGACAATTTTTTGGAAAAACTAATATTTATGAGATAAATTTTAATGGCAAGCAAATCAGTTTGATGGAGAATAGAGAGATTGTTCGTGAATCCTTTCTTGGTGGTAATAAGACCAATATGTTAGTGGAGAAAATATTTTGTTTGTCACGTTTACACGTTTGCATTCACAAGATAATTAAAGACTATTTCACATGCCAACTCTTTGATAACAATCCGCCAAATCGTTTAACCGGTTTTGCGCCGCCTGTAATCGTGCACGGATATAAGGCGTCGATGCCACTTGACTTCATTCTGTTACCTCCATCATATAAGTCAAGCCAATTTGCATAAGACTTTGCCTCTCATGTTCATAATTTATATAAGCACATTAAGGACGCGTTAACTACACCATACACATCTTATCAATCTCACGCTAACGAACATAAGAGAGCGTCTCACTTGAAGGTTGGCGATTTAGTTTTGGTGCGTCTCATCCCTGAACGGTTGCCCTTGGGCACCATAAAAAAGTTAGCAAATCGGTGAGCGGGTTCTTTTCGAATCTTAAAGCGATTAGGAGAAAATGCTTTACTTTTAGAGTTACCCACTGATTGGGGAATCTCTCCTATTTTCAATGTTTCGGATTTAACGTCATATATTTCTCCACCACTTGAATTAACCGACTGTTCGTTTGGTTCCACTACATTTTCTAATGGCTTGGGGGTGAGCTTGTGCCTGGATCGATCTCTTCATCGGTCTCCATTGGAGGTACGTCAAATGTTGATGATGAAACTTTTTTTTCCTTATTTGCCTAACGCATTTCCAAGGGTTCCACAGACCTTTGCTTTGTCTGACAGGTGTTTGTTGATGGACCACTCATCGGTGATGAGTGATTTTGAGTGGGGGAGGATTGATGGCGACGACGCCCCACCATATGTTCGTGACCAGTTCCTTGACGACGTTGACTCGACGCATTATTTTGATCGCTACCGCAACATTACATTTGAAGACTCTGATGGACGATGCCGCGGCAATAATCATGGTGCACGCCATCGCCGCGACAACCATTTTGAAGAACGCCATCGTCGCACCATTGTGAAGAACGTCATCGCCGCTATAACCTCTGCCCGAGGCGCAAGAATATTAATTAATAATTATAATAGAATAATTATTCTATTATAATTATTAATTAATTGTTATCATGTTTTAATTATTATCATGTTTTTATTCTATTTTAATATTTGGTTTTAATTTGGGCTGCATGTAGCCATATGTGTTTGTAAACCTATAAAAGGCCATGATGTAGAAGGATTTGGACAATGATGATTATATTTAAAATTTGAATTAGAAATCCAAACTTGGAATTTCTCCTCCTCCCCTTATTCTCTCCCTCCTCCTTGGATTTTCGACCCTCCTCCTCTTGGCCGCCCCTCTCCCTTGCCTCCTTCCTCTTGGCCGCCGGCCAACCTCTTCCTCTCCCCCCCTCCTTGGCAAATTTTGGCCATCCCCCCTCTCCCTCTCCTATTCTTCCTCCACTTGGGAAGATTTCGGCCAAGGTGCAGAAAGAAGAAGAAAAAGGCTGTGGGTTTGTGGAATCAAATCTGGCGTGAAGCGACGAAGGCGAACGAGTTTCTCTCCATTCTACGCGGCTCCGGTGGATCCATTGAGGAACGATTTGGGCAAATGCATGCTTGAGGATAATCTCATCTCAAGCGGGGTAACGAAATTTCTACTCGTGAGATTTCCCTCTTGTTAATTTCTTATGGTGGTAATTTTGGCATGATCTTTGAATCACTTGAATAATCGTGGTTTTCTTTGATCGATTTGTGCGTTCTTCTTATTTGTTTTAATTTTCTAAGAGGATTGACGAACCTCTACTTTTTGTTGGGAGAGATCTACCATTTTTTGAATCGTAATTTTTTTGGTGGATGTCTTTTGGTACAACCCTAGCTCGACCGGACCGGGTGGGTCCTTTTAGTCTGGGAGAATTTTGGCATATTGCCATTTATTCAACCTCTAGCGGTATGGCTACCCGCTCGTTAGCATCAAATTAATAAGAATTGCATTGCGTGTACGCTGCGATTAATTTCTGTGCGAACGTATAAATTGGAACGTTGAGAGGGAACGCGTGTTTGTTCGTAGCGATCGTGTCGGAGAGCATAGCCTGCATCAATGAAGCTCTGATTTGCAAGCCGATTTCAGATCCATGGAGAGTATCCTGGTGCAGTTCTTTCCTTTCGATTCGATTTCTTCTTCATGGTGCCAAAGTGATCATCAAGGGCAACAATCCTTCTCTCCGGTCTTAGGACGTGCTTGTCCTATTTTATTTTGTTATATTTGCATATGGAAGTGTCTCATTTGCTAATTAGTGGAAGGTATGACTTTCTCTGGGTCGATTGTATATGTGCTTGACATATATTGCATGTAGAAATCCGATGACGTGTGGATCTAGGCATTCTGTGTGAAGCCTACCCATTGTCGTTGGCCCGGATCGGTGATGCTTATTGTGACGTTTGCAATTAGGTGAATCCTATTGTGCGTGCCGGAGAACTACTCTGTGAAATATGTCATTTCGGTGCGGGACTTGCTAGTAAAGTATATCATGGAGTGCTTGGCAAAAGCCCCATAATTATGATGTGGTTGAATGCAAGCTTTCACCACAAAATAGTAGTCGAGTCATCTTGGACCTCCTACTTTGATAGTGCGTTCGAATACCATGTCTTCATAAGTGGATTGGGTGCATAGCATGTTAACTTGTATCATTACAGAATGTTGAATGCTTGCAAGCCTTAAGTGCCTTGATGTGATGTTAACGTTGTTTATCTTAAAAAATCATGGGTAGAGGTGAAGCCATACCCGCACTGCGACAAGTGATTCCAGTGATTTTGAGCCCAGACAAAGCTTAACCAAACCCATTCCATGCATTTTGGTGAGAGGTCGCCCCTCTTAGTCATTGATTGAACATGGGGAAGACTAGAGTATGTCATAATTTGGACCGACGAAGCTCAAAGACCATCTAAGTTTGCATAACTTAGGAGGAGGTGGAACTCGAGACAAATTGCACCGAATGCATGTCTGGCGAGCATGAAAATTTGTGGTCATGTATACCAACATTTGTGATTGATGTTTGTTAGCCTCATGCTTAGTCGGTTGAAGAATCCTTTGGGTAAACCAATCAACATCATGTGCATATCTAGGTTCACTTACTTTGGTGCTCAACCTAGACGAATTGATTGTGCTTGGATCTTCACTCTGTTTAGATTAGTCACACTTTCTTTTTATATATATTTCTTGTGTGGCTTGCTTGTAGGAGTGCGGTACCACCGCCCTGGAGTCGTCTAGAATGGCAGGGGGTGGGCTTGTTACACCATTTGTGGTCAGCCTAAAGCTTACCCTCGTTTACTGCTTCTTTGTGGATGGTTCAGGTACCCGCGAGCCGAGTAGGAAATAGCGGGCAAGGAGCCCAAAGTTGTGCTGATACTCGAAGGACAATGTGTTTTATAGCTTTCATGTATTGCCGACCTGCATGCCGAAGTATGTAAACTATGTAGATGACTACACACTTTTGATGAAAAGCTTGTAAGGCCTTAATGCCAAGATTACTGTTGTGAGTACATTCCTATAGTGATAATGTGAACATTCTTGTGAATTAAATAAAATGTTTCTGCTAGTCTTTATCTATATGGTGTTTAGTTTTAATAACTGGTTTTCTTTACGTAACACTTTGTTTGTGCGCTCGATATGGCATGAGGTCCCGGCCTGACCTACTGTTATATTTGTTTGTTACATTCAGGGTGGTATATAGGCTCTGTTTGAGTTTGCTGGTTTCTTTCCATTGAAATGTTGTTTGCCAATATTCACCTTGATTTACAGAGCGTGGGTTATGGCCGACATGTGTCGTTTCAACCTTTCCTCATGAGATTGGATCTTCCCAATGAGTGCAACAATGGGTAGAGTGTCAATGTCATTGCTCTCCTCAATTACTGCATCTATGTGATCATATGTTTTGGGGATACTTGCCAATATTTTAAGAACAACTTCTTGTTTGGGCATAGGTGCACCAATATTACTTAGTTGATTGGTGAGATTTGAGAGTTTTGGCATAAACTCAAAAATGTATTCATCTTCTCTCATTGAGAGGGAATCAAATTGCCTTTTATGTTTACTTTTTGGATTTTGATTACCCTTTTGTCACCTTGGTAAATCTCCTTGAGAGTGTCCCATGCAAGCTTAGCTATTTTGATGGAGCAACTGATGGAGTCGTCGCTGATGATGATCCCGAACCGCCGTTAATTAAAGATTCGCGCCACAGGGCCAAAGCATCGCGGTGGAACAACGACAATCGCTGCCATCTCCGCCGCTACAATCTTCGTTCGCGGACGCGCTCTTCGTCGTCGTGATTTGACGTGCGGCATGGGGGGCCTTTTATTCTAATTAATTATTATAATTTTGTTTTAAAATACTGTGTTAGTGCATGCATAATTCCTTGTTTAATTTTGGTTTAATTTGTAGGGCCTAGATGAGCCCGCCGTAATGTGTGGTCTTGATGCAAGTATGTGAACTATATATACCCAATTTGGGTTAATGTTAATGATCTTTGGATTGACAAATAAAAACCTAAGCTGAGGATTTGCGGCTCATCCCCTACTTCACATTGGCATGCGACTCTCCAGCCCACCCGCGCGGTGCGACTCCGGCAGCCTCCCCTCCCCCTCCCGGTGGTGCGACTCCATCCTCTCACCCATGCAAAGGTCGGCCACGGCACCTTCCCGAGCCCCTACTCCAGGCCGCCTCCTCCCATCCGCACCTCTCCGTGGTTCCCTTCTCCGATGTGACTCCGGTGGAACGTTCTCTTCTTTCGACGCAAGATACGGCAACGACTCTGTGGTGGTGTTCCCCTACGCCCTCGACATCTCCATTTGGGTAACGACTTTCTTCCATATCTCTTGTGAGATTTCGTCTACTCTCATTATTTTCTTGGTGCAAAAACTTTGGCATAATCTTGGATAGCATTTGAATCTCGTTTTCACGTTCGAATCCATCATTTGTTATTTTTAGTCCTCTAATATTTTGTGGGATCGGAGCGCGTATACCCATTTTGTTGGGCTTAATTTGGACTAGATTTTAGATCGCTGAATTTTAATTCGGAGAATAAACTTGTTGTTGCATGAAGGCGTGAGACGGGTTTGTGACTTGCTTTACTTATTTTAAACTTTGTAAGTGTAAATCAAACGGATCGGGTGGATCCTTGTCGCTTGATTGAGCACTAGATGATAGCATTTGCGAGGTCTCAAGAGGTTTAGCGGCCCTTCGCTTTAGGCAATTGTTTCTCTCTTGCCTCGTTCGGATCGTGTGGGTCCATTTCGCTTGATCGGACGTTGGCATATAACCATTGTAAGATCTCAAGAGGCGTAGCAAACCTTCATTTTGGCAAGTGTCTCCCTCTTGCCTTTTCTTTGCGATTGATCGTTATGTCGTGCGCTCTAGACTTAGATGTGTAGGGTCGTCGTAGTAAAAGGGCCCGGTCACTACGTTCTCTTAGAACTCGGTATCCTGCATCAATTTGGTATCAAAGCGAGGTTGGCCAATTTCCTAACTTGGCCATGGTCTGCTCGTGTCTCTAGGTCTCACGTGTGCACCAAAATCTATTTTCTACAAAAAAAATTTTAAGTGCACGTCGTATGCCCACTAGATCCGATCATGAATAACACGCTTCATCCTCGTCAAGTATGGCCGACAAACGGAAAACGCCTCCCAACCCCACTGTCGTTGATATCCTTCGGGATGAAATGAATCAACAAATGGGAGAGCTGCGTGACTTGTTGACCCAACTATTGGCCAATCGAACCCCGTCACTGCCTAGGGGAAATCGACAACCAAACTGCGTGCCCACTCCACCTAGAGGTCATAGGCCACCCAATCGTCCCCCACACCACGATGAGGACATCCACGAGGACCTACCTCAACGTGATCGACCCCCACCATGTCACCCAGAACGAGAAGTTGATCTCACCAGCACCATAAAAATTAATGCCCCCACCTACGACGGTTTAGGAGAACCCCAAAATTTCCTGAATTGGGTTTTAGATATGGAGTGCTATTTAGAATGGCATCACTTGACGGACCCACAGAAAGTCCAGGTTGCTAGAATGAAGCTAACGGCTAGGGCCATAATATTTTGGCTAAATGAGGAGCGTCGTTTGGGAACCGTAGACGGTGTCCCTCCGATCGATTGGGCTGTAATGAAAAATATATTGAAGGATCAATATGCCCGTTGATCATCACACCCAGATGTTTGATGATCTAGCCTCCCTTCACCAAGGCGAGCGGTCTGTCGCCGATTACATGGGTGATCTGAAGGATAAGATGGTCCGTTATGAGGTCCAGGAGATGCCCGAGGTCACCTTATCTAGGTTCCGTAAGGGTCTTAGTTTCGACATCCAAAGGAAGCTTTTACGTTACGGTCACATGGACCTAAACACTACATTCAATGCCGCCCTTGATATCGAGAAGAACCTCTCCTCCAAGTCCAAGGCCAAGCACAGCTCCTATAAGGGCAAGGCCGCGACCACTACCTCCACCTCCACCTATAAGGATAAGAGTAAATTCAGGACCAAGGACTCGTCCAACATTGTCATCACCGCAAGAGACGTTAGAAACCCATCTGGGGAGCGCATTCCCATAGGAAAGATTAGTAAAGAGAGGGCCACGGGTTATCAGTCCGGAGTACCCGGCCACTATGCCATCGAGTGCCCAACCAAAACTCGGACCTTAGCACTAGTTGAGCCTTCAGATGACGGACCCGATTATGTTTATGAGGCTACGAATGAGTATGATTTAGCTGGCGTACCCAACAATTTGGAGGATGACTCACACTTGTTGGTCATACGGTGTATTCTTACTACCCCGCGCTCTTTGGATGACTGGAATAGAACCAACATATTTTCAATAATATTTAAGAGTGGTGAGAAACTCTGTAAGTTGATTATCGACAGTGGTAGTTGCATGAATGTAGTATCTGAAAATGCGTTCTCACATATGTCGTTGGATACTGAGCCCCACCCTACGCCATATCAGGTAGCTTGGATAAATAAAATGTCCCTACCGGTCACCAAAAGGTGATTGGTTCCCATTACGGTCAAGTCTTATTCAGATCAGATTTGGTGCGATGTCATCCCTATGGATGCCTGTCACATCCTTTTGGGATGCCCATGGATTTATGATCGAGACGTTACTCATCATGGGAGAGCCAACACGCACGAGTTCCAACATAAGGGGAAGAAGGTTACTCTAAAGCCTACTCCACCCAAGGAACCGTCTAGTTCCTCGAAGGACACTACCCTTCCGGTTGAGCGGAAGACGCTGAGTTTGTTAGAAAGGCAGGAGTTCACGTGAGATTCTTTTGTGGGAGGAGTTATGTACGCATTAGTCTGCTTGTTAGCCTCAGGAGAGGCTGTCGACTTGGGAGATATACCCGTAGAGTTGAGGGAGTTGTTGGAAGAATACAAGGACGTCTACCTGGAGGAATTACCTTCGAAGTTACCGCTGGTGCGTGATATTCAACACGCCATAGATTTGGTTCCGGGTTCATCACTACCGAACCTCCCTCATTACCGCCTGAATCCCGCCGCCCACCAGGAATTGCAGGCTCAAATTTCAGACCTCCTGCAGAAGGCATTCATTAGACATAGCCTTAGCCCGTGTGCGGTCCCAACCTTACTTTCCCCCAAGAAGGACGTCACTTAGCGGATGTGCGTTGATAGTCGTGCTATTAACAAGATCACCGTATAGTACCGATTCCTTATACCCCGTTTAGACGATTTGTTGGAGATGTTAGCAGGGGCCACCATCTTCTCGAAGTTAGACCTTAGGAGTGGTTATCTCCAGATTCAGATTCGCGAGGGTGATGAGTGGAAGACCGCCTTCAAGTCGAAGGACGGGTTGTACGAATGGTTGGAGATGCCGTTTGGGCTATCCAATGCGCCTAGCATGTTCTCTCACATGATGACCCATGTGTACAGTCCCTATATGGGTCAATTCATTGTTGTGTATTTCAATGATATACTGGTCTATAGTACGTCTCTGGTGGATCACGCGTCTCACTTACGCCTCAATTTCAAGACCCTTTGAAAGGATACATTGTATATGAATCTCAAGAAATGTACCTTTGGCGTGCAGTCAATCAAATTACCGTGTGCTTAAAGAAGGGAGAGTTTGTTTGGACGAAGTCCGCGACACGTGCCTTCCAACTTGTGAAGGATAAAATGACGGAAGCACCCGTTCTTCGCCTTCCCGATTTTAGTCTGGTTTTTGAGCTTGCTTGTGACGCGTCTGGAGTAGGCATTGGAGGAGTCTTGAGCCAAGAGGGCCATCCGGTAGGTTACTTTAGCGAGAAACTGTCCGGTACAAAGTTAAATTACTGGAATTATGATAGGGAATTTTATGCCATGATTCGTTGCCTTCACCATTGGCGCCACTACCTCCTCCCCAAAGAGTTTGTCTTATTATCGGATCATGAAGCCTTACGTTTCATAAATTCCCAAACTAAAATCAGCCCATGGCATGCGAAATAGGTTTCTTTCTTACAGGAATACACGTTTGTCCTTTAGCACCTTATGGGCACCCAGAACTGTGTGGCCGACGCCCTTAGCCGCATCTCCTTATTGCTGACCACGATGGCGGTCAAGGTCATAGGATTCAAGCGCATTAAAGATGAGTATGCTAGCTGCCCGACTTTAAGGACGTCTACTTATCCACCCTTGACGATTCACCCACGTCCATTTCGGCATATTATATTCGTGATGGTTATCTATTTCGGCATTCTAAGCTGTGTATCCCATTGATGTAGGCTTGGATGTTCGGGACGCTCTCACTTGTGCGATCTATTGGGTCGCGAGATCGTTTCTAAATATCACCTAATCGGATGAACAAACGCAGCCACCAATGGGTGAGTCCTTCACAACTATCACGCAAAGACAACCACAAGAAGATCCTCCGAAAGCAAAACTCCAAAATTAGGAGAATCTTCCCCAACAAAGGCAAAAGAGAATTGCCACTCCTCGTTGAGTAAAAATAATTCAAGATCGTTCAATTATCATAAATGAGAAGGATCGCGAAAAGATCAATGTCAGAAAATTCGTCACAATTCCTATCCACCACAAATAACTATTGAAGAATCGCTCAAGTGGTAGAAAGCGTTACCCTCCCAGAATAGTAGATCCGGGTTGTAGAAAGTCCTACGTTATTCACGGAGGTGGTCGCCGGAGGGGAGTCCTTGAAGATGTGCACCGTCGCCTTCAAATCCCGCCGCTACGAACAAGCCCAAGACCAAAATCTAGCCGAGAGCTCTCTTTCTTCAATCATCAAGAGGGTTTGCCGAAAATCACAAGGAGGGATGAAGGGAGGTGGTCGGCCAAAGAAGAGGTTGCTGGAGGAGAGGGGTGGCCGAAATATTAGAGAGGAAATGGTGATGGTCAGCCAAGGGGAAGAGGAGAGGAGAGGAGGGAAGAGGGCGGCCAAGAGAGGGAGGGGCCGAACCTAGAGAAGAGGGGAGGAGGGAAGGGGGCGGCCAAGGGAGAGGCTCCAAGCAAAGAGAGTTAGGGTTTTCTTTTCATGAAAATCTCAATATTACAACATCATATGGCCTTATATATGGCCTTACAACAAGGAGGGCTACTTGCAGCCCAAATTAATAAAACACCAAAATATGGCTAAATGCAGGCCACCAAATAAAATGTCCGAATTAAAAATACCACATGACATGACATGATAACTAAAGCAAAGAAATAGAATATATAAAAATATAAAGGTTCTGGCGGAGGATCTATGGAGGATCCCCAACATCTTCAGCAGCATCCTCCTCAAGCGGTGGTGGATCATTTGGATCATGCGGTGGAGGCTCAGGTGGTGGTGGAGGGTCTTCATCCGCATCAATCTGTGGCGGGTCTTCAACAATCGGGGATGGGGGAAGAGAGGAGATGAAAGGATGGTCCCCATCAATCCTCCACCACTCAAAAACACTCATCACCGATGAGTGGGCTCGAAGGAGCCGGCGTGGTAGAGCAACGACCTGGAGGAGTACATCCAAGGGAGCGGGCCATGAAGGTGGCCCATCCGGCCATGGGGGTAGAAAGCAGCAAAGGGCCAAGCATGGCCCAAACGAGTCCTCAACCTGTGGCAACCTGTCAAGCAAAAAGTTGGCCCCGGGGACCTTGATCATAGCATATGAAAAAGAAGGGGAAAGTGCTACAATATCAAAAGACATCTTACCTCCGGAGATCACCATGAGAGTGAACAACATGCTACCCCACTCACCTCTCAACCCAATAGAAATTTTTGTGGAGGGGAACGAAGGGGGAGCTAGATGCAGTGGAGCTAGAAAGAGTGAAAAATATTTCGAGTCATTGAAAATGGGGTTTGGGCCCCTCTCAGCAAAAACTCTCAAATGTAAAGCAAAACTTTCTAGAATGACAACTATTCGACGAATAGTGGAGACAATACTGACATTGCCGTTTAAGTTGCCAATTGGCAACTGTCCAGGGGAATGATCTACTAAAACCGAGTCTTCCTTATTGCGGGATTCTCCAATGGGTGCGGTGACTACAAAGTGAATGGACCCAGATGGGTCGGCTAGCACCAATTCATCATGTTTGGGTGGATTAAGACCTCTTGAAACACCTACTAATTCATTATATGAAATTAAATTCAGGTTCATCCTAGGGTTCCTTGTCATCCTTCCAGATCGGGGCTGAAGTAGGGGAAACCCAAGCAGCCTTAAATGGGTGAAGGTTCAGTGGGGGCGCTAACACTAGCCTAGGGTCCACTAGTGCAGAGAATGTGCTCACACAACTACTACCCACAGATAATGGATTGGACCATTTGTCCTCCCCACTAAATGACACAGGAAACGCACGAGCCCTAATACCACCATCAAAAATGTGAGGAGTCGATAAGGCTCGCCCTATCTCCTCAACCGTCTCACCATCAGCATCAGATTCACTCAGCCCACTTTCAGAATTTTCTTCAACCTCCTGAATGTCCTCGGGGTGGCCAACAGAAGGCTCCCTAAGGATAACGGGATCAAGTAGAGGTTGGCTAATCAGAGCAGCATCAATTTCAGGCAATAAGTCAGTCGAGGGTGCCTCAACTAGGACAATGTCTATGGGCAGGCTGGGACTAATAGGGCCAGCCCCAGCTTTAACGATTAAACCTAATGTGTTCGTTTCGGAGGGGCTAATACAGTCTATAGGATGATTTTGACTAACAGTGTCAAAATCCTCTTTCGTTGCTCGGCACTGTGGTGTCGACTCAGTAGGGCTACAAGTACCTCCAGGTGGGACCAAAGGCTTCTTAGGCGGAGTGGACCTAAGAGTGATAAGCTGACCATTATGCTGGAATTCTATCGTGTTGTCATGGTCATCGTGGATGACCACATGGTCAGAAAGCCATGGGCGTCCTAGCAATACATGACAATCCTTCATAGGAAGGACATCACACCAAACGCGCTCAGAATAGACTTTGATGGTGAGGGACACCAAACATCGCCTAGACACTAAAACCGTGCTCTCGTCAGAACACACAAGCCGATAGGGACGGGGGTGCGGCTCGGTGGTCAAACACATCCTCGTGATAGCATTTTCAGAAACGATATTCATGCGGAAAATGGTGTCGACAACTAGTTTCCACCACTTCTCACCGTGCTTAAAATTTTTCAAAAATTTTCTTGTTATGTCACGGTCAAACCTAAATACTCTTGCAACAGTGTCCCACCGTTTAGTTAGAGTTCGGGGGGTCTCTCTAGTCATCACGAGGAATAGTGGATCGAAAAATGTGAATTTTGAATGTGAATTTCAAAAATTAGAATTTTGAATTAGAATTTTGAATTTCAAAAATTTGAAATTTGAATTTTCAAAAATTTGAAATTTGAATTTGAATTTTGAATTTCAAAAATTTGAATTTTGAATTTGTATTTTGAATTTCAGAAATTTGAATTTTGAATTTCAAAAATTTGAATTTTGAATTTGAATCTTCAATTTCAAAAATTTGAATTTTGAATTTTGAATTTGAATTTTGAAATTCAAAATTTTGAATTTTGAATTTGAATTTTCAAAAATTTGAAATTTGAATTTGAATTTTGAATTTCAAAATTTTGAATTTTGAATTTCAAAAATTTGAATTTTGAATTTTCAAAAATTTGAATTTTGAATTTCAAAATTTTGAATTTTGAATTTTCAAAAATTTGAATTTTGAATTTCAGAAATTTGAATTTTGACTTTCGGGAATTTAAAATATATATAATTTTTTTCCCTGTAGAAAATAGTACGCAGATTTGCAACTTTTTTTGGTTTTTTTGTTTTATTTTCGCTGAAAAATAAAAATTTTAAGACCGCTATTCGCAAACCAGAAATTTAGATCAGGCCAAAATTTTACGAAAGATAATTTTATTCCCGCCTAATAACTAAGGTAAGTAGTTTTTTTTTTCTTACAGAAAATAATAAGTAGAGTTACCATAAATTTTTTTTTGAATTTCGCAGAAAAATGAGAATTTTAGGCCGCTATTCGCAGACCGACAAAATTTTATTTTTAAATTTTGAATGTCAAATCTTGTGACGATTGTGAGTGACGGTGTTCTACGACAACCTAAGGATTACGTCAATTTAGAAATTGACACGAACCTGGCTCTGATACCAAATTGATGTAGGCTTGGATGTTCGGGACGCTCTCACTTGCGCGATCGATCGGGTCGCGAGATCGTTTCTAAATATCACCTAATCAGATGAACAAACGCAGCCACCAATGGGTGAGTCCTTCACAACTATCACGCAAAGCAACCACAAGAAGATCCTCCGAAAGCAAAACTCCGAAAATAGGAGGATCTTCCCCAACAAAGGCAAAAGAGAATCGCCACTCCTCGGCGAGTAAAAATAATTCAAGATCGTTCAACTATCACAAATGAGAAGGATCGCGAAAAGATCAGTGTCAGAAAATTCGTCACAATTTCTATCCACCACAAATAACTATTGAAGAATCGCTCAAGTGGTAGAAAGCGTTACCCTCCCGAAATAGTAGATCCGGGTTGTAGAAAGTCCTACGTTATTCACGGAGGTGGTCGCCGGAGGGGAGTCCTTGAAGATGTGCACCGTCGCCTTCAAATCCCGCCGCTACGAACAAGCCCAAGACCAAAATCTAGTCGAGAGCTCTCCTTCTTCAATCTTCAAGAGGGTTGGCCGAAAATCACAAGGAGGGATGAAGGGAGGTGGTCAGACAAAGAAGAGGTTGATGGAGGAGAGGGGTGGCCAAAATATTAGAGAGGAGATGGTGATGGTCGGCCAAGGGGAAGAGGAGAGGAGAGGAGGGAAGAGGGCGGCCAAGAGAGGGAGGGGCTGAACCTAGAGAAGAGGGGAGGAGGGAAGGGGGCGGCCAAGGGAGAGGCTCCAAGCAAAGAAAGTTTGGGTTTTATTTTCATCAAAATCTCAATATTACAACATCATATGGCCTTATATATGGCCTTACAACAAGGAGGGCTATTTGCAGCCCAAATTAATAAAACACCAAAATGTGGCTAAACGCAGGCCACCAAATAAAATGTCCGAATTAAAAATACCACATGACATGACATGATAACTAAAGCAAAGAAATAGAATATATAAAAATATAAAGGTTCCGGCGGATGATCTATGGAGGATCCCCAACATCTTCAGCAGCATCCTCCTCAAGCGGTGGTGGATCATCTGGATCATGCGGTGGAGGCTCAATTGGTGGTGGAGGGTCTTCATCTGCATCAATCGGTGGCGGGTCTTCAACAATCGGGGATGGGGGAAGAGAGGAGATGAAAGGACGGTCCCCATCACCCGCGCTCTTCCCTTCGCAACTTCATCATGTGGGAGTTACATGGAGGTGGCCTTGGAGGTCACTTTGGGGATGACAAGACTATCGGGTCAGTTGAAGACAAATTTTATTGGCCGCACCTTAAGTCACTAGTTACTAAGGTTATTAATAGTTGCCGCACGTGTCAACTAGCAAAGGGAAACAAAATGAATGTTGGGTTTTATACCCCCTCCCGATCCCCTCCATCCCTTGGGAGGATGTTAGTATGGATTTCTGAAAGTGCAATTGAGTATCAGTAGAAGGTGATTAATATAATCAACCTTGCTCTGATACTAATTGAAGAAGAGTTTAGATCTTAATATTACTCTAGAGGGGGGTGAATAGAGTATTATGTGTATAGCAGAGTGATTTATAAAAACTAAATAAAAATAAATCAGCACAGCACAACAACATAGAAAATCACAAGCACAGAGACACAAGGAATTTTATAGTAGTTCCCCAATAAATCTGGGTACGTCTACTCTTCTACCACACTTGGTAGGATCCACTAGGTTTTTGATTAGGTGCCCTATCACCAAGGGGTTTTTAATCAGGTGTCCACACTCCAAGGAGCTTTTGATCAGGTACTCTAACCAAACCACAGGTTTTTGTTCAGGTGCCCTATCACCAAGAGGTTAACTTTTGAAGGGAGTTAGAACCCTATACAAGATGGAATAAAGAGGGGTTAAGAAGTTCTTCTCTGTCAACATTCTGAGAGAAGACTCTAGTGGATTGATGGTGTAAAGCTCCCCCTGTCTGATTGAAATTCTTGACAGCTTGAGGATGGAGCTTTCTCTTGAATCAAAATATCTTCCTTGATAAGCTGATGAATCTGAGAGATAGAAGTTCCTCAGATTATTGTTGCTCTAATGAAGATTTGAAACTTGCAGTAGAACACTGAGAGATTGATCTTGAAGATGTTCTCAGAGAATGAGATGTTGCTTGAGGAAGATAAACTTTCTTTTTCCTTCTGAATAATTTCTCTCTCGACTGATGCTCTGATATTTTCTATGTCTGTGTCAGTCTTCTTTTTCTTTCTAGTATACTATATTTTTTTTGAGAGAATGCGACTGATTTGAATTTCAAATATCTCTGAATAGGAATAGAATAATCTGCATTAAATCTTTTCTTGGAACTTCCACTGATTCAACAAAACTTAATTCCTTTCCTTTTCAATAATAAATGATATACTTTTCCAATAAGCCAAATGACTATTTTTCGAGAGAGAGGGAAATGGAAAGGGAATAAAATAAAGGAAGGATAAAACTTGTCTTATCTGGAAGAATAACTCCAAATGAAGAATAGAACTAAATCTGATAGTTGAACTCCGTTCAGAGAAATAAAATAACTGATCTGAATAGGCTGAGAGAAAATTCGTCGAGCTGGGATAAGATTTTGTCGACCTGAAGGATGAGTTCGTCGAACTGAACATTTGATAAAGAATTCACCGAACACAGACTGGAGTTCGTCGATCTCAAGTTATAGTTCGTCGAACTGAAGAATTCGTCGACCGCTGAGCCTGCTGAGCCGCTGAGTATTGAAGATCGTCGACCGGAGAGACTAAAGCAAGACGTTCATCAAACGCAGAGAGGAAGCCATTCGTCGAACGCAGAGAGCAATTCGTCGAACCCAGTATTGAGTTCGTCGAACGCGGAAACTTAGAGAAATCCTAAGTTCTAGCTATCTTATCAGCCTAAAACTATGACCCTTAGACTATACATTGGGGGTCAACTTAATCCTATTCAACACATAGTAATCCTAGCCCAAATCAGTAATAGGTTTGTTCCAACAATCTCCCTCTATTTGGGTTAGGATACTATTTGACAAATTTCAAATAATAAACAACAGAAAAACAGCAGAGCATAAATATATCTGACAGAATGTAAAACCATTTCAGCAGATAAAATAAGTGGTGCTCTGAGTTTAACAATATTACAATAAAACGGAAATATCAACAAAACCAAATAGTCTAAAACCTTTATTTCTTTGCTGATGGAGGCTTGAAAATTATCTATTTGTTTGGATTTTCTGAGTCTTTCTTGCTCATATAAAGATCCTGAGCTCCCAGAATGGTTTGAGATTTGGCTTGAGGAACCACAACTTCTGGGTGCTTTTCTAAGTACTCTTCAGCATTGAACATATTTTTGGATTTGTACTTTTCAAATTCTTTCTTTCTGAATTCTGACATAGTTGAAAATTTGGAGTAATCTTTGCCTTCAGCTTTTGCTTTATTGATCTGGGCTACTGCAATGGATTCTCTGAATCTTGTCATTTGAGCTATCCTTTCTTCTTCTGGATTGGGAGAAGAAGGGCTATACTCAGAAATATTTTCTTGAACAGAAGAAATGTCTTGAGGATTTTTGTTTCTGTGAGATGAGCCATCAGAGACATGATACATATACTCTGAAGATATTAATCTTGAAGAGCCTGAAGGAGGTCTTGAAGACCTAGAAATCTGAGAACCACTAGACAAACTGGTCTCTTGGATTGCTGGGAAGAATATCTTTGAGAGGAAGAAGAGAACTTTGCTGAGCCAGCTGCACCTGCTGCTGGAGGAGGAGGAGGATGGTTATGCTTGACAGGCTTGTCAGAATAATAACCAGCCTTCTTCATCTTCTTTCTTCTATTTGCTTCATTTCTTGAAATCTTCATCCAGGCAGGAGAGTCCCTGGTGAGAGTGATATTATGCAATATGTAGTAGGGAATATCATTATTGGGATTTGGAGGCTTAGGAGTAGCCTTTGACATATGCTTAGCTTTTCTTTTCCTTGATGATTTATCATCAGAATCATCATCATCACTGTCATCATTATCACTGTCATCAGATGATTGGGGGTTATCATAAAGGTCATCAATAAGCTTTAGGGCCTCAGAAATATCTTTCTCAGCGTTAACATTTTCAACATGAACTGGAGCTGTAGGAGTTGGAGGAGCTGGACTTTCTTCAATAACTGGAACTTGAACTGTATTTCAAAACTCTTGAGAAATTCTTTCAACATAGCCTTATCAATAGGAGCAGTATAAGGAATAATTGCTTTGTAATAAGCTTGATACTCTGGCAAATCTCTGAAAACTGTATTGAACTTAGAAAGCAAATAAATAATATCTATAGATGGATTAATAGAAATATTATTTATTTCTTCTATAACTGGAAGAACTGAATTTGTCATCTCTGAATCTGCCTGAACTGCATCTGCACTGAAAACTGTAAGAACTAGAGCTTCTTCATAAGACATCTCCCCCTGCCTAGTTTCAGGAAATCCTGAAGCTAGGCCCCTAGAAGAAGGGACAGAATAGGAGGGTGAAGGGAAGGAAGCTAGTTTTGTAGAGAGATCAGCAAGAGCTTGAAGAACTGGAGCAAGTTTTGCATCAGGAGATCATTCAGTTTTGGAGCAAGGTGTTGATATATTTGATCAGCAGCAGATGAAAATTAAATATAAACAAAGTCTTGGTTAAGGTTAGAAGATGATGGAAGGGAGTATGGGAAAGATATGTTAGTAGCGTCAGCTATGGGTGGATGAATAGGGCAATGAGGATGGATAGGTGAGTGTGGATGAATAGGTGATTGAGGGTGGATAGGTGATTGAGGGTGGATAGGTGATTGAGGATTAATGGGTGATTGAGGTGGAGAGATATCTTGAGGGATAGGAGATTAGGGAAGGGTTGGTGATTGAGAATCAATGTGGATGGGAGAATGAATGTCATTGAAAGATGAAGGCTCTTCAGATGGGTGGGTCTGAAGAATAGGAGGAGATGGTAATGGGGATGAAGGGATAATGGGAGAGTTGGGAGGAGGAATTTCTTCAGAAGAAGTAGTAGGTTGAGAAGGGAGCAGAGGAGGAGAAACAACAGGAAAAGCTTCTTCAAGGGTTAGGGGAGTGACTTGCACAGTCCTGGTGCCTTCTGAAGTTGTATTTGATGGTTCTGCCCTTGGAGTCCTCTTTGGGATAACCCTTTCCCATCTTCCAAACAAAGCTGAGGTCAGCCTTTTACTAGCAATGATAAAAATTTTAGGAGAGACCAAAAGGTCTGGATTCCTTTCCTGAAGATAGATTCCCAATATTCTGCCATACCCAACATTTAACTTACTGATTTTCTTCCTTATTGATTCAAAAATGATCAGTCCCCAGTTGACTTTCTTCTTCTCTACCAAGGCCAACATCACAAGAAATTGATGCCTTGTTATGTAGTCATGGGCTGAGGTTTTCCCTAGCAAGACCTTGCCCACTACATCAGCTAAAAACTTATATTCCACAGATAAATTTTTCTTTAAGAGGTGGTTAGGGTTTCCACTGGAATGACCCATTTTAACCAAATCATTATCGAATTCAGAAGAAGATATATCCAAATCATCATCTCCATTTATAAATCAAAAACTTCAGATAGTGTTACTGGGGTCAGAAGAACCTGGTTTCCTGATATGGTTCCTGATAATGTATTATCTCTGCCTTTGCCGTATAAGCCCATACCTTGATTTCAGTCACTGGTAGTTTGATTCTTGTTGTCATGATCTTCTTAAGCTATTGTTCTTCAAATAGATGAAGAATGTCCTGGAAGACTTGATCGGAATGCTCAAACGACTTGAAGTCAATGTCAAACCCGGCGTCAAACTTTATTGAAGAAAGAACTGCTTGAGAAATCGCCATTGTTACCTGCAAAAGAGAGAACGATCAAGTGCAAAGGGGAACTGGAGGGAAAGAGCAATTTCTGTAGGCGCAAAGATAAAATAAGATGAAAGATTTGATTATATAGAGAGATCGGAGAAGGGCGCACACTTTCGTAGAGCAGGGTTCGGCTAAACCTAATAGAATCAGAAGTCGAAAAGACTTAGGGCTTCGTCTGACTGCGTTCGACAAAAAAATAATTTTCGTTGATCTCCGTTCGACGATCGCGCTTGTCTTTGTCGATCCTGACTTATTAAGTATCGTCAATCTCCGTTCGACGAACGATAGCATTTCGTCGTTCTCCGTTCGACGAAATGAGGGGATAAATAGAAAATTTATTTTTTATCAGATTGAATCTCCATCTATCATTCCTAGCTGATTTATAAAGAAGATATATTTCTTTTCATCCAAGGGTTTGGTGAAAATATCAGCTCTTTGCAAATCAGTAGAGTTGAATTGTAGGCAAATTTTATTTTTATCCATATTATCTCTGATAAAGTGGTGCCTAATTTTTATGTGTTTAGTCCTACTATGGAGAACTGGATTTTGTGCTATAGATATTGCACTAGTATTGTCACAAAATATAATTGAATTATTTAGATTGACACCATAGTCTAGGAGCTGATTTTGTATCCACAATATCTGTGAGAAGCAACTTCCTGCAGCTATGTATTCAGCTTCAGCTGTTGATGTAGACACATATGTTTACTTCTTACAAAACCAAGACACAAGCCTATCACCAAGAAACTGGCAAGTTCCTGATGTGCTTTTCATGTCTACTCTGCATCCAGCATAATCAGAATTTGAGAATCCAGTTAATTCAAATTCTGATGTTGTTGGATACTAGAGTCCTAGATTAGGACAACCCTTTATATATCTCAAAATTCTTTTTAATAAAATTAGATGAGATTCTTTGTGGTTAACTTGAAACCTAGCACAAATACAGGTAGCAAACATTATATCAGGCCTACTTGCTGTTAAATAAAGTAATGAGCCAACAATTGCTCTATATACTTTCTGAGCAACAGGATTCCCTGATTCATCAGTATCAACAACAGAATTTGAGGGCATGGGTGTTTTCATGGTGGAAGCATCAGACATACCAAACCTTTTCACTAATTCCTTAGCATACTTGGATTGTGATATGAATATGCCATTAGGAGTTTGCTTCACTTGAAGACCAAGGAAGTATGATAATTCACCCATACTACTCATTTCAAATTTAGATTGCATTAGGTTGGAAAATCTTTTGCATAAATTTGAATCAGTAGAGCCAAAAATAATATCATCTATATATATTTGAACTAGTAAAGTTTGATTTTTATGTATCATGTTAAAATAAGGTTTTATCAACTATGCCTCTACAGAAATTGTTTTCCAAAAGAAAATTAGCTAAGGTCTCATACCATGCTCTGGGAGCTTGTTTGAGACGATAGAGAGCTTTATTAAGCTTAAATACATAGGAGGAGTGAGTTGGAGAGATGAAACCTGGTGGTTGTTCCACATAGACTTCTTCTTTGATGTCTCCATTGAGAAATGCACTCTTCACATCCATTTGATATACCTTGAACTTCTTGAATGCAGCAAAGGCCAGAAAGATCCTAATAGCTACAAGTCTTGCAACAGGAGCAAAGGTATGATCATAGTCTATGTCTTCTTCCTGTGAATATCCTTGAGCTACCAATCTTGCTTTGTTTCTGACTATGTTGCCTTGATCATCAAGCTTCTTCCTGAAGACCCATTTGGTGCCAATGACTGGATGGCTCTTTGGTCTTGGAACCAAATCCCAAACATTGTTCCTTTCAAATTGGTTGAGCTCCTCTTGCATTGCAAGAATCTAGTTTGGATCTTGTTTTGCATCTTTTATGGTTTGAGGTTCAACTTGTGATAGGAAACAAGTGTGCATCTGATTTTGGTGTAGTTAATGCCTTGTTTGAACACCTGCTGAAATATCTCCAATCACTTGTGATATTGGATGATCTCTAACTGTGATGTGGTCAACAGTTGAAGTTGGTTCAGCAGTGATATCCACTTAGGGAATTTGTTCAGCTGTCACTTGATTTGAGCTGTCAGCAAGATCTGGATGATCTTCTTCTTCACTGTCTTCAAGATTTTGAGTTGATGGAAGTGTAGAATCTTCTTTCTGTAGATCTAGTCCATTGAGCTCTTCACATAGAGCTGGTACCTGCAAAGTATTCTTGGTAGAGGTGGTATTCCTCTCCTCAATTAACATGTTGGTCTCATCAAAGGTTACATGCCTGGACTCTTCTATCTTAAGAGTAGATTTGTTGTAAACTTTATATGCCTTACTAGAAAGAGAATATCCAAGGAAAATGCCTTCAGCAGCTTTTGCTTCAAACTTCTTGAGATACTTCTTATCATTGTTGTGCACATAGCATTTACAGCCAAATATCTTAAAATAGTTAACCTTAGGCTTTTTATTCTTAAGTAATTCATAGGGAGTTTTGCCCTTAAGTTTATGTATCAGGATTCTGTTCAACACATAATTTGTTGTGTTCACTGCCTCTGCCCAAAAAGAGAGTGGCAAGTTTGCATCAGCAAGTAATGTAGTTGCTGATTCAATTAGGGTTCTATTTTTCCTTTCAGCTACCCCATTTTGTTGAGGAGTTCTAGGAGCAGAGAAACATTGCCTGATCCCTTCTTTTCCATAGAATTCTCTCATCAGAAGAGACTCAAACTCAGTGCCATGATCACTTCTGATCAATGCAACTACAGTAGAGTACTCAATCTTGATGGACCTGAGAAAGTCTGTCAGAACACTGAAGGTGTCAGACTTGTTCCTAAGAAAGAACACCCAAGTGAATCTTGAGAAGTCATCTACAATCATTAGAGAGTAATGCTTCCCTCCTAGACTTTGTATTGCAGTAGGTCCAAAAAGGTCCAAGTGCGGTAAGTACAAAATCCTAGGTGAATCACTCTTGGATACATATTTAAAACTACTTCTAGTTTGCTTACCTAATTGACAAGCCCTGCAGAGTCATTCCTTTTTGTATGAACCAGAAGGCAGTCCTCTAACAAGATTGTCCTTAGAAAGCTTAGATATAGTTCTAAGGTTAATATGTCCAAGCCTTTTATGCCATAATTCATTTGTTTTACTTATAAAATTGAATAAGCAAATATCAGAATTGGTAGAGTCAAAGTTGACTAAATAAATATTTCCATGTCTAATACCAGATAACACATTAATATTTTTATTATTGGTAATAAGACATAAGGAATGATTGAATGTTACCTGATAACCTTCATCACATAATTGGCTTATGCTGATGAGGTTGTGCTTCAGACCCTTGACATAGGCTACTTCCTTGAAGGTGACTGCTCCAACCTTGATCTGACCATAGCCTTTGGTTAGTCCACAGTTGGAGTCTCCAAAGATCACCTTGGGTCCAAGCTTTGCCTTGTAGTTGTTCAGGTTGGCCTTGTTTCCTGTCATGTGCTTTGAACATCCACTACCAAATACCATTGTTCATTCTTGTTTGGATAGTTGTGTACCTGCACAACAGAAAAATAAACTAGTTATTTTTGACCCAGACTACCTTGGGTCCTTTTGTATTACCACAAAACTATGAAATAAAAGACATTTCAGGATGATACTTATAACCTATTGGATGATATCTCCTTGGAGGAATTATCCATTCAGTGAAAGGATTGTAAGTATGTGAAGAAAAAGTATTCTTTAAATTTTCTGTATATTTTCTGTTCGATGAACTGGGCTGAGTTCGTCGATTGTCGTTCGACGAATGGATGTGCTTTCATCGAGCGCCATTCAAATAATAACTATACAGGAAATCTGTCTTCAGAGTTCGTCGATCTCCGTTCGACAAATTCGTCTGATTTCGTCGAGCTCCGTTCGACGAATTCTGCTGAATTCCCTTACTCTTGACAGCCTTGCTTGAAATGTTTTTATTTACATCTACAACCTCTTTGCTTTTAGCAGAAATGAATTTTATAGCTGTAGTAAGTGTGTTCTTCTTAATAAGAGGTGGCTCACTTGATGATGCACCCAAGCCTAGTTTGCCACTTAATCTAGCATTTACTGTGCTTGTAATGTCCATCAATTTGATGCTTCTCCCATTTAGGGATTCTTCAAATTTCTTAGCCTCAGAAAGTTTATTCTCAATGAGAATGATTTGTTCTCTAGAGGCAGCCAAATCTTTCTTAAGATTAGCATTTTCTTCACTTAATTTATTCATTTCAGCTAGCTTATTTCTGAGAGAGATTATTTCCTTCTTAGATTTTATTAAGTCTAAGCAAAGAACTTTGAATTCATCTTTGAATTCAACTGAATTAAAATCAAAATTAGATATTACCTGATCAGTATCATTGTCTGCTTCTGATTCTTCTTCATCTGAGTTGTTTGCTGAGGCATTGATAGTCATCATGCAGAAATTCTTTTCTTCTTCATCATCCTCATCATCACTGGAACTGGATGAAGATGTAAGATCTGACTCATTGCTTGAGTCATAAATGGCCATCAAGCACTGGTCTTTTTCTTTTGATTCTTCTTCATCATCAGAAGAGCTTGATGAAGATTCTGATTTAGTTGCACTCCAAGTTTCTGCTATAAATCCTCTTCCCTTATGCTTGTGCTTGTGGGAGGAAGACTTGCTGGAGTGCCTCTTGTCTTCTTTGTCCTTTCTCTTTTCTTTCTTCTGATTCTCTGGACATTCTGGCAGAATGTGTCCAGGTTTCCTGCAACCAAAACAAATTATTTCTTTAGAATTGGATTTGTCATACCTTGGCTTTTCCCTTGATCTGGAGTCCTTCTTTCTTAAGTCCTTTCTAGCCATCTTGTAGAACCTTTTGGATAGAAGTCTCATGAACTCCTCATCTCTTGGAGCCTTTTCTTCTTCTTCAGTAGCTTGGAAAGCTATATTCTTCTCCTTCTTGGATGCTGAAGATGAAGTTGATTGTTCAGCTTCTCTGGTTTTGATAAGCTGCTCATAGGATTTGAGTTTGCCTAACAAGCTCTCAGTGGAGATCACATTAAGGCTTCTGGCTCCTTGATTGGACAGATCCTAGAGTCTCATATGCTGGGGAAGCACATTAGGATCTTATCATTTATCTCAGTGATAGAGATCACTTTGTCCAAGGATTTCAGCTCATTGATTATCAGGCTGAGCCTATTGTACATATCAGCAACTATCTCAGATTCTCCTTTCTTGAAATTTTCATACTGGGATATTAGGTGAGATCTTCTATCCTTTCTTTCATCTGCTGATCCTTCAACCATATTGTTGAGAGAGATCCAAATTTCCCTTGCTGAAGTGCATTCCATTACTTTCTGGAAAATGCACTACTAGAAAATTGACTTTTAGCCAGGGCAAATTACCGTGGCTAAAAGTCCAAAATCGTGGCAAAAGACTTTTAGCCACGGACTCCCATGGCAAATGGGTGTGGCCAATACGAGCGTGGCAAAAAAGTATTTGACATGCTCTTTCAGTGGCAAATACCATTTTTCTATGGCTTTTAGCCACGATTTTAGACTTTTAGCCACGATAATTTGACTATTTGCCATGGAAAATGGTCGTGGGCAATACGAGCGGGGCTAAAAGTAAATTTTCTAGTAGTGATGTCATCAGACATTGTTTGTGCCAATATATTCATAGCTTTGGCATCAACACTTCTTTGCTTCTTCTGGGCCTCTGTCCACTCAGGTGGTGGAACAACATTATTGTTAGTTGAGGTTTCAGAATTTGTTGTTGCTGTAGGAGCTGGAGGTCCTGTTAAAATAACATTGACGATTTCCTCATCAATAGAATTCATGTACAATCTAATCATTGTCTTCCATAGTGCAAACTTACTGAGATTGCACATAGGAGGTCTTGTGCTAGAATATTCTTTATTCTGTGCCATGAGTTTTTAACAAAAACAAACTCTAAAATAAATTAAGATCTAATTGATCTTTATGATTCAGGTGTTAGCCTGTATACAATCAACTACCCTCTGATACCAATTGAAAGTGCAATTGAGTATCAGTTGAAGGTGATTATTATAATCAACCTTGCTCTGATACCAATTGAAGGAGAGTTTAGATCTTAATATTACTCTAGAGGTGAGGATGAATAGAGTATTAAAACTTTTCCCCTTAATTTTATAGCGAAATTAAAATAGTGATATATATGTGTATAGCAGAGTGATTTATAAAAACTAAATAAAAATAAATCAGCACAGCACAACAACACAGAAAATCACAAGCACAGAGACACAAGGAAATATATAGTAGTTCCCCAATAAATCTGGGTACGTCTACTCTTCTACCACACTTGGTAGGATCCACTAGGTTTTTGATCAGGTGCCCTATCACCAATGGTTTTTTGATCAGGTGTCCACACACCAAGGAACTTTTGATCAGGTGCTCTAACCAAACCACAGGTTTTTGTTCAGGTGCCCTGTCACCAAGAGGTTAACTTTTGAAGGGAGTTAGAACCCTGTACAAGATGGAATAAAGAGGGTGAAAGTATTTAGTCACAACCTAAATCACCTAGAGGTGGGTGAATAGGTGGATTCTGCGGCTTTTTGCGGAATTAAAAACTTAGAAATAAAAGCACACAAAAACCAAAAGAGCACGGCACAACACAGAGATTTATAGTGGTTCCCCGATCTTGGGCAGTCCACTTTCCACCTCACCTATCTAGCACGACCGGCTAGACTAGGCTACTTCACTGAACTCGGATTAAGAATAATCATATAACTCGGAGACAAACTCCTACAAGCTCGGAGAACAAACTCTCCTACAACTTGGAGACAAATCTCCTACAAACTCGGAAGATGAACTTCCTACAATCTCGGAGACAACACTCCTACAACTCGGAGTAAAACTCCTACAACTCGGAAGCAAGCTTCCTACAAGAATATTGTAAAGGAATCTTACAAAACTTTAGATTGAGAAACAATCTTATTCAAATCTCCTTGAGACTTAACTTTATCAGATCTGGAACAAAAAAAATCTTCTTCTTCCTTGAAATAGAAAACTGGATCTGAAAGAGGAAGAAGAGATCTTGCCTTGAAAAACTTGATCTGAGCACTTAGGAGACAACTAGATCTGAAAGGAACTTGAGAGATCTAAAATCAGAGATCTAGTTAACTCTTTTCTTCAAAAAGAATCGTAAGAAACTTTCCTTGTCGGAGACGAAAGGATTGCGAGAACGATTGGCCGACGGGGGATGATTTGCGAGAGTTTCGATTTCACGGTTAGGGTTTAAAGAGAATAACCCTTAGCTATTTATAGCTTCTTCTCTAACGGCTATAATCGAGACCTGCGGGATGGACGCCACGCATATCGACATGGAGGAAGCCCTAAAAGAACGAGCCGGAACGAACTGAACCGGAGAACAGTGATCACCAATTCGACTAAATAGAATAGTCGAAGATCAACAGCCGAATTCGGTTAATACCATTAGTCAAACTTACTTAGGATTCAACTAAATGAATTAGCCGAAAACCAATAGTCGAATTCGTCTAATACAATTAGCCGAACTCAACTTAAACTATTTATCCTTCAGCAACAATTAACTTCAGTAAAAAGAGATCGACGAAACAACTTCATTTCGTCGAACGGAGATAGGCAAATTGCGATCGACGAAATAACTTCAATTCGTCGAACGGAGCGAACGATGAAATCTAAACTCTGTTCGACAAACGGCCACTGAACTGCATTCGACAAACGCCGATCGTCGAACTGCGTTTGACGAAATTACTTCTGTTCGTCGAATTGAGTTCGACGAAACCCAGAGAACTTAGAGAAAATTTTTCTACAAACCAGCAGCAACTTTCCTTGGCTCTTCTTGGCTCTTCCTTATGTGTTTGAATATAAAGTATATCCCAATAGAGAGATTCCACATGAGTCAACACCTTGGTTTACACAATGAAGAATTACATTGCATATTCCTGTGTTTGATGACTCATTGAAACCTGACATTGGTTTATACTTGGTCATTTAAAATCTGCAAACATATAACTAGAGAACAACATCAAATACAATATCAATTCATCTTAGTTCAAGGGACACTTCTTCAAATCAAGGTAATTGTGGCAACAATACCCAACAATCTCCCCCTATTTGAAGAAGTCAGAACCTTGTTTACTAAGGTGAATTGTACAGAGATAAATATTCAGAGAAATATGTAAAATATAAGGATAGTTAAAAACACTTAGCTTTTCAACCTTCTCTCCCTTTCAACTTTCTCTTCTTTCCCAACTTCAACATCTCTCCCCCCTACAATTTCTCTCCCCCTTTCTGACTACTTCAGATAGGGAAGGAAACGCATGATAGATCAAAGCTCCCCCTCAGCAACTGCATGGGAGTTCACAATTGGGAGTATATTTTGAATATGTTGAATCAGCTCCCCCTTAATCTTTTCTCCCCCATAGAATTTCAGTGCCTGGACTGATTTCCGAAGGTTTTCAGCAACCTTACTATATACTTCTTTGTTCTGGTCAAGTACCATGAACATCCACTATCCAAATGCCTGATTAGAGTTTTGGTTGGCCTTTGGCAATACCTGCAATCACAGATTAATTATACTTAGGAACCCAAAAGGATTTGGGTCTTAGGTTCCTGGTTAGATTAACACCACTCGGAGTGTTAACATTGCAAGGGGTCATTCTTACATTGTTAACCCGTGGAGTCTTATAATATCTAGGGTTAAACCAACAATCTATGGCGAAGTGACCAACCTTGCCACAACACCAACAATCAAATCGATTGTATCTTCTCTTGTTCTCCTGTTTTAACTTTTGAACGAGGAGTTTAACAGGAGCAACATTCTTAGAAGTAGAAGCCTCGTGGTTGCAACATACACACGGCTCCTTCTTCTCTTCAAGAGATTTAGCAACAATAGATTTAATCTTTGGTGCTTTCTTGATAACTGATCCATGTACACATGAACCATGATCCTTGAGGATTACTTTTTCGTAAGGTGCCTTGAAAGCAGTTATTTCGAGGCTTCGGGGATGGCTCCATCCTTGGTTCCTCTAACTTGACTCAACATGAGTTGGTCTTGTAAAGTGACCATAGGATGAATCAAAGTGAAAAGGGTTTGTAGAAAAAACACCTTCCTGAATGAAGGTTGACTTTGATCTGCCTTTCCTTTTCCTTTCACAGCTCTCTTCTTAGTGGTCTTACTACTTTCAGCCTCATTACCAAGGCCACTACCCTTCGTAGGAGCAGAAAATCTATCAATGATTGGAAGAATAGTTTTTGGTTTAGAGAAGCTTTCAACTATCTTCCTTTCCACCACTAACTTTTCTTCTAATTCATTTATAAATTTCTCCTTAAGATTTAATAACTCAATAGAGCTTTGAAGTTCTTCTTTCAAGAGTTGGATTTCATCTTTGAGAGGATTTAATTTTTCAATCTCCTCCCTCAAATCTTATTTCACCGTCTTGAGAGATTCAATTTCTTTTGACTTGGATCTAACAACCTTGCGGCACTTGTCAAATCCCTTCACAAGGGCTTTGTACTGAGTCATTAAATCTGAATCCTCCTCTGATGAGTAGCCGTCATTTGCAACTGATGCAGTCTCACATTCAGAAGCAGAAAGAGGAGTATGAGAGTTTACCTTCCCCTTATAAGAGGAGTCGCCTACTTCCTCATCTGATTGTGCCATAAGCCCAAAATTGGCTTCTTCATCTGAGCTTGACTCCCCAGAGTCGTTGTCGCTAAGAGTCTTAGTCTTCTTTGCTAAGAAGCTCTTTTCCTCTTTCCTTTTATTCTTGAAGGATTTCTTCTCTTCCTTCCTCGATCCTTCTTTCTTCTTGTATGGACATTCCGTACTTAAATGTCCTGGTTTATTACAACACTAACAAATAATATCAGTCGAAATATGTTTATTTGGTTTAGATTTATACCTGTCGTTGTTGTGTTCCTTCTTGTGATGTTCATCATCACGCCTTGATCATCTATGATCTGATGAGGACTGACTTTTCCTCTGGCTTCTTTTTCTGAGCAATCTCTTGATTTGCTTGGAGAGAGAGGAGAACTCTCCATCAGACATATCAGAGCTTGAGGGGCAAGCATCTGATACATCATCTTCATCTGAGGATTGTCTCCTGACAGATGATGTAGCTTTAGTTCTTCTTGACTCTTTGGCCTTCAGTGCCACGGACTTCTCTCTCCTAGAGGTGGAGCATCCCTCTTCTTCAGCTTTTCTGATACTCAGCTTGAGCTCATGTGATTAAGAGCTTGCCAAACAATATTTGTGGCTCCATCGTAGCCAACTTTCCGAATTCCCGAATAACAATTGCCTTGGTATCCCATTCTTTCGTTAGGGATCTCAAGAACTTATCATTCAATTCTCCGACGGTGAATTCTCGATCATAGTTCTTAAGACCATTTACGATCTTAAAGAACTTCTCATAAGTATCAGAAATGGAGTCTCTTGGATCTTGCTTGAATGCTTCATATTCTTGATTTAGCAACGATCTTCGATCATCCCTCACTTCTTCTGTACCTCTCATAAGAACAATTATGGAATCCCACATCTCCTTGGCAGACTTGCAGTGTATAAGATTTTGTAGCATTGAATCATCCACTGCACCGGTAATGATGTTCTTTGCCTTCTTATCCAAGATGATGAGAGCAATCTCATCTTTGTCTAGTTCCAACATCTTCTTGGGAATCATAATAGCTGAATTTATTGAAGATGGCTTCATAGGAACATGTGGACCTTCTTCCACTATCTGAAAAATTCTTGGGTCGGTGGCTTCCATGTAGAACTTCATTCTTTCCTTCCACATGGGAAAGTTCTCCTTAGAACAGACGAGCATCTTGAGAGAATCCTTTGATCTTTCCATTCCAGACATGTTTGTTCTACCAACTAGATTAGGAGATCTTGTTCAAGGTGTTAGCCTTTTAGCTTACAACCTGGCCTCTGATACCAATTGAAAGTATCCAGTCGCAACCTAAATCACCTAGAGGGGGGGTGAATAGGTGTATTCTGTGACTTTTTGCGGAATTAAAAACTTAGAAATAAAAGCACACAGAAACCAAAAGAGCACAGCACAACACAGAGATTTATAGTGGTTCCCCGATCTTGGGTAGTCCACTTTCCACCTCACCTATCTAGCACGACCGGCTAGACTAGGCTACTTCACTGAACTCGGATTAAGAATAATCTACAACTCGGAGGCAAACTCCTACAAGCTTGGAGAACAAACTCTCCTACAACTCGGAGACAAAGCTCCTACAAACTCGGAAGATGAACTTCCTACAATCTCGGAGACAACGCTCCTACAACTCGGAGTAAAACTCCTACAACTCGGAAGCAAGCTTACTACAAGAATATTGTAAAGAAATCTTACAAAACTTTAGATTGAAAAACAATCTTCTTCAAATCTCCTTGAGACTTAACTTTATCAGATCTGGAACAAAAAAAAATCTTCTTCTTCCTTGAAATAGAAAACTGGATCTGAAAGAGGAAGAAGAGATCTTGCCTTGAAAAACTTGATCTGAGCACTTAGGAGACAACTAGATCTGAAAGGAACTTGAGAGATCTAAAATCAGAGATCTAGTTAACTCTTTTCATCAAAAAGAATCGTGAGAAAATTTCCTTGTCGGAGACGAAAGGTTTGCGAGAACGATCGGCCGACGGGAGATGATTTGCGAGAGTTTCGATTTCACGATTAGGGTTTAAAGAGAATAACCCTTAGCTATTTATAGCTTCTTCTCTAACAGCTATAATCGAGACCCGCGGAATGGACACCACGCGTATCGACATGGAGGAAGCCCTAAAAGAATGAGCCGGAATGAACTGAACCGGAGAACAGCGATCACCGATTCGACTAAATAGAATAGTCGCAGATCAACAGCCAAATTCGGTTAATACCATTAGTCGAACTTACTTAGGATTCGACTAAATGAATTAGCCGAAAACCAATAGTCGAATTCGTCTAATACAATTAGCCGAACTCAACTTAAACTATTTATCCTTCAGCAACAATTAACTTCAGTAAAAAGAGATCGACGAAACAACTTCATTTCGTCGAAAGGAGATAGGCAAATTGTGATCGACGTAATAACTTCAATTCGTCGAACGGAGCGAACGATGAAATCTAAACTGTGTTCGACAAATGGCCACTGAACTGCGTTCGACGAACGCCGATCATCGAACTGCGTTCGACGAAATTACTTCTGTTCGTTGAATTGAGTTCGACAAAATCCAGAGAAATTAGAGAAAAATTTTCTTCAAACCAGCAGCAACTTTCCTTGGCTCTTCTTGGCTCTTCCTTGTGTGTTTGAATATAAAGTATATTCCAATAGAGAGATTCCACATGAGTCAACTCCTTGGCTTACACAATGAAGAATTACATTGCATATTCCTGTGTTTGATGACTCATTGAAACCTGACATTGGTTTATACTTGGTCATTTAAAATCTGCAAACATATAACTAGAGAACAACATCAAATACAATATCAATTCATCTTAGTTCAAGGGACACTTCTTCAAATCAAGGTAATTATGGCAACAATACCCAACAGAGGGGTTAAGAAGTTCTTCTCTGTCAACAATCTGAGAGAAGACTCTAGTGGATTGATGGTGTAAAGCTCCCTCGTTCTGATTGAAATTCTTGACAGCTTGAGGATGGAGCTTTCTCTTGAATAAAAATATCTTCCTTGATATGCTGATGAATCTGAGAGACAGAAGTTCCTCAGATTATTGTTGCTCTAATGAAGATTTGAACTTTGCAGCAGAACACTGAGAGATTGATCTTGGAGATGTTCTCAGAGAATGACATGCTGCTTGAGGAAGATAAACTTTCTTTTTCCTTCTGAATAATTTCTCTCTCGACTGATGCTCTGATATTTTCTATCTCTATGTCAGTCTTCTTTTTCTTTCTGGTATACTATACTTTTTTGAGAGAATACGACTGATTTGAATTTCAAATATCTCTGAATAGGAATAGAATAATCTGCATTAAATCTTATCTTGGAACTTCCACTGATTCAGCAAAACTTAATTCCTTTCCTTTTCAATAATAAATGATATCCTTTTTCCAATAAGCCAAATGACTATTTTTCTCGAGAGAGGGAAATGGAAAGAGAATAAAATAAAGGAAGGATAAAACTTGTCTTATCTAGAAGAATAACTCCAAATGAAGAATAGAACTGAATCTGATAGTTGAACTGAGTTCAGAGAAATAGAATAACTGATCTGAATAGACTGAGAGAAAATTCGTCGAGCTGAGATAAGATTTCGTCGCCCTGAAGGATGAATTCGTCGAACTGAACATCTGATAAAGAATTCGTCGAACACAGACTGGAGTTCGTCGATCTCAAGTTAGAGTTCGTCGAACTAAAGAATTCGTCGACCGCTGAGCCTGCTGAGCCGCTGAGCCGCTGAGTATTGAAGATCGTCGACCGCAGAGACTGAAGCAAGACATTCGTCGAATGCAGAGAGGAAGCCGTTCGTCGAACGCAGAGAGTAATTCGTCGAACCCAGTATTGAGTTCGTCGAACGCAGAAACTTAGAGATCCTAAGTTTTAGCTATCTTATCAGCCTAAAACTATGACCCTTAGACTATACATTGGGGGTCAACTTAATCCTAGTCAACACATAGTAATCCTAGCCCAAATCAGTAATAGGGTTGTTCCAACAATTTCATGTTGGGCCTACAACCCACGATGCGGAGACATGACTCCGTTCTTGTAGTTGTAGACCGCTTTTCCAAGATGGCCTATTTTATTCCCTGCAACAAGCCTTGTGACGCCTCCCACATCGCCAAGCTGTTTTTCAGGAGGTTGTTAGCCATAGGGGAGTCCCGAAGACTAATGTATCCGATCATGACGTACGCTTTACAAGTTATTTTTGGAAAACATTATGGAGACTCATGGGTACCAAGTTACTGTTTTCTACAGCCTATCACCCCCAGACGGATGGCCAAACGGAAGTGGTAAATAGGAGTTTGGGTTGTTTGCTGCGTTGAATCATGGGCGACCACAAAGGTACTTTGTATTTGATCATACCATATGCTCAACTAGCATATAATAACTCTAAAAATCGATCCACGGGGTTATCCCCTAATGAAATTGTGCATGGAAACAAGGCTCTAGTGTCGCTCGATTTGGTCCCACTTCCGCCGACTTATAAATCTAGCCATTTCGCGCAGACATTCGCCCAACACGTTCATGATTTGCACACAAAAATTCAAGAGAAGTTAACCAGTCAATATGAGTCTTACCAGTCGCATGCTAACTTACATAGGCATCCTTCAAATTTTAATGTTGGCGATTTTGTTTTAGTCCGATTAATTCCAGAACGGCTACCTTCGGGCACCGTTAAAAAGTTGGCCCCTAGGCAATCTGGTCCCTTCAAAATTATTAAATGCTTGGGTAACAATTTGGTGGTTTTGGATTTGCCGGCTGATCGGGGAATTTCCACTACATTCAATGTTTCGAATTTAACGACATATGTTTCTCCACTTCCAGCATCCCTTCCTTCACCTACACCTTCTATTACTCTTTCGTCTCATGGGGTTGGGATCGAGTGGGGGCACACAACCACAGATTCTACTATACTTGCGTCGGGTGATGATGGCACTATTTTATCTGATGTTCGAATCCATCGTTTGTTATTTTTAGTCCCCTAATATTTTGTGGGATCGGAGCGCGTATACCCATTTTGTTGGGCTTAATTTGGACTAGATTTTAGATCGCTGAATTTTAATTCGGAGAATAAACTTGTTGTTGCATGAAGGCGTGAGACGGGTTCGTGACTTGCTTTACTTCTTTTAAACTTTGTAATTGTAAATCGAACGGATCGGGTGGATTCTTATCGCTTGATTAAGCACTGGCTGATAGCCTTTGCGAGGTCTCAAGTGGTTTAGCTGCCCTTCTCTCTAGGCAAGTATTTCTCTCTTGCCTCGTTCGGATTGTGTGGGTCCATTTCGCTTGATCGAACGTTAGCATATAGCCATTGTAAGATCTCAAGAGGCGTAGCGAACCTTCATTTTGGCAAGTGTTTCCCTATTGCCTTTTCTTTGCGATTAAGCGTTACGTTGCGCGCGCTAGAGTTAGATATGTAGGGTCGTCGTAGTAAAAGGGCCCGGTCACTATGTTCTCTTAGAACTCGGTAGCCTGCATCATGTTTTAACCCCTATGATCTTTGGGAAAATGTTTGTTGTAACGGCTTGTGGGATGATTAGCAGTGCCAAGGAGTTTCTTTGTTTTTCTCCTTTTGGTATTCTTGCTTCCTCTCAATCTTTTTCCTTCTCTTTTGCTTCTAGTGTTGGCCCGTTTTGAACTATTTCCCACAGATCTTGGGACTCAAGGAGAGTCTCCATCTTGAAAGCCCAATGATCATACAAGTCTCCATTGAACAATGGAATACCCTGAGGTGGGTATGCATTGTCACTTCCGCTGGTAGATGTTGGATCTTGAGGTGCCCTTAGAGAGGGGGGGGGGGTGAATAAGGGCTTTAGAAAACTTTAGATATTTTATTAGAAGTAAGTTTAATCAAAAGTAAAGAGATAGAAATTAGACATGAAATCAATTTTCTTAAATAAGAAAAGACATAATTATTATTTATAAAAGTGATTACAAAATTTAATTTCTATGACGCTAGAAATCAAGGCGATTATGAAATACTCTTTTCGTTTTCTATACCGACTCTTCTCACTAAGAACCGGTTGGCTTTAGCCGATCTCTCCCCAGATACAGCCTCAAGCCGCTCTAGCCCTTCTATCCCCAGAAAGGCCTCGATCACCCCCTATATCTACTCCCTAGACCTAGTCGCCAACACGAGGCGGTTTCCTTCCTAAGTCCTACCCAAACCTAGTCGCCAACACGAGGCGAATTTACGAACCGATTATAATGATAAATATAAAATACAAAAAAAAAGACAAATATAAAACTCCCTATGAGGTAATCTGAAGGAGACGCCGCAAAATCGCTGAAGATCATTGATGTCCAAGCGTACGTTCCTTACGTTGAGTTAGTGTATTGATCCAAGCCACCGTTGATTCCTCCTTTTGAAATTTGAGTGGGAGATGTGTTGGTCTGGAAATACGGCCCTCTCAGAGTTTCTGAAGTGCTGGAATAGGGCTCCTAATTAGCATTAGTAGTTGGAGAAGACGAAATCCACCTATTTATAGGACTGGACGCTAACGCCGACGTTAAGGCTAACGCCTGGCATTGACCCAGTATATAATTATTTTGATGGCTCGGATATTCAAAACTTGAAGGAGATTCTGCATCTTTGGAAACATTCATTTTAGGCAACCTTAACACTGGCATTGAGTTTAACGCATGGCGTTGAGTCAAATCAATCCCAAAATGCTCCTACAATCATGACAGCTTCCCTACATGCCATTTTCATCTTTGGTGGGAATGAAAGTCAATGCCGACGTTAAGAGTTAATGTCGGGCATTAGCTCTCTTCCATTCTTTTCAGCTTGTGAGCAAATCCAGACCAATAACAACAACCTAATGTCATATTTGTTCAAACCTGCATGCTAAAAAACACAATGGCAAACAAGATCAAATACAAGTAGGATTTGTTATTCTCACATCAAAGGGATGCAGAAAACCATGTTCCAACAGTAGATGATGATCCCATGGATGCCAAAAGCTCAGGAATGCATGATATGTAGCTCTGATACCACTGTTAGTATTTGAGCCTTACATTCTAAGGTTATTTGTGAGGGAGCTGTGATGAGATAGAGGGAGAACGAGTAGAAATGGAAGAGGCAAAGTCACAGGTATTGTATTCATTTCATTTCATTACATTTGCTAATACAAGGCTTAATTTATAGGTGTCAGGATTAAGAATACGAAGCAACATTAGCAGCAATATTGAAGCATTAATAAAAGGAGTCCAATAGGTACATTTGACTCTTAGACTTCAAAGGATAATTATGGTGCATTCAACTTAGCCGGCTTGTTCATTCTCCAATATACTTCCCACTTCTCAACATTCTCTCGTATGTGATGAAAATGTATTTCAATATGTTTACTGTTTTTGAGATATACCGGATTGTTTGCTTGACCTGTATGCTAAGAAAGATTTTTAGCAGTCCAAGATCTGTCATTTCATACTTCACCTTCATTTCTTCTCTGAACTTCTCAATAAGCATCATTGCCTATGACTATGAGATCATCAACATAAAGGAATAATATTAGTATATTACAATTTTCTTTGTTAATATATAGAGATGAATCACTTGCACTACACTGATAGTTTTACTCGGTTAAGTAAGAATTAAAGTTTGAATGTCAGGCCCTTGGTGCCTGCTTCAAACCTATTACGCGTCACATGAGGTGCTCTTAAACTAGTTAAAAAAGAACCGAACTAGCTCGGGAGCGGTCGAGCGCGCAAACAGTAAAAGAGAAAGCTGACTGCTGGCAAGAGAGTTTTTTATGGGGAAAACCCCAGGTAGGGGAAAAAACCACGGGGCTGGGTCACTCATGGCCAAATTTCACTATGTCCTGGTGTGTAATAAGTATTAATAGAGAACTCGAGGGAGACATACCACCTCTCTTACAGTAGTAGACGAAGAAGAGGAAGAAGAAGCTTTGAGGGTAACATGCCACCGCTCAAAAAGCTAAGTACTTTTGGACTGCCAGAGTCGTGAGCGATGTGCTCGATACAATCTGAAGTTTGCAGCTGGTGCTCAAAAGCAGGAGTAATGTGCTTGGTGCAGTCTGGAGTCTGTGGTTGGTGCTCGAAAGCTGGAGCAATGTGCTCAGCGCAATCTGGGGTCTGTAGTTTGTTCTCTGGTTGCGAGTGGCGGGGTCTGGAGCGGCATGCTTAGCTCAATGTTCTCGGAGCAATGTGCTCGATGCAATGTGCTCAGAGCAATTGCCAAGGGATCTTCAAACGCTTACAGGAAATCTTCAAAGGATCTTCGAAGGTCTTCAAAGATCTTCAAGGAATTCTTCGAGGTCGTAGGGAGATGTTCGAAGGAATCTTCTAGAGCTCTCTTCGGCGTATCAGTCTGGGTCCCTTGAAATGAGGGTATAGGGCCCCTTTTATAGGATCTAAGGGTGGTATTTCCGTATTTAAATGGTTATGGAGTCCGACTATCCGCAGGCCGTAACCATTTAATGTTTTATACACACACCCATTATGGGTTTTTATGGCTCTTCGCACACCCATGAAGGGTTTTATCATTATGCGTACACCCATGATGGATTATATGGTTATGTGCACATCATAAAAAAAAAATTTACTATACGCACACCGCCATGTGGATTTCTGCTATACACACACATCTATCATGCTGATTTCACCTATTCGCACCCCGTTATCATATAACTGGCTATGCGCACACCTATTATGGGAATTCGGTTATATGCACACCTATTATGGGAATTCAATTATAAGCACACCCCATAATTGGTGCTTAAGCGGAAGATGGGGTGTGGTGGTTACACGTCCGAGTTAGTGGATGACAGGCGACATAAGTTGAGCGGCAGCCGAGGGGCCGACCGTTGGAGCCCAGCCAGCAAGGACCGACTGAATGGCTGACAGCACGGCCAAGGAGGGTCAGCCGGTCGCGAGGACAAGGAGGCCCAGTCAGACCGGCCGATCGCGCGACCTTATGGTCGTGCGGCGGTGGCGCGCGGCCGTGCAGTCGCACAGACAAGGGGATAATTAGTCTTATAGCCACACGACAGCGTGTGGCAGTGCGCTGCCGTGTGGCCGTGCAGCCAAGGGGGTAGTGCGGCCTTGCCTCCGCGCGCATGTGCGTGCGCGGCCGTACGATCGCGTGACTAAGGGGCAGCACACAGCGGCGGCGCGCGCAGTTGTGCAGGGCGGCCACATGCATGCGTGCACGGCTGGGCGGTTCATTGTTGCTGCGAATGGTCACACGTTAATGGATGTGAGCGGTCGTGCTATCATGATTTGGGAACCTCCACGATCGAGTTATTTTCAGTCAACGCCTCTGAAGTTTAGATTTACTAATTGTTTTTTCTTAAGTTTGATTCTCGATCAAATGCTTTTTTTCTATATTTTTTTTTACAAAACCATCTTTATCTTTCTGATAAAATAATATTATTTTATGTGAGTAGAAGTACTTAACATCACCGTGGAATATGATACTTGATATTTTCTGTAAAAATATCTTATACTATGAATGATAGGCACTCTTGCCTATAGTTCGTAGAATTTGGAGAAAATAAATATATTTCAAATTTTACCTATCAAGTTTTTTGCGTCGTTGTTAGGAAATATTTTTGTTGATATTTTAAATGCGAAAATTATATTAATTTTGTGATTCTTTTTCCCCCGCCCCCAATTCTCTTTTTCATTTTTTCTCAAATTCAATTCTATTAAGTAATGATTGTTTTATTTTATTAAAAAAATGTTATCTCATTTGACCAATAAAATTGTCGAGCTTACAAACAAAATTAATATTTTGGAAGCCGAAAGAAAGCAAAATTTTTTTGTAACTTTTGTGGTCACAATGATCATCCTAGCGATGAATGTTATTATTTTTATTCTCAAAATTTTTATAATCAAAATTATTCTTCAATATAATATGATCATAATGAAATTATTTCTTTCTCCGATAATAATTATTTTTGACGGCAAAATTACCCAGATAGTTTACGCTGTGATGACGGAAATTCATTTGATCTTAATTTTCATTCCTCCACCTTAGAGCCACAATGCTCCACATCTAATTTTGGGGATCTCACACCATATCAATTTGATGTTGATTCCCAAACTTTTGATGAGAGCATTCATAATTTTAGTTTTATTTTTCAATCTTTGACACCTAATTTATCTATGGAGGTGCATGGCTCTTCATGTACATCCATCGCATCTTTCATCGATTATCAAGATATATTATTATACCAAAAGTTTATTAATATTATGGGAGCACTGAACGAAATATAAGATGAACATGTTTCTTCTCCTACTCCGCCCAATTCCACTCCTATTTTTCATGAATTTTCCCATACACCACCTAATTATTTGGAAAATGAATTTCATGAAAATATTGTGTCCCATGAATTTATTCCACTTGGTATTCCAATAGAATTACCAGATAACAATTTAGTTTTTGAAAATGAACAACCGACGCTTAATCTTTTATTTTCACATGAAACTCCTTGTGAAAAAATTTCTGACTCGCTTATTTTTGATTCTTTTGTTTCTAATAATTTCAATGTAGATGATGAGTCATTGCAACCAAACATCTTCATTGATCCATTTGTCGCTCATCTCCAACAATCCAAATTACCTCAAGTATGTATAGGTAATTTGGATTCACAATTTCAAGCCCACCGCCAACAAAAGAATCAGGACTATAACGGAAGAATCATCGGGCAACGGATATCGACATATTCACCTCAGCGTGTATTAAGGGGGTTGCCTGTGCATTTTCAATTTAAATTTCCTTTTAGCTAACCCTTAACGTCTAACTCAAAGACGTTAAATAAAGCGCTCTTGTGAGGCACCCCTTGCTTATCTTTTGTATTTTTCTTTTTTATTTCTTCATATTTAGTTTATAAACAGGGACAATATTTATTTTTAAGTATGGGGTGTTCTTTTATATTTTGTTTTTATTAAAAAAATAATAAAAAATATAAAACTTCCAAAATACAAAAATAAATTAGAAAATTTAAAAATCTTATTTCTTGCGAAAGGACCATATTGGGCTTTCATCCCACAAAATTGCCTAGTACCTTGAGAGCCCGTAGTTGGGTATTCCTTGGGAAGTCCAAGATTAAAAAAAAGTTTATTTATGTTGTATGAAAAATTATCACAAAAACCCAATTTTGTTTTTGAAAAACTATAAAACATATCAATCATTTCTAATATAAATCTTGTAATATCAGGTTCCTCCCAAACTATTTTTATTTGAGTTTAACTAATTTTAAATTATGAGTTTTATTTATAGGCTGTAAAGAGTTTTTTTATACATTTTGATTTTATATGTCTCTTCAGAATTGGTTAGATTTAATTTTTAGATCAATTAGATTCAAAGAATTTTTCATTATCTTGATTTATTTAGAATATTTCTTAGTTTTACTTTCCCTCTTTAAAAAAATCATTAATCAATTTTGTAGAAATTGTGCTAAAAATCTATAGATTTTGCTTATATTAACTTTGGCTCATAGATTCTTAAGATTTCTCTATTTATTTTCTATGCTCTCAAAACATATATCTTTGGAATTTTATAGATTTTAAACCATTGCCCTTCCCCTATCTTTTATTTAACCTATTGATTTACAATATTAATTTTTTTTATAAAAGATCATATGTCATGGAATGTGAGGATAAATTTCATGATTCCTAAGCATATGCACCCAAAGTTTATAAAAGATTATATGTCATGGAAATGAGAGGATAAAATTCATCATTCCTAAATATATACATTTGGGAAGTTGTAAAAAGAAGGAAAAATAAAAATCTTAAAAAGAAAATATGTCATGGAAATGAGAGGATAAAATTCATCATTTCCTAAACATATACAAAATATTTTATTCTTTGCCAATGTTATCCCCATTTAGCCAATATCAATTCATAACCAAGATATTTATGAGAGAGCTTAGTAAATATTTTGAGATTTTCTATAAAGTTTCTAATTTTGGTAAAAAAAATTATAATTTTAATCTTAGATTATTTGGTTTAATTTAATGCACTCTTATTTGTGAAAATTTAATTTGAGAATTTTGAAACTAATATTTACTCTACTCAAATCAATTTGTGAATCTAAATTTTATCTCAATACTTATTTTGAGATGAGTTATATATTAATGAAAGTACATAATTAGAGGCTAATCTTTTGGAAATGTCCTTTGAATTTTTCTCATACTTATGAATTGTTTTTGCTCTAGAATAACAAAAGCATAAGTATGAGGGTATTTGATAATATATTATTTATATATATTATTATTATAATTTTCATTAATTAAATAATAAGTTTAATTTTATTTTATCGTAATTGTAGTCAAAATCATTTTTATTTATGTTTTCAGGAATATTTGGGTTGCTGATAGCAATTTGGAG
The DNA here is from genome assembly GCA_033032865.1 of Dactylorhiza incarnata. Classification (NCBI taxonomy): domain Eukaryota; kingdom Viridiplantae; phylum Streptophyta; class Magnoliopsida; order Asparagales; family Orchidaceae; genus Dactylorhiza; species Dactylorhiza incarnata. The sequence continues at coordinate 26,010,273 of JAWHQI010000005.1, forward strand.
CTTATGGACGTGATCATGAAATAGTTTGAAGCATATCTTCTGAAATCATAAAATTACATGCCCTAGGTCACGAGCATGACCAAGGGCGTGACACATGGTTCACGACCATGATCTCAGTCCAGAGCACCAGCTTTCCAAACTAATTCGAGCTACCGCTGGTGGTAACGCTACTGCTTGGGGATAGAGTTTTTCTTGTTTTTGGATCGTTGTCAAGCCCACTATTACGCCCAATATAGATCCAGCCTGACATGCCCTAGGTCACGGGCATTTCCTAGGGCGTGTCACTTCGAGAAATTGCTGAAGTGACTCCAGATCAAGCCTTTTACTGTTGTTCTAGATCCGTCCTGGCACGCCCTAGGTCACGGGCGTGTCCATTCAAGTTAATGCCAATTTTGGCGGTTTTCTCCCAACGTTCCCCACTTTTATTTGGCGGTTAAATTTAGGTTACACGCCCTAGGTCACGGGAGTGACCAAGGGCGGGTACTTGGAATTTTCGGCCTATAAAAACCAGCTACAACCTAGTTGATCAACATCTAGTCTCTGCTTTAGATTGGATCATTTTCTTCTATTTTGTTGTATTTTCTTTAATGCAATTTTACTTTATGTCATGCATTTCTAATTCCTAGTTTAGAATTTATTTTTCTTGTAATTGTAATCTCTTTTCTTAGTTATAAAATTGTTCTTTCTTTTTAACATATCTAGCTAATCTTCTAGCATTTAATCCGATGATTTCTTTAGCAAAATAATTATTAATTTCCTCTTCATAGATTTTGATTTTGAAAGCTCGCTTCATCTTTGATTCTAACTTATGGATTTCATATTGCTAGTGTATGATTGATGAGTCCAATATTTATACTATTTTATGTACTCATCCAAGCTAGTTTTCACTCTTTTGTATGTCTTATTCAAGCTATAATCGCTTGTATTTCTCGTGTGTTCACTTCCACACTATGTGCACTATGTAGGCCCGTTTGGTATGCTTTTGTGCTTCATGTCGTTGGGGGTAATTACACCGTACTCCCTAACCCTTTTTCTGTATTTGTATTGAGCTGGAGGGGTATTCCCAGCTGTGTTGATGTTTATGCAGGTGGATGGTTCATCCAATTTTACCCAGTTTTCATGTCTGCATGCATCGCACGATCGTGCACTTCCTTGACGCACGGTTGGCTGCGATTGTGCTCTCTCATCTTTGGTGGAAAACGATGTTCTATCTTTGATCAGCGAATTCTTCACGCACTGCCAGTTGCTTGTGCGCGAAGGAATCACATGATCACCTGTTAAGTCTGGTTTTTATGCTATTTGGAATTGATCGTGCGTTTTTATGCACTGGAGGAATTGACTGTGCATGAGTAAAACACACGAGCGCTTCTGCTTCATCTTCATGGGCTTTCTTCTTAATTAATAATGCACGGTCTACGCACGGTCGTGCGTTCAACCGTGCGTGACTAAATTTCTGCTATCATAGTATATAAGCTAGGATTTCTGCTGCTTGGAGAGAGAAGACTATTGGAGCCCGCCATTTCAGCTCCATCCGCCCTTTTCATCGCTCCACCATCGATCAACCTAGGAGAAGCTCCGACCATCGCTTTCTTGCAAATCTTCCGCCAAAGATTCCTCCTCGGCCTCCTCCATCATCCACGAGCTCAAGAACACCATTAATGGAAGATTTCTGCTACATTCAAGGAGTCTCCAACAAGAGCTGGCTTGAGCTGAACCATGAAGAAGACGGGTAATGTAGAGGAAGATGACAGCTCCTCTGAACACTGGGTGACAACTGAAGACCGAGATCGGACGTGGCTTGACAGCCCGACGATTCCGAGAACCTTCAGCGAGTCTTTGAGCTTGGATTTACACTTCCCCCTTGTGTGTTGTTTTAGTTCTTCCTTATGGATGTATGTTATTATGGATGATGTGCATAAACCCTCGTTTAAGTTAATGTGATTTCATGTTTATGAGATTTATTGTGGTTTATGCGAGTTGAGGAGCGCCCCATTCCACCATCCGCTCCACCGCTGCGTTGTGCACTGCACTAGCAATTGCTAGTTGCGTGTTTTGTGACGAGGTGCTTACGACCCTCATTCTGCCGGTTACGAATCGTCCATCCGCGAGCCTTCTCGTCCACCCGTCTACCGAAGCAGGGCATTGTGGCATGCACCCCATCACACCAAGCGAAGCGGTGCTTTAGGCCCGCATTTTCCTTTTATTGTTGATAAATTAGGAAACCCAAGTCAAACCCCCTTTTTATTAACTTAAAAATCTTTATAATTGCTTTCCTTAGCGAGAAAATCATACAGCCCAACTTGCAGTCCTTTGAGAATGATATTTGGGTAGTCTCTCCCTACTTTTATTACTTGTACGATCGGTGCACTTGTCGTAAGCGTGTCAAGTTTTTGGCGCCGTTGTCGGGGACTGTAGCTGGTGTTGTGGTTCTTTTGTTAGGAAAATTTCTTGTAAAGATTTTCTTTAGGTTCTTTATTTGATTTTTGTCCCTTTTTATGGTTTGTATTATGGGGTGCTGCAATTGTTTATTGTTAGGTGTAGTAGATTGCACATTTGAGTCTTTCTACTGAATCTGTGTATTTTCATGCAATGTGGGCTGCATTGAACATCCGTTGCCCCTGCTGTGGAGATAAATCCCAAGCTAGTGATAGATGCCCATCGGGAGATAGTAACTCTAGTACCCTATGCTCAATGTATCGGGCACCGATATCACACGGTACCCCTTACAATATGCCTAAGTCCTATGGTTATCCTTCTGCGGCGCTTGTGCCGTTTTTGAATTCATCTCCGACCCTGTTTGGAACAAAGAAGAATACAAAACAATGTCTATATTGTTAGAGCACAGACCATGCCTTGAAGGATTGTGCCGAGTTTCTTCGCCAAGTGGACGAGGATGATGAGTTGGACATCTGGATCATCGCAACTCCTACATATGGTAGCACACCTTCAACATCTAGTTATATATTTGTATCACCTCCATGCTTTGAAGGGAATGATTTGGATACAAACATTAGATGCTTGGTTAATCTGGACTCTGACATGGCGGAGCCCATCTCCCCTGTGCTTATATCACATTGTGAAGATTCAATTCTTTGTGAGGTAGTGGTGCATGACCTTTGTTCGAGCACTATTTCTCCTTCTTTTGTGCATATTACTACATCTGCTTCTAACGACACTGTTGAAAGTGTTTCGCAGGATAAGGCAGGAGATCTAAGTATTGAGTCTACCCCTATGGAGGAGGACAACCTTCAAGGTGAAGATGAATGTACCTTAGCACCGGAGATGGAAGTCCAAATCTTGGGCAAGACCTCCGTTTATACTGCCGAGACCTGCATCATTATCGATAATGCCTTCAATATTTCATTGGCCCATCCTATAGGGAGTGAGACCGGGACCACTCCCCCTATTGACTTTCATTTAAGTCTTTCCTCTCTTTTATTCTCTGACCCCCATCCTTCTTATTCTTCTGAGCCTGTGCAGGTTGAGCTTCCTCAAGTACCGCAGGAGGACTTTGAGCATTATGCTCAAGTCAATGGAAAAAGTATCCTTTTATGTGAGGAGGTTGATCCCGCCTTCATTGAGGAGGCCTCTTTCATTGCCTTCCCCTCCTGCTGCTTCACTGTCTGTGACGACACCTTGCTGGGCAAGTAATTTTTTGTGAGATGAGTGAGGACCTCTCCTCCGCATCTTACATTCTCTTCCCACTACCTATGAGAAGCAGGTATGATTATTCAGGTAGATGGGTAGTGGCCCTATCACCGTATCAGTACCCGTTACTGACATGAATAATAAGACAGTTACCTGTTCACTTCTCCTTTCATAGACCAATCAGCTAGAACTGTGAATAATGCTAAATAAGTCGTGCTGGGAAGACAGAAAACCTAGTACTTATCTAGGCGTAGGAGTAGTTAATTAAAATGTTATCAACATTGAAGTTTTTTTTTTATGTAATTTGTGAGTTTTTGTCTCTTATTTTGCTTCAAAATTTTTTGAGAGTTTTCGCGTGCACAGCGCGCCCTGTGGAGATGATAGTAGAGCTTTCACTGTTTTCAAGTATTTCTGTCCATCCTGTTCATTTTGGAGTGCGCAAATTTTTCCCGATTTGATCAAATCATGAAAAATGGGAAATTTAGGCAAAATTTTGCAATCGCGCGATTGGGTTGCTCGTGCGTGACCAAATCGCACGACCGTGTTTTTATTTTTATAAAACTTCTCCTACCTCCCGAAGAAATCGCACGCTGGCCCTAATCCTTTCCGTCGTGCGATTCACGAGCTCTCTCCCGTGCGCGATTTCTCCTCCCCCTTTCCTTCCTCTCTCTCTCTCTCTCGCATTTTCTCTTCCACTTCTCTTCTTCCCCTTCCGAAGTTCTTGAGCGAAACTACATGGGTTTTAAGAAGGTGGTGAGCATGCTTCGCCGCGGTGGAGGAGCATCCTCTTCTAGGGCGAAAAATCTTGGTGCAGAGGTAATGCTGCAGTTCGGCAGACCTGAATTCTTAGAAAGTATAATTTACTGCGACAGAAACAATTCTTGGATCATCGCTTTGTTTCTATCCCGGATCTTCAAATCATGCACTTGGATGCGGCAGTGGCAGGGCTACTTGACGTAGGATCATGGAGAAATCTACTCTCCATCACAGAGCTAGGCTAACGTGAACTCACGCTTGAGTTCCTCTCCACGTTTTGCATCCTTGATATCGTCGATGAGGAAACCGGAGAGCCTACGTCAGTTTCATTCCGTATGAGGGGCCATACCCATACTTTGGGTATTGGCCAACTGGCGGTCCGCGCTGGGATTTACACCCGTGATGAACTCATACTACAGATAGACGTTCTCGACCATCCGGATGAGTTCCCTGTGGGAGTATCCCCGAGCAGATTCTTGCAGTCCATCACGGGACGGAACCAGCCGTACAAGGCTCATACAGAAAAGTATACCCTCATTCTTTCTCCTGCACTCCGCTACGTCCAACACCTGATCGGGCATAGCATTAATGACTGTGCCATGAGCCAGAATGTAGCGGGGTGGCAGGATCTTCTCTTCCTCTACAGTATGCAGCAGGGTGTTCCCCTTCATCTCGGGCAGGTGCTTGCCCAATATCTTCTCTGCCAGGCAACGTACCTTCCCCTGAAGTCTATTGGAGGCTCGCAGTATATCACTCGGATCACCAAAGTACTTGGCATATGGGATTCTCTGCCGCCCATGACAGTTGTCTCAAGGGGTTATGCTATTTTGGTGACCATGATGGTTTCGTTCAAGTTAATTCAGAAGGTGCAGCTTGGAGACAATTGGAGTTACCCGATCCGTAAAGTTGGGAAAGGAAGTGCAAATCACGCTAGTGCTGCCGAGGTAAGTACTTCAGCTGGGACAAGTAGGAAGCCTCCTGATGTGCCCCTCTCCGCTCCTCCTGCTACTCAATGGTACTCTTCGCGACAAAGCATCGAGCACCAGTATCCATAGTTCTACGATAGGTTCGTACACATGGAAGATGCTATGGCCATGCAGTACGAACTTTCTTCGCGGATTGGCGCACACTTGGGAGTTGAGCCTCCTGCTGCTCCTGCTCGGACCTCTATCTCGTGGTCTCGGCAGATGCGTACTCCTCCTCCTACTCCGCAGTCTCCTCCGCTTTCTCCCCTGTGATTGCGCAACTATCTCTTCCAGGGACTCATTGTGTTTTTAGTAGTTTTGTTTCTTTTAAATATCTTGTTTGCACTTTTATTTTGACTCCGTACCTGATTTTATTCTGCTGGGGCATCGTCCCTAGGGTGTGGTTGTGGACAACTTCAATATGATATTTTTCATCATTGTTGTATCGTTTGTCTATGATGCATATATCTTCTGATGATTAATATCAATGCCGACAATTTTGTTCGTGTAAGTGTTGTTTTAGTATTTCAGCTTTATTGTTTCTGCGATGTTTCTGCGATGTTTCTGCGATGTTTCTGCTGTCGTTGGAGATTTTGTTTTGCAGGTAGGGCGACTTCAATGGCGGATGCATTTTTATCTATATTGTAGTTTAACGCCAATCTTCTAGTATGCTCATTTCTGAGCATGGGGTAATCTCTCCTCCTACTTCTTTTCATAGTTGTAGCATTGCATTCTGTGATGGTTAGATTTAAGTCTGGGGGAGAATAGCTTGTTATTACCCGCTTGCACGTGCACATAAGCATAGCATACTAGAAGTTACAATGAAGTTACAATCTTATTTTTATTATCATTTTCATCGCACACCACAACACCCACTAGAGAGCGCACTTAATCGTACGTAACGAGTCTAACTTGTTTCTGTTGTAGGATTGAGAAAATTGTTGTGCTGACTTAGGATTGTGCGACGGAGAAAAATGTTGACTTCCGTAGTGCTCTAGTCAACTACTCGCGTCTTGCATAGAATTGTGTGTTGAATAAATATTTCTTTATGCTATAGTTTTGTATTTTTTTCTATTTGCGTAATAATTGTTTATCCTACTCAAAAGTGGTGAATCCGGTGTGAATCCAACGGTAGCGTAGGAATGTGTGTAGATGATTGCTAGGTTTGTATTGCACGAGTCGAGAGGAATAATTATCTTTCTCGGTGGCTAAGAACTTGCCTCAAATGGCTCTCGAAGCATTGGTATAAGTTAGTTCAATGCATGAGCATGATGTAGGCCTTTGTTTTGGCCAGGTTGAGCTTTGTATACCGACCCTATCATAATCCTTGCTAGCCCCTTTGTGCCTACACCGTCACTTGATTCAGCTCCACTCAGTTTTCACCAAAGCCTAAAAGCTAATCCTAGTCGCACCCAATCCGAGCTCTAGTGTTGTATTATTTTCACTTGAGGGTGTTGATGTGGTGTAATTTTTGTGAAAGTGTGGTTTGCACTACCTCGGAATTTTCGCTGAAAAAAGTCTTGAGAAAAAAAAGGAAATCTGAAAAAAGAGAAAAGAAAAAAAGATGTGATTAAGAAAAGAGCTTATTTGAAAATCAATTAAAAATTTGTTTTGGGACTAGGCAGTGCTCACTCCCATGTTTCCAGGTTTTAGTGTGGGGGTGTGATGCACCCGTGTGCCTATTGAGGTGCTTGGATAGTTTCCTTAGCGTGAGCTCATTTGGGTTTGGTGTGTTTGCCTTCATGGTTATCATTGTGTATCTTACCTAATCCCAAGCCCCGTATTTATCCTAAAGTCCTATTGACTCATGCATTGAACCGAACTAGTGTCATCGAGAGAGTGTGACTGGGTGAGCTTATGGTCACCGACATTGATGGATTTCAATGGAGGTTGTTTTGAGCTACGATCTTGAGCAATGTTTGCCTCAGCAATCAGTTTACTTTCTTTCTACGCATAACCAGACGATTCATTGTGATTCAACCTTTGAGTAGAAACAAAATATAATTACGCTCTTAGATTATTACAAACTATTTGTATAATTAAAAATTTCTTATATTGAATTTCTATGCGCGCGAGCATGTGACTGCGCATAGTACTCCCTTTTGCAATTGTTAATCCAGCTAGTCCAATTTTTATACTATTTATGGACTCATCCGGGCTAATTTTCACTCTTCTGCATGTCTTATTCGAGCTATAATCGCTTGTATTTCTCGTGTGCTCACTTCCATGCTATGTGCACTATTTAGGCCGATTTTGGTAAGGTTTTGTGCTTTATGTCGTTGGGGGTAAGCAAACCGTGCTCCCTAACCCTTTTTCTGTATTTGTATTGAGCTGGAGGGGGTATTCCCAGGTGTGTGGATGTTTATGTCGGTGGATGGTTCATCCAATTTTACCTAGTTTTCATGTCTACATGCATCACACGATCGTGCACTTCATTGATGCACGGTCGGCTGCGACCGTGCGCTCTCATCTCTGGTGGAAAATGATGTTCAGTCTTTGATCGTGCGAATTGTTCACGCACAGGCAGTTGCCCGTGCGCGAAGGAATCGCACGATCACCTGTTAAGTCTGGTTTTTAGGCTATCTGGAATTGATCATGCGTTTTTACGCTCAGGCAGATTCGACCGTGCGTGAGTAAAACGCACATGCACTTCTGCTTCGTCTTCCTGGGCTTTCTTGTTAGTTAATAATGCACGGTCGTGTGTTCGACCGTGCGTGACTAAATTTCTGCTATCTTAGTATATAAGCCAGGATTTCTGCTGCTTGGAGAGAGAAGACTTTTGGAGCCCGCCATATCAGCTCCAGTCCGCCCTTTTCGTCGCTCCACCACCGCTCGACCTATGAGAAGCTCTTGCCATCGCTTTCATGCAAATCTTCCGCCAAATATTCCTCCTCGGCCTCCTCCATCATCCACGAGCTCAAGAACACCATTAATGTAAGATTTCAGCTACATTCAAGGTGTCTTCAACAAGAGCTAGCTTGAGCTGAACCACGAAGAAGACGGGTAATGTAGAGGAAGGTGACAGCTCCTCTGAACCCCAAACGACATCTAAAGACCGAGCTCAGACGAGGCTTGACAACTCGACGATTCTGACCGAGAACCTTCAGCGAGTCTACGAACTTGGGTTTACTCTTCCCCCTTGTGTGTTGTTTTAGTTCTTCCTTATGGATGTATGTTGTTATGGATGATGTGCATAAACCCTTGTGTAAGTTAATATGATTTCATGTTTATGAGATTTATTGCGGTTTATGCGAGTTGAGGAGCGCCCCATTCAACCATCCGCTCCACCACTGCATTGTGCACCGCACTAACAATTGCTAGTTGCGTGTTTTGTGACGAGTTGCTTACGACCCTCATTCCGCCAGTTACGAATCGTCCATCCGCGAGCCTTCTCATCCACCCGCCTACCGAAGCCCGACATTGTGCTCTGCATCCCATCTCGCCAAGCGAAGCGGTGCTTTAGGCCCGCATTTTCCTTTTATTGTTGATAAATTAGGAAACCCAAGTCAAACTCCCTTTTTATTAACTTAGAAATCTTTATAATTGCTTTCCTTAGCGAGAAAATCATACAGCCAACTTGCAGTCCATTGAGAACGATATTTGGGGAGTCTCTCCCTTCATTTCTTACTTGTACGACCGGTGCACTTGCCATAAGCGTGTCAATGATAGTCAATTTATCCGTATTCTAGTTGATTGAGAGATCCTTGAATACGATAAGATCTCTCAAAGGTGAAAGGAGTTGCATGCACCATTCGAGAGAGGATGACATAAATCTTCCAGATTGGAGTCAAATTAATAATGGGGTTCGCCTCGTAAAGCAAGGTTAGGGGTTTCGACTAGCCGAGAGGTCTTAATCGATCAACCTAAGGTTAGTTGGTAGTATTTCTCGAGAGAGGTGCTATCATGAATCAGGAACCTCCATAGTCGAGTTATTTTCAATCAATGCTTAAGAAGTTTAGACTTTCTAATTGTTTTTCTTAAGTTTGATTCTCTATCTAATGCTCTTTTTCTATATTATTTCTTTTACAAAACTATCTTTATCTTTCCGATAAATTATAATTAATTTGTGTAAGTAGAAGTACTCAACAACCCCGTAGAATACGACATTTGGTATTTTCTTTTAAAATATCCTATACAATGAATGATAGGTACTCTTGCTTATAGTTCGTAGAATTTGGAGAAAATAAATATATTTCAAATTTTAGGTATCAGTTGCTTGAAATTGGGATTTCGTATTCCACCTACAAAGGAGGTGATAGAGATCTTCAAGGTTTTTGGCATGCTGGTCTCCCAGTTCACTCCTGCTGGGATGACAACAATCATGGGACTGATCGCATTCTTCCTGGAGCATGGTTCACAATTCTTATTTGATTTGTTCAAGGACTAGTGTGAGGTATTTATTGACACAGGTGGTCAAATTGAAGTGTGCATCGACAAGAAGTGAAAGACTTTAATTAAGGGTAGCTAATCACCTAGAGGGGGGGGTGAATAGGTTATTTAAAAACTATTACAGTTCTTGATTATAACCAAAATAAAACAGATTAGAGCTTTCAAGAATAAGAACACACACACAGAAAAGATACACAGATTTTTATAGTGGTTCCCCTTATCTTGGGTAATCCACTTTTCCCCTTCTCCCCTTCTAGCAGTGTGCTAGATAGGGTTTATATCTCCTCCAGATCTCAGACCACAAACAGGTTGTCACAACCCGTATTTTCCTGAAATAAATTATAATATCAGAGTAAAGGGGGAAAACACGCGTCATGATGCCACGTCCTGTATGGGACAACTACAGACGTTCAGGCGAGCACTCAAATGAACATTTTTACGAGAAAAGATATGAATTAATAAAAGCATTATCTTTTAAGACTATTTTCATTAGGTTAGGAAGTCGTGCCCCTCGGCCCTACGGTTTACATAGCCGCCCTTTATCAAAAATATGCGTACACAACGGAAGAAAATAAGTTCATTTTATTCCTAACGGCGCTGAAGACCAGAGACGTCTCCAGGGCGATCGCCGGTCTAAATTTAGTATATAATAAAGAAGTATCATTATATTCTGTTTTACGCTTTGCAAATAGGTGATACTTAATAATAAATGCGACCAACAGTTAAAAGAACAAATTTTTATCTGCTAAAAGAACTGCATTAATATTCAGCAAAATAGGCTTTTCCCAGAGTGTACGAATACAAAATAACTAAGTAGCAGTAAAGGAAGCTAGCAGCAGCATCAGCAAGTAAACCAAACAAAAGCCATATGGGCGTCAACAACTGACACGAACCCGCAGGAAAAGAGTCAACAGCCAAAAGAAACGCTACAATAAGAGAAACTGAATCCTTACCTACAAGAGAGGAAGGCCTTGACAGGGAACTGATCGACCCTGCTCAAACTCCGGCGGCAGCTACAAACCTGAATCTGAGGCATCCATAAGAAAAGAATGCCTCAGCCCAATGGGTGCAAGAAAACAGCATAGCTAAAAGTAAGAGCAGGAGAAGTAACAAGTGACATATCGAAGCTGAAAGGGGTATATAAATACATATATATACGTATACACATATATATAACTATATATATATATACGCTTATATAAAGATTTCAGTAATAGAAGGTTAAGAAGATCCCGCATAAAACCAGCCCGATAAGCAAGAGCATGACTAAACTTGGCATATAGTGCTAAAATGGACCAGTGGTGGCGGACCCAAAACAATGTCACTAACCACTCACATAAAGGGTACATGTTGGATCTTACGGCGCCCTTAGAGGGGGGGGGGGGGGGTGAATAAGGGAATAAAATTCTTTCTATAATTTTCAAGATAATTACTAAATTGTCTTATAATGAAGGAGATTGACATAAACAATTTAGATTTAGAATTGAAAACTTAGAACACAATATAATAGAGATTACGCCAAATGATAGAAATCAAGTAAACACAAAAGAGACATGATTATATTATATGAAAAAGTGTTTACATAAATTTGATTTCTATATCGCTAGAAATCGGAGGCGTACAAATGTAAATTTCTTTTTGTTTACCAATCCTTCTCCCAAGGATCGGAAGGCTATCACTTGTCTCTCCCTAGACCAAGCCCAAGCCTATCCTCTAGATCTTCCCAAGATCTAGACGTAGCACACAAGGCCACGATTTCCCACCAAGCCACGCAAGGACTTGGACGCTCCGCACAAGGAAGCGATTTTCCCTTAAGCCACGCAAGGACTTAGACGCTCCGCACAAGGAAGCGATTTTCCCTACCAATACAAAGTAAAATGTATATAAATGAAAATACAAGATAAAATAAGAACTCCCTAGAAATTCAGATCTCTGAAAGGAAGGTTGAAGCCTCGAGATGATCGTTGATGTAGAAGCGCATCCGATCTCGTCTTCAATTTCAAACCTTCTCAGCATAAATGGGAGTTCATGAGGTTCTGGAGCTCTCTGGATGGAATGCACTCAGGAAGGGACTTAGAATCTTCAAAACTCTGAATGCACGAACACAAGGAGGCAATTTATAGAAAATCGCTGTCCCTGGGCGACAGTGATTGTCGGAATTTTCCGACAGCGTTAAACTGGCGCTGGAGTGGCGTCGTGCGGGCAGTTGCTGTTACCGTCGAGCTGTCGCCTGGGCGACATCGATGTCGGATTTCCGACAGTGCAAAACTGCCGATCGTGGGTGGTGTCGTGGGCAGTTGTTGTAACCTCCGAGCTGTCACCTGGGCGACATCGTTGTCAGAATTCCGACAGCTCAAAACTGTCTTTCGTCGAGCTGCCGGGGAGGGAAGTAGTTGTAACTTCTCTGCTGTCGCCTGGGCGACAGCGGCTGTCGGAATTTTCCGACAGTGCAATTTTCCCACATTCAAATTAATAAAAATAGAATCAAATACATTCAGGATTTGTTATTCTCAAACCGGACGAGTGCGGAACGCATGCTCCAACAATCTCCCCCTTTTGATAATAACAAATCCTTATACTAGGAAATCGAATAAATCCTATATAGATAGTGACAAGTACATTATGTATGCACAAGTGTGAACTAATGATCTTCATGTTCTCCCCCTTAATATGATCTCCCCCTTAATATTAGCTCCTTCTAAAATTATTCTCCCCCGACTTATAAACTCCCCCTACATGAAAGCTCACTTAAGTAATTAAGTAATTTAAGTGATTTAAGTGATTTCTTAGTATCTTCTCCCCCTTTGATATTATCAAAAGTAATGAATATAGGGATGAGTGTATATCTTTTAAGATAGGTAAGGAACCATTTATTGAAGGATTTTCATGATCGAGCATATGTTAATGTATGCACCTCCTATATGATTACTCCCCCTACAAATTTACCCATTATTTTTAGTTTAATATCATTATAATGCACTCCCCCTAAATCTTAGATTTATGCAATTTAATATCCCCTTTTGGTAGAATCAAAAGAGGGTTTAGGTGAGGGTAGTAAGGAGGCATTTCTTATAAATGATAAAGAGTTTAAGCATAGCATATATAAGAGATTTCAAATAAAAAGATAAGAGTTGTAAGCAAGCGGAAGATTATAATAAACGTATTTTTGTAAGCATGAAAAGCATAAGTAAAAATATGAGTTTTAGTTCAAAATTGAAAGATGCTTAAACCTTGTTGAAATCTCAAATTTTTTTCATAAAAATACCAAGCATGAAATGAACATATCAAAGAGATATTATACTACAATGTTACTTAATTTAAAGTTCAAGAGATACCAAAACATTGTAGAGATCATGCTAGGTTATCTAGTGCATTTTTCTATAAAGAGTAGTATAGATAAAGCATTAGAATCCAATACTCATGAGAAGAAGTGTTATGAAAGATAATGATGTGCACATAAGTGTATTTTGGGCAATGTTAACAATTGATTTAAATCATCAAAATACAAGACATATGTAAAGTAAAGTGCACAATAAAACACAAGTAAATTACTTTCACACACTTTTAATGCACATAATTTTTAACAAAGTGGTGTAATAAACAAAGTTTGCACAAGACACTTTACTATTCTTTCCAAGGTGCTCAACCTCACAATGCTTATGAAGACTTATCAGGAGGTTCAAGTAGTGCTTGGTGGAGGTATATTTGTCTACATATATAATTTTTGTTCACATTTGTGAGACAACATTCTCCGAATACACTTGTTTTGCAAACCAAAATTTTTAACTTAACCACTTTTCTAAATTTCATAAGTGCAATTCAAATGTAGTGTAGGCAATAAACTTATGCTAGTTTTAATTTATTGTACAAATACAATACACAAGCAAGCATTTTTAGATTTAGACACACATGTTGATTACCAAAATAAGTGAGTGAAATGTATCATTATCAATCATAAAACATTTACTCATACTTAGAGGCATGCTAAGCTTGTATCTACACATTTTTCAATACAATTGATGCACTTAAATAGATATATCAAAGCATGATAAGCAAAACAATGTTCATAGTAATTTGAAGAAATAAGGTTTAACATTGTAAATAATTCTAAATAATAGAATTCATACATGCTTGATATTTGACAATAAAGATCATACAGTTTTTTTGTTTTATCATTTTTTAAATCAAATAAAAACAGAAAATCACAAAAACATATTTTTGTAATTTTTGAATTTTGAATTTTTGTAGTAAATTTTTCATAATATAAAGAAAATGAAAATAAAATAAACAGAAACACAAAATTATATTTGTACACATAAACTAACATATTTTTGTGGATTTTTTGATTATTGATATTGATTAAGTGTCCTTAAAGTAGTTCCATGCTGAAATTTCAGAATTTTTGGAGATCTCTAGGTGGATCAAATTTGCATGAAACTTTGGCTTTTCAAATTCTTGTGTTTTACAAAACCATTTAAACATGAAGATATAAACTATGAAGACACAAGAGGACATTTTTTATTGAACAACCCAAAATATGCATGATTTAAGTGATAAGTAAATAAAATGATCATGCAAAGAGTAATATAAGTACGTCCTAAGATTAAAGATTACCCCGACTAAATGTCTACACCCTAGCCCCGTACTAAGTGACGGATGGGCATGAGGAGCTGCACGCATGCCGTAGGTTGGGGTGTTAGTCCCATATGCACACACTAGAGAACACTCAACCTAGCACTCTTTCCCCCCAGTGCCTCGCAAGGCCCCACTGGAACCCTCCCCGGTTAAGGACAAGACATGTCTTATAAGTTAGGTCTCTAATGCATACAACCCTACGCCCCCGCTATTGTGAGATATGAAGTCATAGGTGAAATAATCTTTTGGAAAACCTATGCTTTTAAATCTAAGGGTTGATACATAAACTATGAGTTTTGTTTAATGTGATGAGTTATATAAAGCCGCATAGTTTATCTACTTTTATGAGATGACGATATGAGATAACTAGCACAATTACTAATATTCAATAAGTGATAAAGCTAGTATGATGAGTTTTGGGTTTAAAGTCATGTCATAAGATTAATATTAATATTGCATGTATTCCAAAATAGAATTTCAAATTATAGATCTAGAATGGAGTGATGATTTAGTTTGATTTATACTTTCATTACAAAGTTGATTCTAGAGTCTACAAATATGAGAGATACATGCAATCACTAGCAAAGCAGATCAATACATCAAATAATGTAAAGAAAACATTATTCATAATTTTTATCATAAGATTCATAATTCCTATTATCGATTTGAGATATGTCTTGATAGAACATGAATTATGATTTATGATTAAAGAGAATTTTTGCATAGAATATATGTTAGATCATCATGATGTGTGTAAATTCTAATTCTTCTAGACTTATGACAATATGAATTGGTGATTTTCGTTTGAATGAGCACGTTTGAATTGTAAGTCTAGAAAATGATGATCAAGCTATCATATCAAAGACAAAGATCACAAATATATAGTTTTGAAATAAAATGCCATTTAATAATTGAATTTATTGATCTTTGGTTTTGCATGATAATATATGATTCATGAAACAATATTCATAAATATTCTAATGATTAGTTCATAAACTATGTGTTTGTTGGAATTTTAGTATTCTATATAATTTCAAATCACATAGTTATCATGATATTTTAATAACATTGTAAATGTTATACCTAGCACATAAATTTAAGCACAAATTAAGAAGTGATGCTAGAATGATACATTTGAATGCAATGTTATTACATAGAATTAATGGAGATAATGTTGCATGTAATATGAGATGTTTATAAATTAATTTTCTTTAGACCTATAATGAAATGATTAAACTTTTGATTTGATCTTAATGATATAAGATGATTCTAAGGTCTAAATTACATACAAACAATGGTGACACACATCACACATACTATCTAAATTAATATATGAAACAATTATACATAGGATATCATGTGATAACCAAATCCTTAAACACAGAAATTTCCGAATCGAGCGAACTAAGATAGCATTTAAAAACAGAGTTGAAATTGGGCAAATTGACAGCACCAAACAAACTTAAATGGGCAAGTTTAGTTTGCCGATAGATGGAGATTTCTGTGCTCTTTCTGAAAAGATATTAAACGCGAAAAAACGGACGAGCGGATCAAAAGATATGGTTATTTGAAGTTTTGATCAAAAACTTGCTTTTTGAAAGATTAAGCATGCGTTTAGATGAATTTTTGTTTTCGATTTTATTTGATAATATTTTTCATAATAAGGGCTATCAAATGCAGCAAATAACATAGAAAGTAATCAAACTATTGCGCATTTTAATTTTTAGTTAAGCCTTTTTAATAAACCAATTAAATCCATTTTTAAAATTAATTTCATTAGTCTTGAAAAATAGTTTCAATATTCTAATTATAATGTTAATTCAAGACATTCATGGGTAAAGGATTTAAAAGGATATATATAAAAAAATGAGAGGTAGGTCTCTTTTTTTTTTAAAATCATATGACTTAATGTTCAATTTTAATTCAATTTGATTTGATAAACATTAGGCTTAAAATGTAAAAGTCATATTTCATAATATATCTAAGTGACCTTAGCGTGTTGCCTCAAAAATAAGAAAAGAAAATAAAAGAAAAAACAATTAAGCATATCATGAAGTAGAGTAATGATATTTCATATTTAATTTATTTCTACTTCATGCAATACGATGATTCTAATGAATAAGAGATTTAGGTATCCAAAGGGGACCAAGTGGGATGGTTCCTTTGGGTACCCAAATACATCGAGTAGGCTTTTGGAGAGAAAGTGATGAATGAGCCTTTACAAGTGGAGTTAGTGTTTCATTTTTAATTTTGGGCCTCCATTCATAATTTGGTTGTTTTTCTTTTAAATTCATATTATGGTTATATTTGTTTGAAAAATAATTCATTTGTGATTTATGTTTATTCAAATTATTTTTCAAAATAAATTGATGATGATAATCATAATGAATTTTATTATATGGATTCTTTGAAAGTTTATAAGAGTGATTGTCTTTCTTTAGAAGTGATTGTTGAAAGAGTGGGTTACAATATGTTTTAAAAGATTGATTTTTATTTTGATGATTTTCATTTTCACTCTTTCTTATAGGCATACTCTTATAATATGAAGGATTATATTTTATAGTTTGATTTTCATGAAAAGGAGTTTTTAAATTTGAGTCATGATTGAAAATATATTGAGACTTATAATAATGACTCTTAAGAATTTTGTGAGGATCATAATTCTTTTTGAAACTAAACTCCTTTTGATTTAAAGTATGAAAATGATCCTTTTTAGAAATGATTTTGTAAGATAATTTATCCTTGTTATTCAAAATCTTATGAGATTTGAAATTTTTCAACAAAAGATTTTAATTGTATTAACTTACAAGATAAAGAATCATTTTCAATTATCAATTTTTCATTATGCCTTTTAGAAATTAAGAGCCCTTTTTCAATTTCCTTGAATTTTTCTTTTAATAAATTGCAATTAAGACAAGGAATATGAATTTTAACTAAAGAGCGTGAAAGAGAATTTAACACATCAATATTTGATTCTACGTTATCGTTTGCTTTTAAAGACTTATTTTCTAAACGTAATTTTGAATTAGCAATTTTTAACTTTAAAATTTTACGTTTAGCAATTTTAAGCATACGAGATGTAGAAATAGAATTTTTTACAAAAAAAGAAGATTTAGATTTTCTTACCTTGCAATAGTTTCCGTCTTCTCTTTCGCTTGATGTGTTGCCAACAAATGAGTCCAATATTGTGACATTGTATTCTTCTTCCTCCAAGCATGAGTCCTCATCGATTTCTTCTCTTGGATCCATAAGGAATTCCTCGTCGATTTCTTCTCTTGGATCCATAAGGAATTCCTCTTGTTCATCATCTGTAGAAGGAAGACTATAAGTATTCTCAAGAAATTTCCAAACTTCATAAGCAGTAGGAAGTGTATAAATTAATTTGAAAATATTTTGATGCAATGCACAATATAGACTATTCATTGATTTGGCATTTAAAAACATTTCATTTTTATTTAAAGTACTTGGGGGTATTTTAATAGTAATATTCCATAATTCCATATCCAAAGACTTAAGAAATTTTTCCATAAGAAATTTTCACCCATTATAATTTTTGCCTTCAAATAAAGGTGGTGCTAAAGATTTTTCATTTATAAGAAAATTTCCCTTACTAGTAGACGCGAGATCATGAGACGCCATAATTCCCGGCTGTTAAACCGATTTGGAATAACCTAGCTCTGATACCAATTGTTGGATCTTACGGCGCCCTTAGAGGGGGGGGGGGTGAATAAGGGAATAAAATTTTTCTATAATTTTCAAGATAATTACTAAATTGTTTTATAATGAAGGAGATTGACATAAACAATTTAGATTTAGAATTGAAAACTTAGAACACAATATAATAGAGATTACGCCAAATGATAGAAATCAAGTAAACACAAAAGAGACATGATTATATTATATGAAAAAGTGTTTACATAAATTTGATTTCTATATCGCTAGAAATCGGAGGCGTACAAATGTAAATTTCTTTTTGTTTACCAATCCTTCTCCCAAGGATCGGAAGGCTATCACTTGTCTCTCCCTAGACCAAGCCCAAGCCTATCCTCTAGATCTTCCCAAGATCTAGATGTAGCACACAAGGCCACGATTTCCCACCAAGCCACGCAAGGACTTGGACGCTCCGCACAAGGAAGCGATTTTCCCCTAAGCCACGCAAGGACTTAGACGCTCCGCACAAGGAAGCGATTTCCCTACCAATACAAAGTAAAATGTATATAAATGAAAATACAAGATAAAATAAGAACTCCCTAGAAATTCAGATCTCTGAAAGGAAGGTTGAAGCCTCGAGATGATCGTTGATGTAGAAGCGCGTCCGATCTCGTCTTCAATTTCAAACCTTCTCAGCATAAATGGGAGTTCATGAGGTTCTGGAGCTCTCTGGATGGAATGCACTCAGGAAGGGACTTAGAATCTTCAAAACTCTGAATGCACGAACACAAGGAGGCAATTTATAGAAAATCGCTGTCGCCTGGGCGACAGTGACTGTCGGAATTTTCCGACAGCGTTAAACTGCCGCTGGAGTGGCGTCGTGCGGGCAGTTGCTGTAACCGTCGAGCTGTCGCCTGGGCGACATCGATGTCGGATTTCTGACAGTGCAAAACTGCCGATCGTGGGTGTTGTCGTGGGCAGTTGTTGTAACCTCCGAGCTGTCGCCTGGGCGACATCGTTGTCGGAATTCCGACAGCTCAAAACTGACTTTCGTCGAGCTGCCATGGAGGGAAGTAGTTGTAACTTCTCTGCTGTCGCCTGGGCGACAGCGACTGTCGGAATTTTCCGACAGTGCAATTTTCCCACATTCAAATTTAGCTCCAGCAGAAATGTGAACATCTCATACCTGTTACCTGCACACCATTAATAAAAATAGAATCAAATACATTCAGGATTTGTTATTCTCAAACCGGACGAGTGCGGAACGCATGCTCCAACAGTACATTCACCCCAAATAAGAAATAGGCGCCGTGGTGGTGGTGGGGGAACCCAGTGTTCCATGCACCCATCCTACCAACCACTATTAAAAGAGCTGTGATGGGGGAACCCAGTGTTCCCTGTACCCATCCTTCCAGTGCAAACAAGTCCATCTATATTTAGCCAAGTAAATATGCAGAAGTAGCCAAGTAAAACATGATCCGGAACAAAATCAACCAGAATAAACCATCAAGGATTAGCCCAGGATCGGAACAAAGCTAAACATATAGCAGCTAGCATATAAAAGAGGGATAGAAGGGTTCACCCAACCATAGCAGCTAGCATATAATAAAACAGGACCAATTAAGTGTGCCGAGGAGTTAGCAAATAGAACCACCATAATATTGACCATTTCTAGCTACTTGCAATCGAAGCGCGTAGAATTATTTTGCAAGTAATGAAACCCAACAAGAGTGAAGCGAAGCAGCCCAAAAGAACAGAAAATATCCCAAGGATCCAACTTCAGGCGCCCCAAACCAAATTTTATAAGGCAGCCCCGTTAGACAAGGAAAGAGGGTAACAGCAGCCCTCTAAGTAAGGTATCAGCAAAACAGCCCCCATATAACAGCCCCCATCTATTTATAATAACAGCCCTCTAGGTAAAGTATCAGCAAAACAGCCCCCAACAAGTAAAATGCACAGGGATAAGAACAGCTCCTAGATAATAAAAGAAAACAGGAAGAATCCCTCAAATGGTAAGGAGCAGCCCCCTCACAAATCAAGGGCAAAGAGGCAGCCCCATCAAAAGAAAAGAACGCAGCATCAGCCCTTGATTTAGACAAAGAGTAAGATGCAGCCTCCAACCAAGAATAAGTATAACAGCACCCCCCCCCCCCCCCCATAGTTAGACAAAAACAAGAGCAGCCCCAAAATGAATTCACCAAGCAGCAGCCCCCCCATAATTAGACAAAAGCAAGGGCAGCCCCAAAGTGAATTCACAAAGCAGCAGCCCTATGTAGACAAAAGAAAACAGTCCCAGCAAAATATATAGGAAGCAACCCCCAATTAACGAATATGAGAAGCAGCCACCAAATAAGAAGCACAAGAAGCAACCCCCAAATACCCAATTATCTAATGTAACAGCAATAAGGCATCCCTCAAATTAGATAACCTCAAGGAGCAGCCCCCAAATCAACAAGGAGCAGCCCCAAAATCAACAAGGAGCAGCCCCATTTAAGCATAACAACCAGCCCCTAGATAGATAAAACTCAAAGAACAGCCCCCTCAATTCAGCATACAAAAACATCAATAAGGCAGCCCCAAAGGCAACACCAAGCAAGGATAATGAAAAGCAGCTCTTAATTGGGATTGTGCAAACCAGCCCTTAGATAGATAAAACTCAAAGAACAGCCCCCTCAATTCAGCATACAAAAACAGCAATAAGGCAGCCCCAAAGGCACCAGCACCCCAATTCAACAAAGAAAGAAGGAGCCCCCAAACAAAAGTATAGGGAGCAGCCACCAAACAAAATCCATAGGGAGCAGCCCCCAAATTAACAGATATAAGGAGCAGCCACTAAACAAAATCCATAGTGAGCAGCCCCCAAATTAACAGATATAAGGAGCAGCCACTAAACAAAATACATAGGGAGCAGCCCCCAAATTAACAGATATAAGGAGCAGCCACTAATCAAAAGGAAAACACAAGAGCAACTCCTAATTAACAAGAAAAAAAGCTTAATAATTTCCTGCAACTTGTGTATACCCCAAACCGCCACCCAGAAGAAAAAAAAAACAAGGCACAATATAAATTTCCTGATGCATGACCCAAATGGAAGGGGTTGGAGGAGGAAAAGGGGAGAGTGAAGAGTTTTCTTTCCTGATTCGGGAGCCGGCACCACTTGCCGACGCGAAATCCATGGCCAGAAGACCTCGCAACCACTACCGAACCCAACGAGCACTCTCCGCAACCCCACTCCGGCGACAAAAACAAGCCCCAGCAACCACTACATCCCCTCCGATGGCCTACGCCTCCGACGCCGGCAATCTCTGCAAAACCCTCGCTCTCTCCCAGAATGCTTGAGGCTTGCACAGGAAGAAAAGGGAAGGGAATGAAATCGAAAAACAAATGAGGCTGCCCCCTTAACATCCACCGATTATATATTTATATATGCATAGATTTACAAATATATCCATCTGTGTATATATTTTTTTGATATATACATATATTTTATTTTGCACTCTTTCAATACACTTACATCCCAAATAAAATATACACCATAACTTTTATATATATAATCCACTGAAAACAATATATATAAATATGTATATATATATCTTTATATACACAAACAGAAACATTTAATCATTATATAATGCCAACGAGACGAACGACGATGCTCCCGCAATGGTAACGCCCCTTCGCCTCGACGCCCTGAATGGATATCTCGATTTCAATGATTATTATTAATTCCATAAGTTTTCTAACAAAAATAATTATATATAAAAAAAACCCGGGGCGTTACAGCCACCCCTCCTAATAAGAAGTTTCGACCCGAAACTTTGCAATAACGATGTAGGACAAGGAAAAAAACACGAGAGACAAAGACTTACCGAGGGAACTAGCCGAAAAGATGAGGATAGGACTCCTTCATAGCTGACTCTAGCTCCCAGGTCGCACCGCGAACATCCTGATTATCCCAGAGTACCTTCACCATAGGGATGGACTTTCTTCGCAAGACCCGATCTTGCTTCTCCAAGATACGAACAGGCTGCTCTACATGACAGATTTGGTTGGAACTCTGGCACAGAATTCAGAACATGACGATCGCTGCGGACGCACTTCCGCAACTGGCTCACATGGAATACGTCATGCACACCGTGGAAAGAGGCAGGTAATGACAACCTGTAAGCAGAAACTCCGATGCGCTCGACGATCTCAAATGGGCCTACATACCTGGGGTCCAGCTTATGGCTCTTCCCAAATCTTTTAACACCTGCCATCGGGAACACCTTTAGGAACACCATGTCCCCCACCACAAATTCCAAATCACTCCTACGCCGATTGTCGTACTTCTCGAAGAGCTCCTGAACCACCCGGAGCTTCTCACGGATCTGTGTTACAGCAACGCTCATCTCTTCCAAAGCCTCAGGACCCTAAGACTGGCTTCTCGCCCACTTCAGCCCAAAACAGGGGAGTCCAACATCGCCTCCCATACAACGCCTCAAACGGAGCCATCTGCCAGCTCTCCTGATAGCTGTTATTGTATGCAAACTCCATAAGCCCAAGACATTCATCCCAAGCTCCTCCATGCTCCAAAATGTAACACTGCGCTACGAACCTCGCAATATCGCCCTTCACGCCTGGCCATCACACGATCTGCTTCAAATCGCGATACATCTTCGTATAGCCAGGATGATAAGATAGGCTGGAGTCGTGAGCCTCCTCGCAAATCTTCGCTCGAATCTCCTCCACAACGGGTATGCAAAGCCTACCCCGGTATCTCAAGGTACCCTCAACATCAATCGAGAAATCTGGCAACTCACCTCTCTCAGCCCTGCTCCGGAGATGCTGCAGATCCAGATCATCCATCTGGTGCAACTTTGTCAAAGCAATCCAGGACGGCTCTTCAACCTTCATACAAGACAGACCACCCCTGGGCTTCACCGCGATGCTCATCAAAAGAAACTCCTCCACCAGGGTCTGCACAGAGAGTCCGAAAACAGAAGCTGACTTCCTGCTCAGTGCATCCGCCACTACATTTGCCTTGCCGGAATAATAGAGGATCTCCACGTTATAATCTGCCACGTACTTCATCCATCGACGCTGGCGCAGGCTCAGCTCTTGCTGAGAAAATACGTAAATCTGGCTCTTGTGATCTGAGTAGATCTTGCACTCCACCCCATACAAGAGATGCATCCACAGCTTCAGAGCATAAATCACCGCAGCAAACTCTAAATCGTGCGTCGGGTAGTTCCTCTCATGCACCTTAAGCTGCCTCGACCCATACGCAATGACATTGCCCTCCTGCATGAGGACGCAACCAAGGCCTATCAGCGAAGCGTCTACGTAGACCTGGAACTCCACTCCCTCAACCGGGAGAGCTAAAACCGGCGCGGAACACAGACTTCTCTTTAACTCATGAAAGGCCTCCTCGCACTGCTCGCTCCAATCGAAAGCTGCTTCCTTCCGCGTCAACCTAGTCAGAGGCGCGGACATGCCTGAGAAACCCTCTACAAACCTCCGATAATAACCAGCTAAACCCAGAAAACTACGGATCTCCTTCGGCGACGACGACCTCTTCCAGTCAAAAACAGCAGCGACCTTCGCTGGGTCCACAGAGATGTCACCCTTGCTCACCACGTGACCCAAAAAAGAGACTTGCGAAAGCCAAAACTCGCATTTGCGCAATAGGGCGGGTCCCGGGCTCCAAATTTATCATAAACTCAACTTCTCTCTCAGGAGGGAGACCAGGAAGGTTGTCGGGAAAGACGTCCGGAAACTCCCGCACCACAAGAATATCCTCTACACAAGGCACCGATGCACAAGCCGCAAGCAAAGCAGAAACAATGCAGATCCTGCCATCAAACTCTGCCAAAGCTTGGGCACAGACCACCGACAGAACTGAGGAAGTCTGACGCGGGAAACCGAACACGCTCCTGGGCTGGCCATCATCCATAAGGAAATCCTGACGCTTATTCCTACACTGGATCACAGCGTCATAACGGGCTAGCCAATCCATGCCCAAGATCACGTCAAAATCCTCCAGATCGATCACCTTCAAGTCTGCATAGCCCAAAAATCCATCCAAAATAATCGGACTCTGCCTCATTCACAGATCTAACACCACCGAATCTCCGGACGGGTACTTGACACAAAATGGATCACCAACTCGCTCCAATGCCCAGCGATGCCGATCCACAAACTTCTTGGCCACAAAAGAGTGAGCAGCACCAGAGTCAAAAGGGACGTGCGCCCAACAATCTTGAACCTTTAACTCGCCTAACAAAACATTACAGACAAATGACATAACAAAGATAGAACGCTGCTATAGCGACTAAATTACCACAGAAAGATTGGACTACAACGAGAACGAGGAAGAACCTGATACAAACAGCCTGCTAAGACTGGACTCAAACCTCTAGGAAGAGAGGACATACAAGTACTTGCTTTTGCTACTGCCTTTTTCTCTGGGAAAAGTAAATACATATTATCACATTATACTCAGGATGGTGTACCATCCTTTACCTCTCGTGCACCTCTCCCGTATGCACATAAACTTAAAATCTTATCTTTGAAATCATGGGTGTACATGTTTCATCGTGTAGATCTCTAGCTTGGCACGTGTGCTTATGCAATGTTATGCTATGCATGCAGTGCTATGCAAACTAAGAAAAGGCCTTAATGCATGCTATGAGCGGCGTACACATGCGATCTTATGCATCCCATACTACATATTATCGCATGCAACGAAAAAGAAAATCTAATGGACACGCATGCGACCTACGTTATGCATCCCATACTACATAACAGTCGCATGTTGTCACCTATGAGGATCCATATACAAACACATATTATGCATCCCATACTACATAATATGCCCCGTATACTTCTTTCATGCTTATGAGTGTAGTGTTCGTGCTTCAGCCGAGATCTACCGATGACCCATCGGTGAGTGAATGCAATGATTAACGATTCTCACTGGACGGTTAACCGGGCCAACCAGACCATTTCCAGCAACCCGGCTAACCTCTCTCTGATACCAACTGTCACAACCCGTATTTTCTCGAAATAAATTATAATATCAGAGTAAAGGGGGAAAACACGCGTCATGATGCCACGTCCTGTAGGGGACAACTACAGACATTCAGGCGAGCACTCAAACGAACATTTTTACGAGAAAAGATATGAATTAATAAAAGCATTATCTTTTAAGATTATTTTCATTAGGTTAGGAAGCCGTGCCCCTCAGCCCTGCGGTTTACATAGCCGCTCTTTATCAAAAATATGCGTACACAACGGAAGAAAATAAGTTCATTTTATTCCTAATGGCGCTGAAGACCAGAGACGTCTCCAGGGTGATCGTCGGTCTAAATTTAGTATATAATAAAGAAGTATCATTATATTCTGTTTTACACTTTGCAAATAGGTGATACTTAATAATAAATGCGACAAACAGTTAAAAGAACAAATTTTTATCGGCTAAAAGAACTGCATTAATATTCAGCAAAATAGGCTTTTCCCAGAGTGTACGAATACAAAATAACTAAGTAGCAGTAAAGGAAGCTAGCAGCAGCATCAGCAAGTAAACCAAACAAAAGCCATACGGGCGTCAACAACTGACACGAACCCGCAGGACAAGAGTCAACAGCCAAAAGAAACGCTACAACAAGAGAAACTGAATCCTTACCTACAAGAGAGGAAGGACTTGACAGGGAACTGATCGACCCCGCTCAAAGTCCGGCGGCAGCTACAAACCTGAATCTGAGGCATCCATAAGAAAAGAATGCCTCAGCCCAAAGGGTGCAAGAAAACAGCATAGCTAAAAGTAAGAGCAGGAGAAGTAACAAGTGACATATCCAAGCTGAAAGGGGTATATAAATACATATATATATACGTATACACATATATATAACTATATATATACGCTTATATAAAGATTTCAGTAATAGAAGGTTAAGAAGATCCCGCATAGAACCAGCCCGATAAGCAAGAGCATGACTAAACTTGGCATATAGTGCACAAATGGACCAGTGGTGGCGGACCCAAAACAATGTCACTAACCACTCACATAAAGGGGACATTCACCCCAAATAAGAAATAGGCGCCGTGGTGGTGGTGGGGGAACCCAGTGTTCCCTGCACCCATCCTACCAACCACTATTAAAAGAGATGTGATGGGGGAACCCAGTGTTCCCTGTACCCATCCTTCCAGTGCAAACAAGTCCATCTATATTTAGCCAAGTAAATATGCAGAAGTAGCCAAGTAAAACATGATCCGGAACAAAATCAACCAGAATAAACCATCAAGCATTAGCCCAGGATCGGAACAAAGCTAAACATATAGCAGCTAGCATATAAAAGAGGGATAGAAGGGTTCACCCAACCATAGCAGCTAGCATATAATAAAACAGGACCAATTAAGTGTGCTAAGGAGTTAGCAAATAGAACCACCATAATATTGACCATTTCTAGCTACTTGCAATCGAAGCGCGTAGAATTATTTTGCAAGTAATGAAACCCAACAAGAGTGAAGCGAAGCAGCCCAAAAGAACAGAAAATATCCCAAGGATCCAACTTCAGCCGCCCCAAACCAAATTTTATAAGGCAGCCCCGTTAGACAAGGAAAGAGGGTAACAGCAGCCCTCTAAGTAAGGTATCAGCAAAACAGCACCCATATAACAGCCCCCATCTATTTATAATAACAGCCCTCTAGGTAAAGTATCAGCAAAACAGCCCCCAACAAGTAAAATGCACAGGGATAAGAACAGCTCCTAGATAATAAAAGAAAACATGAAAAATCCCTCAAATGGCAAGGAGCAGCCCCCTCACAAATCAAGGGCAAAGAGGCAGCCCCATCAAAAGAAAAGAACGCAGCATCAGCCCTTGATTTAGACAAAGAGTAAGATGCAGCCTCCAACCAAGAATAAGTATAACAGCACCCCCCCCCCCCATAATTAGACAAAAGCAAGAGCAGCCCCAAAATGAATTCACCAAGCAGCAGCCCCCCCCCCCCCCCCCCCCCCATAATTAGACAATAGCAAGGGCAGCCCCAAAGTGAATTCACAAAGCAGCAGCCCTATGTAGACAAAAGAAAACAGTCCCAGCAAAATATATAGGAAGCAGCCCCCAATTAACGAATATGAGAAGCAGCCACCAAATAATAAGCACAAGAAGCAGCCCCCAAATACCCAATTATCTAATGTAATAGCAATAAGGCCGCCCTCAAATTAGACAACACTCAAGGAGCAGCCCCCAAATCAACAAGGAGCAGCCCCAAAATCAACAAGGAGCAGCCCCATTTAAGCATAACAACCAGCCCCTAGATAGATAAAACTCAAAGAATAGCCCCCTCAATTCAGCATACAAAAACATCAATAAGGCAGCCCCAAAGGCAACACCAAGCAAGGATAATGAAAAGCAGCTCTTAATTGGGATTGTGCAAACCAGCCCTTAGATAGATAAAACTCAAAGAACAGCCCCCTCAATTCAGCATACAAAAATAGCAATAAGGCAGCCCCAAAGGCACCAGCACCCCAATTCAACAAAGAAAGAAGGAGCCCCCAAACAAAAGTATAGGGAGCAGCCACCAAACAAAATCCATAGGGAGCAGCCCCCAAATTAACAGATATAAGGAGCAGCCACTAAACAAAAACCATAGGGAGCAGCCCCCAAATTAACAGATATAAG
Organism: Dactylorhiza incarnata; assembly: GCA_033032865.1. NCBI lineage: Eukaryota > Viridiplantae > Streptophyta > Magnoliopsida > Asparagales > Orchidaceae > Dactylorhiza > Dactylorhiza incarnata. Next base: position 26,037,982 of record JAWHQI010000005.1, read on the forward strand.
GAGCAGCCACTAAACAAAATACATAGGGAGCAGCCCCCAAATTAACAGATATAAGGAGCAACCACTAATCAAAAGGAAAACACAAGAGCAACTCCTAATTAACAAGAAAAAAAGCTTAATAATTTCCTGCAACTTGTGCATACCCCAAACCGCCACCCAGAAGGAAAAAAAATAAGGCACAATATAAATTTCCTGATGCATGACCCAAATGGAAGGGGTTGGAGGAGGAAGAGGGGAGAGTGAAGAGTTTTCTTGCCTGATTCGGGAGCCGGCGCCACTTGCCGACGCGAAATCCATGGCCAGAAGACCTCGCAACCACTGCCGAACCCAACGAGCACTCTCCGCAACCCCACTCCGGCGACGAAAACAAGCCCCGACAACCACTACATCCCCTCCGACGGCCTACGCCTCCGACGCCGGCAATCTCTGCGAAACCCTCGCTCTCTCCCAGAATGCCCGAGGCTTGCACAGGAAGAAAAGGGAAGGGAATGAAATCGAAAAACAAATGAGGCTGCCCACTTAACATCCACCGATTATATACTTATATATGCATAGATTTACACATATATCCATGTGTGTATATATTTTTTTGATGTATACATATATTTTATTTTGCACTCTTTCAATACACTTACATCCCAAATAAAATATACACCATAACTTTTATATATATAATCCACTGAAAATAATATATATAAATATGTATATATATCTTTATATACAAAAACAGAAACATTTAATCATTATATAACGCCAACGAGACGAACGACGATGCTCCCGCAACGGTAACGCCCCTTCGCCTCGACGCCCTGAATGGATATCTCGATTTCAATGATTATTATTAATTCCATAAGTTTTTAAAAAAAAATAATTATATATAAAAAAAACCCGGGGCGTTACACAGGTCTTACAGCTCAGATCACAACAGATCTTACAGTCTCAGATCTCATAGATCTTACTCTCTCAGATCTCAGCAGATCTTACAAACTCAGATCTCACAGATCCTACCTCAGCCTTTATAATAGGCCTACAACTCAGATTCACCCCTGAATCCTACAACTCAGATCACACCTGATCTTACAACTCAGATCCTTGACAGATCCTACACTCAGATCTGACAACTCAGATCCTACAGGAATTTATAAAGAGAATAACAAATACTTAGACTCAAATTCTTCAGATAGTTGAGTCTTCTTGATCTGCCTGAATGATCAGACAGAAATCTTCAATAGAACAGCAGCAGCAAATGATTTTCTTGATTTGACAGGCTGTGAAGACTGTTCTTCTTCTTAGGAAGACAGATTCTTCCTTCTTGATCTTCTACTTTCAGAAAGATGTATCAGCACCAGATTGCTGAATGAAACCTTCAAGTTAGATTGGTTCTGAAAGAAAAGACGACTTCTTCAGATTCTTTCTCAAACTTTTTCCTCAAACTAATAGAGACGATAATGGCTTTTTAAAAGATAGGAAAAACTAACTACATAACCCATAGGTCATGCCTTCTATTTATAGCCCTCCATCCACAACATCTGTTACGCTCCTCCACATCAGCACGATGTTAAGTCTTCAACGGTCTTCAATGTCTTCAAAAGAAACAAAGGCTCAGCTAGCTGTGGAAGATATTCCTCAGTTCAGAGTATTTATAGAAGAGGCGTTGGGCACTGAGCATCTCTGTTGACGCTTTTTCCATTAGGCGTCGAGCGATATGTAGATACTCGACGCATACTACTTAGACTGAAGCTCTCGATTCCTCCTTCTTAGGCGTTGAGCAATCATCAGTTAGTTGACGCTTTTTATCCGTAGAAGTCGAGCAACGTACAGGGGCTCGACGCTTCTTAACTATGCCTTCATATCTCGACTCTTCTTGTTTGCGCTGAGCTGGCTGAAGTTTAGTCGACAATTCTCTTTCCACGGCGTCGAGTGATATAACTTGGCTCGACGCTTCCAAACTTTGTCTCATAGCTTCAGCGGCGACCTTGTCTATTTGAGCAATGGACATGAGTCAACGCTTCTGGGCCACAGGCGTCGAGCGATGTATGATGTCTCGACGCTTGTGAACTTAAATGAATTCCATGAACATTTTGCCTGACCTGATCTCCTGCACATTGATTCTAGAGAGTATATCAAATACATTCTGAGATATATCTTTGACTTAGGAATGGACTTCTCCAAATCTAGGACATTGTGGGCAATGATCCCAACAATCTCCCCTATTTGAAGAAGTCATAATCTCAGTCAATTATATATCTCTCATTTCAAAGATAATCAATATTTTTATAATTTCTATACAGGTAATCAAAATGAGTAGTATAATTCCTTATAAAATTGGATTACCAAAACATTCTATTCACAGAAATTATCTCAGACATGATTTCTCATATAAGCACAAAAACATAAGCAATTCAGAATAAGACATGTCATGAAGAGAGAAAGAATCACATCACAGGAATATATATATATATATGATCATGAAAGATAGTTAGCATTGGGAACTCAACAAGATTGTTCAAAAATATATCAATTACATTCTTCTGAAAATACTTAGTAAAAATTAAAATTTCTAAAGCTGCTCAGGATCCTTGAATTCAATTCCTCTTTTGGCTCTTTTGGAAAGTGCTTCAGCAACTTCCTTTCTTCTCTTGAAATAGCCAAATGGCTTTGGAAAATATCTGATTGGCTCCTTATCACCTGCCTGTACCTTCCCAGCCAATTTGTTAGCCTTGAATTTTATCTTCAGTTCCTCTTGATCCCTATGCTTTAACCATTCAGCTTCAGAATACCACTTTCCTCTTTCATCTGGATTACCTTTTATAGCTTCCCATGCTGTCAGAATCATTTCTCTTGAAGATGGAGACCAATGTTCAAAGTCAACCCTTGATTGAAACTCTTCTCTGACCTTTCTTTTACTAGATTCTACTTGCTCACTAGTGAAGTTCTCTCTTTTGCTTTTATCCTCAGGACTATACATTTTAGCAATTTGCTTTTGGACTTGTGTAAGAGATGCTGGCCTGGTCTCAGAAACTTGATCATTCTCATAATCAATGGGAGGATATCCTAAAATTTCTCTTATAGAGTTTGAGGTCCACACAGCATGCTCAGAGCTGGCTTGAATCATTGACCTCTCCCCCTTTAGGACTTCTTCAACTATATGATCCCTTATAACATTCTTATGAAACCTGACTTGACCCTCCAAGTGATTAATTCCACTTTCAATGGTTTTCTTTACCTTAAAGAGATGGTCATCTATGGTACCTGCATGCAACTTTGCTTGATCTTTCAGAATTGTAGAACTCTCATCTATTTTAGCCAAAATATCAGTATTCTGTTGTTGCAGTCTAGCTTCAATCTTATTTGTACCTGTAAGAACTTGTGCAACCTGTTCCTTATACAAAACTTGCATGTTATTACTTAAAATTCCTTGATTTGTTTGAACATCAACTACTGTCTTTGTAATTCCTGCCTGTGACTCTTTAAGAACCTTTGATGTCTCTTTGATTGCATTAAGTTGTTCAGCTGTATAATCTACTGAAGCACCAGCCCTTTTGAAAAACTTTACCATTTCAGTTCTCAAAGCAGTCATCTGATGATTGACTTCAAATCTAACCAATTTCATTTGGAAATCTACTTCATTTTTCATTTTTGTATTATTCTCCTCAATATACTGTTCTAATAATCTTCTTTGATTATTAAGCAACACCTCCAGCTGAGGTAGAATAGAACTAAGATCCACATTGATTTCCTTTTCAATTTCAACACCTCTACTGCTTTCTTCTCTTATGAAATAGTCATTTCTCTAGCTCATATGAGAGCTAGAGGATTCTATCTTGATTACCTTCTCAACAGGTTCCTTTGTTGCTTCAGGTTCTCCTTCTACATCCATTGCATCAGCTACAGGATTCTCTTTAGCAGGGATCTTAGCCTGAGACTCCCCCTCAAATGGTGCATTGTCTTTAGCTGGAATTCCATCTTGAGGCTCCCCCTCAATCTCTGCATTGATCAGATCAATTTTGTCCTGAGCAGGCATCTCATCCTGAGCCTCCCCCTCAACTGCTGCTTTGCTCATTTCAGAATTATTCTGAGCAGGAATCTCATCTTGAGCCTCTCTCTCTCAATTTGAAAAATCCCTTCAAGTCTAGCAGGGGATTCATGATGACTTCCTCTCTCTTCTTCTCCTTTCTCATTTTCATCCTTTTCTTTATAGAAATTGCCAACCTCTTCTAGTAGAGGTTCAGTACCTTTTGGTGTGTCAGGAGTACTATCCTTAGGGTTGTTTCCTTCTTCTTCTTCAGATGATGTGAGGTTAGGATCATGAATTGGAGAGGATCTAGATCTTCCTTTGGAAGAGGATGAGCTTGATGAGCTTGAAGAAACCTTCTTCTTCTTTTGAATTCATTCCTTTCCGCACCAGATTTGTGCAAGTCTAATCTGTTCTAAGGTCACTTCTTCTTCTTCTTCATTGCTTTTTAACCTAGGCAGTTCTAGTGCCTTAGCAAGTCTTGATGGAGTGATCTTAATCTTCTTACCATTCACACTGGTCTTAAGCTTTGAATTGACGGAGTCTATAACTATATTGGAGTAAAGTTCTAATACCTCTCGTTTCTAGATAAGTGTCGATTCAGATAGCACAAATTCCAGTCCTGCTTTGTAGATTAATTCGATTATTGACTTGATTTCTACTGGAGCTGATTGAAATCCATTTCGAACAAGCTCGCTTCCTTCATAAAGATAATCACTGCTTTTGGGAGGCATTGTGGTTGATGATCGAAGAGAGAAAGAATTGATGAAAAAAATTTCTAGGGCAGCCAATTTCGAACTGAGAGAACTAGGGCACATGCACTAACGAAGTGTCTTCCCTATTTATAGAAGTTCTAATTCAAGAAGATGAATAGTCGCGCGCCGAACTTGTTTGACAAGATTGATCTAATGGTTCAAATTTACCCTGTCGAGACGGCCTAGCTATGTTCGCATAAGCGTTGAGATCGCTCGACGCCATTTATCTTCAGTCGGCGCCAGGTATCTTCTCGACGCCAGCTATCTTCTCGACGCCAGTAATCTTCTTTCGACGCCAGGTAACTTTTCCACTCACCTTTTAGGACTCAATCATTATTTTCATTTATTTAATTCAATACAACTTTAATCCATTTTTAACATTCCTAATTCAATTTTAAAGTTATTGAATTTTGTTTCATCCAAGGGTTTAGTAAATATGTCAGCAACCTGTTTGTCAATGGGGACATATTCAATTGAGATATCTCCATTTTCTACATGTTCTCTAATGAAATGGTATCTAATTTCTATGTGCTTAGTTCTGCTATGAGATACAGGATTATTAGCTATAGCAATAGCACTAGTTGAATCATAATATAGAGGAGATTTACTTAGCTGAACTTTATAATCTTGGAGTTGGTGTTGAATCCATAGTAGCTTAGCACAGCAGTTTCCAGCTGAGATGTACTCAGATTCTGCTGTAGAAATAGCCACACTAGTTTGCTTCCTGCTACTCCAAGATATTAGTCTTTTGCCAAGGAAATGACATGTTCCTGATGTACTTTTTCTATCCTCCTTGCATCCTGCAAAATCAGCATCTGAAAAGCCCATTAGTTCAAAGTCATTGCTTCTAGGATACTAAAGGACAAGATTAAGAGTGCCCTTCAGATATCTCAGAATTCTTTTGACAGCAGTGTAGTGAGATTCTCTAGGGTTCACTTGATATCTAGCACACAACATGTTGAGAACATAATGTCTGGCCTGCTGGCAGTTAGGTAGAGCAATGAACCAATGATGCCTCTGTACAAGGTTTCATCAATAGGTTTTCCTTTTTCATCCTTGTCCAGTGACATATTTGCTGCCATAGGTGTCTTCATGACAGTGGAATTTTCCATTCCAAACTTCTTGATAATCTCTTTTGTGTACTTGGTCTGAGAAATGAAAATTCCTTCCTCAGACTGTTTCACTTGGAGTCCTAATAAGTATTTAAGCTCACCCATGCTGCTCATTTCAAATTTCCCTTGCATAAGGTTTGCAAACCTTTTGCAAAGGTTATTATCAGTAGAGCCAAATATTATATCATCTACATATATTTGTACTAGAATAATGTGACCTTTAACTATCCTAAGAAACAATGTCTTGTCTATCTTTCCTCTTGAGAATTTGTTCTCAATAAGAAATCTAGATAATGTCTCATACCAGGCTCTAGGTGCTTGTTTCAGACCATACAATGCTTTTAATAATAGATAGACATGATTTGGATGAGTAGAGTCAATAAAACCTGGGGGTTGTTCAACATATACTTCCTACAATATTGTTCCATTAAGGAATGCTGAATTTACATCCATTTGATAGACTATGAATCCAGTGTGTGTTGCAAATGCCAGGAATAATCTGATTGCCTCCAATCTTGCCACAGGAGCAAATACTTGATCAAAATCTATGCCTTCCTCCTGTCTATATCCTTGGGCAACCAACCTTGCTTTGTTTTTGATAATCACACCATTCTCATCCAGCTTATTCCTGAATACCCATTTGGTCCCTATGACTTTGTGTTTCTTTGGTCTTGGAACCAATATCCAGACTTTGCACCTTTCAAATTGATTTAGCTCTTCTTGCATGGCTGATATCCATGAAGTGTCCTTATTGGCTTCATCAAACTTCTTAGGCTCTATTTTGGATAGAAAGCTGTGATGTAAGGCCTCATGTATTGAGTTTCCTCTTCTAGTTTGCACACCATCATTTGGATTTCCTATGATCTGTTCTTTTGGATGATCCTTCAGATGTTTGGTTGCATTTCTCCACCTTTCATTTTCCCTTTGAGATTCTGGTGCACCTGTTTGAGTAGGTTCTTCTAGAGGTTCTGGATGTAGTGATTCTTCAACAGCAATAGGTTCTTCATAACTGCCTTCAGCTTGAGGTTCATCCTCTCTAGTTGCAATTATAGTCTCATTAGTTTCTTCATTTTCCTCATTGTGCTGTTCATTGATATTCATCTCCTTCAATTTCTGTGTAGAACCTGCACAACTAGATAAACTTCCCAGATCCTTATAAATAAGGCTGGTTTCATCAAATACAACATGTATAGATTCTTCTATCCTATTAGACTTTTTGTTGAAAATTCTATAGGCTCTACTTTGAGAGCTATACCCAACAAAAATTGCCTCATGTGCTTTTTCAGCAAATTTAGTGATATGGTGCTTTCCATTATTTAATACAAAGCATTTACTACCAAATATTTTGAAATAGGCTAAAGTGGGTTTTCTACCTTTCAACAACTCATATGGGGTCTTATCCAGTCTTTTGTTGATAAGAGCTCTATTCTGCACATGGCATGCTGTGTTTACAGCTTCAGCCCAGAAATACTCAGGAAGAGAAGAATCACTTAGCATACTCCCGCTAGCCTCAATAAGGGTTCTATTTTTTCTCTCAGCAACCCCATTTTGTTGGGGAGTTCTAGGAGATGAGAACTCTTGAGAGATGCCTTGATTTTCACAAAATTTGGTCATTGCACCTGACTGAAATTCAGTCTCATGATCACTTCTAATTTTGGCTACAGGATTTCCTATTTCATTGGTGATTTGCCTAACAAAACTGGTAAATATTTCTAAAGTGTCTGACTTATGTTTAAGGAAGAATTCCCAAGTGTATCTGGAATAATCATCAACAATTACAAGAGTGTATGACTTTCCTCCTAAGCTATGGATTGACATTGGTCCAAATAGATCCATATGAAGTAGGTATAGACATCTAATGGAATCCTTCTCACCTATTGGTTTGAAGGAAGATTTGGTCTGCTTACCCATTTGACAAGCATGGCATGGACCCTCCTGCACACACTTCCACTTAGGTCCAGCTCTCACTAGGTCTTTTGAAATAAGCTTATTTATAGTCTTATAGTTTATGTGAGCTAATCTTTTATGCCATTGAACACTACTAGAAACTTTATTTTCTGCTACTAAGCATATGGAATTAACTTGTTCAGAACATATAAAGTTTAGGCAGTAAATGTTGCCACTCCTAGTGCCTGAGAGAATTATCGCATTCTCTTTCTTAATCAGGCACTCATCCTTGTGGAATGAAATGTCATACCCAATATCACACAATTGACTTATGCTGATGAGATTGTGTTGCAATCCATCAACATGAGCAACTTTGGTGATGGTGACAATTCCATTTGTGATATTACCATAACCTTTAGTTTTACCTTTTTCAGACCCTCCAAAGATAACCTTTGGTCCATTTCTTGCAGGAGTGTAATCATTCAGCAGACTTTTTGTTCCTGTCATGTGCATAGAGCACCCACTGTCCAAGTACCAGATTGGAAGTTGATTGGTCTTTGGACAACTCTGCAAAAAGAAATTACCTTTTCTTAGGAGCCCACACCAAGTTGGGTCCTAGAACCTTGTTAGTATGAGCTGGAACATTTAGTTGTTGAATAATCCTTGGTGCTGTGAGAGTTGCCATAGGTCTGAGTACTGGTCTCCCAGAGTTGAATCTTGGAACAGTTGGATTGAACCAACAGTCAAGAGCAAAATGTCCAACCCTTCCACAGCACCAGCATTCATATCTGTTATATCTCCTTGGAGGTCTTCTTACTTCTTTATGTTGACTTATATTTTGCTTAATTGCCTTATTCAAAGGAGCTATATAAGTTGTTTTAGTAACTTTTACTGGTTCTGTTTTCTTGACAGTAGTGGTTTTCACTTCAGGTCTTAGTTCCTTTCTTTTGGATTTTGTGTTTGCTTTAAATACAAAGGAGTCATGATGAGTTAATACTTTTTCTTTGCATAGTGATTTGGCATTATTGTTACTTGGTTGAATTGAATCATCTTTGTTATTAGAACATTCACCCTTATTAAACTTATGCACACCTTTTTGATCATGCCTATTTGTGATAGGCATGGCTTTGTTAAATTTTATAGGTTGCATAGGTGCCTTGTAATTACTTTTAGGGTTATTATCTGCATACCTATCATATCCTATGCCAGATCTGTATTATGCAGAAAATGTGTCTATTATAGGAAGAATAGTTTGCTACTAGCTTCCTTTCTGCTATGATCTTTGATTCCAATTCTTTTATTAGATTTTCCTTAGTGCATAAAGTCTGTATGTGAATAATAGACATGACTTTTAGTTTGCTAAGTTCTTTCCTTGTCTGATTCAGCCTCTCAGCTGTCTCAGAGTTTTGAGAATCAGTTTGCTTTAATTCAGATATTTCTTTTTGTAACCTTTTATTATGCATTTTGCTCTTCTTAAGTTCTTTGAGAAGTAATTGATATTTTTCAATAATTTCATCTACATGAAGTTTAGATTGTGAGTAATTTTCATCAGAAGAGAATGAATCTATTTCAGGTTCAGAATCAGAATCAGATAGAGGAGTTTTATCAAGTACCTTTATATCAGTAGTTGTCTCCTGATCTTCTTGATCACTCAGTGCCATGAGTCCTGCATTTTCTTCTTCATCCTCTTCACTATCAGACCTTGATAGTGGGGCTCTTATCATAGATCTATGATTTAGACAGTCTTCATTTTCATTGGCAGCCATCAGAGCTATGAGTGCCTCCTCACTATCTGAGTCTGATGACTGAGATTCACTGTCACTAAGAGTGACTTTGCCCTTCTTGGCTATTAGACTCTTCTCATGTCTCTTGTCTTATTTATGCCACCTTTCATCAGATTTCTTGTTGTTCTTTCTCTTTGAAGGACAATCAGCAATCATGTGTCCTGATTTCCTACAACCAAAACACACAATTTCTTCTGAATTGGATTTATTGTGTTTAGAGTTATACCTGTCCTTCTTGGAGTCTTGTTTGAATCCCTCTGAAGAATTTGAGTGCTTCTTAGATCTGGATGATTGAGAGGGTCTAGTTTTACAGTGTTGTTTTCTTCTCAACATCCTTTTTAGCTGTTTGGTGAAGAGTGCCAATTCACCATCTGATATTTCAGAATCAGAAATACTGGTTACGGATTCTTCTGATTCAGATGGTATCATGGAGGATAATGACATTCTTTCTTTGCTTTTCTTGGATCTTTCTGCTTTCAGAGCAATAGGATTTTCCCTGTTGTGTCCTTTCTCAGCTTTTCTGGTATTCAGATGAAGTTCATGGGACAAGAGTTTCCCATATAAATTCTGTGGCTGAATGTTTCCCAGATTTCCCATTTCTCTGATTGCACAGATCTTGATATCCCATTCTTTGTTCAGTGATCTTAAGAATTTATCATTCAGCTCATAATCTGTGAAAGTTCTTCCATAAGTTTTTAGAACATTTACAAATTTGAAGAATTTTTCATAGCAGACTGCTATTGAATCTTTCTTGTCTTGTCTGAAAGCTTCATATTGCTGATTTAGAAGAGACTTCATGTCATCTCTGACTTCTTCAGTCCCTTCCATATAGATAATGAGAGATTCCCACATTTCTTTGGCAGTTTTGCAATGGACTAAGTTTTGGAAAGTTGAATCCTCAATAGCACTAACAATGATGTTCTGAGCTCTCTTATCCATGGAGGCCAGAATCACTTCATCTTTGGTCATCTTTGAATAAGTTTTAGGAGTCTTGATACTTCCATCTGTAAATGAAACTTTCATAGGAACAAAAGGTCCCTCTAGAACAGTTATGTATATCCTAGGATAAGAGGCTTCCATAAAAAGTCTGACCCTTTCTTTCCAAATCCCAAAGTTTTCTTTTCTACAAATTGGAAGCTTCATAGATGTGAATTCTTTGCTTTCTTCTGTATTAGCCATCATGACTTCAGAAATCTACCCTTAGAAGATCTTGTTCAGGCTGTTAAACCTTTTATTGAACAACCTCCCTCTGATACCACTTGAAAGACTTTAATTAAGGGTAGCTAATCACCTAGAAGGGGGGGTGAATAGGTTATTTAAAAACTATTGCAGTTCTTGATTATAACCAAAATAAAACAGATCAGAGTTTTCAAGAATAAGAACACACACACAGAAAAGATACACAGATTTTTATAGTGGTTCCACTTATCTTGGGTAATCCACTTTCCCCCTTCTCCCCTTCTAGCAGTGTGCTAGATAGGGTTTATATCTCCTCCAGATCTCAGACCACAAACAGGTCTTACAGCTCAGATCACAACAGATCTTACAGTCTCAGATCTCACAGATCTTACTCTCTCAGATCTCAGCTGATCTTACAAACTCAGATCTCACAGATCCTACCTCAGCCTTAATAACTAGGCCTACAACTCAGATTCACCCCTGAATCCAACAACTCAGATCACACCTGATCTTACAACTCAGATCCTTGACAGTTCCTACACTCAGATCTGACAACTCAGATCCTACAGGAATTTATAAAGAGAATAACAAATACTTACACTCAGATTATTCAGATAGTTGAGTCTTCTTGATCTGCCTGAATGATCAGACAGAAATCTTCAATAGAACAGCAGCAGCAAATGATCTTCTTGATTCGACAGGCTGTGAAGACTGTTCTTCTTCTTAGGAAGACAAATTCTTCCTTCTTCATCTTCTACTTTCAGAAAGATGTATCAGCACAAGATTGCTGAATGAAACCTACAAGTTAGATTGGTTCTGAAAGAAAAGACGACTTCTTCAGATTCTTTCTCAAACTTTTTCCTCAAACTGATGGAGACGATAATGGCTTTTTAAAAGATAGGAAAAACTAACTACATAACCCATAGGCCATGCCTTCTATTTATAGCCCGCCATCCGCAACGTCTGTTACGCTCCTCCACATCAGCACGGCGTTAAGTCTTCAACGGTCTTCAATGTCTTCAAGAGAAACAAAGGCTCAGCTAGCTGTGGAAGATATTCCTCAGTTCAGAGTATTTATAGAAGAGGCGTTGAGCACTGAGCATCTCTGTCGATGCTTTTTCCATTAGGCGTCGAGCGATATGTAGATACTCGACGCATACTACTTAGACTGAAGCTCTCGACTCCTCCTTCTTAGGCGTTGAGCAATCATCAGTTAGTCGACACTTTTTATCTGTAGAAGTCGAGCAATGTACAGGGGCTCGACGCTTCTTAACTATGCCTTCATATCTCGACTCTTCTTGTTTGCGCTGAGCTGACTGAAGTTTAGTCGACACTTCTCTTTCCACGACGTCGAGTGATATAACTTGGCTCGACGCTTCCAAACTTGGTCTCATAGCTTCAGCGGCGACCTTGTCTATTTGAGCAATGGACATGAGTCAACGCTTCTGGGTCACAGGCGTCGAGCGATGTATGATGTCTCGACGCTTGTGAACTTGAATGAATTCCATGAACATTTTGCCTGACCTGATCTCCTGTACATTGATTCTAGAGAGTATATCAAATACATTCTGAGATATATCTTTGACTTAGGAATGGACTTCTCCAAATCTAGGACATTGTGGGCAATGATCCCAACAAGAAGTGGCTTCATTTTGATGATAGGATCGATCATTGCTATGAGAACACTTTATATGTATATGTTAGGAAATCTTGGGAGCTTCCCAAGCTGTGGAGGTCACTTACGGGATCATGTTACCGCGTGACGGGATGAGAGCGTGACTTAGCGCCGGTCTTAGGATATTTGGATCCGGTCACTTTGGCGAGGCTTCTCTTCCGCTTTTCCTCTTTTGTCGAGGAGATGCGACTGCTTTTGTGCGTACTTTCTTCAGATGATGAGCGGGGCGCTGCTGTTCCTCTGGATCGTGAAAGGAAGCGAAAGATGTTGTTCAAGCATGGCAGTTTGTGCACCGTGCCCCTTTCCCCTCGGCTAAGGGGTTGTGGCGACGATGCGGGTCCTTTTGGCCTTGGAGCGGTTGCTACTTCTATTGACCCTGAGGTTGATCTTTTGGGGTCTCCCGCTCCTAAGACGTCCCCCGGGGGCGACCCTCCGCCTCCTTTAGTGAAAGCAAGGTGGGTATGCTCTTCATTCTAGGCGATGAATTCTGCGGTGAGTAAAGTGTTCTCTGCTTGAGTTTCATAATTTGGGAAAATTATAACCTTTTCTTTCTTTTTGTAGACTAGTGTTCTCATCAGTGTTGCCCATACATAGAATGACTGTTACGTGGGTCTCAAAAATGAATACCTTGTTCTTCAGGTGGAGTTGTGCAGGGAGAAGATCACTTTATCTGACTTGAAGAGGAAGTGGGAGTGTGATACCTCTCATATTCAGCATAGTCCAATCTGGCATTCTCCCGAGCCGAGCTTGAGATACTGTAGGGGGAGCATAGCGTGGATAAGGCTCTTGCGCTGAAGACTCTTTGCCAGTTGGAGGAGGCTCAGGGAGAGATATTCCGTCAGGTTGGTGAACTGGGTTTCTTAAGAAGCGAGGTTGAGAGACTTGTTCCTTTTGAGCGAGCAGTTGAGGAGTTAAAGGCCACAGGAGTTGTTGAGTATAAGGACTCTTTAGCCTTTATGCAGGAGCGCTCTCAGCTTTGGGAGGAGATACGTGCAGAGATTATGGTTGCGGAGGTGGAACCCTTATTGGAGGACGAGTGCGAGATCTCCTTCACGAGTGGAACGTGGAAGACCCTCCGCATGATGGAGCGGAGGTTTGGATGCAGCGTGGCTGGTCTTCGTGCCGATGATCTTTCCCCGGATGAGTGCTCCGACGTAGACAACGAGGATTGATCCATGTTTTTATGTGCTTCTGTACCTGCATTATGCTATTATTTTTAGTATTTTCAGTTTTCTTTTACGGTGTATGATGTTGCATCATGACGCTTATGCTTATATGTAATATAGTTCTTTTGTGGATTGCACCAGTTCATTGCATCGCTTATGCGATACTTTTTCTTTTGTTCATCTTTTTGCACTAGCATTGCTCTTTTTATGAACGTCTTTATTTTTAATTTGTTCAGCGCCATGAGGGGGGAGGCCTCAGAAATAACAGTGAAGAGCTGATGCGTTCGAACCGTTGGAGACCGCGAGGGGGCAGGCCCTGATGGTGTCATGACCTACTATGATGGCGATGAGCGGAAGCAATCGAGCTGGTAGTGTACGGTCTGGGGGAATGGCCCCAGAATGATGGCGAAAGCGAATGCATTCGAACTGTTGGCGACGGAAAGGGGGGAAGGCCTGATAGTGTCGTAACCTACTACGATGGTGAAGAGCGGATGCATTCGAGCATGTAGTGCATGGTCAGAGGACTGACCCCAGAATGATGGCGAAGAGCAGATGCATTCAAACCATTGGCGAACATAAGGGGGTAGGCCCTCACGGTGACGTGACCTTCTATTATGACAATGAGCGGATGCTTTTAAGACGGTAGTGCGCGGTCAGGGGGACTGACACCAGATTGACGTCGAAGAGCAGATGCATTCGAACTGTTGCAGACCACGAGGGGGGTAGGACCTTACGTTGTTGTGGCCTACTACACCGGCGAAGAGAGGATGCATTCGATTCGGTAGTGCGCGGTCTTATTTAAGTTTGGTCAGAAAAAAGTGTTAGAATTAAAACTTGATAATAATTGTTGAAAGATATTTTGTACGAGTTGAAGTTCGTGGCTTCTTACATAACAAAGTACATGCAATTATTGGTAAAAATGGCGCAGGTTCTGTGCATTCTAGGTGCGAGGGAGAGTCTTCCCTCCCGCCATTCTGAGCTTATACATATTAGTCTTTACGACAACGATGATGATGTATGGCCCCTCCAATGTTGGTGAGAGCTTGTCCTTCTGCGGGCCTTTACCAGCTGCCTCAACACTGCGTAGTACGAGAACTCCAACATTGATTGGCCTGGGTTTTACCCTTCAGTCATAAAGTTGGGCTACGTATCTTTGGTATAAGGTGATACGTTATTTAGCTGCATCCCTGACTTTAGAAACTAAGTCAAGGTTCTCTCGGAGTAACTCGTAATTCGTTTCGGGGTCAAAGGTCAACACCCGGACACTTGGGATGCCGATGTCGACAGGGATGACTACTTCAATGCCGTAAAATAGATTGCATGGCATCTCTCCTATTTGAGTCCTCTCTATGGTGCGGTATGCCCATAGTACATTTGGGAGTGCGTTTACGCACTGCCCTCTTCCTCCTGCATGCTCATCTTTAGGCCTTTGAGGATAGTACAGGTTCTTACCTCCACCTGTCTGTTGGTCTGCGGGTGTGCTACGACCGTGTGATAGAGGTTGATTTTCACGTCCTCACACATCTTTGTGAATGATCTTGTTGGATCCGTAGGCACCCTTAGAGGGGAGGGGGGTTAATAAGGGTTTTAAAAACTTTTAATATATTTTGTATGACTTGAATAACTTAAGAGATCAAATTTGTGAAAAACCTAACAAAAAGGAGAAATCAAGTAATATAAATAAGAGACATGATTTTTATTAACTTGAAATAGAAGATTACAAAACTTGATTTCTTATGACGCTAGAAATCAGAGGCAAATATGAAATAATCTTTTCGTTTTCTATAACGACTCTTCTTACCAAGAAACGATTGTTTTACCCAATCTTTCCAAGATACGGCCTCAAGCCGCTCTAGCCCTTCTATCCCCAGAAAGGCCTCGAGCACCCTCTAGATCTACTCCCTAGACCTAGTCGCCAACACTAGGCAAATTCCTCCCTAAGTCCTACCTAGACCTAGTCGCCAACACGGGTCAAATTCACTAAACAATTATAATAAAGAGTTACAATCAAAATATAAAACACAAGTAAAACTCCCTATGAAGAATTATGGAGATGGCGAAAACTTGTTGAATATCGTCGAAGTTGAAGCATGCGTTCTTCGCGTTGAGTGAGCGTTGATCCTATCCTACTTCAGATTCTTCTTTTGAATTTGTGTGGGAGATGGTGGTCTAAATACGGCCCTTACAGAGTTTCTGAAGTACTAGAATAGGGCTCTCTAGGATAAATAGTTAAAGAGAACGAAAGCCACCTATTTATAGGACTTGAAGCTAACGTCGGCGTTAACGGTAACGCCTGGCGTTGACCCAGTATGGAAAAATTTGATGGCTCAGATCTTCAAAAATAGGCAGGAAATTCTGCAAGTTTGGAAGCATTCATTTTAGGCAACCTTAACGCTGACGTTGAGGCTAACACCTGACGTTAAGCCAAATCATTCCCAAAATGCACCTGCAATCACGACAGCTTCCCTTCATGTGATTTTCGTCGAGTGTTACGCTGACGTTAAATCCTAACTCCTGGCATTTAACCACTTTCATCATTTCAGTTTGTGGGCAAGTCCAGACAAATAATGCAACATCCTAGTGTCATTATAGTTCAAACCTGCATGCTAAAAACACAATGGCAACACGGTCAAAAAAAAGTAGGATTTGTTATTCTCAAATCAAAGGGATGCGGAAAACTGTGTTCCAACAATCTCCCCTTTTGATAATAACAAATCCAATAGATATAAATCAGATTCATATATAAGAGATGTGTTCTTAGTGAGATATATGACACTAAGCATTATAGAGATATTAATAAGAATTATAATTATAGTTTGTTAAATTGTGCTCCCCTACATAAGTACTCCCCCATAGTGTATGCTCCCATAGACTAGAGTCATGCTCCCCCTGAATCTAGTGAATCCTACTCCTTTAATCATTAAGATTTATCATTTTATTCGCCCCTTTTGTTATTAGCAAAAGTGGGTGGTAGTTAAACAAAACTAGAATAAAGAAGACAAAAGTTGGTACAAACTAAGAGAGGATAAGAGTTTTGTTTAAAGCATAAAGTAGGTCATGATCGAGCTAAGAAAGAGAGTAGCACAGCGGAAAAATGATATGATAAGCGTGAGTAATAACATCCCATATACATGTACTTTACCAAAATATTCTTTCACTTGTTAGAAAATAGTGATCATAAGAGTTTAAAAGATATAAGTGAAATGAGCATGGTGAAGCATGATAAAAGTACACGATCAAATTAATAATGCGGAAAAGCAAAAAATAAACTAACTAAGATTGATAGATTTGTAAGAAATATTTTTGTTTTGGTTTGACACTACCAACAATATGTTTAGACTCTTCACATTTGAGAATGAATATTGAAAATTTTCCATAACTTAATAGGAAAGCATGATGTAACAAACTCAAAAAGATAAGAGCTACAATGTAACTAATTCGTATTCCAAGTAAAGAAAACATTGAATAAATCATGCATTGCAATCTAGTGCTTTTACTTGAGTTTTTAGAGAATCATGTAAATCTGCATTAGGATCTAATTCTCATGAGTAGAAGCTTTATGAAAAACAATGATGTGTGCATAAGTTTTTTTGATAATAGTATACAAGTAAAATAATCAAAACACATGACATATGTAATGAAATAGTAAAACAATATTAAGATTGTAGTCTTATAATTACTTTCACATATCAATTTTTGAATACTATTTCAAAGCACAAGAATGAGTACAACTACCATGGTGCTTCGCCCACACAATGCTCATTAAGACTTATTAGGGAGTGAAGTATTGCTTTGGGGATCACATAAGCATTTTATAAATTTTTTTATTTTTAGTGATACGTTGTACAAAATAGAAGTGATAAAGAAAATGTGTTTGCACAAGACACTTTAAAATTCTTTCCAAGGTGCTCAACCTCACAATGCTCATTAAGAATTGTTAGGAGGGTGAGTAGTGCTTGGTGGAGTTATCTTTGGCATTATATATTTTTTTTTGTAATTTTGGGCCAAAGGTCTCCGAATTCACTTGTTTTTGCAAACACTAACAATATTGAACTAACACTTCTATATGTGCAAGAAATATATTGTTTGAATGGTGTAGGTAATTTAGACATAAAACTTAACATGTAAAAACTATTACACTACACAATCATGCAAGACAAAGATTATGAGCACATGTAGATTGCCAAAATAGTGAGTGGATGAATCATTGATTAGCATAAAACATTACTCATACTTAGAGGTATGCTAGGAAATCTTACACAATTTTCTATAGACTATTTCTTTGCACATAACAAGATTAAGGTCGAGGCATGACAAGACAAAACAATGTTTAGGAAACCTGAAATAAAAATTAGACATTGAAGAAAATCTTTAAGTGTATGCCATATCATTTTTGACAATTGAAATGAAAATACTAAGATGTTTTGCTCAAGTGAAGGTTTTATAATCAAATCATATTTTTTGTAAATATGGAAAACAAACAAAAAGTATTTTTCAACATTTTTGGATTATTTGAATTTTTTGTTGTTGTTTTGATATTGTTGGAATAAAAACAAATTAAGAAAAAATCAAATCAGAGAAAATGCAAACAAAAAATACCAGAAATATTTGGAAAAAAAGGATGAAAATTTGACCAAAGGAGCTAACGCCAGGCAGGCGTTAACTTCTTAACGCCCAAACAGGCCTCTGTTTTTCAAATTTTTTGAAAAACTTCTTTGTAATAGTGAGAAATGATTTGAAGGTTATTTAAGCATGTTTTTGGTAGTTTTAAAATTGTATTTTATTTTGTTATGGTATTTGATTTTTCTAGTGACAGAAGTGTGAATAATATGTAGAAATATATATAAAGAGGTATACAAGTGAATTGGTAAGATCAATATTCAAAAATAGAGAAAGTGGGCATAACGCCTGGCGTTATACTCAACGCTGGCGTTGACTCTACATTATATAAATACCCCAAATCCCGAGCTCTTCCCTTATTTCCTTTATTTCAAGCCATTTTTCTTCAAGTTTCGCCAACAGCCCCTTCTCAGATCTAGGTAAACTCCTTGTTTTTCTTCTTATATTTTTGGTTTGTCTTTTCTCTTCCCCTAATTAGTAATCCTTCGAAGTATTGAAGTGTTTCATAATGGTAGATGGTGGATCTAGGAATTTGAGATATAGGTTTTTTGGTTTTTTTTTTAGTTTTAGAGTTGGGTTTTTGAGATTTTTCTTAAAGATGATATTTTGCTTTGAATTTTTTAGGTTTTTTGAGTTCTAATGATGATTTTCCCTTTATTCTTCACTTTTTATGAAATTTTTTGAGTTCTAGAAGTGATTGAAGATCAACAATGTATAATGGAGATGATTTAAAATCTAACAGCATGCGCCTGGCGTTAACATAAATGTTGGGCGTTGATATAATATTTTTTTTGTGTTGATTTTCTGTCGTGTCTAAATGTGCAGGTTTTGGCTGCTTCCAGCTCTCATGGGGTTCGTGCCAGAAAATCTTCTTCCCATGCACCACACGAGTCTTATCAATCTTATGCGAGGATAAATAAGGCATCAGTTGGTGGAGGTATGGTGTTGTAGATAGACCTCCCCCAACATGCCCATATATAGAATCTCCTGGCTGTATCAGGGGTATTATCAATGATTTATGATGAATGTTTTTCTACAGACTTTGTTCGCGAGTTCTATAACAATTTGTTTGATCCATTGGATACATAACTCAACGGAGGAGTGAGGTCGATGATGCAATATGAAGTTGTCAATATCACTCAAGAAGATTTGAGGAATGAGTTTGGGTTAGTGGAGAGTGAGACTCGTCTTGATGTGGTGGAAAATTATAAGGCCGAGTGAGACTGGACACAAGTGAGTTTGGTTTTGCATGGGAAAGAGAGTAGAGAACAAATTACTGATGTTTCTTCTCTTAGGGAAGACGCATTCATAATTCAGGATATTTTGTGTCACACCATAATGTTGAAGTCCGGAGATACGAAGAAGATCAGTGCTCAGCTTAGTATAGTGACTTATTATATTTTACAGGAAGAGGGATTTGACATGGCAGATCTTGTACTTTCAGAGATTGGGTATACATTTAAGTTAAAGGATCCAAGAAGGTCTCATCTTAACACGCTTCCTTTAGGTGGAATCATACAACGGGTGGTGATGGAGAAGTATGAATACATAACCAAACAAAATTATATTAACGATCTTGTCCCGGAGCTTTATTCTACTCCAACCATTCGAGTTCCTTGGCCACGAGATGTACCATCATCTTATCTACCAACCTTTCGATGAGGAGTCTCGCTCAGAGAGACGAGTCTAGATCATCAGGAGTCGTTTGATGATTTCAGGGAGACTGTGACACGTCGTATGTCACAGATTGATTGGATGATGCGGTATATAATCAAAGCCCTAAAGTTGAAGCCGACACCGGCAAAAGAGAGGGAGTGGTACGTTCCCGTGGAGGATCCGCAACGCCACTTGACTCGTCGTACTCGAAGGTCAAGGGATCGAGGAAGTTCCAGTACTGAGGGGACAGATTCTATCAGTGAGAGTAGAGAGTTTTATTGAGTTTTCTTTTATGTAATAATTCTAGTTTTAAATTTGGATAACTAAGGCTAACTCGGGCATTAACACTTGCACCATGCGTTAGCAGTTATCATGATGTTTACCTTTTTCTGAGTTTTATATATTTTGTGAACTCTTTCTTTGTTGTGTTTCAGTTTTATTCATGTTTCATAGTCATGATAATATTGCTTTAATAGGTCTCCATACAACCTTTGGTGGATTTAATCATGTTTAAATTATTTTTCTAAGGATATGAGCTTACGACAAAGAAAACTTCAAAATGGCTCTAAAAAAAATTATTAGCTTAACAATTTTAGCATTCAAGATATTTAATGAATGACATTGTAACGATAAGATAAAACAGTATTGATAGGTATTGATATGACTTTTTATTTTATTTTATTGTTGAGAAGGATATAACGGCATGAGATAGATTCATATTTTAAGATATATATATATATATATGAAGGTAATCATAGTATTTTGGGTAAAGACAATAAAATAGAAGGAGTTTTAAGTACATCATGAAGAAGATTATTGGTTGTTTATTTTCATTTGGGTATTCTTCATGTAATCATATGATACCTAATGGCAAGGAGATTTATGTATCCAAAGAGGACCAAAAGGGATGGTTTCTTTGGGTACCCAAATACATCGAGTTTGCTTTTGTGAAGACAAGGATGAGTGGACCCATCCATTTGACATTA
The DNA here is from genome assembly GCA_033032865.1 of Dactylorhiza incarnata. NCBI lineage: Eukaryota > Viridiplantae > Streptophyta > Magnoliopsida > Asparagales > Orchidaceae > Dactylorhiza > Dactylorhiza incarnata. The sequence continues at coordinate 26,058,817 of JAWHQI010000005.1, forward strand.
GTGTGTCATTCTTACGTATGGGTCTCCATTTATACCTTGGAAAGGCATTAATTTTACCTTTCAAATTTCCATTGTTATTTACTTGAATATTTGGATAAAAATGACTTTTGAGTTTGTTTAAATGAACTATATTTGCGCTTACATTTATGTTGGGAATAGCACTATAATGATGTTGTTTTGGAAATTCTTTTACAAGTTTTTGTTGTTTTTTATTACTTATGTTTTGCTTAGATAAGATTTCTTTTTCTCTTTCGCTTGAGGTGCACTTCATTGATCCATCATGAGAGGGACTTTCTTGATCATTTGTGCAAGCTTGTATGTTCTCCAATTCTTGCATTTATTCCATACCTGTGAGAGGAAGATCATACATTTCTTCATGATGTTGAAACTGATTTCTCGGTCTCTTATGAAGCTCGGGCCCTCAACAAGTTGAAGGGCAACTATCCCTTACTAGTCCCTCGGAAGGAGCAGACTGGGGACTCGGAAACAGACTAAGATCTTAGTCACAGTGAGGAGGTCCCACCACAAACCTGGAAGATCGTTGAGCGCTTTCCCTCCCAAGCCAAAGCTGAGACTTGGGCACCATGGAGAGCTAGAGAGCAAACCCAAAGTAGCCAAGGGAGAGAGAAGCTCAGAGAACTGAGATTGGAATCCCCTCCCAAGGTGCCCTTTAAGGTCTATTTATAGTTTTTTGCTCGTGGTCTGTCAATAGCGGAATTCCGCCTTATGGTTTTACTAAATGTACCCCAGTTTGGCCTACTAACAGCCAAACTCCGCTGTTTGGAAAGGCTAACGACATACCACCAGGGGTAGAGGGGGTAATTTTTGCCTCCTTAGCATATGTGCAAATGTCCTGCGAGAAGCGTACTCGTGAAGGCTACCACGAGTCGCCTCGCGAGTATGGTTTGCGGAACCCCTTTTAGGCGAGCGCTCTGCGAAGACTCCGCTCGTGCCTCTCCTGGCGACATCTACCGAGGCCAGGTCTCGCATGCCTCCCTGCGAGCTCCCCTCGGCCCTGTGTAAATCTGCTGAACTTGCTGGGAAATTGAGTTCACCGAGCTGAGAAGCAAGTTCGTCAAACTAAAACGTGACGCGAGTTCGTCGAACTGAGAATGGATTTTGTCGAACGTAGAGCTGAGCTATAGATGGAGAAAAACCGCTGAGACAACTCTGTCCCAGCGGATCTGCCGAGACGGGACTGAAGAAACCGCTGAGACGGCTGACCCTCTCAGCCCGACCGCTGAGACATTCAAAAGTGCCATTCATCGGACGCAGGATGAATTTCGTCGAACACCGAGCTGAGTTCGTCGATCTTAACTGAAGCTTGGAATTCGTCGAACGCAGAATGGATTTCGTCTAACGTAGATTGAAGTTTGTCGAACATGGAAACTTCGAAAGAATCCTGCTCGTCCACTATCTCGCGAGTGGCGGGCGAGTGCCTGACTCGCCCGCTTTCCTGTGAGCGGCACTTGAGGCTCTGGCTCGCCTTCTTTGTTACTCCTTTTGCCTATTGACTTCTCTATCTATGCCCATCTCCTGGCGAATATCGGGGTTATACAGTGCCACTCGCGACTCTGGCCCAATCGCGTTCGCGCAGCTTTCGCCGCGAGTAGTCCTTGATGCACTGCTGCCAAGCTAGACTTCTTGCTCGCCCTCGCGCGGGGGGCGCCATACGCGAGTGGTCTGTGAGAGCCCCACTCGTTGTTCTCTCTCGCCCAGGTGGGGTCGCACCTGGCTTTCCCCCGCTCTCGACTTCTCCCGGTTGAAACTTGACTCCATCTTGATTCATCCTTCTCGCTCGGGGCGAACCTGAGGTTGTACACATGAAGTTTCCAAACTTTATATGCACTAGAAAAACAATATATCAATTTGAAAATATATTGAGATAAAGCACAAAAAATAATATTCAATGACTTTGCATTTATGTGACGTTCCTTTTTATTTGATTCATCCGCTGGTCTTACTATTGTTATATTCCATGCTTCGATATCTAAAGTCTTAATAAACTTTTCCATTAAGATTTTCCACCCTCTATAATTTCTTCCTTCAAATAAAGGTGGTGCAAGAGATTTTTCTTTATCATAAAAATTTTCCGCACTAGTAGAAGCGAGATCATGAGACGCCATTATTCCCGGTTGATAAGCCGATTTGAAATAACCTACCTCTGATACCACTTGTTGGTTCTGCAGGCGCCCTTAGAGGGGGGGGGGGGGGGGGGGGTGAATAAGGGTTTTAAAAACTTTTAATATATTTTGTATGACTTGAAAAACTTAAGAGATCAAACTAGTGAAAAACCTAACAAAAGGAGAAATCAAATAATATAAATGAGAGACATGATTTTTATTAACTTGAGATAGAAGATTACAAAACTTGATTTATTATGACGCTAGAAATCAAAGGTGAATATGAAATAATCTTTTCATTTTCTGTACCGACTCTTCTCAACATGAACCGGTTGGCTTTAGCCGATCTTTGCCAGATACGGCCTCAAGCCGCTCTAGCCTTTCTATCCCTAGAAAGGCCTCGAGCACCCCCTAGATGTACTCCCTAGACCTAGTCTCCAACACGAGGCAAATTCCTCCCTAAGTCCTACCCAGACCTAGTCTCCAACATGAGGCAAATTCACTAAACAATTATAATAAAGAGTTACAATCAAAATATAAAACACAAGTAAAACTCCCTATGAAGAATTTTGGAGATGGTGAAGACTCGCTGAATATCGTTGAAGTCGAAGCATGCATTCTTCGTGTTGAGTGAGGGTTGATCCGATCCCCCTTCGAATTCTTCTCTTGAATTTGTGTGGGAGATGGTGGTCTGAAATACGGCCCTCACAGAGTTTCTGAAGTGCTGGAATAGGGCTCTCTAGGATCAATAGTTGAAGAGAACGAAAGCCACCTATTTATAGGACTTGAAGCAAACGCCAGCGTTAACGCTAACGCCTGTCGTTGACCCAGTATAGAAAAATTTTTGGCTCGGATCTTCAAAACATGCAGGAGATTAAGCATTTTTGGAAACATTTATTTTAGGCAACCTTAACACTAGCGTTGAGGCTAACGCCCGACGTTAAGTCAAATCATTCCCAAAATGCACCCGCAATCACGGCAGCTTCCCTTCATGCCATTTTCATTGAGTGTTAACGCCGACGTTAAGTCCTAACGCCTGACATTAGACCACTTTCATCATTTCAGTTTGTAGGCAAGTCCAGACCAACAATGCAGCATCCTAGTGTCATTATAGTTCAAACCTGCATGCTAAAAATACAATGGCAATAAGATCAAATACAAGTAGGATTTGTTATTCTCAAATCAAAGGGATGCGGAAAACCGTGTTCCAACAGATCTCCCAGTGAACTGAGTGTCATTGTTGGCGATGATAATTGATGGAATGACAAAATGGTAGACGATATTCTTGCAGACGAATTGCCTAGCATTTTCTTCAGTTATCTTAGCAAGGGGATCAACTTCCACCCATTTTGTGAAGTAGTCAATAGCCAAAATGATGAACTTCCTCCGACCAGATGCCAGCAGGAGAGTACTAAGGAGATTGATTCCCCCCAACGCGAATGGCCAGGCACTTTGGATTGCCCTAAGTGTGACCGGAGGTTGATGAGGAATATTTGCGTGAAGGTGACAACTCTTAAACTTTTGGACAAATTCGGCCGCATCCTTCTTCATCGTCGGCCAATAGAAACCTTAGCGTAAGATCTTTTGAGCCAGGGATTTCCCGCCTAGGTGCTCAACGCAGACTCCCCAATGGACCTCCCTCAGGGCGTATTTTGCTTCAGCAGCTTGTAGACACTTCAAATAGGGCCCATAGAAGGCCCTCTTATAGAGCTCTCCATCGATGATGGTGAATATCGCTGACTGCTTCCGCAGCCGCCGTGCTTCCATGTGGTCTTCGGGCAGATGCCCGTGCTCTAGGTAAGCCCACATGGGGATCATCCAGGATGACTCCTCTTCACTGATTTTTGCAATATCCCATGGCCCGAAGATACTTGGGACCATGATTTCTTCAATTCAGCTTCTTTGAGACTGACAGCTGGTGAGTGAGGTTACAAGCTTAGAGATCGCATCCTTCCTAGAGTTCTGCTCCTTGGGGATGTGAAAATTCTAGTGTGATGGAATCCTCTGGTGGAGTGTCTTCACGAGCGCGAGGTATTGCGCCATCTGGTCATTTTTTTCTTGATAGTCCCCTTCAACTTGTGAAACCACAAGCTGGGAGTCTGTGTAAATTTTCAATTTACCCGCCCTGCAGTCGATGGCAAGCCAGAGGCCGGCGATCAAGGCCTCATACTCCATAATATTATTGATGGCTGGTAACTTCAGTCTGAGACCATACTCCATGGTGATCTCTTCAGGAGTCACGAGGAGAAATCCTGCTCCTGCTCCTTCAACTCATGAAGTGTCATAGACGTAGTCTAACGGGCAGCAACAGTATCATCAGTGGGAGTTGCTTTTAGTGGAATAAACCCTCTTTTTGCATGCACAAAATATTTTTAGAAGATAATTCCCGCAAAACCATCCAGCCTCAGCGACGACTTAACCCGAATATGCGGGATGTCGTTAAGGCTGAAGTCATAAAACTCTTAGATGCGGGGATTATCTACCCAATATGAGACAGTATGTGGGTTAGCCCCGTATAAGTCATGACTAAGAAGGGCGATTTAATGGTGGTAGCCAATGAAAACAACGAATTGATACCAACCCGTACTGTTACGGGTTGGCGGGTGTGCATCGACTTCCGAAAACAACGAATTGATCCCAACCCGTACCCGTATAAGTCGTGCCTAAGAAGGGCGGTTTAATGGTGTTGTCATTTATCGATCAGATCCTGGAGCGACTTTCACGTCATCCATACTATTGTTTTCTCGATGGTCTATCAGTTTTTTTTTCAAATCCCTATTTTCCCTGAAGACCAGGAGAAAACAACTTTTATGTGCCCTTTCAGCATCTTCGCATATCGAAGGATGCCTTTTGGCCTTTGCAATGCGCCAGCTACATTCCAACGATTTATGTTGGCGATCTTTGGGGAGAGCGTAGAAGACATTATGGAAGTCTTTATTAATGACTTCTCCGTATTCGGGAGCTCCTTCTCAAACTGCTTGCAGAATCTAGATTGAGTCCTCCAGAGATGCGAAGACACGAACCTGGTTTTAAACTGGGAAAAGTGTAATTTTATGGTCCGGGAAGGTTTAGTTCTCGGACACAAGATTTCCGCTAAAGGTATGGAGGTCGATAAGGCCAAGGTCAAAATAATTGAAAAACTTCCAGCTCCTTCAAATATAAACTCAATTAGGAGTTTTCTTGGCCACGCGGGTTTTTACAGGCGTTTTATTCAAAAAATTTCCAAAATAATGAAATCACTAACCCACCTCCTGGAGAAGGAATCTCCTTTTATTTTTGATAATACATGCGTATAGGCGTTCAATATTATAAAAGAAAAACTTATCAATTCTCCCATTCTGGTGGCGCCAGATTGGTCCCTACTGTTTGAAATTATGTGCGATGCGAGCGATATTGCGGTGGGAGCCGTACTAGGCCAACGTGTTAATAAATATTTTCATCCCATCTATTACGCATCTCGAACGCTCACAGTCGCACAAGCAAATTACACAAACACGAAAAAGGAACTTCTCGTCGTCGTCTTTGCCATCGATAAGTTTTGGCCCTACGTTACGCTTTCTAAAATCATCATTTTTTCCGATCACTCCGCCCTCAAATATTTATTGGCAAAAGTAGATGCCAAGCCCCGCTTACTTTGATGGATCCTCCTTTTACAGTAATTTGACTTAGAGATCCAGGATAAGAAGGGGGCTGAAAATTTAGCCGCCGACCACCTCTCTCGTTTAGAACGCCCCGTCGCAGAAGCGCTCGTCTAACCCGACATAGACGATAGATTTCCGGAGGAGCGCCTCTTAATTATTACTAATTTAAAAACTTCTCCTATCCCTTGGTTCGCAGATTACGCCAACTATCTAGTTGCGCGAGTCCTTCCAAAAGAGTTTTCAAAATAGCAAAAGAAGAAATTCTATTCTGATTTGAAAAAATACTTTTGGGAGGACCCTTTTCTCTTTTGCATCTGCGTAGAACAAGTGGTTCGGAGATGCGTTTCAAGCGAGGAGGGTGCACAAATATTGCGGTACTGCCACTAGGGGTCGGCCTGGGGGCATTATCAAGCCAACCGGACCACGCGAAAAGCGCTAGAGGCAGGATTTTATTTGCCCACACTCTTTAAGAATGCACACAATTTTGTGAGCCTTTGCGATAGCTGCCAGCGGCCGGGTAACATCTCTCGCCGTGACGAGATGCCCCAAAAGTTTTATTTAGAATGCGAGATCTTCGATCTTTGGGGCATAGACTTCGTAGGCCCCCGACCTCCTTCTTATAATAATCGTTATATTTTAGTGGCGGTCGACAACATCTCCAGGTGGGCGGAAGCGCAAGCTCTCCCCACCAACGATGCGAGAGTCGTTCTCAAATTTCTTAAAAAATTATTTTCTCACTTCGGCACGCCTCGCGCAATAGTGAGTGATAGGGGTACGCACTTCTGCAACGTCCACTTTGCAAAAACATAATCTAAATACGGCGTCACGCATAAGATCGCTACCGCCTATCACCCCTAGAAAAGCGACCAAGTAGAGGTAGTAAATCGAGAGATTATGCGAATTTTAGAAAAAACTATTTCGAAGAGTTGGAAAGATTGGTCGCTTAAGCTCGACGACGCATTGTGGGCGTATCGTACGGCGTACAAGACCACCATCGGTTGTACGCCCTATCGATTAGTGTACGACAAGGCATTTCATCTGCCGGTAGAGTTAGAGCACCACGCCTTTTGGGCTCTAAAATTTTTAAATCTCGATCTGAACTTATCCTCCGAGTCTAAAAAATTCCAATTAAATGAGCTCGAAGAATGGCGTGCAAACGCTTACTAGAGTAATAAATTTTATAAGGAGTGCTCTAAGTTCTACCACGATCGAAAAATTAAATTTCCAAAATCATTTGCGCCGGGCGATCTTGTCCTTCTTTATAATTCGCGCCTTCTCCTTTTTCTGGGTAAACTAAAATCCTGATGGTCCAGCCCCTTTGAAGTCATAGAGGTTTGCCCAAATGGGACAGTTCTTATCTCCCACCTAGAACAAGGCGAACTTAAAGTCAGCGGTCACCGTTAAAAACTTTATTTGGCGGGCAATCCAGTGGACGGTAAACTCGAATCTTTACCCCTCCCCCACTTCTAATCTTTAAACTCCAAATTAGTCAAGCTACGCGACGGTAAATAAAGCGCTCGTGGGAGGCACCCCATATTTATCTAATCTATTTTTTACTTTTCTGTTTCTACATTATTTTTGCAGGGTTTCTTGCATTTTCTCATCCTTTAATTTTTGTACAAACTGCATTTTCTTTCTTACTTCTTCATACTTAAATTACAACATTGGGGACAATGTTGGGTTGTAAGTATGGGGGTATTTTTTCCGTTCTGCAAAAACAGAACATAAATAAATTAGAAAAAAATCCAAAAATTCTAACAAACCCAAAATCCAAGAAATTTTTTCATACTTTGTAAATAAATTAGAAAAAAAATCCAAATTTTTTTTCATACTTTGTAGATAAATTAGAAAAAAATCCAAAAAAAAAGAATTTTTCATACTTTGTAAATAAATTAGAAAAAATTCAAAAAAATTCTAAAAAACACCAAAATCCAAAAAAAATTTATACTTTGTAAATAAATTAGAAAAAATTCAAAAACAAATTTCATACTTTGTAAATAAATTAGAAAAAATTCTAAAAAACCCCAAAATTCAATTTTTTTACTTTGTAAATAAATTAAAAAAATAAATCTAAAAAAATTCTAAAAACCCCAAAATCCATAAACAAAATGATGAAATGACCCAAAAATCCAAAAAAATAAAAATAAAACCCCTACTTAGCTTTTTATTTTTCAAAACTAATTTGAGTTTATTTATAAGCATTTTCATTATTCTTGATTTGCCAAAACTCTTATTTGTATCATAGTTTGTAAGATTTAGATTCATGGAATTTTAGTTGTAAAGAACACATTGTAATTTTAATTTAATTAGAGAACAAACTTTTTAGCACTACTTCAAGTTTACCCTAAATAGCTTCTTGTTGTATTATATTGGCAGACCATCTTTAGACTTTAATTATTCCTACTTCAAACTTGTGAAACTTTAGAAATGTTCTAAATCTACTAAAATTTGCTCTCAAAATTTTTCTTAATTTGTAAACTCAAGAAATTTCTAAACCCCTTACCTGTTATTGCATATCCTTGGTAATTTTGTTTTAAAAGATCTTATGTCAATGGGAATAAGATTTCATTCCGTAAACATAGGCACCCAATTAACATTAAAAAGATCTTATGTCAATGGGAATAAGATTTCATTCCGTAAACATAGGCATTGGGTATTTGTGAAGAGAAAAAAAATGGGAATAAGATTTCATTCTCTACTCTATCCAAAAGAAAAAATTGAGTGGGGTGAGAGGATAAAATTCATCACCCCCAAATCAAAAATCTCTTCTCTTACCAAGCTTCCCCTACCCCTTAGCCAAAAAATTTAAAACTAGATATAAATTAAAAAAGTTTGAGAGAGCATAATTAGTAAGTTTTAATTATTCTTAAAAAATTCTTTAAAAAGTTGATTGGGTCATGGTGATTCCCTAATTGGGCCAATTTAGCCAATAAGTGTGATTTTGACCAAAATCGGGGAAAGTTTGACTTTGGTCAATTTGACTAATTGGTTGACCAATTGATGAGACTTTTGGTCAATTATGTCTCCTTAAGGTTTATGGACATGGTGGTGGGGTTAATTCACATCTATAAGTTCAATTTGAGCTAATTTGGTCTAAAATGACTTGCCCATATAGTGGCTCACACTCGAGTTCTCTTAATTCAAGGTGACCTAAGGTCACTACCTAGCTCAAAATCACTTTTCTCACTACATGACCTACCCTAGTTGAAGTCAAGGGGACTAGTAGGAAATGGGATGTTACAAGTTATACTTTTATTAACGCTCTATAAAAATTAAAAAACAACTCAAAATATTACTCTGATAAAATAATAGTTCGTTCCTTATAAGTAGAAGTAATCAACGAGACCCAGGACTAAATAAGACCTTGATATTTTCTATAAAATATCCTATGTTGGGGAAATGATTTATCTTAACCCCTAGAATTAAGAAGAATATAATTTCTAAGAATGAAAAATTAGTCTAAGTAAATATGCGTCGAATAGTATTCGACGCAACGTCGAAATGTAGTCGACGTTTCTCTCAGAATGAGTCGAAGTAACTCTAAGAAGAATTCGACGTAATCTTTGTCGACGTACCTCTGACTTCTAGTCGATGCATTTAATAAAGTCGACGCACCTTAGTTGACGCACCTTCCTAATTCTCCTCTCGACGTCCAGCCAGGATGAAATCGATGTTTACGTAGAATAGTAATCGGCGCACGTCGATATCTATAAGAAATTCAAAAACACGCCAGATCTCTTTCCTTCTTTTTGTAGATCTGATTTTTATGGAATGATATTATTACTTTATAGCCGTTCTGAATCAGCCTTTCCTTCTATTTGATTCTTGGCTAATTTGATTAAGATTATTATGGATATTATTTGAAATCAGAATGAATTCCTTTCCTTCTATAGAAATATTGATTATGGAAACTCTAAATCTCTTTCTAATTCTTTGTCTGCTAATTGATTATTCTCCTTTAGCAATATCTTTTAAGCAGAGCTATAAATAAGAAGGAGGTCGACAGAGAACCATAACAAGTGATCCACCATATACATTTGAAAAAGAGGAATAGCTCCCAAGTGAAGAGTGAGAAAGCTGAGAAAAGAGATTGTGCTGCAGCAAAGAAAAAACCTTCATTTTCTCCTCCTTCTGAATCCATTCTGCTGCAAATTCTGAAAGCTCTCACAAAAGAGAGAAAAGCCTACAATCTCCTTCTCACTATAGAAGAGAGATCATATTCACTATACTTGTGCTTCTAATCTTCTTGCTAGGAAGAAGATTCTTTCTTACATATATTGTTTTCTGTTCTTCTACTTGTTCTACTTCTTCTTATCATTCTTACTTCATTTTCAAACTGTGTAAAAGAGTTTTTAGAATCTCTCTTCAAAAAATTCAGTTGTAGTGGTTTTAAGAGTCTCCTTATCAAAAGACTCAGTCTGGTTCTAAGAGTCTCCTTATCAAAAGACTCAGTGCAAGTTAGTGAATTCCTACCAAGGGGGTAGAAGAGTGGACTACCCAAAGTTTGGGGAACCACTATATTTCCTTGTGTTGTGCTGTGATTTTCTTCTTGCTATTTTTCTTCTTTACTTGCTTAATTCTTGTTGGTGTGTGGGAAGCTTAAATCTGTGATTATTACACATATATATATATAATTGCACAAAGTATTTTTTTTAAATCTCTATTCACCCGCCCTCTAGAGAATTCTAGTGAGGTTAACTGTGCACTTTCATCCTATACTATTCACGATAAGGTATACTTGCCTTCATCGATTTTAGTTTGGATAATTTTCCAAAAGCTTTAAAAAGAAAGCTCCAAAACTAATCATCAGTATGCTTTTTGTTACAGTGGATATCCTCTTGTGATTGAAGGGTACTCTGACGCCTCTTGGTGCTCAGAAATTGGTGATAATAGATTCACTAGTGTTTTGTGTTTACACCAGGATGAGCTGTCGTAGCTTGGAAGTTTAAGAGGCAGACATGCATTGCACTATCCTCCATGGAATCAGAACTCTATGCTTTAGCTTCAGCTGCAGAAGAAGCAGAGTGGATTTGGGATCTGATAATGGACATTCCAATGAAGAGTCTGAAAATGAACTCTATATCAATATTTTGTGATAATCAAGCCACAAAAACCATTGCAACTAAAACTCTGTTCAATGGAAAGCGGAGGCAACTACAGATGAAACATGCCTGGTTGACCTATCACACTAGTCAGGGAATAATTTCTCTACTAGACGTGAGCTCAAAAGATAATATAGCATATGTCCTTACTAAGGGCTTATGTAAGGTACATCTAAAACATCGGGGGATAAGGGATTAAAGTCTATCTAGCAGGACTTAATACATGTTTAATGTTTAAGAATTTAGAAATGGAATCTGCATACATTCAAGCATCTAGATTGAGCACACTAAAGTATTTCAGATGCTACTTGATGAAAACCTGAGATTGAATAATTGTCAGTCATTCCAAAATTGATGATTTACACAATTATTTCTATTCAAATGTTGAATTGGGTATCATTCCAAAAAGGAATGCTAAGGTTGTTGTTTGTGTCCTGATATTATGATTATTAATCATATCATTCCAAACTCGATGATATAGTGGTCACACCTTGTTGTATCATTCCAAATTTGTTGGTACAACACAATTGTGAAATGGTTAATAATAATCCAAATAATTGAAGGAACATAGTTTTGATTTTATAAAATCAAATATTCTAATTTCGTGGAAATTAGATAGAGATGCTGATTTGTGATTCTTTCTTCCGGGTTAAAGTATTACGTTCTTATTTGTTAGAACTGATCACTTTACTTTGATAGCAAATGTTTGAATTTATAAAGTTTAAGCTCATGACATTCTTGTTGTAATTGTTTACAGATCAAATGGAGTATGGAGGAGAGAAAGTGGATTTCGACCCAGACAATGACGATCTGATGTTTGAATAGACTGAATACTAGTTATCTATTTTGAGTTTTTCAGTTCTTTTCTTTCATGTTGGAACTCTGGTTTGAGTGTAGAATTTTTCTAAAACACATATTTATGTTTCTGGAAAACTCAATTTTGTCGTTATCCACTTATTTAAGTTTAACCTGTTATGTGATATCCTTTATATATAAAATATAGCAGGAGAATGTTAAGGTATATTTTATATTAGGTAACGGGTCCATAAGGAGTCATCGGTGATTTAGGGTTTCAACATTTAATACCCATGCAGGCGGAAATGTGGAGATCATTCCAAACTCGACAGTCACGCGGGATACTTCGAGCACCGTGTCATTCTCAAAGTATTTTTTCTCTCGGTGCCCTAGCCGCCCTCCCCGCTCTCTCCCGACGGTTTCTCGTGCACCAAGGAGCCTCCGCTCCTCTCGCTCTCGCTTGCCTCTTCTCGCGGCAAGGAGAAGTCACCGCCTCGCCTTCCTCTAGCAAGAGGAGTCGCCGCCGCCGATCAAGGAAGTGCCGCCGGTGGAGTTCCTCTCCCATGAGCCGCCTCTCTGTTGGGAATATTGCCCTCAATGTTCCCTTGATTTGAAGAGGCATCACTTCCAATACTAAGTACATATTGTATTTGATAAAGCTTTGTTTTTGTAAGTTAAACATGCTTAGGTGACTCAAGAGAAAGGGTTAATCAAGACCTAAGGTTAGGAGAAATCTTCTCCTAAGTTGATGAAGAAATGTCTCAGCTGAACCGCTGAGACGAGGAGCTGTCTTAGCGGATCCGCTGAGAAGAAGTTGTCTCAGCTGATAAGTTCGTCAAACGCTGAGAATCAGTGGGTTCGTCGAACGCATAGTGCCGTTCGTCGAACACAGAACTCATTTCGTCGACCGCTGAGACGAGACCAGAGAAGGAGCCGCTGAGAAGGCACAAAGGGCATGTTCATCGAACGCAGAGAGCCGTTCGTCGAACGCAGAACACAGATCGTCGACCGCTGAGATGAGATAGAAGAAACAGCTGATAATTGCATGTTCGTCGAACGCAGAATATAGTTCGTCGAACGCTGAGACGAGATAGAAGAATCAGCTGAGATCTGGCGAGTTCGTCGAATGCAGAGACAAGGTAGATCGTCGAACGCAGAGACAAGGCAGATCGTCGAACGCAGAGTGCCGTCCGTCGAAAGCAGAGACAAGTCAGATCATCGAACGTAAAGTACCGATCGTTGAACGCAGAGTTTGGCAAGTTTGTCGAACGCAGGATGCAGTGGGTTCGTCGAACGCAGAGTGTAGCGCGTACGTCGAACGCAGACCTTCTCTACAGATAGGCAGGGCGGCGGGTCCTGCGGCTAGGGCATGTTGCAGAAAAGCTACAGGGGACCACCAATGTCTCCCATACCTCTTGGGAGATCAACTTAGAGCCGTTGAAGATAAAAGAAGTATAAAAGAAAGAGTTAGGGCACTTTCTAAGTGCCGGTTGCTTGCTGAATCTCTTTTCTCCATTGACGGCTGCTGCTCTCGTTTTTCTTCCTACTCACTGAAAAAGAAGAAGAATCTGAGAGAAGAAGATAGCTCCTCCACCAGAAGGGGCAAGGTGATCTTCCATCCTTCTATTGAAGAGGAATATCAGGTTGTAGCTATTATCAACATGTTCAGCTACAGGAAAGCACAAACTGTGCAGGATCTATATGAGAGTATTTCTGTTGTAGAAAATTTCTAAAATATCTTTTTCTGTAAGGCTTTTTGCCTGAGTTTGTAGGGCATTTGCCTGAGTGTGTAGGGCGTGTTGGCCTGAGCTTGTAGGGCTGGTTTGCCTGAGATTGTAGGGCTGTTTAGCCTGAGGAGTAAGGCTTGTTGCCTGAGACAGGACCAGGAGGTGGTATGATCTGTAGGAGGTGTATTCCTCTGAGTTTGTAGGGCAGCAGTGCCTGAGGTAGGAGCTGGTAATAGCTCTGAGTTGTAGGATCAAGAGTTGATCTGAGGTAGGGCTATTTAGCCTGAGGTAGGGCTGTTGAGCCTGAGTTGTAGGACCTGCTGAGGTCTGAGCTGTAGGATCAGGAGCTGATCTGAGTTGTAGGGCTGCTTATCCTGAGGTAGGGTTTGGGAAAACCTGAGAGATCCTGAGGGATCTGAGTTGTAAGCTCTTTGAGCCGAGATTGGAGGAGTCGGCCTTGTCTAACACATTGTTAGAGAGGTGAAGGGGGAAAGAGGGCTACTCAAGACACCCTGTCTTAATGAACCTCTATACATACTTGTGTGCTTTCTGTGTGTTTGATTGCTCTAAACTAGAAAACAGATAGACTAATTAAAAGAAATCAAAAGGAACCTATTCACCCCCCCCCCCCCATCTAGGTGATTTAGACTACAAACCTTATAAACTTACAAGTGGTATCACAGATAGGTTGGTCAAGAAAGCCATAACTGTCTGACCAGATCCTACAAAGGGAAAAATCAAATCACAATCCAAACAGGGAAGTGGCCAAGCTTGGTGAGACCCCCAATCACACACTGTTTGGAAAGCTGCTCTCCTATGAGATACATCTATCTGCAAGAAAGGAAGAGGACACCTCAACAAGGGCTCAGGCAAAGGAGAAATTTGTAGCTCTCAAAGCTGACAACTCCAAGATAAGCAGGGGCAGGATGGTGTCTCCTCCAAGGAGAAGTGCTGAATCTGAAACCAGCACCTCAGATAGCTCTTCCACTGATGAAGAATTTGATGCCTTTTTAAGGCAGCTCAAGAAGATGATGAAGAGGAAGCAATGGAAGAACTTGCCCTCCTCGTCATCACACTACAAGAAAGATAGCAGGAAATCTGAAAGACAGCACCCAAAGGGTGACAGGTATGATTTCAAACTTAGTAAGCATGGTTCCAATAACATAGTTTGTTATTGCTGCAGCAAGCCTGGACATGCCATAGTTGACTGTCCAGACAAAAGAAAGAAGAATGTTGATAAGAAGCATCATCACCAAAAAGATAGGAAGGGTGAAAAATCCCTCCTAGCAAAGAAAGAAAGAAGCTGGAGTGAATCTGATCCTTCAACATCAGATTCAGAGAATGAAGAAGAAGCCTACATTGGGTTGTATGCAGCAGAAGAAGATGAAGACTATCCAGCTACAAAGGTTGGAATCAGGGCCCCTCTTTTACACTCAGATAGTGATGAAGAAGAGGATGAAGAAGACATTGTTCAGCTAGGCCTTATGGCCTTCACTGATAAGGAAGGGAGTCAGAATGATTCTGACAATGTTCAGGTACTATCTCATTCCACTTCTATTTCTGATTATTAGACTAGTCCAGAATCTGATGCACCTTCGTCAATTGATGGAAGGGGAAAGGAAGCTGAGGAAGAACTCAACCAATTGATTGACAAATATGGTGTTCTTTTGGAGGCTCTGAAGAACAGCAAGAAGCTTATCAAGAGGCAAGCCCAGGAAATTGTTTCCCTCAAGATGACTAAGAATGACTACACTAAACCTACCACCTTGGTGGCTCAGATGAGTAGACAGATTAGCCATTTACAAGGGTTAACTATTGTGCAATCAAGCACTATTTCCCTGAAGAACAAGATCATCAAGGACCTTGAGGAGAAGCTTGAGAAGGAGAAAAGCCTGGTGGCTCAATTCTCCAAGCCCAAATTTATGCTTCCTATTATTGACACCTTCTCCTCTCAAACCAATAGGAGAGGACTAGGATTCAATAAAATGGAAGTAGGAGAAGGGAGTGGAGAGAAGAGCAAGAGGAAGGCTAAGCCTCAACCCACCTTTCAAAAGGTGTTACTTCCTTCCAACAGGTATGACCATGAAAGCATTTATGGTCAGTGGAAGAATGGGAGTTGCTATAGGAAGGAAAATGATCCTTCCCATAGTGGAAGAAAGGGAATGGGATTGAGTGCAATGACGGCTCCCCATGAGGAAATTCAAATGGCCCAACCTGGACCATTTGTATTTGGTACTTCAGCCCCTGCATTCAAGAATATGAAGGCAAGCCCTTCTAAGGTTGAATCAGCCAAGACAATGACTCCTGTCAAATCAGTAAACATGTCTGATTGCTCAGTGTCAGATGCCATCAAATCTTGTATGGCTGCCAAGCCATTGCAAGCTGATGCCATCAGGACAAAGAGCATCAAAACAGCACACAGATTGACATTCAGTCAAATCATTGAGAGAGGAACAGGAAGAATGTTGTTGTATCTACTCCTGAACATGTGGACTGTGTTGCACATCCCTCAAGAAGTGTCAGAAGAGAAGATACAACATTAATGAATGTTGGTGATGTGGTAAGGTAGGACACTTTGCCATAGACTGTTGGCACAACCCTAATGTGCCATGTGCAAAGATGACCTTCCTGCAAAGGGTGCAGCGAGAGTAAGGTCATTTGATTATGCTAACAAGAACCTAGGACCCAACTCATCTTGGGCTCCTAAGGGACATTAAACTCTATTTTGCAGGATAGTTCAAGTACCAGCCCCATCATCATTTGGTACTTGAAAAGTGAGTGCCCATGGCACATGAAACAAAGGAAGTTGATATCATGAAATCAACATCAGTTTGAGGACTAAATCCTCAAGGTAAGTATGTCTTCTACCTATTAAGAAATTACCATCAAATGTTGTCTCTAATAATGTTAAAGTAGGATGATTAGATTAACCAGTACAATCTGCCTAAGCTATGCTTCAGATTGCATCTTAACAGCTAAGGAAAACCTGGGTTCGACGAACTCTGTCCTGAGTTCGATGAACGCCGAGTTTGAGTCCAACGAACTCTAGTTTGAGTTCTATGAACACAGCCCTAGAATGAAAACTTAGATGAATCTTCTCAGCTGTTCTGCTGAGTCGATTAGGTTAACACTAAGACCTAGTGTATAAATAACAGACCGTGTTAGATGACTCTTCACATTCTCTTGCACTACTCCAGCCGCCGAGACGAAAATTCTACCCTTTCGTCCCATCGTTTCTTCTCTTCGACCAAATGGCACCCAAGATCGTGAAGGAGTTGCTAGAAGGATGTGAACTAGTGAGGGATGGCTTTCTCCATGCTTCACCAGAGATTTTAAGTGTTATCTCCCTCATATCTTCTGCCGGTCTAGATTTCGTGTTATTTGAACCCTCTCAGATATTCAGGCATGAAGTGCTAGAATTCTATGCAAATGCTGGGCAGTCATCTACTAAGGTTGGCTTATCATCTAAAATTGGAAAGATAAGGGTGAAACTATCCCCTAAGAGATTGGAAAAGTTACTGTACCTACCTACAGTGGAAGAAGAGAAGATATCTGCATCAGACAAGGAGCAAGCCTTAAAGTGGTGTGAATACAGTGATTCCCAGACTGCAGCTTTGAAGAAGAAATTCTTCAACCAAAAGGGGAAGTTGTTGTGTGATATAGTGGGAAAGGCCTTTCTGTACAAGCCAGGCTCACATGACACAATCTCACAACCAATGTTTGAGCTGGTTGCAAGGATCATCATGAAGAAAAGGACATGCTGGGGAACTGTCCTGTACCAAAGGATTAAGCAATGTCTGCATGCTCCAAACTTAGGAAGAATCTTATCACTCTTCCTGCTGAATGCATATCCAGACCAATTCTCCTCCTTCAAGGGTATCAATATCCACTACTTAAAGAGACTGGATATAAAGACACTAGACAGGTCAACAAGGGTCCTACTAATGAGCCAACCTTCCTTGGTGGCTAAGCTGAAGGAGAAGAAGAAAGCTAAGAAGAGTGAAGAAGAAGGTGCTGAAACCTCCAGGAAGGATGATGATCCTCCAGTGCTCTTGGATGGTGTGGATGGTGAAGATGATCCCCATGGTAGGATAGAAGAGCCAACTCTGTTGTATACTGATCCAGATGTTCCTAATGCCGAAGAAGTATTACTGAATTCCCCTATCCATGGTAAATTAGGATCATAGTTAGGCTTCACTACCTAATTATAGGCTAGTCTAGGTATCTAACTAACTCATCAACCATTTTTCAGGTTTACCTAGACAGGATACTCCACATATGGATGCCCTGAGTGAGGGGGAGCATAGCTCTCACTTTGGAGATGGTGGTGGGGGTGCTAGTGAGGGGGAGCACAGCCCAAATGCTGAAGAGCTGCAAAGACCAGAAACTGGAATGTAAAAGGACAATAATGAAGATGAAGAAGTGGTAGAGAAAGTGTTGTCCCAGGAAAGGCCTGTAGTTGTGTTGGACACATCTGATCTGTTGAACTCAATACAAACCATCATTGAGGGTCAGATGTTGTCTGTGAAAGAACTTATTGCTGAAAATGTTCAAGGTGCTACTGCTCAAATTAGGGATGAGCTGAATGCTACAAGAGCAGCATTATCTCATGAGATTCAAGCAAGTGAGCAGAGAATGGAGTCAAGGGTGGCTGCAGTGAGGACTGAGCTGAATACCAAGGTTAATGATGTCAAAACTGCATATGATCATATCCTCCTGCAAATGACCAGGTGGTTTGAGATGGCCAAAGGCACAGTTGCTGCTCAGCACACTATATTGAAGCAAATTGCTGATCATCAAGGGGACTCCACAAGGGACATTACATATGTAAAGAATCATCTTTACAGGAATCAAAATGCCTGGGAGAATGCAGTTGCCAGAATGGCCAAGTGGCTAACACCTCTAGCAGGCATGTCATGTCCCACATTGACAAGACCAAGGAAAGCATTTTGGATGATGTGGACAGCACTTTCCAAATTCTCTCCCAATCCATAATAGATCAACACTCTGAAATCGAGAAAAAGATATTGGAAAAAGGCAAAGAGGGGGAGGAGAAGGTTGCCAAGCTAAATGCTAAGCTGAAAGGATCTCACATAAAGTTATATAACAACATGAAGAATGCCCACCAGCTGATACTCTCAAATCAGGCAGCAGCCAGCAAGCAAGTGGTGGAAGTGGTCAACAAAGCTTCCAATGCAATTCAAGAAGATATCCTAACTATGGTTAAAAAGGTTAATGATAATCATTGGACGTCAAGCTTAAAGGTATTACAAGGAACAAGGATTGCCTTGAATCTTCCAATATTGAATCCAAGCAGACCAGAAGACTTTGACTTCCAAGGTCAATCAGATCTGATTCAAGATGAGAGGGAAGCAAAGAGGAGAAGGGCAGAGGGAATTCAGACTGCTGAAGAGTATATGGCCCAGAAGAGGATGGAAAGATTAGAGGATCCACTCCATGAGGATGACAATCTGGAGTTGGACACAATTGTTATCAACACCTGGGTTAGCCATGGCAATCAACTCAAGGACATTGACCATGTCTATTCATCTGCTAAATGGATAAAGCACCTTGAGAGGGAATCTCTAAGGGAAAGGATTCTCAAAGAAAATATGGTAAGAAGGGAAAATCCTATAAGGATTCCCACAAGATATCTTCCCAAGCCATTTCTGTACTTCAAAGTAAAGGAGAAGATCAAGGCTGCTGCTGAAGCTAGGAAGAGAAAGTCTGAAGATGGAGAAAGCTCTTCCCAGGGACCATCTAAGAAGACCCTGCCTTGAGATGCTCTTTAAATTATTTAATGTATAATCATAAGTTGAACTGTTTGAAATGTCTGTACTGAACATCTAATTGAAATGATATTTCATATTCTGAAAATCATATTGTGTTTATTACTGTTGGTATATGTACTCTGTATTTCTACCTTCAGTATTCAGTGCTAGAATGGGTTGTTCAAATTGAACAAGATCAGCTATTACAGAAAATAGCTCTCTAATTGAGGGGGAGCAAAATCCCTGCTCAGGTTAAGGGGGAGATGGCAAATGCTAAGAGTGTATAGGTTGACCTATAAGTTGATCCAAAGGGATCTATAGATGTTGCCTCCCAATCCATAGAGGGATAAATAGTTGAAGAATTCAAAAAGGGGGAGATGGCCAATGCTAAGTGTTGGAGTTACCATTATGATCTAGAAGTGTGAAAGTGCACAGTTAACCTCACTAGAATTCTCTAGAGGGGGGGTGAATAGAGATTTAAAATATTTTGTGCAATTATATATATTTATATGTGGTGATCACAGATTAAGGCTTCCCACACACCAACAAGAATTAAATAAGTAAAGAAAGTAAATGCAAGAAAAGAAATCACAGCTCAACACAAGGAAATATAGTGGTTCCCCAAATTTTGGGTAGTCCACTCTTCTACCCCCTTGGTAGGAAATTCACTATCTTGCACTGAGTCTTTTGATAAGGAGACTCTTAGAACCACCCTGAGTCTTTTGATAAGGAGACTCTTAGAACCAAGTGAGTCTTTTGAAAAGGAGACTCTTAGAACCAGTACAACTGAATTTTTTGAAGAGAGATTCTAAAAACTCTTTTACAATACGTGAAAGTGAAAATAAGAAAAAGGAGAAGAAGTATTTAAGACAAGAAAGAATCTTCTTCCTAGCAAGAAGATTGGAAGCACAAGAAGTAGTGAATGAAATCTCTCTTCTATAGTGAGAAGGAGATTGTAGGCCTTTTCTCTATTTTGTGAGAGCTATCAGAGTTTGCAGCAGTATGGCTTCAAAGTGAGAAGGAGAAGGAAGTTTGATCTTTGCTGCAACATTATTTCTCAATTTTCTCTTTTCACTTGGGAGCTCTTCCTCTTTTTCAAATGTAAAATGGTGGATCACTTCTTTCTTATGTTCTCTGCCGACCTCCTTGTTATTTTATAGCACTGTCCATTCAAATAATACTATAGGAGGATAATTGATTAGCAGACAGAGAAATAGAAAGATAGAAATATTTCCATAATAATTATATCAATAGAAGGAAAGAATTCATTCTGATTTCAAATAATGTCCATAATGGATTTAATCAATTTAGCCAAGAATCTATTAGAGGGAAAGAATGATTCAGAACGGCTATAAAGAATAAATTGATTCCATATAAATCAGATCTATAAAAGAAGGAAAGAGATCTGGCGATTTTTGAATTAATCATAGAAATCGACGTTCGTCGATTACTATACGACGTAAGCGTCGAATTCATCCTGGCTGGACGTCGAGAGGAGAATAAGGAAGATGTGTCGACTAAGGTGCGTCGACTTCTCAAGATGCGTCGACTAGAAGTCAGAGCTACGTCGACATAGGATACGTCGAATTCTTCTTAAAGGTACTTCGACTCATTCTGAAAGAAACGTCGATACTACGTCGACGTTGCGTCGAATACTATTCGACGCATATTTACTTAACCTTGATTTTCCTTTCTTAGAATTCATATTCAACTCATTTTCAGGGGTTATGAGAAATCATTTTCCCAACAAAGTGGTCAAACATGTTGTCTCACTGCCAACGTGATATGAGCCTGCAGGGTCGCATATAAGAGCATGTGGGGAAGTTGAAAAATTGACTGTGTTGGTAAAGGTTACCAATCACCATACAGAATGGGGTCTGTCAAATGTTGCCGAGGGATTCGTTGACTAAGGGAATTCGTCGGATATGATTCGTCGGATATGATTCGTCGGATATGATTCGTCGGATATGATTCGTCGGATATGATTCGTCGGATATGATTCGTCGGATATGATTCTTCGGATATGATTCGTCGGATATGATTCGTCGAGTATCATTAGTCGACGAATTCTGATACCCGACGAATTGTTCCAGAAACCCTATTTTTCTGTGGTCTGCGGATAGTGATTCTTTTAGGTATGTTTATGCTTGGGTATAAATAAAACTTGTTTTAAGGGTTCAAGGGACGGTTGCGCAAACAGGAAGTTCGCCCGACGGAAGTGTTCCGCCTCCCGAACCCTAGTCGACGGAAGAAGTACCACTTCGCTCGCCTACGCAGATCGCATCGTCGGCGATCGTCGCCGTGATTATTCTTCCTGGAGCTAACCTAGCAGTTCGTGGAAGTGCAAGGTGCAGTCGTATTTCTCCCGGCACGTGTGGACTGCCGCAGAGACGTAGACATTATTCTACGTAAGGACTCTCGCACAGCCGACGATAGGACTCTTCTTCTTGGAGCACCTAGGTTGGATTCGATCCAACTCCACTAAGGTAATTTATGCCTAGTATTTTTGATTAGCTTCTTGATTCAATGTTCATGGCCTGATCCAAACTCTTTTGGGTTGTTCTCTTCATTTCCGATGCGCCTACATATGATGTATGGTTGTAGAAAACCCAACAGTGGTATCAGAGGGAGGTTACGGTCATGAATGTTGTTTCACAAGGTAGGTTATTCCAGTACGTGCAAATCTAGGTATTTGGAAGCGTTCTAAAACCACCGCCAGGGGCGCTGCCCCTTGGACCCCGTTAGGGGCTCTGCCCCTAAGACCCCGCCAGGGGCGCGGCCCCTTGGAACCCCGCCAGGAACGTCTGGGATTTCGTGGTAATTTCTAATTGTTAGAAATTGTTGTCTCCTTAGCAGTAACCGTCCCTCAAGTGGTTAATGAACCCTTGTATTGTTTTGGATTTTGAATCCAATAATGAGAGACGAGCTTGTCTACTGCTTTAAGTCGAGTTGTCTTTGCCTTTGTCCAATGCATGTAAATCTGAAGATTTGGAAGAGTTCTAAATGTCCAGATTTAGCCCTTTCGTCTATCAAAGGTTGATAGTCTTATGTTGTGCACATAAGGGGTGCATGTGGATTTTTAGAAAGCTTGTTTTTCTGTGGATGTGCACTTTGATCAAATGTTGATCATGGTTAAGTGTTAACCTATTATTAAAAATCCCTTCATCAAATATTAAGTGTTTGGATGCCTTCCGATGGATGACACTCTTCCTGCCTCGATCGATGAAGTGTGGGCTTGCCAAAGCAAGGTGCATTAATCTATCTTGGTAAGGGTTCGAGCGGATAATTGTGATATCCCACTGTCGACATCGGGTCTAACTTAACTAGGTGACCTCAAAGGTTGAGTTCCTAGAGGCATAGGGTTGGCATGCACCATATGATGGATGCGAATAAGGAGTTATTCACCAACCATACAAGAGTTGCATGAGGATGCAATTGGCAAGCGCTGCCTACCTAAATAATTGCATAGTGAGAGAAAAGCCAAAGCTGACTCATTGTGTTGGTGAAATACGGGTCTTGTCCACTAAGAGAGTAGCTCGCATGGACTCTCCGAATTGATAGTGAGGGCTATCAATTTGAATAAAATAGTGGGAGTATTTAATTGAAGTCCAAATTAAAATAAATTGTATTTTGAAATTTTGGTACTGATTAAATTCTGGATGAATTCTTGTAGAATTCCATGGCAAGTGGTTCACTTTCCACCTTGTCCCTGAGAGCTATCCTTAAGAAGGACAAGCTAAGTGGGATGAACTACATGGACTGGTACAGGAACCTGAGAATTGTTCTCAGGCAAGAGCGAAAGCTCTACGTCTTGGAAGAAGAAGCCCCCGAGGTGTCGAGCGGGAACTCATCCCGTATTGATAAGGATGCTTATAAGAAGCATACCGATGACGCCTTAGACGTCGAGTTCCTTATGCTTGCCACCATGAACTCTGAGCTTCAGAAGCAACACGAGAACATGGGGTAAAAGGATATTGACGAGCACCTAAAGAAAATGTTTCAAAGGCAAGCTCGTCAAGAGAGGTTCGATGTCACGAAGGCATTATTTCAGTGCAAAATGGGAACTCGAGACTCGGTTGGTACTCACGTACTCAAGATGATTGGGTATATAGAGAACCTGGAGAGACTGGGTTTTCCTCTGGGTCAAGAGTTGGCCACAGATCTTATCCTGCAATCGTTGCCGGATAGTTATGAGCAGTTCGTCTTGAACTACAACATGAATGAAATAGATAAGACACTGCCCGAGCTCCTAGGCATGTTGCGAACTGCCGAGATAAACATGAAGAAGGCAAAGCCTGCTAGTCCCATATTGATGGTACATAAAGACAAGGGTAAGGCCAAGGGCTTCAAGAAGACGAAGGTGGGACCTAAGTCACATCTTGAGCCCAAATCTTCTGCGCTGAAAAAGAAGAGCACCGTGAAGGAAGGGAAATGCCACCACTGTGGCAAGGCTGGTCATTGGAGGAGGAATTGTCCTTCGTACATTGAGGGTCTACAGAAAATGAAGGGAGGTATGACTTCCGCTTCGAATATTTACGTTATAGAGATAAACCTTTCTGCTCCTTCATCTTGGGTATTGGATACCGGATGTGGTTCTCACATTTGTACAAATGTGCAAGAACTGAGAAGGAGAAGATTGCTGAGTAAAGGAGAGGTGGACCTGCGCGTCGGCAATGGAGCAAGAGTTGCTGCTGTAGCCGTAGGGGTTTACCGTCTTTCTTTGCCCAGTGGGCTTGTAATAGAATTTAATAATTGTTATTTTATTCCGGCCATAACTAGAAACATTATATCCATTTCATGCTTAGACATGATTGGATTTTCTTTTATAATTAAGAACAATTGTTGTTCTATATTTAAGAATGATGTTTGTTATGCTGTAGCTCAATTGTTTAATGGTCTTTATATTTTGAACCAAGACCATCCGATCTATAATGTAGATAATAATAAAAGACTAAGAACAAATGACTCAAATCCTACATATCTCTGGCATTGTCGTTTGGGGAATATAAACGAGAAGCGCATATCCAAGCTCCATAGATATGGACTATTGGATTCATTTGATTATGAATCATTTGAGCGATGCGAGTCTTGTTTGTTAGGCAAGATGACTAAAGCCCCTTTCACTGGTTATACTGAGAGGGCTGAGGATCTCTTGGGTGTTGTACATAGTGATGTATGCGAGCCCATGAGTTCTATGGCTAGAGGTGGGTATTTCTACTTCGTTACATTTACTGATGATTTCAGTAGATACGGATACGTATATCTTATGAAGTGCAAATCCGAAACTTTTGAAAAGTTCAAAGAATTTAAGAATGAAGTGGAGAACCAATTGGGTAAAAAGGTTAAAGCACTCCGATCTGATTAAGGTGGCGAATACCTGAGTCATGAGTTCCGTGATCATCTGAAAGAGTGTGGTATTGTATCACAGCTCACTCCACCTAGGACACCGCAGCATAATGGTGTGTCTGAGAGGAGAAATCGTACTCTATTAGACATGGTACGGTCGATGATGAGTCATGCAGACTTGCCTGTTTCCTTTTGGGGTTTTGCTTTAGAGACTGCTGCAATGACACTGAATCGCGCTCCGACGAAAACGGTTCTAAAGACACCATATGAGATATGGACTGGGAAGCGTCCTAGTATGTCATTCATTAAAATTTGGGGTTGTGAGGCATACGTACGACGTCCAATGCCTGACAAGCTGGAACCCAAATCAGATAAGTGTTATCTGGTGGGATATCCTAAGGAAACGAAAGGATATTACTTTTACCTACCGTCTGAGGACAAAGTGTTTGTCGCAAGGACGGGTGTCTTCTAGGAGAAAGAGTTCTTGTCAAGGAAGACGCAAAAGGTAGAACTTGAAGAAGTTCAAGAACCACAAGTAATGAATGAACCAGAATTGGATTCTGAGCCAGGACTACAAGAAGTTGTAGCTAGAGAACCTGCTCAAGAGACACAAGTCCTACGTAGATCTGGTAGACCAAGATTTGAGCCTGAGAGATATGGATTTCTCGTGTCTCAAATAGGTAATATGTTGCTTATGGATCATGATGATGAACCAGCGACCTACCAAGAGGCTATGAATGGACCGGACTCCGACAAATGGCTTGAGGCTATGAAATCCGAAATGGACTCCATGTATACAAACCAAGTTTGGATCTTGGTGGAACCACCTGAAGGGGTATGACCCATAGGGTGCAAGTGGGTCTTCAAGAAGAAAACCGACATGGATGGGAATGTACAGACATTCAAAGGGCGACTGGTGGCTAAGGGTTTCAAGCAAATTCATGGTGTTGACTATGATGAGACCTATTCCCCTGTTGCCATGGTAAAGTCCATTAGGATATTGCTTGCTATTGCTGCGTATTATGACTACAAGATCTGGCAGATGGATGTCAAAATGGCTTTCCTAAATGGAAACCTCCTTGAGGAAGTGTACATGACACAACCCGAGGGTTTTGTATCCCCAAATGAAGCCACTAAAATATGCAAACTGAATAGGTCCATCTATGGATTGAAACAGGCCTCTAGAAGTTGGAATCTTCATTTTGATGAGAAGATCAAAGAGTTTGGTTTTGTCAAGAATGAAGATGAACCATGTGTTTACAAGCGAATCAGTGGGAGCATTGTTGTCTTCCTGATATTGTATGTAGATGACATATTGCTGATCGGGAATGGCATACCTACCCTGAAAGTTGTTAAGAACAACCTAGGGAACTGCTTTTCTATGAAGGACTTGGGTGAAGCGACTTACATACTCGGTATTAAGATCTATAGAGGTAGATCGAAGAAGTTGCTGGGTTTGACCCAGAGTACGTACATTGAGAAGGTGTTGAAGCGGTTCAACATGCTTGAGTCCAAGAAAGGATTTTTGCCCATGTCTCATGGTGTGAATCTCTCTAAGGACCAGTGTCCAAAATCTTGTGAAGATAAGGACCGCATGAAGTTGATTCCATATGCTTCGGCAATTGGGTCAATCATGTATGCAATGTTATGTACTCGACCTGATGTCTCTTTTGCCTTGAGCATGACTAGCAGGTATCAGTCTGATCCCGGTGAATGTCACTGGATAGCTGTAAAGAATATCCTGAAGTACTTGAGAAGGACTAAGGATGTATTCTTGGTGTATGGTGAAGAGGAAGAGCTCGTTGTAAGTGGTTACACGGATGCCAGCTTCCAAACTGATAGGGATGATTCGAAGTCCCAGTCAGGGTTTGTGTTTTGCCTGAATGGAGGAGCTGTGAGCTGGAAGAGTTCCAAGCAAGAGACAGTTGTTGATTCTACAACTGAGGCCGAGTATATCGCTGCGGCAAATGCAGCGAAGGAGGCTGTATGGATTAGGAAATTCATCGGCGAGCTAGATGTAGTTCCTAGCATTGTTGGTCCCGTAGTTCTCTACTGTGATAACAATAGTGCAATTGCACAATCTACGGAACCTAGATCCCATCAGCGCTCCAAGCACATACTTCGGCTGTTCAATCTTATTCGTGAGATTATCGAACGAGGAGATGTGAACATTTGCAGAGTGCCGACTGAGCAGAATATTGCAGATCCACTGACAAAGACTCTCGCGCAGAGAAAGCATGATGGTCATACTAGATCAATGGGTATACGATACCTGAGTGATCAACTCTAGTGGGAGTCTTGTGGGTTGCATGTAAAATATATATTCTGTTGGCTGTTTATTATTTATTCATATGATGAATTGTGTACCAATTATTTCTTTTTACAATTAATGGCAAGTTCTTTTATTATGATATACTGTTTCTATATGATAGAATAAAATTCGTGATAAATACCCTTAGAATGTTCGCTTCCATAGGACATCAAGTACGTGACTTGAATGTGAGAGCCTATGATTTCGAAGCTTCATTCTTAAAAGGTCCCTGGTCGAGGTATCATCGTAGAAGCTAAGGGTGATGATGATACATTAAGACTAGCATGTGTGTTGACTGATGACCGGTTCTCACAGGTCATGGTATTGTGATATCAAGTCATCATGTGGGTACTTGTTAGTGAACAAGTTGTACTGGACAGACCCAACCAGAGACTGCTTTGTGGATTGTTACTTGAACGTATCACAAGTAGGTCTCATTTGACAATGGTGTTGTGGTCATTTGACCTGAAGTCACAACATTCATCAAGTGAGGAAGAGCGTGCTTTGATGTCATCTAAAGTCTTCCTTGAAGAAGGTTGATGATAAGGGTGGTCGTTGGGTACGTAGCGAATCATTTGGGTGTTTGGGTGTGAGCAGATATGGGATTTGTCCTCCTATATAACAGGAGTTGCATCCATGGGCCCCTTGATGGAATTGGACTGAGAAATGCATGGCCATGCTTGGTTGAGCCAATATGTGATATTGGGCTCACCATTCTCTGGAAGTCCGTTCTAGATCAAGAAACTTGGATTGAGCTATCATGAGGGTGAAACGGTCCATGCCTCTAGTTCTTTCCGGATGTAAGGGACAAAGGGACAAAGACAATGCTGGAACATTGGTCTTAAAGGCTTATGAGTTATGAACTCTTATTGCTTGGGTAGCAATGATGCATTGCTAGATGCCGCTCATTATTTGTGAGGTTTTTGTTTGATACTTTCAAGATCAAGTGGGAGACTGTTGGAGTTACCATTATGATCTAGAAGTGGTCAAACATGTAGTCTCACTGCCAACGTGATATGAGCCTGCAGGGTCGCACATAAGAGCATGTGGGGAAGTTGAAAGATTGACTGTGTTGGTAAAGGTTACCAATCACCATACAGAATGGGGTCTGGCAAATGTTGCCGAGGGATTCGTTGACTAAGGGAATTCGTCGGATATGATTCGTCGGATATGATTCATCGGATATGATTCGTCGGATATGATTCGTCGGATATGATTCGTCGGATATGATTCGTCGGATATGATTCGTCGGATATGATTCGTCGGATATGATTCGTCGAGTATCATTAGTCGACGAATGCTGATACCCGACGAATTGTTCCAGAAACCCTATTTTCTGTGGTCTGCGGATAGCGATTCTTTTAGGTCTTTTTATGCTTGGGTATAAATAGAACTTGTTTTAAGGGTTCAAGGGACAGTTACGCAAACAGGAAGTTCGCCCGACGGAAGTGTTCCGCCTCCCGAACCCTAGTCGACGGAAAAAGTTCCGCTTCGCTCGCCTACGCAGATCGCATCGCCGGCGATCGTCCCCGTGATTGTTCTTCCTGGAGTGAACCTAGCAGTTCGTGGAAGTGCAAGGTGCGGTCGTATTTCTCCCGGCTCATGGGACTGTCGCAGAGACGTAGACATTATTCTACGTAAGGACTCTCGCACAGCCGACGACAGGACTCTTCTTCTTGGAGCACCTAGGTTGGATTCGATCCAACTCCACTAAGGTAATTTATGCCTAGTATTTTTGATTAGCTTCTTGATTCAATGTTCATGGCCCGATCCAAACTCTTTTGGGTTGTTCTCTTTATTTCCGCTGCGCCTACATATGATGTATGGTTGTAGAAAACCCAACACTAAGACCAAATTTGGTCTTGCTATATGCAAATAGGAGATGGAATGCTAGTTGCTAAGACCAAAGTAGTGTTAGCCCTCTAAGTTATTTATCATGATATGTTATTCAATCTGAGTTAGAAAGGGGGAGATGCCCTCTAAGCTAGTCAAAGCTTTATATAATCTGTCATGAAGTTGTTAGCTTAAACAATGTTGTTATCTAGAAGCTATGTTATCATGATTATCTTATAGATCATTTACATAATATGTCCTTCAAGTGGTATCATGATATGTTTTTGTTGGCTATGTACCTTAGCATTGGGGATGTTCTGCCTTCTTCAAATAGGGGGAGATTGTTGGGAATATTTCCCTCAATGTTCCCTTGATTTGAAGAGGCATCACTTCCAATACTAAGTACATATTGTATTTGATAAAGCTTTGTTTTTGTAAGTTAAACAGGCTTAGGTGACTCAAGAGAAAGGGTTCATCAAGACCTAAGGTTAGGAGAAATCTTCTCCTAAGTTGATGAAGAAATGTCTCAGCTGAACCGCTGAGACGAGGAGCCGTCTCAGCGGATCCGCTGAGAAGAAGTTGTCTCAGCTGATAAGTTCGGCAAACGCTGAGAATCAACGTGTTCGTCGAACGGAGAGCGTCGTTCGTCGAACGCAAAACTTAGTTCATCGACCGCTGAGACGAAACCAGAGAAGGAGCCACTGAGAAGGCACAAAGGGCGTGTTCGTCGAACGCTGAGAGCCGTTCGTCGAACGCAGAACACAGTTCGTCGACCGCTGAGATGAGATAGAAGAAACAGCTAATAATTGCATGTTCGTCGAACGCAGAATACAGTTCGTCGAACGCTGAGACGAAATAGAAGAATCAGCTGAGATTTGGCGTGTTCGTCGAACGCAGAGTGTCATTCGGAGAACGCAGAGACAAGGCAGATCATCGAACGCAGAGACAAGGCAGATCGTCGAATGCAGAGTGCCGTTCGTCGAACGCAGAGACAAGGCATATCGTCGAACGCAGAGTGCCGATCGTTGAACGTAGAGTTTGGCAAGTTCGTCGAACACAGAGTTTGGCAAGTTCGTCGAACACAGGATGCAGCGGGTTTGTCGAACACGGAGTGTAGCGCGTTCGTCGAACGCAGACCTTCTCTACAGATAGGCAGGGCGGCGGGTCCTGCGGCTAGGGCAAGTTGCAGAAAAGCTACAGGGGACCACCAATGTCTCCCATACCTCTTGGGAGATCAACTTAGAGCCGTTGAAGATAAAAGAAGTATAAAAGAAAGAGTTAGGGCACTTTCTAAGTGTCGGTTGCTTGCTGAATCTCTTTTCTCCATTGACGGTTGCTGCTCTCATTTTTCTTCCTGCTCACTGAAAAAGAAGAAGAAACTGAGAGAAGAAGATAGCTCCTCCACCAGAAGGGGCAAGGTGATCTTCCATACTTCTATTGAAGAGGAAGATCAGGTTGTAGCTGTTATCAACATCTTCAGCTACATGAAAGCACAAACTGTGCAGGATCTACAGGAGAGTATTTCTGCTGTAGAAAATTTCTAAAATATCTTTTTCTGTAAGTCTTTTTGCCTGAGTTTGTAGGGCATTTGCCTTAGTGTGTAGGGCGTGTTGGCCTGAGCTTGTAGTGCTGGTTTGCCTGAGATTGTAGGGCTGTTTAGCATGAGGAGTAAGGCTTGTTGCCTGAGATAGGACCAGGAGGTGGTCTGAGCTGTAGGAGGTGTATTCCTCTGAGTTTGTAGGGCAGCAGTGCCTGAGGTAGGAGCTGGTGATAGCTCTGAGCTATAGGATCAGGAGCTGATCTGAGGTAGGGTTGTTTAGCCTGAGGTAGGTCTGTTGAGCTTGAGTTGTAGGACCTGCTGAGGTCTGAGCTGTAGGATCAGGAGCTGATCTGAGTTGTAGGGCTACTTAGCCTGAGGTAGGGTTTGGGAAAACCTGAGAGATCTTGAGGGATCTGAGTTGTAAGCTCTTTGAGCCGAGATTGGAGGAGTTGGCCTTGTCTAACACATTGTTAGAAAGGTGAAGGGGGAAAGAGGACTACTCAAGACACCCTGTCTTGAGGAACCTCTATACATACTTGTGTGCTTTCTGTGTGTTCGATTGCTCTAAACTAGAAAACAGATAGACAAATTAAAAGAAATCAAAAGGAACCTATTCACCCCCCCCCCCCTGTTGGGTTTTCTGTACCCCTTCATAAGGGATGACATATCAAATATGCGCAGCGGAAATGACAAGAACAACCCAAAAAGAGATCAACGGATCTTGCGGTTTTCATGATTCAAGAGAATAAGAAAGCAAATTGAAATACAAGGTACCTTTGCGGGGTTGAGTCAACACTCAACCAAGGTGCTCCAAGTGAAATCTGAAATCTGCTTTGAGTTCTTCAAGGATCGAAATAGATCGATCCCTCTACAGAAGTCCACATAAGCGATGAAGAACCCTAGCTTCTTGTCGTACAAGAACTAGGTCGGAGAAGGAAGCTCCCAACGTCCTCACGGACTACTAGGTCCGATCCAGAGGAGGCGGCGACCGGCGGCGGCGACTAGCGGCGGCGGAACGTCGATCGGCGGATGGAACGAGAACAGCCGGAACACTTCCGTTGTTTCTCTCTCGCGAAAAGGATCGAACCAAAAACACGTCTTTATCGAAGCCCTAATCACGTCCTTTTATACGCAAGGCATAAAATCGACTATCCGCAGACCAGAGGGAAAAACAGAAAATCTGTCCATATTTACATTCGCCGAATTCGACTAATCACATTAACCGAATTCGACTAATCACATTAACCGAATTCGGCGAAACCATTTCGACGAATTCGACTATATAAATTCGGCTATACAAATTCGGCGAAACCCTTTAGTCGAATCTGCCATTAGCCGAATTCGTCTAAACCCTTTAGCCGAATTTGGTTAATGCCATTAGCCGAATTCGTCTAAACCCTTTAGCCGAATTCGGTTAATGCCTTTAGCCGAATTACCTAGTGTAAATCCGTTCGTTTAAACACTTTAAACGATTTCCCTTTTGAGACATTCTCAACTTGATTCCAAGCAGTCACAGGATTGGTCCTCCACTCATATCCAATATGAGTAAGGCCAACACAATCCTTTCTCAAATTTCTCCAAACGCTTTTATGTGCGACCCTATAGGCTCATATTGCGTTGGCAGCAAGACTAACTATTGATTGCTTTGAGATCATCTCAGAAACTCCAACAGTCTCCCACTTGATCACAAAGTATCAACGAAAGTCTCACAAACAATGACGGCATCTAACAATACATCATTGCTACCCAAGCAATAAGAGTTCATAACTCATATAAGCCTGTCATGACCAATGTATCAGTGTTGTCATGTCCCTTTGTCCTTTACATCCGGATAGAACTAGAGGCATGGACCGTGTCACCCTCATAATTGTTCAATCCCAGTTTCCTGATCCAGAATAGACTGTCTGAAAATTGGTGAGCTCAATATCACATATTGACTCTACCAAGCATGGCCATGCATTTCTAAGTCTCATTCCATCAAGGGGCCCATGGATGTAACTCCTGTCACACAGGAGGACAAATCCCATTTTTGCTCACACACACACATCCAAATGATTTGTAACATACCCAATAACCACCCTTATCGTCAACCTTTCTCAAGAGAAGATTTTAGATGGCATCAAAGTACGCTCTTCCTCACTCGATGAATGCTGTGACTTCAGGTCAAAGAACCACAAACACCATTATCACTTGAGACCTACTTGTGACACGTTCATATAACAATCCACAAAGTAGTCTCACGGGGGGTCTGTCCAGTACAACTTGTTCACTAACAAAGTACCCATGTGATGAGTTGATATCACAATATCATGACCTATGAGAACCGGTCATCAGTCAACGCACATGCTAGTCTCAATGTATCATCATCGCCCTTAGCTTCTAAGATGATACTTCGACCAGGGACCATTTAAGAATGAAGCTTCTTATAAACATAGGCTCTCACATTCAAGTCACGTACTTGAATTCCTATGGAAGCAAACACTCTAAGGGCATTTATTATGCTAATTAATCTTATCAGACAAATACAAATGACATAATAAAAGAACTTGCCTTAAATATAAAATAAAATACATAGTACATTTTACAATTCATCTAATGAACAAACAACCAACAAATATGCAATCCACAAGGCTCTCACTAAAGATAATCATTCAGGTATCTAATACCCATTGATCTAACATGACCATCATGCTTCTTTTGCGCAAGAGGCTTTGTCAGTGGATCCGCAATATTTTCTTCAGTTGGTACTCTGCATATGCTCACATCTCCTCGATCGACAATCTCTCGAATAAGATGGAAGCGCCGAAGTATATGCTTGGAGCGTTGATGAGATCTAGGTTCCTTAGCTTGTGCAATTGCATCGTTGTTGTCACAGTAGAGAACTACAGGATCAACAATGCTAGGAACTACATCAAGCTCGCTGATGAATTTCCTAATCCATACAGCCTCCTTTGCCGCATTCGCTGCAGCGATATACTCGGCCTCAGTCGTAGAATCGGCAACTGTCTCCTGCTTGAAACTCTTCCAGCTTACAGCTCCTCCATTAAGGCAAAACACAAAACCTGACTGTGACTTTGAGTCATCTCTGTCAGTCTGGAAGCTTGCATCCGTGTAACCCTTTACAACGAGCTCTTCCTCTCCACCAAACACCAAGAATGTATCCTTAGTCCTTCTCAAGTACTTCAGGATATTCTTGACTGCGATCCAGTGACAATCACCCGGATCAGACTGATACCTGCTAGTCATGCTTAAAGCATATGAGACATCGGGTCGAGTACATAACATTGCATACATGATTGATCCAATTGCCGAAGCATATAGAATCAACTTCATGCGGTCCTTATCTTCCAAAGATTTTGGACACTGGTCCTTGGAGAGACTCACACCATGTGACATAGGTAAGAATCCTTTCTTGGACTCTGGGTCAAACCCAGCAACTTCTTCGATCTATCTTTATAGATCATAATACCAAGTATATAAGTCACTTCTGTTGGATCGTATGATGCCCTTAGAGGGGGGGGGGGTGAATAAGGGTGTGTCTAAAATTTAATTTTTGACTTAGTAATTTTTTAAAGAGAATTTACTTTACTAAAAAATTACTTATAAATATTTTCAAACCAATGCAATTTTAGTATTAAATCAAAACACAAATTTCCAAGATAAAGATTATGCCACAAAATATGTATTTAAAAAAAAACATAATTATATTAATCATGAAATTTGAGTACAATAAAAATGATCTTAACAATGCTTAAGATCAAGGCACAAATAAGTTAATAAGAAATTCTACAATTTTGGTTTACCAATCCTTCTCCCAAGGATCGGAAGGCTATTGCTAGTCTCTCCCAAGACCAAGCCCAAGCCTATCCTCTAGATCTTCCCAAGATCTAGACGTAGCACACAAGGCCACGATTTCCCACCAAGCCACGCAAGGACTTGGACGCTCCACACAAGGAAGCGATTTTCCCCTAAGCCACGCAAGGACTTAGACGTCGCACGCAAGACGACGATTTCTCTACCAACGATTACAAAATGAAAAGTGAATGAATGAAAATACAATATGAAAAACCCCCTTTAGAATTTCTGGACCAAAACAGCGAAGAGCCCTTGAGAAAGTCTCCTTGGAATGCGTGTACAATCTTCAGCTTCGCTCTCTCTTTTCTTCTTCAACGATGGGGATTTTCGTTCTCTGGAGCTCTCTGGACAATAACACTCAGGAAGGAGGCTTAGAAATCTGAAGAATTGAATTCCACGAAGTTTTGAGCCCTTTTAATAAAAAGGAGCTGTCGCCGTCCGATAGCTGCTGTCGCCGATATCCGATAGCTCCAAAGGCTGCCACGTGTCCCGCTAAAACGAAGTTTCTGCGTCGTGTTGAGGTCGTGGTTGAGACGTGGGCTGTCGGATATCCGATAGCACTGTCGGATATCCGATAGTCAAGGTAACCGCTGCACG
The DNA here is from genome assembly GCA_033032865.1 of Dactylorhiza incarnata. Classification (NCBI taxonomy): domain Eukaryota; kingdom Viridiplantae; phylum Streptophyta; class Magnoliopsida; order Asparagales; family Orchidaceae; genus Dactylorhiza; species Dactylorhiza incarnata. The sequence continues at coordinate 26,093,458 of JAWHQI010000005.1, forward strand.
TTTTGGCATTATCGGAAGATCGTGGGCTGTCGCCATCCGATAGCGATATCGGATATCCGATAGCTCCTAACCACTGTGTGATAACTGCTGCACGTCCTGGCGTTATTGGCAGATCATGGGCTGTCGGAAATCCGATAGCGATATCGGAAATCCGATAGCTCCAAACCGTTGCGCAGAGATTAAATAAACGAGCTGTCGGAAATCCGATAGCACTGTCGGAAATCCGATAGCACTGTCGGAAATCCGATAGCTCAAATTTCTGGAAAATGTCATTTTGCTCCAATTGAAGTCATGTTATTCTAGCACCTGTTATCTGCACACCATTAATCAAAAATAGGATCAAATACATTCGGGATTTGTTATTCTCAAACCGGACGAGTGCGGAACGCATGCTCCAACAATCTCCCCCTTTTGATAATAACAAATCCTTATAAAAAGAAATCGAATAAATCCTATGGAGATAGTGAAAAATACTTATGTGTGTACAAGTGTTGTGAGCTTAAGATCTCCATGATCTTCCCCTTAATATGAGCTCCCCCTTAATATAGTCCCGTCTAAAAACATTCTCCCCCTACATATAAACTCCCCCTACATATAAACTCCCCCTACATATATGCTTACTAAATTAATTTAGTAGTGTTAAGGGATTTAATTGATTTAATTGATTTCTTATTATCTTCTCCCCCTTTGATATTAGCAAAAGATGAATATAGAGATGACAGACTAGGAAAGAGTATTACAGAGATATGTTAGTCATGGAGAAAGAATATATGACAAGTTGGAGTACACTAGCGGAAGCTTGGTAAGTGATATGATAATGAGATAGGTAATCTTAGAGAGGAATCTAAGCATTCTAGTAATGTGTTTTAAAGTATAGAATCAAATAAACTCAACCAGGATGAGATTCAATTTCAAATATCAGAGAGAGACACAGTTCAATATAGAAACTTGAATTGTTTCGGTCCAATTCTCATAAGAAGAAAATTTATAAATAACAATGAAGTGTAGTAGTGATACTTTGAGAAATAATACATATGAATATATTTAAAATATACATGATCATGGAATTGTTAAACATAACATAAATATACATAAAGCCCATACTTATGAACCAGAAACTTTGCAAATAGACAAAAAAGGACCATTTTGGTTTTGCAAGACACTTTACAATTCTTTCCAAGGTGCTTAACCTCACAATGCTCATTAAGACTTATCAGGAGGCTAAGTAGTGCTTGGTGGATGATCCTTGTCAATTTTTATTTATTTTTTCAACATGTTGGGCAAAAAGAATGTTTTGCATTTGAATTTGCCTCCCAGTTTCTTTAGAGGATTCATAGATGTTAAGGATATCCGAATTCACTTGCATGCCATAAATGGTAAAAGTTGAATAAGTGCAAAGTAACAAAGGTGAATGTGACATTATAAAATGTATTTTGTTATGTTCGAGCAATCATGATGTATGTATAAAATAAATTTTTTTTATATGTATTACCAAAGCAAGTGTTTGTGAGTGCTCATTGTCATAGATAAAAGGTTTCTTATACTTAGAGGCATGCGAAAACAATTCTTAATAACGATATGAAAGTGTCATCACAATGATATGATAAGATTGAACATCATAAGCATGTGTTAAGCTATTGTTAGGAATAATAACACATTAAGAATACTTTATGCAAGATAACAAAATTCTCATATTAACATGTATAGAAACAGGGAATGAACAAACTAGTGAGAAAGAGAAAAAAAAATAAATTTTGGGAGCTGTCGGATTTCCGATAGCTAGCTATCGCCATCCGACAGCTCAGAAAATATAAAAAGACGTGTTTCGTCTTTTGACCGACACTTCTCTTCAGTTTTGGGAGAAATTTCGAGATCTAGAGCTCTAGGTGCCAGAAATCTTCAGATCTAAGGTGAGATTTGTGTTTTTTTTTTAGTTTTGGTTAAAATTTCTCCATTAGTTTTGTGATTTTCATATTTCTCTTGAATTTCATGGAGTATTTTGAAGATAAACTGTATAAGGGTTAGTAGATCTAGATATTTTAGATTTTTGGTTGTATAAGAGATGTGGATCTTGTCTTTTGTGAGAGAAATTAGTATTTTTGTTGTATTTGTGTTTTGAAACAAGATTTTCCCTTTTATGTTGTTGTTTTTGTGTAGATCTAGATGTTGATAGGTTCAGCTTTAGAGGAATAATGATGATGAACAACAAAAATGAAGTGGTAGAGGAAGAAGATGATGAATAGTGTTTTGCACTAAAGTTTTTTATTTTTCAAAAATATTAGAAATGTTGAAGATTTGTTGCTATGTGAAAAGTGTTTAGATTATGGGATAGGAAGATTGTTGTAAAATGAAAATTTTCGGCACAAAAAAAAATTTTTAGCTGTCGGATTTCCGATAGGTGGTATCGGAAATCCGACAGTGCCAGAATTGTTCCCCATTTTTTTTTTGTAAAATTTTTGTTATGTCTGATGCAGATATGTCTTCAAGTTGGAGATCAAGAAGAGGTCAATCAGGAGACGCCCATTCTTCGTATCAAAGTTTCCCGGCCATTGAAAAAGCACAAATAGGAATTTCAAAGATCGTGGAATTTGATCTCCCTAGGCATGAACGAGTTTATTTTTTGCTTGCTGAGGCAGGTATACTCTCAGTTATTATTCAAGATATTTTCTCTTCAGTGTTAGTCCGAGAATTTTATAATCATTTGGAGGATCCTGCATATACCAATTTGAATGGAGGAGTAAGATCCAAAATTCAAGGGCAATATGTGGAGATCACTCCTTTTGATTTAAGAAGTGAGTTTGGTCTAATGGAAAGTGAGAATATCTTGGATATTGTGGAAAATTATAGACTTGAGAGAGATTGGACATTAGTGAACATGTCATTGCATGGAAATTCCACCAAAAATCACATATCCACTTTGACGACATTGACAGACGATGCTCGTCTTGTGCAAGATATACTAAGGCATACGATTATGTTGAAGTCCGGTAATACTCACAGTATTACGGCTCAACTTAGTCTTGTGACGTATTATATAGTGGAGAATGAGTTATGTGATGTGGCCGATCTCCTCTTATCTATGATGCGATATACATACCGCCTCAAAAATCCGGATTGGAAAAAGGCACACACTCTCCCTTTGGGTGCGATTATCCAACGTATCCTATACAAGAAATACTCTTTGATAGATCAAAATTTTTATCTTGGAGATTGTTGCCCGGAGATATATCAAACGGCGGATATTAAGGGTAAGAAAAGTCAACGAAAGCCGCCGACTATGGAAATGAGAGAGCCTCCAATAGCACGTGGAGGGTCAATGCGGGAGGCACTCGACTCGTTCCAAACGAAGTTGGATAAACATATTGACGACTTCCAAGAACATAGGAGGTCATTTGAAGAACATAAGGTGGAGGTGAAAAAAGATCGGACCCGAATGCAGAAATTTATGAAGTTCCTTGTGAAAGGACTTAAATTAAAGCCTACGCCTGCGGAAGCCGCGGAATGGGAGATGCCTTCAGAGGAGGAGCCTCGTCGGCAATCCGTCAGTCATGGTCGACGGAGGAAGACATTCATGAGGAGATCAGATTTTGACATTCCTGAAAGCAGTGGGGCTGGTAGTCGGAATGAGGAGGAGTCGGACTGAAACAGAGTTCTGGAGGATATCGCCATCCGACAGCTCACTGTCGCCATCCGACAGCTCCAATGCCCAGATTTTTTTCTAATTTTCTGCATTTCTATTATCAGACATTATGATTAAATTATTGTAATAATTTTGACTATGTGAACATGTTTGATTTGGTGAATGTCTATTTTAAGAGATTGTTTTTCTTTTTATATGTATAAGTCTTTTGTGATTTTTTTTATTAAAAATTTTATAGGTTCTAAGTAGTGACATATTTATTGTGAAATATCTAGGATTCCCAATTCTAGCCTAAGCATAGAAAAACGGGAATCCGGTAACGGTTTAGTGAATATATCTGCTAGTTGATTTTCTGTGCCTATAAAGTTGATTTTTATATTACCCTTCTTAATATGATCCTTTATAAAATGATGCCGGACATCTATATGCTTAGATCTAGAATGTAATACAGGATTGTTAGTTAAATCTATAGCACTTTTATTGTCACACTTTAATTCTACACTACTTTGTTGCATGCCAAAATCTTCTAATGTTTGTGACATCCAAAGAGCTTGGGCACAACAACTACCTAGTGCAATATATTCGGCCTCGGTAGTAGAGAGGGCAACAGAATTCTGTTTCCTACTCGACCATGAAATAAGTGAAGGGTCGATAAAGTGACAAGTGCCACTAGTGCTTTTCCTATCTAAAGAACATCCAGCATAATCGGAATCCGAAAAACCATGCAAAATAAAGGAATCATTATGAGGATACCATAATCCTAATTTTGATGTTCCAATGAGATATCGAAAGATACGTTTCACCGCTTTTAAATGTGACTCTTTAGGATTAGCTTGAAATCTAGCACATAAACAAACGGCAAACATAATATCAGGTCTAGATGCGGTTAAATACAATAAAGACCCTATCATACTTCTATAAAGGGTTTGTTCAATTGAAACACCACTTTCATCTTTTCCTAATTTTAGAGAAGTACTCATAGGAGTGTTTGCATGCTTAAGATTTTCAAATCCAAATCTTTTTAGCATATCATGAATATATTTGGTTTGACATATAAAAATACCATCATGTTTTTGAGTAATTTGAAAACCTAGAAAATATGAAAGTTCTCCAACCATGCTCATTTCAAATTCATTTTTCATAATTTGTACTACTTCATTACACAACTCTTCATTAGTGGCTCCAAAAATAATATCATCAACATAAATTTGTAAAATAACTAAATCATGATCAATTTGCTTAATGAAGAGTGTAGAATCAGCACTTCCTATTTTATAATCGTGCTTTAACAAATATTGAGTTAATCGATCATACCAACCACGAGGCGCTTGTTTTAATCCATAAAGCGCTTTATCTAATTTATAAACATAATTTGGATATTTCTCATTTATAAAGCCAGGGGGTTGTTCTACATAAACCTCTTCTTTTATATACCCGTTTAAAAATGCGGTTTTGACATCCATTTGATATAATTTAAATCTTTTAAAGCAAGCAAATGCAAGAAATATCCTAACCGCTTCTAATCTTGCTACGGGTGCAAAAGTTTCATCAAAATCTACCCCTTCAATTTGTGCATAACCTTTTGCAACTAATCTGGCTTTATTTCTAACAATTCTAGATTCATTATCCATTTTATTTTTAAAAATCCATTTAACACCAACTATAGGATGATTTTTGGGTCGTTCTACAAGATTCCAAACCTTATTACGTTCAAATTGATTAAGTTCTTCATTCATAGCTAAAAACCAAAATTCATCATTTAAAGCGGTGGAAACATCTTTTGGTTCTATTTCAGAAACAAAACAAAGGTTTGAAAATAAACATGTAGTGATGAACGAGTACTAACCCCTTTTTGCGGATCCCCAATGATAAGCTCCTTTGGATGATCCTTTGAGAATCTCAAATCACTTGGAGGCACATATCCTTCTCTTTCTTCTTCTTCTCTATCTTCTTCTCCTCTTTCTTCTTCTCTTTCTTCTTCTTTTTCTTCTTCATTTTCTCCAAGTTCTTCTTCATCATTTTCTACCAATGGAAGGGGTTCATCTTCTTTTCCTGTAATTTTCTTTTCTACACATGAAGCAAACTCATCAAACCTAACATGAATCGATTCTTCAACTATTTTTGTTCTTTTATTAAAAATTCTATAAGCTTTACTAGTTGAAGAATACCCAATAAAAATACCTTCATCACATTTTTCATCAAATTTTCCTAAGGAATCTTTAGAATTTAAAATAAAACATTTACAACCAAAAACTTTGAAATAAGAAACATTTGGTTTTTTACTAAATATTAATTCATAAGGAGTTAATTTTAAAATAGGGCGAAGCGGGCTAACTCTTGAAGAGTTCTATTAATTACATAACATGCCGTGCTAACCGCTTCAGCCCAAAAAGATTTTGGTAATTTGAATTCAGATAACATTGTACGGGCTAACTCTTGAAGAGTTCTATTTTTCCTCTCCACTACACCATTTTGTTGTGGTGTGCGTGGAGCGGAAAATTCATGTTTAATTCCTAACTCCGTACAAAAAGAAATAAACTTTTCATTTTCAAATTCTCCTCCATGATCCGATCGTATGCGTTTAATTTTTAACTCAAATTCATTTTGGATACGCATACATAATTTTGAAAATTCTGAAAATGCATCGGATTTGGAGGTTAGAAATAAAGTCCAACAAAAACGAGAATAATCATCAATCAATACAAATGTGTATTTTCTACCTCCTAAGCTAGAAATTCCAATTGGCCCAAATAAATCCATATGTATTAATTGAAGTGGCCTAGTGGTAGAAATAATGTTTTTACTTTTGAAAGATGATTTTGAAAATTTTCCTTTTTGGCAAGGCACACATAGTGAAGAAGATAAATTTCCATTTAACAAAGGTAAACCTTTAATTAATTTATCTTTTGAAAGTTTTGTAATTAACTTGGCACTAGCATGTCCAAGTCGCCTATGCCATAAATCTAATTCATCATTTTTTGATAAAAAACATTTTAAGGTAGAATTTGAAAAATCAAGAAATTTAATCATATATACATTATGACATCTAGGTGCGGTAAAAACAATTTCATTTGTTTTGGAATTAATAATTTTGCATAAATTTGTAGAAGATTCAAATAAAACATTTAAACCTTTATCACATAATTGACTAATAGAAATCAAATTATGCTTTAATCCTTCTACAAATAAAACATTTGAAATTGAAAAATTTTCGTTACCCACAACACCGATGCCGATTATTTTTCCTTTTCCATTGTCACCGAATGTAACAACTCCTCCTTTCTTCATCTCCAGGCTAAGGAACTTCTCTTTATTGCCTGTCATGTGCTTTGAACAACCCGAGTCCAAGTACCACACGTCTTCTTTGTCCTTAGCCTGCCAACACACCTAGAAAGAAGAGGTGAGTAAAGATCTGGTTACCCAAGTGGTTCCACCCATAGTATAGGTAGAAGCCTTAGGCACCCAGATTTGTTTGATTTTACTTTTTCCTTCTTTCCAGCAAGAGTCCGTAGTGTGACCAAATCTATTGCATTTGGCACAAGTAATGTATTTAGAAGAGTATAACTTTTCTGGACTTTTACTGGATGAGGATGCAGTATTTGATATTTCATTAATTTTAGAATTTTTAAAAGTAAATTTTCTGGAATTTTCACTGTCGCCGGCGACAGTGGTTGTCGCCGGGCGACAGCTTCCAGATGTGTATCCGAGCCCAGACCTTCCAGATCCATGGCGTTGGTATCCTAAGATCATATCAAGTGATCTTCGGCCCATTCCAAATTTTTTCATGGCTAGTGTTAAGTCATGAATCTGGTGTTTCATTTTTGTATTCTCGGATACTATATTTACGCATCTCCGATCAAAAGATTTCTTTCCCTCATGGACTTTGGAAATTGAAGATTTTAGATCTCTCTCTAAAATCTCATTCTTTTTAGTAAGAATTTTTATTGTATAATGATATTTGGAAAGAGATTCTTCAAGTTCTTTAATTCTTCCCAAAGAGTGATCACACTCTTGGCAAGAAATATCCCTTTTTCCAATAGTCTTAATTTCATTTAACAATTTTCTGTTTTCTTTAAGTAAAATTCCATTTTCAGATTTTAGAAGATCATTATCTTTTAAACTTTTTTCAAAAAATTTGCAAGTCTTTAAAAATTCAGAAAATAATTCATCATAAGTTGGAGGAGTTACCTCAGTGTCGCTTTGGACACTGCATTCGTCATCAGATATGACGCTCTTTCCCATTAAGCATATGTTGGCCTCCTCCTCTTTACTTGAGTCGAAACTGCTTGCATCCTCTGAAGTAGTATCATCCCAGGTTTCCGCCTTCAACACCTTCTTCGACCCTTTGTGCTTCTTTTCTTTAAGTTCTTTCAAGTACTTTGGACACTTGCTTCGAATGTGTCCTAACTTCTTGCAGTGATAGCACTCCGGTGGCGGTCTCTCTTCCTCCTCATCGCCCTCCTTTCCTTTTTTCTTCCTAAAGGTCTCCTTCTTAAAATACTTCTTAAACGAATTTCTTCTCTCCGGATTTTTCATAAATTTTCTAAATTTTTTAACAAATAAGCTCTCCTCATCTTCTTCATCCTCCTCAGAATCACTAGTTTCTTCCTTCTTAGATTTTAGAGCCAATCCCTTCTTCCTTGGCTCCATATACTCTTGTTGTTGAATTTTTAATTCAACTTCATGAGTTTTCAAATTCCCAATGAAGCTCTCCAATTTTAAAGTCTTAAGATCATGTGACTCGGAAATTGCAGTCACTTTAGGATTGAACTTCGGGGGAAGTGATCTTAAAATTTTTCTTACCAAATCTCCATTTGAGAACACCTTTCCTAGCACCTTTGAGTCGTTCACGATTTTTGTGAATCGTGTGTACATCGTATCAACCTCTTCATCTACCTCCATTTTGAACCTTTCAAATTCAGATTCCAGTTGAAATAGCTTTGAGTCCTTTACCTGCGAAGTACCTTCATGAGTGATTTCTAATAAATTCCAAATTTCAAATGCAGAATTACAAGCACAAACTCTATTAAATTCAGTGCGATCTAATGCGCAAAATAAAGCATTCATGGCTTTTGCATTGTTCTTACATTTTAATTTATCGTTGTCATCCCACTTGTCTTTGGGCTTATCCATGGTTACATCTCCTACAACAAATGTTGGAGAAGTGTAACTAGATTCTACCATATTCCAGACTTCAATATCTAGCGCAATTAGAAAACAACGCATACGAGTTTTCCAATAATTGTAGTCTGTGCCCGTAAAAAGTGGTGGCCTACTAATTCCTTGCCCCTCAACGAACGCGTGATCGTTGTGCGCCATTACTCCCGGTTGTAAAACCGTTTTGGAGTAACCTGCCTCTGATACCACTTGTTGGATCGTATGACGCCCTTAGAGGGGAGGTGAATAAGGGTGTGTCTAAAATTTAATTTTTGACTTAGTAATTTTTTAAAGAGAATTTACTTTACTAAAAAATTACTTATAAATATTTTCAAACCAATGCAATTTTAGTATTAAATCAAAACACAAATTTCCAAGATAAAGATTATGCCACAAAATATGTATTTAAAAAAAAAACATAATTATATTAATCATGAAATTTGAGTACAATAAAAATGATCTTAACAATGCTTAAGATCAAGGCACAAATAAGTTAATAAGAAATTCTACAATTTTGGTTTACCAATCCTTCTCCCAAGGATCGGAAGGCTATTGCTAGTCTCTCCCAAGACCAAGCCCAAGCCTATCCTCTAGATCTTCCCAAGATCTAGACGTAGCACACAAGGCCACGATTTCCCACCAAGCCACGCAAGGACTTGGACGCTCCACACAAGGAAGCGATTTTCCCCTAAGCCACGCAAGGACTTAGACGTCGCACGCAAGACGACGATTTCTCTACCAACGATTACAAAATGAAAAGTGAATGAATGAAAATACAATATGAAAAACCCCCTTTAGAATTTCTGGACCAAAACAGCGAAGAGCCCTTGAGAAAGTCTCCTTGGAATGCGTGTACAATCTTCGGCTTCGCTCTCTCTTTTCTTCTTCAAGGATGGGGATTTTCGTTCTCTGGAGCTCTCTGGACAATAACACTCAGGAAGGAGGCTTAGAAATCTGAAGAATTGAATTCCACGAAGTTTTAAGCCCTTTTAATAAAAAGGAGCTGTCGCCGTCCGATAGCTGCTGTCGCCGATATCCGATAGCTCCAGAGGCTGCCACGTGTCCCGCTAAAACGAAGTTTCTGCGTCGTGTTGAGGTCGTGGTTGAGACGTGGGCTGTCGGATATCCGATAGCACTGTCGGATATCCGATAGTCAAGGTAACCGCTGCACGTTCTGGCATTATCGGAAGATCGTGGGCTGTCGCCATCCGATAGCGATATCGGAAATCCGATAGCTCCTAACCACTGTGTGATAACTGCTGCACGTCCTGGCATTATTGGCAGATCATGGGCTGTTGGAAATCCGATAGCGATATCGGAAATCCGATAGCTCCAAACCGTTGCGCAGAGATTAAATAAACGAGCTGTCGGAAATCCGATAGCACTGTCGGAAATCCGATAGCTCAAATTTCTGGAAAATGTCATTTTGCTCCAATTGAAGTCATGTTATTCTAGCACCTGTTATCTGCACACCATTAATCAAAAATAGGATCAAATACATTCGGGATTTGTTATTCTCAAACCGGACGAGTGCGGAACGCATGCTCCAACAGCTTCGCCCAAGTCTTTCATAGAAAAGCTGTTGGGAAAATGATTTCTCTTAACCCCTAGAAATGAGTTAAAGAAAGACTTTTAACAATGAAAAACAAGACTAAGTAAATATGCGTCGAATGGTATTCGACGCAACGTCGAACTGTAGTCGACGTTCTCTTCAGATTAAGTCGAAGTAACTTTAGGAAGATTTCGACGTATGTGTTGTCGACGCTACTCTGATTTCTAGTCGACGCATATGGAGAAGTCGACGCACCTTCCTTATTCTCCTCTCGACGTCCAGACAGAATGAATTCGACGCTTACGTCGAATGGTAATCGACGCACGTCGATTTATGTGACAGATTTAAATATGCGCCAGATCTCTTTCCTTCTTTCAGTAGATCTGATTTGTATGGAATAAATGTCAATATTTTATAGCCGTTCTGAATCATTCTTTCCTTATATCTGATTCTTGGCTAATTTGATTAAACTTATTTGGACATAATTTGAAATCAGAATTGGTTCTTTCCTTCTACAGAAATAAATATTATGGAAACATTTTCATCTTTCTATTTCTCTGACTGCTAATTGATTATCCTCCTATAGTATTATTTTGAATTAACAGAGCTATAAATAAAGAGGAGGTCGGCAGAAAATGGGAGTTGAGTGATCTACCACATACATTTGAAATAGAGGAAAAGCACCCAAGAGAAAAGAGAGAAATTGAGAAATAGCTCTGCAGCAATATTCAAGCACTTCTTCTTCTTCTGCTTCTGAAGTCACTCTGCTGCAAATTCTGATAGCTCTCACAAAGAGAGAAAGGCTACATATCTTCTTCTCTCTATAGAAGAAAGATTTAATTCACTTCTTGTGCTTTCAATCTTCTTGCTAGGAAGAAGATTCTTTCTTGTTTCTATTCATTTTTTCTTCTTCTTCATTCTTTTTATTTAAACATTGTAAGAGAGTTTTTAGAATCTCTCTCCAAAAAATTCAGTGTACTGGTTCTAAGAGTCTCCTTGTCAAAAGACTCAGTTGGTTCTAAGAGTCTCCTTGTCAAAAGACTCAGGGTGGTTCTAAGAGTCTCCTTATCAAAAGACTCAGTGCAAGATAGTGAATTCCTACCAAGGGGGTAGAAGAGTGGACTACCCAAAGTTTGGGGAACCACTATATTTTCTTGTGTTGTGCTGTGATTTCTTTACTTGTTTTTATTCTCATTATTTGCTTAATTCTTGTTGGTATGTGGGAAGCTCTAATCTGTGATCATACACATATATATATTAACTTTGCACAAAATAATTTTTAATCTCTATTCACCCCCCCCCCCCCTCTAGAGAATTCTAGTGAGGTAAACTGTGCACTTTCAATTGGTATCAGAGCTAGGTTGATCTAAAAAGGTTAACTCCTTGATCAAAAAGATCCTACCTCTTATATATATATATATATATATATATATATATATATATTTCTACAAAATTATTTTCATGGCACAAATCAAAGATTATGCTTCCACCAGACCACCAATGTGCAATCTTGAAAAGTTTGCAGTTTGGAAAACAAGAATCAGAATTTATATGAATTCCATTGATGCTGACTTGTTCAATATTACTGTGACAGGTCCCCCAAAGCCTTATAGAAAGGATGCAAGTGGCAATGTCACACAAACACTTGTTCCAAGATCTGAATGGACAGAAGATGAGAAGAAGGCAAGAACACATGATCTAAAGGCCATGAACATACTTGTCTCAACTCTCTCAGATGACATCTTTCAAAGGGTTGTTGACTGTGAATCATCCAAAGAAATTTGGGATGCTCTCACAAAGATGGTGGAAGGAAGTGCTGATGAAAAGAAAGATAAGAAGGCTCTATTGATCTCTCAATATGAGAACTTCCAAAAGAAGGATGAAGAAAGTATCTCTGAAATGTATGACAGATTTAGTATGATCATCAGTCAACTAAGAGACTTGGATAGAGAAATCTCTCTCACAGAGATCAATGACAAATTGCTGATGAGTCTCCCAAGCTCATGGGACTCAAGGATATGGGCAATAAGAGACACAAGAGGTCAAAGGGAAATTTCAACATATGCTCTCTTAGGAAAACTCAGATCCTATGAGCAATTGCTGAAAACTAGAGAAGAGAAGGAAAGAAGAGAAAACACTCCAATTTCCTCAAAAGGCAGGAACATTGCTCTAAAGGCAACAGAAGAAGGAACTCCTGTTACTGAAGAAGAACTATTCAGTTTCTTGGCCAGAAGATTTAAGAAATGGGTCAAGACAGATGGATCAAAAAGGAGGGAGTCAAAACCAAGGTATGACAAAACCCCCACTAAAGAAATTATTTTCTATTCTTGCAGGAAACCTGGACATATTGCCCCAGAATGTCCAGAGAATGCTGAAACAAAGAAAGATCAGAAAAAGAAAGACCTCAAGAAAAAGGGGAAGAAGAAAGAAAGAGGCTTTATTGCAGAAGCCTGGAGTGAATCAGACTCTGAGGACAGTTCATCCTCTAAGAGTGACAATGAAGAATCTAGGCAAGAAGACCTATGCTTGATGGCCTTTGAAGGCTCAAAGAATGATGATAAATCATGGAGTGAAACAGGATCAGAAGAAAGCATATCTTCTGATGATGAAAAAGAAAATAGCCTTATTCTCATAGAGGAATCTGAGGATAAGGATGAGGTAAGCATGTTTGATGAAATAGATTATCAAAGTGATAACTTTAGAAATGATTTTATGGGAATGTATCTAGATCAACTAAAAGCAACACAAGAAATTAAAGATCTAAAAGAACAAATCAATGTAGCTAAGAACCAGAGAAATAGAGAAGTTAAATGCTCTAAAGATTATGAATTAAGGGCTAACATCATAGAAAAGGAGGTAGAAAAGGCTAAAATAGAAAATCAGTTCCTTAAGGATAAGGTTTCCCAGGCAAAGGCTTTTGAAAAGTCAATAAAAATGAGAAGCCAAACTCTTAAAGAAATCACAGAAAAACAAACAATAAGACACAAAAATCTTGGGCTAGGGGCTGATCCATCAATCAGCCTAATTCCATCCAACAAGCCTGCTTGGATGAGCCCTATAAAATTCACTAAACCCATCAAAACAGCAAACCAAGAAAAAGAATCACAACATAAGAAAGAACACCTCTTCAAGGAAATAAAAGAATTTGATGAAACATCATATTATTCAGCTGATGACTCACAAACTTCATCTGAAGAGACAACTAAACCAAAAGAAACAACATACAAAGGAATAAAAACAGAAAAAGGTAAAATGAAAATTTATGAAGACACAGTTGCGTCGACTTCATATCGACGCATGAATGATAGTGCGTCGACTTCTACTCGACGTAACCTCTCAGATGCTTCGACCTCTACTCGACGCTTGAATAAAGATACGTCGACATCCATTTGACGCAACTTCCTCCATGCGTCGATACCAGATCAACGCAATCTGAGGAATGCGCCGAATAGAAATCGACGCAACTATCAACATACGTCGAATGGATATCAACGCATAAAAACTCAGAGCAACATGAATACCTATATTCCAAAAATCTTCCATCTTAAACCCCATTCAGGATCCATTCATCCTGATCATGATTTCTACCCTAATCAACATCTCTATTCTAACCAAAATTTCTACCCAAAAGTTGGTAACCAAAATCCCCATCCTAATCAAACCTTATATCCTAATCAACACTGGTATCCTAGTCAACACTTTTATCCCCCTCTAAACTCAAACTCTCACAAAAGCAAGATACTCAAGTGTTACATATGCAATAAAAATGGCCACCTTGCCAAAAAGTGTTGGTACAATCAATCAAATTGGTCTTAAAACCCAGTCCTAGGCTAACTTAGAAACCTTTAGGATTAGGAAGAGATAAGAAGAAATAAACACCTAGAACTTTTCTGGAAAATTAAAAGTCACGTCGACTTCCAATCGACGCACCGTCGATGACTTAGATCAATAAGCACAATCGACGCATGCGTCGACTGCTATCGACGCATACGTCGATAAGAAACCCTTGCATCCCAGAACAGACTAAATCGACGCTCACGTCGAATTCCACTCGACGTAACGTCGACTTCATAAAAACGAGCGGCAAGACTAAATTATTTTCGGTCCCATCCACTGAAGTACCGAATAAGCCTCGAATTGAGTCCTGTTTCGACGCTTGACCTGACTCAAATAGACTCTTCAGTTAGAAACCTTCACGACCTCTGCATCTTTCATCCTTCTTGCTCCTCTGTCCAGCCGCCTTTTCCTCTCTCTTTCACTGACCTAAAATGGCTCCCAAAACCAACTCAGGCTTCGACATTGACCTTGAGTCCTTCCAAGCAGCCGCAGAAAACTACAAGAGCATCATTGCTCTCTTTACTGAAGCAGGCCTGGACAAACTCATCTCCACTAGGTGCAAGCTCCTGGAATCAGAGCTCACAGAGCTAATAACTCATGTTCAGATATCTAAACAAGGAGAAATCCAGGGAACACTATATGAGACTCCAGTCTCAATCTCAGCAGAACATATTAGGGCCACCTTTGATCTACCATCAGGTATATCCTAATATCATCTTTGTTTAAATGAAATAAGGAAAGAAAAAGAGCCTCTAAAAAGAATGACTAAACAAGTCTTAATTATTTCCCTATTAGGTGATGAATCCATTGAACTCACACCTGATGAAATCAAGCATTTGCTCACCACCATGAATTTCTCAAAAGATAGGCCAATCCATCTGAAAAAGATAGACTTTTCTGATGAGTACAGATTGCTGGCAGATATAGTAGGGAAGATACTACTATGCAAGATATCAGCCCATGATGCAGTGCCCAAGCAGCAACTGAACATCATGGGGGCCCTTGTGCTGAAAAAGAAGGTGGACTGTGCCAGCTGTCTTCTCAAAATGATAGCTTCCAAATACTCTCACAAGGAAAATGCCTACATGAGAATCATGAGCCAAGTACTCTTCCACTCCTTCCCTGACCTATGTAGGTCAAAAGGAATCCCCATTCCTCCAGGGAAGAGGATGTCAATTGCTCTCTTTTCTAAGTGGACCAGGCAAATCCCTAAGCCTGGTTCCATCCCTGAAAGAACTCCTTCTCCTCCTCCTCCTCCTCCTCAAAGAGATAACCCTTCTCTACCACCATCATCCACTCAAATACTCTCTACTACCCTCACAACTCCTACTCTACCTACCTCTTCTCAAATACCTGCTCAAACAGCAATTTCTCCTTCTCTTCCTCCTCCAAATTTCCCATCTTCTCTACCTCCATTATCACCCATACCTCATGAATCAACTCACTTCTCTCCTCCTCTATCACCTCTTCCTCCACCATCACCTCCTCACCTTTCACACCATGAATCATCTGCATCCACTGAGGCTCTCATCACTCAGTGCATCAAATCAGCAGCTGAAAAATTCCAAGTGATGCTGGATGAGCATTGCTCCCAAATTCATTCCTCCATCCTTCACATGCACACCCAAATAGATGGGGTCAGTGCCTCTGTGCAAGGCCTAAAGATCTCTCTCTCTTCCTCTAGAGTGACAAGGTCTTTCTTAACCTCCCTGGCCAAGAAGGTCAAGAAGGGGGAGAATCTAGATGAAGAGCAGCCCTCCAATCCTAAATCTCTCTCTCTCACAAGTCCCCTCCTTCTTCAAAATCTGACAGTCTTGCACTGCTCAAGACAATTGGAAATGAGAAAGTACCTGAGCTACATATTGAAGAACAAACAATAGAGGTAGTCCATATAGCAAGAGAGGCTGCAAATCAAGTAGTACTATTACAAGGGGAGGCCAGCAGGGCAGAAAATGAAGCTGAAAAGGAAGATGTGGCATATGGTGAGAAAGACAAAGAAACTGAAACTCAGGGGGAGCTGGATACTGCTATGAATGAAGCTGAAAATGAAAAAGGACAGCCAGATGCTGTGTTGGCTGAAGCTGAAGCTCAGGTGGAGCCAAATCCTGTCTTAACTAATGCTGAAATAGAAACAGAAGGCTCTGAAGTTCCATTCCAGGGGGAGCACACCACTGGCATGTAATACTTGTTCTGCACGGCTGCGACATCGGCGTGGGTCCTGCGTGACAGTGTCGTGAAAAAGAACATTACACGCCCATGTAACTTTACTCACGGGCGTGTACTTGGGCGGATTCATCAATGCGGCGTGGACTTGAGTGCGGCGCTGCAGCAAAAAGAGATCACGCTTGAAAAGTCACGGGCGTGACCTTATTGGTCACGGGCGTGACTGGGGTCAACTCCATCAATGTGGCATGGGCTTGAATTCGGCGCGGCAGGGAGCAGGGATCACGCGGGAAGTCACGGGCATGACTCTTTGGTCACGGGCATGACTTGGGTCAACTCCACGATAGCATCTCCACGTCTCGACGGCAGTCCGCTGGGAAGATTCTATGTTTACACGCCCTTGGTCACGGGCGTGACTTTGGGTCACGGGCGTGACCTGGGGCGTGACTTGCGGTGCGGCAGTGGATTCGTCGAACTCAGCTCGGTTTTTGTCAAACGTAGATCTTTAGGTTACACGCCCTTGGTCACGGGCGTGACTGAGGGCATGTACTATGGAATTTATCCAAAAACACCAGGAAATCTGCAAAACAAAATTAAAACTACATTTAGAATAAAAATTATAAAAGAAGTGATTTTAAACTAAAATATAAATAATATTTGCAATTTTAAATTAAAACTAAACTAAATAGTATAATTAAAATATGCATAAATATTACTCATCAAATACCCCCATACTTAAGCTTTTGTTATTCCAGAGCAAAAGTATGAGAAATATTTATAAGACATTTAATAAAAAATTTAAATAAGTCTAAAAATTTATTGAATCACAAGTAAGCTAAAAAGAAATTTTAAGGATTGAAGAATTTAGTCCTAAATTATGAAATTAGAATAATAAGAGAAAAATTTTTAGCCAAGAGTTCTCAAAAATATTAACTAGTTAACAAAATTGAGTAATAAGTAAACAAAATTAGATTTAAAATTTATAAAAACCATAACTTTGAAAAAGTTAAAGGAAAAAGTAACTTACTAAGTATTGCTCTCTCCAAAACATAATTTAAATCTAGATCAAAGATATTGGGTTAGGGGGGTTCATAAAATTTGGCATAAGAAGAGATCTTTGAATAAAGGTGATGGACTTTATCCTTTTCACCAAAATGGTTTTTTTTCTAATTTGTAAAATGATAAAGATCTCTTCTAATAAAAACCCAAAATGTATATGTTTAGGAGTAATGAATTTTATCCTCTTACTCCATGCCATATAATCTTTTAAAATTTATTTTGGGTGCATATGTTTAGGGAATAATGAATTTTATCCTCTTATTCCCATGACATGTGATCTTTTAAAAATACCTTTTTTTATGCCATCAAAGGGGTAGGGTAGAGAAAAGATTTCTAGCATATAAATTAAATTGTTTTGAGAGCAAATTTTAGTAATTTAAACTTTCCTAAGATTTTAAAAGCTTGAGTTAGAAAAAATTAAAATCTAAAGGTGTTTAAGCAAGATTACTAAAAAATTGTAACTATTTAAAATAAAAGAGAAGAAGTGCTAAATAAATATCTCTAATCAAATTAAAATCATAAAATATTTCTTAACACTAAATCACTTAAACAAAAATTAGATTTAGCAAACCATGATAGAATAAATGATTAGCAAAAATATATATATAAATGCTTATAAATAAACTCTAAATGATATTGGAAATAACAAAAACCAAAGTAAGGGATTATTATATTTTTGGATTTTTCTAAGTTATTTCAATTTTTTTGGAAATTTTTTATATTATATTTTTTGGGATTTTTGATATTATCTTTTTTTTTTTTTGATATTATCTAAATAATAAAAATGATAAACATAAACTAAAAAAACTAAATTTTTTTTGTTAATTCTTAGACTTCCCGAGGTCTACTCGGTGAAGGGTTCGCAAGGTGCTAGGAGTGTGATAGGATGATAGCCCAAACGTCCCTTTCGAAGATTTAAATTTTCGATTATCTAATTTTTTTATAATATTTTTGGGTTTTCGAATTTTTTTTGTTTGAAAAAGCTCATTTTCTTTTGAAAAAGACAATAAAAAAGGAAATAAACTATGTACAAAATGAAAATAAAATATGTACACAGTAAATATTTTTGGAATTTTGGGATTTTAAAATTTTTTTTGTAAATTTTCTACGATTTTATAATTTAAGAGAAAGGGAAAAATACGCCCCCATACTTAAAATTTAACATTGTCCCCAATATTGAAAGTTATGTATGGAGAACAATAAATTAAAATACAAGCACAAGATTAATGAAAGAAAAATAATAGGGAGAGGAGAAAGAAGGACGTCCCTGATTTGGAGACGGACGATCACCACGATTACCTGCAACATTACTTTTAAAACAATAAAATAAAACACAAAATAAAAAGAAATGAAACATAAAAGTTACTTATTATTATTATTTTTTATTAGTTTTATAATATTTTTGTGTTTTCAAAAAAAAAATTTTCAAAAGGATTTTTTTTTTAAATTATAAAAAAAAGGAAGAAAAAGAAAGAAATTTGTTTTCTTTTAGCTAAACAAACAAGAATAAGAAAAAGGATAAAAGTAATAGCGCTCTCTTTTTTCAAAATATCGACAAAAATAATCCCCGGCAACGGCGCCAAAAACTTGATGATAAAAATTTAAATTTTGCAAAATCCTTTCTGCGATGCGATAAGAATTCGACGGGCATTCGAGGCGTCTCGCGAGTAATCCTACTTCGAGGAACTAACCATTATCCTACCTATCGAGATGATAAAAGTAATAGTCTTTCCTTTTTTCGGAATATCGACGTTTATGCCGCGGCGGCGGCGCCGAATTCTCTAAATATATAAAAAGAAAAGGAGAAAATTTTTGCAAGTGTTTGTTAATATAATTCAAACTACTAGTCGAAAAGGCAAGTGTACCTTATCGTGTATAGCATAGGATATTTTAAAGAAAATATCAAGGTCGTATTTAAACTCGGGGCTGTCGAGTACTTCTACTTCGAGAAAGCTAACTATTATTTTATCAGAAATAAAATTTGATAAGGGAAGCGTAATTAAAACTAACTAAAAAGAGAATAACAAAAATAAAATAAAGAAGACAAGACTAAATTAAGAGGAAGAAAGAGAATTTGCAAAAATTAAAGGAAGCTAAAATTTTCATTACATAAAAAGAGAGATACATGGAATTAAACTAAGTTACATTGCATTGAAATAAAACTAGGCTAACTTGCATGAAAGGAAATGACAAGAAATTAAACAAAGAAAATTGCATTAATTAAAAACTAAGCATAAACATGGAAATAAGAAAAATCTGTACAAGAAGAGCCCAAATGGGCAGGGGGAAGGGGGTTGAATGTTGGAGTGGAGCCTATGAATTTATAGGAAAAATTTCCAGGTTACACGCCCTCGGTCACGGGCGTGACCTAGGGCATGTAATACTTGTTCTGCATGGCTGCGACATCGGTGTGGGTTCTGCGTGATAGTGTCGCGAAAAAGGACATTACACGCCCGTGTAACTTTGGTCACGGGCGTGTACTTGGGCGGCTTCATCAATGCGGTATGGGATTGAGTGCGGCGCTGCAGCAAAAACAGATCACGCGTGAAAAGTCACGGGCGTGACCTTATTGGTCACGGGCGTGACTGGGGTCAACTCCATCAATGCGGCATGGGCTTGAATTCGGCGCGGCAGGGAGCAGGGATCACGCGGGAAGTCACGGGCGTGACTCTTTGGTCACGAGCGTGACTTGGGTCAACTCCTCGACAGCATCTCCACATCTCGACGGCAGTCCGCTGGGAAGATTCTATATTTACACGCCCTTGGTCACGGGCGTGACCTGGGGCATGACTTGCGGTGCGGCGGTGGATTCGTCAAACTCAGCTCGGTTTTCGTCAAACGCAGATTTTTAGGTTACACGCCCTTGGTCACGGGCGTGACTGAGGGCGTGTACTATGGAATTTGTCCAAAAACACCAGAAAATCTGCAAAACAAAATTAAAACTACATTTAGAATAGAAATTATAAAAGAAGTGATTTTAAACTAAAATATAAATAATATTTGCAATTTTAAATTAAAACTAAACTAAATACTATAATTAAAATACGCATAAATATTACTCATCACAGCTTCACTTTTTGCTTTCTTGGCACTGGCTTCCTGCTCCTTTTTAGCTTGTCTGGTGAAGTATTCAAATGGCTTAGGATGATACTTAAGAGGCTCAGGCGCATCAGGTGGGATTCTACTTGCTTGCTTGTCTCTTCTGTGACCTCTTCTTGACTCTTCTTGATCATCATATTTAGCCCATTTTTGTGGACTGTATACATTGTATCTTTCACCTTTATTAACTTTCACTTGCTCCCATGCTTTTATAATGATGGATCTGGATTTGGGACTCCATCTTTCATAGTCATCCTTTTTCTCCATTTCCTCCCTGTACTTTCTCTTCCTCATTTTTACTTCATCTTCCTCCAGTATTTCCTTCTCTTTACCCTGATCATCAGTAGCATCAGCATTGTCAACATGTTGATCAGGATGGTCAACATGTGAGTCTTCAGCAGGGTATTCTTCAGCAGGCTCATCAAAGTATTGAGGAGGAAGATTCATTGCTTCCCTGTTGGTATTGGTGGTCCAGATGGCATGCTCACCACTGGCCTTTATCATTGATCTCTCCCCCTTTATGACTTCTCTTGACATCTCCCTTTGGAGGTTCTCCTGAAGTACCAGTATCTTTTCTTTCAGCATATAAATCCCTTTCTCCAAATGGTTCTTTGTCTCCAGCAGATGACTGTCTAGCTCTTTGCTTTGATGATCATGTTTATCCTGGATATTTGTCTTGTGTTCAACCATCCACCTGTTGGTTGCTATGTAAGCCTTCTCTATATTGTTGCTGAGCATTATCTGATTATCCATTGCATCGGGCAGACCCAGATGAGTGAGTGTTATCTCTTTGGCAGTTTGTTCTTGCAGATTCTTCACATCACTTCTTAGGCTTGCAGTTTCAGCAGATAGTTCCCTTCTTAGGTAATTGATAACTGAGTTAACATTATTTTCAATCTTCATTCTTTGTTCTTCCAGGAGCATTCTTATTTGAGTCAATTGTGAGGACTCCACTATCCTATTCTCTGGATGTGAACTGGCTTGTCCTGGTTCCTCTTCTTTATTCCCATCAACCATTGGAGATGGAGATTTTCTGATGGGTGACTGGTTTGACTCATTTTCATTTTCAGGACTTGGCAGATCTGTGCTAGTCTCATCAGCAGGATTCTCTTGGTTTTCTTCTTGGGGATCTTTACTTGGGTCATCTTGGTCTACTGATCCAGAATGGACAGCATCCTCAGCCCTAATGATCTTATTGATCACTCCTTCCCCTTGAGCAGGGATCTCACCATTCTTCTCCCCCTTAGTCTCAGCATCCTCTTGCTCTATTCCTGATATTACCATTGTCCTGGATCCCAGACTTAGGGCAGAGGTCTGGAGGGAGACATTCCTTTTCTCTATAGGCACTTCAAAGTCAGACGAGTCAGAGCTGTTTCCTGATTCACTTTCTTTAGATGAGCTTTCTCCATTCCTCTTCACATCCTCTGCAGTCTTCAGCTTCTTGGGAGACTTAGTTAGAACTTTCTCCCACCTTTCCAGTATCATGATATCCATCCTTCTCATGTGATTGATTTTTACACCATACTTCTTGTCAAAGCTTTCAGGGTAAGATATCAGTAGAAATAGAGATAGTATTCTTCCCAGATTTGGAACTTGAAGGCTTTCTTGTATTCTCTTGAAGAAGATCTGACCCCAGTTGGTCTTCTTACTAAGGATTATCCTCGTCATAATCTCGAACATGGGCTTGGATATCCTATCATGCGACCCTACTTTACAGAGGAGGGCTTTTCCTACAATATCAGCCATGGGTTTCCCTTGTTGATTAAAATTCTTTCTTTCTAGAGACCCATAGGTCTTGCTGGAGTGTCCGCACCATTCCAGAGCACTGTTAAGGTCTTCCTGGGTGACCTTCTCATTTTCCTCCCCCTTGGCGAAGGTCGGCAACTGAAGAACCCTGGCCAACCTCTTAGGATTCACCTTAACTTTCATCCCGTTGATCGAGCTTTTCATGGATGTTCCTTTTGAGCCACATTTGGCATTTGAGAAGAACTCCAGCACTTAGCTCTTTAATATCATTGCTGGCTGAGAGGGCGAACTCCAGACCGACGGCGTCGAATAGCTTAATAGTGTCTTGAATCTCTTCTGACCCTTCTGAGAAACCATTCCTCACCACTTCACTTCCTTCATAGAGAAATCCTTCCTTCTTGGGTGCCATCTTTTACTTGATTGGAATGGATTTTAGCATTGTCGACTCGTTCACTCTTCGAAGACGCAGAGAACGCGACGGCTTTTTAGGGCAAATATAGAATGTGGTTTAACTTTAAGACATTTGACCCTATTTATAGTTTCGGAGTTGGAAGACGAAGTGCCATTTGTTAAATGTCTAATTAACCCAAATTAAGTTGTTACGATTGATTAAGCTCAGGTCTATTTAAGAGTTAGATTGATTATTAGGTATCGTCGTGACGCAATCTCGATGTCTAGGAATCATTTCGACGATACCAATCATCATTTCGACGATATTGTTTTGTATTTGATGAGTGTGGTTTATATAGTGATTTCAGGGCTCATCTGGGTTGTTTATCTTTCCTTTGCACTTCATTTACTGCTCATTTATGCTTATATTGATAGCATTTCATATTCTCAACTATAGTGCATTCCCTACCCTCTTCGTGGCATGATTTCATTATATATTACTTTATGCCTGTTCTGTGGATCCTGTGGTGTGCACGAATCATTGGTCTAGTAAGTTTTTCATGCAGGCACAAGGATCACGTGAACGCTCAGAATGGATTGGGGCAAATTTTGGCCTAAAAAGCCACTGATCGTGCGTTTTCCTTCGCGCACGACCAGTGGTCGTGCGTTAATTCCCCTTACCAAACAGAGAAGTTCGCACGATCATAGGACTTCTTCGCGCACGACCACTGTTCGTGCGCCACTGACCGTGCATTATTTTCCTATCTTCCCCTCTGCTACAGGTTGACCGCGCACGATCACAAGCATTCCTTCGCGCACGACCACTGATCGTGCGCAGTGTTTACTCTGCTCCGTATTTAAAGACCGGCTCCGCGATTCTAGGGCATTGAGCACAGTTTTGGGCGTGAGTTCTTCCGCAAGCTTCCGTCGTTTTCCCTCTCCAAGCTCCATCCATCCATCTCCTTCCTTGGGAAAGCTTCGTCCATCGATCCTAAGCTCCATCAAGGGTCCGGGAAGCATTCCCCGCCATCTACAGCAAGTATTTCAAGGTGTGGCATCTCCATTGGGCTAAGTGGAAGAGACCCAGCTCTGAGAAGAAGACGGATGATGTTTGGAGGTAGTGACAGCCTCTGAACCCCGGAAGCAACCAAGGACTGAGCTCGGAGGAGGAGTGACAACCCCCCATTCCGGCCAAGATCTACGGCAAGACTTCTCATCTCCTGGTTTCTTCTACCCTCTCTCTTTTTGGAAATGTATTCTTAACTGTTGTAATGAACTGGATTAATCTCTATTTGTCAATGAATGGAAGCTTACTCTTGTTTTATTCTTCACTTGATGCTTTGCTGTAATGCGCTACGCCCCCACTCTACTTCCATACACACGTTCTAGCTAGCCATCTAGCAATTGCTAGTGGTGATGTTGGCGAAGAGGTGAATACGGCCCTCACAAAACCCCGCACTGTGGCCATTTCACCCACATACCGAAGCACAGCATCGCGGCCGCTGCACTCACCCCCACTTTGCGAAGCGGTGCTTTCGACCCATATTTCTCTTATTTCTGCAATAGCTTAGGACACCAATCACAACGCCCTTGTTTTTACTTTCTTTTACTCGTCGTAACAATCACCTCACTCTATTTTCTTGTCTCCACAACTTGCATTCCCTGAGAGATCGATATTTGGGGAGTTGCCTCCCAACTATTACTTGCACGCGACCGGTGCACTTGCCGTGACGCATCAAGTTTTTGGCGTCGTTGCCGGGGAGTGCAGGCGTGATGAGATTTTGGTTGTGAATCGATTATTTTTTATTGAGTCTTTTATTCTTTTTAATTTATTCTTTATCATGCTATTTTCTTCTTCTGTATCATGTGGGCACATTTGAATATCCGATGTCGTTGGTGTGGGGACACATCTCGCGCTAGTGATAGGTGTCCCAAAGAGTATGGTGTTGTTCAGAAACCGTACGGAGCCTATAAATCTTTTGGCTACTCTACTGCGCCTCCGTTGTCGCACTTTTACGCGGCTACCGCACCTTTGGTGTCGGCGAAGCCGGTAAAGCAGTGTTTATTTTGCAAAAGTAGAGAGCATGCCTTGAAGGACTGTGCTGATTATCTTCGCCATTTGGCGGATGACGATGAGCCGGATATCCAGATCGTCCCATCTTCGAATTCTGCGAGCACAGCTCCTTCCTCTGATTACGTGTCACTTCCACCTTCACTTCTTGAAGGCTCTGGAATCGACACGTGCATCAGTGTCCCTCATGACTCTGTTTCTGATGCGACCCCCCATACCTCTTCGGTTCATGTACCACTTTGCGTGGATTTATGCCCTTGTTTGGAGAGTGAGGCCGAACTCTTAAGAAGCACGTCTTCTCCCACTACACACGAAACTACATCTATTTCTGATGTTATCATTGAGGTCAATTTGCAGGATGTTGCAGACCTGCGCAGTGTCGTGCCCACTCTCATGGAGGAGGACAGCCTCGATTGTGCTGAAGCAACCTTTTCGGTCCAGTGCGAGGAAGTCCAAGTTATAGAGGAGGCCATTGCGTGTGCTGTTGATTCTAGGGAAATCTTCGATGATATCATTAGTTTGTCATTATCGCACCTTATAGGGGATGAAGCCGGGATTATCCCCTCAGATGAGATTTCTTTTAGTTTTTCTTCCAATTTATTTCCTGACCCCCTTTCTTTATGTACAAGGATGCAGGATGCCCCTCCTCCGGTTGATCAGACCTTATGCATAGAGGAGCCGAAAGCCTGGCGGGATGAGGAAGGTACAGTGAAGGAACATCTTGTTTCCTCATCATCGTTGGTGCTTCCCCTTGAGGATTGTTTACAAGGGGGCAAGCGGTTTTTCTTTGAAGACATAATACTGGAGGAGAAGAAGAGAGCAAAAAAGGAGGAGATTTGGGGTTGGAGGCTGAGCATCCTACTTAATTTCCACCCCTACTACTGAGGCCCCGGACCTTTTTCTTTCATCAGTTGTTACTACTTCAAATTAGCTTATAGCTAATTTATTTTGAGCTTGTAATAATAATTAGGATTTATTGATTTTTGCTTATTCCTAGACTTTATAAACTGCTTTATACAGGTATTTGGTCCACCTTATGGACATAAAACAAAAGGGCTCTTGGGAGACAACCTAATGGAACTTCCTAGTTCCACTTGCTTAGTTTATTATTCCAGATGTTCTTGTGTTTTGTTTTTGCTAACCTTTCAGGAGCTCGGTTGATTGTTGCGGAAGAGATTCTTAACGCCAATTCTTCTGGTATGCTCACTTCTGAGCATGGGGTACACTCTCCCTTTTCTCCTTAGTTTAATGTTTAAAGAATCATATTTTAGATTATGCTTTCATGTAAGTCTGGGGGAGAGTGAGAACCATGCATGTGCACGCACGCACGCATTTCGGTAGTGTTATTATTTTAGCTTTCGGTTTATTTCAGTTTATCAATTTTTATGTGGCACGCACACACTGCACCCACTATGCACGCACTTACTTGTGAGTGCTACCATGCCAAATTTCCTTTTGGAATGGAGCCGGGAAGTCAATTGTGTTAGCTAGGAATTGTGGTTTGGAGTACGATGTTGACTCCAGTAGTGTTCTAATCGAATACTCATGTTTTGCATAGAATTTTGTGTAGAAGTTATTTCTATTTTCATGCGTTGTATCTTTATTCTTATCTAATCTAGTAATTAGAGTTTTATTTTACTCAAAGCATGAACCTGTACCGATCTACCGGTAGTGTAGGTGAGTTAGTATCGAACGCTAGATTCGTATTTCTCGAGTCGGGAGAAAGAGTTATCTTTCTCGATGGCTAAGAACTCGCCCCTAGCGACTCTCGAAACATAGGCACCGGGTAGTCCTAACGCATTAGCATGATGTAGGCCATTCTTTGGACCATTTGAGCTTTAAGCCAAAACCAGAAATTCACCCTTGCTAACCAATTTTGAGCCTATCCCACCTTTTCGATTTAGCTCCACCGCTCTCGCTTAAGACAAGATTACCAAACCTGTATGCGCACGTGTTTCGAGCTTTATAGTATAACTGATTATTGTGTTGTTCTGTTATTTATGGATACACATTTGGATTGCTTAAGTTAAAAAAAAAGTATTAGTGAGCTGAAAATTGAAAAGATTAGAGCTTCAAAAGAAAAAAAAAATCTGAGCTTTATATTCTAATTCAGAAATTCTGAATTGTTTGATAGGAATTCCTTTATATTGGGTGTTAGCGATGGACACATAAGCTTTATTTGTTGTCGGGGTTTAGAAATTGTATTCCTCAAATGTGTTAGGTGCGTTAGCCTCCGAGTTTATCATTGTATATCCTACCGCAACCTATTCCACATATTTACCTGAAAGTCCTATTGACTTTTGTGTAGTTTTACCTAATGCTGTGGAGAGAGTGCGAAAGTGCGAGCTTATGGCTCCCGACACCGATGGATTTCGGTGGAGTTAGTTCCGTATCCCGTATTTTTCGAAATACTCGTCTGAGCGCGTCCCTACATTCTCCCTACACGTGACTGGCAGATCACACTTGGTTCAGCTTTTGAGTAAACTAATCTCTTATTTACTATTTTAGATATTTGTAAATTACTTTGCATAATAGAAATTTCTTCTACGAGAGTTTTATGCACGTGATTATTTGATTTTGCATATTACTCCTAGCCACAATCACCTTCCTAACCCTTGTTTTTCCCGTCCGCCGAGAGTAGTTTGCTCGGGACGCGCAAACAGGTAAGTCTGGGGGTGTGATGCGTCTGGTTTATATAGTGATTTCCAGGCTCATCTGGGTTGTTTATCTTTCCTTTGCACTTCATTTACTGCTCATCTATGCTTATATTGATTGCATTTCATATTCTCAACTATAGTGCATTCCCTACCCTCTTCGTGGCGTGATTTCGTTATATATTACTTTATGCATGTTCTATGGATCCTTTGGTGTGCACGGATCATTGGTCTAGTATGTTTTTCATGCAGGCACAAGGATCGCGTGAACGCTCGAAATGGATTGGGGCGAATTTTGGCCTAAAAAGCCACTGATCGTGTGTTTTCCTTCGCGCACGATCAGGCGCACGACCATTGGTCGTGCGTTAATTCCCCTTACCAAACAGAGAAGTTCGCACGATCGTAGAACTTCTTCGCGCATGACTACTGGTCGTGCGCCACTGACCGTGCGTTATTTTCCTATCTTCCCCTCAGGTACAGGTTGACCGCGCACAATCACAAGCATTCCTTCGCGCACGACCACTGGTCGTGCACCACTGATCATGCGCAGTGTTTACTCTGCTCCGTATTTAAAGACCAGCTCCGCGATTCTAGGGCATTGAGCACAGTTTTGGGCGCGAGTTCTTCAGCAAGCTTTCGTCGTTTCCCTCTCCAAGCTCCATCCATCCATCTCCTTCCTTGGGAAAGCTTCATCCATTGATCCTAAGCTCCATCAAGGGTCCCGGAAGCATTCCCCGCCATCTATAGCAAGTATTTCAAGGTGTGGCGTCTCCATTGGGCTAAGTGGAAGAGACCCAGCTTTGAGAAGAAGACGGATGATGTTTGGAGGTAGTGACAGCCTCTGAACCCCGGAAGCAACCAAGGACTGAGCTCGGAGGAGGAGTGACAACCCCCCATTCCATCCAAGATCTACGGCGAGACTTCTCATCTCGTGGTTTCCTCTACCCTCTCTCTTTTTGGAAATGTATTCTTAACTGTTGTAATGAACTGGATTAATCTCTATTTGTCTATGAATGGAAGCTTACTCTTATTTTATTCTTCACTTGATGCTTTGTTGTAATGCGCTCTCCCCCACTCCACTTCCATACACACGTTCTAGCTATCCATCTAGCAATTGCTAGTGGTGATGTTGGCGAAGAGGTGAATACGACCCTCACAAAACCCCGCACTGTGGCCATTTCACCCACATACCGAAGCACGGCATCGCGACCGCTGCACTCACCCCCACTTTGCGAAGCGGTGCTTTCAACCCGCATTTCTCTTATTTCTGCAATAGCTTAGGACACCAATCACAACGCCCTTGTTTTTACTTTCTTTTACTCGTCGTAACAATCACCTCACTCTATTTTCTTGTCACCGCAACTTGCATTCCTTGAGAGATCGATATCTGGGGAGTTGCCTCCCAACTATTACTTGCACGCGACCGGTGCACTTGCTGTGACGCATCATTATTCAGAATGATATTGTTCATTCTTGTGTATGATTAGTGTTATGTTTTAGCAACCACATGTATCTGTACTCCTTGAGTGGGCCCTTGTGCTTACTCAAGTCAACATTGCTTTCATATAGTAACATGTGAGTGCTTATGAATTGATCAATAACATTGATACCTTCACTTTAGCCTTTGCATTTCTTTGAGCTAGTAGCTCCCCCTTGATGTGATGTCTCTATACTTTACTCCTTTTAGCTCCCCCTTGACCAGAGCATCCTGGCTTGAGGTGAGATTCTTCTTAGTCCAGAGTTATGCCTGGATCACTTATTGTCCATTAGCCTTATGTGCTTTTCATTGGCTACATGGACTACCCTACATGACAGATTTAGTTTCCCTTAGGAACCCAATATGATTTGGGTCCTAGGTTCTTGTTAGCATAGCAAGGAATTCTTCTAGTCACTCCAGCCTTTCTAGGAGGGCTCTCCTTTGCACTAGACACACAGGGGTTGTGCCAACAGTCAATGGAAAAGTGTCCCACTTTACCACAACACCAACATTCATGGATGTTGTACCTTCTTTTCTGAACAAGTTTTGAGGCGGAGGAACTATCACAATGTTTATGTTCAGTAGAGAAGGCTACAACATTCTTCCTAATTTTCCTAGCTAAGGGCTGACTGGCTGTCCTAGTATAATTATCTCTTCTTGACTTCATATGTTTGTCAGCAACAGATGTCAGCTTGGTAGTTGACATAGTGTTGATAGCATCAGAAATGATCAAGTGAGAGTTGATTATACTGGGGCTACCAGCCTGCTTCTTTGCTGGAAGAGATTGGGAAGGTGTTGCTTCCTTACCCTTGAATGTGGGGGCTGAAGCACCAAACACAAATGGTCCATGATGGGCCATTTGGATTTCTCTTGGGGAGCCTTCAATGCACTCATCCCCATGCCCTTTCTCCTCCCATAGTTAGGAGCATTTCCTAAACTATTGGAGCTTCCATTCATCCAGTGACCATGGACACTGTCCTGATCATACCTGTTAGAGGGAAGCACTACCTTCTGAAAGGTGGTATGAGGCTCAACTTTAGTTTTTCCCTTTCCTCCATTCCTAGCATCTACTTCCCTTTCATTGAAGCCCAATCCTCTCCTATTTCTGTAGGAGAAGAAGGTGTCGATGATGGGCAGTATGAATTTGGGCTTAGAGAATTGAGCCACTAAACTTCTCTCCTTGAGAAGATCTTTCTCAAGTTTCTTAATGAGTTCTTCCCTTTGGTTTCTCTCATCAGAAAGCTTGTCGATGAGCTTCTTGATCTTAATGGAATTGGAGTACACATTGTGGAACATACCCATCTTCTCATCTAACTCAACCTTAATAGGTCTGAGTATTTCTATCTCCTTAGCTTGCTTCCTAACAAGCTTCTTGCTCTTTTTCAGAGCAGCCAAGAGATCACCAAACTGTCTTATTAGATCAGTATGGTTCTTATTATTGCATGATGAGCAGTCTTCTGCATCACTTTTAGAAGATGAGTAATTATCTGATGCATTCTTGGTCTTCTCACATAAGGCAAGCGAGGAAGAAGTGTGGGAAGTGTAAACCTGAGCATGATGTGGATAATCATGATCTCCTTCTTCTGATAGGGCCATCAACCCATATACCTCCTCATCCTCAGAGTCACCATCTGTGAAAGTCAAGGGTGCTCTTATTCTTTCTCTGGCTATAGAGCATTCTTCATCATCCGATTCACTGTCTGAAGTAGTCAGGGGTGCTCTTATTCTTTCTCTGGCAACAGAGCATTCTTCCTCATCCAATTCACTGTCTGAAGAAGTCAGGGGTGCTCATATCCCTATCCTCCTTTCTTCTTTAATATAAGAAGAGCTCCAACTGCTTTCACTTAGAGATCTGAACTTCCTGATGTCAAATCTTCTGACTTTCTCCATGGAGCTTTTATATTCCTGAGCTGATGATTTGACACACCCAATAGCAGATCTGCTCAAGTTGTTAAGCTTTCTTTGAGCAACCTCCCTCTAATACCAGTTGTTAGTTATGGGGTGTCGACTTATCACCTAGAGGGGGGGGGGGGTGAATAGGTTTTTCAAATTGTTTTGTCCCCTTTAGGTGTTCTTGTCTTCTAGATAATAGATTAAGAGTTTGGGAGAGCACAACACAGAAAACACACAAGGACTTATAGAGGTTCCTTAAGACAGGGTGTCTTGAGTAATCCTCTCTCCCTCTTCGCCTACCTAGCAGTGTGCTAGGCTCGGCAGACTTCGTCAATGTCTCCGTCCCGCAAGCCTTACAACTCAGACCCGCAAGTCCCTGCATCCTAGGCCCGCAAGCCCCTTCACTGCACCCAAGCCCGCAAACTCTACACTCAGGCCCTCAAGCCCTACACAGCACTGACCCGCAAGTCTTGCCTGCAGCCTAGGCCTGCAAGCCCCTTCACTGCACCTGAGCCTGCAAGCTCGACACTCAGGCCCTCAAGCCCTACACAGCACAGGCCCGCAAGTCTTGTCTGCTGCCTAGGACCGCAAGCCCTTCACTGCGCCTGAGCCCGCAAGCTCGACACTTAGGCCCTCAAGCCCTACACAGCACAGACCCGCAAGTCTTGCCTATAGCCTAGTCCCGCAAGCCCCTTCACTGCACCTGAGCCTGCAAGCTCGACACTCAAGCCCTCAAGCCCTACACAGCACAGACCCGCAATTCTTGCCTGCAGCCTAGATCTGCAAGCCCCTTCACTGCACCCGAGCCTGCAAGCCTGACACGTTTGGACCCGCAAGTCCCTCTGCCCTAGCCCTCAATCCTCACAGATTTGGCTGGCAAGCCTTACAAAGAAAGATTTACAATAAGTTCTTCTGCATGGTGGAGATCGGCTTCTTTTCTTGAAGAAGATGCTTCTGATTTTGAATCTGAATGGCATAAATCTTCTTCAAGTTTTCTTGTTTTGCCTGAAGTTGACTGGCTTCCTTTCTTGAATTATTATTAGCACTCGATGAGACTTGACTGCTACTTGAAGAACACAGGAAGATCGTTTTGTTTTTCCCTTCTTTCTTTCTTCTTCACCGCAGCTTGTACTGTTGTATTCAAAATGCTCAGCGGGATTCTTTTTCGTTCCTCAGTTCGAGAGAATTTGTTTAGGGCACCCACTGTTTTCTTTTATAGGATTAAGATGCCGCTTAACGGTCTCCTATGATGTCTTTTTCTGACAGTTGCCCATGCCTTAAGAGCACACGCTGATTGGACAATCAGGCGGCAACATTAATTACGGACAGCGCTCCTGGCAATATTTGAATCTATCTCGACGATATTTCCATTGTTACGACAACAAGAACAATATCTCGACGACACTGGACATCCCTTCTGCACTCGTGCTTAAGACGACATAAAGTCATCTAACTGATGTCAGCATAATCTTCTTGATTGCTTGATATCTTTGTGATCACCTTATCTTCTCGACAACATGGTCGATATCATGTCGACAGATTGTTCTTCGGCAACTGCCCGTCTTCACAGCTGCTTCCTCAATGTTCTCGACGTCACGTCTTCTTTTCGACAATATAGTCGACACCTGACTTGTACTTGCCTCAGTCTTGTTCCTTCTTCTCGGCATTCTGATATCGCTGAGGGGTGTTGTAGTGTTGATGTTACAACGATATCATCATTTTGCTTTGCTATGCATATTGTTGACGATATGCCTACTGTTGTCGATGATACGCTTGATCCTTTTCGACAACATCAGACATAATCATTCTTCTTTGCTTTGCTCATTATTTCAACGATGTGCCTATACTTGTCGACGATATGTCCAGTCTTTTTCGATGATATTGTACTTAGGCAATTATTGAAGTACATGATATATCATCTGATCTCTGCAAGCATGAACTAGATATAATATTAAATACACCTTATACTTATCATTGAGCTGAGCACTTCTTCAAATCAGGAACACTGTTGGGCACTGTTCCCAATACAATGTTCGCCTCAGCGATTAGTCTACTTTCTTCTTACGCGTTATCGGCCAATTCACCGCGATTCAATTTTTGAGTAGTAATAATATATTGATACGCTTTTATAAAATATAAACTATTGTGCATAATTAGAAATTTCTTCTACTATATTTCTACGCACGCAAGCATGCAACTTCGCATGGTACTCTGCATTTGCAATTGCTAAGCCAGCTAGTCCTTTTCTTCGTCCTCATAAGGGATGATTTGCTCTGGACGAGCGATTTGTTAAGTGTGGGGGTGTGATGAGTCCGGTATTTACACTGTTTAATGGACTCGTCTAGGCTAGTTTTGACTTGCGTGCACTTCATATTCAAGCTATGATCGCTTGTATTTCACTTGTATTCACTTTCACGCTTCGTGCACTATTTAGGCCCATTTTGGTGTGCATTTGCACTCCATGTCGTAGGGGGTAAGCACTTGGTGCTCCCCAACCCTTTTTTTGTATTTGGATTGAGATGGAGGGGTATTCCCAGTTGTGTGATTCCTGTTCTGATTGTTGTGCAGGTGGACAGTTCATCCAATTTTACACAGATTTTTATGTCTGCATGAATCACACGGTCATACACTTCCATGACGCACGATCGCTTCGACCGTGCGCTCTAATCTATGGCTCAAATAGATGTTTTGTCCCCGCTTGTGCGATTTGTTCACGCATGGGTAGTTTGCCTGTGCCTGAGTAAAATCGCACGGGCTCCTCTGGTGAGGTGAAACTATGGATTTCGGAAATTGCCCGTGCATTTTTATGCACGGTCGGCCTCGACCATGTGTGAGTAAAATGCATGGGCGCTCTGCTGCATCTTTGATGAGTCCCAATTTTATACACATTTTCGGACTCATCTGGGCTTGTTTTCACGCACTTGCACTTCACTTCTATTTCATTATTGCTTATATTTCATTTAATCACATTTCTTCACGATGTGCACTTGTTGGCCCGTTGTGGTGTGCAATTGCGCGCTTTATTGTTGGGGGCAAGCACAATGTGCTCCCCATTCTTTTTATGCTTTTATTCTTGTGCTGGAAGTGTGTTCCCAGAGTTTGGATGTGTTGTGCAGGTGGGCAGATCGTCCATATTGCCCAGAATTCATCCTGTATGAATCGTACAGTCGTGCGTTTTCTTGACGCATGGTCGGCTGCGATCATGCGCTATGATCGGCTGGTCAATATGGTGATCTACCCCGTTCGTGCATTTTCGTCGCGCACGGTTGGACTCAACCGTGCGCGAACAAAAAGCACGACATCTTGTTCTTTGCTGGATTTCAAGCTTTCCGAATTTACCCATGCGTTCTTACGCACGATCGGCTTCGACCATGCGTGAGTAAAATGCACGGGCGCTCTGGGTCGTCTTCCTAGCATTTTTTCAATATCACACGGTTCACGCACAGTCGTGCATTCGACCGTGCTTGACCAAATTTCTGATTATTTTGTATAAAAGCTGCAGCTCTTGCCCTATTCGGGGGATCATATTCTAGCACTGTTTTCCCGCTCCAGTGCGCCATTTTCGCCGCTCCATCACCGCCCACCTTCGGGAGGAGCTCCGGCCGCCATTCTCTTGCAAATCTCAAGCCGGAGCATCCTCTAGGCCTCCTCCATTGTTCGTGCACCTCCAAAGCTCCGTTTTGAGGGATTTTCTGCTTTATATATGAAGTTCTCCGGTGAGATCGTGGCCAAAGAAGATTGACGGAGAAGACGGGTATGATAGAAGATGGTGATAGCTCTTCCAGACCAGGGACGGGAGTTGGATCCCGAGCTCGGACAAGGATTGATAACCCTAGATTCCGGCCGTGAACCTTCGATGAGTCTCCGTGCTTTGGTTATAATCTCAACCTCCTTTACATTGTAGTGTGTTATTCCTTAATTATTTGGGTGTATGAACAATGTTTGCTAAACCTTGTTTTGTCATTTAATATTTCATGTCTATGTCGTTATATGTGGTTTATGCAAGTGAGGAGCGCCCCATTCCATCCTCCATACTGCGGTGTGCGAGATTTGCGCATCAAGTTTTTGGCACCGTTATCGGGGAACACAGTCGTGTGAGTTTTCTGGAGAGGGAGAATCCGAAAGAGAAGCCCTTCCATTTGTGTATTGCATCCTTTTGTTTTATTTCTTCGTATTCTGTTTTCCTATTTTTATTAGGTTGCTTTAGTGATTATTGTTAGGTGTAGTATTTTGCACAATAGTATTTTCCTTTTGAATCCTGTTATCTTCACACAATGTGGGCTTCATTTAATATTCGTTGCCGTTTGTGTGGAGATATCTCTCATGCTAGTGATAGATGTCCAAAGGGAGATAGTATCCCTAAGACTCAAGGCCCAGCATATGGAGCACCGACTTCGTCTGGTACTCCATATGGTGCGCGTAAGTCCTATGGCCACTCTTCCGCTCCGCACGTGCCCTTTTTGCGTTCATCTCTGGTCCAATTTGAGCCGAGAAAAAATGCAAAACAGTGCTTGTTTTGTCGGAGCATGGATCATGCCTTGAAGGATTGTGCTGCATTTCTTCGCCAATTGGACGAGGATGACGAGCTGGATATCCGGGTCGTCCCAACTCCCAACTCTGGCAGCACACTTTCTACCTCTGATTACGCCGTTGTGTCACCCACAAATTTTGAAGGGAATGATGCAGACATGCACATCAGAGTTATGGCTGATCTAGGCTCTGACATGGCTGAGCCCATCTCCCCTGTACATATATTACCATGCATGGATTCGATTCGTTGTGAGAAATCGGTGCTTGACTTTTATCCAAGCACTATTTCTCCCCCTGTTGTGTATACTACAGTCGTCTCTAACGAAATTGTTGATGATGTGTCGCAAGATGAGGCTAGCGATCTAAGTATTATGCCTGTTCCTATGGAGGAGGACAACCATCTAGGTGAAAAGGAGTTTTCCTCAGCACCGGTGGAGGAAGTCCAAATCTTAAGCTTGGCCACTGTTGATCCTGCCGAACCTTGTAGCATTGATGACAATGCTGACATTATTTTACTTTCCCAACCTGATGGGAGTGAGACCGGGATCACTCCCCCCGATAGATTTTTATTCATGTTCTTCTTCTTGTTTATTTCTTGATCTCCTTTCTCGATCTAAGCCTGTGCAGGTTGAGTCTTCACAGGTACCCCAGGAGGACTTGGAGCATGATGCTCAAGTCAATGATGAGAGCATCCTCTTATGTGAGGAGGTTGATCCCCCCTTTGTAGAGGAAGCTCCACTCATTTCCTTCTCCTCCTGCTGCCTCCCTAGAGATGACACCTTGCTGGTCAAGGACTTCTTTTGTGGTGAGACGACTGAGGACCAGCCTTCCTCCTCTTCTTACTTTCTATTTCCTCTACCTGTGTTAAGCAGGTATTATTATTTAGGTAGGGGAGTAACTGTTCTATCGCCGTATCGGTACCCGCTACCGACACGCATATTAGAACAGTTACCTGTGCATTTCCTTTTCCATACGCCCATTAGCTAGAACTCTTTTAAATTTGAATAAGTCGTGCTGGGATGACAATAACCCAGTAGTTATCTTACTTTTCCTGCATTTTTATTTTATCTAGTTTAGTTTAGTTAGTGATATTTCATTTTAGTATGTACATTTTCTTTTGTTTTTGCGGAGCTCACCCCTGCAGGTTCTTCTTCTGGATGGAAGACGATGCAGCTTTGTCTTGATTCACACGCCAATCTTCTGGTATGCTCACTACTGAGCATTGGGTACTCTCTTTCCCTAGACTTCATTTTGAACTTCATGGTTATATCTTTTGTTGGCTGATTGTTTAGATTAAGTCTGGGGGAGAGCTGCTTCTCGTTACCCACTGTGCACGCACACGTTGCATTGCATACTAGAAGTAATTTTATCTCATTTATTTAGTATTGTTCATCTTTACTACACACCACAACACCCACTTGAGCGCGTACTCATCTGTATGCGTTCTCTGAGTTGAATTTAATTCTTTTGCTTATTTGGGAAATTCTAGGTGTTGACTTAGGACTATGTAGCAGAGTAAGATGTTGACTCGAGTAGTGCTCCTAGTCGATTGCTCGGTTGCATAGAAATTTGTGTAGATTAGACTTCTTTTTATACTTATGGTTTTATATTTTTCTAATAGTGTAAATGTTGTTTACTCTACTCAAATGGTGAATCTGGTGTGAATCAAATGGTAGCATAGGGATGTGTATAAACGATCACTAGAATCGTATTGCTTGAGTCGAGAGGAAGGATAATCTTTCTCGGTGGTTAAGAACTTGCCCCAAGCGATTCTTGAAGCATTGGCATAGGATAGTTCCTTTGCGTGAGAATGACGTAGGCCATCATTTTGGCACGGTTGAGCCTTTGTGTCATTCCTGATATCTTCCCTCGCTAGCCCCTTTGTGCCTACCGAATCCTTTTGGTTCAGCTCCACCTATACCTCACCAAAGACTCAAAGCCAAACCTAGTCGCACACCCAAATCTGAGATTTAGTTATAGTTGTATTTACATTTTGGGGGTGTTGATTGTGGTGTTTATTTTGTGAATTTGTGGATATGCTCATTTGAAAAATATGCTGAAAGAAAAAGACAAGAAAAAGAAAGATAGAAAAAGATGATTTAAAAAAAAAGTGAAAAAGAAAAATGAGTTTTATTGAAAATCGTTTAGAAAAATTATGTATTGGGAGTAGGCGGGGCACACACCTATGTTGCAAAGGTCCAAGTCTGAGGGTGTGGTGCACTTATTTATTTATAGTCGTGCGGGTAGCTCTACCTTATGCTCATGTTGGGTTAGGTGTGCTTAGCCTCCATGTTTATCTTTGTTTACCTCACCGTAACCCCAGCCCCATCTCTAACCTAAAGTCCTACCGACTCACGCTATGAACCAATCTAGTGTCATGGAGAGAATGTGACCGGGCGAGCCTATGATCACCGACTGTAACGCCCCAGGTTTCCTTATAGTCTTCTAAGCGGAGGTTCGAAATGATAATGTGTTAAATGTTAATTTATCGTTACGTAGTGTTGTTGCGAGGGGGCGTTGCCGTTTCGGAAACGCCGTCGTCGTCCAGCGAGTTAATGATAAGAAGTTTGTATGCGTACATTTATATACATCCTATAAGTCAGGTGAACAAAATGTTATACAAATGTTTCATAAAAAATATTTATATGCATAATATATACTTACAGTAATGGATTTATGCATATAAAGTGGAGAGGGATTGTTCTCTTGTGGGCATTATTTCATTTGCTGGAGGTGCATCAGGAGGGCCTTTTCTTTTTCTCTCCCTCCCTGTCCCGCGAAGCCGGCGAGTCGTCGAGAGTTAGGGCTTGCGTCGGTCGGTCTCGAGCGGCGCCGGAGCCGTCGGGAAGAAGGATCGTGGTCGCCGGGGCTTGTCTACGTCGTCGGGGCTAAGGATTCGGGCGGCTCCTCCCATGCTCGTCGCGGTCCGGCGGGTCACCATTATTTGAGGCAAGGAAACCCTTCTCTTTCCCCCTCTTCCTCCTTCTTTCACTTCCATTTTGGGTTAATGCTCCAGGAAAGGTATTCATAGCATATTCTTTTTCCCTTTAGCAGCTGCCGGAATTTTTATTCAGAAGGTTTTTTGTTGTTGTTTCTTTTAGTCGCTGTTGGGTATGCTCCAGGAATTTCCTATCTAGGAAATTGTATTCATAACATTTCTTATTGAGGCTATTTGGTATGCTCTAGTATTTTATTCAGGAGATTTCTTTTCTTTCCCTTTAGTCGCTGTTAGGTATGCTCCAGGATTTTCTTATCTAGGAAATTGTATTCATAACTTTTCCTATGGAGGCTATTGGGTATGTCCAGGAAATTTATATGCAGGAAATGTTTTTATTTCATTCCCTATATAGGTTGTTTGGGTATTATGCTCCTTATGGTGGTTGGTTGGGTTAAAGCTCCAGGGAATTTTTTCATATTTATCCTCTCATTTTGGGCTATAATGGCTGTTGGTGGTGGTTGGTTTACCCTTCCTGAAATTTTTTATATACCTAAATCCTTGCTTAAATGTTGGGGCTGCCTCTTTTACTTGCTGATTTGGGGGTTGCTTCATGTCTTTGTTAAATTGGGCTGCTTCTTTTACTAGCTAATTTGGGGGCTGCTTCCTGTCTTTGTTAAATCGGGGCTGCTATTATATGCTTAATTTGGGGGCTGCTCCTAGTAAATTTCGGGGCTCATGTTATGACTTTAATTTGGGGTTTGTTTCTCCTTAGTTTAATTTGAGGGGGGCTGCTGTTATATATATATTGTTAATTGGGGCTGCCTGGTTTATATTCTGTTTAGGGGGATGCTTCTCAAGATTTGTTAATGGGGGCTGCTGGTTATATATCCTCTAATTGGGGTTGCCTTATTTATGATCCTACCTATTAGGATTATGTTGTGGTGTTCCTCTTGGTTGTTGGCAAGGTTCTTTATAATTTCTTTGGGGTTGCCTCTTCTGTTGCTCGAAATCTCTTTTATGATAGCTGCTATGTGGCTGGGTGAGTTCTCTTGGGCTTCCCTGAGGAAATCTC
Organism: Dactylorhiza incarnata; assembly: GCA_033032865.1. Lineage (NCBI taxonomy): Eukaryota > Viridiplantae > Streptophyta > Magnoliopsida > Asparagales > Orchidaceae > Dactylorhiza > Dactylorhiza incarnata. Next base: position 26,132,736 of record JAWHQI010000005.1, read on the forward strand.
CTCCTTGATTTAACATGGCAGTTATCGTCTTATTTTGTTTTCCCCTTGGTTCTAGTCGGCAGCTGGTATACTCATTGATATTAGCATGGTAGCTATTGATTTATTTTATTCCCCTTGTTCCATCCTAAATTAAACTCTCGATTATGAAATACTGCATCTTTATGTTAGGATTTTGTTTGAGTATATGCAGAGTTAAATTTTGTTTCTGGGAATTTCCCCTGCTAGTTCTCGGTGACTCAGCGAGGCTAGCAGTTGATCGGGAAGAGCATCTGTATGGGATTCTTTGGCTTCCTTTCAGCATTTTTTTTTTGGAACTTAAATCCCCTTTTTCCATGTGGGTAAGGTTGTAGTTTTCCTTTCTATTGTTAGCTGTATCCCTTTTCTTTTGGTTTGTCGGCTCTCTTCCTGCGGGTCGTGGCACTAGGCTCTCTTGTTGGTTGTGTCCTTCAAGTAGTAGTAGTCCCCTTGGCTTGATTTTGTTGGGTGATTGGAAGTCCTTCATTTCAGTCCTTTCTTCTTCCTTGTTTGCCTAACCTGTTGATTTTAGGTTAGTGGTTGTTGTGTTTTCCCTTTTTGGGTCTTGATTGGTGTTCTGGGTTCTTGATTCCTGCTGTCATCCCCTTGGAATCTGGATAGCTTCTATACCTGTTTAGTTATGCTACCAGCTAGTCTGATAAGACTTCCCTAGGTTTAGAAAAGTTTGCTCGCACTAAGATCGTGCAATTTCTTCTTCTTTTATGAAATTTCCCGTCGACTTGATATAAGTCTTTCCCGTCGACTTGATGTAAGTCTTTCTAGTCGATTTCTTCGCTTATTCTGAATTGTTTCCTCATATATTTATATGTTCTTTTGCCGGGTGTTCCCGGGTATCTTAAGCGATGTTATCAAACCTTTTAAGTCCCTTTGGCTGAGACTTTTGATAAAGCTATGCTCTATTCTTTGAGTTGCCCTGTTTTTGGTTAGCGATCTTTTATGGTGTCTTGTCGTGCCTTATTCACCGTACTGTTACTGGAAGTTCGTTGGGAGTCAAGTTTGGACTCACCATGTGTTTTCAAATGAATCGTTGAGTATTGTTTATTCCTTTGTGACCCTATTCTTAGGGTGTTATGGTGCTGATATCTCGGGTTACGTCATGAGTCTTAATTGAAACTTAATTCAATTATTAATAACCTTTGTCTTAAGCCTTGTGCGGTGGGTAGTTTTGGGTGGAAGTGGATAAAGGACCACCATCCGGTTTTGGCTTTTTGGGTGGCAGTGGATAGAGTACCACCACCCGGTTTTGGCTTTTTGGGTGGCAGTGGATAGAGTACCACCACCTGGTTTTGGCTTGTTGGATGGCAGTGGATAGAGTACCACCACCCAGTTTGGCTTTTCGGGTGGCAGTGGATAGAGTACCACCACCCGGGTTTGGCTTTTTGGGTTGGCAGAGGATAAAGGACCGCCACCTGTTTTATTTGAGCTGATCAGTTTCAAGTTCTTATAAACATATATGCTTATATATGTGTATTATGAGGTTATATGTATAACCACCACCTCTGAGACGCAATGGCGGACACGTGGTTGTCTTTGATTGCTTTGGCTATTACCCATCTGCTGCAGGCTTTTCCTATTACCGAGTGCACTCATTTGTGCTGGCTCGAGTTGTTGTAAGATTAAAAATGTTCATCTGCTTAGTTCTCATTTCTGCAATCTTTTATTTCTGATTGCTGCTAACCTTGGTTTTCTTGCACCCTTTGGGCTGAGGCATTCTTTTCTTATGAATGTCTCAGGTTCAGGTCTTTAGCTGTCGCAGGAGTTAGAGCGACGTCGTTCAGTTTTCCTGTCGAGGCCCTTCCTCTCTTCTAGGTAAGGAGCAGATCTTTAGTTGTTTTCCTTCTCTCCTGCGGGTTTGTGTCAGTTGTTGGGGCCCGTATGGCTTTTATGTTTAGTGTACTTGCTAGCTGTTTTGCTGTTACTTTCAGGTTATTTACCTACTTGCTCTCTGGGAAGCTTTATGCTAGGATGCATTAGTTACTTTATTGGTATAAAAATGTCATCCTTGCACATCATGATTTTAAATAATTGTCACATACTTTGAAGAACATAGAAAATACTTTCTTACTATACTAAACATAGACATGTGCATATCATTTCTGGGATGTGGATCTTCATGATCATGTAGGATAAAAACAAACCTATTTTCCGCTGCGTATGTATAGCTTTCTACTTGTGGAGTTGTGATCCACCGGACCGAGGGACGCGGTCCTAAGCTAAAAATGTAAATATTCTTTTTATCTCAAACATATATATATCTTTTATAAATTTATCGTAAGGAGTGTTTGCCTGAGCGTCTGTAGTCGTCTCCTGCAGGACGTGGCATCACGACGCGTATTTTCCCCTTGCTCTGATAATATGTATTAAATTCGTGGGAAAATGCGGGTTGTGACAGTTGGTATCAGAGGGAGGTTAGCTGGGTTGCTGGGATAGTCTTGTTGGCCCGGTTAACCGCCTGGTGAGAATCCTTATTCATTGCATACACACACCAATGGGTCATCAGTATGTCTTGGCTGAAGCATGAACACTACACTCATAGCATGATAAGAAGTATACGGGGCATATTATGTAGTATGGGATGCATAATATGTGTTTGTATATGGATCCTCATAGGTGACAACATACGACTGTTATGTAGTATGGGATGCATAACGTAGGTCGCATGCGTGTCCATTATCTCATTTTTTTTGTTACATGTGATAATATATAGTATGGGATGCATAAGATCGCATGTGTACGCCGCTCATAGCATGCATTAAGGCCTTTTTAGATTGCATAGCACTGCATATACATCATAACATAGCATTAGCACACGTGCCAAGCTAAAGACATACATGATGACGCTCGTACACACATGATTTGAACTAAAATTTGGCATCCATGCATTTATATTATATGCACATAAGTTGATAGGATGATGGTATATCATCCTAAGTTAAGCATAACATCATTTCATGAATTCCCAGAGCAAGGTAACAGCAAGAGCAAGTATCTACACTTTTCTGATCTGTATCGAGTTAGGAAATTTTAGTTCCTAGCTATTGTGTCTTAAGCTAGGTGTAGTGAGATGTTTGTTTATAGTTGCAGTCGATGACTTCGGAGCGCAGTGCGTCGGAGTCGACTCCCCAATTAGAGGGCGAGTCTTCGGGTGCGCGCAAGGTAAAGCGTTTGGTCCTTTAGCTGGACATCGGTCTTTCCTTGAGTGTGTTGGCTTTTCATGCTAGGTTTTTCCTCTGATTCGTTCCGCGGGGTGTTCTCGTAACCTTTTAGTTCCCGGTGGGTATGCTTACCTCGTTTCTATGCTAGAAACCGTTATCAGGTTGCCGTGTATCGAGGTTTTCCTGTGGCGCGGGAGTTCCCTGATGTCTTCCCAGTTAATCCCCCTGGTTTTTCTGCCTGCGAGAGTTGAGGAGTTTGTTTCTGACCTTGAGCCGGGTACCTGTCCTATTGCTAAGGAACCGTACCATTTGGCCCTGCGTGTGTTGCGAGAGTTGCGCACTCAGTTAGATGAGTGGTTGCAGTGTGGCTTTTTCCTGGCCTAGTTCCTTGCCCTGGAGTGCTCTCGTCTTGTTCGTAAAGAATAAAGTTAGTTCAGTGAGATTGGGTGTCGATTGATGTTTTGCTTGATCAGTTGCATGGTAGTTCGGTGTTTTCGAAGACTGATCTTCGTTTAGGCTTCCTTTAGTTCGGGATCCGCGAGTCAGATGTTCTGCGATCTGCTTTCTGTTCTCGGCTTGGACATTTCGAGTTCTTGGTAATGTCCTTTTCCTTTTGGGTAATCTTACCCGCATCTGTTTTCCTAGCCCTCTTCGGTTAGCGTTTCTATCTAGCGAGTGTAGGCTTACTTCTCCCTTTGCTCTTTTCATTCGTTGTTTTCTAAGTTTCGGTTCTATGTTTCGGGACGAAACTTCCTTCTTGGTGGGGTGACTGTAACGCCCCGGGTTTTCTCTTATAATTAATCTAAGCGGGTATGTGAGGGATGATAGTGGTAAAATGTTTGGTATTGTTGTTGCAAAGTTTCGGGGCGAAACTTTTTGTTAGGAGGGGTGATTGTAACGCCCCAGGTTTCCTTATAGTCTTCTAAGCGGGGGTTCGAAATGATAATAAGTTAAATGTTAATTTATCGTTACGTAGTGTCGTTGCGAGGGGGCGTTGCCGTTTCGGAAACGCCGTCGTCGTCCCGCGAGTTAATGATTGGTGGAGTCGTATATGCAGATATATGTATATATATGCATGTATAGAAGTTTGTATGCGTATATTTATATACATCCTATAAGTCAGGTGAACAAAATGTTATACAAAAGCTTCATAAAAAATATTTATATGCATAATATATACTTACAATAATGGATTTATGCATATAAAGTGGAGAGGGATTGTTCTCTTGTGGGCATTATTTCATTTGCTGGAGGTGCATCGGGAGGGCCTTTTCTTTTTCTCTCCCTACCTGTCCCGCGAAGCCGGTGAGTCATCGAGGGTTAGGGCTTGCGTCGGTCGGTCTCGAGCGGCGCCGGAGCCGTCGGGAAGAATGATCGTGGTCGCCGGGGCTTGTCTACCTCGCCGGGGCTAAGGATTCGGGCGGCTCCTCCAATGCTCGTCGCGGTCTGGCGGGTAGCCATTATTTGAGGCAAGGAAACCCTTCTCTTTCCCCCTCTTCCTCCTTCTTTCCCTTCCATTTTGGGTTAAGGCTCCGGGAAAGGTATTCATAGCATATTCTTTTTCCCTTTAGCAGCTGCTGGAATTTTTATTCAGAAGGTTTTTTGTTGTTGTTTCCTTTAGTCGTTGTTGGGTAAGCTCCAGGAATTTCCTATCTAGAAAATTGTATTCATAACATTTCCTATTGAGGCTATTTGGTATGCTCTAGAATTTTATTCAGGAGATTTCTTTTCTTTCCCTTTAGTCGCTGTTAGGTACAAGGTTTTGAGAACCGGACCGGTGATTGAACCGGAGGAAGGAGAGGTTCAAGGTTCAACCGGTTAGACCGGTCGAACCGGGGTTGAACCGGATTTAAACCGTTTAGGGGCTTTACACATAAACATAGTCAAATAATAAAACAACTAATGTTAACAATTTAACATATGATAAATAAAATGTTACACACTTATACCTTGTGATAAAGTCGTAATATCATCAAAAACTAATCTTACAAAACATATCCATTAAACTATCTTAAGAGTTAAGACAATAGTTTTCAAAAACTAGTGAAATATATAGTATTTGAGTACTACTCCATCTCAATCATATAATATCATCGAAATCATAACGACTGAATGATTCCCCTTCGAAAGCTTCAAGATCCACATGTTCGAGAGCAATCTGAGCACACTCATCATCTACAAAAATAAATTAAAAATAATTCATTTACATGATTACATACATATAATAAAACAATATAGTAATATACACAAACATTTATTTAGCAAATACAAGAACTTACCATGTACTTGTTCATTTTGTTGGTCACTTGGTTGAGTTTCGCCATCAACTGGTATAGCATATTCCTCATAGATTTCATTTTCCAATTCATTGTAGTTAATTTCTGGAGTTGGCTCCTCTTCAACTACCCAGAAATCCATTGAATCAATACTAGTATAATCAAGAGGAGGGTTTTCGCGTGGGCTGCGCCGTCGATCTGGAGTGAGGAAGTCGCCGGTGGCTGGAAGGAAGAAGAGGGTTTTCAGCTTTTCGCGTGGGCTGCGCCGTCTGGAGTGATGAAATGGGTAGTAAAACTAAAGTCTAAAATGTTAAAAGTTAAAAGTAAAACCTAAATCTTAAAGCCTACAGATGATCTCAGCCACCTAAATAATAATGAACGGTGGATTGGCCAAAAAAAGTGAACCGCCCGGTTGCCTTAAAACCGGCTCGGTTTCCGGTTAACCGGTTCAACCGCCCGGTTAACCGGTTCTGGGCCGGTTCTCAGCGGGAGCGGTTCTAAGGACTTGACCGGACCGGCTGTAGAACCGGTTGACGGTCCAACCGGTTGAACCGGCCGGTCCGGTCCGGTTCTCAAAACCTTGGTTAGGTATGCTCCAGGATTTTCTTATCTAGGAAATGGTATTCATAACTTTTCCTATGGAGGCTATTGGGTATGTCCAGGAAATTTATATGCAGGAAATGTTTTTATTTCATTCCCCATAGAGGTTGTTTGGGTATGCTCCTTATGGTGGTTGGTTGGGTTAAAGCTCCAGGGAATTTTTTCATATTTATCCTCTCATTTTGGGTTATAATGGCTGTTGGTGGTGGTTGGTTTACCCTTCCTGAAATTTTTATATACCTAAATCCTTGCTTAAATGTTGGGGCTGCCTCTTTTACTTGCTGATATGGGGGCTGCTTCCTGTCTTTGTTATATTGGGGCTGCTTCTTTTACTGGCTAATTTGGGGGCTGCTTCCTGTCTTTGTGAAATTGGGGCTGCTATTATATGCTTAATTTGGGGGCTGCTCCTAGTAAATTTCGGGGCTCCTGTTATTACTTTAATTTGGGGGTTGTTTCTCCTTAGTTTAATTTGAGGGGGGTTGCTGTTATATATATTGTTAATTGGGGCTGCCTGGTTTATATTCTGTTTAGGGGGATGCTTCTCAAGATTTGTTAATGGGGGTTGCTGGTTATATATCCTCTAATTGGGGCTGCCTTATTTATGATCCTACCTATTAGGATTATGTTGTGGTGTTCCTCTTGGTTGTTGGCAAGGTTCTTTATAATTTCTTTTGGGTTGTCTCTTCTGTTGCTCGAAATCTCTTTTATGATAGCTGCTATGTGGCTGGGTGAGTTCTCTTGGGCTTCCCTGAGGAAATCTCCTCCTTGATTTAACATGGCAGCTATCGTCTTATTTTGTTTTTCCCTTGGTTCTAGTCGGCAGCTGGTATACTCATTGATATTAGCATGGTAGCTATTGATTTATTTTATTCCCTTTGTTCCATCCTAAATTAAACTCTCGATTATGAAATACTGCATCTTTATGTTAGGATTTTGTTTGGGTATATGCGGAGTTAAATTTTGTTTCTGGGAATTTCCCCTGCTAGTTCTCGGTGACTCAGCGAGGCTAGCAGTTGATTGGGAAGAGTATGTGTATGGGATTCCTTAGCTTCCTTTCAGCATTTTTTTTTGGAACTTAAATCCCCTTTTTCCCTGTGGGTAAGGTTTCAGTTTTCCTTTCTTTTGTTAGTTGTATCCCTTTTCTTTTGGTTTGTCGGCTCTCTTCCTGCGGGTCGTGGCACTAGGCTCTCTTATTGGTTGTGTCCTTCAAGTAGTAGTAGTCCCCTTGGCTTGATTTTGCTGGGTGATTGGAAGTCCTTCATTTCAGTCCTTTCTTCTTCCTTGTCTGCCTAACCTATTGATTTTAGGTTAGTGGTTGTTGTGTTTTCCCTTTTGGGGTCTTGATTGGTGTTCTGGGTTCTTGATTCCTGCTGTCATCCCCTTGGAATCTGGATAGCTTCTATACCTGTTTAGTTATGCTACCAGGTAGTCTGATAAGACTTCCCTAGGTTTAGAAAAGTTTGCTCGCCCTAAGATCGTGCAATTTCTTCTTCTTTTATGAAATTTCCCGTCGAGTTGATATAAGTCTTTCCCATCGACTTGATGTAAGTCTTTCTAGTCGATTTCTTCGCTTATTCTGAATTGTTTCCTCATATATTTATATGTTCTTTTGCCGGGTGTTCCCGGGTATCTTAAGCGATGTTATCAAACCTTTTAAGTCCCTTTGGCTGAGACTTTTGATAAAGCTATGCTCTATTCTTTGAGTTGCCCTGTTTTTGGTTAGCGATCTTTTATGGTGTCTTGTCGTGCCTTATTCACCGTGCTGTTATGAGAAGTTCGTTGGGAGTCAAGTTTGGACTCACCATGTGTTTTCAAATGAATCGTTGAGTAGTCTTTATTCCTTTGTGACCCTATTCTTAGGCTGTTATGGTGCTGATATCTCGGGTTACGTCCCGTGTCTTAATTGAAACTTAATTCAATTATTTATAACCTTTGTCTTAAGCCTTGTGCGGTGGGTAGTTTTGGGTGGCAGTGGATAAAGGACCACCGCCCGGTTTTGGCTTTTTGGGTGGCAGTGGATAGAGTACCACCACCTGGTTTTGGCTTTTTGGGTGGCAGTGGATAAAGTACCACCACCCGGTTTTGGCTTGTTGGGTGGCAGTGGATAGAGTACCACCACCCGGTTTTAGCTTTTCGGGTGGTAGTGGATAGAGTACCACCACCCGGGTTTGGCTTTTTGGGTTGGCAGAAGATAAAGGACCGCCACCTGTTTTATTTGAGCTGATCAGTCTCAAGTTCTTATAAACATATATGCTTATATATGTGTATTATGAGGTTATATGTATAACCACCTCCTCTGAGCCGCAATGGCGGACACGTGGTTGGCTTTGATTGCTTTGGCTATTACCTATCTGCTGCAGGCTTTTCCTCTTAAAGAGTGCACTCGTTTGTGCTGGCTCAAGTTGTTGTAAGATTATAGATGTTCATCTGCTTACTTCTCCTTTCAGCAATCATTTATTTCTGATTGCTGCTAACCTTGGTTTTCTTGCACCCTTTGGGCTGAGACATTCTTTTCTTATGAATGTCTCAGGTTCAGGTCTTTAGCTACCGCAGGAGTTAGAGCGGCGTCGTTTAATTTTCCTGGCGAGGCCCTTCCTCTCTTCTAGGTAAGGGGCAGATCTTTAGTGTTTTCCTTCTCTCCTGCGGGTTCGTGTCAGTTGTTGGCGCCCGTACGACTTTTATGTTTAGTGTACTTGCTAGCTGTTTTGCTGTTACTTTCAGGTTGTTTACCTACTTGCTCTCTGGGTCGTTTTATGTTAGGAGGCATTAGTTACTTTATTGGTATAAAAATGTCATCCTCGCACATCATGATTTTAAATAATTGTCACATACTTTGAAGACTGTAGAAAATACTTTCTTACTATACTAAACATAGACATGTGCATATCATTTCTGGGAAGTGGATCTTCATGCTCATGTAGGCTAAAAACAAACCTATTTTCCGCTGCGTATGTATAGCTTTCTACTTGTGGAGTAGTGATCCACCGGACCGAGGGACGCGGTCCTAAGCTAAAAATGTAAATATTCTTTTTTATCTCAAACATATATATATATCTTTTATAAATTTATCGTAATGAGTGTTTGCCTGAGCGTCTGTAGTCGTCTCCTGCAGGACGTGGCATCACGAAGCGTATTTTCCCCTTGCTCTGATAATATGTACTAAATTCGTGGGAAAATGCGGGTTGTGACACCGACACCAATGGATTTCGGTGGAGTTTGTCCTGCACCCCAATCTTGAGCAATGCTCATCTCAGCGCTTAGTTTACTTTATCCGTATGCATGACCGGATGATTCAACGTAGTTCACTATTTTTAGTTGTTGTAATATGCTTTTACTCTTTTCGAAATCTACAGACTGTTTGTATAATGAGAAATCTTCTCTATTATTCTTCTTATGCACGTGAGCATGCGACTTCGTATGGTACTCTGTATTGTAATTCTAAGCCATCTACTTTTCTTTCCCCATTTGCTTAGAATTTGTTTGCTAGGGACATGCAAACAAGTAAGTCTGGGGGTGTCATGAGTCCCAATTTTATACACATTTTCAGACTCATCTGGGCTTGTTTTCACGCACTTGCACTTCACTTCTATTTCATTATTGCTTATATTTCACTTAATCACATTTCTTCACTAAGTGCAATTGTTGGCCCATTGTGGTGTGCAATTGTGCTCTTTATTGTTGGGGGCAAGCACAATGTGCTCCCCATTCTTTTTATGCTTTTATTCTTGTGCTGGAGGTGTGTTCCCAGCGTTTGGATGTGTTGTGCAGGTGGGCAGATCGTCCATATTGCCCAGAATTCATCCTGTATGAATCGCACGGTCGTGCGTTTTCTTGACGCACGGTCGGCTGCGATTGTGCGCTATGATCGGCTGGTCAATATGGTGATCTGCCCCGCTCGTGCGTTTTCATCACGCACGGTTGGACTCAACCGTGCGCAAACAAAACACACGACATCCTGTTCTTTGCTGGATTTCGAGCTTTCCAAATTTACCCGTGCGTTCTTACGCACGATCGGCTTCGACCGTGCATGAGTAAAATGCACGGGCGCTCTGGGTTGTCTTCCTGACATTTTTTCTTGATTAATATCGCACGGTTCACGCACGGTCGTGCGTTCGACCGTGCGTGACCAAATTTCTGATTATTTTGTATAAAAGCTGCAGCTCTTGCCCTATTCGGGGGATTGATGAGTCCCAATTATATACACATATATGGACTCATCTGGGCCGATTTTCTAGTCTATGCACTTCACTTTAGACATGTTTTCACTCATATTTGATACTCCATGCTAAGTGCACCTCTAGGCCCGTTTTTGGTGTTATTTCATGTTCTTCGTCATTATTAGTTTTCATGCATGGTTAAGTGCCACCTTCAGTGGCTAGATTGGTGTTGTATGCTGAAACAGGAGTCGTGCAGGTGTTCCCGGTACAATTCTGTACAGGAACACTGCGCACGATCACTGGTTCTATTTCGCACGACCACTGGTCGTGCGCCACTGATCGTGCGCACTCAACCCCAATAACTTGAGTTCTGTCTGGACCGAACGCACGACCATTTACGATAGTGCGCACGACCACCGGTCGTGCGCCACTGGTCGTGCGGACATGGTATTTTATAAATTTCTTACATTGCAGGCTCCACCCAGGCAGGCGCACGATCACAGGATTCCAGAGCGCACGACCACTGGTCGTGCGCCAATGACCGTGCGCACTGTTTATTCCAGCGCCTATAAATACTCCTGCTCGCGAATTACGTCAATCCTCGGATTTTCTTCCGCCCGAGTCCGCCGTTTCCTGCTCCAGAGCGCCCGATTTCGCCCCTCCATCGCCGCCCACCATCGGGAGGTGCTCCGGGCTTGTTCTTCACGCCATTCTTGAGCCGGAGCTTCCTCTCGGCCTCCTCCTTCATCCAAGAGCTTCAAGGAAGGTTTAGCCGCCATCGCCATCAAGCAAGAGGAAGTTTGCAACCTCTACCAGATCGTGACACGAAGAAGACGGGCTCATTGGAGAGTAGTGACAGCTCTCTCTACCCCGGACGTAGTTGCGGACCGAGCTTGGACGCGGATTGACAACCCGGCGATTCCAACCGTGAATCTACAATGAGACTTCGGATTCGGTCGATTTCTTGCCTTGTTCTTTTCTTATTGATGCGTTTGTAGCTAGATCTCTCATGTATGGATGATGAACACTATGAATCGTGCTTGTAATCTTAATTTCATGTCTATGTGAAGTTATATTTTGTTCATTTGTGTATGAGGTGCGCCCCATTCCATCCTCCATCCCGCCGTCACGTTCGTGTGCCGCACTAGCAATTGCTAGTGGCGTGCTTGTCGATGAGGTGCTTGCGACCCTCATTCCGCCGTTCTCTCCATTCCATTCGTATGCCTACTCTTCCATCCGCCTAGCGAAGCGTGGCATAGCGACCCATGTAATCCATTCGCCCTACGAAGCAGTGCGCTCAAGGCCTGCACAGTTCGACTCTGCTTGCCTACTCGTCCATCCGCCCTTGCGACGCAGCGCGCTCAAGGCCTGCCTAGTCTCCATCCCGCCAAGCGAAGCATTGCATAGCGGCATTGCATAGGAGTAGTGATAGATTTTGCTCTTCATTTTCCACAAAACAACACCCCCGTTTCCGCATCCATCCGCTCGAAAGGACTTCAATCTCAAGTCCTTCCTCGATAATAAACTCCACCTTACTGTGTTCCTTTGAGATCGATACTTGGGGATTCATTCCCATTTTATATTACTTGAACGATCGGTACACTGCCGTTTCGTGCCGCAGTCTTACTACCGCCTATAGCGGTGTGCTAAGATATGTGCATCAGGGATCATATTCTAGCGTTGTTTTCCCGCTCCAGGGCGCCATTTTCGCCGCTCCATCACCGCCCACCTTCGGGAGGAGCTCCTGCCGCCATTCTCTTACAAATATCAAGTCGGATCATCCTCTAGGCCTCCTCCATTGTTCGTGCACCTCCAAAGCTCCATTTTGAGTGATCTTCTGCTGCATATATGAAGTTCTCCGGTGAGATCGTGGCCAAAGAAGATTGACGGAGAAGACGGGTATGATAGAAGAAGGTGACAGCTCTTCCGGACCCCGGACGGCAGTTGGAGCCCGAGCTCGGACAAGGATTGACAACCCTAGATTCCGGCCGTGAACCTCTGATGAGTCTCCGTGCTTTGGTTGTAATCTCAACCTCCTTTACATTGTAGTGTGTTATTCCTTAATTATTTGGGTGTATGAACAATGTTTGCTAAACCTTGTTTTGTCATTTAATATTTCATGTCTATGTGAAATCGTTATATGTGGTTTATGCAAGTGAGGAGCGCCCCATTCCATCCTCCATCCCGCTGTCATGTTCGTGTGCCGCACTAGCAATTGCTAGTGGCGTGCTTGTTGACGAGGTGCTTGCGACCCTCATTCGGCCGGTGTGACCCACTCCATCCGCAAGCCCACTCTTCCATCCGCCTAACGAAGTGTGGCATAGCGGCCCGTATAATCCATTCGCCTAACGAAGCAGTGCGCTCAATGCCTGCACAGTTCGATTCCGCACTTACCACTCCATCCGCTTGCCTACTCATCCATCCGCCCTTGCAAATCGGTGCATAGCGGCCCGTGTAGTTTAACATCCCGCCTGGCGAAGCATTGCATAGCGGCTTTGCATAGGAGTAGTTTAGTTATTTTCTTTTATTTCCACAAACCAAATCAACCCCGTCGCTTCTATCCGACCTAAAGGACTTCGATCTCAAGTCCTTCCTCAATAGTTAACTCCACCTTACTGTGTTCCTTAGAGATTCGATACTTGGGGATTCACTCCCACATTTTATATTACTTGAATGATCGGTACACTGCCGTTTCATGCCGCAGTCTAGCTACCGCCTATAGCGGTGTGCGAGATTTGCGCATCTTCCTGGGCTTTCCGCTTCATTAATAATGCACGGTCAACGCACGGTCGTGCGTTCGACCGTGCGTGACCAAATTTCTAACGGTTTTCTATTTAAGCCACAGGATCCGCCCTAATCGGGGTCAATCTTCTTTCCCGCACCCAAAAGCTCTAGCTCTGCCCTTTTCCACCGTTCCATCGCTGCCCACCTTCAGGAGGTGCTCCGAGAATATTCTTCACGCCAATCTTGAGTCGGAGTACCCTCTCGGCCTCCTCCATCGTTCATAAGATTCCAAGCTCCATTTAAATGGATTTTGCACTGTATCCATGGAGTTCTCCAGCAAGATTGTGGTTGAAGGCTATTGACGAAGAAGACGGGTCCATTGGGAGGTAGGACAGCCCTCTTCTACCTCGGACGGTAGTCGAAGACCGAGCGCGGACGAGGATTGACAACCCTACGATTTCGGCCGTGAATCTCCGATGAGTCTTCATGCTTCAGTTGTAATCTTACCTCCTCCTTGTTATTTTTGCTGATTCTATTTGATGTGTGTGATTTGTATGTTTCAATATGAACGATGTCCATAAACCCTAAATGTTATTAGTGTAATTTTCCATGGTTTTGTGGTTATATTTGTGGTTTATGTCATTTGAGGAGCGCCCCCATTCCACCATCCATTCCGCCTGACTACTCACCCATTCTGTGTGCCTACTCTTCCATCTGCCAAGCTATGCGGTGCTAACGGCCCATATAATCCACCTCAACTCCGCCGGTGCGAACCATTCCATCCGCAAGCCTACTCTTCCATCCACGCAGTGAAGCGGTGCTAACGGCCCGTGTAATCCATATGCCTAGCCAAGAGGTGCTAACGCCCCTCAAACCTTTCTGTAGTTACACTCACCTCATCCGCTTGTCTTCTCGCCCATCCGCCTAGCGAAGCAGTGCATAGCGGCCTGCATAGTTTCAATTCGCCTTGCGAAGTAGTGCATAGCGGCCTGCATAATAGTAATTTAGTAACTCAGTTTTATTTTGCTTTTTTACAAACCATTTAGACCCTTCCGCAATCCATCCGACCTAAAGGACTTCAATCTCAAGTCCTTCCTCGATAGATAACTCCGCCTTACTGTGTTCCTTTGAGATTCGATACTTGGGAATTACTCGCCCATTTTATATTACTTGAACGATCGGTACACTTCCGTTTTGTGCCACAGTCTCGCTCCCGCCTATAGCGGTGTCTTAGATTTACGCATCACTTGTTCATAAAGAAGACGGGGGAGTTTCAGGTCTTGGTGCTATTGTACATTGATGATATGATCATCACGGGGAATTCTTAGATGGAGGTAACTAGACTTCGAGCTGAGTTAGCTATCATATTTGAAATGAAGGACTTGGGTGATCTCCACCATTTCCTTGGACTAGAAGTGCAGAGCAAAGAGAGCGGTATGCTTGTATCCCAGAAGGGCTTGCAGATCGAATTGTGAAGCAATTCGGCATGGAAGGTGGGAAGAGCAGCTTGATGAGTCCCATTTATATACACATTTATGGACTCATCTGGGCCGTATTTCTAGTCGATGCACTACACTTTAGGCATGTTTTTGGTTATATTTGCTATTCCTTACTAGGTGCACTCTTAGGCCCGTTTCGGTGTGTATTTGCACTCCTTGTTATTGGGGGTAAGCACATGGTGCTCCCCAATCCTTTTCTTATGTTTATTTGGTGCTGGAGGTGTATTCCCAGCTAGTATGTCTTTTGTGCAGGTGGCCGGATCGTCCCGTTTTCCCCCAAAATCTAGTTTGTGCATATCGCACGGTGGTGCGTTTCCTTGACGCACGGACGGTGGCGATCGTGCGTCTGTATCTGGGCAGAAACCGGACAATCTGAGTTTAGTCGTGCGTTTTACGCACGGGCAGATTTGCCCGTGCGTGAGTAAAACGCACGATCGACCTGTTTCCTCTTGTTTTTGGTCATTCTGAATTTACCCGTGCGTTGGTACGCACGGTCGGATTTGCCTGTGCGCGAGTAAAATGCACGGGCGGCGCAGCGTCTCCCTCAAGTCAGATTTTATCATTTAATAACGCACGGTTCACGGACGGTCGTGCGTGACCATTTTTCTGCCTGTTTAGTATAAAATGCAGGTTACGCCGCAGTCAACGGGAGAGCTCGTAAGGGGAGCGGGAAATCAGATCCTCTCCACCGTTTCTGAGGTCTGAAGGCTTCTCCTTCACCTCCACCACCAAGGAGACCATATTCCGGCGATTTCCACCACCATTCTTCCATTCGGGGGCGTTAGCAAGCATTCTCCATTAAGTGTTCAAGCATTCCTCGTCGTGGGAAGCCATAGAAGTGTTGTAGGTCGTTGGAGCGGTGACAGCCTCCATCGAGTCCGCACACCATCTGAGGGCCGAGCCCGGAGAGAGCCCGACAACCTCTCATTCTGGTCGAGAACCCAAGATGCGGTGACATCTTCCTATTGGTCCTCTCTAAACTTGAATGCTTGTGCTTTCTTTGTGTTGTTGTTGTAATGAACTATTGCTTAGCTTAATGTCATAGATCTTTTATTATGTTCATGTGCAATGATGCGGTGGTGTGAGAGTAGCATTTCCTTGTTGTGATTTTCTGAGTTCGTTGTGTGTGAAGCCCTAGCAATTGCTAGTGGTGATGCTTGGAGAAGAGGTGTGTGCGACCCTCAACCGTCATAGTTACTTTCCGTCCACACGCCTCCCGAAGCACGGCATCGCGGCCGTTGCATCCATCCCATCTTGTGAAGTGGAGTTTTGACCCGCATCTCTCTTTTCCGCATTAGCTTAGGAACCAAATCACAATGCCCTTGTTCTTACTTTAGTTGCTCGTGTAACGATCGATTCACCATGCGTTTCGTTCACCAGAACCTGCATTCCTTGAGAGACGATATTCGGGGATTTCCTCCCTATTTTATTACTTGAGCGACCGGTGCACTGCCGTCGTATCGCATTTCATGCTCACTAATTAGCATTGCTGAGATTGCGCATCACAGCTCTACTCCACTGGAGGTTGGTATGATACTTCGACGTGATGAGGGGAAGGTTCTTTCTGATCCTTTGGTGTTCCGGGCTTTGGTCGGAAGTCTGATATACTTGACGATCACAAGGCTAGATATCTCTTATGCAGTTGGCTGAGTGAGTATGTTTATGGAAGAGCCTCGTAAACCTCATCTGATGGAGGCTAGGAGTATTCTCAAGTAAGTAAAGACCACCTCTGATTTGGGCCTCTTCTATGGGAGGGACTCGGGCTTTTGTTTGCATGGTTACATGGATGCTAATTATGGAGGAGATTCAGATGATCGAAAGTCGACTTCTGGATATGTCTTTATGACAGGCTCTACAACTATCTCATGGTGCAGCAAAAAGCAGTATTTTGTGTCTGTCTCCACTACAAGAGTGGAGTGCAAAGCTTCGGCTCTAGCAGCTCAGGAATCCATCTGGCTTAGGAGGCTTGTGGAGGACATTCATAGGGAGGTGCGATGTCCTACTCTGCTTCGTGGTGACAATGAGAGTGCCCTCAAACTAGTGAATAATCCAGTTTGTCATGCACGAACCAAGCACATAGAGATTCAACATCATTTCATTCGGGAGAAGGTGTTGGAGGGATCTCTTATGGTTGAGCATGTGCAGAGCAAGGATAATGTTGCGGACATCTTTACAAATCCATTGTCGATGGGACCGTTTGTTCGGTTGAGGAGTCTACTTGGGCTGACTGCCACTTCCCACTTCAAGGGGGAGTGTTGAATTTTGAAGTGCAAGTGGGAGTCCTGGCGTTCTGCCTTTTGGAGATCGGAGCTCGTGCGGTATGTGCGAGCTCAGTATTGGCGGACAGCTTTTGTTTGTCAGGAGTGCTCAAGTACTCGCAGAGTCTGGGCGGTCTGGTAGTGAGACCGGGTGGTTTGCATGAGTTCATTCTGGCGGTCAGCATTGGTTGGTCTGTTGTGCTCGTGTAGTTCTGTTCTTATATAAGTCGGGCGGTCTACAAGTATTTGTTCTGGCGATCTATCTTGTTTGGTCCACTTTTTGCTCAAGTTAGTTTTGGTCTTGTTAAGACAGTGCGGTCTGGTTCTGGTGACCCTGCGTCCTAATAAGGGAGGTGTATGTATCTCT
The DNA here is from genome assembly GCA_033032865.1 of Dactylorhiza incarnata. Taxonomy (NCBI): domain Eukaryota; kingdom Viridiplantae; phylum Streptophyta; class Magnoliopsida; order Asparagales; family Orchidaceae; genus Dactylorhiza; species Dactylorhiza incarnata. The sequence continues at coordinate 26,149,808 of JAWHQI010000005.1, forward strand.
TGTGGGCGGTGATGACATCCGTTCATTTGCCTATAAATAGAGGAGCAGGACAAGCCATTCGTATGCAAGAACTGTAAGAACTAAAGTTTGGATTGATTGTGCCAGTCTCATTTTTGAGGTCGCGCGGTCTGAAGTTTGTTGACCGGTTTGATGTGTTCGCAGGTTAGGTGGCCAGCATTCTCCTTCAGCTTTCTTCCTATCTTTCTAGCTTTGAATAACCAGCTCGCCAGCGGTCTCGTCTAGGCGGTTTGGGGTTTGTACTTCTTGATCTGTTTGCAACGGATTCAGTTGATCAGGCGACCTTCAACGGTCAGGCGGTCTTGAGTTGCGGTTTTGCAACAGTGAGCAGCTCTTCTCTTCTGTTCACGGGTTACCTGTGATCTAAAGACCGTGCAGTATGGCAAACAAGAAGTGCGAACAGGGAGTTGTTTTCAGCAGTTCAATAAGGAGCAGTTCGTGCAGTCTATGATTGGCGGTCTGGCAGATTATAGGTCAGCAACCTGTTCTGTTCGTGCGGTCTCAGAGAAGCCGTGCGATCTTGCTGTGTTTGAGCAGTCTGTGCGGTCTCAGATATTCTAGCCGCCAGAAGCTTGTTTTTTGTTGCTTGTTCTGCTTATCTAAGTTTCTCTTATAAATCATGTCTCACCATGTATGCAACGCATTGTAATAAGATAGTCATTAAAGATCTTCTTGTCCTTCATTGTCACTGGTTACTTGATTTGAAATAGAATTAAAGTCTTCCGTTGTATTGTCTTCGATCCTACTCCAAAATTTTAACAAATATAACTTTCAAACTTGAATCTCTGTTCTTCCAAGAGCACTCTTATCTGATGCATCAATGTAGAATCTTCTGGTCATAGCTCTGTGGAAGAGCTAGGCTTGTCAGATTGTCCCTCAGCTTTCTTTTGAATTAAGGTGGAGATATAGATGTCCATCCCTTCAGCTTCATCAAACATGGGGGATGGAGTTCTTCTTAGAGGTGTTTATCTTGGTTCATCCTCAGGCACATTTGACATTCCAACAATTGATAGGTCTTTCTCAGTCTCATTAGCAGGATTATCTTGACCTGCTTCATGTGGAGCCTCATCTGGGTCTTCTTGGACTACTGGTTCAGAGTGGACAGAATAATCAGCCCTAGTGACCTTGTATATCACATCTACCACCTGACCAGGGATCTCACCATCATGCTCCCCCTCAGTCTCAGTATCTACTGGATATGTTCTAGCAGTTCTTCTGGACCCGAGACTTAGTTTTGAGGTTTGGAGGGAGACATCCCTCTTCTCCACATCCTCTTCAGAGCTGGACAATTTTGGATTGTGAATGGGCTCACATTCTTCTGATGAACTTTCTTCTCCACTCACCATATATTCTGGAGCATGTAACCTCTTGGGAGACCTTGTTAAGACCTTTTCCCACCTTTCCAGCACCTTGATATCCATTCTTCTCATGTGGTGGATTTTCACTCCAAACTTCTTGTTGAAGTTTTCAGGATCTGATAGCTGTAGAGAAAGAGATATTGTTCTTCCCAAATTGGGCACTTGAATGTTCTCTTGTATTCTTTTGAATATGATTTGATCCCAATTGGTTCTCTTACTTAGAATTATTCTGGTCATTATCTCAAACATCTGTTTGGATATCCTGTTATGAGACCCTACCTTGCAGAGAAGGGCCTTTCCCACTATATTAGCCAGCAGCTTTCCTTGTTGATTGAAGTTCTTCCTTTCCATAGACCCATAGGTCTTCCTGGAATGCTCACACCATGCAAGAGCTCTGTCTAGGTCTTCTTGGGTGACTTCTTCACTCTCCTCCTTGTCTGCGAAGACTGAGAGCTGCAGAACCCTGGCTAATCTCTTGGGAGTTTTCTTAACTCTTATCCCATTGACCTGGCTTTTGACCAATGTTCCTTTTGACCCACCCTTGGCAATCGAGTACAATTCCAGAACTTATCTTTTCAGTATTACTGTTGGTTCAGAAAGGACGAACTCCAGGCTGACGGAGTCGAGCAGTCTTATAGTGCCTTGAATCTCTTCTGAAGCCTTCGTGAAGCCATTCCTTACTATTTCGCTTCCTTCATACAGATATCCTTCCTTCTTCAGTGCCATTTTTTGGTTAATCGGAGGATGGTCTAGAAAAATCGACTTGTTCACTCTTCGAATTAAAGGATTACACAACGGCTTTTTAGGGAAAATGTAGCAAGTGCTTTTGATTCAAGACATATGACCCTATTGATTACTTATGTTGTGGAAGGCGAAGTGTCGCTTCTTAAATGTTTACTTAAATCAGATTGAGTGGTTGTGATTGATTGATTTTAGAGTTCTGAATCCCTGAGTGGATACTGAGGTATCGTCGTGACTTTACGACGAAGTCGTAGTCATATCGATGATACAAACTATCATTTCGACGATACACATTGTTGTTACGACGATATCGTTTTGTGGACACAATGATATTGTCTTTGTTTGTTTCATCAGTGTGTTGCATGTTAGCTTCACCTTCATATATGGAGGTGATTGCATTTTTGAGGTTGTTATTCCTTTAATGTAATTTTATAGAACATAATTTCAACCACATTTGCTTTTATTTACCACATGAGCCAGTTTGGTTCCTTTTATTTTCTGCACTTTTCTCCTTCCTTTGCTCCTCCTGCTCTTGACTTTATAGATCATCACTCTTAGGACAATTGGATGTCTCAGTAGATGAGGTGGATGGATTCATCTTGTCCTGAGTAAGGATCCTTGTATTCTCCCCCTCAACTGCAGCCACATACAGTTGGACATGGGCTTCACTAAGATTATCATTTTGAGCAGCAGCATCATCCTTTATTTCTTCTTGATTATGAGTGTTAGTTTATAGGTAGTAGTCTAGATCACCTAGAGGGTGGGGTGAACAGGTCACTTTCTTTCCTTTCTTTTTCAGCCTAGCTGTTTTTAGTGAGTTTAAAGATTATAAGCAAACAACTAGAAAGCACACAAGCATATATAGAGGTTCCTCAAGACAGGGTGTCTTGAGTAGTCCTTTTTCCTCCTTCACCCTTCTAACAATAAGTTAGACAGAGCCAACACCTCCAACTCAGCTTCAAGTGCTAACAACTCAGATTCCTCAGAATCTCTCAGGTTTCCTCCAAACCTTACCTCAGGCTCAACAACCCTACAAGCTCAGAGTTCTCCAACTCCTACAACTCAGAAATCTCATGATTTCCTACCTCAGACCTATCATGAAGTCCTACCTCAGATCTTCACAAAGATTTTACACTCAAGCTGGGAGTACAGCTCTACACTCAGGCTAATCAGCCTTACAGCTCAGGCACAAGGGCCTTACAGATAAATATAGAGTGAATATTACAACAAAAGACTGTATAAAGTTAACCTTCAGATCTTGTCTTCTGTTGTGCTGAAATAGGACTGTGAAGCAGCAGCTATAGGTCTTGTTTCTCCTTGATCTTCTCCTTCAGCAAAGTTGAGGATCTACATGTTCTTCTTGATTGACTCAGGAAGAACAAACTTATCTCCCAGCAGAGTTGAGCTTTAGCTTGAGAGAATTCCCTTTCAGGAGGCTTGAAGAATATTGGGCTTGCAGCACACAATATTGCTATTGCAATGGAACAGTGCAGTTTCTTTAGACCTAACATATTATTTTATACTTCCTCCTTACTTTCAACGGCTATTAGAAGCCCTCTGACACAGCATGGACATCAGACAAAAGTGTATTTTGCTTTTCTCCTACTTGCGCCAAAAACAGATCGCGCCACTTCATTATTCATATTTCAATCTGTCTCAGCGATTGTGCTGAGACTGTCTTCTGTCTCAGCGGTTGAACTGCATCTGTCTCAGCGGATCCGCTGAGACAGTTGCTCTTCTTAGCAGATTCTGTCTATCTGCGGCTCACCAGAGGCAGATCACTTCTCAGCGGCTCCTGGTCCCGTCTCAGCAGTTCAGCTGAGATAATGACTCCTCAGCAGTTTTGACAGCAAACCTCTGAACGTACTCCATTGTTTGGAATATCTTAACCCTGCACATTTCTGATGCAAAGTAGGGTTTATCTAATACAATATGTACTTAGCATTGTGAGTGATGCCTCTTCAAATCAAGGGAACATTGATGGCAATATTCTCAACATTGAGACTCCCCCTCAACCATTTCAGTATATTGGGCTGAGCTCCCAGGTTGGTGCTCCCCCTCCACTGGATCACTCTCCAGGATTGGACTTCTCCTTTCTTCAGCACCCTTTTTGTTAGCAGGTTCAGCTTCTTTATCTGAGATAGCTGGATGCAGAGTTGTCTCTCCCTCAATCTGATAAGGATTTTGTTGGGATAAGGCTCTACCTTCCTCAGAGTTACTAGAGGACTCCTCCTCTGAGGCAACCAACTTCGCAACTTTTTTTGTTTTCTTCTGCTGAAGAACTCAACTCACATTTTCTTTCTCTTCAGAATTGTCAAGTCACACTTCTTCATGTGATGACTTAGGTCAAATGTGTGTTTTATTCTATTTCTTAATTTAGACTGTGAAAGGACACATACCTGGATTGTTGGACTAATTGTGAGATCCAATAATTATGTCAAGCACGATACCTTAGTTTATGATTAATTTCTTCTTGCTCCAGATTAATACCTGGATTACTTACTGTCCATTGGCCCATATTTACTTTTAGTTGGCCACTTGGACAAACCTGGAAAACAGAGATTTAATATCCCTTAAGAACCCAAATGAATTTGGGTCCTAGGTTCTTGTTAGCACAGTAAGAAACACCTCTACATACTGCAGCTTTTGCAGTCAACCTACTGCCTGGCTTCTCACACCTTGCTCTAGGCACTGTTGGGTTGAACCAACAATCTATAGCAAAGTGCCCAACCTTGTCACAACATCAGCACCCAAATCTATTGTACCTCCTATTCTGAGTCACCTTATGGGAGAGGTGACTGTATGAGCAGGTTGCATTACCGCATGCATTTCTACTGATCATATGATTGTATCTTGATTTTGAAGTTGGTTGCACAGTCAATGATCTGTCCTTGGGGATAAGTTTTTGGGGTAAAGCCTTTCCCTTCTGTATGGTTGATGGTGCGTGTGGAGAGACAACTTTTTGAAAGACAGTTCTAACTTGAGAAGTCTCTCCAACTTCCTTATAATGTCTCAGTCCTCCTCTATCTTGAGTGGAGAAGCAGTCTATAACAAGGAAAATAGTTTTGGGCCTAGAGAAGCTAGTCACAAGTTTTCTCTCTGCTACAAGCTTGTTTTCCAATGACTTTATTGTCCTATCCTGACCATCAAATCTCTTCTGAAGTAGGATAAGCTCATTGGACAATCTAGTCACCTCCTTGTTCATCTCATCAAATTGTGATCTGAAGGGCTTGAGGATGCATATTTCCTCAGCTTGAGATTTGACCAATTTCTTGCTCTTTTTAAGAGCTGCCAAGAGAATGCCAAACTATTCTAATAGTTCAGCGTGGTTCTCATTATTGCATGATGAGCAGTCATCTGCATCATTCTTCGGATGATTAGCAATCATCTGATGCAATCTTTGTCTTTTCAAATGAAGCAGATACTGGACATGTGTGAGTAATGCATACTTGTGCAGGTTGTGAATCATCATGATCTTCTTCCTCTGACTCAGATAGGGCAGTCAGTCCAAAATGTGCTTCTTCCTCTAAATTTGAACAACTTGAGTCACTGTCACTCAAGGTTTTGACCTTCTTCTTAGATACAGTGCTTCTTTATTCCTTCTGACTCTTGGAAGACAACATTGACTCAACATCTTCTTATTTTGATCCTTCCATAAGGACTATTAGAGAGTCCCACATCTCCTTTGTTGTTGTGCAGTGAGCAAGTTGCTGAAATGTAGAAACATCAACTGCACTAGCTAGAATACTCTTGGCCTCCTTATCCAAGTTTACCAAGATGCTCTCATCTTCAGTCATTTCAGAAATTTTCTTGGGCACGGCCTTGGAAGGACAGCAAGTAGGAGCTGTCATGGGAACATATGGCCCTTCGTGAATAGCTAAACACATTCTAGGGTCAACAGCCTCCATGAATATCTCAGCCCTCACCTTCCATAGTATAAAGTTCTCCTTGGAATAAATGGGTAATTTTGATTCCATGGCTATGCTGAGTGAACACCCAAATTTAGAGTAGGATCTAGTTCAAGTTGTTAGACTCTTTATGAATAACCTGGCTTTGATACCATTTGTTAGTTATGGATGTTGCCAAATCACCTAGAGGGGGGTGAATAGGTATTTTTACATTATCTTTCCCCTTCTTTGGTTTGGGTCTCTTTCTATGAGGATCCTAGTGTAATGATTTAAAAAATTAAGAATACATCACAAAAAACACTCAAAGATCTATAGTGGTTCCTCAAGATAGAGTGTCTTGAGTAGTCCACTATCCCTCTGCGCCTATCTAGGAGTGTGCTAGAGTCGGTAAACTTCGCCAAACCTCATGCCCGCAAGCCCTACAATCTCAGAACTCAAGCCCTACACTCATGCCCTCAAGCCCTACAAAACTCAGATCTGAACCAAATCCTACAGCTCAGGCCCTCGAGCCCTACAAAACTCAGATCCCAACCAGATCCTACATCTTAGGCCCTCAAGACCTACAAACTCAAGCCCTCAAGCCCTACAAACTCAAATCTGAAATAGATCCTATAACTCAGGCTTGTAAAGACCCTGCAGAGAAATATGAGACAATACTTCTTTAGCTGGATGAAGATTGGCTTCTTGGACTTAAAGAGAATGCTTTGATCTTTTCCTGGACAACACAGATTCTTCTTCAATCAATTCTTCGATCTAGAACACTTCTTATCAGCTGATGATGCTTGACTGAGACTTAGAGAGCACTTGACAAAGATCGTCTTGGTTCTCAGGTTCTTATTCCTTTCTTCACGCAGCCTTGTTACTACTCTATTGAATCTTATGTGTATTCTCTATGTTTGATTATGGTAGACAATAATATCTTTTATATGTCTGAGGAGCCGACTGACGGTCTCCTAGAATGTCGGTTAAGTGTTAGTGGCCCATTCCTTATGGGCACACACTGATTTGACCACCAGGCGGTGGCATTAAATGCAGACACCGCAATTTGAAATGTCTTGATCTGTCTCGATGATATTGTTGGACATGTGTGTCACATCCCTTTGTTTGAGAATAACAAATCCCAAATTGTATTTGATCTTACTTGTCGTGTGTTTATAATGTGCAGGAACTATAGGTGCAATACTCCACAGGTAGAAAGCAGCTGAATTCAAAAATCTGGAAGAATGCACTACCGCCAGCATTAGAGCTACCGCCAGGCGCTAGCTCAGGTTCCGTTCGACGTATTTGCCTGCGTTTGACGAAAACTCCATTCGACAAAAATTTCCGTTCGACGAACTTGAAGCTCCGTTCGACGAAAATTTCGTTCGACAAAAATTTCCGTTCGACGAACTTGAAGCTCCGTTTGACAAAAATTTCGTTCGGCGAATTCCGTTCGAAGAAATTTTGTTCTGCTACGCCGCCAACGGTTTCGCAACTGCTCCACACGAACGCTACCGCCAGCGCTAGCGCTACCGCCTGGCGCTATCTCAAGTTCGTGCACAGCGCCACGCCACCGACGGTTTCGCAACTGCTCCACATGAATGCTACCGCAGGCGCTAGGAGCTACCGCAGGCGCTATCTTCAAGTTCTATAAATTGATGAGCTCTTTCTTGTTTTGGCTAATCCATCCCAGAGTGATTGCAAGTGCCACAATTCTACTGTTGCTATGCTGCCGAAGATGGATCTCCCACTAAAAGCTTAAGGAGAATTCTGGAGGAGGACAACGTCACGCTACATCTGAAGGACGATCGCTTCAACCTCGCTTATGCTACAACGATCCTTCATCCTCATCTTCAGATATCTCATATAGGGAGTTTTTATTATCGTTATCTTTATTTTCATTCCATAAATTTTGTAACCGTTTAGAGAATTTGCCTTGTGTTGGCGACTAGGTCTGGGTAGGACTTAGGGAGTAATTCGCCTTATGTTGGCGACTAGTTCTGGGTGATTAGATCTAGGGGTGCTCGAGGCCATATCCGGGGAAGCATTGGCTAGAGCGGCTTGAGACCTTATCCGGGGAAGGATAGGCTAAAGCCAACTAGTTTGTGGGGATACAAGTCGGTATAGAAAAGAAAAAGATATTTACTTTTGTACGCCTCCGATTTCTAGCGATATTGAAATCAAATTTATGTAAACACCTTTTTATATAAACACAATCATGTCTCTACTTATGTTTACTTGATTTCTCTCCTTTGGCGTTATCTCTAAAATATTGGTTACTAAGTTTTCAATTCTAATTACTTTATCTAAATTGTTTAGTTTAATCTCTTTCATCATAAAACAATTTAGTACTTGTTTGTAAACTTGGTTATTATGATATTCTCACAAATTAGCTAGTGGTATCAGAGCTAGGTTATTCCAAACGGTTTAAAACCCAGGAATAATGGCGTCTCATGATCTCGCCTCTACTAGTGGGGGAAATTTTCTTAAAAATGAAAAATCTTTGGCACCACCTTTATTTGAAGGCAAAAATTATAATGGGTGGAAATTTCTTATGGAAAAATTTCTTAAATCTTTGGATATTAAAGTATTGAATATTACAATTAAAATGCCCCCAAGTATTTTAAATAAAAATGAAATGTTTTTAAATGCCAAATCTATGAATAGTCTATATTGTGCATTAGATCAAAATATTTTCAAACTTATTTATACACTTCCTACTGCTTATGAAGTTTGGAAATTTCTTGAGAATACTTATAGTCTTCCTTCTACAGATGATGAACAAGAGGAATTCCTTATGGATCCAAAAGAAGAAATCGACAAGGACTCATTCTTGGAGGATGATAGATCTAACAGAGAAATCGACGAGGAATTCCTTATGGATCCAAGAGAAGAAATCGATGAGGACTTATGCTTGGAGGAAGAAGAATACAACTTCACAATATTGGACTCATTTGTTGGCAACACTTCAAGCAAAAGAGAAGACGGAAATTCAACTATGGACGAGGAATGCGAAGAAGATGTCAAAGGAACCCTTGGTTCAAATCTTGCCTCATCCCATAGCAATGTAAGAAAATCAAAAACTTCTCTTTTGTACCAAATTCCATTTCTGCATCTCGTATGCTTAAAATTGCTAAACGTAAAATTTTAAAGTTAAAAATTGCTAGTTCCAAATTATGTTTAGAAAATAAATCTTTAAAAGCAAACGATAACGTAGAATCAAATATTGATGTGTTAAATTCTCTTTCATGCTCTTTAGTTAAAATTCCTATTCCTTGTTTTGATTGTAATTTATTAAAAGAAAAATTCAAGGAAATTGAAAAAGGGCTCTTAATTTCTAAAAGGCATAATGAAAATTGATAATTGAAAATGATGCTTTATCTTGTAAGTTATTATAATTAAAATCTTTTGTTAAAAAATTTCAAATGTCATGTAATGAATTTCATCATAAGATTTTGAATAACAAGGATAAATTAACTTACAACATCATTTCTAAAAAGGATCATTTTCACACATCAACTCAAAAGGAGTTTAGTTTCAAATGGAATTATGATCCTCACAAAATTCTTAAGAGTCACTTTTATAGGTCTCAATATATTTTCAATCATGACTCATATTTAAAAACTCCTTTTCATGAAAATCAAACTATAAAATATTATCCTTCATATTATAAGAGTATGTCTATAAGAAAGAGTGGAAATGAAAATCACCAAAATAATAATCAATCTTTTAAAACATATTGTAACCCACACTTTCAACAATCACTTATAAAGAAAGACAATCACTCTTATAAACTTTCAAAGAATCCATGTAATAAAATTCATTATGATTATCAACATCAATCTATTTTGAAAAATAATTTGAATAAACATAAATCACAAATGAATTATTTTTCAAACAAATATAATCATATAATGATGTCACATAATCATAACATGAATTTAAAAGATAAACAACCAATGTATGAATGGAGACCCATAAAGAAAAATGACATATCATCTTTAATTAAAAAAGCTCATTCATCATTATCTTCCCAAAAGCCACCACGATGTATTTGGGTACCCAAAGGAACCATCCCACATGGTCCCCTTTGGATACCTAAATCTCTCATTCCATAGTATCCTATCATTTGCATGAAGTAGAAATAAATAAAAATGAAATATCACTACTCTACTTCATGATATGCTTATTGTCACTTTTCTTTTGTTTATTTTTTTATTATTTTTTGAACAAACATGCTATGATCACTTTATGTATCATGAAATATGACTTTCATATATTAAGCCTAATGTTTATCAAATCAAATTTGAATTAAAATTGAACATTAAGTCATATATTTTTCAAAGTGATCTATCTCTTATCTTTGTTGTTCTTTATCCTTTTAAATCCTTTACCCTTAATTGTCTTGAATTATCATTATAAATTGAATATTGAAATTATCATCAAGACTAATGAAATTATTTTAATGAATGGATTTAAATGGTTTATTTAGGGGTCTTAGGCTAAAAATATTAAATGCACTATTTATTGTATATTTGTTTAATTTCTTTGTTGCATATGATAGCCCCTATATTGAAGAATCATAATCTAGAAAAATCGGAATCAAATGATATAAAAGAAATCATGTGTTTTTAAATTAAAAATTGTAACTCGGAATTGTAAATCAAAAACCATTAGTTGCTAACGCCAGACGTTATCACTAACGCCGGCGGTAGCCTATTTTTCCTAAAAAATTCTGATTTCTCTAATTATTATTTTTCTGAAAATTTATTTTACAATATTAAGTATCGTTATCTTCAACGTTCAGCTACCTTGTATTAAAATCAAAAAGAAAATTTACAAAACAATTCAAAATAACCAATACATTTTTTCCTTTATACATATATGTAGTATAATATTCACTTTATAAGCAGTCACTACATATTAAAACGGATGAATATGAACTATATAATCACCACCATGATCTATTAATATCATATGCTAAAATTCACTATAATCATATATCATAATTCATGATCTAACAAGAATTATCTGAAATCAACTAATATTATCAACATTAGGAATTATGAAATATGTGATGGCTATTGATATTATAGTTTCATATCTTATTTGTGTGTGATATGTATCTCTATTGTTTGCATGTATCTCATTATATTTAGATCTAAGAATTGACTTGATATCAAGAAGATGAAATCAAATAGAATAATCATTTCATTCTAGGTCTAAAGAAAATTAATTTGAAATCTTATCATATTACATGCAACATTATCTCCATTAAATCATATATAATAACATTACACTAAAACTCATCATTCTAGCATTACTTCTTAGTTTATGCTTAAATTTATATGTTAGGTATAACATTTACAATGTTATTAAAATATCATGATAACTATGTGATTTGAAATTATATATAATACTAAAATTCCAACAAAAACATAGTTTATGGATGAATCATTAGAATATTTATGAATATTGTTTCATGAATCATATATTATCATGCAAAACCAAAGATCAAAAAATTCAATTATTGAATGGCATTTTAGTTCAAAACTATATATTTGTGATCCTTGTCTTTGATATGATAGCATGATCATCATTTTCTAGACTTACAATTCAAACATGCGCATTCAAAAGAAAATCACCAAATCATATTGTCATAAGTCTAGAAGAATTAGAATTTACATACATCATGATGATCTAACATATATTCTATGAAAAATTCTCTATAATCATAAATCATAATTCATGTTCTATCAAGAAATATCTTAAATCATTAATAAGAATTATGAATCTTATGATAAAAATTTGAATAATGTTTTCTTTCCATTATTTGGTGTGTTGATATGCTTTGCTATTGATAGCATGTATCTCTCATATTTGTAGACTCTAGAATCAACTTTGTAATGAAAGAATAAATCAAATTAAATCAGCACTTTATCCTAGATCTATAATTTGAAACTCTATTTTGGAATACATGCAATATTAATATAAGTCTTATGACATGACATTAAACCCTACACTCATCATACTAGCATTGTCACTTATTGAATATTACTAATTGTGCTAGTTATCTCATATCGTCATCTCATAAAAGTAGAAAAACTATGCGGCTTTATATAACTCATCACATTAAACAAAACCCATAGTTTATAAATCAACCCATAGTTTAAAAGCATAGGTTGTCCAAGGATTATTCACCTATGACTTCATATCTCACAATAGCGGGGGCGTAGGGTTGTATGCATTAGAGACCTAACCTCTAAGTCATGTCTTGTCCTTAACCGAGGAGGGTTCCAGTGGGCCTTGCGAGGCACTGGAGGGAAAGAGTGCTAGGTTGAGTGTTCTCTAGTGTGTGTATATGGGACTAACACCCCAACCTACGGCATGTGTGCAGCTCCTCATGCCCATCCGTCACTTAGTGCGGGGCTAGGGTGTAGACATTTAGTCGGGGTAGTCTTTAATCTTAGGACATACTTATATTACTCTTTGCATGATCATTTTATTTACTTATCACTTAAATCATGCATATTTTGGGTTGTTTAATAAAAAAATGTCCCCTTGTGTTTGCATAATTTATCTTTTTGAGCTTAAATGTTTTTGTAAAACACATGTATTTGAAAAAGCTATAGTTTTATGCAAATTTGAGCAATCAAGACTTCTCTAAAAATTACAAAAATTTTGCATAAGACTACTCTAAGGACACTTAATCAAAATCAAAAATCAAAAATTTAAAATTCTTAAAAAATCGTGTACTGTTTCCAGCACTAGCGTTAGCGCCGGCGCTAGCGTGGGTGTCTGATTTTTCTGTGTTTTAAAATTTCTAAAAATCTATAAAAATATGTTAGTTCATATGTACTACTTATTTGATTGTGTTTCTGATTTTTGTTATTTTTGTTTTATTCATATTATGAAAAAACAACTATAAAAGTTCAAAATTCAAAAATACAAAAAATATGTTTTTGAGATTTTCTGTTTTTGCATTTATATTATGGAAAATCAATTATAAAATTTCAAAATTAAAAAAATACAAAAATATGTTTTTATGGTTTTCTATTTTTATTTATAATCAACTACAAAAATTAAAAATTCAAAAATATGTTTGTGTGATTTTTCTGTGTTTATTTCATTAAAAAATTAAAAAAAATGAATGATCTTTATTGTTAATATCATGCATGAATGATTTCTATTATTTAGAATTATTTACAATGTTAAAATTTATTCCTTCAAATTACTATGAACATTGTTTTGTTTATCATGCTTTGATATATCTATTTAAAGTGCATCAATTGTATTGAAAAATATGTGTAGAACCAAGCTTAGCATGTCTCTAAGTATGAGTAAATGTTTTATGATTGATAATGATACATTTCATTCACTTATTTTGATAATCAACATGTGTGTTTAAATCCAAAATGCTTGCTTGTGTATTGTATTTGTACAAGGAATTAAAACTTGCATAAGTTTATTGCCTACACTACATTTGAATTGCACTTATAAAATTTAGAAAAGTGGTTAAGTTAAAAAATTTGGGGTTTGCAAAACAAGTGTATTCGGAGAATGTTGTCTCACAAATGTGAAAAAAATTTTATATGTAGACAAATATAACTCCACCAAGCACTACTTGAACCTCCTGATAAGTCTTCATAAGCATTGTGAGGTTGAGCACCTTGGAAAGAATAGTAAAGTGTCTTGTGCAAACCTTGGTTATTACACCACTTTGTTAAAAATTATGTGCATTAAAGTGTGTGAAAGTAATTTACTTGTGTTTTATTGTGCACTTTACTCTACATATGTCTTGTATTTTGTGATTTAAATCAATTGTTAACATTGCTCAAAATACACTTATGTGCACATCATTATCTTTCATAACACTTCTTCTCATGAGTATTGGATTTTAATGCTTTATCTATACTACTCTTTATATAAGAAATGCACTAGATAACCTAGCATGATCTCTACAATGTTTTGGTATCTCTTGAACTTAAAATTAAGTAACATTGTAGTATAATCTCTCTTTGATATGTTCATTTCATGCTTGGTATCTTTATGAAAAACTTTGAGATTTCAAAAAGGTTAAAACATCTTTCAATTTTTGAACTAAAACTCATATTTTTACTTATGCTTTTCATGCTTACAAAAAGATGTTTCTTATAATCTTCCGCTTGCTTACAACTCTTATCTTTTTATTTGAAATCTCTTATATATATTATGCTTAAACTCTTTATCATTTCATATATTACAAAAGCTCGATCATGATTTATAACTAGCCTAAAGAATGCCTCCTTACTACCCTCACCCTACCTTCTTTTGATAATACCAAAAGGGGGAGATTAATTGAAGAAATCTATATAGGAGAAATATAGAAGATTAAGGGGAGAATAATTCATGTAATCTATCATTTAGGGGGAGTAAAACATAAATTGCATTTATGTAGGGGGAGCATTAAGATAGGGGGAGTATGCATATTATCATGCTTATCATATACTATAGTTGCACTATCATCTTGCTTATCATATACTATAAACACTATTGTTGATTTCTTGCTAAGTGAATTTGTTATTATCAAAAGGGGGAGATTGTTGGACATGTGTGTCACATCCCTTTGTTTGAGAATAACAAATCCCAAATTGTATTTGATCTTGCTTGTCGTGTGTTTATAGTGTGCAGGAACTATAGGTGCAATACTCCACAGGTAGAAAGCAGTTGAATTCAAAAATCTGGAAGTATGCACTACCGCCAGCGTTAGAGCTACCTCCAGGCGCTCGAACAGGTTCCGTTCGACGAATTTGCCTGCGTTCGATGAAAACTTCGTTCGACAAAAATTTCCATTCGACGAACTTGAATCTCTGTTCGACGAAAATTTCGTTCGACAAAAATTTCCGTTCGACGAACTTGAAGCTCTGTTCGACGAAAATTTCGTTCGACGAATTCCGTTTGACGAAAGTTTGTTCTGCTACGCCGCCGACGGTTTCGCAACCGCTCCACATGAACGCTACTGCCAGCGCTAGCGCTACCGCCTGGCGCTATCTCAAGTTTGTGCACAGCGCCACACCACCGACGGTTTCGCAACCGCTCTACACGAACGCTACCGCAGGCGCTAGGAGCTACCGCAGGCGCTATCTTCAAGTTCTATAAATTGATGGGCTCTTTCTCGTTTTGGCTAATCCATCCTAGAGAGATTGCAAGTGCCACAATGCTACTGCTGCTATGCTGCCGAAGATGGATCTCCCGCTAAAAGCTTAAGGAGAATTCTGGAGGAGGACAACGTCACGCTACATCCGAAGGACGATCGCTTCAACCTCGCTTATACTACAGCGATCCTTCATCCTCATCTTCAGAGATCTCATATAGGGAGTTTTTATTATTGTTATCTTTATTTTCATTCCATACTTTTTGTAACCGTTTAGAGAATTCGCCTTGTGTTGGCGACTAGGTCTGGGTAGGACTTAGGGAGTAATTCGCCTTGTGTTGGCGACTAGTTCTAGATGATTAGATCTAGGGGTGCTCGAGGCCATATCCGGGGAAGGATTGGCTAGAGCGGCTTGAGGCCTTATCCAGGGAAGGATAGGCTAAAGCCAACCGGTTTGTGGAGATACAAGTCGGTATAGAAAAGGAAAAGATATTTACTTGTGTACGCATCTTATTTCTAGCGATATTGAAATCAAATTTATGTAAACACCTTTTTATATAAATACAATCATGTCTCTACTTGTGTTTACTTGATTTCTCTCCTTTGGCGTTATCTCTAAAATATTGGTTACTAAGTTTTCAATTCTAATTAATTTATCTAAATTGTTTAGTTCAATCTCTTTCATCATAAAACAATTTAGTACTTGTTTGTAAACTTGGTTATTATGATATTCTCACAAATTAGCTAAATTGTTATTTTGCTTTTTCATATTATAAAACAATTTAGTAATTTTCATAACATTATTATAAAGAATTTTTATTCCCTTATTCACCCCCCCCCCCCTCTAAGGGCGCCGTAAGATCCAACAGATATTTGCAATGTCTCGACGACATTGACAACATCTCAACGACAAGACTTGTCATTACGCCGATCCACCTTGCACCTGTACAAATCTTCAAGTCTTCTTGAATCTTCTTTAGAGGAGAATATCTCGACGATACAAGATATCTCAGCTGCACTTGCATTACAATGACATAAAGTTATCTGAAAGATGTCGTCATAATCTTGATGTCGACTTGAGGTCTTCTCAACGATGTCGTTGAAACCATAATGTCTTTTTGACGATATCGTCTTGATCATTCTGACTTCTCGTCGATATCATTTTGATCATCTTGACGACAACAGTTCTTCTTTTATAAGCTGTCTTCACGAATTCTTACTTAGCCTTCTCGACGACTAAGCTTCTTTACGACGATGTCATCAACATTGCGGAATACTTTGACTTAAGTTTCCTTAGAGCTTACAGCGATATCGTCGTGTGATCTAGATTGACATGACGATATTAAACTTGATCAATTCTTCTTCTTCTTACGATGATGTCACAACGATATCATTGAATTGTTCATGTTATCTCAACGATAACTGTCATGACCCTTCAGCTTATCTCTGAGTTCAATCTCGTCGATACTTAAATGCTTATTCGATGATATGTCCAGTCCTTCTCGACGATTTTGTACTTAGTGAGATTGAAGAAGTACTTGACATATATTTTAATCTCCGCAAGCATAAACTAACCACACCATCAAATACGTAATGCTTTTATCATTGACCTGAGCACTTCTTCAAATCAGGCACAATGTTGGGCACTGTTCCCAACACTACCATCAGTTGAGAATTCGTGATTCGGACGTTCCGCGAACAGCTTTTCATTCCCGTTATGGGCATTTTGAGTTCCTAGTGATATCTTTCGGATTAACGAATGCACCCTCTGCTTTTATGGACATGATGAATAGGGTATTCGAGGATTTTCTAGATCACTTTTTGGTTGTTTTTATCGATGATGTCTTAGTATATTCTGGAAGTGCTGAGGAGCAAGCTTTGCATTTAAGCTTGGTGTTGTCGACTTTGAGGGAGCACAATTTGAATGCCAAGCTGAGCAAATGTGAGTTTTGGCTTTCTCAAGGTTCTTTCATGGGTCATATTGTGTGTAAGGATGGTATTTCTGTGGACCCGGCAAAGATAGTTCTGGATTGGAAGAGGCCTACAACGCCTAAGGAGACAAAGAGTTTCTTAGGGTTGGCAGGTTACTATTGGAGATTTGTGCAAGGATTTGCAATGCTGTCGGCACCTCTGATTAAGCTTACCCAGAAAAAACAGCATTTGTTTGGGCTGATTCCTGCGAGGAAGCTTTTCAGGAGTTGAAGAGGAGATTGCATTCTGCTCCTGTTTTGACTTTGCCTACCGAGGGAGTGGAGTATGTTATTTATGTGGATGCTTTGCATGTTGGACTCGGATGTGTCCTGATGCAAGAAGGAAAAGTGATCGCGTATGGATCAAGGAAACTGAAAGTTCATGAAAGGAATTACCCTACGCATGACTTGGAGTTCGCAATGGTCATTTATGCGTTGAAGCTATGGAGACACCTTTTGTATAGAGTGCCATGCAAGATTTATATGGATCATCAGAGTTTGAAGTATGTCTTCGCTCAGAAAGAGCTGAATTTGTGCCAGCGTAGATGGATGGAGTATGTTGCGGACTATGAGGTTCATATCCTCTATCATCCGGGAAATGCTAACGTAGTATCTGATGCCTTGAGCCGAAAGATCGTGCATATCTTCAACCTTCCTGGACAGTCCTTAGTAGAGGAGTTTTTGTTAATGAATATATCTGTTGGAAATAGTGATGTGTTGACTAGCTTAGAAGTTGAAGAGCCTTCATGGATTACCCTTACGAGGTTGCATCAGAAAGATGATCCGGATTTGTATCACATTCGAGGAAGAACCGAAAGGGAGAATTGCCAGATTTCTCAATCGATGAGGTTGGTAACTTGAAGTACCGGGGTAGATATTGTATTCCCGCTATTGAAGATATTCGGGAAAGGATTTATGATGAAGCACATGGTTCTAGCCTTGCAAATCATCCTAGCTCTACGAAGATGTACCGAGATCTGAAGCAGATTGTTTGGTGTTCAGTATGAAGAATGATATAGCCAAGTTCGTATCAAAATGTTATACCTGTCAGTATGTCAAGGCAGATCATAAGAGACCTGGAGGTAAGTTAACGCCTTTGGATATTCCAAGATAGAAGTGGGAGAGTATTTCTATGGATTTCATTACCGGTTTGCCGAGATCTCCCTGAGGGCATGATGTTGTATGAGTTATTGTCGACCGATTGACAAAGTGTGCTCACTTTGTGCATTTTAAGATTGGATATTCCATGGAGAAAATAATAGAGCTTTATTTGGATGAGGTCATTAGATTGCATGGTGTACCAGTGAGTATTATGTCAGATCGGGACTCCAGGTATATGTCTCGTTTTTGGCGGAGCTTGTAGGGAGCCTTGGGCACTGACATCAGGTACTCTATCGCTTATCATCCGCAGACAAATGGTCAAACGGAAAGAGTGAATCAGATTTTGGATGATATGATAAGATGTTATATTCTGGACCATGGTGGAGATTGGGATAAACATCTTGGGCTTATGGAGTTTTCCTATAATAATAGTTATTATGAGAGCTTCCAGATGGCCCTCTTTGAAGCTTTGTATGAGAGGCGTTGTCGAACTCTCCTGTTTTGGGCTGAAGTTGGTGAGAGGCCGTTGTTAGGCCCGGAAGCCTTGGAAGAGATGAACATTTCTGTATCGCATATTTGTAAGATGCTTCGTGTGGCTCAGGAGCATTATGAAAAGTATGCAAATTGACGAAGGGTTGATCTTGAGTTCATAGTCGGGGACATGGTTTTCTTGAAAGTTTCTCTGATGTCAGGCGTTAAGAGATTTGGAAGGAACCACAAGTTGGATCCCGGGTATGTGGGACCTTTCCATGTTGTTGAGCGCATCGGAGCATCCGCTTATAGGCTTGAGTTGCCTGCTTCTTTAACTAGCGTTCATGATGTGTTTAATGTGAGCCAGTTGTGAAAGTGTGTGCTTAGTGATCGTCATGTCTTTGACTCCGTGCCCGAATTGCAGCCTAATCTTTCTTATGTCGAAGAGCCTGTCAATATTTTAAAGACGCAAGATCGAGTGTCGCAAAGAAAGACGTTTCATATGGTTAAAGTTCTTTGGAGAAATCAAGATGTCAGAAATGCGACCTAGGAGCTAGAATTTGTGATGAAGGACTCTCATCCTCGCCTTTTCTCTTAGTTTCTTTGGTGAGTACTTCTAACTAGTGAGTTCTAATTTATTCCTGGTTATCTCTTAGATTTGAATTGCGTTTCAAGTTTTGGGATGAAACATCCTTTTAGGGGGGGAGTTGTAACGCCCCTGAATATCCAATATTTTAATTAAATAATAATTCGGCGTAAAAATGATGTAAGGGCGTTACATTTGCGTGGATTTTATCGATGCACTGTAATTCGTGCGATTTTGCGTCCGTTCGGTCAATTTGAGCGAGTTTTGAAACTTACCAGAATTGAGATCTTAAACTTTAGAAAATTAAATTAATTAATTTTAAGCAGGTCCGTGAAGTTTCGTTGCGATTCGAGCAATTTTGAGAGCCCGGTGAATTTTGAAAGATTCTTATTTTTATTAATTTTTATTCTCTTATAAAAGGCCAACCTTAGGAAAATAATTTATGTTTTTTATTTTTTTCTTTTTCTTCTTACCCGAGCCGAACCAGAAGTCACGAGAGGGAAGATCGGCGTTCGACCGGGAGTGTTCCGTCGGCTGTAGGGGGAGTTCTATTGCTCGGATTCGTCGTCGGAGGGTAGATATGGAAAGCTCTCGCCGAGCTCTTCACGTGTGCGGTGAGTATTTCTGATTTCGTGAATTTTTAGAGTTGGAGTGTGTAGCCCTAATCCTCATTTTCGTTCAAAAAGTTTCAAAAATTGCTTCTTGTGGCCTTCTATCGGCTGATCCTTGGCATGGAGTGCATGGGAGGCCAAAAATCGGAAGATTTGAAGCAAGTGGTGGACGCTCCCCTTTTTTCTAAGTGTCTTCCCATTCTTCTTTACATCTCTTACATGATACTAGTATAGCATGGTTATTTTCCATAAGTTAGACCTTGAGTTTTCGGGTTTGGTCAAGAAGCTGAGTAAATTCGTCGAGTGAACTTGTGAGGTTGAGCTAAATTCATCGAGTGAACTCGTGAGGTTGAGTTAAATTCATCGAGTGAACTCGTGAGGTTGAGTTAAATTCATCGAGTGAACTCGTGAGGTTAAGTTAAATTTGTCGAGTGAACTCGTGAGGTTGAGTTAAATTCATCGAGTGAACTCGTGAGGTTGAATTAAATTTGTCGAGTGAACTAGTGAAGTTGAGTTAAATTCGTCGAGTGAACTCGTGACGTTGAGTTAAATTCGTACAGTGAACTCGTGAAGTTGAGTTAAATTCGTCGACTAAACTCATGAGGCTGAGTTAAATTCGTCGAGTGAACTCATGAGATTCAGTTAAATTCGTCGAGAGAACTCGTGAGATTGAGTTAAATTTGTCGAGCGAACTCGTGAGATTTAGTGGAATTCGTCGGGTGAACTCGTGATGTTAAGTTGAATTCGTTGTGTAAAGCTATTTTTCTTGGAATTTTTCATGGGTTTCGTTATAGTAAGTTGTTTTGGACTGTTGGTTGGGTTGGAGCGGATGACCACCACCGCAAGGCCTGTTGCTGAATCCTTGTATCCGGTGAATTTGTGACGGACTTTAGGTTGGGTTGCAAATGGTTGAGTCCCACCTCAGTACCGTTTTGTGTTCGATATTGGTGATTCATTCCTCTTTTAGAGTTGATCAGCCTCATTTATTTTATTTTATATATGGATATATATGTATTTATATGATTAACTTATGGATATTCATCGCACTTAGTACAAGACTTTTTCTCTCTTAAATAGTCAATCCTGCTGAAGTATTTTTCTCATTTATTCATATGACTTGTTTGTTGTTGGTTTATAGTTGCTCATGTTGGGTTGGTAACCCTCGTAACTTAACAATCTCATTAATCCTTTAAATCTTCATTTGAGCTGCCTTTTTGCGCTTTTGTGCTGAGGTATTCTTTTCTTCTGAATGTCTCAGGTTCAGATCAGTAGCAGTCAGACCTAACCAGGTCATCTTTCTGGACCGCAGTAGTTGTTTTCTTTTACTCGTTGGTGAGGTTTTGATAGTTGTACTTAACTTTGATTTTGCAGTGTATCTCAGAAGCATTTCTGTTAGTTCTATGGGTTCGTGTCAGATTGTTGACGCCCGTAGTCTGTTTCCTTGGTGTAGACTCTATACTTGTTGTTCCTGCTACTACTATTAACTGTTTTTGATGCATTGCTCTTTGAGAAGGTTTTATATTAAGATGCATAGTAGTTAATTTACTTGTATTAAAATTTGTACCTTTATTCATAGCATGATTTCAAACAAATGTCACTCTACTTTAAAGGATTGTAAAAGCTCTTTCCTACTTATATTAAATTCAGAAGCATGCATATCATTAGTATAGAGTCTACATAGAGTATATATATATATATAAGTGTGTGTGTGTGTGTGTGTGTGTATTTATGAAAATAAATAAAGACACGGAGATGCTTGAGCATCGGTAGTTGTCTCCTGCATGATGTGGCATCACATAGCGTATTTTCCCTCACTCTGATAATATATTGTATATTGGGAAACTGCAGGTTGTGACAAGACCTATCGCTAGCAATAGTACTACCACTCGGTGTTAGCGTCTGGATGGCATGATCTGTCTATGCGATACAGCTCGTCTAGATGATCCAGCTCGTCTAGATGAAATAGATACCGCCAGCGGTAACATCTACCGCTCAGCGTTAGCATCTGGACGACATGATCTGTCTAGATGACACAATCTGTCTAGACGACATGATATGTCTAGATGATACAACTTGTCTAGACGATATACCTAATGGCAGCGGTAGCACCTACCGCTCGCGTTAGCGCTCTGCTACAGAATTCCTTGTTTTCTTAGTGTTGGGAAAACTGGGGTGCTACAATTCCCCTCCCCTTAAAGAAATTTCATCCCAAAATTCCAGAACTAAGAAAAACATAAAAGATACAAAACTATAACTTGTACCTCAACGGAACACCTCGGGGAACTCCTCAAGCATGGTCTACTCCCGCTCCCATTAAAGCTTCTCAGGACTGCAATTATCCCAGCAAACTTTGACCATTCTGATCATTTTGTTCCGCAACTACTTGACTTTAGTGTCATCGATGCGAATATGCTTGACTTTTGTTGTTAGCCCACCATCAACCGGCACTTGAACATCAACAACAACATGAGTAGGCTTTTGCAATGCCGATCTGTCTAGATGATACAACTTGTCTAGACGATATACCTAACGCCAGCAGTGGCATCTACCACTCGCGTTAGCGCTCTGATACAGAATTCCTTGCTTTCTTAGTATTGGGAAAACTGGGTTGTTATAGCCTCTGGTTTCCGTGGATCCCAATGGAAACCAACACCACAATATTGACAACAGCAAAACCCTCCAACCCAGTAAGAAAACAACCATGGAAATGGAGTGTTCTGTACTTTATTATTATTTTCACAGTAGCCCAAGGATATGCAAGAGAACTTCAAAAAATTCAAGATGTGGGAGTGTAATCCCAGCCAAACCCCCATGTGCACAAGTATCAAATTAAGAAAATTCAAGGAAGGAGATGAAAAAACTGATGAAGATACTTATCGAAGCTTAATTGGATCCCTCATCTATCTCATTAACTCCAGGACGGATCTGGAGAACTCAGTTAACCTTCTATCCAGATACATGAGTTCACCAACTAAGGAGCACATGGAGGAGGCCAAGCGCATTCTAAGATACGTAAAAAGAACAATGTCTCATAGGATTCTCTACACCAAGGATCTCAACCCACGCTCATAGGTTATTGTGACACAGATTGGTGAGGCTCGCATGATGATCGAAGAAGCACTGATGGATATGTATTCTTCTATGGCTCAAATCCCATCTCATGGAGGTCGAGGAAGCAACAAACTGTGGCCCTATCCACAACTGAAGCAGAATTCATGGGTATTACATTAGCCATATGCAAAGGTGTGTGGATGCAGAGGATGATAGAGGAGCTCACTGAAGAAATGAAGAAGGCGATACTACTAAAGTGCGACAACACCACCGTTATAGCTCTTTCAAAAATCCTTGTGTTCCATAACCGCACCAAATACATCGTAATCAAATATCACTTCATCAGAGAGAAGATCGAGAATGGAGAAGCCAAAATGGAGCATTGCTCGTCAGAGCTCCAGGTCGTCGACATTTTTACTAAGCCCCTTCATCGAGGCCGTTTTGCCAAACTCAAAGCTGGCCTAAAAGTAACTGAACCACCGGTTCAAGGGGGGATATTGGAGAATGAACCAGCCGGCTAAGTTGAATGAACCATAATTATCCTTTGAAGTCTAAGAGTCAAATGTACCTGTTGGACTCATTTTATTAATGCTTCATTATTGATGCCAATGTTGCTTCGTATTTCTAATCCTGGCACCTATAAATTAAGCCTTGTATCAGCAAATCGAATGAAATGAATGCAATACCTGTGACTTTGCCTCTTCCATTTCCGCTCATTCTCCCTCTATCTTATCACATCTCCCTCTCAAATAAACTTAGAATGTAATTCTCAAATAAATTTAGAATGTATTGCTGCTAATATTGAAATGCATTTTCATTACATACGAGAGAATGTTGAGAAGGGGCATGTAAAGTTAGATTATGTAACTACCGAAAATCAGCTTGCAAATGTACTAACCAAGCCGCTAAAAGCTAGGTTTGAAGAACTGCATTATCGTAACGGAGTTCGAGATCTCTCAACTTAAGAAGGGTGAAAGTAATAACCTGAAGAGATGAATTCTAGTAGAGGTAGCAACTCAACGTAAAAGATAAACATCAAAATGCAAGTTTGCAGAGAAAAAAATGAAAAGAAGAAGGCGTGAAGAAGAAGCAAAAGTCACTCGTGTCTTTTCCAATCGATTCTACCCTATTTTGAATCATTTTTATCTCGTTCTTTTTCTGCATTATAAATAGACAAGCACTGTATTAGTTTATTATAATTAATCAGAATTCTGAGTTACTTTTATTATCAAATTTCTTTGTATCTTTTATTTTATAAATAAATTTGAATTTCTGATTTTATCGAGCACATTGAAATTACAACACACACAATGTAACCTTCTCGATGGCGACCAAAAGATAAGCTACAGATCATCTTACCCTTTGGGCACGATGACGAACTCTTTTAAGCCTTACAGACGAAGTACAAAAGCTGAAAGTAATTACTATATGTGAAGTTTTCCGGAACTCAAGACACCAAGATCAGCACACCAAAAATGAACAACAACTCTACACTATTACTTGGAAAATGAATACACTTTACAAGAGACAAGGCTGAATACAAGTTGCATACAACTTGATTCACAACAACCAGAAGATATAAATATAAACTTGGTCACAGACAGTGTCCGCTTCTCCTCCACAACACCCCACACATGTGCCACTTGCTGCTCGGGAATGCTCAACGTTGACTCCAAACGCCCCGTGTTAGCCCTCTCGCAAGCTCTCTGCTCGCACTCGCAGCTCACTAGCCGCACTTGCCCACACTAACGTCTGGCGTTAACTACTTAATGCTCTGTGTTATCCCTCTCGTAAGCTCTCACTCAAGAGACCTTCTCTAGGCCACTCGCCGAACTCACTCCGAGTTCTCCAATACCTCTCTCAAAAATTCTTCTACATAGAAAAAGGGGGGGTCTTCCCTCTTATTTAGAGACAGGGAGAGACCTTCTAGAAGTCGAGCTAACGCCAGCGTTAGCTCACTTTAAAACTCTAACACTCCCCCTTGAAGTGAGCTCCGGGAATAACACCAAGCAACGAGCGAAGCCTCCTAAACGGCCCCGCAGATAGGGGCTTTGTGAATATGTCCGCAAGGTTGTCTTGGCTACGCACATGCTCCACCACAATTAAGCCACCCAACACCTTCTCTCTAATGAAGTGATGCTCGATCTCTATGTGCTTGGTCCTTGCATGACACACTGGGTCTGTTACCAGTTCCAAGGGACTCTCGTTGTCCCCTCGTAGCACAGTAGGTCCGCTGACCTTCTCGTTCACATACTCCACCAGCCTCCTTAGCTAGACACGATGCTGGGCTACTAAGCATGACGCCTTGTACTCAGCCTCTGTGGTGGAAAGGGAGATAGAATCCTGCTTCTTGGAAGCCAGACTTCTCTCCATAGATCAACCCCATCTCAAGGGTCCCCTTCACGTACTTCAGAATCCCTTTTGCTGCCTCCAGATGAGGCTTTCACGGCTCCTGCATGTACGGACTTACTCGGCTGACGGTAAAAGAGATGACAGTCCTTGTAATAGTCAGGTAGATAAGACTCCCCATTAGTGCCTGGAAGACCTTCAAATCAAGAAGAATCCTCCATGCTTCCTTCTGAAGCTTCAGCCCAACCTCCAGTGAATCGGAGCTGCTCTTCCCCTCCTTCATGTCGAATCTCTCGACGATCTTCTCAGCATAAGCCCTCTGGGAGACAAACAACCCACCACTTCCCTTCTCTATTTGAAGTCCAAGGAAATAGTGCGGTTCACCAAGATCCATCATCTCAAAGCGAACGGATAGCTACTGTCTCAGCGTCGTGACATTTTCATTGTTGTTCCCTGTCACAAACATGACATCGACGTACAGCAGCACCAGCACATGAAAATCTCCACTCTTCTTCACAAACATGCTAGAGTCTGAGTCTGAGGCATCATAACCATAAAACTGCAGGTACTCTGCGATCTTCCCATACCAGGATCTTGGCAACGGTTTCAACCCGTATAGGGCCCTCTTCAACTTGCACACATGATATGGCTGTGACTTGGACACGTATCCAAGTGGTTGCACCATGAATATATCATTGTCAATCTCTTTATACAGGAATGCATTCTTCACATCAAGTTGCCACAGCTTCCACCCTCGGCATGCTGTCAGGGCAATGACCGTCCTCACCGACATCATCTTCGCCACAGGACTGAACCTCTTCTTGTAGTCCTCCCCATAGGTTTGCGAGAAACCCCGAGCGACAAGCCTAGCCTTGTACTGCTCTACTCCTCCGCCAGCTCTCTTCTTAACCTTGTACACCCACTTGTAGGAGACAGGTTTGATGCCCTCCTGTTGGAGTTTCTGAGATGATCTCAAAGCAATCAACAATTAGTCTCGCTGCCAACGCAATATGAGCCTATAGGGTCGCACATAAAAGCGTTTCGAGAAGTTGGAGAAAGGATTGTGTTGTCCTTACTCATATTGGATATGAGTGGAGGACCAATCCTGTGACTACTTGGAATTAAGTTGAGAATGTCTCAATGGGAAATCGTTTAAAGGGTTTAAACGAATGGGTTTATACATGACAAATTCGACTAAAGGGTTTAACCGAATTGTGTCAAATTCGGCTAATGTGATTAACCGAATTATGTTGATTCGACTAATGAAATTTGGCTAATATGATTAACCGAATTTATTACAGATTCGACTAAAGGGTTTATCCGAATCAGGTCAGTTCAACGAAAGGGTTTCGCCGAATTTATATAGCCGAATTTATATAGACGAATTTGTCAAAATGGTTTCGCTGAATCTGAGTCGAATTCGGTTATAGTGATTAGTCGAATTCGGCGAATGTAAATCTAGACAGATATTCTGTTTTTCCCTCTGGTCTGCGGATATCCTATTTTATGCCTTGCGTATAAAATGAACGTGATTAGGGCTTCGAAATACACGGTTTTTCAGATCGAGCCTTTTTGCGAGAGAACAAAAGACGGAAGTGTTCCGATCGTTCTCATTTCGTCCGCCGATCGTCCTTCCGCCGCCGCTGGTCGCCGCCGTTAGTCGTCGCCTCCCCTGGATCGGATCTAGCAGTCCGTGGGGACGTTGAAAGCTTCCTTCTCCGACCTAGTTCTTGTACGACAAGAAGTTAGGGTTCTCCATCGTTCGTGTGGATCGCTGTAGAGGAGCCGACACATTTCGGTTCTTGGAACTCAGATTTCGGATTTCTCTTTGGAGCACCTTGGTTGAGTATTGACTCAATCCCGCAAAGGTATATTGCATTTGCTTTCTTATTCTCTTGAATCATGAAAACCGCAAGATCCGTTAGTCTCTTTTGGGTTGTTCTTGTCTTTATTTCCGCTGCGCATATGTGATATGAAATCTCGTTCGAGGGGTATAGAAAACCCAACACCTCCACCATGGGAACAAGGTCGCATGTCTCATTCTTCTCCAAGGCTTCCATCTCTTCCTCCATATCCACGTCCCACTCCCTAATGTCAACTGCATCTTCAAAGCGGGCAGGTTCCATCTCATCGAGTGGTCCTACAAAGAAGCAAGAGACCAAACTCATGAAGTTCCCCTCCTTATAGTGAGAAGGAGGGACGATGGTCTGCTTCGACCTCCTGAGGCTTGGCCACTCTCTACCACTCCAGTAGGCTCCTCCTCTGCAGCTCTTCTCCCATCATCTCTTGGAGCACTGGGAGATAGCACCAACTCCAAGGTAGAGTCCTTAGTGATGCTTTCTTCACTCCTACTTGAATTTTCACTCTCCAGTAGCACCACATAAGAGACTCCTTGATATGAGATCAGTTCGTCAAACACAATGTTGCGCGAGACAACAAACTTGTCGGTCTGCGAGTCCATGCACTTCCACCCCTTCTTTCGCTCATCATAGCCAATGAAGACACACTTCCGTGCCTTCGGCTCCAGCTTGGTTCTTTGAGACTCCGGGACATGCACGAAGTAGGTTGAACCAAAAACTCTCATGTAACCCACATTTGTCTTCTCCCCGAACATGAGCTGGTGTGGAGACACCATCCTGATAGGACTCAGAGGTAGTCGATTGATCACGTGGGTAGCGCACGTCATTCCCTCCGCCCACAAGTCCTTGGGAATCCCCTTGGCATGTAGCCAACTCCTGGTTGTCACCACCAGATGGTGAATCTTCCTCTCTGCGACCCCATTTTGCTAAGGGTATGGGCACAAGAGAGCTCCCATTGTATGCCGAACTTCCTGCAGAAGAAGAAAATTTGTTAGAGGTAAACTTCTCCCCATTATCACTCCTTAGCTTCTTCACCCTCAGGTTCAGCCTCCCCTCCATTAGTTCCTTCCACTCCTGGAACTTCACAAACACTTCTGACTTCTCCCTCAGAAAATATACCCACGTGTAGCGGGTGTAGTCATCCACCAGAACCAGCGCATACTTATTTCCTCTATAAGTAAAGGTGGCGCACGGCCCCATCACGTCAGCATGTACGCACTCAAGAGGTGCCTTACACTTGGTCTCTGACTTGTCAAATGGAAGTCGATGTTACTTTCCATATTGACATCCCTCGCACACATGGTCGTCACCATAGGAAGAGAGATTAGGCAGGCCAGACACTAGGCCCTTTGCAGCCATCATCTTCAGCTTGTCCATCCCCACATGACCTAGCCTCTCATGCCAGATCGCAGCGATATCATTTTTCTTCATCTTGTACACATAGGCATTTGCAGATAGAACATACAAATCCTTCACCCTCCTCCCGGTGAGCGTGATATTAGCATCAACAAACGACATGTTCTTCAGGAACTTCACCTCCTTCGGTCCAAACATTACATGGTATCCATCATCCACTGTGTTAGCAACTGAGAAGAGGTTCTTCTTCATTCCAGGCACGTGATACACACTCTTCAGTGTCACTGGCTTCTCATCACTTCCAAAGGATACCATCCCTTCTTGCTCAACTGGATGCACCGTATCATCCGTAGTGATGATAGCATCTGTTCCTCCATATGCCTTCAAGGAGGCAAACTTTGACACATCTCCAGTGAGATGGTGCCCGCAACCGGAGTCCACTATCCAGTCTTTCTATAAGTTGATGGAGGCTAGTGTTGGACATGTGTGTCACATCCCTTTGTTTGAGAATAACAAATCCCAAATTGTATTTGATCTTGCTTGTCGTATGTTTATAGTGTGCAGGTACTATAGGTGCAATACTCCACAGGTAGAAAATAGCTTGGAACCAACAAACAAAGTTTAAGAACTACCGCCAGCGCTATGGGTTACCCAGGCGCCAGCGCTAGTGCTACCGCCTGGCGCTAGCTCAAGTTCGTGCATAATGCCATGGCGCCGATGGTTTCGTAACTGCCTCCACGCGAACGCTACCGCGGGCGCTAGGAGCTACCGCGGGCGCTAGCGATAAAGTCAATATATTGATGGCTTCTCTCTTGTTTTATCTAGAGCATCCAGAGAGATTACTTATGCCAAAATTCTAGAGCTGGTACTCTACCGAAAGTTTATCTCCCACTCAAAGCCAAAGAAGATTTCTGGAGAAGGAAGCCCCACGCTGCATCCGAAGAACGATCGCTTCAACCTTGCTTATGCTACAATAATCCTTCATCCTTAATCAGCAGCTACAGAGCAGTCTTTCGAGTTCGGATTAATTGATGGTTGTGCTTGGTGCACGGTTTCCCTCCCAGGTTCCACCGTCAACCTAAGTTCACTCTTTTTGCCAACTCAAAAGTTCTTGTGTACTTCTTGTGTTTACAGCAAGATCTCTTGTTGACATCAAATTCCTTACGGCAGAGCCCGCTCTTGATGTAGAGGCTCGAGAGACCTCAGCTAATTCAGAAGCTCTTTCGATTGACTCAGCTACTTAGACAGATGTTGGCTACTCACAAACATTCTCATATCATCTACTGGAAAGCTAGATGTTGAATGTGCAGATTGAGTTGAATATTCAGAAGTAGCAGCTGTTCTTGAGTCATACCTGCTGTCTCAACTATACACTGGTGGAATTGATTTTGGTGGCCCTTCGACTTTCTCAAGTTTCCGGGTCCTTCCCTCATAGAAACCCTGTTGATAGAGTGTCTTAGGCGAAGAGAGACAAGCGCTGAACGGCACGTCTTTCCAGTGGATGTGCTAGCTGTTAAGAACTTGTACCTCCCCGCCCCCCGATCGCCAGGACGAATACAGCTTCGTCGCTACGCAACGAAAGATAAGATGACGAATGGAGGTGACTTACCCATGGGTTTAGGGTATATAAAGGCGAACAAGGTGTTCCGATCCTTTGTTGTGTAGGGATTTCGGTTCAGAAATCTCATACAGGGAGTTCTTGTTATTTACTTTATTTCATTATTGTAATTTTTGTAGTAAAATCGCCTTGTGTTAGCAACTAGGTCCTTGCGCGGCTTAGGGGGTAATTCATCGCGTGAGTTGGCGACTAGGTCTAGGAGATTAAATCTAGGGGGGTACTCGAGGCCGTATCCGGGGAAGGATTGGCTAGAGTGGCTTGAGGACATATCCGGGGAAGGATAGGCTAAAGCCAACGGGTTTGTGGGGATACAAGTCGGTATAGAAAAGGAAAAGTTATTAACATTTGTACGCCTCCGATTTCTAGCGATATTGAAATCAAATTTATGTAAACAATTTTTCATATAATACAATCATGTCTCTATTTGTGTTTACTTGATTTCTCTCATTTGGCATAAATTTTATTATTGCAAATTACTTTTTGCTAAATTATTATTTTGCTTTCTTGTTAACTTTAAAAGAATATAGTAAATTGCTTAATATTACAAAAAAAATTTTATTCCCTTATTCACCCCCCCCCCCCCCCTCTAAGGGTGTTTATCGATCAAACAAGTGGTATCAAAGCAGGTTATTCCAAACGGTTTAAAATCTAGGAATAATGATGTCTTATGATCTCACTTTTTCTGAGGGACATGGAATTAGTAGACCTCCATTATTTACTGGGTCAGATTATAATTATTGGAAAAATAGGATGAGATGTTTTCTTATGACCCTAGATATTGAGGTGTGGAATATGGTAGAAGAGGAATACTCTCCTCCTACAGTTGTAGTTGGAGAAGTAACATTAGAAAAACCTAAGGATAAGTGGGATGATAGGGATAAACTTAAATGCAAAAATAACGCCAAGGCCATGAATGCTTTATTTTGTGCGTTAGATAGAAATGAATTTAATAGAATTTCCGCATGTACTACTGCATATGAAATTTGGAATCATTTGGAAATTGCTTATGAAGGTACATCGCAGGTTAAATATTCAAAGCTTTTCCAACTGGAGTCGGAATATGAAAAATTCTGGATGGATGAAAGTGAAGATGTTGATGCCATGTACAACGCGCTTCACTAAGATCGGCAATGCCTCCAAAGTTCTTGGAAAGACTTTCTCCAACGGCGACTTGGTTCGAAAGATTCTTCGATCCCTTTCTCCAAAATTTAATCTGAAGGTAACGGCTATCTCGGAGTCGCACAATCTAAGAACACTCTAAGTTGAGAGCCTCATTGGGATTCTCAAAACCCATGAGGTAGAACTCAAGATCCAACATGATAAATACAACAAGGAGCCGAAGAAGAAGGCGTTGGCACTAAAATCAAAGAAGGAGTGCCAAGAAGATGAGGATGAAGATGAAGAAAGCCTTTTGGTAAAGAACTTCCGAAAGTTCATGAGAAATCCGGAAATGAGAAACACCTTCCGGAAATATTTCCAAAAGGAAGGAAGATGGAAAGGGTCATCTTCAAAGAAGGAAAAGGAGAGCGATGATGAACAAGAAAGACCTCCACCGGAATGCTATCATTGTAGGAAGACCTGGCATATTCGGAGTCAGTGCCCAAAATTTTTGAAGGAGAAAAAGGAGAAACAACACAAAGGGAAGGAAAAGAGGAAGGTGCTAAAAGCAAAAACATGGGATGACTCCTTCACCTCCGAAGAATCAAGCGGGTCTTCATCAAGCGAAGATGAGGAAGCAAACATGTGCCTCATGGGACATGGAAACAACGACGACGCTAGTGTTCTTAGCGACACTGAGATAACTCATCCCACTTATGATGAACTTTTCCATAAATTTCTTGAAACTTGCAAAGCTTTTGATGAAAATATGAAAGATAGTATTTTATTAAATCGGGAAAATGAATCCCTAATTAAAGAAAATCAAAAGTTTTCCAAAAAATTAATGGTTTTAGAAAAAAGTAAGGTCTCTTGCCAAGAGTGTGATCACTCCATTAAGATGACAAACGATATTGAAGATTCTCTTTCTAAAGCCCTCTCCCATGCCAAAATTCTTACAAAAGAGAAGGGGAATTAGAAAGAAAATTAGAAGTCTCTCTTGTGCAAGTAAAAAATAATAAAAAAAGGTTTTGAAAATAGGTGTGTCATGCTTGTGAAAGAAAACTTATCACTTAAAGCACAAGTTCATGATCTCACCATGGCCATTAAAAAATTTGGAATAGGCCAAAAATCACTGGAAATAATTTTAGGGAACCAGTGCCACGGGTCTGGAAAATTTGGGCTCGGATATCGAGGTGAGGGCTACCGCCCGACGCTAGCACCTCATACAAGAAGCCTGAATTTTCTTTTTCAAAATGTTTTACTTCTGGAAATTTGATTCCTTCCAGCAAGAAAAAATTCCAGAAAAGGGTATCAGCTCCCTTTATTACGTGTGCAAACTGTTATAGGTTTGGTCACACGTCTAGTTCTTGCAGAAAATTAAAACAATCAACTTTAAAGCAAATCTGGGTACCTAAGGCTTCCACTTATTCTATGGGTGGTACCACTTGGGTATCCGAATCTTTACTCTCATCTTCTTTCTAGATGTGTAGGCAGACTAAGAAAAATGAAGATGTGTGGTACTTGAATTCTGGATGCTCCAAGAACATGACGGGCAATAAAGCAAAGTTCCTTAGCCTAGAAAGGAAGAAGGGAGGGATCATGATATTTGGCGAT
Organism: Dactylorhiza incarnata; assembly: GCA_033032865.1. Lineage (NCBI taxonomy): Eukaryota > Viridiplantae > Streptophyta > Magnoliopsida > Asparagales > Orchidaceae > Dactylorhiza > Dactylorhiza incarnata. Next base: position 26,182,629 of record JAWHQI010000005.1, read on the forward strand.
AACGGAAAAGGAAGGATCATGGGTATTGGTACAGTTGGTAACGAATCCTTTACTATATCTAATGTTCTTTATGTGAAAGGGCTAAAACACAATCTTATTTCTATTAGTCAATTATGCGATAAAGGATTAGATGTTTTATTTGAATCTTCCACTAATCTATGCAAAATATCTAATCCTGCTACAAAAGATATTTTACTAACTGCACCAAGATTACATAATGTTTATATAGTTTCTTTTCATGATCTTTCTAAATCATCTATAAAATGTTTTATCACTAAAAATGATGAATTAGAACTTTGACATAGAAGGCTAGGACATGCTAGCACAAGACTTATTGTAAAACTTGCCAAAAGAGATTTAATTAGAGGATTGCCTAGATTAAATGGTAATTTACCTTCACTATGTTCACCTTGTCAAAAAGGTAAAATTACAAAATCCTCTTTCAAAATTAAAAATATTATTTCTACTTCAAGACCCTTGCAATTAATCCATATGGATCTTTTTGGTCCCGTTAGCACCGCAAGTCTTGGTGGTAGATTATATATATGTTTTAATAGATGATTTTTCAAGATATTGTTGGACAATATTTCTCTCATCCAAATCCGATGCTTTTTGCGAATTTTCAAAATTATGTACTCGTATTCAAAATGAAAGTGATTTAACAATTAAATGCATTAGCTCGGATCATGGAGGAGAATTTGAAAATGATAAATTCACATCTTTTTGTGATATGTTAGGCATAAAACATGAATTCTCCGCACCATGCACACCACAACAAAATGGTGTTGTAGAAAGAAAGAATAGGACACTTCAAGAACTAGCACGCACTATGTTATCAGAATATAAATTGCATAAGTCCTTTTGGGCCGAAGCCGTAAATACATCATGTTATGTTATAAATAGAATCATGTTTCGCCCATCACTTAATCTCACACCATATGAACTTTATTTTAAAAAGACGCCTAACGTATCTTACTTCAAAGTTTTTGGTTGTAAATGTTTCATTTTAAATACTAAAGATAGCTTGGGAAAGTTTGATGCAAAATGTGATGAAGGAACTTTTCTTGGATATTCTTCAAATAGTAAAGCTTATAGAATTTTTAATAAAAGAACTAGAAAAGTTGAGGAATCAATTAATGTGAAATTTGATGAACTTGTTCCTTGTATAGAAAGACTTTCCGCGGGCAAAGAGGACGATCACTTACCACCTTTGGAGCATGGTGACGAGGAACCTTCCAAAGAAGAAGAAGAGAAGGTCAAGGAAGATGACTATGTACCTCCAAGTGCCTTGAAATTCACAAAGGATCATCCACGTGAATTAATAATTGGTGAACCATCCATTGGGGTAAGAACTCGCTCTTCTCTTCATGAATCTTATTCAAATATTTGTTTTGTTTCCGAAATTGAACCAAAAAACATTTCAACCGCTTTAAATGATGAATTTTGGTTTTTGGCTATGAATGAAGAGTTAGAACAATTTGAGCGACATAATGTTTGGAAATTAGTAGAAAGACCATCTAATCACCCGGTTGTAGGTGTAAAATGGATTTATAAAAATAAATTAGATGGTGAGTCTAGAATCATTATAAATAAGGCACACTTAGTAGCACAAGGATATTCACAAATCGAGGGGATGGATTTTGATGAATCTTTTGCACTCGTTGCTAGATTAGAGTCTATAAGAATTTTTCTAGCATTTGCAAGCTTTAAAAGAATAAAACTATTTCAAATGGATGTGAAAATTGCTTTTCTAAACGGGTTTGTAAAAGAAGTTTATGTTGAACAACCCCCAGTTTTATTAGTAAAAAATTTCCAAATCATGTTTATAAACTAGAAAAAACGCTTTATGGTTTAAAATAAGCGCCCCGTGCATGGTATGAAAGACTTACATCATTTTTATTAAAGCATGGTTATATTATGGGAAGTGCGGATAATACTATCTTCATTAAGCACAACAAAGATGATATGATTATTTTACAAATATATGTTGATGATATTATTTTTGGATCTACTAATGAAGAGTTGTGTAATGAAGTTATTTTAGTGATGAAAAATGAATTTGAAATGAGTCTAGTAGGAGAACTTTCTTATTTCCTTGGTTTTCAAATATCACAAAGAAATGATGGTATTTTTATATGTCAAACTAAATATGTCTTTGATATGCTTAAAAGCTTTGATCTGAAAAATCTTAAACAAGCTTCTACTCTTATGAGTGCATCACTAAAATTAGGAAAAGATGAATCGGGAATTTCTATAGATCAAACTTTATATAGGGGTATGATAGGATCACTATTTTATCTAAGTGCAACTAGACCCGATATTATGTTTGTCGTTTGCTTATGTGCTCGATTTCAAGCCAATCCTAAAGAATCTCATTTAAAAGCAGTAAAACGTATTTTTAGATATCTAATTGGGTCATTTAGATTAGGATTATGGTACCCGCACAATAATTCATTTACACTTCACGGCTACTCCGATTCGGACTACGCCGGATGATCACTTGATAGAAAAAGCACTAGTGGTACTTGTCCTTTTCTAGGACCTTTATTAGTTGCATGGTCTAGTAGAAAACAAAATTCGGTTGCACTCTCCACCACGGAGGCCGAATACATTGCATTAGGGAGTTATTGTGCACAAGCACTAAGGATGAGCTAAACTCTAGAGGACTTTGGTTTTCATCTAAAACATATTGAATTAAAATGTGACAACAAAAGTGTCATTGATCTTACAAATAATGCAGTACATCACTCTAGATCCAAACATATAGATGTACGTCATCATTTCATAAGAGATCACATTAAAAAGGAAAATGTTAGGATAAGTTTCATTATCACGGACTCTCAACTTGTTGATATATTCATTAAACCTCTTCCTGATGCAAGGTTTCAAATGTTAAGGTTGGAATTAGGAGTCTTAGACATTTTGGGATATGTTATTTGAAAAATGCTAAAGTTTTATGCTATTTGAGCAATCAAGACATCTCCATAAATTACAAAATTTCTGCATGAGACTACTCTAAGAACTCTTAATCAAGATCAAAAAATGAACATTTAAAATTCTCAAAAAATCAAGTACTGTTTGCCGCACTAGCACTAGCGTCGGCGCTAGCGTGGATGTTCATTTTTTCTGTTTTGTAAATTTTTTAAAAAATCTTTAAAAATATGTTAGTTCATATGTACTACTTATTTTTTGTGTTTCTGACTTTTGTTATTTTTGTTTTATTTATATTATGAAAAATCAACTACAAAACTTCAAAATTCAAAAATATAAAAATATATTTTATGGTTTTCTGTTTTTCTCTCATTAAAAAGTTTACAAAATAACAAAAAAATTGTATGATCTTTATTGCTAATGTCAAGCATGTATGAATTCTATTATTTATAATGTTAAAACTTATTTCTTCATATTACTATGAACATTGTTTTGTTTATCATGCTTTGATATATCTATTTAAAGTGCATCAATTGTATTTAAAAATATGTGAAGAACCAAGCTTAGCATGCCTCTAAGTATGAGTAAATGTATTGTGATTGATAATGATACTTTTACACTTACTTATGTTTGGTAATGTACATGTGTGTTTAAATCTAAAAATGCTTGCTTGTGTATTGTAATTTTACAATGAATTAAAATTTGCATAAGTTTATTATCTACACTACATTTGAATTGCACTTAAAAATTAAGAAAAGTGGTTTAAAAATTTTATTATGATGGGTTTGCAAAACAAGTGTATTCGGAGAATGTTGTCTTGCAAAAGTAAACAAAATATAGACAAATATAACTCAACCAAGCACTACTTGAACCTCCTAATAAGTCTTCATAAGCATTGTGAGGTTGAGCATATTGGAAAGAATAGTAAACTGTCTTGTGCAAACTTTGGTTAGTACACTACTTTTTCTAAAAATATTGTGCATTAAAGTGTGTGAAAATTAATATACTTGCATTTTATTGTGCACTTTACTCTACATATGTCTTGTATTTTGTGATTTAAATCATTTATTAACATTGCTCAAAATACACTTATGTGCACTTCATTATCTTTCATAACACTTCTTCTCATGAGTATTAGATTCTAATGTTTTATCTATACTACTTTTTATATAAGAAATGCACTAGATAACCTAACATGATCTCTACAATGTTTTGGTATCTCTTACACTTAAAATTAAGTAACATTGTAGTATATTCTCTTTTTAATATGTTCATTTCATGCTTGGTAACTTTATGTAAAATTATGAGTTTCAAAAAGGTTAAAACATCTTTACATTTTGAACTTAAACTAAGATTTATACTTATGTTTTTCATTCTTACAAAAAGATGTTTCTTATAATCTTCCGCTTGCCTACACTCTTATTTATTTGAAATCTCTTATATAATATGCTTAAACTCTTTATCATTATCTATATTACAATAGCTCGATCATGATTTATCATTTATAAAGAATGCCTCCTTACTACCCTCACCCCACCTTCTTTTGATAATACCAAAAGGGGGAGATTAATTGAATTAATCTAGAGGAGAAATCTAGAAGATTAAGGGGAGACTAATTCTTGTAATTTAGGGGGAGTAAAACATAAATTGCATTTATGTATGGGGGCATTAAGATAGGGGGAGTATGCACATTCTCATGTTTATCAAATACTATAGTTGCACTTTTATCTCGCTTATCATATCCAATAAACACCTTTGTTGATTTCTTGCTAAGAGGATTTCTTATTATCAAAAGGGGGAGATTATTGGACATGTGTGTCACGTCCCTTTGTTTGAGAATAACAAATCTCAAATTGTATTTGATCTTGCTTGTCGTGTGTTTATAGTGTGTAGGAACTATAAGTGCAATACTCCACAGGTAGAAAGCAGCTTGGAACCAACAAACTGAATTTAAGCACTACCGCCAGAGCTAGGGGTTACCGCAGGCGCTAGCGCTACCGCCAGCGCTAGCGCTACCGCCTGGCGCTAGCTCAAGTTTGTGCACAACGCCACGCCACCGATGGTTTCATAACCGCCTCCACACGAACGCTACCGCAGGCGCTAGGACCTACCGCAGGCGCTAGCGACAAAGTCAATATATTGATGGCTTCTCTCTCTTTTTGTCTAGAGCTTCCAGAGAGATTACTTGTGTCAAAATTCCAGAGTTGTTACTCTGCCGAAAGTTCATCTCCCACTCAAAGCCAAAGAAGATTTCTGGAGAAGGAAGCCCCCACGATGCATCCGAGGAACGATCGCTTCAACCTCGCTTATGCTACAGCAATCCTTCATCCTCAACTTCATAAATCTCATAGAGGGAGTTCTTGTTATTTACTTTATTTCATTATTGTAATTTTTGTAGTAAAATCGCTTTGTGTTGGCGACTAGGTCTTTGCGCGGCTTAGGGGGTAATTCGTCGTGTGAGTTGGCGACTAGGTCTAGGAAATTAGATCTAGGGGTACTCGAGGCCATATCCAGGGAAGGATTGGCTAGAGCGGCTTGAGGCCATATCCGGGGAAGGATGGGCTAAAGCCAACCGATTTGTGGGGATACAAGTCGGTATAGAAAAGGAAAAGTTATTAACATTTGTATGCCTCTGATTTCTAGCGATATTGAAATCAAATTTATGTAAACACTTTTTCATATAATACAATCATGCCCTATTTGTGTTTACATGATTTCTCTCATTTGGCGTAAATTTTATTATTGCAATTTACTTTTTGCTAAATTGTTATTTTGCTCTCTTGTTAACTTTAAAACAATATAGTAAATTGCTTAATATTACAAAAAGAATTTTATTCCCTTATTCACCCCCCCCCCCCCCCTCTAAGGGCGCTTATCGATCCAACAGCTAGGACATCGACTGACGTTACCATCATCTTAGCCAGGAAGCAGTTGTCTCCGCCCTCACCACCCTGGTAACCTCCACCTCTCTAGTGGCCTCCTTCCTTCTCAGCAACGTGACCGACCTTCAGATTATACCGGCAGTCCTTTGTCATGTGCCCGTACTTCTTACAGGCATACCAAAGAGTTCTCCCCCTCTCATCACGAGCAGGGAGGAACTTCCTTCTATCTCCTTGAGAGGATGTTGACGGTCCATCTCTGGAGTTCTTCTTCTTCTTGTCCCAGGACTTCTTCTTTCCTGAGAACAACACCTCACTATCTCCCCCTGAGATAGACACTCTATCCATCTGCTTCGCTAAGCTCTCTTGTGACGACAGCAGGTTCTCTAGCTCCAGTAAGGAAGGCTGAGTAGCTCATCCTTGCACAGAAGTAATAAACGGAACGTACTCCTTCCGCAGACCTCGGAGTATGTGCCTCTTCAACTTCGCCTCGGAGATCAACTCATCAGTATCCAAGGACGAGATCTCTGCACACAGGTTCTTCACCTTCAGGAAGAAGGTGAATATCGACAACTATCCTTGAGTGGACCGCGCCAACTCATTCTCCAGAAACTGTAACTGCGCTACATTCTTCTTGTTGAATAACCCATCGAGAGCTTTCCAAATCTCAGAAGCTGACTTGAACTCATGATGTGGTCGAACAAGTCAGGAGCAATAGCTCTCTTCAGAGTGAACTCCGCTTTGGCGTTGGTCTTCCTCCAAGCTCTCCCTGTTTGGGCATTATCCTCCTCTTCCGCTACCTTAACTTCCTCTTGTTCATCTCCACCAACGACCTGCCATAGGTCCTCTCCAAGAAGGTAGCTCTCCATACATGACTTCCATTTCTTGTAGTTGGTCTGAGTGAGCAACTCAATGCCAAGGCCTCTCGCATAACCTCCTTCGCCGTCCATCTTGGTTACTCCATGCTTTTTACTCACTGCTTGTTCCAACCTAACTTTGATACTATGTGAAGTTTTTCGGATCTCAGGACACCAAGACAAAAACACCAAAAATGAACAACAACTCTTCACTATTACTTGGCAAATGAATACACTTTACAAGAGACAAGGCTGAATACAAGTTGCGTACAACTTGATTCACAACAGTCAGAAGATATAATTAAAAACTTTGTCGCAGACAGTGTCCGCTTCTCCTCCACAACACCCCACACAGGCGTCACTCGCTGCTCGCTAACGCTAAGCGTTGACTCCTAACGCCCCGCGTTAGCCCTCTCGCAAGCTCTCTGCTCGCACTCGCAGCTCACTAGCCTCACTCGCACTCGCAGCTCACTAGCCGCACTCGCCCACACTAACGACTGGGGTTAACTACTTAACGCTCCGCGTTATCCTTCTCGCAAGCTCTCACTCAAGAGACCTTCTCTAGGCCACTCGCCGAACTCACTCTGAGTTCTCCACTACCTCTTTCAAAAAATCTTCTGCACAGAAAAAGGGGGGGGGGGGGGGGGGGGGGGCGGGGGGGGGGGGGGGGGGGGGGGGGGGGGGGGGTCTGCCCTCCTATTTATAGGCACGGAGAGACCTTTTAGAAGTCGAGCTAACGCCAGCGTTAGCTACTTAACGCAGGGCGTTAGCTCACTTCAAAACTCTAACACTATAAAAGAGTCGGAAGCATTAGCAGTTACCTCAAATCTTAATTATCGGGCTACAGGGATGAGGGATGAGGGACGAAGCGGCGATTGGTGACTACACCAAGGAAGGAACCGTCGATCTCCGCGGCAACCCGCTTCTCCAAAGGAAGACAGGCGGTTGGAGGGCTTGCAGCTTCATCGTGGGTAAGTCCCCTCTCACTCTCTCATCACTCTCTCGCACGCGCGCTCCAAAATTTCAGTTGATCAACAGTGCAAAAATTATAAAACTCATCAAATTTACGTTCTTGTTCGGTTTCAGAAGTATCTATGAATCGATCATATGATTCTGGTTCATCTGGTAAAATCAAATCGTCTCGACTGTTCTTGCCGAGTTGAATTTTATTCCTTATTTCACTTTTTAATTGGTCCCAAATATCCTTAATTGACTTACTCAGTTGACTTATTCTAGTAGATTATAGGAGCTTTCACTTTTTAAAATTCTGATTTTTGGGTTTCATTTTTAAGTAAAAAATACATGCAAAATATAAATTTTATGAAATTAATTTATTTTTGAGAAAAAAAATATGTCCAACGCATCGTAATCATTGTGATCATATATAAACTTTCAACATTTGAAGTTGTGAAAGAGGAAAAAAATTCTATCAAATTTATGTGCTTTTGGTATCTTTTATTTTATAAATAATTTTGAATTTGACTTTGAAATTACAACACACCCAACGTAACCTTATCGATTGGCGACAAAAAGATAAGTTTCAGATCTTCTTACCCTTTGGGACGATGAACTCTTTTAGGCCTCGCAGACGAATTACAAAAGCTGAAAGTAATTACTATAAAAGAGTCCGAAGCATTAGCAGTTACCTCAAGTCTTAACTGATCGGGCTACAGGGATGAGGGACGAAGCAGCGATTGGCGACTACACCAAGGATGGAACCGTCGATCTCCGCGGCAACCCACTTCTCCGAAGGAAAACTGGTGGTTGGAAGGCTTGCAGCTACATCGTGGGTAAGTCCCACCCTCTCTCTCTCTCTCTCTCTCTCTCTCTCTCTCTCTCTCTCTCTCTCTCTCGCGCGCGCGCGCGCGCTTCAAAATTTCAGTGCAAAAATAATCAAACTCATCAAATTTACGTTCTTGTTCGGTTTCAGAAGTATCTATGAATCGATCATATGATTCTGATTAATCTGGTAAAATCAAATCGTCTCGCTGTTCTTGCTAAGTTGAATTTTATTCCTTGTTTCACCTACTAATTGGTCCCAAATATCCTTAATTGACTTACACAGTTGACTTATTCTAGTAGATTATAGGAGCTTTCACTTTCTTAAATTCTGATTTTTGGGTTTCATTCTTTTAAGTAAATTATTTGAAACTGTAATTTTCAGATTGTTTTAATCCAATTGTTCAATTATTTGTTGAAGCAGAGACTCGCGCTCTGATTTCACTAAGAATGTTCAGGCCTAGATAACCGCGAGCTACTCCATTGAAGTGACCTATGAGGGAGAGAGAAAAAGAACTAGAGAGAGAATTTTTGTAATGAAGTAAACAGACTATCATAAATCAAAAACTGTATAAGAACTTTCCCTCTGAAAATCAAGAAGCAGATTCATGTGAGAGGCTTAGGCATGTGTGCGATCCTGGATGGACTCCAATCATTGCAACTGATTACTCCCCTCATTGAAATGATATAATATTTGTACTATTTGGGGAGGCTACCAGACGGGCTGTCACACAACATCTCCATGTTTTTCTTGTCAGCTCAATTTGCCGACCTCTCATTGAGTTCTTGCAAAAAAAGATGTTGTCGAGACCTACAATACTTCAATGATGTTGACTTCCCTTAGGATGTTGAGCAAGATCCCTCGTGGGTTGGGCTAGACTCCCAGGATCGAGCGAGATTCTATTGGTGAAACCGCCACATATTTCAATCTTGAGGTTCCTCCACCTGTTTTTGTGCGCCTGCAGAATCAGGTGTGTATCGAATCCCCACTTTTTTCGGGCTTCATGAGAGCCCTAGAAAAATACCTCTCGCCCTGGTGCTCATGTTACGTTGGGTCATGTCTATAAGTAGGACTCTTGTTTTCCTATTTTTCGATCTTAACTCGCTATCTTCTGTCAATTGTTATGTATATTTATTAAGACCTGAAACATGGCTTCTAATCTTCTTGTTGGGATCCATAATTGTTGAGAAGAGTTCTTCAAGGAGTTGGTCGGTGTGGATACTGTAGATGGGGACATTGCACAGAAAAGGAACAAATTTCACAAGAAGAGGTTGCATTAAAAGGGGCTTGTGTAACATTCTCTCTATAAGTGTTGTATATTATGGATCCAGTCGGGCCCACACCCTACCACATATACATGTAGAACATTATAAGTTGATAAACAATAACTGTCATCTAAGTGTAAGCGACTAAATAGTGGATGCTTATTACAAAATTTAACATACGAATGTCCACAACTACTAAATAGGAGAAACATGAGCATACAGTATTATGGACAGTACATCACATTATTCAACTTTCACGCATACAAAATCACTTTAGCACACAGGACGACATTACATGAAAGGAAAGTACAACTAAGACTTCATGAGGCTTTTCATTTCAACTTTGTCTTTTGCTTTAAAGCATTAGCAAGCACCTGCTTGCGATCTTTGTCATGCGACCAAATATGCATAAGAGGTAAACGAGGGTTAATTATGAGTTGACCATAAATTACATAACAATCCCCCTTCTCTCAGCCGTCTTAGCAGACCCCAGTGAATCATATCACTCTGCAGGTTAGCACATTGTATATCATAATAAAACATTAAGATAAATTCACAAGCATGCATATAACGGGTGTCATAGGCAAGAATCACATTCTCTACTTGTTAAGCATAAATAAGGTGTCAACTATGCAATATGCATATAAGCTAAGTAATCCCCAGAACACGCCACGACTCCTAATCAATTGCGCATGATTCTTGCACATCATTACTGTAGGACGCCCCTCCCAAAAATTAGGCACGATCGAGGGAAGTCTTATTCCCAGAGTAACCACCCTGCGGTTGTGTTCGCACACGGGACACACCTACCATATGATGCTTACCCTGTCAGGTATAACCTCGTCACATCACATATATTGTAAACGCTAACGGGAGTAAAATCAACTGGAAGTACTAGCATAAAATATCACAGTACGAGTCACATACTAGTCAGAGTAAAATGTTGAAATAAGGGAAAGACATGTCATACAAGAGGTCCATCAAACTACAAATATATAAATAGCAATGAATCTCACATCTCTCATGTCATCCTCTTGAGTAGTAGATAATGCCGTGACATAAGGCAGTGCGGGATTCATCCTCACAGCGAATCTCCTACCCCTATAAGGGTGGTACCGTTGCAGCCCTGACTGCTGGTACTCCACCTGTTGCGGGTCCTGCTGGTCCTGTGGCAGCTCCTGAATAGTTACATGAGAAACCATTAGTCTAAATTACTAGGAGACTCACATGCCCTCTCTCCCAACACTAAGCATAAACACGGAGAGAGAAGGGCACTCAGTTGCATAACAAGTTAGCACAATAAAATAGAGAGTATATGACAAGCAGTGCACATAAACCAGTAACATATCACATTAGAAATCTCATGCAAACTTATATGATAAGGCTCCAATTATATAACAGTATAGAAACAACTTATCTTATTAGAACACCATATAAACTAATAAGATAAGGGTGTGCAGTATGTGTATGATTATGCAATGCAATGCAATATTTTTGTTGATTATATAAGTATAATTTCACACACTTTATGTCGACAGAGTCGTAGTTCACCGCTTTTCATGGGTAGCTAACCTCATTGGCCCCACCCATCTTGGCCAGACGATGGTAGTGGAGCAGTGCATGTCCACTTCTAGGTAAGTGATACACTATTAGCCTAGGTCTCTGTGTACGTCTCTTTCCAATACTACCTTGGAGGATTCTCTGCTCAGTCAATGAGGTTTCTCCTAAAACAAGCTAAAATGTGGTGTCTTTCGAGCAACTTACACATAGGAAGATTATCTAAGTTAGCCTATAAGAATCATCACCCTAATCATAAGAGTCAGCTCTCAACTCCCGGTCAGTGTACTCCGTTCAGAAGAGTGGGAATACCTACCACATAAACACCTCGACACACTGATCATAGTTGTGATAGTGACAAATTATCAATAGGCTCTTATTAGTATATAATCACATGTAAGAATTCACACTTAGACCAAGTACTTTATTGAATTATGTCTTCGTCCATGTAGGACTTCACACCACTACAATCATTTTCACATACACCTGGTCTTCAACCAAATATTCAAGAGGCTAACCCTAAGTTTAGCGGGCTAACAGTATAAGGAGCCTATATTGTGACCCACAATATGGGTAATGATCTGGCCTTACATACTCATGAGGGTTCATATGTACTACGATCATCACATAGGATACCTAGATAGTCAAGGTGTGTAATGTAGAATTATTAGGTGCAGATTTCTGTAGTTGGAAGATATCAAACTAACAACCTAAACCCCATACTGATATTATGAACCTCTGAATATCTTTTATTTGGTCATACGTTATCATTTCATGCATGATCTGTACATCTATAAAACTACTACAAGGGGATTTAGGTCTTACACAATATGCTAAGCTTTTAGACATGATGATCAATATAGTATTAAAACATTTCCAAATGTCCCAAAAACTCAATCATAGTACCATTATGACATAATTAAATCACCTATAAAGTTCAATATTAAAATCAATGTAAATGCCCATGTAATTTGATTTCCATACAATTAATATGACATCAATATTTGACAAAACTTTAGGGTAAATGAGTTCCAAAAATTCTCCAATTTTCTGGAGAGGTTCATATGATTATAAAAAAGCATTTAGTTAATATTTCACGGGCTAATTCATCATATTTAGAGAAATATTCAAACAGTATTATTTTCCTAAGTTACGTTTGACAAACTAAGCTTAAAGATGCATAAGATAGAAACCTGCTTAAATGACATCTAATTACCCTCAAATTTTGTTTATAATATGGTTTCATGATAATTAAACTACTCCCAAATTTTGACATCAATCGAAATTAAGAATTGCAATTTATTTCACAAATGCGACGATTAATCAAATATCTAATTAAATTAAATGCGTAGGGCAAAAGACTTCCAAAAATTTTGGGGATACTCCCCTGACTATAGGGAACACAAAATTAAACTTTCATTGACTAGTTCATCATCGGTCGGGAATTATTCATATTATTTAAAATCCCCTAAGTTAAGTGTGACAAATGAGTACAAAGAGCAATTAAATGCATAACATGATGTAAAGCTCTCCAAATGATCTCAAAATTTAACCAGTATGAGTTTTATCAAATATAAGCCACTTCCAAAAATTCTCTTTTAAAAACATTCAAATGAGCATTCAAAATCAATTAAATTTGGTCTATGATAAATCTGTAATTTAATTCAAAACTATAGGACAAAGTGTATCCAAAAATCATGAGACTTTTTTGTGAAACTATATATTACAAATAGAGACACCCATAATAAATTTCAGGTCATGGTGGTGATTATTTTCCAAGATATGAATTTTATAAGATTTTAAACTCATTTTAATTCAGTCAACTTTGAAAATAAACTGTGAGAGCTACATGCATCACCATAAATGTGCCACCAAATTTCGAAAAGCTGATACAATTGTCTACAACTTTCATGTTGGACATTTTCTCTCAAAATGTCCAAAAGCCAACTTAATTTAAGGTTTAACATTCTGTCTCATAACCTTTGTCCTAGGATTTTCTTAATTTGATATTTGAAAGTCAAAGATTGACTTGCCCGAATCTTGATGAACATTAATCAGCCAGGATTGCGGCATATATTTAACCATCCTCATTTCAAATGATTATTAATAATTGATTGGGGATGTTAACGGTCCAGATTGCGATCACTATTTGGATGGTTAGTTACCTATGTTTATATGGCCGAAACTGTGGACGTAAGTCCTTCTAACCTTCCGTCTCCGCCCTCCGGTGGCAATTGGTCGGAGCTCCACCCCCACCTAGTTCTTCTGAGGCCGGCGAACGACTGGTGGCGATCTGTCGAGTATCCACCGTCGGTGGTCGCCAGAAGTTCATGTATTCGTTCTCTCTCAGTTTCTCACCGGAGAAGGCAAAAGGGTTGTCGAAAACTAATTTTCTTGGTTTTTTTGGTCATATAAATGGAGGAGAATGTCAAGGGGTCACTTGAAAGGGATTTGCACAGCTTGATCTCAGTCGAGGAGGCATGGTGGTTGTGATGGTTGTGCATGGTGAATGACTTGCCCGAATCTTGATGAACATTAATCAGCCAGGATTGCGGCATATATTTAACCATCCTCATTTCAAATGATTATTAATAATTGATTAGGGATGTTAACGGTCCAGATTGTGATCACGATTTGGATGGACAGTTACCTATGTTTATATGGACGAAACTGTGGACGTAAGTCCTTCTAACCTTCCGTCTCCGCCCTCCGGAGGCAATTGGTCGGAGCTCCACCCCCACCTAGTTCTTCTGAGGTCGACGAACTGACTGGTTGCGATCTGTCGAGTATCCACCGTCGGTGGTCGCCAGAAGTTCCTGTATTCGTTCTCTCTCAGTTTCTCACCGGAGAAGGCAAAAGGGTTATCGAAAACTAATTTTCTTGGTTTTTTTGGTCATATAAATGGAGGAGAATGTCGAGGGGTCACTTGAAAGGGATTTGCACAGCTTGATCTCAGTCGAGGAGGCATGGTGGTTGTGGTGGTGTGCATCATGATCGTCCTCCTCTTCAAACTCTGGAATCCCTCCTCTTGCCATGAATTCTTTTCGTTTTGGCTTGAAAATGAATGGATAATCCTCTCGAATCGTGGTGGAGGGGTTATATGAGGAGAGTGGGGAGTTATATGGGAAATCATGGTGATAAACACCTTGACCGAGCGTCAAAGTAATGGGGGTAACTACCCACTCACTTAGTGGGCAAGGGGGCTTAAATTAGGCTAAGGAAGGTTTGGTGTAGCCTCTGTTTAATTTAAAGAGGCTACACACCTCCTCTTCATACAAAAAGTGACTTAATAGGCTGCGCAAATATCAATTAGATCAGGTTTGACCAATTTGGTCAAACCTTGACCTATGGTTTACATGGCCGTGGCTAGTGAGGTGTGAAAAAGTGTGATAAGGCATGCCAAGGTCAATTCAAACTTTGGTTGAGTGATGGGCACTACACACTCAAAATCAGGATTTAGGTCAAGGTTTACTAAGTCAACCTTCAAGGTTGACTTTAACTTTGATCACCAACCCTTTGTGGTGTAGGGGTCCTAAAAGACATTTGGGGTGAAACTCAAGCCATGACATGACTTGGATTACCTATTGGGTCCTTTGGGCAATCATAAGTTCAATGTGGATCTAGGATTGACAAAGTCAACCATATGGTTGACTTGCCCAATCATCAGGGTGAGGTAACCCTATTTGGGGCACCTTAGGGTTCATCATGAACCTATTAGGTTTGGTTGGTCTTCCCAAAAAAATTTAGGCCTATTAGGGTGGCCTAGAGCTAGTTTGTGCCATATGAAGTGTGGCGGAGTTCACTTCACCTAGGCTAGTCCGGGTGGGCTTCAAAAGTTGTGATTTAGGTAATTTAAGTCACACTAAACCCTTGACACCCGCACTCATGGGGTCCCCTGAGCCATACAACTCCCTAACTAGGGCACTAAACTTCTAGGGTACCTAAATATTATGGGATGTTACAATCACATCATACTCTTGTAATGCTCACATAGCGTTCCAAATATCACAAGTTAGAATTTTTGCATGTTATGATCTTCTATAAGTCCATTCTACATAAAACTCTAATTCACTTTGGTGTGACCGGTTATACTCTTCCTCGGGCCCTTCTGCAAACACCATAACTATCTGAGAGGCCGGTTATACCCAAGCTCGAGCCCTTCTACCATCTCTTAATCGCAAGCATTAATCTAGGGGAGAGTTTGGTTATGCCCATGTTCAGGCACTTCTACCAATTCACAATCAAATCTCCATCAGAGTAGCCGGTCATACCCATCCTTGCGCCTTTCTACCACCTCCTTCATTCAACACAACCAATTACCTATTCACACGTAGGATTTTAATCAATTACTCATTATTGCATGGTATATCTCCACCCACAATTGCAATTGGATTTCCCTTTCATTCTACACCATATACACCACATGGGATTCCCACCACGATTATTGGGCATTATGATGGCACTACGACTGTATTCTCTTATGCATAAAATGCCTAAATGCAATTGTCAAACATCCATCATCGAATCCTTCCTACGACAACTATTATGCTTCACACACTATGCCTAATCAGGAATCGAGCCTCTGATATCTAATGCAATCATGTCGGGGTTGCAATCTAACACCCCAGCGGTTCAATCAAACGGTAATAACCATAGCCCCTTATAATTAGAGGGTCTATGAGTTATTACATATCATATACAAGAAGGAAATAAAAGCAATCGAAAATAATCATTTTCTGTTGCAGGAAGTGCATGCTCACAAATAGGGTCCTGAAAATTATCCTTTCCTCGTAGTAGAAAGCGCATAGTCGTGCGGGATGCCACACATGATCTGAGTGAAGGAAAAATTTAGTTTTGTTATCAGGGGGCCGACTCATTGGATCCACCACACGCGTTTCTTGAGTTTTACAAGTATTTAAGGATTATATGGATGAAATTTAGGGTGTTATAGTGTAGGCATGCAGTTTGCTACTGTGGAGCAAGGTGTCGCGGGTAGCTTCTCTGCAGCAGGTTATACATATAGTGCACTGTGTGTTGCCACAAGACATGTGACACATAATGCGCCATGTGTCGTGTCCTGGAGAACCTATGTTTGGGCGTTTGTTTTGTGGCCTTTCTAGGAGTTTTGTAGCTTCGATTTTGATGATTTTTGTGACATTGGAAATGTATCATAAATATGAATCCAATAGAATATTCAAATCACTTCAAGCCCTTTTCAATTTATTTGGAATCAGCGGAGAGAGAGAGAGAGGGGAGATAGTTTCGGAATTCTGCCAAACTTTCAAGAAAGTTAAAGAGAGGGTTTAGAGGATTATTATTGCTTTGAATAGTATACTATGAATAAAATTTGTTTTACTCTTTTCCTTAATTTATATTCTGAAAGATCCTTAATCAAATTTATTGTTCTCATCTCATTATTTCGAGTTTATCGGGCTAGGATATGACAGATGTGACCTCCTAAGAAATACTTATAGGCCACTTATTGAAAAGGATAAACTAAGATTTAGCTTAGTATGATATGAGATGAACCAAAGTAGAAAATAACTCTGATATTATAGGCCAGGTCATTACAAATGCTATTAGAGGCAGAACTTTTGTAGTTTGGTGCCAAGAAGAGGATGAACTATGTGGTATATGCTGTTCCTATAACATCCCAGATCCGATGAGAGCAAACTTATGAGGTCGAAAGTGTGTATGAAGCAAAGGAGCCTAGAGAATGCTATTTCCTAGTAGGCTTCTGAGATAGTGGGAATCTAGGTAAAAGTTGAAGTAAGAATAACTTGGATTAAACATATAATTGGAAGGAAAGTTGTGGTCTTAAATAATAATAATAATAATAAGGACCCCTAAATATCAGAGGCGCGTTTTAGGGACAAGTGGTTGAGTTGTGTTAGAAATTCTGTGATTTAATGTACTCTGGTCGGAGTTGTCTTTAGATGCGTAGCCTCCTAAAAATTGCTCAATGAACACCCATTAGAATGGATAAAATTGTACACTTCATCTTAGTATGAGCTTTGGTTAAACTAAAATTAACAATACCTTAGATATTCTAGGTTGGGTCATTACGAATGATATTAGAGTTAGACATCCTATAATACGATATGTGACTTGAGGATGAACAAAGAAGAAGCTAGTAGGCTTGTAACATCCCAACTTTATCGAGGGAGGGCGGGTGAATTTATGGTAGAGAAGCCTTGTAGCTCTGTAAGGCTTCTATGTGAAAGAAGATGCAACCATAAACCAAATCTTACATCACTTGAAGGGAAGTTACTCAGCTTACATAATAATTTATACCCTTAAATATTAGATGCACTTTAGGAGCAAGTGGTGGTGGTGTTATGTTGGAAATTCTATATTTAAGCATTCTTCGGTGGGAGTTGTCATGGCATGAGTTATCTCATGCATGAGAAAGGATGAAATCATTTCATTGAGCTTAGTATCGGCTTAACTGAATCAAAATGGGCAATACCTCTTATATTGTCAGTTGAGTCGTTACAATAGTAGTCATTGAGAAATCAAATCATCATAAAATGAAGGTTCGCTCGGTTTAGAATCTCTTTCTAAAATACTTAATGCTCAAACATGACGCCTCGTCGAACTTCTGATGTCTCGTGTTCATAAACCTCGCATCTTCTTCAAATTTATGATTATATTCACAATAAAATGACAAATACATTTGGTCAAATTAGATATGAAAAAATAAAAATAAAACATACAAGAAATACAAGCACAATAGAAGGAAAAGAAAATATAAGAATCAAGCTTTGCAATAAGATGATCCTTCTTCTTGGTGAATCATCAAGATCATGCCCACAAACTTCTTTTGCACTGCCAAAAAGTGTGAGACCATGCAGTCAATCTCTATCAATATTGTGGACAGTTGCCTACTTAGAGAGATATTTTACACTCCCATACTTGGAAGAGTATGATCTATGTGGTAGATATTGAGCATGCAACATCAGATCCGATAAGGGTAGTCCAATGAAGGTGGGGAGTGCCTATAAAGAGAGGATCCTAAAGAATGGTATGTCCTAGTAGGCTTCTACGATCGTGGTCCTCTAGGTAAAAGGAGATGTAAGAATAACCTGCATTAGATATATAATTGAAAGCAAAGTTATTGATCTAAAATAATAATTAAGACCTCTAAATATCTGAGGTGCAATTTAAGGACAAATAGTTGAGTTGTGTTAGAAATTATATTATTAAATGTACTCCGGTAGGAGTTGTCCTCAGATGCATAAACTCCTGAAAAGTGCTTGGAGTCCACACATTAGAAGGGATAAAATTGTACAATTCTATTGGCAAAGGACAACCCAAGGTGCTCTGCATACACAATGCTATGCACATAAAAAGTACAACTATCAAGGTGCTCTGCACACACAATGCTCATTAAGACTTATCAGGGTGCAAAATAGTGCTTGGGGGATCACATATATCATGTTTTCTTTGATTTATTTGTGATCCAAGTGTACAAGAAGAAGTAGTGTATAATAGAGTTTGCACAAGACACTTTACAATTCTCTCGAAGGATCTCAACCTCACAATGCTCATTAAGACTTATCAGGAGGGTGAGTAGTGTTTGGTGGAGTTATCTTTGTCATTTATTCATTTGAATTTTAGTTTGGTGACAAAGTTCTCTGAATTCACTTGTTTTTTCAAATATAGAGTTTTGAATTAACACACTTCTTCAAATATGGGTGCATGAAAGAGATTTTTATTGTGGTGTAGGTAAACTAATCACACATTTAACAATGTTAAGTTATTACACTACACAATCATGCAAGAGTAAGATTAAAGTCATATGCAGATTAACAAAGATGTGAGTGAGTAAACCATTATCAAATATAAAACATTACTCATACTTAGAGGCTTGCTAAGCAATCTTACATATGATTTCTATAATTCATTTCATTGCACATAACAAGATAATGTTCAAGGCATGACACAAAATAATGTTTTTAGATACTTGAAAATTAGAATTTAGTATTGTATTTTAATCTTGAATAGATAAACATAATCATCCTTAAAACATTTCAATGAATATCAATCAGTTTTCTCTATAATGTCTTGAATTTGTAAAGACAATAAAAAAAATTAAAAACATATTTTTGTGATTTTAGTTTGTTTTTCAATTTTGTAGTTGATTTTTGATATATTAAAAGGAAACATATTTTTCATTTGTTTTTTTATTGGTGTTACAGATTTTTTGTTGTTTTTAGTCTTTAGAGAAAAACAAGAAATGAATATAAATACAAAGCTTTGAAAAATAGCAAATTCAGTATTTTATACTACCGCCAGCGGTAACACTTACTGATGTGTGGTAAGTAACATAGATCGTGTTTCTAAGAAAAATTGTGTGTTTGTGAAATTTTTCGCTTTGATTTTTCTTGATTCTTATTTTCTAAGATAAGAGACACTATGTACTGCAAAAAATTTTGAATAATATTGTGAAAGATGCGGATAAAAGATTTTTGGCTTAATGTGTCAAAATACTCTTTCATGATACTTATGTTTTTCAAAATCATGAAAGTCCAAAGAGTATATAGTATGAAAAACATAAGATAGTATGTTTGAACAAAATATGCATGAGTGAAATGATCATAAATAGTAAAATAATATTCATGCAATGTATATAATATGAGTATGTCTAAGATCATGATACCCTAACTGCATGTCTACACTCTAGCCTCGTACTAAGTGACGAATAGGCATGAGGAGCTGCACACATATCGTAGGTTGGGGGGTGTTAATCACATATGCGTACAAAAGATGATGCTCAACCTAGCACTCTTTCCCCCCATGTCTCGCAAGGCCTCACTGGAACCCTCCCCGGTTAAGGACAAGACATGACTTAGAGGTTAGGTCTCTAATGCACACATCCTACACACCCGCTATTGTGAGACATATAATGTGGGTGAATGATCATGAACATACTAAGCGTTTAGTCCTAAATACCAATTTATAACTATGATGTTATTTTTAGGAATTTTTGAAATGGGGATAGTTGATTTAAGCCAAAATAATTTTCAAGACTTTTAAATTTCATTATTCTATTTTACTTTAACATAGCATAGCACAATATAATTAGCATGGATATTGATTTCTACTTAAAGTAAGAGACGATACTAGAATGAAAAGTTATGGTAACAAAATGCAATGTTATGTAAAGATTACAAACATATAATTGATTTGCATGTAATCAACATGGAGTTTCAACCTAAATGTTCATAGACCTAGAATGACGTGATTTAACTTTGTGAGTTATTTTCAAAGAGTATAAGGTTGATTCTAAGTTCTAGATAAGAATGAGATACATGCAAACATAAGACATAATTCATACGTAAGGCAAGTTATGAAAATAATGGAATCTATTTCAATTGTATTTATTATGAGAATTTTTATAAGATCATTAATTATTAGGATGATTTGAAAATTTAAACATGAGATAAATAAATTATCTTTAACTTCATCATATGATAAATTATTCATATTTATTTTAATTATTTATAGTGAAAGATTAATTGTGAAGATGTTATTGGTTATTTGGAATGATTTTTGCAATTTTTCTTTGTTTTTTGATTTTTTGTGAACATTACCAAAACATATATAGGTTTTTCTGAAGTAGAAGAGAATGATACTTAAAGTAGTAATATAATTTTCAGAAAGAAGTAATTTTGAGAAAATCAGGAATTTTTAGAAAATATAAATACCACCGGCGATAAAGTTAGCGCTAGGCGATAGCAAACAGAGGTTCAATATTTCATCAAAAATATGTTTTTTGAGATTTTTTCAATTCCGATTTCTCTTGATTATGATTTTACATTATAGGGTTATCACATGCAGCAAAGAAATTAGGGAAATAATGAAAAAGATGTTCATTTTAAAGTTTAGCCTAAGACCCCTAAATAGCATATTTAAATCCATTTTTTGGAAAATATTAGTTTTGATAATATAACATAACAAGTTTAGTATTCATGTTATAAATCATTTATAAGTAATGGATTTAAAAAGGATGAGAGCAAAAAGTATTGATAAGTCTGGAAAAATGATATGGCTTTTTATTCAATTTCATTTGATTAGATTTATTAAATAATTTAAGCTTAAAGTATACGAGTCATATCATAAGTTACATAAAGTGATCATAGCATGTTGGCTTAAAAAAGACAAAAAAAACAAACAAAAACAAAAAGAAATTAAGCATATCATGAAGTAGAGTATTGGTATATCATTTTTAATTTGTTTCTACTTGATGCAAATTTTGGATACTAATGAATAAGAGATTTAAGTATCCAAAGAGGACCAAGTGGGACGGTTCCTGTTGGGAAAAATATCCTCTGGATTTATCTTACAAATTATGTAAAAGTGATTTCATTATCTAGGATTCATTACTCATGTTGTATAGTGAGGGTAATATAGTCATTAGATGTCATAGGATGTCACACTCACATTAGAGTGTCAAAGACCAATCCAAAAGAGTGCAGGAATTCAGTTGAGATAATTATGCGTTGACTAGAAGTCGACGCATATTCGACTTCAAGTCGAAGTAACTTTGAATAGAAGTAAAGATAACTCAGACTGGTAGTCGATGCATCAGTTGAAGTCGACGTAACATCAAAATGTACTCAACGCAGAAGGCAAAGTCATTCAAAGCCAACATTGAATTCTGTTGGGTTTTCTTTGAACAACACATCAAATACGCGCAGCGGAATATACAAACAAGAACAACCCAAAACAGTTAAAGAACCTTGCAATTTCATGAATCTAGAAATAAGAGAAGCAACGCATTGCAATATACCTGAAAGAAGATTGAGTTAATACTCAACCAAGATGCTTCAAGATATGATCTCGAAGACAAACATTGAGTTCCAAGCACAGAAATCGATCGGCACCTCTATGGAAGTCCACACGAGTGAAGAAGAATCCTAACTTCTTGTCGCACAAGAACTAGGTCGGAGAAGAAAAGCCCTCTATGTTTCCCACAGACTGCTAGGTCCGTCACGGGGAAAGGCGACGACGGCGGGATGCGGAATCGAGGCCGGTCGGATCACTTCCATCGGTTCTTCGGAACACTTCCGCCGCTCTTCTAAAAGTTACAAAAGAGATCGATCGGGTAGGGCATAAATTGTATCCTATTTATACCCCAGACGTAAAAGAAGATATCCGCAGATCCGAGACTAGTATTGGAGTAAACACAGAATTCGTCGGGTATACCTGATTCTTCGAGACCATTCGACGAATTCGTCGAGACAATTCAGTGAAGAGATTCGTCGAGAAGATCTGATTCGTCGAGACCATTCGATGAGTTGATTCGACGAAGATACACAATTCGTCGAGACAATTCGATGAATTGATATATTTCGTCGAGACCATTCGAAGAACGGTTTCGTCAAGTAGATCTAATTCGTAGAGACCATTCGACGAATATATCCAATTCGTCGAGACATTTCGACGAATTGATATAGTTCGTCGAGACCATTCGATGAATCCTTTCAATGACCTGAGGTAAGTTTCGTCGAGACATTTTCGATGACTCATCTCGAAAACTTGCCAACATTCTCCATACAATATTCACAATACCTGTAGAGCATTCAGTCGACTCGACCCAACTCCTCCAACTTCTCCAAACACTCTTGTGTGTGACCCCATAGGCTCATATCGCGTTGGCAGTGAGACTAAATGTTTGACCACTTCCAGATCACCTTGGAAGCACCAACAAAGTCGATGCAACTTTGAATTACGTTTGACGCAGAAGGAAGAGCTCAATGTTTAGGTCTTCATCTCGACAGATACGTCAATAAGTACTTGACGCAACGTCGATATCAAAGTTTATTTCAGAGCTGAGGAAGATGTCGAAGCAGCTTCTATTGGAACTCAGAAGTACGTCGATAAGAAGACAAATGTATTCGACGGAACGTCGAATACAGACACAAAATTAGAATACTTTCTGTATTCTATTTTGAAGCTCATTCAGAGGATATAAATGGAAGTTATTTGAAATCCAATGGGTCGTCCATAATCAAGAATGGAAAGAAGAATTCCAGAGATACAATAAAGATATATTTGGATGTTATTTAAAAAGGTTTGGACAGCCTGCCAACAGAAATGGAAAGAGAATAATACTACCACTTGGATATTCCTACTAGGGAAATAACAAAAGAAGAAAGAAATTTATGATGATTCGACAGAAGAATAAGGAGATAGAGGAAGAGAGAAAATAGTAACAGTCTTAGAGATTTTTACAAGGCTTCTTCTTCTTCCCTCTTCGACCATACAAGCAGAGATACAGAAAAATACAGAAACAGATTTCTGCTACTTGTTCCTTCTCTCTGCTGCATCAAACTGAAAGCACTGGACAAGAGCTTAAGAATCATTTTCTTCATCTTACAAAGGATTAATTATATACAAGGTCCAGTCCACTAGAAGTTCCTAGAATCCTCAAAGAAATTTGTTGAAAGAGGATTCAAATCAGAAGAATTATTTCCTCTTCTTCTCTACTCTTACTCTTTCTTTCACTTTCTGTAAATTGAGTAAAGAGTCCTAGAATCCCTCTTTGAAGGATTCAGTGGTTCAAGATCTCCTTATCAAAAGATCTAGCTTGGTTCTAAGAATCTCCTTATCAAAAGACTCAGACCTTGGTTCTAAGAGTCTCCTTATCAAAAGACTCGGTGGTTCGAAGAGTCTCCTTATCAAAAGACTCAGGAACTGGATAGTGTATTCCTATCAAGGTGGTAGAAGAGTGGAGTACTCATATTTTGAGGAACCACTATTAATTGTGTCTCATTTGTGTTGTGCTAATTTTCTATGTTGTCCCATATTTATTTTACTCTGTGTTTATTTTATTCTGGATTGGTATTTCTGAATGCATAGTTGTTAGGACTATTATTGTTCTGTGAACTTGTTTTGTTAAAAGTTTTTTAAACTCTATTCGCCCCCTCTAGAGAATACTCAGAGGACTCACTGTGCACTTTCAATTGGTATCAAAGCGATGTTCATCACAAAAAGGTTAACACCTTAATCAAAAGATCCTCTCACTCAAATTTTTTATATTTTAAAATTATTTTCAGAAAATGAGTTCTAAGGACTATGCATCCACAAGACCATCAATGTATAATCTGAATAAGTTTACAATCTGGAAGGCCAGAATAAAACTCTATATTAATTCTATTGATGACAAAAAAAATTGATGTCATTATATCACGTCCTCTAGTCCCATTCAAAAAAGATGCAAGAGGGACTGTGACACGGGAACTTGTCCCTAGAGCAGAATGAACTAATGTTGAGAAGTTGGTGAAAGTATGTGATGCCAAAGCAATGAACATCCTGGTGTCCACTATGTCAGATGACATATTCCAAAAGGCGTCTGACTGCAACTCTGCTAAAGAAATCTAGGAATCACTGTCTAGACTAGTTGAAGGAAGCTCAGATGAAGAAAGAACAGGAAGCCCCTTCTCATATCCTAATATGAGAACTTTCAAAAGAAATCTGAAGAAAATATTGTCGAGATGTATGAGAGATTCAACATCATTATTAATGAGCTTAGGGGACTGGATAAAGAGATCTCACTGACTGAGATCAATGATAAGCTTCTCATGTGCTACCCAAGCACTTGGGACTCAAGGATCTGAGCCATTAGAGAATCCAGATGCCACGGAGAAATCTCCAATGATGCCTTGCTAGGCAAGCTCAAGTACTATGAGCTACTGCTGAAAAGTAGAGCTAAGACTGAGGCAAATGAGAAAGCATCAATCATAAAGGAAAGGATTATAGCATTGAAGGCAACTGAAGGAGAACCTTCTACTTCTGAAGAAGAGATGTTCAATCTCTTGTCCAGAAGATTCAGAAGATGGGTCAATTCTGAAGACTCCAGAAGGAAGGAAAGGAGATCAAACAAACCAAGGTTTGATAAGACTCCAAAGTAGGAAATAATCTGCTTTGTAATGAGAAAACCTGGCACATTGCCCTTGAATGTCCCGAAGAGCAAAAGGGCAGATGCAGTAGCAAGAAGGAGCATGAGAAGAAGTCCGTCAGGAAGAAGTACAAGAAGAAGGGAAAAGGTTTCATAGCTGAAACCTGGAGTGACTCAGAATCTGAGTTAAGCTCCTCTTCATCTGACAGTGATGAAGAATGTGCTGCTGAAGAAACCTGTTTAACGGCTTTAGATGGTTCAAGTACTAAAGAAGATCAGGTATCCTTATTTCATGATTTTGATTTTACTTAAGAAGACTTTAAAAACTGTTTAAAGATTTTTGTCAAGACTATCTTAATAGTCAAAAAGTACTTAAAATAATTAGAGAAAAATTAGAAGACCTTAAGAAAGATAACTTTTATTCTGTTAATTATGAACTAAGAAATCAAATATATAGAAAAGAAACATAAATAAATAAACTAATTAATGAAAACTCAAACTTAAAAGAAGAGCTTACAAAGGCAAAAACCTTTGAAGACTCACTCAATGGGAGGAGTCAAAAGCTCAAGGATTTTACACAAAATCTCTCCATG
The DNA here is from genome assembly GCA_033032865.1 of Dactylorhiza incarnata. Lineage (NCBI taxonomy): Eukaryota > Viridiplantae > Streptophyta > Magnoliopsida > Asparagales > Orchidaceae > Dactylorhiza > Dactylorhiza incarnata. Next base: position 26,208,397 of record JAWHQI010000005.1, read on the forward strand.
AGATTTAAGCACCTTGGTTTAGGAGCAGATCCATCCACCAGCACAGTAATCTCCAGCAAACCAGCCTCGAAAAATCTAGTAATCTTTGTTAGACCCAGTGATTATAAAATAAATGAAAACAGTTCAGTGTGCAAAGAACAAAACAACCATCCTGATAAACTCACTGTATTTAATAAAGTGACTCCTAATAATGAGAAGAGAACTCTAGGTAAGAATAGTTCAGAGAAACTAAAAAACTACAATAAAAAGCTAAAAGAAAAAGGGAAATTATTAGGCACTCTACAAATTTTGTTGGGAAAAAATCCTTTTGATTTATCTTAACAAATTAACTATAAGTGATTTTACTTCTTAGGATATATTACCCACATTGTATAGCAAGGGTAAATTGATTATTAGAATTCTTAGGATGTCACACTCACCATAGAGTGTCAAGTCCAAGTCAAAAACAATCACAAAATAAGTTAAGTTAAGACTTGCGTCCAATGAAAGTCGACGCAACTTCGACTTGATATCGATGTAACTCTGACTAGAAGTCGAAGCACCATATTCAGTCTGTCGAAGTATAAGTAAAGTCGACGCAACGTCGAAAGGGACTCGACGCAACGTCGAAAGGGACTCGACGCAACGTCAAAAGGGACTCGACGCAGAAGGAAGAGCTTGTCGAAGTCATCTAACAAGTCGACGCAACTTCGACTACAATTCGACGCAGAAGTGAAGAGCTCAAGTCCAAGGCTTCAACTCGATGGATACGTCGATAAGGATTTGACGTAACGTCGACATCTGAGTTCAGCCAAAGCTAAGAAGGATTTCGAAGCTACGTCGATAAGAACTCAGAGGTGCGTTGACATGAAGAATGATGAAATCGACGCAGCGTCGAATACAATCAAAAAAAGAAGGCTTTTTCTATTGTCCTTTTGAGACCTTTTCAGAAGGACCACCAGGCAAGAGACAGTTCTCCAACAGCTTGTTTATTGCCAAGAATAGAATTGAGCTTTCCAGGACACAGCAAATCATTTTTGGAAGGTATTCAAAATGGATTGACGGGTCGAGAACAAAAGAAGAAAGAAAATTAGGTGAATACCTTTCCAGGACAGCCCAAAAGAACAAAGGTTTTTGAAATCTCAATCATACAGGATAAGTAGGCAAAAAGGGAAGAAGAAGAAGAAAGACAGAGTTTTTACATTATTCCATCTGTCAAACATGGTCTTCATCTTCTTCCTCCTCAAACCATAAAAGACAGAAAAACACAAGTGCTCTCTCTGCACATGAATACATACAGCTGCTTCTTCTTCATCAGTATACAGCATCTAAATTTCAAGAAGTGCTCAGAGAAAAGGATCAAGCAAAACAGCATCAGAGCTTCTAAAGAATTCTGAGAACAGAATTTTTTTCTTCTCCCTCTTACTTTCGTCTTACTTTCTTTTTCAACTGTAAAGAGTTTTATTAATCCTTCTTCCAAAGGATTCAGTGGTTCTAAGAGTCTCCTTATCAAAAGACTCAGTGATTCTAAGAGTCTCCTTATCAAAAGACTCAGTGGTTCTAAGAGTGTCCTTATCAAAAGACTCAGGCACGGGTTGCGCAATCCTATCAGGCAGGTAGAAGAGAGGAGTACCCACATTTTGGGGAACCTATATAAAAATCTGTGTCTTCTGTGTGTTGATTTTCTGTGTTGTCCCTAATTATTTACTCTGTGTTTATTTTTAGCAAACTGTATTTATTTTATTATGTCTTTGGTTTGGCTGATTGCATAATCACTTAGTGTTTTATTGTGTGTACACAAAAAAAGTAGAAAATATTTTAAATCTATATTCACCCCCCCCCCCCCCCTCTAGAGAACACTCTGAGGCACACTGTGCACTTTCAATTGGTATCAGAGGGAGGTTGATCATTAAAAGGTTAACACCTTGATCAAAAGATCTCCTACTCTCATTTCTTTATTTTAAAATTAATTAAAACTATTTTTTTAAAAATGAGTTCTAAGGATTATGCATCAGCTAGACCACCAGTGTGTAACCTAAATAAGTTTACACTCTGAAAGGCCAGAATAAAGTTGTATATGAACTCTATTGATGAAGACATCTTTGATGTTATCATTCCAGGTCCTCTATCCCCATACAAGAAAGATGCTAGTGAATCATCAACACAGGAACTTGTGCCTAGGGCTGAGTGGACAGAGACAAAGAAGAAGCATAAGGCATGTGATGTCAAAGCTATGAACATTCTGGTCTCCACCATGTCAGATGACATCTTCCAGAAGGTAGCTGACTGCCAATCAACCAAAGAGATCTGGGAATCTCTTTCCAGAATGGTAGAATGGAGTTCTGATGAAAGAAAGGACAGGAAGTCCCTTCTCATATCCCAATATGAGAACTTTCAAAAAAAAAGCTGATGAATCTGTTGCTGAGATGTATGACAGATTTAGCATTATCATAAATGAGCTGAAAGGTCTTGAGAAGGAGATCTCTCTGACTGAAATCAATGATAAGATTCTCATGTGCTTCCCAAGCTCTTGGGATTCAAGGATCTGGGCTATCAGAGAGTCCAGTGGCCATAGAGAGATCTCTACTGATGCTTTGCTAAGAAAGCTGAAATCTTATGAGATGTTACTGAAGAGCAGGGCAGAAACAGAGGCTAAGGAGAAAGACTCAACTCCTACTTAAAGGAATCTTGCCTTAAAGGCTGCTGAAGGAGAGCCCACCACTCCTGAAGATGAGATGTTCAATCTCTTGGCAAGGAGATTTAGAAAATGGCCAAGTCTCTTGGCAAGGAGATTCAGAACATTCTGGTCTCCACCTTGATCAAAAGATCTCCTACTCAAGACTGAAGACTCAAGAAGAAAAGAGTGGAGCTCAAAGCCCAAGTTTGATAAGACTCCAAAAAGGAAGTAATCTGCTTCTCCTGCAACAAACTAGGGTACATTGCTTCTGACTGCCCAGAAGAGCAAAGGGACAGTAGCAACAACAAAAAGAAATAAATGAAGAAGTCTTCCAGGGAGAAAGACAAGAAGAAGGACAAGGGGTTCATTGCTGAAACCTGGAGTGGCTCTGAAGCAAAGTTAAGCTCTTCTTCATCTGAGAGTGATGAAGAAGCAGAAGCAGAAGTTGCCTGCCTGATGACATTGGGGATCTCAGATGATGAAGAAGAGCAGATACCCCTGTTTGACAATTTTGACTTTAATTTTGATGATTTCAAAAACTGTTTTAAAGATTTCTACAATGATCATAATAGGGTACAAAAAGAAATAGAAACAGCTGGGTTAGAACTAGAAAACCTAAAGGAAGATGAGCTATATTTGAAAAATCAAGACTTAAGAAAAGAGATTCATAATAAAGAATCAGAACTAGCTGAAATAAGAAAGAAAACTTAAAACTAAAGGAAGAGCTAACAAAGGCAAAGGCCTTTGAAGACCCACTCAATGGGAGGAGTCAATAGCTCAAAAATATTACACAAAATCTCTCCATGAGATTTAAGCACCTAGGTCTAGGAGCAGACCCATGCACTAGCACATAAGTCCCTAGGAAACCTGCCTGGAAAAATTTAGTTAGATTCATTAGACCTAGTGAATATTAATCAAGTGAGAAGAATGCAATATTTAAGGATCAGAATATTAATAATCCAAATAAATTAACTGTACCTAACAAAGTAATTCTAAACAATGACAAGAAATCTCTAGGCAAGAATAATGCAGAGAAAGTAAACAACAACAATCAAAAGGCTAAAGCCAAAAATAAAATAATAAAACATTGCTGATTTATTATATTTAGATACATTTTATACACATCTGAAGACTCAAAATAATAAATCAAGGTTTGATAAACTCACTCTCTGTCATCCAAAAGGATATCAAGAAAGACTCTTCTACTCTTTCATAGAACCTTACAATGGTAGAAGCAAAGGGCCCAAGGTAACCTGGGTACCTTCTAATGCTTGAGTTACTTGTGCAGGAAGAGGTAGAGTTCTTTTCCCAGAGAAAGTGAAGGGAAAGGAAAGAAGTTGGTGATCAATTATAAACAACTCATATGCAAAGGGAGTAATCTCTACTCCAAAATTCTCTGATGAGTTTATAATTTATGAAAATAATAGTATAAATATTACTTTCAATAAAAATCATTGCTGGGAAAAACAGCAAGAACTTTCTAAAAAAATAAAACTATTCATTCAAAGTTGCGTCGAACAGAATTAGACGTTCCATTTAATTCTACTCGATGTCTGCTTCAAAAACAATATGTCATTGATAATTCAGAGTAGCGTCGAATAGAAGTCAACGTACCGTCTAAGTCTATTTGACGCTAGCTTTGAGAGCCGTCCAAATCAGATAATTCGAAAAGCATTCGACGCACCGTCGATTCCATATCGACGGATACGTCGAATTAATAGTTGCTCGTCAAATTCAAAAATGCGTCAAGTTCGAATCGACGCAACATCGACATGACAAGCGCGCGCAGCTATACCTCTAGAAGCTAATTTTGGTGCGCTGTCTATTAATCTTTTCGACGGTGCTTCGGATAAAACCCTAAGTAGCGACGAATCATCTTCTTTTAAGAAAGATTGGTGTCGAGTTCATTACGCTTTCGAATTCTCTTATCTTTGCTCTCGTGCTCTCCTCTTCTCCGATTCTCTCGTGCTCTTGTCTCTCTCTCTCTTTTCTCTTCTCTCTTCTTTGCAGGTACTTTACTCAAAAAAACAATGGCCCCTCCTAAGATTAACTATGGATTTGATGTGGATGTGGATTCCTTCAACACAGCATCGGATAACTTCAAGGCTATCCTTGGATTATTTCAGACTGTCGGGTTAACAAAGTTAATCTCTACCCGATGCAAGATACTGGATGTAGAGCTGACAGAGCTCAAGGAAAATATTCATCTGGGAGAGGATGGATCCCTCAATGGGAATATATCTGGAACTGATATAAACATTACAGAAGAAGTATTATCTCACACATTTGATCTACTGGCAGGTGATAAGTCTGATGAGTTAACAGGGGAAGAGACCAAGAAAGCTTTAGAGATCATGAAGTTCAGGAAAGAGAAGACCATCAATCTTAAGAAGATTAATCTTGCAGAAGAGTACATGTTTCTTGTTGACATAGTGGGAAAGGTGTTGCTCTGTAAAATTTCAGCACATGATGCCATACCAAAGCAGCAGCAGCAGCAGCAGATCATGGGGGCCTTAGTGCTCAACAAGAGAATTAATTTGGGGAGATGTCTCCTAAAATTAATTGGCCATAAATACTCTCAAAAGGAGAATGCCTATATGAGAATAATGAGTCAAGTTCTACTTCACCACTATCCAAGTGTGTGCAAGTACAAAGGAGTGTCTATTCCTCTAGGGAAAAGAATAAATAAAGGCATCTTTTCAAAATGGACCATGCAAATTTTGAAGCCTGATCAAGCTCATACCTCACCCCTTCCTTCTCCACCTCCTCAAGATCTAGAGAGACATCTACCATATCCCCCAAGGGATAATATTCCTCCTCGGGACACTCCAGCAAGTCAACCAGATAATCAACCAGATGTTGATCCAGCCCAGTTCAACCAGGCTAGTCCATCCATTCCTACCACAGATCCTGCACCTTAAATTCCTCTCCTGCCTCAGCAACAACCATCCACCATAATCACAGACAATCTGATTGCTCCCCCACCACCACAATACCATATCTCTCCAGAGGTGTATCAATCCCTCTCTCCTGTTCACCAAGATCCCCCAGATCTCAATGAAAACCTCACAGCATTCCCCCCAGCTATTCTACCTCCACCCACCTCTCTCTCCCATACTCCATCTTTTGACATTGAACAAACCATCTCCAAGGCAGTAGGGTTGGCCTCCAGCACATTTGCTGACCTACTGGCCAATCAAGCCAAAAGATTTAATAAGAAATACTCCTAGATGGAGGCAAAAATCCAATAATCAAAAGAGTCTCTCCTGTCTCTCAAGACAGTTGTATCTTCCTCCATGGTAACTAAAGAATTCTTAACCTCTCATCTCAGCAAGGTTAAGAAGGAGGAGAAAATTCAGGAGGAGGAAAGACCTAATCTTGAAAAGAATGTCCAGGAGGAGGACAAGGATGATGAAGATCCTGATAAACTTAATGTGTTCCAAACAGTAAGTCCAGACGTTCTAGATGCAAATTTACAGGGGGGCCTTTTACAAGTCCTCAAGAAAATCTTGTACAAAATCAGGATCCAGCTAAAGAGCTTCATGCAGTAAACTAGGGGGCATCCATCAAATCAGGGGGAGCTCCTTGAAGATGATCTGCTTCTAGATGAAGTATCAAAAATAGCTTAGGAAGCTGCTCAGAATGCTGAAGAGAATACACAATCTCAGGGGGGAGCTTCTCAAAGAAGGTCAAATCAATGAAGAAGCTGTCAGGAGCCCAGATGAAGAAGAAAATGAACCTCTTGCATTTGTTGCAAGGAAGGTGATACCAAAGGTATTCTCTAGGAAAAGAAAAACTCCTGACAAGGAACATTGAAGCTCAGGTATTATGTCAATATTATACTATCTGGAGCAAACAGCTATAGTGAACAATATAATTACTTGACAATGTATGACATGGCCTGTGATTTTATTCTGTCATATCATATTGTCTATGTATGTTTTCTTTGTGTTTATGATTATGTCAAAGTATGTGTAAAATCACTTTAAATAATCTGTAAATTTTGTTAAGATAAATAGGGGAGATTGCTGAGAAAAACCTCTTTTGATTTAACTTAACAAATTAACTATAAGTGATTTTACTTCTTAGGATATATTACCCACATTGTATAGCAAGGGTAAATTGGTCATTATTTGTCTTAGGATGTCACACTCGCCATAGAGTGTCAAGGCCAAGTCAAGACAATCACAAAATAAGTTAAGTTAAAACTTGTGTCGAATGAAAGTCGACGCAACTTCAACTTGATATCGACGTAACTCTGACTAAAAGTCGAAGCAACATATTCAGTCTGTCGAAGTATAAGTAAAGTCGACGCAAGGTCGAAAGGGACTCGACGCAGAAGGAAGAGCTTGTCGAAGCCATCTAACAAGTTGACGCAACTTCGACTACAATTAGACGCAGAAGTGAAGAGCTCAAGTCCAAGGCTTCAACTCGATGGATACGTCGATAAGGAATCGACGTAATGTCGATATCTGAGTTCAGCCAAAGCTAAGAAGGATTTTGAATCTACGTCGATAAGAACTCAGAGGTGCGTCGACATGAAGAATGATGAAGTCGACACAACGTCGAATACAGTCAGAAAAAGGAAGTTTTTTCTGTTGTCCTCTTGAGACCTTTTCTGAAGGACCACCAGACAAGAGACAGTTCTCCAACAGCTCGTTTATTGCCAAGAATAGAATGGAGCTTTCCAGGATACAACAAATCATTTTTGGAAGGTATTCAAAATGGATTGACGAGTCGAGAACAAAAGAAGAAAGAAAATTAGGTGAATACCTTTCCAGGACAGCCCAAAAGAAGAAAGGTTTTTGAAATCCCAATCATACAGGATTAGTAGGCAAAAGGGAAGAAGAAAGACAGAGTTTTTACATTATTCCATCTGTCAAACATGGTCTTCATCTTCTTCCTCCTCAAACTCTAAAAGATAGAAAAACACAAGTGCTCTCTCTGCACAGGAATACATACAGCTGCTTCTTCTTCATCATTATACAGCAGCTGAATTTCAAGAAGTGCTCAGAGAAAAGGAACAAGCAAAACAACCCTTGCAAATCATCACTATCATAAGCAAGAGTTCATCATTTCAGATCCTGTGAAAGATAGAAGCAGCATCAGAGCTCCTAAAGAATTCTGAGAACAGAATTCTGAGAACAGGATTCTTTTCTTCTCCCTCTTACTTTCTTCTTACTTTCTTTTTCAACTGTAAAGAGTTTTATTAATCCCTCTTCCAAAGGATTCAGTGGTTCTAAGAGTCTCCTTATCAAAAGACACAGTGGTTCTAAGAGTCTCCTTATCAAAAGACTCAGTGGTTCTAAGAGTCTCCTTATCAAAAGACTCAGGCACAGGTTGTGCAATCCTACCAGGGAGGTAAAAGAGAGGAGTACCCATATTTTGGGGAACCTCTATAAAAATCTGTCTTCTGTGTGTTGATTTTCTGAGTTATCCCTAATTATTTACTGTGTTTATTTTCAGCAAACTGCATTTATTTTATTCTGTCTTTAGTTTGGCTAATTGCATAATCACTTAATGTTTTATTGTGTGTGCACAAAAAGAATAGAAAATATTTTAAATCTCTATTCACCCCCCCCCCCCCCTCTAGAGAATACTCTGAGGCACACTGTGCACTTTCAGATTTGTTATATCTAGACACATTCTATGCACATTTCCAGTACCAAGGTAACAAATCTAGGTTTAATAAACCTATCCTCTGCCATCCAAAAGGGTATAATGAAAGACCACTCTATTCTTTCATATCACCTTATAATGGTAAAATCAAAGGGCCCAAGTTAACCTGGGTACCCTCTAATGTTTGAATTATATGTGCAGTAAATATTAGGGTCCCTTCCTTAGAGACAATGTAGAGAAAGGGAGAACTAAATCTTCAATGAGGAACTAAAAATAATCGAAGGGGTGATCTCTTCTCTAACCCATATAATGCACTCTAATTTACACATAGTATCTTATAAATGATTTTTTTAATAAAAATTATTGCTGGGAAAACAACAAAACTCTTTGAAGAAAATACCATCAAATTCAGAGCTGCGTCGAATAGAATTTGACGTACCGTTGAATTCTACTCGACGCTAGCTTTGAGAGCTGCTTGAGAAAGGTAATTCGAATTGCACTCGACGCAGCGTCGAATTCGTATCGACGCATTCGTTGACTTAAGAATTGCAGCAAGTAGTCAAAGTCATGTCGATTACAACTCGAAGCGATGTTGAAATGTCACACGCGCGCAAATTTGCTTCTAGAAGCTACATCGACTTATTTTGGCACGATGTACCTATTTCTTTTCAACGTTGCTTCGAGTACAACCCTAAGTTGCGACGAATCATCTTCTAAAAGCAACTCAGACGTTAGATCACTTTACACTTTTGAATTTTCTCTCTCTCTTGCTCTCTTATTCTTTTGCTTTCTTGCATTCTTGCTCCCGTTCTCTTTCTCTCTTTAATTTTCGTTTTGCAGGTACTACTGTAAGAACAAATGGCTCCCCCGAAAGTAAACTCAGGATTCGATATTGATATCAAACCATTCATTGTTGCCGCTGATAATTTCAAAGCAATGGGGTTTTTCCAAACTGCGGGATTGACAAAGCTGATTTCAACAAGAAGCAAAGAATACGATGCAGAACTAATCGAACTAAATGAAACCATCAGTATCGATAAGGATGGATCTCTACATTGAAAAATTTATGATATTGACATCCGTATAACAGAAGAATCACTGAACCTGACATTTGACTTGCCTATGGGTGAAGATTCAGCAGAACTCTCAGCGCAAAAAACTTAACAGGCCTTCAAATCATGCATTACAGCAAGTAGGAGGTGATTAACCTGAAGAAGATTGATGTATCTACGGAATATAGGTTCTTGGCCGATATAGTAGGAAACGTTTTACTCTACAAGATTTCCGCACACGATGCAATCCCAAAGTAACAATTACAGATAATGAGTGTTCTAGTTCTAAACAAACGTATCAACTAGGAAAAATGTTTATTGAAATTAATTGGACATAAGTATGCCCACAATGAGAACGCTATTGTTTATGGAACTATCACCTAGAGGGGAGAATAGGTGATATGACTGTTTTGAAATTTAAGCACAAAAGCAAATAAAATAAATCACAGCAAAGATCACAGCCATAGAACACAGCACACAAAGACACCAAATTTATTGTGGTTCCCCAAGACAATGTGTCTTGACTACTACACTGTCCCTCTATGCATATCTAGCAGTGTTAGAGTCAGCAAACTCCACCAAAACTCAGATCTCCTCCACAGATCTTACAGCTCAGACACAACATGACCTACAACTCAGATCCTTCTAGGATCCTACCTCAGGTTCTTGGAACCCTACAGCTCAGGCACTACAGGCCCTATAACTCAGATCTACAAAAGATCCTACCTCAGGTTCTCACAGAACCCTACAGCTCAGACTCAAAGAGTCCTACATAAAAAGTATTATGTTTACAATAATGAAGAACACTTCACAGAATAAGGAATAGAAATATCCTGAAGAGTCTTCTTAGGCCTGAAACAGATGACCTCTAGATCTGAAGAGAAAGACTTGAAAATCTATTATCTGATGCACAGAAGGTTCTCTTTGATCCTCTTCTTCAATTTGGAACAAGCTTATCAGTCGATGATGCCTGACTGAACCTTGTAGAACTGAGAGCAAAGTTCTCGAAAATGTTCCTTCTTCTGAAAGCCATTTACTATTTTTGATTCGATTGATTCTTTCTCTTTCTATGTTCTGTCTTGATTTAGGGCAAACAAATTATCTGTATCTATGATAGGAATATCTAATGGTCTATTATGAGGTCTCATAAATGTCAGAAGCCCATTCCTAAACAGCATCCGCTGATTGGAACGTTAGACGGTGGCATTAAATGCAAACAACGTGTTTCAAAAAATCTCGGTCTGTCTCGAAAATATGAACATCTCGACGACAGAATTTACCGTCTCAGCGATCCAACTTAGACAACTCTTCAAGTCTTCTGAGATCTTCCCCTAAAATAGATATCTCGACGATATGAAAACTAACTCGACGACAGAACTTGCCATCTCAGTGACATGTCCAGTTACAACGAAATAAGGTCTTCTCGTCGATATTGTCGTAATCCTTTCGACGATATGGAACTTCTCAACTGCATTCTCTATCTCCACGATATCTAACAGCCTTCACCATGACATAGCTCCTTCACGATGATATTTGTACTTATTCCACGATAAGTCTATACCGTTTGAACGATATGTCCTGTCCTCTCTCAACGATATGTCATGTCCTCTCTCAACGATATGTCTAGTCATTTTCAACGATTTTGGACTTAGAGACATGAGAAATACTGGTCATCCTGTCTATACACTGCATTCATACATAAGATATAACATCAAATGCATAGTGCTTTTATCATTGACCTGAGAACTTCTTCAAATTAGGAATATTGCTGGGCAATATTCCCAACAATCACCCCTTATTTGAAGAAGTCATAAGTCACCTCAATGATAAATGCTAGATAATAGGTAAGATAAAAAAATAAAGATAATTAAGACTCAGAAGAATTCAACCACCAACATAGTATAAATAAGAGATGATGTCTTAAACAAAATTTAAAAAGTCATTTGCCCTAGTTATTTTTAAGACAATCATTCTTATAGACTTGATTCTTCTAGCTCCTTCTTGCACTTCCCTTTCCTTTCCTCCTCTGCCTTTCATAAAAGTTTATTGCCTTAGGAATCTTCTTAGGAGGAGGAGGACCATGGGGAAAAGTCAATTTGTGATTTCTTCTCTTTTCCTCATATCTCAAATGAAGTTGCCAATTAGCAGAATAGTATACTCTTTCTGATCCATCCTTAGGATATCCAAATTCAATCCAAGCTTCAGATATTTGAGTTCTATAAGTTGAGCTTCATCTGCTGAATTGAGGGTCTTCCTCAACTTCCCTTTGCCTTCTTGATATGTACTATCTATTCTCTGATCTCTTCCTCTTCCTGGATGTTCATGACTCTCCAACTTCAACAATATCACCTTCTGAAGCAGTGCGCTCTGAGGTTTCTTCTATAACAATCACAGAAGATGGATTTTGCAGGGCTTACTGAACTTGATTGACTGTCCACATGGCTTGATGAGAGCTGTCATTTATTACAGCCTTCACCACCTTTAGGACTTCTTCAACAATATGATCATCCAGGGTCACTTGCACCATGTTAATCCTTTCATGCAGATTATGTTCAGCCTCTTCTAGATTGTTTCTTATTTGGAGCAAATGAACATCTAACTCTTGAGAGTTAAAATCCATTCTGCCAACTATATGCTCTTTGTCTTCACCCATGAAATTGGCAACCTCTTGAAATGCATCTTGCAGATTTTGTGAGGTGGCTATTTGTCTTTAGATAACCTAGAGGGTTGACTGATGAGATACGTGCATCTGTTCAAAAATTGTCTCCATATCTGGAGCTGCCAGGTGTAGAAAATGAGTTTGTTGAGTGTTGAGATTATGTACGTCATCTTTTACAACCTGCAGCTCATCTTTTAGCTACTTCCTCAGTCCATCAACTACTTTTAGAACAAAAGCTTCCATCTTTTTTCTGTGCACATCCAAAAGTGATGACAACATGTGAAACATGGATCCTGACTGAGCATTAGAGGGCCCATCAGCAGTATCTTCAGGGGAAGGGAAGCTCCTGGAGACACTATCAGGATCACTGTCAGCATACTGAAAGCTAGGAGAGTCTATTTGCATTTTCTCTCCATCTGACACAACTGCCTTTCCTTTGAACAGCATCAGGTCAAGTCCAATCTTGGATCCTGCACCTTCATCCTTCTCTGGCTTATTGCCAGTGTTCTTTTCATCTTCTCTTTCAGGTCTTTCCTGAACTCCTCCTTCAGTAGAGGTTCTACCCTCTTTAGCAGCATTATTGTCACCTTGCTCATCCAGGGCTGAGCACCCCAGATGGGTCTCCCCCTCAACAAATTCAATGAGTTGGGTTGAGCTCCCTGATAGGGACTCCCCCTCAACTAGATATGCCACCCAGCTAGAGTTCCTTGATAAGGACTCCCCCTCAACATGCACTCCTCCTTCCTGGATCCTTTTTCTTTTATACACAACTGGAATGTCACCCAAAAGTGCTCTCCTTTCCACAAGAACCTCTATGGTTGCAGGTTCAACAATAGGCTCTGGGGCCAACTGCACATGAGAGCCCTACCTCTCTGTCAGAGAGGGTTTGGGACAGATGGGTCTACCTCTTCTTCAGAACTACTGTAGGAACTTTCCTCTCCAACATTACCAGCCTGCATATCCTTCTTATGTCCCTTCAAAGGTGCTTGACTGTCTTTAGGGGATTTTGAAATCACCTTATCCCATCTCTCCCAGCTTTTTGGAGTATTGAAGAGGTACTCCCATTTTCTTCTTCAGAACACCCCCAAGTGAATTTAGAAGGAAGAGAGACATAATTCTTCCAAAACTAGGGGTCTTCAGGTTCCCCTTGTTCCTTTGAAACAACGGATCTCTCCAGTCAGTCTTCTTGGAGAGGATGATCATGCACATTATCTCAAACATCTCCTTTAAGATCCTATCGTGAGAGCCTAGCTTGCAGAGCATCACCTTCCCCACTACATCAGCTAGGAGCTTTCCCTTCTGATTAAATTTTGCCCTCTTAATTTACCCATAGGTCTTGCCACTGTGACCACACCAGGTATAACCTGCATTGTAGTCTTCTCCAGTCAAGTCTTCCTCTTGTTCTCCAGCCTCCAGCCTTGGTAGATGTAAAGCCTTCCACAGGCTCTTGGTCGACACCTTCACTTTCGTTCCAGCCACCACCGATTTTAGAGAGGTCTCATAATGATTTACCCTTACTCCTTCATAAAATTCTAACAGCTCTCTATGCATCAGAACGCACGCTTCACTGAGCAAGTGCTCTAACCCGACCGCTTCTAAAAATCCTATTACCGACCTGATTTCTTCTGAATAGGAATTGAAGCTTCCTCGCAGAAGCTCACAACTAGGGATCACGGAACCCTCTTCCTTTTCCTTGTCTTTCTTTGGAGCCATTGAATCAGGTTGGCGGGAACGATAGAATGTCGAGAACAGAATGAAAGATTGTCGCAGAGATGACTTTGGGCAAACGACAGTGTAATTTTGTACTAACTATTCATCATATTTATACTAGAGGCAGATGAAGGGGCGCGTACCTATTTGTGCTATTGATTTGCTTAATTAATTGTAAGACGGCTTAGATTGAAAGATCCAATATTGTGTTAAATAGCTGGGTTCTGTTTCGACGATACGCATTTTGTCGTCGAAACTTGTTGCCACCAATCATCCTTCCAACTGAGTCTTTGTGTCGTTGAGATTCGTGTTTTGTCGTCGAGACATCTGACTATGTCGTTGTGGCATCTATCTATGTCGTTGAGACAACTCACAGATATTTTTCAGACTTAGTCAATTTCCATCACTTCTTGAGAGGTACCTGCAACACTCATCATATATGTTATCAGTGACTATAAATAGATGATTTCAAATTAAAATTGAGTTGAAATTTATTCTAAGTTTAACATCCCCAATTAGAACTTGAAGAAGTTAAACTTAGCTTCATCTAAGGGCTTTGTGAATATATCAGCCACTTGTTTGTTTGTAGGGACAAACTTAAGGATGATATCTTTATTCTCCACATGCTCCCTTATGAAGTGATGCCTGATCTCAATATGCTTAGTCCTTCTATGTGAGACAGGGTTCTTAACAATTAAGATGGCACTAGATGAGTCACAAAACAAGGGTGTTTGGGTCATCTTTAGATTGTAGTCTTGAAGCTGATTCTAAATTCACAACAATTGAGCACAACAACTCCCTGCATATATGTATTCTGATTCTGCAGTAGAGATTGCTACACTTGTTTGCTTCTTGATGCTCCAAGAAATAAGTCTTCCTCCAAGGAATTGGCAAGTCCATGAAGTGTTTTCCTATCTTCCTTGCACCCTACATAGTCTGCATCTAAATAACCAGTTATCTCACAATCATTGTTCCTTGGGGTTCACCTGGTATCTAGCACAGACACATGTGGCAAACATTATGTTAGGCCTACTGGAAGTTATGTAAAGCAAAGATCCAATCACGCATCTGTACTTGATTTCATCAAAGGGTATTCCATTTTCATCCTTGTCCAGAGTCACATTAGATCCCATGGGAGTCATCATGGAAGAACCACTCTCCAATCCAAATTTCTTGACTAGCTCTCTAGTGAACTTAGTCTGTGAGATGAATATACCATCTTCAGATTGTTTCACTTGGAGACCTATGAAGTATTAGAGCTCTCTCATACTGCTCATTTCAAACTTTCCCTGCATCAAGTTGGCAAACGTTTTGCAGAGATGATCATCTGTAGAGCCAAATATGATGTCATCCACATAGATCTGCACTAGCAAGATCTTGCCCTTTACTTACCCTAGGAACAATGTCTTGTCAATCTTCCCCCTTGAGAACTTGTTCTCAATGAGAAAGTTTGACAAGGTCTCATACCAGGCTCTAGGAGCCTATTTCAACCCATATAAAGCTTTTCTAAGAAAATAAACATAATCAGGGTGTTCAAAATCAACAAAACCTAGGGGTTGCTCTACATACACCTCTTCTTTTAGATCACCATTTAGAAATGCTGACTTTACATCCATCTGGTAGACCTTGAATCCTTTGTGGGCAGCATAGGCCAGAAATAGTTTGATGGCTTCCAATCTTGCAATAGGGGCAAAGGTCTGGTCAAAGTCTATGCCCTTCTCTTATCTATATCCCTTTGCAACTAGCATGGCCATGTTCTTTGTAATTACTCCATTTTCATCCAACTTGTTCCTATAGACCCATTTGGTTCCTATGATATTGTGTCCTTGGGGTCTAGGAACTAGTTTCCACACTCTGCATCTCTTAAACTGGTTTAATTCTTCCCGCATTGCTGCAATCCAGAATGGATCCAAATTTGCTTCCTCAAATTTCTTGGGTTCAACTTGAGAAAGAAAACTTAGATACATGGCTTCATTCAAGGCACTGCTCCTTGTCACTACTCCTTGACTGACATCTCCTATGATTTTCTCATGTGGATGATACCTGATGTGTCTAAATGCAGCTGGCAGTATTCTAGGGATTCCTTCTATGACATGTTCTGTAGGTTGTTCTTCCTCTGCTATATCCAAACCTTCCACAACATCTTCCTCCAAGTCTACTGCCACCGAGTAATCTTTGACTTTTATTGGAGTTTCAACTTTGTCTTCAATGGATAGGTTTTCCATTTTCTCATTTGTACATGCATCCACTAAAGAACTAAACCAACCTTTGTGAATAAGGCTAGTCTCATCAAATACAACATGCACAGATTCTTCTACTGCTTGGGTATTAATGTTGTACACCATATAAGCTTTGTTACAGGAGCTGTAACCAACAAAAATATCTTCACTACTTTTCTCAACAAACTTGGTTAGCTTGGTTTTCCCATTATTAAGTACATAGCATTTGCTACCAAAGATTCTGAAGTAGGATAAGGTAGGTTTTCTGCCTTTCATCAGCTCATAGGGAATTTTCTTGTGGTCTTTGATGATGGAGGCCCTATTTATCACATGACAACTGTATTGGCAGGCTCTGCACAGAAGGATTCTGGTAGGGAGGAGTCACTCAGCATTGTCCTGCTGACCTCTATTAAGGTTATGTTTTTCCTCTCTGCCACTCCATTTTGTTGAGGAGTTCTAGGTGAGGAAAATTCTTGGGAGATACCCAACTTTTAGCAGAATTTTGTCATGACTCCTGACTGAAATTTTGTACCATGGTCACTTCTGAATTTGACAACAGTACAGCTCATTTCATTCTGGATTTGCCTGACAAAGTTCTTCAAGTTGTCTGAGGTATCTGACTTCTTTTTTAGGAAGAATACACAAGTGAACCTTGAATAGTCATCAACTACTACAAGATTATAAGTCTTCCCTCCTAAATTATGAACTGACATAGGACCAAACAAATCCATGTGCAACATATAGAGGAACCTAGAAGAGTATTTATTAGAAATGCTCTTAAAGTTGGTCCTAGTTTGCTTGCCAAGTTGGCATGCCTGACATGGACCTTCTTTAATGCACTTAATGTTGGGTCCATTTCTAACTAGGTCTTGAGAGAGAAGCTTGCTGATGGTTTTATAGTTAATGTAAGCAAGTGTCTTGTGTCATTGAACATAAAGAGCATCTTTCTCATTAGCTACAAAGCACACTGGCTTAGAAGAGTCTGAATGAAAGAAATTAAGACAATAAATGATTCCACTCCTAGTGCCAGTTAAGTTAGCCTCAGAAATTCAAGGATCTCTTAACTAAGCAGTTATCCTTGTGGAAAATAATAACAAAACCCAAATCACAAAGTTGACTTATGCTTATGAGATTGTGATTCAATCCCTCCACATAAGCTACCTTTGTGATGATGACTAAACCATTGGAAATGTTACCATATCCTCTGGTCACCCTTTTTTTGAACCTCAAATTATCACAGTTGGTCAATTTTCCACTGGTGTAGTCTCTCAAATAGCTCTTTACTCCAATCATATGTATGGAGCAACCACTGTCCAAGTACCAGATAGGAGATTTGTTGGCCTTTGGACATACCTGCAAAAGGAATTACTATACCTTAGGTACCCAAATAAATTTGGGTCCTTGGTTCTTGTTAGGAAAATGAGTTGGGGAACTAGACTTCTGAGTGGTCTGCACCTTTCTTGCTCTAGGCACTGTTGGATTGAACCAACAGTCCAAGACAAAGTGTCCAACTTTACCACAGCACCAGCACTCATACCTGTGATATCTTCTCTTCTGCCTCACCATCTAGGTAGGATAGTAGCGCTGGTGGGCAGGAGAGAAGACTGCTGGCCTATTAGGTCTTTGGTGAACCTCACAAGTGTGAGTGTGATGTGGAGCTGGTCTCACCACTTTTTGGTTCACCTTCTTAGGGGCAGGCTTGGCAGGAGCTGCCTTCCCCTTTCTCTTGGGTGTTGTTGCTGCAGGTCCATGGACAAAAGGACCTGGATTCTTCATTTGAATCTCTTCATGAGGTGCTCCCGGTGGTTTCTGATGAAACCCTTCGGCCACCACCACCAGTCGACATAGGGCTTTCGAATGGTAGTGGCCGTTTAGCCTGAGGTGGTCGGAGTAACCCTCCGGCACCTTTCATTTTTCCGGCTAGAACATGAAAAATCAAAGCTGGAATGCACCATAGCATGCATTGAATTCGACGAGGAATAGAGGGGAATACTAGCACTAGAGGAGGGGAAGAGTACACTGACCTGAGTCTTGGTGTTAGCCCTCGTATTCCTTTTGGGTGTCATTGCAATTTCTCTGGCGAGTTCCTTCCAAATCTTCAGTAGCAGTGCTCGAAATCTCTAATTGAACGAGGGTTTCTATTGCTCTCTTGATTATAGAGCTGGTGGCATACTCAATTTTGGCAGAGAGGGGGAGTTTTGTTGCCAGCCATTGGGGTTGCGATTTCCTCTATGTTGCCAGCCATTGGGGTTGCGATTTCCGGCTCATGGGAAATTAATCCCTGAGCTCAAATTTCTGCCAGGGGATGGGAGATTTGACTCAATTGAGTTAAATTTGGGGTGTTGCCATTAAGGTGGCCGACATGCTCCCTTTTTTCCTCCTCCTCTCAACAGCTGCCAACTCAGCAAGTTGTAGCCTGGATTTCATTGGGGATACTGAGAGCAGTCCAGGAAAGGAGGGATGGTGGCCATGTGGCCACCAATCCATGAATCCTTCCTTTGGGGAGTTGCCATTAAGGTGGCCGGCAAGCTCCCTTGTTTCCTCCTCCTCCTCTCAACAGCTGCCAACTCAGCAAGTTGTAGCCTGGATTTCCTTGGGGATGTTGAGAGCAGTCCAGGAAAGGAGGGATGGTGGCCATGTGGCCACCAATCCATGAATCCTTCCTTGGATTCCCTCTTGGTGGTGGCGGCCACCACCATGTTGGACCCTTCTTGGGCCCAATTGGTTCATGGTCAATTCAGACCCTTGTGGGCTTGGTTAGGTTGGGTTGAGCCCAATGGCATTGGGCTTAGGGTTCACTTGACCAAACTTAACCCAATTGAGGCTATTTGGACTAGGTTGACCCTAGCCTTAGTGTTACCACATGATGAGACCCTTTAGGTTAAGTGAACCCTAAGTGCACTTGGTGGTCATGGTTTTGGTGAGTCCAAGTGGAGCCAACTTGACCCATTTGGGCTAGCTTAGATTAAGGTGGTCTCTCCTAGCCCTAGATCCAATTTGTCTCCCATAGATTGTCCTAGGTCCTATAGGGGTTTTCCCATGGTTATAGGTGATGCATAAGGTATTTTAGCCCTCTTGAGTTACCCTTGAATTCTCCTTAAATTGGGATGTCACATGGTGGCTAAGTGCACACCATGGTGTTCTCCACTCATTTAACTTGTCACCAAGGTACCCTAGGTCACTTATCCTATTTTTTTTGTCATGACTGGTCATGACAAAAATTCCTTAGGGGTCTAGTAGTTTGCGGGATGTTACAAATCCCAATACAAAAGAAAAACAATTTTGTCCCTGAATTTAAGATCAGATGTATGAGGTTTTAGATCAAGTTGAATAATCATGAAAACTTTAAGCAATTAAGAGTTACCTGGTTCGAAAATTTCTGGGTATTATTGCTGCATCAAGTCTAGTGGTTCCCATGTATGCTCTTCTCGGCCATGATTAGACCAGAGGACCTTTACCAGTGGGACTTTCTTTCGTCGCAAGACTCGAACGGCTATGTCGTCAATTCATATTGGCTCCAATCGGACTGTGCGGTCGGATGCTATCGGGTCTGTCGCAGTGGTGATTTGTTGCTCTGGCCGAAGGAGTGCTCTCCTAAGTGAGGAGACATGAAAATCATCGTGCAACCCGGCCAACTCCGGTGGCATCTCTAGTGTATAAGCCGCGGGGCCAATCCGTTTCAGGATCCTATAGTGCCCCATGTACCACGGACTGAGTTTCTTTAGTCGCCTCACCCGTATGACCCCGTGTGTCGGTCGTACTTTCAAAAATACTTGGTCTCCTGCCTGGAATTCCACCTTGAGATATCGCGCGCCATAATATTTAACCTGTCTGCTTTGCGCCTCCAACATCCGATCCCGTATTAGTCGTATTTGGGCGTCCGTGTCTTCTATATATTCTGACCCCAACGCCTTTGGGTCCTCATCCTGAATCAAAGATAGTGGAGTCCTGCATTTCCTGCCGTAGAGAGCTTCGTAGGGAGCCATGCCAATGTTAGACTGCTGACTATTATTGTAGGAAAATTCGATAAGTGGCAGCAATCTTTCCCATGGCTTTCCACTATCTAGGACGCATAACCTTAGCAGGCCCTCCATTGTCCGGATAGTACGTTATGTCTGCCCGTCGATCTGTGGGTGGAATGCGGTGCTGAGTGTCAGACGTGACCCCAGATATGCCTGAACCGCCTTCCATTCCCTTGACGTAAATGGGTCATCTCGATCCGACACGATCGACCTGGGTACTCCATGGTATCTGATGAATTGTTCCACGAATATTCGTACCGGGCTACTAATGGGAGCACCCTCTTTAATGGGAATAAATCTGGCCACCTTTGTCAACCTATCCACAATGACCCAGATGGAGTCATGCCCGGAGCGGGAATGAGGTAACCCATGTACGAAGCCCATGGAAATGTCCTCGAATTTCCACTCCGACACCGACAACGGCTGCAATAACCCTCCCGGTCTTTTGCACTCAGCCTTTACTAGTTGACATGCCTCACAATGGGTCAAGAAGCGGATAATATCCCTCTTCATTTCTGGCCAGTACACCGTTCTTTTCAAGTCCGCAGTCATTTTGGTGATCCATGGGTGCACTGAATACCTACTTTGGCATGCTTCTGTTAGAATTACTTCCCGAATTTTATCCCCTATCGGTATATAAATTTTGCCCCAGAAGTGCACAATATCATCCTTCAGAGAATAATCCTCAGCGGTGCCTGAATCCAAGGTCTTGAAGACCGGTTCTAATTCTGCATCACACCCCTGGGCAGCCTTGATCTGATCTTGGATATCACAAACTAAGCTCATCGGGGCTAGATATTCCTGGTAGACCTATGGATCATCCCTAGATACTAGCGTGGTATGCAAGTTGTCCAGCATCTGTACCAGTTCCATAGTCAATAACTGAGGTTCCGCACCTGACGTGCTAGCCCTTCTACTGAGTGCATCCGCTACTGTGTTTGCCTTTCCGGGGTGGTAATGCATCGTGTACTGATAATCACATAGAAATTCTACCCATCTCCTCTGCCTGATGTTTAAGTCCTTCTGAGTTTCTACGCATTTTAGGTTCTTGTGATCCGAAAAGATGGCACAGTGAACCCCATAAGAATAGTGTTTCTAGATTTTTAGCGCAAAAATCACGGCTCCCATCTCTAAGTCGTGCACCGGATAGTTCTGCTCGTGCTTATTTAACTGTCGTGAAGTGTAAGCGATCACATGACGGTGTTGCATTAAGACTGCACCCATTCCCCGGTACGATGCATTTGTGTACACTTGAAATCCTTCCTTCTCAGAAGGAAGTGCAAGGATCGGAGCGGAGATGAGTCTACTCTTTAGCTCTTGGAAAGCTGCTTCACACCGTGGAGTCCATACGAACAGTGCGTCTTTCTTTGTCAATGACGTAAGAGGAAGGGCAATCCGGTAGAATCCTTCCACGAACTTTCGGTAGTATCCGGCAAGTCCCAGGAAACTCCGTACGTTTGACGTTGTTTTGAGTTGAGGCCAGTCTCGCACTGCCTGAACCTTCGCCGGATCCACCGCCAATCCTGCCCCACTGATGATATGCCCTAGGAAGGCTACTTCCTTGAGCCAGAATTGGCACTTGCTAAACTTAGCATATAACTTATGATCTCTAAGCCTTTCCAGCACGAGCACCAGGTGATGGGTATGTTCCTCCTCCGTCCTTGAGTAAATAAGTATATCATCTATGAACACTATAACGAAGACATCCAGGTAGGTTTCGAATACATGGTTCATTAGACTCATGAAAGTGGAGGGGGCATTCGTGAGCCCAAAGGGCATTATCGTGAACTCGTAGAGACCATATCGACTGCTGAAAGCCATTTTTGGAATATCTTCTTCTTGAATCCGTAGTTGATAGTATCCCGATCTCAAGCCCAGTTTTGAAAACCAATGTGCTCCTTCCAACTGGTCAAACAACTCGTCGATCCGGGGAAAAGAGTAAGTGTTCTGCATTGCTAGTCTGTTGAGCTCCCGGTAGTCGATGCACAACTGAAGAGTCCCGTCCTTCTTCTTTACAAACAGCACCGGAGCTCCCCATGGTGATGAGCTCAGTCGGACGAACCCTGAGTCAACTAACTCTTGCAGTTGGGTACGGAATGTTGGGTTTTCCTTAAGGGTATACAAGAACAACCCAAAAGAGACATGTGGATCTTGCTAAACCCATGAATCAAGAAATTGCAGCAATAATAAAATTACCTTTGCGGAATTGAGTCAATATTCAACTGGATGCTCCAAGAAAATTCTTTTAGAAATCGAAATCCTATTCCGAGTTCTCCCTTTGTGCTTCCTTCGGCTTTGTCAAGATTGGACTGCTCGCCGGAGGATTTAGTGTAGAAATAAGTCCACACCACTACAGAAGTCCACACGAGCGAAGGAGAACCCTAAGCCTCTTGTCCAACAAGAGCTAGGTCGGAGAAGGAGAGCCCTCAACGTCTCTATGGATTGCTAGATCCGACAAGGAGAGGCGGCGACGGGTCTGCAAGAATAGCAGCATGATCGACAAGAACTCTTCCTATCCGATCTCAAGGAGAGACGACGGATTTTACGCACGGGTCGCTCTTCCGATGTCGTCGCTCTTCCGACTTTTCTGTCGAGCTTTGTTCTCTCTTTAAGAGAACCTAAAGTCTGGCCTTACCCAAGAGTATAAAGTAGACAGAAGTTTTCTCTATCCGCAGACCCAGTTAAAACAGAACATACAGTTTCGTCAGGATCACTTATTCGTCGATACATCTCGACGAAAAGAATCATTCGTCGAGACAGTCTCGACGAAATGACCAGTGACAGTCTTTCGTTAAGACAGTCTCGACAAACTCGTCGAGACATCTCGACGAACTCTTCGAGACATCTCGACGAAATCATCAAGTCACTCTCGACGAAATCTTCGAGACCTTCTCGACGAATTCTGTGTTAGTCCATGCAATCGAGACAATCTCGACGACATTGTTCACGTGTCGATATTCACAATATCGGCTTGTGATCTTGACAACGGGCCATCTGTCACGACGACATTCACAATGTCGTTTTGAAGTCTTCTCGACAATATTCACAATATCGTCTTGAAATTTTCCGACATGCTCCATACAATCTTCATAATATCTAGGATTTGTCTTCCCGAACCAACTATATTCCAAATAGTCATAGGATTGGTACTATCACTCATATCCAATATGAGAAAGGTCAATACAATCCTTTCTCCAACTTCTGCAAATACTCTTATGTGCGACCTTATAGGCTCATATCGCGTTGGCAGTAAGACTAACTTCTTGATTACTTTCGGATCACCGTAGAAACTCCAACAATCTCCCACTTGATCTAGAAGCTATCAATCATAAGTATCACAAACAATGAGTGGCATCTAGCAATGCATCATTGTTACCCAAGCAATAAGAGTTCAAAACTCAAACAAGCATGTTCGCCCGAAAGATCGTTATACCTGTTATGCATGGGAGTTCATGCGGCTTCGGCCATCAGATCGTTTCCATCTGATTGATCGCACGGTCTCATTTGTGAGACCGCCCAGCTCAGCCATCTCATCTCTAGCAGCGATCTCGTCACTTCGGGTTGCCTGCCACCCCCAAGTTCACGCGGTCTGTATCTCTTTTCTATTTCTGACAATAGCATGCCAGGTAACCTCTCACCCATGCCCAGCTTCTCTTGAATCCTGGACAACCTATAATTTTAGAAGCTCCCCGTTTGGGCAGCCTCCGCGTCTATAAATAAAGGGGTAGGGGTCCCTAGAAAGAGACTTTTGGATCGAGCCTTGAGCTAATTGTGGAGCCAAATGGTCTTGATTTCAACTCGTTTCTTTCTCCCCAGTCTGGTCTGCTTCGAGCCTCCTCTAACCTCTAACTTCTAGCCTTTAGCCTTTTCTTGTAAGATCTTCTCGCAGCCAAGAGCTATCAGAACGGCGATCTTTTCTTGTCGCTCAGCGACACCCTGTTTGACACTCTCAGCGACCTAGTAACTGGTAGTCCTAAGTTTCCTTTCTGTTTCTGAAGTGTAAGTTGTGGAGGTGCAATTTTTGCATCAACAGAACGAACACACGACCTGGATGGAAGATAACGATGAAGATCTCAAATGTAGTCTCGATTTAATTGAAGAGTTAAGAGATGAAGTCATAGTAAGGCAGGAAGAGGTAAAAAGGAGAATGGTAAGACACTTCGATAAAAGTATAAGGGTCAAAGAATTCATTATTGGAGATCTGGTTTTAAAGAAGGTTGATGCAGCAGCTAGATCTAGCTCAGTTGGCAAGTTAAACCCAAATTGGGCAGGGCCTTTTATCATAAAAGAGGTGCTGAAAAATGGAGCTTATCGCCTCAATACTTATGATGGAAATAAGATCTCCAACACTTGGAGTGGAGACGATTTGAAGTGCTTCTACTCTTAATAAGCTTCCATTTCTTCCTCTCTCCCCCTAAAAATAATGTATTCATTTTTACGCTGCATTTGTTCAATACAATTACTGACACTATTTCCTATGTGTCTTGTGAGGATACCCTGAGGTGGAAATAAGATGTGAACTTAAGTCGCACCAAGGCAGATATCGTTGGATCACACTTGAAACCCCCATGAATTGATGTTGAGCGTAGCACCTACATTGACCACGGATTGCGGGGAGATTTCACTTCCGTGTAGCAGTAGCTCACCAATCTCATATGAGAGGGTTCTATGTGATATCCCGGATCTTGGACGATATGTGAGCGCACCACTGCATCAAGGGAGGTCTTGGTGATTGCCACCTATGTCGTACCTTCAGATAGTGGCGTCAGGCCATCATAGCCTGTTACACTCGAATACTACTTGGCTAGTTCTTCTTGAGATGAGTTCTATCTAAGATAGGAGCAGTCTTATCCCGAGATTATCACCTGTGTGAGGAGAAGAGGTGCCCGTCTCCTTGAGAGTTTTGAATCGCTGCAGTTCACT
Source organism: Dactylorhiza incarnata (assembly GCA_033032865.1). NCBI lineage: Eukaryota > Viridiplantae > Streptophyta > Magnoliopsida > Asparagales > Orchidaceae > Dactylorhiza > Dactylorhiza incarnata. The sequence continues at coordinate 26,233,257 of JAWHQI010000005.1, forward strand.
CTCCCTTGAACCCTGACCGAAATGGTCACTTCGTCTGTTTCCCATCTCATGACCCTAGGTCATCTCTTATGTTCTTCCATATATGACCATAAGGTCATTTCTTCCTCTCAGTCATCCTCACGACCTTCAGGGTTGTTTCTCGGAGGTGGCATAACTTTGATGATCTCTTTGGGGAAAGATAATGTGGTCACTTTTTACTACACATCTACCAGAGTTGGTCATCTCAGGTTGTGCCCCCTTTTCTCTTCTCTGAGATCGAGCGATCTCAAGAGCTTCTGCTTTGGAAAGGGGCGGCCTCGAAATTCTTAAAACCATCGCTTGGGTTTTTTCCTTTCAGGAATATCGGTGTGGAGATCGAGCGGTCTCCGACCTAAGATCGTTGTTTCTGGAGAACTCGGCATTATGAAAAATTTTCCAAGTCTTTTTGATCAAACAGTCTCAGGCTCACTGAGTTTCAATCTAAAAAAGATTTTGAAAATTATCGAGGTTGCCAATACACAGATTTTATTGTTCTATATATGCTCATAATAGAGCATGAGTGGTCTGAGATTTTCGACCGATGACATCTCAATCTGGACAAATTTATTGGCCAAGTATTCAACAGGAGCGATCTGCAGACTAGAGGTCGTTATATCTTACTCTGTATTCAGTACTCTTCGCTATCAATATATGGTCAGCCGGCTCTAGAGCATGATTCAGAATGCCCGAATACAAGAAAGACTGGGCGCGTGAAGTAAGCGAGCTGAGTAATTAAATTAATCTTAAGATCGCTCGGTCTCGTTTCCAATTCGTTTAAGTCATTATGGAAATGATTTATGAGATTGTTCAATCTTACATAAAACGGCATAAAATAAAATAAATATAAAACCAGATGCTGCGAACAAACAAAGGCATGCAAAAGTTTCTCTTTCATTTCTATTTCATTCAAAATGTAGTTACAGGTAGAGCGGTCTAAAAACCTGACCGCTATATTAAAAGTGAAATACATCAAGACAAAGAAAATGTATCCTTCTACTTTTTCTTCTTGGAGGGAGGCTCTTCATCTTCAGATGAACTGGAATCGACGCTAGATTTGCTTGAGCTGGAGGATTTTGTTGGAGTGACCATTGTGATCTAGAAGTGGTCAAACATGTAATCTCACTGCCAACGCGATATGAGCCTGCAGGGTCGCACATAAGAGCATGTGGAGAAGTTGGTAGATTGACTGTGTTGGTAAATGTTACCAATCACCATATATAGAATGGGGAAATCCAGCAGGTTGTTGCTGTCTGAATTCGTCGGGTTTACACGGATAGAATTCGTCGGATTCGTCGGGATTCGTCGGATTGTCCCGTGAACACTCGACGAATTATTACAGAAACCCTTCATTCGACAAAATGTTGTCGTCTATCTGGATTCGTCGGGATTCGTCGGGATTCGTCGGGTTGTCCCGTGAACACTCGACGAATTGTTACAGAGATCATTTTCTTGGCAAATGTTGCCGTTTGATCTGATTCGTCGGATTCGTCGGGTTGTCCCGTGAAGACTCGACGAATTGTTACAGAGATCATTTTCTTGGCAAATGTTGCCGTTTGATCTGATTCGTCGGATTCGTCGGATTGTCCCGTGAAATCTCGACGAATGATCTTCCGTGGAATTCCGACGAATTGTAACAGAAGCCCTTATTCTGATGCGTGGTCTGCGGATAGCGATTCTTCTAGAAGCTGTTTATCCTTTGGGTATAAATAGGACTTCGTTTTTAGGGTTCTGAGAACTAACGAGAAGAAAGGCCGACGGAAGTGTTCCTCTCTCGCCCGAACCCTAGACGGAAGGAGTTCCGTCGCTCGATCGCGTCCGCCGACCTCCTCTCCGGCGATCGTCGCCGTGTGTGTTCTTCCTGGAGCGAACCTAGCAGTTCGTGGAAGTCCAAGGTGCAGTCGTTCTTCTCCCGGCTCGTGTGGATCACTGTAGAGACGTAGACATTATTCTACGTGGGAACTCTTGCATAGCCGACGACAGGAATCAACTCGTGGAGCATCTAGGTTGGATTTGATCCAATCCCGCAAAGGTAATTTCATACCTAGCATTTTGTTAACTTCTTGATTCAACATTCATGGCCGATCCAAACCTTTTTGGGTTGTTTCTGTTTATTTCCGCTGCGCCTACATTTGATGTATGGTTCTAGAAAAACCCAACAGTGGTATCAGAGGGAGGTTCTGGTCATGAATTTTGTTTCAGAAGTTTGGTTATTCCAGTACGTGCAAATCTAGGTATTTGGAAGCGTTCTAAATGTCAAGATTTCTTCTTGGAATATCACATTTGATGTGATTTTGTGTGGTTTGCCCCTTGGAACCCCGCCAGGAACGTTTGGGATTTCGTGGTCATTTCTAATTGTTAGAAATTGTTGTCTCCTTAGCAGTAACCGTCCCTCAAGTGGTTAATGAACCCTTGTATTGTTTTGGATTTTGAATCCAACAATGAGAGACGAGCTTGTCTACTGCTTTAAGTCGAGTTGTCTTTGCCTTTGTCCAATGCATGTAAATCTGAAGATTTGGAAGAGTTCTAAATGTCCAGATTTAGCCCTTTCGTTTATCAAAGGTTGATAGTCTTATGTAGTGCACATAAGGGATGCATGAGGATTTTAGAAAGCTTGTTTTTCTGTGGATGTGCACATTGATCAAATGTTGATCATGGTTAAGTGTTAACCTATTATTAAAATTAAAATCCCTTCATCAAATATTAAGTGTTCGGATGCCTTCCGATGGATGACACTCTTCCTGCCTCGATCGATGAAATGTGGGCTTGCCAAAGCAAGGTGCATTAATCTATCTTGGTAAGGGTGCGAGCGGATAATTGTGATATCCCACTGTCGACATCGGGTCTAACTTAACTAGGTGACCTCAAAGGTTGAGTGCCTAGAGGCATAGGGTTGGCATGCTCCATATGATGGATGCGAATAAGGAGTTATTCACCAGTCATACAAGAATTGCATGAGGATGCAATTGGCAAGCGTTGCCTACCTAAATAACCGCATTATGAGAGGAACGCCAAAGCGGACTCGTGGTGTTGGTGAAATACGGATCTTGTCCACTAAGAGAGTAGCTCGCATGGACTCTCCGAATTGATAGTGAGGGCCATCAATTTGAATAAAATAGTGGGAGTATTTAATTGAAGTCCAAATTAAAATAAATTGTATTTTGGAATTTTGGTACTAATTAGATTCTGCATGAATTCTTGTAGAACTCCATGGCAAGTGGTTCACATTCCACCTTGTCCCTAAGAGCTATCCTTGAGAAGGACAAGCTTAGTGGGACGAACTATATGGACTGGTATAGGAACCTGAGAATTGTTCTCAGGCAAGAGCGAAAGCTCTACGTCTTGGAAGAAGAAGCCCCCGAGGTGCCGACCGGGAACTCGTCCCGTGTTGAAAAGGATGCTTATAAGAAGTATACCGATGACGCCTTAGACGTCGAGTGCCTTATGCTTGCCACCATGAACTCTGAGCTTCAGAAGCAACATGAGAACATGGGGTGCAAGGAGATTGACGAGCACCTAAAGAAAATGTTTCAAGGGCAAGCTCGTCAAGAGAGGTTCGATGTCACGAAGGCCTTATTTCAGTGCAAAATGGGAGCTCGAGACTCGGTTGGTACTCACGTACTCAAGATGATTGGGTATATAGAGAACCTGGAGAGACTGGGTTTTCCTCTGGGTCAAGAGTTGGCCACAGATCTTATCCTGCAATCGTTGCCGGATAGTTATGAGCAGTTTGTCTTGAACTACAACATGAATGAAATAGACAAGACACTGCCCGAGCTCCTAGGCATGTTGCGAACTGCCGAGATAAACATGAAGAAGGTCAAGCCTGCTAGTCCCATATTGATGGTACATAAAGGCAAGGTTAAGTCCAAGGGCTTCAAGAAGACGAAGGTGGGACCTAAGTCACATCTTGAGCCCAAATCTTCTGCGCTGAAAAAGAAGAGCACCGTGAAGGAAGGGAAATGCCACCACTGTGGCAAGGCTGGTCATTGGAGGAGGAATTGTCCTTCGTACATTGAGGGTCTGCAGAAAATGAAGGGAGGTATGACTTCCGCTTCGGATATTTATGTTATAGAGATAAACCTTTCTGCTCCTTCATCTTGGGTATTGGATACCGGATGTGGTTCTCACATTTGTACAAATGTGCAGGAACTAGGAAGGAGGAGATTGCTGAGTAAAGGAGAGGTGGACCTACGTGTCGGCAATGGAGCAAGAGTTGCTGCTGTAGCCGTAGGGGTTTACCGTCTTTCTTTGCCCAGTGGGCTTGTAATAGAACTTAATAATTGTTATTTTGTTCCGGCCATAACTAGAAACATTATATCCATTTCATGCTTGGACATGATTGGATTTTCTTTTATAATTAAGAACAATTGTTGTTCTATATTTAAGAATGATGTTTGTTATGCTGTAGCTCAATTGTTTAATGGTCTTTATGTTTTGAACCTGGACCATCCGATCTATAATGTAGATAATAATAAAAGACTAAGAACAAATGACTCAAATCCTACATACCTCTGGCATTGTAGTTTGGGCCATATAAATGAGAAGCGCATATCCAAGCTCCATAAAGATGGACTATTGGACTCATTTGATTATGAATCATTTGAGCGATGTGAGTCTTGTTTATTAGGCAAGATGACTAAAGCCCCTTTCACTGGTTATACTGAGAGGGCTGAGGATCTCTTGGGTGTTGTACATAGTGATGTATGCGGACCCATGAGTTATATGGCTAGAGGTGGGTATTTCTACTTCGTTACATTTACTGATGATTTCAGTAGATACGGATACGTGTATCTTATGAAGTGCAAATCCGAAACCTTTGAAAAGTTCAAAGAGTTTAAGAATGAAGTGGAGAACCAATTGGGTAAAAAGGTTAAAGCACGCCGATCTGATCGAGGTGGCGAATACCTGAGTCATGAGTTCCGTGATCATCTGAAAGAGTGTGGTATTGTATCACAGCTCACTCCACCTAGGACACCGCAGCATAATGGTGTGTCTGAGAGGAGAAATCGTACTCTGTTAGACATGGTACGGTCGATGATGAGTCATGCAGACTTGCATGTTTCCTTTTGGGGTTTTGCTTTAGAGACTGCTGCAATGACACTGAATCGCGCTCCGACGAAAACGGTTCTAAAGACACCATATGAGATATGGACTGGGAAGCGTCCTAGTTTGTCGTTCATTAAAATTTGGGGCTGTGAGGCATACGTACGACGTCAAATGCCTGACAAGCTGGAACCCAAATCAGATAAGTGTTATCTGGTGGGATATCCTAAGGAAACGAAGGGATATTACTTTTACCTACCGTCTGAGGGCAAAGTGTTTGTCGCAAGGACGGGTGTCTTCTTGGAGAAAGAGTTCTTATCAAGAAAGACGCAAAAGATAGAACTTGAAGAAGTTCAAGAACCACAAATAGTGAATGAACCAGAGTTGGATTCTGAGCCAGGACTACAAGATGTTGTAGCTAGAGAACCTGCTCACGAAACACAAGTCCTACGTAGATCTGGTAGACCAAGATTTGAGCCTGAGAGATATGGATTTCTCGTGTCTCAAATAGGTAATGTGTTGCTTATGGATCATGATGATGAACCAGCAACCTACCAAGAGGCTATGAATGGACCGAACTCCGACAAATGGCTTGAGGCTATGAAATCCGAAATGGACTCCATGTATACAAACCAAGTTTGGAACTTGGTGGAACCACCTGAAGGGGTACGACCCATAGGGTGCAAGTGGGTCTTCAAGAAGAAGACCGACATGGATGGGAATGTACAGACATTCAAAGGGCGACTGGTGGCTAAGGGTTTCAAGCAAATTCATGGTGTTGACTATGATGAGACCTTTTCCCCTGTTGCCATGGTAAAGTCCATTAGGATATTGCTTGCTATTGCTGCGTATTATGACTACGAGATCTGGCAGATGGATGTCAAAACGGCTTTCCTAAATGGAAACCTCCTTGAGGAAGTGTACATGACACAACCCGAGGGTTTTGTATCCCCAAATGAAGCCACTAAAATATGCAAGCTGAATAAATCCATCTATGGATTGAAACAAGCCTCTAGAAGTTGGAATCTTCGTTTTGATGAGAAGATCAAAGAGTTTGGTTTTGTCAAGAATGAAGATGAACCGTGTGTTTACAAGCGAATCAGTGGGAGCATTGTTGTCTTCCTGATATTGTATGTAGATGACATACTGCTGATCGGGAATGACATATTTACCCTGAAAGTTGTTAAGAACAACCTAGGGAACTACTTTTCTATGAAGGACTTGGGTGAAGCGACTTACATACTCGGTATTAAGATCTATAGAGATAGATCGAAGAAGTTGCTGGGTTTGACCCAGAGTACGTACATTGACAAGGTGTTGAAGCGGTTCAACATGCTTGAGTCCAAGAAAGGATTTTTGCCCATGTCTCATGGTGTGAATCTCTCTAAGGACCAGTGTCCAAAATCTTGTGAAGACAAGGACCGCATGAAGTTGATTCCATATGCTTCGGCAATTGGGTCAATCATGTATGCAATGTTATGTACTCGACCCGATGTCTCTTTTGCTTTGAGCATGACTAGCAGGTATCAGTCTGATCCCGGTGAATGTCACTGGATAGCCGTAAAGAATATCCTGAAGTACTTGAGAAGGACTAAGGATGTATTCTTGGTGTATGGTGGAAAGGAAGAGCTCGTTGTAAGTGGTTACACGGATGCCAGCTTCCAAACTGATAGGGATGATTCAAAGTCTCAGTCAGGGTTTGTGTTTTGCCTGAATGGAGGAGCTGTGAGCTGGAAGAGTTCCAAGCAAGAGACAGTTGCTGATTCTACAACTGAGGCCGAGTATATCGCTGCAGCTAATGCAGCGAAGGAGGCTGTATGGATTAGGAAATTCATCGGCGAGCTAGATGTAGTTCCTAGCATTGTTGGTCCCGTAGTTCTCTACTGTGATAACAATGGTGCAATTGCACAATCTAAGGAACCTAGATCCCATCAGCGCTCCAAGCACATACTTCGGCGGTTCCATCTTATTCGTGAGATTGTCGAACGAGGAGATGTGAACATTTGCAGAGTGCCGACTGAGGAGAATATTGCAGATCCACTGACAAAGCCTCTCGCGCAGAGAAAGCATGATGGTCATACTAGATCAATGGGTATACGATACCTGAATGATCAACTCTAGTGGGAGTCTTGTGGGTTGCATGTAAAATAAATATTCTGTTGGCTGTTTAAAATTTATTCATATGATGAATTGTGTACCAATTATTTCTTTTTACGATTAATGGCAAGTTCTTTTATTACGATATACTGTTTCTATATGATAGAATAAAATTCGTGATAAATACCCTTAGAATGTTCGCTTCCATAGGACATCAAGTACGAAACTTGAATGTGAGAGCCTATGATTTCGAAGCTTCATTCTTAAAAGGTTCGTGGTCGAGGTATCATCGTAGAAGCTAAGGGTGATGATGATACATTAAGACTAGCATGTGTGTTGACTGATGACCGGTTCTCACAGGTCATGATATTGTGATATCAAGTCATCACGTGGGTACTTGTTAGTGAACAAGTTGTACTGGACAGACCCAACCTGAGACTACTTTGTGGATTGTTACTTAAAAGTGTCACAAGTAGGTCTCATTTGACAATGGTGTTATAGTCCTTTGACCTGAAGCCACAGCATTCACCGAGTGAGGAAGAGCGTGCTTTGATGTCATCTAAAGTCTTCCTTGAAGAAGGTTGATGATAAGGGTGGTCGTTGGGTACGTTACGAATCATTTGGGTGTTTGGGTGTGAGCAGATATGGGATTTGTCCTCCTATCTAACAGGAGTTGCATCCATGGGCCCCTTGATGGAATTGGACTGAGAAATGCATGGTCATGCTTGGTTGAGCCAATATGTGATATTGGGCTCACCATTCTCTGGAAGTCCGTTCTAGATCAAGAAACTTGGATTGAGCTATTATGAGGGTGACACGGTCCATGCCTCTAGTTCTTTCCGGATGTAAGGGACAAAGGGACAAAGACAACGCTGGAACATTGGTCATAAAGGCTTATGAGTTATGAACTCTTATTGCTTGGGGAGCAATGATGCATTGCTAGATGCCGCTCATTGTTTGTGAGGTTTTTGGTTTGATACTTTCAAGATCAAGTGGGAGACTGTTGGAGTGACCATTGTGATCTAGAAGTGGTCAAACATGTAATCTCACTGCCAACGCGATATGAGCCTGCAGGGTTGCACATAAGAGCATGTGGAGAAGTTGGTAGATTGACTGTGTTGGTAAATGTTACCAATCACCATATATAGAATGGGGAAATCCAGCAGGTTGTTGCTGTCTGAATTCGTCGGGTTTACACGGATAGAATTCGTCGGATTCGTCGGGATTCGTCGGATTGTCCCGTGAACACTCGACGAATTATTACAGAAACCCTTCATTCGACAAAATGTTGTCGTCTATCTGGATTCGTCGGGATTCGTCGGGATTCGTCGGGTTGTCCCGTGAACACTCGACGAATTGTTACAGAGATCATTTTCTTGGCAAATGTTGCCGTTTGATCTGATTCGTCGGATTCGTCGGGTTGTCCCGTGAACACTCGACGAATTGTTACAGAGATCATTTTCTTGGCAAATGTTGCCGTTTGATCTGATTCGTCGGATTCGTCGGATTGTCCCGTGAAATCTCGACGAATGATCTTCCGTGGAATTCCGACGAATTGTAACAGAAGCCCTTATTCTGATGCGTGGTCTGCGGATAGCGATTCTTCTAGAAGCTGTTTATCCTTTGGGTATAAATAGGACTTCGTTTTTAGGGTTCTGAGAACTAACGAGAAGAAAGGCCGACGGAAGTGTTCCGCTCTCGCCCGAACCCTAGACGGAAGGAGTTCCGTCGCTCGATCGCGTCCGCCGACCTCCTCTCCGGCGATCGTCGCCGTGTGTGTTCTTCCTGGAGCGAACCTAGCAGTTCGTGGAAGTCCAAGGTGCAGTCGTTCTTCTCCCGGCTCGTGTGGATCACTGTAGAGACGTAGACATTATTCTACGTGGGAACTCTTGCATAGCCGACGACAGGAATCAACTCGTGGAGCATCTAGGTTGGATTTGATCCAATCCCGCAAAGGTAATTTCATACCTAGCATTTTGTTAACTTCTTGATTCAACATTCATGGCCGATCCAAACCTTTTTGGGTTGTTTCTGTTTATTTCCGCTGCGCCTACATTTGATGTATGGTTCTAGAAAAACCCAACAGATTTCTCATAGGAGACAACATTTAACTTTGCCGCCGAACTATGCTCCTCATCTGGGTCGAATTGGCTCCCACTCAGCTCACCTCCACCTCTGTCCATCGGCAAGTCTATGTCAGCATTGAGGAAGTCATCCAAAGCAACAAAATCGACCTGCGTGATCTATCGGCCTCCTCCAAGATCACCCTGCCTCCTCTCATCCTCTCCTTCATCACCAACTCCAGGCTCATCCTTGTCTTCTTCTCCTTCCTCTCCCCCTGCCTCTCTTTCTTTATCAAGATTTTCTTCTTCCACTCCCTCTTCGCCTTCCACCTGGAGAGCAGCGTCCTCAAGAAATAGGGACGAGAAGTTGGCATCCTCTGGAATCTGAATGCCGCTATCTCGCAAATTAGAGATGGTCATTTCAACTGCCTCACTTATCTCCTTCAGCATCACCTTCCGGTAAGCTGAGTTATTTTCATCATACATTTCGCTTCTTGTTTTCTGCAAAGAAAATTACAGGTTAGACCGCTCGATCCAAAAGAAATAGTGCGAGGAAAGAAATATCAGACTGCTCGATCTAATTACCTCCAGCTCGGCCTTAATGGCCTTGTTCTTCCTGCATATATCTTCGCAGTATCCTCCCCATATGATGGCAGAAGACCTCATGCCTGAGGCCGATCTGCGAGCACATATCTGGGATAAGGCTGTCCTCCCAGCTATAAACTTCTTTGAAGTTCTCTTCGCCATATAAAGCGGTTGAGACCACACCAGCATGGCGGGTAAGCTCGCCGGCCCAGTTCGGAAGGCACGTGGAAACCCCCTCACGTTTTCCTTTGACATCCCACTTCATGAGCGGTCTCCCTATGGTATCCGTCATGGAGCGCCTATATCCATATAAGTCAAAAGACTTATCAGAATAGCCCGAAGGTCCAACAGTCTGGGATTGATACCACTTCTGATCTTTCTTCAACCTCTTCTCCCTCTGGGTAAGCTCACCCTCCGGAGCATAAGGTAAGGTTAGGGGAGCTTGTAAGACCGCTGCAGGAAAAAATATTTCGTAAGTTAAAAGATTTTTATAAGAAGCGGTCTGAACTTAAAGATCGCAGGAACTCACAGTCTTTTCGCTTGATGGAGGAAACCTGAGCCCAAAGTTCGACATAATGCTCCAGATCGTCTTTATGATCCTTGAACATCTCTTTGATCTGATCTTCTACTCCAGAAAGGGGTTTTGGTTTTTGGAAGATCGATTCATCTCGGAGCTTGGGGTGAGTCCGGAGATCGCCCAACCTCCCCTAGAAGATCAAAAATCTCTCCGCCCAATTTGGAACCTTGTTGGGCAGGTTAACTACTTTCAGACTGCTGCAATTGAAATACAGCAGGCCCTTGAAGTCTTCTTTCCTCGGACCTTCCTTCAAAATTTTCAAAGAAAAAAGAGATCTGAATAGATCTAGAGTGAACCTCACTCTGACCGATCTCAAGTAATAGATATAAGTGAAAATTAGCGCGATGGAATTAGGGGGAAGCTGTCTAGGTACGAGACCGAAAAATTTGAAAATCTTCCTCATCTCCCACGGCAAGGGGAAGCGAAAGCCATGATTAAAGTGATCGATCGGTATGGCAATCTCATTCTCCCCACAGTGGTTGAGGCGCTCACCTGCGATAGGTAGGAGGATCATTATCTGCGAACCCATCGGATAATCCTTCAAAAACTCATGAAATTCAGCCTGAGAAAGTCGGCAAGGTCGTTGCTCGGACTCAAGAAAAACCTTGCAGGCACCAGCTCGCGCGGACACCATTGTTAGAAAACTTCAGACAGCTTAAATGAAGAACTTCAGAAGAGCGTATTTAATGAAGCCACCAACCGGGTATTTATAGCCTCAGAAACAATCAAGGTATAATCATTACAAAATCTTGAACTAAAGACCGCTGACCCAGATCGCGCGTGATAACAATTCGAAAAAAAAAATAGAACACCCAGCATCAGGAATCCTAAACTATACAGACAAAGGAGATCTCAGACCAGAGACCGCATCAGATAATTAAAATAATAAAAAACTCAGACTGAGCGATCTCATAACAAACTTTCCAGGAAATAAAAATAATTAAGAGTAGAAGATGAAAGCATGAGGTGGAACGAACTGAAAAATATATACATACTATAAAAATAGATCTCAAAATCCTCAAACGAATTCCTTAGTTCATTTTTACAAAATCACAAAATATATAAAAACTATAAACTATTTCGGAGGATCTTTTCTCTTCCCTAAGCAAGCCACCTTGTTCTGAAGCTTGTTGATCGTCGTAAGTGTCATACAAATGCATGTATTCGTGTCAACAGCATATCGCTGAAGATCACCTGCATCTCGCTTCAGCTCCTCCCAGTTGATGAATTCCTCCTGGTCCGCATGATCATCAGGGGCAGTGCTTGATGACCCTGCAACCAAAGGAGCAGAAAGGCATGTCCTCAATTGAGAAAATGTGGTATGCAAGGTATCGGCCTTTCCTCTGAAGAAGGTTGTCTCCTCTTTAGACTCGCAAAGTCTTTTTCGGAGATCGGCCACCTCCTCTTCCAGCTTCTTCCTGCCATCCCTTTCCCGCTGTTCGAGCAATCTCCGTTGATCGTTCAATTTCTGCTCACATTGAGCCGAGACCGCGCGGAATGCTTTGACAGCATCCTCCTCCTTTGATTTGGTCGCCAGCAACGCCTCATCCTTCTCTAGCAACCTCCTCTCAAGCTCTCTCTCCCGGGTCTAGAAAACATGAAATACCTGCATAAGAGGAGATGCAAGTACAGGAGGTGGAGGTAGATCGATCTGAGGGGTGGCCAACCCAGTCTCTTCCAGCAGCCTTTGGGCCTCCTCATCTTCTCCTGGGGTCAGGAAAGTAGTTGAATCAGCGATGGTCAGAAAATAAGATCAACAAACACAACATCCATACTTGGGGAAATAGAAACAGGACAGTCAGAAAAGTGATCCCGAGCGACCTTAGAAACTGTAGGTGCAGCGGTTAGGATCAGGCGGTCTGGACGCCTTCGACGCTCAAGGTCTATCTTTTCTAACTGTTTTTTCTGTGACCGATCTCCTTCTATTCTTCGTCGTTTCAGCTCTTTAGAACTAAGGAGAATGTCGTCGGTCTCAATGAGAACAACCTCACATCGCCGAACCGGAGATTGTGGCCTAATATAGATAGGCAGAGAGATATCAGGCGGAGCGGCCAAGTGAAGCTTACCAGACCGGATTGCAGAAATAGCAACCGCACGGCCTGCCGCCTGCCTCTCTAAATTAGCATCTTCCTCAGAGGTCAGAGGTTTTCCATCAGAAAGAATCTCCTTCTCCTTGCGCAGTTTAGCTTCCAAGACCAGCTTCCCTTCTTCCTCTTCATCTTTCTCATATTTCCTCTCCTGGTCTTCTTCTTCTCCGCGATCTTCTTCTTCTCCCTCCCTGAACTCCCCTTCTTCACCTCTCTCCTGGGCGGTATCCGAGATCATTTCGATCTCTGTTGAGACCGCAGTAACCTTCTCAGGATCACCTTTTCTTTTCTTCCTCTTCCCTTCTTCAGATCCTGTCTCCTTGGATCTCCTTTCCTCTCTCCTTCTCTTCTTATCTTTCTTCTTCTCTTTCTTCTTCTTCTTCTCCTCTTTCTCCTCTTCTTTTTCTTCTTCTCCCTCTTCGTCCTCTAGTCCTGTGACCTGATTATGAGCCCGCGCGGTCTCATCCTCAGTTATCACGGTCTTATTTTCAGGTTCTGCGATTTCCTTGTTAGAAGCAGCGAGCTTCTCTTTAGGATCACCCTCCAAATTCTCCTCCGACTCCTTTTTCTTTTCTTCTTCCTCTTTTCTCCTCCTCCCCTCTTCTTCCCTTTGCCGCCGCATCTCATCATCTAGAGAGGCCCTAGACTGTTTATCTATCTGCTCCATCCTCCGCCTCTCCGGGTCAACTCGATCTAGTTGGCCCTCAGTCTTGTCAATGACATGAGCACTTGGCATGTAGCTTCCTGGATCGAGTAGAGACCGAGAGCGCTCGTTCTCAAAGAGATCAAAGGACTGCAAAAGAAGAAAAAAAACATTAGTAAAGAACGTTAAGAGAAAGCCTTGAGATCGCGGCTACCTGTAGAAGAGCGATCCCAAGATGTCCGACAGGAAATCGAACACCGGTAGGCTTGACCGCAAGGGTCTTGGCAGGAAGCTTCATTTTATCCTTTTTTACCACAGACTCCTGATCTTTGATTTGTTGTCTCATCTTGATAGCTAAAGATACCTTCTCTTTGAGACCGGTCGAGATCTCCTTAGAGGTCGCTCCAGCAGTCTGGCCCGAAGTCTTTGGCCTCTTCTGAGAATCATAAGTCCGAACTTCAGCTCGATCGGGCTCATTGGTCTCCAAAGACGAATCCATGATGTCCACAAAACTTGAAGTCGATGAAAGGAGAGTCCGCGTCGGCATGCCCCTGGTGTCACCTTCAGCAATATCCTTGATCACTACCCGCAAAGGTTCAGTTACAGTTGCGTCATTTAAAGGTGATTTAATTGCTTTCACTTTTGGGGGGCAGCGGTTTCCTTGAAGTCGCGGGAGGAATAATCCCTTTTTCAGCCACCACACTCTTCAACAAACCCATGATCAAACAGTTGAAGCGAGCTCAGAATTCAGACCACCTTGATGGATTTTCTATCTCAGGGATCCAACACTAATACTAATGAAAGGACCCCCAGGTCTATTTATAGCTTGGAAAGAAAGATTAAAATATTCAAGGTTTCTGCGATCTCCGCAGTCTAAAGTCAACATTTTCGAAACACCTCGAAACTTGGAAATGTGCGGGGATTATATTCGCCTGGAAGATCGATATACTTGTTATGCAAGGGAGTTCATGCGGCTTCGGCCATCAGATCGTTTCCATCTGATAGATCACACGGTCTCATTTGTGAGACCGCCCGGCTCAGCCATCTCATCTTTAGCAGCGATCTTGTCAGTTCGGGTTGCCAGCCACCCCCGAGTTCACACGGTCTGTATCTCTTTTCTATTTCTGACAATAGCATGCCAGGTAACCTCTCACCCTTACCCAGCTTCTCCTGAATCCCTGGCAGCCCGTAATTTTAGAAGCTACCCGTTTGGGCAGCCTCCGCGTCTATAAATAGAGGGGTATGGGTCCCCAGAAAGGGACTTTTGGATCGAGCCTTGAGCTAATTGTGGAGTCATGCTGTCTTGATTTCAACTTGTTTCTTTCTCCCCAGTCTGGTCTGCTTCGAGCCTCCTCTAACCTCTAACCTTTAGCCTCTAGCCTTTTCTTGTAAGATCTTCTAGCAGCCAAGAGCTATCAGAATGGCGATCTTTTCTTGTCGCTCAGTGACACCCTGTTTGACACTCTCAGCGACCTAGTAACTGGCAGTCCTAAGTTTCCTTTTCGTTTCTCAATTATGAGTTGTGGAGGTGAAATTTTTGCATCAACAAAACTTATCCTTGACCAATGTATCAGTGTTGTTATGTCCCTTTGTCCTTTACATCCAGATTGAACTTGAGGCATGGACCGTGTCACCCTCATCATTGTTCAACTCTTGCTTTCCTGATCTAGAATAGACCTTTAGAGAGTGGTAAGCTCAATATCACATATTGGCTCAACCCAGCAGGGCCATGCATTTCTCAGTCTCCTTCCATCAAGGGGACCATGGATATAACTCATGTTATATAGGAGGACAAATTTCATTTCTATCCACACACATTATTGGTTAACCCATCGATAAACTATACACATGCAAATACCAAAGGTTTAGCCCTCCAGGGGTGGTCTAAATATAACATTTCAGTTTTTCCTCTTCGCAGACCGTCGACCTTTAATCAAATCCACATGTCCTAAAAGGGTGACTAATACGAATCCTAATTAAGAATGAGTCAATTCTAGTTCCAGAAGTTGTAGGGTTACCCACATTCAGATTTCTAATTTTGTTTCTCCAAATAAACATATTTGGGCCTTTTTAATTAATTCTTATAAACCTGGTGAGGCTAAATTTGAACATGAAGTATCTTTTGTCACATGCAAATAATTCCAAGAAAAATTACAGATGTTCATATTGATATCACAAGTCTATATACAAATTTCTATAACATTCCAGCATCAATGTTTCATGATATCTATTTTTGAAATTATAACACCAGATTCTACTTTGTGAAGGAAGTATAATGGCTTCTCTGTAATTAAATCTAACAAAATTTCCAGGTGTTCATATTGATATCACAAGTCTATATACAAATTTCTATGACATTTCAGCATCAATATTTCAAGATATATATTTTCAAATTATAACCCAAGGTTCTACTTTGTGAAGGAAGTATTATGACTTCTTAGTAATTAAATCTAACATAATTTCCAGGTATTCATATTGATATCACAAGTCTATATACAAATTTCTATAACATTCCAGCATCAATATTTCAAGATATCCATTATTCAAGTTATAACCCAAGGTTCTACTTTGTGAAGGAAGTACTAATATTTCTCAGCAATAAATTATACAAAAATTCACAAATCATGCTAGTAGCTATTCCAGGTTATTCTCCAGGTTTCATAAATTTGTGGTGGTGTGACAACATTAAACGCCTTAAATTATACATGCAAGGTATTATCAATCGCTAAGTAAATCCTAGGGGAAAATGTCTCCAAAATTCTCAGATATTTACAGGCGATACCTTAGGACATCATACATGCATGCCCAAAATTTCGGAATAATTGGGAGTATAAAACTCCCTAATTAATTTTTCTAAGTTACAAACTACATAATTACACATATACTTCTAAAATAGGTACAAAGAGCTACAGAGCTCAAAACAACCCAAGGTAAATTTCTAGAGTTAGTTGGGGTCTAGTCATACATTTCTCATATTGATGACCTCACTGGAAACTCACCAAATATTTTTCTAAAAATCCTACAAGCCATAGTAATAAAACAGTGTGACAGATTGAAAAATAATTTTAAAGAGCTCTAGTACTCCAAATCACCCAAACTAAATTTCTATGAGTAGTTGAGGTCATGGGTTACAACCTTGGTATTCATCAATTATTTAGTAGATCATTCATTATTTTTCTAGAACTTAACTATTGATGTGATTGGATATTAAAATATTAAGGCTACAAGATGAGAAAACACATTATGGGAGCTACATGCCTCCAAAAATTGCAAAGTAAATTTTCATGGATAGATAGGTTCAAGGGCTACAGTTTTGATATTCATCATTTGCTCTGAATGTCAACCCATATTTTTCTATAATTTTTTACAACCACGACCAGGAAATTAACTAAACTAATTTATCACCATTTATTAATTCACTGAATAATGAATTAAGAGACGATCCTGATTTTGTCTTCTTTAAGGCGCCAATGGCTGGGATTTCCCGTGCCTGGGCCGTTTTGAGGGACGATTTCCGATGGCTCCCGGTGGTTTTCGGCGAAACCCTTCTGCCACCACCACCAGTCGACATAGGGCTTTCGACTGGTGGTGGTCGTTTGGCCTGAGGTGGCCGGAGTAACCCTCCGGTACCTTTCGTTTTTCCAGCTAGAACATGAAAAATCAAAGTTGGAATGCACCATGGCATGCATTGAATATGATGAAGAATAGAGGGGAATACTAGCACTGGAGGAGGGGAAGAGGACACCGACCTGAGTCTTTTCATTTTTCCGGCTAGAACATGAAAAATCAAAGTTGGAATGCTACTTGGGCTAGGTTGACCCTAGCCTTAGTGTTACCACATGATGAGACCCTTTAGGTTAAGTGAACCCTGAGTGCACTCATTAGGGTGTTCATGGCTTTGGTGAGTCCAAGTGGAACCCACTTGACCCATTTGGGCTAGCTTAGGTTAAGGTGGTCTCTCCTAGCCCTAGCTCCAATTTGGCTCCCATAGATTGTCATAGGTCCTATAGGGGTTTTCCCATGATTATAGGTGATGCATAGGGTGCTTTAGCCCTCTTGAGTTACCCTTGAATTCTCCTTAAATTGGGATGACCCATGGTGGCTAAGTGCACACCATGGTGTTCTCCACTCATTCAACTTGTCACCAAGGTACCCTAGGCCACTTATCCTATTTTTTTGTCATGACCTGATCATGACAAAAATTCCCTAGGGGTCTAGTAGTTTGGGGGATGTTACACAAAACCCTACATTCAGATCTCAAAGAGATCCTACAACAAAAAGTTCAGTTTTCTTTAAAGAATTACAAATAGACTCAAGAAAAAGTTTCTCGTAAGGATTGATTCTTCTTGGGCTTCTAAGAAGATAGCCTTCACCAGTTCATCCAAGATCTTGATTGAATTTTCTTTTAGAAAACCTGGATCAGACTGACCTTGAGATCTGAGAACTTCTTTTCTCTAAAATGATTGTGGATGAAGAACCTGGAGCAAGCTAGGAGAACTGGATGATTCTTGAATAAATCTCCTTCAGCTTCTTATTCTCAGACTTTAGAGATCTTGTCGGAAACCTTTTGATTTTCTGATGAAATTGACTCCTTCTAAAAGTTGTTATCTGAACAAGGTTGCATGTCGACTGCACTTTGAGAAAAAATATTGTCTGATTGATTTTTCTTTCTCGAATAGTAGGATTAGGATTTTCCCTTCACATCTCATCAATATATATATGACTGAGATCATAAACGGTCGAATCCATCAGACTTTATGTCAGAAATCTCTTTCCTTAAATGACGGATCTGATTGGCGCAATCGGCGCCGACGGTGATTTGAATTTACGTGACTTGAATTGTCTCGGCGACATCATTCTCCTTCTCTGCCTCCTTTCTCTACATCAAATAGGTTATCAGGAGAATCATGTCTTTGATCAGCATTGTCCTGTACTTTGGCAACTTCTGGTCCTGGACACAGAATGAATTCTCTACATAAATTTTCTCCCTCAGTGATCAGGGGCACATGCTCTTGATGATTTTAGTTGACATCAGTATCTTCCTTCTCTGGTATAACATCATCCATGGTCTTCTTAGAACTTTCCAGATCCTCTTGGACAGTCAACCCAGTGAAGGTTGCTTCCTTTACCTCTGGAGCAGGGAGATCAATGTGAGACTCCCCCTCAATAGCATCATTATCTTGTCTCAAATCCTCAGTATCTTGGGCAGAGAACTCCCTTAGAGCCTCCCCCTCAACTGAAACACCCCTTTAAGCAGCAGTGCTAATTTGCGTAACAACTTCACTAATAATTTCTTCAGGAACTGTCTCATCCATGGCAGTAGGTTCATCAGACTTTGGCACTTCAGCAACCAAGGGCTCTCCCAATGGTTCAGATACTTATTTAGAAGCAATTCTTTTAGTTCCCTCCCCCTCAATGTTTGCAGGGTTTGGGTCAACTACAGCCCAATTATTCTCAGATGAGCTTTCTTCTGAGCTAGCTTCTGACTCAACAACTTTCTTGCCTTTTTCTGAACTCTTACCCTTTAGTTTCTTTGGAGACTTTGAGAAGACTTTCTCCCACCTTCCCAAAGTCTTGATATCTATATTCTTCATGTAATGTAATGTAATGGGGCACCAATTTTCTTATGCAGCTGATTAGGTAGAGTATTCAATAAATACAAAGATAGTATCCTTCCAAAGTTTGGGGCCTTAAGATTTTTTTTTTTATTTTCATAAACAGGACATGAGCCCAACCAGTCTTTTTGCTCAGTATTACCCTTATCATTACCTCAAACATGTTCTTTGAAATCCTATCATGGAACCCTAGTTTGCCCAAGAAGGCCTTCCCAATGATGTTAGCAAGAAGTTTTCCTTTTGGATTGAAGTTTTCTCTTTTCAGAGACTCATAGGTCTTTTTTGATTGACTACGCCATTTCAGGGCATCATCATGATCTTGAGAAGAGATTTCATCATCTTCCTCATCTTCAGCAAACCTTGGCAAGTCTAGTGCTTTTGCCACCCCTTTAGCAGTTATTCTCAACTTTGTTTCAGCAATTTTAGATTTAATTGCCTTACTATAGGAGCTCATCTTGGGCTTTGAATAGAATTCCAATACCTCTTTGTGTATGATCATTGTAGGTTCAGATAAGACATACTCCAAGCCAGCAGCAGTCCACAGTTCAATAACTGATTTGATGTCTTCATCTGCTCTATTAAATCCTCCTCTGACTAATTCACATCCAATGTTGCAAGCATCTTCACCTTTCTTTGGTTCCCTTGGAAGAAAAAGTGAAGAACCGAATGTTTGTGTCGTCGCGGGTTGTCGACAGGGACGAACTTGTCGTTTTGATGGCTTAGGGCAAATGAAGTTGTAATCTAGTTCTAAGCATTTGACCTATTTATATATTTTATTTTGGAATGGCGAGATACACGTACCTGGGTGCGCCAGTTGAATTCTTTGATCAAGGATCCAATAGATGAGATTATCAGATCTGATATATGTGTGATTAGCTTTGTGTCGGAAGTCTGTCAAGATGATAAGATCTATATGTAGTCGTAACATCTAGTTGATACAAACTTCATATCATCATGATATCACGCCGACACAATCAATACTTAGAAATTTCTCCTGCATTTTTCTAAGGTATTTCCATAGATTTTAGTAACCCCTCTGTCAGATCTACCAAAGATAACTTTGGGTCCATCTTCTATAGGGGTGAAGTTCTTGAGAAGTCTTCTTGCTCCATTCATTTGTTTGGAACATTTACTGTCTAAATGCCAGATAGGATTTTTGTTGGCCTTTGGACTATCCTGCAAAATAGTTTAGTTTACCTTAGGAACCCATATCATCTTGGGTCCTAGATTCTTGTTAGTTCTTATAGTTGGATGTTTCCTTATAATGTTCATAGCTAGCATTACATTATTTGCCCTTAGCACTGTTGGGTTGAACCAACAATCTATGGCAAAGTGGCCAATTTTTCCACAGCACCAGCTGCCAAATTTATTATATCTCCTCTTTTGGTTTACCTTAGGAATAGGAGGGTGATGGTGATCAGAAGAGCAGACAAAAGAATTCTGAGCATTTCTGCTATGGGCTTTGTGGCTGTGTGCGGGATAAGAAGAAGGCAACATAGTCACAGGCTTCTTCTTAGGAACAGGCTTTTGAATCATAGCCTTTTCCTTGCCTTTAATTGTTTATGCTGAGGAACCAATTACAAATGGTCCATGATGTTTTACCCAGAAATCGGCGATCCCCTCCGAGCTAACTTTTTCAGGTATTGCGGTATTTTCGGAGATCCGGGCCGATCTCGCTCCTCCGGGGGGGCGATCTCGTCGAACCCAGGCGGTCTCGCAAAGGGGAGGTCGCCCCTTCCGGGCGACCTCGCAGAGGGAGATCGCCCCTCCCGGGCGATCTCGCAGAGGAGAGATCGCCCCTCCTGGGCGATCTCGCAGGGAGATCGCCCCTCCCGGGCGATCTCGCAGCAAGGAAGGTCGCCCCTTCCGGGCGACCTCGCAGAGGGAGATCGCCCCTCCCGGGCGATCTCGCAGAGGAGAGATCGCCCCTCCTGGGCGATCTCGCAGGGAGATCGCTCCTCCCGGGCGATCTCGCAGCAGGGAAGGTCGCCCCTTCCGGGCGACCTCGCAGAGGGAGATCGCCCCTCCTGGGCGATCTCGCAGAGGAGAGATCGCCCCTCCCGGGCAATCTCGCAGCAAGGAAGGTCGCCCCTTCCGGGCGAACTCGCTGAGGGAGATCGCCCCTCCCGGGCGATCTCGCAGCAGGGAAGGTCGCCCCTTCCGGGCTACCTCGCAGAGGGAGATCGCCCCTCCCGGGCGATCTCGCAGAGGAGAGATCGCCCCTTCTGGGCGATCTCGCAGGGAGATCGCCCCTCCCGGGCGATCTCGCAGCAGGGAAGGTCGCCCCTTCCGGGCGACCTCGCAGAGGGAGATCGCCCCTCCCGGGCGATCTCACTCCGGAGGATCTTAGTCCTATGCTGACTCTGTTTTATGTGGTCTGTTCAGGTAAGCAGGTCCAGTCCAGACGATCTCAGCGGTCTCAGCAGACGATCTCAGCAGGTCCAGACGATCTCAGCGATCTCAGTAGCGGTCTCAGGCGATCTCAGCAGTTCCGGGCAGCCCGTTACTTCCAGATCTGCCCGTTTGGGCAGGCCCCTGTGTCTATAAATAGAGGGGTAGGGGTACCAGTTTCAAGACTTTTGGAGAGCTTCCAGTCCCAGCCAGTGGTTTGAGCGGTCTCAACTTTGAGTGACCGCTGAGACCTCTCCGATCTCCCTTCAGGCCCCTTTTTCTTCATGTTTTATGCTGTTTCTTTCATACTTCTCTATTGTAACCTCAGCTGTAACTCATGATTTATATCAATAAAATAGTCTTTCCTCCAGCTCAAAGTAACCGGCCACCCAACAGTTTCACCCCCCATCCTTCAGCTCGAGCGAGTGTGGAGTTGGTACCATTTTTGGCACCAACAGATCTAACACGCGACCTTCAGATTTTGAGTAGTTGGTGAAACAGCAGCTGCGGTGAATTCGACCTAAAATTCTTCAAAACTTCAAACGGTCATAACTTTTGATCCGGGTGTCGGAATTCAGAAATTCAAAGCCCGTTGCGACCATCTCGGCCTGAACTATCCAAAAATTGAACCGGGTTTCCCGTTCAGGCATTTTTCTGCCCTCAGATTTCCAAAATTCGACTCCGTTTGGAAGTTATCGCAGCTTTTCCTTTTCGGCAATTCCTGTTTTTTGGGTATCAATGGAGATACCAGATGTTCAAGCTCCTGTTAAGAAAGCTCCTCCTCCTCCCCGATTTGTGGATCCATTTGTTCCTTTGCCACCCCAAGCTGACGAGTTCGCGGCCACTCGACCTGAATTTTTCAGGCCAGTTGCCCAGGGAGGTCCCGTAGAAATGTCTAACCCTCAGGAGAAGTGTACTAGTTTTCCAGCCCCAGCTGATGCGTATTATCCTTCATCTCCTCCAGATTTTGTTGAAGAGGAAGATCCTTCTCCTTTCACAGATAGAGTTCGTTGGGTGACTGCTCCTGACAGTTTTAGAGAGCCTCGTCTGCCAACCTTCACTGGAAAAGAAGATCCCTTCTCCCATCTCCAAGCCTTTGAGTCAGCCATTTCTCTAAGAACATTAATGGATGGCGTCAAGTGCAAGCTCTTTGTTATGACCCTTGACAGTCATGCTAGAGAATGGTTCTATAGCGTGCCATCTGGATCAATTGCTTGCCTTGTGGATTTGCGGAGATTGTTTCTCTTAAGGTTTTCTACCAACAAAAAGCGGAAAAGAGGTGTCGCAGCCCTTTTCCAAATCAAGCAAGGAGTTAACGAAACTCTCGCCCACTATGTCGATAGATTCCAGAGAGAAATTCTTCAAATTGTTAGTACAGATCAGGAACTGTATCAAGTCGCTTTAATCAACGGACTCCAAGAAGGCCCTCTCAAATTCAAAGTTACCGCAAATGAGCCCAAGTCTTATAGGCACCTCATCGAAATAGCAAACCGGTTTATTCAAGGTGAGGCAATGAATCCTAATTATATGAATTCTCAGAACCGGCGCACTAGGCGGTATCGGGTGAATAGATATCATCATCATCATCATCATCATTCATCTTCATCACAAATCCCTCAGCAAGATGAGCAGTTTGAGTCTTGTTCATCTCCCCCGGATATGTCTACTCCACCTCAACAAGATATGCCATCTCCATTCTTGGAGGTCTCTCCCATCATGTCTTATGATCCTACAACATTTAAATATGAAACTTACTCAGAAGGATTTGGTCAGTTGAATATCCCTTTGGAAGAGGTTTTTCCAATTATTCAGAATATGCCAGAGTGTAAAAGACCCCGTCCTATGAGGTCTAATGTTGCAAAACGCAATCAAGAACTCTACTGCCTATACCATTTAGCTTCTGGTCATGATACAGAAGATTGTTGTGCGCTCCGAAAATTGATAGACCAACTATTGAAGGCAGGAAAATTACAGGATTATGTTGCTTAATAACATGAAGATCTTATTTTCCAGCAAAGACAACTTCACACAGCAAATTTTCTTTCATTCAATAAAAGAAATGCATGAAGTATAGATGAGATACATTGTCAATTTTGTTTTGCATGTCTCCCACCTGTTTGGAGTTTCTGCATCTTTTATTTTCTAAGTTTTGCTTGTAATAAGAATAACAGTTATCTGTGTTCTATAAGCAACTATCATCGCAAGGATGTTTTCCAGCAGTCAGCTATATCAATCTTCATACCCATATTCATTGCGGACATCCAGCCAAGTATGTTTAATACTCTTTCATTACTTTACTTTTCCTTACATTTACCTGTCTACATTCATATTTCTACAAATACTTTGATATGAAAAGTAGAAATTGGCCAGATCAACCGGAACGGATAAAGCTTTATCATCACTTTACTTTTTCTTGTTTACGTTAATACCTCGTGAAATACGTAGACAAGGATATGAAAGGTAGAAATACCATCCCTATTGTTTGATAGGAAATATGGAAGTAACACCTCCAATTCTCTCTTCTCCGGGTCGTAAAACCCGCAACGACCGCATCACGCTCGAATCACTCGCAGATGCGTAGTGGGTAGCCCAACCCCCTTTCTCCCAACTTTTCTCTCCCTCAATCTCTTCCTATATGATGATTACCATCAATAGTTGAGATATCTGATTGAGATTAAAAGAAAAGTTATGTTCATTGATTTCTGAGCTCCCGCTACCGACTTTTATTAGGCGGTAGGGCTGGGGCTGGGTTGATTTCACATGAAAGGTTACCAGGGAAAAGTTATGTTGAATTGCTCCAGATTATTTCATTCCCATATTTCTGTTAAATCAGTGGGTTCTGTGAGCAGTAAGTGATTATTTCACTAAAGGTGAATGGACTCAAGTATAAGAGATTACTGGGGAAATATTCAGAGTTTATTTGATCATTCAAGTTTCTTCAAAGAAGAGAAAGTTTTGAGACCACCGGCTTAATTTTCTCCAAGATTTGGAAGTTTGAGATTGTCGGTGGGATTTCCAGAGTTTATTTGGTTTTTTCAGGTTTCTTCAGCAATCTCAAAATTTTGAGACCGCCGGCTTAATTTTCTCCAAGATTTGGAAGTTTGAGATTGCCGGTGGGATTTCCATAGTTTATTTGGTTTTTCAGGTTTCTTCAGCAATCTCAAAATTTTGAGACCGCCGGCTTAATTTTCTCCAAGATTTGGAAGTTTGAGATTGCCGGTGGGATTTCCAGAGTTTATTTGGTTTTTTCAGGTTTCTTCAGCAATCTCAAAATTTTGAGACCGCCGGCTTAATTTTCTCCAAGATTTGGAAGTTTGAGATTGCCGGTGGGATTTCCAGAGTATTTGGTTTTTTCAGGTTTCTTCAGCAATCTCAAAATTTTGAGACCGCCGGCTTAATTTTCTCCAAGATTTGGAAGTTTGAGATTGTCGGTGGGATTTCCAGAGTTTATTTGGTTTTTTCAGGTTTTTTCAGCAATCTCAAAATTTTGAGACCGCCGGCTTAATTTTCTCCAAGATTTGGAAGTTTGAGATTGCCGGTGGGATTTCCAGAGTTTATTTGGTTTTTTCAGGTTTCCTCAGCAATCTCAAAATTTTGAGACCGCCAGCTTAATTTTCTCCAAGATTTGGAAGTTAGAGATTGCTGGTGGGATTTCCCAGGATTTTTGAGGAGTTTCTAGCAATCTGAAGTATTGAAGTTTGTTAACTGGTTCTCTTCAAAGAAGCTTTTCTGACAGGTGTTTTGGGGCATTTGTGATCATCATCTTAGAACCTCTCATATTAATTTTGGGCGGTCTGGAGAAATTAAGATCACTACTTGAGTGCTCATCTCTTTATCAAGCAATCTAAAGCACATGAAAGTATTCATGAGGTCTTTCCTTCTATTAATAAACAAAGAAGCAGTCGGAAAAGCTGAGTCCGACAATATTCTATCTCAAAAGACAAATGTTTTTCAAGATTCGCAGAAGGAGCAGTTTGATTATTTGATACCTTCATTTATCAAAGTACATAACATAGTTCAGAAATATCATTTTTGGATTATCATGATCTGATTCCTCTACAAAACATCTCGAATATTAAAGATCGTCATTTGAAATCCGAATTATTTCATAACAAAGCAGTTTCAAATGGCCAAAGTTAATATCTTCTCCAAAGAAGTTTCGACAACCACAAGATAGTCATTCTTAAATTATCGATTCTATCTCAAATATAGGCAAGATAAGTATCAAAAAGTTGTTCCAGGTACCTGATGTATCTTTACTTTTCCACATACCTGCTCAGAATATCTTTTGTACACAAAAAAAAAGGGTGTTCACATCTTCTCTCCAGGTACTCATGTAACATATGTTTCTTTTATACCTGCTCTAACCGATCTTTTACAGAGGCAGGCAGGTGCACACTAGTTCTTTTCAGGTACTCACATAACATCAAATGGCCGCAAGTTCTCTTATAGAGAGAGAGTTTTTCAAGCATGCTTGGAGGTAGTAAGTTCGCACAGGTATTTACATTTTCCTATCATACATGCTTTAATATGATAGGAAAGGTGGATCGCGATTCTCGTGGGTAAGTTTTAATTTTTTCGAAGTTTTTTCAAAACTTAAAAAAATGCGGGGATTATGTTTTACCCAGAAATCGGCGATCCCCTCCGAGCTATCTTTTTCAGGTATTGCGGTATTTTCGGAGATCCGGGCCGATCTCGCTCCTCCGGGGGGGGCGATCTCGTCGAACCCAGGCGGTCTCGCAAAGGGGAGGTCGCCCCTTCCGGGCGACCTCGCAGAGGGAGATCGCCCCTCCCGGGCGATCTCGCAGAGGAGAGATCGCCCCTCCTGGGCAATCTCGCAGGGAGATCGCCCCTCCCGGGCGATCTCGCAGCAAGGAAGGTCGCCCCTTCCGGGCGACCTCGCAGAGGGAGATCGCCCCTCCCGGGCGATCTCGCAGAGGAGAGATCGCCCCTCCTGGGCGATCTCGCAGGGAGATCGCCCCTCCCGGGCGATCTCGCAGCAGGGAAGGTCGCCCCTTCCGGGCGACCTCGCAGAGGGAGATCGCCCCTCCCGGGCGATCTCGCAGAGGAGAGATCGCCCCTCCTGGGCGATCTCGCAGGGAGATCGCCCCTCCCGGGCGATCTCGCAGCAAGGAAGGTCGCCCCTTCCGGGCGACCTCGCTGAGGGAGATCGCCCCTCCCGGGCGATCTCGCAGAGGAGAGATCGCCCCTCCTGGGCGATCTCGCAGGGAGATCGCCCCTCCCGGGCGATCTCGCAGCAAGGAAGGTCGCCCCTTCCGGGCGACCTCGCAGAGGGAGATCGCCCCTCCCGGGCGATCTCGCAGAGGAGAGATCGCCCCTCCTGGGCGATCTCGCAGGGAGATCGCCCCTCCCGGGCGATCTCGCAGCAAGGAAGGTCGCCCCTTCCGGGCGACCTCGCTGAGGGAGATCGCCCCTCCTGGGCGATCTCGCAGCAGGGAAGGTCGCCCCTTCCGGGCTACCTCGCAGAGGGAGATCGCCCCTCCCGGGCGATCTCGCAGAGGAGAGATCGCCCCTTCTGGGCGATCTCGCAGGGAGATCGCCCCTCCCGGGCGATCTCGCAGCAGGGAAGGTCGCCCCTTCCGGGCGACCTCGCAGAGGGAGATCGCCCCTCCCGGGCGATCACACTCCGGAGGATCTTAGTCCTATGCTGACTCTGTTTTATGTGGTCTGTTCAGGTAAGCAGGTCCAGTTCAGACGATCTCAGCGGTCTCAGCAGACGATCTCAGCAGGTCCAGACGATCTCAGCGATCTCAGTAGCGGTCTCAGGCGATCTCAGCAGTTCCGGGCAGCCCGTTACTTCCAGATCTGCCCGTTCGGGCAGCCCCTGTGTCTATAAATAGAGGGGTAGGGGTACCAGTTTCAAGACTTTTGGAGAGCTTCCAGTCCCAGCCAGTGGTTTGAGCGGTCTCAACTTTGAGTGACCGCTGAGACCTCTCCGATCTCCCTTCAGGCCCCTTTTTCTTCATGTTTTATGTTGTTTCTTTCATACTTCTCTATTGTAACCTCAGCTGTAACTCATGATTTATATCAATAAAATAGTCTTTCCTCCAGCTCAAAGTAACCGGTCACCCAACAGTTTCACCCCCCATCCTTCAGCTCGAGCGAGTGTGGAGTTGGTACCATTTTTGGCACCAACACATGACTTCTCATTTGAATAACTTCATGGGAAGCTTTGAAAGCACACAATCCAATGTTTGCTCTATTCCTAGAATTTTATGGTTGTTTTGTTCCACTTGTAGAGCATTCATTGGATAGGTGTCCATAAGAGATATCCAGGTCATATGTATTTGTTGGAAACAAGACCTTCTTGAATATAGTTTGATCTTGAGGAGACTTGCCATTGTCATTTTCTCCAGTATATCCAACACATCCTCTATAAGGTGCAGAAAATCTGTCTATTATAGGCAAGACAATTTGTGGCTTAGAAAATTGAGCCACCAACTTTCTCTCAATGAGAAGCTTGTCCTCAAAATCTTTTATTAGTTTGTTCTTCTGATTTAACTCTTTGGCTTGAGCTTCAGTCTACTTCTGAAGCTCCATGAGATCAAAGTTCATCTTATTTATTTCCTTTATTTTCTCAGAGAGCTCTAACTCAAGGGTCTTCAGAATTTCAATTTCTTGAGTCTGGGCCTTATTAGCCAATTTCTTGCTTCTTTTTAAAGCATCTAGCAGACCTCCAAATCTTTCTACCATATTATGTTCATCTTCACTTTCAGATGATGAACTTGATTCAGATTCAGAGCTTGTGGTAGATGGACGTGCTTTAATGCATACTTGAGCAGGAGGACATGATTTATTTTGACTTCCATCATCAGATAACTCCATTAGCCCAAAATAGGCATTTTCTTCATATTCAGAAGAGCTTGAGCCACTATCACTAAAGATCTTTGGATTTTTGGCTATGAAGCTCTTCTCATGTTTCTCTCCCTTGTTTGATCTTCTCCCATCAGATCTTTCTTTTCCTTGTCTCTTTGTTGGGAAGTCAATAATAATATGACTTGCTTTTTGACAACCATAGCAAACAACATTAGAAGAAATATGTTTGTTCTGATGTGATTTGTACCTTTCCTCCTTAGACTTGTGCCTAGGCTTTTCATCTATGTTGCTTGACTTCCTTGTGCTGGAGGATATGTTTTTGTCATGCCTCCTCCTTGACAACAACCTCTTGATTTGTTTGAAGAATAAAGATAGTTCTCCATCAGTAAGCTCAGACCCTGATGTGCTGGATTCAGTCTTCAGGATCAGCACATCATTCTGAAGGAATGGAAGATTCCCATCTGCTTCTTCTTGAGCACTCGGCCTTCAAATCCACTAACATGTCCTTGGAGTAGGACTTGTTGCTTTCCTCTTCAACTTTTCTGGTGTTTAGCTGCAGCTCATGGGACAGTAATTTTCCAAATAAATAGATTCTCCTCTGCTTCTTCTTGAACCCTCTGTACAAACGACCTTCTGCGCTCTCGGCAATTCCCCAGGACAGACGAACTTCCGATGAGGCTCAGCATTTGTGGCTGCAAGTCTCTTCTTCTCAGAGGCCTTCTTGTCAAGACACCGTTTCTTCAATTCCTCATCGACGATGATCTAATCGTCTTCGACGTATATGTTGCTCCTCATCGTTGGGTCTTGAGTATGGTCACGAGCAAATTTTGTCTGGTCTTGGCTTGGATGAACGAGATAAGTTAGATCTTGCTCTCAACCTTGCTCACCCTTTGGACCTTACTCCCTTTCCCTTTCTACCGGAGCTCCTCACTCAAAAGGAGGGACTCTCTCCTAGCAATCCCAAATTTCTCTATTATATGTGACTACATGACCTACGTAGCGGCAATAATATCCAGCAAAACGGGCAAGATGGGAGAACTCTCGCTGGTACTCCAGAACTGGCCGGTTTCCCTACTTTAGCTGTAGGAACCGCTCCTCCAACTCATCTCTCGCTGTCTGAGATACAAAGTGCTATAGCAGCACCTCCTTGAACTCCTTCCATGAAATGTTAGAATACTCGTACCATGCATAGGTGGTGTCCATGACTGACTTCCGCCACATCTTTGAGTGTGGCTCCATGGCAGAAACGGCTAAGGATACTGTCGTGTCGACTAGGCAGCGTATCCCAGCTAGCATCTCATGGATGGTGTCCAGCCACTCCTCGGTTTGTACTACAGACTCTATCCCAGTGAAAGAGGGTGGGGAGAGGCCTCAAAAGACACTCAACCAGTTTGACCCGGGATTCGGCTCCTAGGTCAGGGTATGCTACCTGAAAGCCTGAAGGATGGTTGTCAACGTCTGCCCCAACTCCGACTGCTAAAACGGAGTGGGAGACGGCAGGGGAGGAATGGCAGTTTGGACAGGAGGGACTGCAGCTCGTGGGGCAGGGTTCACCGGAGGTTATATAAGAAAACAATATTATGTCAAAGGGTTGGCCGAAAATATCTCATCATTAGTGGACAATTTAATATGATTTCCCTTATGGGCACACCATTGCTTCCACTGCTAATTTGTCCACAAACTAAGCTCGAGCAGGGTGGCCTATGGTTTGTGGACTTCTTTTACTTGGATCGAAAGTTGGGTAAGCTAATACTAGTTTGTAAGACCCCTTTTTTGCTCGCTTTCCAGCTCTTACGCCCAGAATCGCCACCTTGCGGTGACTCCAACACACAGGAAGGTTGCCACCACAAGACGTCGATTCTGCCGACAATTCAACATTCACAGGCCAACCATTCATCACAGAGAAATTAGAAGCAATTATAAATATAGCACAGTCTACATCACATCATAGCATAAATATAACAAAGGTCCACAGATGAGATACATCAAATAAATGTGCAGTAGCGTACTAAGGTAATTAAGGGATTATGCCATGTACATCAAGCCTCACTACAGAGTCTCTCGCGGAAGTGAAGATAATCTACTGATAAA
Organism: Dactylorhiza incarnata; assembly: GCA_033032865.1. Classification (NCBI taxonomy): domain Eukaryota; kingdom Viridiplantae; phylum Streptophyta; class Magnoliopsida; order Asparagales; family Orchidaceae; genus Dactylorhiza; species Dactylorhiza incarnata. Next base: position 26,263,304 of record JAWHQI010000005.1, read on the forward strand.
GAAAAGGATGGAAGATAGCATTCGGGAGGTAATATCTACTCACACTCACCGGGGCTACTCCTATTGCTGCTGAAACTCCGAGTCCCGACCGGGCCACCGCATCACGCTCTGTCCTCTGGATGTGCTGGTTCTGCTGCTCCTAGTGCTCCTGTTTTTATGCCACATCCGGTTGTTAGTCATAAAGACTAAGCAATTTCCCCATCCCCTCCCACGGTAACTCCTAGGCACTATGCGGGAGAAAGGAAAAGGGGGGACAACAAGTCTGAATAATCAAAAGCAGGTGGCAATGCTCTCACTCACATAGTATTATACAATTAATGTAAAGTCTAGTTACTAAGAGTTCTACTAGTAAGTACAAGTAAATAATAACAACTCTACTATGTAAGAGCTGAAAGTAAAGAGCGATAAATAGAGCAGTAATATAAGCAAATGAAGTGCGACTAGCTACCATCACAAAAAAAAGTAACCTTAACATATAAGAAAGCTCAAACAAACTTATAAGTTAAGGGGTCATTTTGCACAGATCCATCGTATAAAGGATCTCATACTAGATTATACGATGATGGGTTATGAAGTATGTTATGATGTGTATGATATGCAGTGCAATGCAATGTTTAGGTTATTATTTCATACACATGCAACTCACGCACACGACTCTGCACATACAGACCTTTAGTTCCCACTTTTTGGAGGTAGCTAACCTCTCGGGCACCTCCCGTCGTGGTCAAACGGTGGCAGAGGAGCGGGCGACTTCTCACCTAGGTGGGTATAACACACTACCAGACCTAGGCCCTAACTACGCTATGACACATGTCCTCGATACTCATGATCTCCTGCGCACTCTCGCTGGATCCATCGGGACCAAACCTTTTATACACTAAGTGTAGGGTTATTAGGGAATGTGACCTTCTGGTCGCGCAGTAAAACAACCTGGCCCTCTGAATACCTACCACTTGTCGAGTCACCGTACTTCCGTCGTTGTGTCGACTAGGCTAATACCGAAGATCCACCACATTCTATGCACATACATTTATGTTTCATCTCTATCATCTGAGCCTCCAGCTCGTGGGACCAACCCGTCCTTTATAAATATAGAGCCCACAGCTCCAAAGGCTGACTTGCCCATTCAACTCTATGAACTACCATTCACCGAAGATGTGTGTGTACATATGATTCATTCACCTTGCCTAAACAATCTAATCTTTTATAGTCTTTAGTTAAACTTAGATATTTATGGTGAATCTTGGACTTCCTGATGTCTACCCGGTGAAGGGCTCGCAACGGTACTAGGAGGTATGATGGGGTGACATCACAATCCTCTCTTTCTCAAGATATTTATTATTATTAGTGGCTACCCATACCTCCAACTCTCTCTCTCTCTCTCTCTGGTTGCTTTAGAGCCCTAAGGTGGATTATAGTTAATTAGGGGAGCGTCGATCTTCAATTGACCTCAGCGTTGTCCCCTATTTGTTGACTGACTACTCCTTTCATTATCACTTGACCATTATCTAGGTCCAATTCCAGAAGCTTAACATACTACATTATTGTTGGTGACTCATGTCATATCATCCCTCTTTATATACTTAACAAATTCATCATCAAGCATTTTACTAACCGCACCCCAATCCTAATTTGAGAATTGATCCAAGATGAATTGACATACCCATCATCCTATGTTGTACATGATAGTTCCAAGGTTGTTGGGTCTGTGTATGATGATCAAAAAGAGTCCAAGCCACTAAATGCAGTTTTACTATCTGCAGACCAACTTTGATTCTAGGTATAATCTAAGGCCCTCATGAAGTGTATATGATTATCGTGTTAAAAGGACTTAGAATTAATTCCTAAAGTTCTGCATGTCAAATAAGGTCATCATAATCAGTCCCGTTCATTTTCCATCAAACGGTCTAATTATTTATCCTTTCATAATTATTCATTGACTTCCAATTTCAACATGAGGTATTGTTTTCTGATGGTTATTTATGCCACAAAATTTTCCAGAAGTTCACCTAGGTCAAATATCAATATTTCCAGAATTTGGTAATTTTTTTAATTTATCTACTGCCAATAATAAATAATACAAAAATTGGAGCCTAAACAATATTTACAAAGGATCACCATGTTTTAATCAACTAAACATTACAGAAAAATTTTCAGGGCTCATAAATGATCCAAAATGAACTCCTACTAAATTTCATAATTTTCCTGACATGAATAATCACATAACCAAATTTTACTAAATGTAGCCATAAATTCATTATTAAAAGATCACCGTGTTTTAACCAACTAAAAATTCCAGGAAAATTTTTAGGGCTCATAAATGATCCAAAATGAACTCCTACTGAATTTCATAATTTTATAGAGAGAAATATTCACTTAATCAAATTTTAGTAAATGTGGCTATAAATACATTATCATTAATATTAAATATTCCAGTCATCAAATAAATACTCAAAAATTCTCCAATGGTTATATAAATGGTCATATGTATATTCTAACAGAGGTTCATATTTTTCCAATATTTATTTCCACTAGTCATAATTAATTATTCAAAATCATGAATATTCCACATAATGAATGAGCTACTGATTACCATTATCCAAAAATTGAAATAAAAATCCCAGTGGTTCATTTTGATCTAAAATGTATAATGACAATTTTTCATATTTTTCACAAATCATTTTGTCACACTTATTTTATTTGTAACACATATTGACAAATTAAAATAATAACATTTAGGGGAATAATTGAACTTCAAAAATTCCAGAAACATTTCTTGGAATGTAATTTGAGCTAAGTGTCCATGTTCCAGAGTTTGGTAATTTTCCCTAATCATATTGGTCTCAAATGTTTCATTAAAGTGTAAGTGAGACTATTTAATTTAAATATAAATATATGGAAAATCATTTTCAAATTCTTCCAAACTCTCAAAGGTGATTGACATCACCATTTCACATGCATGCATAATTTTTCACAACCATACTTCCAGGGATTCAAGGGGAATCACAAAATCAAGTAGAAAGTGCTAAATGCACATCACCCCTTTCATAGACTAGCATGCATGTGAATTTTCCCCAACATGCACTAACTCAAATGGTCTATAATTTTGACCCGGGTCATTTGACCTAACCAAGCACCCACCAAAAATTTGGATGGGTTTGACGTCATTTACTCGCCTAATTAATACATGCATGGTTAATTAAATAATTTACAAAACTTTAGAAAAATTATTCCCAAAAATTATCATTTTTGGTTAGGTGGTGCACTGGGTCATAACACATGCATGGCTGAAATTTTAGCTCATTTGAGTGAGTGGTTTGGTGGTGGCACTCAAAATAGTGTCAAGGGTCACTTATGTACACCTTGCACCAAAATGTGTGATGAAGGAGTTGTAATGCTCCAAATAGTGTGATTAAAAATCCTCCAAAAACTAGACACCAAGGGCTACAACATTTGTCTCTGGCCACTTTTACTAAAACAGCCTCTATGTGGCCTAAAATCGAGCATGAAAATACTGAAATGTGTGTGACAGAAATTCACATTTTATAATTTGGCTTGCAGATAACCATCAGGCCCAGATCCAACGTCTATGGCTTATCTTCAAGTTCCATCCAAGGGACGGGATTATCCCATCCCGAGCCATTTTCAAGGCCATTTCCCGGCCACCTGAGCTCTCTCACGTCCGGCCATCACCCTCACCACTTGCGTCGATGTGGTGACAGTCATTGGGTGGTGGTTTGCCGGCCGGCGGTGGCCGGAACAGGAAATGGGTGGAGGGTCAAATCGGCTCAAATCTGAGCTGATTTCTTCTTTGATTCTAGCTCAATTGATCTTGAATCGAGCCTACAAGCTTCTAGATCTAACACAGAGTGAGGGTGAAGGGAATCCTGCCTGATTTGTTGTTGATTGCCTGGTAATCCTCTTGGGTGTCATTGTCGGAGGTGAGCTCCTCCATTGGCTGTCTCCTTTGGCCGATCCTGCTCTCCATTGGCTGTCTCCTTCTCCAATGATGGGGCTTCTGCTTCTCTCAGTCTCCTGAAGGTGTAGGGAAGGTCAATTGAAGGGGAGGGAGGCTATTTCATGGGTTGCCAGATGGCACGCATGGTAATAAGGTTTAGGGTTGCAGGATGGGCCTCAAATTGAGGCCTTAGATCACTTGATTTGGGTTTGGGCTATTTTGACCTAAAGGGCTCAAATTAGTCTAAGTGGAGTTAAGGTTGACCCTAGGTCAATTTGATCAATGTGGCTGACCCACATTGGTGGGATTGAGTCCATAGACACCAATTAGCCTGAAATGTGGCTTGGTTAGGTCAATTAGTGTTCATTTGACCTAATTGGCCCAATTTGAGCTAAGTGGGCCCAATGATGATTTTGACCTAAACCATGGTCTTGGCTTGTTCCAATGGATTATTAGTGACCCATTGATCTCTCCAAGGGGTTGGGAAGACTTGGGTGGGGTCACTTGGACCATTTAGGGGTTAATTACCCTTAATAGGGTGATTTGACCAATCTAGGGTTTAGTTGACTTCGATCAATTTGACCACTTTGGGCAACCTTAATGGTGGGGTCAACTTGTCACTTTGAGACCATTTTGGCTAACCCTAGGTTAGTTCTTAAAATTGTTATTAGCACCGCACCCCCATGTGATATTTCACCTAACCACTTGGTTCCTAAGGCCACTTAGGTTGACTTAAGCCTATGTCATGACTCTAGTCATGACAAAACGTCATCCTAGAGGTCTAGTAGTTCTAGGGATGTTATATGATTCAGACCCAGAGTCTGAAATAGATAGAGGTGCTCTAATGCACACCTAAGTAGGAGAGGAGTCATCTTGGTCATCATCATCTGATAGGGCAGTCAGCCCAAAATAAGATTCATCTTCAGAGTTTGATGAGCTAGAGTCACTATTACTTAAGGTCTTGAACTTCTTAGCCAAGAAGCTTCTTTCTCTCTTCTTACATTTGAGTGACTTGACTCGGATTTGCTTGCTTCTCTTCTCTTCTCAGGACAGTCAACAATTATGTGTCCTGGCTTTTGACAACAATAACAAATGAAATTAGCATAAGGTTGTTTATTATGTTTAGAAATATACCTATCATTTCTAGACTCCTGCCTTGACTTGTCTTTGGAGAAAGAAGAAGAAGAGGACTTGATGTGCTCTTACAGAGTGCACATTATCAGCTGCTTGAAGTTTCTATAAAAGGATGACAGCTCATCATCAGAAAGTTCAGAGCCAGATGTGCTGGCTGCATTTTCTTTAGGTTCTGAACAGTTGTCTAGATGATTGGGAGAATCATCTTTTCTTCTCCTTGAGCATTCAGCCTTGAAGGCTACAGATTTATTAAATGAATTGGATATGCCTTCTTCTTCTTCTTCTTCTTTTCTTTTGTTCAAATGGAGCTCATGGGATAGAATCTTCCCAAATAAATTTTGTGGTTCCATCTTAGCTAGATTACGCATCTCTCTTATGGCACAAAGCTTGATGCCTCACTCCTTGTTTAGAGACTTCGAGAATTTATCATTTAAGTCATAGTTTGAGAAGTCTCTTTCATAGGTTCTCAAACCATTAACAATCTTGAAAAACTTTTCATAACAGTCAGAGATTGAGTCCTTGTCTTGCCTAAATGCTGCATACTCTTGATTTAGCGGAGACTTTCTGCCATCTATGACCTCCTCGGTCTCTTCCATAAAGACAATGAGGGAATCTCACATTTCCTTGGCAGTTTTGCAGTGAACTAAATTCTGAAATGTTAGTCATCAACTGCACTTGCAAGAATGTTCTTTGCCTTTTTGTCCATGGTGACTAGGGTGATCTCATCTCTAGTCATCTCTGAGCATTTCTTAGGTACATCCTTAGTGGCATTGCTGGTAGAGGCAGTCATGAGAATGAAAGGCCCTTCTTCAATAGTAATGAAAATTCTAGGATCTATGGCTTCCATATATAGCATCGCTATCTCTCCTTCCACATGACAAGTTCTCTTTGCTACAAACTGCCAACTTAGTCTCAGTAGACAAGGTGATTAGACTTTGAATCCCTTTTAAAGATCTTGTTCAAGCTGTTAAGCTTTCTTTGAACAACCTAGCTCTGATACCACTTGTGAGTTTAAGGTCAGTCTAATCACCTAGAGGTGGTGAATAGGTGTTTATCCTTATTTCTCCTTTTTCTATTTATATAGAAATAAAACAGCAAACACAAAAAATCGCAATCCACAAACACAAGAATTTATAGTGGTTCCCCAGTATGTGTACTCCATCGTCCCCCTCCACCTATCTAGTTGTGTGCTAGACTAGGAAAACTCCACCAAAACTCAGATCCAATATAGATCTTACATTCAAAGCCAACAACTCCTATCTCATGGATGTTAACTAATCCCCTACCTCAGATCCCCTACCTCAGGATCCTACCTCAGATTCCACAACAAGAATCCTACATCAGGTTCAATCCAGAATCCTACCTCAGGTTCAACCCAGAACACCCCTCTAGGTGATTAGACTGACCTTAAACTCACAATGCATAGCCACCTTAATCCACACCCTATTCATATATAAAGCACCATATTTTATTCATTATTCAAACAAATGATTAAAGAACACCATAATTAAGGTTCAATCTCAAACCAACTTCAGACATCAGAACACCATAATTAAGGTTCAAGCTCAAACCAACTTTAGACATCAGATCCATCCATGCTCACCTTTATTTGCTCTAAAAATCTATAAATGTGCATGAATGCTCATGTTGTAATCATCCTTGAATGAATGAAATTTGTAAGTATTAGCTTTTTTATCATCTTATTCATATCCCTTTGAGTGTTGGACAAAAGTGAGTGAGGGTGTATGGCCCTGACAGAAGGATTTTCAAGGAAGTAGGCAAAGACCTCGTTGAAGGACTATCCAATCAGTACTGGTTCGAGTTATTCCCTTCAACAAAAATAGGCAAAAATTAATTCGACTAAGGTATTTTCTTATTAAATCCCTAATATTTTCTTTTTATGTTTGTTAGGACTAGATACTATCAATTAGCATCTCCTCACATTCCACAAAATTTTTTACTATTGCATTTATGGCTTACTAGTTGTGTTTAACTTTTTTTGTATTAATTATCTTTTAACATAAAATATCCTCGGATCAACTCTAAGAACTTGTGTTTCAACTTAAATCATCTCATCATCATCTTACGTTGCATGGCTTTTCTTCTATTGTTTCTCCATATTTTTTTATTTGGTTTGTTATGGTTGACGCTCTTAAGATATAGGCATGGATGTTTTCTCCTCCTTTCATAGTAACAATATCAAAATCTCTCCATAAAAGAGTAAGTTTTATGGATGTTGCCTTTTTGCTTCCTCTAAATTCTATACACAATACTATGCTTCTATAGCCATGGCCGCATTGATTACGAAAGGAAGGATTGTTTTCCCCACTCCTTCAATGTAGAGAATTTCTTTTGCATCTCATTTTTTATTTTCCATGAGGAATTTAACTTGTATTGGTTCCCATTTTTCTATGGGAGATGTCACACTCCACTCTGCATATCCATTTTGAATATGATCCCTAAGTCTTTCTGAGATAAAAAAAATTCTCATTTTCTTATTTTGATAGTCGAATACTTCATCTTCAAATATTCGGACACCGATTTGAGAACATAGGAACAATTGATTGATAAAGGAAGCCATATGATGAGCCTTAGAGAGGATAGTGGATCGAGATATGATATAAAATGCTAAACTTTCGATATCAAGGAGGGTGTTAAGATTTGATGGTTAATCTCAGCTCTGATACTTAGGTTTAAATTGAAACACAAAATGGGAATGAAAAATAACTTTGAAAGAAGATGGAATAAAATATAAGAAAATGCTACTCAGTTTTTTCATTCATTGTTTATAATATGCACATATTATAAAAGGCTACAAAAGTAATGTTGGCTTCCTTAACTAATATCTCTCAATTAACTCATTTAATATCTTATTTATTACAAAGATTTTCTATATTACATTTAACATAAATCACATGTTCTTTTTCACTTATTTTGTTTGTTGGCCAGTTTCATAACAAACTGGTATTGCAAATTTGTCTAAGATTTGTTTATCTCATAACTATTGATAAAGCAAAATATTGCGGACAACAGTACGGAGATTGAGAAATTCACCAAAAAAATTGTTTAAACCTTTGGCGCATCAAGATGTGTGTATTTTTGAAGTAACATGGTATCTTGAGTGTTTTAGATGTCGGCCGACATATTCGACATGTCGGTTAACATAAAGGTTTTGAGCAGTAAACGCCACGACTTCGACATTTTAAGAAAAAATGTCGTTTTTAAAAATATCCCCTGATATATCGGTCCTGCCCGATATATCGGTCCTGCCCGATATATCGGTCCTGCCCGATATATCGGTCCTGCCCGATATATCGGTCCTGCCTGATATATTAAGCGATATCTCGCGGCCGATATATCTGCGAGAATATTAAAAATATATATTTTTCATTTCTTTTACGTGTCCGAACAATAATTTTTTTTTCGTGCTTCATTTTGTTCATCTCTTGAGCCTAGATTCGACATTTTTCTCGTCTCTCTCATTTGTTGCTTCTTATGTCATTTATTGTCGTCAACGTCTCTTTCTTGTGCAATTCTAAATATACATTATGTTTATATATGTTTATTGTATAATTTATAAACATACATTATGTGTCTATATGTTTATTGTGTAATTTATAAACATATATTATGTGTATATATGTTTATTATGTAATTTATAAATATACACTATGCATGCAATTGCACATATTTACAATAAATGTGCATATATATGAATAAATTTATTTAAATATTAAAGTCCGACATTTTAAAATATCCTGATATATCCTCCGAAATCCGACATCTGTTATTTAAAACTCAAACCGACATGAATCTGAAATCCGACATCTACAACATTGATCTTGGCACACAATCAGGGAAGTGGCTTGAACTCATGTATGCCTCTAAATTTTAGTAGCTAGATGAAAGGTGCATCAACAATCATGCTATATCTTGCCAATGTGAGATAATCTATGATGTAGCTGATAAGGAAACTATAGTCATCTTATAGTCAAGTTGAGTGTCTTCGTTACAAATTTATCATCAAAAAATGTAAACATAATGCCTACTTTCATTTGAAGCAAGGGGTAGATTTGAGGAGCATCTTGATGTTTTGACTTACATTATCATGAATTTGAAAACCATGGAATTCGAGATTGAGTATGAAGATACACCCTTATTCGGTTAGTTTCTCTCATCGTATGACAGCTTTGTTAACTCATTCATCATCAAAAGAGGCATTGTCATCCTTGAGGAAGTCAGATCCAATCTTCATGAGAACTCTAACATAAGGCTTCTAGAAGGCCATTTTGAATAGAACATATGATACCTTAAAACTAAGATGAGCTGGAAAAGGATAAGACTTTCTTTATGGAAATGTGGAAAAAAATATAGAGACTAAGGCACACAGGAATCCTAGTAGAGTGAAAAAAAAAACTTCATTACTTAAACCTTTTACCATGTTTCAAATTTTGAATATAATTACTCCAGCTTGAAAATAATTGCAATTATTTGTCCACATTATATATTAGTTGCACTTATTTTGAACTAAATAGTATATTTAGTTGGTTTCCCAATCATTATATTTTGTATTTGCATTGATTTAATGAGCTTTATAATATGTTTATACCATAAATGTATATTGAAAGAGTCATAATAATGAGATAATAAAACCTTCTTTTAATATTATTTATTGCAAATTCCAATAACAAATTGTTGCATTCTTATGTTAATTGTACACTTAATTTATTACAATAAAATATTTCATAAACTGACTAAATGACTAACTTCTACATATTTATTATTGAGTTTATTATAGTTTACGAGGTGTTTGAGAGGATGGCATATTATGGCATATCATCAAATTTGGTGTTGTACTTGACCAATAAACTACATCAAGGCACTGTCACAGCATCAAATAATGTTACAAATTGGGCTGGGACGATCTGGCTGACCCCGCTAATTGGTGCTTACATTGCTGATACTTATCTTGGTCGATATTGGACTTTTATCATCGGATCCATTATTTATTTATCGGTAAACTTTCATGATATTAGTGCCTCATTAATTTTTTATTACTTATATATTTTGTGAATAAACTTTAAATGTGATTAATTATTCTTCTTTATGGATATGACATGTTCAATTTCCTATTACCAAATATTATTATGTTAGCTTTACTTCGCCACAATAAATTTTTTTATAGACACAACTTCCATGTATATAGGACAATGATAAACAATATATTACTATTTAATCAAAATGTTAGCATTCACCTCATGAAACATCTCATAAAAAGTACAGGCAATATAAAACTAACATTTAAATGAAATATCATTTTGCTTATTATGGCCAATAATATTTATCGCACTTATGATCCAAGGTGACTTCACTAAAGAATATTGAAAACATATCCTACTACTTGGATTCTTAATTGGGAAAAGGATAAGTCAGCATTGCATGTCATGTAGAAAAAACTATCCAACAATCTCCAATAGAATGATCTACTGGTCATTGAATTCTATTCGACGATTGTCGATTAAAATTAGCCATGGGATGGAAGATGGTATTCCTTCTTATTATTGGGGGTTTTCCAATATTCCATCTTTAGTGTATATAGATATCAGTCTTATGTTTGTTATTATTCTTGTGAGTATTGCTTCTAGGATTTTGGCTTGGCCTTCTGTTTGATGTTGAGAGATTACATTTCTAAATAACTTCATGAATGTATTTGTCTCTTTAGCAAATAGCATATTCTTTTTTCCAAGCAGGTTTAGCAGTTGGATTTCCTTCAGTGGAGGGATCAGTACCAATCCCAACCTTTTGAGCTTGTTGGATAGATTCTCAGTTATGGATTTCATCTGCTTACCCCCTTCCATTTAAAAAAAAATCTCAAATACTTTTGCTCTAATTATATCATCAATGAGCATACAATTCCATATAAGCGCTTCATTGAGATCTTTTTGCATGTGAGATATCTCCTCCTGCAATTAAATTACCATAGCACTTGAGAGGTTAATTATTTCTAGTTTTCTTTAATTTATGGGTTTTCAATGGTTAGAATACAATTATCCTGCATAAGGATCTTAATTTTCCTTTTCACAACAAGTTGGTCCTGATAGTAACCTATGAAGGCTTCTTTGAAATCAGCAAAAGAAAAATTAAATAAGTCCATATTCATTGCCTTATACTCTTCTGAGGGGAGTTCCAATTCCATTAGGCACTTGCTTTCAAGACCTTCTTCCCTTTCTGAGTTGGAGGAGCTCTTTGATTCCATTTTACTCCATGTATCAGTAATGAAGCTCATGTACTTTTCTCTTTTTCATTTCCTCTTTAGGTCAGATCTAATTCTAGATTTATTATCCTTCTTCTCTATATCAGCTGTCTAGTGCTAGTCTTTCTTGCCTTCAGGTCACTTTGGTGTAATATGTCCTGATTTCATGTATATATAATAGATAATTTCATTAAAAATAGAATTGTCAAAACTTGGACCTGTGTCTGGTACTATCGTCTCCTTTCTAAATCTCTTCAGTCTTGATCCACTTTTTGAATTTTCTGCCCACTAGATTGATCAGCTCATCTTCTACTATTGGTGATTTTTTATCAGTTGCATTGAGTGCAACTCTTTTGGTTTATTGAGTGTCTTTTCCTTTTGTTCATTCTCCTCTTATCTTGAGTTGCATCTCCTAAGACTTCAGTTTTCCTAGAAGAGTGTGCTTAGATATTTTTGTGTGGCATCTTGATTCCCTCGTTACCCATAATCTTGGATCCCAAGATCTAGGAAAGCATTGTAGAATTTTACCATTAATATTTATGCAGAGATTTTTTTTTCAAGGTCTTCTAGTTTAACTAACAATGAAGCTGAATCTCAGATACATGTTAGAGATACTCTCTTTAGTTCTCTTCCTGAAGTTCTCATATTCGGTAATGAGAAGCGATCTCTAGTCTTATCTATCATCTACACTCCCTTCACAATTCTGAGAAGGAATTCCCATATCTTTTTAGGTTACTTATAATGCACCACTCTTTGGTAGATCTTATTAGACATAGTGGAGATTAGGATATTCATGGCTTTGGTTACACAAGACCTACCTCTCATATCCCCTTCACTCCAGTCAACTCTTGGCTTAGGAATTTCTCTTCCGATAGTGGAATTTATCATTGTAAGTATTTATGGGCTTGTAACAATGAAATCAACGATATATTCATCAATAAAATTCATATAAAGCCTACCTAGACTTCCCAAATGTAAACTTATCAATGTTGCATAGGAGGTCTTGATGTAGTGGCATAATCTCTTATTTGTGAAGTGCTCATGATTATATGTATTCATCTAAATATTCCCAGGGTATATGATCTTGGTTTATTAAGGTGATATCCCATAGAGATAAATCCCACTCTGATATCAATTGAATGTGCGCAAAGTAATGATAATATTAATGTAGAACACTCTAGAGGGGGGATAGATCATTAAAAACTATTGCCCTCTAATCACAATCACAACCATCGAAACTCAAATATAAATTGTATTTAGCATTCCATCTGTATAAGTAATATAACATGTGTTGGGTCTGATCCTGATAGCATACAACATACACAAGCTAAATGTTATATGAGACAGAAGTAAAACTATTTCTAGAGCGGTAAAAAACTAGCGGAATCTCAACATTTAAATATGAATGTCCAAAACTACTATATAGGAATGTAATCAAAGTTTGTCTGCATGGCCTTACAACACTTCAAATATAATGTACATAAGTAAAACATGGAAGTACTACATACTATTCACCGGCTCATAGGCCGGAATTGCAAAAGCAAGAGAAAGTGGTTATCCTCTCTAAAGGTAGCTTTGGGCTTTAGGCCCGCTACGATCCAGTATTGCGCACTAAAGCACCTACAACAAACACAAATTAGAGAAAAATGAGGGTCATCTATAAGATAACGGCAAACCGTGTAAGGATTCCTCTCCCCGGTCATCCAAGCAGACTCCGGGGTGGGTCACCGCACACTTATAAGTACGTTACAGCATGCAATATGTATCAAATGAAAAGTATACCTAAGCTACACAAGGTGAAGGCTCGAGCACAATCAATCTTCTAGGTTGAGCATATAAAAATGGTGAACCTAGGTATACAAATCATGATAGTTGGGTTCACCCAAAGGTTTGCCACAACCTCCTATCACAACACCGTATGAAGCTAACAAAACAATCATGTAATCATCACAGGGATCATGGGTACTCATGACCACACAAGTTCATGAACTCATGACACGCACACAAATTCTTCGGTAGGGAGTTTTAGGTTCATCTCCCTCAACGAGGAGTCAGTCAATGTGGCTATAGGTTCATCTCCCTCAACGGTTTATTCGATATGGGTATAGAATCATAACCCTCATCGAGTATTTAGACAAGAGGTTAAGATTCATCTCTCATTTATTTAGGAGTATAAGGTTATACTCCTCTTAGATCAATCATGAGGTATATAGGTCATCTCTATGACTTGATACGAAGCGGAGGTATGGGGGCATCTTCGACTCTCAAGCACAACACAAAAGAAAGCTCATCACGTATTTAAATATCAGGCAACCAAGTGATCATAAGCATCATTCCAAAAGTAGGAGGTCTAAGTCATCTCCACTACGAGACGAGGCGAATGTCTAGTTCGTCTTCGAACACATTCTCATTCTCACGATTGGCAGATATCACTATCGTCTAACCCACTTCACACTGTGGTATACCAATTTACCATTCTAATGGTTTCCCAAGCACGCTATCTTGAATTCAACACATGACAACACTACACTCACGGTCATCGAACTCCAATCATTGCTCAATCATTTTCTATGTTATGGAATTTATTAAAGGCCAATTCTGTGTCCACTAGAGAAACTATGCTACTCTCTCGATCTCCATAAAATGACTATTACAGTAATAGGTTTTGCAATGTGGTTAACCTCTAAAGGCTAAATTGGAGGTCGTCACCTTAGGGCTTTCACTAGGAATACTATATACTTCTAAGTTCCCACGTATACCATACGATGTATTATTCAGAGTAATTCTCTGGCACGCAAACTAGGTCAATCCTAAATGCAACGTCATACAAATCATCACTGATCTGGACCTACGTCCATGGGTAGCCTTCGTACAAAATGCCTAATCTGCAACTATTGTTGGATTTCTAATGTTTTCATGTCGTGGACTCAATCCCGTGCCCTAGGATTCTTGCAAACCAAAGGTCATATCGTCTACTAATTAGTGGTGGAGACTCTTCCCATGCAAGAAAAAACAAAAGGGAATGTATAAGCATCGTCCTAAAACCAAGGAGATGCATTGTTACTTTTGTTGCTCACTTTGGTGCCATGAAATTTGAAAGAAAGGGATGGAGATGAACGGAATGGACTCCCTTCCACGAATCTGTCCTCGGTGCTTCGTTTGGAGATCTGAATCGCCCTCTAATGGAGAATCTCCCAAGCTTTTCCCCTTTCTTCCTCTCCTTCTCAAACCTAAGAGAGATAAATAATCAAGTGAAATGATCCTCAATAGGTCTCATTCCCGACCTAAAGGCATCAAGATATAATCCTAACCATCCAAACTCAAAACTCCAAATCAAATGACACAAAATTCGAGCTTAAAATGACTTCACGGTCCCGTACATGGCCTCCCGCACGGCCGTGTACCAGGTCGTCTAGCTCTCAGGATAAAAATTCCTGAACATGGCTTCAAACTGGGCATGGACACAACCTGTGACCCGGTCCCTGACCTTTCCCCCTACACGACATCCAAACCAATCGGGTAGATTAATTCCCAAAGTCGTGTAGCTCTCAGGATAAATGTGTTCTCTATACGGCCATGTGTCTGGCCATGTAGAGCCAATTTTGGCTCTATATGGTCCCAAAATCACCCTCAAACGACTATATTCTCCTAGGGATTCCTATGAGGCACCAGCCAATCATTTTAGGGCATAAACATCCAAAATCGGAGGTGCTACAACTCAACCCCCATTAAATAAATTTTGACCCGAAATTTTAAGAATAGTAAAAAACACTAAACTTTTCGTACCTGAGGGAACAACTGGGGTATTCCTTGCGTACGGTTTGCTCTCGCTCCCAAGAGAGTTCTGCGCGACCACAATTGTTCAATCGAACAACCATATTTACCGCCTTATTGCGCAATTACTGGACTTCAGTGTTTTCAATGCAAATGGGCTTGACCTTGGTCAATAACACACCATCAGTCGGCACTTTATCGGCCTCAACAAGTTGATTAGGCTCTTACATTGCCTTTCTCAACACCAAAATATGTAAAACATCATGTACTACCCTAAGCTCTATTGATAGAGCAAGCCAATAAGCAGTGTCACCAATACGCTCCATAATCTTAAATAGTCTCAAGTACCTCAGACTTAGCTTTTTTAAGCGTCGGATCCTCCATACTCCCTTGAATAGTTTGATCTTCAAATAAACCCAGTCACACACGATGAACTCAACATTCATGTGCTTGGCATTATAATGTTTTGCCTGCATATCCTGAGTAATTAGCAATCTCTCAGGTATCACATGTATCGTCGTATTCACCACGTCAACGTCTTTACCCTTTAACAGCTTCGTGTTATATATCTTTGTCCATGCCAATGGTGTATTACACTTTCTACCATACAGTGCATCGAAGGGTACCATCTATGCTCTTTTGGTAGCTGTTGTTGAAGGAGAACTCGATCATATAGAGGTGTTCATTACATCTCATTCTGAAGTCTAAGGTGCACATTCGAAGCATATTCTCCATAGTATCGTGGTCCTCTCGGTCTGCTCATTTATTTGCGGGTGGAACATAATGCTAAACTTCAGCTTGGTATCCAACAAGTGGTGAATAAGACTCCAATTGTTGGATGTGAAATGTCCATCTCGATCACTAACGATGTTGCATGGAACAGAGAGAATTTTCTGTACGTGTAACGTTCCTAAAGGATGGTACGGGACAGTATTTTTAGTTGAAATTGCGGCTGTAACTGTATTCATAGTTATATTTACAGTCGTAAAAACATATGTAATTTACAACTGTAACTGTATTTAAAAAAATCACTTTTTAACACGTGTATTTTCAGACCGTAACATATACATATGAGATCTTAAAATGATCATAAAAATAATTAAATTAATATTCTGTAATTTATTTTTTTAAAAACATTGTATTTTGGCTTACAAATACAATAAGCGCACCATCCTTTAGGTATGTTATGCGTACCTAAGTATTTTCCCATGGAACACAGTGTAACTGCACTATGTTCTCAACATACATCTTGCCAAGTTTCTCCACTGAATCGTCCTGCATGGAACACAGTGTAACTGCACTATGTTCTCAACATACATCTTGCCAAGTTTCTCCACTGAATCGTCCGTCCGATTTGGAATAAAGTGTGACATCAGTTCATCATGGAGTTTCCCAAAATCGGGGACACACAATCTACCATCCTTCCGCATAAGTCCATCCTCATAGGAAAACTCGGCATTTGAACCCTCCACGGTCCCCGCCATATAGCGCTTCATGCTCTCATCAAGCTCTAAAGTCTGTCGAACTTGATCTGAAATGTCATATTGTCCTTTATCTAGTTCAAGCATGCTAACTTCCGTACTCTAATCAACACAAGTGATCTCGAGTACCTCCAAAACACAAACAAGACGATTATCATGATATAAAATTCAACTCATCTGCGGAATAATAAATAAATCTGAATACTTTGGGTTATACAAGATATCGGATTGACTAATATCCTAAGCATATAAGCAGAAAGAGAAATAGAACTTAATCAACACCAAAAGCAGAAAATAGAAAAATAAAGAAGAACAAAAAGCATTTAGATGACACCGAGAATTTTATAGAGATTCCCCAACAACTGTGTACATCCTCTCTTCCACAACACGTGGGAACACACTATCTCACTAACAAGATGAGTATTTTTCACCTAGAGCCCCAAACCCAATGTCGGCCTTTTCCTCTAGAAGTGAAGGAACCTAGTGGATCTTGGTTAGGTTGATCAAACGACTACAACACGATGGATCTTAGTTCAGGTGATCCAACCATTACACCGCGATCGATCTTCATTCGGGTGATCCGACCACAATGTTCTTATTTTGAACGGAGAGATCAGAAGCCCTTTATAAGTGAATGATTTAAATCAAGAAGATGTATCACATAGAGAGAATGATGATGCTTGTATCCCAGAAGAGAGAGTGGATCAATTATATAGAGAGAAGAAGAGATACATGGAAGAGAGAGAGAGCTCTGCATCTATCTGCTTCTTTTCTTCTTTGTCTTAGGAGTATATATATTTTCTTTCTTTCTTCTTCTATCATTACTTTTTTCTATAACATGTTCCAATAAGGATAACACTTGAAACTTTCTATTTTTGACTCCGCAACGGCTCTGTTGTTCTTAAACGGTCATCCAAAATCTATTATCCTATAAGAGTTTGATGTTTTGCTTCCTGTTGTGAACTGCGGCATTGTTCTTCTTTAGAAATACATCATTCATCATCTTCTACTTGCGGTGTGTTGCATTTCATAGATCTACAGTGACATTCCTCTTCATTTGGAGAGGAGCAATAATCTTCCTCCATAGAAGACAAGCAATGGGAATCAGGTTCTCTCCTTCAGAAGAGGTTTCAATCCAACTCCTTACAGCTTCTATCTTTTGAGGAATGAGAGATCCTGGTAAGATAGATGGTAAGATAGAGTCAATGATAGTTGTATCAAAGGAGTTAATGTATACTTCAGTCTTATTTTCCATGAATCAAGCATGTCAAGGTTGATCATGGGAGATCCCGAGGTTAAGGTAAAATTTCTTAGAAGAGACCTTGTGTTTTTCAGAGAGGAAAAGATATCCATATCTCAGGATCTTGATTCACCAAGGTTTTAGCCCTTAGAGGCAAACCCATCTGATACCAATTGAATTTTTTGTGGAATGAAGAATAGATCTGAATATTTAGGTTAATACAAGATGTTTGATTAATTAATATGATTTATTAATATGTTAGTTTGTTAAAAGAGGAAACAGAAATGGAACATATCTAAATAGAGAGTACAGAAAAGAGAAAAATAGAAAAGAAACGCGGCAAGAAGAACATCCAGACGACAGCAAATTTTATAGAGGTTTTCCAAACTGGGCACATCCTCTCTTCCATAAAATGTGGGAACAACGAGTCTTTTCCACCTGGAGACTCCAACCCAATATCAGCATTTTCCACCTGGAGGTGATAGAACCCAATGGATTTTGGTTTGAGTGATCCAACCACTACACTACAATGGATCTTGGTCGGTGTGATCCAACCACTATAATCTCTTTTGAAGGGAGAGATAAGAAGCCTTTTTCAAGTGAATGCTTTAGATCAAGTAGATTTATCACACAGAGAATATGATTCTTGAATCCCATAAGAGAGAAGAGATCAGTTACATATAGAAGAAGGGATACAGAAAAAAGAGTTACATCCCCTTCCATCTTCTTTTTATGCCTAAGCTTTTAGGAGTATATATATTCTCCTTCTTTCTTCTTATGGCATGGCTTCTTTCTATAACAAGTTTCGAAAGGATTGATGTCTTAGAACTTGCTATTTCTGAATCCGCAATGGCAATGTTCTTCAACATTCATCAGCATCGCTGATCGCTGAGCGTTGGACTGTTGTTCAAACTTCTGTCAATAACTGTTGCATCTTTAATCGTTGAGCGCAGAATAGTCTTCGGTCGTTGTTACATCCTTGATTGTTGAGCGTTGAGCGGATGCGAGCCAGGGATTGTATTGTTGAGCGTTGGTCTTCTGTTCAGCGAGCCCAGGTCAGCAATCGATGACAGCTTCTTTTCTTTTCTTGTTGGTTCTGCTTTATTGGCTCTGCCTTCCTTATCTTCTTCTAGTCCTGTCCTGGACTTATTCTGTTCTTGAAGGATCATCTTTGCCCGTTCTTTCTTCCATCAAATCCAAAGAAATTCCCAATAGATCGGGGCCCATCATGCGGGCTAAATCATCCTTGCCCGAGTCTAGGTATTCATTCAGCTCCACAGAATCAACAGTGATCTGGTAATCACCCACTTTCAGACTCGGTTGAGGAGGTTTCATGGTGTCCACCACCATTACCTTAGGAGAATTCTCAAACTCTTAGCTATTGTGTTCTTAACAGAAGAGCCACCCATTCTCTTTTGCTTTTTGGCAAAAGCAACTGTTGTGGGTACTCTGGCAGTACCCGTCTCTTTTAGGGAGAGGAGCATTCTTCGGTCTTCTTCATCATCAGTTCGAGATTTCTGGTAGTCATATGATCTCGTCTCAGTAATCACAACCAAGTAAGGAAGTGCCATGAGAAGAAATGATTCTTCAAATAGCCTATCCTTGTGGCTATTTATAGAACCCCAATGACATTTATGGCAGATTGCAATATTTACAGTTATCTTTTTACTTTTTCGAAGTCAATCCGAACTTGAAAAAGTGCTCGGATCGTGTTAACTCAGAATCCTACGACCTCCAGCTAGACCAGTCCTCATCAGGCAGCTCGGGCGATTACGTCTTCAGTAACAGCTCGAGCCAGTGTTGGGAGTTGGACAGCACTCCCCAAGGAGTGTGGCCAAGTATATCTTCAATAAACGCCCATGTTCTAACTTCCTGGGAGTAGGACAGCACTCCCTAAGCAGGTCGTGCGGTTACGGCTCTAGCAACAACTCGATTCAGCGTTCTCGGCTACCTGCAAGTCAAGCAGCCTCAACATCAGTAGCAAGGCGCACACTCTTCCAGTGATAGCCCGAGCCAAGTGTCTCAGCCAAGAAGGTCAGCCGGCTCACATCATGGCCCTCTCGTGGTTAAAACTTATGTAACCACATGCCCTAGCTCTAGGCTTTTAGCATACCAATGTAACCTCTCATCCCTGCTTGTCTCTCCAGTATCCGGTAAGCCCGTAATTTTAGAGCCTGCGCGTCCGGGCAGGTCCTCAACTAGTATAAATAGGAAGAACAATACCCAGAAAAGGACCTGGATTTCCATCCAATCTGTCCCGATCGAGCTGCCCAGTTGGTGCGAACTTGATCCTGGACTCTTATGGAGCTCTGCAGCCTCTTCTAGTTGGAAGTCCTCATCTTGTAATCGCATCTTCTTCTACTATTAATAAAATAACCGCAACTAAGAGTAGTAGTTGTGGGAAGTGTGGCCTCGCCACTTATGGAATCCTTCTACTTGTACTCGGTTAGAAGTTCTATGATCTCTAAGTAAACGACCGCTCACAGTTCCCCCATTATTTCCCTTTGAGTATGGGGTGTGAAGTCGTGGGATAGCACTAGTGATATTTCTCATTGTTGAAACATTCACAACTGTTGTACAGGTTCCTGGATCCCCCTTTAAAAATTATGTGTGCTCTTGAGTTAGAGGTGTAAAAGGCTATATTGGCTTTTTGAGCCTATAGGAGAAAAAGGCTCTGGTGGGTAATTGAATCTTTAGATGGAAAAGTCTGTAAAGGCCATGCATTAACAGTGTTATCCCACAAGGACTATGTAAGAGAAGAGTAATCAGATTGATTGGGGAACCTCTATAAAAATTTCTTGTGTCTCTCTCTTGGGTCGTCGAAGAGGTCTTGTGAGCTGTTAAATCGTGTCGAGAAGTTGAATGTCGAACCCGTGTAAAATGATCGAGAGTTGATCACAAGTAGACCCTCGTCCCCTTTTGGATGCATTGTCTTCATTCTTCTACTATCTTCTTTGTACTTAATTAATATAGGTTGTACATGAGACGTATAACCTTTACCTCTGGAGAATTATTAGGAGTCTTGGCTATTGTGGACTTAACAGAAGAGACGTTCATTCTATTTTGCTTTTTGGAGAAAGCAATAGTTGTGGATACTCTTGTAGTACCCGCCTCCTTCTTTCTTTCTTTCATCTTTTGGGGAGAGGAGCGTTCTTCGGTCTTCTTCTGCATCACCCTTAGCAGTTCGAGATTTTTGGAAGCCATCTGATCTCAGCTCAGTAACTGCAATCAAGTAAGGAAGTACTGTCAGAAGAAATGATTCTTCAAATAGACTATCCTTGGAGCTATTTATAGAACCCCGTGGACATCTATGGCAGACCATAGTATTCGCGGTTACCTTTTTACTTTTTCGAAGTCTTTGCAGACATGAAATAGTGTGGGATCGTATTAACTCGAAATCGTGCGACCTCGAGCTAGACCAGCCCTCATCAGGCAGCTTGAGTGGTTACGTCTTCAGTAACTGCCCGATCTAGTGTTGGGAGTTGGACAGCACTCCCCAAGCAGTGTGGGCGGGTACATCTTCAGTAACCGCCCCATGTTCTAACTGCCTGGGAGACAGACAACACTCCCCAAGAAGGTCGTGCAGTTACGAATCCAGCAACCGCTAGATCCAGCGTTATCAGTTACTTGCAAGCCAAGAAACCTCGGCTTTAGTAGCAAGGGTGCACATTCTTCTAGAGACCTCCCTAGCAGTGTCTTAGCCAAGCAGGTCAATCAGCTCGCCTCATGGAGCTCGCTCGGTTACAACTTGTGTAACCGCGTGCACTAGATCTAGGCTTTTAGCACATCAATGTAATCTCTCATCCGTGCACATCTCTCTGGTATCATGGCAGCCTGTAATTTTAGATTCTTCCCATTAGGGCAGGTCCGCAACTATTATAAATAGGGGTGAACAATACCCAGAAAAAGGACTAGAATTTCCATCCAATCTGTCTCGATCGAGCTGCCTAGTTTGATGCGAACTCGATCCTGGACTCTTCTGGTGCTCTGCAGCCTCTTCTAGTTGTGAGTCCTCATCGTGTAATCGTAGCTTCTTCTACTAGTAATAAAATAACCTGTTACTAAGAGTAGCAGTTGCGGGAAGTGTGGTCTCACCGCTTACAACATCCTTCTACTTGTTCTCAGTTAGAAGTTCTGATCTCTAAGTAAATGACCACTCGTAGTTCCCCCATTATTTCCCTTAAGTCTGGGGTGTGAAGTCGTGGGAACATTTTCTGCCCCAACACTAGTGATATTTCTCATTGCTAAAACATTCACAACTATTGTACAGGGTTCCTTAATCCCCCTTTAAAAAATTTGTGTGGTTCTTAAGTCAGAGGTGTAAAAGGCTCTATAAGAGGAAAAGGCTCTGGTGGGTTTTTGAGTTTCTAGATGGAAAAGTCTCTAAAGGCATTGCATTAGCAGTGTTATCCCACAAGGACTGTGGAGGAGACGAGTAACCAGATTGATTGGGGAACCTATATAAAAATTTTGTGTGTCTCTCTCTTGGGTCGTCGAAGAGGTCTTGCGAGTTGTTCAATCGTGTTGAGAAGTTGAATGTTGAACCCGTGTAAAATTGTCGAGAGTTCATCACAAGTAGACTCTCGTCCCCTCTTGGATGTGTTGTCTTCAGTCTTCCACTATCTTCTTTGTACTTAATTTTAACCTTTAACTCAGGAGAATTCTCAGGAGTCTTAGCTATTGTGGACTTAACAGAAGATACGCCGGTTCTCTTGTGGGTACTCTGGCAGTACCCGCCTCTTTTTTTCCTTCTTTCATCCTCTGGGGAGAGGAGCGCTCTTCGGTCTTCTTCTGCATCATCCTCTTTGAGATTACTAGCAGCCATCTGATCTCATCTCGGTAACCGCAACCAAGGAAGCCCGTCAGAAGAAATGATTCTTCAAATAGTCTATTCTTGGAGTTATTTATATAACCTCGTGGACATTTATGGTAGACCATAGTATTCGCGGTTACCTTTTTACTTTTTCGAAGTCTATGCAAACTTGAAATAGTGTGGGTTCGTGTTTGAAATCATGCGACCTCGAGCTAGACCAGCCCTCATTAGGCAGCTTGAGTGGTTACGTCTTCAGTAACTGCCCGACCCAGTGTTAGGAGTCGGACAGCACTCCCCATGTAGTCTGAGCGGGTACATCTTCAGTAACCTCCCCGTGTTTTAACTGCCCGGGAGACATACAACACTCCCCAAGCAGGTCGTGCAGTTACGGATCCAGCAACCGCTCGATCCAACATTCTAAGAATCTCAGTTACTTGCAAGCAAAGCAACCTCGACTTTAGCAGCAAGGGTGAACATTCTTCTAGTGACCGCCCGAGCACGATGTCTCAGCCAAGCAGGTCAATCAGCTCGCCTCATGGAGCTCGCGCGGTTAGAACTTGTGTAACTGCGTGCCTTAGATCTAGGCTTTCAGCACAACAATGTAACCTCGCATCTCTGCCCATCTCTCTGGTATCCTGGCAGCCCATAATTTTAAAGCCTGCCCGGTAGGGCTGGTCCTCAACTATTATAAATAGGGGTGAACAGTACCCAGAAAAAGGACCTGGATTTCCATTCAATCTGTCCCGGTCGAACTGCCCAATTGGTGCAAACTCGATCCTGGACTCTTTTGGGGCTCTGCAACCTCTTCTAGTTGGGAGTCCTCATCTTGTAATCGCAACTTCTTCTACTAGTAATAAAATAACCCGTAACTAAGAGTAGCAGTTGCGGGAAGTGTGGTCTCGCTGCTTACGGCATCCTTCTACTTGTTCTCAGTTAGAAGTTCTCTGATCTCTATGAAACGACCGCTCGCAGTTCCCCCGTTATTTCCCTTTGAGTCTAGGGTGTGAAGTCGTGGGAACATTTTCTGCCCCAACACTAGTCATATTTCTCATTGCTAAAACATTCACAATTGTTGTACAAGGTTCCTAGAAGGTAGTCTCTAAAGGTCTTGCATTAGCAGTGTTATCCCACCAGGACTATGGAAGAAAAGAGTAACCAAATTGATTGGGGAACCTCTATAAAAAATTCTTGCATCTCTCTTGGGTCGTCGATGATGTCTTGCGAGTTGTTCAATCGTGTCGACAAGTTGAATGTCGGACCCGTGTAAAATGGCCGAGTTGATCGCAAGTAGACCCTCGTCCCCTTTTGGATGTGATGTCTTCAATCGTCTCCTATCTTCTTCGTACTCAATGAATATAGGTTGTCATGAGTCGTTTAATCTTTAAGTAGATTGATATACGACTGTTCAACGTTCTGAGAAGTAAGTTAGCTGGTATTACTCTTCTTCTTTGCTTCACTAAGAGAACCATGCTCGACGATCTTCTATCACTTTGATTAGTCGACTACCACTGGTCAACGATCATTATGGTTACTTAACAATCTTCTATCTATTCATCAATTATCACTGGTCGATGATTTATATCTACTCGATGATCATCAATCACTTATGTTCTACTGCTTTCGGCGATTTTTATGCATCAATTGTCATTGCTCAATGAAAGGACTCAATAGAAATTCAAAATACAAACTGATCAGACTCGGCCATTTTTCATGTACATAGTATTTTTATGATAAAATTTCTGTGGGCTTCATTATGCCTAATCATTTTGTACTTAGTTTTGCGGCTTCAAATCATCGAAATTTTTCTCAGCAACCAATGTCACATCAAATCCATAAAGTAACTGATGACCATTCTCCTGGTATATATGCTAGAAATAAAGTCTCATTCAGCATCTTGACTTCTAGCGCTTTGTCTGCTCTACACGTCATTACCCGGTTACTATAGACGAACTCCTTTGATAGGAACCAGTGTGATGCGCCCATGTAGAATAAATCCATGTCTGGGTTATTAAAGATTCACAATTCCTAAACAATTAATAATATATGAGCTTAGAAGAAAAGTATAGCAAATCATTTTCAAGGTAATTATTTAATTACTCCATGCATGTCACCACATCAGATTCATGCTTCATTTCTTGCTAGCTTATGGCATTGACCCTTGGTGGTACAATAGCAAAGCGGGATCATAATTCCATAGCCTTGCCCTTCTATGCGTACAACTGCAAATGATGTGGTTCTTATTTCTGTGGGTGTATCCTCCAGTTAAGTCGGGCAATTTGCCTCACCTTACCACATTGGAAATGTTATGAGGCGCATGTCACATTAGTCCCACATCGTGTATCATTTCCTTATGATGTTCCTTAGTAATATATATAGACAAGGAGACCTCTATGGAGGTATCAAGTATTTTCTCCTCAATACGCGTAACATGGTATCAGAGCAAGTTTAGGGTTTCCGCTCTCTCTCTCGCGCGTAATCCCGCTGCTCAAGGGCTCGATCCCGCCGCTCTCTCTCTCGCCTCGCCCTTGCGGCCTCGCCCGATCCGCCGCTCTCTCTCTCTCGCCTCGCCCTTGCGGCCTCGTCCGATCCCCTGGTTTGAAACCCCGCCGCTGCACGCCGAAAGGGACGGAGGCATGGCCGATCGTTGATGTCGCCGATCGCTGCCTGCCGCCGTTCCGTCCCTGTTCCGTCGATGCTTCCGTGATGCCGCCCCTCCGCCAACAGTAATGTCGTCGTCGTTCCTTCTGCTGCAGTCGATCGCGATGCCGACTGTTCCCACTGCCTACTGCTGCTGTTTCTGCGGCTCCTTCTAGTGCCAGCCGCTGCTTTCTGCGGCTCCTTCCTGCGTGTACCGGCTGCTTCCTCGTGCTAGCTTCAGTCGCTGCCTCTACCGGTTCCTCCTCCGTTTTTCTCTCCATTGAGTTTGGCCATGGGTTCCCCTGAGGCAAGTACCACTCTGTCGTCGGTTCCTCCGACGACCGTTCCCTCCGGGGATTCTACTAATACTTTTCCTCCCAACGCGAGGCTTGCTACTACCATCCTTACCTCCTCCAATTTCCAACTGTGGAAGAAGGGGGTTACTATGTCTCTGTCAGGTATCCGACGCACACACCACCTTACTCGACTTCCAACTCATGCCGTGGGAAGTACAGAATACGATGATTGGTATAGTGATGATTGCCGCATCTTTGCTCTTCTCCTGAGTTCTATGGACCCATCTGTCCAGCAAATGTGCAAGAACTGCGACAGCACCAAAGAACTCTGGGATACCCTACACATGATGTTCTCTCAAGCGAACAACCTCTCTCGTCTTGGTGAACTCTTCCCAAAAATAGCCGAGCTGAGGCAAGGGGCGCGTCCTATTACCGAGTACTTCGCCGAATGGAAGGTTCTAGCTGATGAGATCTTGGATCTGTGGGAGATACCCTCTACCAGGGAAGGGCATCAGGCCCAACGTGAACACCTCGTACTCCTTTGGCTTTTAAATGGATTGGACCCACACTTCTCAACAACGAAGACTGAAATGCTGGCGAGTCCTACGACTCTACAAACGGCTGGTGTGTACCATCGCCTTACTAAAGCTGGATCCATTGGTACTTCTTCCTCTGCTCTACATACTTCCTCCGGAGAGTCGATGGCTCTTGCATCTCGGGGTGGCAGGGGGTTTGGTAGGGGGGGCCGATCTGGGCGTGGTCGTGACACTGACACGAGACATTGTGCCCATTGCGGGCGTCGGGGACACACAAAAGATACATGTTGGTTGATTCATGGGAAGCCGGACTGGGCCTCCAAACCTTCTGCTCCATCTCGGTCGGCGCACCTGGACGACGCCACTTCTATCTCTCCGGGTCCAAGAACTGTTGAAATATCTGAGGATGAGTACCGTCGACTGCAGGCTCTCCAGATTGACTCCCCGACTCATAGTGCGGCTGTGGCTCAAACCATTCAGCCAGTGTGTACTTCACAGCGTCCGGTCCAGTGGTTGGCTGATTCTGGCGCTTCTGATCACCTGACTAGTTCCTCAGGTATCTTACACTCATACAAACCCCATAGTGGAGCTTCAATTACAGTTGCGGATGGCTCCTCAGTTCCTATTGTTGGTTTTGGTAGTTGCAGTGTGACCCCTGACATGACACTCTCCTCTGTGGCTCATGTCCCTCAATCTGCTTACAATCTCTTATCTATTAGTAAGCTTACAAATGATTTGAATTGTATTGCTATTTTCACATCTTCTGGTTGCATTTTTCAGGAACAGTCGACGAGACGTATTATTGGTAGAGGAAAGCTGCGGGGTGGCGTCTATGTGCTGGATGAAGTCTCCCACCTTGCTTGTTCTGCTGCCTCCACAAAATTCTTGGATCTTCATTATCGTCATGGTCATCCATCTATGCAGGTCATGAGTCGTCTGTATCCTGAGTTTGGGAAAGTCTCCCATCTCAATTGTGAGTCTTGTTTGTTTGCTAAACTCCACAGAGTTAGCTACAGTCCTCGTCTTGATGTTCGTGTCTCTGCACCTTTTGATTTACTTCATTCAGATGTTTGGGGGCCGTGTCCTGTCCCTACGTTGTTAGGACACAAATATTATGTCACTTTTATCGATGATTTTTCTCGTATGACTTGGGTATATTTAATGAAAAATCGTTCTGAGTTGCCTTCTATTTTTCAAACATTTTGGAATGCAATATTTACTCAATTTTCTATTCGTATCAAATGTCTTCGTACTGATAATGGCCGGGAATACTTGTCTCAGTCTATGTCTAATTTTCTTTCCGAGAAAGGCATCCTCCACCAAACCAGTTGCCCAGATACCCCTCAACAAAATGGTGTTGCCGAGCGAAAAAATCGACATCTCCTTGAAGTCACCCGGGCCATCCTTCACCACAAGCACGTACCCAAACACTTCTGGGGTGATGCAGTACTTACTGCTGCACATCTTATTAATCATCTTCCCACTCACATCCTCCAAGAAGAGAGAGAGATGCCTAACCAACTAGCCAAGAAATCATCTTCCCACTCACATCCTCCAGGGGGAGACACCATATCAAACTCTGTATCCTGAACATGATGGCTCCCGCCTCCCTTTGCGGGTGTTTGGGTGTGTTTGCTATGTTCGGGATGCTCGTCCCTCTGTCTCCAAACTTGATCCCCGTGCTTTGAAATGTATCTTTCTTGGGTATTCTCGGACGACTAAAGGGTATCGGTGCTACTCTCCTGATCTCCGACGATACATTATTTCCTCCGATATTGTCTTCCAGGAGTCGGACAATTACCCCTTTCATGGATCACCCAGTCCTGACCCCTCTCTTGATGCTCTTTTAGTCCCTCGGCATGAACCTGCTATCATTTCGCCGACTGACCTGTTGGCCCCCCTGTGGGGGCAAGTTTACTCTCGTCGCTCTTCTGATAGTACAGGGATGCCACCATCTCAGCCTACCTCTGCCTCAAATGATACAACGACTGTTCCTACGGAAGCACCTGAAAATGTACCTACTACCCTCACGCCAGCCAGTCCAGATGTTCCTATTGCCGTCCGGAAAGGCAGTCGAACTTGTCGGGAGAATCCCCTTTATGTTAGCTCTTACAAGGGCTTGTCTGCTTCTCATACGGCCCTGCACTCGACTCTGGATCGATATTGTCTTCCCTCTACTGTGGCAGAGGCCAAAGCTCATCCTGGCTGGGCGGCAGCCATGCAGGACGAATTGACAGCTCTTTAGCTCAACAACACCTGGGACCTGGTCCCCTTACCTGCCGGCAAGCGGGCGATTGGATGCAAATGGATCTATTCTGTAAAGGTGAATGCAGATGGTTCTCTTGACCGCTTGAAAGCTCGCTTGGTAGCCAAAGGCTATGCTCAGACTTATGGTGTGGATTATGATGAAACATTTGCACCGGTTGCCAAGATGTCCTCTCTTCGTATTCTTCTTTCTCTGGCCACCTCCCGCCAATGGGCTTTACACCAGTTGGATATCAAGAATGCTTTTCTTCACGGGCTCTTGGAGGAAGAGGTTTACATGGAGCAACCACCTGGGTTCGTTGCTGAGGGGGAGCGTAACAAGGTGTGTCGTCTCCTAGCGTCATTATATGGATTGAAACAATCCCCTCGGGCTTGGTTTGCCCGGTTCCGTGTTGTGGTTACTCAGTTTGGACTTATCAAGAGTACTAAAGACTCGTCCCTCTTTTATCAGAACTCCTCGGCCGGTACTATTCTTCTACTGGTTTATGTCGACGATATTGTTATCACAGGCAGCAACATTGAAGGAATATCAAATCTCAAAGCATTCTTACACTCCAATTTCCAAACAAAAGATCTGGGTCCTTTGCGGTATTTCCTTGGGATTGAGGTTACTCATGATGATCACTCTCTCTTTATTTGTCAACGGAAATATACTCTTGATCTTCTATCCGATCTTGGAATGTCTAAATGTGGCCATGTGGATTCCCCACTTGAACCTGGGGAAAAGAGCCTTCATGCCGAAAGCAAACCTTTTGATTCACCCGAGAAGTACCGTAGGATAGTTGGAAAATTAAACTATCTTACCATGACTCGTCCGGACATTGCATGTGCAGTAAGTAAAGTCAGTCAGTTCATGGCTGCTCCAACGGTGTCCCAATGGGAGTCTGTTCTCCGGATTGTCAGATACGTGAAGAAAGATCCAGGTCTGGGAATCTCATACAAGGATAGAGGTCATTCCAATTTAGAAGCATACAGTGACTCTAACTGGGCAGGATGCTTAGCTACTCGAAAATCAACCACGGGATTCACAGTCTTTATGGGTGGAAATCTTGTCTCCTGGAAGAGCAAGAAACAAACTACAGTTGCTAGATCTAGTGCTGAGGCTGAATATCGGGCTATGTCTCACACTGTTGCTGAGATCATGTGGGTAAGGCAAATCCTCTGTGAAATCGGGTACCCAGTTCAGGATCCTACTCCTCTATGGTGCGACAATCAAGCTGCAATCCAGATAGCCACCAATCCTGTGTTCCATGAACGCACAAAACACATAGAGGTCGACTGCCACTTTGTGAGGGAAAAGTACGAAGAAGGCCTTATTTCTCTCACCCATGTGAAGACCGGAGATCAAGTTGCAGATATTCTTACGAAAGGGGTTACGGGGACTAGAATGAACTTTATATGTAACAAGTTGGGTCTGGGAAGTTCCCACGATCCAACTTGAGGGGGAGTGTTATGAGGCGCATGTCACATTAGTCCCACATCGTGTATCATTTCCTTATGATGTTCCTTAGTAATATATATAGACAAGGAGACCTCTATGGAGGTATCAAGTATTTTCTCCTCAATACGCGTAACAGGAAACATGTGGTTGGTCCTCTACTCTATGCACATCGCTCACCATGGAGCCTCTAGAACTAGGCAGTTATGGTCATGACCTCTTCCATCATCCACACTAGTCTACCTCATGGATTTGTTATCGTACACACTAGACACATCATCAATTGGTGGAATGACCTATTCTAACGTAGACACTAGGCACTTCATCAATTGGTGGAATGACCTATTCTAACGATGCACACACAGCGGCTACTGGGGCATCCTCCAAACTCATCCGTATCAGTTCACCACATGCCCAATATGGTGAGGAGTTTAGGCTCAGTTTACCACATGCCCAATATGGAGGAGTTTAGGCCACTACCATGTCCTTTTCCATCTTCCTAGCTAAAGTAATCTGATGGAGATTGTCCCATAACACAGAGCAATGTGGCTGCTCCCTGCAGTATCATCTGAGGATGGGACATCCCAGCTGACAGCTCTCCTATCACAACCTAAAATACATAAAACAGATTGTTCTTCAGTATTTACAATCAAATAATCACATAACAAGTATAGCATATCATTGATCACCCAAGGTCCTACAATCAGTCTCACATTTGAACTATCTCTTTCTAGCTGTTTAGAACCCCTAAACAGGGTTGTGCTACAAATTATAACACCCTTACATAAATTTATAGTATGATATAAGTCTGGTTGATCCTAAAACCATGCACCTGATTACACAAGTGTATTAGAAGATGGTAAAATAAAATTGTCAACTCCCAACACAGCTAAAACAAGCTATCAATAGAAACATAACTAGAAGGAATAAATTCTAGAAGCTAATATATCTGTCACAATGAATTGTCCAAGAACCTAGGTAGTATGACCTTTACAAAGATGCTTCGCAAGTACAAGATGAACTTCACAGTATAAGACCTTCTTGGGTTTGCCATCCTTAGCTCATCGTTATCCTTCTTACAAGCACAAGTCATTTTAAAATAAGGATCAATGAAAAGTCGACCACATGCAATTGAACTTTAGGCATTACATCCTTTCTTATATACACTCTTAAATGCATGATTTGGATTCATGGCGAGGGCCATCAATTTATGTTGAGATTCCCAACTTGGGTAGTTGTGTGTGTACCTTATTTGGACAGGCCATCTGCCTGGACTGTAGAAATCATGCTTCTTAAAGTCCTTATTGCGAATAGCCAAAAATATTTTCCAATAAAAATCTTTTTTATATAAGATTTTACTTTAAAAGGGATAAATTAGTTGTTATTATTATTGTTATTATATTATTGAATGTAGGGGATGTGCCTACTAATATCTGCGGTCTCCATCCCTTCACTTAAACCTCCCCCTTGTGATGCCGGGGCGGTGTGCATCAGCAAAGCATCAAATCTACAGCTGGGCGTCTTTTTCGCTGGCCTCTATATTATCGCGGCTGGCACCGGCGGAACCAAACCCAATATCTCCACCATGGGAGCAGATCAGTTTGATGACTTCCACCCCATGGAGCATGCACTTAAACTTTCCTTCTTCAATTGGTGGGAGTTTAGCATTTTCTTTGGGACCCTCTTAGCCAATACCGTTGTAGTTTATGTCCAAGACAATGTTGGGTGGACCGTGGGCTACATTCTACCCACGATCGGGCTGGCCCTCTCGGTGGTGATCTTTCTCGCCGGCACCAAATTCTATCGCCACAAAAAACCTATTGGAAGCCCTTTGACAAGAATGGCACAGGTGATTTTCGCGGCATTTAGGAAACGGCATGTGATTTTACCAGTGAATCCCAAGGAGTTGCATGAGTTGGGGCTTGACGAGTACGAGCAAAATGGAAATTTTCGAATTGACCACACGCCATCCTTGAGGTTAGTATTGTAATTTACCTAATTTTAGTTTCAAATTTCTCCTCCAATACTTCCAGTCTCTAGTTTGGCTCATAATTTAAGCAATTCATACACAGCTAATAATATCCCCAGTTTTCTTTGCATGAGTAATTTCCTTTTATTTACTACTTTGAACTTAAAAAAAATGAATGTTCATGTATATAACCTAAGAATAAATTGATAATGTTACTATTACAATTGATCAAACTTGCATAACAGATAAATGGATGTTTCATACTGCAACTTATTAAATCTGGTTCTAGACAAATCATGAGGATGTTAATTACTGCCTAATGCATACACAAGTTGTTCTAGATTTTATGGAAAAATTAATTTAAGGAAATAGTAATCAGATAATTGAATGTTGCATTGCTGGAAAAAAATTTATATACGTATACAGACATATAATTGAATGTTGCATTACTAGAAAAAAATTATATGCATATCTTTAACTACTATATACAAGAAGTTGCCTTTGGTGCAACATTCAAAATTGCCAAATATAGCATCATTCTTTTACTCCAATGACTTAACATATATTATGAAAAAAATGAAAATTCATAAAATATAATGGCTATTTGTGTAATTACACAATATCCCTATAATGAAAATAATGGTGGAAATTCATAAAATCCAAAAGTTTTTAGTAGACCTCCTACACCTACTATGGTAGGTTAGACCTCCTAGACCTACTTTAAAATAATTTTTTGTTAAAATATAAATGTTTTTGAAAAAAAAATTATAAAATATTAATTAAAATTTTTGTACGGTCATTTTGAGTACTCATATGTATATGTTATGGGCGCAACCGGCTTGATGTGGGCGCAGCCCGAAGCGTCATGGGCGTAGCTCGCCGGGGGCGGGCGAAGCCCGCCGTCGCGGGCCGGGTATTATCGCGCTTGGCCGGGGGCGGGCGAAGCCCGCCCGCGCGAATCCCGCCCAGGGCGGGCGGGCAGGCTAGGGCGAAGCCCGCTGTCGCCGGCAGGGTATTGTCGTCGTCGGCCAGGCGAATACCTACATTTAGGGAAAGGAGAGAGGGGGGACAGAAGAGAAAGGGAGAGAGAAATTGATTTTTTAGGTAAAAATTTACATTTTCTTACAAAATAAAAATAGTAATATTGATTCATATTTTTTACGATCATTTTAAGTACTCATATGTATGTGTTTTGAATAAAAGGTTAGTGCTCATATGCGGGCGCAACCCACTTATAGGCGGGCGCAGCCCGCTCGAATGCGGGCGCAGCCCGCTCGAATGCGGGCGCAGCCCGCTCGAATGCGGGTGCAGCCCGCTAAGAGTCAGCAAGCACGGGTGAAGCCCGTGCGGAGCTGCTCGTACATACATATATATATACACACGAGTGCCCGACAAGGGGCTCCGCACCTACAGTCAAGTGTGACAGTACCCGGCCGGCGACGGCGGGCTTCGCCCGCCCCCGGCGCGATGCTGTCGGGCGGCCTTCGGCCGCACCCAGGCGGGCTTCGCCCATGCTCGACGCGTCTGCGGACTGCGCCCGCAATATATACATATGAGTACTCGAAATGACCGTAAAAAAATATACATCAATATTACAATATTTATTTTGTAAAAAAATATACGTATATACTTACAAAGATTTTTTTCTCTGTCTCTCCCTCTCCACCGCACTCTCTCCCCCTCTCTCGTCTCTTTCTCTCTCTCTCTCTCTTCTGTTTTAGCCATGGGGGGCTCGGGATTTCAGCGTGAGACAGGAAGGAGGATTTACCTTGAATTGTTATTTGCAGTCCAGCATCAAGATTAGATCTTCAAATCGAATGAACAGGATTTGTTTGGTGGCTTTTAAATGCATGGAATTAAAAAGTCATCCATATATCTTTATAGATAGTATAGATAAAGATATATATATATATATACCCAAGAAAAAAAACTTCAGAATACGACGAGAGTTCGACCAATCGCCAAAAAAGACATGAATGCGATGATAATAAGATTGAGACTGCAAAATAATTTGTAGTATATCCTGAAAATTATAGCCGAATTGAAAATCATTTCACAACCAACACCGATCATGGCCGACTATTCTGCA
Organism: Dactylorhiza incarnata; assembly: GCA_033032865.1. Taxonomy (NCBI): domain Eukaryota; kingdom Viridiplantae; phylum Streptophyta; class Magnoliopsida; order Asparagales; family Orchidaceae; genus Dactylorhiza; species Dactylorhiza incarnata. The sequence continues at coordinate 26,297,187 of JAWHQI010000005.1, forward strand.
TCCAAAAATTAATTAATTTACCGGTTGATTGAAATAGTTGTAGTGTTGTGAAACAAATGATTAAACGACCTACCCAGAGATACGTTGTATGTTGTTGTGTAAGTTGTGCAAATATTTCTTTGTAATCAACGTTCATTGTGTAAATGCCTTGCTGACCATCTATTCTGTCATTCTTTATCTGATTTTTTGTTTTTTCATGGGACACACCTCGCGATAAAGCTACATACAACTGGCCATGACTGAACACATTATTTGGCAGATATATTCCAACATTTTCGATTGTTTGGCCTTGAGATTTATTAATCATCAATGTGAAACTTAGCCTCAATGGAAATTGTTTGCATGTTAATTGAATGGCAGTCTAATAATATCTTCAACTGTCTTCAATGGTACCCGTGGCACGAAGACCAAGTTTCCTTGAAAGTGACCTATTAAAATCTCTGCTTCTATTACATTTTTTGCAAACCTACGACAAATAAGTATTGTTCTATTACATAGACCTATCTTTGGGTCAATATTTCTGAGTAATATGATCGGCGCTCCGATTTTTAACTTTAACTTATGAGGTGGTAAGTTACCTGGTGTCAATGAATTTAGAAATTCAGGTTGATACAAATTTCTCATATCATCGACAGAATCATAGGAGTAGTATATAACTTCTTCGCCTGGGAATTCTAGAAGAGTGGTATTGTTCAACATGTTCACATGCTCATTTAGCGGTGTTAATAAAGCCCTATCTCGAATATAGTTGTTATCGCCGACGTGCGATCCTACACTTGGAAATGTAGCATTTATAAAATCATTAATAGATTTCTCACCCTCACATGACCTCTCCATTGAATCGGGGATCATAATCATATTATCTTGCATGGTCATTTCCAAACCATTTCCAACTCGGAGGAGATATTCAGAGAAGTTGCTATCATTTTTGCCTGCATATTTTCTGTTAGAGTTAGTATCTTGACATGACTCCATAAATATGATTGAACAATGCTTGCGTTAATTATTTGTGCTCTTGTTCCATTGACAACAACCGGTAGTACCTGGCGGAAATCTCCTCCCATAATGACAATTTTTCCTTCAAATGGCTTATTTACATCAGTAACATCATGAAATGAACGATCAACTGTCTCGAATGCCTTGATATCAGTCATGGGTGCTTCATGCCAAATTATGGCCGATGATTGTCTGATTACTTCTGCGAAATCTTGCACCAGCATTATTTTCGCCCGCAGCAAAGCAACCTTGCAACCCCGAATATAGTTCTGCACGCAGATCACTTTGATGTGATCTAATAAACAGTAATTTTTTAGTTCTTCTTTTACGTAGTTGTCGACTATATATTGTTGTAGTAACCTTCCGTTGCGCAGCAATATCGAATTGGACGCCTCTCGAATCTAGATAAAAATAAATAAATATTTAGAACAATTACAGAAAAGTTAAACTGTGACATCTGCAAAACATGTATAATAAGGTGTGATTACCTGAAGCTTGTATGAATAGTAATCACAACATGTGAATTTTGAGTTGGTCAATGAATGTAAATTGCAAGACCATCCAAATGTCCCCAATGGTAACAACAATGGATATTGAAGTGGGTCGTAGTAGTCAGAGTATTCTTGGACATTCTGAAGATGACCACCAGTTGTTTGAACAATGATATCTCTTTCCTGCGTTTGTTGTCCGTCTTCTTGTCCAACTAATATAGTTGCAACTTGAGACGCCGAAGGCATATTTTGAAGTAGATTAGAAGGGCATTCTTTTATAATCAACTTGCATTCATGATTGTTTGGTTGACGTGAAAGTTGTCGAAACATTGAAACGAAGGGATTGAACATATTCAATATGCGTGTTATTTTCTGTAGTAGCTCAACCTTAAGCTCATTATTTTCTTGCAATCGATTTGATGTCTCATGTTCGGTATCGTATATGAATAGTTGAAGAAAGCGTGGTCTTAAGCCATCATTTGGGGTTAGGCATCCGATGCGATGATATATGGATCTGTGTGCCCGGAAGCTATAAATTCCTTGGTGAAATGGGGCTACTGTGTTGTCAACACCCAATGACGTGAAGGAGAAAACATCGTTGTATGCACGCAAATGTTGCCTGAAATGTTTACCTTCCTCAGATTAGTCGATGTAGAGATTGAATAGTTCGGTTGATGTTAGGATTTCAGGCAGGGATACTTTCCTTTATTACAGCACATTGTGCTCGTCTCTCGTTGAAATAGTCTAGCACGATAGTTGGGATAGTTTGTTGGTGAGTGTAGTTCAAAGAACGTTACAGTATGCGCTGGATAGAAATTTCTGGCGGAATTATATTGAATATACATCCTTGTGGTTGCATTGACATCGTCTTCACCGTCTTCTTCTGCACTGTCATTTTCTGTGTCGAAGCTATCATTGTTGGTTGGTGCAGCAGCTGGAGTGAATTATTCTCGCATTCAGTGATCATTTAAAAGTTCAAGTTACGTGAAGTAGTAACCACACACAAAGAGTTAGTTTAGTGTACCGTGAGTAATTGTTGTAGCTCGCGTTGATGTTGAGCTTTCGCCTCTTTCAAAAGTTGAACGTGTGGTCACAGCATTGGGCGTTGTTCTTTGTTGATCTTCACGAAAATGGCGTTGTTCTCGTTTTCTGGTATTTTCCGCAGAAGTTTGTTGAGCAGCCATATTACTTCTCCGTATGCGGGTAAAATTGCGGTGCAGTAAACGAGTACGAATTTCTGATTGTTGTATGTGTGTTAACAATGTGTTACATTCACATGTATATTCCCTTGTGTTGAGGGATGCTTGTAAATTTGGGTAGGTAGTACCTGGAGTAAGCAGATTTTGAAGTAGTTCTTGGCTTGTAATTGTTGGAGTTTGCGTTGTTGTTGAACTTTCACCTCTTTCAAAAATTGAATGCATGATCACAGTGTTGGGTGTTGTTCTTTGTTGAGCTTCCCGAAAATGGCGTTGTTCTCGTCTTCTGGTATTTTCGGTAGCACGTTGTTGAGCAGTCATATTATTTCTTTGTCCGCGGGTAGAATCGCGGTGCAGTGTATGGCTTTCTGGTAGTTGTATGTGTGTTAACAATGTGTTGCATTCACAAGTATATTCCCTTTTGTTTAGGGATCTTTCTAAATTTGGGCAGGTAGTACCTGGAGTAAGTAGATTTTGAAGTAGTTCTTGGCTTCCTGTGTCTTCCATTGTTGATGGCGCTAATGAGTTGTGATTGTTAAACAAGAATGTTTGAACCATCAATTACCGGGCTTTATATAAGAAGAAAACTTGATTAAAACTAATAGGGAGGGCGAAAGGGGAAAGGATCCGATCGGGACCAAATATTCTCACCATTTTGTTTCAACTTCTGCAAAAATCAATATGGTTTGTGAGATACTCTCACATATAAACCTAATAGAGAATGTGCAAAATAAATATTGATCAACATTAAAAAAAACTTTCGTAAACAATTCAACATCTAATTAGACAAAAAGCTTTCAGAAACAATCACAGGCCCACAAAACAAATATATTAGAAGACAACATAGGCCCACAAAACAAATTGCTTCATCAACATTAGAAAAAATCTGGAGGATATGATGATGCCCGACTTGCAATAGAACTCAGTCGATTCAATCTCAAAATAAAATCATTTTATGATCATTCTACAAAAAACTATTTGAAATAGATTCTGTTTTTCAAGGTAGAATAGAACTCAACAATTTATGTATGCATGATTTATGATGATGCCCGACTTCAAACTCGCTTGCACTTACTCGATGTTAGAGAGTAGGGAGTAACAGATATGTGCTTCGTCTTCCTTTAGATACAAAATATTGTTGATGATGTCCATAAAGCATCTCAAATATAAATTTTGTATTCAAATAAGGGGAAATAAAGTCAAATAAGTGCTAACCATTCACAACAGAGCTTCATCACCGACATGGCTTCTGAGAATACCCAGATGAGAGTGGGCATACCCAGCTGAAAATACATAAAAAACCTTCTAAGACACAAAGATATACACATTTCAGAATACTTAAACACAACAGGACTGTTTCAGAAACACAAACAGAGATATTATAGTTTAATTTTCTCGCTGAAGCAAAAATAAAGGGTAAAAAATCATTGCAACCATTTTCAAGTCAGCTTCTCGAGGAATGTTGAGAATATTTGACAGCAATGAGTACTTGGGTAAACAGAAGTCCATTTTTATTAATGCTAGCAATTATCCTGCATAAAAACATGAATAAATGAAATAGTATTGAAATGGTAAATCCTAGAATCAATAAGAGAGCACCGGGCACGGGCTTCGCAAGGGGACTGCCGTTAATATATATGAATAAAAATGGAAAATAAATGAATACTCATAAATGGAAAGTCGTGTCTTTTTCTGCCAAAAAACCACTAATTTGATCTGTAAAGACCTCGCATATCCCAGAGTACATATCTTTGAATAAAGTTCAAAAAAACATTGAATCGGATCGAATCCGAATTTAAATACTGAATTTTAACATGATTTCAAATCATAATATCAATAAAAATATCAAACGAATCTGAATAACTGCTTCATCAAAGTTAAAGAACAGAGGCATTTGCACAATGGCTTAGAGGAAGGGTTATGTTGTATAACCAAACCTCATCATCAACATATAAAGGAAGGAATGTTAGAAATCTCCTTCTCCAGCACTTTCGAAGTCATCTGAGCCTCTGGTTTTTTGAAGCTTCTTACCGATGGTGGAGAAATAGAAATAGGAAGCTTGCTGTTAGAGACTAGAGAAATAGAAATACGAAGCTTCTTACCGATGATGGCGGCGATGGCGGAGATGTAGAAGGATTTGCGGGTTCTGGAGTGGCTGTATAGTGGTCGTTGACCTAGGCAGCTCCCTTTTCTGCGGCTTCTGGAGATCACCGTCCAATGTGGGCTTTTGGAGATCTCCGTCCAAGTTGAGCAGAAGATCAGATGAATGAAGCGGCGGCGTTGTCATCGGCGTCTTTCTCGGATGCGTCTTCTTCGTCAGCGACGAAAGTTTCGTCGCCTTCAGTCGGCGGGGAACTTCTTTGCCGGAGAGGAGCAGTCCAAGAGGGATCGAGAGAGTTGCAGAGAGGGTAGAAGGACGATCGAGGATCTTATCGGGGAGGGGTTTTGACGGCGCGAGAACAACAGTCGGGTAGAATCCTCCACCCTTTTTTTAGCAGTTTGATCGGACGGTCAAAATAAAAAGTTCGGTCCGCTTCGGCTTCCGCCAAACCTAAAATTGGGCTCACGGGCTGGGCCGCCGCCGGCGGTGGCCCTGTCCGCTCACCGCCGGACAACACCTAGCGGTTTCGCCGGTGGCCGGCGAATCCGTCGGTGGGGGCCCGGCAAGCCGTCGGCCACTCCGCCGCCGGCGACAATGGCAAACTTTGCGAACTGTACTTCGCGGAAGGGGGGCATCGGGAAATCTTGGAGTCCAGGTAGGTTGTTTTTTGGAGGATCGGCTATACGCAGTCCTCATTCCTTGAATCCGAGGCAATTTTAAAAGTTGTTTGATCGGACGGTCTAGATTTGATTTGTGGTGTGCCTCAAGATATCACTATTCTCTTATATAATAAAGATATATATACCTCTCCCTTAACGAAGATGGAGCTTGATGAGAAGACAAAGCACTCTGTGGCTAATGTTTCTTGTGCTCGAGATGAAGTCAATGCCTCTTTTATCTGTCGCTTCCACATCTTTCAACTGTCCGCTTGTTATCTTCATTAATGATATATTAGTATAAACAAAAGGCTATTGTAATCGGGTTTTAACTACCAAGAAATGAAACATTTATTCCACCCTCCACTTCTTTTTAACCAAACGTAAAATGTTATTTTCATTAAGTGGTATCAGAGCATTCCTCTCCTGATCCAGCGTTGTTTTTTTCTCGATCAGGAGTCGACCTCATCTGCTTCCCTCTGCATCGATCGTTGCAATGACAGCATCATCTACCCACCATGAACCCCCTTACAACCATCGGTACCACTCTTCAATGGAGAAATGTATGAATATTGGAGCATCAAAATGGAGATCTTGCTTGTGTCTCGAGACCTATGGGACGTAGTTCAAGCCGACATGACCACAACTCTCGCAGGTGATGGAGGAACACCTCAAAACCCCACCAAAGATAAGTTGATGAAGGATGTCAGGGCTCTTCTGCTCATCCAACAGGGAGTCACAAACACTATCTTTCCTCGCATCATGGGTACTCAAAGCGCAAAAGATGCATGGGACATCTTGAAGAACGAATTCAAAGGCTCCAAGAAAGTCATCTCTATTAAAGCTCAAACCCTCTGACGCCAGTTTGAAGCTCTAAAACTGTAAGACAGTGAGACAATCTAAATTTTCTTTGCCCGCACTACCAATGTCGTTAATCAAATCAAACATTTGGGTACCACCATTGATGACTCTCAAGTTGTTCCAGAAAATTTCAGGTGCCTAACCAAATCCTTCAATCACGTTGTGGCCGCCATTGAAGAATCTAAGGATTTGGAGAACCTTTCATCATCGAACTTATGGGGTCTCTCCAATCCCACAAAGATAAAATCAAGACAGATGAGCAAATTCACTCTACCTCACTTGATAACATTTTTCAAAATAACTCCTTATCTCCTATCAAATTGAGAACCTTAATCCCTCACAGTCCATAATCCCCACTCAAACTGCTTGTTCGAGCAGCAATTTTACTAGCTCAAATCAAGGAAGCAATCCAAAGAGCCCATCCACTATATCTTCTAATCTTCAACATTATCCCTATCACCCCTCACAACATTACAACTCCGCATACACTCAACCATCTGCAAACCCATCCACCATGTACAACCAAAACTCTACCTCACCTGCCACCCACAATACTCAACACTATCCAGCAATGCTAACTCAGACTTACCCTTTTTCACCACCCCCATATCTTCAATATATGACACCCTCGTATCCTCATTTGAACAACGTCAGGCCGCCGCAACAAATAACCCAGCATCAATTTTTCTCCCTCCAGGCCTCCTCACTATTCTCACAACAAAATGCAGCCCTAATGCACCATGTGCCACTCTCACCTTCATGAGAATAGAGACTGTCCCCATCAGTGTAAGCGGTGCAGAAAGCCCACTCACATGGCCAAGGACGGTTGGTCCAAGTCTAGGGAAGAGTCATTTTATTGAAGATGGAATTAATGAAGCCATGTTCTATATCAGTCATCTTAACACCCCCCAAAACACTAACAAATGGTACATAGATTTTGGATGTAGCAACCATATGACATACATCCGAGAAGCATTTATATTCCTCGACGACACTTTCAAATCAATCATTTTCATGGGAGATGGACAATCCAAGCCAATTGAAGGAAGAGGCAGCATTGCCATTCGATCTAGGAATGGAGACATCAAACGGATTGATGATGTTCATTTTGTGTCTGACCTTGCCCAAAACCTCTTGAGCATGGGCCAACTTGCGAAGGGATACATTGTCATTTTTGAAGATGACCACTGCAACATCATCAACAAACTAATAGGGAAACATATTTTTCATCTCAAATTTCTACCAATAGGGTGTATCCTATTTCCCTACCTTTTGTTCATCAAAAGGCCCTCATAGGTCATTTCACTGCCATCACCTCAACTGCCAAGCGCTGGCATGAAAGACTTGGGCATTTGAATTACTCATCTCTCGGCCTCATGATCTGTCCCCAGATGGTCTAAGGTCACCCTAGAATCAAGTATGGTAAGGAGTTCTGTGAAAGATGTCAAGCTGGTAAAGCCCGCAGACTCCCCTTTCCAAAAACCTCTTCCTGGAGAAGCACTGAACCATTACAACTCTTCCATATCGATCTATGGGGCCCTGCCTCTATAATTACACTTTGTGATGCACAAGAAAACTTAGAAGCAGCTAGCAAACTCGAAGAATTGCGCACTGCAATGGATGAAGAAATCAACATGATAGAAAAAGAACAAAACATGGACTCTAGTCAACAGACCCAACCACAAAAATGTCATTGGTCTAAAATGGGTATACAAAATCAAAACCAATGAAGATGGCAAACCAGTCAAGCACAAAGCTCGCCTTATTTCAAAAGGGTACACCCAAATCCCTAGAAGATATTTTGATGAAACTTATGCTCCTGTTGCCGAAATGGATGCATACGATATGTTCGTGCTCATGTTTCTCAATTTCAATTCCATGTTTACCAACTCGATCTTAAATCCGCGAGAAATAGAAGAGGAAGTGTTTGTGCAGCAACCACGGGGATATGAAATAGGAGATCATCACAAAGTATACAATTTTCCAAAGCACTCTATACTAATTTGAAACAAGCACCCAGACTTGGAATGCAAATATTGACTCTTACCTTTGCAAACAGCAGGAAGGAAGAATACCGCTCGTCTGCATATAGGTCGATGACCTAATCGTCACCGGAAATGACAAACACATGATAGAAGAATTCAAAGTTAATATAAAAAACTGTTATGAAATGACCGATCTTGGTCAGCTTATTTTTTTTTCTGGGCTTTCATATTATGCATAGTGTTTGGCAGATTTTTATCTCCCAGGAACGTTATGCAACAGATCTCCTCAAAAAGTTTCGGATGAACAAATGCAATCCATCGGCTACGCCTATGCCCATTGGAGAAAACTTAGGAAAGAATGAAGAAGATGTTAACCCAGAAGAATATCGAAGCCTCGTCGGATCTCTCATATACTTCACCAACACCAGACCTAACATCGAGTTTCCGTTGGAATGGTAGCTAGATTTGACAGCAAGCCTAAAACCATTCATCTCTTGGCTGCTAAAAGAGTTCTAAGGTATATCTCGGGGAGGATCCATCGATAGAAGGAGCACTGGTGGATACATATTTTGTTCTGGAAAGAAGCCAATTTCCTAGAGCTCTAAAAAACAGAAAATTGTTGCGCTCCCTTCCACAGAAGCGAGATATATGGCACTTATCGCCGCCTACTGTGAAGCTGCCTAGCTCAAAAGAATCAGAAAGGATTCAGGAGAGGAGGGAGAGAAGGCAATTCCTATCTACTGTGATAATCAATCTGCCATTGTCCTATTGAAAAACCATGTCTTTCACAACAAAAGCAAGCATATTGAACTGAAACACCGCTTCGTAAGAGAAATGTCAGAGACAAGGAAATATAAGTCCTATTTTGCCCTACTGAAAACCAGCTCGCCGACATCTTGACCAAACCCTTGGGAAGACTACGTTTTCTCCAACTAAGAGACTCACTGAATGTAAGAGATGATCATGCTTTGAGAAATGATATTGGAAAGCCAACCATGCCCCTCTCCCTTAATGAAAATGGAGCTTGAGGAGAAGACGAAGCACTCTGTGGTTAATGTTTCCTATGCTCGAGATGAAGTCAATGCCTCTTTTATTTGTCACCTCCCCATCAGTCAACGGTCCACTTGTTATCATCATTAATGATGTATTAGTATATATAAGAGGCTATTGTAATCGAGTTTTAACTACTAAAAAAAGAAACATCTATTCCACCATCCACTTCTCTTTATCCAAACGTAAAATGCTATTTTATTAGCATTAACATGCAGAGTTTGATACCGGCAGTTTTCCAAAGGTATTCTATGATAAACTAGAGTTTGAAAACCTTTTGAGGCACTTTGAAAGTTCCTTTTCAGAAAATAATTTGACTAGAAAGTTATTAGCATTAACAACTAAAAACTTGAAAGTAGGTACATCGGACCAAAACCTAAACAAACACAAATGCGAACAAGGAGAGGAAATAAAGCACAACATTATATGAATAAAAACAAATTGCAATCCTGCAAACTTTCATTCTCTTAGCTGCAGCTAGCACAAGAACTTCAAAAGTTCTTTCATCCCTTACCTTCGGGAGCTTCTTATTCTACAAAATTATCTCTCCTTCGTAAGAGATCCTTAATCCTATTTATAACCTTCCTAATCTGGCCTCAGAAATTCAGTCTGCTAGCTGCCTTTGTCTTGTTCACCTGACTAGCTGCCTTCTCGTTCACGTGACTAGCTGACAAACTTAACTCTAGGACAACGCCAGCTTAGTGCTTCTACCTCCTGCGATTAGGTTCTGGAATCATGTACCGCCTTTGGTTTCGCGGCTTATTTTCTCCAATGAGTTTGGTAAAAAAAAGTCATTATGATCGCTATAAAGAAAATAAACTAGTTTTGAGGATAAAATGCATTAATTTTTTTAGGTGAGGTCGGGCATTCACGAACAACGGTTCATGACCACGGCGTTCACGACCGCCACCATCGCGCCAAACGGAGCCTCTGTTCCTTTTGGGACTAGCTGCCGACTTTGGACTTCCATGAGGCGTTGCCGACTTCACCAAACGCCGTGATTTCCAGAGGAATCTCGTTCTCCGAATTTGATTTTTCCAGCATCGTGCTTTTTCGCTGCCATTGTTGGCTTGCAACTTCATCATCCACATGTTGCAATCGCTGTCTGCCGACATTCATGCGTCTCTTATCTTTGAGTCTTTTGGACTGAAACTCCCTAGTTGCTTAGCTGGATGTGGGCTTGTTAAAACTCCAAGAAAAACCGGCTCCTCTGTTACGAGTGATGTATATGTGTATCTCATCCATAAGGCCTATCTGATCCAACGCTAAGAGTTGAAGCACGCGTCAAGCCATAGCAGCGAGATCAAAGCAAGGGCAAGGATTAAGATTTATGAAGCCAATTTACTGGAGAGATTTTTAGGTCTTGTTAACGCGAGAGATATTTGCGTACGGTGGGAGAACCGTGCGGTTGAAATCGCGTGCGTCCGATCTACTATCGAATCGCCAGCAAAATTCAGCAAAAGCGCGATGTTCGGCAGGATTTTAACAAAGTGCGATGTCCGGTCGTATGCTGTTTTTAAAATATTTATTTGATGGGCAAATAAGATCTTAAAATATTTGTAAAAATTTTCCAAATTAATATTCTATAGAAATTTGTGTAAGAGACCATACATTTTTTTATTAAAAATCATTTTTTTCTTTTTCACTCGTACATACGGGTTTCGTATGAAAAAATTTTGGCTGATAACGCACCATGTTGGATATAGATGTATGATCCGTAATTTCAAATGTGTAGATTGTTTGCGAAAATATATTACCGTATTTGTGTAATACGGTCGTATTGAAAAGTGATCGTATTTTAGACCAATCATGCGCAAACATTCGTGCTGGTGGAAATATACGGCGGGATCGGGGTCGCGCACTGTGATCTGAGGTGTGTTACACGCAACACATTTTTTCATCAACTGTGGATATAACACCCGATTTCCAGCTTTAATAATACAACCGTTATATAGAATGAAATGTAATATTGTTTCAGTATTAGGCTCTATAAATAAGCTTGTACAATGTAAGAAAGTTTTTTATCGAATATAATGAGAATTGTTCCCTTTCTTCCCTGATCAATTTCATCTTTTCCTCTCCATTTCTTTCTCTCATCTCCGGCGAACTCTCTCTCCCTTCCTCCGGTCTGCAACGCCCAACATTTTGTGCTCTCGTTCATTTGTTCTCTTCCTCATACTACTACAATGTGTGACAATACCCATTCTAAAGAAGCATATCAAGAGATCAAAAATACCCTCAAATCAGAACAGGTGACTCGGCAGCAACAATTGGACGATCTACAACAACAATTCCAATTTGACCTACAAATGAAGGAAAATGTTTTGGTCCAACAAATTATCGATACTCGGGAGACGACATCCACTCAAATTGAGACACTCTGCACCAATATGGTGACTAGATTTACCCGGATCCAATGTTCCCTGGATCTTGTCACTCAAAGGCTCCCCACGCCAGCTCCTTCTCAGGCTTCTACTTCCACGACAGTTCTTGGGCCAAACTCACTAGCGCCTGATACGAAACTCCAACGGCCTCTAGATCTTGTTACTCCACGATAACCCACTCTTGATCACTCACACGCTTCTACTTCCACAGACATTTTTGGACCGACCCCACGAGCAGCAGGAACCCAGGTTGCTTCTGCTCATGTTAACAATTTTGTACGATTTATGTTCTCTCTCTTTGCCGAAGGGGATCATACTGACAGGTTGTATGAATTGCATTTATATTTTCAACTCAACTTTGTCCGTGCACAAGAATTTTTATTAATTGCCGCCTTACACCTTGATAAACTAGCATCCCGCTGGTATCAAGCCTCCCTACATGACCACTTGCGACTTTCTTTTATGTTATTTGTCGACGCTATACATAAACGTTTCAGCCCTTCCTCATTCTAGGATCCAGCTGGAAACCTAACGAAACTTCAAGAACACACCATTGTATTAGCTTACAAGATTCAATTTGAGGATCTTGTCACACGCGTTCTCGTCTTGTCCCAATCATTTCGCACTAGCATATTCGTATCAGGTTTAAAACCACACATCTGTCACTCTATTCTCACACACCGACTGACTGAACTCCATGACGCCTATTCTCTGTCACACATGTACGAAGATCAGGCTATTGAGGATGCTCATCCTCGGTATTCTCAACCACACCAATCTTTGGCATGGACACCTCCCTACACACCGTTCGACAAGAAATAATTAGCTATTGAAGCAACCCCCAATAAATTACCCATTTGTCAGCTCACTCCTAATTATGAACACCAATTACTTTGCGAAAAAGGTCTATGTTACAACTGTTCAGATAAATATACTTATGGCCACAAATGTACCGGCCAAGGCGATCTTCTTTATTTTCAAGGCATCGAGAAACTAGATGAGTTTGACGACCCATTGCTAATTCCTGATACAGGCGAAGACTCACCACCCCTCAGAGTCACTCTTCACACCCTATCTACTGACCCACCAGCTTACAACTTATGACTTCGGGCTTTTTACGCACATCATCCTCTCGAGGTTTTAATTGCCGATGGGAGCTCCAATAACTTTATTTCGTTATGAGCCAATAAATTTTTAAACATACCCATCCTAGCCATTAAACCATTTCCAGTATATATGGGTAATGAATCATCGGTGCCATGCCAATGGATGGGTGTTGATGTTAACCACACACTTGTTTTATTACTAACGGTCGGTACTCTTATCGTGTATCACCTGGTACATGCCATGTACCCATGACGTGTCCCCTTCAGTTACAACACATAAATCTATAATCAGCTCATGGAGGGTAGCATTGCAGTTCACACTGGACTTGCCCTAGGTACACGCCATGTACCCAGGGCGTCTCATATCATTTTATTACCAAATTGGCAGTTTTTCCTAGAATGATTCCTGGGCTTTTAATTTTGTGGTTTTTCCAGCTATACGCCCCAGGTACTCGCCTTGTACCCTGGGCGTGTGCTCCAGAAATTTCCACCTATAAATTCAGAAGAATTCCAGGAGCTTAGGATCATCTTATATTAGAATGCTCACTTTTATCTCTAATTTCTTTATCATTCATTTATAAAAGTTTATTATTATGTGAGGTTCTAACTTTTTCAAATAGGGGGAGATTGTTGAAAATTTGATATCCAAGATTTCTGATTTGAAGAAGAACATTTACATAATAATAAACTTATTGTGTTTGATGAAATCTTGATGATGCTTGAGACAAGTACTATGAATAAATATCTGAATATTGCTTAGGGTCACTAAGATCAAACATTTATTTATGTTATATGACTTCAAGTATTTATTTGAAGTCACACTAACATCTATCTTGAAGACTCTACCTGAAAAGTTCAAAGAAAATTACTGAATTCAGAAGGCTGTGAAAGTTAGAATTTAGTTCAAGTAAAAATCGACGGGACGGTCTGTCGATTGAACTCAAAACATCGACGGGAAGATAAGTCAATTGAATTAATCGACGAGACAGACTAACTATTCTGTAAGTTGACTGGACAAAGGATCGACTGGACCAATGTCGATCGACGGGATGATCTCAATATCGACGAGACAGACTTCAATTCACTCAGAATTATTCTAAGTGCTTGAATAACACGTGACAACATTAATTCTCCAATCTTTTCATGCCAATCAAGACGCATTTCAATGGTACATCTATGGAAGACCTTAATGGATTAAATTCGTTGAAGAATTGATTACGGAATACTATAATCAATTATCATGACTAGAATATCAGACAGATTTATCCATTCCATTCTGAACCTTACTTACCATATGTGGAATATTCCTAATTGAGTCAAATTTGAATTATTCCTTTTTCTGATTAAATTTGAAGATTCAAATTCAGAGACAATTATGTCTTTCCACACACTCCTCTTGTTGGGGTTCCCCTAAAAGGGTTCGGGTTGAGACGAACCGAGTGTTTCTCATCACAACCTCGCCCGGGCCCGCTGAGCGGCACGCTCGCTCCTGCTTCGCGGGAAGCGCTCTCGCGCTCCCGCTTGCACCTGCTCCGCGGGAAGCGCTCTCGCGCTCCCGCTCGCACCTGCTCCGCGGGAAGTGCTCCCGCTCGCTCCTGCTCCGCGGGAAGAGCTCTCGGGCTCCGGCTCGCTCCTGCTCCGCGGGAAGCGCTCCCGCTCGCTCCTGCTCGGCGGGAAGCGCCCCCGCGCTCCCGCACGCTCCTGCTCGGCGGGAAGCGCCCCCGTGCTCCCGCTCGCTCCTGCTCCGCGGGAAGCGCCCCCGCTCTCCCGCTCGCTCCTGCTCCGCGGGAAGCGCCCCCGCGCTCCCGCTCGCTCCTGCTCCGCGGGAAGCGCCCCCGCGCTCCCGCTCGCTCCTGCTCCGCGGGAAGCGCCCCCGCGCTCCCGCTCGCTCCTGCTCCGCGGGAAGCGCCCCCGCGCTCCCGCTCGCTCCTGCTCCGCGGGAAGCGCTCACGCGCTCCCGCTCGCACCTGCTCCGCGGGAAGCGCTCCCGCTCGCTCCTGCTCCGCGGGAAGAGCTCTCGGGCTCCCGCTCGCTCCTGCTCCGCGGGAAGCGCTCTTGCTCGCTCCTGCTCGGCGGGAAGCGCCCCCGCGCTCCCGCTCGCTCCTGCTCGGCGGGAAGCGCCCCCGCGCTCCCGCTCGCTCCTGCTCGGCGGGAAGCGCCCCCGCGCTCCCGCTCGCTCCTGCTCGGCGGGAAGCGCTCCCGCTCGCTCCTGCTTCGCGGGAAGCGCCCCCGCGCTCCCGCTCGCTCCTGCTCCGCGGGAAGCGCCCCCGCGCTCCCGCTCGCTCCTGCTCCGCGGGAAGCGCTCGCGGGCTCCCGCTCGCTCCTGCTCCGCGGGAAGCGCTCCCGGGCTCCTGCTCCGCGGGAAGCGCTCCCGGGCTCCCGCTCGCTCCTGCTCCGCGGGAAGCGCTCCCGCGCTCCCGCTCGCTCCTGCTCTGCGGGGAGCGCTCCCGCGCTCCCGCTCGCTCCTGCTCCGCGGGGAGCGCTCCTGGGCTCCCGCTCGCTCCTGCTCCGCGGAGAGCGCTCCCGCTCGCTCCTGCTCCGCTCCGCGGGAAGCGCTCCTGCTCCGCGGGAAGCGCTCCTGCGCTCCCGCTCGCTCCTGCTCCGCGGGAAGCGCTCCCGCGCTCCCGCTCGCTCCTGCTCCGCGGGAAGCGCTCCTGCGCTCCTGCGCTCCCGCTCGCTCCCGCTCGCTCCCGCTCGCTCCCGCTCGCTCCTGCTCCACGGGAAGCGCTCCCGCGCTCCCGCTCGCTCCTGCTCCGCGGGAAGCGCTCCCGCGCTCCCGCTCGCTCCCGCCCGCTCCTGCTCCGCGGGAAGCGCTCTCGCGCTCCTGCTCGCTCCTGCTCTGCCGGAAGCGCTTCCGCTCTCGTATGGTCTGTAAGAGGCGCTTCCGCTCCCCCTGCTCCGCAAGCAGCGCCGCCACCGTCCATCGCCGGCCACCATCACCACCAGAGAGGTTGCCCGAGCTGCCCAAGCTGCCCGGCATGACCGAAGGGCAAACTCGTCATAATCACAAAGTTGACAATCCGCGTACCCCAAATCAAGCATCCTTATTCGCTTGTCCAAGAATCAGCATGATGCAGTTACCAGAACGCCCTCCTCAAAAAACTATAAAAGGAGGGTCAAGCCTCCATTTGAGGGGACTTTTGGCACTGGGAGAAGAAGGAGCTCTTGAGTTTCCGGCGAGAACTCTCGGAAGATCTTCATCGGCCTTCAAGCTCTCCTTAGAGATCTCCCTCAGCATTCCAGCTTTGCTTCAAGGAATTGGGGAGGATCTCAGCGACTTGGATCCAGGCCGCTCCTTAGCGCTCCGCTCCAGGCCACTCCACAGCACTCCGCTCCAGGCCGCTTTGCAGCGCTCCGCTCGAGGCCGCTCCGCAGCGCTCCGCTCGAGGCCGCTCCGCAGCGCTCCGCTCCAGGCCGCTCCGCAGCGCTCCCCTCCAGGCCGCTCCGCAGCGCTCCGCTCCAGGCCGCTACGCAGCGCTCCGCTCCAGACCGCTCCGCAGCGCTCCGCTCCAGGCCTCTCCGCAGCGCTCCGCTCCAGGCCGCTCCGGAGCGCTCCGCTCCAGGCCGCTCCACAGCGCTCCCCTCTAGGCCGCTCCGCAGCGCTCCGCTCCAGGCCGCTCCGCAGCGCTCCACAGCGCTCCGCTCCAGGACGCTCCGCAGCGCTCCGCTCCAGGCCGCTCCGCAGCGCTCCGCTCCAGGCCGCTCCGCAGCGCTCCGCTCCACGCCGCTCCGCCCTAGGCGCTCCGCTCCTGGCTGCTCCGCAACGCTCTTCTCCAGGCGCTCCGCAGTGCTCTGCTCCAGGCTACTCCGCAGCGCTCCGCTCCAGGCTGCTCCGCAGCGCTCCGCTCAAGGCTGTCCCCGAGCACGCTTCACCACGCTCGGCTCCCGAGGACTTGAAGAACTTAACAAAATCTCTGTAACGAGCGGTGACCTGTCACCCTCGAAAAACAATTCTCTCTGTAACTCACAAAACTAGTGGATCATTCAGAACTGGGCTAGGCCCCGTGGTTTTTTCCCTTTCCAGGTTTTCCACGTAAAAATCTCGCTGTCTACTATTAGTTCTCACTTTTGACTGTTTGCGCGTTCGGCTCACTCTCGAGCTAAGGCGGTTCAGCTCGACCGGTCCGGGAGAGCGTTGAACGACCCGCAACAGTTTGGCGCCGTCTGTGGGAACAAGGTTCCCAACTCTCTGAAGATTCTTGGAAGATAGTGCTAATCAGTAGTACTATTGACCAACAGGGATGACCAGAAGAAGCTCCTGCGCTGCAAACGGAGCAGCTCCTGAGGTGCATGTTGAACACGCTCCTGGCAACTCGCTCGGCTTTGGCATGCCGCCGCTCGAAGGTGTCGGTGTGGCGGGGGCAGCTGCTGTTGAGGAACACATGCTCATGATAGAAGAACGGCAAGCCGAGATGCTTGATCTACTGAGGAACCTCGGGGCAACCCGCACCCCCATTCCTGCTGAGTGCTGACGCCCAAATTCCTCGGCCTCCGACAGTCGTCGGTCAGGTTCGACCTGAAAACGTCGCTCGTGCGGAAGCCATTGCTGAGGGCGAATTTTCCAGTGCTGACAGTTCTTCCCACCCGGTGCAACCCGGTGGGCATCTAGAAGGAAGGCAGCCTGGTCCCCTAGCGGGGGAAGCAAACAGAGAGCAGGCAAATGTAAGGATCACCCGCAAAGGGGTGCGCGAGATGATCGAGGAGGAATATGGTGTCGGAAGGCGACAGGCTGTAGTTGCACGACGACCCATTCGACATGGCTCTCCGCTGACTCCACAAGTGCTACCACACCCCGCCCCGCACAGTTTTAAACTACCGAGCATCGATGCTTATGATGGAACAGACGATCCGCTGGATCACGTTAGCCATTTCGCCACCATCATGAGGATCTACAATGCCTCTGACCAACTTTTGTGTCAAGTGTTCCCGACAACGCTAAAAGGACAAGCCCGCACCTGGTTCCACTCTCTGAGGGAAGGTGTGATAGACAACTTTGCAGAGTTATCTCAACTATTCGTCGAACTGTTCGTCTCGAATCGTCGGATTGTTCGAGATCCCTCCCACCTGTTAGGAATCCGCCAGAAGGAGGGCGAAAATCTCAAGGATTTCTTCCGCCGCTTCACTACTGAGGCACGACAGATTCCGGGGGTCGATCCCGCGCTTCTACGTGGCGTCTTTTTAGGAGGACTCCGACCAGGCAGCTTCTACTCAGCCTTAATGAGGGAGACTGTTTCTAGCTATCCCGACCTCGTACACCGGGTCGAAGCTCAGATTGCAGCGGACGAAGCAATTGAAGCACATCGTCAACAGTTCGAAGGAAGCTCGAAAAGGAAAAGGGATCAGGAACCACTACCAGATCTCGGGAGAAACAACGAGAATCGTGAAAACCCCCGCCAAGATCGGAGAACTCGACAACATCAGGACTACACTCCATTAAACACCACCAGAACCAACGTGCTCCTTGCCATCCGCGATAGCGAGGAGCTTCGTAGGCCCGAGCCACTTGCTCCAAAAAGGGGAAACCAGTCGCAGTACTGTGAATTCCACCGCTGATACGGCCATAGGACCGAAGGCTGCAACCGGTTGAAGGACGAGATCGAGCGCATGGTCCGACAAGGTCTACTCAGAAGATTTGAGCAAGACCCAGCCCCGGATCAGCTCGCACCGCGGAATGAAAATCCGGTCGAGGACCCCGCTTTGGCCCGATGTGCATGAAGCAGAACCCCTGGGCCGAGGTCTCTCCCCTGGTAGAGAGTGCAAACCACGCGTCTCTTTTATCTACAATCTCCTTTTCCTGCTTTTGGATGTTTCCTTTAATTTAATAAGCCGCATTATGAAAACTTGCGCGCGCATGTATGCTTTCTTTTCTTCAACAACGCTGCGGCAGTTTTTTGACTTCCGTTAGCAACACAGAACCTCCGAAGCAAGGCTCCTGGGGTGAAAGACGCTAACCTCGACGTCAACCCTAAATAACAGGCTTTCCAAACTCTGGGGAATTCGGCTCAACTATAAAGCAAAACACTTCGCTCCCACGCTGCCGAGCATCATGCTCCCGCGTTGCAGGGCACCTCGCTCCCATGCTGCAGAGCATCATGCTCCCGCGTTGCAGGGCACCTCGCTCCCACGCTGCAGAGCATCATGCTCCCGCGTTGCAGGGCTCTTCGCTCCCATGCCGCCGAGCATCATGCTCCCGCATTGCAGGGCACGTCGCTCCCACGCTGCCGAGCATCATGCTCCCGCGTTGCAGGGCACCTCGCTCCCACCCTGCCGAGCATCACGCTCCCGCGTTGCAGGGCACCCCGCTCCCACGCTGTCGAGCATCATGCTCCCGCGTTGCAGGGCACTTTGCTCCCACGTTGTCGAGCATCATGCTCTCGCGCGTTGCAGGGCACTTCGCTCCTACGCTACCGAGCATCACGCTCCCGCGTTACAGGGCACCTCGCTCCCACGCTGCAGAGCATCACGCTCCCGCGTTGCATGGCACTTCGCTCCCACGCTGCCGAGCATCACGCTTCCGCGTGGCAGGGCACTTCGCTCCCACGATGCATAGCATCTGGCTCCCGCATTGCAGGGCACCTCGCTCCCACGCTGCAGAGCATCTCGCTCCCGGACTGCATAATATCTTCACCAAAGTGAAAGCCTCAAGTCCTCCTACGGATATCAATCAGGACGAATATCGAGTCTCTTGTGTCATTTAATAAAAATGCACTCCGAGTCCACTAGCACGGCCAGAACAAGGGAGCAAGCATCCCTCTGCATGACGGCCCAAACATACGCCTTCAGGCTAGCCAAAAGAAATATTTAAAGCCGCAAATGAAATATTTGAGCGCGTCCTCGACCGCACTCCACATCAGAGTGCGGCCCTAGGCTTACCACTCCCTCTTAGGGGAACGACGCCTCTCTGTGCTCGCACCTATCCGCGTGCCTCCCCGCGCGTGCGCCATCCCGTGTCCGCCCAACAAATTTTTAAGTGGCAGGGCGACAATCTCTGATAAGATGGTGGCCAACACTCCACATCGAGAGCGAGTCCGAGCCATTCAGCCGCTTGGGTCCTACCCCCCTCATGATCGGACAGGAACCGCGTTCCCTCAATAAATCTTCAAATGAAGAGACAAAGCCTCTGACGAGATGGTGGTTATCTCTTCGAGCCGCGTGCTCTCCGCGGGAGGCGCTCTCGCGCTCTCGTTCTCTCTTGCTCAGCGGAAAGCACTCCCGCGCTTCCACCACATTTCAACCCAGTTCGCATTCAAAGTCGAACGCAAACGCATATGCCTCGCTTGCCCATTTCGCCTTGGTCCCCGCACAATCAGGAGCTCCTGTGTTAACCTAAATTGATCACTGTTTGAGCTTAAACGAACACATTGATATTCTACACAATCCTATCCGAAAGTACTCAAATTAAGTTCATTGTTTTACTTTGAGTCAATCCCAAACTCACTCAGGTTTGGTCCATGGTCAAGGAGAGATTTAGACTCCGTTTGGCGTGACGTTTTTGCTCCTGTGTGTTTGGACAAAAACGCTACCGTCATTGAGTGTGCATGATTGGCAATATAATGGCTATGACCGCCACCAAGAAAAGAAAACTAGTTTTGAACATAAAAGTGGATGAAGTTCCTTAGGTGAGGTTACGCGTTCGCGAACGACGGTTCATAACCACCGCATTCACGACTAGAATAACATCTCTTTCAACTCGTGCTGAAAAAAAAGATTGCTTTCCTGGTCGCAATATTTTGTCTGGCGCATAGAAGCTCATATCTGGTATGAGAATAGGAATAAAGGAAAAATCAAATATTTTTTCACCATATCAAACATTATTCCTCCTCCATTTACCTGATCCAAAACTAACAGCCTGTCTCTCACTCTCTCTCTCTCACACACAGACACACACACGGCAACAACTCTGGTGAATCTCCTCCGGCGAGCATCCATCTCCGGCGAGCTTCCAAAGGCCGAAACCTGCATGTAACGGGAGTCACTAAGGAAAGATCCTATCGGCCATGGAGACGAGAGACGAAGCTTTGGAGAAGACGAGAGAATCTATCTTTATTAAATTTCAATATGTTTTCTGTACAACCCATACCTATTATTTATAGGAATTATAAATGACCGTAGGAGATTGGTACGATAATGACAGCTCATCCCCTATTATTTAATATGCAACGCTATTATATTAATGTTACATCTTACCTCGCTGCTCCGCTTCCATGGCCGCCCACCTTCCAGATCCATCTCCGGCGAGCCTCCAAAGGCCGTAACCTGCACCTCGCTGCTCCGCTTCCATGGCCGCCCACCTTCCAGATCCATCTCCGGCGAGCTTCCAAAGGTCGTAACCTGCACCTCGCTGCTCCGCTTCCATGGCCGCCCACCTTCCAGATCCATCTCCAGCTAGCGAGCTTCCAAAGGCCGTAACCTGCACCTCGCTGCTCCGCTTCCATGGCCGCCCACCTTCCAGATCTACTCTGTCGAGCTTCCAAAGGACGAAGCTCGCGGCTCGCTGCTCCGCCCCCATGGCCGCCCACTCCAGATCTAATCTGGCGAAGCCCCTCTGGCGAGCTCTCAAGCTCTGGCCAGCACGCGACAGTGCCGCGCTGCCTGCGCGCGGCAGTGCCGCGCTGGCAAGCGCGCGACATCGCTGGCCTGCGCGCGGCAGTGCCGCGCTGGCAAGCGCGCGACATCGCTGGCCTGCGCGCGGCAGTGCCGCGCTGGCCCGCGTGCGAAAGGCCGCACTCGCCGCGCGCTGCCGCACCGTCCTGCGAGCGATCGTGCTGCGCAGCCCGCGCTGCCTGGGCGTGGCAGCGCCGTGCACCGTGCGCAGCGGGGTGCGCTCCCCGAGCACCGCATCACCGCAAGTGCGGCGTGCTGTGTGTGCCAGAACAAGGGAGCAAGCATCCCGCTCGCTCCTGCTCCGCGGAAAGCCCTCCCGTGCTCCCGCGCGCTCCTGCTCCGCGGGGAGCGCTCCCGCGCTCCTGCTCCGCGGGAAGCGCTCCCGCGCTCCTGCTCCGCGGGAAGTGCTCTCGGGCTCCCGCTCGCACCTGCTCCGCGGGAAGCGCTCCCGGGCACCCAATCGCTCCTGCTCACGCGCTTTCGCTCGCTCCTGCTCCGCGGGAAGCGCCCCCGCGCTCCCGCTCGCTCCTGCTCCGCGGGAAGCGCCCCCGCGCTCCCGCTCGCTCCTGCTCCGCGGGGAGCGCCCCCGCGCTCTCGCTCCCTCCTGCTCCGCGGAAAGCGCTCCCGCGCTCGCGCTCTCTCCTGCTCCGCGGGAAGCGCACCCGCGCTCCCGCTCGCTCCTGCTCCGCGGGAAGCGCTCCCGCTCGCTCCTGCTCCGCGGGAAGCGCTCCCGCTCGCTCCTGCTCCGCGGGAAGCGCTCCCGCTCGCTCCTGCTCCGCGGGAAGCGCTCCCGCTCGCTCCTGCTCCGCGGGAAGCGCCCCCGGTCGCTCCTGCTCCGCGGGAAGCGCCCCCGGTCGCTCCTGCTCCGCGGGAAGCGCCCCTGGTCGCTCCTGCTCTGCAGGAAGCGCTCTCGGGCTCCCGCTCGCTCCTGCTCTGCAGGAAGCGCTCTCGGGCTCCCGCTCGCTCCTGCTCCGTGGGAAGCGCTCCTGTTCGCTCCTGCTCCGCGGGAAGCGCTCCCGCTCGCTCCTGCTCCGCGGGAAGCGCCCCCGCGCTCCCGCTCGCTCCTGCTCCGCGGGAAGCGCTCCCGCTCGCTCCTGCTCCGCGGGAAGTGCCCGCGGGCTCCCGCTCGCTCCTACTCCGCGGGAAGGGCTCCCGCTCGCTCGTGCTCCGCAGGAAGCGCTCCCGCGCTCCCGCTCGCTCCTGCTCCGCGGGGAGCGCTCCTGGGCTCCCGCTCGCTCCTGCTCCGCGGAAAGCGCTCCCGCGCTCCCGCTCGCTCCTGCTCCGCGGGAAGTGCCCGCGGGCTCCCGCTCGCTCCTACTCCGCGGGAAGGGCTCCCGCTCGCTCGTGCTCCGCAGGAAGCGCTCCCGCGCTCCCGCTCGCTCCTGCTCCGCGGGGAGCGCTCCTGGGCTCCCGCTCGCTCCTGCTCCGCGGAAAGCGCTCCCGCGCTCCCGCTCGCTCCTGCTCCGCGGGGAGCGCTCCTGGGCTCCCGCTCGCTCCTGCTCCGCGGAAAGCACTCCCGCGCTCCCGCGCGCTCCTGCTCCGCGGGAAGCGCTCCCGCGCTCCTGCTCCGCGGGAAGCGCTCCCGCGCTCCTGCTCCGCGGGAAGCGCTCCCGCGCTCCTGCTCCGCGGGAAGCGCTCTCGGGCTCCCGCTCGCTCCTGCTCCGCGGGAAGCGCTCCCGGGCACCCAATCGCTCCTGCTCCGCGGGAAGCGCTCCCGGGCACCCAATCGCTCCTGCTCACGCGCTTTCGCTCGCTCCTGCTCCGCGGGAAGCGCCCCCGCGCTCCCGCTCGCTCCTGCTTCGCGGGAAGCGCCCCCGCGCTCCCGCTCGCTCCTGCTTCGCGGGAAGCGCCCCCGCGCTCCCGCTCACTCCTGCTCCGCGGAAAGCGCTCACGCGCTCGCGCTCGCTCCTGCTCCGCGGGAAGCGCTCCCGCGCTCGCGCTCGCTCCTGCTCCGCGGGAAGCGCTCCCGCGCTCGCGCTCGCTCCTGCTCCGCGGGAAGCGCTCCCGCGCTCGCGCTCGCTCCTGCTCCGCGGGAAGCGCTCCCGCGCTCGCGCACGCTCCTGCTCCGCGGGAAGCGCTCCCGCGCTCCCGCTCGCTCCTGCTCCGCGGGAAGCGCTCCCGCGCTCCCGCTCGCTCCTGCTCCGCGGGAAGCGCTCCCGCGCTCCCGCTCGCTCCTGCTCCGCGGGAAGCGCTCTCGCGCTCCCGCTCGTTCCTGCTCCTCCGGAAGCGCTTCCGCTCTCGTATGGTCCGTAAGAGGCGCTTCCGCTCCCCCTGCTCCGCAAGCAGCGCCGCCACCGTCCATCGCCGGCGGCGATCGCCGGCCACCGTCGCCACCAGAGAGGTTGCCCGAGCTGCCCAAGCTGCCCGGCGTGACCGAAGGGCAAACTCGTCATAATCAAAAAGTTGACAATCCGCGTACCCCAAATCAAGCATCCTCATTCGCTTGTCCAAGAATCAACACGACGCAGTTACCAGAACCCCGTCCTCAACAAACTATAAAAGGAGGGTCAAGCCTCCATTTGAGGGGACTTTTGGCACTGGGAGAAGAAGAAGCTCTTGAGTTTCCGGCAAGAACTCTCGGAAGATCTTCATCGGCCTTCAAGCTCTCCTTAGAGATCTCCCTCAGCATTCCAGCTTTGCTTCAAGGAATTGGGGAGGATCTCAGCGACTTGGATCCAGGCCGCTCCTTAGCGCTCCGCTCCAGGCCACTCCACAGCACTCCGCTCCAGGCCGCTCCGCTCCAGGCCGCTCCGCAGCGCTGCGCTCCAGGCCGCTCCGCAGCGCTCCCCTCCAGGCCGCTCCGCAGTGCTGCGCTCCAGGCCGCTCCGCAGCGCTCCGCTCTAGGCCGCTCCGCAGCGCTCCGCTCCAGGCCGCTCCGCAGCGCTCCGCTTAGCCCTGATAACGAATCGAGTTCGAGCGATTCTGGCCCGGCTCGAAATCGAAATTTTCGACTCGGACTCGGCTTGAAATCGACTCGAAATCAATTTCGAGTCGAGCCGGCTCGACTCGAAATTGACTCGATTCCGAGCCGACTCGAATCAATTTCGAGCCAGCTCAAAATTTAATATTTTCTTAAAAAAAATTATTACAATTTTTAAGTTATGTAACTCAACTCGAAATTGACTCGATTTAGTGGCAAATCGAATCGATTTCGAGTCATCTCAAAATATAACATTTTCTTACCAAAATTTAAAGCATTACAAAATTTTGAGTTAAATATTATTATTTTAAAATAATCTTATATTACCTATTTAATAATAGCAAATATTTACTTATGATTGAGTAACTCGTTCTCATAATAGCACATCATAACAACATTCCAGGCTTTAGTCCAAGAATATCAAAATAGAAGACCCAAGCTCAGACAATTTTACTGCAAAATAGCACATCATAACAACATTCCAGGCTATAGTCCAAGAACTCCAAAATGGCATTCACAGTTTCACACTAATAATAATTAACTCAAAAAATGGTATTGTCATCCATTTATAATTGTTAGCAGACTCGGGCCTCGGCACATAAAACAGCTACAGAAATATCCAGAGCACAAAC
Organism: Dactylorhiza incarnata; assembly: GCA_033032865.1. NCBI lineage: Eukaryota > Viridiplantae > Streptophyta > Magnoliopsida > Asparagales > Orchidaceae > Dactylorhiza > Dactylorhiza incarnata. The sequence goes on from JAWHQI010000005.1 coordinate 26,322,169, forward strand.
TCTTCTGTATGTTCATCTCAACTGCTCATGTAGCAGGCTAGGCCAACAAGATAGTGGGAAGAGTTCCACACTGCCACCATGATCATATCCTGCAATGAAAATAAAACGCATTCAACATATAATACCAATATTTCTCTTTATTTTTACCTTAATTTTTGGAGCTCTATACCTAATTTGAAACAGTGTGATAATTCTATGGTTTAAAAATCAAAACTTATTTCAAAAGTGCCCTTTTTTACTCAAAATCACTGAAGAGGTTACAATGACCGTTAGTGTAACCCAAAATAAATGAACAAAGGAGATTCCATAAGCTGAAGCTTGTATGATTTAGTTATATGTTAATTATATGATTTCTGTCTCAATAATAACATTGGGAATAACACTCAGGAGGTACTTTCTGATATAACTAGCATGTATGAGTTATGCTTTATTTGGCGCGGCGGGAGGAACCGGCGGGAGGAACCGCGGTGGTCGAATTGGAGGGAGGGAGCGGCGGTTCCTCCCGTGGCTTTTTGCTGCTTTCCTCAGGCGCGGCGGGCGAAGCCGCGGCAAACACCGCCGCTGGGGCGTTTGATTACCCGCCTTGCAGCAGCGTTTGACGCAAACGTGGCCGGAAATGCGGCGCCAAATGAACCATTAGTTATACCCTTGTTATACAATTAAGCACATGTTTATGCAGAAATGAAAAAAACCATAATAAGGGATGGGGAAATCTGAATAAAAAGAAATGTTAGTGTAAAAAAAAAAAATTAACCAGTCTACAATCTCTTCCTATGGCGGGGAGGCGAGCGACTGCTGGGATTGTTGAATAGAAAGTTAGAAACAGTAGGCCTCCGACTCCGAGACTTCAACTTCACTGAGGATGAGAAGTGACGACAACAAGTCTCCGATACTTCACCTTCGCCGAGGATGGGAGTTTAGGACAGCGCTCGTCTCGGCGTGGCGGTTCAGTGGAGCAGAGCAGCAACGATCGGCGAGGGCAGAGCACGCAGCGACGTTCCAAAGAGGCAAAGCTATATTTCGATTTCCTATTCCGAACTCCGAAAGGCAGAGGCGTCGGGTAGAGCGAAGATGACCAGTGGTTACTGGTTACAGTGGAGAATTAGGAGATTGCATGGGATAAGCTTCTTAGCATTAAATTATATGTCAGAGAAATGATCTCTATTATGCGTGTTGGAACTTGTAAAGCCAAATGCATCACCTTAATGCATTAATTTATAGTGCAGACTGCAGACTGATGGATAGATTGACAGGGGGCGGCGGAACCAATGAACCATAGAAGTAAAAAGGTAAAAACTCAAATATTATATGATTTAAAAAATATAAAAAATAAAATTAATCGAGCCGGCTCGAATCAATAAACGAGCGACTCATGTAAGGCTCGAACTCGACTCGAAATCGGTTTCGAGCCAATTTGATTCGAGCCAATTTGATTCGATTCAATTAAACTCGATTTCGATTCGATCAAAACTCCGAGCGATTTTCGAGCGAATAACGAGTTTCGACTATTATGCCCATCCTTAGCTCCGCTCCAGGCCGCTCCGCAGCGCTCCGCTCCAGGCCGCTCCGCAGCGCTCCCCTCCAGGCCGCTCCGCAGCGCTCCGCTCGAGGCCGCTCCGCAGCGCTCCGCTCCAGGACGCTCTGCAGCGCTCCGCTCCAGGACGCTCCGCAGCGCTCCGCTCCAGGACGCTCCGCAGCGCTCCGCTCCAGGCCGCTCCGCAGCGCTCCGCTCCACGCCGCTCTGCAGCGCTCCGCTCCACGCCGCTCCGCAGCGCTCCGCCCTAGGCACTCCGCTCCAGGCTGCTCCGCAGCGCTCTTCTCCAGGCGCTCCGTAGCGCTCTGCTCCAGGCTGCTCCGCAGCGCTCTGCTCCAGGCTGCTCCGCAGCGCTCCGCTCCAGGCTGCTCCGCAGCGCTCCGCTCCAGGCTGCTCCGCAGCGCTCCGCTCCAGGCTGCTCCGCAGCGCTCCGCTCCAGGCTGCTCCGCAGCGCTCCGCTCAAGGCTGTCCCCGAGCACGCTTCACCACGCTCGGCTCCCGAGGACTTGAAGAACTTAACAAAATCTCTGTAACGAGCGGTGACATGTCACCCTCGAAAAACAATTCTCTCTGTAACTCACAAAACTAGTGGATCATTCAGAACTGGGCTAGGCCCCGTGGTTTTTTCCCTTTCCGGGTTTTCCACGTAAAAATCTCACTGTCTACTTTTGGTTCTCACTTTTGACTGTTTGCGCGTTCGGCTCACTCTCGAGCTAAGGCGGTTCAGCTCGACCGGTCCGGGAGAGCGTTGAACGACCCGCAACACCTTTAATTCCTTTTTAGTGGAAGCATCATTATAAAAGAAGAAAGTCTTAACCTGTTGATAATAATGATCTGAAGCATATAAAATTTGACAAAAAAGAATTTTAAGTCATTTTTGCTATCAAGAGCACGATCCTTCCAAGCTCTCTAGAGTCCTGTTGATCCTGATTCTGAAGAAAGATTTTACTGAATATAAGAAGGATTTCTGCTGTTACTTTCCTTGATATAGATCTAAACTTACAAGTTACATTCTATCACCTGTCAAGGGAGAAGAAGCCTACTGCTAGAATTCTACTAAAGACTAAAGATTTAAATCTTATCATCTACTGAGTCTATCATTGTAAACCACTGTAAATCTATAAAAGTGTGTAAGATCTTTGCGATCTGAGTGTAGGATTCCTTTGAGAATTTGAGGTAGGATCTTGGTGATCTGAGTGTAGGGTCATTATGAACTGAGTGTAAGATCTGTAGGATCGATTTGTAGATCTGAGAGTAAGTCTTGTGCTGTAAAAGACTGAGGTATGAACTCTGTGTGAGTTTTGAGTTTTGGAGGAGTTTTGCCTTATCAAGCACATTGCTTGAAAGGTTTCGGGACAGTGGACTACCTCTTCACACATTGTCTAGAGGGAACCACTATAAATCTCTGTATGCTTTATTGTGATTGTTTGTTGTGTGCCTTTAATTTTGAAAAGAATTGTTGCGGAACGCTTAGGGCTCTTGGTAGACCGGTTCACTTGAACCGCCTTAGCTCGTGAGCAAGCTAAGCGCGCAAACAGTTAATTAGAGGTTCGTTGAGTACGCAGAGACTTTTTAACGTGGAAAACCCGGAAAGGGTGAAAAACCACGCGGCCGGAGCTGTGCCGACCAAACTTCACTATCTTCTGGAGGAGCTACAACTTGGAAGCTAGAACTCGAGCGCGACAGACCGCTGCTCGTTACAATATTTGGAGAAAGAGAGCTTCGAGGGTGACAGGCCACCTCACGAAAAAACTAAGTCCTTTTCCCCTCAAAGACTGCTAGTCGCCTTTCCGGAGTTGAGAAGGCTGGTCGCCTTTCCCTTCTGAGAATTGCTCGTCGCCTTTCGGAATCGAGAAGGCTCGTCGTCTTTCTCTTCTGAGAACTGCTTGTCGCCTTTCGGAATCGAGAAGGCTCGTCGTCTTTCTCTTCTGAGAACTGCTTGTCGCCTTTCGGAATCGAGAAGGCTCGTCGTCTTTCTCTTCTGAGAACTGCTTGTCGCCTTTCGGAATCGAGAAGGCTCGTCGTCTTCCTGGAAGATGAGAATCTTCAAGTCCCGAAGGAGATCTTCAAGTCCCGAAGGAGATCTTCAAGTGCCGAAGGAGAATTCCGCAAAAGTCTGCAAGGAGCTCTCCCGAGTCCAGAAGTCAAGGTCCTTTCAAATGAAGCCATGGGGCTCCTTTTATAGTTTTTGTCGGGGGCGGCCCGGTAATTTTGCCGTTGGCAGTTTCCATAAATGCTCGGTGGACGAATCATATTTTCCGGTTTTGGGCACACGGATCGCCATTTTTCGTAAATGACCACCTTGCCCTTCGGGCAGCTTGGGCGGCTCGGGCAGTTCGGGCAGTTCTGTTGGAGGCGAAAAAGGCGACTAACTGTTCCTGAAAAGTGAGAAGCCTGAAACCCAAAATGTGAGAAGCCGGAAAGACAAAAAGTGAGAAGCCGGAAAGACAAAAAGTGAGAAGACTTCCCGACTGCGTTCAGAAATGTTCTGAGCGCGGGTTAGCGCTGAAGCCCCCCAAATGCGCGTCGAGCCCCGGAAAATGCCTCGGGCGGACGGCGAATCGAGGAGCCGCTCCCTAGCGAGCGGTTGAAGTTCTCCGGAGGGGAGCGGATGCCGGACCGCACCCCTAGAAGGAGGGGGCACGGTCGCGCACCCCCGAGTGGGGAGGGTACGGACTGGCCGCACCCCAAGGGGTGCGGCTTGGCCGCACCCCCTCGGGGGGTGCGGCTTGGCCGCACCCCACAAGGGGTGCGGCTGGGCCGCACCCCACAAGGGGTGCGGCTGGGCCGCACCCCTTGGGGGTGCGGCTTGGCCGCACCCCCTTGGGGGGTGCGGCTTGGCCGCACCCCACAAGGGGTGCGGCTTGGCCGCACCCCACAAGGGGTGCGGCTGGGCCGCACCCCATGGGGGGTGCGGCTGGGCCGCACCCCTAGGGGGGTGCGGCTCTCCCTTGGGGGGTGTAGCCGGCCCGTACCCCCTCGGGGGTGCGGTCGGCCCGTACCCCCCTTGAGGGGTGCGACGTGGCCGGCCACCCCCCTTGGGGGGTGCGAATGAGCCGGACCCCCCCAAGGTGGTGCGGTCGGGGCGTGTTCGGGCCATCTCCCTGCGGCGAGTGGTGCAGCCCACGTGCTGCCGTGCGCTTTTGCGCGCGATCACGTACATATCTGGGGCTCGTGCGTGCTTCGATCGCTACCCCCATCTCTCTTCTGCGAGGTTTCCCTTGGGTGCATCCTGAGGCCTTCACGGGTATACAACATAAGCCCCCCAAACCTTCGGAGTCCGAGTTCCTGAGCGAGGAGTTCGAAGGTTTTGATTGTTCCGTGGCGGCTTTACCCATTGTCCACTGTGCGGCGCTTTTCTGGTAAGGGCTGATGTCGGAGGGTGCTGGTTTTCCGATGTTGTTGTGGACTTGCTGCTCAGCTCTGATATCCGCATGAGCTGAGGGGTTTCTGCAAAATGACAGATTAGCTTGCGCGGTTCTGAGCCCGCGGCTTTTACACAATAGAAAACCAGTTTGCGCAAGTCTGTGCTTGCGGCTTTTTGCACGAGTCGGGCTCGCGGCTTGGCCGGTGAATAGCGTTTGTATTCAAACCGTGGGTGAACGCAGGGGGGGCAGGCCCCGACGTCACCGGGACTCGACGGCGGAGGAGAAGGGCGAACCTTCAATCGACGGCGGTGCAAAGTCCCCGGGGCAGGGCCCCGAAGTGGCCGGTGAATAGCTGGTGTATTCAAACCGGAGGCGTTCGTAAGGGGGGCAGGCCCCTACGACGCTGGGACTCGACGGCGGAGGAGAAGGGCGGACCTTCAATCGACGGCGGTGCAAAGCCCCCGAGGCAGGGCCTCGAAGTGGCCGGTGAATAGCTGGTGTATTCAAACCGGAGGCGTTCGTAAGGGAGGCAGGCCCCTACGACGCTGGGACTTGACGGCGGAGGAGAAGGGCGAACCTTCAATCGACGGCGGTGCAAAGCCCCCGAGGCAGGGCCTCGTTGCAAAGTTTTTCTTAAGTGCGTGAAGGTGTCAAAACATAGCTTTTCAATAAGAAATCATTTGGTGCACAGCTTTATGTAAGATAAGATAGGTGCACGAGTCTGAGCTCGCGGCTTTTACACAAATTATAAGATAGATTTGCACGAGTTAGGGCTCGCGGCTTGGTACAGAAGTTGAAGATAAGTTTGCACGAGTTTGAACTCGTGGCTTAGTACATGGTAGAGGTCCTGGGATCACTGGTAAAAGCGGCGCAGGTTCTGAGCGTTCCAGGTACGTGGCAAAGTCTTCCCTTCCGCCGTCCTGAGTCTGTATGTTCCAGGTTTTATGACTGCGGTGACTATGTACGGGCCTTCCCAGGCCGCTGATAGCTTGTCTCCTTGGGGACCTTTACCGGCGGCCTCGATGCTGCGTAGGACGAGATCTCCTACGTTGATTGGTCTGGGCTTCACCCTCCTGTCGTAGGTCCGGGCTACACGCATTTGGTAGAGTGCAGCACGGTAAGCAGCGTTGTCCCGGACTTCGGGGATTAGATCGAGGTTTTCTCGGAGCAGCCCATCATTCTTGTTGGGATCGAAAGTGAGTACTCGAGCACTCGGAACGCCGATGTCGACGGGGATGACAGCTTCGGTTCCGTAACAGAGGTTATAAGGTGTCTCTCCTGTAGGAGTTCTTTCTGTTGTGCGATATGCCCATAATACATTTGGGAGCGCGTCTACCCACTGTCCCCCGGCTTCTTCCAAGCGTGTTTTCAGCCCTTTGAGGATAGTGCGGTTCGTGACTTCTACTTGTCCGTTGGCTTGTGGATGCGCCACGGCCGTGTGGCGCAGGTTTATTTTCAGATCCTCACACATCTTGGTGAAGGACTTCCCAGTGAATTGAGTGCCGTTGTCGGCAATGATCGTAGCCGGGATGCCGAAGCGGCAAACGATGCTTTTCCAGACGAATTGTTTGGCGTTTTCTTCGGTGATCTTGGCCAGGGGCTCTGCCTCCACCCATTTGGTGAAGTAGTCGATGGCTAGGATGATGAACTTCCTCTGCCCAGATGCTAGTGGTAGGGGACCGAGGAAGTCGATCCCCCACTGTGCGAATGGCCACGCACTCTGCAGCGTGGTAAGCGAGACCGGGGGTTGATGAGGCATGTTGGCGTGTAGCTGACAGCTTTTGCACCTCTGGACAAAGTCGGCCGCGTCCTTTCTTATTGTCGGCCAATAGAAGCCTTGACGCAGTATTTTCCGCGCTAATGCCTTCCCGCCTAGGTGCTCTCCGCAGACTCCTCCGTGTATTTCCCTGAGTACGTAGTCCGCCTCGCTTGCCGGCAGGCACTTCAGATATGGGCCTGAGAATGCCCGTTTGTAGAGCTCCCCGTCTATAATGGTGAACGATGCAGCCCGCATTCGCAGTCTTCGCGCCTCTAGGCGATCTTCAGGAAGGTGCCCTTGCTCCAGGTAGGCTCGTAATGGGGCCATCCAGGACGACTCCTCCTGGTGGATGGTTGTGATTTCCCATGGCCCTTGAATGCTTGGGATCACAACTTCTTCGATTCGGCGTCTTCGAGACTGGTAGCTGGAGGGTGAGGTGGCGAGCTTGGATAGAGCATCCGCCCTGGTATTCTGTTCTCGGGGGATGTGTAGGATCTGATATGACGAGATCTTCTGGAGAAGCGACTTTGCGAATGCGAGGTATTTTGCCATCTGCTCGCTCTTAGCCTCGTAATCTCCTTCAACCTGTGAGACCACGAGTTGGGAGTCTGTATGAATCGTTAGGTTCTCAACTTTGCAGTCGATAGCGAGCCGGAGACCGGCGATCAGTGCTTCGTATTCCGCGATGTTATTTGTTGCGGGGAACTTTAGCCGGAGTCCGTAATCCAGGGTGATCCCTTCGGGGCTCATAAGGAGCAATCCCGCTCCGGCCCCTTCAGCTCCCGAGGCGCCGTCGACATAGAGGGTCCACCGGGTGCTTGCGGTGTCTTTGATGAGGGTTGTTTCTGGCGGGATGGTGTATTCTACTACGAAGTCGGCGAGCACCTGCGACTTGATGTCAGGGCGAGGCAGGAATTGGATGTCGAATTCGCCGAGTTCTACGGCCCACTTTACAAGTCTCCCCGAGACTTCCGGCTTCTGGAGGATCGCCCGTAATGGGAGTTGTGTCAATACTTTGACTGTGTGAGCCTGGAAGTAGGGTCTGAGTTTTCTAGCCGAGAAGACAAGAGCCAAGGCTGTCTTGTCTGCTGCCGGATATCTGGTTTCGGTATCGGTGAGGACTTTGCTGAGGTAGTAGATCGGGCGTTGCACTCCTCCTTCATCCTTCACAAGCACTGAGCTAAGAGCCGTAGGCGATACGGCCAGGTACAAGAACAGAGTTTCCCCGGGGGTGGGCTTTGACAGAAGCGGTGGCGAAGCCAGGTATTGCTTGAGAAGCTCGAAGGCCACCTGGCACTCGTCCGTCCATTGGAAACCTGAATGCCGCGCTCCCCGGAGGATTTTGAAGAAGGGGAGGTACTTGTCTCCTGTCCGTGATAAGAAACGGGACAGAGCTGCGATCCTCCCGTTTAGGCGTTGTACTTCCTTAATTGAGCGAGGTGGCGACATATCCTCCAACGCCTTGATCTTCTCGGGGTTGGCCTCGATTCCCCGTTGGGTTACCATGAAACCTAGAAACTTCCCCGCCGTCACACCAAACGCACACTTGCTGGGGTTGAGCCGCATCTGGAAGCGACGGAGAAGCTGGAAGCACTTTTCTAAGTCTTCCAAGTGGTCGCGCCGGTGGACGCTCTTTACTAGCATGTCGTCCACGTAAACCTCCATCGTTTCTCCGATGAGATCCTTGAAGACCTTGTTCATCAGCCTTTGGTAAGTGGCTCCAGCGTTTTTAAGGCCGAAGGGCATCACCTTGTAGCAGTAGACTCCCCGGTCGGTGCGGAAGGCGGTATGCTCTTCGTCTGCGGGGTTCATCCTTATCTGGTTGTACCCTGAGTAAGCATCCATAAAGCTGAGCAGCTCGTGGCCTGCCGTAGCGTCGACGAGCTGGTCAATCCTTGGCAGGGGGAAACTATCCTTCGGGCAGGCTTGGTTCAGGTTGCTGTAGTCGACGCACATTCGCCATTTCCCCGAGGCCTTCTTGACCATGACCACGTTGGCGAGCCATGTGGGATATTCTGCTTCGCGAATGAATCGTGCCTCCAAGAGCTTAGCTACCTCTTCCTCGATTGCTTTTAGGCGCTCGGGGGCGAAGTTCCTCTTTTTCTGAATCACGGGTCTGCAGGCGGGGTTGATGTTTAGCGAGTGAAAGATGACGTCGGGATCTACCCCAGGCATGTCCTCCGGGCTCCACGCGAAAATGTCCTCGTTCTCCTGCAGGAAGGTGGCGAACTTCTCTTGCTCTTGTGATGTCAAGAGTGACCCGACCTGAACGGTTCGAGTCGGGTCTCGCCGGGAGAGCGGTACTTCTACTAGCCCTTCGACGGGCGTTCCTCGCTGCAGAGTCGCCTCGTCTCGCAGGTCGAAGTTATTGATGTTGAGAGCGGTCGCCCTTGCTGGCTGGGCCTGCTTTAGGTAGCAAGTCCTGGCTGCCTCTTGGTCTCCTCTTACGACTCCTATTCCTGCGGCGGTGGGGAACTTCATAGCTAGGTGTGGAATAGAGGGGATTGCCCCGAAGATTGACTGGAGCGGTCTTCCGAAGATGGCGTTGTAGGCGGAGGTGGACTCTACCACCATGAACTGGATGTTGTGCGTTGACTGTCTTGGAAATTCGCCCAACGTGACTGGGAGGATGATCATGCCTTGCACCGGGACGGGTCTGTTGTCGAAGCCGTAGACGGGCCCGGCTGCCGGACTAAGCTGGTCTTTGGTGAGCTTCATACTTTGCAAGGTGGAGAGGAACAAGACGTCGACCGAGCTTCCATTGTCGACTAGTATCCTCTTCACTTTAAAGCAGGGATCCCCGATCCCTGCGCTGATCACGAGCGGATCCTGGTGTGGAAGCCGCAACCCTCGTAAGTCTTCGTCTCCGAAAGCTATCGTAATATCCTGCTTGAGTTTTTTGTCTTCGTGGTCTCTCGCGGGCTGGGCGATTGAGAGGATCTGCGACGCCAAGACTGGCGGTCCGGCGATTGTCTCGATTTCCCCTACCATCGGCCTTCCTCCACCTGCGCCTCGGGGGGCAGGGGGCTGCTCTCCTGCCTCCCTAGGCTGCTGGGGCTGATTGGGGATCTGGCCTTGTAAGAATCTTCCCAGGAGTCCCTGGCGGATGAGGCGCTCGATCTCGTCTTTGAGCCTGGTGCACTCTTCGGTGGTATGTCCTGTTCCTCGATGGAACTCGCAGTATCTGGACTGGTCACCCCTCGGATTTGGTGGGGGTATCCGGGGCATGCGAAGTTCGGGGTTGTTCTGAATGGCGTAGAGCACGTTCGTTCTGGTGGTGTTCAGTGGGGTGTAGGTTCTGGGCGGCTGCGGTCCCAGATCCCTTCGGGGGTCATGCCGACGTCCGTCGCCGCGGCGCTCCTCGCCGCGGCGATCTTCTCGTTCGCGAGGGGCTTGATCTGTTCCCCTTTTCTTTCCTTGGCTTCCTTCGAACTGCCGACGGTGTGCTTCGATAGCCTCATCTGCAGCTATTTGCGCTTCGACCCTGTGAACAAGGTCGGGGTAGCTTGGTACGGTTTCTCTCATGAGAGCCGAATAGAATCCACTTGGGCGGAGCCCTCCTAAGAAAACTCCTCGCAAGAGTTCGGGGTCAACCCCTGGGATCTGCCGCGCCTCGGTAGTGAAGCGTCGGAAGAAGTCCTTGAGCGTCTCTCCGTCGTTCTGGCGGATCCCTGAGAGATGGGAGGGATCCCGGACAATTCGGCGGTTGGCGATGAACTGATCCACGAACTGCCGTGCCATTTCCGTGAAGTTGTTGATGGCCCCATTCCGCAGAGAATGGAACCAAGTGCGCGCTTGTCCCTTCAAGGTCGCTGGGAACACTTGGCAGAGGAGCTGATCAGGAGCGCTGTAGATCCTCATGATGGTGGTGAAATGGTTGACGTGCTCCAAAGGGTCGTCCGTCCCGTCGAATGTCTCGATGTTAGGAAGCTTGAAGCCATTCGGGATTGGATGGGCTAGGACTTGAGGTGACAGGGGGGAGCCCTGATGCGCGGGGCGGCGAGCGAGCGCGGCGCGTCGTCCTGCTTGGGCATACTCTTCTTCGATCATATCGCGGATTTCTTCGCGCGTAGTCCTTTCCATTGCCCGCTCCGGGGGGGCTCTTCTGGGATGGTGGCGACGGTGGTCAGCTTCCGGCCCTCCAGCCGGCAGGACAAGGTGAGCGGAGCTTGCCGCGTTGGAGAATCCTTCTGAAGCCTCATCTTCCTGGACGGCTTCTTGGTTCGGGACAAGGTTTAGAACTGGGGGTGGCGGTGCGTCTGGAGCTGGTGGCTGGACCGGAGCCTGAGGAGCTCTGAGATCCCTTACGAGAGCCAACATCTCGGCTTGGTGCTCTTCGATTCGCCGCATGCGCACTTCCATCCCAGCTGCTGGCGCAGGGAGTGCCTGCTCTGCGGGTGGTGCGTCGATTTGCGAGGGAGAGGGAGCTGGTTCGACGCGTCCCTCCAGCGCTGATCCCTCCGCAGTGCGGGTACTTTTCCTCGCCATCGCGGTTGATCTTCAAAAAGTTCTGGGAATGTTCCCACAGACGGCGCCAAACTGTTGCGGAACGCTTAGGGCTCTTGGTAGACCGGTTCACTTGAACCGCCTTAGCTCGTGAGCAAGCTAAGCGCGCAAACAGTTAATTAGAGGTTCGTTGAGTACGCAGAGACTTTTTAACGTGGAAAACCCGGAAAGGGTGAAAAACCACGCGGCCGGAGCTGTGCCGACCAAACTTCACTATCTTCTGGAGGAGCTACAACTTGGAAGCTAGAACTCGAGCGCGACAGACCGCTGCTCGTTACAATATTTGGAGAAAGAGAGCTTCGAGGGTGACAGGCCACCTCACGAAAAAACTAAGTCCTTTTCCCCTCAAAGACTGCTAGTCGCCTTTCCGGAGTTGAGAAGGCTGGTCGCCTTTCCCTTCTGAGAATTGCTCGTCGCCTTTCGGAATCGAGAAGGCTCGTCGTCTTTCTCTTCTGAGAACTGCTTGTCGCCTTTCGGAATCGAGAAGGCTCGTCGTCTTTCTCTTCTGAGAACTGCTTGTCGCCTTTCGGAATCGAGAAGGCTCGTCGTCTTCCTGGAAGATGAGAATCTTCAAGTCCCGAAGGAGATCTTCAAGTCCCGAAGGAGATCTTCAAGTGCCGAAGGAGAATTCCGCAAAAGTCTGCAAGGAGCTCTCCCGAGTCCAGAAGTCAAGGTCCTTTCAAATGAAGCCATGGGGCTCCTTTTATAGTTTTTGTCGGGGGCGGCCCGGTAATTTTGCCGTTGGCAGTTTCCATAAATGCTCGGTGGACGAATCATATTTTCCGGTTTTGGGCACACGGATCGCCATTTTTCGTAAATGACCACCTTGCCCTTCGGGCAGCTTGGGCGGCTCGGGCAGTTCGGGCAGTTCTGTTGGAGGCGAAAAAGGCGACTAACTGTTCCTGAAAAGTGAGAAGCCTGAAACCCAAAATGTGAGAAGCCGGAAAGACAAAAAGTGAGAAGCCGGAAAGACAAAAAGTGAGAAGACTTCCCGACTGCGTTCAGAAATGTTCTGAGCGCGGGTTAGCGCTGAAGCCCCCCAAATGCGCGTCGAGCCCCGGAAAATGCCTCGGGCGGACGGCGAATCGAGGAGCCGCTCCCTAGCGAGCGGTTGAAGTTCTCCGGAGGGGAGCGGATGCCGGACCGCACCCCTAGAAGGAGGGGGCACGGTCGCGCACCCCCGAGTGGGGAGGGTACGGACTGGCCGCACCCCAAGGGGTGCGGCTTGGCCGCACCCCCTCGGGGGGTGCGGCTTGGCCGCACCCCACAAGGGGTGCGGCTGGGCCGCACCCCACAAGGGGTGCGGCTGGGCCGCACCCCCTTGGGGGGTGCGGCTTGGCCGCACCCCACAAGGGGTGCGGCTTGGCCGCACCCCACAAGGGGTGCGGCTGGGCCGCACCCCATGGGGGGTGCGGCTGGGCCGCACCCCTTGGGGGGTGCGGCTTGGCCGCACCCCCTTGGGGGGTGCGGCTTGGCCGCACCCCCTTGGGGGGTGCGGCTCTCCCTTGGGGGGTGTAGCCGGCCCGTACCCCCTCGGGGGTGCGGTCGGCCCGTACCCCCCTTGAGGGGTGCGACGTGGCCGGCCACCCCCCTTGGGGGGTGCGAATGAGCCGGACCCCCCCAAGGTGGTGCGGTCGGGGCGTGTTCGGGCCATCTCCCTGCGGCGAGTGGTGCAGCCCACGTGCTGCCGTGCGCTTTTGCGCGCGATCACGTACATATCTGGGGCTCGTGCGTGCTTCGATCGCTACCCCCCATCTCTCTTCTGCGAGGTTTCCCTTGGGTGCATCCTGAGGCCTTCACGGGTATACAACAAGAATCATAAATCACATATCACACTATTCACCCCGCTCTAGGTGCGTTCTTAATCATTCCACAAGAATAACACATTAATGCCTAAGCGTCCACTAAGATGGCTTGAGTCATCTAATTTCACTAGAGTTGTCTTTTAGGTTGACTTTAGGTGATGTGTCACACCTTGATTGGTCCTTAGACCATGCTATGATTACATCAAATAGGGGTTGAGGGGTTTATTCTAGCTCAGAGAACTAGCTTGGGGTGCACATAGCCACACCATTAAACATCTAGACCCCTAAAACAAATTTGGGATGTTACAAGTTATGATTGAGCTTTTTGCGTATCTATCACCTTTGGGCGAATAGATTGCTAGAGCTTTGCACTACCGTCCAAATGTCTATGTGTATTCCTCTGAACTTATTGCGCAAACACAACCTTTTGGTGAATAATTGCGCACTAGTCTCAGAGAACTTCATAAAACATGTGAAACTGTAATCTCACAAACTGGCTCGAAAAGGCCACTTTGGCGGCTACAGTTCTTATCAATCTACGAGACTCTTTCACACTGAGATATCTGAATATTGCCCTAAAATTAATATCGTATTTTTTTGCTTAATGACGTGGGGACAATTAATTATTTAAAAAAAAACACGACGCTTTTGTCAGAGATTAATTAATTAATGCACTTTGATTTTCAATCCCAAATTTTATTTCTCTAATGCGCTTAATGAGTTTTGAAAAATTATGTTCTTTAATTGAATTAATCAGAAAAATAATTCACTCTAAAATTATGAATGAGATCAATAGATTTGAGTTAAGTCGCTCTGATATCAACTGTTATAAAATTTGGAGCAAAGCGTCGCTACGACAAATTTTTTATTATCGATTTTTTTTACGTAATGCAGCGACTAATGAAGTTCCTAGGTTCGTCTTAATCAAACTCTATTAATCTCTAAATGGAGTTTATGCCAATTTTTTTCTAATCAACAAATCAAAATAAAGAACACGCAACGAAACTAGAATCAATGGAATACAACTGAAATGTGAAAACTTAATGTATACTAGTTTTCGATTATTGTCGTGCTTGATGATGACGATATTCGCAACAACTGAGACATGTTGTTCCTTATGAACTCCACCGCACTAGCAGATCCCTTTAGCATACAATATTATCTGAAATTCTAAACTCTGAAGATCAAGATAAAGTCAGCACCAAAAGTGTTACATGTCAATGCCTTATGAAAACTGAATTTAGAGCGAAATGGATTAGATCGCCTTGATCTGATATAGAATATTGAATCTTTTAATACATTGAATATAGAAATCAGATAATAAAGTCTTGTATCTTAATAATCTCTTCACCGTAACAACAAAATAATCACTATATGTATTTTATTTAGAGAGATCACTTTCGGCTGAATTGGATCACGAGGTTGAAAATGTAAACTTGAAGATCCACTATAAAATATCTCAAATCCGGGCTTTATGAACTCTAGGAATTGAAGAGATAAACACAAAGGATTCTACTAAATAAAATCCCCAAATTGTACCTAATAGCGTTGGAGGGAGAGCTGCCGTCGTCGTCCTCTTGCTCTTGGTGTCGCGAGGGGTGGCAGACCCCTGTAGAGGTTCCGCCGGTGGTTGTCGTTGGTGCAACACCGTGCGATGGCGGCGAAGCAGGAGATGATGTCGGACGGGCGTGGCGGCGAAGGCTTGCGGTGGTGCAGTGGCCTTGATGGTGTTTCTCTCCGGTGGTGCGGCTTGGTGTCGATGGCGTGCGCGGGTGCAGTTGGCCTCGACGGCGCTTCTCCGGTGTTGGTGCGGTTGAACGTCGGACATCGACGTTGAAGGTTCGATGAAGCTTGTGCGTCCGCTGTGCTAGCAGATTGCAGTCCAGATTATTATCTCTCCCGCAGATCGAGCGAGTCCGGCTCTCCGCGGTGTATTCTGTAACGGACGTCGGTACATTTCTTCATGTTGTTTTTGTAGGGTTTGGAGAGGGCTCTTAGGTCTCCTGCAATCTCCAATAATAGATGAAATTCTTTGTAAGAAAACTTTAGTCAAAAAGCTTGCTGAACAAGGAGAACTCCACTGTTGCTCTTGGATCAAGAGCAGAAATGTTCAGAATCTGAAAGAAAGGCGCCAGATCAAGCAGCGGCGTTTTGCGACGTAGCGGAGAGTACTGCAGCTTCACCGAAACTCCAAAGACTGCAGCTTCACCGACAGAAACAGAGAAGGCAAGAAGATCCCTCTCTGAGGACAAGGAGCAGCGCCGATCCAATGGCACACAAACTCCAGACGACTGATGACAAGAAAACCTCCAGGCGGCAGACTGGATCTGCACCCCACCTTGTCGAGCGGCGATGGAACAGCTTCTCGCTCGATCGGCAACAGGCGCGATCTTCCTCCGTAGCAGAGCAGATTTCTTGTTGATCTTCCGGCGAGCGGCAGGATCTCAGAGTAGATCTGGCGAAACAGAAGCAGCGGAAGCAAGAAATCGAGAGCGGCGAAATCTCTCACGCCGATGAAGGATGATGGTCGAAACCCTTCTCCTCCCAGCGAACGAGAACGAGAAACACGCAAGAGATCGCGAGTGCACACGAAAACTCGTGCGGCTTCTCCCTCCGATCGGCGACGGCAGAAAACTCGTGCGGCTTCTCCCTCTGATTGGTTGCAGCGAGAACGAGAGTGACGACTCCTTTCCAGGGATCGACGACGGAACGATTGCAGGAATCGCAGTTGGGAGCGACGGCGTGCAGCGTAATACGCGAATCGGGAGCGGCGGAAAATCGCAGAACGGCGAATACGAGAGCACGAAAAACCCTAAGCCGGATACTTTGAGAATGTAGGGTTTGGAGAGGGCTCAAAGTATTCTACAATGCCTCCATCAAGTTTGGAATGAAGTCTTATAGTACTTCCAGCATAGGACCGGGTCCTAGAGTGACACGAACCCATTAAGCTAACCCGAGTCAGTCTTGACACGACAGGACATATATAAAATACATTAACAGTTTTTGCAGTTATATGATTTATTTATGCTGCGTTTCTTGCTCAGATTTCATGCGCTTGTTACCCTGTATTAAATTTGGTTGCGCCTAGGGGATGATTTCCGCGTTATATCCCAACATTTTGTCCATCACAAAATCAACTTGTAGATCTTCTCACAAAACCTTTGCCACGAGAACGTCATCTCAGGATCTAAGGAAAAGAATCAGGATAAGCAATAATGTTCCAACCTTAAGAGGAATATTGAAGATAGCCTTGAACCAACATTGAATCATTGCACCAAGAGCATATCTCTAGTTGGTTTAAGAGGGTTAGGTCCGTTTGGCACGGTGGTGGCGGTCGTGAGCGCTGCGGATACGAACTGTCGTTCGTGAACACCCGACCTCATTAAAGAAACTTTATCCATTTTTATGGTCAACATTAGTTTTTTCTTGGTGGCGGTCTTAATCGTTGTAATGCAAACACATATTTCACGACGGTGGTGTTTTTGTCCAAACTCACCGGAGCAAATATACCGCGCCAAACGAATGACGGTTTGTAATCATCACGCTCACAACCGCCACCGCTGCGCCAAACGGATCCTTAAATCTATTTCTTTGTTAAGCTGGTGCTGATTACTCCGATCGGGATTCCTTCTCTTAATTTGTTGCTAATTAATTTGCTCTGCTGTTTATTTATCGAGTTTCGTTTTCAGTTTTTTTTTACAAGAACTTATTTGATCGATTCGGGCTTCGTTTCGCGTACGTGGTGGTAGCTGTCGTGAAAGTGGTGGTCATGAACCATCGTTCGTGAACCCGACCTCACCTAAAAAATTGCATGCATTTTATGCTCAAAACTAGTTTATTTTCTTGGTAGCGGTCATGATCTGTCATGCCAAACATACATTCTATGATAATTACGTTTTTGACCAAACTCATCGGAGCAAATAAGCCGCGCCAAACGAAGCCTCCCTCTCACATCTTTTCCTTTATTCAATAAAAATATCAAAATTTAAATTAGGGCAATGTTATAAGCAGTCCTATAATCGCTATTCGCAGTCCAATTTTTATGATTTATTTCACGCTTTTTCAAAATACGCTCTGTATATGCATTTATAGGGAAATTGTTCAACACGAAAATTGTAGATCTCGTCTAGATCTACAACTTTCATGCTGAACACTTTTCCTAAAAATGCATGTACAAGACGTATTTACAAAAATTACGCCCATATTTCAATCAGAGCGGCAATACGCATTGTGCGTGCATTTTTAGGAAAAGTGTTCAATACGAAAGTTGTAGATCTCGGCGAGATCTACAATTTTCGTGTTGAACAATTTCCCTAAAAATGCATGTACAGACGTATTTTCAAAAAGCGCGAAATAAATCATAAAAATTAGACTGCGAATAGCAATTATAGGACTGCGTATAACATTGCCCATAAATAATCATAGTTTTTTTTTATGTCGAGCTTTTATGGTATTGAAGCATTCTAAGCAAAGCCGCCGTGAAGGAAGGCGATTCCAGAAGAAGAAGAAGCCCATGGGCGCTGTGCCCCGTGACCCAAGTGGAAGAGACGAAGCAGATGCTGCGCATGGTCCCGATCCTCATCGCGACATTCATCCCCAGCACAACCCTCGCTCAGGTCGGCACCCTATTCGTCAAGCAGGGCGTCACCCTCGACCGTAACATCGGTCCCAACTTCAGAATCCCGGCGGCAAGCCTTTCCGCCTTCGTCACCATCTCCATGCTCGTCACCATCGTCGTATACGACCGCGTTCTCGTCCCCTTCGCTCGCCGCTTCACCGGAAATCCCCGCGGTATCTCCCTTCTCCAACGCATGGGCACTGGCATCGTCATTCACATTGGAACTATGCTGGTTGCGTCCTTCACAGAAGGCCATCGCCTTGCCGTGGCCCGCGCCGACGGTGTTGCTGAAAGCGGCGACACCGTGCCGATGACCGTGTTCATCATCCTGCCGCAGTTCGTGCTGATGGGGATCGCCGACGCCTTTCTCGAGGTTGCCAAGATCGAGTTCTTCTACGACCAGGCGCCGGATGGAATGAAGAGCCTGGGCACGTCCTACTCAATGGCAACGCTGGGTGTTGGGTGTTTCATTAGCAGCTTTTTGTTGGAGACCGCGGATAGGCTTACGAGGAGAGACGATGGACGTCGAGGCTGGATATTAAACAACCTCAATAAATCCCATTTGGATTACTACTATGCAGTTTTGGCGGGTCTCAGCGTTCTCAACTTCCTCTTCTTCCTCCTTGTTTGTCGCTTCTACGTTTACAGAGCTGAATTCGTTCTTCATGAAGACGAGGATGCCAAAAACAAGTCTGCGGCCAACAATGGCACTTAGCTACGTACTTTCAAACTACTGTTCATCAATTTTACAATCTTAATTTAAGGTATTATACTATGAAGTGCTAATATCGAAATTTTAATAGGGTTTTTCACTCTATCTAATAATAAATTATGGTTATGGATAGGAAAGCTCACTTACTCAAGAGCACTTGATCAATCAGAACTACACTAAAAATATATTTTCATTGTGTGAACCTAATCGAAATGTTCATGGGTCTATCAATCATCTGTTTTTTATGACGGCAAATACATTAACAATTGACCTCATTAATTTTAACAAAATAGAAAGGGCAAGAATTATGGCAAATTGGGGTGTGAAGGAAGCTTGCAACACCCCAAAGTTTAATTGTGAACTGGGGCACGAGTGACACAGCTCAGTAAAATTGCCCACTTGATTTGAATTTGTCAAAAGTGTCATTGACCCAATTGGATCATTGAATTTGTCAATAGACTTAGGCTTTATTTGGCGCGGCGGTGGTAGGCGGAGAAGACGGGTGGAGACGCGCGGTCGGACTGGAGGGGACGAGCCAAGGCTGGAAACGGAGCGATTCCGCGGCTTTTCCTCGCAGGGCGAAACGCGGCAAACGGAGCCGGCGTTCCATTTGTTTTGCCGCCGTGCGGTAGCGTTTCCTCAAAACGCGCCTCCTAAACCTGAACCAAATGAACCCTTAAATGAGCATGGGCTGGTCCAATAGATCATTGCGTGACTAAAACGGCAAAATTTGACCAAACGGGTGATTTAACACGCTAAGCCATGACATTGGAATTTGGCAAAAATGACATGTATGATCAATATTGACTCATGAATGATCAAGTATATCGATTTGAACACATGTGGGTCGAATTGGCCGAAATGGACCAAATTAATAGGATTACTGCATTTTGGCAAGATTAAAGTCAACAAAAAAATCCTCTGAGAATAATCAAAATAGTTGAAAAATGATGTAAAACCCAAAAAAATGTTAATTCCGTGTCCTAAAATAGATGTTTGATGCCTTGGTTGGGTCCCTAAACATATAAGGCAATTTGAGAAAGATTTGGTGGTCATGTAGAGGAGGTTTTGACTTTACATGGCCGCGTACAACGCCATGTACACGCCGTGTACCCAGCCCTCACTACAAAATAACTCCTCTATGGCGACATTTTTATAATGCTACGGCGACGTTTTTCAAACGTTTTCAATGTTTTCACGACGTTTTTAGAAACGTCGCGAAGACGTCGCGGTATTAATCGTCGCGGAATCCTGGATTCCGCGACGTTTGTTCATAAAAGCGACGCTAAAAATTATATGGTAATGACGGCGCTTATTTCAAAAACATCGCAATAGTTCGCTACGATTAAAAAAAAAACGCCGCTAACTTTAGCCACGTTTTCATAAAAAACGTGGCTAATGTTAGCCACATTGTAAGAAAAACGTGGCAAAAGATCATTGATTTTTTTAAGAAATAATTTTTTTGATATTATTCTATCACCACAGATTGAAGAGCAGCATAATACTAATATTTTACACAGTGTTCTTATAAATAAAATACTACAAAACTCCAAGATACACGCCAAATTCGGTTAAGCAGAAGAAAATAGGTGAAGGGAAGGAGGAAAAGGTTTCTTGCCTCGAATCAACCGGCGACCCGCCAAATCGCGGCAAGTTCGACGAGGGCCGACTGAAAGCCCAGCCCCGGCGATGAAGACAGGGCCCGACAGCCTCCCAAAGCCCCTCCGACGGCCTATCCCTCCGATTCCCGGCGACTCCGACGAAACCCTCGCTCTCCACCCAAAAGGGTTCCAGACTTGCACGGAAAAGGGAGGAATGAAAGAAAAGAAGGCTGCAGCTCCCCCAACAATTTTCCTCTGCTTATATAAATATATATATTCTCATAAAATTTGCACCAAAATTTATGTATAATGCATGTATGCACATATATACCTAAACCCCCCTTCTTTTTTTCTTATATATAACTTGTACACAACTAAAGGTATATATAATATACATATATGTATATAGTTTTGTATAAAACTCCCCTCTCTATAAAAACTTCAAGCATACATACACATGAATATATGTATTTGTATACATTTATAATAACCTGTTTATATATAAATTTTTATACATGCTTATAATTACATATGTATACATATATACATATTTATATACACATTTACATACATATATCCGCATTTACGTCCCCATCTAAAAATAACTCGCTGGACGACGACGACGACATTTTCGAAACGGTAACGCTCCCTCACATTTACACTACGCAACGATAATTTCATATTTAAGACATTATCATCTCGCATTCCCCGCTTAAAAGACTATAAGAAAACCTGGGGCGTTACAATGGGTTATCAATGCCCTCCTTAGTTCACAGGCTGGATTGCCTATGCTTGCGTCTAAGGTGAAGTCCAACCATCCACGGGGACGCTCCTGGTGAAAGCTTATGAAAATCCTTTATTGCTGTTTGCTCTGCTCCGCTTCCCCTGGGTGGGGGGACCCGCCCGTCTTGGGCTCTTCTCGTTCCTTTTCTTGGATCCTCTGCGTGCGTGCTTCGTGCCATTCAACGAACAGTTGGGACAGCTCCGTGAAGTTGTGAATCATTCCCTTAGGCAGAGATCGATACCAGCGGAGGGCGTCTCCGCGCAGTGTCTCAGCGAAGATTTTGCAGCTGTTTGGTTGGGAAGTCCGAACGTCCGCATCGTTATCAGGAAGTTATTAACGTGCCCGTACGGGTCCTCTGCTCCGTGAAACTCCTCGTAGTGTTGGATCTTTAGCTATGACGGGATTGTATATGCAAAGATTGACTTTGACAGGGGGGATCGCCTTTGCTGGTGCGTGACATCATTCGAATCCTGTTGCGTCGCGAGGGGGGTCAGATTGCTGGCTGATCCAAGCCACTTGGACAGGATGGGTGCATCGATGATCGGTCTCCTCGCCGGGCTTTTAGGGACGGAGGAACTGCATGCGTCGGATAGTTCCGTGGGGGGGGGGGGGGGGGGGTGCCCATTCCTGCTGGTTCCGTGAATTTAGGCGAAGTGGGTGCTGCATTTAGAAATCCTTTGCATGGTATTTGAGAATCCATTACCACAGACGACACCAAACTGTTGCGGGTCGCTCGGGTGCTTTGGTAGACCGGTCGACTTAGAACCGTCTTAGCTCAGAATCGAACCGAGCGCGCTAACATTCAAAGAGTAAGCTAGTAGGTGACACGAGAACTTTAACATGGAAAACCCAGAAAGGGTGAAAAACCACACGGCCAGAGCTGTGCCAGCCAACTTTCACTATCTTCTAGAGGATTACAATTAGAGACTTAGGGCCAGTTTGGGTGAGCTATTGCTGATGGAAAGCTGCTGATGAGCTGTTGCTGATAGGAAAAGTGCTGTTTCTGGAAAACAAAGTTTTGTTAAAAAACTGTTTGTGTGAAATAGAGTTTGCAGAGCTTTTGATAAGCTGTTTTGTACAAACTGTTTGGCAGAAATGGAGTTTTTGTAGGTTAATTTTTTTGTAATTAATTTAAATTCTATGGTTAATACCTGAAATCATTTTCAACATTTAAAATCAACATCACATTACAAACCAAATAAAATATCAATGTTTTTCAGATATTACAAAACAACATAACAAAAAACATTTTTAACTCTCGACGCACATATCCATCAGCTGCTTGCAAATATTTCGGTGTATCACCTACATAATTGAAAATACTTTATATTAGAATCTTATATTAAATTAAAATATAAAATATGAGGAAAGAATCTTACCTTCTTGCATCATAGAGTTGTTGCGCTATAGACTCGCGCAGTGCTAACATCTCATCTACACCACTTGATGTATCAGTGCATGTATCATGTCGTCTCTGTGAGTCTACTCCGTCTCCCGTACGCTGGCTCTCACTTTCTCTAAAATCAGGATCCATACGTGATGGATGTCTCCGTATAAAATTATGCAAAGCCATTGTCGCCAGGACGATATGTGTTTGTTTCTGAATACTATATGTAGGCATATCACGAAGTATTGCCCATTTTTTCTTCCATACCCCAAAAGTGCGTTCAATCACACTCTTAAGAGAAGAGTGTGCTTGATTGAAAATCTCTCGAAGTCCCTCCACTGGACGATTACCACGAGCAAAATCAGGAAGATGGTATCGTGTATCTGGATATGGTTTTATATACCCTCTTTGCAGTGGATATCCAATGTCTACTAAATAATACTTTCCTGCGTGATTAACGCACAAATTTTAATGAAAAAAATAGGGAATAAGTAATGTATGAAGTACAATTATAACATCATTACCTCGGGGGGGGGGGGGGGGGGGGGGGGGGGGTGCGGGAAGTTATACTTGGGATTGCTTATAGCAAAATTAAAAATTCGACTATCATGCGCAGATCCCTCCCAACCTGCCAGTGCGAAAGTATAACACATGTTGAAGTCGCATACAGCCATAACATTTTGTGTAGTAATTCCATGACGCCCAATGTACGGTACTTGTTTTTAACTGGAATACTTGCATTAACATGTGTTCCATCTATTGCACCAATACAATCTTTAAAAAATGGCATATACTGCGCATCTCCTGTAATTTCTTGTGGAGTATTAACAAAATCTCTGTCTTGGAGCACTATAACATCTTCTGCAAGGCGCAGTAATGCACGAAGACCCTCGCTAAAATATCTGCTAGCAGTCTCGGTTGAATGTTGAAACCGCTCACTTGCTTTTCTGATGGTCTCGTTATGTGATATAACATATAATGTAATAGCAAAGACCTCTCTACTTGCGGTCCTTCGTGAACCTTGCAATCCGTAGTTTTGTTATAACGTCTGTAGTAGATCCAAAAATATTTCTTTTGACATTCTGAAAGCATTATGAAATCTACCCGGATGCCCACCAACTAATTCACCCAGCCATTTATCACCAGTTTGTTTTGATGTCATGCATGGTGTGCTCAAATTGAATAAACTGGTGTGTTCAGCTAACACATATATCGTCGAAGTTAGAACTTGATGATAAGCAGCCACATGACGCCTTTTAACCCTTTCATACTCATCACTAGAAGAATCTGAGTCCTCACTGGACATTCTCTGATTCACAAAAATAAAGAAAATTATAAACAGAATTAAAGCAACATGACAAAATTACATAGATAAAATATTTCAGGTACATAGCATCTAAAAGCAATTTAAACATAGTTAAATTATCAGCAACATATCAATTACATAGCAACATAATGCAACATATCAACTACAAAGCATCTCCTAATCAGACCCTTTTACGTAGCGTGTACGCAGCCATCTAACCCTGATCTCCTCCCTGAGACACATAAAGGTCTCCCTATGGTTCTTATCCATCAACAACATTGTAGCAAAATCAAAGAAATCATACTCCTGGCATATCTCTGGGTAGGATTCAAGTTTCTCCAAAGCTTGGGCAATTGTGAATGGGCAAGTCGTCCTTGGCGGCTCCCGGAGAGATAAACCGACATTCTTAGTAGATTCCACCAAATCAACTAGAACTGAGCTGACTGCCTTCTTTTTCCCCTTCTTCTGTCGTTTACAAGACCTAGATGCAACAGATGGATCAATACTCTCTGCATTCCCACTGATCTCAACTGGAACATTGTCATCCTCAGACATACCACGCTCATCAATAGACTCACGTTCTTGGGACATAGTGTTAGGGGTACAAGCATGAACTCCAGTGGCGACAACTGCACTGAACATCATGTTCCATTTTTTCTCAAGCTCCGGGGCTATGCCTCCATACCTAAACTTCTTCGCGTCAGGAACAACCTGATACAAGAAATTAATTAATTATAAGAAACAACATAATGCAGGAAATTAATTAAATATAATGCAAATATTTTAGTTTACCTTCAACCTCTCATCCCACCATTCGTCTGTTACCTCTGGAGGAATTCCAACCTAGACCTGTTTCCCCTCTTTTGAGCTCAACCCACAACTTCCACTCTTTTTTCAGGTGGTCCCATTTATTTTTCATTTGAATTCGATCGTACTTCTTTCCGGATTTCTGTTCAAATTTGACAACTAGATTGGTCCATCCCTCTTTGTTGAAATGTGTAGTCGGGCGATTTCCGAGCTCAATTTCAGTTATGCATAAGTCAAAGAAGACAAGGGTATCATTTTGATCCCATATAGCTGAAACCCCTCCATCCTTTGGTTTCCCCATCTACACATTTTTAAAATTAGATGACAAACACACAAAACCAAACACACATACACTTATAATCACACACATACATACACACACAATCAAGAACACACATACAATCACACATACACATTCATACTCAAACACACTCATACTATTTTAACATAAACACATTCATACTATTTCAATATAAACACACTCACACATACATATATATACATCACACACACACACATACATATATACATCACACACACACAATCATATACAAACAGGACACACAAACACACACACAAATACATATATATACAACACACACATATATACAACACACACACACACATATATACAACACACACACACACACACACACTCAAGCACACACACACACACACACACATACATATATACAACACACACACATGCATATATACAACACACACACAATCATATACAAACAGGACCACACACACACACACACAAATACATATATATATATACAACACACACACACACACACACACACACACACACACACACACACACACACACACACACATATATACAGCACACACACACATATATACAACACACACACACACACTCAAGCACACACACACACACATACATATATACAGCACACACACACATGCATATATACAACACACACACACAATCATATACAAACAGGACACGCACACACACACAATCATATACAAACAGGACACGCACACACACACAAATACATATATATATATATATACAACACATACACACACACATATATACATCACACACATATATACAACACACACACACAATATAGCACACACACAATATAGCACACACACACACGTACATACATATATACACATCACACACACACATACATATATACAACACACACATACATATATACATCACACACACACACACACAATCAAGCACACACACACACAATCAAGCACACACACACACACACACACACACACACACACAAATACATATATATATATACAACACACACACATACATATATACAGCACACACACATACATATATACAGCACACACACATACATATATACATCACACACACACACAATATAGCACACACAAACACACACAATCATATACAAACAGCACACACACATACACACATATATATATATATATATATATACATACTCATACAATCACTAACACACACACAAGTGGCTTTGCATAATTAAACTCCATACAATCACAAACACACAAACACATACATATCAAATTACTGAAATTATACAAACAACACACACACAAGAATACTAACTTCACACACACACACAAACTTCACACATAAACACATATACAATAACACTCACACATACACAAACACTCATACAACAACACAAATTCCCCTACACAAAAATCACACATTCGACTACAAAACCACCTCCACATACAACTACACATACACATAAAACCACAAAATCACAAAATAACCATAACCATGGGAATGAGGAAACAAGGGGAATGAGGAAAAAAAATTATACCTCAAAAATGGTAGCCGATCGGGTGAGGAGATCCACAGTAAAGCTTGCAAGCACACACAGATCTGCGTCGAAGTAGCTTGGAGATTCTTCGTGAAGGGGTAGATCGGAATAATGGGGCTTCTTCTTGCCGATTTGAACAAGGGGAGAGAGCGAGCGTGCCCTAGGAGATCGATAGAAGAATGGACGGCCTGCAAGCACGACCTCTGCGGTAGCTTCGAAGAGGACGGAGGGGCCGAAGGGGAGAGAGTGATCGGCTGAAGGATGGACAGCGGAGGAAGAAGATGTCGCGCGCGAGGGGGAGCAAATCGCGGTTGCAGGTTGCGGCACGGTTGAAATGGAGGAAAAACCTGCGTATGCGCTATGACCTAAAAGCCGCTGATTTTGAAAACGGCTTATACCTGCTTATTGATACCAAACACAACTTTTTGTGTAAACAGAGTTTTCACCCTGCCGCACCGGAGCCAATAAGCTCCCCCAAACGCTACCTTAGAGCTCGAGCGTGACAGGACGTTGCTCATTACAATGAGATAGAGATAGAGAGAGAGAGAGAGAGATCTCCGAAGGTGACATGCCACCTCTCAGAAAGCTAAGTCCTTTTCCTTCTGAGAACAGTAGTGAGAACGAAAGTGAGAATGCTGGTGAGAACAAAAGTGAGAAGGCTGAGTCGCCTTTCGCGACTTTTGAAGGCTCGAAGGAGATCTTCGAAGATTCGAAGGAGATCTTCAAGCGCCGAAGGAGAATTCCAAGGAAATCTTCAAAGGAGCTCTCTCGGGCGCAAAAGGCAAGGTCTCCTGAAATGAAGGCCTGAGGCTCCTTTTATAGCTTTGGCTGGGGGTAGCCCGGTAATTTTGCCGTTGTAACCACCATAACCACCTGACGGGCGAACCACGCTGGTCGATTTGGAGCACACAGATCGCTATTTTTCGTAAATGACTGAGTCGCCCTTCGGGCAGTTCGGGCAATTCGGACAGCTTTGTTGAAGGTAAGAAAGGCGACAAGCGAGTCCTGCAATCTGAGAAATTAGGAAAGACAAAAAGTGAGCGTGCCCGGAGTGCGGAAGTGCTCTGTGTAACACCCCCATCCGTTCAGGAGCATATAACAGAGGGTCCGGCCGGGGCCCCACGCCATATACTACAAAACAAACGGGAACGTCACTTAATTGAAATATCGAACGACGCTAAACAACGAACCTAACTCAGAGCATTCTATGCGGAAGCAAAAGAGAGAGACAAGCTATATAAACCACAAAACCCGAACCCGGGTATGTCCACTTCTATTAATAGGAATAAAATGTTTTACACAACAAAAGAGGCACGACGACCTTACAATTTACCAACATCGCCGCGCAGGCCGGCCATACATGAAAAGCAAAAGAACATCAAAAGGCCTTCAAGGGCCGCAACAGCACAAGGGCTTCAGCCCGCTAAGAGCCCGCTATGTTCCCGCTCGGTCCAGCACCTGTACAACAAGCCCACTAAAAACGGTGGCAAAACAGGGCAACGGTCAGCTAAAGCTGACCAAATTATAACGACCCACCCCCTTCGAGGGGGTGGCAGTTTCCCGTCCCTGCAAGAGCATCACATCATATATATATATATAATAGAATGAAGCGGCTAGCAAAGCCCACAACAGTTCATACATATGCAACAATCACAAACGTGGGAATGGCCTCCACGTCTCGTGCTCTCAGGCACTCTTTGGTGTACTCCGCCTTCCACCACCATCCATTCTTGATGGCTTTGCCCTTCGAGGCTAAAGTCGGTGGCCCGAATACCAGGGCTCTCCCGTACTTTAATTGTAAACATCCCGTAGTCCGAAGACTCTTTCCCATTGCTTCCCGACATGCTGTACGAGACTCACTAATCAGGTGCTGCAATGGTGCGGTTTCAGGTTCGCCAAATGCCCGTTGCTCACAGCTCTCGTTGTACAACACGAAAAGCGGGTATGGCGTCCCCTCAGCCCAGGTACTCTCAATTAGCCAGCTCTACGGGCCGCTAAGTCATCCACCAGGACACCCTCACAGGCCGGGCACACATGCCTCAGGTCCTCTCAACAGGTGGGCACAACAAAATCACCAGAACCAAGTCTGGGAGCTATCGCCTGGCGATATTCAGTGTCGCCAGCGACAGTGAACAGAACTCCATTTTGGCTTCTAGCTGTGGGTGCTTCCCGGGGCACACCCCCAGGCATTGCTGCACATGCAGTAGCACTCCCACTGCCTCAGAATGCACAAAATCACCAGAACCAAGTCTTGGAGCTATCGCCTGGCGATATTCAATATCGCCAGCGACAGTGAACAGAACTCCTTTTTTGCTTCAAACTTCGGGTGCTTCCCGGGGCACACCCCCAGGCATTGCTGCACATGCAGTAACACTCTCTAGTCCTACGAAGCAGGATATCAACACGGAGTTTCCCCTCGGCACGCACAATATCAAAAAGCATCACCAATCTGGACGAACCGTCTCGGATGGGCTTCACACAGCGCGCCTACGTCCATTTCACGCATGGACTCTACATGTATGCAAGATTTGATGGGGATAACACAAATCGACCCGTCGGAGGCCACGACCTCACCCTTTTGGGCAGGGGCCTCAACGATGCACGAAACGGACTAGAACATGTCCAAATGAGGGTAAAGAGAATCGTTACCCTTAAACGCTGCTTCGAAGCCATGACTTGGTTTTTGGCACGGTTGGAAAGGAGCGTCTTGCCCTCCTCTATGCGTAGCCACCAACTTTGAGGGAATCAGAGTAGTGTAGCTCCACCAAAGATGAGCTCTAGGGTTGGGAAACCCTATTCATCTCCTTCTCCAAAGCTCTCCCTCTCTCTTAATTAAAACCCTTAGTGAATAATGGGTTTCAAGTGGTTTTCGGCCACCTTATGCCAGCCACCGAGCCTCTCTGTCCAAAACAAGGCCCCAAAGTCAATGTGCCATCAATGCCCATGATTTCGGCCGCCAAGTACAATTTGGCGCTGTCGTCGGGCGACAGCGCTATCGTCTGGCGACAGCTCTAAGGAATCGACTCCGACCAGTCAATGCCACTGCTTTGAACAGTGCATGACACATGTCACGGTGTCGCCAGCGTTAGACTTGCCACCGCGCGATAGCCTCTCGACAGAGGCCTTCTCGCCAAAACGCTGTCGCCGGGCGATAGCCGATATCGCCAGCGATAGCGCTGGATTCCAGAAATCCAACTTTCTGACTTGGGGTCTTATAACCCTCCCCTCCTTAAAAAAATTTCGTCCCGAAATTGGTAAAAACAGGCATATATATATATATATCCAAAAAGGTCTTTACATAAAGGGGAAAAAGAGAGATAAACGTCACCGAAACAGCTCGGGGAACTCCTCCAGCATGGTCTGCTCACGCTCCCATGAGAGTTCCTCACGACCGCAGTTGTCCCAACGGACCTTTACCATACAGATCGCCCTGTTCCACAACTGACGCACCTCAGCATCCTCGATGCTAACAGGCCTGACCGCCGTCTTAAGCCCACTATCCACGGGCACCTGATCCGCCGCGACCACATGCGTAGGCTCTTGCACTGCCTTCCACAACACGGAGATGTGGAATACATCGTGTTGCCCGATCAGTTCCGCCGATAGTGCAAGCCTATAAGCCGCCTCGCCGACGCGCTCGATGATCTCAAACAGTCCAAGGTATCTCAGACTCAGCTTTTTCAAGCGTCGAATCCTGGATACACCCTTGAACGGCCTGATCTTCAAGTAGACCCAATCGCCAACGACGAACTGGACTTCGCGGTGCTTCGCATTATAGTACTTCGCCTGCCTATCCTGCGCAACCAAAAGCCTCTCCCGGATCATACGTACCGTCGAAATCGCCTCTTCGACGTCTTTCCTCTTGAAGAGCTTCGTCTCGCCCGTTTCCTCCCAAGCTAAGGGAGTGCGGCACTTCCTGCCATAGAGGGCCTCGAAAGACGCCATCTGAATACTCGCCTGGTAGCTGTTGTTGTACGCGAACTCAACAAGAAAGAGGTGATCTTCCCACCCCTTGCCGAAATCCAGGACGCACATCCGGAGCATGTCCTCCATTGTCCTATTGGTACGCTCAGTTTGGCCATCAGTCTGAGGATGAAAGGCCGTGCTAAACTGCAGCTTCGTACCCAATAGACGGTTGACTAGTCTCCAGTCGCTCGAAGTAAAGCGTCCATCTCGATCACTGACGATGCTACGGGGCACACCGTGCAATCGTACAATTGTATCAACATACAGCTTCGCCAACTTTTCCACCGAGTCATCCCTCCGGTTGGGGATAAAGTGCGCCACCTTCGTCAGCCGGTCTACGACTACCCAGATGGCATCGTTCCCGCGCTGCGATCTCGGCAGCCCATGCACAAAATCCATGGAAACATCATCGAATTTCCACTCTGGAACCGGTAATGACTTCAAAAAGCCACCGAGCTTCTGACATTCCGCCTTCACTAGCGCAAAGTGTGACACTTGGCCATGTAGTGAGCGATGTCTCTCTTCATACCCGGCCACCAGAAAAGGACCTTCATGTCCTTGAACAACTTCGTGCTCCCCGGATGAACTGAATACCTGGTACGATGCGCCTCGTACATCAACTCATCGCGCAGCTCACCCACCTTGGGGACGCACAAACGGTCGCCTCTCCACAGCAACCCGTCACACACCTGAAACTGGGCATCCGGCCCACCACCAGCCTCCTCCGCGTAGCGCTTTAAGCTCGGATCGAGTTCCAAAGCCTGGCGGACTCTATCTGCGAGGTCGTACTGCACCTCAGTCCAACTCAAACAGGCACCGACACTGCTCCGCTTCTCCACGCAAGAAATACCCAAGGCCTCCAGGTCACGTATCAGGTGCTCATCATGCATCTGAATCCAGTTGGCCTGCGCTGGAGCCCTGCGACTGAGCGCATCTGCGACAACATTCCCCTTCCCGGGAGTATAGTGGATCTCGAAGGTGTAGTCCCCAAGGAACTCCATCCACCTCTGCTGCCGCATATTCAGCCCCTTCTGCGTCAGAAGGTACTTCAGGCTCTTATGGTCCGTGAAGATGTCGATCTTCAAGCCATACACATAATGCCGCCAAAGCTTCAGGGCAAACATCACGGCCGCCAACTCCAAGTCGTGGACCGGATAGTTCCGCTCGTGCACCTTCAGCTAGCGAGAGCCGTACGCTATTACCTTGCCATGCTGCTGCAGAACACAGCCAAGGCCGCTCCCAGAAGCGTCGGTGTAGATCTCGTAGCCTTCCGTGCCGCAAGGCAAACATAAGATCGGAGTCGTGGTAAGCCGCCGCTTCAACTCCTCGAAAGCCTGCGCACACGCGGGCGTCCAAATAAACTCCTGCATCTTCCGTTTCAGCGTCGTAAGAGGCAGCGGGATCCATGAGAAGTTCTCCACGAAGCGCTTGTAATAGCCGGCCAGCCCGAGAAAGCTACGGACCTCCGCTATAGAAGAAAGAACAGGCCACTCCCTGATGGCCGCAACCTTCACCGGATTAACCACCACACCCTCTCCACTAACCACATGGCCTAAGAACGCCACGGAAGGCAGCCAGAACTCGCACTTCGAGAACTTGACATACAGCTGGTTCTTCCTCAGAACCTCCAAGACTACTCGCAGGTGATCATCGTGCTCCTCCTCGGACTGAGAGTAGACCAGTATGTCGTCAAGGAAGACGACCACAAACCGGTCGAGGTACTCTCGGAAAGTCCGGTGCATCAAGTCCATAAACACCGAAGGCGCATTAGACAGCCCAAACGGCATCACGGTGAACTCATACTGCCCGTACCTTGTACTGAAGGCAGTCTTCGGGATGTCGCACTCCCTGATCCGCACCTGATAATAGCCGGACTTCAAATCCAGCTTCGAGTATACTGTCGAACCAACGAGCTGGTCGAACAAGTCGTCTATCCTCGGAAGAGGATAGTTGTTCTTCTCGGTCAGCTTGTTCAGCTCCCGATAATCGATGCAAAGCCGCAGGCTGCCGTCCTTCTTTTTGACAAAGAGGACTGGTGCACTCCAAGGTGAGGAACTCGGACGCACGTAACCCTGCTCAAGCAGCTCCTGCAACTGCAGCTTCAACTCCGCCAACTCCTTCGGAGCCATACGATACGGCGAGCGGGCCACAGGCTTAGCGCCTGGTACCAACTCAATCGTGAAATCTATCTCCCGCTGCGGTGGAGCACCGGGGAGATCGCTCGGGAACACATCGGGGAACTCTGAAACTACCGGAACATCCACTAGGCTGGGCCTCGGCGTAGAAGCCTCCACTAGAGCAAAGAATAACTCTGCTCCCTAACGCACTGCCTTGGACACCTGAAGAGCAGACATCAACATCTTGCTCGATCCACGCATGCCCGCAAAGACCGTCTCACGATCGGCACACTGCCCAAACCTCACCTCCTTGGTGGTGCAATCGATACACGTACGCTGTTCCGACAGCCAGTCCATGCCGAAGATTACATCGAACTCAACCAGGGGGAGTAATGATGCTTTCAGGTCATACTCCTGACTTCCAACTAGAACTTTCACGCAGCAACTCCTCTCCACGCGCATCGAATATCCATTCGGCAGTAGGACCTCCAGTCCATCTGCAGAAGCAATCGACGGTGCACCAATACGTTGGACGAAGTCCGACGATAAGAAGGAGTGCGAAGCTCCAGTATCGAAAAGCGCTCTTGCAGGAACGCCTAAAATATTTAAAAAGCCTACGCCGCCAAACAAGGTTAGCATGAACACTAAAACAAGTATATAAAACAGTAAGGACTGTATCTTAAATTATACCTGTCACGACGTCCTTGGCTTTGATAGCCTCCTGCTGACCAAGACTGAAGACTCTGGGCTCCGGGGGAGCCATACGGGAGGCAGTGGACTCAGCCGCCTTCCCCTTCTCAGAATAAGATGGCCCAGTCTTCTTCTCTGACCTTGGAAGCCCACTGCGGCAATCCCGAGAGAAATGACCAGGCTTGCCACAAGTAAAACAAATAAGAGGGCCACGTCCAGACGACGCGCCCGAAGCAGAGGGAGCTGGCCCAGATAATCGAGCCTT
This sequence comes from Dactylorhiza incarnata, assembly GCA_033032865.1. Classification (NCBI taxonomy): domain Eukaryota; kingdom Viridiplantae; phylum Streptophyta; class Magnoliopsida; order Asparagales; family Orchidaceae; genus Dactylorhiza; species Dactylorhiza incarnata. Next base: position 26,355,214 of record JAWHQI010000005.1, read on the forward strand.
CTTCCAGATATTCAACCTCCATAACTTTTCCGCACTCGGCGCCTTGCCCTCCGGCACTGCCTCGACCATAGCCACCTTGCCCTTCTCCCTGAGCATGTCCTGCTCAAGCGCTCGGGCTGAACCAACGAGGGTCGTGAAACCCTGCGTCAACGGCCCCGTCAGAAGGTACCGCAACTCACTACGCAAGCCTCCGTAGAACCTGTTCACCCTTCTCCCCTCGTCATTGAAAGAAGTTCCAGCGTAACGCCCGAGACGGGTGAACTCGTACATGTAGTCATCAACCAGTCTATCACCCTGCGTCAGAGCCAGAAACTGGTTCTCCATCGAGATCTGCTGCGACGGAGGCACATACCTTGCCAGGAAGATTCTCGAGAACTCTTCCATCGGCACATCAACCAGCCGCCTTCCCGCAAACTGGCGCCTCTCTACCTCATCCCACCACCGCCTGGCTTCCTTTTCCAACAAGAAGGTAGCGAAGGTCACTTTCTGCGCTTCATCCGACTGTGTCGCTGTCAGAATTCGCTCCATATGCGACAGCCAGTCCCCGGCCTCAGCTGGGGATTCCACCCCGGTAAACGGAGGAGGTCGAAATCCCAGGAAGTGCTTCAGCTGTTGCTCAGCAGCACGCCTCACGGGGACTTGCTCTACTCTTAGTGGCTCCGGGGCCACTTCCTGCACCGGCAGTTGACCTTGCCCTCCAGGCTGTCCATTCAACGCAGCTAGAACGGCTTCTGTAACTAGCCGAACCATCTCAGCAGATGGAGGTGTAGGAGCCTCAGCAGACCCGCTACTCTCAACCACGTCCCGGGGACGCGACGGTCCTGCTGCACTTCGAGTGCCCTACACGAGTGCAACACACAGTTAGACGACAACACAGTCGCAACTAACAACAAAAGGAATACTCAGGTTCCAAAATCATGCAATAAATGTTGGTTTGTTGTTACATTTCATTCCTAAGTGGACATTTTTGGGTTTATTTTACGTCTCGACGGTAGCGCACACACGTGCTCACCACCCCTTAAAAGAATTCGTCCACGAATTCCTTAGAAGGATACGGAACCCGAGAAGCTGATACCAATTTGTAACACCCCCATCCGTTCAGGAGCATATAACAGAGGGTCCGGCCGGGGCCCCACGCCATATACTACAAAACAAACGGGAATGTCACTTAATTGAAATATCGAACGACGCTAAACAACGAACCTAACTCAGAGCATTCTATGCAGAAGCAAAAGAGAGAGACAAGCTATATAAATCACAAAACCCGAACCCGGGTATGTCCACTTCTATTAATAGGAATAAAATGTTTTACACAACAAAAGAGGCACAACGACCTTACAATTTACCAACATCGGCGCGCAGGGCGGCCATACATAAAAAGCAAAAGAACATCAAAAGGCCTTCAAGGGCCGCAGCAGCACAAGGGCTTCAGCCCGCTAAGAGCCCGCTATGTTCCCGCTCGGTCCAGCACCTGTACAACAAGCCCACCAAAAATGGTGGCAAAACAGGGCAACGGTCAGCTAAAGCTGACCAAATTATAACGACCCCACCCCTTCGAGGGGGTGACAATTTCCCGTCCCTGCAAGAGCATCACAGCATATATATATATATATATATATATATATATATATATATATAACAGAATAAAGCGGCTAGCAAAGCCCACAACAGTTCATACATATGCAACAATCACAAACGTGGGAATGGCCTCCACGTCTCGTGCTCTCAGGCACTCTTTGGTGTATTCCGCCTTCCACCACCATCCATTCTTGATGGCTTTGCCCTTCGAGGCTAAAGTCGGTGGCCTGAATACCAGGGCTCTCCCGTACTTTAATTGTGAACATCCCGTAGTCCGAAGACTCTTTCCCATTGCTTCCCGACATGCTGTACGAGACTCACTAATCAGGTGCTGCAATGGTGCGGTTTCAGGTTCGCCAAATGCCCGTTGTTCACAGCTCTCGTTGTACAACACGAAAAGCGGGTATGTTGTCCCCTCAGCCTAGGTACACTCAATTAGCCGGCTCTACGGGCCGCTAAGTCATCCACCAGGACACCCTCACAGGCCGGGCACACAGGCCTCAGGTCCTCTCAACAGGTGGGCACAACAAAATCACCAGAACCAAGTCTGGGAGCTATCGCCTGGCGATATTCAGTGTCGCCAGCGACAGTGAACAGAACTCCATTTTGGCTTCTAGCTGTGGGTGCTTCCCGGGGCACACCCCCAGGCATTGCTGCACATGCAGTAGCACTCCCACTGCCTCAGAACGCACAAAATCACCAGAACCAAGTCTAGGAGCTATCGCCTGACGATATTCAATATCGCCAGCGACAGTGAACAGAACTCCTTTTCTGCTTCAAACTTTGGGTGCTTCCCAGGGCACACCCCCAGGCATTGCTGCACATGCAGTAACACTCTCTAGTCCTACGAAGCAGGATATCAACACGGAGTTTTCCCCCGGCACGCACAATATCAAAAAGCATCACCAATCCGGACGAACCGTCTCGGACGGGCTTCACACAGCGCGCCTACGTCCATTTCACGCATGGACTCTACATGTATGCAAGATTTGACGAGGATAACACAAATCGACCCGTCGGAGGCCACGACCTCACCCTTTTGGGCAGGGGCCTCAATGATGCACGGAACGGACTAGAACATGTCCAAATGAGGGTAAAGAGAATCATTACCCTTAAACGCCGCTTCGAAGCCATGGCTTGGTTTTTGGCACGGTTGGAAAGGAGCGTCTTGCCCTCCTCTACGCGTAGCCACCAACATTGAGGGAATCAGAGTAGTGTAGCTCCACCAAAGATGAGCTCTAGGGTTGGGAAACCCTATTCATCTCCTTCTCCAAAGCTCTCCCTCTCTCTTAATTAAAACCCTTAGTGAATAATGGGTTTCAAGTGGTTTTCGGTCACCTTATGCCAGCCACCGAGCCTATCTGTCCAAAACCAGGCCCCAAAGTCAATGTGCCATCAATGCCCATGATTTCGGCCGCCAAATACTATTTGGCGCTGTCGCCGGGCGACAGCGCTATCGCTTGGCGACAGCTCTAAGGAACCGACTCCGACCAGTCAACGCCACTGCTTTGAACAGTGCATGACTGTTGGGAAAATGATTTCTCTTAACCCCTGAAAAAGAGTTGAATATGAATTCTAAGAAAGGAAAATCAAGGTTAAGTAAATATGCGTCGAATGGTATTCGACGCAACGTCGATGTAGTATCGACGTTCCTTTCAGAATGAGTCGAAGTACCTTTAAGAAGAATTCAACGTATCCTATGTCGACGTAGCTCTGACTTCTAGTCGACGTATCTTGATATGTCGACGCACCTTAGTCGACGCACCTTTCTTATTCTCCTCTCGACGTCCAGCCAGGACGAATTCGATGCGCACGTCGAATAGTAATCGACGCACGTCGATTTCTATGATTAATTCAAAAATCGCTAGATCTCTTTCCTTCTTTTATAAATCTGATTTATATGGAATCAATTTATTCTTTATAGCCGTTCTGAATCATTATTTCCTCTAATAGATTCTTGGCTAAATTGATTAAATCCTTTATGGACATTATTTGAAATCAGATTGAATACTTTCCTTCTATGGATATATTTGTTATGGAAATTTCTCTTTGTTTTTAATACTCTGCCTGCTAATTGATTATTCTCCTATAGTGTTATTTTAATGAACAGAGCTATAAATAACAAGAGGGTCGGCAGAGAGAAAAGAAGAAGTGATCCACCATATACACATTGAAAAGGAGGAAAAGCTCCCAAAAAGTGAAAAAAGAGAGAGAATAGAGAAATTATTCTGCAGCAACCATCAAGCATTCTTCTTCTTCTGCTTCTAAAGTCATAATGCTGCAAAATTCTGAAAAGCTTACAATCTCCTTCTCACTATAGAAGGGAGATTTAATTCACTACTTCTTGTGCTTCCAATCTTCTTGCTAGGAAGAAGATTCTTTCTTGTCTTAAATACTTCTTCTCCTTTTCTCATTTTCATACTCACATACTGTAAAAGAGTTTTTAGAATCACTCTTCAAAAAATTCAGTTGTACTGGTTCTAAGAGTCTCCTTTTAAAAAGACTCAGTTGGTTCTAAGAGTCTCCTTGTCAAAAGACTCAGGGTGGTTCTAAGAGTCTCCTTATCAAAAGACTCAGTACAAGATAGTGAATTTCCTACCAAGGGGGTAGAAGAGTGGACTACCCAAAGTTTGGGGAACCACTATATTTCTTTGTGTTGTGCTGTGCTTTCTTGTCTTGCATTTACTTTCTTTATTTGCTTAATTCTTGTTGGTGTGTGGGAAGATTTAATCTGTGAACACTACATATATATATATAATTATTCACTCTGCACAAATTATTTTAAAATCTCTATTCACCCCCTCTAGAGAATTCTAGTGAGGTTAATTGTGCACTTTCAATTGGTATCAAAGCCAGGTTAATCTAAAAATGTTAACTCCTTGATCAAAAAGATCATACCTCTTATATATATATATATTTTTTTTTTTCTAACAATCATTTTTCACATGACACAAATCAAAGATTATGCTTCCACCAGACCACCAATGTGCAATCTTGAAAAGTTTGCAGTTTGGAAAACAAGAATTAGGATTTATATGAATTATATTGATGAAGATTTATTTAATGTTATCTTGACAGGTCCTCCCAAGCCTTATAGAAAAGACTCAATTGGTGAGGTGACTCAAACACTTGTTCCAAAGGCTGAGTGGATAGTTGAAGAGAAGAAGGCAGGAACATGTGATGCAAAAGCTGTAAATATTCTGGTCTCAACCCTCTCTGATGAAATCTTTCAAAGGGTTGTTGATTGTGAATCAGCCAAAGAAATTTGGGAGGCTCTCATAAAGATGGTAGAAGGAAGTGCTGATGAAAGGAAAGACAGGAAGGCTCTATTGATCTCTCAATATGAGAACTTCCAAAAGAAGAATGAAGAAAGCATCTCTGAGATGTATGACAGATTTAGTCTGATCATCAATCAACTAAGAGACTTGGATAGAGAAATCTCTCTCACAGAGATCAATGACAAATTGCTGATGAGTCTCCCAAGCTCATGGGACTCAAGGATATGGGCAATAAGAGACACAAGAGGACAAAGGGAAATTTCAACAGATGCTCTCTTAGGAAAACTCAGATCCTATGAGCAACTGCTGAAAACCAGAGAAGAGAAGAAGAAAAGAGAAAACATCCCAACTTCTTCAAAAGACATGAACATTGCATTAAAAGCAACAGAAGAAGGAAGCTCTGTCACTGAAGAAGAACTATTCAGTTTCCTGGCCAGAAAATTCAAGAAATGGATCAAGAAGGAGAGAGTCAAAACCAAGGTATGACAAAACTCCTACTAAAGAAATTGTATGTTATTCTTGCAGGAAACCTGGACATATTGCCCCAGAATGTCCAGAGAATGCTGAGACAAAGAAAGATCTGAAAAATAAAGATCTCAAGAAAAAGGGGAAGAAGAAAGAAAGAGGCTTTATTGCTGAAGCCTGGAGTGAAACAGACTCTGAGGACAGCTCTTCTTCTAAGAGTGACAATGAAGAGCCTAATCAAGAAGATCTATGCTTAATGGCCCTTGAAGGCTCAAAGAATGATGATGATGCTAAATCATGGAGTGAAATAGGATCAGAAGAAAGCATATCTTCTGAAGATGAAAAAGAAGATAGCCTTATTCTCATAGAGGAATCTGAGGATAAGGATGAGGTAAGCATTTTTGATGAAATAGATTTTCAAAGTGATAATTTCAGAAATGATTTTATGGGAATGCGTCTAGATCAACTAAAAGCTACACAAGAAATTAAAGATCTAAAAGAACAAATCAATGTGGCTAAAAACCAGAGAAATAGAGAAGTCAAATGCTCTAAAAATTATGAATTAAGGGCTAACATCATAGAAAAGGAGGTAGAAAGGGCTAGAATAGAAAACCAGCTCCTTAAGGATAAGGTATCCCAGGCAAAAGCCTTTGAAGAATCAATAAACATGAGAAGCCAAACTCTCAAGGAAATCACTGAACAACAAACAAGGAGACATAAAAATCTTGGTCTAGGGGCTGATCCCTCAACCAGCCAAATTCCATCCAACAAACCTGCTTGGATGATCCCTGTAAAATTCACCAAACCCATCAAATCAAACCAAGAGAAAGATTCACTGAATAAGGAAGAAGACTTCCTCAAGGAAATAAAACAATTTGATGAAACATTATATTATTCAGCTGATGACTCTCAAACTTCATCTGAAGAAGCAACTAAGCCAAAAGAAACAATACATAAGAAAGCAAAATCAGAAAAAGGGAAAAAGAAAATTTATGAAGAAACAGTTGCGTCGACTTCATATCGACGTATGAATGATAGTGCGTCGACTTTTACTCAACGCAACCTCTCAAATGCCTCGACCTCTACTCAACGCTTGAATAAAAGTACGTCGACTTCCAATCGACGCAACTTTGTCCATGCGTCGATATCAGATCAACGCTATCGGGAGAAAGCGACGAATATAAATCGAAGCAACTATCAACATGCGTCGAATAGATATCGACGCACAAAAATTCAGAGCAACTTAAATGCCTATCCTCCAAAAACCTTTTATAATTCCCATTCAGGATCCATTCATCCTAACCATGATTTCCATCATAATCAACACCTCTATCCTAACCAAAATTTCTACCCTAAACCTGGTAACCAAACTTTCTATCCTAATCAACCCTTCTATCCCTCTCTAAACTCAAATTATCATAAGAATACGATAATCAAGTGCCATATATGTAACAAAACTGACCACCTTGCCAAACAATGTTGGCACAACCAATCAAACTATCTGTAAAAATTAGTCCAAGACTGACTTAGAACTAGGAAAAGATAAAAGGAAATAAACACCTAAAATTCTTCAGGAAAATTAAAAGTCACGTCGACTACCAATCGACGCAACGTCGACGACTCAACTCAATAAGTGCAATCGACGCAAACGTCGATTACAATCGACGCATACATCGACACGAAACCCTAACACCTTAACGCGGACTGTATCGACGCTTACGTCGAATTCCACTCGACGCAACGTCGACTTCATAAAAACGAGCGGCAATGCTAAAATATTTTCGGTCACATCCACTGAAGTACCGAATAAGCCTCGAATTGAGTCCCGTTTCGACGCTTCACCTGACTTAAAAAGACTCTTCAGTTAGAAACCTTCACTACTCTGCATCCTTTATCCTTCTTGCTCCTCAGTCCAGCCGATTCTTTTTCCCTCTCTCACTGATCTACAATGGCTCCCAAGATAAATTCTGGGTTCGATATCGACCTCGAATCCTTCCAAGCAGCAGCAGAGAACTATAAGAACATCATAGCTCTCTTCACTGAATCCGGATTGGACAAACTCATCTCAACAAGATGCAAGCTCCTGGAAACAGAGCTCACAGAGCTGATAACTCATGTTCAGATATCTGAACAAGGAGAAATCCAGGGAACAATCTATGAGACACCAGTCTCAATCTCTGCAGAACATATTAGGACCACCTTTGATCTTCCATCAGGTATATCCTAATATAATCTTTGTTCAACTAAAATAGGGAAAGGAAATCAATTTCTAAAGAGTAACCTCATAAGTCTTCATCATTTCTTTATTAGGTGATGAATCTATAGACCTCACACCTGATGAAATCAAGCATCTGCTAACCATCATGAAGTTTTCAAGGGATAAACCAACCCATCTAAAGAAAATAGACTTTTCTGAGGAGTATAGACTACTAGCAGATATAGTAGGAAAGATACTACTATGTAAGATATCTGCCCATGATGTAGTGACCAAGCAGCAACTGAACATCATGGGGGCTCTTGTATTGAAGAAGAAAATAGACTGGGCCAGCTGTCTGCTCAAGATGATAGGCTCTAGATATTCTCACAAAGAGAATGCCTACATGAGGATTATGAGTCAAGTACTCTTCCACTCCTTCCCTGACCTCTGTAGGTCAAAAGGAATTCCTATCCCTCCTGGAAAGAGGATGTCCATTGCCCTCTTCTCCAAATGGACCAGGCAAATCCCCAAGCCTGGTTCCATTCCTGAAAGAACTCCCTCTCCTCCTAACTCCCCTGCTCATCCATCTCCTCCTCCTCCTCCTCAAAGAGACAATCCTTCTCTACCACCATCATCCACTCAAATAGTCTCTACCACCCTCATAACTCCTGCTCTACCTACCCCTTCTCAAACACCTGCTCCTCAAATAGCAGTTTCTCCATCTCCTCCTCCTCATACTCTCTCACCCATTTCACCTCCACTATCACCAATACCTCATACATCAACTAACCTTTCTCCACCCTCATCACCACTTCCACCACTCTCTCCTCATCATCAACCACAACATGAACCATCTGCATCCACTGAAGCCCTTCTTACTCAGTGCATTGCAACAACAGCTCAAACATTCCAAGCAATGCTGGATGAGCACTACTCCCAAATTCATTCCTCCATCCTTCACATGCACACCCAAATAGATGGGGTCAGTGCCTCTGCGAAAAATCTGAAGACCTCTCTCTCTTCCTTTAGAGTGACCAGGTCTTTCTTAACCTCCCTGGCCAGGAAGGTCAAGAAGGGGGAGAATCTAGATGAAGAACAACTCACCAATCCTAAATCTCTCTCTCACAAGCCCCCTCCTTCCTCAAAAGATAACAGTCTTACACTTCTCAAGACAATTGGAAATGAAGTTGTACCTGAGCTACACTCTGAAGAACAAACAATAGAGGTATTTAGTATAGCAAGAGAGGCTGCAAATCAAGTAGTACTATTACAAGGGGAGGCAAGCAGAGCAGAAATTGAAACTGAAAAGGAAGATGTGGCAGTTGGGGAGAAAGATAAAGAAACTGCAATTCAGGGGGAGCTGGATACTGTTATGAATAAAGCTGGAAAAGAACAGCCAGATGCTGTGTTGACTGAAGTAGAAGCTCAGGAGCCAGATGCAACTGGAGCTGGAGATAATAAAGAAATTGAAGAAGTAGAAGGATTACAGGAAGTTCTATCCCAGGGGGAGCAATCTGCTCAGGGGGAGCTAGGTGAACTTCCTACAAATGAGAAGGAGAAACCCCCCTCTCCTAAAACAGTAGTATTCAAGAGAAAGAGAAAGACTCCTCCTACCCCTCCTGAGTAATGTTTGACAATAATACTGATTGATATGAACATGAAATCTGTTTATATAATTCTGGAAAATTTGGTTATATAATCTCTTTTTCCAAATTTTTTGCTTAATTGATATATTTCTTTTCTCTACAAATGCTGAGATGCTAGTTCAATTTCCCTCTAAATAGGGCTAAGATAAATAGGGGGAGATTGTTGGGAAAATGATTTCTCTTAACCCCTGAAAAAGAGTTGAATATGAATTCTAAGAAAGGAAAATCAAGGTTAAGTAAATATGCGTCGAATGGTATTCGACGCAACGTCGATGTAGTATCGACGTTCCTTTCAGAATGAGTCGAAGTACCTTTAAGAAGAATTCGACGTATCCTATGTCGACGTAGCTCTGACTTCTAGTCGACGTATCTTGACATGTCGACGCATCTTAGTCGACGCACCTTCCTTATTCTCCTCTCGACGTCCAGCCAGGACGAATTCGACGCGCACGTCGAATAGTAATCGACGCACGTCGATTTCTATGATTAATTCAAAAATCGCTAGATCTCTTTCCTTCTTTTATAAATCTGATTTATATGGAATCAATTTATTCTTTATAGCCATTCTGAATCATTCTTTCCTCTAATAGATTCTTGGCTAAATTGATTAAATCTTTTATGGACATTATTTGAAATCAGATTGAATACTTTCCTTTTATGGATATATTTGTTATGGAAATTTCTCTTTGTTTCTAATACTCTGCCTGCTAATTGATTATTCTCCTATAGTGTTATTTTAATGAACAGAGCTATAAATAACAAGGGGGTCGGCAGAGAGAAAAGAAGAAGTGATCCACCATATACACATTGAAAAGGAGGAAAAGCTCCCAAAAAGTAAAAAAGAGAGAGAATAGAGAAATTGTTCTGCAGCAACCATCAAGCATTCTTCTTCTTCTGCTTCTAAAGTCATACTGCTGCAAAATTCTGAAAAGCTTACAATCTCCTTCTCACTATAGAAGGGAGATTTAATTCACTACTTCTTGTGCTTCCAATCTTCTTGCTAGGAAGAAGATTCTTTCTTGTCTTAAATACTTCTTCTCCTTTTCTCATTTTCATACTCACAAACTGTAAAAGAGTTTTTAGAATCACTCTTCAAAAAATTCAGTTGTACTGGTTCTAAGAGTCTCCTTTTAAAAAGACTCAGGTGGTTCTAAGAGTCTCCTTGTCAAAAGACTCAGGGTGGTTCTAAGAGTCTCCTTATCAAAAGACTTAGTACAAGATAGTGAATTTCCTACCAAGGGGGTAGAAGAGTGGGCTACCCAAAGTTTGGGGAACCACTATATTTCTTTGTGTTGTGCTGTGCTTTCTTGTCTTGCATTTACTTTCTTTATTTGCTTAATTCTTGTTGGTGTGTGGGAAGACTTAATCTGTGAACACTACACATATATATATATAATTATTCACTCTGCACAAATTATTTAAAATCTCTATTCACCCCCCTCTAGAGAATTCTAGTGAGGTTAATTGTGCACTTTCAATGACACGTGTCACGGTGTCGCCAGCGTTAGACTTGCCGCCGCGCGATAGACTCTCGACAGAGGCCTTCTCGCCAGAACGCTGTCGCCGGGCGATAGCCGATATCGCCAGCGATAGCGCTGGATTCCAGAAATCTAACTTTCTGACTTGGGGTCTTACACTCTGAGCGCGCTCAGAAGCATTCTTAGCGCGCAGCAAACATGGAAGCTTTCTGGGTATGCAACGAACACAAAAGAGTTCTGGCATGCAACAAACACAAAAGTGTTTCGGGCGTGCTATGAGCGTGGAGCGTTCTGAGTGATTGGAGGAGCGCCCCGCGTGTGACAAGCGAGGTGGAATGAGGAACCGCGCCCGGAGGGGGTAGAAGGGGCTTCGGCCGGACCCGATAGGGGGACGGTTTGGCTGCACCCCGTGCGGGGCGCGGCTTGGCCGCACCCCGCCTGGGGGTGCGGCTTGGTCGCACCTGTTGGACATGTGTGTCACATTCCTTTATTTGAGAATAACAAATCCCAAATTGTATTTGATCTTGCTTGTCGTGTGTTTATAGTGTGCATGAACTATAAGTGCATTACTCCACTGGTAGAAAGCAGCTGAAATCAATTTTCTGTAAGAAACACTACCACCAGCGCTAGGGCTACCGCAGGCGCTAGAGCTACCGCCTGGCACTAGCTCGAGTTCGTGCCACAACGCCACGCCACCGACGGTTTCATAACCGCCTCCACACGAATGATACCGCAGGCGTTAGGTGCTACCGCAGGTGCTAGCGACAAAGTCTATAAATTGGGGAGTTCTTTTTCGTTTTGGTTACACATCCCAGAAAGATTACTTGTGCCAAAATTCAGGAGCTGTTACTCTGCCGAAAATTCATCTCCCACTCAAGGCCAAAGAAGATTTTTGGAGAAGGAACTCGTCATGCTGCATCCAAAGAACGATCGCTTCAACCTCGCTTGTGCTACAACAATCCTTCATCCTCATCTTCAGAAATCTCATAGAGGGAGTTCTTGTTATTTGCTTTATTTCATTATTGTAAATTTTTGTAGTAAAATTGCCGTGTTGGCGACTAGGTCCTTGCGCGGCTTAGGGGGTAATTCGCCGCGTGAGTTGGCGACTAGGTTTAGGAGATTAGATCTAGGGGGTGCTCGAGGCCATATCCGGGGAAGGATTGACTAAAGGCAACCGGTTTGTGGGGATACAAGTCGGTATAGAAAAGGAAAAGATATTTTCATTTGTATGCCTCCGATTTCTAGCGACATTGAAATCAAATTTATGTAAACACTTATTCCTATAATACAATCATGTCTCTATTTGTGTTTACTTGATTTTTCTCATTTGGTGTAAATTTTATTATTGCAAATTGCTTTTTGCTAAATTGTTATTTTGCTCGCTCTTACATAAAAACAATTTAGTATTTTTCATAAAGTTATAAAAAGAATTTTTATTCCCTTATTCACCCCCGCTCTAAGGGCGCCTATCGATCCTACAAGTGGTATCAGAGTCGATCCTACAAGTGGTATCACTACAAGTGGTATCAGAGGAAAGTTTGATTTTATTTTGAATACTAAAGATAACTTGGGAAAGTTTGATGAAAAATGCGATGAAGGAACTTTTCTTGGATACTCTTCAACTAGTAAAACTTATAGAATTTTTAATAAAAGAACTAATAAAGTTGAAGAGTCGATTAATGTGAAATTTGATGAGCTTGTTCCTTGTGTAGAAAGAATTTCCGCAGGAATAGAGGATGATCACTTACTACCTTTGGAGCATGGTAATGAGGAACCTTCCAAAGAAGAGGAAGAGGAAGAGGAGGCCAAGGAAGATGATTATGTGCCTTCGAGCGCTCTGCAATTTACAAAGGATCATCCACGGGAGCTAATAATTGGTGAACCATCTATTGGGGTAAGAACTCGCTCTTCTCTTCATGAATCTTATTCAAATATTTGTTTTGTTTCCGAAATAGAACCAAAAACCATTTCTACCGCTTTAAATGATGAATTTTGGTTTTTGGATATGAATGAAGAGTTATAACAATTTGAGCAACATAATGTTTGGAAATTAGTCTAAAGACCATCTAATCACCCGGTTGCAGGTGTAAAATGGATTTATAAAAATAAATTAGATGGTGAGTCTAGAATCATTAGAAATAAGGCACGCTTAGTAGCACAAGGATATTCACAAATCGAGGGGATAAATTTTGATGAAACTTTTGCACCAGTTGCTAATTGGAATCTATATAAATTTTTCTAGCATTTGCAAGCTTTAAAATAATAAAATTATTTCAAATGGACGTAAAAAGTGCTTTTCTAAACGGGTTTGTAAAAGAAGAAGTTTGTGTTGAACAACCCCCCCCCCCCCCCCCCCCCCCCCCGATTTTATTAGTGAAAAATTTCCCAATCATGTTTATAAACTAGAAAAAGCGCTTTATGGTTTAAAACAAGCGCCCCGTGCATGGTATGAAAGACTTACATCATTTTTATTAAAGCACGGTTATATTATGGGAAGTGCCGATAATACTCTCTTCATTAAGCACAATAAAGATGATTTGATTATTTTGCAAATATATGTTGATGATATAATCTTTGGATCTACTAATGAAGAGTTGTGTTATGAAGTTATTTAGAGATGAAAAATGAATTTGAAATGAGTCTAGTAGGAGAACTTTCTTACTTTCTTGATTTTCAAATATCACAAAGAAATGATGGTATTTTTATATGTCAAACTAAATATGTCTTTGATATGCTTAAACGCTTTGGATTTGAAAACCTTAAACAAGTTTCTACTCCAATGAGCGCATCTCTAAAATTAGGAAAAGATGAATCAGGAATTTCAATTGATCAAACTTTATATAGAGGTATGATAGGATCTCTACTCTATGTAAGTGTAACTGGACCTGATATTATATTTGTCGTATGTTTGTGTGCTCGATTTCAAGCCAATCTAAAAGAATCTCACTTAAAAGCGGTAAACGAATTTTTAGATATCTAATTGGGTCATCTAGATTAGGATTATGGTACCCGCCTAATTCATTTACACCAGCGGTACTTGCCATTTTCTAGGACCTTCATTAGTTGCATGGTCTAGTAGGAAACAAAATTCGATTGCACTCTCCATCACGGAGGCCGAATACATTGCATTAGGGAGTTGTTGTGCACAAGCACTATGGATGAGCCAAACTCTAGAGGACTTTGGTTTTCATCTAAAACATATTGAATTAAAATGTGACAACAAAAGTGCCATTGATCTTACAAATAATCTGGTACATCATTCTAGATCCAAACATATAGATGTACGTCATCATTTCATAAGGGATCACATTAAAAAGGAAAATGTTAGGATAAACTTCATTGGCACGGACTCTCAACTTGCTGATATATTCACTAAACCTCTTCCCGATACAAGGTTTCAAATGTTAAGGTTGGAATTAGGAGTTTTAGACATCTTAGGATGAGTTATTTGAAAAACGCTAAAGTTTTATGCAATTTGAGCAATCAAGACATCTCCAAAAATTACAAAATTTCTGCATAAGACTACTCCAAGGACTCTTAATCAAGATCAAAAAGTGAAAATTTAAAATTCTCAAAAAATCACTTACTGTTTTCCACGCTAGCACTAGCGCCGACGCTAGCGTGAGTGTTTGATTTTTCTGTTTTTCAAAATTTCTAAAAATCTATAAAAATATGTTAGTTTATATGTACAACTTTGTTTTGTATGTCTGACTTTTGTTATTTTTGTTTTATTTATATTGTGAAAAATCAACTACAAAACTTCAAAATTTAAAAATACAAAAATATGTTTTTGTGATTTTCTGTTTTTCTTTCATTAAAAATTTCAAAACAACAAAAAAACTTTATGATCTTTATTGCTAATATCATGCATGTATGAATTCTATTATTTAGAATTATCTACAATGTTAAAACTTGTTTCTTCATATTACTATGAACATTGTTTTGTTTATCATGCTTTGATATATCTATTTAAAGTACATCAATTGTATTGAAAACGATGTGTATAACCAAGCTTAGCATGCCTCTAAGTATGAGTAAATGTTTTGTGATTGATAATGATACCCTTTCACTAACTTATTTTGGAAATTTACATGTGTGTTTAAATCTAAAATGCTTGCTTATGTATTGTAATTGTACAACGAATTAAAACTTGCATAAGTTTATTACCTACACTACATTTGAATTGCACTTAAGAAATTAAGAAAAGTGGTTGAGTTTAAAAATTGTGTTAGGTTTGCAAAACAAGTGTATTCAGAGAATATTATCTCACAAAAGTGAACAAAATTAAAAATATGACAAATATAACTCCACCAAGCACTACTTGAACCTCCTGATAAATCTTCATAAGCATAAATGTTGAGCACCTTGGAAAGAATAGTAAAGTGTCATGTGCAAACCTTGGTTAGTACACCACTTTTTCTAAAAATATTGTTCATTAAAGTGTGTTAAAGTTAATATACTTGTGCTATATTGTGCACTTTACTCTACATATGTCTTGTATTTTGTGATTTAAATCATTTGTTAACATTGCTCAAAATACACTTATAAGCACTTCATTATCTTTCATAACACTTCTTCTCATGAGTATTGGATTATAATGCTTTATCTATACTACTCTTTAGATAAGAAATGCACTAGATAACCTAGCATGATCTCTACAATATTTTGGTATCTCTTACACTTGAAATTAATTAACATTGTAGTATATTCTCTTTTTAATATGTTTATTTCATGCTTGGTAACTTTATGTAAAATTATGAGATTTCAAAAAGGTTAAAACATCTTTACATTTTGAACTTAAACTAAGATTTATACTTATGCTTTTCATGCTTACAACAAGATGTTTCTTATAATCTTCCGCTTGCTTACAACTCTTATCTTTTTATTTGAAATTTCTTCAACACTATGCTTAAACTCTTTATCATTTTTTCATGCTTACCCCACCTTCTTTTGATAATACCAAAAGGGGGAGATTAATTGAAGAAATCTAGAGGAGAAATCTAGAAGATTAAGGGGAGACTAATTCTTGTAATTTAGGGGGAGTAAAATATAAATTGCATTTATGTAGGGGGAGCATTAAGATAGGGTGAGTATGCACTATTCTCATGCTTATCATATACTATAGTTGCACTATTATTATGTTTATCATATACTATAGCCACTATTGTTGATTTCTTGTTAAGAGGATTTGTTATTATCAAAAGGGGGAGATTGTTGGACATGTGTGTCACATCCTTTTATTTGAGAATAACAAATCCCAAATTGAATTTGATCTTGCTTGTCGTGTGTTTATAGTGTGCATGAACTATATGTGCAATACTCTACAGGTAGAAAACAGTTGAAATCAATTTTTTGTAAGAAACACTACCCCGCCAGCGCTAGCGATACCGCCTGGCGCTAGCGCTACCGTAGGCACTAGAGCTACCGCCTGGCACTAGCTCGAGTTTGTTCCATGTTGCCACGCCGCCGACGGTTTCATAACCACCTCCACACGAACGATACCGCAGGCGTTAGGTGCTACCGCAGGCGCTAGCGACAAAGTCTATAAATTGGGGCTTTCTTTTTCGTTTTGGTTACACATCCCAGAGAGATTACTTGTGCCAAAATTCAGGAGCTATTACTTAGCCGAAAATTCATCTCCCACTCAAGGCCAAAGAAGATTTCTGGAGAAGGAAGCCATCACGCTGCATCCAAAGAACGATCACTTCAACCTCGCTTGTGCTACAACGAACCTTCATCCTCATCTTTAGAAATCTCATAGAGGGAGTTCTTGTTATTTGCTTTATTTAATTATTGTAAATTTTTGTAGTAAAATTGCCTTGTGTTGACGACTAGGTCCTTGCGCGGCTTAGGGGGTAATTCGCCGCGTGAGTTGGCGACTAGGTCTAAGAGATTGGATCTAGGGGTGCTCGAGGACTTATCCGGGAAGGATTGGATAGAGCGGCTTGAGGCCATATCCGGGGAAGGATTGGCTAAAGCCAATCGGTTTGTGGGGATACAAGTCGGTATAAAAAAGGAAAAGATATTTTCATTTGTACGCCTCTGATTTCTAGCGACATTGAAATCAAATTTATGTAAACACTTATTCCTATAATACAATCATGTCTTTATTTGTGTTTACTTGATTTCTCTCATTTGGTGTAAAATTTATTATTGCAAATTACTTTTTGCTAAATTGTTATTTTGCTCTCTCTTACATAAAAACAATTTAGTAATTTTCATACAATTATAAAAAGAATTTTTATTCCCTTATTCACCCTCCCTCTAAGGGCACCTATCGATCCTACATCACCCACATGGGGTGCGGCCTCGCCGCACCCCGTTTGGGGGGTGCAGTTTGGCCGCACCCCACTTGGGGGGTGCATCTTGGCCGCACCCCACTTGGGGGGTGCGGCCTTGCCGCACCCCATGTGGGATGCGGCTCGGCCGCACCCCATGTGGGTTGCAGTTTGGCCGCACCCCACTTGGGGGGTGTTGCCTGCGCGCTACCGCGTGGTAGCGCTGTGCGGAAGTGCTACCACACTCCATGCATGCTACCGCGCGCAGAAGCGCACGTGGTTGAGGGCGGCATGGTTGGGCGCGGTGCTGCCGTGCGCGGTTGGCTGCGAAGATAGTGGGTTTGCCCACTCTCCCACTCTTCCCTCATCACCTTCGCAGGTTTTGGGAATAACCACCTCTTGGACTTGTATATAGGTAGACGAGAGCCATGTATGAATGTGTATCAAGGTGCACATCAGGTATAATTATTTTACGGATAGAATATACAGAATTCAGAAGCAAGAGAAAACTATAATGATAGTGACATTAAATAACAGTACAAGTAATATAGCTTTAAATACACTTTGAAATAAAATGTAAGTTATATCCTATAATTTAAATATCTTTACAGGACTGTGTCTGCAATACTCATCGTGATTTACATCATAAGCAGAGCAAAAAACAAGAAAATCTTTGGATACGCGGACAAAGTCCAAACAAAAAGCTAATTATTTTTCTCAAATTGGAACAGAGTCATTACACAAGTTGTCCAAGTGTTGCTAAAACATCCACCTTATTGCTCAATGATTGATCAACATCATTAGACAGGTTCTCCAAGTGTTGCTTGAGCTCATTCCTCTTTATATTGGTTGTCCAAGTGATTCTTGAGCTTCAAATGTTCACCAGATCTCAATTTGAGGTGATGCTCATCTAGTTTTGTTATGAAAAAAAATCTATCAAGAGAATTGTTACCTTTACTTGTTCTAACTTTGTCCTAGGTGTTATGTTATGCAACTTCTAGAGGCAGCTCCTATAGGAATAGGCCTGGATTGAAATGTACTCCTACGTACCTCTACGAATTAAAAATGACAAAACCCTAGCTCCGCTTTTGCCTCGGCTCTTTGATGAAGGAAACGAGGGATATCCCAGATGTCAAAATTATAGATTGTATTCTACAACATAGTGTTCTCAATAATCATACAACATCATAAAGGAATTCATTATACAAAAAATGTAAAGTTTGTATTATAGCTATAAAAATAACCATAAGTAACAGAAGTCAAGGAAAGGAGTACGAGTAAAGATTGAAGCAGTTATACAAGAAAAGAAAAAATATAGCTCTCAAAGCTTTCCCTTAAGAACCACCACCAAATAACGAATGGACTCCCCATGCGTCCAAAGTCACAAGTAAAAAATTCTCTTCTTTAGTGACAACCCCCTCAATCTGCACCAAAAATTTCGCCCTATATGAACAATGTTTTGTCCATATCAATGAAAATAATAGATTAAAATAAGAGTACATGGAAACTTACTGTTGCCGTAGAACTAAATGTTGTAGTGATACCAAGCAGTTGCAGGCTTCTACCATCAGGCCCTTCTATACGCTTTGGAGAAGACCTGCTATAATAAACAAAAGAATATTGCACTAGGGAAATAATTTTAGTATTCCACTACCAACCATAATACCTTTCCTACCATCAATACCAACATTAACTACTTTGATCAATTGCATATGAAAAATAAAGTAGGGAAGAATTTCCATGAGAAAAAGGGAAAAGAGAATTGTTCAAAACCTATATAACAGATCAACAATATATAAGAAAATGCTTTAATGACAGACCTTGCCCCTAGCCTGGAAGGAACCATTTTCACTAAAGCACGCTCCACTTCTTCGCTAACCAATATATAATAATCTACCACAATCAGCAATTGACTACATAATGTCCATGATATAATAATTTTAATGACCATGATATAGCATGAGCAAAATAAGGTTTTTCCTAACACAAATATCACAAAAATGATCAAGAAAACCACTCAAAGATGAGCACCGAGAGTAACTACAACTTCAGTATCATTCACTACAACTTGTTATAAGTCTTCTATCATTGAAATCAAGACCTTATATGTTTTATATATCCCCCGGCCCTCGGGGAGGTCCATTACATTCCCTCAACACAGTGCCAGAACTAGGATTCTTGCATTTCAAGGGGTCTTGAAGCTATTTATAGGATATTGATTAGTCAAAGCAATCAAAGCCCCAACCTTGTATATGAAATTTTCTAGAAATCAAAACATTTCAGACTAATCTACTTGAACACATGCATTTCAAGGGGTCTAGAAGCAATGGTTGAAAGAAAATGAACCAATTCAATAAAGGATGTATTAATAGGGTTCTATATGTACCTATATGTTTATAAGCAAGCAACAAGCATTCACAAGTTCACAAAGATAGATCCATATATACTTGGAAAATGGAAATGATATATACCATCCATTTGTGCATTTGTGCTCACTGTTGATTCTCGACAGGAGTACAGACCTGCAGAATTGAGAGAATGGCTTAGAACTTTACAATCTAAAAATGAAGAGAATAAGAGATTCCCATCATACACTAATCACAAAACAAAATAACACGAAATAAAGAATGAAGAAACATAGATATTGAATTAAGAGAATGAAAAGTCATACCTCACTACTCACACTAACAGAGTCATAATACATATGATTTACACTAGCCTCTGCAGACTTTGTCCGGATTGTAGATTACAGAAGCAGAGATGCTGGAGGCGAACTGGCAACACCGCGAGGAAGAAAGCTCATCCACTGTCGTCATGCACCCGCGGTCCTGCACCGTCGGCCGTCCATCACTAGGTCACTGAATCCGTTGATGTAGAGTCAGATAGTCGAAGACTCGAAGGAGAAAAAACCGCCCAATACAGTCGCTGCTTTCGTGCCTCACGCAGTCGTACCTCGTGCTCATCGTCGTTGCTGAAGCCGAAGGAGAGAAATCGTCGGCAGTGACAAAGCTAAACCTAGGGCACAAGTGAATCACCAGATCCGCCTCAGAAAATATGAGCGTGCGCGCGTTGGATTAAATTAGAGCAGTCAATACCCTAAAATCTATCGCGATCTTTTATGACAAAACGTCGGTAAAGATGTTATTGCGACATCTTTCCGAAAAAAACACCGCTAAAGGTATCACTCACAAATATATTTGGCCACGCTTTATAATATCCCTCACAAATATATTTGGCCGCACAAAAACGTTGCTGTAGAACATAAATAATGTTGTAGTGCCTGAGGCACATGCTTGAAAGGCCATTTTCCCTAGCGGTACACAGTCTTGAACACGGCTTGGATCAATGCGTGTACATGATAGTGTCAGTGCACACCTCATATAACCTGACCAAATCATGTATAGGGGTGTGTCCACCCCTACCCAGGAAGCTGTGTGAATCTATTTCCCTGTAAACTGGAACACGGACTGGGCAAGCCATGTACCTAGCCGTGTACATGATCGAAACAACGAAAATTAATTTGCTTTGAGCTGTGGATTTTGGTGTTTTTAGATCCAACGGTGGGGATCTTTTGCTAAGACCTCTTACGTCGTGAGGGACTGGTTAGGGCTCATATTATCTTCAGTTTGGGAGTTAAGAGAGGGAGAGGGGAAGAGGAGAAAGAGGGCTAGGGATTTGAGGTTCTTACTATTGGAGAGGATTTGGATCTCCAAACGACGACCCGAGGACGGATCCGTGGAGAGCGCTTCGTTCTTGTCTTCTTCCTCCAACTGTTGCAACATTTTCATGGTGCCAAAGCAAGCTTAAAGGTTAATGATTCATTTCCACGGTCTTAGGTCTGTTTATATGTTCACGTTCTTTGATTTATTTCATTAGAAAAGTCTTATCTACTAGTTAGTGGAGGATATGAACTCATTTGGTTCGCTAGAACCCTCAGGGCATGGGATTGCATCTCTGACATGTCATTGTTTGAAATCTGATGTGCACATGATTTGTGTTCATGTTCATTAAACAATGCATAGTGCACATGTTGGAATGTAAATGTGCTTTGGGTATGCGCACTTTTGGAAGGGCCGTAGTTTTTGTTTAGATTATCCAAACACCTTACTGGAAAGGTCAGAGTCTCCATTTGGATTATCGAAACACTCTGCTGGGAAAATGGCATAGTCTCCATTTGGATCCGAGCACTCTGTTGGAAAGGCCAGATTTTCCGCTTTTATTTTCCGAGCACCCTGTTGGAAAGGTCGGAGTTTTCCTTTGGATTCTTCGAGCACTCTGTTGGGAGAGGTCAAAGTCTCCATTTGAATTATTCGAGCACTCTGTTGGGTTATGCTAGAGTATCTATTTGGATTATTTGATCGCTTTGTTGGGAGAGGTCAGAGACTCCATTTGGATTATCTAAACACTATGTTGGGAGAGATCGGAGTCTTCATTTGGATTATCCAAGCACTATGTATGGAGAGGCTGGAGTCTCCATTTGGATTATCCGAGCACTCTGTAGGGAGAGGCCGGAGTCTCACTTTGGATTATCTGAATGCTCTGTTGGGAGAGGCCAGAGTCTCCATTTGGATTATCTGAATGCTCTGTTGGGAGTCTTTATTCTAAATAGGAGGGATGATGTTGAAAAGCTTGCGGAGTTGTATGTTAACAACATCGTGCGGTTGCATGAGATTCCAAAGAGTATAGTTAGTGACAAAGATGGACGATTCATGTCAAAGGACTGGAGGTTAGTGCATAAAAGTTTGGTGATGAAATTTTAGTTTAGTACGATGTTTCAACCATAGACCGATGGTCAAACAAAAAGAATGAATCGTACGATAGAGGATATGCTTAGAATCTGTGCACTCAAGAAGATCACCCCTTCATGGTGGAGTTCGATTATATGGGAAGCACTGCAGGTTTCAGGCGAGTATCAAGATGGCTCCATATGAAGCTTTGTTTGGGAGGCAGTGCAGGATGCCAATGTCTTGGTTGGAGGTGGGTGACACCCAACTCTTGGTAAAAAGTAGCGACTGATGCTCGTGAGTTAGTGAGGATGATCAAGAAGCATATGAAAATTGCTCAGGGCCAGCAAGGAAAACATTTCAATTCGCGCCATAGAAATATGAAGTTTTTAGTTGGCGATATGGTATATTTGAAGATCAAGCCGTTCAAGGGCGTTTAGAGGATTCTGTGACTGAACAAGTTAAGTCCAAGGTATTTGGGACTGTTTGAGATAACAGAGCACATAGGTGAAATAGCTTATTTGTTGGCTTTGTCAGGAGAGTTGAGGAGACTGCATGATGTCTTCCACATCTCAGTGTTGGGGAAAGCTTTGGTGGAGCCTAGTGAGGCGGTTGAGTCGACAACGGTACTGATGGCTGAAAATTTGAAAAATATGGTACGTCTGGTGTGCTTAGAGGATTCAGAGAACTGGAGTTTGCAGAATAAGGAAGTCAAGCTTGTGAAAGTGCGATGGGACAATTGCAGGTGAGACGAGTTCTCCTGGGAGAGAGTACAAACGATGTGCGAAGAATACCTAGAAATCTTCGTATTAGGTATTGCATTTTATTTCGGTAATTTTGGGATGAAATTCTGAAAGAATAGAGTTCCATACCACCTAGAGGGTGTGGGGGGGGGGGGTGAATAAATGTTTATCTTTTGTAAAATAATTGTAGCGGATTAAAAGATAAATCACACACAAATCAAACACACCACAGAGAACACAGATATTTATAGTGGTTCCCCAAGATGGGTACTCCACTTTTCCCATGCGCCATCTAGTAGTGTGCTAGCCTCAGCAGAAACTCCTCCAAACTCAGATCTACTACCAGAGATCTTACACCTCAGAGTACTGAACTCCTACCTCAAGAACAAGAATAAGTTCCTTACCTCAGATCCCAAACCTTGGATCCTACAACTCAGATTCAACCTTGAATCCTACCTAAGGCTCACACAGAACCCTACACTCGGATCTTAAAATATCCTACCACAGAAAATACAATTTTGTTTACAATAATACATATAGACTCAAGAAATATGTTTCTGGTAAGGTTTGAGTCTTCTTAGGATTCTAAGTAGTTAACCTTCACTGGTTCAGCCAAGATCTTGATTGAATATTCTTTTAGAAAACTTGGATCAGACTGACCTTGAGATCTGAGAATTCCTTGCTCTGAAATTATTGAGAGTGAAGAACATGGAGCACACTAGGAGAACATGATGATTCTTGAATAATTCTCATTCAGCTTCTTGTTCTCATACTTATAATATCTTGACGACAACCTTTTGATTTTCTCAGGAAAGCACTGTTCTATCACGACCGTCACTTAGAATGTTCAGAAGATCGGTGATTCTTATGATTAGGATTAGCTTTTTCATCTCATAACTTATTAGTATTTATAAGAGAGTCATCTCTTAACGGTCAAAAACTTAAAATACTTAATGTCAGATATTCCTTTCCTTAAAGGTATGATTTGATTGGCGCAATCAGCGACGACAATCTTTGAATTTCTGCATCTTGAACTATCTCGATGACATTTGCATTGTGTCGATGACATTTCATTTCTTTTCGACGATACTTGTGATTTACAAGACGATATCTGAGTTCAACACGACCACTATCTTCAAGTCGAATGATTAAGCTTATCAAAACGGCATTTTAGCTTGTCAAGACGATAAGACTTAACATTTAGATCTGAGCATTGTCTTGGCAACATGAGAGACATATCTAGACGAAATGGACTTAAGTTATTCTCAACTCAATATACTTCTGAATTGTTGTGTAGGCTCTTCGATGACATTTTACTTGTCCTCGAAGACAATTGACATATCCTCGACGATAATTGACTTAACCACGATGATAATTGACTTAGAAAAATTCCACCTTCAATGAAGAGATTCCAAACATCTTGTTGATCTTCTTCAATACGATATGTGTATAACTGATCCTTGCCAAAATGATATCGTCTTGCATTATGTATTACCAAGACATTATGCATTACCAAGATGATATTTGGAGCTTGAGCTGTTTCTTCTAATTTAGATGATTTGATACTTTAGCTGAGAGTCTATAAGATGAAGGTGAAGGTTAGATCTTAAGTTACTCTAGAGGGGGGGGGGGGGGGGGGGGTGAATAGAGTATTAAAACTTTTCCTTAGTTTTTATAGCGGAATTAAAATAGTATTATATATAAGTGTAAGCAGTGTGAGAATTATATAAACAGAAAAATTAAGTAAATGAAATCACACAACAAACAGCACAAGCACAGAAAATAACCAAACACAGAAGACACAAGGAGCTATAGTAGTTCCCCAATAAATCTGGGTACGTCTACTCTTCTACCACCCTTGGTAGGAATCCACTAGGATTTTTGATCAGGTGCCCTCACACCAAGGGATTTTTGTTCAGGTGTCCACACACCACAGAGCTTTTGTTCAGGTGCTCAAAACCAACTAGATTTTTTGATCAGGTGTCTTGCCACCAAGGAGGTACACTTTTGAAGGGAGTATTAACCCTGTACTAGAGAGGTAAGAAAGAGTTTATAGTGTTCTTCTCTGTCAAGATGCTGAGAGAAGACTCTAGTAGATGTTGTTCTAAAGCTCCCCCTGTCTGATTGAAGTATTTGACAGAAGATGGAGAAGCTTTCTCTTGAAAACTAAGATCTCCTGTAGCAGATTGATCTGGAAGAACAGGTTCTTCAGACTGCTTGTTGCTCTTTTAGAAGATCTGAATATGCAGCAGATTCTGAGAGAATGCTCTTGAGGAAGATGTTCTCAGAAGAAATTTTGTGCTGCTTGTAGAAGAAGAAGAAGAGGAAAAAATACTTGCTAAGAGATGTGTCTCTTTCTTCCTTTTCTGCTGTATATATTCTTTGTATTCTGTAATAGAATAATGTTTGAATTCTGTCGACTGATTCATATATGTCCAAAAACAAAAACTGTCTTTAATGTATTCTATATTTGTGAATAGAATAATCAGTCTTTAAGACATTCTTGGAATAACAACAAAACTCAAACGACTTTGGCAGGTCCTTTAATTCCTTGGCCGTGAAAAGATTCCTTTTCATTAAATGTCAACGGCTATTGCTGTCTTGGAAAAAGGAAAGAAGGGAATATATTAACTGAGTTTAATATCCTTCCTTATCTGTCAGAATACGTCCAAAGATATTAAATAGATCCGTTATAGTCGTCGTTTTGCTGTTAGGATAAATAGAATGTAGCTGATAACAAATCTGGGCTTCAATAAATGATCTGTCGAACGCTGGCTATAATCTGTCGAGCGCCGTCCAGAAGATGTTGAACGCTGGCTGGAAACTGTCGAGCGCTGGCAACAAAAACTGTCGAACGCTGGGAGCCATCTGTCGAGCACTGCTAGCCATTTGTTGACCGCTGGGAACTTTAAATTTTATCTTATGTTCTAGCTAATTTATCAGCCTAAAGACTTGACCCTTAAACTATACAATGAGGTCAACTGATCCTAATCAGTACATAGTGATCGTAGCTCAAAACAGTAAAAGGGTTGCTCCAACAATCTCCCCCTATTTGGGTTAGGATACTATTTGACAAATAAATCAAATAATAAATAACACAAAGATAAACAACAGAGCAGAAATATATCTGACAGAATTGAAATGCTTCAGCAGATAATATTGAAATAAAATGCTCTGAGTTTAGAAACATTTATACTGAATTCAAGTAGTTCAAAGACAGAAGGAATTTGAAACTGTACTTTTTCACTGTGAGGAAGGCTTGAAAATGATTTCCCTGTTGGGATCTTCAGCTTGCTTCTTGCTCATGTAGCAATTTTCTGGACTTATGATTGTTTGAGATGTAGTAGGAAGAACTACTGCTGCTGGATACTTCTTTAAAAATCTTTCAGCATTAAAAAATTTTCTGGAATTGTACTTTTCAAGCTCTTGCTTTCTGAATTCAGACAATGTAGAAAATTGAGAATGGTCCTCACCTTCAGCCTTAGCTTTATTGATCTGAGCAATAGCTACTGATTCTCTGAATCTAGCCATGTGAGCTATTTCATTTGTTTCTTGAATTTCTGGAGAAGGAGACCTTTCAACAGAATCATTTGCCTGCTCTGAGGTTTTATTATCTTGAAGATTCATTCTGCTGTGAAATAAGCCATTTGAAAAAGTATATCTGTAATCTGAAATTGGTCTGGAAGAACTTGAGGGAGGAGCTCTGGCTGGTGTAGAACTTTGAGAGCCACTGGAGCTTTTATGAGTTCCTTCATATCTCCTAGACTGCTGGGGGGCAGATCTAGAGAAGGAGGAAGACATCCCTGCTGATCCTGCTGCTGGAGGAGGAGGAGGAGGAGGGTGATTGAACTTAACTGGATTATCAGGAATATAACCAGTTTTCTTGAACTTCTTTCTTCTTTTCTGCTCATTTCTGGAGAGTGTCATCCAATGATGTGAGACTTTGTCAAGAGTGATATTGTGGAGAATATAATATGGGATATCATTATTTGGATTCGGAGGCTTGGGGATAGCTTTAGACTTAGCCTTTGATTTCTTTCTTTTCCTTGACAGTGTATCATCAGAATCACTATCATTATCTTCTTCATCAGAATCAGAAGAAGAGATTGGTGTATCATATAAATCTGTTATCAATTTAAGAGCTTTGATCCTTTGCTCTTCAGCTTCATAAGCTTCATCTTCTGCTTTCCAGATCTCATCAAAGTCTGGAATTGGAGTTTCATCAAAGATAAACGTTGGAAAGTCAGAATTTGTGATTGCTTCTTCTGACATTACAACTAGTTTTTCTTCTTGACTGAGAGCTTGATCTTGAATGAAAACTGTATCTGTAATCTTAACTTCAAAACTTCTAAGTATCTTATTTAACAGAGCTTCATTAACTGGAGCAGTGTATGAGACAATTGCTCTAGAATAATTATGCTGTTGAGGTAAAACTGGTAGAACTGTACTAAACTGAGAAAGCAAATAAATAATATCTATAGAGGGATTAATAGAAACATTATTTATTTCTTGGACCTGGTAGAACTGGTTCTTCTGAAATTGGAAGAACTGAATTTCCAAGTGCTTGAGCATCTGGAGCTTCTTCATCAGACATCTCCCACTGCCTAGCTTCAGGAAAACCTGAATCTAGGCCCCTAGAAGAAGGGACAGATTGAAAGGAGGGGAAGGAAGAAATCTTTTCAGATAAAGCAGAAATAGATTGAACAATTGGAGCAAGTTTTGCATCCAATAACTGGTCTATTTTGGGAAGGATGAGACCAAGTATCTGATCAGCTACAGAGAAAAGATTTAAATAAGTGAATTCGTGAGAATGAGAGGAGGATGGCTCAGAAGAGGGAGGAATAGAGATTGGTACAAAGATGTTTGAGACATCTGCACCTTGTTGAGAGGGTTCTTGATGAGTAGAAGAAGACTGATGGATAGGGCATTGAGAATCATTATGAGTAGGAGATGGAGGTGGAGAAGAGTGATGAGGGAGGAGATCAAAAGAAGGAGGGGGAATGTCATCAATATGTGTAGAAGAAATGTAAGGTGGAGATTGTGCAGGGGAAAAACTTTGAGTAGTAGGAGGTGGGAGAGGAAGGGAGGAGACCAAAGGAGGAACTTCTGGAAGGGTTAGGGAAGAGACTAAATCAGTCCTTGTGTCTTCAGAAGCTTGCTTGACTGACTTTGGATTCTTCTTTGGAAATACCCTTTCCCACTTAGCAAAGAGAGCTGAGGTCATCTTCTTGCTAGCATTGATTGTTACCTTTGGGGAGACCAGAAGGTCTGGATGCCTTTCCTGCAGAATAATTCCTAAAATTCTTCCAAAGCTAACATTCTCCTTGGAAATCTTTTTCTTAATCAAATTAAACAGAAGTGATCCCCAGTTCACTTTCTTTTTCTCCATCAAGGCCACCATCAACAGAAATTGGTGCCTTTTAACATAGTCATGTCCTGTTGTTTTTCCTAACAACACTTTGCCAACTATATCTGATAAGAATTTGTATTCCAAAGACAGATTTTTCAAGCAGATGATTAGGGTTTCCAGAGGAGTGACCCATTTTGACTAAAGCTGCTTCAAATTCATCAGAACTAATTTCTATATCTTCATCACCATTCACAAGCCCAAAAACTTCAGTTAGAATGGTAGGGGTAAGAGAAACCTGGTGTCCTGAGATTGTGCCCGTCAGACATTCATCTTCCTGCTTAACTGTGAAACACCATTCTTTGATTTCAGCTGTGTGAAGCTTTATCCTCAAGCTCATTAACTTCCTCAACTGTTGCTCTTCAAAGATTTGAAGGATGTCCTTGAATATTTGATCAGATGTTGCGAAGGATTCCATATCTATGTCGAACCCAGCATCAAACTTCATGGAATAGAGCGAGGCTTGAGAAATCGCCATTGAGTCCTAATACCCTTCATCACATAATTGACTTATGCTGATAAGGTTATGCTTCAGTCCCTTTACATAGGCTACCTCTTTGAAGGTGACTTCTCCAACTTTGACTTTTCCATAGCCTTTGGTCTGTCCACAGTTGGAGTCTCCAAATATAACTTTTGGTCCAAGCTTTGCCTTGAAGCTGTTCAGGTTTGACTTGTTCCCTGTCATATGTTTTGAACAGCCACTGTCCAAATACCATTTTTCACTTGTTCTTGGACAGCTGTGTACCTGCAAAAACAAAGACAAAACAAATCTATTTATTCCTGACCCAGATTACCTTGGGTCTTTTTGTATCTCCACAGAAATCTGAAATAAATGACATTTCAGGCTGATCCTTATAACCTTTGGGATGATATCTCCTTGGAGGTATTGTCCACTCAGTAAAAGGATTTTTAGTGTGTTTAGAATTAGAATTCCTAAAATTCGGTGTATAGTGTTTGTTCGACAGATTTGAGTAAATTTGTCGATTGCCGTTCGACGAATGTGCTTGATTTCGTCGAACAGTGTCTATGTAATTACTATACTGAACATCTGTTTTCAGTTTTCGTCGATCGCCGTTCGACAGATTGAAATCTTTTTGTCGAGCTTCGTTCGACGAATTCTTCTGAATTCTTTTATTCTCTACAAACTTGCTTGAAACATCTTTATTCACTTCTACAGCCTCTTTGCTCTTAGTAGAATTGAATATCACTGGAGTAGAGAGGATGTTTTTCTTAAGAAGGTATGGATCACTTGATGATGCACCCAAACCCAGCTTGCTATTAAATCTAGCATTCACTGTTTTTGTGATGTCCATCAGCTTAACACTACTGCCATTGAGGAATTCTTCATATTCCTTAGCTTTAGACAACTTGTTCTCAATGAGAATAATGTGTTCTCTAGAGGCAGTTAAATCTTTCTTAAGATTAACATTTTCTGCAACCAGTTGATTCATTTCAGCCAACTGATTTCTGAGAGAGATTATCTCTTTCTCAGATTTGATTAAATCTAAGCAAAGACCTTTGAATTCATCTTTGAATTCACTAGAATTGAAATCAAAACTAGATATTACCTGGTCTGCATTATCTTCTGCTTCTGATTCTGATTCTTCTTCATCAGAATTGTTTGCTAAGGCATTGATTGCCATCATGCAAAAGTTCTTATCTTCTTCATAGCATTCATCATCACTGGATGAAGAAGCATTTCCTGACTCACTGTCTGAGTCATAAATGGCTATTAGACATTGGTCATTTTCCTTTGATTTTTCTTCATCATCATCAGATGAGCTGGATGATGATTCAGATTTAGTGTCACTCCAGGATTCTGCTATAAATCCTCTTCCCTTCTTTTTGTGCTTGTGGGAGGAAGACATGCTGGAGCTTCTCTTTTCTTCTTTATCCTTTTTCTTATCTTTCTTTTGCTTCTCTGGACATTCTGTCAAGTAGTGTCCAGATTTCCTGCAACCAAAACAAATAACTTCTTTAGGGGTTGATTTGTCATACCTTTGCTTATCTCTTGATCTGGATTCTTTCCTTCTGAAATCATTCTTAGCCATTTTGTAGAATCTTCTGGCTATGAGGCTCATGAGTTCATCATCTTTTGGAGCCTTTTCTTGTTCTGCATCAGCTGCCTTGAAAGCTATGCTCTTCTCTTTCTTTGGTGCTGGAGATGAAGTGGATGCTTCAGCTTCCCTGGACTTGATGAGCTGCTCATAAGATTTGAGCTTGCCTAACAAGGTTTCAGTGGTGATCTCATTGAGACTTCTGGCTTCCTTGATTGGCCAGATCCTTGAATCCCAAGTGCTAGGGAAGCACATTAGGATCTTGTCATTAATCTCTGTTAATGAGATTTCCTTGTCCAGAGTCCTGAGTTCACTTATAATTACACTTAACCTAGTGTACATGTCTGCAACTGATTCTTCATCACCTTTCTTGAAGTTCTCATACAGAGAGATCAGGTGTGATCTTCTGTCTTTCCTTTCATCAGCAGAACCTGCAACAATTGCAGTTAGGGTATTCCATATATCTCTTGCTGAAGTGCACTCAACAACCTTTTGGAATATATCATCTGACATGGTTTGTGCCAATATATTCATTGCTTTGGCATCTGCATTCTTGTATTTCCTCAATGGATCTATGTGTCCTGGAGGAGGTACAACATTGGTTGATGATTGTTCTTGTGCTGGTGGAGGTCCTGTCAAAATAGAATTATATATATCCTCATCAATAGAATTCATGTAAAGCCTAATCCTTGCTTTCCACAGTGCAAACTTACTAAGATTGCACATAGGAGGTCTTGTGCTTGAGTATTCCTTGTTTTGTGCCATGAGTTTTAAACAGAAAATAGATAAAGAGAAACTCTAAATTAAATTAAGGTCTAATTGATCTTTGTGATCCAGATGTTAGTCTGTAAGTGAGATCAACCTGCCTCTGATACCAATTGAAGGTGGAGGTTAGATCTTAAGTTACTCTAGAGGGGGGGGGGGGGTGAATAGAGTATTAAAACTTTTCCTTAATTTTTATAGCGGAATTAAAATAGTATTATATATAAGTGTAAGCAGTGTGAGAATTATATAAACAGAAAAATTAAGTAAATGAAATCACACAACAAACAGCACAAGCACAGAAAATAACCAAACACAGAAGACACAAGGAGCTATAGTAGTTCCCCAATAAATCTGGGTACGTCTACTCTTCTACCACCCTTGGTAGGAATCCACTAGGATTTTTGATCAGGTGCCCTCACACCAAGGGATTTTTGTTCAGGTGTCCACACACCACAGAGCTTTTGTTCAAGTGCTCAAAACCAACTAGATTTTTTGATCACGTGTCTTGCCACCAAGGAGGTACACTTTTGAAGGGAGTATTAACCCTGTACAAGAGAGGTAAGAAAGAGTTTATAGTATTCTTCTCTGTCAAGATGCTGAGAGAAGACTCTAGTGGATGTTGTTGTAAAGCTCCCCCTGTCTGATTGAAGTATTTGACAGAAGATGGAGAAGCTTTCTCTTGAAAACTAAGATCTCCTGTAGCAGATTGATCTGGAAGAACAGGTTCTTCAGATTGCTTGTTGCTCTTTTAGAAGATCTGAATATGCAGTAGATTCTGAGAGAATGCTCTTGAGGAAGATGTTCTCAGAAGAAATTTTGTGCTGCTTGTAGAAGAAGAAGAAGAGGAAAAAAATACTTGCTAAGAGATGCGTCTCTTTCTTCTTTTTCTGCTGTATATATTCTTTGTATTCTGTAATAGAATAATGTTTGAATTCTGTCGACTGATTCATATATGTCCAAAAACAAAAACTGTCTTTAATGTATTCTATATTTGTGAATAGAATAATCAGTCTTTAAGACATTCTTGGAATAACAACAAAACTCAAACGACTCTGGCAGGTCCTTTAATTCCTTGGCCGTGAAAAGATTCCTTTTCATTAAATGTCAACGGCTATTGCTGTCTTGGAAAAAGGAAAGAAGGGAATATATTAACTGAGTTTAATATCCTTCCTTATCTGTGAGAATACGTCCAAAGATTTTAAATAGATCCGTTATAGTCGTCGTTTTGCTGTTAGGATAAATAGAATGTAGCTGATAACAAATCTGGGCTTCAATAAATGATCTGTCGAACGTTGGCTATAATCTGTCGAGCGCCGTCCAGAAGATGTTGAATGCTGGCTGGAAACTGTCGAGCGCTGGCAACAAAAACTGTCGAACGCTGGGAGCCATCTGTCGAGCACTGCTAGCCATTTGTTGACCGCTGGGAACTTTAGATTTTATCTTAAGTTCTAGCTAATTTATCAGCCTAAAGACTTGACCCTTAAACTATACAATGGGGTCAACTGATCCTAATCAGTACATAGTGATCCTAGCCCAAAACAGTAAAAGGGTTGCTCCAACATAAGACTATATCGTCTTGAAGCTTAAAGTTATCAAGCCGATATCGATACCTCTACAAGATGATATTTGTAACTTTCCAAGACGACATGACTTGGACAATTTCTGATCATCCTGAATTCAGATACTTTGCTCTATCCAACTTGTTAGACTTTTCTTCATGATGTTTATGAGTGGTGATAAGTCTAATATAGTATAGATCTTAGGTCGACATGGTGTTTTGCACAATGATGGATTACATTGGCAAAACTATGTCTGATGACACTAAGTTTAGCCCTATGCTAGGTTTGCACTATCTAATACATGAAAACAACATACTAAACATATGCATCAAATACAAACTGTATTTACCCTTGACTTGAAGACTTCTTCAAATCAGGAACATTGTAGGAAAGATTCCCAATAATCTCTGCCTATTTGAAGAAGCCAGAACTTTAATCAATGATAAACTACACATAACAAATATTATGATAATAACACAGAGAGTTGAGATGACATTCAAAATATCATATATAGAACTATGTCAAATGTTCTTTAACAGATTTTCAGAAACTACATTTGCCTTCAGCCTATCTAAATTTTTTAAGAACTCCTCTCCTTTCCTTCAGCTTTCTCCTTCTGCTTTTGTCTATTAAAGAAGCTGAATTACTTGAGAATGTATTTTCTAGGCATAGGAGGAGAATTCCTTGGCAATGTTCCCTCATTCTGATGTTTCATGTACAACCTCTTTTGAACTTTAGTCTTCATATGTTTAGTCCATTCATTAGCGGAGTAGTATTTGTCGGTGTCTTTGACAATGCTTCCAAAGTCATTCCTTGTTTATAGTATTATGTGTTTTGAGTTTGGACTGTTGAAATTTCTAATAAGCAGAAAAATGAGAACAAGGTCGCAGGAGCACTCTCAACCATTCCAAGCACCAGAAACCAGAAACAATGAAGGAACAAGAAAAATCTTGTATCAACTATCTTCTGTACATTTCGAGACATACATTGCGAGACATGATTTATCAGTACACATAATGATGAGGAGAGAAGAAAACCAACTACAAGAAGCTGGCGGTTACAACTAGAACTCGCCAAACTGCCCGGCTAACAAAGCTGTCCGCGCAAACCGCCAAGTCACCAAACCGCAACTCAACACACAGACTCCCCATTATTCCAATGCTTACTCTGTCCGCCCAAGCAAGGCCGCCTAACCGCAGTCAATTGGACGCTTCTAACCACGAACAAGCTGCTGAAGAAATTGAACAGAAGTAACAGACCAGCAAAGGCAAATTGCCTAACCGCCGCGGTCTGAACTTTATTGAAAGCTGGAAACGAGCTGAAGAGAAGCTGTCTTATCGCTAACCACGACCTCTTGCTGCTACCCGCCACTAACTGCTACCGACTTATCCGCTGTGGTCTTCTCTGATCAAATTTGAACCACAAGCAAGTCGTACAACCTGTGAACACAATAAAGGAAAAACTCAAACCGCGCGAACAGAAAGTTCTATCCGCATCACAAACTCACGAGCTCTCACTTACTGTTCTCTTCTTGTTCTTAGCTCCGGTGGAGGTCCTATTTATAGTAAAGGTGAGGAGTACAGTCACTGCCTACGCGATAGGATAACCACCCATATCATTAGCGGGTAGCAAACAACTCGTGCGGCTTGCTGAGTTAACCCAGCCGAACAGTTCACCGACTTAAGAACAAGTCGCGCGGACTACTCACAAAACTCCAGCAATACCATCAGACACCTGCCAGCCCGCGAGCAAATAACTGGCCAGATCACAACATACAGAAGTAACTACAGATCCTAACCGCCCAGTTATAACCAGATAGCTGACCCCAGATGGTTGAACCAAGGCCATTTGCCACTGGCTAACCGCCAGTCCATTGCGGGAAGACAACCCGCACGGTCTTCATTTTAGACCGCCCGACCTCTGCAGTATTACCAAACCACCCGGTCTGATGCCCAGACCGCCCGACCTCCACTTACACTTCAAAAAATTCAACACTCCCTATTGAAGTGAGAAGTGGATGTCAGCCCAAGCAATCCTCGTAACCAAGTAAATGGTCCCTTCGCCATCGGCTTCGTGAAGATGTCAGCGACATTGTCCTCACTCCGCACTTGCTCAACCATCAGAGATCCCTCCAACACATTCTCCCGAATGAAATGATGCTCGATCTCGATGTGCTTGGTCAGTGCATAACAGACTGTATTATCAACCAGTTTGAGAGCACTCTCATTGTCACCATGCAGGAGAATAGGATCTCGAACCTCCTTATGGACACCGTACACCAATCTCATAAGCCAGATGGCTTCCTGAGATGCCAAGGACGAAGCCTTATTCTACGCTTCAGTGGTAGAGACGGACACTGAATTCACCTTCTTACTGCACCATGAAATAGCTGCCGATCCGCATAGGAAAACATAACCATACGTTGACTTTCGATTGTCTAAGTCTCCCCCATAATCGACATCCATGTATCCATGCAAACAAAAGCCCGTGTCTCTCCCATAAAGGAGACCTATGTTTGAGTTCGACTTAATGTACTTCAGAATACTCTTTGCCACTACCAGATAAGGTTTTTGTGGTTCCGTCGTATATTGACTTACCCTACCAACTGCATATGCAATATCCGGTTTGGAAATCGTCAGATATATCAGACTCCCAACAAGAGCCCGGAACACCAACGGATCAGAAAAAATCCTCCCCTCATCTCGCCGAAGTTTTAGACGAACCTCCAGTAGAGTAAAGCTGCTCTTCCCTCCTTCCATGCCGAATCATTTGATGATCCACTCTGCATAACCTTTCTGGGAAACAAGCACACCGCTCTCTTTTCTGTCCACCTCGAGTCCAAGGAAATGGTGAAGCTCCCCCAGATCCTTCATCTCGAATCTGATAGCTAATTTAGCCCGAGCCTAGCTATCTCAACCCCCGAGTTCCCTGTGACGATCATATCATCCACGTACAATAACACCAAGAATTGCAGCTCCCTGATCTTCTTTACGAACATACTTGAGTCTGAATCTGAAGTAAAGTATCTGCAGAACTGGAGATATTCTGCGATCTTCCCATAACACGCCCGAGGAGCTTGCTTCAACCCATAAAAGCCTTTTTGAGCTTGCAAACGTGTCCTCGATGAACTTCTGATACATATCCCGGTGGCTGAACCATGAAGATATCCTTGTCAATCTCTTCGTACAAGAAAGCATTCTTTACATCGAGTTGCCAAATCTTCCATCCTTGGCTAGCTGCCAATGCAATCACCACTCGTACCGAAGTCATCTTGGCTACCAGACTGAGCTTCTCTTTATAGTCTTCTCCATACTGTTGAGAGAACCCTCGAGCCACAAGGCGAGCCTTGTACCGCTTGATACTTCCATCAGCTTTATTCTTCAGCTTGTAAACCCACTTGCATGTCACAGGAGTAATGCCATCAACCTTGGGCACAAGGTCCCAAGTCTCATTCTTCTTGAGGGCAGCCATCTCCTCATCCATGGAATCTTCCCACTCCTTCACTCTAGTGG
This sequence comes from Dactylorhiza incarnata, assembly GCA_033032865.1. Classification (NCBI taxonomy): domain Eukaryota; kingdom Viridiplantae; phylum Streptophyta; class Magnoliopsida; order Asparagales; family Orchidaceae; genus Dactylorhiza; species Dactylorhiza incarnata. The sequence continues at coordinate 26,390,901 of JAWHQI010000005.1, forward strand.
TGTCTTCAAAGCATGACAGCTCTCGCTCATCCAAAGGGCCAGCAAAGAAACATGAGATGAAGCTCACCTGATTTCCCCCTGTATACCGAGCTGGTGGAGTAATAGTCCTCTTGGACCTCCTCAGAGTTTTACTCTGGTCCACCTCTTCCACTGTAACTTTTGGACTAGCTCTTCTCCCGAGCACACTTGGAGCATTGCTCCCCCTTCTTCCAGAACCTGAAGCACTTGTTCCAGAGCTAGAAGCAACTGGAGCACCTGGAGAAACAGGCAACTCCACCAGAACTTCCCTTGTAGCTTCTCTTGGTCCACCATCCAACCTGCTTTCTTGTAGCTCAATAGAAGAGCTACCCTGGTATGATGTCAATTCATCAAATACCACATCCCTTGAGACTACGACTCTCCATGTCTCAGGATCCATGCATCTCCAACCATTCTTCTGGTCAACATAACCGACGAAGAATAGCTTCCTTGCTTTCGTATCTAGCTTCGTTCTGAGGGCATCAGGAACATGCACATAGCAGGTAGATCCGAACACTCAAAGGTGTTCCACTGTAGGATTTATCTTGAACATCAACTCATGTGGAGTCTTCATGTTGATTGGACTAAGATTGACTCTGCAGTCCTTCTTAAAGTGACCAAGCTTATTGCACCTAAAGAATCTTAGTCCTTCCTTCTTCTTCCCATCACGCTTAGGATCATTGCTCCTCTCCCGCTGATATGACGTAGATGGACCATCATCTCCAGATGACTTCTTCTTCTTGTCCCAACGCTTTTTCTTCCTTGAAAATAAAACCTCACTTTCTCCCCCAGAGACAGACATCCCCGCCATTTGCATAGCCAAACTCTCTTGCGAAGCAAGCAAGTTTTCCAGCTCCAACAACGATGGCTGATTGCCCCAGCCTTGAACAAATGTAACAAAGGCCACATACTCCCTCTGCAACCCGCGGATTATGTGCCTCTTCAGCTTAGCTTCTGAGATAGGCTCATCCAGGTCCAATGCCAAAATCTCTGCACCGAGGTTCTTCATCTTCAGGAAGAATGTTGATATGAACAAGTCTCCTTGAGTGGCCTTAGCTAACTCATTCTCCAAGAACTATAGCCGAGCTATATTCTTCTTATTGAACAAGCCATCCGAGGCTATCCAAATCTCAGTAGCTGATCTACATCCAATGATGTGTTCAAACAACTCCAATGAGATAGCCCGCTTGAGAGTAAACTTCGCCTCAGCATTAGTTCTCCTCCAAGCTCTCACCAGATGAGCATTTTCACCACCATCAACTATTTCTTGAGTTTCTTCTCCACCAACAACCTCCCAGAGGTCCTCGCCTAGTAGATAGCTCTCCATGCAAGACTTCCACTTCTTAAAGTTAGTCTACATTAGGAGCTCAATACCAAGACCTCTTGCTATTCCTCCTTCCATTGCTGCATCTCTGATAACCGTGCTTCCAAAAATCCAAGCAAGATAAGTGCGGCTGAATCACTGCTCAAACCTTTGTCCCTCTGATACCATGTTGAAATTTCTAATAAGCGGGAAAATGAGAACAAGGTCGCAGGAACACTATCAACCATACCAAGCACCATAAACCAGAAATGATGAAGGAATAATAAAAATCTTGTATCAACTATATTCTATACATTTCGAGAGATACATTGCGAGACATGATTTATTAGTACACACAATGATGAGGAGAGAAGAAAACCAACTACAAGAAGCTGGCGGTTACAACTAGAACTCGCCAAACCGCCCGACTAACAAAGCTGTCCGCGCAAACCGCCAAGTCACCAAACTGCAACTCAACACGCGGACTACCCATTATTCTAATGCGCACTCTGTCCACCCAAGCAAGGCCGCCTGACCGCAGTCACTTGGCCACTTCTAACCGCAAACAAGCTGTTGAAGAAATTGAACATAAGTAACAGACCGACAATGGCAAAACACCTAACCGCCGCCGTCTGAACTTTATTAAAAGCGGGAAATGAGCTGAAGAGAAACTGCCTTGTCGCTAACTGCGACCTGCTGCTGCTACCCACCGCTGACTGCTACCGACTTATCCGCTGCGATCTCCTCTGATCAAATCAGAACCACAAGCAAGCCGCACAACCTGTGAACACAGCAAAGGCAAAAGTCAAACCGCGCGAACAGAAAGTTCTATCCGCACCACAAACTTGCGAGCTCTCACTTACTGTTCTCTTCTTGTTCTTAGCTCTGGTGGAGGTCCTATTTATAGTAGAGGTGAGGAGTGCGTTCACCACCTACATGATAGGATAACCACCCATATCAGTAGTGGGTAGCAAATAACTCTCGTGGCTTATTGAGTTAACCCAGCCGAATAGTTCGCTGACTTAAGAACAAGCTACGCGGACTACTCGCTAAACTCCAGCAATACCATCAGACACCTGCCAGCCCGCGAGCAAATAACCGGCCAGATCACAACATCCAGAAGTAACCGCGGATCCTAACCACCCGGTTACAACTAGATAGCTGACCCTAGATGGTTGAACCAAGGCCATCTGCTTCTGGCTAATCGCCAGTCCACTGCGGGAAGACAACCCATGTTGTCTTCATTTTAGACCGCCCGACCTCTAGGGTATTACCAGACCGCTTGGTCTGATGCCCATACCGCCCGACCTCTACTTACACTTCAAAAAATTCAACATGGACTCCACATTTCAAAATTAGGATCATTTGCTCTAGCATCTTCTCTTTTTCTCTTGACATCCATATCTTCCTCTGATAGCCTTTGCCTCTTTTGCTGACTTGATCCAACTTCCAACTGTGCATTTCTAGAAGTATTATAAGGACTATCAGACCTTTGAGTCTCAAACACTATGTAGTCCCATGGAGTGATGGTGTAACATCCCACAAACCACTAGACCCCTAAGTTGAATTTTTTTCATGACTATGCCATGACAAAAGGGGAGACTAGCTAAAAGAACCCTAGCCCACACTAGGTCAAACCTTCTTAATTGAAGTCAATTAGACTTCAAATGGCCAAATTGAACCCACCAATACAAGGCAAACCCTCCAAGAGGTTCAATTGACCAAGAGCCCCATCATTTGGTCAACCAATTGACCTAATTTGACCAAAGTAAAACCTAGCTCAATCTTGGTCAAAATTACACTTTATGTCTCAGTAGCCCAATTGGGGCCACACCATGACCCAATACACCTCACATGATGACTAAGGACCTAACACCATCAATGTGGGCCATCCACATTGGTTAATTTGACCTAGGGGCAACTCAAGTGCACTTTGCCCAAATTGACCCCTTTAGGTCAAGTAAGCCCAAACCCCAAATTCAATGGGCTAAGGCCCTCAAACCAAGCCCATCCTGTAGCCAATAAGCCTATTTACCATCAATACCCTCTGAATTCAAAAATTTGGAGGCATGTAAGGGTAATTTGGGAATTTCCCCAATTTAGAATGTGAAAAATTCGTGGTTTCATGGGGAGAGCTCCACTTGGCACTCCAATGCTCTTCCCAAGCCCCTTTTTGAACTCCCCAAAGCTTTTTCCATCAATGCGTTGCTTCCATGAGGCTAGGTGGAGGTCAATTTTAGAACTTTTCCCTTGGACGAGAACCCCTTAATGATCTCCCCACATATACACCTCCTCAGCCCCATTCGAGCCCCCACCACCTTCAGTGAGCTGAGAGAAGGAGCAACCCCAATTTTGGAGAAGGAATAGAGTAGTGCAAGCCCAGATCACCATGACACCAAAAGCTTCCCGGTCGACCGTGGCAACCCGAAGAAATCCCCGGCAAATCCCCCCTATTCAGGCAGGTTCCTCTTCTCCTCCACTCATGCTAGCATCCTAGACCTATTAGGAGAGAAATCAGGCTCAATTGAGCCCAATCCTATGAGAGCTAAGTGGAAATTTTTCGAGATTTTATCCTTGCACGGGATCGCCGGAGAGGCGGCGGCTGCCAGCCGTCAATCCACCACCAATCGACGACCACCACCTCAACAGAGGTGGTGGCGATGGTGGACGGCCGTGGAGCTGGAGTGGCCGGGAAATGGCCTTGTAAATTAGCCTAGCCAGAACTAACCTCAGTCGTTGGCTAGCTGAGGATGATGATGGAGCGCCATCCGATTTGGGGAAATTGTTAGCTGATAAGTAATAAATTATACATATTTTTAGTATACTTTAAAGTAAGATTGTAAATATTTTATGTAAATTAAAGAATAAATTGCTTGTTTTTATTTTTTCCTTACTAACTTAGCGTTATTTTTGTTTTTCAGCATTTTGGCAATTTTTGTTAGGTCACGCCCTCGGTCACGCCCGTGACCAAGGGCGTGTAAACTTAAAATGCCAATTTCTAGCTCTCAGCCAATTTCAGAACAAATCTCGACGAATTGATCAAGTCATGCCCTAGGTCACGCCCGTGACCGAGGCCGTGTAATGGTTCACGCCCATGAACTCCTGATCAAGACGACATGTCGTGCCTTCAAGCCGATCGACCAGATGTCTCAACGAATCACAATGTCACGCCAGTGACATTTGGTCATGCCCGTGTTCATTCATTCCATTATCTTCCAGAAGGCCAGCTATTTAGATTTCTCGAACACACCCTGGGTCACGCCCAAGTCATGCCCGTGACATTTGGTCATGCTCGTGTGTAGCCATTTCTCCATTCAACTCCTCCAGAAGGTCAGCTGATCCGATCGCTTCAACCACCCCCGTTCACGCCCTCGGCCACGACCGTGACCGAGGGCTTGTAATTCTAAAATTTTGCCTATAAATAGAGTGGCTCGGCTGAATCTTTAGATATAGAATTATTGAGTATTTTAGAGTTTTTATGAGTAGTTTTGAGTGTTGTGAGTTATTTTGTGCATTTTCCTTTTTATGTTTTTTGTAATTTTCTCTCTCCTACTCTAGTTGTAATTTTTATTTTGAAAATAAAATAGTTTGTTTTCTCATTTTGTTCTCCTTTTCCTTATGTTAGAGTGTGTGTGTGTATGAGTTTAACTTTTCTTTTCTTTTAATTTAGTTCTCTTTATGTTTGTGTTTGTGTATTGTTTTTGGTTTTGTTTTCTTTTAATTTAGTTTTCTTATTGTTGTGTGTGCGAGTGTATGAGATTAACTTCTATTTTCTTTTTATTCAGTTTTTCAGTTCACAGTAGAGTGTGTGTGTGTATGAGATAGCATTTTCCTTTTTTGTAACTTAGCTTTTAATTCAAAATAGAGAGTGTGTGTGTATGAGAATAGTGTTTATGCTTTCTTTTATTTCAGTTTTTCATTTCAAAGTAGAGTGTGTGTGTATGATATAGCTTTTACATTTTTTTGTAACTTAGTTTTAATTTAAAGTAGAGTGCGTGAGTGTGATTTATTACTTGTCATTTAAATTATTGTAAAGTGTGTGAGTTTTCAATTTAGTGTGTAGAGTGTGTGACTTTTTAATTTAGTGTGTTTTTATTTTGTCTTTCTTTTAATTTTTGCTAAACACACTTATATTCGCTTAAAATATTATCTTGTATTTTTTAATCACTAATGCTGTCCCAATTCCGATGAGTTGCTAATCTCCTTTAGCGCACGATGCGAAGAGCATTGGGACAAATAAATGGTATTCTAAAATTAAAATATTTCTTTCTTTTCTAAATTAATTAACGAGCTTAAGGTTTACCCGAGAAAAACGTTAAGTGGAACCATATAATCGATATATGGTTCTTATATCTGTTTCCGTACACTAGTTAGCCGAGAGGCTCGTGCTTACAGATTAATCACTCGCGGGTAAAGAGAATTATGCTCTACCCTCGAGAGAGGATGAGGTAAGTCTCCTAAATTGGAATAAAAGCCTAATAGCGGGGTTCACAACATAAAACGAGTATTAAGGAGATTCGATTAAAGAACAAGAGTTCGGTCGAATATTCTTAATCTCAGGTGGGTGTTCCATCGAGAGAGGTGCGTTCATACTTATGGAACCTCCACGACCAAGCTGTTTTAATGTCTTGAAAAATCAGATCTTTTACTTATAAAAAGCTATTTTCATCTCAAGGTAATTCGACGTCAGACGCTTTCTTTATCATCATTTTCAAAACATAGTTATACTTTTATTATCGCTCTCTAAAAGTAAAAAAACCAACTCAAAAAGTTATTCCGATAAAATAATAGTTCGTTCCTTATAAGTAAGAATAATCAACATGGTCCGTGGAAAAATACGACCTTGATATTTTCTAAATTTTTTTCTATACTATACGCAATAAGGTATACTTGCCTTTATCGAAAATTAGTTTGGATAAATTTTCAAAAGCTTTCAAAAGAAAAGAATCACATGCACCATTCTAAATCATCAAGTTTTTGGCGCCGTTGCCGAGGACTTTGTGTTATTATTTAAAAAAAAATCACTATTAACTTTATCTTTTACTTCTTCCTCCTTTTTTCTTTTATATATATATATTTTCAACAAAAACAAAAAAATTTGAAAAAGCCAAAAAACAAAAAAAAGTTATCTTTTAATATTAGTGAATGACCCGAGGAAGCTCTTCGAACGTCCCAGAAACTCCTTTTGATCTTGAAATCGAGCACACCCTTCATGAGCGCCTTCGTTCTCGTGATCAAAATCCACATTTAAATCTCGAAGAGTCTATCGGAGAAACTATTGCCGAAGCTATGGCTGAGCCCAATCCAGTTGTGTCCCCGCCACGGACCATGGCATATTATGTGCGCCTAAATTTGGAAGATATGGGATCAAGTATAACTCGCCCAACGGTGGCCAATAATAACTTTGAAATTAAATCTATCATTATTCAAATGGCACAATAGTCAATACCATTTGACGGTTTGCCGGATGAGGATCCATATTTACACCTTTCAAATTTTTTAGAAATTTGCGATACATTTAAAATTAATGGCGTTACTGATGACGCCATTCGTTTACGCTTATTTCCATTTTTGTTGGGGACAAAGGCTAAAACATGGTTGAGTTATCTTTCGAGAGGATCCATCACTACTTGGGCCGAATTGACGGAAATTTTTTTAATGAAATATTTTCCTCCTTCTAAAACTGCTAAATTACGCATAAATATTGTCTCTTTCATTCAATTCGATTTTGAATCTCTCTACGAGACTTGGGAGCATTTTAAAGAGTTCTTACATAGGTGTCCTCATCATGCGCTCCCATCCTGGCTGCAAGTTCAGACGTTCTATAATGGCTTGAATTTCCTAATACGATAGATGATCGATGCAACCACCGGGGGAACGTTAAACAACAAAATCCCGGAGGCCGCTCAAGCTCTGTTCGAAGAAATGGCCATGAACACCTATTAATGGAATGTGCCTAGATCACAGCCTAACAAACTGGTAGGGATTAAAGAAATGGATGCCACTTCTCACTTAGCATCGCAAGTAGAGCGACTAAGTAAGCAAATGACAGAGATGACTTCTTCCTCCTCCACTCCCGTTTGCCCTCAAAAAAATAATAATTTAGTCGAAGAATTTGTAGAATACCTAGGCAACCCAGTTCGACCCCCCTTCAACCCTAACAATAACCATTATAGTAATAATTATAATCCAGGTTGGAGGAACCACCCAAACTTCTCATGGAGCTACCAAAATAACGCTCAACGGCCCCTCAAATGCAAATCCGTAAGGATTTTAGCAGGGATTTCTGCCGCCTCCTCCAAAACCTTCTCCGCTCGATGATGTTTTCGCTAAGTATATCGCGTCCAACGAGTCAAATATTTGGAATATTACCTGATCGATAAAAAACTTGGAAAACCAGGTTGGACAGCTTGCAAAGATGATCTCCGAGCGGCCTTACAGAGCTTTGCCAAGGAATATAGAGCCGAACCCCAGGGAAAATGCTAACGCCATAAACCTTCTCAGCAGCAAGGAGGTAATCTCCCCAAAACGGGTTGAGCCTAAGGTTCATATTTCAACACCGACCCCTACACCCTCTCCTTCGATAGCTAAATCACCGAGTATTCCGAATGTGTCGAACATTTCTTGATCGCTTCTTCCTTATCCTTCAAAATTAAATAATGAGCGGAAAGACGAGCAATATAAAAAATTCTTACAAATTTAAAACAAATTCAAATAAATGTTCCCTTCTGCGAGGCACTCTCCCAAATGCTAAAATACGCGAAATATCTTATAGAGTTGCTGTCTAATAAAAATAAACTCGAGGATGTTTCACACGTTTCCCTTAACGCGGAATGCTCGACGGTCCACCTTAATAAATTACCGCCATAACTGAATGACCCGAGATGGTTCTCCATCCCGTGCCTCTTCAGTAATTTATTAATAAAGTACGCTCTAGCAGACTTGGGCGCCAACATCAATTTGATTACATTCTCTCATTTCAAAAAACTCGATTTAGGCGTTCTGAGCCCAACAAAGATGAGCATCCAACTCGCGGATCGCTCGATAAAGTACCCGATAGGGGCAGTGGAGGATGTTCTGGCCAAGGTTGACAAGTTTATCTTCCCGGTAGATTTCATTATCCTGGACATAGAGGAGGACGTTGAGGTACCTATTATACTCGGTCTCCCTTTCCTCGCAATCTCCCGCGCATTAATTGATGTAAGTAACGGTCGACTCCTCCTTCGGGTGGGAGACGACGAAGTTACTCTTCACATCAACCCCTCCATGCAGAACTCCCTATCGAACGATGATTCCTGTTTTGACATGGAACCCGCGTTTGAAGAGGAATGTTCTTCCCTTTATGAATTTCTTTCTTTAATGCCAGATGATTCGGATTTGATGAATCTATTCTGTCTCGATGAAATGCCGATAGATTCGCCATTCGAACCCTTCGATTCAAAAGTTTTAAAAATTAAACCATAATATAAAGAACCGCTAGCCCTCGAACTGAAATAACTCCCTGATAATCTAAAATAAATTTTTCTTGAAAAAGATTTAAAACTTCATGTTATTATCTCTTCTACTTTAAGTGATTCAGAGACTTCCGAATTAGTAGAAGTTTAAAATAAGCATCGCCGTGCAATTGCATGGCAGATTTCAGATATCCAGGGAATTAACCCCTCCTTCTGTACCCATAAAATTTTTCTAGAGGATAACCCTCGCAAAATGATCCAGCCTCAACGACGGCTTAACCTAAACATGAGGAATGCCGTTAAGGCTGAGGTAATAAAGCTTCTCGATGCGGGAATTATCTATCCTATCTCAGACAGTACGTGGGTAAGCCCCGTACAAGTCATCCCCAAAAAGGGCGGTATAACGGTCGTGGCAAATGAGAACAACGAACTGATCCCAACTCGTACTGTTACGGGTTGGAGGGTGTGCATCAACTACCAAAAATTAAATGATGCCACCAGAAAAGACCACTTCCCGCTATCGTTCATCGATCAAATCTTAGAGCATCTCTCCGGTCATCCTTTTTATTGTTTTCTCGATGGTGTCTCAGGGTTTTTCGAAATTCCTATTTCTCCCGAAGACCAGGAGAAAACAACTTTTACTTGCCCGTTCGACACCTTCGCATATCGAAGGATGTCGTTTGGCCTCAACAATGTGCTAGCTACATTCCCAAGATGTATGCTAGCAATATTTGGTGAGGTCGTAGAAGACATCATGGATGCCTTTATGGATGACTTCTCCGTATTATGAAACACTTTTACAAATTGCTTGAAAAATTTAGATATAGTCCTCCAGCGGTGTGAAGAGACGAATTTAGTTTTAAACTAGAAGAAGTGCAACTTCATGGTCCGAGAGGGTTTTGTCCTCGGCCATAAGATTTCTGCCAAGGGGATGGAGGTCGATAAGGCCAAAGTCGAAATTATTTAAAAACTTCCCCCACCTTCAAACATAAAATCTATTAGAAGTTTTCTAGGTCATGCGGGTTTTTCTCGACGGTTTATACAAAATTATTCTAAAATTACAAAACCGTTAACCCACCTCTTGGAAAAAGAATCGCCTTTCATTTTTGATAGCGAATGCGTAGAGGCATTTAATTTCATTAAAGAAAAACTTATTAATTCTCCCATTTTGATGGCGCCAGATTGGTCCCTTTCATTTGAAATCATGTGCGATGCGAGCGATAATGCCGTAGGAGTTATTTTAGGCCAACGTATTAATAAATATTTTCATCATATTTACTATGCTTCCCGAACGCTCATAGCCGCACAAGCCAACTACACTACAATGAAAAAGGAACTTCTGGCCGTTGTCTTCGCCTTTGATAAGTTTAGATCGTACATCACGCTTTTGAAAGTAATAGTTTTCACTGACCACTCCGTCCTCAAATATTTATTAGCCAAAGTTAATGCCAAGCCCAGCTTGCTTCGATGGATCCTCCTTATGCAGGAATTCGACTTAGAGATCCGGGACAAGAAGGGGGCTGAAAATTTATCAGCCGACCACTTCTCTCGTTTAGAACGCCTAGCAGCAGAAGCGCTCATAGAACTCAAAATAGATGATAGATTTCCTGAGGAGTGCCTCTTAACTGTAAATAACATAAAATCTTCTCCCAACCCTTGGTTCGCAGACAACGCAAACTATCTAGTTGCACGGATCCTTCCAAAAGATTTTTCGACCCAGCAAAAGAAGAAATTCTTTTCTGATTTGAAAAACAACTTTTAGGAGGACCCCTTTCTCTTTCGCATGTGCACGGACCAAATAGTACGGAGATGCGTTTCAAGCGAGGAGGGTGCACAAATTCTGTGGCACTGCTACGAGGGGCTGGCTGGTGGGCATTATCAAGCAACCAGACCGCGTGGAAGGCGCTAGAGGAAGGATTTTATTGGCCCAATCTCTTCAAAGATGCTCACACTTTTGTGAGTTCCTGCGATAGCTACCAGCGGTCAGGTAATATCTCTTGTCGTGATGAGATGCCCCAAAACCTTTTTTAGAGTGTGAAATCTTCGATTTATGGGGCATAGATTTTATAGGCTCCCCACCTTCTTCTTTTAAGAACTGCTATATTTTAGTGGCGGTCGACTACGTATCTAGGTGGGCGGAAGCACAAGCTCTCCCCAGCAACGATGCGAGAGTCATCGTCCATTTTCTAAAAAAAATATTTTCTCACTTCGGCGCACCCCGTGCAATAGTAAGTGATAGGGGCATGCACTTCTGCAACGCCCAATTTACAAAAATCCTAGCTAAGTATGGTGTTACGCACAAGCTAGCCACCACCTATCACCCCCAAAGAAGCGGCCAAGTCGAGGTAGTAAATCGAGAAATTAAACACATTCTAGACAAAACTGTTTCATTAAATAGGAAAGATTGGTCCATAAAGCTTGCCGACGCGTTGTGGGCGTATCGTACAGATTACAAGACCCCCATCGGATGTTCGCTATATCGATTAGTCTACGAAAAAGCATGCCATTTTCTAGTAGAGTTAGAGCAGCACCGTGCCTTTTGGGCTCTAAAATTTTTAAACCTCGATTCAAACTTAGCCTCTGAAAGTAGAAAATTTTACCTAAATGAACTCGATGAATGACGTGCGAATTCTTTTGAGAGTAATAAATTTTATAAAGAGCGTTCTAAGTTCTACCACGATCGAAAAATAAAATTTCAAAAACTTTTGCTCCTGGCAATCTTGTCCTTCTTTATAACTCGCGCCTCAAGATTTTTCCGTGTAAGTTAAAATCTCGCTGGTCCAGCCCCTTTAAAGTTAAAGAGGTTTGGCCATATGGGACCGTTCTTATCTCCCACCCCGAAAAAGGCTCATTCAAAGTCAACTGGATGGTTGAAGGTGAATTTTGACGGCTCAGTCCAAGCAAACTACAATGCCGGAATGGGATGTGTTGTGCGCAACCATCTCGGGGAACTTTATGCTGCAATTGGCAACAAACACTTCAGCCGCTCCGTAAATATGACAGAATTCAAAAGCGCATGTATGGGCCTAGATCTCGCAAGCCGCTTTTTCAATGTAGCCATTGGGATCATTCTTGAAGGGGACTCATCTACTGCTTGTGCATGTATAAATCGCATACTCTCGGGGAGCTACACCGGCGCCGCCGAAACCTCACTAGCCAGGATGCTCGCAAAAGCTCTAAGAGTGGTAATCTCTCTTATTGATCGAAGCGCAAATGCCGCTGCAGACCACGTCGCGAAGATAGCTTCTGATAATGATTTTGTTTGGGATAGAGGTATGCCTATATCCCAAGAGTTTCTCTCTATTTTGCATCATGACTATGTTATGTAGACTGCCCCTTTATTTATTTATATAATAGGCCCATGCCAACCTTCAAGGAAAAGACAAATCTATAACTCTCTCCAACTTATAATCTTACCACGCCAAATTAGTCAAGCTACGCGACGATAAACAAACCGCTTTTGGGAGGCATCCCATATCTATCTAAAATTTTATTATACTTTTTTTTTAAATTTTTTTTGTAGGGTTTCTTGCCACCTCGCCGGTTTCAATTCAGGGAAGCCTTTTTGCTCCCCCTACTTCCTTTTTGTACAAACAACACTTTCTTTTTTTTCTTTGCTAGCTTCTTCATATTAAAATTACAATATTGAGGACAATGTTCGGTTTTAAGTATGGGGGTGTTTTCATTACAAAACCACACAAAATTCTACAAAAAAAACTAGTAGCTGGTTTTCATTAAAAAAATTATGTGAAATGAAGAAGAAAAAACCACTCAAAAGTTTTTTTAGCAGAAAAAAAAATTACAAAACCACCAAAACTCTCCAATTTTTTTTAGCAGAAAAACCAAAAAATTACAAAACCCAAAATTCTCCAAAAATAAGTTTATTTTGTAGTAAAAAAACACAAAAACCACAAATATAATAAAACCTATCTTTTTCTTTTTCAAGCATCTAATTCTCCAAAAATAAGTTTATTTTGTAGTAAAAAACACCAAAATCACAAATATAATAAACCATATATTTTTCTTTTTCAAACACCTAGTTTCGAGAGTATTTATTTGTGGATTTTCATAATTTTTAATTTTCTAGCCATTTGTTCTTCATAGGTAGATATATTTAAACGTCCGGGGTTAAGTTTTAAAGAATATCTTGTGTTTCTAATTTAAATAAAGGATTTGTTTTCAAGCACTACTTCTGAATTATCTAAAATAGAGACACGTGTATTATGCTAGAAAAATAACCTTAGACCTCAATTATCTCTACTTTATGCCTTTAGGAATTTAGGAACATTCAATTTACTAAGTTTACTCTCAAAATATTTTTTTATTATTCTAGAATTTCTCTTGAAAACCCCCTTGTATGCACCCATTTAGCTTGGCATGAAAAAGAAGAAGAAAAGGATTTCTTTTAAAAGATCTTATGTCATTGGGAATAAGATTTTCCGTAAACATAGGCACAGAATAAAAATTTACAAGATCTTATGTCAATGGAAATAAGTGATACATAAAAATTAGTGAATTAAGATTTGTGAGAATTATGAGATTTTGTTGTTCATGGTCTCCAATTCCATATCCGATGAAGGCAAGCGTACCTTATCGTTTATAGTATAAGATACTTAAAAAAATATCAAGGTTGTATAAATCCACGGGTCTGTCGAGTACTTTTACTTCGGGAAAACAAACCATTATCTTTTTGAATAAAACTTTAGGAGAAATTTATAATTTAAATTAAAATAAAGAAAAGAAATCTAAACTTGATCAAAGCGCACTTCAAATGAAATTAGAAATGATAAATTCTAATCCGATCCTTGACCGTGGAGATTCTCGAGTTAGAGCGCACCTCTGTTAAGGAATACTCCCAACTAAGATTATGAATATCAACCGAATTCTCATTCTATAACCAATAACCTAATACTTGCTTTACGAGGTGAATCCCACTATTGGATTTGACTCCTATTCAGAAGATTTACATCATTCTCTCTCGAGGGTTGCATGTAACTTTTTTATTCCTGAGCGATCGATTTGTACTCACAAGACTTTTGACTAACTAGAATGCGAAAACAACTATCAAAGTTCACAATCGATTATATGAACTTGATACATTATGATTCAAGAATAAATCAAAGAAGGAAGAGAGAGATATTAACAAAGAAGATAATATTTCATCCAAAGCTTGCTATTTTCAAGATCTGAATATTAATCTAAATAACATGAAAATAAGAAGGCGAAAGGAATGACAAAGAGATATTGCATAAAGGAAAATTAAATTATCATTACTTGAAAAGGGAATACAAGAAATAAGGGCATTGCATGAAATGAAAGGACAATTGCTAAAAATGAAATCTAAGACTAATATTGCATAAATTGAAAGTGCATGAAATTGAAATCTAAGCTAGAAAATAAATAAGAAAATATAAGAAAGAAAAAAAGCATTTCTGCCCCAAAAGGAGGGGCAGAGGGAAGGAGTTTCGGCCCAAGAGTGGTGGAAAATTGGTGTCCTTGGGATCTGGAGGAGCTACCATTAAATAGGCAAAAGTTGAGGTTACACGTCCTCGGTCATGCCCGTGACCAAGAGCGTGTAAGGGGCGTGTTCGAAGTAGCTACGGAGAGGGCGCCTTCTGGATTTATTACAGGCGTTACAAGGCGCGCACACCCTTGGTCACGCCCATGACCAAGGGCGTGTAATAATTAAATTGCAACTAGCATGAACTTCTGGAGGGACGGAGGTGCGATCTGGCAGCAGAGGAGTTACACGGGCGTGACATTGAAAGTCACAGGTGTGTACATGGCTGAATCAGGGTGTGATGGCTGGATGAGCAGCGAGATCCGTTGGAGGTTACTTAGGCATGACAATTGAAAGTCACGGGCGTGGCTTTACCAACACGGGCGTGTACTGAGCGATTCGTCTGGATGAACTAAAATTTGACTAGTCATGGCCATGCCATCATACACGACCTCGGTCACGGGCGTGACTTGCATTTATTCATGTTTTTCGGCTTTAGAACACGACAGTGAGCTGGAACGAGTCTTTATGTTGACACACCCTTGGTCACGGGCATGACTGAGGACGCGTACTTGCAATTTTGATCAAAAGCTTCAGAAATCCTGAAAAACATAAAATAACCTTAAGTTAGTAAACAGTTATAAAAATAAATGATTATTTAAGTAAAATAGACATATTATTTACAAATTTATATTAATATTAAACTAAATACTATACTAAAAGTAGGTCAAAATACTACTTATCAAATACCCCCATACTTAAGCTTTTGTTATTCTAGAGCAAAAGTATGAGAATTATTCGTAAGACATTAATATGATTTATAATTAAACTAAAATTTTATCAAATCAAGAGAAAGCCAAAAATTAAATTTAGGGATCTCTGAGATAAGTCCTAAATTATGAAAATAAGATGAAAAGAGAGAAATTTTTAGCCAAGAATTCTCAAATTTTTATACTAGCATACAAAATTGAGTAATTTTCAAACAAAATTAAATTAGAATTATGAAAACTTCAATTTTTAAAGAGACTTACGAAAAATTACCAACTACTACTTATGCTCTCCGAATATTTTATGCTCACCCATCTTTAATGTTTTTATTTGTATATGTTTAGGAAAATGATGAATTTTATCTTCTCATTTTCCATGACATATAATCTTTTCAAAATATTCTTCATACAAAGGGGGCATATGTTTAGGAAATAATGAATTTTATCCTCTTATTTCCATGACATATGATCTCTTAATAAATATTTTTTTGGGTAGGGGAAGGCTAAGAGTAATGGGCTAAAGGGATAAAAAGGCTAAACAATTTTTTAGATTAAATTAAATCATTTTGAGAGCAACTATAGTAAATTGAAATTTCCTAAGAATCCAAAAGCATGAGTAGAAATAATTAAAATCTAAAGGTGTTAATCACAACTACTACAAAATTGAATCTAATTAAAAATAAAAGAGAAAAAAGTGCTAAATAAATTACTCTAATCAAATTAAAATCACAAAATATTCCTTAAAACTAAATCATCTAAAAATTAAATCAAACAAACCATGATAAAACAAAAGAATAACAAATTAAAAATAATAAAAATGCTTATAAATAAACTCACAAATGTTTGGTTTTGGAAACAACAAAAATCAAAGTAAGGGATATTACATTTTTTTTGACTTTTTTTTTCTAGTTTTTTGAATTTGTATGTTTTTTTGGAAATTTTAAATTTTTCAAAAAAATTTAAAGATTACGAAATACACCCCTATACTTAAAATTCAACATTGTCCCCAATGTTGAAAACTAAGTACGAAGTAGAAAAAAGAATATGATAAATATGAACAAAGAGAGGAAGAAGAGTACGTCCCTAATTTGGAGACAGAGAGATCACCACGAATACCTGCATAAAAATAAATTAACAAAACACCAAAACAAAAAGAGAAAATATTTTTGGTAGTTTTATAAGTTATATATATATATATTTTGGTGAAAAATAAAATAAAAGGAGAAAATATTTTTGATATATTTTAATTAGTCTTGGACTTCCCAAGGTCTACCCGGTGTAAGGCTCACAAGGTACTAGGAGCTGCGATGGGATGACAACCCATAGCTCCCTTTCCAATAATTTAATTATAGCATATTTTTTTTGATAAAATGGGGGGGGGGGGTAAAGAAAGATAAATTAATAGTGTTTCCCTTTTTCGAAATATCGACAAAAACTCCCCGGCAACGGTGCCAGAAACTTGATACATAAGAATTAGTGAATTAAGATATGTGAGAATTATGAGATTTTGTTGTTGATGTTCTTCAATTCTATATCCGATGAAGGCAAGCGTACCTTATCATTTATAGTATAGGATACGTAAGAAAAATATCAAGGTCGTTTAAATCCACGGGTCTATCGAGTACTTTTACTTCTAGAAAACAAATTATTATCTTATCGAATAAAATTTTAGAAGAAATTTATAATTAAAATTAAAATAAAGAAAAGAAATCTAAATTTGATCATAAAGCACACTTCAAATGAAATTAGAAAAGATAAATTCTAATCCGATCCTTGACTGTGGAGATTCTTGAGTTATGAGCGCACCTCTATCAAGGAATACGCCCAAATAAGATTAGGAATATCAACGGAATTCTCATTATATAATCAATAACCTAATACTTGCTTTACGAGGTGAATCCCGCTATAGGATTTGACTCCTATTCAGAAGATTTACGCCATCCTCTCTCGAGGGTTTTGTGCAACTATTTTTATTCCTAAGCGATCGATTCATACTCACGAGCCTCTCAGTTAACTAGAATGCGAAAACAACTATCAAAATTCGCAACCGATTATATGAACTCAATACATTATGATTCAAGAATAAATCGAAGGAGGAAGAGAGAGAAAATAACGAAGAAGATAATATTTCATTCAAAGCTTGCTATTTTCAAGATCTGAATATTAATCTAAATAACATAAAATTAAGAAGGCAAAAGGAATGACAAAGAGATATTGCATAAATGAAAATTAAATTATCATTACTTGAAAAGGGAATACAAGAAATGAGGGCATTGCATGAAATGAATGGACAATTGTCGAAAATGAAATCTAAGACTAATTGCATAAATTGAAAGTGCATGAAATTGAAATCTAAGCTAGAAAATAAATATGAAAATACTTGAAAGAGAAAAATGCATTTCTGCCCCAAAATGGGGCAGAGGGAAAGAGTTTCGGCCCAAAAGGGGTGGAAAATTGGTGTCCTTGGGATCTGTAGGTGCTTCCTTTAAATAGGCAAAAGTTGAGGTTACACGCCCTTAGTCACGCCCATGACCAAGGGCATGTAAGGGGCGTGTTCGAAGTAATTGCGGAGAGAGTGCCTTCTGGAGTTATTGCAGGCGTTACAAGATGCGTCACGCCCTTGGTCACGCTTGTGACCAAGGGCGTGTAATAATTAAACTACAACCGGCGGGAACTTCTGGCGGGACGGTGGGGCGATATGGCAGCAGAGGAGTTACACGGGTGTGACATTGTTAGTCATGAACATGACAATTGAAAGTCATGGGCATGACTTGACCAACACGGGTGTGTACTGAGCGATTCGTCTGGTTGAACTGAACTTTGACTAGTCATGGCCATGTCACCTTACACGGCCTCGGTCACGGGCATGACCGAGGGTGTGACTTGGATTTCTTTATGTTTTTCATCTTTAGAACATGGCAGTGAGCTGGAATGTGTCTTTATGTTGGCACGCCCTTGGTCACGGGCGTGACCGAGGGCGTGTACTTGCAATTTTGGGCAAAAGCTCCAGAAATAATAGAAAACATTAAAAAACCTTAAGTTAGTAAATAATTATAAAAATAAATGATTATTTAAGTAAAATAGATATATTATTTACAAATTTATATTAATATTAAACTAAATACTATGCTAAAAGTAGGTCAAAACACTACTTATTAATAAGATTTTGTTCCATAAACATAAGCATTGGGTTATTTAAAAATGATTTAGTTTTCCCCCGTAATCCAAGGTGGAAACCAAAGAAAAATAAAAAGGAATGGTGAGAGGATAAAATCCATCACCCTAATTCAAATACTATTCTTTTTGCCAAAACTTTTTTCCTATTCCTTATCCAATTCATTGTACCTAGACTTAATTCAAAAATATTTTTGAGAGCATAATTAGTAACTTGTATTATTTTCTTCACATTTCTTTAAAGCAAAGATTATTATAATTTTGATCTAACCTTGTTTACTAATGATTGCCATTTTGCCTCCTATTTGATTCTCTTAAGAAGTCTTATGGCTGAGACTTTTCCCCTACTTAAATCACTTACATAATTTAGGACTTAACTCTTTATACTCTAGATTTTTATTTTACAGCCCCCCTTTTGATTAGAATGATAGCCTAAAATTAAAACTTATTATAATTCCGTATGGATATCTCTCTTACTTTTGCTCTGAAATAACAAAAACTTAAGTATAGGGGTATTTGATAAGTAGTAAATTATACATATTTTTAGTATAATTTTTAGTATAGTTCAAAGTAATATTGTAAATATTCTATGTAAATTAAAGAATAAATTGCTTATTTTTATTATTTCCTTACTAACTTAGCTTTATTTTTCTTTTTCAGCATTTTGGCAATTTTTGTTAGGTCACGCCCACGGTCACGCCCGTCACCAAGGGTGTGTAAACTTAAAATGCCAATTTCCAACTCTCGGCCAATTTTAGAGAAAATCTCATCAAATTGATTAAGTCATGCCCTAGGTCATGCCGTGACCGAGGCCGTGTAACGGGCCACGCCCGTGAACTCTTGGTCAAGGCGACATGCCGCGCCTTTAAGCCGATCAACCTGATGTCTCGACAAATCACAATGTCACGCCCGTGACATTTGGTCACCCCTGTGTTCATTCATTCCAGAATCATCCAGAAGGCCAGCTGTTCAGATATCTCCATCACACCCCAGGTCACTCCCTAAGTCACACCCGTGACATTTGGTCACGCATGTGTGCAGCCGTTTCTCCAGTCAACTCTTCCAGAAGGCCAACTGATCCGATCACTTCAACCACCCCTGGTCACGCCCTCGGTCACGACCGTGACTGAGGGCATGTAATTCTAAATTTTTTCATATAAATAGAGTGGCTCGGCTGAAGCTTTAGATATAAAATTTGTGAGTGTTTTAGAGTTTTTGTGAGTAGTTTTGAGTGTTGTGAGTTATTTTGTGCATTTTCCATTTTATGTTTTTTGTAATTTTTTCTCTCCTAGTCAGCTGTAATATTTATTTTGGAAATAAAATATTTGTTTTCTCATTTTGTTCTCCTTTTCCTTATGTTAGTGTGTGTGTGAGAGAGAGAGAGAGAGAGAGAGAGAGAGAGTTTAACTTGTCTTTTCTTTGAATTTTGTTCTCTTTATGTTTGTATGTGTGTGCGTATTATTTTTGTTTTCTTTTAATATAGTTTTCTTATTGTTGTGTGTGTGAGTGTATGAGATTAAATTTTATTTTCTTTTTATTCAGTTTTTCATTTCAAAGTAGAGTGTGCGTGTGTGTGTATGCGATAGTATTTTCCTTTTTGTAACTTAGCTTTTAATTTAAAGTAGAGTGTGTGTTTATGAGAATAGTTTTTATGCTTTCTTTTATTTTCAGTTTTTCATTTCAAAGTAGAGCGTGTGTGTATATGAGATAACTTTTACATATTTTTGTAACTTAATTTTAATTTAAAGTAGAGTGCGTGAGTGTGATTTATTACTTGTCATTTAAATTATTGTAGAGTGTGTGAGTTATCAATTTAGTGTGTAGAGTGTGTGAGTTTTTAATTTAGTGTGTTTTTATTGTCTTTCTTTTAATTTTTGCAAAACGCACTTATATTCGCTTAAAATATTATCTTGTATTTTTTAATCACTAATGCCGTCCCCATTTCGATGAGTGGCTAATCTTCTTTAGCGCACAACGTCAAAGAGCATTGGGACAAATAAATGGTTTTCTACAATTAAAATATCTCTTTCTTTTCTAAATTAATTAACGAGCTTATGGTTTAGCCGAGTAAAATGTTGAGTGGAACCATATAATCGATGTATGGTTCTCATTTCCATTTCCGTACATTAGTTAGCCGAGAGGGTCATGCATATGGATTGATCGCTTATGAGTAAAGAGAATTATGCTCCACCCTGGAGAGAGGATGAGGTAAGTCCCCCGAATTGGAATAAAAACCAATAGCGGGTTTCACAACATAAAGCAAGTATTAAGGAGATTCGATTAAAGAATTAGTATCCAGTCGAATATTCTTAATCTCAGGTGGGTGTACCCTCGAGAGAGGTGCGCTCATACTTATGGAACCTCCACAACCAAGCCGTTCTAATGTTTTGAAAAATCAGATCTTTTACTTCTAAAAAACTATTTTCATCTCAAGGTAATTCGACATCAGGCACTTTCTTTATCATCATTTTCAAAACCTAGTTATACTTTTATTATCGCTCTCTAAAAGTAAAAAAGTAACTCAAAAAGTTATTCTGATAAAATAATAGTTCGTTCCTTATAAATAAGAATAATCAATACGGTCCGTGGAAAAATATGACCTTGATATTTTCTAAAAAAATATCTTATACTATATGCGATAAGGTATACTTACCTTTATCGAAGATTAGTTTGGATAAATTTCTAAAAGATTTCAAAAGAAAAGCATCACACCATTCTAAATCATCATTAGCCGCAGACCCAAATGTTTTTTTTAAATATGAATTTTATTTATCTGTTACACATAATGCAGTATGTTCATGAATTTATTGGAGGCACTTAAAGACCCCAACAGAAAATATGTCCTGAAGGAAAAATGTAGCCTAGGCTCTTAACTAATTTTATAAATTTATTTGGGGACATTTGGAGCAGTAATGCTCCCTGGGCACCCATTTTAGTGGGACTGGTCCCTGGGAGGGGGCATTCCATATTATTTAAATATCTTTTAAATGGTGGAAGGTATGAGGTTGAAATTTGGTACTTGCATGCATGTACCCTAGATCCACCTCCTGTCTAAAAATGAGAATTTTTGGACAATTTTTTGTATAGATTTTGAAAATATTTGATAATCAATGCATGTGTTGATTTTTGAGTTTTATAAAATCAAAATCCATTAATTCTTCTCTGGAAGATCAATTAGGACAATAAAAGTCCCTAACCAAAATTTTAGACCATTTAAACTTATGCATGTGAGTATTTTCATCATGCAAATATAACAGAGTATGGGAAATAGTGCTTTTATAACTCAGAGAGTATTTTGTGAATATCTCTCAAACCATTGGGTAAATAGGGCTGAAGTTGTAACCATAGGAACATCATGCCTATTTATGCCCTCTATCTAAAATTTGTAATTTTTGGAAAGCATCTTCCCAAAGTATTTACAATAATTTGATAAATCAGGTCTTTGTAGTATACATGGCTAGACAACACCAAGTGACCCCAAATTTTTATAGATAGTAGTGTAGGTCACTATAAGCCTCTGGTAATAATTTGGCACCAATTGGCTTTGTGCATGTGAAGGAATTCCACATGCAAGATTCATGTAGGATTAGAAATGGCGTGCTAATAGCACAAAATTCATATTGGTGAATTTAGCCCAAATAACTTACTGCATGTGAGTGAAATTGTGTCCATGCATGTTTTATGATGAAATACATTTTCTCTGGAAGGATTGAGATTATTGGAATAGATTCCCTAAGTATTTTAACTAAAATATAATTTTGTCACATTGAGGACTATAGATAAATTATGGGTCAAATCTTCCTGGAATATTATGAAACTCTGGGATTCATTTTAGATGGTGTAATTACACTCTGGAAAATTTAATTGGAATTTTTAGTGTTGCTATAGTCCACTAAATTGCACTTAATTTAAATTATCCCCAATTACTTTACCCCACCTCTTTATGGGTAAAGGAATTTCGAGTGGCATGGAATTGAGTAGTTAGACTTTTGAGATCATTAGTAGACCCGGGGAATTCATTTAGATTTAATTGATGAGTATATACAGTGGTTCCTTCACAAAGTGAAATTTTAATGTCGCCCTTCATTAATTATAAATGCTGGTCAAATTAATTAGGAAAATTATAAAACTAGGTAGTTAGTCTTTTGAGATCATTATTAACCTCTAGAAATTTTATTATATTTATTTGATGAGTATTTACCATGGTTCCTTCAAGTTGGAATTTGTTTGACCATTAGAATAATTAATATTACTAGTCAAATGAAGTTAGGAAATTATGAAACTTGGTCAGTAGACTCCTTAGATCATAATAATGCCCTGATAATTTTGTCACATTTATTCTTTGATGGTTCACAATAGTTCCTTCATAAAGTAGAGTTTTATCATTTTTCTTTAGTAATTATTATTTCTGGTCAAATGGAACTAGAAATTCATGAGACTTAGCTAGAGGACTATTTATATCATTATAATGCCATGATAAATTTTTTTGTAATTATTTCATGATGATTTATAGTAACTCCTTCACAAAGTGGAAATAATGGGCTTATATGATTAATTTTATATTGATGACAAAATACTGTTAGAAAAATGCCAAATCATGTTGATGTTCATTTTAGAGTTATACTAATACCTAGAAATTTATTTACTACATTTGTATGAATAATTGTAGTAGACCCTTCACAATGTTAGGAATAGTACCCATGAACATTTAATTAATTTTTTGGAATTTTATTAGGGAGAAAATTATGAATGTTTGCTGGACATTGTTTTGGGTCATAACAAAACTCAGAAAATTTTATTAGATTCTTTGGGCCATGCTAGTTGACACTTCATGTACAAATTAATGGTTTCCCATAAATGTTAAGAAATTGATTATTAGGCCCAAACATAATCATAATCAAGTAAAGAGGATGGAAATTAGTAACTCATCACTTGTACAACTTCTGGAACCATATTTGATTGTATATTAGATATGAGGACCATGTAGCTGTCATTTAGGTCATGTATTATGCTTGAGGACAATTTGGTCTGCGGAAAGTAAAAGTGAATATTTGATCTAGATCCCATTTGATCTTCACACACAGAATTATCAATTCCTGGAACATTGGCTACATCATAGATTGATTGGTAGATCAACAAATTAGTGTCAGCACTTAATGTTTGGGTTTAAGGTGCGTTTAGTAAAATTTATCAATATGGATTTTTGATAACGATATGTTAAAGGACATGAGTAGAGACCCACCAACAACTAGAGGTCATGATTAATATCAAGATGTGGAACCATTAGATAGAGATTGAGTAATGATGTGAAGATGTAGTTAGTCACTAATAAAAGGGCAAGGATTGATGTTCAATTGAACATCATCGCTTCCCTGTCCCGGTAATTGTAAACCACCTTATGATGCTAGAGTAACTAAAGAGGCAGTGGGTATGAAAGAATGGGTAACCACCAATAAGATTAACTATCTTGAGAAAGGGAGGTTTGAGATGTCACCCCATCGTACCTTCTAGTACCGTTCCGAGCCCTTCACCGCGTACTCCTCGGGAAGTCCAAGGTTCACCCTAAACTTCTAAGTTCAACTAAATGATAGACAAAAGTAGTTTAGTAAGAGAACTTGATAAGATAATCCTCGTCCCAAATATGGGATGGATTGGTACAAGTACTTGTTAGTCCTGTGAGCTAGAGGCTCGAGAAATTATGATATCAGGACAGGTTAGTCCTGCGAGCGACATGCTCAGTATTATCTAAAGAGGACTGGATAGTCCGACGAGATGGAGGCTCTGGGAAATACAAATTAAGAGGTGCTACTTACTACTAGTATGTAGATACCCTGTGTGTTCTTAGGGGTGTACATACGGTATAGGACAAGAGGTATTGATAGAAGCCTAGAAGTGGACAGACCCGATCCACTGCCCATGTTTGTCTCAACGGGGTACCTGAGTTAACGTACTCGAACAAAGGGAACTTAAAAGGTCTGTACGTGCAAGACCCAAAATGTGTGTAGGAGTCACCGTAAGGCGGCGGTTCTGGGCGGCAAGACCCAAAATTGTAAGAAAAAAGGGGGTCTTACAAACTGGCATCAACTCAGCCAACTTTGATCTAAAGTATAGAAAGTCCACTATCCCAGGCAACCCCGCTCGAGCTTAGTTTGAGGACAAACTAGCAGCGGAAGCAATGGTGTGCCCATAAGGGAAATCACATTTAATTATTCATAAAAAAGAGTTGTTTAGGCCAACCCTTATAAATAGACCGTTATTCTTATGTAGCCTCCGGTGAACATCGCCACACGGGCGACAATACCTCACGTTCAGGATGCCAATACTCCCACACTAGCTCCCACCCCTTCCAACAGTCCGAGTTAGGTTAAACTTTGTCTGCCATCTTACAGGCCTTCTCATAACAGCATGCCCCAGTTCACGCCCCAACCTTGGGGCAAACTGGTTGAGTGCCTTCCGAGGCCTCTCCCCACCATCTTATGCCGGGACCGAAATAGTGGTGCGGACTGATGAATGGCTAGACACCATCTAGGAGATGCTAGCCAGAATACGCTGCCCGGTCAATATGGCAGTATCACTGGATGTCTCTGCCTTGGAGTCACATGCCAAGCGGTGGTGGAGGTTAGCCTTGGACACTACCTTTGCCGGCCTCGAGTACGCCGACATCACATGGGAGGAATTTAAGGAGGCGTTTCTAGAACATTTTGTACCACAAATGGCTAGAGATGAACTGGAAGAACGGTTCCTGCACCTAAAGCAGGGAAGTCATTCAGTGTTGGAGTATCAGTGGGATTTCTTACATTTAGCTCGCTTCGCCACATCCCACCAGCTAGATGAATCCGGCTATGCCAAGAGATTCTATAAGGGCCCCCGTGATGATCTGTGGCAAGCTCTGCTATACTTAGTAGATTCTGGCCTAGCACGGATTATCGAAGCGACATGGAAGTTGGAGGCAGATCAGCTGATGGTGAGGAACAGAGGGAAGAGGCTGTCAGAAGATGCGGTATTTGGCGGCAGGGGACACCAGAGGGGCAAATTCATCCAGCACAGGAGGGGTGTGGGACAACCCTGTCCCAAATTTGGATAGTAGCAGAGGCCTTCGACAGTGCTGGCCCCTTAACCGCTACAGATCCAGGAGCCACCAAGACAAGGTGGAGGAGCACCTCCCCCACAATTGTGCTATCACTACCACCAGCTGGGCCACATCCATATCAAATTCCCTCAGAGAGCTCCACCACCACCTCCAGCAACACCTGCTGAGCAGCCTAGGGGCCGAGGTTGAAGAGGTGGCCGAGGCCGAGGATTCCATAGAGCAAATCACAGACATGATAAAGATCAGATGTACGCTCTGGATCTTGCTCAACCCCGAAACGCAGATAGGGTCTTAGAAAAACTTAGCCACCTAAACTATACAATAATGTCAGGAATAGTAACTGGTAGAATTGATATAGAACTGCTAGAAGTAGAAAAACATAGCCACCTAAAACTATACAATAAATTCAGGAATAGTAACTATGTGCGGCAAGCCTACCCATATCTTGTTCAACACGGGGGCATCACATAACTTCATCTCAGAAGACTTTGTCAAAGACTTGGACCAAGTTCGATAGTATACGAGAGTCACCAGGAGGGTGCGTCTTCCCAATGGGTCAGAGATTGAATCAGCGGTAAAATGCCTTCTGAAGGTGACCATCGAAGGCCTAACACTCGAGGCTTTGACAATAATCTTGAAGATGCTGGACTTCAATCTTTTCTTTCGAATGACATGGCTCACCTGGAACCATGCCCAGATTGATTGCCCAATGAGGAAGGTCGTGCTAAGATACAATAACACATACGTGACCTTTGAAGATACTATCCCGGTCTCCCGTTATTTACTTTCTTCTATTCAGGCCATCAAGGACCACCTACAGGGGGATGAGGTTTATTTAATATGCTTCGAGATGATGGAAACAGAGACTTCACTTACTGATATTCCTGTTGTTCATGATTTTCTTGACGTGATTCTGGAGAATCTACCAGGGTTACAACCGCATAGGGAGAAAGGTTTTCAAATTCAGTTAGTACCGGCAACATGACCGGTATCTAGAGCTTTATATCAGATGACTCCGAAGGAACTGGTAGAGTTCAGAAGCGCCCTGCAAGAATTAGTGGAAGCGGGATTTGTTAGGCCAAGCTCATCACCGCGGGGAGCCTTGATGTTGTTCGTAAAGAAGGAGGATGGGTCCCTCTGGCTGTGTATTGATTATAGGGAGCTGAATAGGCTGACGGTGCGAAACACGTATCCTTGCTAAGGATAGACGAGCTATTCGATGAACTCGAAGGAGCGCACAGGTTCTCAAAGCTATACATATGATTAGGATACTACCAACTGCGAATCCAGGAGGAAGATATTCCGAAGATCGCATCAAGCAGTCATTTCGGTCTTTATGAATTTACGGTAATGCCAATTGGGCTCATGAATGCTCCCTCCGTGTTCATGAGTCTAATGAACCACTTATTCGAGACCTATCTTGACGTATTTGTTATATTATTCATAGACGATATTCGAGGACAGAAGAAGAACATACCAACATCTGGTACTCGTTCTAAAGAGGCTTCGAGAGCATAAGTTTTATGCCAATTTTAGCAAGTGTCAGTTCTGGCTCATGGAAGTAGCCTTTCTGGGACACATCATTAGTGGGGCGAGATTAGCGGAAGATCCGACAAAGATTCATGTAGCGCGAGACTGGCCTTAACTGAAGACGGCTTCTGACGTAAGGAGTTTCCTAGGACTTGCCGGTTACTACCAGAAGTTCGTAGAGGGATTCTCCCGGATTGCCCTTCCTCTTACAACACTGACAAAGAAGGATGCATTGTTCGTATGGACACCGCGGTGTGAGGCTGCCTTCTAGGAATTAAAAGATAGACTCAACTCCGCCCCAATCCTTGCACTTCCATCTAGAAAGGAAGGATTCCAGGTGTACACCGACGCATTATATCAAGGCATTGGTGCTGCCCTAATGCAGCACTTACATGTGATTGTTTATGCTTCCCGAAAGTTGAAGAAGCACGAGCAGAATTACCGGCGCACGATTTAGAGATGGGAGATGTAATTTTTGCATTAAAAATTTGGAGACACTACTTGTACGGGGTTCATTGTGATATCTTCTCAGATCACAAGAACCTCAAGTATGTGGACACACGGAAGGACCTAAATCTTTAGCAGAGAAGATGGGTGGAATTTCTCTATGACTACCAATATACAATGCACTATAACCCAAGGAAGGCAAACTCTGTAGCGGATTCACTCAGCAGAAGGGCTAGCACATCCAATGCAGAACCACAGTTGATGGACATGGAGCTGGTGCAGATGCTAGAAGACATGCATATCACACTGGTATCCAGGGGTAACCATGGGGTCTACAAGGAGTATCTAGCCTCGATGAGCATTGTCTGTGATATCCGAGATCAAATCATGGTTGCCAAGAAGCGTGATATACAATTATAACCGGTTTTCATGGCATTAGAGTCAAGCACTGTTGGGGATTATTCGTTGAAAGATGATCTTGTGCACTTCCGGGGCAGAATTTACATACTAGTAGGAGATATTATCCGGGAAGATATCTTGACAGAAGCGCATTGTAGCAAATATTTAGTGCATCCAGGGATCACTAAAATGACTGCGGACCTGAGGAGAATGATATATTAGCCAAGAATGAAGAAGGAAATCATCCGCTTCATGACTCATTGCGAGGCATGCCAACTTGTGAAGGCCGAGTGCAAGAGCCTGGGAGTGTAATTGCAGCCATTATCAGTGCCGGAGTGAAATTAGGGGACATCTTCATGGACTTTGTACATGGGTTACCTCGCTCCCGCTCTGGGCATGAATCTGTCTGGGTTATTATGGACAAACTAACAAAAGTTGCCCAGATCATTCCTGTCAAAAAGGGTGTTCCTGTCGGTGTTATGGTGTGACTGTTCGTAGAGCAATTCATTAGATACCATAGATTACCCAGATCGATCATGTTGGATCGAGATGGTCAGTTTACATCAAGGAAAGGAAGGTGGTTCATGCATATCTAGGGCCACAATTGACATTCAACACTGCTTTTACCCATAGACCGATGGTCAGACGAAACACACGATCCGGATGATGGAAGATCTGTTGAGATTATGCATCCTAGATATTGGAGAGTAGTGGGAGAGACTGCTACCACTCATCGAATACTCCTACAATAATAGACAATAGCCTAACATTGCCATGGCTCCCTACGAAGCCCTCTACGACAGGAACTGCAGGACTCCACTTTCATAGATACAGGATGAGGACCCAAAGGCGCTGGGGTCAGAATATATTGAGGACACGGATGCCCAAATACGACTGATACGGGATCAGATATTGGAAGTGTTTGATTTGTAGGCGCCCTTAGAGGGGTGGGGGGGGGGGGGGGGAGGGTGAATAAGGGATTTAAAACTTTTTAAATTTAATTTAGTTTATTCAAATAGGTTGACAATATTTAGAAAAATATCTCATATTAAACACTGTATTAAGCTTCTTATGAAAGTTGGTTGTATTTGGCACCATAGATGTGAACAATGTTACTACTGCGAGAGGTAGTGTTACCGCTTGGCATTAGTGATAGAGAATATCTTTTCATTTAGATTTCAAAGATCAGAGATTGTACGACAAGATTAGAGAAAAATAGATAGTATTGTTGCTTTTAAAAATCATTACAAAATCTTATCCTAATAACGCTTGAGATTGAGGCGAATGGGTAAAACCCTTTTTGGTTTTCTATACCGACCATTCTCCCAAAGACTAGTTGGCTCTAGCCTATCCTCGCAAGGCCCTAGTCGCCAACCACATGACGAATTATCTATTGACGATAACAAGAGTTACAAATAATAAAAACTAAAACATCAAAGATACTCCCTCAAAGGATGAACTTGAAGATGAAGTAGGCATGATTGATCTTTCTTCATGTCCTTAGCGTTCACGAACGTTGACAAAGTTCTCTTGGCTTGCAAAGAGGAGGCTCTCATGAATACAAGAGTCGTGCATTTGATATCTCGTCAAATCAGCAAATCAAAATGGAGGCAGGTCGCTCTTTAAATAGACTCAGATCTTAGCGCCAGCGGTAGTGTTACCGCCGGGCGGTAGCCTCTTTTGGCAACAAATTGACATTTGGATCGAGTCATTTTTGGCAACATTCTGGCTCTAAATTTGGCATCCCCTACTACCACACCGCGGTAAGATAGCGCTCTGCGTTAGCTTTATCTCTTTCTTAGCCATCATATCTCCTTCCTTTTATGATCCCTAATCAATATCATGATGGCGGGACTTCCGTAAGTTACTGCCGGGCGTTAGTCTTAACACATCGTGGTAAGAATTGTTATATTTAGTCCTAATGACATTTCCTTTTTTGACGAATGCTTCCAACTCGATGATATTTCTAAATCTACAGAAGCTACCAGCAGCGGTAGCGTTAGCGCGCCACACTAGCCGCAGAGTACTGAACTGATAAGAAATCATAGTCTTTCCTTTTTGAACTTATAGAGGCTTGAAAGTAGAAGTTCCTGCACACTATAAACACAAGGCAAGTATGATCAGATACAATGCGATTTATTATTCTCAAACCAAGAGATATGAAAAGCTTGTTCCAACAAACTCCCCTTTTTGATAATAACAAATCCTCTTAGAAAGAAATTATTCAAATATAAGACTTGTGTTCATAGTAAAGGATAGGCGTGATAATACGAATATACTCCCCCAATATAGATGCTCCCCTATATGTGTGCTCCCCCTATATCAAAGTATCCTATGTATGTTACTCCCCATAAGTGTGAATTTCATTCAAAGTTATTCTCCCCTTTTTGTATTATCAAAAGAGGGTGGATAGAAGGGTAAGAGCATAACAAGGGATTTTTGATTGAGTGATACTACATGGTGAGTGAGTAAAGGATGGAGTTAGAATTACATAGTTATTCTCCCCCTTTTGTAGGAAGTGTGGAGTAAGAACGAAGTATCATTAGATAAGTAACTAATACCACTTATTGGGTATGAAAATATTCATGATCGAGCGTACAAGTAGTAAGGATAGCGGAAAACATGATTCAAGATAAATAAAACATCTTTATAGAAGTTTGAAGCATAGTAAATGAGTAAGAGTTTTGTTTTAGTAGAAAATAGATGTTTTAGCAATGAAAGGCCAAGAACATAATATCATTTGATAATATAATAACATTATTTAGAAAGTAAGCAAGAGTGAGTATTCAAGGCGTAGCGGAAGATAAGTTCAAATACAATAAACATCCTTTTTGCAATTTTCAAGCATTGAAATTGAATAAGAGTGTTAGTTTTTGAAAGAAGTTGTTTTGAGTTTGAAATCCAAGATATGCTTTGGCAGCCAAAAATAATTCAAGCATGATTTTACTTTATCAAGACAAGATAGGAAACTACAGTGTTCTATATTCGCAATTCAAGTATACTTATACATTGTAGAGGTCATGCAAAGTTATCTAGTGCATTTACTAAAAAATGTAGAAAAGGCATATAAATATGCTTTAAGGTACAATACTTATGAGTAGAAGGTTTATAATAGATAATGATGCGTACAAGTAGTGTTATTGATAAGTGTATACAAATAATTTAATCAAAACACATGACATGTATAATGGAATAAACACATCATTATTGAAATGCGTTTTTAGAATTACTTCCACCCATATAACTATGTTTTATTTCAATGCACATAAAAGTAGTACAACTCCCAAGGTGCTCTACACAAATGTTCATTAAGACTTATCAGGGTGCAAAGTAGTGCTTGGGGGATCACATATATTTTATCTTTTCTTTTATTTATTTTTGATCCGGTGTACAAGAAGAAGTAGTGTGTAAAAATAGTTTGCTCAAGACACTTTACAATTCTCTCCAAGGTACTCAACCTCACAATGCTCATTAAGATTTACCAGGAGGGTGAGTAGTGCTTGGTGGAGTTATCTTTGTCATGTATTCATTTGAATTTTAGTTTGCGACAAAGTTCTCCGAATTTCTTTTTTCATTTGTTTTTTGCAAACATAGAGTTTTTTTGGGATTAAAAACACAGTTCTTCAAAAATAGGTGCATGAATTTTTTTTATAAGGTGTAGGTAAGCTAATCACACATCAGATAATGTTAAGTATTACACTACACAATCATGCAAGAGTAAGATTAAAATCATATGTTGATTATCAAAGAGGTGAATGAGTAAATCATTATCAAATATAAACATTACACATACTTAGAGGCATGTTAAGAAATTCTACACTTGATTCCTATAATCAATTTCATTGCACATTACAAGATAATGTTCAAGGCATGACACAAAATAATGTTTTAAGATACTTGAAATTAGAATTTAATATTATATTATAATCTTGAAAAGATAATCCTAATCATCCTTGGAACATTTCAATGAATTGTAATCAGTTTTTATAATTTTTTGTTTTAAAAAAATACAAAATAGTAAACACTCATAAAGAAACAATAAGAAAAGCATATTTTTGTTCTTTGAAAATTTTGTAGTTTTGTATTTGATTAATTTTTAAATAGTCAAATTAGAAGATTAAAAAAACTTATTTTTGATTGATTTTGATTAGTTTTACACATTTTTTTGTTTTAATTATTTAAAGAGTAACATGAATTAAATAGAAATGCATAACTTGAAAAATAGTTAATAAACACAGGATTTTATACTACCGCTAGCCGTAATAACCTAACGCCGCGCGATAGTAACATAAGTAGTATTTCTTAGAAAAAATGCGTATTTTTGAAATGTTTTGCCTAATTGTGTTTTTTAGTGTAAGGGCTATGTAGTGGAGCCAAGAAGCCAGACTAGCATACACACAACATGCAGGTTTATCATTTTTAAGTTGAGATGTACAAAACCCCTAATTATAGTCTAAGTAGAGCAAATCGTGCATCAGGTAGAGGCTTGGTAAAATTGTCCGCAAGTTGAGATTCAGTTCCTATAAAGTTTACATGAACATGTTCCTTTTTATGTGATCCCTAATGAAATGATGTCTTACGTCTATATGTTTGGATCTTGAGTGATGCACGGGGTTGTTCGTTTGGGAAATAGCACTCTTGTTGTCACATTTTAATTCTATATTAGTTAAATGAACTCCAAAGTCTTCTAAGGTTTGAGTCATTCATAATGCTTGTGCACAACAACTTCCTAGTGCAATATATTTGTCCTCTGTGGTGGAGAGAGCAACCAAATTTTGTTTTCTACTTGACCATGCAACTAGTGAAGGGCCTAAGAAATGATATGTGCCACTAGTGATTTTCCTATCTAATGAACATCCCGCATAATCAAAATCAGAAAAGGCATGTAAAACAAAAGAATCACTGTTTTAATACCATAGACCTAATCTAGAAGTTCTGATTAAATATCTAAAAATTTGTTTCACCATTTTAAAATGTGATTCTTTTGGATTAGCTTGAAATTTAGCGCATAAACATACGACAAAAGTAACGTAGGGTCTAGAAGCACTTAAGTATAGTAAAGATCCAATCATTCCTCTATACAAGATTTGATCAATTGATATTTCAGCTTCATCTTTTCCTAATTTTAGTGATGCGCTCATTAGTGTACTAGCTAGTTTTATGTTTTCAAATCCAAAACATTTTAGCATATCATGTGCATACTTGGTTTGACAAATAAAGATTCTATCATTTCTTTGTGTGATTTGAAAACCTAAGAAATATGTGAGTTCTCCAACTAAGCTCATCTGAAATTTCTTTTGCATTACTTGCACTACTTCATTACCCAACTCTTCATTAGTGGCTCCGAAGATAATGTCATCAACATAAATTTGTAAAATGATTAAATCATTATTTATATGCTTAATGAAGAGTGTGTTATTTGCACTACCCATTTTATAACCGTGCTTTAATAAAAAAGATGTTAAGCGTTCATACCAAGCACGAGTCACTTGATTTAAACCATAAACACTTTTTCTAACCTATAGACATGATTAGGAAATTTTTCACATACAAAACCGGGCGGTTGTTTAACATAGACTTCTTCTTTAATTATCCCGTTTAAGATGGCACTTTTTACATCCATTTGAAATAATTTAAACTTCTTATAACTCGTAAAAGCAAGAAAGATTCTAATAGATTCTAGGTGAGCAACGAGTGCAAATCTTTCATCAAAATCTACCCCATCGATTTGTGAGTATCCTTATGCTATAAGTCTAGCCTTGTTCGTAGTAATTCTAGAATCGCCATCTAATTTATTTTTAAATATCCATTTTACACCAATAGTCGGGTAATTAGATGGTCTTTCTACTAACTTCCAAACCCTATTTTGTTCAAATTGATTTAATTCTTCATTCATAACAATAAACCAAAACTCATCATTTAAAGTTGTAGAAATGTTTTTGGGTTCAATATCAAAAACAAAGCATAAATTTGAAAAGGATTCATGAATGGAAGAATGTGTCGTTACCCCTCTTGAAGGTTCTCCAATGATAAGCTCCCTTGGATGATCTTTTGTAAATCTGAGCACGCTTGGAGGTACGAAATTTTCTTACACCGCCTCTATTTCTGTATTAATTCCAAGTGGATCATTTTCCTCATCCTCCAAGGGTGAAAGAGGTTCGTCTTCTTTTCCTACAATAGTTGAATCTACACATGGAACAAGTTCATCAAATCTAACAAGAATGGACTCTTCCACCTTTTTAGACTTTTTATCATATATCCTATATGCTTTACTAGTAGAAACTCATCCAAGAAAAATTCCTTCATCACATTTTTCATCAAATTTTGCTAATGTATCTTCGGTGTTTAAGATAAAACATTTACACCCAAAAACATGAAAGTAAGATACATTTGGTTTCTTTTGATAATATAGTTCATATGATGTTAATTTCAGAATTGGGCGAAACATGACTCGATTTAGTACATAACAAGAAGTATTTACTGCTTCGGCCCAAAAAGATCTAGGCAACCCATACTCGGATAGCATAGTTCGTGCAAGTTGTTGAAGGGTTCTATTTTTCCTCTCCACCACAACATTTGTTGGGGGGGGGGGTGCGTGGAGAAGAAAATTTGTGTTTGAAGCCTAGATTATTACAAAAAGTAGTGAAATTTTCATTTTCAAATTCCCCTCCATGATCCGAGCGAATGATTTTATTTTTAAATCTGACTCATTTTGAATGCGATTACATAATTTTCTACATTCAGAAAATGCATCGAATTTAGAGGTAAGAAATAATGTCCATGTAAATCTAGAATAATCATCAATCAACACATAATTATACTCTCTACCTCCTAGACTACACATGCTAATTGGTCCAAATAGGTCCACGTGAATTAGTTGAAGAGGTCTAATGGTAGACATTTCATTTTTTTTTGAATGAAGTTTTAGGAAAATTTTCTTTTTGGCATGGCGAGCATAATGAGGATAAGTTTCCATTAAGCTTTGGTAAAACTTTTATTATTTTATTTTTTGACAGTTTTAAAATCAACTTGGTGCTAGAGTGACTAAGATGCCTATGCCATAATTCAAGTTCTTCATTGTTTGAGATTAGACATTTTAATGATGCACGTGAAAGATCATGAAAAGCAATCAAATAAACATTGTGAGTTATTGGTGCAGTGTGTACAATATCATTAGTTTTAGGATCTGTAATTTTACACAAGTTTGTGGAAGACTCAAATAAAACATTTTGACATTTATCACACAGTTGACTAATAAATATTAAGTTATGTTTTAAGCCTTCAACATATAAGACATTTGTAATAGAGAAAGTGTCGTTACCCACTGTACCGATGCATAAGATTCTACCCTTTCCATTGACACCAAATGTCACCATTCCACCTTTCTTCTTTGTGAGGCTAAGGAACTTTTCTTTATCGCCCATCATGTGTTTGGAGCATCCCGAGTCCAAGTACCACATGTCCTCCTTTTCCTTAGCCTGCCAACATACCTAAAATGAAGATGAGAGTAAAGATCTGGATACCCAAGAGGTTCCTCCTATACAGTAGATGGAAACCTTAGGCACCCAGATTTTCTTGAACGCACATCATCCCTTCATCCTACAAGAGTCCATGGTGTGCCCAAAGTGAAAGCACTTACCACAAGACACAAAAGGGGTTGAGACCTTTTTCAAATTTTTCTGTGGACTCTTGCTGGAAGATGGGGAACCAAAAGAAAATATTATGAGTTTTTTATTAAACAATTTATTTACTCGGTCACTTCCACCAGCGGTAAGTGGTACCGCCGGGCAGTAGCTTCCAGATCCATACCCTGCCCATATTTAGTACTTCCATGCCTTTGGTTTGCCAAAATCATATCAAGAGTCTTTTGGCCAACCCCAAATTTTTCTATGGCTATTTTTAAATCATGGATCCTGGCTTTTAAGAAGGTGTTTTCATTTATTAGGTTTCTGCACCAATTTGCAAAATTTTTCTTTACATCTTCAATTTGGGAAAGAGAGGTTTTTAAACTTTTTTCTAAGTCTCCCTTTTGTTTTGTAAGAGATTCATTGTTTGAGAGAGCCTTAGAAAGATCGTTTTCTAGTTCTTTTACCCTTGCCAAGTAATGATCATTTACTTTGCAAGACCCTATCTCTTTTCTCAACGCAATCACTTTATTATTTAACTTTTGATTTTATTTTAAAAGAATTATATCTTCAGTTTTTCGAAGATCAAGATCTTTTAGACCCTTATTAAAATATTTGCATGTTTTCATATATTCAATATAAAGATCATCATAAGTAGTAGGAAGTACCTTAGTGTCACTTTGGACACTGCAATCATCATCCGATGATTCATGGCTTCTACCCATGAGGCACAAATTTGCCTCATCACTGTCGCTTGAAGTAGACTCGCTTGAGCTTTTAGATGAAGAGTCGTCCCATGTTGCAGCCTTCAGAACCTTCTAATCTTTACCATTGTGCCGCTTTTCTTTTTGCTCTTTTAGGTATTTTGGGCAATGACTTCGTATATGCCCGGTCTTCCAATAGTGGAAGCACTCGGGTGGAGGCCGCTCATCGCCGTCGCTTGATTTCTCCTTTTTCTTTCTTTTGGATGATGAGCCTTTTCTAAAAAACTTACGGAAAGCGTTCCTTCTTTCTGGTTTCTTCATGAACTTTGTGAATTTTTTCACAAAAAGGCTCTCCTCGTCCTTGTCATTGTCGTCCTCATTCCTTGGCTTTGGTGCCAAGACTTTCTTCATTGGCTCTTTGTTGTATTCTTCTTCTTGGATTTTGAGTTTAACCTCATGGGTTTTGAGATTCCCAATGAGGCTCTCAATTTGGAGCCGTCTTAGATCATGTGATTCGGAAATAGAGGTCACGTTTGGATTGAACTTCGGAGGGAGAGACCGAAGGATTTTCCTCACCAAGTCACCATTTGAGAATATTTTTCCAAGTATCTTTCAGTCATTGACGATCTTGGTGAAGCGAGTGTACATCAAGTCTACATCCTCGTTTGTATCCATTCTGAACCAATAGATTTGATTCTTTAACCTGCGAAGTACCCTCATGCGTTATTTCCAATAGATTCCAAATATCATAGGCGGTTTCGCAAGCACTAACTAGATTAAATTCAGTTCTATATAAAGCACAAAATAAGGTGTTCATTGCTTTAACATTGTTTTTGCATTTATTTTTATCTCCATCATCCCACCTATCTCTATGCTTTTCCATGATTACTTCTCCAATAACATATGTAGGAGTAGTATACAATTATTCAACAAAAACCCAGACGTCTAGATCCAAATTAATTAGAAAACAGCGCATTCGCGTTCTCCAGTAGTTATAGTTAGTTCCTGTAAGAAGTGGAGGTCTAGATATTCCTTGCCCCTCATGAAAAGCGAGATCATGGAGCGCCATTATTCCCGGTTGTTAAGTCATTTTGGAATAACCTAGCTCTGATACCACTTGTTGGATCTGTAGGCACCCTTAGAGGGGGGGGGGGGGTGAATAAGGGATTTAAACTTTTAAACTTAATTTAGTTTATTCAAATAAGTTGACAATATTTATAAAAATATCTCAGATTAAACACTGTATTAAGCTTCTTATGAAAGTGGGTTGTATTTGGCACAACAGATGTGAACACTATTACTACTGCCAGTGGGAGTGTTACCGCTCGGCATTAGTGACAGAGAATGCCTTTTTTGTTTAGATTTCTAAGATCAGAGATTGCATGACAAGATTAGATAAAAACCGATAGTATTATTGCTTTTAGAAATCATTACAAAATCTTATCCTAATAACGGTTGAGATTGAGGCGAATGCGTAAAAACCTTTTTGGTTTTCTATACCGACCCTTCTCCCAAGGACCGGCTGGTTCTAGCCTATCTCTCCCCAGACGAGCCCTCGAGCCGCCCTAGATCTAACCCTAGACCTAGTCGCCACACCTATATGATGAATTCTCCTAGTCCTCGCAAGGCACTAGTCGCCATCCACGCGACGAATTCTCTATTGACGATAAAAAGAGTTACAATTAATAAAAACTAAAACATATAAGATACTCCCTCAAAGGATGAACTTAAAGATGAATTCGGCGTGATTGATCTTTCTTCATGTGCTTAGCATTCACGAATGTTGATGGAGTTCTATTGGCTTGCAAAGAGGAGGCTCTCATGAATACAAGAGTCGTGGCTTTGATATCTTGTCAAATCAGCAAATCAAAATGGAGGCGGACCATTCTTTAAATAGACTCGGATCCTAGCGCCAGCGGTAGTGTTACCACTATGCAATAGCCTCTTTAAGCAACAAGCTGGCATGCAGATCGATTCATTTTGGCAACATTCTGGCTCCAAATTTGGCATCCCATACTACCGCACTGTGGTAAGGAAGCGCTCAACATTAGCTTTATCTCTTTCCTAGCCGTCAAATCTCCTTCCTTTTCTGCTTCTCAATCAGCATCGTGATCACGTGACTTCCATGAGTTATCGCCGAGCGTTAGCCTTAACGCGCCGCGGTAAGAGTTGTTGTATTTAGTCCCGATGACATTTCCTTTTTCGACGAATGCTTCCAACTCGACAATATTTCTAAATCTGCAGAATCTACCGCCAGCGATAGCGTTAGCGCGCCGCTCTAGTCGCAGAGTACTAAACTGATGGGAAATCGTCATCTTTACTTTTTGAACTTATTGAGGCTTGTAAGCAGAAGTTCCTGCACACTATAAACACATGGCAAGTATGATGAAATACAATGGGATTTGTTATTCTCAAACCAATAAATCTAAAAAGCATGTTCCAGCAGGAAGCGCAGAGCAGACAGGTTAAATATTACAACATGCGACATCGCAAGGTGGAATTCTAGGCGGGAGACAGGGTGTTTTTGAAAATGCGTCTGACATATGTAGTCTCACAGGTGCAGACACTAAAGAAGCTCAGTCCGAGATACATAGGGCCCTATAGGATCTTGGAGCGGATCAACCCCTTGGCTTATAGACTGCATCTGCCACCGAAATTGGCAGGTTA
Organism: Dactylorhiza incarnata; assembly: GCA_033032865.1. NCBI lineage: Eukaryota > Viridiplantae > Streptophyta > Magnoliopsida > Asparagales > Orchidaceae > Dactylorhiza > Dactylorhiza incarnata. Next base: position 26,429,579 of record JAWHQI010000005.1, read on the forward strand.
GCACGATGTTTTTCACGTCTCCTCGCTTAGGAGACTCCTTTGGCCAGAGCAACAAATTACTACCACGACAGGCCCAATAGCATATGATCGTACACTCTGTTTGGAGCCAATACAAATCGATGACATAGCCGTTCGAGTCTTGCAACAGAAGAAAGTCTCGCTGGTGATGGTCCTTTGATTGAATCATGGGCGAGAGGAGCACACTTGGGAGCCTCTGGACCTGATGCAGCAGCAATACCCGGGACTCTTCACGCCAGGTAAAAGTTTAATTAGCTTAAAAACTTTACAATGGTATACCTTAAGTAAGAACACCACGAGCCCAATCTTAATTTTGGGGACAAAATTTTTTCTTTATGTATTGGGATTTGTAACATCCCACAAACCACTAGACCCCTAAGTTGAATTTTTGTCATGACTATGTCCTGATAAAAGGGGAGACTATCCAAAAGAACCCTAGCCCAAACTAGGTCAAACCTTCTTAGTTGAAGTCAATTGCACTTCAAATGGCCCATTTGAACCCACCCCTACAAGGAAAACACTCCAAGAGGTTCAATTGACCAAGAGCCCCATCATTTAGTCAACAATTGACCTAGTTTGACCAAATTCAAACCTAGCCCAATATTGGTCAAAATTACACCTTATGGCTTAATTAGCCCAATTGGGGCCACACCATGGCCCAATACAGCTCACATGATGACTAGGGACCTATGACCATCAATGTGGGTCAGCCATATTGGTCAATTTAACCTAGGGGAAATTCAAGTGCACTTAGCCAAAATTGACCCATTTAGGTCAAGTAAGCCCAAACCACAAATTCAATGGGCTAAGGCCCTCATACCAAGCCCATCCCGCAACCAATAAGCCTATTTACCATCAATACACTCTGAATTCAAAAATTTGGAGGCATACAAGGGTAATTTGGGAATTTCCCCAATTTGGAATGTGAAAAATTCATGGTTTCATGGGGAGAGCTCCACTCCAATGCTCTTCCCAAGCCCCTTTCTGAACTCCCCAGAGCTTTTGGAATCAATGCCTTGCTGCCATGAGGCCAGGTGGAGGCCAATTCCAAAACTTTTCCCTTGGCCGAGAACCCCTTAATGATCTCCCCATATACACACCTCCTCATCCCCATCCGAGCCCCCCACCTTCAGTGAGCTGAGATAAAGAGAAGCCCCAACTTTGGAGAAGGAATTGAGCAGTGCAATCCCAAATCACCATGACACCAAAAGCTTCCCGGTTGGCCATGGCAACCCGAAGAAATCACCTACAAACGGCCCCTATTCAGGCAGGTTCCTCTTCTTCTCCCCCCGTGCTAGCATCCTAGATATATTCGGAGAGAAATCGGGCTCAATTGAGCCCGATCCTATAAGAGTTAAGTGGGATTCCGAGTTTTTATTCTTGTTCAGGATCGCCAGAGAGGCGACTGTCTATCGTCAATCCACCAATAATTGACGACCACCACCTCAACGGAGGTGGTGGCATTGGTGGCCGGCCGTGGAGGTGCAGGAGTGGCCTGGAAATGGCCTTGTAGATCAGCCCAGACATAACAAACCACAGCCATTGGCTAGCTGGGGACGATGATGGAGCGCCGTCCGATTTGGGAAAATTGTTAGCTGTAGACCCAAATGTTTTTTTAAATATGAATTTTATTTATCTGTCACACATAATACAGTATGTTCATGAATTTATTGGATTCCCTTAGAGACCCTAATAGAAAATATGCCCCGACGAAAAAATGTGGCCTAGGCTCTTAACTAATTTTAGAAATTTATTTCGGGACATTTGGAGTAGTAATGCTCCCCGGGCACACATTTTATTGGGGCTGGTCCCTAGGAGGTGACATTCCAAATTATTTAAATATCTTTTAAATGGTTGAATGTATGAGGTTGAAATTTGGGACATACATGCATGTAACTTAGATCCACCCCTTGTCCAAAAATGAGAATTTTTGGACAACATTTTCTATAGTTTTAAAAAATATTTGATAATCCATGCATGTGTTGATTTTTGAGTTTTATGAACTCAAAATCCATCAAATCTTCTCTGGAAGATCAATTAGGACAATAAAAGTCCCTGACCAAAATTTTGGATCATTTGGACTTATGCATGCGAGTATTTTCATCATGTAAATATAACATAGTATGGGAAATAGTACTTTATAACTCATATAGTATTTTTTGAATATCTCTTAAACCATTGGGTGAATAGGGCTGAAATTTTAACCATAGGCATATCATGCCTATTTACACCCTCTGTCCAAAATTGGTAATTTTTGGAAAACATCTTCCCATAGTAGTTATAATAATTTGATAAATCATTTATATGTAGTATACATGGCTAGACAACACCAAGCGACCCCAAATTTTTACAGATAGGTGTAGGTCACTATAAGCCTTTGGTAAAAATTTGGAACCAATTTGCTTTGTGCATGTGAAGGAATTCCACATGCAAGGTTCATGTAAGATTGGAAATGGTGTGCTAATAGCACAAAATTCATATAGGTGAATTTAGCCCAAATAACTTACTGCGTGTGAGTGAAATTGTGGTCATGCATGTATTATGATGAAATACGTTTCCTCTGGAAGGATTGGGATTTTCGGAATAGATTCTCTATATTTTAACTAAAATATAATTTTGTTACATCGAACACTATTGATAAATTAGGAGTCAAATCTTCCTGAAATATTATGAAACTCTGGGATTCACTTTATAGGGTGTAATTACACTATGGAAAATTTAATTGGAATTTTTAGTGTTGCTATAGTCCACTAAATTGCATTTTTTTAAATTATTCCAAATTACTTTACCCCACCTCTTTATGGGCAAAGGAATTTTGAGTGGCATGAAACTTAGTAGTTGGACTTTTGAGATCATTATTAGCCCTAGGGAATTTATTTAGATTTAATTGATAAGTATATATAGTGGTTCTTTTATAAAGTGAAATTTTAATGTCTCCCTTCATTAATTATAAATGTTGGTCAAATTAATCAGGAAAATTATGAAACTGAGTAGTTAGTCTTTTTAGATCATTAGTAATCTCTGGAAATTATATTATATTTATTTGATGAGTATTTACCATGGTACCTTCACAAGTTGGAATTTGTTTACCTCTTAGAATAATTAATATTGGTGGTCAAATGAAATTAGAAAATTATGAAACTTGGTTAGTAGACTCCTTAGATCATAAGGCCCTGATAATTTTGTCACAATTTTTCTCTGAAGGTTCATAATAGTTCCTTCATAAAGTGGAGTTTTATCATTTTCCTTTAGTAATTATTATTGCTGGTCAAATGGAATTGAAAACTCAGGAAACTTATCCAGAGGACTATTTATATCACCATAATGCCCTGATAATTTTGTTGTAATTATTTCATGAGGATTTACAATAACTCCTTCACAAAGTGGAAATAATGGGCTTATATGATTTTTTTATTGATGACAAAATACTGTTAGAAAAATGCCAAATCATGTTGATGTTCATTTTGGAGTTATACAAATACCTGGAAAATTTATTTACAACATTTGGATGAATAATTGTAGTAGGCCCTTCACAATGTTAGGAATAGTACCCTTGAACATTTAAGTAATTTTCCGGAATTATTTTAGGGAGAAAATTATGAATATTTGCTGAACATTGTTTTGTGTCATAAAAAAACTCAGAAAATTTTATTAGACCCTTTGGGCCATGTTAGTTGACACTTCATGTACAAATTTATGGTTTCCCCTAAATGTTAAGACATTGATTATTAGGCCCAAACATAATCAAAATAAAGTAAAGAGAATGGAAATCAGTAAATCATCACTTGTACAACTTCTGGAACCATATTTGAAAGTATATTAGATATGAGGACCATTTAGCTCCCTTTTAGGTCATGTATCATGCTTGAGGACAATTTGGTCTGCGGATAGTAAAAGTGAAATATTTGATCTTGACCCCATTTGATCTTCACACACATAGAATTATCAATTCCTGGAGCATTGGCTACATCATAGATTGATTGGTAGATCAACTAATTAGTGAGAACACTTACGTTTAGTAAAATTTATCAATATGGGATTTTTGATAATGATATGTTGAGGGACATGAGGAGAGACCCACCAGCAACTAGAGGTCATGATTAATTTTAGGATGTGGAACCATTAGATAGAGATTAAGTGATGACATGAAGATGTAGTTAGTGACTAAGAAAGGGCAAGGATTGATGTTCAATTTAACATCATCGTTTTCTTGTCCCAATAATTGTAAAACACCTTATGAAGCTAGAGTAACTAAAGAGGAAGTGAGTATGAAAGAATGGATAGCTGATGGATAGTAAATTATACGTATTTTAGTATAGTCTTAGGCATAGTTTTAAGTAATATTATGCATATTTCATGTAAATTATTGAATAAATGATTTGTTTTAACTAATATATATATATATATAAATATATTTATATGTAGAAAGGAACTATTTACGTATATATAAATATTTGAAGCTATATAGTAAGTATGTAAATATTTATGTAGGTAAATTTGTAAAAATGTACTAATATATTTGTAAAGTATTTAAAAATATATGTAAATATTTATTAAATAAAATCTATGTCTATATTTATAAATACAAACTTCAATAAGTTAAATATATAATTCTAAAATTAACTATATGAAAATGTAAACTATAAAGAGTTAATATATTTGTGAATGTATTTATTTGTGTATGAATATTTGAATATATTTAAATCTATTTTATTTTAGTGTATTTATATTATTTATATATGAATGTATTAAGTTAACAATAATGATGTATAATACTATAACTATAATATATTTATATATTAAGTTAATAAAATTCTGTATTTTAATGTATTAAGTTTTTTTATAATTAAAGTTAATATATATTAATTTAAAAAAAATATGTAAATATATATAATATAAATATAAAAATCTGTATTTTAGAGAAATGGGCGCTTGGCTTAGTGGATGTGGTCTAGTTAACTTTGGCATTGGCGCGGGATTGAAACCAGGCCAGCACATTTTTGCCTGGATTTAATCCGCTACCCACAACCCACTACCCGCTGAGAAGGATCCGCTACCGATGAGACCCGCAACCCACTGAGACCCGCAACCCGCTGAGACCTGCTATCGCTAAGACCCGTTACCGCTTAGGCCCTCTACCGCTTAGACCCACTATGGCTTAGACCCGCCATCTCATATGCCAGCTCACCTTCTAGCAGCTTCCAGAAGTCAACAATCAACCAGCCAGCTCACATACCAGCTCTCCTTCCAACATCTCCCTCCAGTCAACCTGCTAGCTCCCTCCAGTCAACCTGCCAGCCAACCCCTCCAAATTGCTATTTACACCCCCATTTTGCCTATAAATAAGGGGGGGGGGCTTTTTTCTTGCTTTAGGGGTTCATATTTTTAGAACCTAAGGTAGTATATGTGAGAGTTTTTATGAGTGTTTGTGAGTTAATTTTATGTATTTCCAAGCCCTAGTTTGGGCTCTTTTTATCCCTCAAGTTTAGACTGTCTTAAAAATTGTAATTTTTCTTTTCAATCAATATATTTTGTACCACTTGTTCTTATTTTCTTATTATTGTGTGTGTGAGTGTATGAGTGTAAACTTTTTTCTTTGTAATTTAGTTTCTCTTATTGTAGAGTGTGTGTGTGTATGTATGAGTATAGATTTTTGCTTTCTTTAATTTAGCTTTTCATTATTGAAGAGTGTGTGTGTGTGTATGAGTTTAACTTGTCTTTATTTCCTAAATAAGTGTTTATGTTTTCTTTCAATTAAGTCATTTCATTTCAAGTAAAGTGCGTGCGTGTAGGAGATAATTTTTTTTTCTTTTATTTGAGTCATTTCAATTTTCGTAGAGTGGGTGCGTGTAGGAGATAAATTTTCTGCTTTCATTAAATTAAGTCATTTAAATAATCGTAGAGTGCGTGAGTTTTTAATTTAGTGTGTTCTTTTTATTATTATTATTATTGTTTTTCTTTGTTTTTGCTAAACACACTCGCAATCGCTTAAGTATTATCGCTATCACTCTTTTAAATTTGCAAAATTAATCAAACCCTTTTTCCGATAAAATAATAGTGCATTCTTAAAAAGTAAAAATAATTAACACGATCCGGAAAAATATGGCCTTGATATTTTCTACAAATATCCTATACTATACGCGATAAGGTATACTTGCCTTTATCGAAAGATTAGTTTGGCTAAACTTACAAAAGTTTTGCAAAAACTCTTTCCCATTTTTATAAAAATAAAAGAATTCGTCGTCGTCGCTGGGGCGTAATTGTTGATATTTTGAAAGAAGAAAAGACCATTACTTTATCTCCCAATAGGATAATGGTTGGTTTCTCGAAGCAGGAGTACTCGCAAGACCCCTCGAAAATGCCCGCCGAATTCTATTCTCCCTCCGGAAAGGCTTTTGCAATTCACATTTAAATCCATCAAGTTTTTGGCGCCGTTGCCGGGGACATGTGTTGTTATTTTGAAACAAGGAATCGCTATTAATTTTATCTTTTACTTCTTCCTCCCCCTTTTTTTCTCTTTTACAGATATTTTCTAAACAAAAAACCAAAAAACACCCAAAAAATAGAAAAAACCCAAAAATCAAAAGAAAAAAATTATTATACAAGTTCTTTCTTTTCTCTTTCACTTATTTATTTTCATTCTAAAAACACCAAAATCAAAAAATTTATTATAAAAGTTCTTTCTTTCTCTCTCTTGTTTATATTTTCTTCAAAATGCCCAAAAATAAAAAAAATTCTAAAAAGAAAACTTTCTTTTACAAAAGTACAGGACCCGAGGAAACTTTTCGGATAATTCAGAAATTGTTTTTGATCCCGAAATCGAGCGAACCCTTTGTGAGCGCCTCCGACTCGTGATCAAAATCCACCCTTAAACCTCAAAGAGTTAATCGACGATACTATAGCAGAGAACATGACAGATCCCAATCCAAATGCGGCACCACAACGGACCATGGCCTACTATGCCATGCCAAATTTGGATGATACTGGATCAAGTGCCACTCGCCCCGCAATAGGCAATAATAATTTTGAGATTAAATCTAGCACTATTTAAATGGTACAACAGTCCATTCAATTCGACGGTTTGCCAGATGAGGACCTAAACCTTCACCTTTCTAATTTTTTAGAATTTTGCGACAACTTTAAAATTAATGGCGTCAGCGATGACGCCATTTGCCCGCGCTTATTTCCTTTTTCTTTGTGGTTGAAGGCTACGACATGGTTGAGTTCTCTTATGAGAGGATATATCACCACGTGGGCTGAATTGAAGGAAAATGTTTTAACTAAGTATTTTCCTCCGTCGAAAACCACCAAATTGCGCACATATATCCCTTCCTTTATACAATTCGATTCCGAGTCTCTATATGAGACTTGATAGCATTTTAAAGAATGCTTGTGTAGGCATCTTCATCACGCGCTACCATCCTGGCAGCAGGTCCAAACATTCTATAATGGCTTACATTTCCAAACCCGATAAGTGATCGATTCGGCCGCAGGGGGAACGTTGAATAACAAAACCCCAGAAATGTGCCAAGATCTTTTTGAGGAAATGGCCATGAACGCATATCAATGGAATGTGCCTAGGTCGAGTCCTAATAAACCGGCTGAGATTTATGAATTGGATGACACTTCTCACTTAGCCTCGCAGGTAGGCGTGTTGGAACATGGTCTTCCACATCTCCTAGGTTTGAGAATAACAAATCCTATGTGTAGTTGATCTTGTGTGTTTAAGTGTGCAGGAAAACAAGTCCACATGTGTACAACCCCCATATTTCTCGAATCGGTGTGACCCGACCCGGGCGAAGCCTAGATAGCGAAAATGGACGAGGCGAGCAAAACGACCGCGCAAAGAGGCCACGGAGGGAGTGGGAGAATTTCTCCCACTCATCCGGGCGAGTGGGAGAGGTCTCCCACTCGCCGAGCGAGTGGGAGCAGCCCTCCCACTCGCTCGGTGAGTGGGAGCAGCCCTCCCACTCGCCGAGTGAGTGGGAGGGGCCTCCCACTCGCCGAGCGAGTGGGAGAGGCCTCCCACTCGCCGCCCCCTTTGGGCAAGTGGGAGGGATCCTCCCACTCGCCCGGTGTAGGTAGGAAGGTCAGTATGACCTCCCGTGAGGGGGGGGGGGACACCTCGAGTCCCACTCGCCCCCCCCCCCCCCCTCACACGTGATCGATGGCGGTCGTGGTTGGACTGCGGATAGCAGGTTTTCTGCTATTCGCAGTCCATTTTTGGGAAAGTCTATAAATAGACCCCCATGGGCACCTTGGGAAGGGTTGGTCATTACCCCCCCTTGCGTGTGTCTTGTGAGCAAGCACCCCCCTCCCTTGTCATCCTTCAGCTGACAGTGAGGTGGTTCTTAGTGCCCTCCAAGGTGCCCAGGCTCAGCATTGGCTTGGGAGGGGAAGCGCTCTAAGATCTTCCGGGTATGTGGTGGGACCTCCGCGCTGCAGCTTAAGGGGTCCATTTGTGGATTCAAGTGTTTATCAAGTCCAAGTCTTTCAGTTCCTAGTGACCGGTCAAGGGTCTAGGCTTAGGTCAAGTAAGGGATAGTCGCAACCCCCTTTCGAACGCTGAGACCGGGAAACTGGTTTCAACATTCTGGTGTGGTGAGCGTGGAAGCGACTAGTTCGGAAACCTCTGAGTCAAGTCCCATGGCTGGAAGCGACGAGTTGGGAGACCCGCCTCCGCCTTGCGAGTATGTGAAGAAGAGCGACTTCGACGAATTCAGCAAGAAGATCCTGGAGTTCATGCAGGCCGCATCCTCCGCTCACGGCGAATGCTCAACACCACCTGCACCTAGGATCCCCTCACTCCCCCTAGTGGAAGTAAGAAGCAGTCAGCAAGGGAGGGAACCAGCCTCGGAGGAAGGCTTGAGCCTCCAAGCATGGGTGCTTTTTAATAGTTCGCCCCGGACCAGCTGCCCGGGCGGGGAGGCGATGGGAGCACCTCCCCTCAACCAAGAAGAATGGAGGAGCCCTTTCTGCGAGCTGGTCATGTCAGCTCCCATTCCGGATGGGTTCCGCGATCCCGCCATGTCCTACTACGAGGGGGATAGCGATCCACTCCAACATCTCCAGTGGTTCGAGGACATGACCTCGATCAGGCAAATGTCGGACGCCTTCATGTGCTGGCTTTTCGCCGTCTCGTTCCAGGGAAAGGCGAGGGATTGGTTCCACTCGCTCCCGGCGGGAACAATCTTCCGTTTCGAAGATCTGCGTCGAAATTTCTTATTGAGATTCTCTACCTCGAAGAAGAGGAGAAAGAGTATGGAAGCCTTGTTCGCAGTCAGGCAGAAGCCAGGGGAGCCGCTAGCTGACTACATGGACAGGTTCCATGCAGAGGTCCTCCTTGTCGTCAAAGTTCCCGGGCACACCCTGCAGCTGGCTTTCACCCTTGGGCTGCAGCCGGGGCTGTTCCGGATGAGTCTGACTCGGGACCCTCCGTTGTCTTTCGAGGAGTTAATGAAGCGTGCCGATCGTGAGACCGAGGTTGAAGCTACCAATCAGGAGTTCGTGGCTAGGTTAGCCGAGGTAGCAGAGGAGGAAAGGAAAGAGCGTGGAGGAAGAAAGAAGGAGGAAGTGAAGAGTCAGGGACAATAGGGACCTCCCGTTGGGCAGGAGCAAGGCTGGAAGTCACAACCGACAGCCGCCCGACCAGCTTGGAGGTCACAAGTTGGTCCCCCTCAAGGCCAAGGAAGGGGCCACTTCCAGGGAAGAGGAGGCTATCAGGGGAGGCACGGGCGGTTCCACCCGGCAGGATGGCAACAAGGCCCGGGGCCGCTACAAGTCCAGCCCCTACAAGCCATGGCCATCGGTCGGAAGAGAGGTGGAAGGAAGAAGGAATGTTGGGGGAAGCAGGGAGGCGAGCTGGCGCTGCTATATTGTGACTTCCACCAGCAGGAGGGTCACGCGACCGCAGCTTGCCCCGAGTTCCTCGAGATGAGGGAAGAAGGAAGAGCCCCAGCAGGGGGGAAGCAGTTGTGCCTGGAAGGACCTCGGGTAGTCGAAAAGGGGAAGAACAAGGAGGAGGATGATCCATGCGAAGAAAGGGTCGATATATGGGCCCTAGGAGGGATCGGGGTCATCCACGGGGGAGCAGACAAAGAGGCCACCCGGAAGGGGAGCCTCCATGCCATATACCGTCAGAGCATCTCCTCGACTTCTCGGTCCCCACCTCCGAGCGAGAAGATTACCTTCTCCACCCAAGACCTGCCGACCCATGAGGACCCCTTCTGTGACGCGCTGGTCATCAAGGCGGCAATCGAGAACTTCACCGTCTCCCTGATCCTAGTCGACAACGGGAGCTCGGTGAACGTGGTGTTCAAGAAGGCTTTTGAAGGAATGAAGGTTGACGCAAAGCGAGTGCTAGCATCGGATGGGCCACTTTTCGGATTCTCCGGGGAGAGGAAGGAGGTGGAAGGGGGAGTCGAACTCCTCGTCACCTTGGGGGGAACTTCAAAGAATTGCCGGTTCGTCATCGTGGACGCGCCGAGCAGTTACAACGCCATTTTCGGGCGTCCCCTCATCAGTGCGTACAAGTGCGTGCCGTCCTCCTACCATCAGTGCTTGAAGTATAACTCTGGAGAGCTCCAGGTGAGAGTCAGGGGGGATCCCCGGAGGCGCGCCAATGCTACGTTACTGCGGTCAACACAATCGGATGGATGCAAGAAGCCGAAGAAGTGGAAGAAGCAATGGCAGGGATGGCCAAGGAGCAGGCGGTCAAGTGAGCTCGAAATGGGCGAGGTATAAGGAAGTGCCCAGGGAGGGGTGAGGTGTAACATCGTGCCTAGGTAGAGGCGAAGTATGGTGAAGTGCCCAGATGGGGCGAGATGTAAGGAGGGGCCCGGAAAAGGGCGAGGTGTAACAGAATGCCCAAAGGGGCGTAGTGTAAGCAAGTTGTAATAGGTAAGAACTATGAATGGGAGAGGGGTTCTGGAAAGACATCCGGGTTCAAAATCCCTAGCTAGAGGCCCTCCACCGGGCTAAGTCATGTCGGTAGATGGGGGCGCATCGGGTCAACTCGCTGTTTGATAATTAGATCAGGAGTGCGTTGAGTTCCTCCACCCCCGGTTGAGCTAAGACTCCCAGGACATGGATGAGTACTACCACCTCCAGTTAGATCAGGAGTGCATTGAGTTCCTCCACCCCCGGTTGAGCTAAGACTCCCAGGACATGGATGGGTACTACCACCTCCAGTTAGATCAGGAGTGCGTTGAGTTCCTCCACCCCCGGTTGAGCTAAGACTCCCAGTACATGGATGGGTACTACCACCTCCAGTTAGATCAGGAGTGCATTGAGTTCCTCCACCCCCGGTTGAGCTAAGACTCCTAGGACATGGATGGGTACTACCACCTCCATTTAGATCAGGAGTGCGTTGAGTTACTCCACCTCCGGTTGAGCTAAGACTCTCAGGACATGGATGGGTACTACCACCTCCAGTTAGATCAGGAGTGCGTTGAGTTCCTCCACCCCCGGTTGAGCTAAGACTCCCAGGACATGGATGGGTACTACCACCTCCAGTTAGATCAGGAGTGCGTTGAGTTCCTCCACCCCCGGTTGAGCTAAGACTCCCAGGACATGGATGGGTACTACCACCTCCAGTTAGATCAGGAGTGCGTTGAGTTCCTCCACCCCCGGTTGAGCTAAGACTCCCAGGACATGGATGGGTACTACCACCTCCAGTTAGATCAGGAGTGCGTTGAGTTCCTCCACCCCCGGTTGAGCTAAGACTCCCAGGACATGGATGGGTACTTCCGCCTCCAGTTAGATCAGGATTGCCTTGAGTTCCTCCAACCCCGGTTGAGCTAAGACTCCCAGGATATGGATGGGTACTTCCGCCTCTAGTTAAATCAGGAGTGCGTTGAATTCCTCCGCCCCCGGTTGAGCTAAACTCCCAGGACATGGATGAGTACTTCCGCCTCCGATCGGTAAGATCCCCGACTAAAGACAACCGTTCTCCAAGATCAGTCATACCGACATATGGGGAACTCACCGGTTCAATTGACTACTCGACGGTCGATTCAAGTAAGGTATCACACCCTCAAGCAATGAAAGGGAGTAGTAAGCCAGGACATTCATTACAATAACTACTGATTCATTGATAACGTGTATTACATGAACTATTGCTTCTCTCTTGCCAGTACGTGCATGCCTGAAAGAGAAAAGCAGACACAAAAGTTACACAGTTCCCGTGAGGAACGCGAAGAAAGGAGACGTCACAGGCCATCCTCACGATCATGGGGAGTAGCCGCCGCTACTAGGAGGTGAGCCGGACCGCCCAGGCGAAGGAAACAACTCGGGAAGGATGTCGCTGGCAGAGACCCCCCTCCAGCTGTCTCGAATAGCGTCCACGTCATGGAGGCGACTCACCAGGGCTCGGGCCGTTGACGCCATGATTTTCCCCCGAGCGCGCTCGACTTCAGCGGGTCGAGATGGGGCTGGCCTCGCTGCTCTCGAAGGTGCATCTCCTTCTCCTCCCCCTTCCCTTAACTGCCTATGAGCTTCGGCAAGCTGAGCTCTCAGGTCTTGCACCTCCTGGTCCGACTCCTCGCATCGTCTCCTGAGAGAGTCGGCGGCACCGGGTCCCTGCAGGCCAACACGGCAAATAAAGTAGAGCCAACGAATAATAACGAATTAAAAGGAGAAAAGGAGAATTCATTAAGGAGGGCACGAACCAAGCCCCCGGATGACTCCTCCAAGAGTTTCTCAGCAGTGGCCAAGCGAGCCGCAAGGTCAGTGGCCCTCTCTTCCGCATCCAACTTCGACGCGTCCGTCCGCATCCACCTGTACGAGAGACTAAGACCTCGGCGGGCGGCCATGTGGGAGAGCTCGGTCGCACGAAGCTGGGCCTGGGAACTCGCGTACGCAAGATCGCGCATAGACATCTCCTTGTAACATGTCGCGTCCTGCCGACCGTAGATGCCATAGATGAGGCTATGCGCCGCGCCATCAATGACATCCCCCTCAGCCCACGAAGGCCGCTGGGAGGTGAGGGAGATCCGGTTCATCGTCTCGTCCCAATGGACGATAGGTTCGCCAAGAAGGTCCGTAGCCTTTTCCCCCATCTCGAAGTTAGGGTGATTAGCCAGTGTGTTAGGGTCGCTCGGTTGCCCCCTCTCCCTAGGCAGTACCCTGGAGTCCCTTCGGCAAACTGCTTTCCGCCGCCGCATCCTCGGCTCCTTCGGTGGGGAGGAGGGCGCTTCCTCCTCCACCACCCGCTCCTTATCCCTCCTCTGACTCGACCCAGGTATCTTCGGAGCCGAAGCCAAATCAGCCGCAACCTCCTCGTTGAGCCCATGGGCGGAGGAGGAACTTCCCCCCGCAGAGGGAAGGCGTCAAGGAAGGGACCGAACACCTGCACAAGTTAGGACGAGTTGAGCAGCAATGGGAGGAAATGAGCCATAAGGGAGGCAAGTTGTCAAGGTTCAAGTACCCGTCCCCGGTTCCACATAGATAAGTTGATTGATGTTCCTCCGGAGGTGATCAACCTCAAAGCTCGCACCTTTAAGGAAGCGATGCAGCTCAGCGGCCTCCCCACGTAGCGAGGGGGGTTTGCAGACCTTCTCGGGCCTCTGTGTGGGGGAGAAGGGGATGCCGTCCAGGTCACCCCGAATGAACACAAATGACTCGTTCCAGTGGTGGACCTTGTTGGGGGTCTCGTGCACCTCCATGTGTGTGCCGGTCAGAAAGCACACCCCGTCAGCGGTCGCTCGGAAGGTGAAGATCTTGCGGAACACATTCAGGTCGAACATCACCTTCTCCTCCCTCAAATAACACGCGTAAGCTGTTAACATCGAGATCACATTTGTGTTAACCTGAGCCGGGACTACGCCGAAGTAGTCCAGGAACTCCTTCACCTCAGGCCACAAGGGCAGCCGTAGCCCATCCTCGAAGTGAAGGAGAGGGAATGCAAGCCAGTCATCGTAAAAGGAGTTGACGGTCTCACCCCCTGATGGGCATCTGCATTTCCACCCTTCAGGGAGGTAGGAAGTCCTGAAGGCGGAGAGCTCCTCTTTGGATACTTTCCCTACGGGGAAAGAACCCCCCGAGAAGTTGGCCGTGTTTTGTTCCCGACCGTTCCTCTTGACAGCTGAACGGTTAGATGCCATCCCGCAAGAGTGGAAGGAAAGGGTAGAGCTAGCTCTGGGAGAAAGGCAAAGCAAAGGAGGAAATGAAAGTGAGGGTCCAAAGGTGGAAGGAGGGTGTATTTATAAGGGAGGGGTAAAAGAGGAGGCGAGTGGATCATGGGGTCCACTCGCCCAAGGGCATGGAGGGGGAGTGGACCAGGTGGTCCACTCGCCCCGGGCGAGCGGACCGCAAGGCCCACTCGCCCCGAGCATAGGCGAATGGACCTTGAGGTCCACTCGCCCGGTGCACGGGAGTGGACCTCATGGTCCACTCGCCCGCCAGAGGAGGGAGGGCCTCGCGGCCCTCTCCCCTAGGGTAGCGATGCGGACCGAAGGGTCTCTTCGCCTACGTCTCCCCCCTGACACACCACCCAACTGCTTCGCCCCGGACCGTCCACTCGAGGTCTCTATCCCCCGCCTGTTATTCCGCTGTTCCAGTGTTGCTGCGCTCACCCTGCATGATAGTTAGCCAAATGATAACGGCTCAAATGAGATATAACTAGGCAGAGTTATTAAAATAAACATAACATAAACGTGACGAAACAAATAGTCCGGCCGCGAAGCAGACGAGCTGCTGCGACGAGTCGATCCTTATTATTACATGACAAATAGTACATCCCCAAAGGGAAGGGGTGGCTAACGCGCCGTCCACTTCCAGAAGCCCTGGTCCTGGGTGAAGGGGACCCCCCCACGCGTGGATTCAAAGCATGCCTTGGTTGAGGAGAGCTCCTCGGTCATGGTACGCACGGAGGCCTCCACCCGGCGAAAGTGATCCTCGAACGGTGTTGTCATGCCGCCAAATGCGAGCCGGACCTCCCCTCGTAGGAGATTGAGTTCAGCCTCCAGCCTCTCCACCCGACGCTCCAGCACGCCAACACGGGCGAGGGGGTCGGGTCCGGAAGATAGACTCCCCTCCCGCAGCTCCTGGGTAAGAGTCTCCAAGCGGCTCAGACGGACGAAGACGTCGGGTCGGTCCTCGACGGGCTCCGTGATTGCAGTAGGAGAGTGGGGTGGAACCGAGACTTCCTTTCGGCTCGACTGGCCCGTCGAAGTCTTGTCCCCTCTAGCAGATGAGTCATCGTGAGCGGTCGAGAGGGCAGCAGGTTCCCGGGCGAGAGAGATAGGACTCACCCGAGCGTCTGCATCCGTTCCCTCTACCACTCTTCGGATCCCTTCGAGGTCATCCGCGAGAAGCTGTGAACAATGAAAAAACACGTTGTCATGGACAGGTGTAACCACAAGTGTGAAGCAGGAAGGAGGGGAGAACCGATACCATATCCATATCCAGGCCGCGGGCAAACTCGGTCACCCCATGAGAGGATGACGACGCAGCCTCCTTCACCAACTCGGGGCGGGGCTTCTTCCGAGGTGATCGCACCGCGGGACGGGTAGGAGAAGGCGGAGGGCCATGGACCAGAGCTTTAAGCTTCGTCACGTCAGACGAACCCTTCCCAGCAAAGTCTTTGAAGCGAGCCCTGAAGTCTCGAGGTGGATCCATCTCGTTCGAAGAGGGAGTGGGGGAAGCTCTCAGGAATGGTGCTCTTCTTACCCCCCTCTTCGAGGGGTTTTATATATAGCCATCAGGTGGAACCCTCCAAAGATTCCCTCCGGGTCCCACCTACTCGTTCAATAGGTGGGTTGGACTTTCTTTCCGAGCTTGAGTCAAGCTCGCAAAGAGCGGGGATTGTGTACAACCCCCATATTTCTCGAATCGGTGTGACCCGACCCGGGCGAAGCCTAGATAGCGAAAATGGTCGAGGCGAGCAAAACGACCGCGCAAAGAGGCCACGGAGGGAGTGGGAGAATTTCTCCCACTCATCCGGGCGAGTGGGAGAGGCCTCCCACTCTCCGAGCGAGTGGGAGCAGCCCTCCCACTCGCCGAGCGTGTGTGAGCAGCCCTCCCACTCGTCGAGCGAGTGGGAGGGGCCTCCCACTCGCCGACCCCTTTGGGCGAGTGGGAGGGATCCTCCCACTCGCCCGGTGTAGGTAGGAAGGTCAGTATGACCTCCCGTGAGGGGGCGGGGGGGGGGGGGGGGGGGGGGGACGAACACCTCGAGTCCCACTCGCCCCCCCCCCCCCCCCCCCTCACGCGTGATCGATGGCGGTCGTGGTTGGACTGCGGATAGCAGGTTTTTTGCTATTCGCAGTCCATTTTTGGGAAAGTCTATAAATAGACCCCCATGGGCACCTTGGGAAGGGTTGGTCACTGCCCCCCCCCCCCCCCCCTTGCGTGTGTCTTGTGAGCAAGCACCCCCCTCCCTTGTCATCCTTCAACTGACAGTGAGGTGGTTCTTAGTGCCCTCCAAGGTGCCCAGGCTCAGCATTGGCTTGGGAGGGGAAGTGCTCTAAGATCTTCCGGGTATGTGGTGGGACCTCCGCGCTGTAGCTTAAGGGGTCCATTTGTGGATTCAAGTGTTCATCAAGTCCAAGTCTTTCAGTTCCTAGTGACCGGTCAAGGGTCTAGGCTTAGGTCAAGTAAGGGTTAGTCGCAACCCCCTTCCGAACGCTGAGACCGGGAAACTGGTTTCAACAACATGACTCAAGGATAACATATGAACTAACGCCCAAGTTTGGAGCCAAAACTCAAAACTGGCCGCTAGAGCGGGCGGTAGCTGCTAGAGCAAGCGGTAGGTGCTAGCGCCGGAGGTTACGCAGGCGGTAGCGCCTGAAAGCGCAAAAGTGAAATTCAAGCTGGCGGGATGCATATATAGAAGGCAGATAGCACCGACGGTAGGTGCTAGCGCCGACGGTAACGCAAAGCAATAGAGGAAGGCGGTCAGCTTGCTTAAAATGAAGGATTCTCACGCGAAGAATATTGCCTAATCTGGGATAGCGCCGGCGGTAGCGATAGCGCATGCGCTAGCTCCAAGGATATAAAAAGGACCCCTTGGATCCATCTTCTTCATCCTCTTGAGATCTAAAATTCCAGAGCTTCGTGCCACAACATAGAGAGGAAGGTTCAGAGAGATACCCCCACAAATCCATAAAGGCTTAAGGAGATCCGTGGAGAAGATTTCAACACGCGTCATCATCGTGATGAAAGACCGCATCGACTATGATCATACTTTGCCGGCCTTCGTCCACTTCTCCAAGAGATCCATATAGGGAGTTTTTATATTGTTGTTATTTCTTTTATCCATCTCTTTTAAATCGTGTAGTAAATTCGCCTCGTGTTGGCGACTAGGTCTGGGTAGGACTTATGACAGAAATTCGCCTCGTGTAGGCGACTAGGTCTCGGGTGTAGGTCTATGGGGTGCTCGAGGCCATATCCGGGGAAGGGATGGCTAGAGAAGCTTGAGGCCTTATCCGGGGAAGGAACGGCTAAAGCCAACCGGTTCATGGGGATACGAGTCGGTATAGAAAACAAAAAGAGTCTTTCATATTTCGCTTTGATTTCCAGCGTCATTGAAATCAAAATTTTGTAATCAATTTTATTAATAATAATCATATCTCTCTTTGTGTAATAAAATTGATTTGTTCTTTATTTCTCTAAATTGTTTATTATTCTCTCCTCTATTATAAAACAATTTAGATCTTTATTCAAAATCACAATTTTGATCTCTTATCGTAAGCAAGTATTTCAAAATATAATATAAATGTTTTAAAACCCTTATTCACCCCCCTCTAAGGGCGCCTACCGATCCAACAAGTGGTATCAAAGCGAGGTTATTCCAAATCGGCTTAGCAACCGGGAATAATGGCGTCTCATGATCTCGCTTCTATTAGTGGGGAAAGTTTTTATGAAGAAGAAAAATCTCTTGCACCACCTTTATTCGAAGGAAGAAATTATAAATGGTGGAAATTGTTAATGGAAAGGTTTATTAAAACATTAGATATCATCGCTTGGGATATAACAATAATAAGACCAGCGGACGAATCAAATAAACAAGAGCGTCATCTAAATGCAAAAGCTATGCATTATATTTTTTGTGCTTTATCTCAAGGTATCTTCAAATTAATATATTGTTTTTATAGTGCATACAAAGTATGGAAATTTCTTGAAGAAATGTATGATTTTCCTCTTACAGGTATGGAACAAACACAAGAATTGGAGAAAATACAAGCTTGCGCAAATTTTCAAGAAAGCTCCTCTCATGACGGATCCATGAAGTGCACATCAAATGAAAGAGAAGAAAAAATTCTATCTTCGGAAGAGGAGTGCCAAAAAGATGTCAACGAAATGATTTGTTCAAATCTTGCCTCATCCACAAGCGTTGTAAGGAAATCAAAATCTCATATTTGTTGTACTTCTATTTCTACATTACAATTGCTACAAATTACTAAACATAAGATTAAGAAACTAAAAATGGCTAATGCAAAACTACGTTTAGAAAATAAAGCTTTGAAAGCAAATGTGAATGTAGAATCCAGAAATGAAATGTTTGTATCTCCATCATGCTCTTCATTTGAAAACTCTATATCTTGTTTCGATTGTAATAATATTAAAGAAAAATTCAAGGAACTTGAAAAGGAGTTTACTTTAGTAAAAGAACAAAATGAAAAATTATGTTTAGAAAACTCTTCATCTTTGAAAAATGATTGTGCTAAGTGTAAAGACTATAAAATTGAAATTAAAGAGATGGATGAAACATTTGATGAATATAGAAATAACTATCAAAATCATATTGATTCAATTGTTTCCATTCTTAAAAATAGCACAATCGCTTATAATAAAGCTAGACATAATTTAAAGATTAAAAATAATGAATTAAAAACTAAAATCAACTTGCTTAAGGAAATCATAAAGAAAAATTCTCAAAACATACATTCTCAATATAATGCAAAATCCAAAGCAAGTTGAATATGATTTCTCAAAAGTTGAATAAGTCAAACAATTGAAATAAAAAACTTCAAAAGATTGAAAATGAAATTCCAAAATATAATCATTACTATCATTTACAACATCAATCTTCTCCCAACGTAAAATTAAATGTTCACAAATTTCCTATGAAAAATACTTTCAATAATCATTACAATCATAATCATCAATATAAAGATTATCATAATGGAAATTTCACATATAAGAATAACACTAAACCAAAGTTTGAATGGAGGCCCAAAATTAAAAATGAAACATTAACTTCACATAAAAGGACCCATTCATCACTAACTACCCACAAACCTACACGTTATATTTGGGTACTCAAAGGAAACACCACACTTGGTCCCCTTTGGATACCTAAATCTCTCAGTCAATAGTATCCTATCATTTGCATGAAGTAGAAATCAATTAAAAATGAAATATCAATTCTCTACTTCATAATGTGATTAATTTCATTTTGGTTTTTTTGTTTTTATTTCTTTGAGCCATCATGATATGATCACTTTATATAACTTGTGATATGACTTTCACATATTAAAACCAAAATTCATAAATAAATAAAATTGAATAAAGTTGAATAAAAAGTCATATTTTTTTTGAAGTGATCTACTTATCCTTTTTATTTTTGTCCTTCTAAATCCACTTCCTAATAGTCTTATAAAAATTGAAAAACTAAATTTGTCATATGATATTATTAAGACTAAATGAAATAAGTGTCAAAATGGATTTAAAAGGTGTATTTTAGGGCTATTAGACTAAATTTATAAAATGCGCAAGTTTTGCCTAGGTATTTAATATATTTGCGTCATTTTTGATTACCCTTAGTATATTAAATCATAATCATGTCTAACCGAAATTGAAAAATTGCATGAATATTATTTCAATTATTTATGATCATTTCACTCATGCATATGTTGTGCAAAACTCAAGAACTAAGCTTTAATGCATGTGAAACCCATGTACTAAAATTTTAACTTCCGCAACTTTTTGCGATTTCTTCTCGTCTCTTCACTTCATTAGACATGCCTTACATTGCACAAACATAATTAAGAAAAATCGGAAGCAAGATCGAAGAAAATCTAGGCTATATGATCAAAATAAGCACTCTCTGTGAGCTAACACAGGCGATAGTACCTAACACCGACGCTAGTACCTAACGCCGGCGCTAGCTCAAGTCTCAGATTTTCTGTAATTTTAAAATTCTGAAAAATCACTAAAAATATATTATGTTATATGTACTACTCATTTTTGCATCTATGCCTTTAGTTGATTTTTGAAAAATTAAAATACAAAATTACAAAAGCCAAATTACAAAAAATATTTTTGGTTATTTGTTTGATTTCTATTCCTACATGGAAAAATCAAATACAAAAATATAAAACAAAAACAAGTATCAAAAATTATTATTTTGAACTTAACTTTTTTATTTACATGTATCTTGCGAAAGGGTGATTTGGGCTATCATCCCATCATATCACCTAGTACCGAGCGAACCTCTCACAGGGTAGACCTCGGGAAGTCCAAGATCAAATTATAAGAGTTCAAACTTTAAATTAAAATTATTTTGCAAAAATATCAAAAATACTGTATGGACTTTATTGAGAAAATCAAGCATGATTTCTTCTATCATTTAAGACTTTCTACAATGTCGTGATTCATATTTTCAAACTACTTTGAACATTGTCTTTATCATGCCTTGGTACTTCTAAACTCATGTGCATAAATTATATTGTAAAAGTTGTGTAGAACCAAGCTTAGCATGCCTCTAAGTATGAGTAAATGTTTTATGTTTGATAATGATATTTATTCACTCACTTATTTTGGCATTGTCTACATATGTTTTTAGTCTAAGAATGCTTGTGTATGTTTTGTAATAGTACAATGAATTAAAATTGCACAAGTATCTTACCTACACTACCTTTATTTGCACTTTTAAAAGTTAAGAAAAGTGGTTATGCTTTCATAAATTATATTGGTTTGAAAAACAAGTGTATTCGGAGAACTTTGTACAAAACAAAAATCATAAAATAAAGTGACAAAGATAACTCCACCAAGCACTACTTGAACCTCCTGATAAGTCTTAATAAGCGTTGTGAGGTTGAGCACCTTGGAAAGAATAGTAAAGTATCTTGTGCAAACCATATCTTTCTTTCAAAATAAAAACCACTTACTCTTACGTACACCGGATCACTAGTTTCAATTTTAAAATAAAAATATGTGATCCCCCAAGCACTACTTTGCACCCTGATAAGTCTTGATGAGCATTGTGTGTGCAAAGCACCTTGGTAGTTGTACATTCTGTTTGTGCATTGAAGTGTGTGGAAGTAAAATTATTTGTGTTTTATTGTGCTCTTACTTTACATATTTCTTGTATTTTTGATTAAAACACTTGTTTACTCTACTCAAAAATACACTTTTATGCGCATCATTATCTTCCATAACACTTCTTCTCATGACTATTGGATCCTAATGCAAATTTTATACTACTCTTTATTTATGAAATGCACTAGATAACCTAGCATGCTTTCTACAATGTTTGGTATATTTTGAAATTCTGAATTAAAATAACATTGTAGTAATCTCTTTTTGATAACATTTTTTCATGTTTGGTTACTTTATTGTTAAACTTAAAATTTTAATTGAACAATGATTTACTAAAACATCTTCTTTATGAAATTTAACTCATATATCTTTTATGGATAATCATTGATTACAATAAGATGTTTCTTGTATTTCGATAAGTCTTCCGCATCATAACCATATAATTGTTTTACTTTGCACTTTCATGCTTATTTAAAGTCTTTTATTTTGTGTGCATCCTCACTTGAATCTTAACATTCCTTTCTTTCAACAAGTGGTAGACTTGCTTGGTAAACTTTATATTGGTTGCTTTTAATTTCTATGAAAATATTGTAATACTAAAACTCTGATTTATTAATGGATTTCAAATTAGCTCTGTGACTTTTTTCTTTAATAAATTCAAATAAAAATATAAACCCATAGGCTATGAATGTATCATTAGAATTAAATGATTAATGTTTCCAATAACTATTATTCATGATTACATATCTCACCATAGCAGGGGCGTAGGGTTGTAGACATTAGATAACCTGACCTCTATGTCATGTCTTGTCCTTAACCGGGGAGGGTTCCAGTGGGGCCTTGCGAGGCACTGGGGGGAAAGAGTGCTAGGGTGAGTTTTGTCTAGTGTTTGCATATGGGACTAACATCCCAACCTACGACATGTATGCAGCTCCTCATGTCCATCCGTCACTTAGATTGGTTACTTGGAAATCATTACCTTTTTATGCTTAAAACTCTTATATAAAAGGGAGAACTAACATGATAATATTGATTACTTGGAAAATGTTATATTGTTTATCTTTATGCTAAAAACTCTGATCTATGTCTATGAAAATATTTATGCTAAAAAGTCTGATTTATTTGTATAAAAATAAATTCTAAAACTCCTTATCATTTCCTTCTCTCTAAAAGCTCGATCATGCCTTTATCTTATTATCAAAACTTTTATGTGTTGCCTCCTTACCCACTTTTGCTAATAACAAAAGGGGGAGAACTAACATGATAAATAAGATCCGCTATCTAAATGATAACTAACATGATTAATTAAGATGATAGCTTACATATTAAGGGAGCACTCACTTAGGGGGAGCATGTATTTAGGGGGAGCAAATTTAAAATACTAAAATCGACAATTATCCTAAGTCATCACTCACACACACACAATTAGTTTATCATGCTTATATATATTAATGCTCTGATTTATCATTAATGGATTTGTTATTATCAAAAGGGAGAGTTTGTTGGAACATGGTCTTCCGCATCTCCTAGGTTTGAGAATAACAAATCCTATGTGTATTTGATCTTGTGTGTTTAAGTGTGCAGGAAAACAAGTCCACATGACTCAAGGATAATATATGAAAGTAGCGCCCAAGTTTGGAGCCAAAACTCAAAACTGGCGCTAGAGCGGGCTGTAGCTCCGGCGGTAGGTGCTAGCGCCGGCAGTAGTGCCTGAAAGCGCAAAAGTGAAGTTCAAGCTGGCGGGATGCATATATAGAAGGCAGATAGCGCCGGCGGTAGGTGCTAGCGCCGGTGGTAGCGCAAAGCTATAGAGGAAGGCGACCGGCTTGCTTAAAATGAAGGATTCTCACGTTGAGAATATTGCCTAATCTGGGATAGCGCCGGCGGTAGCGATAGCGCAGCCGCTAGCTCCAAGGCTATAAAAAGGACCCCTTGGATTTGTCTTCTTCATCCTCTTGAGATCCAAAATTCCAGATCTTCGTGCCACAACATAGAGAGGAAGGTTCAGAGAGATACTCCCACAAATCCATAAAGGCTTAAGGAGATCCGTGGAGAAGATTTCAACACGTGTCATCATCGTGACGAAAGACCGCATCGACTACGATCATACTCTGCGGGCCTTCGTCCACTTCTCCAAGAGATCCATATAGGGAGTTTTTATATTGTTGTTATTTCTTTTATCCATCTCTTTTAAATCGTGTAGTAAATTCGCCTCGTGTTGGCGACTAGGTCTGGGTAGGACTTAGGGCAGAAATTCGCCATGTGTTGGCGACTAGGTCTCGGGTGTAGGTCTAGGGGGTGCTCGAGGCCATATCCGGGGAAGGGTTGGCTAGAGTGGCTTGAGGCCGTATCCGGGGAAGGAACGACTAAAGCCAACCGGTTCGTGGGGATACGAGTCGGTATAGAAAACAAAAGGAGTCTTTCATATTTCGCTTTGATTTCTAGCGTCATTGAAATCAAAATTTTGTAATCAATTTTATTAATAATAATCATGTCTCTCTTTGTGTAATAAAATTAATTTGTTCTTCATTTCTCTAAATTGTTTATTATTCTCTCCTCTGTTATAAAACAATTTAGATCTTTATTCAAAATCACTATTTTGATCTCCTATCGTAAGCAAGTATTTCAAAATATAATATAAATGTTATAAAACCCTTATTCACCCCACTCTAAGGGCGCCTACCGATCCAACAGAGCGGATAAGTAAGCAAATGGCGGAGTTGACTGCTTCGTCCTCCACTCCTGTCTGGGCTAATAATAATAATTATTATAATAATAACTTAGTCGAGGAGACGGTGGATTACCTCGACAATCCAGTTCAGCCCCCTTCAACCCTAATAATAACCCTTACAGTAATAACTACAATCCGGGTTGGAGGAATCACCCGAACTTCACCTAGAGTAACCCAAAGAACGTGCAACGCCCCCCAAATGCGGGTCCCCATGGATTTCCGCAAGGACCCCCCAGGGATTTCAGCAGGTTTATGAACCTCCTCCTCCTAAACCTTCTCCGCTCGAGGAAGTTTTCGCAAAATACGTAGCGTCCAACGAAACAAATATTCAGAATATAACCCGTTTGCTAAAAAATTTAGAAATGCAGGTTGGACAGCTTGCGAAAATGGTCTCGGAGCAGCCGCTTGGAGCTTTGCCAGGGAACATGGATCTGAACCCCCTCAAAAATGCCCACGCTATAACCCTTCGCAATGGCAAGGAGGTCGTCTCCACATCACGGTTGAGCCTAAGGTACATGTTTCGACTCCGACCCTCAACACTCTTCTTCGATTTTAGAACCTCTGGTTTTTCCAATTGCGTCGAGCGTTGCGAGGCCGCAAATTTCTTACCCGTCAAAAATTAATAACGAGAAGGAGGACGAATATTATCAAAAAAATTTACGCATTTTAAAACTAATTTAAATTAACGTGCCCTTCTACGAGGTACTCTCTCAGATGCCGAAATATGCGAAATACCTAAAAGAGTTGCTTTCTAATAAAAAGAAACTCGAGGGTATTTCACGTGTTTCCCTTAATGCGGAATGCTCGGCAGCCCTACTTAAAAAATGCTGCCAAAGTTGAATGACCCAGGATGGTTTTCCATCCCGTGCCTTTTTGGCAACTTGTTAATAAAATATGCCCTAGCGGACCTAGGCACGAGTATTCATTTAATGCCCTCTCCCTCTGTATGAAACTTGATTTGGGCACTCCTAGCCAAACAAAAATGAGCATCCAACTCGCGAATCGCTCGATAGTGTATCCGATCGGGGTAGTGGAGGACGTCCCAGTCAAGGTTGACAAGTTTATCTTCCTGGTAGACTTCGTCATCCTCGACATCGAGGAGGATGCTGAGGTACCAATCATCCTCGGTCGCCCTTTCCTCATGACCTCCTGAGCATTAATTGATGTAAGTAACGGTCGTCTCCTCCTTCGGGTCAGGGATGACAAGGTTACTTTTCATATTAATCCCTCCATGCGGAACTCCTTATCGAATGCCGATTCCTATTTTAATTTGGAATCCACATTTGAGGATGAGTGTTCTTCTCTTTCAGAATTATTATCTTTAGCGCTAGACGATTCAGATCTGGCAAATCAAACTTTTTTAGACGAATTGCCCAGATTCTCCTTTCAAGTCTTTTGATTCGAAAGAATTAAAAATCACAATGTCTTACAAAGATCCCCCGGTCTTAGAACTTAAACAACTCCCCGACCATTTAAAGTACGCTTTTCCCGCCGCAAATTCAAAACATCCTGTTATCATTTCTTCTACTCTAAGCTATTCGGAAACCTCCAAATTTTTGGAAGTTTTGTCTAACCATAGCCATGCAATTGCATGGCAAATTTCAGATATTAAGAGGACTAACCCCCTCTTTTTGCATGCATAAATTTTTTCTAGAAGATAATTCCCGTAAAACCATCCAGTCTCAGCGATGACTTAACCCGAACATGCAAGATGTCATTAAGGCTGAAGTAATAAAACTCCTGGATGCGGGGATTATCTACCCTATATCGCATAGTATGTGGGTTAGCCCCATACAAGTTGTGCAAAAAAGTGTGGTTTATCGGTAGTGGCCAATTAGAAAAACGAATTGATCCCAACCCGCACTGTTACGGGTTGGCGGGTGTGCATCGACTACCAAAAGTTAAATGATGCCACCCGAAAGGGCCACTTCCCATTGCCATTTATCGATCAGATTCTGGAGAAACTTTCGGGTCATCCATATTATTTTTTTCTCGATGGTCTCTTGAGATTTTTCCAAATTCCTATCTCTCCTAAAGACTAGGAGAAAACAACTTTTACGTGCCACTTCGACACCTTCGCGTATCGAAGGATGCGGTTTGGCCTCTACAATGCGCCAGCTACATTCCAATGATGTATGCTGGCCATTTTTGGTGAGCTCATAGAAGACATAATGAAAGTCTTTATGGATGACTTCTCCGTATTCGGGAGCTCCTTTTCTATTTCCTACATAATTTAGATCGAGTCCTCCAAAGATGCGAACAAGAACCTAGTTTTAAATTAGGAAAAGTGAAATTTTATGGTCCGGGAGGGTTTAGTTCTAGGCCATAAGATTTCCGCTAACAGGATGGAGGTCGATGAGGCCAAAGTAGAAATTATTGAAAAACTCCCCGCACCTTCAAATTTAAAATCAATGAAGAGTTTTCTTGGCCACACGGGTTTTTCCGGCGGTTTATTCAAAATTTTTCCAAAATATGAAACCGCTAACCCACCTCCTGGAGTAGGAACCTCCTTTTATTTTTGATAACACATGCGTAGAGGCATTTAATATTATAAAAGAAAAGCTTATCCATTCTCCCATTCTGGTGACGCCCGATTGGTCCTTTTCGTTTGAAATAATATGCCATGCGAGCGATATATTGGTGGGAGCCATACTAGGCCAACATGTTAATAAATATTTTAATCCCATCTATTATGCTTCTCGCGTGCTCACAGCCGCACAGGGTAACTACACTACGACGGAAAAGGAACTTCTCATCGTCGTCTTTGCCTTCGATAAGCTCAGGCCCTACGTCACGCTTTCTCAAGTCATTGTTTTTACCGATCACTCTGCCCTCAAATATTTATTAGCCAAGGTGGACGCCAAGCCCCGCTTGCTTCGATGGATCCTCATATTGCAAGAGTTTGACTTAGAGATCATGGACAAGGAGGGGGCTGGAAATTTAGTGACCGACCACCTCTCTCATTTAGAACGCCCCATCACGAAAGCGCTCATCTAACCGGACATAGATGATAGATTCCCCGAGGAGCGCCTCTTAACTCTTTCTAATTTAAAAACTTCTCCCATTCCTTGGTTCGCAGATTGCGCCAACTATCTAGTTGCGCGGGTACTTCCAAAAGACTTTTCAAAACAGCAAAAGAAGAAATTCTTTTCTGATTTGAAAATTTACTTTTGGGTAGAACCTTTTTTTGCATCTGCGCGGATTAAGTGGTGTGGAGATGTATTTCATACGAGGAGGGTGCGCAAATTTTGTGGTATTGCCACAAGGTGCCGGCTAGGGGGCATTATCAAGCCAGCCAAACCACGCAGAAAGCGCTAGAGGCGGGTTTTTATTGGCCCACACTCTTTAAAGATGCTCATAATTTTGTGAGTAAGAACGATAGCTGCCAACGGTCGGGTAACATCTCTCGTTGTGATGAGATGCCCCAAAATTTTTATTTAGAATGCGAGATCTTCGACCTATGGGGCATAGACTTTGTTGGCCCCCTACCTCCTTCATATAATAACCGCTACATTTTAGTGGCGATCGACTACATATTTGGGTGGGCGAAAGCGCAAGTTCTCCCCACCAATTATGCGAAAGTCATCATCAAATTTCTACAAAAATTATTTTCTCGCTTCGGTACGCCTCATGCAATAATGAATGATAGAGGTACACACTTCTGCAATGCCCAATTTGCAAAAAACTTATCTAAATATGATGTCACGCATAAGCTCGCCACCGCTTATCACACCTAAACAAGCGGCCAAGTAGAGGTAGTAAATTGAGAGATCAAGTAAATTTTAGAAAAAAGCCGTTTTGACAAATAGGAAAGATTGGTCAATAAAACTCGACGACGCGCTGTGGGCGTATCGTACGACATACAAGACCGCCATCGGTTGTACGCCCTATCGATTAGTCTACGACAAGGCGTGTCATTTGCCCGTAGAGTTAGGACATCGCGCCTTTTGGGCTCTAAATTTTTTAAAGCTCGTTCTGAACTTAGCCTCCAAGAGTAGAAAAGTCCAATTAAATAAACTCGATGAATGACGTTCAAACGCTTATGAGAGTAATAGATTTTATTAGGAGTGTTCTAAGTTTTACCATGATCGATAAATTAAATTTCCAAAATCATTTGCTCCGGGTGATCTTGTCCTTTTATTTAATTCATGCCTTCGCCTTTTTTCGGGTAAGCTAAAGTCCCGATGGTCTGACTCCTTTGAAGTCAAAGAGGTTTGGCCATATGGGATGGTTTTTATCTCCCACCTAGAAAAAGGCGAGCTTAAAGTCAACGGTCATCGTCTAAAACTCTATATTATGGACGATCCAGTGGACCGTAAACTCGAATCTTTACCCCTCCCCCACTTCTAATCTTAAGGCCAAACCAGTCAAGCTACGCGGCGGTAAACAACGCGCTCGTGGGAGGCACCCCATATTTATCTAATATCTTTTTACACTTTGTTTTTCTTACACATTTCCTTTTTTGTACAAACCGTCATTTCACTCTCCCCTTTTAATAATTAAATTAAACCATTGGGAACAATGTTGGGTTTTAAGTATAGGGGTATTTTTCTGTTCTTCAAATAACTTAGAAAATCCCCCCAAATTTTTTTTTTTCTAAAAAAACCAAAATCCAAAAAATTTATAATTTGTAAATAAATAACTTAGAAAATACAAAAAATTTACAAAACCCCAAAATTTTAAAAAAAATATATTGTTCATTTCGTAGTAATATATATATAATAAAACCCTACTTTGTTTTTATTCTTAAAACACTTAGTTTCGAGAGTATCTATTTGCGAATTTTCATAATTCCTAGTTTGCTAATCATTTGTTTATCTAATATTGATAGATTTAAACGTTTGGGGTTAAGTTTTGAAAAATATCTTGTGTTTTTAATTTAAATAGAGGATTTGTTTTCAAGCACTACTTCTAATTTATCTAAAATAAATGCATGTGTATTATGTTAGGAAAACAACCTTAGACCTCAATTATCTTTAGTTTAAGCCTTTAGAAATTAGGAAGGTTCAAATTGCTCTCAAAACTTTTTTTATTAAACTCTAGAATCTTTCTCAAAAACCCCGTATTATTCACCTATATAGCTTGGCATAAAAAAATAGAAGAAGAAAATTTCAATTCAAAAATTAAAATGATCTTATGTCAATGGGAATGAGATTTCATTCCGCAAACATAGGCACCCAATAAAAATTTAAAAGAACTTATGTAAATGGGAATAAGATTTCGTTCCGTAAACATAAGCATTGGGCTAATAAAAAATATTTGAATTTGTTTCCCCTCACAAACCACGGCGGGCGCAAAACAAAAAAATTCAAAAGGAGGGGTGAGAGGATAAAATTCATCACCCCTAATTCAAATGTCTTCTTTTGCCAAAGCTTTGCACCCCCTTTCCCCTAACCAATTTCTTATTCTTAGACTTAATTTAAAATCTTTTGAGACCATAATTAGTAACTTGTATTATTCCCTCCAAAATTCTTAAAAGCAAGGGTTTTTATAATTCCGATCTATTCTCGTTTACTAACGATTGCAATTTTGCTTGCTATTTGGTTAATCAAGAAGTCTTTTGGCTAAGGCATTTCTCCCAACTTAAATCATTTGCATAATTTAGGACTTAACTCTTTATAGTCTGGTTTTTTATTTTTCGCTCTCTTTTGATTGAATAAAATGATAGCCAAAAAATTAGAACTTATGTTAATCCCATTTATATCTCTCTTACTTTTGCTCTAGAATAGCAAAAGATGAAGTATAGGGGTATTTGATGAATATTAAATTATACATATTTTTAGTATAGTTTTTAGCATAGTTTTAAATAATATTGTGTATATTTCATGTAAATTATTGAATAAATGATATGTTTTAACTAATATATATATATATATATATTTATATGTAGAAAGGAACTATTTAAGTATATATAATTATTTGAAATTATATAGTAAGTATGTAAGTATTTATGTAGGTAAATTTGTAGAAATGTACTAATATATATGTAAAGTATTTAAAAATATATGTAAATATTTATTAAATAAAATCTAAGTCTATATTTATAAATATAAACCTAAATAAGTTAAATATATAATAATAAAACTAACTATATGAAAATATAAGCTATAAAGAGTTACTATATTTGTGAATGTATTTATTTGAGTATGAATATTTGAATATATTTATATCTATTTTATTTTAATGTATATATGTTATTTATATATGAATGTATTAAAGTTAACAATAATGATGTATAATACTATAACTATAATATATTTATATATTAAGTTAGTAAAAATCTGTATTTTAATGTATTAAGTATTTTTATAATTAAAGTTAATTTGTATTAATTTAAAAAAATCTATAAATCTATATAATATAAATATAAAAAATCAGTATTTTACAGAAATGGGCGCTTGGCTCAGTGGATGTGGTCTAGTTAACTTCGGCATTGGTGCGGGAACGAAACCAGGACAACACATTTTTGCCTGGATTTAATCTGCCACCCGTAGCCCACTACCCGCTGAGAAGGATTCGCGGAGATGAGTCAGCCCGCTGAGACCCGCTACAGCTGAGACCCGCTACAGCTGAGACTCGCAACCCGTTATTCTGAGACTGCAACCTACTACCGCTGAGACCCGCTACCGCTGAGACCCACTACCGCTGAGACCCGCTACCGATGAGACCCGCTACCGCTTAGACCCGCTACCGCTTAAACCCGCCAACTCACATGCCAGCTCACCTTCTAGCAGCTTTTAGAAGTCAACAATCAACCCGCTAGCTCACATACCAACTCACCTTCCAGCAACTCACTCAGTCAACCTGCCAGCCCCTCTAGTCAACCTGCCAGCCAACCCCTCCAAACTGCTATTTGCACCCCCATTTTGCCTATAAATAAGGGGAGCTTTTTTTTCTTATTTTAGGGGTTCATATTTGTAGAACCTAAGGTAGTATATGTGAGAGTTGTTATGAGGGGTTGCGAGTTAATTTTATGTATTTCCAAGCCCTAGCTTGGGCTCTTTTTATCCCTCAAGTTTAGACTTTCTTAAAAAGTTGTAATTTTTCTTTTCAATTAATATATTTTGTACCACATGTTCTTCTTGTTCTTCTTTTCTTATTATTGTGTGTGTGAGTGTATGAGTGTAAACTTTTTTCTTTGTAATTTAGTTTCTCTTATTGTAGAGAGAGTGTGTGTGTATTCGTATAGATTTTTGCTTTATTTAGTTTTTGCTTTCTTTAATTTTGCTTTTCATTATTGAAGAGTGTGTGTGAGAGAGAGTTTAAATTGTCTTTATTTGCTAAATTAGTTTTTATGCTTTCATTCAATTAAGTCATTTCATTCAATAGAGTGTGTGCATGTAGAAGATAATTTTTCCGCTTTCTTTAATTTGAGTCATTTCAATTTTCGTAGAGTGGGTTCGTGTAGGAGATAAATTTTCTGCTTTCTTTAAATTCAGTCATTTAAATTATCATAGTGTGCGTGAGTTTTTAATTTAGTGTGTTTTTTTATTATTGTTTTTCTTTGTTTTTGCTAAACGCACTCGCAATCGCTTAAGTAGTATCGCCATCACTCTTTTAAATTTGCAAAATTAATTAAACCCTTTTTCCGATAAAATAATAGCGCGTTCTTAAAAAGGAAAAATAATCAACACGATCCGAAAAAATATGACATTGATATTTTCTAAAAATATCATATACTATACGCGATTAGGTATACTTGCCTTTATCGAAAGATTAGTTTGGATAAACTTACAAAAGCTTTGCAAAAACTCTTTCCCTTTTTTTATAAAATAAAAGAATTCAGCGCCATCACCGGGGCGTAATCGTTGATATTTCGAAAGAAGAAAAGACCATTACTTTTATCTCCCGATAGGATAATGGTTAGTTTCTCGAAGTAGGAGTACTCGCGAGACCCCTCGAAATGCCCGCCGAATTCTATTCTCCCTCCGGAAAGGCTGTTGAAATTCAAATTTGAATACATCAGTAGCCACCAATAAGATTAAATATCTTGAGAATGGGAGGTTTGGGATGCCACGCCATCATACCTCCTATTACCATTGCGAGCTCTTCACCGGGTAGTCCTCGGGAAGTCCAAGGTTCACCCTAAACTTCTAAGTTCAACAAATTGATAGACAAGAGTAGTTAAGTAGGAGAACATGGTAAGATAATCCTCGTCCCAAATATGTGACAGATTGGTACAAGGACTTGTTAGTCCTGTGAGTTGGAGGCTCGAGAAATTATGATATCAGGAGGGGTTAGCCATGCGAGCGGTAGGCTCGGTATTATCTAAAGAGGACTGGATAGTCTGACGAGATGGAGGCTCGAGGAAATACAAATTAAGAGGTGCTACTTACTACTAGTACGTGGATACCCTGTGTGTTCTTAGTGGCATACATAAGGTCTAGGCCGGGAGGTGTTGATAGAAGCCTAGAAGTGGACAAGCCCGATCCACTATCCCTGTTTGCCTCAACGCGGTACCTGAGTTGACATACTCGAACAGAGGGAACTTAAAAGGTCTGTACGTGCAGAGTCGTGTGAGTGTGTTGCATCATTGCATTACACAACATAGCGTATCATCATTTCATAAATGAGACCTCATTGTATAAATTAGTATGCGCTCTTTAATACGATGAGTTTACCCTAGTGCCAGATCCCCTACCTTATAAGTTTGTAGAAACATTCTTATAAGATTGGGTTACTTTTATAGTTGCTTCTTTTACATACACTGATTTTCTTACTTATACTGCTGCGAATGCTATTGATTGCTCTTCGTTCACTGTTACTATTATTAGTTCTTATTCTTTGTCTTTTGCATTCTTATACATAGACAGTATAGTAGAACTGCTAGAATAGACCTCTTTTTCTACCGATACTTATGCTAGATATGACCACTTCCACCTGCTTGTTTATATTACCCTTTGTTACCTTTCTCTTCATCCTCCCCGCCGGTGCCTAAGAGTCATGGGGGGAGGGGATGAGTAAACCGCTTAGTCTTATAGACTAACGACCATATGTGGCATAACAAACAAAAGCATTAGGAGGAGCAGACCCACAACCAGAGGGAGGGATTTGAAACAATGGCCAGGCCTAGAGTTGGACTCTGAGCTGCAGCTGGAAGAGCCCCAGTGAGACACCATCTCCCATACGCTATCTTCCATGTTTTCCCTCAGCAGTGTGTGATTTGTCTTTGTCTGAGAGACTTGTAGTGAGTATCTACATGTACCAGGCTTAAGCCCCTTCATTTCCGTATTATTATTCAGTACCTTTTTATTTATGTATCTCATGTGGACATGTTTCTTTATTTATAATGTGATTGTTGTGGTCTTGTTTTTATATTATACAATGGTGTTTGGTTGGCCTGGATGTATGAATAGCTGGAAGGATCAACGTCTTGTGGTAGCGATCTTCTCGTGTGTAGGAGTCACCACAGTATGACGGTGATACGTAAAATTTAGAATATAATAATATTCTTCAAATTCTACGAACAATAGGCAAAAGCACCTATTGTTCATAGTATATGATATTTAAAAATAAATATCAAGTGTCATATTCCATGAGTCTGTTGATTACTTCTACTCACGCAAATTAATATTATTTTATCTAAATATAAAAAAGATATTTTAGAATAGTAAAAGAGAAAAGGAAGAAAATAACATTCGATATGAAATCCTTCTTAAGTTGAATAAATCGTAACTCTAAAATTCATAACAAATAGAATAAAATAATTCGACCGTGGAGGTTCCCAAATTATGAAAGCGCCTCTTTCGAGAATACGCAACCAACTAACATTAGGTCGATCGATTAAGACCCCTCGTCCAATTGAAACTCCTAAGCTTGCTTTACGAGGTGAACCTCACTATTGGATTTGACACCAATTCAGAAGATTTATGTCGTCCTCTCCTGAGGAGTGCATGCAACTCCTTTCACCCTTGAGCGATCTTCTCATATTCACGGATCTCTCGATCAACTAAAATACAGATCATTAATTGAAAAACATATGTCAAATATATGAAATCAATACGATTAAAATCAAAGGTGAATCGCAATAATTCTAAATCTAAAGCTATGAAAATGAGAAATTATTAAATAAGAAACCCATGAATTCTTCCAATCGAATGCTATAAAACTAGCTACTCATAACTAAAGGGAATGAATATTTTTATAAAATAAGAATTGAAATTACAAGTACAAGAAAAGAAAATTCTAAGTTAGGAATTAAATGTGCAAGACATAAAGTAAAATTACATAAACAGAAATACAATAAAATGATAGAAAATGATCCAATCTAAAGCAGGGACTGAATGAGGATCTCTTGGCAGTAGCTGACTTCTTATAGTTGAAAATTTCAAAAGTCACGCCCACGGTCACGCCCATGACCAAGGGCGCGTACTTAAGAAAAACTGCCAAAATAAAGCCCAGAAATGTTGGTAGAAAACCGTCAAAATCTATCTTAATTCATTGGTCATGCCCTAGGTCACGCCTATAACTAAGGACGTGTCTACTTCTAGAAGAAACGAGTGTGAAACGGGCAAAACTGGCTACTTTTTGCGGTTTCTAGATGGGTCACGCCCTAGGTCACGCCCGTGACCTAGGGCGTGTCTTGTGAAAATATTCCCAAATTATAGATGGCGTCGTTCTCTTTCCGAAATGGGGTGGCACATATCGTAACTCTTCCTGGATTGAAAGTTATGGACATTTGAAAATTCAGCAATTAAATCTGCAAAATTTCATCATTAAAGTGTGTTACACGCCCGTGACCCTATGGTCACGCCCGTGTTCAAGGGCGTGTTCTTGAGAAACTTTTCCAGAATTGTAGATGACATCGTTCACATCCTTAAATGGGGTGGCACGTCTCGTAACTCTTCTTGGATTGAAAGTTATGGCCATTTGAAAATTCAGCAATCAAAACTGCAAAATTTCATCATTAAAGTGTGTTACACGCCCGTGACCCTATGGTCACGCCCGTGTTCAAGGGCGTATTCTTGAGAAACTTTTCTAGAACCGGTGATGACGTCGTTCTCATCCCGAAATGGGGTGGCATGTCCTGTAACTCTTCCTGGATTAAAAGTTATGACCATTTGAAAATTCAGCAATCAACACAGTCTTCTGGGAATCTTTCAAAAAAATCGCGGCGTAACACGTACCGCCTGGGGTGTTCCTGTCTAAATGAATTGATGCTGTAGAATTCCCAAGAAATTCTTCGATTTCTTCTGGAACCAGATGCTTATTCATCCGCTTCTCAAGTTCCGTGAAAAGCCAGGACATGGAGGAAGATCCAAAAAGATATTTCAGGAATCGATATATATACCTCCGGCCCAATCCAAGGCGACATTTGTCGTTAGGGCGACATTTGTCATTAGGGCGACATTTGTCGTTAGGGCGACATTTGTCGTTAGGGCTACATTTGTCGTTAGAGGGATATTTGTTGTGGGGGGGGGGGGGGGGGGGGGGGGGGCGACATTTGTCGTGGGGGAGACATTTGTCGTGGTGGCGACATTTGTCGTGGGGGCGACATTTGTCGTGGGGGGAGACATTTGTCGTGGGGGCGACATTTGTCGTGGGGGCGACATTTGTCGTGGGGGGGGGGGGGGGGGCGACATTTGTCGTGGATGCGACATTTGTCGTTGGCGGCGTCATTTGTCGTGGGGGCGCGACATTTGTCGTGGATGCAACATTTGTCGTGTCGGCAACATTTGTCGTGTGGGTGACATTTGTCGTGGGGGCGACATTTGTCGTGGGGGCGACATTTGTCGTGGGGGCGACATTTGTCATGGTGGGCGACATTTGTCATGGGGGCAACATTTGTCCTTGGGGCGACATATGTAGTGGGAGCGACATTTGTTGTGGGGGATACATTTGTCGTGGGGGCGACATTTATCGTAGGGGAAAAGAAAAGTGACATGAACTATAGACTTAGTGCGAGATTATTGAAGACAAATATCTCTTTGAACACCACGTTATGTGTACACACCCTCATGACCCTCAATAGCCATTTAGAGCAATTGCAGATTATATTGAATAAGAAGCATAGTAGTAGATGGTCAAAGAAAAGAGAAGTAGAGTAAACAAAATGAAGGCTCAGATTGTGTTGTAAATTGGATTCACTACACCATATCATGCATATGGTAACACTTAATTTGTAGCGGTTAAGTAAACGCTACCAAAAGATATTTATGGTAGCGTTTATAACCGCAACTGTAGATAAATAAACGCTACTATAACATATCATACCTATAATAATTATAAAATCAATACACTTCTAGGAGGACGAATGCAAAATCCAAAACTAAGGAGTAATTCTAAATTTAGGAAATATGTCATCGTTGAGTGCACACCACATTTAGTTATGTGCACATGCACTACAACAAAATTGAATTACAGGACGTTTTTGTTTGCGACGCTTTTTGGAACGCCACCGTTATTTTTATATTTTGCGGCGCTTTGTAATAAAAAAACGTGGCTAAAAATTGTTAGGAGTTTTGGCGTCTTTTATTTATAAAAAATGATGTCGAAAATATACACTGGCGACGCATTTTACGGCAAATTGGGCCGCGGTAGAATACCCAGGGCTTCTTTAGGACATGCTCGATGCGCTCTTCCCGATCTCCTCCCCCATCCATTTCCGCTTCTCCTCCTCTTCAAACCTAATCGTCTCCATGACTCCTCCATGAAATCTCATCGTCTCCGCGAAAAAAGCGTGGTTGAGAAGGGGGAAGGCCCGGTAGTGCTCCTACTCCACGGCTTCCCGGAGCTCTGGAGCTTCATCTCCTCCTCCCGGAGGGTTCACGACAAGAGGCCTCTTCTTCTCCACTCACGGGCAGCATCGCCTCTCCTCGTTCTCACGAATGACAGGTAGGTCTCTCTCTCTCTCTCTTTCTCTCTCTCTTCTTCCTCTTCCCTTACCAGCGACTTTACCTCCTTCACAATAGCTTCAGGCAGAGCATCGTGGATGGCCTCTTCTACTCAGGCAGCATCGCCTCTCCTCCTTCTCGCCCGCTCTTCCAGTCGCTATTCCAGCCATCATTCTCGCCGACCTTCACTTTAAAGTGAGGCAATATTGCACTTCTATTCGGTATTCGCACGATTGTTGTCATCGATCCAACTGACATTCTTTCACTATTCCTTTGTGTGAATCCCCATCTTTGTCTTAGTTCTTTATTATCATGATTTGTGTATTTTTATAGGTACGTATTTCAGGAGAGAATAACATATCCTGACAGTGAAAATGAATGAAATCAAGCCAAAACCTTTGTTGCACTTTGATTCCAGTGTGCAATAGAACAATCATGAATATGTCATGATACGTTTACTTATTAATGGGTTATTGGGAAGCTGTTTTCTAATTACATTAGTTGTAATCTTCTATTGTGTTAGAGTAAAAGCATTCTTTGTTTACACTAGCAAATTTTTTGGGGGGATAAAGTGAATCTCTTATCATTCATAGTGCTCATAGCCAAACAAAGGAATACTTATTTTCTTTGTGATCTCATTGGCTGTACATTTATAAAATTTCAAAAATGAGGAAATGGTCCTGCTTCAAGCTTTAATGGAAATATAAATTTTGAAATCTTGTGATCATCTGCAGTTAATTCATGTTGTACAATTCATTTATTACATTTTTACAGGAGGTAGGTCTTGTATTTTTAGCTTATAGTCAATTTGATGTTCTTGTGTCAATTTTTAGTTTAAAGTCAAACAAGAGTACATCGAACAGGAATTCTGCGGCGGTGGACTTGAAGAAGATGCACCTGTACACAGAGGTAGCAAACAAGAGAAAACTTGCGGCGGCGAGTACATCGAAGAATAAAGCTCTCGCGCAAGCATTGGTATTCTTTCTCGATCTCTATCTTTTTTCACAATTTTACTTTATATTCATTTAATCTTTTGTAATATAAAGTGAGCATACCCAATTCATAATATGACTCCTTACCTCTTGATGCCTTTAAATCTTATTTCAGCATACCCAATTCATAATACATAGTTCATAAGACATCCTCGGGTTTAAATACAAAGACTACAATTAAATGAAATAACGAGAAGAATGAAATAACAAAATAGTAAACCAAAATAATAACGAGAAGAATGACGGAAAGATGATTGTTGAAAATAGTAAATTCAAGAATTAGCCTAGTTCTTTACCTAGGATTTGTTAATAAATTATATCAGAACAAGAATAGCATGATATTTAACTTGCTCCAATAGAACCATAAAATATATCTCTCTTCTATAATGAATTAGTAGAATCTTTTATGTTACTAAATCAGTCTCCACTGAATGTATTTATGCTAGCTCACCAAAGCCTCCAAGAGGGATAGCTAATTTAATGTATTCACAAACAATAGTTTGAGTCGCGCTAATTGATCATCTAGCTATTCAATAAAAAAAATAGGTTTGCTACTTTGGATAACATATATTTCTTTCATCTACAATTCCAAAGTGGTAGATAGTGGGTACTGTATCCAACTGCCACAGAGAATATAGATCATTTCCAATACCCTTCTTGACACTCATATGCTACCTAAATCTATAATTTAACTTGTAAGTGGTAACTTAAATCGAACTTTTGAAATAGGGGTGCCACAGATTTGCCATGGCACGGATACAGAGAACGGACGTCGGCGACCGCAGCCCGTTTGGTGGGGTCCATGGACACGAATGGCTGTCCCAACCCTCGCGCAACTCCATAGAAATCCGCAGGCTGCTGCAACGGATGCACGACAGTGGATTTGTTGCGGCAAATCCGCTACGCCAAACTGGCCCATTATGTGCTCCAAGGAAATGGTATTCTACCAGGTATTTAGCATGCACAAATATAATATAACAGTATTGAATCTTTTAGAAATTGATAAACATAACTGCTATACTTCTTATAACGTCATTGAGGAACTTCTAATGTAGATATAGTTGAAGTTACATAATTTGACTAATTCAAAGGTTTTTTAAGTAAAAAAATCATAATTACATATAGTGCACATAATTGTGATGTGTTTGATGTATTGCTGCACCTGTCTTACATGTTTTGAGATTGGTGTTTGTGTATCAAATGCTTTGACTTGAAAAGGAATTTGCAATTATCTGTTCGTATATCTATATTGGCAAAGATTGCAGAAACTTGTATTTTATCACAGTATTGATCTGAACCGAATACATTTGATTTCTGTCTTCATTTCCTTAAGCTTTAGATCAGTCCTATTAGCCTGGCAAAAACTTGTATTTTATCACAGTATAAGTGGAATGTGTAATTAGCTGCTTAAGATATGTGCATTTTACTGCAGGTAGTGTTTGATTATGTGTGATCATGAACTTTATTTCCTAAATTAGGGCAAAACAACATCACAATCATGCAGCCGTGATCTTCAAAATTTATTGATATAATTAGCCTAGGTGCAGAAGCATTAACTGCAGGGTTTGTGATTCATGGAAGGCAAATTCTAACCAAAGCTCATGTAGTAGCCGATCACACTTTTGTTCTTGTAAGAAAGCATGGTTCGCCGAAGAAGTATAAAGCAGAAGTTCAGGATGTAGGACATGAATGTTATTTAGCACTTCTCATGGTCCAATCTGAAGAATTTTGAGATGGTATGAGTTCTAATGATTTTAGTCTTAATAGTTTTATTTATGAATTTGTCACATAGAAAAATTAGTGTTGTAAATTATGTTCCATGTTGATATGAGTCCTAATAGTTTCTTGCTTCTAATTTATACGTCCTTTATTTTGTTTTAGGTATATATGAGAAAATCAGGCACCGAGGGAGGCTTCGAAGAAGGAAGAAGGCAAGAAAGATGAGCCCGTGAAGAAGAAAGAGAATAATTTTCATGTATTAATTATATATGTTTTCTCATGTATTGAGTTTATTAAAGAAAATTAAGTGATCTATATATTGATTGTATTCATGAAGGGTTTGGGCTATCTCCCACCTTTTTACTATTAATAAAAAAAATTTATTTGAATTCTTTTACACAATGGATATTATCTCCATTATTTGAATTACTTAAAATTAAGTGATCTATATATTGACTGCTACCTCTTAATTCAATTTAATATGTTAAAATGCATTTTATACAAGAATAAACGCCTGGCCGGCGATGAAGAATCGTAGTCATTGTTGTAGAATGGTAGCGCTCAATAACTGCTACCATTGAAAACCATAAATGCTATAATAGATGTACCTATAGTAGCGGTTTAAGGACGCCACAATACATTGTGTAACCGCTACCATACCCTACGACCACGGCGGCAGATGCAACACACACGCAACCGCTACCATAGCCCTAAAGTAGCGGTTTTTTTCATATATAGTAGCAGTTTTTGTGTGCTACCATATGCATGATATGATGTAGTGATTGGAGATTGGCATAGATAAGAAACTCAAATTTTCCAGCCTCCTTCCAACATTAATGACACGCACGAGTTGCCTGAGAAACCTCTCCGAAGGCCATCCTCAATGCCCTGAACATAGTAGAGAAAAAGTCCACCATTTCATTTCAAGTTGTCATTCTTCATCGCCTCACATTAAAGCAAAAAGATAAATAAGTTATTTATGATCATCCCAGATAATTTAACTCCTTTTTTCTTTCAAAACACCGCTCCATGGCAAGCAAAATAAGACACTATGGCAAGCAAAATGACACAGACATATCACGGCCGTCCATCCACGCCTCCGATCAAACATGCCCGCATTTTTGTGCATCTATAATTGCAGTACATCAAATGGCATACAGAAATCTGCACTGCAGCACTGCGCTACAATGCAGTGCAAAAATCTGCACTGCAATGCTGTGCAGAAATCTGCACTATAATGCAGTGCAGAAATCTGCACTGCAATGTAGTGCAGAAATCTGCACTGCAGCACTGCAGTGCAGAAATCTGTAATGTAGTGCAGAAATCTGCACCGTAGCACTGCACTGCAATGCATTGCAGAAATCTGCACTACAATGCAGTGCAGAAATTTGCACTGCAGCACTGCACTACATTGCAGTGCAGAAATCTGCACTGCACTGCAGAAATATGCACTGCATTGTTTTTGCACATCAATGCAATGCAGTATAGATATATTAGCATTTAAATATTGAAGCAATCATCACTCAACCTTTGATGTAAACTGAACCGTTAAAACTAAAGAGCATTACCAGTAGGTTTATTCAAATAACCAATGCATATATAATTTAGCACTTCAATATTTATCTTTGCCCACATGTGCAAATTGTGTTGAATAAGAAAAAAATCCCCAAAAAGCTCTCTCCATTTGTTTATTCATCTCCATTATTTTGATTTAAATGTCAATCTGCAATATTTTGTTTACTCTACTATCATGTTAGTTGCTGCATTTCTCGACTGTTTTTAATGACGTCCTTTGAGAAAATTGAATTCCTCCTGGGTATTTAATGGCTACATATTGCAATGGTGTGAAATTAAACTTAATCTATATTTTTCATGCTTCCATTGTGATGATTGATCAAAAAGAAATATGATTTATCTATACTATATTAAAAAGAAATATGGTTTAGAGTTCAATGGCAAGGTAAATAGGACAACAATGGCAAGAGAATTAGGAGAACTATGGCAAGTTAAATGAGACACAAACAAATCATGCCTGTCCATTCACCGATAAAAATGGGATGTTCTCTTTTAACTCCTCACTCCCTCGACATTCAGCCCCCGCTCCATCACTCCCGCTACACTACCACACATAACTGTGAACCTTTAACAGAGAAATCAGGTATGATTATAAATTGATGGCATGATCACAACACTAAATGGTTATGTTTAGGTTATGTTGAATAAGAAGCATAGTAGTAGATGAGCAAAGAAAAGAGAAGTAGAGTAAACAGAACAAAGGCTCAGATTGTCATTTAAATTGGATTGAAGATATGAAGAGAGAAGAAACTCAAATTTTCCAACCTCCTTCCAACAATTATGACACTCGCACGGGTTGCCTGGGAAACCTCTCCGCAGGCCATCCTCAATACCCTAATCATTGTAGAGTAAAACCCCACCATTTCATTTCAAGTTGTCATTCTTCATCGCCTCACATTAGAGGAGAACGATAAATAAGTACTTTATGATCATCCCGCGTCTAACAAAATTTAACGGTGATGAGAATAATAGACGACGGACAAGGTCTACCATGTGTCTAAGGCTTTGTTTGGCTCGGCTTATTTGCTCCGGTGAGTTTGGACAAAATCGTCATTATCATAGAATGTATGTTTGGTATGACAAATGTTACTATCATTATCAAAAAAAGAAACTAGTTATAAGCATAAAAAGATTGGTATGACAATGACGTTTTTGTCCAAACTCACCGGAGCAAATAAGCCGAACCAAACGAAGCCTAACATAATTTATACAATTTTCATGCTATGTTCATGAAAACATTTTAGTTTGATCAATCATAACACTGAAAGCATTAAAAATATAGATTAAGGTTAATTTCCCATCATTGCAATATGTAGCCATTAAATACCCAGGAGGAAGTCAATTTCATCAAAGGAAGTCATTAAAAACAATCGAGAAATGCATCAGCTAACATGCTAACATGACAGCAGAGCAAACAAAATATTACATATTGGCATTTAAATCAAAATAATGCAGATGAATAAACAAAATTTTCATCAAATGGTTATGTTTATTTGCATCAAAAGAATATGAATTGCATCAAAATAATAATGCAGCATTATTATTTTCAATATGCAAAATGAACATATTAGGTAATATGGTCATGTTAGCTAATAATGCAACTAATATGAATATTATTATTTTCATATGAGCATAACACTAAATGGTTAGCAAATTAATATTATCATATTATTAGCTAACATGAAATGTTCAACAATCGAATAAATTTTAAACCAAGATCCGATAAGAATCATATGGTTAAACTGATACGAATTCCATAAATAAAATTCTGTAACTCTAAACACTAATTGATAATTAGAGATTTGTAACCTAATAACTTAGCCAAGCCCATTTTAGTCAAATGCGC
Organism: Dactylorhiza incarnata; assembly: GCA_033032865.1. NCBI lineage: Eukaryota > Viridiplantae > Streptophyta > Magnoliopsida > Asparagales > Orchidaceae > Dactylorhiza > Dactylorhiza incarnata. The sequence continues at coordinate 26,472,557 of JAWHQI010000005.1, forward strand.
AACTCTATTATGTACTACCTTAATCTGAACCTCAATTCAAAGGAGCATATTACCAAGGTGAATGTTGGAGGAAGATGTTGGTTGGGCGAGCAAATGCTTGAAAGACAGTTAGATAATAATGATCAAGAGGTTAAGAGGAGCTTAATTGCTCAGCATTACAATGTGGAGTTTAACTCTAAATGCATTGAAACTCCAACTTAAATAATAAGGAGATCTATGTTTAGGTACCTGGCGGAGGAAGGAGGATAGCCTGTAGTGAGGAGATCTGCAAGTTATTTTTCAGAGAGTAAGGATGGTGTCGTAAATGGAGAAACAATGAAGGAGGAGATGTACATAGAGGTACTTGGCAGAGGAAGGGAGATCGCGTGGGTACATATTTGGTTGCTTCCGCGATGCCTGGATGAAAGCAGCGCTGTAGTGATCCCTGGTCGAGGCCTCATCCTGTGATGTCGGCGACACAGAGAAGTGCGGGAGTTGGAGTTCCACGAGGAGATTAGCGTGGGAGAGGGTGTCCCTAGGGTTTTTCGTAGGTGTCAATGGTGAGGAGGCTGAATGTGGAAGGGCGGTGTGGGAGATGGAGTTCCGCGAAGAGAGAGCAGTGTGAGGAGGCGTGGAGGAGATTAGTGCGGGAGAGGCCGACCCTAGGTTTCTTTGGAGTTGTCGAGCATGAGGAGGCTGAATGTCAAAGGGAGTGCGAAGTTAGTAGAGGGGCAGCACTTTAGATCATTAAATGGATGGTGCTGATTTTCTAGTGTCTCATTTATCTTGCCATTGTTGCCCTATTTATCTTGCCATTGAAGTCTAAACCATATTTCTTTTTAATATAGTATATATATATGGGTTTTGGTCATGGCAAGATAATTAGACTAGCAAAATGAGACATTAGGAAAATCTCCACCATTGGATCTAATAAATATGGCTTGCAAATAGTCATTTAATAAAAAACACTTCTTCATCCCTCCCCCCAAAATCTCGAGACTCCCACATGACAAAATCGAAAAGAGAGAGAGAGAGAGAGAGAGAGAGAGAGAGAGGCGGAAAGGGAGAGAGAGAGAGAGGGAGAGAGAATTTTTTTGTAAGTATTTACGTATATTTTCTTACTAAATAAATATTGTAATATTGATGTATATTTTTTACGGTCATTTCGAGTACTCATATATATATATGTTGCGGGCGTAGCCCGCAGACGCATTGAGCACTGTGAAGCCTGTGCGGAGGCAGGAGAAGCCTGCCTAGATGCGATGGAAGGCTGCCCGACAACATCGCGCTAGGGGCGGGCGAAGCCCGCCGTCGCCGGCCGGGTACTGTCGCGCTTAGCCATAGGGGCGGAGCCCCATGTCGGGCACTCGTATATTTTAAAGAAATATACGTTTTGGTCATGACAAGATAATTAGACTGGCAAAGTGAGACATTAGGAAAATCTCCACCAATAGATCTAATAAAGATGGCCTGCAGATAGCCATTTAATAAAAACTCTTCTTCCTCCCTCCCCCATGACAAAACTGAAGAGAGAGAGAGAGAGAGAGAGAGAGAGAGAGAGAGAGAGGTGGAGAGAGTGTGGTAGAGAGGTTGAGAGGGGAGAGAGAGAGTGTAACACCCCGAATTGATTTAATTCGGATTTTGGTGTGCGTTTAGATTGTTTTGGGGTGCCGGTATGGGCGTGGTCTGCGAATAGCAAAGTGGGGTGCGTATAGGCTTAGGTTTTTATAAAACCTCCTCCCCCTCTCAACCCTAAACACCCGACCTCCCCTCTATTTCTCTCGCTCTCATTGCCAGCCGCAAAGCCCCCTCCCGATCTCCCGTCGCCCTTCCTCTTTCTGTTCGTGTGAGGCAACCCGAGCTCCTCCCCGACCTCCCTATCCCTTTCATCGGCCTGGAGCAGGGAAGCGCCGCCCCCGATCTTTCCTCCTCCCTCTCTCGCCGTCGGTCTGGAATAAGGAGGAGCAGCGCCCCCGTCTCCCTTCCTCACTCTCTTTCCCGTCGCCGACTAGGGAAAGGAGGGCCTGTCTCCCTCCTCTCCCTCTCGTTTGCATAGGGAGGCCGATCCCTCCCCTCTCCCTCTCCTTTGAGCTCTCTTTAGGGCTGCTACAAAGGGAGACCGCAAGCCGCAGCGTAAGCTTGGAGCGTCGTTTAGCGACTCGAAGCGTCGAGTGGAGGCCGGATCTACAAAGAGGACAGCCATCTTGAACGTGCTCCATGGTTCAGAAGCACACGTTAAGGGTAACGATCCTTTCTACCCTCTTTTGGACATGTGTTAGTCCATTTTTGGGCATCTTTGAGGTCCCTACCCAAAAGGGTGAGGTCGTGACCTCTGACGGGTGGATTCGTGTTATCCCCGTCAGATCTTGCATACATGTAGAGTCCATGCGTGAAATGGACGTAGGCGCGCTGTGTGAAGCCCATCCGAGACGGTTCGTCCGGATTGGTGATGCTTTTTGATATTATGCGTGCCGGGGGAAAACTCCGTGTTGATATCCTTCTTCGTAGGACTAGAGGGTGCTACTGCATGCGCAGCAACGCCTGGGGGTGTGCCCCGGGGAGCACCCGAAGTTAAAAACAGAAATGGAGTTTCTGTTCACTACCGTCGGCGTTATTGTTATCGCCGGGCGGTAGCTCCCAGACTTGGTTCTGGTGATTTTGTGCGTTCTGAGGCAGTGGGAGTGCTACTGCATGTGCAACAATGCCTGGGGGTGTGCCCCGGGAAGCACCCACAGCTAGAAGCCAAAATAGGGTTTCTGTGCGCTATCGCCAGGCGTTAGCGTTAATGCCGGCGATAGCTCCCAGACTGAGTTCTGGTGATGTTGTTGTGCCCACCTATTGAGAGGACCTGATGCCTGTGTGCCCGACCTGTGAGGGTGTCCTGGTGGATGACTTAGCGGCCCGTAGAGCCGGCTAATTGAGAATACCTAGGCTGAGGGGATGCCATACCCGCTCTTCATGTTGTACATCGAGAGCTGTGAACAACGGGCATTTGGCGAACTTGAAACCGCACCATTACAGCACTTGATTAGTGAGTCTCGTACAGCATGTCAGGAAGCAATGGGAAAGAGTCTTCGGGCTACGGGATGTTCACAATTAAAGTACGGGAGAGCCCTGGTATTCGGGCCACCGACTTTAGCCTCGAAGGGCAAAGCCATCAAGAGTGATGGTGGTGGAAGGCGGAGTACACCAAAGAGTGCCTGAGAGCACGAGACGTGGAGGCCATTCCCACGTTTGTGATTGATGCATATGTATGAATTGTTGTGGTCCGTGTCAGCCGCTTCATTCTGTTATATATATATATATATATATATATATATATATATATATGCTGTGATGCTCTTGCAGGGACGGGAAACTGCCACCCCCTCGAAGGGGTGGGGTCGTTATAATTTAGTCAGCCGTAGCTGACCGTTGCCCTGTTTTGCCGCCATTTTTGGTGGGCTTGTTGTACAGGTGCTGGACCGAGCGGGAACATAGCGGGCTGAAGCCCCTACGCTGCTGTGGCCCTTGAAGGCCTTTTTAACGTTCTCTTGTTTTCATGTATGGCCGGCCTGCGCGCCGATTTTGGTAATTTGTAAGGCCGTCGTGCCTAAATTTTGTGTTGTAAAACATTTATTCCTAAGTAATAGAAGTGGACATACCCGGGTTCGGGTTTTGTGGTTTATATGTCTTGTCTCTCTCTTTTGCTTCCGCATAGAATGCTCTGAGTTAGGTTCATTGTTTAGGGTCGTTCGATATTTCAATTAAGTGACGTTCCCGTTTGTTTTGTAGTATATGGCGTGGGGCCCCGTCCGGACCTTCTGTTATATGCTCCCGAACGGATGGGGATGTTACAAATTGGTATCAGATTCTAGGGTTCCGTGTCCTTCTAAGGAATTCGTGGACGAATTCTTTTAAGGGGTGGTGAGCACGTGTGTGCGCTACCGTCGAGACGTAAAATAAACCCAAAAATGTCCACTTCGGAATAAAATGTAACAACAAACCAACAATTATTGCATGATTTTGGAACCTGAGTGTTCCTTTTGTTGTTAATTGCGACTGTGCTGTCGCCTAACTGTGTGATGCACTCGTGTAGGGCACTCGAAGTGCAGCGGGACCGTCGCGTCCCCGTGACGTGGTTGAGAGTAGCGGGTCTGCTGAGGCTCCTACACCTCCGTCTGCTGAGATGGTTCGGCTAGTTACAGAAGCCGTTTTAGCTGCGTTGAATGGCCAGCCTGGAAGGCAAGGTCAACCGCCGGTGCAGGAAGTGGCCCCAGAGCCACTAAGAGTGGAGCAAGTCCCCGTGAGGCGTGCTGCTGAGCAACAGCTGAAGCACTTCCTGGGATTTCGACCTCCTCCGTTTACCGGGGTTGAATCCCCAGCTGAGGCCGAGGACTGGCTGTCGCATATAGAGCGAATTCTGTCAGCGACACAGTCGGATGAAGCGCAGAAAGTGACCTTCCCTACTTTCTTGTTGGAAAAGGAAGCCAGGCCGTGGTGGGATGAGGTAGAGAGGCGCCAGTTTGCGGGAAGGCGACTGGTTGATGTGCCGATGGAAGAGTTCTCGAGAATCTTCCTGGCAAGGTATGTGCCTCCGTCGCAGCAGATCGCGATGGAGAACCAGTTCCTGGCTCTGATGCAGGGTGATAGCCTGGTTGATGACTACCTGTATGAGTTCACCCGCCTCGGGCGTTACGCTGGAACTTCTTTCGACGACGAGGGGAGAAGGGTGAACAGGTTCTACGGAGGTTTGCGTAGTGAGTTGCGTTACCTTCTGACAGAGCTATTGACGCAGGGTTTCACGACCCTTGTTAGTTCAGCCTGAGCGCTTGAGCAGGACATGCTCAGGGAGAAGGGCAAGGTGGCTGTGGTCGAGGCAGTGCCGGAGGGCAAGGCGCCGAGTGCGGCGAAGTTGCGGAGGTTGAATCGCTGGAAGAAGGCTCGATTATCTGGGCCAGCTCCCTCTGCTTCGGGCGCGTCGTCTGGACGTGGCCCTCTTATTTGTTTTACTTGTGGCAAGCCTGGCCATTTCTCTCGGGATTGCCGAAGTGGGCTTCCAAGGTCAGAGAAGAAGACTGGGCCATCTTATTCTGAGAAGGGGAAGGCGGCTGAGTCCACTGCCTCCCGTATGGCTCCCCCGCAGCCCAGTGTCTTCAGTCTTGGTCAGCGGGAGGCTATCAAAGCCAAGGACGCCGTGACAGGTATAATTTAAGATACAGTCCTTACTGTTTTATATACCTGTTTTAGTGTTCATGCTAACCTTGTTTGGCGGCGTTGGCTTTGTAAATGTTTTAGGCGTTCCTGCGAGAGCGCTTTTCGATACTGGAGCTTCGCACTCCTTCTTATCGTCGGACTTCGTCCAACGTATTGGTGCGCCGTCGATTGCTTCTGTAGATGGACTGAAGGTCCTACTGTCGAATGGATATTCGATGCGTGTGGAGAGGAGTTGCTGCGTGAAGGTTCTAGTTGGAAGCCAGGAGTATGACCTGAAAGCATCGTTACTCCCCCTGGTTGAGTTCGATGTAATCTTCGGCATGGACTGGCTGTCGGAACAGCGTGCGTGCATCGATTGCACCACCAAGGAGGTGAGTTTTGGGCAGTGTGCCGATCTTTGCGGGCATGCGTGGATCGAGCAAGATGCTGATGTCTGCTCTCCAGGTGTCCAAGGCAGTGCGACAGGGAGCAGAGTTATTCTTTGCTCTAGTGGAGGCTTCAACGCCGAGGCCCAGCCTAGTGGATGTTCCGGTAGTTTTAGAGTTCCCCGATGTGTTCCCGAGTGATCTCCCCGGTGCTCCACCGCAGCGGGAGATAGATTTCACCATTGAGTTGGTGCCAGGCGCTAAGCCTGTGGCCTGCTCGCCGTATCTTATGGCTCCGAAGAAGTTGGCGGAGTTGAAGCTGCAGTTGCAGGAGCTGCTTGAGCAGGGCTACGTGCATCCGAGTTCCTCACCTTGGAGTGCACCGGTCCTCTTTGTCAAAAAGAAGGACGGTAGCCTGCGGCTTTGCATCGATTATCGGGAGATGAACAAGCTGACCGAGAAGAACAAGTATCCTCTTCCGAGGATAGACGACTTGTTCGACCAGCTCGTTGGGTCGACAGTATACTCGAAGCTGGACTTGAAGTCCGGCTATTATCAGGTGCGGATCAGGGAGTGCGACATCCCGAAGACTGCCTTCAGTACAAGGTACGGGCAGTATGAGTTCACCGTGATGCCGTTTGGGCTGTCTAATGCGCCTTCGGTGTTTATGGACTTGATGCACCGGACTTTCCGAGAGTACCTCGACCGGTTTGTGGTCGTCTTCCTTGACGACATACTGGTCTACTCTCAGTCCAAGGAGGAGCACAGTGATCACCTGCGAGTAATCTTGGAGGTTCTGAGGAGGAACCAGCTGTATGCCAAGTTCTCGAAGTGCGAGTTCTGGCTACCTTCCGTGGCGTTCTTAGGCCATGTGGTTAGTGGAGCGGGTGTGTCGGTAGATCCGGTGAAGGTTGCGTCCATCAGGGAGTGGCCTGTTCTTTCTACTGTAGCGGAGGTCCGTAGCTTTCTCGGGCTGGCCGGCTATTACAGGCGCTTCATGGAGAACTTCTCACGGATCGCGCTGCCTCTTACGACGCTGACACGGAAGATGCATGAGTTTATTTGGACGCCCGCGTGTGCGCAGGCTTTCGAGGAGTTGAAGTGGCGGCTTACCACGGCTCCAATCTTATGTTTGCCTTGCGGCACAGAGGGCTATGAGATCTACAACGACGCTTCTGGGAGCGGCCTTGGCTGTGTTCTGCAGCAGCATGGCAATGTAGTAGCGTACGGCTCTCGCCAGCTGAAGGTGCATGAGCGGAACTATCCGGTCCACGACTTAGAGTTGGCGGCCGTGATATTTGCCCTGAAGCTTTGGCGGCATTATGTGTATAGAGTGAAGATCGACATCTTCACGGACCATAAGAGCCTGAAGTACCTTCTGACGCAGAAGGGGCTGAATATGCGACAGCAGAGGTGGATGGAGTTCCTTGGGGACTACACCTTTGAGATCCACTACACTCCCGGGAAGGGGAATGTTGTTGCAGATGCACTCAATCACAGGGCTCCAGCGCAGGCCAACTGGATTCAGATGCATGATGAGCACCTGATATGTGACCTGGAGGCCTTGGATATTTCTTGCGTGGAGAAGAGGAGCAGTGCCGGTGCCTGTTTGAGCTGGACTGAGTTGCAGTACGACCTCGCAGATAGAGTCCGCCAGGCTTTAGAACTCGATCCGAGTTTAAAGCGCTACGCTGAGGAGGCTGGTGGTGGGCCGGATACCCAGTTTCAGGTGCGTGACGGGTTTCTGTGGAGAGGCGACCGTTTGTGCGTCCCCAAGGTGGGTGAGCTGGCGATGAGTTGATGTACGAGGCGCATCGTACCAGGTATTCAGTTCATCCGGGGAGCACGAAGATGTACAAGGACATGAAGGTCCTTTTCTGGTGGCCCGGTATGAAGAGGGACATCGCTCACTACGTGGCCAAGTGCCACACTTGTGCACTAGTGAAGGCAGAATGTCAGAAGCCCGGTGGCTTTTTGAAGTCATTACCGGTTCCAGAGTGGAAATTCGATGACGTTTCCATGGATTTCGTGCATGGGCTGCCGAGATCGCAGCGCGAGAACGATGCCATCTGGGTAGTCGTAGACCGGCTGACGAAGATGGCGCACCTTATCCCCAACCGGAGGGATGACTCGGTGGAGAAGTTGGCGAAGCTGTATGTTGATACAATAGTACAATTGCACGGTGTGCCCCGTAGCATCGTCAGTGATCGAGATGGACGCTTTACTTCGAGCGACTGGAGGCTAGTCAACCGTCTATTGGGTACGAAGCTGCAGTTTAGCACGACCTTTCATCCTCAGACGGATGGCCAAACTGAGCGTACCAATAGGACGATGGAGGACATGCTCCGGATGTGCGTCCTGGATTTCGGCAAGGGGTGGGAAGATCACCTCTTTCTTGTTGAGTTCGCGTACAACAACAGCTACCAGGCGAGTATTCAGATGGCGCCTTTCGAGGCCCTCTATGGCAGGAAGTGCCACACTCCCTTAGCTTGGGCGGAAACGGGCGAGACGAAGCTCTTCAAGAGGAAAGACGTCAAAGAGACGACTTCAACGGTACGTATGATCCGGGAGAGGCTTTTGGTTGCGCAGGATAGGCATGCGAAGTACTATAATGTAAAGCACCGGGACGTCCAGTTCGCCGTTGGCGATTGGGTATACTTGAAGATAAAGCCTTTCAAAGGAGTGTCGAGGATCCGACGCTTGAAGAACGGAGTCTAAGGTATGTAGGGCCATTCGAGATCACCGAGCGCATCGGCCAAGCAGCTTACCGACTTGCTTTGTCGACGGAGCTGAGTGGGCTGCATGATGTCTTCCATATCTCTGTGTTGAGGAAGGCGGTGCGAGAGACTGATTCAGTGTTGGAGTCCGTTAGTGTGCCAGTGGAGAGTAGCCTAACTACCAAGGTGACTCCGGTTTGCATTATTGATGCTGATATTCGGCAGTTGCGGAGAAAGGCCATCAAGATGGTGAGAGTCCGTTGGGACAATTGTGGCCGCGAGGAGCTCTCTTGGGAGCCACAAGAGATCATGCGCGAGGAGTACCCTGATCTGTTTACTCAGGTATGACAAGTTTTCATTTCGTTGTTTGTGCTTTAAATTTCGGGACGAAATTTCTTTAAGGGGGAGAGAATTGTAACGCACCGAATTGATTTAATTCGGATTTTGGTGTGCGTTTAGATTGTTTTGGGGTGCGGGTATGGGTGTGGTCTGCGAATAGCAAAGTGGGGTGCGTATAGGCTTAGGTTTTTATAAAACCTCCTCCCCCTCTCAACCCTAAACACCCGACCTCCCCTCTATTTCTCTCGCTCTCGTTGCCAGCCGCAAAGCCCCCTCCCGATCTCCCGTCGCCCTTCATCTTTCTGTTCGCGTGAGGCAACCCGAGCTCCTCCCCGACCTCCCTATCCCTTTCATCGGCCTGGAGCAGGGAAGCGCCGCCCCCGATCTTTCCTCCTACCTCTCTCGCCGTCGGTCTGGAGTAAGGAGGAGCAGCGCCCCTATCTCCCTTCCCACTCTCTTTCCCGTCGCCGACTAGGGCAAGGAGGGCCTGTCTCTCTCCTCTCCCTCTCGTTTGCACAGGGAGGCCGATCCCTCCCCTCTCCCTCTCCTTTGAGCTCTCTTTAGGGCTGCTACAAAGGGAGACCGCAAGCCGCAGCGTAAGCTTGGAGCGTCGTTTAGCAAATTGAAGCGTCGAGTGGAGGCCGGATCTGCAAAGAGGACAACCATCTTGAACGTGCTCCATGGTTCAGAAGCACACTTTAAGGGTAACGATCCTTTCTACCCTCTTTTGGACATGTGTTAGTCCATTTCCGGGCATCTTTGAGGTCCCTACCCAAAAGGGCGAGGTCGTGACCTCCGACGGGTGGATTCGTGTTATCCCCGTCAGATCTTGCATACATGTAGAGTCCATGCGTGAAATGGACGTAGGCGCGCTGTGTGAAGCCCATCCGAGATGGTTCGTCCGGATTGGTGATGCTTTTAGATATTATGTGTGCCGCGGGAAAACTCCGTGTTGATATCCTGCTTCGTAGGACTAGAGGGTGCTACTGCATGCGCAACAACGCCTGGGGGTGTGCCCCGGGGAGCACCCGAAGTTAGAAACAGAAATGGAGTTTCTGTTCACTACCGCCGGCGTTAACGTTATCGCCGGGCGGTAGCTCCCAGACTTGGTTCTGGTGATTTTGTGCGTTCTGAGGCAGTGGGAGTGCTACTGCATGTGCATCAATGCCTGGGGGTGTGCCCTGAGAAGCACCCACAGCTAGAATCCAAAATAGGGTTTCTGTGCGCTATCGCCAGGCGTTAGCATTAACGCCGACGATAACTCCCAGACTGAGTTCTAGTGATGTTGTTGTGCCCACCTGTTGAGAGGACCTGAGGCCTGTGTGCCCGACCTGTGAGGGTATCCTGGTGGATGACTTAGCGGCCCGTAGAGCCGGCTAATTGAGAATACCTGGGCTGAGGGGACGCCATACCCGCTCTTCGTGTTGTACAACGAGAGCTGTGAACAACGGGAATTTGGCGAACTTGAAACCGCACCATTGCAGCACCTGATTAGTGAGTCTCGTACAGCATGTCAGGAAGCAATGGGAAAGAGTCTTCGGGCTACGGGATGTTCACAATTAAAGCACGGGAGAGCCCTGGTATTCGGGCCACCGACTTTAGCTTCGAAGGGCAAAGCCATCAAGAGTGATGGTGGTGGAAGGCGGAGTACACCAAAGAGTGCCTGAGAGCACGAGACGTGGAGGCCATTCCCACGTTTGTGATTGATGCATATGTATGAATTGTTGTGGTCCGTGTCATCCGCTTCATTCTGTTATATATATATATATATATATATATATATATATATATATGCTGTGATGCTCTTGCAGGGACGAGAAACTGCCACCCCCTCGAAGGGGTGGGGTCGTTATAATTTGGTCAGCCGTAGCTGACCGTTGCCCTGTTTTGCCACCATTTTTGGTGGGCTTGTTGTACATGTTAGAAAGGGGTGCGGCCCAGCCCACCTCATTCATCCGAGCGGAGGTATCCAGGCGGACCTACCTTCAACCCCTAGCCAAGGGCTGCAGCCCAACCAAGCCCAACCCCTCTCCTCCCCTGATCCCAGGAAGGCGGGTTGTTGAGGTCGCCCCTGGGATTCGATCCCTCGACCTCCTTGATAAGAAGCTCTTAACGCAGCCCTCATCACCCAACTGCGCTGCAGCGTAGCTGGGTGATGAGGGCTGCGTTAAGAGCTTCTTATCAAGGAGGTCGAGGGATCGAATCCCAGGGGCGACCTCAACAACCCGCCTTCCTGGGATCAGGGGAGGAGAGGGGTTGGGCTTGGTTGGGCTGCAGCCCTTGGCTAGGGGTTGAAGGTAGGTCCGCCTGGATACCTCCGCTCGGATGAATGAGGTGGGCTGGGCCGCACCCCTTTCTAACAAAAACCGGTAGCTCCCTTAGCCCCAGTAGCTCCCTTAGCCGTCTGAACGGCCCCTTTGCCAGCGCCTTTGTGAAGATGTCTGCGACATTGTCCGCACTCCGCACATGCTCGACCGAAAGAGATCCCTCCAGCACCTTCTCCCGTATGAAGTGATGCTCGATCTCAATATGCTTGGTCCTCGCGTGACAAACTGGATTGGTTACCAGTTTGAGAGCACTCTCGTTGTCACCGCGTAGCAGAGTCGGCTCCCGAACCTCCTTGTGGACGTCTCCTACCAACCTCCTAAGCCAGATGGCTTCCTGAGCTGCCAAGGCCGAAGCCTTGTATTCCGCTTCCGTAGTAGAGACTGGCACGGAATCCTGCTTCTTGCTGCACCATGATATAGCCGTAGGGCCCGCCATGAAGACGAATCCAGATGTCGACTTTCGATCATCCGAATCTCCCCCGTAATCGGCATCCATGTATCCATGCACCTCGAAGCCCGCATCCTTCCTGTATAAGAGACCCATGTCCGAGGTCGCCTTGACATACTTCAGAATGTTCTTGGCCGCTAGCAGATGAGGTACTCGTGGTTCCGCCATAAACCGACTCACCCTGCCCACTGCATATGCAATGTCCGGCCTCGTGATCGTCAGATAGATTAAGCTCCCAACCAGAGCTCGGAACACCAACGGATCTTGCATGATCCTTCCCTCATCCTTCCGAAGCTTCATAGCCTTCTCCAGAGGTGTGGAAGTGCACTTCCCTTCCTTCATGCCGAACCGCTCCACGATCCGCTCCGCATATCCGGCTTGGGTCACCAGCACTCCACCTTCCTTTCTCTGCACCTCAAGTCCAAGAAAATGGTGAAGCTCACCAAGATCCTTCATCTCGAACCTGATAGACAGCTCGACCCGAAGTTGCGCTACCTCCTCCTTCGAGTTCCCCGTTACGATCATATCGTCAACGTATAGCAGCACGATGACCTGAAGCTCCCCGCTCTTCTTGACGAACAAGCTCGAGTCTGAGTCTGAAGCAACAAATCCACAGAATAGGAGATATTCTGCGATCTTCCCGTACCACGCCCTCGGCGCTTGCTTCAACCCATACAGGGCCTTCTTCAGCTTGCAGACATGCTCCGGAAAATCTTCAGACACAAAGCCTGGAGGCTGGACCATGAAGATATCCTTGTCAATCTCTCCGTACAAGAAGGCGTTCTTGACGTCGAGCTGCCAAATCTTCCATCCACTGAACGCCGCCAAGGCAATAATAAAACGAACTGAAGTCATTTTTGCCACCGGACTGAAAGTCTCCTCGTAGTCTTCACCGTATTGCTGCGAGAACCCCCGAGCTACAAGGCGAGCCTTGTAATGCTCGATACTGCCGTCAGCTTTCTTCTTCAGCTTGTAGACCCACTTGCATGTCACAGGAGCGATGCCCTTCGGCTTGGGCACAAGAGACCAGGTCTCATTCTTCTCGAGAGCTGCCATCTCTTCTTGCATCGCAACATCCCACTCCTTCACACCTTGGGCCTTCTCAAAGCTCGACGGCTCCCTCTCATCCAAGGGACCAGCAAAGAAACATGAGACAAAGCTCACTGCGTTTCCTCCTGTATAGCGATCAGGGGCAATGATAGATCGCTTCGATCTCCTCAGCTCCTTCCCCTGAACCGCTTCATCTCCAGCTGCTTCTTCCCTAGCTCCCCTTCCAGACGTGCTAGGAGCATTGCTCCCCCTGCTCCCTGAACCAGAAGCCCCCGTCTCGGAACTAGAAGGAGATGGACCACCTGGTGACACAGGTAGCTCCACCTGAAGATTCTCCACAGCTTTCTCTGGCAACTCCACCCTGCTCTCTGGTAACTCCACATCAGAAGACCCCTTGTAAGATGTCACCTCATCGAACACGACGTCGCGAGATACAACAAATCTCCGCGTCTCCGGGTCCATGCACTTCCACCCTTTCTTCCGCTCATCGTATCCCACGAAGACTAGCTTCCTTGCTTTCGCATCTAGCTTCGTCCGAAGAGCATCTGGGATGTGCACGTAGCAGGTGGAACCAAACACCCTAAGGTGTGCCACACTCGGCTTCTCCTTGAACATCATCTCATGCGGGGTCAACATGTTGATGGGGCTCTGAGGCATCCTGTTGATGACGTAGGCAGCACAAGACATTCCCTCCGCCCAGAAGGACTTTGGGATACTCTTGGCATGCAGCCAACACTTGCAGGTCTCCGTCAGATGACGGATCTTCCGTTCTGCAACTCCGTTCTGCTGTGGAGTATGTGCACAAGTAAGCTCCCTCCGGATGCCTGCCTTCCTGCAAAAACTGGAGAACTCAGCAGAGGTGAACTCTCCTCCGTTGTCCGTCCTCAGCTTCTTGATCCGCAGATTCAGTCGACCTTCCACGAGCTCCTTGAACTCCACAAACTTGGCAAACGCTTCCGCCTTCTCCTTCAGGAAATATACCCAGACATATCTGGTGTAATCATCGATCAACACCAGCATATACCTGCTGCCTCCGAGGCTTGGGGTAGCAGTAGGTCCCATCAAGTCACCGTGGATGCACTCCAACGGCACACTACTCCTTGTCTGCGACTTGTCAAACGGTAGTCGATGAGACTTGCCGAACTGACATCCTGCGCAAACATGACCTTCTCCGTAGGAAGATAGACTTGGCAGGCCCTTGACCAGACCTCTCACCGCCATAGCTTTCAGCTTGTCCATCCCTACATGCCCCAACCTCTCATGCCATATCACGGCACCATCATTCGTCTTCATCTTGTCGACGTAGGAACTTGTCAACAAAACGAACAAGTCCTTTGCCCGTCTCCCAACATGAACAACCTCCGCCTTCACGGCCTCTACATTTCGTAGAAATTTCACTTCTGTTGGGCCGAACAGAACGTGATACCCAGCGTCAACAGCGTTGGTTACAGAGAAGAGGTTTTTCTTCATCCCGGGCACATGATAGACACTCTTCAAGGTAAGTGGCCCTCTATCACTGCCCAAAGAAACAACCCCCACCTTCTCGACTGGATGCACAGTATTATCAGCGGTGATGATAGCATTGTTACCTGTATAGGGTTGTGCTGATGAAAGCTTCGACTCATCTCCGGTGAGGTGATGACCACACCCCGAGTCCACGATCCAGTCCTCTTGATAGTTGATAGTAGCCGAGGCTTCAACCGAAGCCGAGAAGGCTCCTCCCCATCCTCCATCAATGTGCCTGGCCTCCACTTCCACCTTTCCAGCAACATGCCCCGATTGAGTAACAACTGGGCATTCCTTCTTGAAGTGCCCAACCTTCCCGCACTTGAAGCATCTCGGACCTTCCCCCTTCTTCTTCCCGTCAGCCTTGGGAGCATACCCCCTTTCCTGCTGCCCAGAAGTTGAAGGCCCATAGCCTCCCGCGATCTTTTTCTTCTTCTCCCACTTCTTCTTCTTCCCTGAGAAGAGCACCTCGCCGTCTCCCCCAGTCACTGACACTCCCGCCATCTGCCTTGCCAGACTTTCCTGCGAAGCTAGCAGATTCTCCAGCTCTAGCAGAGACGGCTGATTTGCCCATCCCTGCACTGACGTCACAAAGGCAACATATTCCTTCCGCAGGCCGCGGATGATGTGCCTCTTCAGCTTCGCCTCAGAGATAGGCTCATCAGGATCCAGTGCTGATATCTCAGCGCAGAGATTCTTCATCTTCAAAAAAAAGTTTGAGATAGAAAGATCACCTTGAGCTGACCTTGCCAACTCATTCTCTAAGAACTGTAGCCTTGCTATATTCTTTTTGTTAAACAGCCCATCCAGGGCTCTCCAGATCTCAGCAGCTGATCCACACCCCAAGATGTGATCAAAGAGATCAGGTGAAATGGCACGCTTCAAGGTGAACTCGGCCTTGGCGTTGGTCTTCCTCCATGCCCTCACGGCCGGTCCATTATCACCTCCTTCTACTGCCTTCACCTCTTCTGTTTCATCTCCTCCTACCACCTCCCAGAGGTCCTCACCCAGAAGATAGCTCTGCATACACGACTTCCACTTCTTGAAGTTAGTCGATGTAAGCATCTCAATACCAAGACCTCTTGCAAAACCACCTTCCATTGCTCTTCCTCTGGTTCCTTCTTCACAAAGGCGATGGCTACTCTAAGTTATTCACTGCTCTTTCAACTCCAACCTAGCTCTGATACCATGTGAAATTTTCCGGACCTTGAGAGAGCAAGCAGGAATAACAACTAGAGATACAAGCCAAACAACCAGAGACAATCTTAGGCGAACAAAACGATCTTTATTGATAGCAATACTTCAATTACAGGGCAAGACATGCTCGACGAGACATGATTTCGTCAGCACAAACCTTCAAAGAGAAAAAACAGAAACTGAAGATAATTGAGACCGCACGGTCTCTTGCCGAACTCAGCAGCTCGCCAGACCGCTGCTGCCTGATCGCAACCGCTCCCGATCTCGAAACACCACCAGACCGCTGCACCAGACCGCTCCTTTGCCGATCTCCTGATTCCCGAACTCCAGCACCACAACTCCAAGCCGCAGACCGCCCGAACACTTTCAGAGGAAGAGGTGATCGCTGCTGCCTGCACTATCCGCAGAAGCTGCACAAGGAAGAATTCAATCAGAGACCGCTCGGTCAGATAAACACAGACCGCAGGAACTAGGCAAACTCGGCTTACACTTGGTGTGTTCTTCTTGTTGCTACAGTGGCTCCCTATTTATAGGCGTGAGACCTGATCCAGTCACCACCCTATGAGATAGAGTCACCACCCATCAGACCGCGCGACCTTACCGGTCAACCCGCGCGATCACCGCAACCCTCCTGCTTCATTTTGGTGAGCGCCGACTTCACTCCAGACCGCGGGAGATCGCTACTCCCTTGGTCTGAACACGACTCCACACGGAGATCGCCAGACCGCCTAGAAGTCACCCACCACCTGTGTTCGCCTGAGACCGCAAACACAGCCAGCTCGCCCTCCTGGTCTCCTCCTGAGACCGCGAACTGAGACCGCGCGACTAAGAATGACTAGTCCACGAACTCCTTCAGAACCCTCTGGAAAGCCACCAGACCGGATTCAAGAGCCAACCCGTGCGGTCACGCCAGACCGGCACGTCCTTGAAGAGAACAACTTGTCACGCGGTCAGAGACAGACCGCGCGACCCTGAGGATGATCAGCCGTCATGCGGTCACAGCCAGACCGCACGACCTCCTCCAGCAGCCCTTGGACCAGACCAGCGGTCAACCCCTGAAGCTGCAGCTGACCAATAGAACGGATCGCCATTGTCAGACCGCCAGACCGTGCGGTCACGCCAGACCGCCCGGTCTCTTCCCAGACCGCCCAGGTCCAAAAGCCTCCTCCACTTCCACTTCAATAATTTCAACAGTACAGGTGCTGGACCGAGCGGGAACATAGCGGGCTGAAGCCCCTGCGCTGCTGCGACCCTTGAAGGCCTTTTTGATGTTCTCTTGTTTTCATGTATGGCCGGCCTGCGCGCCGATGTTGGTAATTTGTAAGGCAGTCTTGCCTAAATTTTGTGTTGTAAAACATTTATTCCTAAGTAATAGAAGTGGACATACCCGGGTTCGGGTTTTGTGGTTTATATGTCTTGTCTCTCTCTTTTGCTTCCGCATAGAATGCTCTGAGTTAGGTTCGTTGTTTAGGGTCGTTCGATATTTCAATTAAGTGACGTTCCCGTTTGTTTTGTAGTATATGGCGTGGGGCCCCGGCCGGACCTTCTGTTATATGCTCCCGAACGGATGGGGATGTTACAGAGAGAGAGAGGGAGAGAGAAAAAAAATCTTTTAAAGTATTTACGTATATTTTTCTTACAATATAAATATTGTAATATTGATTTATATTTTTTTACGGTCATTTTGAGTACTCATATGTATATGTTGCGGGCGCAGCCCGCAGACGCATCGAACACAGGTGAAGCCCGTATGGAGGTAGGCGAAGTCTGCTTGGATGCGGCCGAAGGTGCCCGACAACATCGCGCCGGGTGCGGGCGAAGCCCGTCGTCGCCGGCCAGGTACTGTCGTGCTTAGCCATAGGGACGGATCCCCGTGTCGGGCACTCGTGTGTGTGTGTACATCATTGTAAATGTAGTTGATGATTCAACATTTCAAAATCTGATTAATTGCAAAACAACTAAGGAAATGTGGGACTCATTGGTTGTTTACATGTAAGGATCTGAAGAAGTCAAGGATGACAGAAAATCCCGCTTGAATCAGGAGTATGAATCTTTCAGGCAAGACAAGAAGGATGACATAGCTACATGTTGTGAGAAGTTCTTCACGATTATCAATGGGCTCAGAACAAATGAAAGATAGTTCACCAACTATGAGCTAAATGACAAATTCGTGAGATCCCTGAACAAAGAATGGGACATGAAGCTGTGTGCACTAAGGGAAGTTGGCAATCTGGGAGCAATAGAGCCTAGACAGCTCTATGGCAAGCTCCTATCATATGAGCTGCAGCAAAACACCAGGAAGGCTGAGGAGGAAAACTCCAAGGCTTACAATAGAGAAAAGGTAGTGGCTTTTAAAGCTGAAGCTTCCAGAAAGCACAAGAGAGTGGAGCCTATTTATGTCTCAGAGGAAGAAACCTCAAGCAAATCCAGCTCAGAACTCTCTGATGAAGATCTCTCACTGTTGATGCGCCTTCGACAAGTGCACCGGTCGCTGTCAAGTAATAAATTTGGGAATAGCTTCCCCGAATGTTGATCTCTTGAGGAATGCAGGTTCTAGTGAACGAAATGTGTGGTGAGTCGATTGTTACACGAGCGAATAAAATAAAACAGGGGCGTTGTCATTGGTGTCCTAAGCTATTGCGGAAATGAGAGAAATGCGGGTCGAAAAGCACCGCTTCACAAGGTGTGGGTGAGTGCAGCGGCCACAATGCCGCGCTTCGGTAAGTGGGTGGAATGGCCACAGAGCGAGATTTTGTGAGGGTCGTATTCACCTCGTCGCCAAAATCACCACTAGCTATTGCTAGATGGCTTCACACAAAAACAACTTAAAACATCATAACAACACGGAAAGCTATTCTCACCACCAAAGCATCATTGCACATGAACAACAAACAAGGATCTATAGCATTACTCTAACGAGCGTTCATTACAACAACACAAAGAGAAAGAACAAGCATCAAAGTTTAGAAAGGACCAAATAGAGGATGTCACCGCGTCTTGGGTTCTCGGCCAGAATGAGAGGTTGTCGGGCTCTCTCCGGGCTCGGCCCTCAGATGGTGTGCGGACTCGAAGGAGGCTGTCACCGCTCCAACGATCTACAATGTTTCTATGGCCTCCAATGGCGAAGAATGCTTGAACTAGTGGCGGAGAATACTTGCAAATGCTCCCGGATGGAAGAATGCTGAAGGAGATCACCGGAAATGGTCTCCTCTCATCTCCTCCGGTGGAAGGGGCGAAAATGGCAGGATTCCTGGCTTTTCTAGCGAAGGGAATCGGGCTCTCCCGCGGCTCTCCTTTGACTACAGCTTTTCCTGCTTTAAATACTAAACAGGCAGAGTTTTGGTCACGCACGGGCGAACGCACGATCGTGCACTGCCCATGCGTTATTTAATGATAAAAACAAGCTTGAAGACGAAGCTGCGCCGCCCGTGTAATTTACTTACGCACGGGCAAACCCGCCCGTGTGTCAAACGCATGAGTAAATTCAGAAACGCTAAAACAACAAGAAGAAATGGCAACCGTGCGTTTTACTCACACACGAGTAAATCCGACCGTGCGTAGAAACGCATGACTAAACTCAGATGGCCTATTTTCTGCCCAGATGAGAACGCACGACCACAACCGTCCGTGCGTTAAAGAAACGCACGACCGTGCGTTGTACACAGTCATGAATTCTGGGAGAAAACTGGAAGATCCGACCGCCTGCACACAAGACAAAACAGCTGGGAAAACACCTCCAGCACCAGATAAACACAGAAAAAGGAATGGGGAGCACCATGTGCTTACCCCCAATAACAAGGAGCGCAAATGCACACCGAAATGGGCCTAAGATTGCACCTAGCAAGGAATAACAAATATGATCGAAAACATGCCTAAAGTGTAGTGCATCGACTAGAAAT
Organism: Dactylorhiza incarnata; assembly: GCA_033032865.1. Classification (NCBI taxonomy): domain Eukaryota; kingdom Viridiplantae; phylum Streptophyta; class Magnoliopsida; order Asparagales; family Orchidaceae; genus Dactylorhiza; species Dactylorhiza incarnata. The sequence continues at coordinate 26,491,580 of JAWHQI010000005.1, forward strand.
ACGGCCCAGATGAGTCCATAAATGTGTATATAAATGGGACTCATCACACCCCCAGACTTAACCATTTGCACGTCCTGGGCAAACTACTCAGCTCTCCTGTCTGAACAATTGGATGCTAGAGTGTGATTGAGCGGTGGAGACTCATGCGAAGTCGCATGCTCTCGTGCGTAAAAATACATTAGAATAGAATTAAACTCAAGATTATATTTGACTATTTCTAGAACAGTAGTTTAAAATCTACTTTACTTGGATGGTGACTCCCGATGAATCTTTCGGTCGCGCACAAGGGAAAATAGCGTGACTAATGAGTAGAGTATTACTCGAATCAAAGCTCGGGACAATCTCCTAAGAAATCCATCAAAGTCGGTGTCCATAGGCTTGCACATTCACACTCTCTCTACTGTATGAGACGACTCGTATCTAAAATCAATAGAACTTATAGGTTAAGATTTGGCTTAGGTTGAGTTTAGACTAGATAAGTAAAAGGACGATGGGAATCACACTCAACATAACTTGAGCACTCAAGCGAATAAAAATCACCAAAACAACATTTTCAAGAACTACACAACACCCCCAGACTTCAACTGAACACTAGGTGCATGTTAAGCCAATCATACTTTGTTTTTGTCGAGAGAAAGTAATTGAAAGTTCGTTTTGAACAATATTTTTTCTTCTTCTTTCCTTTTCTCTACTCGACAGAATAACATTTGTAGGCTCAATAAAAACTTCTCCTTCATCTTTTTCAAGGCTACCATACACCACAAAGATAACACCAAAGGTGATAGATAACTAAATTCCTTTCAGCTCGTTTGTTGGTGCGGAAATAGGTTTGGCCGTATGGCTTTGGTGAGATTTTAGTTGAGTTAAACAAGGAGGCCAGGTAAGCTCAAGTGGGCTTGCAACAATGATTACATTGGTAAGGATTTCAAAAACACAAACAGATCATGAAATGGCCTAAATCTCACTTTATAACGAGTACTTCAACACAATTGTTTCAAGAGTCGCCTAGTGCAAGTTCTAGCCACCGAGAAAGGTTGTCCTTCCTTCCGCCCCTAGTAATAAGTTACTACTAGTCCAGCTACACTCGACCCTATGCTACCGTTGGATTTACCGGATTCACCATTAAAGTAAAATAAATTGCAGCTACTATAATAGAAATAATTAAATTACAATATTGAATTCTATTCTACTCTAATTGAATTTCTAGGCGTGACGGGAGCACTCGACTAGAGCACTACTCGAGTCGACATTTTTCTCTACTCCTCACTCCTACACTAACAATCCAATTCTTATGAGCGGGGGAACCTCACAGCGATACCCAATAAGCATGCGTGATCAAGTGCGCGTGAACTAGGTGCAAGTGTATGCAATGTGCACAATAAAATTGAAAATTCCTAAATCAGCACATTCTAACATGCCATGCAAATGTGTGCACGTGCACAACTCGCTCTCCCCCAGACTTGATTGAAACCAAATAAAAATTCAAACATAAGGAAAAGAGGGGTAGAGTTGACCTATGCTCACGAATGAGCATGCCAGAAGTGCGGTAATTCCATCTTTAACTTTTCTCCTTCCTCATCCACCACGCGAGAGCTTCAGCCTATGATGTTAGCAAAAATAAAAAAACAGAACAATACAAGAAATAGAAAAGCAAACGGAACCGGTTGGTTCCCATGGGTTGTCTCCCAAGAAGCCCTTTTGTTTAACGTCCTTAAAGGTGGACCAAATACCTGTATTAAAGTTTGATAGCAGCAGTTAAAAAGACTGTTTTAGACTGAATAAAAAAAACACAACAAAATAAGGCCGAGCAACGAGGCACACCAAAAAAAAAACAGAATAGAAGAACAGCACAACAAAAACCCGGAGACCCCATCAGGAATCAGCTATATGCTGATTTGTGGTGGTTCTCCCCAGCCACGCGAGATGGGAAGGAGGTGAAGGATTTACGGCCCAAGGAGGATGTCTCCCCTAGCCCCTAACCTCCTCCTTCTCGCGCCGGAGGGCAGCAGAGCGTGCTCCACGCAACAATCTTTCTCGTTTCATCTTCTCCACAGTTGGGGAGCGCCAACATTGATAATCGTCAGAATTTCCCACCTTGGTGGTGGGTGGCATCACTTCCGTTGCCGCTGTGGCAACTGGATCAGCCCAATGGACCTGACCTGTTTAAATTGTTTACAGTTCTCATTATGACTAAGAAAATTATTCATAAGGCGCTTTGCTCCTCCTTCTCCCTTATTGTTCCAAACTTCAGTCTCGCTGCTTTCTCTTGCCTTCTTCACCTCTTCATTCACAACCTGCTTCGCTTTTTCCTTCTTCTCTCCAACTAGCAATTCTTTTTCTTTCCTGGCTTCAACAGTACTAAACACTTCATCAGTAATAAAAAGGGGAGAGTGAGTTAATGCTTCAGAAGCAATCTTGGGACAAGTAGGGGATGTTACCTTACCAGGTAAGACAACACACCCCTTGGAAAAATCCAAAGTGGCACCGCTCTCTTTCAAGAACGGTACTCCCAAGATGGGAATAACTTGATTTTGACTAGGTCCCAAAATTTGGAGGTCGGCGACCACCACCGTCCCTTCAATTTTAACTTCAACATTTCTAACTTCTCCCTCAGCCTTAATGACGGTCCCGTTGGCAAGCACTAGGGATTTCCGATCATCTGTGTTCATTTCAAGTTGTAATTTAGCAACATCCTGCAATGCAAGGACGTTGCGAGATGAACCAGAATCACATAGGGCCACTGTTTCAATATTATTAATGATGCATGAGATTACCAACTCATTTGGGTCACATGCTCCTGCATCGGTGAGACTCTTCCCTTGGTTAATTGGATTCTTGTCAGTATTACTGGGAAGGGTCCCTTGCGAACGCTCGGTTAGCACTTGAGCCAATTGGCCCAATTGCGTCTCCAAGTTTCGCATGGATGCAGTTTGGTTGGCCATATTCGAGTTGGCGGCTTCCATAAACCTCTCCATCATTTCTTCCAAATTGTTTTTCTTAGGGGCCGGAGCACCTTGATTATAACCCAGATGGGGCGGCCTCGGCTGGCTTCCGGACGCTTGAGCATCGTATTGATGCTGGCCCGGTTGCCACCATTGGCCTGCAGTGTTTTGATTCCAGGAAAAATTGGGGTGATTTCTCACACCCGGATTATAGGCATTACCGTAGGGTGCCCCCTTAGCTTGATTTCCAACAAAATTTACCGATTCATTTAAATTAAATTGAGATAATTCACCTGATAGCCTACTACTTGGGCACTCGTATGTGTGGTGACCACCGCCTCCACATCCTTCACAAGCAATGTTAGTCGCGGGCGGAGCAGCGGGAGGTAATGAGTCCACCAAAAATAGTCCCCGAGCGCTTCTCGACGCATTTCTCCCCGCAGTCCAGAAGGTGCTGTGAGAGGCAGTGTCCTGCAGAATTCTCAGAGCTTCCTCTAGCATATGGTTCATCAAGGTCCCTCCTGCAGCAGCATCAATCATTGCCCGGTGGTTGGGCTCGATGGCGAAGTAGAAGGTTTCCACGATGTTCCACGGCTGAAGCTCGTGATTTGGGCATTTGCGCAAGAGGTCACTAAGACGCTCCCAAGCTTCTGCGAGAGTTTCTTGCTCAGCTTGCCGGAAAGTGGCGATCTCACGCCAAAGGCTCACAATTTTGTCCACCGGGTGGAATTTAGCTAGAAATTTGGACGCGAGAGCATTCCAAGTTGCAGCAGTCCCTGGGGGAATAGAGTGGAGCCAGACCTTGGCTTTGTATCGCAACGAGAAATGGAACAGTCTCAGCTTGACTGTTTCATCAGAGATTCCTGCGTAACGGAAGGTTCCGCAGATATCGGTGAACTCCGCCAAGTGAAGATGTGGGTCTTCACTAGGCATCCTAGAGAACTGAGCGTTGTTGCGGATGATGTTCAGGATGGCCGGTTTGATCTCGAACTGGTTATTTATGATGTTAGGCCCAAATCCTGGATACACACTCCCAGCTGTTGGAGTGGTATAATCTCTCATGGTCTGGGGCCTTGGTCTAACCGCCTCCTGCTCATCCCTTAGATGATTTCGCCCAACATGGGGTACTCCAGGATTCACTTCTTCCCGATCATTGGGTACTCTCGGCACACCTCCAAGTTCCATATTATCTCCCATAGCCGCTTGCACGGCTGCAGCGCGCCTTAGTACGCGCGCAGTACGTTCAATCTCAGGATCAAAGGGTACTAATTCCCTTCCAGCTTGTCTCTGCATACACAAAAAGAAGACACAAAGAAAAACAAAAAATAAAAAACAACTGCTCCTATAATAATGATTCACAACACAAAATGTTACACACCTGCACTCCCCGACAACGGCGCCAAAAACTTGATGCGCGTTTGGCAAGTGCATCGGTCGCTGTCAAGTAATAAATTTGGGAATAGCTTCCCTGAATGTCGATCTCTTGAGGAATGCAGGTTCTGGTGAACTAAATGTGTGGTGAGTCGATTGTTACATGAGCGAATCAAATAAAACAGGGCCGTTGTGATTGGTGTCCTAAGCTATTGCGGAAATGAGAGAAACGCGGGTCGAAAAGCACCGCTTCGCAAGGTGTGGGTGAGTGCAGCGGCTGCAATGCCGTGCTTCGGTAAGTGGGTGGAATGGCCACAGAGCGAGGTTTTGTGAGGGTCGTATTCACCTCGTCGCCAACATCACCACTAGCTATTGCTAGATGGCTTCACACAAAAACAACTTAAAACATCATAACAACAAGGAAAGCTATTCTCACCACCAAAGCATCATTGTACATGAACAATAAGCAAGGATCTATAACATTACTCTAACGAGCGTTCATTACAACAACACAAAGAGAAAGAATAAGCATCAAAGTTTAGAAAGGACCAAATAGAGGATGTCACCGAATCTTGGGTTCTCGGCCGGAATGAGAGGTTGTCGGGCTCTCTCCAGGCTCGGCCCTCAGATGGTGTGCGGACTCGAAGGAGGTTGTCACCGCTCCAACAATCTACAACATTTCTATGGCCTCAAATGGCGAAGAATGCTTGAACTAGTGGCGGAGAATACTTACAAATGCTCCCGGATGGAAGAATGGTGAAGGAGATCGCCGGAAATGGTCTCCTCTCGTCTCCTCCGGTGGAAGGGGCGAAAATGGCGGGATTCCTGGCTTTTCCCGTGAAGGGAATTGGGCTCTCCCGCGGCTCTCCTTTGACTGCAGCTTTTCCTGCTTTAAATACTAAACATGCAGAGTTTTCGTCACGCACGGGCGAACGCACGATCGTGCGCTGCCCGTGCATTATTTAATGATAAAAACAAGCTTGAAGATGAAGCTGCGCCGCCCGTGTGATTTACTCACGCACGGGCAAACCCGCCCGTGTGTCAAACGCACGAGTAAATTTCAGAAACGCTAAAACAACCAGAAGAAACAGGCAACCATGCGTTTTACTCACGCACGAGTAAATCCGACCGTGCGTAGAAACGCACGACTAAACTCAGATGGCCTGTTTTCTGCCCAGATGAGAACGAACGACCACAACCATCTGTGCGTCAAGGAAACGCATGACCATGCGTTGTACACAGTCATGAATTCTGGGAGAAAACTGGAAGATCCGACCGCCTGCACACAAGACAAAACAGTTGGGAAAACACCTCCAGCACCAGATAATCACAGAAAAAGGAATGGGGAGCACCATGTGCTTACCCCCAATAACAAGGAGCGCAAATGCACACCGAAACGGGCCTAAGAGTGCACCTAGCAAGGAATAACAAATATGATCGAAAACATGCCTAAAGTGTAGTGCATCGACTAGAAATACGACTCAGATGAGTCCATAAATATGTATAAATGGGACTCATCAACTGTTCACCAAGCAGTTTAAGAAACTGCTGAGAAACAGAAGAAGAGGGAACAGAAGATATGAAGCTTCACCCTCTAGCTCCAGGAGAAAAGACAAGTCTGGGAGGAAACACAGATCAGACAGGTATAACTCCAAATCCAGCAAACATATTTCTTCTAACATTGTTTGCTACAACTGCAAAAAGCCTGGACATGTCATTGCTGAATGTCCATTCAAAAGACAAGAGAAGAGTGAAGAAAGAAAGAACACAAAGAACATGAAGTCAGAGAAAAGCTTTGTGGCAAAGAAAGTGAAGACACTTAGTGACAGTGACACTGATTGCTCCTCATCAGAATTAGATTGCCACATAACAGCCATGGCTTTCTCATATGAAGAATGTTGTGATGAAATTCATCACAAACAGGTAATTCCTAAAGCCTCTCCTACCATCTCTAATATAGATTCAGATGCCATCTCCACTTCAATAGTAAGAGAAGTTGACACTGATTGTATTGAGAAATTTGGTGCATTGCTTGTGTTGGGTTTTCTATACATCATATGTAGACGACATATCGTATATGCGCAGTGGAAGAACAACCCAAAGAGTAAGGATCTTGCGGATTTCATGAATCAAGAGATTAGGAAAGAAAAATGCGATATACCTTTGTGGGATTAACTCAATACTAAACCAAGGTGCTCCATGAAGAAATCCACAATGAACTTTGAGTTCCAGGCACCGAAATGGATCGGCCCCTCTATAGAGATCCACACAAGTGAAGGAGAACACCAATTCCTTGTCATACAAGGGATGGGTCGGAGAAGAACAATCCTCTGCGTCCCCATGAACTGCTAGGTATGTTGAAGGGGAGGCGGTGATGGTCGGCGGACGTCAAGATCAACGGACAGGGACAAGGTCTATCAGAACACTTCCGTGAAAAGTTACGAAAATGATCGATCTATTCAGGGACCTAATTGCTTCCTCTTTTATACCCAAGGCATAACACGAGTTATCCACAGACCAGAGCAAACAGAACAATTCCGTCAGGATTTATACATTCATCGAATATAGTATATTTCGTCTAAACACTTTCGACGAATAGACATAATTTCGTCGAAAGACTTTCGACAATTTCGTCGAAACACTTTCGATGATTTCGTCGATACAATTTTGTCGAAACACTTTCACCGAATTTGTATCTTATTCGTCGAAACAATTTCGACGAACTCGATTGGACGAATTGACACATTTTGTTGAAACACTTTCAATGATTTTGTCTAGTATAAACCCATTCGTCGAAACCCTTTCGACGATTTCGCTAAGTCCTATAGAATTCATCAAAACTATTTCGACGATTCATCAAGAGCACTTATTTCCAATTGAGACATTCTCAATTTAATTCCAAATAGTCATAGGATTGGTCCTCCACTTATATCCAATATGAGTGAGGCCAACACAATCCTTTCTCCAACTTCTCCAAACACTTTTTATGTGCGACCCTATAGGCTCATATTGCGTTGGCAGTAAGACTAACTGCTTAATTGCTTTGAGATCATCTCGGAAACTCCAAAAATCTCCCACTTGATCACAAAGTATCAACAAAAGTCTCACAAACAATGAGCGGCATCTAGCAATACATCATTGCTACCCAAGTAATAAGAGTTCATAACTCAATAAGCCTATCTTAACCAATGTATCAGTGCTGTCATGTTCTTTTGTCCTTTACACCCGGATAAAACTAGAGGCATGGACCATGTCACCCTCATGATTGTTCAATCCTAGTTTCTTGATCTAGAATAGACTGTCTGAAATTGGTGAGCTCAATATCATATATTGATTCAACCAAGCATGGCCATCCATTTCTCAGTCTCATTCCATCAAGGGGCCCATGGATGTAACTCCTATCATATAGGAGGACAAATCCCATATATGTCCACATAAAAACACCCAAATGAATCATAACATACCCAATAACCACCCTTATCATCAACCTTTCTCAAGGAAGACTTTAGATGGCATCAAAGTACACTCTTCCTCACTTGATGAATGTTGTGACTTCAGGTCAAAGAACTACAAACACCATTGTCAGTTGAGGCCTACTTGTGACACGTTCATATAACAATCCACAAAGTAGTCTGAAGGTGGGTCTGTCCAGTACAACTTGTTCACTAACAAGTACCCATGTGTTGACTTGATATCACAATATCATGACCTGTGAGAACCGGTCATCAGTCAACGCACATGCTAGTCTTAACGTACCATCATTGCCCTTCAACTTCTTAGATGATACTCTGACTAGGGACCATTTAAGAATGAAGCTTCTGGTTATACATAGGCCATCACATTCAAGTCACGCACTTGAATTCCTATGGAACCAGACATTCTAAGGGCATCTATTATGCTAATTTATCTATCAAATAGAAACTGTTGATATAACAATAAGAACTTGCCATAAATGTAAAATGAAAAACACATTACATATCATAATTCATCAAATGAACAAACAACCAACAAACATACAATCCATTGGGATCCCACTAAAGACGATCATTCAGGTATCTAATACCCATTGATCTAACATAACTATCATGTTTCTTTTACGCAAGAGGCTTTGTTAGTGGATCCGCTATGTTTTCTTCAGTCGATACTCAGCAAATGTTCACATCTCCTCGATCGACAATCTCTCGAATAAGATGGAATCGCCGAAGTATGTACTTGGAGCGCTGATGAGATCTAGGTTCCTTAACTTGAGCTATTGCCCCATTGTTGTCATAGTAGAGAACTACATGACCAACAATGCTAGGAACTACACCAAGCTCGCTGATGAATTTCCTAATCCATACATCCACCTTCGCCGCATTTACAATAGCGATATACTCGTCCTCAGTCATAGAATCGGCAACTGTCTCTTGCTTGGAACTCTTCCAGCTTACATCTCCTCCATTAAGGCAAAATACAAAATCTGATTGGGACTTTGAATCATCCCAATCAGTCTGGAAGCTAGCATCCATGTAACCATTTACAACGAGCTCTTACTCTCCACCATACAACAAGAACATATCCTTAGTCCTTCTCAAGTACTTTAGGATATTCTTGACAGCAATCCAGTGACCATCACCGGGATCAGACTGATACCTGCTCGTTATGCTCAAAGCATATGAGATATCGGGTCGAGTACAAAACATTGCATACATGATTGATCTAATTGCCGAAGAATATGGAATCAACTTCATGAGGTCCTTATCTTCCAAAGATTTAGGACTCTGGTCCTTAGAGAGACTCACACCATGTGACATGGGTAAGAATCCCTTCTTGGACTCAAGCATGTTGAACCATTTCAACACCTTCTCAATGTATGTACTCTGGGTCAAACCCATCAACATCTTTGATCTATCTCTATAGATCTTAATACCAAGTATATAAGTCGCTTTACCCATGTCCTTTATAGAAAAGCAGCTCTCTAGGTTGTTCTTAACAACTTACAGGGTCAGAATGCCATTCCCGATCAGCAGTATGTCATCTACATACAATATTAGGAAAACGACAATGCTTCCACTAATCCTTTTATAAACACAAGGCTCATCCTCGTTCTTGATGAAACCAAACTCTTTGATTTTCTCATCAAAACGCAGATTCCAACTTTAAGAAGCTTGTTTCAATCCATAAATGGATCGGTTCAACTTGCATATTTTAGTGGCTTCACTTTGAGATACAAAACCCTCGTGTAGTGTCAAATACACTTCCTTAAGGATGTTTCAATTAAGGAAAGTCGTTTTGACATCCATTTGCCAAATCTCATACTCATAATACACAGCAATAGCAAGTAGAATTCTGATGGACTTGACCATGACAACAGGGGAAAAGGTCTCATCATAGTCAACACCATGAATTTTCCTGAAACCTTTAGCCACCAGCCGACCTTTGAATGTCTGTACATTCCCATCCCTGCCGGTCTTCTTCTTGAAGACCCACTTGCACCCTATGGCACTTACCCCTTCAGGTGGTTCCACCAAGGTCCAAACTTGGTTTGTATACATGGAGTCCATTTCAGATTTCATGGACTCAAGCAATTTCTCAAAGTCTGGTCCATTCATAGCCTCTTGGTAGGTTGCAGGCTCATCATCATGATCCATAAGCAACACATTACCTATTTGAGACACGAGAAATCCATATCTCTCAGGCTCAAATCTTGGTCTACCAGATCTACGTAGGACTTGTGTTTCTTGAGCAGGATCTCCAGCTACAATTTCTTGTAGTCCTTGCTCAGGTTCTAATTCTGGTTCGTTCATTGTTTGTGGTTCTTGAACTTCTTCAAGTTCTACCTTTGCAGTCTTTCTGGATAAAAACTCTTTCTCCAAAAAGACACCAGTCCTTGCAACAAACACTTTGCCCTCAGACGGCAGGTAGAAGTAGTACCCTTTGGTCTCCCTAAGATACCCCACTAGATAACATTTATTCGATTTGGGTTCCAGCTTGTCAGGCATTTGACGTCGTATGTATGCCTCACAACCCCAAATATTAATGAACGACATACTAGGACGCTTCGTAGTCCGTATCTCATATGGTGTATTTTGAACCATTTTCGTTGGAACTCAATTTAGTGTGAAAGCAGCAGTCTCTAGAGCAAAACCCCAAAAAGAAATGGGCAGATCTACATGACTCATCATTGATCACACCATGTCTAACACGGTACGATTCCTCCTCTCAGAAACACCATTATGTTGTGGTGTTCCGAGCGGAGTGAGTTGTGATACAATATCACACTCTTTCAGATGATCACGAAACTTATGACTCAGATATTCGCCACCTCGATCAGATCAGAGTGCTTTTATTCTTTTTCCCAGTTGGTTCTCTACTTCATTCTTAAACACTTTGAACTTTTTAAAGGTTTCAGATTTGTTCTTCATAAGAAACATGTATCCGTATCTACTGAAATCATCAGTAAATGTAACGAAGTAGTAGAACCCACCTCTAGCCATAGAACTCATGGGTCCACATACATCACTATGTATTATACATAAGAGATCATCAACCCTCTCACTACAACTAATGATAGGATATTTTGTCATCTTGCCTAATAAACATGACTCGCATCTCTCAAATGATTCATAATCAAATGAGTCCAGTGGTCCATCTCTATGGAGCTTGGATATGCGTTTCTCGTTTATATGACCTAAATGACAATGCCAAAGGTACATAGGACTCGAGTCATTTATTTTTAGTCTTTTAGTATTTTCTACATTATAGATCGAATAGTCTATTTTCAAAACATATAAACTATTAAACAATTGGGCTACACTATAACAAACATCATTCATAAAAATCGAACAACAATTATTCTTAATTATAAACGAAAAACCTTTCATGTCAAGACATGAAATTGATATAATGTTTCTAGTTATGGCTAGAACAAAATAACAATTATCTAGTTCTATTACAAGCCTAGTGGGAAAAGAAAGACAATAGAAACCAACGGCAACGGCAGCAACTCTTGCTCCATTTCCGACGCGCAGGTCTACCTCCCCTTTACCCAGCATTCTTCTCTTTCTCAGTTCCTGCACATTTGTACAAATGTGAGAACCGCATCCGGTATCCAATACCCAAGATGAAGGAGTAGAAAGGTTTATCTCTATAACGTAAATACCTAAAGTGGAAGTCACACTTCCCTTCTTCTTTTGCAGATCCTCAATATAGAGGGGAAAGTTCCGCCTCCAATGCCCTGCCTTACCGCAGTGGTGGCACTTTCCTTCCTTCGCCATACCTTTCCTTTTAAGTGCACAAGATTTGGGATCAAGATGAGACTTAGATCCTATCTTCGTCTTCTTGGATCCCTTAGCCTTGCCCTTGTTTGTATGCACCATCAGTATGGGGCTAGCATGCTTGACCCCTTCATATTATTTTCGGCAGTTCTCAACATGCCTAGGAGCTCGGGCAGTGTCTTGTCTATTTCATTCATGTTATAGTTCAAGACGAACTGCTCATATCTGTACGACAATGATTGCTGGATCAGATCTGTGGCCAACTCTTGGCCCAAGGGAAAACCCAGTCTTTCAAGGTTCTCTATATACCCAATCATCTCGAGTACGTGAGTCCCTACTGAGTCTCGAGCTCCCATCTTGCATTGAAATAATGCCTTGGATATGTCGAACCTCTCTTGCCGAGCTTGCCCCTCGAACATTTTCTTGAGGTGCTCGATTATCTCATAACCACACATGCTCTCGTGTTGCTTCTAAAGATCAAAGGACATGATAGCAAGCATGAGGCATTCCACATCCAAGGTATCATCGTGATACTTATTGTAAGCATCTTTGTCCGCTCGTGGAGCATTCCCGGTCGACTCTGTAGGTGTTGGGAAAATGATTTCTCTTAACCCCTAGAAATGAGTTAAAGAAAGAGTTTTAACAATGAAAAACAAGACTAAGTAAATATGCGTCGAATGGTATTCGACGCAACGTCGAACTGTAGTCGACGTTCTCTTCAGATTAAGTCGAAGTAACTTTAGGAAGATTTCGACGCATGTGTTGTCGACGCTACTCTGATTTCTAGTCGACGCATATGGAGAAGTCGACGCACCTTAGTCGACGCACCTTCCTTATTCTCCTCTCGACGTCCAGCCAGGATGAATTCGACGCCTACGTCGAATGGTAATCGACGCACGTCGATTTATGTGACAGATTTAAATATGCGCCAGATCTCTTTCCTTCTTTCAGTAGATCTGATTTGTATGGAATAAATGTCAATATTTTATAGCCGTTCTGAATCATTCTTTCCTTATATCTGATTCTTGGCTAATTTGATTAAACTTATTTGGACATTATTTGAAATCAGAATTGGTTCTTTCCTTCTACAGAAATAAATATTATGGAAATATTTTCATCTTTTTATTTCTCTGACTGCTAATTGATTATCCTCCTATAGTATTATTTTGAATTAACAGAGCTATAAATAAAGAGGAGGTCGGCAGAAAATGGGAGTTGAGTGATCTACCACATACATTTGAAATAGAGGAAAAGCTCCCAAGAGAAAAGAGAGAAATTGAGAAATAGCTCTGCAGCAATATTCAAGCACTTCTTCTTCTTCTGCTTCTGAAGTCACTCTGCTGCAAATTCTGATAGCTCTCACAAAGAGAGAAAGGCTACAAATCTTCTTCTCTCTATAGAAGAAAGATTTAATTCACTTCTTGTGCTTCCAATCTTCTTGTTAGGAAGAAGATTCTTTCTTGTTTCTATTCATTTCTTCTTCTTCTTCATTCTTTTTATTTAAACATTGTAAAAGAGTTTTTAGAATCTCTCTCCAAAAAATTCAGTGTACTGGTTCTAAGAGCCTCCTTGTCAAAAGACTCAGTTGGTTCTAAGAGTCTCCTTGTCAAAAGACTCAGGGTGGTTCTAAGAGTCTCCTTATCAAAAGACTCATTGCAAGATAGTGAATTCCTACCAAGGGGGTAGAAGAGTGGACTACCCAAAGTTTGGGGAACCACTATATTTTCTTGTGTTGTGCTGTGATTTCCTTACTTGTTTTTATTCTCTTTATTTGTTTAATTCTTGTTGGTGTGTGGGAAGCTCTAATCTGTGATCATACACATATATATTAACTTTGCACAAAATAATTTTTAATCTCTATTCACCCTCTAGAGAATTCTAGTGAGGTAAACTGTGCACTTTCAATTGGTATCAGAGATAGGTTGATCTAAAAAGGTTAACTCCTTGATCAAAAAGATCCTACCTCTTATATATATATATATATATTTTTCTACAAAATTATTTTCATGGCACAAATCAAAGATTATGCTTCCACCAGACCACCAATTTGCAACCTGGAAAAGTTTGCACTTTGGAAAATAAGAATTAGAATTTATTTAAACTCTATTGATGATGAATTGTTTAATGTTATCTTGACAGGTCCCCCCAAGCCATTCCGGAAGGACTCAAGTGGAAAAGTGACTGAAACACTTGCTCCAAGAGCAGAATGGACAGAGGATGAGAAGAAAGCCCAAGGACATGATGCCAAGGCTATGAATATCCTAGTCTCAACCCTCTCAGATGAAATTTTCCAAAAGATTGCTGATTGTGAGTCAGCTAAGGAAGTATGGGAAGCTCTCACCAAAATGGTAGAGGGAAGTGCTGATGAGAAAAAGGATAGAAAGGCACTACTGATCTCCCAATATGAAAACTTCCAAAAGAAAGAAAGTGAAAGTGTTGCTGACATGTATTCAAGATTCAGCCTCATAGTCAATGAATTAAGAACACTTGAGAAGGACATATCTCTCACTGAGATAAATGATAAATTGCTGACTTGCTTTCCTAGCTCTTGGGATTCAAGAATCTGGCCAATCAAAGACTCCAGAAGTCAAAAAGAAATATCAACAGATGTTCTATTGGGTAAATTAAAATCCTATGAACAACTGTTGAAAACTAGAGCTGAGAAAGAAAAGACATCTCCACTCTCAAAAGAAAAGAGTATTGCATTGAAGGATGTTGATGGTGAATCATCTACTAATGATAAGGAGCTAATCAGCTTGCTGGCTAGGAAGTTCAAGAGGTGGATCAAAACAGAAGGATCCAGAGGAAGAGACTCAAAAACTAGGTATAATAAAACACCTACTAAAGAGATTATCTGTTACACTTGCAGGAAACCTGGACACATTGCACCTGAATGTCCTAAGGAGAACAGCAGTAAGAAAGATCTGAAAAGAACAGATCTAAAGAAGAAAAAGAAAGAAAGAGGATTCATTGCTCAATCCTGGAGTGATTCAGAATCTGAAGGAAGTACCTCATCAGATAATGATCAGGAAGAGGTCAAGCAAGAGGAAACCTGTCTGATGGCCACTGAGAAGCTTGATGATACATCTATGGTAAATATACTTAATGATATAGATTTCTCCTCTACTGATTTCAAACAAAATTTCAAAGAATTCTGTTTAGATCTAATCAAATCTGAAAAAGAAGTAAAAGAATTAAGAATTGAATTAAAAAATCTCAAACAGGTAAATACACACCATAAAAATTATAAGCTCAATCTAGAACTCTCAGAAGAGAAATTAAACAAAATCTATTCAGAAAATCTAACACTAAGAAAAGAGCTAGCAAAGGCTAAAGCCTTTGAGGACTCTCTAAATGGAAGAGGTCAGAAGCTCAAGAATATTTCTGAAAATCTCACTGATAGATTTAGACAACTAAAACTGAATACTAATGAAGCATCTAAATCTCAATCATCCAGCAAACCTGTCTGGAAACATCCCATTCACTTCACTAGGGAGAATCATCTAACAGGAGTAAGATCATAAGTAAGTCCAGAAATAACCACTGTATTTAATAAACCTAATCCCATTACAGATAAAGGAATCTTAGGAAAGTATCCTCACAAAGAATTTGAACATGCGTCGAATACTATTCGACGTGCGTCGAGTTCTAATCGACGCTTACACCAAAATGCGTCGACTTCTACTCAACGCAACCTCTCTCATACTTCGACTAAGAATAGACTCAGAATGAAGAAAGCGCCGACTTCATATCGACGCAACCAAAAACCTACGTCGAATTTATATCGACGCAACCATAAGTCTACGTCGAATCCCTATCGACGCAATGAATCAGACAGAAAATCTTCTGTTTCCAAACAGGTCTCTCAATCCATGTCCTTCTATTATGAACATTATTTCTGTGATATCATCCAAGAAGATTGGTATGATAAACCAAAGCCCCTAAAGGAGGAAGGATATTCAGAAAAACCCACTTACTCTTATTAAATTTCACACTGATGGGAGAAAGGGACCCCAGCTCAGCAGGGTTCAAACTAATGTTTAAAATTCTATGTGCATATGTATCACATCTCCAGGCTGGTGTGGTACTTGGACAGTGGATGCTCCATGCACATG
The DNA here is from genome assembly GCA_033032865.1 of Dactylorhiza incarnata. NCBI lineage: Eukaryota > Viridiplantae > Streptophyta > Magnoliopsida > Asparagales > Orchidaceae > Dactylorhiza > Dactylorhiza incarnata. Next base: position 26,507,264 of record JAWHQI010000005.1, read on the forward strand.
ACAGGATGCAAAAACCTGTTAATCAACTTTGAGGACAGACTTGGACCATCAGTAACTTTTGGAGACTCTAGCTGTGGCCAAACCAAGGGCTTTGGAGATTTCAAAGAAGGGAAAGTCACCTTCAAGAATGTGGCAGTAGTCAAAGGACTAAAGCACAATCTGATAAGTATAAGTCAGATATGTGAAAATGGTAAGTATGAGGTAAAATTCACCACACTATTCTGCCATATTATTGATATCAAGACTGGTGCCACAGTACTCAATGGAATTAGAAAAGGAAAAGTATATGTAGTGGACTTTAGTTCCTCACCCACAGAAGTCTGTTTATTCAACAATATTATTGATAAAAGTGAATTATGGCATAGGAGACTAGGTCATCTAAACTACAAAACAATTAGTAAACTAGCAAAGAATAACCTAGTCAGAGGCCTACCAAAGGGTAGGTACTCTAAGGATTCTCCATGCAGACCTTGCCAACTAGGAAAACAAACCAACTCATCCTTCAAACCAATTGGTAAGGATGACTCTCCCAGGGTCCTTTACTTACTACACATGGATCTCTTTGGTCCCATATCCACTCAGAGCATTGGTGGAAAATCCTATACCCTAGTCATTATAGATGACTACTCTAGATTCAGCTGGGTATTCTTTCTAAGGGCTAAGTCTGAAACCCACAAGACTCTCTCAAGATTCATAAAACAAATTCAATCTGAATTCAATAGTCAGGTCTCCATAATCAAAAGTGATTATGGGACTGAATTTGAAAATCAGTTTATGAGTAGTTTCTGTGAAGAGATAGGTATCAAACAAAGTTTTTCAGCCACTAGAACTCCTCAGCAAAATGGAGTTGCTGAAAGAAAGAATAGAACATTAATAGAATCAGGAAGAACCTTACTTGTAGAATCAGGTTTGCCAAAAACTTTCTGGGCTGAAGCAGTCAACACTGCCAACTATGTTCTAAATAGAAGCCTAATACACAAAACTAAATCAAAAACTCCATATGAGCTCCTGAAAGGAAAAACACCCATAGTTAAATATTTTAAGATCTTTGGATGTGCTTGTTTTATCCTAAATAATGGAAAAGATCATCTTGCCAAGTTTGACAAGAAATCTGATGATGGAATATTTCTGGGATATTCAGCATCTAGTAAAGCCTATAGGTGCTATAACAAGAGAACTCTTAAAATTGAAGGGTCTATGCACATTATATTTGATGAAACTAACATGCTGTTTAAGGGGGAGGGAACTCCCACCAGCTATTTTCCACAGGAAAACAACAGCATAGAAACCAAGCTTGAGCAACTAGCTCTAGAGAACACAGATAATGGAAAGGAAAACCAGTTAGAGGAACCAAGTGAGGAGTCTGAACAAAAAACCTCAGAAAATATCATTCAAAACCCACTTCCACAAGAGGACATGGTTCAGGAAGAACAATTGAACAATGATCCCATTGAGAATGAAGAAGAAGAACAACTGACAAACTCAAGCAGAACAGGAATCAATTTGAAAGATCATCCACAAGCTCAAGTGATTGGAGATCCCAATACAGGAGTAAGAACAAGACACCAGGTCTCAAATCGGATGATGCTCCAATGCTTCCTATCACAAGTTGAACCAAAGAAGTTTGAGGAAGCAAATTGTGATCCTCACTGGATTATGGCCATGCAAGAAGAACTAGGCCAATTTGAGAGAAACAAAGTATGGAACCTAGTTGAAAGACCAAGAAACTACCCTGTAATTGGTACAAAATGGGTATACATGAACAAACTAGATTCCACTGGAGTAATTGTGAGAAACAAGGCAAGACTTGTAGCACAAGGATATAGACAAGAAGAAGGGATAGACTACAACCAGACCTTTTCTCCAGTAGCCAGATTAGAGGCAATCAGGCTCTTTCTTGCCTTTGCAGCCTTCATGAAGATGAAAGTCTACCAAATGGATGTCAAGAGTGCTTTTCTGAATGGTGATCTTCAAGAAGAGGTATATGTGGAGCAACCACCAGGTTTTGTTAATCCCTCTTCTCCTAACTTTGTTTATAGACTTAACAAAGCACTATATGGTCTTAAGCAAGCACCTAGAGCTTGGTATGAAACTCTCTCAAATTTTCTTTTAGAAAATTCCTTTGAAAGAGGAAAAGTAGACACGACACTCTTTACTAGAACCCATAAAAACCAACTCCTCCTTGTTCAAATATATGTAGATGACATTATCTTTAGCTCAACCCATCCTAAACTATGTAAAAGATTTGCTAATCTTATGCAATCTAAATTTGAGATGAGTAGTATGGGTGAACTCTCCTACTTCCTAGGACTACAAGTAAAACAAAGTAGTGAAGGAATCTTTATCTCACAATCAAAATATACTAAAGAGCTAATCAAAAAGTTTGGTATGGAATCAACATCTACCATGAAAACACCCATGGCAACCAATGCCATTATAGAAAAAGATGATAAAGGAAAATCAGTAGATCAAAAGACTTATAGGGCCATCATAGGATCCCTTCTATATCTAACAGCTAGCAGACCTGATATCATGTTTGCCACTTGCATATGTGCTAGATTTCAGGTTGATCCAAAGGAATCCCATCTTGTTGAAACCAGCAACTGGTCTCTTGAGTTCGGACCCACTGGGGGGTGTAGCCGATGCTTATTTCTCCCTCACTAGACTCTCTTGACGGTGGATGCTGGAAATGGAATAGACCCAAGGCTGAAGCGAGGAGGTCCCGCCACACACCCGGAGGATCTTAGAGAGCTTCCCCTCCCAAACCAAAGCTCAACCGGGCACCTTGGAGGGCACTGGCTGCCAACCAAAACTAGCCTAGAGGAGAGGATTCCCTAAAATCGGATCTCCTCCAAGGTGCCCTTAAGGGTCTATTTATAGTTTTCCTAGGCTGGTCTGTAAATAGCCTGGCTCCGCCTTTTAATTTTACTAACCGCACCCCAAATTGGTCTGCTAATAGCCTAACTCCGCTGTTCCGAGGGGCTATTTGCAGCCCACCAGGGTTATCCTGGCCATTTTCCCCTCACACCCATTTAGGCTAATGGTCCGTGAGGGCACCATTCGCTGGGCACCCGCCTGTCTGGGCGAATGCCCACGCTTCTGGGCGAGTAGTCCCCTGGCTGGGCGAATGCTCTCACTTCTGGGCGAGTGGTCCGTGAGGGCACCACTCGCCTAGCGTCTTCTTTCCTATAGCTTACCTCCACCATCTTGAGGGCATTTTTACCTCACTTAGCCTGGGCGAGTGACCTGGCGAATGATCTGGACGACCCAGGTTTCGCCAGTTGGCTGGGGGGGGGGGGGGGGCCCACTCGGCGAATACGGGTTGTACACAATCCCCGCTCTTTACGAGCGGTTCCTACGATCGTAAAGAACAGTCCAACCCTGTATTCGGTGAGTGCCTGCTGACTGGATCCATAAGATTCCGTGGGTCCCACCGCCACCTTATATATATATATCCTAATGTCAGGTTTTTACAACCCGTATTCGCCGAATACAGGGTTGGACTGTTCTTTACGATCGTAGGAACCGCTCGTAAAGAGCGGGGATTGTGTACAACCCGTATTCGCCGAGTGGGCCCCCCCAGCCAACTGGCGAAACCTGGGTCGTCCAGATCATTCGCCAGGTCACTCGCCCAGGCTAAGTGAGGTAAAAATGCCCTCAAGATGGTGGAGGTAAGCTATAGGAAAGAAGACGCTAGGCGAGTGGTGCCCTCACGGACCACTCGCCCAGAAGTGAGAGCATTCGCCCAGCCAGGGGACCACTCGCCCAGAAGCGTGGGCATTCGCCCAGACAGGCGGGTGCCCAGCGAATGGTGCCCTCACGGACCATTCGCCTAAATGGGTGTGAGGGGAAAATGGCCAGGATACCCCTGGTGGGCTGCAAATAGCCCCTCGGAACAGCGGAGTTAGGCTATTAGCAGACCAATTTGGGGTGCAGTTAGTAAAATTAAAAGGCGGAGCCAGGCTATTTACAGACCAGCCTAGGAAAACTATAAATAGACCCTTAAGGGCACCTTGGAGGAGATCCGATTTTAGGGAATCCTCTCCTCTAGGCTAGTTTTGGTTGGCAGCCAGTGCCCTCCAAGGTGCCCGGTTGAGCTTTGGTTTGGGAGGGGAAGCCCTCTAAGATCTTCCGGGTGTGTGGCGGGACCTCCTCGCTTCAGCCTTGGGTCTATTCCGTTTCCAGCATCCACCGTCAAGAGAGTCTAGTGAGGGAGAAATAAGCATCGGCTACACCCCCCAGTGGGTCCGAACTCAAGAGACCAGTTGCTGGTTTCAACATTTTTGGTGCGGTGAGCGTGGACCGTAGCCGGTGAAAGAAAATCCCAAGCTGGTTTCGATGACAGGAGATGGAGGAAATGGTTCTGAATCAGGTCACTCGCAGCCACCAGCGGCAGGCGAGTGGCTGGAGATGTTTGAGAAGTTCAAGCGAGAGGTCCTGCAGACGGTTCTCGCAGCAAGGACCGAATGCGAGACCCCGGTGGTCCCAGTGGTCCCGCCTTTGCAGATCGGCGAGAACGCACCGGGGCAGCTGTCGGGGAAGGAGGTGCCAGCAGAAGGAAGTGCGCGAGACCTCCCCGGACGGCAGCTGTTCAGCAGTCCGGCGAGTGCTGAGGTGGGTGAGTTGGTCCCGCGCGAGAGGACCACTCGCCGAGCAGGGGAAGGGAGCCCCTTTTGCGAGATGATCCTCTCGGCCCCAGTGCCAGAAGGGTTTCGTGGGCCGGAGATGTCCTACTACACCGACAAGGAGGATCCGGTTGTGCACCTGCAGTGGTTCGAGGACATGACTTCAATCCTTCCCATGTAGGATTCATTCCAATGCCGACTCTTCGCGACCACCCTGAAGGAGAAAGCAAGGGACTGGTTCCACCAACTTTCCACAGGTTCCATCTATGCGTTCGATGATCTGCGCCGAAGCTTCCGATTGCATTTCTCGACGTCAAAGAAGAGGAAGAAGGATGCGGAGGCTCTCTTCAAGATCAGACAGAGGGAGGGGGAATCCCTGGCTAAGTACGTGGACAGGTTCCAGGAGGAGATACACCTAGTGCAGGAGGTGCCGGGATTCGCCCTCCAGATGGCATTCATCGTAGGGCTGCGAGAGGGGTTCTTCAAGATGGACCTGAAGAGAAGACCTCCTGTATCCTTCGAGGAGTTGATGGAGAGAGCCGCGGAGGAGATTGAAGGGGAGGCAGCCAATCCCGAATTCTATAAAAGGTTGGCAAAGATGAGCGAGCCCGAGGCGAGGCAGCCAGAGGGAAGAAGGCGAGAGGAGCCCAGGGGCCAGGGGTTCAAAAGACCACCTCGGGTTTGGAGGAACCAAGAACCCAACAACAGGTTGGGCTGGAGGAACCAGGAAGGACCCGCGCGAGGTCAGGATGAAAGGTACCAAGGAAGGGAGGCAGGAGGAGTGAATCAGGGGTGGAGGCAGGGTCCCAGACCCCCTCACCCCCCGAGGGAGCAAGCCATGGCGGTAGGCCGAGGGAGAAGAGGTAGAGGAGCGAGAGGAGGAAGAGGAAGAGCTGGAAGAGAGGACAGGGTGGCGTTGCCTTACTGTGACTTTCATCAGGAAGAAGGTCACGCGATCGCCACCTGCCCAGAGTTCTTGGAAATGAGGGAAAGAGGACAGCCACGGCGGCCGCATGCCAGAATTGAGGAAGTGCTTCCAGAGGCAGAAGAGGACCGGTGTGAGGATAGGGCAGATACAGGAACCAGGGGGGAATCGGGGTGATTCACGGTGGGGTTGGGATAGAGGCCTCTCGCAAGAGAAGCTTCCAGGCCATGTTCCGAAGGGACGTCGCGTCGACTTCCCAGACCCCACCCCCCTCTGAGAAGCTCACCTTCTCCTCAGAAGATATGCCAGACTACGAAGACCCATTCTGCGATGCCCTGGTGATCCAGACGGCAATAGAAAACTTCACGGTCTCTCGGATCCTGGTGGACAACGGGAGCTCGGTGAATGTGATCTTCAAAAAAGCTTTCGACGCGATGGAGGTAGAAAAGAAGAGAGTGCAGGCCTCCGACGGACCCCTATTTGGTTTCTCGGGAGAGCGGAAGGAGGTCGAGGGAGGCGTAGGTCTCCAGGTGACGCTAGGAGGAGTCCCAAGAAACTGCCGGTTCGTCATCGTGGACGCTCCGAGCAGCTATAACGCCATCTTCGGAAGACCCCTCATCAGCGCCTTTCGGTGCGTGCCCTCATCGTACCATCAATGCTTAAAGCTCCATAGTGGAGGAGTCCAGATCCGCGTCCGAGGAGATGCTAAGGTGGCTAGGCAGTGCTACGTGACTGCCGTCAACACCATTTCATGGATGGCGGATGCCGAAAAGATGGATGAAGAGATGGTGAGGCCGGAGGGGCCAAGAGAGGAAGTGGAGAAGGGAGAAGAAGGGGGAGAGGGCGATGCCCGAGAGGAGTTGATGGAGGTTGCTCGTGAGGAGCAGGAGGTCGAGGTGTTGGAGGTCGCTCCTGAGGAGCAGGAGGTCGAGCCGAGGGAGGCGGAAGGAGCTGCAGGGAAAAAGGCCCAGGAGGAGGGGAGAGAAGCAAAGGGCCAGTGGGAAGAGCCAGCCCGGCTCGAGCTGGCAGAAGAGGTGATAGAGATGGAGGTTACCACCCAGGCAGGAAGGGTGGAGAAGGTGCGGATCAGCGGGGGCCTCGGCCCGGAGGACCAGAGAAGGATGCTGGAGTGCATCCAGAAGAACATGGACATCTTCGCGTGGAGCGCAGCGGACATGCCAGGCATCGAGGCGGACGTGGCTTGCCATCGTCTCAACCTCGATCCAGAAGCCCGCCCCATCCGGCAGAAGAGAAGGACTATAGCTGACAAGCTCGAAGGACCGATCCGCGAGGAGGTGGCGAAACTCCTCGAGGCAGGTTTTGTAATGGAGATCCAGTATCCAGGCTGGGTCTCCAATGTCGTAATGGTAAAAAAGGCCGATGGCCGCTGGCGTATGTGTGTGGACTTTTCATTGTTAAATAAGGCCTGTCCTAAGGATTGTTATCCCTTACCTCGGATCGACGCGCTGGTTGACTCAGCCGTCGGTTTTTCTGTGATGAGTTTTTTGGATGCTTTTTCAGGTTATCACCAAATAAGAATGCACCCCCCGGACGTCAAAGATGTCTCGTTCATGACCAGGGAGGGATGCTACTGCTATAAGATGATGCCCTTCGGGCTGAAAAATGCAGGAGCAACCTACCAGAAGATGATGGATCGGGTATTTAAGAAACAAAGGGGAAGGAACCTGGAGGTCTACGTGGATGACCTTATGATAAAGAGCAAGTGTGTGAGCTCTCACATCCGGGACCTCGAGGAGACCTTCGCCACCCTACGCAAGTACAAGATGCGCCTGAACCCCCTGAAGTGTGTGTTCGGGGCCAGCAAAGGGAAGTTCCTCGGGCATCTTCTCACCCCCTGGGGGGTAGAACCTAACCCGGACAAGGTTAGGGCTATAATGGAGCTGGGGTCGCCGCGGAACGCCAAGGAAGTTCAGCGCTTGACCGGAAGACTCGCCGGGCTGAACAGGTTTCTATCCCGGGCAGGGGAAAAATGCTCCCCCTTCTTCAAAGCGCTGTGAGGCAATCGGAAGTTTGAATGGACGAGAGAATGCGAGGAGGCCTTTCAGGCCTTGAAGAGCCAACTTACCAAGGCTCCGCTACTGCAAAGTCCCAAAGAGGGGGAGGATCTACGCCTATATCTCGGGGTCGGGGCGGAGGCCGTAAGCTCCGTCCTGGTCCGAGAGGAAGGAAAGAAGCAGCTGCCAGTCTACTACGTAAGCAGGGTCCTGAGGGAAGCGGAGCTCAGGTACCCAATTTTAGAGAAGTTGGCCTTTGCCCTGGTCATCGCAGCAAGGAAGCTCAGGCCATACTTCCAGGCCCATTCGATCCAAGTAGTGACGGACCATCCACTCCGCCAGATCTTCGAAGGAGTAGAGCACTCGGGAAGACTCGCAAAATGGTCAATCGAGCTAAGTGAATTCAACATTACCTTTGTCCCTCGATTATCTATGAAGGCGCAAGTGGTGTCTGATTTCATGACAGATTTCGTGGCCGAGATGAGAGAAGACGGAGCCCCTCGTCACGTTCCATGGAAGCTGCTGGTGGACGGGGCTTCGGGCAAGAATTCTCTCGGAGGAGGGGTGGTGCTGGAGAGTCCCCACGGAGTAAAGATAGAGCAGACGCTAGTGATACACTTCCCAATCACCAACAACCAGGCGGAGTATGAGGCTGTAATCGCCGGCCTGCGGTTGGCCCGGGAGCTCGGGGTCCATGACGTGGAGGTCCTCACGGATTCCATGATAATAGCTTCTCAGATAAGGGGAGAGTTCGAAACAAGGGAACCTGTGCTCATGAAGTATTTAGCAAAAGTCAAAGGTCTCGTGGGGACGTTCAAAACTTTCTCCATCCGGCATGTCCCTCGAGAGGAGAGCGCCCCGGCAGATCGGTTGGCAAAATCTGGTCCTCAAGCCGGAGGGACCCTGACGGACCTATTCCGTCCTTCGATCGAAGAGGGAGAGCTCATGGAAGTAGAACAGCGGCCCTCCTGGAAGGATCCCTTCGTCACCTTCCTTGCAACGGGAAAATTTTCGGAAGAAGTTCCGGACCAGAGGCGCTTCTGGTATAAGTCTGCCTACTACGTGCTCCATGAGGGTGACTTGTATCGGAAGACCCTCTCGGGCCTCCTGGCCCGATGCATCTCGGAGGAAGAGGTCCCAAGGATCTTGGAAGAAGTCCACTCCGGCGAGTGCGGCAGCCACTCGGGGAGCAGGATGTTGGAGGCAAGAATAGTGAGGCAGGGGTACTTCTGGCCAACCCTAAGCAAAGACGCGACAGCCTTCGCCAAGAGATGCCAGAAGTGCCAAATGTTCGCCCCGCTTCAGCTCATGCCAGCTCAGAGGCTGAAGAGTATCACGGCGCCCTGGCCATTCGCCATATGGGGAATGGATCTGGTAGGACCCTTCCCCCAGGCTAGTGGGCAGAGGAGATTCCTCCTAGTCATGATTGACTACTTCACAAAGTGGCTGGAGGTCAAGGCGTTGGCTAAGGTCACCTCCCAGGTAATCCGCAACTTCGTATGGGGGGAGATCATTTGTCGACATGGGCTTCCGCAGGCCATAGTCACGGATAATGGACCGCAGTTCGCAAGCGAGGAATTCATCAGCTTCTGTGGCCAGCTGGGGATAGACCTTAGGTTTGCGTCCGTCCACCATCCCAGGAGCAACGGGCAGGTAGAGGCAGCGAACAAGGTCATCGTGAACTTGCTCAAGAAGAAGGTGGAAAATCTCAAAGGCAATTGGGTGGAACAGCTCCCCTCGGTTCTATGGGCTTTAAGAACCACCCCCAACACCGCCACGGGAGAGACCCCTTTCAGGCTCTCTCACGGCTGCGAGGCGGTCATCCCCATAGAGTTCGAGATTGCGACACCACGGGTAACGGTCGCCGCAAATGGAGAGGAAGATTGGAGAGCCGAGAACGAGGAGGAGTTGCGGCTCTCCCTCGACCTCATCGAAGAAGCTCGGGATCGAGCAGCCATCCATCAAGAAGAGGTCAAGCGGCGGATGGCCAAGTATTTTGACAGGCACGTCAGGATCAAGCAGTTCGAGAAGGGAGATCTGGTACTCAAGAAGGTCGACGCGGCTGGGAGATTCGCCGCGGTGGGAAAACTTAACCCCAACTGGGAAGGCCCCTATGTCGTGGAAGAAGCACTAAAGTCTGGGGGGTATCGCCTTCAGAATGTGGAGGGCCAGCTCCTCAGCCACACATGGAGTGGCGACGACCTCAAACGCTTTTATCCTTAGTACCATGTAATAAATGATGTTTTTTGAATGAAAGCATTTTGTTTAAACTATGTGTATGAAAATGATGCTACAGCTCGCAGGAGAGACCCTGGATGTTCCAGAGGTTGGCCCCGAGCAGACCCGCTGTCCAGGCTCTCATCTAGCTGGCAGGTCCGAAGGCTCACTCGGTGGTAGGTTCTATGTTCCAGAGGTTGGCCCCGAGCAGACCCGCTGTCCAGGCTCTCATCTAGCTGGCAGGTCCGAAGGCTCACTCGGTGGCAGGTTCTATGTTCCAGAGGTTGGCCCCGAGCAGACCCGCTGTCCAGGCTCTCATCTAGCTGGCAGGTCCGAAGGCTCACTCGGTGGCAGGTTCTATGTTCCAGAGGTTGGCCCCGAGCAGACCCGCTGTCCAGGCTCTCATCTAGCTGGCAGGTCCGAAGGCTCACTCGGTGGCAGGTTCTATGTTCCGAAGGTTGGCCCCGAGCAGACCCGCTGTCCAGGCTCTCATCTAGCTGGCAGGTACGAAGGCTCACTCGGTGGCAGGTTCTATGTTCCAGAGGTTGGCCCCGAGCAGACCCGCTGTCCAGGCTCTCATCTAGCTGGCAGGTCCGAAGGCTCACTCGGTGGCAGGTTCTATGTTCCAGAGGTTGGCCCCGAGCAGACCCGCTGTCCAGGCTCTCATCTAGCTGGAAAGTCCGAAGGCTCACTCGGTGGCAGGTTCTATGTTCCGAAGGTTGGCCCCGAGCAGACCCGCTGTCCAGGCTCTCATCTAGCTGGCAGGTCCGAAGGCTCACTCGGTGGCAGGTTCTATGTTCCAGAGGTTGGCCCCGAGCAGACCCGCTGTCCAGGCTCTCATCTAGCTGGCATGTCCGAAGGCTCACTCGGTGGCAGGTTCTATGTTCCAGAGGTTGGCCCCGAGCAGACCCGCTGTCCAGGCTCTCATCTAGCTGGCAGGTCCGAAGGCTCACTCGGTGGCAGGTTCTATGTTCCAGAGGTTAGCCCCGAGCAGACCCGCTGTCCAGGCTCTCATCTAGCTGGCAGGTCCGAAGGCTCACTCGGTGGCAGGTTCTATGTTCCAGAGGTTGACCCCGAGCAGACCCGCTGTCCAGGCTCTCATCTAGCTGGCAGGTCCGAAGGCTCACTCGGTGGCAGGTTCTATGTTCCAGAGGTTGGCCCCGAGCAGACCCGCTGTCCAGGCTCTCATCTAGCTGGCAGGTCCGAAGGCTCACTCGGTGGCAGGTTCTATGTTCCAGAGGTTGGCCCCGAGCAGACCCGCTGTCCAGGCTCTCATCTAGCTGGCAGGTCCGAAGGCTCACTCGGTGGCAGGTTCTATGTTCCGAAGGTTGGCCCCAAGCAGACCCGCTGTCCAGGCTCTCATCTAGCTGGCAGGTCCGAAGGCTCACTCGGTGGCAGGTTCTATGTTCCAGAGGTTGGCCCCGAGCAGACCCGCTGTCCAGGCTCTCATCTAGCTGGCAGGTCCGAAGGCTCACTCGGTGGCAGGTTCTATATTCCAGAGGTTGGCCCCGAGCAGACCCGCTGTCCAGGCTCTCATCTAGCTGGCAGGTCCGAAGGCTCACTCGGTGGCAGGTTCTATGTTCCAGAGGTTGGCCCCGAGCAGACCCGCTGCCCAGGCTCTCATCTAGCTGGCAGGTCCGAAGGCTCACTCGGTGGCAGGTCCTATGTTCCAGAGGATGGCCCCGAGCAGACCCGCTGTCCAGGCTCTCATCTAGCTGGCAGGTCCGAAGGCTCACTCGGTGGCTGTTTCTCAGTTCTCAAGAGATGATCTCAAGAGCATTCACATAGACCACGCGCCGGAGAGAGGATCACACCCCACTCTCTTGACTACTTAAGCGAGACCCCGTGATACGCGAATGGTAAGGTTCACTTGGCAGCGAATAAGAACAATCGACGTCCTAATGAGCCTAGCGAGATATGGCAGCGAATAAGAAGAATCGACGTCCTAATGAGCCTAGCGAGATGTGGCAGCGAATAAGAAGAATCGACGTCCTAATGAGCCTAGCGAGATGTGGCAGCGAATAAGAAGAATCGACATCCTAATGAGCCTAGCGAGATGTGGCAGCGAATAAGAAGAATCGACGTCCTAATGAGCCTAGCGAGATGTGGCAGCGAATAAGAAGAATCGACATCCTAATGAGCCTAGCGAGATATGGCAGCGATTGAGAAAAAAGCTGAGAATAATGCAAAGTGTAATCAATGAGGTACATCTTTTACAAGCACTCGCCGGTTCAAGATTACAATCAAAAGTATAACTGCAAAAAGAGGAAATACAAAAAGCCCTTCTCAAGGATCCACAGACTTCTCGCTTGAAGATCCGCCGCTCTCGTCAGAGTCTGGAACGAGGGCATCTTCTCGCAGCTCGACGTGGTCATCCTCGGGAAAGGGAATTGGGATATAGAGCTCGGGGACGACTTGACGGGCGGAAAGGCGTTCGGCCTCCGCCTTCAGGTATCCCGCTCGCCTCAGCACCTGCAGCGCATGCTTGACGGCGTTCTGCGCATTCTCTTGCATCAGCTGCTCCAACTCGTGATGGGGGTAAAAATGGCCCCCGCTCCCCGGGTCGAGTGCTGACGTACCAGCCTCTCGCAATCGCTGGACCTCGGCTTTGGCCAGACGGATTTCATCCTCAAGGCCGGCCACCCGAGCACGGAGCATCTCGACAACCGTGGTATCCTGAAATTAATAACAAGGGTTAGTAAGAATAAAGTCGTCAATCGGCAACAAGTCATTCGCGAGAAAGGCGAAAGCATACATACCTCTGTGACAGGACGGTTGGCGAGAAGGGTCTCCGCAGCCGTCAGCTTGGTCCTAAGCTCCATCACCTCAGCAGAAGCAACGGACCGGGACTCCTCAACCGCCGCCAAGTCCCGCGCCAATTTGATGCTCCGGCGCGAAGACATGTGCGCGAGCTCGAGCGCCCGCAGCATGGCCCTGGCACTCTCATGCGCGAGAATCTGGGTCGTCTCGGCATCATAAACTTCGGCGTCTTCTCGGCCATAGAGGGCATACGCGATGGCGTAAGCCTCCCCGCTGGCGAGATCGCTCTCTATCCACGACGGATGGAGGGTGGAGAGCGAGACCCGGTTAGCATTCCGGTCCCACTTGACCAAGGGAGCCCCCGAGGGGTCCATGTACTTCTCGCCGCTGGGGAAGTTCCGATGGTCCCTGGGAAGTGGGGGCGGCGGCAACGACGGTCCCGCGCGAGGGGAGGTCTCTCCTGGCGCACTCGTCCCCAGCTCTTGGATCTGAGCACTCGCCGCGAGGGTCTCGCCCAGGACCCCCTTCCCCTTGGCGGAAGGGGGGGTTTTGGATTTCTTGGAGGTGGAAGGGGTCGGCGCCGCTGGCTTGCGCTTCTTCCCGCCAGGCTTGGAGGAAGAAGGTTCCTCCCGGCAGGCATCCACGGCGGCCTGTGCGAGAGAGAGGGTAGATCCGGAAGGATGCGGCGGATGGAGAGGGAAATGGCGCACACCTGTACAATGTAACGAACGGTTCTAGCGAATGATGTAAAAATTACGAAGCGAAAGCGAATGAAGTCTCGAACACTTACCCTCGCCCTGCGGAATAGGTGGAAGCGAGTTGACATTCCGCCGGAGATGGACGAGATCCATCCCGTGCTCTAGGATGTATTGGTGGAGTTTGGCCTCGTGCCCCCCTAGGGTCGGGGGGCGGAAGGTTGACTCCTCCTCCTGCATCGGCGCGAGGAGGGTGTTCCCTAGGCTCCCGCTTACGAAAATAAAGCGGCGAACCCAGTCATGGTTCTTGTTCGGGAGCCCGTAGTGCTTTAGGGGGCTCTGTCCCGAGAAGAACGAGATACCATGGGTGCAGCGGAAGGTATAGAGCTTGCGGAAGACGGGTAGCGAGAACTCGATCCCCTCTTCTCGCAGGTAGCTCGCGTACCCGACCAGCATGGCGATGGAGTTGGGGTTGAGATGGCCGGGCACGACCCCATAGTATCTGAAGGTCTGGCGGAGTTCCGGCCAGATCGGTAGGCGAAACCCCACCTCGAAGTGCTCTAGCGGGATCGCGAGAGCACAAGGCGAGATGGAATTCAGTTGCTCATCCGGCCTGGGCTTTCGCGCCTCGAAACCCGGCGGGACGTAGTCGGCGACGGCAGATAGGTAAGCCTCCTCAGAGAGGTCGCAGGAATCGAAGACGTGGTTGGCGAATGCGCTGGTGCACTTGGCTCTGCCTTCCGCATCGCCGCCCATTTTTGCGAATGAAGAAGAAAAGAGGAGCAGCAGACGAGGAAGAAGCGCGAGTGCTAGCGCAGGGAAGGAAAGCTAATGGTTAGGTATTTAATACGGTGGTTGAGAGACCTATTTATAGAGGGACTAAACGGCGTTTGGACTTTCGAGACCTCGGGTGTGCGGATAGCCATCACGCCCTCCCGACGCCTCGAAGCCCGAGCCGGTCCCTCTCGCCCATTAATGGCAAATGCCCTATGTCTATTCATTCAGGGGCTACGCAACGAAATAGGAGAAGCATCCGGCTAAAGGTCATCACTCGGCAAAACCCAAGTAGAGTTATGAGATACGAAGAATAAATAAAGAAGCATTCGCAAAGCATAGAAAAGTTATTACAGATAAAAACAACGTTCGACATTCGCAGCATGATGTAAGAAAAGAAAACAACAAGAGGGGTGGACTTTGGGTAGGTCAGATATCCTCCCAGACCCACCGACCTCGCTTTCGCGACCCAGCTTCCGTGGGCGCTCGCGGGCGGTAGTGCGCGAGCATACTGGTGATTTCCTGGGAAGCAAGGTGGAGTTGGTCCCGGGCTCGCGCGGCATGCCTTGCGGGAGACAACTCCCCTCCTTCACCCCCCAGCCGCTCCACCACCGCGAGAAGATGCGAGTGACTTCGTCGAAGGTCCTTCAGCTCCCGTGTGACTCCCAGCCGCACCTCATCCACCTGACCGGCGACGTTTCGCTGGATATGGATAAGCTTCCCCAGGACCTCCGAGATCCGATCCTTCAGGGTCGCGTGATCTGAGGAATCACCCAGGAAGTCAGCGAGATCCCCGGGGGAAGGGAGAGGCGAGAGCATTCCCTCTCCCCCCTCGTAGTAGGAGTCGAGGGGGGAGGCTTCTCGATACCCTGCGGAATCACAACTAGGATTAGCGGTGATAAAGTATGCGAGTGCAATAGAGGCGGGTGAGTGAACTGACCTGGGATGGGATCCGGGTGACCCGAAGGATGAGACGAATGCGGGTGCGTCCCAAACAGCCAGGCGGGAGGTAAGACCTTTCCCTTTCCTGGACGGTAAGGCTGTGAAGAAGGGGCCGGAGCCTCCGCACGGTCATCAGCACAGAGATGCTGATCCAGCTCTCGCTCAGGGGAGACCCTCCGTTCATTCGCGGTGGCAGAAAGGTTCACCTGAGCAGGGGGACTGGGAGGAATGGAGTCCCGCAGCGGGACGCTAGTGTTGAGGGCTGCGAAAAGATAGTGGTTAGTAGCCGACAATATAAAAGGGAGTAGCGAGAAGGTTCACAACTCACGAGATTGGGGTACAGTCTCCCCAGGAGGAGGTGGAGGAGCAAGATCCGAATCGGGAGGAGGTATCTCGTCCGCGGGAGGTGGCACCACCACACTGCTCGGAACGGCCCCATGGCCGTCCTCAGGTACCGAAGCCCCCTGCGAATGGTCGGAATAAGTGCGGGGTAAGGAACAGGAACCAAATGGAGACAAGAAGAATCCTCGTACCAGCACCGCGGGGTCCGGAAGGGCATCCGCCAGCGTATCCGCCGGTGGAGTATCCGCCGGAGACTCCGAAGCAGTCTCGCCTCTCTGACGATTCAGCCGAATCGTCTTGGCTCGACGCGAGACATAGGGGGCGCTCGGATCCCGTTTAGACATTAGCCAGGGAGCAAATTTGGATGCCCTGGGGGCGGTCGCAGCTTGGGCCGCAGCTAGGCGGTCGATCATCTCTCGCGAGAGGGGTTTCGCAGAAGGTTTGTGGAAAGACATTAGGAAGTGGAGGAACTCCGAGCCGAGATGAGAAAGTGGTCCAGAAAAACCTGACATGAGGATATATATATATATATATAAGGTGGCGGTGGGACCCACGGAATCTTATGGATCCAGTCAGCAGGCACTCACCGAATACAGGGTTGGACTGTTCTTTACGATCGTAGGAACCGCTCGTAAAGAGCGGGGATTGTGTACAACCCGTATTCGCTGAGTGGGCCCCCCCCAGCCAACTGGCGAAACCTGGGTCGTCCAGATCATTCGCCAGGTCACTCGCCCAGGCTAAGTGAGGTAAAAATGCCCTCAAGATGGTGGAGGTAAGCTATAGGAAAGAAGACGCTAGGCGAGTGGTGCCCTCACGGACCACTCGCCCAGAAGTGAGAGCATTCGCCCAGCCAGGGGACCACTCGCCCAGAAGCGTGGGCATTCGCCCAGACAGGCGGGTGCCCAGCGAATGGTGCCCTCACGGACCATTCGCGTAAATGGGTGTGAGGGGAAAATGGCCAGGATACCCCTGGTGGGCTACAAATAGCCCCTCGGAACAGCGGAGTTAGGCTATTAGCAGACCAATTTGGGGTGCGGTTAGTAAAATTAAAAGGCGGAGCCAGGCTATTTACAGACCAGCCTAGGAAAACTATAAATAGACCCTTAAGGGCACCTTGGAGGAGATCCGATTTTAGGGAATCCTCTCCTCTAGGCTAGTTTTGGTTGGCAGCCAGTGCCCTCCAAGGTGCCCGGTTGAGCTTTGGTTTGGGAGGGGAAGCTCTCTAAGATCTTCCGGGTGTGTGGCGGGACCTCCTCGCTTCAGCCTTGGGTCTATTCCGTTTCCAGCATCCACCGTCAAGAGAGTCTAGTGAGGGAGAAATAAACATCGGCTACACCCCCCAGTGGGTCCGAACTCAAGAGACCAGTTGCTGGTTTCAACACATCTCACCTCTGTAAAAAGGGTTCTTAGATACCTAAAGGGAACCCCTGAACTAGGACTATGGTACTCAGCAGAAACCAACTTTGAATTAATAGGTTTCTTAGATGCAGATTATGCTGGATGTAGGGTTGATAGAAAAAGCACATCTAGCACCTGCCAATTCCTAGGTGACAGATTGATCTCATGGTTTAGTAAGAAACAAACCTCAGTCTCAACCTCAACAGCTGAAGCTGAATACATAGCTGCTAGGAGCTGTTGTTCACAAATCCTGTGGATGCAAAATCAGCTACTTGACTACAAATTGGAAATACATAACTCTAAGATCTATTGTGATAGCTCTAGTGCTATATCCATAGCATCCAACCCAGTCCTTCATAGTAGGACCAAACATATAGAGATCAGACATCACTTCCTTAGAGACAATGTTGAGAAGGGTAAAATAACCTTAGAATATATTCCCACAGACAATCAAAGAGCAGACATCTTCACAAAACCTTTAGATGAAACTAAGCATAACTATTTCATAAACACCTTAGGAATGCTTGATGGAAGCTTGTAAACACCATTGTTAGGGAACTCTAATGAAATCAGACAATATAAGAAAATTTCTTGAAGATACGTCGAATACATATCGACGCTCCGTCGAGACAAACTCGACGCTGACATCAATTTCCATCAGACAATGCTACGTCGATCCTTTATCGACGTACCGTCGAATTCATATCGACGCAAGACTATGATCACGTCGATAAAACACCAGGCTAGCCAATCTCCACGCAAACGTCGACATCCATTCGACGCAACGACGACTTCAAGTTAAAATTAGAATCAAATCCTTACTTCCTCTTTTAACGATTGGATTACCTTGATTTCTGCTTCCTTTCTCGACGTTTCACCTCCTTTAAATAATACTTCTTATTTTAACATATACTCTCCTAAAACCCGCCAAAACTTCGTCTTCTACCTCTCTCTCTCTTTCTCTCTCTCTCTCTCTCTCTACAACAATGGCACCAACTCCTGATCAATCGGCCCTCATCAAAACGATGAATGATGCTCTCGAACACCTAGTAAGTGATTTCCAGAATCGCCTAAATCATTTCGCCAACGAATGCGCTGCCATGATCAACACCTGTGCAGCCAAACTGGCAACCCTCTCTTCTTCTCTTCCTGAGCTAAATGCTCTCATTCAAGAACGGCCTCTGTCACCAGAAAGGTTTAAATCCTTTGTGCAGGATATAAACTAGGGGGAGAGTTGCTCCAGAAACCCCCCTTGTCAGGTTATCTATCTCTCTTAAAAGCTCAGGATTAATTTCTTTTTCAATTCTACACATTATCTCTAAAAGATTACACCAGCCTCTTCTCTTATAATAGGCTCCAATCCTCTCAAATCACTCTGACTACACATTCAACAAATACTTTGGAGAGACCTCCTCTTATCACACTGAAGGAGATCATGCTGTGAATTCAGCATTTAGAATTGATGCCCCATATACTCAGGGGGAGCTTCCTGTGGTACAGAACTCAGGAGTTCAGGGGGAGGAAGAAGCAGCCACCACTGATGACTGGAAAGGACAGATGTGGACTGATGCACCCCTATGTGAAGAAGAGCTTCAGCATCACTCTCCTGGCTTCTCTGCCAGTTACATCAAACTGAAGACACCTCTACTTGAGGACATCCCTTCAGAAGAGCCTGGAAGAGACAAATCTCCTTCTCCACCTCTACCTCTACGTCCACCTCAACTTCCTTCTCTACCTTCATCTCTACCTCTACCTCCACCTCAATCTTCTTCTCTACCTCCACTGCTACCTCTACCTCCTCCAATAGCAAAATTCACTAAACAGATCCTACCTAGGCAAAGTCCAGAAGGACAGATGAAAAGGAAAAGAGAAGTCATTCCCTACTGGCAAAACTTCTCCAAAGAAGAATGGAAAGAGTATGCAAAAGAAAAGAAGTATAGAAAAGCATGTGAGGAAATAAAAAGATTTGAAAGGATGCCCATTATCACTCCTAACAGCCCTGTGAAGGAGTACCATGATCCTGACATGGAAAAGAGGCATGAAGAGATAAGAGAAAGAGAACTGTATGAGTATGAAGCAGCTAGGAAAGAAGTGTAAGATAAAAGGAAAGTCTGGGTTGAAAAAATCAAGAAAGGGATGACCAAGGAAGAGATTCTTGCTGAGTCAGCCATTAAAATTCCAAAGAAGCTATTTGATGCTGAAGCTTATCAAAAGAAAAATCCTCAGGCATGGATTATCTTAGATAAGGGTCAAAAGGACAAGAAGGGTATAGGATGTAAAGAAGATACATATATTCCCTATATAAATCCTACAAGACCTGCAAGGTTAGACTCATGGCATGGTTCTTCCTGGAAAGGGAAAGGAAAAATTGCTGAGATTCCTGAGAAGCAGCAATCAGAAAAGAAAACAAAATATAGGCCCAAGGTTGATGGCAAGGGACCACCTGAGATCAAGCCTACTGAAAAGAAAGTTCAAAACATTACAATTGAGATAATAGATGAAAAGGCAGCAATCATCATCAACAAAGGCTACTCCATAAATGACACAATCCCTGATAGTGATAAACTATTGGAAAAACTGCATACAATCATCAGGAATGTCCAGGAACGACCTGATAGAGCCAGGGGCTACATTTTTGATGCTATTGAAAACTTATCTAAGAAACTTTATTCTGCTTTTGTCAACTTCATGTACAAAAAGAAGTTTCTGGTTTAATTCTTGTGAAAGACAAATACTTGTCATATGCTTTCTTATTCTAATTTCTCTTCTGATTATTTAGTATATTTCTTATCTTTACAAATACTGTGCTGGGTTAATTATATGCTAGTACAATTTTCCTCTAAATAAGGTTAAGACAAATAGGGGGAGATTGTTGGGAAAATGATTTCTCTTAACCCCTAGAAATGAGTTAAAGAAAGAGTTTTAACAATAAAAAACAAGACTAAGTAAATATGCGTCGAATGGTATTCGACGCAACGTCGAACTGTAGTCGACGTTCTCTTCAGATTAAGTCGAAGTAACTTTAGGAAGATTTCCTCGTATGTGTTGTCGACGCTACTCTGATTTCTAGTCGACGCATATGGAGAAATCGACGCACCTTAGTCGACGCACCTTCCTTATTCTCCTCTCGACGTCCAGCCAGGATGAATTCGACGCTTACGTCGAATGGTAATCGACACACGTCGATTTATGTGACAGATTTAAATATGCGCCAGATCTCTTTCCTTCTTTCAGTAGATCTGATTTGTATGGAATAAATGTCAATATTTTATAGCCGTTCTGAATCATTCTTTCCTTATATCTGATTCTTGGCTAATTTGATTAAACTTATTTGGACATTATTGAAATCAGAATTGGTTCTTTCCTTCTACAGAAATAAATATTATGGAAACATTTTCATATCTATTTCTCTGACTGCTAATTGATTATCCTCCTATAGTATTATTTTGAATTAACAGAGCTATAAATAAAGAGGAGGTCGGCAGAAAATGGGAGTGGAGTGATCTACCACATACATTTGAAATAGAGGAAAAGCTCCCAAGAGAAAAGAGAGAAATTGAGAAATAGCTCTGCAGCAATATTCAAGCACTTCTTCTTCTTCTGCTTCTGAAGTCACTCTGCTGCAAATTCTGATAGCTCTCACAAAGAGAGAAAGGCTATAAATCTTCTTCTCTCTATAGAAGAAAGATTTAATTCACTTCTTGTGCTTCCAATCTTCTTGCTAGGAAGAAGATTCTTTCTTGTTTCTATTCATTTCTTCTTCTTCTTCATTCTTTTTATTTAAACATTGTAAAAGAGTTTTTAGAATCTCTCTCCAAAAAATTTAGTGTACTGGTTCTAAGAGTCTCCTTGTTAAAAGACTCAGTTGGTTCTAAGAGTCTCCTTGTCAAAAGACTCAGGGTGGTTCTAAGAGTCTCCTTATCAAAAGACTCAGTGCAAGATAGTGAATTCCTACCAAAGGGGTAGAAGAGTGGACTACCCAAAGTTTGGGGAACCACTATATTTTCTTGTGTTGTGCTGTGATTTCTTTACTTGTTTTTATTCTCTTTATTTGTTTAATTCTTGTTGGTGTGTGGGAAGCTCTAATCTGTGATCATACACATATATATATTAACTTTGCATAAAATAATTTTTAATTTCTATTCACCACCCTCTAGAGAATTCTAGTGAGGTAAACTGTGCACTTTCAGTAGGGGCCTCCCCTTCCAAGACATAGAGCTTGTGCTCTTGCCTGAGAACAATTCTCAAGTTTCTGTACCAATCAAGGAAGTTCGTCCCATTGAGCTTGTCCTTCTCAAGGATGGCTCTCAGGGACAAGGTGGAGTGTGATGTGCTTGCCATGGAAATTCTACAAGAAATTTTGCAAAACTTTTAGTACTGAATTTCAAAATACATTTCATTTAATAAGGACTTTTATTAAAAGCTCCCACTATTTTAATCAAATCGACAACCCTTAATTTCGATTCAGAGAGTTTATGCGAGCTACTCTATTAGTGGACAAGATCCGTATTTCACCAACACATCGAGTCCACTTTGGCGTTCCTCTTATAATGAGACAACACTTGTCAATTGCATCACAATGCAACTCTTATATGTTTGGTGAATAACTCTTTATTCGCATCCATCATATGGAGCATGCCAACCCTATGACTCTAGGCATTCAACCTTTGAGGTCACCTAGTTAAGATAGACCCGATGTCGACAGTGGGATATCACAATTATCCGCTCGCACCCTTACCAAGATAGATTAATGCACCTTGCTTTGGCAAGCCCACACTTCATCGATCGAGGCAGGAAGAGTGTCATCCATTGAAAGGCATCCATATACTTAATATTGAATAAGGGATTTTATAATGAGCGATTAACTTTTAATCATGATTAACATTTAATCATAGTGCACATTCATAAAATAAAATTACAACATTCACATTCCAAATACATCCCAGATGTGTACAAAATAAAATCATCAACACTTTAATAAAAAGGGCTAAATCTGAGCATTTAGAACACTTCTAAATCTCCAGATTTATATGCATTGAACACATGAACAACAACTCCACTTATGCATTAGACAAGCTCATCTCTCAATCTCAGATTCAAAATCCAAGACATTTGGTTTCACAAACCCTTTCGAGGGACGGTTACTGAAAAGGAGAAACAGTCTCTGAAACATATAAATCACAACGCAATCACAGGCATTCCTGGCGGGGTTCCAAGGGGTTGTGCCCCTGGAAGGGTCTTAGGGGTAGAGACCCTAACGGGGTCCAAGGGTCAGCCAACCTAGCTTTGATATAGAACGATGCTCCACCATCAAAAACCACAAAAAAACACATCAAAAAGGATGTTCAAAGAAGAAATCTGGGCATTTAGAATGCTTCTAAATTTCCTGATTTAAACGCACTTGACCGCCAACTTAGCTCTGATACCACTGTTGGGTTTTCTATACATCATATATAGACATCATATTGTATATGCGCAGCGGAAGAAACAACAAGAACTATTAAATTTCTGAAGTGGAAGTGGAATGGTGTTGGGCGGTCTGCAGATTAGAGACCACAGAACCGCGCGGTCTGCGTTGGTGCTCTGGCCGGTTCTGTTGAAACCGAGACTTGCGAACAAGACTTAGTCTCTGTGGAGTTCGGGGCCCTCAGCTAGCCGAGGGGCGACCAATCCTTACTCCTCCCAAGGGAGAGCTCTAGGTTGAAGGTGTTGGAACTAGGAACTGGACCAAGGGCTTTGTGGGGAGGTCCCGCCACATACCCGGAAGCCCCTTAGGAACTTCCCCTCCCAAGCCACTACTAAGCTTGGGCACCGCTTGAGGCTCTCCTCACCCACTAGAGAGAGAAAGTGGACAGAGAGAGAGAGGGAGAGAGCTAGCCTAGAATGAGATCCCTTCAAATGGTGCCCCCTTGGTCCTATTTATAGGATTTCTGAAGTTGGGCAGTGAATAACCAAAAACCGGTACGTGGAATTACCAAAATACCCCGGACTTGGCCTGCGAATAGCCAAATCCAGCCGTTCCACGGTGCTAAACGCAGACCGAATGCCCTCCTGGGCTCGTCCCCTACTGGGCGTGGGGGCGAGAGAAGCTCGCCCCTTCCTTGGACGCGGGGGGCGAGAGGGGGGCTCGCCCCTCCTCCTCTCGCCCCTTAATGTTGGGGGGCGGGGGCGAGATCACCGGGCGACGGCCCGGTCTCGCCCCCTTGCTGGGAGCGGGGGCGAGCGCCTGGGCAGCATCCCGGGCTCGCCCCCCCTTGGTGGGAGCGGGGGAGAGCCCCCGGGCAGCAGCCCGGGCTCGCCCCCCTAGCTGGGAGCGGGGGCGAGCCCCTGGGCAGCAGCCCGGGCTCGCCCCCCTTGGTGGGAGCGGGGGCGAGCCCCCGGGAGGCATCCCGGGCTTGCCCCCCTAGATGGGAGCGGGGGCGAGCCCCTGGGCAGCAGCCCGGGCTCGCCCCCCCTTGGTGGGAGCAGGGGAGAGCCCCCGGGCGGCATCCCGGGCTCGCCCCCCTAGCTGGGAGCGGGGGCGAGCCCCTGGGCAGCAGCCTGGGCTCGCCCCCCTTGGTGGGAGCGGGGGCGAGCCCCCGGGCGGCAGCCCGGGCTCGCCCCCCTAGCTGGGAGCGGAGGCGAGCCCCTGGGCAGCTGCCCGGGCTCGCCCCCCTTGGTGGGAGCGGGGGCGAGCCCCCGGGCGGCAGCCCAGGCTCGCCCCCCTAGCTGGGAGCGGGGGCGAGCCCATGGACAGCAGCCCGGGCTCGCCCCCCTTGGTGGGAGCGGGGCGAGCCCCCAGGCGGCAGCCCGGGCTCGCTTCCCTAGCTGGGAGCGGGGGCGAGCCCCTGGGCAGCGGCCCGGGCTCTCCCCCCTTGGTGGGAGCGGGGGCGAGCCCCGGGCAGCAGCCCGGGCTCGCCCCCCCTAGCTGGGAGCGGGGGCGAGCCCCTGGGCAGCAGCCCGTGCTCCCCCCCCCCCTTGGGGGTGGGGTCTTGTCCCTCCACCTCTCGCTCCCCTATGTAGGCCGGGCAAGCGGGAGGCTTCCTCCCTCACCGCTCGTCCCCCTTGCCTCTACCTCCCTTCCTGCTTGGGTCGATGCTACCATGTTGCTCCAATGAGCCTTAGGGAGTATACTCGGCGAATATCGGGGTTGTACACAATCCCCGCTCTTTTCGAACGTGGCTCACGCTCCGAAAGAAATGTCCAACCCTGCATATTCGACGAACGTCGCTGGGAATCCGGCTAACGGAGCTACTTTGGGAGAACATAAAGCCTCCTCGAGAGGTCCTCCATCCCTGCCGGCTAGTGAAAGCCCGGTTAGCGGGACCACCTAGGGGGAAAAATACATAGCCTCCCCGAGAGGTCTTCCAACTCTGCCGGCTAGTGAGAGCCCGGCTAGCGGAA
Organism: Dactylorhiza incarnata; assembly: GCA_033032865.1. NCBI lineage: Eukaryota > Viridiplantae > Streptophyta > Magnoliopsida > Asparagales > Orchidaceae > Dactylorhiza > Dactylorhiza incarnata. The sequence goes on from JAWHQI010000005.1 coordinate 26,531,340, forward strand.
TCACCTCGGGGAAAAATACATAGCCTCCCCGAGAGGTATTCCAACTCTGCCGGCTAGTGAGAGCCCGGCTAGCGGAATCACCTCGGGGAAAAATACATAGCCTCCTCGAGAGGTCTCCCAACCCTGCCGGCTAGTGAGAGCCTGGCTAGCGGAACCACCTCGGGGAAAATACGTAGCCTCCCCGAGAGGTCTTCCAACTCTGTCGGCTAGTGAGAGCCCAGCTAGCGAGACCACCTCGGGGGAAAAATACATAGCCTCCCCGAGAGGTCTTCCAACTCTGCCGGCTAGTGAGAGCCTGGCGAGCGGAACCACCTCGGAGAAAAATACATAGCCTCCCCGAGAGGTCTTCCAACTCTGCCGGCTAGTGAGAGCCCGACTAGCGGAATCACCTCGGGGAAAAATACATAGCCTCCTCGAGAGGTCTTCCAACCCTGCCGGCTAGTGAGAGTCTGGCTAGCGGAACCACCTCGGGGAAAAATACATAGCCTCACCGAGAGGTCTTCCAACTCTGCCGGCTAGTGAGAGCCCGGCTAGCGGAACCACCTCGGGGAAAAATACATAGCCTCCCTGAGAGGTCTTTCAACTCTGCCGGCTAGTGAGAGCCCGACTAGTGAGACCACCTCGGGGAAAAACATAAGAGAATTTTCGGCCACTGGGCGGTTCCTGACCCTGCCATCTAGGTGGGAGCCTGGTCAGCAGGTCAGCATCGGGACTAAGTACTTGGCACTTTCCTGCCACCGAGCGATCCTCGGACCTGCCAGCTTGGTGGGAGCCTGGTCAGCGGGTCTGCTCGGAGCCAACCTTGGAAAACTTAGAACCTGCCACCGAGTGAGCCTTCGGACCTGCCATCTAGATGAGAGCCTGGTCAGCGGGTCTGCTCGGAGCCAACCTTGGAAAACTTAGAACCTGCCACCGAGTGAGCCTTCGGACCTGCCAGCTAGATGAGAGCCTGGTCAGCGGGTCTGCTCGAAACCTTAGCCAACATGAATCACCCTGCCAGCCTCTCCAGAGATCAACCAGAACCCCCCGTCTAGATGAGAGCCCGGGAGCGGAATTGATCTGGGGCATTCCAGCACCAACATATATCACACCTTGCCAGCCTCTCCAGAGATCAACCTGAACCCCCCGTCTAGATGAGAGCCCGGGAGCGGAATCGATCTGGGGCATTCCAGCACCAACATATATCACACCTTGCCAGCCTCTCTAGAGATCAACCTGAACCCCCCATCTAGATGAGATCCCGGGAGCGGAATCGATCTGGGGCATTCCAGCACCAACATATATACACCTTGCCAGCCTCTCCAGAGATCAACCTGAACCCCCCGTCTAGATGAGAGCCCGGGAGCGGAATCGATCTGGGGCATTCCAGCTCCAACATATATCACACCTTGCCAGCCTCTCCAGAGATCAACCTGAACCCCCCGTCTAGATGAGAGCCCGGGAGCGGAATCGATCTGGGGCATTCCAGCACCAATATATATCACACCTTGCCAGCCTCTCCAGAGATCAACCTGAACCCCCCGTCTAGATGAGAGCCCAGGAGCGGAATCGATCTGGGGCATTCCAGCACCAACATATATCACACCTTGCCAGCCTCTCCAGAGATCAACCTGAACCCCCCGTCTAGATGAGAGCCCGGGAGCGGAATCGATCTGGGGCATTCCATCACCAACATATATCACACCTTGCCAGCCTCTCCAGAGATCAACCTGAACCCCCCGTCTAGATGAGAGCCCGGGAGCGGAATCGATCTAGGGCATTCCAGCTCCAACATATATCACACCTTTCCAGCCTCTCCAGAGATCAACCTGAACCCCCCGTCTAGATGAGAGCCCGGGAGCGGAATCGATCTGGGGCATTCCAGCACCAACATATATCACACCTTGCCAGCCTTTCCAGAGATCAACCTGAACCCCCCGTCTAGATGAGAGCCCGGGAGCGGAATCGATCTGGGGCATTCCAGCACCAACGTATATCACACCTTGCCAGCCTCTCCAGAGATCAATCTGAACCCCCCGTCTAGATGAGAGCCCGGGAGCGGAATCGATCTGGGGCATTCCAGCACCAACATATATCACACCTTGTTAGTCATAATATTGTATGCGAGAAAAATAACCTAAGTAAGAAAACAAACCATTGCATTACGTGGAGTTACTGGTACAAGCATTTTTGGTCGCCACCACTTAGCTGGGATATCCTTTCTTTGCCTCCAACATCCTAGGGTCCGTCCTCCTCGACCCCCTTCGGCCAGTGTTGTTGTTGCATCAGAGCCATTGCCTCCCTTATTTCCAAAAACTCGGGGCAGGTGGATGTCGCGTGACCTTCCTCCTAGTGGAAATCACAGTAGGATAACTCCACCCTACCCCCTCCTCTTCCTCTTCTTCCCACTTTCCTGGCTCTCCTCCTTCCCACGCCCATCGCCATAGCTTGCGGAGGCGGTGGAGGGGGTGTCCTCTGTCCCTGCCTCCACCTCGGGCAGCTGGATCTTTTCCTTTTATGGTTCTTCCTTCCCCCCCTCGTGGAGTCGGCTTGTTCGAAGCTGCGCCCGCCGGGCTATTGGATGGCCGCCTACAGGGGTGGTCTCGCCCACCACCCTTCACTCAATTTCTTTTGGGGTGGGGCGAGTGGGGGCCGGATGCCTCCCCGCTCGCCCCCTTTCGGGACGGGGCTAGAAGGCCCGGGGCGAGCTGGGGGGGGGGGGGGGGGGGGGGGGGGCGCCTCCCTCCTGAGCTCGCCCCCTTGGAACAGAGGCAGGGCGAGCTGGGAGGGCGCCCCCCTCCTGAGCTCGCGCCCTTGGAACGGGGGCGGGGCGAGCTGGGAGGGCGGCCCCCTCCTGAGCTCGCCCCCTTGGAACATGGGCGGGGCGAGCTGGGAGGGCGTCCCCCTCCTGAGCTCGCCCCTTGCAAGGGTGGGGCGAGCTGGGAGGGCGCCTCCCTCTTGAGCTCGCCCCCTTGCAGGGGTGGGGTGAGCTGGGAGGGCGCCTCCCTCCTGAGCTCGCCCCCTTGCAGGGGTGGGGCGAGCTGGGAGGGCGCCTCCCTCCTGAGCTCGCCCCCTTGCAGGGGTGGGGCGAGCTGGGAGGGCGCCTCCCTCCTGAGCTCGCCCCCATGGGGATGGGCGAGTGGGGGTATGACACCTCCCCACTCCCCCCCACCGGTACTTCCTTCCTGGACTGCTGGCCGAGAGTTCCCTCGTCCACCTGTTGGGGCGGGATCTCCGGACCATCTCTTCTGCCTCTGACTATCATGACGAAAGCAACCTGGACGGTCTGTAAGACCTCTTGCTTGAAATTTTCGAACATCTCCAACGTCACCCCAGCCACCGGGGGCTGGGAGTGACTTGGGTCTGATCTTCCACCTCCGTTCATGGAACTCATCTTGAGGATTTCTTGAATCGGTCACACTCCACGCTCACCGCACCATGTGTTGAAACCGAGACTTGCGAACAAGACTTAGTCTCTGTGGAGTTTGGGGCCCTCAGCTAGTCGAGGGGCGACCAATCCTTACTCCTCCCAAGGGAGAGCTCTAGGTTGAAGGTGTTGGAACTAGGAACTGGACCAAGGGCTTAGTGGGGAGGTCCCGCCACATACCCGGAAGCCCCTTAGGAACTTCCCCTCCCAAGCCACTACTAAGCTTGGGCACCGCTTGAGGCTCTCCTCACCCACTAGAGAGAGAAAGTGGGGGGAGAGAGAGGGAGAGAGCTAGCCTAGAATTAGATCCCTTCAAATGGTGCCCCCTTGGTCCTATTTATAGGATTTCTGAAGTTGGGCTGCGAATAACCAAAAACCGGTCCGTGGAATTACCAAAATACCCCGGACTTGGCCTGCGAATAGCCAAATCCCGCCGTTCCACGGTGCTAAACGCAGACCGAATGCCCTCCTGGGCTCGTCCCCTACTGGGCGTGGGGGCGAGAGAAGCTCGCCCCTTCATTGGACGCGGAGGGCGAGAGGGGGGCTCGCCCCTCCTCCTCTCGCCCCTTAATGTTGGGGGGCGGGGGCGAGATCACCGGGCGGGGTCTTGTCCCTCCACCTCTCGCTCCCCTATGTAGGCCGGGCAAGCGGGAGGCTTCCTCCCTCACCGCTCGTCCCCCTTGCCTCTACCTCACTTCCTGCTTGGGTCGATGCTACCATGATGCTCCAATGAGCCTTAGGGAGTATACTCGGCGAATATCGGGGTTGTACAGGTTCTGTCTCAGATGATCTATTCTGGGCGGTGTAACCTGGGAGACCACAAAATGTCTGGGCGGCTTGCGCGGGTTATTCTGGCGACTTGTTCAAGTCGGCCAGATGTTCAAGTAGGTATGCCTTCTTGCAGTGACCTAGCGGTCTGACGTCTTATTCTTATCGGTCTGGGTTACTGAAGAAGTTCTTTGCTTTTGCAATAAAGACCGGGCGGTCTGTTTTGGTGACCGCGGTGACCGGGCGGTTTGTATATAACCGGTGGTCTAATAAGGGAGCTGTTAGAATTGCTGAGCTCGAGCGGTCTTTCTTGTGAGACCGCTCGTGATCTGATGGGCGGTTATTGTATCCCGGTTTGTGCGGTGACGACATCCATCTGCTCGCCTATAAATAGGGGTGTAAGGCCCGTCATTAAAATGAAGAACTATAAGAACCAAAGTTGGCTTGATTGTGCCTGTCTCAATTTGAGGTCACGCGGTCTGAGATTTCGTCTGACCGATTTGTTTGTTCGCAGGTTATTGACTAGCAGTTTGCGGTCAGCATTCTCCCTTCTTCCAGCTTTGAATAAACCAGTCCGGGTGGACTATGTTTAGGTTTTTTTGGACTGTGCAACGGACTCTGTTGATCAGGCGGTCTTAAGCAATCAAGCGATCTTGAGTTGCGGTCTGCAGCATGAAGCAGTTTCTTTGTCAAGTGTTCGTGGGTTCTTCTATGATCTTAAGACCGTGCGGTCTGGGCGATCAAGGAGTGCGAACAGGTTATCTTTCAGCAGTTGAATAAAGCAGCAGGTTGAGCGGTCTGTGGTTGCGGTCTATCAGGCGCGGTCTCAGGGTTAATCGCACGACTTATCTTTTCGCGCGGTCTGGCGATCTCAGGTTGTCAAGTCGTCAGCATCTTGTAGTTTTTTTGTTTTGTGTTTCTCTCCTCCTTGATTCTTATGAATCATGTCTCTCCATGTATACCTCAAATTGTAAAGAGATAGTTAATACCAAAGCACTATTCGGTATTCCCATTGTCATTGTGTTGCTATACTTGTGGAAAGTTTGTGAAGTGTTCCGCATTTTTTACTTCAACTCCAGACCTCATGTTTTTTAACATGGTATCAGAGGTAGGTTGTTGAGCAGTAGTTGCTGTTTACTTCTCTCGGGTTCCTCAAGTTGGTTAGCAATCTGTGGGATAACAATGGAAGGAGGATATGCTAGAGGTCTTGGTATTGAGCTCCTTATGCAGACTAACTTTAAGAAGTGGAAGTCTTGTATGGAGAGCTATCTGCTTGGTGAGGACTTATGGGAGGTAGTAGGAGGAGAAGCAAGACAAGCTGTTATTCCTGCTGAAGGGAAGGCTGAGCTCGTGAAGGCTTGGAAGAGAACGAATGCGAAGGATGAGTTCACTCTCAAGCGAGCTATCATTCCGGAGCTGTTTGATCATATCATCAGATGTAGATCAGTTGCAGAAATTTGGACAGCCTTGGATGGCATGTTCATTATGAAGAATGTAGCCAGGCTACAGTTCTTGGAGAATGAATTGGCAAAAGCAACTCAAGGAGATTTGTCTATCTCAACGTTCTTCTTGAAGATGAAGAATCTTTGCGCAGAGATATCGTCATTGGACCTGGATGAGCCTATCTCAGAAGCTAAGCTGAAGAGGCACATAATCCGCGGCTTGTGGAGGGAGTATTTGGCCTTTGTTACTTCTGTTCAAGGCTGGGCCAATCAGGCATCGTTACTAGAGCTGGAGAACTTACTTGATTTGCAAGAGAGTTTGGATAAGAAAATGGCAGGGATGTCAGTCTCTGGGGGAGAAGGTGAGGTTCTCTTCTCTGGCAAGAAGAAGAGATGGGACAAGAAGAAGAAGACATCTGGAGATGATGGTCCATCTACTTCATATCAGCAGGAGAGGAGCTATGCTCCTAAGCGTGATGGGAAAAAGAAGGAAGGACCTAGATGCTTCAGGTTCAACAAGCTTGGTCACTTCAAGAGAGACTGCCAAGTCAATCTTCAGCCAGGGCATGCTGCAGGAAATGAGGAGGCTGGTTCCAATTCTGAAGGTAGTTGGAGTGGTTGAGGTGCATTCATGATGGGCACGTGTGTTCGGGCTATGACTTCCATCAACTATCAGGATGATTGGATAGTGGACTCTGGGTGTGGTCATCACCTCACCGGGGATGAGTCGAAGTTCTCCTCATTGCGAGCATATACAAGTAATGACGCTATCATTACGGCTGATGATACTATACATGCAGTATACAAGGAGGGTGTGGTTTCTGTGAACGATGATAGAGGTACTCTTACATTGAAGAGTGTCTATCATGTTCCGGGGATGAAGAAGAACCACTTCTCAATGACCAATGCTGTGGATGCTGGCTATCACATTCTGTTCGGTCCAATATAAGTGAATTTTCTTCAAATTTTTTCAGCCATGAAAGCCGAGGTCACTCATGTAGGGAGACGGGTGAAGGATTTGTTTGTTCTTTCAACAAGTTCTTATGTTGATAAGATGAGGGCTAACGACAGCGCCGCTGTCTGGCACGAAAGACTTGGACATGTTGGGATGGATAAGTTGAAGGCTATGGCAGGAAGAGGCCTTGTGAAAGGTCTGCCTAGTTTGTCATCTTTCGGAGATGGTCACGTTTGTGCAGGTTGTCAGTTTGGTAAGGCTCAACGTCTTCCATTTGACAAATCACAAAGCAGATGCAAAGCACCATTGGAGTGTATACATGGTGATCTGTTTGGACCTACCAACACTACCAGTCTTGGAGGTAGCAGGTATATGCTGATTTTGGTTGATGACTTCACCAAATATACTTGGGTATATTTTTTGAAGGAGAAGTTGGAGGCGTTCGAGAGGTTTGTGGAGTTCAAGGAGCTGGTGGAAGGTCGGCTCAACCTGCGGGTCAAGAGGTTCAGAACAGACAATGGAGGGGAGTTTACCTCCAAGGCGTTCTTTAACTTCTGTAGGAAGCATGACATCCAAAGAGAGCTTTCTTGTGCTCACACTCCACAATAAAATGGAGTTGTAGAGCAGAATATCCGTCATCTGACAGAGACCTGCAAATGTTGGCTTCATGCCAAGAGTTTCCCAAAGTCCTTCTGGGCAGAGGGAATATCTTGTGCGGCCTATGTCATTAATCGGATGCCTCTCAGTCCCATTAACATGAAGACCCCTCATGAGTTGATGTTCAAGGAGAAGCCAAGCGTGGAACACTTTCGAGTGTTTGGTTCTACCTGCTATGTGTATGTTCCGGATGCCTTTCGAACAAAGCTAGATGCAAAGGTAAGGAAACTAGTCTTCGTCGGTTATGATGACCGGAAGAAAGGGTGGAGATACATGGATCCCGAGACACAGAGATATGTGGTCTCTCGGGATATGGTATTTGACGAGCTGACATCATACCAAGGTAGCTCTACTGTAGAGTTACAAGAAAGCAGGGTAGATGGTGGACCAGAGGAAGCTGCAAAGGAAGTTCTGGTGGAGTTGCCTGTTTCTCTAGGTGCTCTAGGAATCTCTAGTTCTGGGTCAGGTGCTTCAGGTTCTTGAAGCAGGGGGAGCAATGCTCCATGTTTACCTGAAAGGAGAGCTAGTCCAGAAGCTGCAGTGGAAGAGGTGTTTCAGAGTCAAGCTCTGAGGAGGTCCAAGAGGACCATTATTCCACCAGATCGGTATACGGGCGGAAACTTGGTGAGCTTTGTCTCATGTTTCTTCGCAAGTCCCCTGGATGAGAGAGAGCCATCTTGTTATGAAAATGCCGTTGGAGTCAAGGAGTGGGAAGGATCCATGGATGTAGAGATGGCTGCCCTCAGGAAGAATGATACTTGGGACTTGGTGCCTAAGGTTGAGGGAGTTACTCCGGTGACTTGCAAGTGGGTTTTCAAACTGAAGAAGAAGGCCGATGGAAGTATTGAGCGGTACAAGGCTCGCCTTGTAGCTCGGGGTTTCTCTCAGAAATATGGAGAGGATTATGAAGAGACATTTAGTCCCATTGCCAAGATGACTTCAGTTCGAGTGGTGATCGCATTGGCATCTTGCCAAGGGTGGAAGATTTGGCAACTCGACATGAAGAATGCTTTCTTATACGACGAGATTGACAAGGATATCTTCATGGATCAGCCACCTGGTTATGTATCCGAAGAGCACCCAAGATATGTTTGCAAGCTCAAGAAGGCTCTTTATGGCTTTAAGCAAGCGCCTCGGGCGTGGTACGGGAAGATCGCAGAATACCTCCAGTTCTGCAGATACTTTGCTTCTGATTCAGATTCAAGCTTATCCGTAAAGAAGATGAGGGAGCTTCAGGTATTGGTGATGCTGTACGTTGACGATATGATCGTCACGGGGAATTCTGAAATGGAGGTAGCTAGGCTTCGTGCTGAGCTAGCTATCAGATTTGAGATGAAGGATTTGGGTGAGCTCCACCATTTCCTTGGGCTCGAAGTTGAGAGGAAAGAGAGCGGTATGCTTGTTTCCCAAAAAGTCTATGTGGATTGAATCATGAAGAGGTTCGGCATGGAAGGGGGGAAAAGCAACTCTACTCCACTGGAGGTTGGAGTTCATCTTCGACGAGATGAAGGGAAGGTTCTTACTGATCCTTTGGTGTTCTGGGCTTTGGTTGGAAGTCTGATATACTTGATGATCACGTGGCCAGATATTGCTTATGCAGTTGGCAGGTTGAGTCGGTTTATGGCAGAGCCTCGGAAACCTCATCCTGTGGCGACTAGGAGTATCTTGAAGTATGTCAAATCCACCTCGGATTTGGGTCTCTACTATGGGAGAGATTCGGGCTTTTGCTTGCACTGGTACACGGATGCTGATTATGGAGGAGATTCAGATGATCGGAGATTGACGTCTGGATATGTCTTTATGACAGGCTCTACAGCTATATCATGGTGCAGCAAGAAGCAGGATTTTGTGTCTGTCTCTACCACAGAAGCGGAGTACAAAGCTCCGGCTTTGGCGGCTCAGGAAGTCATCTGGCTTAAGAGGCTTGTGGAGGACATTCATAGGGAGGTGCGAGGTCCTACTCTGCTATGTGGTGACAATGAGAGTGCTATCAAACTGGTGAACAATACAGTTTGTCATGCGCGTACAAAGCACATAGAGATTTATCACCATTTTATTCGTGAGAAGGTGTTGGAGTGATCTCTAACTGTGGAGCATGTGCAGAGCAATGAGAATATTGCTGACATATTTACTAAGCCGCTGTCGAATGGACCATTTAGTCGGTTGCGGAGCTTGCTTGGGCTGACTTCCACTTCCCACTTCAAGGGGGAGTGTTAAATTTTTGAAGTGGAAGTAAAATGGTGCTGGGCGGTCTGCAGATTGGAGACCGCAGAGACCGCGCAGTTTGCGTTGGTGCCCTGGCCAGTTCTGTCTCAGGCGATCTTTTCTGGGTGGTCTGATCTGGGAGACCGCAAAGTGTCCGGGCGGCTTGCGCGGGTTGTTCTGGCGACTTGTTCAAGTCGGACAGATGTTCAAGTAGGTCTGTCTTCTTGCAGTGACCAGGCGGTCTAACGTCTTATTCTTATCGGTCTGGGTTACTGAAGAAGTTCTTTGCTTTTGCAATAAAGACCGGGCGGTCTATTTTGGTGACCGCGATGACCGGGCGGTTTGTATATAACCGGTGGTCTAATAAGGGAGCTGTTAGCCTTCCTGAGCTCGGGCGGTCTATCTTGTGAGACCGCTCGCGATCTGATGGGCGGTTATTGTACCCCGGTTTATGCAGTGACAACATCCGTCTGCTCGCCTATAAATAGGGGTGCAGGGCCCATCATTAACAATAAAGAACTATAAGAACCAAAGTTAGCTTGATTGTGATGGTCTCAATTTGAGGTCATGCGGTCTGAGATTTTATCTGACTAGTTTGTTTGTTCGCAGGTTAACGACTAGCAATTTGCGGTTAGCATTCTCCCTTCTTCCAGCTTTGAATTAACTAGTCCGGGTGGACTGTGTTTAGGTGTTCTTGGACTGTGCAGCGGACTCAGTTGATCACGCGGTCTTAAGCGATCAGCATATCTTGAGTTGCGGTCTACAGCAGGAAGCAGTTTCTTTGTCAAGTGTTCGCGGGTTCTTCTGTGATCTTAAGACCGTGCGGTCTAGGCGATCAAGGAGTGCGAACAGATTAACTTTCAGTAGTTGAATAAAGCAGCATGTCGAGCTATCTGTGGTTGCGGTCTATCAGGCGCGGTCTCAGGGGTAACCGCACGGCTTGTCTGTTCGCGGTCTGGCGATCTCAGGTTGTCAAGTCGCCGACAGCTTGTAGTTTTTTGTGTTTTGTGCTTCTCTCCTCCGCGATTCTTATGAATCATGTCTCGCCATCTATACCTCGAATTGTAAGGAGATAGTTAATAGCATAGCACTATTCGGTCTTCCCATTGTCTTTGTGTTGCTATACTTGTGGAAAGTTTGTGAAGTGTTCCGCCTTTTTTACTTCAACTCCGGACCTCATGTTCTTTAATAAGAATAACCCAAAGAGTAAGGATCTTGCGGATTTCATGAATCAAGAGATTAGGAAAGCAAAATGCGATATAACTTTGTGGGATTAAGTCAATACTCAACCAAGGTACTCCAAGAAGAAATCTGGAATGAACTTTGAGTTCCAGGCACCGAAATGGATCGGACCCTCTATAGAGATCCACACAACTGAAGGAGAACCCCAATGCCTTGTTGTATAAGGGATGGGTCAGAGTAGAACAGTCCTCTGCATCCCCACGAACTGCTTGGTCCGTTGAAGGGGAGGCGGCGACGGTCGGCGGACGGGGATGAGGTATATTGGAACACTTTCGTGAAAAGTCGCGAAAAGGATCGATCTATTCAGGAAGACCTAATCGCTTCCTCTTTTATACCCAAGGCATAAAACGAGTTATCCGCAGACCAGAGTAAACCGAACAATTCCGTCAGGATTTATACATTCGTTGAATATAGTATATTTAGTCTAAACACTTTTGACGAATATACATAATTTTGTCGAAACACTTTCGACGATTTCGTCGAAACACTTTCAAAAATTTTGTCGATACAATTTTGTCAAAACACTTTCACCGAATTTGTATCTTATTCGACGAAACAATTTCGGCGAACTCGATTGGATGAATTGACACATTTCGTTGAAACACTTTCAACGATTTTGTCTAGTATAAACCCATTCGTCGAAACCCTTTTGATTATTTCGCCAAGCCCTATAGAATTCGTCAAAACCATTTAGACGATTCATCAAGAGCACTTATTTCCAATTGAGACATTCTCAATTTAATTCCGAACATTCATAGGATTGGTCATCCACTTATATCCAATATGAGTGAGGCCAACACAATCCTTTCTCCAACTTCTCCAAACACCTTTTATGTGCGATCCTATAGGCTCATATTGCGTTGGCAGTAAGACTAACTGCTTGATTGCTTTGAGATCATCTCGGAAACTCTAACAACCTGATGCCCTTAAGAAAGCAAAAGCTTTATGTAAGACACAAGCTGCAGAGATCATCTCCTTGAGTGACAAGAAAGATGAACTACTTGAGAAAGTAACTGAGCTAGCTCAAGAGAAAATCAAATTATCAAACCCTACACTGAGCACTAGCACTTTGACTGAAGTCATCAAGCACAAGAATTTTAGAATCAAAGAGCTGGAGGATATGCGCGCACTACAACAAATTACACTTTTAGTAAGGACTAAAAACATTACAAAAGGTAACTAATATCGTTACACAAAGTTTTTGTAACGAAATTTACTTTATGTGACGACCGTTACCTAAGGCTCGACGCTAGAAGTTCTTGTAACAAATTTTTGTTTGTAGTTACAAATAATTTATTTGTGACAAATATTACATCCTCACAATAAGATGAGTTATTGTAAAGAATATTTCGTTACAAATGTTTGACTTCTTCCCCACTAAAGAAATTATATTTATATATCAAATATATGAATATTTCATTACAGTTGTTTGATTTCTTCCTCACTAAAAAATTATGTTTATATATCAAATATATTAAAATTAATTTATCATTACAAATAATTATAATAAACATTACTTCGTTACAATAAGTTGTTGTAACATATCAATAATTATTTTGTTACAATTGTTATATACTTTGGTAACTAACAAAAATCATTTATATGAACATGAATTTATTCACAAATAAAAATATTACATAGAGTAAGATTACATAACAACAATAATGAATCTTCCGACACAATATTACATAACATGTTTTAAATAAGATATTAACTTCGACACATTCGGAGTAATGAATCTTCTGTCACTTTCTGACTAATGAATCTTCCGTCACTTTTCGACTAATGAATCTTCCATCACTTTTCGACTAATGAATCTTCTGTCACTTTTCGACCAATGCTCCAACACCCTACAAGTAAAAGAGAGCAATTGTTAATATTTAAAAAATATGAGAGCAGAAACATTCGTACACACTCACATCCATACACACACCATAAAAACAAACATACATTAAAAAATGCACACACACCATCTATACACAACCATCCACACACACACACAAACACACACCATCTAACTGTTCACAAAAGCACACATACATCAAAGCTGACAGTTTCCTCTTCCAAAATTTTGGCTTGATCTTTATCACCGCTGCAAAATGTTTCATTAACCATTAGTACATATACTAAAGAGAAAAAGACACTAGAAACTATAAAATAAATAGTAGAAAAAGATCAAGTTGCATTTTTTGAAGTAAAATACTCATATTTTCCATGAAAGAATAAAGATTCACAACTCTAAATTTATAAATTGACAGATTGCAGTTCAGAGCATAAAGAAATAATATAACACAACTCTAAATTTATACAACATAATTAACTAGGGGAAGGAAGAAGTACAGGTTATCGCAAGCATAAAGATTAGATGCACATATTTTAATGGGAGAGCAAGCACAAGTATACTTTACTCGACATGTTTAACAAAAAAAATTAAACCCTACCAGGCTAACAAGGGTTATGATAGCCTAAGATGAGAATATAATTAAAGAACTAATTTGGGTTTTATGCTTATCCAATAATGTCCAACATGGTGTTATTCGAATCTTGGAAACAGTGAACCAAACTGAAAATATGAATAAACATGAGAGCATATAAATCCTATGTAGCCAATATGATATGAAAAAAGGAATTTTCTCTAGATCCTACTAACAATGAGAATGTATGAAACTAAGAAGGTGGCAGGACTTGCAAAAACTAAGCAGATCTGCAAGAAAGTAAGAAAATCAGAGGATAATCGATAATTGATAGACATGAATGAGTTCTATGATTCCAAAAAAGTGAATCTAAATTATTAAGCATCTATAACATGAACTTGGTTAAATTTACTCAATTCAATCTCCAAATACATGGATTCAAGGATAACCTTCTCCAGTGGCAGAAAATACAAATTAACTTGCTATGAAATAAAAGTGAAGCAAACCGCCAACAATTTAAAGTATGACTTAAAAAAGAGTTTGATGTTCTGATTATCCACACAGAGACCTACCCATATACCCAACAAACCTGCCCCAAGTAGCCATGGCCTTCTCCACCGACATGCTTACTAATTTGGACAACATACCTATTAAAAAGAGTCATAGTGAGAATAAGAAACAAAGAAAAATCAAATATTCGCAGACACAAATTTATAGGAGGGCAAAGAAAAATGAAGCAAATGCCAGGAAGCAATTTTTCATTACTACGTTCTGGAAGATAATAAAGATTACTTGTGCTATTTTTCAATAAAATGAAATGTGAATCTCAAGAAATGCAAGAAAAGAAATATTTTACTAAAACGAAACGTTAATATGAAGAAATTCCTGATAAATTTAGAAACCTAAAACTGGAGAAATTTATGATCTCCCTCTCACAATCATTTAAAATCATGTTGGATGAGGTTCAAGACTCTTACCATGTTTTTCGATCAACATCATGTTGTATGAGAGTGATTAGCTTAGAAGATGTCAAGAAACTGCTTCATTTTCAAAGGATGCAAAATCTAAAGCTGAGGGTTTAGATGATGAATGCATGTTAATGGTTTATTTGTTAAGGGGAAACCTTTTGAGAAGAGGTATGTTTTTAATCATGATACAAGTTAGTTTTCTTTGGTAGGCATACAAATGGGATTTTCTTCCACGGTAAGAAGAAATGACACATCAACAAAGCTTACAATGCATTATATCAATGAAATCTTGTAATAAATGAGATCTTATAATAAATGGGATCATATCAATGAAATCTTCACTTCGGGGTATAACAGACAAGGACAAATTCTTGTAATAAAAGGAAACAAGAAAGCATCATAATATTCACTATAGTCAATTCATCAACAATATGGCCAAAAGGAAATAAGAAACACTAACTCATTTAAGCCTCAAATAAATTCCCTCAACTCAAATCCATCCAAGGAAGCACACGGATAAAATCAGGAAAACAAAATTTACTCAAGTTAAGCATGTTATAAATGCACAAATCTCAATTCCATCCAAGGAGGCACTTGGAGAACATACCATGGATGCAATATTCTATGGATCGTATGATGCCGCAGGACTCGACCTTGGGCTGCTTCCTGCTATTAACACCACACATCTTTTTTGATGCATGTACGTGTGTCACCTCCCTTCACCTAGATAATCCTATCAATTACTAGTAGACAAAAAAATGTAAAGAAAATCAAATAGATAACTATAGAAAGGAAAATTTTGGATGCCAACAACATTTCTAAAATTTACCTTTCTAATTGAAATTATCATACCTCCAATAATGAGTTTCAAGCTGCAGCCCAAACCCTGACAAAATCACTATAGACTCTGTATAGAATATAAGAGAATAAGTGAATTTCACTGATCATGTAGTCCACAGCTTTAAGCATATATAAGATTTTAGTAAGTTACAGTATTGCCCTATAAACCAGTGGAAGGTAAACAATACTAACCCTAAAACAAAATCTTACTTTTTTTTCCTTGCATTCACTTCAACTGCGACAAATCATAATAACCTGGCCATCCCAATTTAGAAAGGGTGCTGCTATAACACGCAGGTCTCAAAAGTTCAAATCAGACATTACATGGTTTCATATTTTTGAAAACTCATAATTTTGATCCCACAAGAAATCACTACTCTTTCCCGAAGGTCATCCATCAACATGAGCACTAATTGGGTGAGAAAATGACAAAAGTACAGAATATTTCTGATACCATGTAATTCCAAGAATGAGGATGAGTTGGCCATAAATTTAACATCATTCAATCTAAATAAAAA
Source organism: Dactylorhiza incarnata (assembly GCA_033032865.1). NCBI lineage: Eukaryota > Viridiplantae > Streptophyta > Magnoliopsida > Asparagales > Orchidaceae > Dactylorhiza > Dactylorhiza incarnata. The sequence goes on from JAWHQI010000005.1 coordinate 26,546,755, forward strand.
ATTATGCCATGCAAGGAAATTTTACGAAAAATTTAATAAGATTAAAATAAATTTAGGGGCCCTTCGTGAAATCTTAAGAGAAATAGTGACCTAAGCGGAGGGTTCCTAAAAATATAAATCTGCATCAAGGGTGATATGTAGGCTTAAAAAGAACAAAAATCCACATTTCCACACTCTTTGGCTCCCAGGCAATATACAATTGCCCGTCAGGCTTAAATAAATGCTTCAAATGAAATGAGACTCAGGTTCACATCACTACAACTATCACTACAGAAATAAGCTTGTAAATATCAGGTAACTTCATTATGCCACCGAACTGCTCGGTCATGAGCAAATGATTATCAAATAAAAAATAGAACATACGGCCAGATCATAAAACCCCACCAAAAGTCCAAAACATAAGAAAGATAATTCAAATCCGACCTTTCTTAACAGGCTTGTATTGCACAAATTTAGCAAACATAAGAACCACAATAGTCCTCCAAACTGAGTTACTGCAGAGTTTCTCCTGTTAATAATACATAACATAGTTATAAAACATTGAGTTTGCGGTTAAATAAGTTAGGTATCATCTTGAGAAAGAAAGCACACGATACAAGCCTTCTCAAATCATCACCAGTTACTTCTAAATTAAAAAGCTAAAGAAGTAATCCTATTCCAAATTAAATCTTAGTTTCTATAGAGAGCTAAGATTTATACTATAATATTCTTAAAATCCTCCAAAAATCTTAGCAGTCAAAGATTGCGTGAACCTGGATGCTAGAGAAATAACTTCCAAATCTCCACCGACTGCCACAGCAGAAAAAAGCACACCAAATCTATATACAGCATAAATCAAATCAGAAAATGGTTTAGTGTTTCAACACAGCTTCCATGAGCACCAAAAACTATTAAGTACCCTAAATCACAAGACAATCCTCAAACAAAAAAATAGGAAATCGAATAAGAACTCAAACATCATCAAAACCCTAGTACTTCTCCGTCATTTTCCGGCTTGGTCGTACACGTGAAGCCCCAAACCCCAAACCCCAAACCCCAAATCACGACAAAGACAGGAAAATCCAATCATATTTTCATAAAAACAAACCCTAAATCCATACACACACATCCATAAACAAGAAGATGCATTTTCCCTAACTAACTACACCATTGAACCATCACAAAATTGAAAAAAAAAACTTACAATGGAGAAGGGAGGACGATTGATGGTTCCAGGGAAGATAAAGTTGAGGTTGGAGGAGGTATCCGCCGACGAAATGAAAGAACCCTTCGCAAACTCTCGGGAACATGGATGCGGGAGGACGGGGAGCGGGCATGAATAAAGCAACGAAAGTCGGTGCCCTAGGGGCCACCAGTAAAATGGAGTAGGTGCGCCTGGGAGGAGAGGGAAAGCGCCGGATGGCTTCCTGGCGGCTGGACGTCGTGCGATCTGGAGGAGATGGAAGGAGTTGAAAAGCTTCCGTGCAGCTGGAAGCGTGCTATATGGAGGAGATGGAAGGAGCGGGAGATGAAAGCTTCCGTGCCAATTAATCTAATGGAGGGAAATTTCCCTCCATACATTTCATGACAAATATATTAAAATTAATAAAATTCATTTTTTAATTAATACAACAACATCACCTAAGACTTCGTCTCCCTTTGGCGCGGCGTTTTTGCTCCGGTGAGTTTGGACAAAAATGCCACTGCCATAAAATGTTGTTTGACATTACAACATTATGTTATAGTGATATACACTGTCAAGGCGGGGTGTTGTCGAGGAGGGGTTACTGTCGTGCGGGGAACATGGGCTTCCTGGGCACTGTCAGTTAATCGAGCGTCCAAATATTTTATTCATGTGAGATATTCAACTCATAATTTTAAATGTGGTCATTTATGCAAATTTATTACTTTATTTGAAATGTTGACGTACTCAATAGTCTATATAAACTCACTTCTGTGACTCAACAATCTATATAGACTCACTTCGGCGGTTCAGCAATTATTTTGGTCTAAGACGAAATGTTAGAGATCTCCTTTGATGAATTATATATGTGATAGCTTCGAATATTTATTTACGATGGTGTCTTTTATGCAAATCTATTGGTTTGTTGATTGTTAGAGATACTTGGAGTTGTCTGTGTGTATCAATGTGTCTATGTGGGTTTGTGTTTGTGTGTGTCTGTGTATATGTGTCTATGTGTATCTGTGTTTGTGTTGGGCTGCGTCTGTGACAGTGTTTGTGTCTGTGTGTCTATGTATTTATGTGTCTGTGTCTATGTGTGTCTATGTGTGTGTGCATGAGACACATATGCAAAAACAAAGACACAACACACACAGACACCGACACACACACAGACCCAGGCAGACATAGACACATGCAAAGATACAGACAGACACAGACACACAAACACAGACACAAACACACAGACCCAAACACACACAAACACAAACACACATAGACACTAACACACATAGGCACAGTCATACATAGCTAGAGATCACATAGACACATAGCTAGACACACACACACACATAGGCACAGACACAGACAGACATAGACACACATACACAGACACATAGACACAAACACAGACATACACAGACACTGACACTGACACACATGCAGACATACAGGCACAGTCATACATAGCTAGTGATCACAGAGACACATAGACACACACACACATAGGCACAGACACACACACACACACACACAGATAGACATAGACACACTCACAAACACACACAGACACTGACACTGACACACATGCAGACACACACAGACACAGATATATATACATGACACAGAAAGACACAGACACGCAAACAAAGACACACAGACACAAACACAGATTGACACAGACACACACAGTCACACACAATGATATACATGAAATATCTTGCCATGGGAGCTATTCGGTCCATCGGATTTCGCACCTTAAATCAACCGCCATCCGATTTATATGATGGTCAAAAATAAAATTTTAATAGCCCTCCTAAAGCTACAACGGGTGAAGGACAAAAGAGAAAGAAAAAAGTTAGAAGAGAGCGAGGTGTGAGTATGGCTGGTAGCTAGGGGGAGAGAGTGAGAGAGCCGAGAGAGAGAGAAAGAGATGGAGGAGAGAGAGATAGAAAGTGAGAGGGCGGCGGGAGAGAGAAAGAGGAGGGAGAGAGAGAAAAAAAATCTTCTTAACAATATACAAATATTTTTGTGCAAAATAAATATTGTAATATTGATTTAAATTTTTTTACGGTTATTTCGAGTACTCATATGTATATGTTGCGGGCGCAGCCCGCAGACACGTCGAGCACGGGCGAAGCCCGTGCGGAGGCAGGCTTAGCCCGCCTGGATGGGGTCGAAGGCCGCCCGACAGCATCGCGTCGGGGGCGGGCGAAGCCCGCCGTCGCCGGCCGGATACTATCACGCTTGGCCGTAGGGGCGGAGCCCCGAGTCGTTTCACTCGTGTCTATATATATATATATTTATATATATGTATATAAACGGTAATATATATATAATAATATAACTGAATGAAATTTAATATTAATTACTATTACAATTAAGTAAATTAACATTAATATTGAATTGATTTTTATATATCATAATGTATATAATAATTTTATAATAAATTTTTATATTAAAGTTTTATAATAAAGTTTTATATTAAAGTTTTATAATAAAGTTATATATTTTAATTTCAAAATAATATTTATATTTACTAAATTATATATATATAGATATACGAGTATCTTCGTATGGGCTATGCCCGTGCTCGATGTGTGCTCTCCGCTGCGACAGTACCCCTACAACGTCGACGTCGCTACCTCCACCCAAACTCTAGCCCGCTCTCAGACGCTCGTTCAACTGAAAGTGCATATATAGGAAGCGTCCGTGCCCCTAGCGACATTACCCCCGCCTCGATAGTACTACTGTCCCATGTGTGATGACGCTCCTGCAGCTCGCAAACCCCCCGTGCGCGAAAATACCCATGCCGCAATAGTACCACATGTATATGTGTCTTGACTTAAAAGTTAATCTTATTTAAAATGTAATTAATGCTAGCTTAATATATCATTAAACCACGTGTTTTATTTATCGATATGATGACTTTCTTTATATCTATTTTCATTAAGTCATGTGTCTTCTAGCAATCGATATGACATATATGTACGTGTTTTCATATTTTAAGTTTATATGTTTTTTTATTTAAGTTTGTATTAAAAAAATAGTGTCATGTTTTCATTCATTTTAAAATTTAATATATTTATTGTAACAAAACTTTGGTTACCAAAACATACTAATTGTAAGAAAATTCTAATTATTACAAATATTTTCGTGGTGTTGTCATAATTGCTACTTATTGTGAATACATTTTACTATTTGTAACGTAAAACTAGTCTCGTTACAAATACCTGCGCTTATTGTAACAAATATTTAGTTATTGTAACGAAGCATAAAACACTTGTTACAAAAATTAAGCTTTTGTAACGATAGCAAAATTTCGTTACTAAATATAGCTATTAGTAACAAAAATTTTCTTCGTTACAATTTAGTCTTTACTAAAAGTGTATTTTGTTGTAAAAGAAAATTGCGGATAACTATTCCAAGCCACAAACAGTTCTTCCTTTGATTGATAGTTTTTCACAAACAAATAAGCAAGGCTTGGCTACCCTCAAGGTGAAAACAATGAGAAATCTACCCAAGGAAAGATTATCTTTAGAAAAGTGATCATACCCACAAATTCATACGATCACAGTAGCATCTATGGATGCAAAGAAAGCCAGAAGATAGACAGTGGTCTTAAGCTTCCTTCTGTAAGAACCCCCCCCCCCCCCCCCAAAAAAAAAAAAAACTGAACCCGGTTCAGGGAGAGGGGTCTTACTGCCCAAGACGGCCACTTAATGCTTGCCAGGTGGCAATGACCCACCCTCTCAAGCACTGAGTGATCACCTTGTCAGGCACAAGAATCATCACATCACATCAGAATCACATAGCGGAAGCAGAAGTAAGAGAAATAGGCAGGGCAACAACTATATATATATATAACCAAAAGGCCATAGCCTATTGTTTACATATATTGCCCTGTGGGCTACAAATGACTACATCAAAACACTCCTTATTTAGCCCTATACCCTAGGACTCACGTCACGGAATACAGGGGGCATGGCTAGAGTATCCAATCGAGCAATCTCAAGGGCTGGTAAGTCATCCTGCGGTGCGGGGGCTTCGCGTTGTCCCATCTCCTGTGAATGGTTATGAGAATAACCGTTAGTCACAGAGCTAAGTGGAAAACATATTCCCTCCCCGGATCCGTATCCTCGGGGCGAGCTTAACTACCAAAATAAAGAGCCGAAGCAAGGAAAGAGTTAGCAACAGGTATGTATATACATAAGTTTAAGGCCTTCCAGCAATAATTTAATAAAGTAGAGGGGAGCGCACGGTTTACAACAACATTAGTAAACCTATCTTGCACACACACATCAGGTATTCAAACCTGTACACAAAACCCTGTGTCGACACAGTTTGGACCGCTTCTCTTCCAGCAGGGTAGCGAACCCCGCGGGCCTCACCGATGTGGACATCGGTGACAGTGGCCAGTCCTGCCACTTCTGGGTGTAGTCGTACTGTATCGCCCAGGCCCTCCCATACAACTTAGTGTACTAATTGGATGTGAGTGACATCCGACGATTTCGAGATTTAGGCCGACCAATGGAGGCAAATAAACGGGTTTGAAGTGGTGATAACCCACGGTGCACATCTCCCTGTCGCTATGAGTCGTCATCCCTCCCGCACCGGTATGAATGGTTTGTGGGCGTGATCGACCCTCCACTTTTATAGCAAGCAATTCATAAGCATTTTAAAGGAAGGGATGACTACTCCAGGTCTACAACGGCTTGCTTGACTCAACCGATTACACAACTTTTGGCCGGGAGATGCTGCGGAAGTGGAGCATCTTATTTGGGGCTAACCCTAGAGGAAGAACTCAACTCTTGGTTATCCCCAACTAAGATCTTATAGCAGCATAGAAAGAACCATTATCTAGCGCAGGACCTGGGTTAGCATAATATAGTGCAACATAAACTGCGGAGCTGAGTAATAAAGCACTTAACAGAAAGGAAGGCCAAAGGCAAGGGCTGAATTAACTGGACCACTACGAGACTGGAGTATCGAAAAGAACGAACAGAAAACAATAATTAATTGACCAGTGCAAGACTGGAGTATTGAAAAGAATGAACATAGAGCAATAAACAATTGACCAGTGCAAGACTGGAGTATAGAAAAGAACGAACCGAAGCAGTAAATTAGTGACTAGTGCAAGACTGGAGTATTAAAAGTAATAATTGCAAGTAGTAAATGTAGGACCAGTACGAGACTGGAGAACATAAATAAATAAGCAGGTTAGTAGTCCAATCACTCCAAAATCAGGAGGCTTCTTTATCGTCTCCATTCATAGGAGGAAATTTTGTTCTTTCCCCGTTCATAGGGGTCTCTTCTCCGTTCATAGGAGTCTGTTTATCCTAGTTATAGCTCGGGTTGGCTTACATTCCATAAGACCTCTTATTAATTTGTGCTTTGAGTTCACACTATAATTATCGTGTCGTTATTGATCCGTAATATCGTCTCACGATCGTGACTCGATCGTGTGTTTTGATGCTCTTAACTTAGTTGATTTCTCGCAATACTGGGTGAGCCTACCATATATCCTTTACAAGACTCACAATATTCAATAATATGCTCAAAAATACATGTCAAAGGGCCCACCACTTTCCCGAGTATTTCCGTCCACTTTAGGGTTTTATTTTGCTCGAGAAATCTTATTTAGGCTCCCAAAATTATCAAAAGAGTTGATAAAAATTCCGAACGTTGATAGCACTTGTAAAATGGCCTAAATTTGAGCCTATAAATTTTCATGAATTTTTCAGGGTGATTTGTTTATTTAATTACTCCAATTAAATTTTGTAAAGGCTTTTAAAAATAGCAAACAAATTTCAAAAAATCCAGAAAAATTACTGAGAGTAGCTCTCTTAATGAGACACATTTTTCATGTTGGAGGTTTTTGCCCTAGGGGCCTAGATTATCCTCAGAAAAATCAGAAAAAGAAGGGAAAATTTGGGGTGCGGTTAAGGAATTTAGGAGGTGGGAGGGGTATTGGACCGGGCGCGCTTCTGTTTTCCCCACAGCGGATATGCAGCCGATCCGCTTTGGGGGCACATAGTTTTAGGCGGGGGCGAGAGTTCAGGAGGCGGGTCCATCCGATCTCATCATGGAGGTCGGACGACCCCCGTCTCTTGACAGGGCCGCATATGATGGCGACCACTGCCACCGCCGGGCAGTGGCCCGCCGGTGCTGGCGCTGCCCCTGGTCGACTCGCCGGGCGAGGTGATCACTCCGGCGGTGGTCCGGCGGCCTGGCGCCGTCGGCCACCGTCAGTTTTTATGGGAGAAGAGGAGGCGGGGGCGGTGGCGCGGCCTGCATGGGCCATGCAGGCCAATGCCGCGCCAGCCCGCTGCTGGGAGGGCCTTCCCCCGCCCCCGGCTGGGTCGCCAGAGGTGGGGCTTACCTTCGGGGGTGGTCCGACGGCCAGGCGCCTTCGGCTACCACCGGGGGTGGCCGCCGTAGCGGTACAGGAAAAAGACAGAGGGGGGGGGGGGGGGGGGTTGCGGGTCGTCGGCCCTGCGGCCTCCCTTCATCGGAGCAGAGGTCCATGGATGGGGACCCACTCCCTTAGCGCCACCACCGGCGCTGGGGTGAGGCTATTACGGCCAAGCCACCACCCGATCCTAGACAAGGCTCAGGTGACGCTGTTGGTGCTCCGACGATGGGGTGGGGGGGGGGGGGGGGGGAGGTGGGGGAGCGGCCGGCATGCCCTCTGGGAGTGGGAAGGGGAGGAGTGTGAAATTTTTTGTAGATCTAGGAGTGAGCAGGAATAGTATAACTCAAGGTACAAGCCAACAACCAGAAGCACATGAAAAACAACTTCAATCTTTATTGATGCTAGCAGAAAACTTCATTACAAGGCGAGGTATACATGGCGAGACATAATTTCGCCAGTACACAAAAAACAGGAGTGAAAAACAAGCTGAAAAGATAACCAGCGGTCTGACTAACTGAGACCTCCTAACCGCGCGACCTGACAGCCCGCTCGACTAAATGACGAGACCGCCCGAACTGCCTGCCAGCGACTTGAACAACACCAACTGAGAACCCCGCGTTCTGCCACTGATCCTCCCGAACTCCAGCAACCCGCACTGCAAGCCGTGAGACCGCCCGACCAACTTTAGAAGAGGAGATGACTGCTGCTGCCCGCACAATCCGCAGAAGCTGCACAAGACAAGTTCGATCAGCTAACCGGCCGGTCACAAAAATGAGACCGCAAGAAAACAACGCGAGCTCAGCTTACACTTGGTGCGATTATGGTTTGCTGCTACAGTGACTCCTATTTATAGGCGTGCGAACTGATCCAGTCACCACCCTATGAGATAGAGTCACCGCCTTCTGACCGCATTACCGAGACCGGTCAACCCACGCGGTCAGCAAGATCGCTCTGCACCGTGAGCTTGCCGACTTCAACAAAAAGCCGCGCGATCATGACAACCCGCCCGGTCATGACGCTCACCACCTGTGTTCGCCACCCGACCTCCTCCAGAGACTGCGAACACACCAGGCCGACTAGGGCTACAGCCCACCAAGTCGACCAAACAACAGTGACCGCATATACTAGCTGATCGCCGAAGGACCAGCCATGCGAACACACACCGGAGACCGCGCGACTAAGAATACCTTTGTCCGCGCGCACCACCAAGAGACTGGACAACCACCAGACCGGACTGCCCATACCACGCGGTCACGCAAACCAGACCGCGCGGTCTCACCAAGCAAAAACCTGCTCCGCCATACGGTCACACGACCAGAACGCGCGGCCTCACCTCGGCACCTTGGATAGAAGAATAGCGATCACGCCGAAGAGACCTGAAGCTAGACCAGAGAGATCAGACCGCAGAGGGAGACCGCAAGACCGTGCGGTTTGCCAGACCGCGTAACCTCCCCCCCCCAGACCGCCAACTTCCACTAACTTCCACTTCAACATTTTCAACACTCCCCCTTGAAGTGGGAAGTTGAAAACAGCCCAAGTAAACTCCTTAGCCGAGTAAACGGCCACTTCGCCAGCGCCTTTGTGAATATGTCAGCAATGTTGTCCTGACTCCGAACATGCTCGACCAAAAGAGACCCCTCCAACACCTTCTCATGAATGAAATGATGCTCGATCTCGATATGCTTGGTCCTCACGTGACAAACTGGATTAGTAACCAGTTTGAGAGCACTCTCATTGTCGCCGCGGAGCAAAGTCGGACCCCGAACTTCCTTATGGACTTCTCCCACCAACCTCCTAAGCCAGATGGCTTCTTGAGCTGCCAAGGCTGAAGCCTTGTATTCCGCTTCCGTGGTAGAGACAGACACGGAATCCTGCTTCTTGCTACACCATGATATAGCCATGGGGCCCGCCATGAAGACGTATCCAGACGTCGACTTCCGATCATCCAAATCTCCCTCATAATCAGCATCCATGTACCCATGCACCTCAAAGCCCGCATCCCTCCTGTAAAGGAGACCCATATCCAAAGTCGCCTTGACATACTTCATAATATTCTTGGCCGCTAGTAGATGAGGCATTCGTGGTTCTGCCATATACCGACTCACCCTGCCAACTGCATATGCAATATCTGGCCTAGTGATCGTCAGATAAATCAAGTTCCCAACCAGAGCCCGGAACACCAGCGGATCTTCCAGAATCCTCCCCTCATCCTTCCGAAGTTTCATAGCATTCTCTAGAGGTGTAGAGATGCACTTCCCTTCCTTCATGCCGAATCACCCCACGATTCGCTCTGCATATCCAGCCTGGGACACCAACACTCCACTTCCCTTCCTCTGCACTTCGAGTCCAAGGAAATGGTGAAGTTCACCCAAGTCCTTCATCTCGAACCTGATAGATAACTCAGCCCGAAGCTTTGCAACCTCCTCCTTCGAATTCCCCGTCACGATCATATCCTCGACATAAAGAAACACGATGTCTTGAAGCTCCCCACTCTTCTTGACAAACAAGCTTGAGTATGAGTCTGAAGCACCAAAGCCACAGAATAGGAGATATTCTGCTATCTTTCCATACCACGCCCTCGGTGCTTGCTTCAACCCATACAGGGCCTTCTTCAACTTGCAGACATAGTCAGGAAAATCTTCAGATATGAAGCCTGGCGGCTGGACCATGAAGATGTCCTTGTCAATCTCGCCGTACAAGAACGCATTCTTTACGTCGAGCTGCCAAATCTCCCACCCCCAACATGCCCCCAAGGCAATCACAACCCGAACTGAAGTCATTTTTGCCACCGGACTGAATGTCTCTTCATAGTCCTCACCGTATTGCTGCGAGAATCCCCGAGCCACAAGGCGAGCCTTGTATCGATCGATACTGCCGTCAGCCTTCTTCTTGAGCTTGTAGACCCACTTGCATGTCACAGGGGTGATACCCGTGGGCTTGGGCACCAGAGACCAGGTCTCATTCTTCTCAAGAGCACTCATCTCTTCCTGCATAGCTGAATCCCACTGTTCCACGCCTTTGGTCTTCTCGAAGCTCACTGGTTCCTGCTCATCCAGGGTACCAGCAAAGAAACATGAGACAAAGCTCAGCATGTTTCCTCTGGTATAGCGATCAGGGGCAATGATCGTTCTCTTCGATCTCCTCAGCTCCTTCCACTGACTCGCAACATCCTCAGCTGCTTCTTCTTTAGCTCCCCTTCTAGACATACTAGGAGCATCGCTCCCCCTACTTCCTGATCCAGAAACCTACGTCTCAGAGCTAGAAGTAGAACGACCACCTGGTGACACAGGCAGCTCCACCTGAAGATTTTCCACAGCTTTCACCGGCTCCTCCACCCTGGTTTCTGGTAACTCAACACCAGAACTTCCCTTGTACGATGTCACCTTGTCGAACACGACATCGCGATATACAACAAATCTCCGCGTCTCTGGGTCCATGCACTTCCATCCCTTCTTCCGATCATCATATCCCACGAAGACTATCTTCCTTGCCTTCGCATCTAGCTTTGTGTAAAGCGCATCTGGAATTTGCACATAGCAGGTGGAACCAAAAACCCGAAGGTGTGCCATGCCTGGCTTTTCCTTGAACATCATCTCATGCGGGGTCAACATATTGATGGGACTGAGAGGCATCCTGTTGATGACGTAGGCAGCACAAGACATTCCCTACGCCCAGAAGGACTTTGGGATACTCTTGGCATGCAGCCAACTCTTGCAAGTCTCCGTCAGATGATGGATCTTCCGCTCTGCAACTCCATTTTGTTTTGGAGTATGTGCACAAGTAAGCTCCCTCCGGATGCCCGCCTTCCTGCAAAAACTAGAGAACTTACCAGAGGTGAACTCCCCTCCGTTGTCAGTTCTCAGCTTCTTAACCCGCAGACCTAGACGACCCTACACGAGCTCCTTGAACTCCACAAACTTGGCAAATGCCTCCTTCTTCTCCTTCAGGAAATAAACCCAGACATATCTGGTGTGATCATCGATCAACACCAACATATACATGCTGCCTCCGAGGCTTAGGGTAGCAGTCGGTCCCATCAAGTCATCGTGGATGCACTCCAATGGCACACTACTCCTTGTTTGCGACTTATCAAATGGTAGTCGATGAGACTTACCGAACTGACATCCTGCGCAAATATGACCATCTCCGTAGGAGGATAGACAAGGTAGGCCCTTGACAAGACCTTTCACCGCCATAGCCTTCAGCTTATCCATTCCTACATGCCCCAACCTCTCGTGCCATATTACGGCACTATCATTCATCCTCATCTTGTCGACATAAGAACATGTCGATAGAACGAACAAGTCCTTTGCCCTTCTCCCCACATGAACGACCTCCGCTTTCACCGCTTCAATATTTCGAAGAAACCTCACTTCTGTTGGGCCAAACAGAACGTGATACCCAACGTCTACAGCGGTTGTCATGGAGAAGAGGTTTTTCCTCATTCCGGGCACATGATAGACACTCTTCAAAGTCAGTGGCCCTCTATCACTGCCCAAGGAAACAACCCCCACCTTCTTGACACTATGCACAATGTTATCAGCAGTTATGATGGCATCATTACCTGAGTAGGGCTGCGCTAAAGTAAGCTTCGACTCATCTGAAAGTGGAGGTTTAGTTCTTATTTATCTGTTTAAAAGATCTTGCTTAATTTTTTTTAACTTCAAAGTGAGTGATATATTTATTTATATATATGAGTTTGCTGAGTAATAAACACAAACACTAGAAGTGCATAGAAATAAACACAGCACATGAAATAAAAACATAAACCAAACAAGAATCAAGCAATCCAGATGACACAAGATGTATAGTAGTTCCCCTCAACTGGGTACATCTACTCTTCTACCCACTGGTAGTAATCCACTAGGAGGTTGTTGATAAGGTGCCCTCACACCAAGGTGATTTTGATAAGGTGTCCACACACTGGGTGAGCTGTTGATAAGGTGCTCTAACAAAGATGCAAGTTTTTGCTAAGGTGCCCTGTCACGGGGAGTTAACTTTTGAAGGGAGTTATAACCCTGTACAGGAGGTGAAAAGGAATAAAAATAAAAACAGAAAGATTTGTTGTTCTTCTCTGTATGAGAAGACTCTTGAAGATCCTGATTTGAAGTTGAATGGATCTTGATGAATATGTTGAAGAGCTCCACCTGTCTGATGTAAGTTGATGACAGTTCTGGAGTCCTCTTCTCATGATTGTACAAACACTCCATTCTTTTTATGCAGTGATGATCCTGAGCAAATGGTTGTGATTGGAGTCTCAGGATATGCGTGATCTGCAAGAAGATGTTAGCAAAAAGAAGATATACAAAATAGATCTGCTTCTTTTTGTATCTGTGTTTTTTTTGTCTATTCCTATTTTTTTTCTATATGTATATATCGTTTCTGCTCTTCTCTTAATATATATAATCTAGAGAAGGCTTTTTGAATTCTTACTAGGAATGAGGAAAGAGATAAAGTCTCTTTAATTTTTATTCCTTGGGAAGAGGAGTTTTCGTCTTTGACTCTTCTGCAAATGGCTATAAACTTTATTGCCTGCAACGGCTATATCAGAAAAGCATGTATATAATAATGTTAGTACAGATGTATCATAAGAATATTTGCTGACAACATTTTTCGTCGAGCGCTGTTCTAAAGATATTTGTCGAGCGCCGTCTGTCTTGAATTTGTCGAGCGCCGTTCAGAGAATGCCTGGCCGCTGAGATTATTCTGACTGAATTCGTCAAGCGCTGTTCTGATAGAAATTTGTCGAGCGCTGGCTGGCTTGAATTTGTCGAGCGCTGTTCGACATTTGTCGAAAGTAGAGAGCTTATATTATTTTCTTCTATTTTCTCTGATTCGATCGCATTATATTTAATTGATGTTTTCTTAGTTTTCTTACTTAAGGAAATTGATCTAAGTTATGAGATGAATTATTTGTCAAAAGGGGGTGGATCCTAACTCAAATCAAAAGCTAAGGGGGTGGATCATCAACATCTACAACGTTGATCACGGAGAAGAGGTTTTTCCTCATTCCGGGCACATGATAGACACTCTTCAAAGTCAGTGGCCCTCTATCACTGCCCAAGGAAACAACCCCCACCTTCTCGACACTATGCACAGTGTTATCAGCAGTTATGATGGCATCATTACTTGAGTAAGGCTGCGCTGAAGCAAGCTTCGACTCATCCCTGGTGAGGTGATGACCAAACCCCGAGTCCACGATCCAGTCTTCCTGATAGTTGATAGGAGTCGCAGCTCCAACAGAAGCCGACAAGGCTCTTCACCATCCTCCATCATTCTGCCTAGCCTCAGCTTCCTCCTTTCCTACAGCAGCATGCCCTGGCTGAAGATTCACCAGGCAATCCTTCCTAATGTGACCAAGCTTCCCGCATCTGAAGCACTTGGGTCCTTCTCCCTTCTTCTTCCCTTCAGCCTTAGGAGCATAGCCCCTCTCCTGCTGTCCAGAAGTTGAAGGCCCATTGCTTCCAGCAGTCTTCTTCTTATCCCACTTCTTCTTCTTTCCTGTGAAGAAAACCTCGCCATCTCCCCCAGACACGGACACCCCCGCCATCTGCCTTGCCAGACTCTCCTGTGAAGCAAGCAGATTTTCCAGCTCCAGCAGAGACGGCTGATTTGCCCAACCCTGCACCGACGTCACAAAGGCCACATACTCCTTCCGCAAGCCACGGATGATGTGCCTCTTCAGCTTCGTCTCAGAAATTGGCTCATCAGGATCCAATGCTGAAATCTCAGCGCACAGGTTCTTCATCTTCAAGAAGAACGTAGAGATAGAAAGATCACCTTGAGCCGATCTGGCCAGCTCATTTTCCAGGAATTAAAGTCTTGCCACATTCTTCTTGTTAAACAGCCCATCCAAGGCTCTCCAGATCTCAGTAGCTGATCCACACCCCAATATGTGATCGAACAAATCAGGTGATATTGCCCTTTTCAGGGAGAACTCTGCTTTGGCATTAATCCGCCTCCAGTTCCTCACCTTATGACCATTATCCCCAACCGAGACAACTTCCTCTGTGCTTTATCCTCCAACAACCTCCCAGAGGTCCTCACCCAGAAGATAACTCTGCATACACGACCTCCACTTCTTAAAGTTGGTCGAGTTGAGCATCTCAATTCCAAGACCCCTTGCTTCCATGGCTCTACCACTGGTTCCTTCTTCACAAAGGCGATGGAAACTTTGAGTTAATCACTGCTCTATCCACTCCAACCTAGCTCTGATACCATGTGAAATTTTCCGTAGATCTAGGAGTGAGCAGGAATAGTATAACTCAAGGTACAAGCCAACAACTAGAAGCACATGAAAAACAACTTCAATCTTTATTGATGCTAGCAGAAAACTTCATTACAAGGCGAGGTATACATGGCGAGACATGATTTCGCCAGTACACAAAAAATAGGAGAGAAAAACAAGCTGAAAAGATATCCAGCGGTCTAACTAACTAAGACCGCCTGACTGCACGACCTGACAGTCCGCTCGACTAAATGACGAGACCGCCCGAACTGCTTAGCAGTGACTTGAACAACACCAACTGAGAACCCCGCGTTCTGCCACTGATCCTCTCGAACTCCAGGAACCCGCATTGCAAGCTGCGAGACCGCCCGAACACCATTAGAAGAGGAGATGACTGCTGCTGCCCGCACAATCCGCAGAAGCTGCACAAGACAAGTTCGATCAGCTAACCGGCCGATCACAACAATGAGACCGCAAGAAAATAATGCGAGCTCAGCTTACACTTGGTGTGATTATGGTTTGCTGCTACAGTGACTCCTATTTATAGGCGTGCAACCTGATCCAGTCACCACCCTATGAGATAGAGTCACCGCCTTCTGACAGCGTGACCGAGACCGGTCAACCCGCGCGGTCAGCAAGATCGCTCTGCGCCGTGAGCTCGCCGACTTCAACAGAAAGCCGCGCGATCATGACAACCCGCCTGGTCATGACGCTCGCCACTTGTGTTCGCCACCCGACCTCCTCCAGAGACCGCGAACACACTAGGCCGACTAGGGCTACATCCCGCCACGTCGACCATACAACAGTGACCGTATATACCAGCTGATCGCCGAAGGACCAGCCATGCGAACACACACCGGAGACCGCACGACTAAGAATACCTTAGTCCGCGCGCACTGCCAAGAAACCGGACAACCTTTAGACCGGACTGCCCATACCACGCGGTCACGCAAACCAGACCGCGCGGTCTCACCAAGCAGAAACCTGCTCCACCACGCGGTCACACGACCAGACCGCGCGGCCTCACCTCGGCACCTTGGACAGAAGAACAACGATCACGCCGAAGAGACCTGCGGCTAGACCAGAGAGATCAGACCGCAGAGGGAGACCGCATAACCGCGCGGTTTGCCAGACCGCGCGACCTCCGCCCCAAACCGCCAACTTCCACTAACTTCCACTTCAACATTTTCAACAAGGAGGAGGCTATCCACCTGGAGAGGGGGGGTCTCGGGAGGAGGAGGGACGTCCGGCCATGAAGGGGGCGGCGGTGGTGTCTCAGGAAGGGGTTTCTCCGGCGGGGTAGGGCTCGGGAAGGAAGGGGGAGGTGGCTGGGGGGGTGTTCAACAAGGGGAGGGTTGGGTCCCCTTTATAGGGAAGGAGGGGAGCCTCCCTCCCTTTTTACCTGATGTGGGAGTAAAGGGAGGGGTGGGGGGGGGGAGATATTTTCTCCCCCCCCCCCCCCCACCCCCTCCCTCCACTACCCTAGGATGGCCTGCCTACTTATGGGGCAACCCTCCTCTCATAGTGAGGAGGTGAGTGGAACCACCCTTTTAGGGTTGTTTCCAAAATTAGGGTTTGGCAAGGGGGGGGGGGGGGGTTTGAACAAAGTCAACCCTATGGTGCGGTCCCTCATGTAGGTCCAGGTCCAAGGGGTCCACTAAGACTTACTGCAGTCGATTCCGAGTTCGCATGCTCCGTATTTTATACGTTATGGCATGGCGATCTAAAACACCTAAAATGAATATACTCCCCATATGACCTCGGATCGGAGTGCAATGAGTTCCATTGCGCTCGTATTGGTCATACGAGTCTAACAGAACTGACGGAAGTCGATTCAGAGTACGTATGGTTACTATTCCACAATAATGTATTTGTGACGCGCTACGATACTCAAGACGACCGTTTTCCCTAAAGGACCTCGGATCAGGATGGAACGAATTCTGTTGCACTCGTGTTGGTTGTACGAGTCTAACGGAACTGACAGAAGTCAATTCAGAGTACGTATGGTCAATATTCCACAATACTGTGGTTGTGACGCACTACGATACTCAAAATAATCGTTTTCCGTAAACGACCTCGGATCGGGGTGGAACGAATTCCGTTGCAATCTTGTTGGTCGTACGAGTCTAACGGAACTGACATAAGTCAATTCGGAGTACGTATGGTCACTATTCCATAATAATGTGGCTGTGACGCGCTACGATACTCAAAACGGCCGTTTTCCCTAAACAACCTCGGATCGGGGTGTAATTAATTCCGTTGCATTCGTGTTGGTCGTACGAGTCTAACGGAACTGCCAGAAGTCAATTTGGAGTATGTATGGTCACTATTCCACAATACTATGGTTGTGATGCGCTACTGTACTCAAAACGGTCATTTTCCCTAAACGACCTCGGATCAGGGTGGAATGAATTCTGTTGCGCTCATGTTGGTCATACGAGTCTAACGAAACTGACAGAAGTCGATTTGGAGCTTCCTAGCACAATATCCCCTATTCGGATCACTTTCTATCTTTTGGGGTTACTTTTATTGGGTCCACTAGGGCCTAGGGACCCAATAAAAGTTCGGATGTTACAATCCAATAAAAATAAAGGGATTTTTGTCCTCGAAAATTGCCCAAGGTAGGGGTTTTGGGGACATACCAGGGGGAAGAGTGCCGGGTATCTTTCCCGAAAAAGTGTTTCTGGTTTCCAGGTAAACTCGCGTCCACAATTTGACCATAAGATCTTGACCATCGTAATGGTCTTGTTTCGTAGTTCCTTGATCTTTGAATCTACTATCTTCACTGGTTCGAGCTGGATGGACCGGTCAGATTGAACCGATGCTGGTGTTGTAAAGAGATGTTGCTCTGGCTGGCGAAGAACCTGTCTTAATGAGGAGACGTGAAAAATGTCGTGAAGATTTCCCAATTTAGCTGGCAGGGCCAACCTATATGCAATAGGGCCAATCCTTTCTATGACCTGATACGGGCCTAGGTAGCGAGGGTCCAGCTTTTTCTGCTTCTTTATATGGGAGATCCCTTGCATCGGTTTGATCTTCAGGAACACCATATCTCCTACGTTGAATTCTACCGGTCGATGACGTGCGTCGTAGTATTTTGCTTGGCGACTCCGCACTTCTAACATTCGATCTCGGATTAACCTTATTACTGCCGTGGTGTCATCTATGTAGGTGACCCCTAAAGCTTCTGGGTCCTCATCCTGTGCCCATGATAATGGTGTTCGGCAGCGTCTTCCGTAGAGGGCCTCGTATGGTGTCATCTTGATACTAGCCTGAAAGCTGTTATTGTATGAAAATTCTACCAAGGGCAGCACCTGCTCCCAAGGTTTGTTGTGTTCCACTATGCATAGACGGAGGAGGACTTCCATTGTCTGATTCATCCTTTCTGTTTGCCCATCTGTTTGAGGATGGAAAGCGGTGTTGAATGCCAATTTGGTCCCCAGATATGCTTGGACTCTTCTCCATTCCTTTGAAGTAAAGCGTCCATCGCGATCAGACACGATCGACTTTGGTACCCCATGAAATCAGACTACTTGCTCTATAAAGAGTCGGTCTAAGATATCGACACCGTCACCTTGTCGGTTTGGAATGAAACGAGCCACCTTTGTGAGGCGGTCCACCACGACCCATATTGAGTCATTTCATGCACGAGATCGGGGCAAGCCATGGACAAAGTCCATAGAGATATCTTCAGATTTCCATTCGGGTATGGGTAGAGGCTGTAGTAGGCCTCCTGGACTGCGGTATTTTTCCTTGACCATTTGACAGGTCTGGCAGTGCGCCACATAATTGGTGACGTCCCTTTTCATACCTGGCCAGTACAGTGTTCTTCGTAAATCTGCATACATTTTGACCACTCCTAGGTGTATTGAATATCTCGATTGGTGTGCTTCCCTAAGTATCTCTTCTCGGATTCCTTCGGCGGAGGGGATGAATATACGGTGTTTGTACTACAGAATGCCATCATATAAATTGTAGTTTTCCTGAGTGCCGTTGTTGGGGAAATGATTTCTCTTAACCCCTAGAAATAAGTTGAATATGAATTCTAAGAAAAAAAAACAAGGTTAAGTAAATATGCGTCGAATAGTATTCGACGCAACGTCGAAATATAGTCGATGTTTCCTTCAGATTGAGTCGAAGTAACTCTAGGAAGATTTCGACGTATGTGTTGTCGACACTACTCTGATTTCTAGTCGACGCATCTAATGAAGTTGACGCATCTTTGTCGACGTACCTTCCATATTCTCCTTTCAACGTTCAGCCAAGAAGAACTCGACGTTTACGTCGAATGGTAATCGACGCACGTCGATTTATATGACAGATTTAAATATGCGCCAGATCTCTTTCCTTGTTTCAGTAGATCTGATTTGTATGGAATAAATGTCAATATTTTATAGCCGTTCTGAATCATTCTTTCCTTATATCTGATTCTTGGCTAATTTGATTAAACTTATTTGGACATTATTTGAAATCAGAATTAGTTCTTTCCTTCTACAGAAATAAATATTATGGAAACATTTTCATCTTTCTATTTCTCTGACTGCTAATTGATTATCCTCCTATAGTATTATTTTGAATTAACAGAGCTATAAATAAAGAGGAGGTCGGCAGAAAAAATCAGCAAAAGTGATTCACCATTTTACATTTGAAAAAGAGGAAGAGCTCCCAAGTATAGAGAAAAAAAATTGAGAAATTGTTCTGCAGCAATATTCAAGCACTTCTTCTTCTCCTACTTCTGAAGTCATTTTGCTGCAAGTTCTGATAGCTCTCACAAAGAGAGAAAAGCTACAAATCTTCTTCTCTCTATAGAAGAAAGATTTAATTCACTTCTTGTGCTTCCAATCTTCTTGCTAGGAAGAAGATTCATTCTTGTTCTTATTTCTTTCTTCTTTCTTATTCTTACTTAAATATTGTAAAAGAGTTTTTAGAATCTCTCTTAAAAAAATTCAGTGTACTGGTTCTAAGAGTCTCCTTGTCAAAAGAATCAGGGTGGTTCTAAGAGTCTCCTTGTCAAAAGACTCAGGGTGGTTCTAAGAGTCTCCTTATCAAAAGACTCAGTGCAAGATAGTGAATTCCTACCAAGGGGGTAGAAGAGTGGACTACCCAAAGTTTGGGGAACCACTATATTTTCTTGTGTTGTGCTGTGATTTCTTTTCTTGCATTTACTTTCTTTATTTGTTTAATTCTTGTTGGTGTGTGGGAAGCTCTAATATGTGATCATACACATATATATATTAACTTTGCACAAAATATTTTTAATCTCTATTCACCCCCCCCCCCCACCTCTAGAGAATTCTATTGAGGTTAACTGTGCGCTTTCAATTGGTATCAGAGCTAGGTTGATCTAAAAAGGATAACTCCTTGATCAAAAAGATCCTACCTCTTACATATATATTTGTTTTAACTACAAAATTATTTTCATGGCACAAATCAAAGATTATGCTTCCACCAGACCTCCAATGTGCAATCTTGAAAAGTTTGCAGTTTGGAAAACAAGAATCAGAATTTATATGAATTCCATTGATGCTGACTTGTTTAATATTACTGTGACAGGTGCCCCAAAGCCTTATAGAAAGGATGCAAGTGGCAATGTCACACAAACACTTATTCCAAGATCTGAGTGGACAGAAGATGAGAATAAGGCAAGAACATATGATCTAAAGGCCATGGACATACTTGTCTCAACTCTCTCAGATGACATCTTTCAAAGGGTTGTTGACTGTGAATCATCCAAAGAAATTTGGGATGCTCTTACAAAGATGGTGGAAGGAAGTGCTGATGAAAAGAAAGATAAGAAGGCCCAATTGATCTCTCAATATGAGAACTTCCAAAAGAAGGATGAAGAAAGCATCTCTGAGATGTATGACAGATTCAGTCTGATCATCAGTCAACTAAGAGACTTGGATAGAGAAATCTCTCTCACAGAGATCAATGACAAATTGCTGATGAGTCTCCCAAGCTCATGGGACTCAAGGATATGGGCAATAAGAGACACAAGAGGTCAACGGGAAATTTCAACAGATGCTCTCTTAGGAAAACTCAAATCCTATGAGCAACTGCTGAAAACCAGAGAAGAAAAGAAGAGAAGAGAAAATATCCCAACCTCTTCAAGAGATAGGAATATTGCATTAAAAGCAACAAAGGAAGGAGGCTCTATCACTGAAGAAGAACTATTCAGTTTCCTGGCCAGAAGACTTAAGAAATGGGTCAAGACAGATGGATCAAAAAGGAGGGAGTCAAAATAAGGTATGACAAAACCCCCACTAAAGAAATTATTTGCTATTCTTGCAGGAAACCTAGACATATTGCCCCAGAATGTCCAGAGAATGCTGAAACAAAGAAAGATCTGAAAAGGAAAGATCTCAAGAAAAAGGGGAAGAAGAAAGAAAGAGGCTTTATTGCAGAAGCCTGGAGTGAAACAGACTCTGAGGAAAGTTCATCCTCTAAGAGTGACAATGAAGAATCTAGGCAAGAAGACCTATGCTTGATGGCTGTTGAAGGCCCCAAGAATGATGATGGTGCTAAATCTTGGAGTGAGACAGGATCAGAAGAAAGCATATCTTCTGAAGAGGAAAAAGAAAACAGCCTTATTCTCATAGAGGAATCTGAGGATAAGGATGAGGTAAGTATCCTTGATGAAATAGATTTTCAAAGTGTTAATTTCAGAAATGATTTTATGAGAATGTGTCTAGATCAATTAAAAGCAAAACAAGAAATCAAGGATTTAAAAGAACAAATTAACATGGTTAAGAACCAAAGAAATAAAGAGGAAATATGCTCACAAGATTATGCATTAAAAGCTAACATAAGAGAAAAAGAAATTGAAAGGGCTAGAATAGAAAATCAGTTCCTTAAGAATAAGGTATCCCAAGCAAAAGCTTTTGAGGAGTCAATAAAAATGAGAAGCCAAACTCTTAAGGAAATCACTGAAAAACAAACAATAAGACACAAACATCTTGGGCTAGGGGCTGATCACTCAATCAGCCTAATTCCATCCAACAAACCTGCTTGGATGAGCCCTGTAAAATTCACTAAACTTGTCAAATTGACAAACCAAGAAAAAGACCCAAAAGATAAGGAAGAAAAATCCTTCAAAGAAATAAAGGGATTTGATGAGACTGATATTATTCAGCTGATAACTCAGAAACTTCATCTGAAGTGACAACTAATCCAAGAGAAACAATACATAAAGGAGTAAAAACAGAAAAAGGTAAAATAGAAATTTATGAAGATACAGTTGCGTCGACTTCATATCGACGCATGCATGATAGTGCGTCGACCTCTACTCAACGCAACCTCTCAGATGCATCAATCTCTTCTCGACGCTTAAACAAAAATACGTCGACTTCCAATCAACGCAACCTTTTCTATGCGTCGAAATCATATCGACGCCATCTGGAGGAAGCGCCGAGTACAAATCGACGCGACTATCAACATGCGTTGAATGGATATCGACGCACAAAAGTTTAGAGCAACTTAAATACCTTTCCTCCAAAAACCTTTCACCCTAACCCCCATTCAGGACCCATTCATCCTGATCATGATTTCTATCCTAATCAACATCTTTATTCTAACCAAAATTTCTACCCAAAACTTAGTAAACAAAATTCTCATCCTAATCAAAATTATTTTCATAACCATAGTTTCTATCCAAAACAAAACTTCCATCCTAAACAAAGATTCTATCAAAGTCAAGATTCCTATTCTAATCAATACCACCATCCATGTCTAAACTCAAACTTTCATAATCTCAAGATACTCAAGTGTTACATATGCAACAAAAATGGTCACCTTGCCAAACAATGTTGGCATAATCAATCAAATTATTTGTAAAAGAAAATTAGTCCAAGGCTGACTTAGAAAACTTTAGGACTAAGAAAAGACAACAAGAAATAAGAACATAGAGTGGTTCTGAAAAATCAAAAGTCACGTCGACTTCTAATCGACGCACCGTCGATGACTCAAATCAATAGGTGTAATCGACGCATGCGTCGACTATTATCGACGCATACGTCGATAAGAAACCCCTTCATCTCAAAGTAGATTTTATCGACGCTCACGTCGAATACCACTCGACGTAACGTCGACTTCATGAAAATAAGCGGCTATAAAAATATTTTCGGTCTCATCCACTGGAGTACCGAATAAGCCTCGAATTGAGTCCAATTTCGACGCTTCACCTGACTTAAAAAAACTCTTCAGTTAGAAACCTTCACGACTCTGCCTCTTTCATCCTTCGTGTTCCTCAGACCAGCTAATTTCTTCCTCTCTCCTTCACTAACCTAAAATGGCTCCCAAGACCAACTCAGGCTTCGACATTGACCTTGAGTCCTTCCAAGCTGCCGCAGAAAACTACAAGAGCATCATTGCTCTCTTTACTGAAGCTGGCCTGAACAAACTTATCTCCACAAGAAGTAAGCTCCTGGAAATAGAACTCACAGAGCTGATAACTAATGTTCAAATATCTGAACAAGGAGAAATTCAAGGAACAATCTATGAGACACCTGTCTCAATCTCAGCAGAACATATTAGGGCCACCTTTGATCTTCCATCAGGTATATCCTAATATTATCCTTGTTTAAATGAAATAGGGAAAGAAAATGAGTTTCAAAAGAATGACTAAATAAGTCTTGATTATTCCCCTACTAGGTGATGAATCCATTGACCTCACACCTGATGAAATCAAGCATGTGCTTACCACCATGAAATTCTCAAAAGACAGACCAATCCACCTGAAGAAAATAGATTTCTCTGAAGAATATAGATTGTTAGCAGACATAGTAGGGAAAATACTACTATGCAAGACTTCAGCCCATGATGCAGTGCCCAAACAGCAACTGAACATCATGGGGGGCCTTGTATTGAAGAAAAAGGTGGACTGGGCCAGCTGCCTTCTCAGGATGATAGCCTCCAAATACTCTCACAAGGAGAATGCTTATATGAGAGTTATGAGTCAGGTTCTCTTCCATTCCTTCCATGACCTATGCAGGTCAAAAGGAATCCCTATCCCTCCTGGAAAGAGGATGTCCATTGCCCTCTTCTCCAAATGGACCAGACACATCCCCAAGCCTGGTTCCATCCCTGAAAGAACTCCCTCTCCTCCCAACTCTCCTGCTCATCCTTCTCCTCCTCCTTCTCCTCAAAGAGACAATTCTTCTCTACCACCATCATCCACTCAAATAGTCTCTACCACCCTCACAACTCCCACTCTACCTACCTCTTCTCAAACACCTGTTTCTCCTTCTCTTCTTCCTCCTATTTTCCCATCTTCTCTACCTCCATTATCACCCATACCTCATGTATCAACTCACTTCTCTCCTCCTCTATCACCTCTTCCTCCATCATCACCTCCTCACCTTTCACACCATGAATCATCTGCATCCACTGAGGCTCTCATCACTCAGTGCATCATATCAGCAGCTGAAAAATTCCAAGTGATGCTGGATGAGCATTGCTCCCAAATTCATTCCTCCATCCTTCACATGCACACCCAAATAGATGGGGTCAGTGCCTCTGTGCAAGACCTAAAGACCTCTCTCTCTCTTCCTCTAGAGTGACAAGGTATTTCTTAACCTCCCTGGCCAAGAAGGTCAAGAAGGGGGAGAATCTAGATGAAGAGCAGCTCTCCAATCCTAAATCTCTCTCTCACAAGTCCCTCCTCCAAAATCTGACAAAATACTTGGGAATGAGACAGTACCTGAGCTACATAATGATGAACAAATAATAGAGGTACTCAACATAGCAAGAGATGCTGCAAATCAAATGGCACTACTACAAGGGGAGGGAAGCAGAGCAGAAAATGAGGCTGCAAAGGAAGATGGTGAGAAAGATAAAGAAACTGAACCTCAGGGGGATCTGGAAGCTGTGTTAGCTTAAGTAGGAGCTAAGGATACTATTATGAATGAAGCTGAAAATGAAAGAGGGCAACCAGATGCTGTGTTAACTGAAGCTGAGACTCAGGGGGAGCAAATGGCTGAGACCCATGGGGAGCTGAGGGAATCACCTGCTACTGGAAAAGAGCAATCCACAATAGTTTTCAAGAAAAAAAAAGAAAGACTCCTCCTACCCCTCCTGAATAATATTTGAAAACAAATGATGAACAAAGTGATTGGTCTGAACATGAAGTTTTCTTACATGATCTCTTCTGATTGTGTGAACTCTTCAGTATCTTTACAAATGCTTTGCTATGATAATTATATGCTAATACAATTTCTCTCTAAGTAGGGTTAAGACAAATAGGGGGAGATTGTTGGGGAAATGATTTCTCTTAACCCCTAGAAATAAGTTGAATATGAATTCTAAGAAAGAAAAACAAGGTTAAGTAAATATGCGTCGAATAGTATTCGACGCAACGTCGAAATATAGTCGACGTTTCCTTCAGATTGAGTCGAAGTAACTCTAAGAAGATTTCGACGTATGTGTTGTCGACGCTACTCTGATTTCTAGTCGACGCATCTAATGAAGTCGACGCATCTTTGTCGACGTACCTTCCATATTCTCCTTTCAACGTTCAGCCAAGAAGAACTCGACGTTTACGTCGAATGGTAATCGACGCACGTCGATTTATATGACATATTTAAATATGCACCAGATCTCTTTCCTTCTTTCAGTAGATCTGATTTGTATGGAATAAATGTCAATATTTTATAGCCATTCTGAATCATTCTTTCCTTATATCTGATTCTTGGCTAATTTGATTAAACTTATTTGGACATTATTTGAAATCAGAATTAGTTCTTTCCTTCTACAGAAATAAATATTATGGAAACATTTTCATCTTTCTATTTCTCTGACTGCTAATTGATTATCCTCCTACAGTATTATTTTGAGTTAACAGAGCTATAAAGAAAGAGGAGGTCGGCAGAAAAAATCAGCAAAAGTGATTCACCATTTTACGTTTGAAAAAGAGGAAGAGCTCCCAAGTATAGAAAAAAAAAATTGTGAAATTGTTCTGCAGCAATATTCAAGCACTTCTTCTTCTCCTGCTTCTGAAGTCATTCTGCTGCAAGTTCTGATAGCTCTCACAAAGAGAGAAAATCTACAAATCTTCTTCTCTCTATAGAAGAAAGATTTAATTCACTTCTTGTGCTTCCAATCTTCTTGCTAGGAAGAAGATTCATTCTTGTTCTTATTTCTTTCTTCTTTCTTATTCTTACTTAAATA
Source organism: Dactylorhiza incarnata (assembly GCA_033032865.1). NCBI lineage: Eukaryota > Viridiplantae > Streptophyta > Magnoliopsida > Asparagales > Orchidaceae > Dactylorhiza > Dactylorhiza incarnata. The sequence goes on from JAWHQI010000005.1 coordinate 26,572,720, forward strand.
TTGTAAAAGAGTTTTTAGAATCTCTCTTCAAAAAATTCAGTGTACTGGTTCTAAGAGTCTCCTTGTCAAAAGACTCAGGGTGGTTCTAAGAGTCTCCTTGTCAAAAGACTCAGGGTGGTTCTAAGAGTCTCCTTATCAAAAGACTCAGTGCAAGATAGTGAATTTCTACCAAGGGGGTAGAAGAGTGGACTACCCAAAGTTTGGGGAACCACTATATTTTCTTGTGTTGTGCTGTGATTTCTTTTCTTGCATTTACTTTCTTTATTTGTTTAATTCTTGTTGGTGTGTGAGAAGCTCTAATCTGTGATCATACACATATATATTAACTTTGCACAAAATATTTTTAATCTCTATTCACCCCCCTCTAGAGAATTCTATTGAGGTTAACTGTGCACTTTCAGCCGTGTTACAGGGTCTGGATGATTGGAGCGGCTTCTGTGTCGATCTTTTGTACCTCTCGTATTCTATCTCTAATGTCACATTGTATCTCTATCCAATATAGCTGGGCTTGGTAGTCCATCAGCTTTTTGCGGGTAATAAGGATGATGTCTAAGTCTGCCAAGGACTTGACCAACTCTTCTAGTATTATTTCTAGCCAATTCCCGGTCACCGGAGGTTGTCGACTTAAGGCATCCGCGACCTTATTGGCCTTGCCGGGGTGGTATTGGAGGGCTAAGTCGTAATCCCACAGGAATTCTAACCATCGACATTGTCGAAGATTCAGCTCCTTCTGGGTGAAAATGTATTTGAGGCTCTTGTGGTTGGAGAAGATTTCACATCTTATTCTGTATAGATTATGCCTCCAGACTTTTAGCGTGAACACTACCTCACCCAATACTAGGTTATGTGCTGCGTAGTTTAGCTCGTGAGGCTTCAACTGTTGTGATGCGTAGGCGACTACCTGTTGGGTTTTCTATACATCAAATGTAGAATGCATATCACATATGCCCAGCGGAAATAAAGAACAAGAATAACCCTAAACAGTTCAAGGAACTTGCGATTTCATGAATCAAGAAATAGTTTAACAAACGCATTGCAATATACCTGAAGGGGATTGAGTCAATACTCAACCAAGATGCTCCAAGATCTAATCCTGAAGACAAAATCTGAGTTCCAAGCGCAGAAATCGATCAGCGCCTCAATGGATGTCCACACGAGCGAAGGAGAACCCAAGATTCTTGTCAAACAAGAACTAGGTCAGAGAAGAAGAGCCCTCAATGTCTCCCATGGACTGCTAGGTCCGACGATAGGGAAATGCGGCGGCGGTGGTGGCGGAATCGAGACCCTACGAAACTCTTCCGTCGGCCTGTTTGCGGAACTCTTCCGCCTCTCTTCCGATCGCAAAAGAAGGAATGATGGTTAGGGTATAAAATTGGGCTCTATTTATACCCTAAGGAAAGAGAGAAGCTATCCGCACACCCATGACTTATAATGGAGTAAACAGAATTCATCGAGTGAACATTTCACTGAAGAAATTCATTGAGTAACAAACTGAATTCGTCGAGTAAAACAGAATTCGTCGAGTGAAACTTTCACAAACAAATTCATCGAGTAAAAAATAATTCGTCGAGTGAACCTTTCACTTGAAGAAATTCATCGAGTCATGAATTCGTCGGGTTCGTCGAGTCAACTTGGATCTCATCGAGTCATCATGGGTTCGTCGAGTCATTACAAATCGTTCATTCGACGAACTGATGTGAGGGTCGTCGAGACATTCTCGACGACTTATTTCGAAAACTTATCAACATGCTCAATACAATATTCTCAATACTTGTGGAGCATCCAGTTGACTCGACCCAACTCCAATAAGTCATAGGATTGGTCCTTCACTCATATCCAATATGAGTAAGGCCAACACAATTCTTCCTCCAACTTCTCCAAAGACTCTTGTGTGTGACCCCATAGGCTCATATCGCGTTGGCAGTGAGACTATATGCTTGATCACGTCCAGATCACCTTAGCAACATTAACACTACCCAGCCGTGCTGCATTAGTATGGCTCCTAACCCTTTCAGCGATGTGTCGGTGTAGATTTGGAAGCCCTCAGTGCCTGAGGGGAGTGTCAGAATCCGAGCGGATGTTAGACGTTTCTTTAGTTCCACGAACGCTTCTTCGCATTTAGATGTCCATTGGAACGTTGTATCCTTCTTGGTGAGGGTGGCGAGGGGTAAGGCGATCTTAGAAAAACCTTCCATGAACTTGCGGTAGTAGCCAGCGAGACCAAGGAAGCTCCTGATATCTGCTGCTGACTTAAGTGGTGGCCAGTCTCGTACTGCTTGTACTTTGGCGTGGTCTACTGCCACCACGTTCTTATTGATCGTGTGAAAATTTCTCGTTTTGATAATTAGCGGAAAAATGGGAACTAGGTCGCAGGAACACTCTCAACCTCACTGAGCACAATAAACCAGAAACAAAGAAGGAACTCGAGGACTAGTATTCAAAACTCTTCTTTACAATTTGAGGTACACATGGCGAGACATGCTTCACCAATACTATCGAAGAAGAATAAGAACAAGACAAACAGAAACTACCCAAGCCGCCCGACTAGCAAGCCGCCCGACTTAATAAGGCTGTCCGCGCAAACCTCCAAGTCGCCAAACCGCAACTCAATACGCGGACTTCCCGTTATTCCAATGCTGAAACTGTCCGCCCGAGCAAGGATGCCTGACCACTGTCACTTAGCCGCTCCTAACCGCGAACACTGCTGCTGACTAGCTGAACCAAAAACAGACCGGCAAGGCAAGTCGCCTAACCGCACGGTCTGACTTTATTGAAAGCAGAAACACAAGCCGAAGAGAGAAGTTGCAAACCGCGACCACCTGCTACTACCCGCCGCTGATTGCCACCGACTTAACTGCTGCGGTCTCCTCTGACCGAGTCAGAACCACACACAAGCCGTGCAACTTGCGAACACAACAGAGTCAACTCTAAATCCGAGCGACTAGAAAAATCTAACCGCACGAAAGACTTGCGAGCTCTCGCTTACTGTTCACTATGTTTGATCTGATGGAGAGGTCCTATTTATAGGTGCGAGGTGGAGTGTGGTAACCTCCCATAGAGATAGGATAACTGCCTCAACTCGGCAGCGGGTAGAAAACAAACCGTGTGGCTTAAAGACAAGCCGCACCGGTCTAGCAGAGCACCAGGACTTGAAGCAGACCAAGTCCAAGAACAAGCCGGACTGGCAGACCGCTAGCCCGCTGCAGGTAGACAACCCGCGCGGTCTAAAAAATAGACTGCCCGACCTCCACTTCACTTCAACCCGCGCGGTCTCAAGACAGACCGTCCAACCTCCACTTCATTTCAATATTTTCAACACTCCCCCTTGAAGTGAGAAGTGGAAGTCAACCTGAGTAAACCTCGTAACCGAGTGAATGGTCCCTTAGCTAGCGGCTTCGTGAAGATGTCAGGGACATTGTCCTCGCTCCGCACATGCTCAATCATCAGAGATCCCTCCAGCACCTTTTCCCAAATAAAATGATACTCGATCTCAATGTGCTTGGTTCGTGCATGACAAACTGGATTATTAACCAGTTTCAGGGCACTCTCGTTGTCACCGCGTAACAGAGTAGGATGTCGCACCTCCTCATGGATGTTTTCTACCAACCTCATTAGCCAGATGGCTTCCTGAGCTGCCAAGGCCGAAGCTTTGTACTCCGCTTCAGTGGTAGAAACAGATACCGAATCCTGCTTCTTGCTGCACCAAGATATAGCTGCAGGGCCCGTCAAAAAGACGTATCCAGATGTCGACTTCTGATCATCCGAATCTCCCCCATAATCAGCATCCATGTAACCATGCAGGTTAAAGCACGTATCTCTCCTATAACAGAGACCCAAATCATAGGTCGACTTCACGTACTTCAGGATACTCCTAACCGCCACCAGATGAGGTTTATGTGGCTCCGCCATATATCGACTTACCCTACCAACTGCATATGCAATATCTGGCCTAGTAATCGTCAAATATATCAAACTCCCAATAAGAGCCCGGAATACCAATGGATCAGAAAGAATCCGCCCCTCATCCCGCCGAAGCTTTAGACCAACCTCAAGAGGAGTCGAACTACTCTTCCCTTCCTGCATGCCGAATCTCTTAACGATTCGCTCAGCATAGCCCTTCTGGGAAATGAACACTCCATTCTTCTGCCTCTCAACCTCGAGTCCAAGGAAGTGGTGGAGCTCACCTAGATCCTTCATCTCAAATCTGATAGCAAGCTCAGCCCTTAGCCTTGCTACCTCCTTTTCTAAGTTCCCGGTGACAATCATGTCATCCACATACAACAGCACGAGGACCTGAAGCTCTCCCTTCTTCTTGGTTAACAAGCTAGAATCTGAGTCTGAAGCAAAGTATCCGCAGAAATGGAGATATTCTATGATCTTCCCATACCACGCCCTAGGCGCTTGCTTCAACCCATAGAGGGTCTTCTTCAACTTGCAGACGTGTCCCAGATGAACTTCCGATACATACCCAGGTGGCTAAACCATGAAGATGTCCCTGTTAATCTCGCCGTACAAGAAAGCATTCTTTACATCAAGTTGCCAAATCTTCCATCCTTGGCAAGCTGCCAACGCAATCACCACCTGCACCGAAGTCATCTTGGCCACTGGACTAAACGTCTCCTCATAATCCTCCCCATACTGTTGTGAGAACCCTCGAGCAACAAGGCGAGCCTTGTACCGCTCGATACTATCATCTGCCTTCTTCTTCAGTTTGAACACCCACTTGCAAGTTACAGGAGTTATGCCATCAACCTTGGGAACAAGATCCCAGGTTTTGTTCTTCCTGAGGGCAGCCATCTCCTCATCCATGGCATCTTCTCACTCCTTGACTCCAGTGGCTTCCTCAAATCTTGAAGGCTCTCGCTCGTCCAGAGGGCCAACAAAGAAACATGAGACAAAGCTTACCATGTTTCCTCCTGTATAACGAGCTGGTGGAATTATAGTCCTCTTTGACCTTCTCAAGGTCGGAACTGGACTAACCACATCCGCTGCTTCTTCAGAATCAACTCTGTTCTCAGGCATACTTGGAGCATTGCTCCCCCTACTTCCAGAACTTGAAGCATCTGCCCCAGAGCTTGACGCAACTGGAGAACCTGGTGATACAGATAACTCCTCCTGAAGACCATATGCAGCTTCCCTTTGCCTTTCAATCTTGTTATCTAATAGTTCTATACCAGAACTCCCCTAGTATGATGTCATCTCGTCAAATACCACATGCGAGATACTACAAATCTCCGCGTCTAGGGATCCATGCACTTCCAGCCCTTCTTTCGATCATCATACCCAACAAACACTAGTTTCCTCAGCTTCGCGTCTAGTTTTGTTCTAAGGGTATCATGAAAGTGCACATAGCAAGTTGAACCAAACACTCGTAAGTGTCGCACACTGGGCTTCTCCTTAAACATTAGCTCATGTGGAGTCTTCATGTTGATCGGACTAAGAGGCATCCGATTGATGACAGAAGAAGCACAAGACATACCCTCCGCCCAGAAGGATTTTGGAATATTCTTGGCATGAAGCCAGCACTTCACGGTCTCCGTCAAATGATGGATTTTCCGCTCAGCAACTCTGTTCTGTTGTGGAGTATGCGCACAAGAGAGCTCTCTCCGGATGCCATGCTTCCTGCAAAAACTAAAGAACTCACTTGAGGTGAACTCACCTCCATTGTCAGTTCTCAGCTTTTTAATTTGTAGTCTAAGACGACCCTCCACAAGCTCCTTGAACTCCACAAACTTCCCGAACGCCTCTGACTTCTCCTTCATAAAATACACCTAGGTATATCTAGTGTAATCATCAATCAAAACCAGCATATAATGATTGCCTCAAAGATTGGCAGTGTTGGTCGGGCCAAAAAGATCACCGTGAATCAACTCCAACGGCTTCTTGCACCTGCTCTGTGACTTGTCAAATGGAAGTCTATGAGACTTGCCATATTGACACCCTGCACAGACATTACCCTCTCCCATGGATGATAAACTAGGCAAGCCTTTCACAAGGCCTTTTCCGCCATAGTCTTCAGCTTCGCCATGCCAACATGCCCTAGCCTTTCATGCCAGATAGTCTCGCTATCATTTGTCTGCATCTTATCAACATAGGAACTTGTTGATAAAACAAACAAGTCTTTTACTCTTCTCCTAACATGAACTATGTCAGCTTGCACTGATGACACATTCTTAAGAAACCTCACTTCTGTTAGACCAAACAGAACGTGATATCTGGCGTCTACAACATTAGTCACGGAGAAGAGATTTTTCTTCATACCTAGCACGTGATAAACACTCCGTAATTTGAGTGGACCCTTATCACTGCATAAAGAAACCACTCCCTCTTGCTTGACTGCGTGAATAGAATCATCAGCGGTAATAATAGCATCATTACCTGAATAGGGCTACGCATGAGAAAGCTTTGACCCATCTCTGGTGAGGTGATGACCACACCCCGAGTCAACAATCTAGTCCTCCTTGTAGTTGATAGAAGAAGAAACACAAACGGCCACCGCCGTCAGATTTGTTGTAAAGGCACCATCTCCTCCCCATTCAACTTCCTCATTCCTGGATCCAACTTCCTCCTTGCCAGCAGCATGCCCTTCCTGAATATTCAGCCCGCAATCCTTCTTAAAATGACTAAGCTGGTTACACTTGAAGCACCGAAGTCCTTCCTTCTTCTTTCCATCAGACTTAGGAGCATGGCTCCTCTCCTGCTGACCTGAAGTAGAAGAACCATCGCTTCCATATGATTTTTTTTTCTTCTTATCCCACTTATTCTTTTTTCCAGAGAAGAGCACCTCATTATCTCCCCCGGAGAAAGACATCCCAACCATCTTTTTTGCCAAGCTTTCCTGCGAAGCAAGCAGATTTTCCAGCCCAAGCAACGACGGCTGATTGGCCCAGCCTTGGACAGAAGTGACAAAGGCCACATATTCTCTCCGCAATCCACAGATAATGTGCCTCTTCAGCTTTGCCTCAGAGATGGGCTCATCCCGATCCAATGCAGAAATCTCTGCACAGAGGTTGTTCATCTTTAAAAAGAAAGTAGAAACAGAAAGATCACCTTGAGTGGCTTTCGCCAACTCATTTTCCAAGAACTGTAGCCACGCTACATTCTTCTTATTGAACAGCCCTTCAAGAGAAGTCCAAATCTCAGCAGTAGATCGACATCCTATGATGTGATCAAATAGCTTTGATGAAATTGCCCGCTTGAGAGCAAACTCGGCTTTCGCATTTGTTTTCTTCCATGCTTTCACAAGCTCAGCATTCCCTTCAACAGGGACAACTGCTTGTCTCGCATCTCCTCCGACAACCTCCCAGAGATCCTCACCAAGAAGAGAGCTTTCCATACAAGACTTCCACTTCTTAAAGTTAGTCTGTGTAAGAAGCTCAATACCAGGACCTCTTGCAATTCCACCTTCCATTGTAGTACTACTGATTTACTTGTGCTCCAGAAATCCAAGCAAGATAACTGTGGCTGATTTACTGCTCAAACCTCTGTCCCTCTGATACCATGTGAAAATTTCTCAATTTGATAATTAGAGAAAAAATGGGAACTAAGTCGCAGGAACACTCTCAACCTCACTGAGCACAATAAACCAGAAACAAAGAAGGAACACGAGGACTAGTATTCAAAACTCTTCTTTACAATTTGAGGTACACATGGCGAGACATGCTTCACCAATACAATCGAAGAAGAATAATAACAAGACAAACAGAAACCGCCCAAGCCGCCCGACTAGCAAGCCGCCCGACTTAACAAGGCTGTCCGCGCAAACCGCCAAGTCACCAAACCGCAACTCAACACGCGGACTACCCATTATTCCAATGCTGAAACTGTCTTCCCGAGCAAGGCTGCCTGACCGCTGTCACTTAGCCGCTCCTAACCGTGAACACTGCTGCTGACTAGCTGAACAGAAAATAGACCGGCAAGGCAAGCCCTCTAACCGTACGGTCTGACTTTATTGAAAGCAGAAACACAAGCCAAAGCGAGAAGCCGCAAACCGCGACCACCTGCTTCTACCCATCGCTGACTGCCACCGACTTAACTATTGTGGTCTTCTCTGACCGAGTCAGAACCACACACAAGCCGCGAAACCTGCGAACATAACAGAGTCAACTCTTAATCCGAGCGACTAGAAAAATCTAACCGCACGAAAGACTTGCGAGCTCTCGCTTATTGTTCACTGTGTTTGATCTGAGGGAGAGGTCCTATTTATAGGTGCAAGGTGGAGTGTGATAACTTCCCATAGAGATAGGATAACCGCCTCAACTCGGCAGCAGGTAAAAAAGAAACTGTGCGGCTTAAAGATAAGTCGCACCGGTCTAGCAAAGCACCAGGACTTGAAGCAGACCAAGTCCAAGAACAAGCCGGACTAGCAGACCGCTAGCCCGCTGCGGGTAGACAACCCGTGCGGTATCAAAAACAGACCGCCCAACCTCCACTTCTCTTCAACCCGCGCGGTCTCAAGACAGACCGCCTGACCTCCACTTCACTTCAATATTTTCAACACTTCCTCCATCCAGAATTCACACTTACTGAATTTTGCGAAGAGTGGGTGTTCCCGCAGCTTGAGTAACACCATTTGGAGGTGCCTGGAATGATCTGCCTTGCTCTTCGAGTAGATGAGTATATCATCTATGAAGACGATCACAATGTGGTCCAAGAAGGGTTCAAACACTTTATTCATTAGAGCCATGTAGGTGGACAGGGCGTTGGTCAGTCCAAACGGCATTACCATAAATTCATAGAGCCCGTAGAGGGAGCTAAAATCAATTTTGGAGAAAATCCATTTTGGAGAAAATGGACGCGACTTGCAATTTGTCGAACAACTCGTCTATCCGAGGTAGCAGATAGGTATTTCAGATGGTAAGTTTATTTAGCTCCCAGTAGTCGTATTTTGAGCTCGGCTAGTTCCTTTGGGGCCATCCGGTAAGGTGCTCGGGACACTGGTCGAGCTCCATGTGCAAGTACAATCTGGAAGTCCACTTTTCGTTGCGGTGGAAACCCTGGAAGGGATTCGAGAAAGACGTCTGGGAAGTCTCGGATTACGGGCACTTTGGTGAGTTCTTGCATCTTGTCCTCCATTTTGAAGTAGATCAGGTACATCTCATCCTTTCGTCAGACTGATTTGACTGTTTATGCGGACGTTAGAATGATGTGGGTGACATATGGTATACCTGCTAGAGTGATAGATTGCCCATTTGGGTTCTAGAGGTTGATTTCTCGGGTCGATAAATTGATTTAGGCGTTGTGCTCGACCAACCAGTCCATTCCTAGGATGATGTCGAATTCGGTTATTGCTAGAATAGTTTCTAAGATTTTGAATTCCATGTCTCCCAGGATCGCCTGGAAAGAACACTTCTCTGTGGATAACATGTCTGATCCATCCAGGAGTGGTATTCGTATTGACATTCCAGACGATCGTACGGTGTTTTCTTTGTTCGCGATGAAATTCTGAGAGACGAAGGAATCCGTGGCACCGGTATCGAATATCGTTTTAGCGGGATGACCTCTACCAAAAGTAAACCTAGTAACATATATAAATATACTATAACCATAGTTTTATTTACAGATATACAGGTGGAGTAACTACATAGTTTAAACAAAAGGTTATATCACACAGTTCCTACTAGATCATATCATCCAAGTCTACCATCGCTAACGAAAGTATATACCTATCACTACGTTCGGTGCAGGTCCGAGCTGAAGGTCTAGCGCGTAAGCCTCAAGTGGTGCTGCTCGACCCTGCCTGACTGGGTCCCTCCTGCCTGCAGGTCGTCCTTTATAACCTCCTCATCCTCTTCCTCTCTCGGCTACTCCCTGTACTGATCCTAAGCCTATCCTTCCTATAGCTTGGGGGCAAAAGGCTCTAATATGTACATGTTGCTGGTAAAGGAAGAAGTTCCCTGCAAAGGGAGCATCTCGTGGTGCGGCTGGGGCGGGCTGAGGTGCTAGAACTGGTCGGGGTGCTGGGGCTAGAGGTGCCTGTCGAGGCTGGGGTGCCTGCCTGTATGGCTGGTGGCAGTGACGCTGCCTCCTATCTCGGTCCTTCCTGCGAGGGCCTGTTCCTCTGATGTAAACTCAAATTAGTTTTTTTTTTTAAAATTAATTATTTTTCAAGCGAAAGATTTCATTTATTATAAAATCAAACTAGGATTTTGAAAACATGAGTTGATTTTTAACTTAAAGAGGTCCGAGAATGCCCAAAATCGAGTTTAGCGTGCGAGATCACCTTCTAACAACAAACTTCCCGACAACCGTTAATCGTTATTTGAAAGAAATGATCTTGAGCGTTTAACAATTTGAATCGTCGCGAGATCCTTGCGACCACAAACAAAACAAGAATAATAATTTATGAAAATAATGGTAGTTGAGATAGGTAGAACGTTCGGGGCAAGCTCTTAATTATTTAAATGATTGCATAAATTTAAACTAAGTAATGCGAGCAAGAATGGGGGTTTGATACCACACGAGGATAGTCGGAACAGTGGCTGTCGGCCGATTTCTGGATGTAAGCACTGGAGTCGACAACAAATCGGCTATGGGGAGGAACCTGGAAGGCCGCCGATGCAAACTTAGTGAATTAGATTATGTTGGCAACTCAGACGTCGATGGTTCAAAAAACGGCGCCGGAATCAAGATTCGTAGTCGACGGCTCCATCACAGTTAACCGACGGGTGACCCAATGGAGAGATCGTCGATGTCGACGCTAGGTAAGGATCGTCGGGAATGGTTCGCATGCGCCTGGAAATGGAGGGAGGCAATCGGTCTGGGAAAGGGCGAACGCAGGACAGGGATGAAGAGAGACTTCGGCCGGTACTGTAGAGGAACGAAAAAATTTGTTCCCTACAATCCAGTCTGCCTTTCTTTATGCAGGCTTAGCTTATATAATGTTATTGCTTCCCTTCTTTCCAAATAGTTTTCCCAATTATTTTCCAAATATTGTTTTCAATATTTATTTTCAAGATTCCAAATAATCTTCTCAATAATTACTCACATCGGTCAATAATATAGAGGCTACCATACAGTTAAATCGAGCACCTGCCCCGGGCAATGAAGTAGGTCCTAACCCCATGCAACTAGAACTTGCACAAGAAGAACCCGATCCACGTAACAAACCACGTAATCCATCCCGATGGGATGTGGGAGTGAAATTTGACGTTGGCAATTTTGAGAGACACTTAGAGCCCGAGGGTTGCCTAGACTGGTGTGATCGGATGGACCGCTTCTTGGCTTGGAAGCAATTGCCCCAAGCTAGGCAAGTTGAGTACGCCACACTTAGACTAAAAGGGTCTGCCCTAGTTTGGTGGGGACAACTCGAGCGATCTAGGTTTAATTTAGGTATGCCTCCAATCACCACATGGGCATCCAAGAGGATTATTTGATTATAAGTCATGGCAACTTCGGAAATGATACGTTCCACCCGATTATTTGCAGACCCTCTACCGTAGGTTTCACAACCTATGACAAGATAAATTATCAATGGATGAGTATACGAATGAGCTCCTAATACTGTAGTCTCGCCTCGACCTCCAAGAGGATGATGACATGACCGTATCCCATTATCTGAACAGTACACTACTCCATTAGTGACCAGCTAGAGTTATTTGATTATAAGGACTTAGGGGAGATATTGAGCCGAGCACGGAGGGTGGAGTCCTCACAGAAGCGGACATCCGGAGTTAGGTCTACTGATAGACCCACGTCGAGCGTCACCACTGCACCCACTACTAGGGCCTTGGATTCCCATCACCCTCCCATCACTATTGGGGCCCCCACCCCACCCACTAATCCCCCCAGGGGCAAAGAGATTATTGGGACTAAGACCAACACTAGAGTATTCCGATGCTTCAAGTGCATGTAGCCGGGACACAAATCGTCTGAGTGCCCGCGACGTCACTTTGTCGCTATTATTGATTCTACAGATGGACGAGAGCATGAGTATGGCGTTTACGTAAATGAATCTCACCCTGAGCCTGCGCATGAGTCAGAAGATGTCGTAGAAGTGGAAGGTGAACACGCCAAACACTTAATCTGTGTCTTACGCTACAGTCTGATCACCCCTAGTGAGTCTACTGTAGATGATCATGGGAGACACGATATTTTTCGCACTACTGCATGAATCCATGGACAATTTTGTTCCATTATCATTGATAGTGGTAGTATGAAGAATTTTGTTTCTCAATGTATGGTTGACATATTAGGGCTTGAGATGCATCCGTTAGAGCAACACTACAGCTTATCTGGAGTTAATAGTCATTTGACTATGCCCGTAACCCACTATTGTCTCGTAGAGTTTTCTATAGGAAACACCTATTCGGATAGAGTATTGTGTCATGTCGCCGTCATGGATGTTTGTCACATCCTATTAGGGAGATCATGGCAGTACAACCGACATGTCATGCACGACGGCACGAGGAACTCTCATTCCTTCGAGCACAACGGGCACAAGATTGTTCTTCTCCAACAGAAGAATTGTCTTATTCCAAGAGCGCACGAGAGGACTTCTACGACTCCTAGTTCACTTTTCGTTACCTCCACTGTGTTACTCCTCACTGCACTGCCTCCTGATCCCCCACCCCATGAATTAATCTGTGGCCCGGGTGTGTCACTCACACCACATTTATCGAGTCCCGACATGCCACCTGATATTTCTAAGTTTCTATCACTTTATCCGATGGTTATTCACTTCGCTCACCACACTCGATCGATTTCATATTTAGCGAGTACACATTTTCGCAGCACTATCGCTTGGTTATACACCTACCTGTAGAACTAGATCGATTTATTAAATGTTTTTTTATCATATTTGTGCGACGAACTATGTGGTCAACTGAGAGCCAAGCTCGAATTTAGTAGCATATATCACTCCCTAACCGATGGATGGACCGAATTCGTTAATAAGAGTTTGGAGATTTTTCTTAAGTGTTTAATCGAGGCTAATCTAAAGCAATGAGATCTTATACCTCCCACAAGCAATTTTCACTTATAATAATTCTAAAACCCACTCTTTTAATATATCTCCTTCCGAGATTGTCTGTGTTTCCTCGCCCACCTGACCACCATCACCTTTCATTCCACGAATGTATTTCTTTCGATGCGCGAGCTCACATTAATTATTTAAGCGAACTGCATAAATTTATTGCTAATATTTTGCGAGCAACCTTTGAACGTTACAAACTCACGGTCGGTCGTTACCGCCATGAGTTGTACTTTTTAAAGGGAGGTCGGGTGATTGTTTATTACAGGAGGTTTGGTCTAGTTCATGTTCTGCGGCACATTGGCCCACGAGTTGAGCCACCAGTCGAGGCTCTAGCTATTCCACCAGATCTAGCACCAGCGACGATGTCAGATCTCTCCATCACTAGTTTTTGTGAAGTCTCGTCGGGGTCGAGCTCTATCAACCCGGGGAGAATTGATGCATCCTTCATCGCATAAGTCGCGCTTTTTAATTTTTTTAAAATTTATTTATTATCGTGTATTTCTTTCGCACATCTGCTTTTATTTGAAATAGTTTGGCTCTTCGGGTTGACCGTCCGATGAGATCTTAAATAAAAAGGTCTGGTAATTCTGGTAGTTAGGACGTAATGGACAAGCTTGAAATTATTTAAACACATAAATTAAAAAATTTGAATTCAAGACAGAATATTTAAAAGTTTGGAGAAGAATAGGAAATATTAAGTTTGGAAATAATTTCAAAGTTGACAAAACACTCTTGGAAATAAAGGTTGAAAATAGTATTTGGGAAGTAATTATTGAGAAGATTATTTGGAATCTTGAAAATAAAGGTTGAAAACAATATTTGGAAAATAATTGGGAAAACTATTTGGAAATAAGGGCAACAATAATATTATATAAGCTAAGCTTGCATAAAGAAAGGCAGACCGGATTGTAGGGAACGAATTTTTTTGTTCCTCTACAGTACCGACCGAAATCTCTCTTCATCCCTTTCCTACATTCGCCCTTTCCCAGACCGATTGCCTCCCTCCATTTCCAGATGTGCACGAACCATTCCCGGCGATCCTTACCTAGCATCGACATCGACAATCTCTCTGCTGGGGCACCCATCGGTCAACTATGAAGGCGCCGTCGATTACGTATCTTGATTCCAGCGCCGTTTTCTGAACCATCGACGTCCGAGTTGCCAACATAATCTAATTCACTAAGTTTGCACCGGCGGCCTTCTAGGTTCCCCCCATTGCCGATTCGCTGTCGACTCCAGCGCTTACATCCAGCAATCGGCCGACAACCACTATTCTGACTGTCCTCATGTGGTATCAAACTCCCGTTATTGCTCGCATTACTTAGTTTAAATTTATGCAATCATTTAAATAATTAAGAGCTTGCCCCGAACGTTCTACCTATCTCAACTACCGTTATTTTCATAAATTATTATTCTTGTTTTGCTTGTGGTCGCAAGGATCTCGCGAAGATTCAAATTGTTAAACGCTCAAGAGCATTTCTTTCAAATAATGATTAACGGTTGTCGGGTAGTTTGTTGTTAGAAGGTGATCTTGCACGCTAAACTCGATTTTGGGCGCTCTCGGACCTCTTTAAGGTAAAAATCAACTCATGTTTTCAAAATCTTAGTTTGATTTTATAATTAATGAAATCTTTCGCTTGAAAAATAATTAATTTTAAGAAAACCAAATTTGTGTTTACATCTTACTCTCTCTCGGCCCTGAGTCCGGGGAACATCCATATGTCCCCTTCACTGTTGGGCCACCATCCTCTGGTCTATTTCTATTGCTTCAGCGTGTATGGCGATCGTATGGAAGGTCGACTGTGAGATCATGATCAAGGCCTGTCGGAGGTCATCACGTAGTCCTCGGTAGAACCTAGCAGCTCTGTCTCTATTTGTAGTTGCCAAAGTCCTAGCGAAATGGGCTAAGTGAATGAACTCCCGCTGGTACTCCGGCACAATCCTCTCTCCCTGTCGGATGTGCAGGAACCGCTCCTGGAGTGCAACTCGGTCAGCCTCTGAGATAAAGTGCTCCAGAAAGGCCTCGAAAAACTCTCCCCAGAGGATCGTACTGTGTGGTCGCCCTCTGAATGTGGAGCGGTTGGCTTCCCTCCATCAGTCTCGGGTATAGCCCTCCAGTAATGTCACTACTAAGGACACTGCGGCCACAGTGGGGCACATCATACCGACTAGAAGCTCCTCTATTCTCTCTACCCACTCCTCCGCCTGCATGGCAGACTCGGTTCCTCGGAAGATAGGGGCCGTAGCACCCGAAAGGTTGTCAGAAGGTCAGTGGGCACGGTGGCCTGATGGGGTGGCCGTAGGATGGCCGTCTGAAAGATGGCCAGCAAAATTTTAGTGTCCGTCCCAGGTCGGTCTCCATAAAAGGGACTGCAGCTGGAGAGTCCAGGGCTGGTGGTGGAGTGGTAGGATGGTACTGATCCCTAGAGGAAGACCTTTCGTTATTGGACTCCGGTATCTGGAGAAGTAACAGATGAACATCAGTTCTTGCAAAAGTAAGGGAATTTTGCAGAACTGACTGAAACGGAAGCGGAATGCATGTGGGTGTACAACTGTGCAGTCTAGGATCCTTAAACTTTAAACCTAAGGGTCCACCAGGGTTCCGCTGCGTGGTTCGTCCCGAACTAAGAAACGAAACCTGTGAAAGGAGGATCTAAAGACTGCCCCATATGGTCGGATCATGGTAGCTCTGATCCATTTGTAAGACCCCCCCCCCCCCCCCCCCCCCCCCCCCCCGCCCAAAAAAAAATGAACCTGGTTCAGGGACAGGGGGTCTTACTGACAATACGGGCACTTAACAATTCCCGTGTGGCAATGACTCACCCTCTCAAGCACTGAGTGTTTGCCTTGTCAGGCACAAGAATCATCACATCACATTAGAGTCACATAGCGGAAGCAGAAGTAAGGGAAATAGGCAGGGCAACAACTATATATATATCTAACCAAAAGGCCGTAGCCTACTATTTATATACAGTTACCTGTGGGATACAAATGACTACATCAAAACACTCCTTATTTAGCCCTATACCCTTGGACTCACGTCACAGAAGACAGGAGGCGGGGCTGGAGCATCCGATCGGGCAATCTCAAGGGCCGGTAAGTCATCTGCGGTTCTGGGGCATTGCGTTGTCCCATCTCCTTTGAATGGTTATGAGAATAACCATTAGTCACATAGCTAAGTGGAAAACACATTCCCTCCCTGGATCCGTATCCTGGGGGTGGGCTTAAGTACCAAAATAAATAGCCGAAGTAAGAAAAGGGTTAGCAACAGGTATGTATATATAAGTTTAAGGCCTTTTAGCAATAATTTAATAAAGTAGAGGGGAGCGCACGGTTTAGAACAACATTAGTAATCCTATCTTGCACACACACATCAGGTATTCAAACCTGTACACAAAACCCTGTGTCGACATAGTTTGGACCGCTTCTCTTCCAGCAGGGTAGCGAACCCCGCGGGCCTCACCGATGTGGCCGTCGGTGACAGTGGCCAATCCTGCCACTTCTGGGTATAGTCGTACCGTATCACCCAGGCCCTCCCATACAAATTAGTGTACTAATTGGATGTGAGCGACATCCGGCGATTCTGAGATTTAGGCCGACCAGAAGAGGCAAATCAGCGGGTTCCAAGTGGTGATAACCCGCAGTGCACATCTCCCTTTCGCCATGAGTCATCATCCCTCTCGCACCGGTATGAACAATCTGCGGGCATGACCGACTCGCCACTTTTATAGCAAGCAATTCGTAAGCATTTTAAAGTAAGGGATGACTACTCCAGGTCTATCGTGGCTTCCTTGACTCAACCGGTTACACAACTTTTGGCTAACCCTAGAGGAAGAACTCAACTCTTGGTTATCCCCAACTAAGATCTTATAGCAGCATAGAAAGAACCATTATCTAGCGCAGGACCTGGGTTAGCATAATATAGTGCAACATAAACTGCGGAGCTGAGTAATAAAGCATTTAACTGAAAGGAAGGCCGAAGGCAAGGGACGAATTAACTGGACCACTACGAGACTGTAGTATCGAAAAGAATGAACAGAAAACAATAATCAATTGACCAGTGCGAGACTAGTGTATTGAGAAGAAAGAACAGAAAGCAATAAACAATTGGCCAGTGCAAGACTGGAGTATTGAAAAGAACGAACCGAAGTAGTAAATAAGTGACCAGTGCGAGACTGGAGTATTAAAAGTAATAATTGCAAGTAGTAAATGTTGGACCAGTACGAGACTGGGGAACATAAATAAATAAGCAGGTTAGTAGTCCAATCACTCCATAATCAGGAGGCTTTAGTGTCGTCTCCATTCTTAGGAGGAAATTCTGTTCTTTCCCCATTCATAAGGGTCTCTTCTCCGTTCATAGGAGTCTGTTTATCTTAGTTATAGCTCGGGTTGGCTTACATTCCATAAGACCTCTTATTACTGTGTGATTTGAGTTCGCACTTTAATTATCGTGTCGTTATTGATCCGTAATATCGTCTCATGATCGTGACTCGTTCATGTGTTTCGATGCTTTTAACTTAGCCGATTTCTCGCAATACTGGGTGAGTCTACTATATCCTTTACAAGACTCACAATATTCAATAATATGCTCCATAATACATGTCAAAGGGCCCACCACTTTCCTGAGTATTTCCGTCCACTTTAGGGTTTTATTTTGCTCGAAAAATCTTATTTAGGCTCCCAAGATTATCAAAAGAGTTGATAAAAATTCCGAACTTTGATAGCACTTGTAAAATGGCCTAAATTTGAGCCTATAATTTTTCATGAATTTTTCAGGGTGATTTGGGTATTTAATTACTCCAATTAAATCTTGTAAAGGCTTTTAAAAATAGCAAACCAATTCCAAAAATTCCCGAAAAATTACTGAGAGTAGCTCTCTTAATGAGGCACATTTTTCATGTTGGAGGTTTTTGCCCTAGGGGCCTAGATTAGCCTCAGAAAAATCAGAAAGGGAAGGGGGAAATTTGGGGTGCGGTTAAGGAATTTGGGAGGCGGGAGGGGTGCTGGACCGGGAGCGCTTCTGCGGTCCCCAAAGCGGATCTGCAGTCGATCCGATGTGGGGGCACACAGTTTTAGGCAGGGCGGGAGTTAAGGTGGCGGGGGCCTTCCGATCTCATCATGGAGATCGGATGGCCCCCATCTCTTGACAGGGCCGCATAGGATGGCGGCCACTGCCACTGCCGGGTAGGGGCCCACCAGTGCCGGCGCCGCCGCTGGTTGACTCGCCGAGGGCTGGCGATCATTCCGGTGATGGTCCGGCGGCCTGGTGTCGCCGGCCACCGTCGGTTTTTATGGGAGAAGAGGAGGCGGAGGTGGTGGCTGATGAGTCCCATTTATACACACTTTTATGGACTCATCCCGGCTAGTTTTCACTCTCGTGCACGTCAGTCTTGAGCTATTATTGCTTCTATCTCTCTTATGCTCTTTCATGCACACTTGCGTGCTTCGTGCTCCTTTTAAGCATGTTTTAGTGTGCGTTTGCGCTCCATGTTATTGGGGGTAAGCACATGGTGCTCCCCAATCCTTTTTCTCTCTCTGATTGGTGCTGGAGGTGTATTCCCAGCTGAATTTATGTGCTTGCAAGTGGTTGGATCATCTCCTAATGCCCAGAAATCATGATTGTGTATAACGCACGGTCGTGCGTTTTCTTGACACACAGATGGCTGCGGTCGTGCGCCTTCATCTGGGTAGAAAACCGATGATCTGAATTTATTCGTGCGTTTTTACGCACGGGCGGATTCGCCCGTGCGCGAAGGAAACGCACGATTGCCTGTTTTGACTGATTTTTAGCCAATCTGAATTTGTTCGTGCATTTTTATGCACGGGCGAATCGTAAAACGCACGGGCGCTGCTGCTTCTTCCTCAAGCCATTTTATTCGTTAAAAAATGCACGGGCAACGCACGGTCGTGTGTTCGCCCGTGCGTGACTAAATTACTGACTATTTAGTATTTAAGGCTGGAAATCTGCTACAATCAGGAACCCCCGGCGGGAAAAGCTTCAGAAGCCGCCACTTTCGCCCAGTTTGCCTCTCCACCACCGTTCGACCTAGGAGGAGCTCCGACAACCATAGTCTTGCAAATCTTCCGCCGAAGCTCCCTCCTTGGCCTCCTCCATCATCCTTGAGCTCAAGAACGCCATAGACGGAGAGCTTTAGCTCCATTCAAGGTGTCGAACAAGAGTTACCTCGAGCTAGACCACGAAGAAGACGGGTAATAGTAGAGGAAGGTGACAACTCCTCCGGACCCCAGACGCAACTGAAGATCAAGCACGGACGAGGCTTGACAACCCTACGATTCCGGCCGAGAATCTTCAGCATAGTCTTCGAGCTTCGGTTTTCTCTTTTCCCCTATGCTTTGCTTCAAAGTTTTCCTTGTATGTGTTTGTTATTGCGGATGATGTTCATAAACACTGTGCTTTAGTTAATATGATTTCATGTTTTTTAGATCTTTTGTGGTTTATGAGATTTGAGGAGCGCCGTAGACCGCCATCCACTCCACCACTTTGTAGTGCTCCGCACTAGCAATTGCTAGTTGCGTGTTCCGCGACAAGGTGCCTACGACCCTTATCCGCTAGCCTTCTCGTCCACCCGCTCACTGAAGCACGACATCACGGCCGTTGCATCCATCCTGCCTTGCGAAGCGGAGTTTTGACCCGCATTTCATTTCTGTGTAGTAATTTAGGAAACCAAAATCAAAGCCCCGATTTTTCCTTTAATTTACTCTCGTAATTATTTTCTCAATCTGAAGAGTCAAACTAACCACGCGCATTCCTTGAGAGACAATATTTGGGGACGTACTCCCAACTTTATTACTTGTGCGACCGATGCACTTGCCGAAACCGCATCAAGTTTTTCGCGCCGTTGCTAGGGAATGCAGGCGTAGTTTGATTTTGGTGTTTGAGTTAATAGTTACAGAAGTTGTTTTTTTTATTTCTATTGTTTTGGGGTTGTGTGTATGCAGGAGCGATGTCATGTTCTTTACTGCCTCTGTCATAACATGATGAGGATACAACCTATTTGGAGGAGAAATTCTTCAAATTTGCTCAAATGATAATTCAATGCCTTGAAACGTGGCAAAAGTATATTGATAGAATGACTATGCAGGTTGAGACTTTGTTATCTCTTGCCTCGGCCGTGTTGCAAGACCCTCCTCATGATGTGACAGTTGTACAATCAGAACCTGCAGGGAGTGAAACCGGGATCACTCCCTCGACTAATGATTCTTTATGTTCTTCATCTACTTTGTTTCTTGACCCTCTTTCATTGGTTACAATTCAACAGGAAGAGTTAGTGTTGGTCATTGATGAGCACTTTTTGTACTCATCTTTTATTATTATTTTAATATAGTTTTAAATTGAATTTATATAATTTAAATGTATTTTCTTATTTAATCTGTTCCTTTTTAATTTCTTCAACTAATTTAAGCTTATTTTATGTTTTGCAGATTTTCTGGGCACTTTGAGTAAAAATCCAAAGTACACGCCCAAGGTCACGGGCATGACCAAGGGCGTGACAGTCAAAGATGTGTTCCAGACCCAATTCCGCCACCAGGGAGCGTTCCATGAAGAATTCTCCAAGTACACGCCCCAATTCATGGGCGTGACCAAGGGCGTGACCCAGTGTCATGGCCGCGACTCGCCACAGCATCCAGAGCACGCCTGCCACGTCATTTAAAGTTACACGCCCCAGGTCACGGGCGTGACCTAGGGCGTGACATCAGGTCACGGGCGTGACTTGCCCCGCGCTTCTTCCCGCCAGAGTTTCCCGCCAGCAGCACTATTTCAAGATTACACGCCCTAGGTCACGGGCGTGACCTAGGGCGTGACACGGCCGAAACGCTCGCAATTACTCCAGAAGGCGCCCTCTCCGCTGCTGCTTCGATCACGCCCCTTACACGCCCTTAGTCACGGGCGTGACCAAGGGCGTGTAACCTCAACTTTTCAGCTATAAAAAGCCAGCTTCAACAAATGTTCAAGGACGAATTTTTGGAGTTCAAAATCTCCATTTCTTGTTTTATTTTCGTGTTTTAGTAGTTCTTGTATGTCCTTTTTCTTATTAGCATTTGTAGTTTTCAATTCAATAGTTGTAACTTTCAATTCATGTCTTGTAATTTTTCTTTAGCAATTTAATAAAATAGTTCTTTTCTTCTCTCAATCTATTCTCTCTTTTTTTCATGAACTCTTCTATTTTTCTTTAATTCTTCTATTTCTATGAGTAACTAAAATCCAATTAGTACTCGATCGAGATGATCTGAGGAGAATATAATTTATGGTTTAGCTTCTCTTTCTCTTCTTTAGAATGCTTTTGATTTATTCTTGAACTTTTATTGGATTGAGATTATATTGTCGATATATAACTCTCATCTTTGTTTTCGGAATCTAATAGTCGAGAGGTTTTGATTTTGAATCGATCATTTCAAGAATAAAAAAAGAGTAGAATGCAATCCTCGATAGAGGACGATGTTACCCTTCCGGATTGGAGTAAAAGCCAATAGAGGGATTCACTTTGATAAGGCGAGTTTTAGGGGTTTCGATCCTAGAACGAGAGTTCGATTGATCAACCTAAACTCAGTTGAGCGCATCCTCGAGAGATGTGCGTTCATAATTCGAGAATCTCCACGGTCTAAGCTATTTTATTAAGAGAATGCGTTTTTATTCTTTATTCTTATTTTTATCTCCAAGGTGATTCGAGGTTGAGTGCTAATCCTTCTTATCATAGTTTTAACAATTTATTTCTCTTTCTTGCAACCAACCAACCCAAGTTTCTTTCGATAAAATAATAGAGATTTTCCGAAGTAACAGTACTCAACCTCCCTGAGTCTAATACGACCTTGTTTTAATAACCTATACTACATTCGATACGGTACACTTGCCGTTATCGTTTGCAAGCATAGTTTTGCGCATCAAGTTTTTGGCACCGTTGTCGGGGACACGGTTGATATTTCGAAAAAAGAAATATTTATTAATTTTATCGTTCTCTTTCTTCTCCCCCCTTTTCTTTAAAATTAAAAAAAAAAGCGCAATCTAAATTCTCGGAAAGGACGCTTTGGGCTTGAATTCCCATCACAGCCTCTAGTACCTTGCAAACCCTTCACCGGGTAGATCTTGGGAAGTCCGGGACTAATTTAACCCGCTTTTTCAAAAAAATATATATATTAAAAATATTTTTAAAAAAATTCCATTCATTTGAGTAAAGGTTGTTACTTTTTTATTTTTTTATTATGAAAGAATCTGAATTGGCCGTTAAGGTTGCCGAGCTTCGAAACCAACTTTATCTCTTACAAGCCGCGCGAGAACGCCAATTTATTTGTCATTATTGTGGTGCGTCTCATCAAAGTGAGAAATGTTATTTACATTCTTATTATCAAAATAATTATTATGAAGATAATTTTTCTCAATATTATGCAAATAATCATAATTTTTCCCCTTTTAATGAGAATAATTTTTCAAACTTTGATGAAAATAATTTTTCTAATTATAATGAAAACAAATTTTTGGCATTTAATAATTTTTCTTCTAGTTTCGAAGTTGATTATTCTTGGTGGCAAGCTCACCCGGATAATTCTCGGAGCGACGAAGATAAATCTTTAGGCAAAATATTTTTTTTCTACTTATACTCCGCAGTCTTCGTTCTCTAATTTGGGGGAAATTTTGCAAATTCATATAGATACTACCCCCCAAAATTTAGAGGAAAATATTATTTTGTCTAGTGCTTTTTCTAATTTTCACGAGAATAATTCTTCGGCTTCTAATAATCTTCCTTCTAGCCCCGAAGTAGATTATTCTTGGTGGCAAGGTCACCCAGATAGTTTACGGGGCGATGAAGATAAATCTTTAGATCTGAATTCTTGTTCTTCTTCTTTTGCGCCGCAACCTTCGTACTCTAATTTTGGGGAATGTCCGCCGATTCAAATAGATACTTTCCCCCAAAATTTAGAGGAAAATTTTATTTCTTCTAGTATTTTTTCTCCACCTTTGGATAATTTAGTTATGGCGGAACATGTAGTGTCATGTAATCCCATAACCTCTTTTACCGAAGATGAAGAAAAATTACTTTACCAAGAATTTCTTAAAGTTATGGGCACCCCGGATGAAATAGAAGAAGAACAAGTTTCTTCCCCTACTTCACCCGGATTTTATTTTCTTTGTCATGAATACTCGCGAATTTTTTCTATCCAACCAAAAATTCATGAAAATTTTGTGTCCGAAAATTTTATTCCGCTTGGTAACGCACTAGATTTCTCAAATGAAAATGTTATTTTAGAAAAGGAACAACCGGAGCTTGATTTTATAATTTCGCAAGCGCCTCCTCCTTGCGAAAATTTTTCTGACTCGTTTATTTGTGATTCTCTTTATTCTAATAATTTTCAGGTTAAGGATGAGCCGCTGCCACCCCAAATAATCAATGATCCATATGCCGCTCATCTTTATTTTTTCAAATCACCTCAGGTATGTATAGGTGATTTGGATTTACATATTCAAGATCAAAGACAAGAGGAGAATCACAAGATAAACGGAGGAGTAGCCGGGCGACTGACGCCGGCACATTCACCCACTCGTGAATTAGGGGAGTTGCCTGTCCACTTCTCTTTTTATTTTCTGTTTTCCTAACAATAACCGTCTAGCTTAAAGACGGGAAAAAGAAAGCGCTCTTGGGAGGCACCCCTTGCTTATCTTTAATTTCAGTTTTACAAAAATTTATTTTCAAGTGTTCTTCATACTTAGTTTTAAACATTGGGGACAATGTTTAATTTTAAGTATGGGGTGTAGCTTAGCTTTTCTTGTATTTTTATTTGAAAAAAATATATATATATATATAACTTATAAAAATCTAATTTCTCGGAAAGGGCGCTTTGGGCTTGAATTCCCATCACAGCTCCTAGTACCTTGCGAACCCTTCACCGGGTAGCCCTTGGGAAGTCCAAGAAATAATAAAAAAAAATATAATAAATACGCCTAGCCTTGTTGTTTTAATGCCTAGAAATTTAGTTTGAGGTACGATTATAAGAATTCCTACATTTTTAATTTAGCTAATTATTTTATTTGATCAGAATTTGTTAAATCTAAATTTGAAGTAATTTAGTTTTAAGAAACACTTTATGTTTTTAATTCGATTAGATAGTTAAATTAGCACTACTTCTCCGTTTAATTTTAAATAGCTTCACTTTGTGGTAAATTGGCTAAACATCTTTAGATTTTTTTTGTTATATTCACTTTTAACTTTAAGATCTTAGGAAATCTCATTCCACTAAAAAGTTGCTCTCAAAATAGTTTAATTTATAAACTAGAAGTATTTCTCCCCCCTCACCCTTTGTTGGCAAATAAAAAAAAATGTAGAAAAAGATCATATGTCATGGAAATAAGAGGATAAAATTCATTATTTCCTAAAACATATGCACCCAAAATCATTTAAAAGATTATATGTCATGATGTAAGAGGATAAAATTCATTACATCTAAAACATATACATTTTGGGTTTTTGATTGAAGAGAATTGTTAAAAGACTATATGGCATGGAAAATAAGAGGATAAAATTCATTATTTTCCTAAACATATACAATTTCGTATTCAAATGAGGTGAGAGGATAAAATTCATCACCTCTATTCAAGAACTCTTCATTTGCCATTTCGTTCAAACCCATCCCTAGCCAATTTTGTTGTTTCTAGTCCTAAACTAAATTATTGAGAGAGCGGTATTTTAGTAGGTGTCTTTTCCTTAAGCTTCTTTTATGTTAGAGTGTCTATAATTTCAATCTAATTTTGTTTGAAAATTTCTATAATTTTGATTGCTAAATAGTTATCTTGAGAAGTAGTTAGCTAAACAAATTTCTCTTTTTAAATTATCAACATAACTTATGACTTAATTCTTGAATTCCTAAAATTTGCCTTTAACTTATTCATGGTTTAATAAAATTTTAGTTAATTAGAAATAATATCGATGTCTTGTAATTCTTTCCTCACTCTTTTGCTCTGGAATAGCAAACACTCAAGTATGGGGGTGTTTGATGAGTACTTTTTGTACTCATCTTTTAGTATTATTTTAATATAGTTTTAAATTGAATTTATATAATTTATATGTATTTTCTTATTTAATCTGTTCCTTTTTAATTTCTTCAACTAATTTAAGCTTATTTTATGTTTTGCAGATTTTCTGGGCACTTTGAGTAAAAATCCAAAGTACACGCCCAAGGTCACGGGCGTGACCAAGGGCGTTACAGTCAAAGATGTGTTCCAGACCCAATTCCGCCACCAGGGAGCGTTCCGTGAAGAATTCGCCAAGTACACGCCCCAAGTCACGGGCGTGACCAAGGGCGTGACCCAGTGTCACGGCCGCGACTCGCCACAGCATCCAGAGCACGCCTGCCACATCATTTAAAGTTACACGCCCCACGTCACGGGCGTGACCTAGGGCGTGACATCAGGTCACGGGCGTGACTCGCCCCGCGCTTTATCCCGCCAGAGTTTCCCGCCAGCAGCACTATTTAAAGATTACACGCCCCAGGTCACGGGCGTGACCTAGGGCGTGACACTGCCGAAATGCTCGCAATTACTCCAGAATGCGCCCTCTCCGCTGCTGCTTCGATCACGCCCCTTACACGCCCTTGGTCACGGGCATGACCAAGGGCATGTAACCTCAACTTTTCAGCTATAAAAAGCCAGCTTCAGCAGATGTTCAAGGACGAATTTTTGGAGTTCAAAATCTCCATTTCTTATTTTATTTTCGTGTTTTAGTAGTTCTTGTATGTCCTTTTTCTTATTAGCATTTGTAGTTTTCAATTCAATAGTTGTAACTTTCAATTCATGTCTTGTAATTTTTCTTTAGCAATTTAATAAAATAGTTCTTTTCTTCTCTCAATCTATTCTCTCTTTTTTTCATGAACTCCTCTATTTTTCTTTAATTCTTCTATTTCTATGAGTAACTAAAATCCAATTAGTACTCGACCGAGATGATCTGAGGAGAATATAATTTATGGTTTAGCTTCTCTTTCTCTTCTTTAGAATACTTTTGATTTATTCTTGAACTTTTATTGGATTGAGATTATATTGTCGATATATAACTCTCATCTTTGTTTTCGGAATCTAATAGTCGAGAGGTTTTGATTTTGAATCGATCATTTCAAGAATAAAAAAAGAGTAGAATGCAATCCTCGAGAGAGGATGACGTTACCCTTCCGGATTGGAGTAAAAGCCAATAGCGGGATTCACTTCGATAAGGCGAGTTTTAGGGGTTTCGATCCTAGAACGAGAGTTCGATTGATCAACCTAAACTCAGTTGAGCGCATCCTCGAGAGAGGTGCGTTCATAATTCGGGAATCTCCACGGTCTAAGCTATTTTATTAAGAGAATGCGTTTTTATTCTTTATTCTTATTTTTATCTCCAAGGTGATTCGAGGTTGAGTGCTAATCCTTCTTATCATAGTTTTAACAATTTATTTCTCTTTCTTGCAACCAACCAACCCAAGTTTCTTTCGATAAAATAATAGAGATTTTCCGAAGTAAGAGTACTCAACCGCCCCGAGTCTAATACGATCTTGTTTTAATAACCTATACTACATTCGATACGGTACACTTGACGTTATCGTTTGCAAGCATAGTTTTGCGCATCAGTCATCCAGGTGGAATCTGATTATCTCTCACGGGAGGATGTTACTTGTGACATTTCTTCCTCCTGCATTGCTCCTACGGATGTTGAGTCTACTCTCGCTCCATCTCTTCCTGTTATTTCTAACCTCGTTTCATTTATGCCACCGCAGAATTTGGAATATGCTGACCCATTTTTGGGCAGTCGGATGATGCATTCCTGGCAGGATAAGCATGTTGCAGTGGCAGATGACATTGCTCTGTCTACTCCAGTGTCACCGCATGTGCTTCCCCTAAAGGACTGGCTGCAGGGGGGAAAGCAATTTTTCTTTGAAGAAATACTCTTGGAAGAGAGAAAGAGAGCAAAAAAAGAGGAGACTTGGGGATGGAGGCTAAACCTCTTACTTCGTTGCCATCAGTTGTGGGTCTCCGAACCTTTTTCTTCTATCTGTAGTTACTATTTTAAATCAACGTATAGTTGATTTCTCCATATGGCTGTGTAATAATACTACGAAGACTTGGATGATCTCCTCTCTTTAATTTTGCGTGAATAATTCTATAATCTGCTAATACAGGTATTTGGTCCACCTTAAGGACGTTAAACAAAAGGGCTTCTTGGGAGACAACCCATGGGGGAACCATTCGGTTCTGAACTTTCGTTCAGATTTTTGTTTATTATGTTTTGTTCCTTGCTTTATGCTAACATCGCAGGTTTAAGCTCTCGCTTGGGGGATGAGGAAGGAAAAATTTAAAGAAGGAATTGCCACACTTCTGGTATGCTCATTCATGAGCATAGGTCCACTCTACCCCTATTTTCCTTATTCATGAAGCCTTTATTTTATATGTCTTTAATCAAGTCTGGGGGAGAGATCGAGTTATGCTCGTGCACGCACTTTGCATTGCATGTTAGAATGTGCTGAGTTAGGATTTTCAATTTTGTTGCACATATTGCATACATTTGCACCTAGTTCACGCGTACTTGATCGCACACGCTTATTGGGTATTGCTGCGAGGTTCCCCGCTCGTAAGAATTGGATTGTTAGTGTAGAAGTGAGGGGTGGAGAAAAATGTTGACTCGAGTAGTGCTCTAGTCGAGTGCTCCTGTCACGCCTAGCGATTCAATTAGAGTAGAATAAAATTCAATGTTATAATTTAATTATTTCTATTCTAGTAGTTGCAATTTATTTTACTCTAGTGGTGAATCCGGTGAATCCAACGGTAGCATAGGGTCGAGTGTAGCAGGACTATTAATAGCTTATTACTAGGGTCAGAAGGAAGGATAACCTTTCTCGGTGGCTAGAACTTGCACTACGCGACTCTTGAAATGATTGCGTTGAATAACTCATTATAAAGCGTGATGTAGGCCGTTTCTTGATCCGTTTGTGCTTTTGAAATCCTAACCAATGTAATCACCCTTGCAAGCCCACTTGAGCCTACCTATCCTTCTTGTTTAGCTCCACTTAAATGTCACCAAAGCCGTACGGCCAAACCTATATTCGCACCAACAAATGAGTTTGAAAGAAATTTATATATCTATCACGTTTGGTGTTATCTCTGATATGTATGGTAGTTTTGAGAAAGCTAAAGGAGAAGTTTATAAAGTGCTTTCAAAAGATATATATGTCGAGAAGAGAAAATAAAAATAATTGTGCAAAAAGAACTTTCAAATACAATCTCTCGATAAAACAATGTATGGTCGGATTAGCACACACCAAGTGTCCAGTTGAAGTTTCGGGGTGTTGTGTGGTTCTTGAAATTGTTGTATTGGTGATTTTATACTCTTGAGTACTCAGGTTATGTTGAGTGTGATGCCCATCGTTCTTCTACTTATCTAACCTAAACTCAACCTAAGCCAAATGTTAACCTATAAGTCCTATTGATTTTAGATATGCGTCATCTCATGCAGTGGAGAGAGTGCGAACGTGCAAGCCTATGGACACCAACTTTGATGGATTTCTTAGGAGATTGTCCCGTGTTTTGATTCGAGTAAAACTCTACTCATTAGTCACGCTATTGTCCCTTGTGCGCGACCGAAAGATTCACCGGGATTCACCATCCGAGTAAACTAGATTTAAAATTACTGTTCTAGAAATAGTTAAATATAATCTTGAGTTAAATTCTATTCTAACGTATTTCTACGCACATGAGCATGCGACTTCGCATGGGTCTCTACCGCTCAAACTCACTCTAACAACCAAATCCAACGGGAGAGCTGAGTAGTTTGCCCGAGACGTGCAAACGGTTAAGTCTGGGGGTGTGATGAGTCCCATTTATACACACTTTTATGGACTCATCCGGGCAAGTTTTCACTCTCGTGCACGTCAGAAAAGAAAATTATTTCTTTGAAAAATAAATTAATTAATGCTGAAAAATTTGAACAATCATTTAAAAAGGAAATTGTGTATGTTCAACAAAATCAAAGAAATTTTACAAATTTATATTTTAATGAGATAAAAAGGCCAATATATCAAATTATAAGGCATTTTCTTTTATCTATCTTAAACTTTTATAATTAAATAAGCAGTTATATGATTCATTGGAATTTTCTATCTTAAAAACAAAGTCAGATAACTTCACATTCTTACAGACTTTCTCCAAAATCATGTTGAGCATTCTACTCAGATTGCATAGATCAGAAATGATCAGAGCACTGAGTGTGAGTCTCTTCTGATTAAGGGGATTCTATAGAAGGAAGGTATCAGACAATGTTTTTTTGATCTTAAAATTCCTTAGAATTCATTAACAGCTGTAGCAATTCATTTCATTAAAATCCTATTTAAAAACAAAATCTAGGAAATCAGAATTGCTTAAATATCTTTTAAAAGAAAATAATATAATGTATGATTATATGTTTTCTAAAAAGAACAAGTAAATTTTCTATCAATTTTATTTTCTACATCTCCTCTAAGCTTTAGACTTCTAAATGATATGCTTGCAGTTATTCTATTTTTTATGCTTAGGTATCCTAAACCAAATAGGGGGAGATTGTTAAAACACCTAGTCTTGATTTGGATTAGGATCCCAACTCAAACAGGGGGAAATTGTTGGAACCTTAGTTTTGATTTGAGTTAGGATCCATCTTTGTGGTCATAACACATCTTGTATAACTTAGATCAAATTCCATTAAGACAGGAGACAGGAGAAAATAATATATATATAAATTAGACATGTTCTCTGGGTTCGACGAACGGCTATCTGCGTTCGACGAATGGCGCTCTGCGGTGGACGAATGGTATTCACTCTGCGCTCGACGAAATCCAGCTATCTCAGCGGTCAACGAAATCCAGCTATCTCAGCGGTCGACGATCCCGTCTCAGCGGTCGACAAAAAGTTGTGTTCGACGATCTCAAGTCTGTGTTCGACGAATATTCAGCAGAAGCTTATAACGATGAATTAAATAATCGGATCAACGAACTTGAAGCTGAGCTCGATGAATTTCTACCAGCTTTATAATTTAGATATTCTCAGTTCGACTAATATTCTTATATCTGATTAAAGCAATATTTTAATCAGTTCTATTTATATATTGCTATATATTGCTATATATTGCTATATATTGCTATATATTGCTGCCTTTATAAATTAACATTATAGCCGTTGCAACATTAAATGTTATAGCCATTGCAGATAAGCAAAAGACCGCAATTTATCTTCTCGAGGAATCTAGGAAATTAAAGAGATATTATCTCCTTCCTTGTCGGGCAAGAATTAAAATCAGCACAAAAAGTTTTCTCCAGAATACATATACAAAAAGAGAGGAGCAGAGAAAAAGAACAAGTAGAACAGGAAGAACCAGGAAGAAAAACAAGAAGAGATACAGGAGAAAAACAGAGAAGCAAAAAGAAGAAGCAGATTTACAGATTTCTGAACAAGAACAACATATATTATTTATCTTCTTTTTGCTAACTCCTCTTTGCAGATCATCTTCATCCTGAGACACCAATCAATATCATTTGCTCAGGATCAAAACTGCAAAAGAATAAAAAGGAGTATTTACAATCAGAAGAAGAAGCCTCCACAAACTGTCATCAATTCCAATCAGATAGGGGGAGATCTTCAACATCATCTTCTAAGATCCAGTATCAACCACCCATCAGGATCTCTAGAGTCTTCTCAAGCAAAGAGAAGAACAATATATATTTTCCATTTCTTTTTACCTGTATAAAGGGTTATAACTCCCTTCAAAAGTTACAGCCATTGGTGGCATGGCACCTGATCAAATACTTGTAGTTGGGTTAGAGCACCTGATCAAAAGCTCACTTGGTGTGTGGACACCTGATCAAAACTCCCCTGGTGGCAGGCACCTGATCAACAACCTGTAGTGGATTCCTACCAAGTGTGGTAGAAGAGTAGATGTACCCAGGTTTAGTGGGGAACTACTATATTTCTTTGTGTCATCTGTGATGTTTGTCTATTTTCTGTGATGTGCTGATATCTATGAATTTGTGTTAGTTTGTTTTTCATAACTCACTTAATTACACATATTTATATATCACTATTTTTAAATAAACCAAAAAGTTTTAACTTAAGAACTAAACTCACCTTCAAAATCTTCCGCCGAAGCTCCCTCCTTGGCATCCTCCATCATCCATGAGCTGAAGAACGCCATAGATGGAGAGCTTCCGCTGCATTCAAGGTGTCGAACAAGAGTTACCTCGAGCTAGACCACGAAGAAGATGGGTAATAGTAGAGGAAGGAGACAGCTCCTCCGGACCCCGGACGCAACTGAAGATCGAGCACGGACGAGGCTTGACAACCCTACGATTCTGGTTGAGAATCTTCAGCATAGTCTTCGAGCTTCGGTTTTCTCTTTTCCCCTATGCTTTGCTTCAGAGTTTTCCTTGTATGTGTTTGTTATTGTGGATGATGTTCATAAACACTATGCTTTAGTTAATATGATTTCATGTTTTTGAGATCTTTTGTGGTTTATGAGATTTGAGGAGCGTCATAGTACGTCATCCACTCCACCACTTTGTAGTGCTCCGCACTAGCAATTGCTAGTTGCGTGTTCCGCGACGAGGTGCCTACGACCATCATCCGCTAGCCTTCTCGTCCACCTGCTCACCGAAGCATGGCATCGCGGCCGTTGCATCCATCCTGCCTTGCGAAGCGGAGTTTTGACCCGCATTTCATTTCTGTGTAGTAATTTAGGAAACCAAAATCAAAGCCCCGATTTTTCCTTTAATTTACTCTCGTAATTATTTTCTCAATCCGAAGAGTCAAACTAACCGCGCGCATTACTTGAGAGACGATATTCGGGGACGTACTCCCAACTTTATTACTTGTGCGACCAGTGCACTTGCCGAAACCGCATCAGTGGCGCGGCTTACATGGGCCATGCAGGCTAATGCCGTGCCACCACTGCTGGGAGGGCCTTCCCCCACCGCCGGCTGGGTCACCGGGGGTGGGGCTTACCTTCGGTGGTGGTCCGGCGGCCAGGCGCCGCCGACCGCCATCGGGGTGGCTGCCGTAGCGGTATAGGAAAAAGACAGGGGGGAGGGTTTTAGGCTGATAGAACTTAAGAAAAGACAAGTTTTCTGCGTTCGATGAACTCCATACTGCGCTCGACGAATGGCATGCTCCTGCGTTCGACGAACTCGGCAAGGTTCTGCGTTTGACGAATTGCTCTCTGCGTTCGACGAACGGCTTACACTCTGGGTTCGACGAACGGCTAACACTCTGCATTCGACGAACGGCTCACCTCAGTCTCAGCGGTCGACGATCTTCAATTCACAGCGGCTCAGCGGTTGACGAAATATTCAGTTCGACGAACTCATTCTGCGTTCGATGAACTCCTCTCAGCGGTCGACAAAATTGTCCACTCTCAGCGGTCAATGATTTTATCCAGTCTCAGCGGTCGATGATTTTGCCAACTCATTCTGCGTTCGACGAAATCCTCTCAGCGTTCAACGAACTCAGCTCTGCGTTCGTAGAATAAGTATCAGATGTTCAGATCGACGAAAGATCTTCTCAGCTCAATGAATTAAATATTCCAGCTAGCTTATCAGTTATTATTCTTCAGTTCGACGACCTCCAGCTTGAGATCGACGAACTCCAGATTGTGTTCGACGAAACTTGTTCAGATCGACGAAATGTGTTATTTCAGTTCAGTATTTTAGACAGATTATATTATTCTATTCTCTGAACTCAGATCTTTTAGCAACGGCTCTATTATATCAGATAAGTAGGGATCATATCTTTCCTTTTATTATTTCGAGAATATAGCCGTTGACATTTAGCTGAAAAGGACATGTTCATGGAAAAGGAAAAAGGTAAACGACGCATCAGATTTGCAGTACTAGATATATCTCTTTCAGAATATTTTATTCCTTAAAAATAAGGGATTTGAACTTCAAATCTGTCAGAGATTTCAAAAGGGAATAAGGAAAGAAGATATACTGTATCACATTACAATATCAGATCAGACATTACAGAATAACTATACAGGAAAAAGGAAGAAGAAAGATATACAATCAAGAGGAAGAAGAAAGAAAATATAGAAAGAGCTTTTTAGTCTTCATCTTCCTCAAGCAGCACTCATTCACTGAGAACATCAACTCTACTCTCTCAGTATTTCTGCTGCAAGATCAGATCTTCAAAGAGCAACAATAATCTGAGGAACTTATTCTTTCAGATTCATTAGCTACAGGAAGATCAGTACATTCAAGAGAAAGCTCCAGCCATCTACTATCAAACATTTTAAATCAGACAGGAGCTTTACAACAACATTCCACTAGAGTCTTCTCTCAGAATATTGACAGAGAAGAACATCTAACCCTCTCTTTATCCCATCTTGTACAGGGTTTTAACTCCCTTCAAAAGTTAACCCCTTGGTGACAGGGCACCTGAACAAAAACCTGTGGTTTGGTTAGAGCACCTGATCAAAAACTCACTTGGTGTGTGGACACCTGATCAAAAACCCCTTGGTGATAGGGCACCTAATAAAAAACCTAGTGGAATCCTACCAAGTGTGGTAGAAGAGTGGACGTACCCAGGTTTATTGGGGAACTACTATAAAAATCCTTGTGTCCTCTGTGTTGTGATTATTTTCTGTGATGTGCTGTGTGCTTTGTTTTATTTTATTTTATAACTCACTCTGCGTACACATATAAGTAACACTATTTTAATTCCGCTATAAAATTAAGTGAAAAAGTTTTTAATACTCTATTCACCCCCTCTCTAGAGTAAATCTAAGATCTAACCTCACTTTCAATTAGTATCGAAGCATATCAATTGACTTTCAATTGGTATAAGAGGTTGGTTGATTGTATACAGGCTAACACCTGAATCAAAAGATCAATTAGATCTTAAATTTATTTTAGAGTTTTCTTTTTCTAAAACTCATGGCACAGAACAAAGAATATTCTAGCACAAGACCTCCTATGTGTAATCTCAATAAGTTTGCACTATGGAGAGTAAGGATTAGATTGTACATGAATTCTATTGACGAAGAAATTTTTAATGTTATTTTGACAGGACCTCCAGATCCTATAGCAGCAACAAGTGCTAAAGCCACAACTAATAACAATGCTGTTCCACCACCTGAATGGACAGATGCTCAAAAGAAGCAGAAAAGTGCATATGCCAAAGCCTTGAATATATTGGCACAAACAATGTCAGATGAAATTTTCCAAAGAGTTGTTGAATGCACTTCTGCAAGAGAAATATGGATCTCAATAAACAATATGGTTGTAGGATCAGCAGATGAAAGAAAGGACAGAAGATCTCACCTTATCTCTCAATATGAGAACTGCAAGAAGGGAGAAAATGAAAGTGTAGCTGATATGTACAACAGGCTCAGCCTCATAATCAATGAGTTGAAGATCTTGGACAAAGTGATCTCCATCACTGAGATCAATGATAAGATCCTAATGTGCTTCCCCAGCACATGGGACTCTAAGATTTGGCCAATCAAGGAAGCCAGAAGCCTTAATGAGATCTCCACTAAGACCTTGTTAGGGAAACTCAAATCCTATGAGCAGCTTATCAAATCCAGAGAAGCTGAACAATCCACTTCATCTCCAACATCCAAGAAGGAGAAAAGCATAGCTTTCCAAGCTACTGAAGAAGAACAAAAAGCTCTAGTAGATATGGAGTTCATGAGCTTACTAGCCAAAAGATTCTATAAGATGGCTAGAAAAGACTTCAGAAAGAAGGATTCCAGATCAAGAGAAAAGCCAAGGTATGACAAATCAAGCTCTAAAGAAATAATTTGTTTTGGCTGCAGGAAACCTGGACACATTCTGCCAGAGTGTCCAGAGAATCAGAAGAAGGAGAAGAGAAAAGACAAAGAAGAAAGAAGGCACTCCAGCAAGTCTTCCTCCCACAAGCACAAGCATAAGGGAAGAGGATTTGTAGCTGAAACTTGGAGTGAAACTGAGTCAGAGTCTTCATCCAGTTCTTCTGATGAGGAAGAAGAATCAAAGGAGAAAGCCCAATGCTTGATGGCCATATATGACTCAAACAGTGAGTCAGAATATGTATCATCATCCAACTCCAGTGATGATGAAGAAGAAAGGAACTTCTGCATGATGGTTATCAATGCCTCAGGACATAATTCAGAAGAATCAGAATTAGAGTCTGACAATGACAGTGATCAGGTAATATCTAATTTTGATTTCAATTCAATTGAATTCAAAGTTCTTTTCTTAGACTTAATTAAATCTAAGAAGGAAATAATCACTCTCAGAAATAAGTTAGCTGAAATGAACCAACTTAATGAAGAAAATGCTATTCTTAAGAAAGAATTGGCTGCTTCAAAAGAACACATTATTCTCATTGAGAATAAGTTATCTGAAGCTAAGAAATTTGAAGAATCCCTAAATGGGAGAAGTATCAAACTGATGGACATCACAAGAATAGTAAATGCTAGGCTCAATGGCAAACTGGGCTTAGGTGCATCATCAAGTGAGCCACCTCTTATTAAGAAGAACATACTTTATGCACCAATAAAATTCATTTTTGCTAAGAGCAAAGAGGTTGCAGATGTTAATAAAAACATTTCAAACAAGGCTGTTAAGAATAAAGGAATTCAGCAGAATTCGTCGAACGGAGCTCGACGAAATGAATTCACTTCGTCGAACGGAGATCGACGAACTCTGAAGACAGATTTCCAGTATAGCTATTATTCGAACGGCGCTTGACGAAAGCACATCCATTCGTCGAACGACGATCGACGAACTCAGCCCAGTTCATCGAACGGAAAATGTACAGAAAATCTGAAGAATAATTATTCTAAACATACTAAGAATCCTTTCACTGAATGGATAATTCCTCCAAGGAGATATCATCCAAAAGGTTATAAGGATCAACCTGAAATGTATTTTATTTCAGAGTTTTGTGGTAATACAAAAGGACCCAAGGTAGTCTGGGTCAAGAACAACTAGAATGTTTTCTATTTTGCAGGTACAAGGCTATCCAAGCAAAAATGAACAATGGTATTTGGATAGTGGATGTTCAAAACACATGACAGGAAAAAGGGCCAACCTGAGCAACTACAAGGCAAATCTTGGACCCAAGGTGATCTTTGGAGACTCCAACTGTGGACAAACTAAAGGGTATGGACAAATCAAAGTTGGAGCAGTTACCTTCAAGGAGGTAGCTTATGTCAAGGGCCTGAAGCACAACCTCATCGGCATAAGCCAGTTATGTGATGAAGGTTATCAAGTAACTTTCAATCATTCCTTATGTCTTATTACCAATAATAAAAACATTAATGTGTTATCTGGTATTAGACATGGAAATATTTACTTAGTCAATTTTGACTCTGCCAATTCTGATATTTGCTTATTCAATTCTATAAGTAAAACAAATGAATTATGGCATAAAAGGCTTGGCCATATTAACCATTGAACTATATCTAAGCTTTCTAAGGACAATCTTGTTAGAGGACTGCCTTCTGGTTCATACAAGAAGGAAGGACTCTGGAGGGCTTGTCAATTAGGTAAGCAAACTAGAAGTAGTTATAAATCTTTATCCAAGAGTGATTCACCTAGGATTTTGTATTTACTGCACTTGGACCTTTTTGGACCTACTGCAATACAAATTCTAGGAGGGAAGCATTACTCTATAGTTATTGTTGATGACTTCTCATGATTCACTTGGGTGTTCTTTCTTAGGAACAAGTCTGACACCTTCAGTGTTCTGACAGACTTTCTCAGGTCCATCAAGATTGAGTACTCTACTCTAGTTGCATTGATCAGAAGTGGTCATGACACTGAGTTTGAATCTCTTCTGATGAGAGAATTCTATGGAAAAGAAGGTATCAGGCAATGTTTCTCTGCTCCTAGAACTCCTTAACAAAATGGGGTAGCTGAAAGGAAAAAATAGAACCCTAATTGAATCAACAACTACATTGCTCGCTGATGCAAACTTGCCACTCTCTTTTTGGGCAGAGGCAATGAACACAGGAAATTATGTGTTGAATAGAAGCCTGATACATAAACTTAAAGGCAAAACTCCTTATGAATTACTTAAGAATAAAAAGCCTAAGGTTAACCATTTTAAGATATTTGACTGTAAATGTTATGTGCATAACAATGACACGAAGTATCTGAGGAAGTTTAAAGCAAAAGTTTCTGAAGGCATATTCCTTGGATATTCTCTTTCTAGTAAAGCCTACAGAGTTTACAATAAATCTACTCTTAAGATAGAAGAGTCCATGCATGTATCTTTTGATGAGACTAACATGTTAATTGAGGAGAGGAACACCACCTCTACAAAACATACTATGCAGGTACCAGCTCTATGTGAAGAGCTTAATGGATTGGATCTACAGAAAGAAGATTCTCCACTTCCATCAGCTCAATATCTTGAAGATAGTGAAGAAGAAGATCATCCAGATCTTGCTGACAACTCAAATCAAATGACAGCTGAACAAATTCCCCAAGTGGATACTATTGCTAAACCCACTCCAACTGTTGATCACATCACAGTTGATCACATCACAGTTAGAGATCATCCAATATCTCAAGTGATTGGAGATATTTCAGCAGGTGTTCAAACAAGGCATCAACTACACCAAAATCAGATGCACACTTGTTTCCTATCCCAGATTGAACCTCAAACCATAAAAGATGCAGAACAAGATCCAAATTGGATTCTTCCAATGCAAGAGGAGCTCAATCAATTTGAAAGAAACGAGGTATGGGATTTTGTTCCAAGACCAAAAGGCCATCCAGTTATTAGCACCAAGTGGGTCTTCAGGAACAAGCTTAATGATCAAGGCAACATAGTGAGAAACAAAGCAAGATTGGTAGCCCAAGGATATTCACAGGAAGAAGGAATTGACTATGATCAGAGCTTTGCTCCTATTGCAAGACTTGAAGCTATCAGGATTTTTCTGGCCTTTGCTGCATTCAAGAAATTCAAGGTATACCAGATGGATGTGAAGAGTGCATTTCTTTATGGAGACATCAAATAAGAAGTCTATGCGGAACAACCACCAGGTTTTATCTCTCCAACTCACTCCTCTTATGTATTTAAGCTTAATAAAACTCTCTATGGTCTCAAACAAGCTCCCAGAGCATGGTATGAGACCTTAGCTAATTTTCTTTTGGAGAACAATTTCTGTAGAGGCATAGTTGATAAAACCCTATTTTTTAGGATACATAAAAATCAAACTTTACTAGTTCAAATATATGTAGATGATATCATATTTGACTCTACTGATTCAAATCTATGCAAAAGGTTTTCTAACCTGATGCAATCTAAATTTGAAATGAGTAGTATGGGTGAATTATCATACTTCCTTGGTCTTCAAGTGAAGCAAACTCCAAATGGCATATTCAAATCACAATCAAAGTATGCTAAGGAATTAGTGAAAAGGTTTGGTATGTCTGATGTTTCCACCATGAAAACACCCCTGCCCTCAAATGCTGTTGTTGATACTAATGAATCAGGGAAACCTGTTGATCGGAAAGTTTATAGAGCAATTGTTGGCTCATTACTTTATTTAACAACAAGTAGGCCTGATATAATGTTTGCTACCTATATTTGTGTTAGGTTCCAAGTTAACCCCAAAGAATCTCACCTAATTTTATTAAAAGGAATTTTGAGATATATAAAGGGTTGTCCTAATCTAGGACTCTGGTATCCAACATCATCAGAATTTGAATTAACTGGATTCTCAGGTTCTGATTATGCTGGATGTAGAGTAGACAGGAAAAGCACATCAGGAACTTGCCAGTTTCTTGATGATAGGCTTGTGTCTTGGTTTTGTAAGAAACAAACATCTGTGTCTACATCAACAACTAAAGCTGAATACATAGCTACAGGCAGTTGCTGTTCACAGATATTGTGGATACAAAATCAGCTCCTAGACTATGGTGTCAATCTAAATAATTCAATTATATTTTGTGACAATACTAGTGCAATATCTATAGCACAAAATCCAGTTCTCCATAGTAGGACTAAACACATTGAATTTAGGCACCACTTTATCAGAGATAATGTGGATAAAAATAAAATTTGCCTACAATTTATTCCTACTGACTTACAAAGAGCTAATATTTTCACCAAGCCATTGGATGAAAAGAAACATATTTTCTTTATAAATCAGCTAGGAATGATAGATGGAGATTCAATCTGCTAAAAATTAAGTTTTCTACTTACCCCATCTCTTCATAGAACTGAGATCGACTAAATCTAATTTTTCGTCGAACGGAAATCGACGAAGTCATCAAGTTCGTCGAACCGAGATCGACGAAAATCTATTTTTCATCGAACCCAGTTTTGATGAAGCTTTTATTTCTGAAGCTCTCATTATAATCAAATCTTTTCATTTTAACTGAATGCCTACAGAATTGCTTCTCTCTCCAGTTCCTCTGCACTTGATCTCTATTTTATTTTGCAGGAATAATAGCAATATAAAGATTGCATCCTTCCCTACCTCCATCAAATGTCCCTTCTTCAAGGGGCCTAGCTTCAGGCCTTCCTGAAACTAGGCAGGGGGAGAAGTTCTATGAAGAAGCTCCATATGATGTAGTTTTTGCTCAGGGGGTGATGTTCTATGAACTAGGCAGGGGGAGAAAGCTGAAGAAGCTCCTTTTTTGTTAAGGGGAGATACTTTCCTTTTGACAGGGGGAGTTGTTTTGAAGAAACTCCTTTATGACAGGGGGGTTATTTTATCAAGAGGAAATGCTGTATGAAGAAGCATGTTTTCAGTTCTTGAAAAAGCTCACAGCAGTTTGCAGATTTAGGAATGAGATGTTGCAAATTCAGCTATGACAGATTCAAATTCAGATTGGTAGCACAGCATATTCAGATTATAAAGCTGGAGTTCAGATCAAATTCAGAAAGCTGAAATATAGTAGATAAAGCTTTTCAGATATAGCAGATACAGTTCAGACAATCAATTCAGAAAGATAAAGAAAATGTCAGAATTCAGAGAAAGTCAAAAGGTTCTTTTTATTAGTTTTATTTTCAATGTAAATTTTCAAAACTCAGAGTATCATATTTTATATCTGATTAAATATTTAAAATCTATCAGATATATATGCTCTGTTGTTTTGTTATTTGTTTTATAATTCAAATTTTGTCAAATAGTGTCCTAACCCAAATAGGGGGAGATTGTTGGAACAACCTTATTACTGATTTGGGCTAGGATCACTATCTATTGACTAGGATCAAGTTGACCCCAATGTATATATAGTCTATGTGTCAAGGTTTTAGGCTGATAGAACTTAAGAAAAGACAAGTTTTCTGCGTTCGACGAACTCCATACTGCGTTCGACGAACGACATGCTCCTGCATTCGACGAACTTGGCAAGGTTCTACATTTGACAAATTGCTCCCTGCGTTCGACGAATGGCTTACACTCTGCGTTCGACAAACGGATTACACTCTGCGTTCGACGAACGGTGCGCCTCAGTCTCAGCGATCGACGATCTTCAATTCACAACGGCTCAGCGGCTCAGGGGTCGATGAAATATTCAGATCGACGAACTCATTCTGCGTTTGACAAACTCCTCTCAACGGTCGACGAAATTGTCTAGTCTCAGCGGTCGACGATTTTATCCAGTCTCAACCGTCGACGATTTTATTCAGTCTCAGTGGTCGATGATTTTATTCAGTTCAGCGGTCGACGATTTTGCCAACTCATTCTGCGTTCGACGAACTCCTCTCAGCGTTCGACGAACTCAGCTCTGCATTCGAAGAATAAGTATCAGATGTTCAGATCGACGAAAGATCTTCTCAGCTCAACGAATTAAATATTCCAGCTAGCTTATCAGTTATTATTCTTCAGTTCGACGACCTTCAGCTTGAGATCGATGAACTCTAGATTGTGTTCGACGAAATGTGTTATTTCATTTCAGTATTTCAGACAGATTATATTATTCTATTCTCTAAACTCAGATCTTTCAGCAACCGCTCTATTATATCAGATAAGTAAGGATTATATATTTCCTTTTATTATTTCGAGAATATAGCCGTTGACATTTAGCTGAAAAGGACATGTTCATGGAAAAGGAAAACGGCGCATCAGATTTGCAGTACCAGATATATCTCTTTCAGAATATTTTATTCCTTAAAAATAAGGGGTTTGAACTTCAAATCTGTCAGAGATTTCAAAAGGGAATAAGGAAAGAAGATATACTGTATCACATTACAGTATCAGATCAGACATTACAGAATAACTATACAGGAAAAAGGAAGATGAAAGATATACAGTCAAGAGGAAGAAGAAAGTAAATATAGAAAAGCTTTTCAGTCTTCATCTTCCTCAAGCAGCACTCATTCACTAAGAACATCAACTCTACTCTCTCAGTATTTCTGCTGTAAGATCAGATCTTCAAAGAGCAACAATAATCTGAGGAACTTATTCTTTCAGATTCATTAGCTACGGGAAGATCAATACATTCAAGAGAAAGCTCCAGCCACCTACTGTCAAACATTTTAAATCAGACAGAGGAGCTTTACAACAACATTCCACTAGAGTCTTCTCTCAGAATATTGACAGAGAAGAACTTCTAACCCTCTCTTTATCCCATCTTGTACAGGGTTTTAACTCCCTTCAAAAGTTAACCCCTTGGTGACAGGGCACCTGAACAATAACCTGTGGTTTGGTTAGAGCACCTGATCAAAAACTCACTTGGCGTGTGGACACCTGATCAAAAACCCCTTGGTGATAGGGAACCTGATCAAAAACCTAGTGGAATCCTACCAAGTGTGGTAGAAGAGTAGATGTACCCAGGTTTATTGGGGAACTACTATAAAAATCATTGTGTCCTCTGTGTTGTGATTATTTTCTGTGTTGTGCTGTGTGCTTTATTTTATTTTATAACTCACTCTGCATACACATATAAGTAACACTATTTTAATTCCGCTATAAAATTAAGTGAAAAAGTTTTAAATACTCTATTCACCCCCCCTGGAGTAAATCCAAGATCTAACCTCACTTTCAATTGGTATCGGAGCATATTAATTGACTTTCATGACGCGCTACGATACTCAAAATGGTCGTTTTTCCTAAACGACCTCGGATCGGGGTGGAACGAATTTCGTTGCGCTCGTGCTAGTCATACGAGTCTAACGGAACTGACAGAAGTCGATTTGGAGCTTCCTAGCACAATTTCCCCTATTCGGGTCACTTTCTATCTTTTGGGGTTACTTTTATTGGGTCCACTAGGGCCTAGGGACCCAAAAAAGTCAGGATGTTACACCTTCTACCTGGATAAGCAAGAGATAAACTTTCCTTGGGAAGTGTGGACTATCTGCACCCTAAAAGAATCCTCCAGTAAAGGCCTTCAGAAATTGCCATGTTGGGAAAAACCCTTTAGCTTCTAAGAAGGGAAGGTTAGCTGTCAAGCAACAACCTAACCTAGTCAGACCAAACACCACAAGAAAATCTAGATACAATAGATTTGAATGTTGGTGTTGTGGAAAAGTAGGGCATTTTGCCTTAGACTGTTGGTTCAACCCAACTGTCCAGAATCATTCCCACATGGCAACTAGAATGCAGACTACTAAATCATTTTCTAACAAGCACCTAGGACCCAAGAGAGACTGGGTTCCTAAGGAAGTGTAGTTGTCTTGCAGATATGTCCAAAAACCACCAAAACTCATGTGTGGTATATGGACAGTGGATGTTCTAGGCATATGACTGGAACAAGAAGCCAATTGAAGGAGTTTACACCTGTAGAAGATGGACCCAAAGTTAAATTTGGAGGATCTGACAGAGGTGTAGTAAAGGGCAATGGTAAGATCACAAATGGTAGTATCACTATCACAAGCGTAGCTTATGTGGAAGGGTTACAACATAACCTTATAAGCATAAGTCAACTATGTGACTTGGAATATGTTGTTTCTTTCCACAAGGATAAGTGCTTGATCAAGGATTCTGAGAATCAATCCATCCTAACAGGCACTAGGAGTGGCAATATTTATTGTTTAAATTTCATTTGCATTAGGAAAAATGAGACTGTATGTCTTGTAGCAAATGATGGAGTGTCTCCTTGTGTAAAGTGGCATAAGAGACTAGCCCACATTAACTACAAGTCTCTCAAGAAATTGATGACAGAGAACTTGGTAAGGGATGCTCCTAAGCTGGATTGCTTAGAGATGAGTCGTTGTCATGCATGCCAAATGGGCAAGCAAACAAGAACTTCATTCATAAGCATATAGGACTACGAATCCACTAGGTTCTTATATATACTGTACATGGATTTATTTGGTCCTATGGTAGTGCACAACTTAGGAGGAATGTCTTATACATTGGTTATTGTTGATGATCACTCTAGATTTGCCTGGGTGTTCTTTTTGAAACACAAGTCTGATACCCCAAGTACATTCAAAAAAATTGTCAAACAAATTCAGAATAAAGTAAATAGTTTTGTTGTCAAAATTAGAAGTGATCATGGAACTGAGTTTTAGTCTTGGTCAATGATGAAATTCTGTGAAGAAGAAGGTATCCTACAAGTGTTTTCTTCTCCCAGAACTCCCCAATAGAATGGGGTGGCTGAGAGGAAAAATAGAACACTTATTGAAGCTGATAGGACCATGCTAAGTGTCTCCTCACTCCCAGAATACATGTGGGTTGAGGCATTCAACACTGCATGTCATGTGTAAAATAGAGCACACATCAATAAGAACCATAATAAGACCCCTTATGAGCTGATTAAGGGTAAGAAGCCAATACTAGCTTACTTGAAAATCTATGGAAGTAAATGTTATGTGCTGAAAAACAATAAGCACTACATTACCAAATTTTCTGAAAAGAGTTATGAAGGTGTCTTTGTAGGATATAGCAAGCATAGCAAAGCCTACAGAGTCTTCATTAAGAATGTTCTTATAGTTGAGGCATCTGTACATATTATTTTTGATGAGAGCAGTATGCTGCATAATCCTTCTTCTAGTTCATCCAGTGAAGGAATTGAAGAAAGATTAGCCCTCAAAATCAGAGAAGAAGAAACAGTTGAGAAGAATGAGCCCACCACACTCGAATCCATTCTAGAAACAGTAGAAGAGTCTACTGAAGAGCCAAATCTCCAAAATGAGAATCATGAAGCAGGAGCTGAAGAAGTTACTGAAACAAGAGATCCAGCAAGAGT
The DNA here is from genome assembly GCA_033032865.1 of Dactylorhiza incarnata. Lineage (NCBI taxonomy): Eukaryota > Viridiplantae > Streptophyta > Magnoliopsida > Asparagales > Orchidaceae > Dactylorhiza > Dactylorhiza incarnata. The sequence goes on from JAWHQI010000005.1 coordinate 26,616,821, forward strand.
GATGCTTACAACTATGAGACATCTTAGAAGTCATCCAACAAATTAGGTGATTGGTGAGCTCACGCATGGAGTTAGGACTAAAAGAAATGCTCTCAATGAAAACTTGCACCTCAGTTTTCTATCACAACTTGAGCCCAAGAAATTTGAGGAGGCCAACAAAGACCAATTTTGGGTTATGGCTATGCAAGAAGAGCTCAATCAATTCAAAAGATGCTAAGTATGGAAGCTTGTCCCAAGGCCACCAGGGCATAATACTATTGGGACAAAGTGGGTCTACAGAAACAAGATGGATAAAGCTGGAGTGATTATAAAGAATAAGGCAAGGCTGGTAGCTCAAGGATACAGGCAGGAGGAAGGCATATACTTTGATCAGACATTTGCACCTGTTACTAGATTGGAGGCCATCAGACTCTTTCTAGCCTATGCTGCATACAAGGGATTCAAAGTATATCAAATGGATGTCAAATCAGCATTCCTAAATGGAGATCTAAAAGAAGAAGTCTATGTAGCTCAACCACCAGGTATTATCTCTCCAACCTTTCCTGATCATGCTTATTTCCTCAAGAAAGCCTTGTATGGGCTGAAGCAAGCACCAAGGGCTTGGTATGAGACATTGTCTACCTTTCTCCTTGAAAACAAGTTCCCAAGAGGGAAAATAGATAAGAATCTTTTCTTGAGAGAGTTGAAGGGCCAGATCCTATTTGATCCGAATATATGTTGATGACATCATATTTGGATCAAAAGATGGGAGTCTTTGCAAAACATTTGCTAAACTTACGTAGAGTAAATTTGAAATGAGCAGTATAGGAGATCTTAAGTATTTTTTAGGTCTCCAAGTAAAGCAATCTGAGGAAGGAATCTTCATTTCTCAGACCAAATTTACCTTAGATGTCATAAGGAAATTTGGTATGGAGAACTCTACCCCTATGATAACTCCTATAGGTTCAACTGAGTCTCTAGACAGGGATGAAAAGGGGAAACCCTATAATGAGTCCATGTATAGAAGCATAATTGACTCATTGCTCTACATCACTACTAGTAGGCGAGACATCATGTTTGCTACATGTACTGTCTGTGCAAGATATCAAGTAAACCTCAAAGAATCTCATTACTCAGTTGTGAAAAGAATTTTGAGATATCTGAAGGGTACTCCAAATATGGGGCTCTAATATCCTAAGTTAGTTGATTTTGAGTTGTGTGGCTATTCAGATGCAGACTTTGCTGGGTGCAAAGAAGACAGAAAAATCACTTTAGGAACTTGTCAGTTCTTGGGGAGAAGGCTTGTTTCCTGGAGTAGTAAAAAGAAAAATAGCATTGCTATCTCCACAACTGAATCATGATACATTTCAGCTGGTAGTTGTTGTGCACAACTCCTGTACATTCAACACCAATTAGAGGATTACAATTTGCACATTAAGAGAACACCTCTCTTTGTGATTCCTCAAGTGTCATTTCCATTGCTAAAAATCCTGTGGTACGTAGTAGAACAAAACATGTTGAAATTATATATCATTTCATTAGAGAGCATGTAGAAAAGGAGGATTTTTCCTTGAGTATGTTAATACAGAGAGGTAGATAGCTGACATTATCACTAAGCCCCTTGATGAGTCTAAGTTCAATCAATTCAAAATTGAATTGGGAATGTTAAGTTCTTAAATTGGGCATGTTAAATCCATTATATCTCCTTTTAGTGGGTGTGAAATATTTTGATAATGGGCTAGATCTCACACAAGGTACAACCTAAAGTGATCTGATAACCTTAGTTTTTGAAGACAGGAACACTAGAAAGCTTGACTAAAGCATAACTTAAAATCTTCTAGAGGAAAATTGCTTCACAAAGAATATCGTCTTAATTGATAACGATGATAGTGATGAAGTCTCAACGACAACATCCAAGTCTCGACGATATACTGGCGTCATAACGACAAAGCTGAAGCAATTTCGACGATAAGATTAAAGACATCTCGATGACACTCCCGATGACAAAGTTCAGTCAAGACCGACAAAATGACATCATAAGACATGACACCGTCATTATTGTGCCGCAATTACAAGATTCTCAAAATGATAAAGGAAGATTTGAATAGGTACACGTCTCTTTATCTTCCCAATGCATCATTCTATATATTAGACAATGTGTAAGCATAGAAATCGTGCACACACGAAACCCTATAATCCCTCCTTCATCCTCTTCCTTTCGACGGCTCTCTGCTAACGCAATGGCGCCAAAAGGGAATGATGAGAAAATCCCTTCTGGTGGAGAACTTCTTAAGGGTGGTTTTGAGAAGACGGAAGAGAATCTGGATATGGTAATCACCCTGCTGTACGCATCTGAATTACAATACATCCTTACTTAGCCAACTCGTCTTTACAACTATGGCGTCTCGGCATTGTATGAGAACACCAACTTCAATAAATCTGAAAGGGAAATTCTCACTGTTGTGGTTGGCCAACAAATTAAAGTGACTGCAGAAAGTTTATCCAAAGTCCTACAACTCACTGCTTTTGAACAGGATGAGACAGAAGAAGAAATCACAGAGGAAGATACCTATGAAGGGTTTAAATGGTGTGGTTTTGAAACCAAACCTTATGGAAGCTTATAGAGAACCGTCCAGGGCCCCTCCCATATTTAAGTAATACGCTAGAGCGAGGGACAAATCCTCAAGGATTTCTTCTGCCGCTTCACTACTGAGGCGCGTCAAATTTTAGGGGTGGATCCCGAGCTTCTACGAGGAGTTTTTCTTGGAGGGCTCCACCCCGGTGGCTTCTACTCCGCACTGTAGGAAATGTTGGAACATGGTCTTCCGCATCTCCTAGGTTTGAGAATAGCAAATCCTATGTGTATTTGATCTTGTGTGCTTAAGTGGGCAGGAAACAAGTCCATATGACTCAAGGATAACATAAGAAGGTTGCCCCCAAAATTGAGCCAATATTTCCAACCAGCCCACTAGCGCCAATGGTAGCACCTAGCGCCCGGCGCTATCGAAGATTAGCAAAATTCCGGCAGCATCTTTAGAAAGCGCTAGCGCAGGCGGAAGCGCGGAGCACAAGAGGCAAGGCGGTGGAGTTTCCCTGGAATGAAGATACGTGTGCAAAGAATATTCCCTAATATGGGATAGCGCCGGCAGTAGCCCTAGCGCAGGCGCTAGCGCTCACTCCTATAAAAAGAGGCCTCTTCTCTCGTTTTTCACACACATGTTTGAGAGAGGTGAAGTGCTAGAATTCCAGACCCTTACTTTGCTGAAAAGTGATCTCCCACCAAAGTTCCACAAATTTCTGAAGGAGGATTTCTTCATGCCGGATCCGACCGAAGATCGCTTCATCAACGCTTATACGACATCGGTCTTTCGTCACCAACTTCAGAAGTTCTCCAAGAGGGAGATTTTCATATTATTGTCTTTCTATTTCATATCTTTTTTTGTAATCGTTTAGTGAACTCGCCTCATGTTGGCGACTAGGTCTGGGTAGGACTTAGGGCAAAAACTCGTCTCGTGTTGGCGACTAGATCTAGGTTAGGTCTAGGGGGTGCTCGAGGCCATATCCGAGTAAGGATTGGCTAGAGAGGCTTGAGGTTGTATCCAGGGAAGGATAGGCTAGGGCCAGCGGTTTGTGGGGATGCGAGTCGGGATAGAAAACAAAAAAGAGTTTATTATTATTCGCCACCAATTTCTTGCGTTATAGAAATCAATTTTTGTAAACCCATATTTCATATTAATAAAACATGTCTCTATTTTATTTTACTTAGTTTGTTTGATTTCTCTCCATCTTAATCTCTTATTATTTCAAGATATTCAAAATATAATAAAAAGTTTTAAAACCTTTATTCACCCCCCCCCCCTCTAAGGGCGCCTACCGATCCAACAAGTGTTATCAGAGCGGTTTTATTCCAATCGGCTTAACAACTGGGAATAATGGTGTCTCATGATCTCGCTTTTCCGGAGGGTCAGGGTGTTAGTCGACCACCTCTTTTTCCTGGGTCAGATTTCAACTACTGGAAAAATCGAATGATGTGTTTTCTTATGACCATGGATGTAGAAGTATGGAACATCGTATAAGTTCGATACTCTCCTCCTACAACTGTAGTGGGAGAGGCTACATTACTAAAACCTAAGGATAAATGGGATGATAACGGTAAACTAAGGTGCAAAAATAATGCTAAGGCAATGAACGCTTTATATTTCGCTTTAAATATAACTGAATTTAATAGAATTTCTGCATGTGTAACTGCTTATGATATTTGGAATCAATTGGAAGTTACTCATGAAGGTACATCGCAGGTAAAAGATACAAAGCAATTCCAACTAGAATCGAAATATGAAAAATTTAGGATGGATGCTGAAGAGGACATCAACTCGATGTACACACGCTTCACCAAGATCGTCAACGCTTCAAAAGCACTTGGAAAGATCTACTCACACGGGGACTTGGTCAGAAAAATTCTTCGCTCTCCACCTCCGAGGTTCAATCCAAAGGTGACGGCCATCTCGGAGTCACACAACCTAAGAACGCTCCAAATCGAGAACCTTATTGGGAATCTCAAAACCCATGAGGTAGAACTTCAGATTCAACACGATGAATACAACAAGGAGCCAAAGAAAAAGGCGCTGACACTAAAGTCAAAGAAGGAGAGCATCGAAGATGATGATGAAGATGAAGAAGGTCTCCTGGTGAAAAACTTCAGGAAGTTCATTAGAAATCTGGAAAGAAGGAACACCTTCCAGAAGTTCTTCCAAAAAGAGGCACGACGAAAAGGGTCTTCCTCTTCATCAAAGAAAGAAAAAGGAAGTGAAGACGAAGAAGAAAGACTACAACCGGAGTGCTACCACTGCAGAAAGACCGGGCACATTCGGAGCCAGTGCCTGAAGTATCAAAAGGAGCAAAAAGAATGATACAAAGCGAAGGAGAAAAAGAAAGTATTGAAAGTCGTAACTTGGGATGATTCTTCCTCTGATATCAAGCGGATCTGAGTCAAGCAGTGAGGAGGAAGCAAACTTATGTTTAATGGCAAAAAGCAACGATGATGACACCAGTGTTCTTAGCGACACTGATGTAACTCCTCCCACCTTCGAAGAACTCTATGATGAATTTGTTCAAACTTGCAAAGCCTATGATAAAAGTGTAGAAGATAATATTATTTTAAATCGTGAAAATGAATCTATCATCAAAGAAAATCATAAGCTTACTAAAAAATTAATTTCCCTTGAAAAGAGAAAGGTTTCATGTCAAGAGTGTGAGCACTTCTTATGTAAGGCAAAAGAACTTGAAGTTTTTCTTTTTAATGCCCTCTCACAAATCAAAACTATTGCAAAAGAAAAGGGGGACTTAGAGAGAAAACTAAAAACCTCTCTCTTACATATTGAAAATAACAAAAAGGGCTTTGAAAATAAATGTGTTATGATTGTACAAGAAAATACATCTCTTAACAAACAAAATCATGACCTCAAAATGGCCATAAAAAAATTCAGGATAGGTAAAAAATCCCTGGATATGATTTTGGGAAACCAATGTTATGGTTCTGGAAAGTTTGGGCTCGGATATCAAAGTGAGCCCTCCCGCCCGGCGCTAGCCACTAACGTCGGCAGTAGATCAACAGTTAAAAAATCTCCTGTTTTTTCTATAGTTCAAACATCATCCAGCAAGAGCAATATAGAAATTCAGAAAAGGGTCTCAACCCCCTTTATTTCTTGTGCAAATTGTCTTAAGTTTGGACACACATCTAGCTCTTGCAGGAATATAAAACAACGATCTTTAAAAAAAATCTGGGTACCTAAGAAATCCAATTACTCTATGGGTGGTACCTCTTGGGTATCCGGATCTTTACTCACATCTTCTTTCTAGATTTGCAGGAAGGCTAAGGAAATGGAGGATGTGTAGTACTTGGACTCAGGATGCTCCAAGCACATGACGGGCAACAAAGTAAAGTTCCTTAGCCTAGAAAAGAATAAAGGAGGGATCATAACGTTTGGAGATAATGTGGTAAAGGAAGGATCATGGGAGTAGGTACAGTGGGTAACGAATCCTTTCTCATCTCTAATGTTCTTTATGTAAAGGGATTAAAACATAACTTAATATCTATTAGTCAATTGTGTGATAAAGGATTAGATGTATTATTTGATTCATCCACTAATCTTTGCAAAATATTTAATCCTAACACAAAAGATGTTTTACTAACTACACCTAGAATTCACAACGTTTATATAGTTTCGTTTCATGATCTTTCCAAATTATCTATAAAATGTTTTATAACTAAAAATGACGAATTAGAACTATGACATAGACGTTTAAGTCACGCTAGTACAAAGCTCATGTTCAAACTAGCCAAAAAGTAATTGATTAGAGATTGCCTAAATTGAATGGAAATTTATCTTCACTATGTCTCCATGCACTACTAGAAAATTGACTTTTAGCCACGCTCATATTGCCCACGGCCATTTTCCTTGGCAAACAATCAAATTATCGTGGCTAAAAGTCTAAAATCGTGGTTAAAAGTCATAGAAATAGGGTATTTGCCACAGAAAGAGCATGGCAAATACTTTTTTGCCACACTCGTATTGCCCACGCCCATTTGCCACGGCAGTCCGTGGCTAAAAGTCTTTTGCCACGATTTTGGACTTTTAGCCACGGTACTTTGTCCTGGCTAAAAGTCAATTTTCTAGTAGTGATGCCAAAAAGGCAAATTTACAAAATCATCTTTTAAAAGCAAAAATGAAATTTATACTTCAAAACCATTGCAATTGGATCTCTTTGGTCCCGTTAGCACCACAAGTCTTGGTGGTAGAATATATACTTTCGTTCTAATAGATGATTTCTCTAGATATTGTTGGAATTTATTTCTCTCTTCCAAATCTGATGTGTTTTGTGAATTCTCAAAATTAAGTACTCGTATTCAAAATGAACTAAATTTAAAAATAAAATGCATTCGCTCAGATCATGGAGGAGAATTTGAAAATGAAAAGTTTAAATCTTTTTGTGAAATGTTAGGTATTAAGCATGAGTTCTCTGCTCCACGCACACCTCAACAAAATGATGTTGTAGAAAGAAATAATAGGACAATCCAAGAACTAGCACGCAATATGCTATCTGAATATAAATTACCTAAGTCCTTTTGGGCCGAAGCCGTAAGCACATCTTGTTATGTAATGAATAGAGTCATGCTTCGTCCATCTTTAAATCTCACACCATATGAACTATATTATCAAAAGAAACCTAACATATCATATTTTAAAGTATTTGGTTGTAAATGTTTTGTTCTAAATACACAAGATTCTTTAGGAAAATTTGATGAAAAATGTGATGAAGTAATATTTCTTGGATATTCTTCAACTAGTAAAGCCTATGGAATATTTAACAAAAGAACGAGTAAGGTTGAAGAGTCTATTAATGTAAAATTTGATGAATTTATTCCTTGTGTAGAAAGACTTCCTATAGGTACAAATGATGAACCTTTGCCATCTTTGGAGCACGACGAAGAGGAACCTTCCAAAGAAGAGGAGGAGAAGGCCAAGGAAGATGAACATGTTCCCCCAAGCATCTTGAGCTTCTCAAAAAATCATCCAAAGGAGCTAGTCATTGGGGAACCATCTATTGGGGTAAGAACTCGATCTTCTCTTCATGAAACATTTTCAAATATTTGCTTTGTTTCTGAAATTGAACCTAAAAACGTTTCAACCGCTTTAAATGATGAATTTCGGGTTTTGGCTATGATTGAAGAGTTAGATCAATTTGAAAGAAATAAAGTTTGGAACCTAGTAGAACGTCCATCTAATCATCCTGTTGTTGGTGTAAAATGGATCTTTAAAAATAAATTAGATGGTGAATCTAGGATTACAAGAAATAAAGCTCGCTTAGTCTCTCAAGGCTTTTCTCAAATCGAGGGGGTAGATTTTGAAGAAACTTTTGCACCCGTTGCTCGCCTAGAATCTATACGAATATTTTTGGCATTTGCGATTTTAAAAGGATAAAATTATTTCAAATGGATGTTAAAAGTGCTTTCTTAAATGAGTTTATAAAAGAAGAGGTTTATGTAGAACAACCCCACGGTTTTATAAATGAAAATTTTCCAAATCATGTTTATAAATTAGAAAAAGTGCTTTACGGTTTAAAGCAAGCGCCCCGTGCATGGTATGATAGACTTATATCATTTTTTGTTAAAGCACGGTTATGTTATGGGAAGTGCCAACAACACACTCTTCATTAAGCATAATAATAACGATTTAATTATCTTACAAATATATGTTGATGATATCATTTTTGGAGACACTAATGAAGAGTTGTGTAATGAAGTAGTCTTAGTAATGAAAAATGAATTTGAAATTAGTCTTGTAGGGGAACTCTCTTATTTTCTTGGTTTTCAAATTTCACAACGAAATGATGGTATTTTTATTTGCCAAACAAAATATGTTCATGATATGCTTAAACAATTTGGACTTGAAAACCATAAACAAGCTTCTACTCCTATGAGTGCGTCTTTAAAACTAGGAAAAGATGAATCTAGAATTTCCATTGATCAAACTTTATATAGATGAATGATAGGATCTCTTCTTTACTTAAGTGCATCTAGACCAAATATAATGTTTGTTGTATGTTTATGTGTTCGCTTTCAAGCCAATCCAAACGAATCTCATTTAAAAGCGGTAAAACATATTTTTCGTTATCTATTTGGGTCATCTAAATTAGGATTATGGTACCCACACAATGATTTATTTACACTTCACGACTATTCTGATTCGGATTACGCCGGATGTACACTAGATCGAAAAAGCACTAGCGGTACTTGTCACTTTTTAGGACCCTCATTAGTTGCATGGTCTAGTAGGAAACAATCTTCGGTTGCACTCTCCACCACGGAGGCCGAATACATCGCTCTTGGGCGTTGTTGTGCACAAGCCTTTTGGATGAGCCAAACTCTAGAGGATTTTGGTTTCCATCTCAAAAACATTGATCTCAAATGTGACAACAAAAGTGCCATAGATCTTACAAATAATCCCGTACACCACTCTCGATCCAAACACATTGATGTTCGTCATCATTTCATTAGGGATCATATTAAGAAAGAGCATGTAAAAGTAAGTTTCATTGGTACAGACTCCCAACTTGCTGACATAATCACTAAACCTCTCTCTGATGCAAGATTTCGATTATTACGACTTGAATTAAGTGTCCTAGATCTTTCAGGTTAAAATGCATTCTTAAAACGCAATAGTTTATGCAATTTTTCCATATCTAAACATCTTTAAATCCTCTGAAATTTCTGCATAAAACTAAACTTTAGACACTTAATCAATATTAAAATTTTCAAATTCCTAAAAAATCGTGTACTGTTTCCCGCGCTAGCGCTAGCACACCTCTCTATTTTTCTGTATTTTTAAAATTTTAAAAAAATCCCTAAAAATATGCTTTATTATATGTACTATTTATTTTTTGCATTTATGTCTGAATTGATTTTTGAAAAATTAAAACAAAAAAATTACAAAAGCCAAATTACAAAAAAAAAATATTTTCTCTTGCCTTTTTCCTAGTTTATTTGTTTAATTTCTATTCCTAAATACAAAAATCAACTACAAAAATATAAAACATAAAAATTATCAAAAAAAATGTATGGACTTTATTGTGCAAATCAAGCATGATTTAATCTATCATTTAGAACTTCTTCAATGTTGAAATTCTTTTTTTTCAAACTACCTTGAACAATGTTTTTATCATGCTTTGATATATCTAAACACATGTGCATAAATTGTATTGAAAAAGTGTTGTGCAGAACTAAGATTAGCATGCCTCTAAGTAAGAGTAAATATTTTATGTTTGATAATGATCTTTAATCACTCACTTATTTTTGGCAAAGTCTACATATGCTCTTAATCTAAGAATGCTTGCTTGTGTATTGTAATTATACAATAAATTAAATTTGCACAAGTATTTTACCAACACTACTTCTATTTGCACTCTTAAAATTAAGAAAAGTGGTTGTACTTTCAAAATTTCATTGGTTTGCAAAATAAGTGTACTCGGAGAACTTTGTACAAAACAAAAAAAAAATGAATAAAATAAAATAACAAAGATAACTCCACCAAGCACTACTTGAACCTCCTGATAAGTCTTAATGAGCACTGCGAGGTTGAGCACCTTGTAAAGAATAGTAAAGTATCTTGTGCAAACCATAAACTTTTTTTTACACCACTTATTCTTTTCTATGTGCTTTAATGGGTGTGGAAGTAAAATTATTTGTGTTTTATTGTGCATTTTACTCTACAGATGTCTTGTATTTTTTATTAAAACATTTGTTTACTCTCTTCAAAATACACTTATGTGCACATCATTATCTTCCATAACACTTCTTCTCATGAGTATTGGATCTTAATGCTAAATTTCTATACTCTCTTTTTCTATAAAATGCACTAGATAACCTAGCATGCTCTCTACATTGTTTGGTATATTTTGAATTTGTGAATCACATTAACATTGTAGTAGTTCATTTTTGATATCCTTCTTTCATGCTTGGTTACTTCATTGTAATTTGTAAAGATTTTCAAAGAAAATTATTTACAAAAACATCTTTTTCATTTTGGAGTTTCACTTATATCTCTTCTTATGAATCGTCATATCTTGCAAAAAGATGTTTGTTGTGTTTTTATAAGTCTTCCGCAACTTTACGTTTACCTTATGATCTTTTTATGCTTATCTCAAGTCTTCAAACTTCAATTTATTTTACCAAATGATAGACTTGCGTGGTAAATGTTATATTATTTCTTTTAAGCTAAAAACTCTGATTTATTTCTATGACAATACTTATGCTAAAAACTCTGATTTATTTCTATGAAAATTATTATAAAACTCCTTATCATTTCCTTTCCTCTAAAAAGCTCGATCATGTCTTATCTTATTACCAAAAATCTTTTTGTGCCTCTTGCTTCCTTACCCACTTTTGCTAATAACAAAAGGGGAAGAACAATCATGATAAATATTCATCGCTATCAAAATTGAAAACTAACATGATTAATTAAATTAATAGTGTACATATTAGGGGAGCATTCACTTAGTGGGAGCATGTATTTAGGGGGAGCAATTCTAAATACCAAAAATGACAATTATCCTAAGTCATCATTTTGACACACACAAGTAGGCTTCATCATGCTTATATATTAATGCTCAAATTTATCATTAATGGATTTCTTATTATCAAAAGGGGGAGTTTGTTGGAACATGGTCTTCCACATCTCCTAGGATTGAGAATAACAAATCCTATGTGTATTTGATCTTGTGTGCTTAAGTGTGCAGGAAACAAGTCCATATGACTCAAGGATAACATAAGAAGGTTGCCCCCAAAATTGAGCCAATAATTCCAACAAGCCCACTAGTGCCGACGGTAGCACCTAGCACACTGCGCTAGCGAAGATTAGCGTAATTCCGGCAGCATCTTTAGAAAGTGCTAGCGCCAGGCGGTAGCGGATAGTGCAGGCGATAGCGCTGAGCACAAGAGGAAAGGTAGTGCAGTTTCCCTGGAATGAAGATATGCGCGCGGAGAATATTCCCAAATATGGGATAGCGTCGACGGTAGCACTCGCGCAGGCGCTAGCGCTCACTCCTATAAAAAGAGGCCGCTTCTCTCATTTTTCATACACAAGTTTGAGAGAGGTGAAGTGCTAGAATTCCAAACCCTTACTCTGCCGAAAAGTGATCTCCCACTAAAGTTCCACGAATTTCTGAAGGAGGATTTCTTCATGCCGGATCCGACCGAAGATCGCTTCATAAACGCTTATGTTGGTAATCTTTCCCACATGATTCCTGATTTGAAGAAGTCACCTAGTCAAGAAAACTTCACTTTGTATTTGATCACTTCTCTAGATCATAATCTCAGGAAGTTAAAGGTATGTCATCGAGAAGAATAGGAGATGTCATCGACAAAGTATGCTTGTCGTCATGAGGATGAGCAAAGCAAATGCTAAGACTTGGCGAGTTCGTCGAACGCAGAATGTTGTTTGTCGAACGTAGAATGTTGTTCGTCGAATGAAGAATGAAGTTTGTCGAACGCAGAAACAAGATAGAAGCAAATGCTGAAGTTCGTCGAACGTAGAATATTGTTCATCGAACGAAGAATGAAGATCGTTGAACGCAGAATGCCGTTCATCGATCGCAGAAACTTCTCTGCAGATTGAAGAATCTGCTGAGAGGTGGAAGCCATCTCAGCCCAACTGTTGAGACAGATTCAAAAGGAAGGAATGTCGTCGAGAAGATGCAGTATCGTCAACATCATCAAAGAAGCCGTGTCGTCGAGAAGATGGAGTATCGTCGACATCATCAAAGTAGCTGTGTCGTCGGAAAGGCTAAGTAACACTGATGCCAATGACATCGTCGTAAAGAAGGCGTGACGTCGAGAAGACTGAAGAAAGACAGCTACAAGAAAGAAGATCACGATGACACAATCAGAGATAACATATTGTTGTATATGCAGAAATGCCAAAATATCTCATCTCGTCGAGACATCAGCGTTAGAGGCAGAAGCTAGAAGACTTGAAGATCCTTCAAGGCCTAAGGCATCGACAATGTCCTGTCATCGAGATATTATCCATATCATCGTAACATTGGAAATATCATCGAGACAGAATTCAAATGTTGTGGACGCGCTGTCAGTATTTAATGTCGCCGCCTGATTGTCCAATCAGCGTGTGCTCTTAAGGAATGGGGCGTCTGTCACTTAAGGAACTTTTTCAAAAGACCGTTGGGAGCCTCGCAGTCTTATAAAAGAGATAAGAAGTTGCCCTAAAGCAAGAATCAAAAAAGAGAGACAAGAAAGAAAAAGAATCTCGTCGTTGCTTCTCAATACAATAGTACATTTTGCGAAGAAGAACAAGTAGAGAACAAGAATCAAGCGTTCTCAGAAAAATAAGTCATCTCCATTGACTGATAAGAAGTCGTTCCTCATCAGGCTAAGAAAAGATATTGAAGAAGAACTGTGCTTTCAAGATCTGAATCAAAAACATCTTCTTCAACCTCAAGAAGTCGATCTCCATCAGGCTAAGTTGTCGATCTTCATCAGGCAGAAGAATCAGTTTTTATTACTGTAAAACCTTTTTTGTTGTACGACTTGAGGGCCTAAGTGTCTAGCTTGAGGGCTGGAGAGCTGTGAGGCTTGAGGGCCACGTCAGTGGACTTGCGGGTCCGACACAGTCTAGCTTGTGGGCTGGAGAGATGTGAGGCTTGAGGGCCAGGGCAGTGGACTTGCGGGTCCAACACCGTCTAGCTTGAGGGCTGGAGAGCTGTGAGGCTTGAGGGCCAAGGCAGTGGAATTGCAGGTCCGAATTTGTCGAGCTTGAGGGCTTCTGTGCAGTAAGGGCTTGCGGGCCTAGGCTGTAGGCACAGGACTTGTGGGTCTGTGTTGTGTAGGGCTTGAGGGCCTGAGTGTCGAGCTTGCTGGCTCGGGTGTAGTAGGGGCTTGCGGGCCTAGGTTGTAGGACTTGCGGGTCCGTGTTGTAAGGCTTGCGGGCCTGAAGATTTGGCGGAGTTTGCCAAGCCTAGCTCACTTCTAGGTAGGCGCAGAGGGACAGAGGACTACTCAAGACACCCGGTCTTGAGGAACCTCTATAATCTTATGTCGTCTGCTGTGATTTTCTTGTTCAATACTTGTGTGCTCTGCTTGAATAGTCATAAATCGCGCTAATATTTTGAAAAGAAGCGAGATCACCTAACACCCCCCCCCCCTCTAGGTGAACGTTCCATTAACAACAAGTGGTATCAGAGTGAGGTTGATCAAAAGAATACTTAACCATCTGATCTAGATAGTGGAACGACTCGCCATGGCCGGTGGAGATCAGAATCGGTAAATGAGAGCCATGAAACTCCCAATCTGCACAAAGGAGAACTTTCCCATCTGAAAGGAAATGGTATGGCTTTTCATGGAGGCGGCTGATCCAAAAATTTACTTAACAGTCCAACAGGGTCCCTTTATCCCTACAACTCCCTCCACCATTGATCCAACAAGGAAGGTGATAAAGAAATATAAGGACATGACCAAGGATGAGCTAGCCTTGGCAGGCCTAGATAAGAGGGCCCAAAATGTCATTGTGAGTGCCATAGATGACTCCACCCTCCAGAATCTGATTCACTGCAAAACGGCCAAAGAGATGTGGGACTCCCTAATCGTGTACATGGAGGGTACTTAAGAGGTAAGGGATGATAGAAAATCCCTTCTCAACCAGGAGTATCAGGCCTTCAAGCAAGGCAAGAATGAAATAATCTCTAACGGTTATGAGAGATTATTCAAGATAGTGAATAGATTAAGAAACTATGAAAGAGAGTTCACCAACTCTGACCTTAATGACAAGTTTCTTAGATCCCTCACAAAAAATGGGACATCAAGATCTGTGCCATCAGAGAGATGGGTCAGCTGGGCATCATGGAGCCCAAGAACTTGTATGGGAAGTTGTTGTGTCATGAACTTCAGCTCAACAGCAGGAAGGCTGAAGAAGAAAGCTCAAAGGGGAGCTCAAGAGACAGATCTGTGGCTATAAAAGATGAGAGCACGAGAAGATCCAAGGGCAAGACCTCTGCCACTCAGAACAGATCTGAGAGCAGTGAAGAATCAGAAGCCAGGTCTTCAGATTCTGATGATACTGACAGAGAGGTGGCCCTTCTCTCAAAACAGTTCAGGAAGCTGATACACAGAAGGAGGAGGGACAATCATAGAAACTCCTCCTCAAGCTCCAGAATATCTGATTATCATGACAGATCCAGAGCCCCCAGGGAGGAAAGGTACAGATCTAACCCTGGTAAATATGATTTATATAATACTGTTTTATATTCCTGCAGCAAGACAGGTCACATGGCTGCTGACTGCCCCTCTAAGAAGAAGGAGTCGAGGAACCATGAAGAAAGAAGAAGCTCAAGGAGCAAGAAGAAATCTGAAAAAGAATTCGTGGCCAAGAAGGTCAGAACACTGAGTGACTATGACTCAAGCTCCTCTGGTACTGAGGAAGATGCACTCATTGGCTTGATGGCCATCGGTGAAGTCAACAAGGATGACATCTCTCCTGGGAAGGTAACTAACAAAACTTCTCTATCTGTCTCTGATTCGGAATCAGCAGCAGATTCCTTGCATGATGATGAGGGTGTGTCTGTTGCCAACAGCACAGCCTCAGGATCCCAATATGAGGTTGAGTCTGAACTGATAAGGCAATATAAATCCTTGTGGAAAGCCTTCAAAGGCTGTAAGAGACTCCTCAAAGTCCAGACCAAGGAGCTAGATTACTTGAAGCCCGTTCAATCTAAGCTCCAGGAGACAGCTGAGAAGCTGGCTGCTATGAACAAAGAAGTGGACAAATTCAAGGAAGCCATAAGGCTTAAGAATGCTGAATTAGGACAGAAGAACAAGGTCATCAAGGACCTTGAAGAAATGATGTTGGCTGAGAAGAAACTTGCATCCAGCTTCTCTATGCCCAGAACTATCCTGCCCATCATCGACACCTTCTCAGGACAGTTCAAAGCTGGTATCGGTTTCAATCAGGAGAAAGTTACGGGCAAAGATCCTGAAGCTATACCTTCCTATAAGAAGGTGCTGGTGTCAAGTCCTTCAGCCCACAAACCTGCAGCAACAGTAGTCAAAGGCAGGTGAAAGGCTGTTCCTACAAAGCCTGTTCCCAAGAAGGTGAACCAAAATGTGGTGAGACCAATTCCTCCCCAGACTCACACATAGGAGTTTCACCCAAGATTTGTTAGGCAAGAAGCCTTCTCTCCTGCTCATCAGCACTGCCACCCCATTCAAATGATGAAGAAGAAGAGAATATATAACAGATATGAATGTTGATGCTGTGGGAAAGTAGGCCACTTTGCTTTGGACTGTTGGTTCAACCCAACAGGGCTCAATGCAAAGAGAGTGCAGAACCCTCAGAGGTTTGTTGTTCCATTATACCACCCTAACAGAAACCAAGGACCCAATCCATATTGGGTACCTAAGGGGAAGTGATTTGTTTTGCAGGTATGTCCAAATGCCAACCAATCTCCAATTTGGTATTTGGACAGTGGCTGCTCCAGACACATGACTGGAGTCAGAAAGTACTTAAGAGAGTTCATCCCTGTGGAAAATGGACCAACCGTGATCTTTGGAGGTTCAGAAAAGAGGGTGACCAGGGGCTATGGAAACATCTCTAATGGGTTAGTTACCATCACAAAGGTAGCTTATGTGGAGGGGTTTAAACACAATCTCATAAGCATAAGTCAACTTTGTGATTTAGGCTTTGTTATTACTTTCCACAAGGGCAAGTGCCTAATTATGAAGTCCTCAGATTCTGAGGCTACCTTAACTTGCACTCGGAGTGGCAATATTTATTGCTTAAACTTTCTCAATACAAATTCTTCCATGCTCATATGTCTTGTAGCTGATGGTAAAGAGGCTCTATGTGTACAATGGCACAAGAGACTTGCACACATCAACTATAAGACAATAAGCAAGCTTTTCTCACAAGACCTAGTTAGGAATGGACCTAATATTAAGTGCATCAAAGATGGTCCTTGTTAAGCTTGCCAACTTGGAAAGCAGACTAGGACCAGCTTTGAAAGCATATCTAACAAAGAGTCCTCTAGGTGCTTATTGTTTCTACATCTGGATTTGTTTGGTCCTATGTCAGTTCATAGCTTAGGAGGGAAGGCCTACACCCTTGTAGTTGTTGATGACTACTCAAGGTTCACTTGGGTATTCTTCCTCAAAAAGAAATCAGATACCCTAGATATCTTGAGAAATTTTATCAGGCAGATCCAGAATGAGATGGACTATACTATGGTCAAACTCAAAAGTGACCATGGGACAGAATTTCAGTCAGGGGTCATGACAGAATTCTACCAAGAACTAGGTATCTCCTAAGAATTTTCCTCACCCAGAATCCCTCAAAAGAATGGGGTTGCTGAAAGGAAGAACAGAACCTTGATAGAGGCAAGTAGGACAATTCTAAGTGACTCCTCTCTACCAGAATACTTCTGGGCAGAGGCTGTCAACACTGCTTGTCATGTGATAAATAGGGCTTCAATCATCAAAGACCACAAGAAAACTTCCTATGAGTTAATGAAGGGCAGAAAACCAACCATATCCTACTTTAGGATCTTTGGTAGTAAATGTTATGTCCTTAATAATGGGAAATCCAAACTAACCAAGTTTGCTGAGAAAAGCAGTGAGGGTATTTTTGTTGGCTACAACTCTCATAGCAAGGCCTATAGAGTGTACAACATCAATACCCAAACAATGGAAGAATCTGTACATGTTGTATTTGATGAGACCAGCCTCATTCACAAAGGCTGGTCTAGTTCTCTAGTGAATGCAGGTACTGATGAGAAGATGGAAAAATTATGCATTAATGAACAAGCTGGAACCTCAGCTAAAAGTAAAGATCAATCAATAGATGTTGAGCTTGAAACAGATGTTGTGGTAGATACAGAAACAGCAGAAGAAGTGCAACCTGAAGGACCTGCAGCTGAAGAAATCCCCAGAATACTGCCAGCCACCTTGAAACAAGTAAGAGATCATCCTCAAGAGCAAATTATAGGAGTTGTCAACCAAGGTGTGCTGACAAGGAGTAGAGCTGCAAATGAAGCATTGTACCTGAGTTTTCTCTCTCAAATTGAACCCAAGAAATTTGAGGAAGCAAATCAGGATCCATTTTGGATTGCATCAATGCAGGAGGAACTGAACTAATTTAAGAGATGCAAAGTTTGGAAACTGGTTCCAGGACCCCATGGACAGAACATCATAGGAACTAAATGAGTCTACAGAAACAAATTGGATGAAAATGGAATCATCACCAAGAATAAAGCAAGGCTAGTGGCAAAAGGCTTCAGACAAGAGGAAGGGATAGATTTTGATCAGACATTTGCTCCAGTAGCCAGACTGGATGCAATAAGACTGTTTCTGGCCTATGCAGCCTACCAAGGTTTCAAGGTCTACCAAATGGATGTGAAGTCAGCCTTCCTAAATGGAGACGTCAAAGAGGAGGTATATGTAGAGCAGCCCTCAGGTTTTGTAGATCCTACTCACCCTGATTATATTTACATTCTTAGAAAAGCACTTTATGGCTTAAAACAGGCACCTAGGGCCTGGTATGAGACTCTGTCAAGCTTTCTAATTTAGAACAAATTCTCAAGGGGAAAGATTGATAAGACATTGTTCCTAAGGGGAGTAAAGGGCAAGATCTTGCTAGTGCAGATCTATGTGGATGACATCATCTTTGGCTCTACAGATAACAATCTCTGCAAAAAGTTTGCCAACTTGATGCAGGGAAAGTTTGAGATGAGCAGTATGGGTGAGCTCAAATACTTCCTAGGTCTCCAAGTGAAACAATCTGAAGATGGTATTTTCATCTCCCAGACCATATTCATTAGGGAGCTAGTCAAGAAATTTGGATTGGAGAATGCTTCTTCAATGAAGACTCCAATGCGAACCAATGTGTCTCTGGACAAGGATGAGAAGGGCATACCCTTTAATGAAACCAAGTACAGATGCATGATTGGATCTTTTCTTTATCTAACTACAAGTAGGCCTGACATAAAGTTTGCTACATGTGTCTGTGCTAGATATCAAGTGAATCCTAAGGAATCTCATCATGTCTCTGTCAAGAGAATCTTAAGATACCTAAAGGGTACATCAAATCTTGGCCTATGGTACCCTAGGAACAATGGATGTGAACTGACTGGCTACTCAGATGCAGATTATGCAGGGTGCAAGGAAGATAGGAAGAGTACCTCAGGGACATGTCAATTCCTTGGTGGAAGACTGATCTCTTGGAGTAGTAAGAAGCAGACCAGTGTGTCAATCGCAACAGCAGAATCAGAGTATATCTCTGTTGGGAGCTGTTGTGCCCAACTGCTATGGATTCAGCATCAACTTGAAGACTACAATCTAAAGATGACAAAAACACCCATGTTTTGTGACTATTCAAGTGCAATCTCAATTGCTAAAAACCCTGTCTCTCACAGCAGGACTAAGCATATTGAGATCAGGTATACTTCATCAGGGGGCATGTGGAAAATGGAGATATCACCCTTGAGTTTGTCCCAATAGACAAACAAGTGGCTGATATATTTACGAAGCCCCTAGATGAAGCTAAGTTTAACTTCTTCAAATTCCAATTGGGGATGTTAAACTTAGAGTAATCCTCAACTTATTCTTCACTAACCCCTTTCTAAATGATTGGTTAGAAAATCTCTCAGGATTTGGATGAACTATGACTGAGCAAGGGGGAGCTTGGACTATTGTCTACCTAAAGGAGAGCTGCATGAAAGAAGTCAGAAAGGGGGAGAAATGGCATCAATATGTTCAAGACAAGATGCTCAAGAAGACCTCAAAGATAGGGGAGCAAAGGAGTAGGGGGAGCCACAAAAGAAGAGACATCAAATCAAGGGGAGCTACAAGCTTGATGTACTCATAAGTTCAGCAAAAGATGAGTAAAATCTTAAATGCTCATACCTTTCATTTAAGATTATAACATTTACTGTCAAGTGAAAGTAGTCTTGAATTGAGATTCTGACTTCTTCAAAAAGGGGGAGATTGTTGGGAATCTTGCCCACATGATTCCTGATTTGAAGAAGTCACCAAGTCAAGAAAACTTCACTTTGTATTTGATCACTTCTCTAGATCATAATCTCAGGAAGTTAAAGGTATGTCGTCAAGAAGAATAGGAGATATCGTCGACAAAGTATGCTTGTCGTCGTGAGGATGAGCAAAGCAAACACTGAGACTTGGCGAGTTCGTCGAACGCAGAATGCTGTTCGTCGAACACAGAATGTTGTTCGTCGAATGAAGAATGAAGTTTGTCGAACGCAGAGACGAGACAGAAGCAAATGCTGAAGTTTGTCGAACGCAGAATACTGTTCGTCGAGCGAAGAATGAAGATCGTCAAACGCAGAATGCAGTTCATCGATCACAGAAACTTCTCTGCGGATCGACGAATCAGCTGAGAGGCGGAAGAAATCTCAACCCAACCGCTGAGACAGATTTAAAAGGAAGGAATGTCATCGAGAAGATGCAGTATCGTCGACATCATCAAAGAATCTGTGTTGTCGAGAAGATGGAGTATCGTCGACATCATCAAAGTAGTCGTGTCGTCGGAAAGGCTAAGTAAGACTGATGCCAATGACATCGTCGTAAAGAAGGCATGTCGTCGAAAAGACTGAAGAAGGACAGCTGAAGACAAGCAGTTGCTAAAGCAGAGTCTGTCGACATGATATTGCTCATGTCGTCGAAAGAACAAAGTGATTACGATGACAGACTACAAGAAAGAAGATCACAACAACGCAGTCAGAGATATCATATCGCTTTATATGCAAAAATGTCAGAATATCTCGTATCGTAGAGACATCAGCGTCAGAGGCAGAAGCTAGAATACTTGAAGATACTTCAAAGCCTAATGCATCGACAAAGTCCTGTCGTCGAGATATTATCCATATCATCATAACAATGGAAATATTGTCGAGATGGAATTCAAATATTGCGGACGCACTGTCAACATTTAATGCCGCCGCCTGATTATCCAATCAGCACGTGCTCTTAAGGAATGGGGCGTCTGTCACTTAAGGAACTTTTTCAGAAGACCGTTGGGAGCCTCGCAGTCTTATAAAAGAGATAAGAGGTTGCCCTAAAGCAAGAATCGAAAAAGAGAAACAAGAAAGAAAAAGAATCCCGTCGTTGCTTCTCAATACAATAGTACATTTTGCGGAGAAGAAGAAGAACAAGTAGAGAACAAGAATCAAGCGTTCTCAGAAGAATCAGTCATCTCCATTGAATGATAAGAAGTCGTTCCTCATCAGGCTAAGAAAAGAGATTGAAGAAAAACTATGCTTTGAAGATCTGAATCAGAAATATCTTCAACCTCAAGAAGCCAATCTCCATCAGGCTAAGTTGCCGATCTTCATCAGGCAGAAGAATCAGTTTTTATTACTGTAAAACCTTTATTGTTGTAAGGCTTGAGGGCCTAAGTGTCTAGCTTGAGGGCTGGAGAGCTGTGAGGCTTGAGGTCCAGGGTAGTGGACTTGAGGGTCCGACACCGTCTAGCTTGAGGGTTGGAGAGCTGTGAGGCTTGAGGGCCAGGGCAGTGAACTTGCAGGTCCGACACCGTCTAGCTTGAGGGCTGGAAAGCTGTGAGGCTTGAGGGCCAGGGCAGTGGACTTTTGGGTCCGACACTGGCTAGCTTGATGGCTGGAGAGCTGTGAGGCTTGAGGGCCAGGGCAGTGGACTTGCGGGTCCGAATTTGTCGATCTTAAGGGCTTGGGTGCAGTAAGGGCTTGTGGGCCTAGGTTGTAAGCACAAGACTTGCGGGTCTGTGTTGTGTAGGGCTTGAGGGCCTGAGTGTCGAGCTTGCGGGCTCGGGTGTAGTAGGGGCTTGCGGGCCTAGGCTGTAGGACTTGCGGGTCCGTGTTGTAAGGCTTGCGGGCCTGAAGATTTGGCAGAGTTTGCCGAGCCTAGCTCACTCCTAGGTAGGCGCAGAGGGACAGAGGACTACTCAAGAACCCAGTCTTGAGGAACCTCTATAAATCTTGTGTCGTCTGTGTGATTTTCTTGTGCAATACTTGTGTGCTCTGCTTGAATAGTCATAAATCCCTTGAAAAGAAGCGAGATCACCTAACACCCCCCCCCCCCCCCCCCCCCTCTAGGTGAACGTTCCATTAACAACAACTTATACTACAGCGGTCTTTCATCACCAACTTTAGAAGTTCTTCAAGAGGGAGATTTTCATATTATTGTCTTTTTGTTTCATATCTTTTTCTGTAATCGTTTAGTGAACTCGCCTCGTGTTGGCGACAAGGTCTGGGTAGGACTTAGGGCAGAAACTCGCCTCGTGTTGGCGACTAGATCTAGGTTAGGTCTAGGGGTTGCTCGTGGCCATATCCAGGGAAGGATTGGCTAGAGCGGCTTGAGGTTGTATCTAGGGAAGGACAGGCTAGGGCCACCGGTTCGTGGGGATGCGAGTCGGGATAGAAAACAAAAAGAGTTTATTATTAATTGCCACCGATTTCTAGCATTATAGAAATTAATTTTTGTAAACCCATATTTCATATTAATAAAACATGTCTCTATTTTATTTTACTTAGTTTGTTTGATTTCTCTCCATCTTAATCTCTTATTATTTCAAGATATTCAAAATATAATAAACAGTTTTAAAACCCTTATTCACCCCCCTCTAAGGGAGCCTATCGATCCAACAGGAAACTGTGCCCAGCTATCCAAACCTCATTCACCGAGTCGAGGCCCATATAGCAGCTGATGAGGCGATTGAAGCGCACCACCAGCAGTTCGAGGGGAGCTCAAAGAGGAAGAGAGTGGAATCACTATCGCTGACTATTCCTGTTGGGTTTTATTCCTTCAATGTCTCTAGATTTGAAGAAGGAACACAAGTATAGATAAGCTAAGTTGTTTTTGATGTCATGTTTAAGTTCATGTTGTGACAGATACATCAAAGCTACATCACTAGTATCTAGACGATAATTGTAATAAAAATCACTAAGTAAAATATCGTCTCAAGACTCAGCAGATAAATCGTTGAGAAAGATATCATATTGTCGAATCAGTTCGACGATATCATCTTGAAGAAAGATTATCGTTGATAAGGCTAAATCCAGATATCTCGATGATATCGTCTTGAAGAAAGCATATAGTCTTAAAGATTGAAGATATCATATAGTTGAGAAAGACTAAGTTCAGATGACTCGACGACATCAACTTGAAGAAGATGTATAGTCTTAAAGGTTAAAGAAAGCTTATCGTGGATAGAGCGAAGTTTTCTCGACGATATCGTCTTGAATAAGAGGCATAATCTTGAAGATTAAAAGTCATATCTCTTTAAGTCATGAAGAAAAGTTCATATGAACAAACATCGGTTTGAAGACCTCACATCGTCTAGAAGATCAAGATGATATCATCTTGAAGAAAGACTGTCAGCCTGATGAATAAGTATAAGTCTTATTAAAAGAAATATCTCAACGATATCGTCTAGAAGAAATAAGATCGTTGAGATATCAAGTAGAGTCGTGAAGAAGGAAGTATGTCGACGATATCATCGTGAGGAATATCTGTCGATCAAGATGATATCATCTTGAAGGAATATAATCGCCTTGACAGTTGCAGAGCACCATTTATTGTGCAGACATTCTTGGAAATTGATATTCAGGGAATGTGCATGCCGCCTATCTTGTGCACAATTCAAGGATCAATAAATGATATATTCTCTACAGAATATAGTCGTTGCACAGTATTTAAAAGAAATTTTTATTGACAGAACATGCTTGCTCAGTATTCTCTCTCAAGTTAATTCTCATACATACTTCCTGAAGAGAAAGAAAAGAATCAACAAGAAGAAGACTTCATTGCTGTTGTGATGTGAAGGTCTAGAGAAGATTCTAAATAAAGGTTCATCGATCCATAAGATCTTTGGGCTTTTTGTTACAAGAAGAAGAAGAATACCCGATATTCACAGCTTTCATCCCGAAATCTTTTCTTCTACAACAACATCTCTGTATTACTTTGTAGGGATCTTTGTGAGCCTGAGCTGGTAGGATCTTGTGATAGATCTGAGTTGGTAGGGTTCTTAGTGAGCCTGAGTTTGGTAGGATCTTGTTGAAGATCTGAGTTATTGTAAGACTTGTAAAGTCTGAGCTTGGTAGGGTTCTGTGTGAACCAGAGTTCTAAGATCTGTTTATAGTGAAAATATCTGAGTTGGGGAAGTTACCTAGTCTAGCACACTACTAGATAGGTGGGAGGAACAGTGGACTACCTCTAGACACATTGTCTTATAGGGAACCACTATAAATCTTGTGTGTTTTCTATGATTGCTTTTATGCCGTGACAGCTAAATGAAAAGTAGCAAATAATTCTAAAAACACCTAATCACCCCCCTCTAGGTGTAGTTTATTGACAACCCATAACTTTCAGTTCCCAATAAGAACAACAAGCATCACGACTTTTGGGTTTTCTACATACCATTTTCAAAATGATAATAGAGCATATCATATATGCGCAGCGGAATAAATAAACTAGAACAACCCTAAACAGTTAAAAAGGATCTTGCAATTACATTGATTCAAGAAATAAAATAACAGCAACACATTGCATTGTATACCTGACTGGAATTGAGTTAGTACTCAATCGAGATGCTCCTAGAAGAGTTGAGTCCCAAGCGCTGAAATAGATTTGCGCCTCTACAGAAGTCCACACGAGTGTTGAAGAACCCTAGCCTCTTGAAGCACAAGATCTAGGTTGGAGAATGTTAAATTTTTGAAGTGGAAGTGGATTTGAGCTGGGCGGTCTACGGATTGGAGACCGCAGAGACCGCGCGGTCTGCATTGGTTCTCTGGTCGGTTTTGTCTCAGCGGTTTGTTCTGAGCGGTCTGATCTGGGAGACCGCCTCTTCTATCCGGGCAGCTTGCGCGGGCTGGTCTTACGACTTGTCCTAAGTTGGCCAGATGTTCTTGGTCTGTCTTCTTTGGAAGAAGACCGGGCGGTCTGCTTGTTGAGACCATAGTGACCGGGCAGTTTGGTTGTAACCGCAAGGTTTAATAAAGGAGTTGTGAGCTATGCTGAGCTCGGGCGGTCTGCTTTGCAAGACCGCTCGCGATCTGATGGGCGGTTATTGTATCCCAGTTTGTGCGGCGACGACATCCATCTGTCCTCCTATAAATAGGGGTGTAGGGCCCGTCATTAATAACGAGAACTGTAAGAACTCAAAGTTGGCTTGATTGTTCCAGCCTCACTTTGAGGTCGTGCGGTCTGAGATCTTTGTTTGACAGGTTTCTGTGTTCGCACGTTAGCGGCTTGCAGCTCGCGGTCAACTTGTCTCCTTCTTCCATCTTTGAATAAACCAGTCTGGGCGGACTGTGTTTAGGTGTTCATGGTCTGTGCAGCGGACTCAGTTGATCAGGCAGTCTTAAGTGGCCAGGCGGTCTTGAGTTGTGGTCTGTCGCAGGTTGCAGTTCTTCATTCAGAGTTCGTGAGTTCTTATTTGATCAAGACCGTGCGGTCTGGGCGATCAAGAAGTGCGAACTGTTTGTTTTCAATAGAGCAATAAAGCAGCAAGTTGGCGGTCTGGCAGGTGCATTATGCACTCTGTTCGCGCGGTCTCAGCGGCTTCCGTCCAGCTTGTTCTGTTCGCACGGGCTGGCGGTCTCAAGTGCCTGGTCGCTGTAGCTTGTTTTACACTTGTGTTTTGTGCTTCTCTCCTTCGTAATTCTTATGAATCATGTCTAGCCATGTATACCTTGCATTATAAAGAGATAGTTAATGCCATAGTACTATTCATTCTTCTCATTGTCATTGTTGTGCTACACTTGTGAAAGGATTTGTGAAGTGTGTTCCACATTTTTCACTTCATCTCCGGACCTCAATTTTTTCAACAGAGAAGAACTATTCTCAACGTCTCCCACGGACTGCTAGGTCTGATTACAGAAAGTGGCGGTGTCAGCGGTCGGACGGAACTCTTCCGTCAGAAGCTTTTGGGCGAAACTCTTCCGTCGCTCTCAGTCTTTCGCAAAAACCAGATCGCATAAACAGATCAGCGTATTAGGCCAAAAGAATCGTATTCTTTTATACCCCCAGCGAATACTGTGTTTGATGAACTGGCTAGCATTCGTCGAACGCACTGGCCGTTCATTGAACGCGCTACGCTAGCCGTTCAACGAATGCGCTACGCTAGTTGTTCGACGAACGCGCTACGCTAGCCGTTCGACGAACGCACTTCGCTAGCTGTTCGACGAACCGTTTAACGAACACGCTACGCTAGCGTTCGACAAACCCTTCGACGAATGCGCTACGCTAGCCGTTCGAGAAGGCATATATATCGTCGAGAAGATGACATATATCGTCGAGAAGACATATATATATATATATCGTCGAGAAGACATATATATATATATCGTCGAGAAGACATGTATATCATCGAGAGGATATACATATATCGTCGAGAAGACCAAAACATCGTCATGACAATCAAGACGATATTATTCAACCTTGACCCGCGAAAACATCAACTCTTTGGGACACTTAGCCGATTTGACTTAACTCTAGTGAGTCAAAGGATTGGTCTTTCACTCATATCCAATATGAGTAAGGCCAACATAATCCTTCCTCCAGCTTCTCCAAACACTCTTGTGTGTGACCCCATAGGCTCATATCGCGTTGGCAGTGAGACTAATTGCTTGATTTCTTTGAGATCACCTTGGAAATACCAACAGTCTCCCACTTGATCACAAAGTATCAACAAAAGTCTTACAAACAATGAGCGACATCTAGCAATACATCATTGCTACCCAAGCGATAAGAGTTCATAACTCAATAAGCCTGTAATGACCAATGTATTAGTGTTGTCATGTTCCTTTGTCCCTTACATCCGGATAGAACTAAAGGCATGGACAGTGTCACCCTCGTAATTGTTCAATCCTAATTCCTTGATATAGAATAGACTGGCTGAAAATGGTGAGCTCAATATCACATATTGACTCAACCAAGCATGGCCATGCATTTCTCAGTCTCATTCCATCAAGGGGCCCATGGATGTAACTCCTGTCATATAGGAGGACAAATCTCATATCTGCCCACACACAAACACCCAAATGAATCTTAACATACCCAATAACCACCCTTATCATCAACCTTTCTCAAGGAAGACTTTAGATGGCATCAAAGTACGCTCTTCCTCTCTTGATGAATGATGTGACTTCAGGTCAAAGAACTACAAACACCATTGTCAGTTGAGACCTACTTGTAACATGTTCATATAATAATCCACAAAGTAATCTCAAGGTGGGTCTGTACAGTACAATTCGTTCACTAACAAGTACCCATGTGATGACTTGATATCATAATATCATGACCTGTGAGAACCGGTCATCAGTCAACGCACATGCTAGTCTTTATGTATCATCATCGCCCTGAACTTCTAAGATGATACTACGACCAGGGACCATTTAGGAATGAAGCTTCTTATAAACATAGGCCCTCACATTCAAGTCACATACTTGAATTCCTATGGAAGCAAACATTCTAAGGTCATTTATTATGCTAATTAATCTATCAGTAGAAACATTTGACTTAATAAAAGAACTTGCCATAAATGTAAAATAAAATATAAAGTACTCTATTCATCACATGAATAATCAACAACCGACAAATACAATCCACAAGACTCCCACTAGAAATGATTATTTAGGTATCTAATACCAATTGATCTAGTATGACCATCATGCTTTCTCTGTGCAAGAGGCTTCGTCAGTGGATCCGCAATATTTTCTTCAGTCGGTACTCTACATATTCTCACATCTCCTCGATCGACAATCTCTCGAATAAGATGGAACCGCCGAAGTATGTGCTTGGAGCGCTGATGAGATCTAGGTTCCTTAGCTTGGGCAATAGTACCGTTGTTGTCATAGTAGAGAACTACGGGATCAACAATGCTAGGAACTACATCTAGCTCGCCGATGAATTTCCTAATCCATACAGCCTCCTTCGCCGCATTTGCAGCAGCGATATACTCGGCCTCAGTTGTAGAATCAGCAACTGTCTCTTGCTTGGAACTCTTCTAGCTTACAGCTCCTCCATTAAGGCAAAATACAAAACCTGATTGGGACTTTGAGTCGTCCCTATCAGTCTGGAAGCTAGCATCTGTGTAACCCTTTACGACGAGCTCTTCCTCTCCACCATACACCAAGAATACATCTTTAGTCCTTCCCAAGTACTTTAAGATATTCTTAACTGCAATCCAGTGACTCTCACCAGGATCAGACTGATATCTGCTAGTCATGCTCAAAGCATAAGAGACATCGGGTCGAGTACATAACATTGCGTACATGATTGATCCAATTGCCGAAGCATATGGAATCAACTTCATGCGGTCCTTATCTTCCAAAGATTTTGGACACTGGTCCTTAGAGAGACTCACACCATGTGACATGGGTAAGAATCCTTTCTTGGACTCAAGCATGTTCAACTGTTTCAACACCTTCTCAATGTATGTACTCTGGGTCAAACCCAACAACTTCTTCGATCTATCTCTATAGATCTTAATACCAAGTATATAAGTCGCTTCACCCTAGTCCTTCATAGAAATGCAGTCCCCTAGCCTGTTCTTAACAGCTTGCAGGGTCGGAATCTCATTTCCGATCAATAGTATGTCATCCACATACAATATCAGGAAAACAACAATGCTCCCACTAATCCTCTTGTAAACACAAGGTTCATCCTCGTTCTTGATGAAACCAAACTCTTTGATTTTCTCATCAAAATGAAGATTCCAACTTCGAGAAGCTTGTTTCAATCCATAAATGGATTGATTCAACTTGCATATTGTAGTGGCTTCACTTGGAGATACAAAACCCTCGGGTTGTGTCATATACACTTCCTCAAGGAGGTTTCCATTAAGGAAAGCGGTTTTGACATCCATTTGCCAGATCTCGTAGTCATAATACGCATCAATAGCAAGTATAATTCTGATGGACTTGACCATGGCTACAGGGGAAAAGGTCTCATCATAGTCAACACCATGAATTTGCCTGAAACCTTTAGCCACCAGCCGGCCTTTGAATGTCTGTACATTCCCATCCATGTCGGTCTTCTTCATGAAGACCCACTTGCACCCTCTAAGTTGTACCCCTTCAGGTGGTTCCACGAAGGACCAAACTTGGTTTGCATACATGGAGTCCATTTCAGATTTCAAGTCCTCAAGCCACTTCTCAGAGTCAGGTCCACACATAGCCTCTTGATAGTTTTTAGGATCATCATCATGATCCATAAGCAACACATTACCTATTTGAGACACGAGAAATCCATATCTCTCAGGCTCAAATCTTGGTCTATCAGATCTACGCAGGACTTGTGTTTCTTGAGCAGGCTCTCTAGCTACAAAAACTTGTAGTCCTTGCTCAGGTTCTAAAATCGGTTCAACTATTGTTTGTGGTTCTTGAATTTCTTTAAGTTCCACCTTTGCAGTCTTTCTAGATAAGAACTCTTTCTCCAAAAAGACGCCAGTCCTTGCGACAAATACTTTGCCCTCGGATGGCAGGTAGAAGTAATACCCTTTGGTTTCCCTAGGATATCCCACATGATAACAATTATCCGACTTGGGTTCCAGCTTGTCAGGCATTTGACGTCACACGTATGCCTCACAGCCCCAAATCTTAATCAAAGACATACTAGGACGCTTCCCAATCCATATCTCATATGGTGTCTTTAGAACCGTTTTCGTTGGAGCACGATTTAATGTGAAAGCAGCAGTCTCTAAAGCAAATCCCCAAAAGGAAACGGGCAAATCTGCATGACTCATCATTGACCGTACCATGTCTAACAAAGTACGATTGCTCCTCTCAGACACACCATTATGTTGTGGTGTTCCGGGCGGAGTGTGCTGTGATACAATACCACACTCTCTCAGATGATCACGAAACTCATGACTCAGATATTCGCCACCTCGATCAGATCAGAGTGCTTTTATCCTCTTTCCCAGTTGGTTCTCTACTTCATTTTTAAACTCTTTGAACTTTTCAAAGGTTTTAGATTTGTTCTTCATAAAAAACACATATCCGTATCTACTGAAATCATCAGTAAATGTAACGAAGTAGTAGTACCCACCTCTAGCCATAGAACTCATTGGTCTGCATACATCACTATGTATTATACCCAAGAGATCATCAACCCTCTCACTAAAACTAATGAAAGGGGCTCTCGTCATCTTGCCTAACAAACATGACTCGCATCTCTCAAATGATTCATAATCAAATGAGTCCAGTAGTACATCTCTATAGAGCTTGGATATGCGTTTCTAGTTTATATGGCCTAAACGACAATGCCAATGGTACGTAGGATTCGAGTCATTTGTTTTTAGTCTTTTGGTATTTTCTATGTTATAGATCGGATGGTCTAAGTTCAAAACATATAAACCATTAAACAATTGGGCAACGCCATAACAAACATCATTCTTATTAATAGAACAACAATTGTTCTTTATAATAAAAGAGAAACTAATCATGTCCAAACATGAAATAGAAATGATGTTTCTAGTTATAGCAGGAACAAAATAACAATTATCAAGTTCTGTTACAAGCCAGTAGGAAAAGAAAGATGATAGAAACAAACGGCAACGGCAGCAACTCTTGCTCCATTTCCAACGCGCAGGTCTACCTCTCCTTTACCCAGCATTCTTCTCCTTGTTAGTTCCTTCACATTCGTACAAATGTGAGAACCACATCCGGTATCCAATACCCAAGATGAAGGAGCAGAAAGGTTTATTTCTATAACAAAAATACCTGAAGTGAAAGTCATACTTACCTTCTGCTTCTGCAGATCTTCAAGATAGAGGGGACAGTTCCTCCTCCAATGCCCTGCCTTACCACAATGGTGGCACTTCCCTTCCTTAGCCAAGCCCTTGTTCTTCAGTGCTGAAGACTTGGGATCAAGATACGACTTAGGTCCCACCTTAGACTTCTTGAATCCCTTGGTCTTGCCCTTGCTTTTATGCACCATCAATATGGGGCTAGCAGGCTTGACCTTCTACATATTGATCTCGGCAGTTCTTACCATGCCTAGGAGCTCGGGTAGTGTCTTGTCAATTTCATTCATATTGTAATTTAAGACAAACTGCTCATAACTGTCCGACAACGATTGCAGGATCAGGTCAGTGGCCAACTCTTGGCCCAACGGAAACCCCAGTCTTTCAAGGTTCTCTATATACCCAATCATCTTGAGTACGTGAGTCCCTACTGGGTCTCGAGCTCCCATCTTACACCAAAATAATGCTCTGGATATTTCAAACCTCTCTTGGCGAGCTTGCCCTTGAAACATTTTATTCAGGTGCTCGACCATCTCGTAACAACTCATGTTCTCATGTTTCTTCTAAAGCTCAGAGTTCATGGTCGCAAGCATGAGACAATCAACATACAAGGAGTCATCTTCATACTTCTTGTAAGAATCTTTATCTGCACGAGGTGTAGTAGAGGCTGGCTCCTCGGGGGGATCTTCTTCAAGGACATAGAGCTTACGCTCTTGCCTGAGAACAATTCTCAGGTTCCTATACCCGTCAAGGAAGTTAGTCCCATTGAGCTTGTCCTTCTCAAGGATAGCTCTCAGGGACAACGTGGAGTGTGATGTATTTGCCATGGAAATTCTACAAAATAATGCAAAATATATTTTAGTACTATATTTCAAAATACATTTTTATTTAATAAGGCCTTTTATTAAATACTCCCACTATTTTATTCAAATTGATAACCCTTAATATCAATTCGGAGAGTTTATGCGAGCTACTCTCTTAGTGGACAAGATCCGTATTTCACCAACACAACGAGTCAGCTTTGGCGTTCATCTCATAATGCGGTTATTTAGGTAGGCAACACTTTCCAATTGCATCACTATGCAACTCTTGTATGGTTGGTGAATAATTCTTTATTCGCATTCATCATATGGTGCATGCCAACCCAATGCCTCTAGGCACTCAACTTTTGAGGTCACCTAGTTAAGTTGCACCCGATGTCGATAGTGGGATATCACAATTATCCGCTCGCACCCTTACCAAGATAGATTAATGCACCTTGCTTTGGCAAGCCCACACTTCATCGATCGAGGAAGGAAGAGTGTCATTCATCGGAAGGCATCCGTATACTTAATATTGGATAAGGGATTTCTAATTATAAATTTGATTAACAATTAATCAATGTGCACATTTACAAAATTACAACATTCACAACCAAATACATCCCAGATGTACAACATTCACGCAGACTAGAGTTCGTCAAATGGAAGTATTCGTCGACCGCTGAGCCTGGATAATTTCGTCGACCGCTGAAGTATTGAGTTGTTCGTCGAACGCAGATGGCCGTTCGTCGAAAGCAGGATTTTGTCGACCGCTGAGCTGGGGTCTGTTCGTCGACCGCTGAACCAATCTGTTCGTCGACCTCTGAACCACTGAGATGGGATCGTCGACCGCTGGGATGAGCTTGAAGCAAGCCGTTCGTCGAACGCATAATGTATTTAGTCGAGCGCTGCACTTAGACAAATTCTTTGACCGCAGAGATTTGAGTTGTTCGTCGAACGCAGAATATAAGCCTTTTCTTCGAGCGCAGAGAGCTTGCCATTCTTCGAACACAGAGAGCTTGCCGTTCATCGAACGCAGAGAGCTTGCCGTTCGTCGAATGCAGAGAGCTTGCTGTTTGTCGAACGCAACTAGTCGTTCGTCGAACGCAGTATGGAGTTCGTCGAACGCAGTATGGAGTTCGTCGAACGTAGAATCTGAATGAATTCTCTAGTTCTAACAGCCAAAACTCTTGACCCATAAACTATACATTGGGGTCAACTTTGTCCTTAGTCAACATATAATGATCCTAGCCCAAATCAGAAATATGGTTGTTCCAACAATCTCCCCCTATTTGGGTTAGGACACTATTTGACAAAAATTGAAAATAAACAAACACTAAAACAACAAAAACAACAGAGCATATATATATCTGATATATTTTGAATATTTTATCAGATATAAAATGAATAGTACTCTGAGTTTTGAAACATTTTAATGAAAATAAAACTGATAGAAATACAATCAGAACCTTGATTTGTCTGAATTCTGCCTTCTGAAATCTGAAGTTCTGATTTATCTGATTTGTATTATTCTGAATTCTGATCTGAATATTTAACTGATTTCTGAATTTCTGATAAGCTGAGCTGCAGCAATACTTGATACTGAATTTGCTATATCAAAATTCTTCTCCTGAGCTGTATCTGCATCTGAACTTGATCATGACTTTATCTGAATTTTTCTGAAACATAAATTTGCAATCAGCAAACTGTTGTAAGCTTTATCAAGCTTCTTCATACAGCAACTCCCTCTGAGAGTGTCTCCTCCTAAGATCTGGTGGTTCTTCAGCTTTCTCCCTTGCTTAGTTCGTAGAACAACTCCCCCTGAGCAGAACAGTGCATCAAATGGAGCTTGTTCATACAAACTTCTCCCCCTGCCTAGTTTCAGGAAAGGCCTGAAGCTAGGCCCCTTGAAGAAGGGACATTTGATGGATGTAGGTAAGGATGCAAGATTGTCATTGCTATTATTCCTGCACAATAAAGTAGAGATCAAGTGCAAAGGGGAACTAGAAAGAGAAACAATTCTGTAGGCATTTACATAATAATAATAATAATAATAATAACTTAGTTTGATATGATAAGGAATGAGGGGATAAATAGAAATCTTAATTTTTATCATATTGAATCTCCATCTATCATTCCCAACTGATTTATAAAGAAAATATGTTTCTTTTCATCCAAGGGCTTGGTGAAAATGTCAGCTCTTTACAAATCGGTAGAGATGAACTGTAGGCAAATTTTGTTTTTATCCACATTATCCCTAAGGAAGTGGTGTCCAATTTCTATGTGTTTAGTCCTACAATGGAGAACTGGATTTTGTGTTATAGATATTTCACTAGTATTGTCACAAAATATAATTGAATTATTTAAGTTGACACCATAGTCTAGGAGCTGACTTTGTATCCACAATATCTGTGAGTAATAACTGCTTGTAGCTATATATTCAACTTCAGCTGTTGAAGTAGACACAGATGTTTATTTCTTACAAAACCAAGACACAAGCCTATCACCAAGAAACTGGCAAGTTCCAGATGTGTTTTTCCTGTCTACTCTGCATCCAGCATAATCTGAATCTGAGAATCCAGTTAATTAAAATTCAGATGTTGTTGGATACCAAAGTCCTAAATTAGGGGAACCCTTTATATATCTCAAAATTCTTTTTAATAAAATTAGATGAGATTCTTTGGGGTTAACTTGGAATCTAGCACAAATATAGGCAGCAAACATTATATCAGGCCTACTTGCTGTTAAATAAAGTAGTGAGCCAACAATTGCTCTATATACTTTTGAATCAACAGGTTTCCCTGATTCATCATTATCACCAATAGCATTAGAGGGCATGGGTGTTTTCATGGTGGAAGAATCAGACATACCAAATCTTTTCACTAATTTCTTAGCATACTTAGATTGGGATATGAAGATTCCATTTGGAGTTTGCTTCACTTGAAGACCAAGGAAGTATGATAACTCACCCATACTACTCATTTCAAATTTAGATTGCATTAGATTAGAAAATCTTTTGCACAAATTTGAATCAGTAGATCCAAAGATAATGTCATCTACATATATTTGAACTAGTAATGTTTGATTTTTATGAATCTTGAAAAATAAAGTTTTATCTACTATGCCTCTACAGAATTTATTCTCTAAAAGAAAATTAGCTAAGGTCTCATACAAAGCTCTGGGAGCTTGTTTAAGACCATAGAGAGCTTTCTTAAGCTTAATTACAAAAGAGGAGTGAGTTGGAGAGATGAAACCTGGTGGTTGTTCCACATAGACTTCTTCTTTGATTTCTCCATTCAAAAATGCACTCTTTACATCCATTTGATAAACTTTGAATTTCTTGTATGCAGCAAATGCAAGGAAAATTCGGATTGCTTCTAACCTTGCAACTGGTGCAAAAGTTTGATCATAGTCTATTTCCTCTTCTTTTGAATATCCTTGTACTACTAGTCTAGCTTTGTTTCTCACAATATTTCCATCTGTATCTAGCTTATTCCTGTAGACCCACTTAGTTCCAATAACTGGATAATTCTTTGGTCTAGGAACCAATTCCCAAACTTTGTTTGTCTCAAACTGATTGAGCTCCTCTTGCATAGCAATGATCCAGTTGGGATCTTGTTCTGCATCTTGTAGGGATTGAGGTTCAATCTGAGAGAGAAAACAAGTGTGCATCATATTCTGATTTACTTGTTGTCTTGTTTGCACACCTGCTGAAATATCACCAATAATTTGAGATATTGGGTGATCTCTAACTATGATGTGATCAACAGTTGGAGTGGGTTCAGTAATAATTTCCACTTGGGGAATTTGTTCAGCTGCTATATCCTATGGAGGATGATTTACTGTTATCTGATTTAAACTGTCAGCAAAATCTGGGTGATTTTCTTCTTCACTCTCTTCAGCATTCTGTTGTTCAGGATTTAGAAATCCTTCTTTATGTAGAGCTAATTGATCTAGCTGCTCACATAGTGTAGGTACCTGTAGGTTTTTTATGGTAGAAGAATTCTTCTCCTTGTAAAACATGTTAGTTTCATCAAAGGAAACATGCATAGATTCTTCTATTTTAAGAGAAGATTTGTTATAAATCCTATATGCCTTGCTGATTAGTGAATAGCCTAAGAAAATTCCTTCATCAAATTTTGGTTCAAATTTCCTAAGGTATTTCTTATCATTATTATGAACAAAACATTTACAACCAAATGCTCTAAAATAGTTAACTTTAGGTTTCTTCCCTTTAAGTAACTCATAAGGAGTCTTACCCTTAAGTTTGTGTATCAAACTTCTATTCAGCACATAGTTTGATGTGCTAACAGCCTCTGCCCAAAAGGATAGGGGCAAATTAGCATCTGCAAGCAATGTTCTTGCTGATTCAATTAGAGTTCTATTTTTCCTTTCAACTACCCCATTTTGTTGAGGAGTTATAGGAGCTGAGAAGCAATGCCTGATACCTTCCTTCTCACAAAATTCTTGCATAAGAAGAGACTCAAACTCAGTGCCATGATCACTTCTGATCAATGCAATATGAGTAGAGTACTCAATCTTTATGCTCTTAAGAAAGTCTGTAAGAACTTTAAAGTTATCTGACTTTTCTCTCAAAAAGAACACCCAAGTGAATCTAGAGAAGTCATCTACAATAACTAGAGTGTAAGACTTCCCCCCTAAACTCTTTGTTGCTATAGGTCCAAAAAGGTCCATATGTAGCAAATATAAGATTCTAGGTGAATCACTTTTAGATAATAATTTAAAACTATTTTTAGTTTGCTTGCCTAGTTGACATGCCCTACAAAGACCTTCTTTCTTGTATGAACCTAAGGGTAAACCTCTAACAAGATTGTCCTTAGATAATTTAGCAATGGTCCTAAGGTTTACATGTCCTAATCTCTTATGCCAAAGTTCACTAGGTTTGCTTAATTCATTAAATAAACAAATTTCTGATGTAGATGAATTGAAATTCACTAAATAAATATTACCCTGCCTAATACCTGATAAAACAATAACATTATCAGCAGATTTAATAAGGCAATTCAATTTATTAAAGGTTACCTGATACCCTTCATCACATAATTAACTTATGCTGATGAGGTTGTGCTTTAGTCCTTTGACATAAGCTACCTCTTTGAAGGTGACTTCTCCAACCTTGACTTTTCCATAGCCTTTGGTCTGTCCATAGTTGGAGTCTCCAAATATAACCTTTGGTCCAAGCTTTGCCTTGTAGTTGTTCAGGTTGGCCTTGTTTCCCGTCATATGTTTTGAAGAGCCACTGTCCAAATACCATTTTTCATTTATTCTTGGACAGCTGTGTACCTGCAAAAACAAGAAAACAATCTATTTGTTCTTGACCCAGATTACCTTGGGTCTTTTTGTATTTCCATAAAAAACTGAAATAAAAGACATTTTAGGTTGGTACTTATAACCTTGTGGATGATATCTCCTTTGATATATAATCCATTCAGTGAAAGGATTGATAGAATGTGAAGAATGAGAATTGTTCAGATTTGCTGTATAGTTTCTGTTCGACGAACTGGGCTGAGTTCGTCGAGCGCTGTTTGACAAATGACTGATATTTCATCGAGCGTCGTTCATATAATTACTATATTGAAAATCTGTCTTCAGAGTTCGTAGAGCTCCGTTCGACGAAGTGGATGCATTTTGTCGAGCTCCGTTCGACGAATTCTGCTGAATTCTTCTATTCTCAACAGTCTTACTTGAAATGTTTTTATTTACTCCTACAACCTTTTTGCTCTTAGCAGAGATAAATTTTATAGGTGTAGAGAGTATGTTCTTCTTAATTAGAGGTGGCTCACTTGATGAAGCACCCAAGCCTAGTTTACTATTAACTCTAGCATTTACTGTGCTTGTAATGTCCATCAGTTTGATGCTTCTCCCATTTAGGGATTCTTCAAACTTCTTGGCTTCAGACAACTTGCTCTCAATGAGAACAATATGTTCCCTAGAGGCAGCCAAATCTTTCTTAAGATTTACATTTTCTTCACTTATTTTATCCATTTCAGCTAGCTTATTTCTGAGTGAGATTATTTCTTTCTCAGAATTTAGTAAGTATAAGCAAAGAACCTTGAATTCATCTTTGAATTCAACTGAAGTAAAATCAAAGTTAGATATTACCTGATCTGCATCAATTTCTGCTTCAGATTCTGATTCTTCAGAATTGTGTCCTGAGGCATTGATAGCCATCATGCAGAAGGTTCTTTCTTCTTCATCATCATTGGAGCTGGATGAGGAAGCATATTCTGACTCACTGCTTGAGTCATAAATTGCCATCAGGCATTTATCATTCTCCTTTGCTTCTTCTTCATCATCAGATGAGCTGGATGATGATTCTGATTCAGTTTCACTCCAAGTGTCTGCTATAAATCCTCTTCCCTTCTTTTTGTGTTTGTGAGAGGAAGACTTGCTGGAGCTTCTTTTCTCTTCTTTATCCTTTTTCTTTTCTTTCTTCTGGTTTTCTGGACAGTCTGGTGCAATGTGTCCTGGTTTCCTGCAACCAAAACATATAATTTCTTTAGAATTGTTTTTTTCATACCTTGGCTTTTCATAGCTTCTGGATGACTTTTTCCTGAAATCTTTTCTTGCCATCTTGTAGAATCTTTTGGCAAATAGACTCATCAACTCCTCATTGTCAGGAGTCTTTCCTTCTTCTTCTGTAGCTTTGAAGGCAATGTTCCTGTCCTTCTTTGTTGAAGAGGAGGTGCTCACTTGTTCAGCTTCCCTTGTCTTGATGAGTTGTTCATAGGATTTGAGTTTTCCTAGCAGTGTCTCAGTAGTTATCTCATTAAGGCTTCTGGCTTCCTTGATAGGCCAGATCCTAGAGTCACAAGTGCTGGGGAAGCACATTAGGATTTTGTCATTGATCTCAGTTAATGAGATTTCCTTGTCCAGTGTTCTGAGTTCACTTATGATTACACTTAATCTAGTGTATATATCTGCAACTGATTCTTCTTCACCCTTCTTGAAGTTCTAATACAGAGAGATCAAGTGAGATCTTCTGTCCTTTCTTTCATCAGCAGAGCCTGCAACCATATTGTTGAGAGAGGTCCATATCTCTCTAGCTGAGGTGCAATCCACCACTCTCTGAAAGATGTCATCGGGCATTGTTTGAGCCAGAATATTCATGGCTTTTGCATCAGCACTTCTTTGCTTTTTATGAGCTTCAGTCCATTCAGGAGGTGGGACAGTAGTGTTGTTTGTTGCTGCATCAGTACTTGTTGATGTTGTAGGTGCTGGAGGCCCTGTCAAAATCACATTAGAAATTTCTTCATCAATTGAGTTCATATATAACCTAATCCTTACTTTCCACAGTGCAAACTTACTAAGATTGCACATAGGAGGTCTTGTGCTTGAATACTCTTTGTTTTGTGCCATGAGTTTTTAACAGAAAATAAATAAAACAAAAACTCTAAAATAATTTAAGATCTAATTGATCTTTGTGATCCAGGTGTTAGCTTGTAAATAAGATCAACAGCCCTCTGGTACCAATTGAAAGTGGAGGTTAGATCTTAAATTAACTCTAGAGGGGGGTGAATAGAGCTTAAAACTTTTCCCTTAGTTTTATAGCGGAATTGAAGATAGTGATATAAGTATATATGTATAGAGTGAGTGATAAATAAAAACTGAAATAAAATGAATAAAGAAAATAGCACGCAGCACAACACAGAAAAGAAATCAAACACAGAAGACACAAGGAGCTATAGTAGTTCCCCACTAAACTTGGGTACGTCTACTCTTCTACCACCCCTGGTAGGAATACACTAGGATTTTGATCAGGTGCCCTCACACCAAGAGATTTTTGATAAGGTGTCCACACACCAATAGGAGTTTGATCAGGTGCCCAAATCACCAATAAGCTTTTGATAAGGTGCTTAAAAATCAACTAGATTTTTTGATAAGGTGTCTTGCCACCAATGGGGTAAACTTTTGAAGGGAGTTTTAACCCTGTACAGAATGGGATAGAGAAGGGTTTAGATGTTCTTCTCTGTCAAGATGCTTAGAGAAGACTCTAGTGGATTTGATGTTGAAAAGAACTCCTCTGTCTGATTGAAGATGTTTGACAGTTGATTTTGCTGGAGCTTTTCTTTGAAAGAATTGATCTTCCTGTAGCAGATAAATCTGAAAGGCAAGAGTGCTTCTCAGGTTGTTGTTGCTCTTTTGAAGGTCTGGACTTGTTCTTCTTCTTCTTTCTTTCTTGATTCTTGCAGTAGGAAATCTGAGATGGTGTTGAAGATATTCTCAGAAAATATGTGTTGTTGGAGGAGGAAGAAGATGAAGATCTGTATTCTGAAATTGCTTGAGGAGGAAGAAGAAGTAATTATCAATTTCTTTTCTTCCTGTCTCCTTTCTTTTCTTTTCTTTTCTCTGTGTATTCTGTACCGCAATTTGAAAATCTGTTCTATATATTATCTGTATTGTTGATGTCGAGTAAAAACAGCTATAAAATTATTCTGCTGTAATTTCTTTCCTTTTCTTTTGAAAATCTCTGACTGACATTAAATGTTGATTCCTTAAATTAAGGAAAATATAACACGCTGAGAGTTATTTTGAAAACATAAAACAGCTGCGCCATTTAATTCTTTCCTTTTCCATAAATATGTCCTTTTTCGAGGAAGTGTCAACGGCTATAACTTAAATAATAAAGGAAATACATTTTCCTTACTTGATCTGATGGAAAGAGCCGTTACTGTCGTCGATCTGAGATCAGAGAATGAAATAAGTATAATACTTCTGAAATTTCTGAGCTTAAATAAGAATTCTTTGATCTGAACAAAATTCGTCGAACGCAGATTCGTCGACCTCAAGATTTTCGTCGAACACAACATTTACTTCGTCGACCTCAAAATAATCTTGCTAGAATAATTAATTTTGTTGATCAGTGAGAACTTTCATCGATCTGAATGTATTCGTCAAACGCAGACTAGAGTTCGTTGAACGGAAGTATTCGTCGACCGCTGAGCCTGGATAATTTCGTCGACCACTGAAGTATTGAGCTGTTCGTTGAACGCAGATGGCCATTCGTCGAACGCAGGATTTCGTCGACCGCTGAGCTGGGGTCTGTTCGTCGACCACTGAACCAATCTATTCGTCGACCTCTGAACCGCTGAAACGGGATCGTCGACCACTGAGACGAGATCGTCGGCCGCTGAGACGAGCTTGAAGCAAGCCGTTCATCGAACGCAGAATGTATTTAGTCGAGCGTTGCACTTAGACAAATTCTTCGACCGCAGAGATTTGAGTTGTTCGTCGAACACAGATAGCCGTTCGTCGAACGCAGAATATAAGACTTTTCATCGAGCGCAGAGAGCTTGCCATTCTTCAAACGCAGAGAGCTTGCCGTTCGTCAAACGCAGAGAGCTTATCGTTCATCGAACCCAGGGAGCTTGTCGTTCGTCGAATGCAGCTAGTCGTTCGTCGAACGCAGCTAGCCGTTCGTCGAACGTAGTATGGAGTTCGTCGAACGCAGAATCTGAATGAATTCTCTAGTTCTAACAGCCAAAACTCTTGACCCATAAACTATACATTAGGGTCAACATTGTCCTTAGTCAACATATAGTGATCCTAGCCTAAATCAGAAATAGGGTTGTTCCAACAAGTACTCAATCGAGATGCTCCTAGAAGAGTTGAGTCCCAAGCGCTGAAATAGATCTGCGCCTCTACGGAAGTCCACACGAGTGTTGAAGAACCCTAGCCTCTTGTCGCACAAGATCTAGGTTGGAGAAGAACTATTCTCAATGTCTCCCACGAACTGCTAGGTCCGATTACAGGAAGAGGAGGCGGCGGCGGTCGGACAGAACTCTTTCGTCAAAAGCTTTTGGGCGGAAATCTTTCGTCGCTCTCAGTCTTTCGCAAAAACCAGATCGCATAAACAGATCAGCGTATTAGGTCAAAAGAATCGTATTTTTTATACCCCCAACGAATACTGCATTCGACGAACTGGCTAGCGTTCGTCGAACGCACTGGCTGTTCGTTGAACGCGCTACGCTAGCCATTCGACGAATGCGCTATGCTAGCCGTTCGTCGAACCATTCGACAAACATGCTACGCTAGTCGTTCGACGAACCGTTCGACGAATGCGCTACGCTAGCCGTTCGACGAACCATTCGACGAATGCGCTACGCTAGCCTTTCGACGAACCGTTCGACGAACGCGCTATGCTAGCCGTTCGACGAACCGTTCGAGGAACGCGCTACGCTAGTCGTTCGACGAACCGTTCGACGAACGCGCTACGCTAGCTGTTCGACGAACCATTCAACGAATGCGCTACGTGTTGGAGTTTCTGAGGTGATCTCAAAGCAATCAACTGTTAGTCTTACTGCCAACGCAATATGAGCCTATAGGGTCGCACATAAAAGCGTTTGGAGAAGTTGGAGAAAGGATTGTGTTTGCCTCACTCATATTGGATATGAGTGGAGGACCAGTCCTGTGACTGCTCGGAATTAAGTTGAGAATGTCTCAATGGGAAATCGTTTAAAGTGTTTAAACGAATAGATTTATTCTAGATAAATTCGGCTAAAGTGTTTAACCGAATTATGTCAATTTCGGCTAAAGGGTTTAGACAAATTTGGCTAAAGTGTTTAACCGAATTATGTTAATTTTACTGATCAAATTCGGCGATATAGTTTTGGTTAAAGTGTTTAACTAAACTGTAATAATTTTGACTAAAGAGTTTAGCCGAAATGTATTAGTTCGACGAAATCATATAACCAAATTGATATAGTCGAATCGAATTTATATAGTCGAATTCGGTTATAGTGTATAGTTGAATTCGATTATAGTGAGTTCGTCGAATGCAGATCTCTTGAGTTCGTCGAACGCAGATCTCTTGAGTTTGTCGAACGAAGATCTCTTGAGTTCGTCGAACGCAGATCTCTTGAGTTCGCCGAACACAGATCTCTTTGAGTTCGTCGAACGCAGCCTTTGGTATATAACAGTTCACGATCTTAGGGTTCGATATACAGACACAGATATTGCGACCGACCCTTTTTTCGTGTTTTGTGAGAGCAGCGCCGGAAGTGTTCCGCTAGAGCTTCTCTCCTCTTCCGACAGTTGCTGCCTCCCTTGTCTCGGATCTAGCAGTCCATGGGGACGCTGAGAGCTTTTCTTCTCCGACTCATTCCTTGTTTGACAAGAGGTTCTCCTCTGCTTGTATGGATCTCTGTAGAGGGACTGATCCATTTTGATTCTTGCAAAGCAAGGTTCGTTCTACCAGAAGTCCGTGTGGAGCATCTTGGATGAGTATCGACTCAATCTCTTAAAGGTATTTGGTTTTTGTTGCCTTTTCTATTTCTTGATTCATGAAATCCGCAAGATCCTTAACTCTTTGGGTTGTTCTTGTTATTTTTCCGCTGCGCATATGTGATATGTTGTCTACTTTATTGTTAAGAAAAACCCAACAGTGGTATCAGAGCCAGGTTTGCAATCAAGTGCGTGTAAATCGGGATTTTAGAAACGTTCTAAATGCCCTGATTTCTTCTTGGAACCCCGCCAAGAATGCATGTGATTGCGTTGCGATTTCATTGTTTCAGAAATAGTTTCTCCTTTGCAGTAACCGTCCCTCCAAGTGATTTATGAAATCACATGTCTGAGGTTTTGAATCTGACGTTGAGAGATGAGCTTGTCTACTGCACAAGTGGAGTTGTTTTTGCTGTGTCCAATGCATGTAAATCTGGAGATTTAGAAGTGTTCTAAGTGTTCATATTTATCCCTTCTTATCAAAGTGTTGATAATTTTTTTTGGTGCACATTGGGGATGCATTTGGTTTGAAATGTTGTATTTCAAATTTGTGAATGTGCACACTGATTAAAAGTTAATCAAGATGAAATGTTCATCGATTGTATCTTAAAATCCCTTTATCCAATATTAAGTATACGAATGCCTTCCGATGGATGACACTCTTCCTGCCTCGATCGATGAAGTGTGGGCTTGCCACAACAAGGTGCATTAATCTATCTTGGTAACGGTGCGAGCGGATAATTGTGATATCCCACTGTCGATATTGGGTCTAACTTAACTGGGTGACCTCAAAAGTTGTGTGCCTAGAGGCATTGGGTTGGCATGCACCATATGATGGATGCAAATAAGGAGTTATTCACCAACCATACAAGAGTTGCATAGTGATGCAATTGGCAAGTGTTGCCTACCTAAATAACATATTATGAGAGGAACAACAAAGCGGACTCGTTGTGTTGGTGAAATACGGATCCTGTCCACTAAGAGAGTAGCTCGCATAAACTCTCTAAATCGAAATTAAGGGTTATCGATTTGATTAAAATAGTGGGAGTATTTAATTAGTCCTTATTAAAATAAAATGAATTTTGAAATATAGTACTGAAAATCTTTTGCGAATTTATTGTAGAATTTCCATGGCAAATACATCACACTCCACGTTGTCCCTGAGAGCCATCCTTGAGAAGGACAAGCTCAATGGGACGAACTTCCTCGACTGGTATAGGAACCTGAGAATTGTTCTCAAGCAAGAGCGCAAGCTCTATGTCTTCGAAGGGGAAGCCCCTGCAGAGCCGACCGGGAATGCTCCGCGAGCAGACAAAGATGCTTAAAAGAAGTATCAAGATGATACCTTGGATGTGGAATGCCTCATGCTTGCTACCATGTCCTCTGAGCTTCAGAAGCAACACGAGAGCATGTGTGGTTATGAGATAATCGGGCACCTCAAGAAAATGTTCGAGGGGCAAGCCCAGCAAGAGAGGTTTGACATATCCAAGGCATTATTTCAGTGCAAAATGGGATCTCGAGACTCAGTAGGGACTCACGTACTCAATATGATTGGGTATATAGAGAACCTTGAAAGACTGGATTTTCCCTTGGGTCAAGAGTTGGCCACAGATCTGATCCTGCAATCGTTGTCGGATAGTTATGAGCGGTTCGTCTTGAACTATAATATGAATGAAATAGAAAAGACACTGCCCGAGCTCCTTGGCATGTTGAGAACGGCCGAGAACAACATGAAGAAGGCCAAGCCTGCCAGCCCCATACTGATGGTGCATAAGGGCAAGGGCAAGGTCAGGGGATCTAAGAAGACGAATATTGGATCTAAGTCTCATCTTGATCCCAAGTCTTCTGCACTGAAA
This sequence comes from Dactylorhiza incarnata, assembly GCA_033032865.1. NCBI lineage: Eukaryota > Viridiplantae > Streptophyta > Magnoliopsida > Asparagales > Orchidaceae > Dactylorhiza > Dactylorhiza incarnata. The sequence goes on from JAWHQI010000005.1 coordinate 26,660,996, forward strand.
AGGAAAGGTCTGGCGAAGGAAGGAAAGTGCCACCACTGTGGTAAGGAAGTGCATTGGAGGCGAAATTGTCCCCTCTACATTGAGGATCTGCAAAAGAAGAAGGGAAGTGTGACTTCCACTTCAGGTATTTATGTTATAGAGATAAACCTTTCTGCTCCTTCATCATGGGCATTGGATACCGGATGCGGTTCTCACATTTGTACAAATGTGCAGGAACTGAGAAGGAGAAGAATGTTGGGTAAAGGGGAGGTAGACCTGCGCGTCGGGAATGGAGCAAGAGTTGTTGTCATCGTCGTTGGTGTCTACTGTCTTTCTTTGCCCACTGGGCTTGTAATTGAATTAGATAATTGTTATTTTGTTCCAGCCATAACTAGAAACATTATATACATATCATGTCTTGACATGAAAGGTTTTTCATTCAGAACAATTGTTGTTTGATTTTTATGAATGATGTTTGTTATGGTGTAGCCCAATTGTTTAATGGTTTATATGTTTTGAACTTAAACCATCTGATGTATAATGTTGGAAATAATAAAAGACTAAGAACAAATGACTCGAATCCTATATACATTTGGTATTGTCATTTGGGCCATATAAACAAAAAACGCATATCCAAGCTCCATAGAGATGGACTATTGGACTCATTTGATTATGAATCATTTGAGAGATGTGAGTCTTGCTTATTAGGCAAAATGACTAAAGCCCCTTTCACTGGTTATACTGAGAGGGCAGATGATCTCTTGGGTGCCATACATAGTGATGTGTGCGGACCCATGAGTTCTATAGCTAGAGGTGGGTTCTACTACTTCGTTACATTTACTGATGATTTCAGCAGATATGGATACGTGTTTCTTATGAATAACAAATCCGAGACCTTTGAAAAGTTCAAAGAGTTTAAGAATGAAGTAGAGAACCAAGTGGGAAAAAGGATAAAAGCACTCCGATCTGATCGAGGTGGCGAATATTTAAGTCAGGAGTTCCGTGATCATCTGAAAGAGTGTGGTATTATATCACAACTCACCCCACCTATAACAACGCAACATAATGGTGTCTCTGAGTGGAGGAATCGTACTTTGTTAGACATGGTACGGTCGATGATAAGTCATGCAGATCTGCCCGTTTCCTTTTGGGGTTTTGTTCTAGAGACTGCTGCTTTAACACTAAATCGCATTTCGACGAAGACGGTTCAAAAGACACCATATGAGATATGGACTGGGAAGTGTCCTAGTATGTCTTTAATTAAGATTTGGGGTTGTGAGGCATACGTACGACGTCAAATGTCTGACAAGATGGAACCCAAATCAGATAAGTGTTATCTTGTGGGATATCCCAGGGAAACCAAAGGGTATTACTTCTACCTGCCGTCCGAGGGCAAAGTGTTTTTCGCAAGGACTGGCGTCTTTTTGGAGAAAGAGTTCCTATCCAGAAAGATGGCAAAGGTGGAACTTGAAGAGGTTCAAGAACCACAAACAATGAATGAACGTGAATTGGAACCTGAGCAAGGACTACAATCTGTTGTAGCTAGAGAACCTGCTCAAGAAACAGAAGTCCTATGTAGATCTAATAGACCAAGATTTGATCCCGAGAGATATGGATTTCTCGCATCTCAAATAGGTAATGGGTTGCTTATGGATCATGATGATGAGCCTGCAACCTATCAAGAGGCTATGTGTGGACCTGACTCCGAGAAGTGGCTTGAGGCCATGAAATCTGAAATGGACTCCATGTATGCAAACCAAGTTTGGACCTTGGTGGAACCACCTGAAGGGGTACGACCCAAAGGGTGCAAGTGGTTATTCAAGAAGAAGATCGACATGGATGGGAATGTACAGACATTCAAAGGCCGGCTGGTTGCTAAAGGTTTCAGGCAAATTCATGGTGTTGACTATGATGAGACCTTTTCCCATGTATCCATGGTCAAGTCCATCAGAATTCTACTTGCTATTGCTGCGTATTATGACTATGAGATCTGGCAAATGGATGTCAAAACGGCTTTCCTTAATGGAAACCTCCATAAGGAAGTGTATATGACACAACCCGAGGGTTTTGTATCTCCAAGTGAAGCCACTAAAATATGCAAGTTGAATCGATCCATTTATGGATTGAAATAAGCTTCTCGAAGTTGGAATCTTTGTTTTGATGAGAAAATCAAAGAGTTTGTTTTCATCAAGAACGAGAATGAACCTTGTGTTTACAAGAAGATTAGTGGGAGCATTGTCGTTTTCCTGATATTATATGTAGATGACATACTGCTGATCGAGAATGACATTCAAACCCTGCAAGCTGTTAAGAACAGGCTAGGGGACTGCTTTTCTATGAAGGATTTGGGTGAAGCAACTTATATACTTGGTAAAAAGATTTATAGAGATAGATCGAAGAAGTTGCTGGGTTTGACCCAGAGTACATACATTGATAAGGTGTTGAAATGGTTCAACATGCTTGAATCCAAGAAGGGATTCATACCCATGTCTCGTGGTGTGAGTCTCTCTAAGGACCAGTGTCCTAAATCTTTGGAAGATAAGGACCGCATGAAGTTAATTCCATATGCCTCGGCAATTGGATCAATCATGTATGCAATGTTATGTACTCGACCCGATGTCGCATATGCTTTGAGCATGATGAGCAGGTATCAGTCTGATCCTGGTGATGGTCACTGGATAGCTGTCAAGAATATCCTTAAGTACTTGAGAAGGATTAAGGATACGTTCTTGGTTTATGGTGGAGAGGAAGAGCTCGTTGTAAGTGGTTACACAGATGCTAGCTTCCAAACTGATAAGGACGATTCAAAGTCCCAATCAGGTTTTGTATTTTTCCTTAATGGAGGAGCTGTAAGCTAGAAGAGTTCCAAGCAGGAGACAGTTGCCGATTCTACGACAGAAGCCGAGTATATTGCTGCCGTAAATGCGGCAAAGGAGGCTGTGTGGATTACGAAATTCATCGACGAGCTAGATGTAGTTCATAGCATTGTTGATCCCGTAGTTCTCTACTGTGACAACAACGGTGCAATTGCCCAAGCTAAGGAACCTAGATCTCATCAGCGCTCCAAGCACATACTTCGGCGGTTCCATCTTATTCGAGAGATTGTCGATCGAGGAGATATGAGCATTTGCAGAGTATCGACTAAAGAAAACATAACGGATCCACTGACAAAGCTTCTTGCGCAAAAGAAGCATGATGGTTATGTTAGATCAATGGGTATTAGATACCTGAATGATCATCTTTAGTGGGAGCCTAGTGAATTGCATGTTTGTTGGTTGTTTATTCATTTGATGAATTGTGATATGTAATATATGTTTCATTTTACATTTATGGCAAGTTCTTTTATTATGTCAACTGTTTCTATATGATAGACGAATTAACATAATGAATACCCTTAGAATGTTTGCTTCCAAAGAAATTCAAGTACGTGCCTTGAATGTGAGGGCCTATGTTTATATGAAGCTTCGTTCTTAAATGGTCCCTGGTCGAGGTATCATCCTAGAAATTAGGGCGAGGATGACACCATAAGACTAGCATGTGCGTTGACTGATGACCGGTTCTCACAGATCATGATATTGTGATATCAAGTCATCACATGGGTACTTGTTAAGAACAAGTTGTACTGGACAGACCCACCGTGAGACTACTTTGTGGATTATTATATGAGCGTGTCACAAGTAGGTCTCACGTGACAATGGTGTTTGTAGTCCTTTGACCTGAAGTCACAGCATTCATTAGGTGAGGAAGAGCGTACTTTGATGCCATCTAAAGTCTTCTCTTGAGAAAGGTTGACGATAAGGGTGGTTGTTGGGTATGTTACGAATCATTTGGATGTTTGTGTGTGAGCAGAAATGTGATTTGTCCCCCTTTATGACAGGAGTTACATCCATGGGCCCCTTGATGGAATGAGGCCGAAAAATGCATGGTCATGCTGGGTTGAGCCAATATATGATATTGATCTTACCGCTCTCTTAAGGTCTATTCTAGATTAGGAAACTAGGATTGAACAATTATGAGGGTGACACGGTCCATGCCTCTAGTTCTATCCAGATGTAAGGGACAAAGGGACAAGACAATACTGATACATTGGTTAAGACAGGCTTATTGATTTATGAACTCTTATTGGGTAGCAATGATGTATTGCTAGATGCCGCTCATTGTTTGCGAGACTTTTGTTGATACTTTGTGATCAAGTGGCAGACTGTTGGAGTTTCTGAGGTGATCTCAAAGCAATCAACAGTTAGTCTTACTGCCAACGCAATATGAGCCAATAAGGTCGCACATAAAAGTGTTTGGAGAAGTTGGAGAAAGGATTGTGTTGGCCTCACTCATATTGGATATGAGTGGAGGACCAGTCTTGTGACTGATCGGAATTAAGTTGAGAATGTCTCAATGGGAAATCGTTTAAAGTGATTAAACGAATAGATTTATTCTAGACAAATTCGGCTAAAGTGTTTAACCGAATTATGTCAATTTCGCCTAAAGGGTTTAGAAAAATTCGGCTAAAGTGTTTAACCGAATTATGTTAATTTGACTGATCAAATTCGGCGATATAGATTTGGCGATATAGTTTTGGTTAAAGTGTTTAACTGAACTGTAACAATTTCGACTAAAGAGTTTAGCCAAAATGTGTTAGTTAGACGAAATTATATAACCGAATTGATATAGTCGAATCGAATTTATATAGTCGAATTCGGTTATAGTGTATAGTCGAATTTGATTATAGTGAGTTCGTCGAATGCAGATCTCTTGAATTTGTCTAACACAGATCTCTTGAGTTCGCCGAATGCAGATCTCTTGGGTTCACCGAACGCAGATCTCCTTGAGTTCGTCGAACGCAGATCTCTTGAGTTCGTCGAACGTAGATCTCTTGAGTTCGCCGAACGCAGATCTCTTTGAGTTCGTCGAACGCATCCTTGTGTATATAACAGTTCACGATCTTAGGTTTCGATATACAGACACAGATATTGCGACCGACCCCCTTTTTTTGTGTTTTGTGAGAGTAGTGTCGGAAGTGTTCCGCTAGGGCTTCTCTCCTCTTCCGATAGTTTCCGCCTCCCTTGTCTCGGATCTAGCAGCCCGTGGGGACGCTGAGAGCTTTTCTTCTCCGACTCATTCCTTGTTCGACAAGGCATTGAGGTTCTCATCCGCTTGTGTGGATCTCTGTAGTGGGACCGATCCATTTCGGTTCTTGCAAAGCAAGGTTCGTTCTACTAGAAGTCCGTGTGGAGCATCTTGGTTGAGTATCGACTCAATCCCTTAAAGGTATTTGGTTTTTGTTGCCTTTTCTATTTCTTGATTCATGAAATCCGCAAGATCCTTAACTCTTTGGGTTGTTCTTGTTATTTTTCCGTTGCGCATATGTGATATGTTGTCTACTTTATTGTTAAGAAAAACCCAACACTACGCTAGCCATTCGAGAAGGCATATATATCATTGAGAAGATGACATATATCGTCGAGAAGACATATATATAACATTGCCTTATTTTTCACTTCAAACACCGTCGAGACTCAAATGAGATGGTTGGGGCCGTAAATTACTAGAAAAGCTGGCGCTAGCCCAGTCGGGACTAAAATTTTCAAGTATTTCTAGTAGTGACTAATATTTTTTTAATTATTAAATAATTTTCATGTATTTCAATTTGTGACCAAAAATAATTTTGGTCACTAAATAGAATCATTTAGTGACAAAAAAAGTTTGCCATCACTAAATAGTTATTTTTAGTGACGAAAAAATATTTTTGTCACTAAAAAAATATCTTTAGTGACTAAATATTTACTTTAGTCACCAATTAAATGAAAATCATTATTTTGCGACCAACTTCGAATTTCGTCACAAAAAGTGCATCTTTTGTGACGAAATATATTTTGTCACTAATATTTCGTCACTAAAGGTCAGCTTTCTTGTAGTGTATATATATCGTCGAGAAGACATATATATATCGTCGAGAAGACATATATATCGTCGAGAGGATATACATATATCGTCGAGAAGACCAAAATATCGTCTTGACAATCAAGACGATATTATTCAACACTTAGCCGATTTAACTTAACTCCAGTGAGTCAAAGGATTGGTCCTTCACTCATATCCAATATGAGTAAGGCCAACACAATCCTTCCTCCAACTTCTCCAAATACTCTTGTGTGTGACCCCATAGGCTCATATCGCGTTGGCAGTGAGACTAACTGCTTGATTCCTTTGAGATCACCTTGGAAATACAAACAGTCAACCCCAGCCGAGACCGAGGATCTCGACAGCATCAGGACTACACTCCCCTGAACACTACGAGAACTAACATTCTTCTTGCCATCCGTGATAGCAACATGCTTCGCAGGCCCGAGTCACTTGCGCCGAACAGAAGAAACCAGTCATAATATTGTGACTTCCAACACGGGCATGGACACAGTATTGAAGGCTGCAAACGGTTGAAGGAGGAAATCGAGCATCTTGTCCGGCAAGACCTCCTCAGAAGGTTTTTACTAAACCAAGTCCCGAACCAGCACGGACCTTAGGCTGACAATCCAGTAGAGGACAACGTCGTCCCCCACCGCAAATGATCCAGAGGTACCGGGCAGGGTAGTTTTCCCCTAGTAGAGCGCGTACATCCCGCATTTCATCTATCATCAATTTTAACTTTTTGCTTCTTCCAGTTTTTCGCTTTTAAAACAGTAAGTCGCTTGATTGTACTTGTGTTCATATACCCATTGTGTATTTAAAATTACAACTGCTACTTTCTGGCTCCATTAGCGATACAGATCTCCTGAAGTAAGGCTATGAACATTAAGGCCATGACTTTCGGTACTAACACCAAGCAGCTAACTCGCCATATGTGGTGACGAGAAAAGGCCTCCTACGAGTGGAGGATTGGCGTCGAGGACGACAATCTTAATCAGTTCTGCCCAAAAGATAATCTCGCCACCACGCTGCTTGGACATCTCGCCACCACGCTGCTTGGGCAACTCACAATCGCAGTGCTTGGGCATCTCGCCACTGCGTTGCTTGGCAAAATCGCCATCGCGCTGCTTGAGCAACTCACCACCGCGCTGTTTGGCAACTCGCCACCGCGCTGCTTGGGCAACTCGCCACCGCGCTGCTTGGGCAACTCTCCACCGCGCTGCTTGGGCAACTTTCCACCGCGTTGCTTGGGCAACTCGCCACTGCGCTGCTTGGGCAACTCGCCGCCACGCTGCTTGGGCAACTCGCCGCCACGCTGCTTGGGCAACTCGCCACCACGCTACTTGGGCTTTTCGCCACCCCGCTGCTTGGGCTACTCGCCACCGCGCGTTCGGACCGTCATAATAAGACTTAGACCGGTAAGTGCATGTCCCTCGTGCGGTCATCCTAGGTTTGAAGACTAACGCTCTTCACCATCGACTTCGGGGCCTGTTCCCCCATAGCCGCAAGGTATTGTCCCTCATACGGTTATCCTCGATTTGAGGACTAACACTCTTCACTGTCGACTTTGGGGTTTGTTCCCCCTTTAACCAAACACGCTGGAAGAAACACCATATGGAGTAATGGAGTCACAAGACACCAGGTCATCACTACAATGTTTTGCATAACAGAACGATACTTCAAAAATAACCAGAAAAATAGAGCCACAAGACGCAAAAGTGCCAACACACTGTACGTATCGAGAAGAGACAACAGAACATGAAGTGAAAGCAACCTCGCATTCGTCCTTCAGCAATGACTCCGATCCAAGCCGCCACAAAGAAGCTAGTAAAACCTCTGAACTCCTCCATGCAGTAGTCCAGACTCTGAAGGTTTGGGGGCTTATAATGTGCACCCATAGATTCATAGGCACTCCCGGGGTGCAATTAGAGGAGGCTCCACTAAGAAGAAGTGGAGTTAGTGGGGCCAAAGTCCAACCCAAGATCATAGGGGTGGAGGAATCCACCAGCACGCAATTCGCGCTTCGTCAGTGTCGGGCACATTCAAGACCGCACCCCACAACTGGGTACGGTTAGCCCACACCCCCTTAAGGGGTGCGGCCGCACCACCCGTGGTGGGTTGCGGCCAAACCACCCCCCCCCCCCCCCCATAGGGGGTGCGACTGGGCGCACCTCCCATGTTGGGGTGCAACAAAACCGCACCCCCCCCACCCATGATGGGGTGCGGCCAAGTCCCCCCGCGCCTTGCAGGGGATGCAGCCGAAACCGCACCCCTTGGAAGGCGCTGTCGGGGCCCATTTTCTCCTTGGGAGGCACGTTTTCTATTTCCCGAGTGACGCGACCTTTAAAGGGTGCATCCTCGTGTTCATTGCGACCGCTCTCCAATGGCGCCCGTCTGTTCCTTTGGTTCTCCATTCGCTCAGAATGCTCTCATGTTTGTTGCGCGCTCAAAACACTCTCGTGTTCATTGCGTTCTCTGGACGCCCATGTTTGTTGTGCATTTATGATGCTCCCATGTTTGTTGTGCGCTTAGGACGCTCCCATGTTCGTTGCGCCCTCAATATGCTCACGTGTTCGTTGCGTGCTTAGGACACTCTTGTGTTTGTTGCGCGCTCAGGATGCTCATGTGTTCATTGCGCGCTCAGGACACTCCCGTGTTCATTGTATGCTCAGGACGCTCCCGTGTTCGTTGCGCGCTCAAGATGCTCCCATGTTCATTGCGCGCTCAGGAAGCTCCCATGTTCATTGCGCGATCAGGACGCTCACGTGTTCGTTGCGCGCTCAGGATGCTCCCGTGTTAATTGTGCGGTCAGAACACTTCCGCGTTCCTGACATGCGCGTAGTTAACCTTTCTTAATTTCTCAGATTGCAGGTCTCGTTCGTCACCTTCAGCAAAGCTGCCTGAACCGCCCAATTTGCCCTAACTGCCTGAAGGGCGAAACAGTCATTTACGAAAAAATGGCGATCCGTGTGCTCCAAATCGACCAGTGTGATTCGCCTGTTAGGTGGTTACGGTGGTTACGGTGGTTACAGTGGCGAAATTACCAGGCTACCCCTGCCCAAGACTATAAAAGGAGTTCAGGGCCTTCATTTCAAGACATTTTGCCTTCTACACCCGAGAGAGCTCTGTTGAATTCCTCTGAGTTCTCATTCGGCGCTTGAAGATCTCCTTTGGCCTTTGATGATCTCATTCGAGGCTTCGAAGATCTCTTTCGAGTGCTTGAAGTTTTCCTTCAGTTCAGAAGACAATCTTCCTAAGCAATTGGGATTCCTTTGGGTCCAGAAAAGCGACTCAGTCATCTCACTTTTGTTCTCACTTTTCTTCTCAGAAGAAGAAGCGTTCAGCTTTCCGAGAGGTGGTCTATCACCCTCATAGTTCTCTCTCTCTCTTTCCACCATTATAACGTGCAGCGGCCTGTCGCGCTCGTGTTCTTAGTTTCTAATTGTAATCCAACAGCAGATAGTGGAATTTGGCCGGCACAGCTCCGGCCGCATGGTTTTTCATTCTTTCTGGGTTTTCCACGTTAAAAGTTCTCTTGTCATTTACTAACTTTTTTCATTGACTGTTTGCGCGCGCTCGATTCGCTTCCGAGCTAAGGTGGTTCAATTGGACCGGTCTACCAGAGTACCCAAGCAACCCGCAACAAAACTAAATTAATAAAATGGATTTAAAAATAGAAAATGGATTTAAAAAGTTTAAATAGGATAAAAAATTAATTAAATATATGTAAATAAAATAAATATATTTTTTCACATGCGAGTAAACTGTCAACTGAAGGTACCATCATTATTTGACACTCCGGACCAAAAATACCTATATTGTTAAACTCATTCTTGACTCTCCGAACAAGTATAGACATGCATATGTATATCCATATCTCTCTCCAACATAAGTAGGTGCAGTCATAGAGGGAGCGCTTGTGTTTTTTGCTATCATTGTGGAGAGACCGGGAGATGCCAAAAGAGTGGTTGGTCCACTGTAATAAGAAGCTTGGGACATGCGATTCTAATAAGTCTAATAAGTCGAGTGGTGGACGAGAACAGTTGATTTATTTGTTTATTAACTTAAGGTCAGGTATGTGAAAATTCTCGTTGCACACCAAATTAGGGAAAACCAATTGCATTAATCGAATAAAGCAATTACAAGAGCACAACCATCATAAGGCAGTTTTGCATGGTATTGGACAATTACAGAGACACAAAACACCATAAGCAAAGAAAACGGTGACTTCCACGCAAGACGCCGCGACTTCCACAATCAAGCTAAACCTCCTCTTTGAAAACAAACCGCATGGTCTCCTCCTTCAAGCCGCCCGGCCTTGCTCCACTTCCAAGCTGATCGAACTCACACCACCTCCAAACCTCCTCAACTAGGACAAACCGCCCGACCTACAAACTGCCCAGCCTCTACCAAGCCACCCGACTTCAATTTCAAATAGCTCAGGATTTCCTAATTCTCTAACAAGCCGCAGGAACCTGCTACCTTAAAAGCTTAAACTAAAGGAGCTCACACCACAAATTTATAGGAGCCAGAGCTAGAACACCAGACAACGATCACACAGCGGATCCGCCAAGAACACCCACCAGCAAGTTCCAATACATGAACAGGTCTCCCGGCCTACAACAAAGACCGCCCGATCTCACTTCAGAAAACTCAGCACTCCCCCTTGAAGTGGGCCCGGGGAACAACACCAAGAAGAGATCGAAGAAGCTCAAATTGCCCCTTATATAGAGCCTTCGTGAATATGTCAGCAATGTTGTCCTAACTAGGCAGATACTCCACCTTTAGCATTCCATTCAGCACCTTCTCCCGCATGAAGTGGTGCTCAATCTCAATATGTTTTGTCCGCGTGTGACATACTGGATTGGTCGTCAGTTTCAAGGCACTTGAGTTATTGTCACAACCCGCCTTTTCTCAACCTTTAATAAATTATCAGAGCAAGAGAAAATACATGTCGTGATGTCACGTCGTACAGGGGACAACTGTAGACACTCAGGCAAGAATCTTCATCTGTTATCTTTCAAGAAAATCATATATTGATGTGATGAAAACATAGTTTCGGTTAAGGTTTTGATAATCGTGTTCCTTGGTTCTGTGGTTCAACTAGTCCACGAGTAAAAATATATATGCACACAGCGGAAAAATGTTTGGTTTGGATCATTCATCAACCTATATAAGTAAGAAGACTCAACAACAAGCTTAATGATATGCCCATTCTAGATTTAGTATAAGTACAAGGAACTTTTATAATTCTTTAAAATAGGGTGTTATTTGACTAAAAAGATGTTATGAGTATGAGATGAGAACATTGCTTTTTCTATGCTTGAAAATACATAACGTGCATCCTAACATAAAACTTTTCCCAGAGAGCAAGTAGGTAAAACAAAACATCAAGAAAAAATAGCATAGCAGTCAGCAAATAGTCTAACAACTACCACAAAACACTGTGGGCGTCAACATCCTGACACGAACTCACAGGAGCAACATATATGTCTGGACAAAGGGAAACCAAAAGACCAACTTACCAACTCTAGCTGCTCAGACCGCTACTGCTCTGAGCCTGAGGCATTCAAAAGAAAAGAACGCATCAGCTAGAAAATACAAGTGGCAGAAAAGACCAAAATCAATAATCAACAGGCTAAGAGGGTTACCAACCCAAAATAGGTTAACTAAAAGAGAAATAAATCTCAGCATCCCAATCACAATACCAAAAGGTAAGAAGGAAACCACATAGGGTTAGATATCAAAAACTTGCACTAAGAGCAATGAAGTTCTATGTTTTATCAATATTATGCATATAAATTTATAAGAAATTAAAGAGACTGATCAGCTCAAACATGTGAATTATTAACCCTGGTAAAAGAAGATGCGGTACTGATGTGGTGGCCACCTTGTCCATCACAAACCTCGGACCAAACACCTTAAAAAGGCACTGTGGTGGTGGCCGCATTGTCCACACAACCCAACAGTCCATAAAACAACCATCAGGCATAGTGATTCACAAACAGGCACAGAGGTGGTGGTCATTTAGCCACTGCCAATCTACAGGCCCAAAAGTAATAACACCAATATGAAGATAACCTGAAGAATTCCCAAAACTTAATAAGGGGAGAAAAGTCTAGAAATCTCTAAGTGAAAGCAATCTCACTCGACGAATTGACTAAACCACTCGACGAATTCAATTAGAACACTCGACGAATTCAATTAAACCTCTCGACGAGTTCCATTAAACCTCTCGATGAATTCCATTAAACCTCTCGACGAACCACACTTAACGACGAACTTGACTCGACGAACTCAATACTCGACGAACAACACTCGACGAATTTGTCTCAACTTCACGGGATCAATCGATGAAATTGACTTGACCTCACAAACTCACTCGACGAAATGCAACCGGAATGAAAATTTTTAATAGAATAAAATCCAAGGTTTTGAGAACCGGACCGAAAAATGAACCGGTGAGATTAGAGGTTGAAGGTTGGATCGGTTGGATCGGGCGGACCACGGTTGAACCATGATGTTAGATAATATAATAAATATTAAAATTATCTATTATAATTTAACTTAGTATATATATTTTTAATAAAAATAACAGGAATAAAGATAGTCAAATTATATAAAAAAAATCATAAATAGTAATATATTTTGCTATCATCTAAAATCTCAATATTAGTATTTTATCACATATATAATAATTTATCAAATCTATTATGAAAAATAAATTTTAAACTTTTAATTAAGTAGACGGGCACACATCGACTATACAAATTTTTTTTGGCTAAATATGATATCTATTAATTAAAAATATAAATTGTATATGTTAATTACAAATAATTTCGGTATATCATTTATATATATATATATATATATATAAGTTAAGAAGAAGGAATTTATTACATTAACAAATATGTATAATAATAATATTATATGTTAATTAAGACGAATATTAACTGTATATACATAATAGAATTCAAAGAAAACAAATAAAATCTGTTGATTTAGTGGTTAGGGATTTTGCATCTTTTTGGAGGTCACCGGTTCGAAACTCAGCATTGATTTATTTTTATAAATCTAGTTCTTATATTAGTCCTACATCGCAGGATTGAATATAAGATGTCCTCACATCCGTATAAAAGACAGAGAGCGGCACCACAAAAGTTTAAAAAAAAAATTGAACGCGCCCAAGACCCCCCCCCCCCCCCCCCGGGTTGATCTAAACTCGTTCCGGTTCGCGGTTTTCTGGGTGGACCGGCCGGTTCGCCGGTTCTTGACCGGTTCTGGGTGGGAGCGGTTTTAGACCCCTGATCAGACCGCATAGTCCACCGGTTCGCGGTCCGACCGGTTGAACCGGCCGGGCCGGTCCGGTTTTCAAAATGCTGATAAAATCAAGAACACTTATGACTAATTTAAGGTAGAAAAGAAGGGAGAATGAACTTGGAGAAAAAACATGGCAAGGGGAAAGGAAGGCAAACCACCACTAGCCTCGATTTTTTTTACCCAAATTCGACCTCCGAAATACTCCACGCCGCAGATTGATCCAAGCGAAGGCGCGGTAAGGCGAAACCTACGAAGATTCGGTCAAAACGACGTTTAGGGCCGAAAACTCTAACGCTAAAATGTTCACGAAACGGAAAATACTTACCACGCACGCGAAGAGCACGACGAGAGCTTTCTAGATTTGCGCTCCAGCGAAGATTTCGTGCACTGGAGCTCCGGTGGCGGCGATCGAAAGCTTTATGGAAGGACGCGCTCCTCTCTTGTTCGCAATAGGCCCGCGGAAAGAAGTCTTCGATTCTCACGGAGGGGAAGAAGGAATATATATATACATATAATAATAATGAAAATAAAAATAATAATAAGGAGATTGGGGAAAAATCGATTCGTCGAATGAACAGGAAGCTCTCAACGAATTGCCCTTTAAAATATTCTAAAATCCATTCGCCGAGAGTTCTCATGAAATCCTTCTCATGAAATCCAAACGAAAGTAAATATAATAATAATTATTATTATATTAATATTATATTATTACCAAAAACTAAACTAACGCCGAAACTGACAAAAATCGACCGAAGGCGAATGTCGGCGCTACGAATCCAACGGCAAAGTCGAAACCAAAATCCGACGTGCCGCTCTCGAGATATAAATTTCCAAAGTTTACGGCGAACAATAATTCTGCAAATCTTTGAAAAAATCACCGAGGCTCCAATACAGCTCGGGTCGCCACGAAACTTTGACGGGCTTTTCTAGAATTAAATAATTTAATTTCCTAACGTAAAATTTTCCAATTCCGGTATGTTTCAAAATTTGATCGACTTGACGAACGGATGCGAAAACGTGCAAACGACGGCGCACCGTTAACTCCGCACTAATGTAAAGCCCTTACGTCACTATGGCGTCATCAATAGGTTTAAAATAATTGCCAAAAATTCAGGAGCGTTACAGTCACTCCCCCTAAAAAAAAGTTTCGTCCCGAAACTTTGACAAATAACCCAAATACAGAAGATAGAAGCGAGTAACCAAAAGTTAACGGATGAAAACACTCATCAATGAGAACTAGGAGAAAAGATGAGGATGATTCCCTCATAACAGATTCCAGTTCCCAAGTCGCACTCTCGACGTCTTGGTTTCGCCAAAGGACTTTAACCATAGGAATCGTCTTCTTTCGCAACACTCGATCATGAGCCTCCAAAATGCGAATAGGCTCTTCGACATAAGACAGATTATGTTGCAACTGAGGCACCGAGTCAAGGACATGACGATCACTAAACACACTTTCTCAACTGGCTCACATGAAGCACATCATGAACACATGAGAAAGAAGCAAAAAAATCCAGCCCATAAGATGACACTCCGATGCGCTCAACAACCTAGAAAGGTCTCACATACCAGGGATCCAACTTATGGTTCCTTCCAAATCTCTTAACACCTAGCATCGGAGAAACTTTCAAGAACATCTTGTCCCCAACTGCGAACTCCAGATCAACCCTTCTCCGATTAGCATACTCCTAAGCTACGCGAAGCTTCTCATAGATATATGTCACGACAACACTCATTTCTGAAGGATGTAGTGTTTTGAAAGTTGTCTTCTTTTCATGTTCATGATCTAAAATGTTTTCACATTTTGTTCCCAGATTATGTGTTATATCTCATGATTGGTTCAGGAAGATGTTCTTGGTCCTGAACTATAGAACCTTGAGTTTTATATTATCACATAATCTTATGTCTTACCCTCACAATCGTGGTAATCAAAGATGAACATTGATTACCGAGTTAGGATTGTCATATCGATTAAAGTATATTGTAGTTCTATAAATATTGATAAACGATTAACATTTACTCATATGGATATGTATGTGTGTGTGAATCTTATACATATTGAGTTTGACCTATCCCAGGTTGTAACATTATTTGGTTTGTGTTTAGTGTCATTAATGTTCTCATCGTGTCTTATGAATCAAGATATGTGATGTGTAGATTTGTCGCACCGGTTTGTGCAATGTAATTTCAAATGAAAACTTCCCCTTGATAGTGATATACATTGTGATTCGTTGCACATACTTATTCGTAAGTAATTTACATATCAAAATATCACCTGTCCCTCAAACTCACTTTGGGTAATGATATTGGTGGGTCCCTTGGTAAAGCGAGATTGTATAACATGCATTATAACTACCGTAGTTATAAATATAACTCGCTTGTGAAACCGAGAAAGATGAATATTGTGCGAAAATGACACGGTCCAATTTTGTACAATATTTATAATTTCATGTGACAAGGATAGACATAGGTCATCTAGATCTTCTACTTAGATGTTGCGTTGTCATGGCAACTATAATGCAGTGATAAAGCTTACTATAGTCTGTAATATAAGTCGTGTTATATTATTGCCATGGCGACGTGGTTCCTCTGTAAGGTCACACCAAATGTACAGTAACAGCCACATTCGACTCATATTGTGTATTTGATTTCATGGAGTATGTGATCGAAATATATGGTGGAGTGCGAATGTTTTATGTCGTGAATCGACGTGCTTAGACAGTATTTAATTTGTGATATTATGAGAATGTTATTTGACATAATGAGTTAAACTCATTATAGAGTTAATAACAATGCTCAATAATAAGGTATATATATAATACGCGTGACGTTATATGGTCACAAAATTTTCTATTAACCATTCTCATTTTGAGATTAATGAGATGACAAAAGAAAAAAGAAAACAAACCTTGAGGATGTCTTTTGTGTAAATATGATTGCCTTTGCACTTTGCCCACACTTCTTATGGTTAAGAGGTGTAAATCTACCTCTTAAAACAAACCCTAAGTAGACATATATATATACATATGTTTTTCTTTTTGTTTGGGGCTCACGGTTAAGAGAAGTGGGGAGCCGAAAGAGATCCCAGATCGTGCCTAGGGTTTTTTCGCGAGTGCTTCGCTTGGGCGTTTCTGGCGGGGCTCTTCCTCGGCCCTCCTCCGATGCCCTCGCCGGCCCTAGTGTGGCTTCATCTGGGTCTTGTCGGCGCCTTGGAGGGCTTCTGGGTTTCACCATATTCTTCTCTCGCCGACAACTAGGAGTGGCTCAGCCACTTGGAGTTTTCGACTTTTTGAGTGATGTCATAGCTTCTCCCTCCTCCTACTTCCTATCAAAAGCTTGGAGGTGGTGGATGTTTTGGTTCAAGGTGAACTGAGAGGCTGAAGCTCGCTTGCTTCGTCCGGATAATTCTCGTCCCTCCTCGTCCGAATCGATTTTCTACTCACTCGTGGGAGGTCGAAACTTCACCTAGAGATCTTATTCTCTAGAGGTACAAATCTCCAATCTCTCTGTAATGATTGCGGCAGTTGTATTTTAGAATTACATGGATTTTTGGTTGTAAATCTCTCCATTGCCATGAGAGGAGCTCGATCCAAATGTGTGTTCTTGTTTGGGAAATAATTTTTTTTTGTAATAATTTTTTTTGTAATTATTTCCTCCAAAGCTTCCGGACCTAACAACGGTCTCTCGCCAACCTCAGCCCAAAATAAGGGAGTTCGACAATGCCTCCCATACAAAGCCTCAAAGGGGGTCATCTGTAAACTCTCTTGATAACTATTATTATATGCAAACTCCATGAGTCCAAGAGGCTTATCCCAGGCTCCACCATGGTCCAGAATATAACATCTAATCATATCTTCCAAAATTTGATTCAATCTTTCCGTTTGACCATTTGTATGCAGATGGTAAGCAGTAGAATATCTAAGGCCAGTGCCCAATGCTCCCTGCAAGCTCCGCCAAAAATGAGACATAAACCTAGAATCCCGATCTGACACAATACTCACAGGCACACCATGCAATCTGATAACCTTATCCAAATAAAGCTTTGTTATTTTCTCCATAGAATAACCAATCTTAAAAGGCACAAAGTGAGCTCACTTTGTCAATCTGTCAACTATGACCCCACAAAATCATGCCCTCCGGGAGATCTTGACAAACCGGTAATGAAATCTATCGAAATACTCTCCCACTTCTAGCTTGGAATATCCAAAGGGGTCAACTTACCTCCAGGCCTCTTACGATCTGCCTTAACAAGCTGGCAAGTATAACATTCAGAAACATATTTAGCTATATCGTTTTTCATACCTGATCACCAAACAATCTACTTCAGGTCCTTATACATCTTTGTGGAAACAGAGTGGTAGGAAACACTTGATCAATGAGATTCACAGCAAATTCTTTCCCTGATATCACCAATCGCGGGAACACAAAACCTACCCCGATACTTCAGGGTACCGACTTCATCTAAAGAGAAATCTGGCAATTCTACTCTCTCAGCTCTTCCTCGGATATGCTGAAGATCTGGGTCATCCTTCTGATGCAATCTTGTAAGGGTAATCCAAGAAGGCTCTTCAACTTCTAAGCTTGAAGGTGTGATACTACTTACAACTGAGATATCATCAATAAAAACTCTTCCACCAAAGACTGTGAAAGTGCACAATTAACCTCACTAGAATTCTCTAGAGGGGGGGTGAATAGAGATTTAAAAATTATTTTGTGCAAAGTTAATATATATATATGTGTATGATCACAGATTAGAGCTTCCCACACACCAACAAGAATTAAGCAAGAAAATAAAGTAAATGCAAGAAAATAAATCACAGCACAACACAAGAAAATATAGTGGTTCCCCAAACTTTGGGTAGTCCACTCTTCTACCCCCTTCGTAGGAATTCACTATCTTGCACTGAGTCTTTTGATAAGGAGACTCTTAGAACCACCCTGAGTCTTTTGACAAGGAGACTCTTAGAACCAACTGAGTCTTTTGACAAGGAGACTCTTAGAACCAGTACACTGAATTTTTTGGAGAGAGATTCTAAAAACTCTTTTACAATGTTTAAGTGAGAAAGAAAGAAAGGAGAAGAAATAAAAACAAGAAAGAATCTTCTTCCTAGCAAGAAGATTGGAAGCACAAGAAGTGAATTGAATCTTTCTTCTATAGAGAGAAGAAGATTCGCAGCCTTTCTCTCTTTGTGAGAGCTATCTGATTTTGCAGCAGTATGACTTCAGAAGCAGAAGAAGAAGAAGAAGAAGAAGAAGAAGAAGAAGTGCTTGAATGTTGCTGCAGAGCTTTTTCTCAATTTCTCTCTTTTCTCTTGGGAGCTTTTCCTCTATATCAAATGTGTGTGGTAGATCACTCTTCTTTATTTTCTGCCGACCTCCTCTTTATTTATAGCTATGTTAATTCAACATAATACTATAGGAGGATAATCAATTAGCAGTTAGAGAGAATAGAAAGAAAAAATGTTTCCATAATGTTTATTTCTGTAGAAGGAAAGAATGAATTCTGATTTCAAATAATATCCAAAATAGAGTTAATCAGATTAGCCAAGAATCAAATAGAAGGAAAGAATGATTCAGAACGGCTATAAAATATTAACATTATTCCATACAAATCAGATTTACTGAAAGAAGGAAAGAGATCTGGCGCATATTTAAGTCTGTCAAATAAATCGACGTGCGTCGATTGCCATTCGACGCAAGCATCGAGTACATCCTGTCTGGACGTCGAGAGGTGAATAAGGAAGGTGCGTCGACTAAGGTGCGTCGACTTCACTAGTTGCGTCGACTAGAAATCAGAGTAACGTCAACAACACATACATCGAAATCTTCCTAGAGTTACTTCGACTTAATCTGAAAGAGACGTCGACTACATTTTGACGTTGCGTCGAACACTATTCGACGCATATTTACTTAGCCTTGTTTTTCATTCTTGGAATTCATATTTGACTCATTTTCAGGGGTTAAGAGAAATCATTTTCCCAACAATCTCCCCCTATTTGTCTTAACCCTTCTTAGAGAGAAATTTTATTAGCATATAATTAACACAGCATAGTATCTGTATAGATAAGAAATATATTGAGTAGAAGGAAAGAATTAGGAGAAGAAAGCACATGACAAGTATTTGTCTTTCACAAGAATTAAACTAGAAACTTCTTTTTGTACATGAAGTTGACAAAAGCAGAATAAAGTTTCCTAAATAAGTCATTAATGGCATCAAAAATGTATCCCCTGGCTCTATCAGGTCTATCCTGGACATTCCTGATGATTGTATGCAGTTTTTCCAAGAGTTTATCACCATCAGGAATAGTGTCATTTATGGAGTACCCTTTGCTGATGATGATTGCTGCCTTTTCATCAATCATCTCAATGGTAATGTTGTGAGATTCTTTTTGTGCAGGCTTAGGCTCAAGAGGTCCTTTGTTATCAACCTTTGGCCTATAGAGTTTCTTCTTTTCTGGTTCCTGTTTCTCAGGAACTTCATACATCTTTCCTTTTCCTTTCCCTTTCCATGGTGAGTTAAGCCATTTGTCTAGCTTTGCAGGCCTTGTAGGCTTCTTATAGGGAATGTAGGTTTCTTCTGTACACCCTATGCCCTTCTTGTCCTTTTGACCCTTATCCAGGATAATCCCTGCCTGAGGATTTTTCTTTTGATAAGCTTCAATATCAAACAACTTATTTGGAATTCTGATAGAAGATTCAGCAAGAATTTGTTCCTTAGTCATGCCCTTGTTAATCTTCTCCATCCAGGCCCTCCTTTTATCTTCCACTTCTTTCCTAGCTGCTTCATATCCATACACTTCTCTTTCTCTTATCTCTTCATGCCTCTTTTCCATGTCAGGATCATGGTACTCCTTGACAGGACTGTTAGGACAGATACTAGGCATCTTTTCAAATCTTTTTATTTGCTCACATGCTTTTCTATACTTCTTTTCTTTTGCAAACTCCTTCCTTTCTTCTTTAGAAAAATTTTGCCAGTGCGGAGTGACTTCCCTTTTTCTCTTTATCTGTCCTCCTGGACTTTGCTTAGGTATGATCTGTTTAGGGAGTCTTGCTGCTTGTGGAGGTAGAGGTAGCAGAGGAGGTAGAGAAGAAGGTAGAGGAGAAAGTTGAGGAGGAGGAAGAGGAAGAGAGGAAGGAGGAGTTTTCTCTTTGGGTGGAGAGGGAGTTATTTCAAGAAGAGTTCTCAGATGTTCTGCAATAGAGGGCAGAGTGATTTCTGGTAGGGTGATCTCTGCTGAGGGATGAATGTCTCCTCTAGACTCTTTTGTAGGGATGTCCTCAAGTAGAGGTGTCTTCAACTTGATGTAACTGGCAAAGAAGCCAGAAGAGTGATGTTGAAGCTCTTCCTCACATAAGGGTGCATCAATCCATATCTGCCCATTCCAATCATCAGAGGTGGCTGCTTCTTCCTCCCCCTGGATTACTGGATCCTTTACTACAGTAATCTCCCCCTGGTTATAAGGATCATCAATTCTGAATGCTGAATCCACAGCATGCTCCCCTTCAGTGTTGTAAGAGGAGGATTCACCAAAATGTTTGATGAAAGTGTAGTCAGAGTGATTTGAGAGGAGTGGAGCCTATAAGAGAGTTAGAGAGAATACTTAGTGTTGGAGAGAAGAGATTTAAACCTGAGCTTTTAGTTGAGATCAGAAACCTGGCAAGAGGGGTTTCTGGAGCAACTCTCCCCCTGGTTTATATCTTTCAGGAAGGATGTAAACCTTTGTGGCGACAGAGGTTCCTCTTGAAGAAGAAGATGAAGCCCGGGAAGAGAGGCAGACAGGGTGGCCAATTTGTCTTCACAGGAGGTGATCATATTGGCACATTCATTGGAGAAGTTAGTTAATCGTGTCTGGAAGTCATTGAGAAGATTTTCCAGAGCATTGTTCATTGCTTTGATAAGGTCAGTTTGAACAGGAGTAGGCGCCATTGATGCAGGAAGAGAGAGAGGTAGAAGACGCATTTTTGGCGGGTCCAGAGAGGTATTTGTTAGTCTAAAGATTTGTCGACGTGGTCATAGACTTGCGTCGATACGAAGTCGACGGTACGTTGATAGTGGATCGACGTAACTTTAACTGAAAGAAATCAGAACCAGCGTCGAGGTCTTCTCGACGGTACGTCGATATGTATTCGACGCATCTCCAGGAAACTTTCTTAGATATTCTGATGTCTTTAGATTTCCCTAACAATGAGGTTTACAAGCTTCCATCAAGCATCCCCAAGGTGTTTATGAAATAGTTATGCTTAGTTTCATCTAAAGGTTTTGTGAAGATGTCTGCTCTTTGATTATCTGTGGGAATATATTCTAAGGTTATTTTACCCTTCTCAACATTGTCTCTAAGGAAGTGATGTCTGATTTCTATATGTTTGGTCCTACTATGAAGGACTAGGTTGGATGTTATGGATATAGCACTAGAGCTATCACAATAGATCTTAGAGTTGTGTATTTCCAATTTGTAATCAAGTAGTTGATTTTGCATCCACAGGATTTGTGAACAACAGCTCCCAGCAGCTATGTATTCAGCTTCAGCTGTTGAAGTTGAGACTGAGGTTTGTTTCTTACTAAACCATGAGATCAATCTGTCACCTAGAAATTGGCAGGTACCAGATGTGCTTTTTCTATCAACCCTACATCCAGCATAATCTGCATCTGAGAAACCTATTAATTCAAAGTTGGTTTCTGCTGAGTACCATAGTCCTAGTTCAGGGGTTCCCTTTAGGTATCTAAGAATCCTTTTTACAGAGGTGAGATGGGATTCCTTTGGTTCAACCTGAAATCTAGCACATATGCAAGTGGCAAACATGATATCAGGTCTGCTTGCTGTTAGATATAGAAGGGATCCTATGATGGCCCTATAAGTCTTTTGATCTACTGATTTTCCTTTATCATCTTTTTCTATGATGGCATTGGTTGCCATGGGTGTTTTCATGGTAGATGTTGATTCCATACCAAACTTTTTGATTAGTTCTTTGGTATATTTTGATTGTGAGATAAAGATTCCTTCACTACTTTGTTTTACTTGTAGCCCTAGGAAGTAGGAGAGTTCACCCATACTACTCATCTCAAATTTAGATTGCATAAGATTAGCAAATCTTTTACATAGTTTAGGATGGGTTGAGCTAAAGATAATGTCATCTACATATATTTGAACAAGGAGGAGTTGGTTTTTATGTGTTCTAGTAAAGAGTGTCTTGTCTACTTTTCCTCTTTCAAAGGAATTTTCTAAAAGAAAATTTGAGAGAGTTTCATACCAAGCTCTAGGTGCTTGCTTAAGACCATATAATGCTTTGTTAAGTCTATAAACAAAGTTAGGGGAAGAGGGATTAACAAAACCTGGTGGTTGCTCCACATATTCCTCTTCTTGCAGATCTCCATTTAAAAAGGCACTCTTGACATCCATTTGGTATACTTTCATTTTCATGAAGGCTGCATAGGCAAGAAAGAGCCTGATTGCCTCTAATCTGGCTACTGGAGCAAAGGTCTGATTGTAGTCTATCCCTTCTTCTTGTCTATATCCTTGTGCTACAAGTCTTGTCTTGTTTCTCACAATTATTCCAGTGGAATCTAGTTTGTTCCTGTATACCCATTTTGTACCAATTACAGGGTAGTTTCTTGGTCTTTCAACTAGGTTCCATACTTTGTTTCTCTCAAATTGGCCCAGTTCTTCTTGCATGGCCATAATCCAGTGAGGATCACAATTTGCTTCCTCAAACTTCTTTGGTTCAACTTGTGATAGGAAGCATTGGAGCATTATCTCATTGGAGACTTGGTGTCTTGTTCTTACTCCTGCATTGGGATCTCCAATCACTTGAGCTTGTGGATGATCTTTCAAATTGATTCCTGTTCTGCCTGAATTTGTCAGTTGTTATTCTACTTCATTCTCAATAGGATCATTGTTCAATTGTTCTTCCTGGACCATGTCCTCTTGTGGAAGAGGGTCTTGAGTGCTCTTTTCTGAGGTTTCTTGTTCAGACTCCTCACTTGGTTCCTCTAACTGGTTTTCCTTTCCATTTTTTGTGTTCTCTAGAGCTAGTTGCTCAAGATGGGTTTCTATGCTGTTGTTTTCCTGTGGAACAGAACTGGTGGGAGTTTCCTCCCCCTTAAGCAGCATGTTAGTTTCATCAAATACAATGTGCATGGATTCTTCAATCTTAAGAGTTCTTCTATTATAGCACCTATAGGCTTTGCTGGATGATGAATATCCCAGAAATATTCCATCATCAGACTTCTTGTCAAATTTGGCAAGATGATCTTTCCCATTGTTTAGAATAAAGCAAGCACATCCAAAAATTTTAAAATATTTAACAGTGGGTGTTTTATTTTTCAGGAGCTCATATGGAGTCTTTGATTTAGTTTTGTGTATGAGGCTTCTATTTAGAACATAGTTTGTAGTGTTGACTGCTTCAGCCCAAAAGGTTTTTGGTAATCCTGACTCTGCAAGCAGGGTTCTACCTGATTCTATTAAGGTTCTATTCTTCCTCTCAGCAACTCCATTTTGTTGGGGAGTTCTAGGTGCTGAGAAGCTTTGTTTAATACCTTCTTCCTCACAGAAACTACAAATCATCTGATTCTCAAATTCAGTCCCATGGTCACTTCTTATAATTGAAACATTTGTATTGAACTCAGATTGAATCTTTCTTATGAATTTTGAGAGAATTTTATGGGTTTCAGATTTAACTCCTAGAAAGAATACCCAGCTAAACCTAGAATAATCATCAACAATGACCAAGGTATAGGATTTTCCACCTAAGCTTTGAGTGGATATGGGACCAAAGAGATCCATGTGTAGTAAGTATAAAGACCTGGGAGAGTCATCCTTACCAATGGGTTTGAAGGATGATTTGGTTTGCTTTCCTAGTTGGCAAGGTCTGCATGGAGAATCCTTAGAGTACCTACCCTTTGGTAAGCCTCTGACTAGGTTATTCTTAGCTAGTTTACTGATTGTTTTGTAGTTTAGATGACCTAGTCTCCTATGTCATAATTCATTTTTATCAATAATATTGTTGAATAAGCAAACTTCTGTGGGTGAAGAGCTAAAGTCCACTACATATACTCTCCCTTTTCTAATTCCATTTAGTACTGTAGCACCAGTCTTGATATCTATAATATGGCAGAATAGTGTAGTGAATTTTACCTCATACTTACCATTCTCACATATCTGACTTATACTTATCAGATTGTGTTTTAGTCCTTTGACTACTGCCACATTCTTGAAGGTGACTTTCCCTTCTTTGAAATCTCCAAATCCCTTGGTTTGGCCACAGCTAGAGTCTCCAAAGGTTACTGATGGTCCATGTCTATCCTCAAAGTTGATTAATAGGTTTTTGCAACCTGTCATGTGCATGGAGCATCCACTGTCCAAGTACCACACCATCCTGGAGATGTGATACATCTGCACATAAAAGTTTAAACATTAGTTTAGACCCTGCTGAGCTGGGGTCCCTTTCTCTCATTAGTAAAAGATTTAATAAAAGAATAAGTGGGTTTTTCAGGATATCCTTCCTCCTTATGGGGTACTGGCTTATCATACCAATCTTCTTGGATGATATCACATAAATAGTGTTCATAATAGAAGGACATGGATTGAGGGACCTGTTTGGAAACAGAAAATTTTCTGTCTGATTTATTGTGTCGATAGGGATTCGACGTAGACTTATGGTTGCGTCGATATGAATTCGACGTAGGTTTCTAGTTGCGTCGATATGAGGTCGACGCTTCCTTCATTCTGAGTCTACTTTTAGTCGAAGCATGTGAGAGATTACGTTGAGTGGAGGTCGACGCGATTTGGTGTATGCGTCGATTAGAAATCGACGCACGTGGATAAAAATTCGACGTATGTTCATAATTTTTGTGAGGATACTTTCCTAAGATTCCTTTATCTGTAATGGGATTAGGTTTATTAAAAACAGTGGTTGTTTCTGGACCTACTTGTGATCTAATTCCTGCTAGATGATTCTGCCTAGTGAATTGAATGGGATGTTTCCAGACAGGTTTGCTGAATGTTTGTGATTTAGATGCTTCATTAGTATTCAGCTTTAGTTGTCTAAATCTATCAGTGAGATTCTCAAAGATGTTCTTGAGCTTCTGACCTCTTCCATTCAGAGAGTCCTCAAAGGCTTTAGCCTTTGCCAGCTCTTTCCTTAGTGTTAGATTTTCTGAATGGATTTTGTCTAATTCCTTCTTTGAGAGCTCTTGATTGAGCTTATAGTTTTCATAGTGTGTATTCACATGTTTGAGATTTCTTAATTCAATTCTTAATTCTTTTACTTCTTTTTCAGATTTGATTAGATCTAAACAGAATTCTTTGAAATCTTGTTTGAAATCAGTAGAAGAGAAATCTATATCATCAAGTATATTTACCATAGATGTATCATCAAGCTTCTCAGTGGCCATCAGACAGGTTTCCTCTTGCTTGACCTCTTCCTGATCATTGTCTGATGAGGTACTTCCTTCAGATTCTGAATCACTCCAAGATTGAGCAATGAATCCTCTTTCTTTCTTTTTCTTCTTTAGATCTGTTCTTTTCAGATCTTTCTTAGTGTTGTTCTCCTTAGGACATTCAGGTGCAATATGTCCAGGTTTCCTGCAAGAGTAACAGATAATCTCTTTAGTAGGTGTTTTATTATACCTGGTTTTTGAATCTCTTCCTCTGGATCCTTCTGTTTTGATCCACCTCTTGAACTTCCTAGCTAGGAAGCTGATTAGTTCCTCATCACTAGTAGATGGTTCACCTTCAACAGCTTTCAATGCAATACTCTTTTCTTTTGAGAGTGGAGAGGCCTTTTCTTTCTCAGCTCTGGTTTTCAACAGTTGTTCATAGGATTTTAATTTACCCAACAGAACATCTGTTGATATTTCTTTTTGACTTCTGTAGTCTTTGATTGGCCAGATTCTTGAGTCCCAAGAGCTAGGAAAGCAAGTCAGCAATTTATCATTTATCTCAGTGAGAGATATGTCCTTCTCAAGTGTTCTCAATTCATTGACTATGAGGCTGAATCTTGAATACATGTCAGCAACACTTTCACTTTCTTTCTTTTGGAAGTTTTCATATTGGGAGATCAGTAGTGCCTTTCTATCCTTTTTCTCATCAGCACTTCCCTCTACCATTTTGGTGAGAGCTTCCCATACTTCCTTAGCTGACTCACAATCAGCAATCTTTTGGAAAATTTCATCTGAGAGGGTTGAGACTAGGATATTCATAGCCTTGGCATCATGTCCTTGGGCTTTCTTCTCATCTTCTGTCCATTCAGCTCTTGGAACAAGTGTTTCAGTCACTTTTCCACTTGAATCCTTCCTGAATGGCTTGGGGGGGGGGGGGGGGGGGGGGGGGGGGGGGGGGGCCTGTCAAGATCACATTAAACAATTCATCATCAATAGAGTTTAAATAAATTCTAATTCTTGTTTTCCAAAGTGCAAACTTTTCCAGGTTGCAAATTGGTGGTCTGGTGGAAGCATAATCTTTGATTTGTGCCATATGATAAAATAGTTTTGAAAAATATATATATATATGAGAGGTAGGATCTTTTTGATCAAGGAGTTATCCTTTTTAGATCAACCTACCTCTGATACCAATTGAAAGTGCACAATTAACCTCACTAGAATTCTCTAGAGGGGGGGTGAATAGAGATTTAAAAATTATTTTGTGCAAAGTTAATATATATATGTGTATGATCACAGATTAGAGCTTCCCACACACCAACAAGAATTAAGCAAGAAAATAAAGTAAATGCAAGAAAATAAATCACAGCACAACACAAGAAAATATAGTGGTTCCCCAAACTTTGGGTAGTCCACTCTTCTACCCCCTTGGTAGGAATTCACTATCTTGCACTGAGTATTTTGATAAGGAGACTCTTAGAACCACCCTGAGTCTTTTGACAAGGAGACTCTTAGAACCAACTGAGTCTTTTGACAAGGAGACACTTAGAACCAGTACACTGAATTTTTTGGAGAGAGATTCTAAAAACTCTTTTACAATGTTTAAGTGAGAAAGAAAGAAAGGAGAAGAAATAAAAACAAGAAAGAATCTTCTTCCTAGCAAGAAGATTGGAAGCACAAGAAGTGAATTGAATCTTTCTTCTATAGAGAGAAGAAGATTTGCAGCCTTTTTCTCTTTGTGAGAGCTATCAGATTTTGCAGCAGTATGACTTCAGAAGCAGAAGAAGAAGAAGTGCTTGAATGTTGCTGCAGAGCTTTTTCTCAATTTCTCTCTTTTCTCTTGGGAACTTTTCCTCTATATCAAATGTGTGTGGTAGATCACTCTTCTTTATTTTCTGCTGACCTCCTCTTTATTTATAGCTCTGTTAATTCAACATAATACTATAGGAGGATAATCAATTAGCAGTTAGAGAGAATAGAAAGAAAAAATGTTTCCATAATGTTTATTTCTGTAGAAGGAAAGAATGAATTCTGATTTCAAATAATATCCAAAATAGAGTTAATCAGATTAGCCAAGAATCAAATAGAAGGAAAGAATGATTCAGAACGGCTATAAAATATTAACATTATTCCATACAAATCAGATTTACTGAAAGAAGGAAAGAGATCTGGCGCATATTTAAGTCTGTCAAATAAATCGATGTGCGTCGATTGCCATTCGACGCAAGCGTCGAGTACATCCTGTCTGGACGTCGAGAGGTGAATAAGGAAGGTGCGTCGACTAAGGTGCGTCGACTTCACTAGTTGCGTCGACTAGAAATCAGAGTAACGTCGACAACACATACGTCGAAATCTTCCTAGAGTTACTTCGACTTAATCTGAAAGAGACGTCGACTACATTTCGACGTTGCGTCGAACACTATTCGACGCATATTTACTTAGTCTTGTTTTTCATTCTTGGAATTCATATTTGACTCATTTTCAGGGGTTAAGAGAAATCATTTTCCCAACAGACTGCACTGAAAGGTTGAAGACTTGCGCGGTCTACTGACTCAAGGCATCAGCCACCACATTAGCCTTACCCGGTTGATAGAGGATATCGACCTCATAATCCGCAACATACTCCAACCATCTGCGTTGGCATAAATTTAACTCCTTCTGGGTAAGGACATACATCAAACTCTTGTGATCCGTAAAAATCTTACATGACACTCCATAAAGAAGATGTCTCCAAAGATTTAAGGCATAAATCATTGCTGCAAACTCTACGTCATGCACAGGGTAATTCCTTTCATGAACTTTCAATTGTCTTGACCCATACACAATTACCTTTCCTTCATGCATCAAAATACACCCGAGTCCAACATGAGATGCGTCCACATAGACGACATACTCTACTACCTTGGTCGGCAAAGTCAAAACAGGAGCACTACACAAATGCTTCTTTAATTCCTAGAACACCTCCTCACAGAAATCGCTCCAAACAAAGGCTGCATTCTTCTGGGTAAGCTTAGTCAGAGGTGCTGACAGCACCAAAAATTCTTACACAAACCTTTTATAGTAACCTGCCAACCCTAAGAAACTCCTTATCTCCTTAGGCGTTGTAGGCCTATTCCAATCCAAAATAGCGGATATCTTTGCCGGGTCCACAAAAATTCCATCTTTGCTCAACATATGCCCCAGGAAAGACACTTGCGAAAGAAAAAATTAGCATTTACTCAATTTCACATACAACTTGTGCTCTCTTAGAGTAGACAATACTAAGAGCAAATGCGTAGCATGCTCCTCAGCACTTCTAGAATACAGCAACACATCGTCGATGAAAACTACAACAAAATGATCTAAATAGTCTTTGAACACTCGGTTCATCATATCCATTAAAGCAGATGGTGCATTCGTCAAACCAAATGACATTATTAAGATCTCAAAATGACCATAGCGGGAGCGAAAAGCAGTTCGAGGAACGTCCGACTCACGGATCCTCAACTGATGGTAGCCAGAATGAAGAACATTCTTTGAAAGCACTGAACTACCACGCAACTGATCAAACAAATCATCGATTTGTGGCAACGGATATCTGTTCTTGATGGTTACCTTATTCAACACACTATAGTCTATGCACAACCTTATAGAACCATCCTTCTTTTTCACAAACAAAACTGGAGCACCCCAGGGCAAAGAACTTGGCCTAATAAAACCACACTGCAGCAACTCATCGAGCTGAGTATGCAACTCTTCCAGCTTGTGCGGGGCCATACGGTACGGTGCCTTAGCAATAGGACAAGTACCTAGCTCAAGATTAATAACAAACTCCACACCTCTCAAAGGCGGAAGACCAGGAAGACTAACTGGGAAAATATCAGGGAATTCTCGCACAACAGGAAAATACTCGATACACGGCAAACTACTAACTGTTTCTAACATAGAAACAAGGTAAGCAAAACAACCGGAATCTAAAAGTTTCTGAGCACATACCGCAGAAATAATTGAGGAACCCTGGCGCGGAAAGCCATACACGCTCATGGGTTGACCGTTGTCCATCTTAAAGTCCAAACAATTTACCTTGCATTGGATCACAACATCATATTTGGACAACCAGTCCATGCCCAAAATCACATCGAAATCTTCCAGGTCCAGCACCTTTAGATCAGCAAAAGTTAAGGAATCACCTAAGAGGATATGACAACTTTGGATACCCTGGTTTCTTCACCGCGGAGTCGCCAGAGGAAAACATAACACGAAACGAATCACCAATCTGATCAAGGGTCAAATGGTGACGCTCTACAAAAGTCCTAGCCACAAATGAGTGGGTAGCACCAGAATAGAAAAGGACGCGCGCCCAACAATTATTTACCTTAAATTCTCCTATAAAATTGGATACGTAACTAGCTAAACCAAAATCGTAGACTAGCAATAAAAGCTGAGAGTTAGATTAAAGCATGACCTGAAATCACCTGGGTCAAATTCTGTGCTTCTTCCTTGGTCACCACATTCAACTTGCCATTTCCTTTATCTTGCTGCTACGGCTGCGACGGCGGCAAGGCCTGAAGTGGCACTGGCTGCAAAGGAGGCTGAAATCGCAGGCATTTAGACTTAACATGCCCCTTCTGTCCGCATTAGAAAATACCTTGTCCTTTGACCAACAATTGGCAACATCATGCCCCTTTTGCATACAGGAAGCACAGGTGAGATCTCCCTTGGGAGCTCTCAGAATTGCCAGCACCTGCTGCTGCTTCTTAGCTCCCAACCTTTTGAAACATTTCTCGAACGGATGGCCAGGGCGACCACAGAAACTACAAACTTCATTACTTCTTTTCTTTGGAGTAGGGCTAGATACTTTGGGGCTTTCCCCATCTTCAACCTTTCTCTTCTCTTTTCTCATCAACGCACCTTTGTTCTTGGCATTGTCGAGGGCCTCGACTTTCAATGCGGCTTCTACCGCATCAGCATAACTTTCTGACCGGTAAGCGCTTGCCAACTGCTGGAGGTCTACGAAGTCCTCCTAGAAACCGCTTCACTCTTCCTGTCTCAGAGGTTACTAAGTCTGGAGTAAATCTGCTCAACTTACCAAATTTGATCTCATACTCACTAACTGTGAGTTGCCTCTGCTTCAGGTGCAGAAAATTGATCATCAGACGGTCTTGCTCGACCGACGGTAGGAACTTTTTCAGTAACATTGCCTTGAATGACTCCCACGAACATCCGCCTGCGAGACTCTCCCTCTCCCTGATCCACCCGCTCTTAGAAA
Source organism: Dactylorhiza incarnata (assembly GCA_033032865.1). NCBI lineage: Eukaryota > Viridiplantae > Streptophyta > Magnoliopsida > Asparagales > Orchidaceae > Dactylorhiza > Dactylorhiza incarnata. Next base: position 26,691,820 of record JAWHQI010000005.1, read on the forward strand.
TTCCCTTCAGCTGGTAAGAGGCAACCATCACCTTCTGGCCCGTAGAGATCCCCGAATACGAAAACATCTCTTCGATGGAAATTAGCCAATCGTCTAATGCCATAAAATTATCTCTTTCGTCATACGTAGGGGGTCCTAATCGCTAAAAGTGCGATATGAAATTCATCTCTGGTGGAAGCAGAACTGGAGGCACCAGAGGAGCAGGAGGAACGGGTATAGTCTGACCCACTACAGGGTCCTGCACCCCAGGTTGCTGCCCAGAGGCGACAGTCAACAATGTCTGAATTTGCGATTGCATCACAACCAACTGCCTTGATAAAGCCTCATTACTTTGTCATGGACCCTCAATCACGGCCTCAGTCAGCGCACTCGAAGACTCACCCTCAGATTGAGGAGTCGACCTTGTCGCAACACGCTTTGGCGCTATCTATAAATACGAACAAACAACTCATCAAAACCCTAGCTTAGAACTAGAACTACTCAACCTAGTTCAGACCATACATTTATTGACACTTGCTCTTGCTGCTACCTTGCTCTGGGATTTTCATGAATGAAGTCATGCTTTCACTAATGATGATATATTGTCATCCTTTGACTCTTGTGCATATCACATGCATGTATGAATGTTTAAATCTTTATTTCAAATCATGTGTGTACGAGTGTCATCATATAAATCTTTAGTTTGACATGGGTGCTCATGCGATGTTAGGATGCGTATGTTGTGATATGCATTCTAAGAAAAGCCTTAATGCATGTTATGAGCGGCGTACATATGAAATATTATGCATCCTGAAAGTGCACAGTGTGCTTCTGAGAATTCTCTAGAGGGGGGTGAATAGAGATTTAAATATTTTTACCCTAACTGTGCAAACTATAAACTTATACTAAGTATTACGCACTGAACAAAACCAACACAGAATAAATATGTGATGTAAATATAAAACAGAAAAAAAATAGTAAGTTATAAATGGGACAACACAGAAAATTCACAGCATAGAAGACACAAGATTTTTATAGAGGTTACCCAAAATGTGGGTAGTCCTCTCTTCTAGCTCCCTAGTAGGATTGCACAACCTATGCCTGAGTCGCTTGATAAGGAGACTCTTAGAACCAAAGATCTTTTGATAAGGAGATCATGAACCACTCAGATCTTTTGATAAGGAGATATTCAACCACTCAGATCTTTTGATAAGGAGATCTTGAACCATTGAATCCTTTGGAAGAGGGATTCTTAAAACTCTGTACAGGTGAAGGAAATAGTAAGAAGAAAGTGAGAGAGGGGGAATGAGAGAATTCTGTTCTCAGAATTCTTCAGAAGCTTTGTTGATGTTTCTGTCTTTCTTTCACTGGATCTGAAATTATAAACCCTTGCTTATGATAGTGATGATTTGCAAGGGTTGTTCTGCTTGATCCTTTTCTCTCAGCACTTGTTATAGTTCTGGTGTTGTACGATGATGAAGAAGAAGAAACATATTATGTTCCTGTGCAGAGAGTGCTCTTCTATAAATCTGTATTTTAGGGTATGAGAAGGAAGAAGATGAAGACCCTAATCGACAGCTGAATAATATGATGGCTGTGTTTCTCCTTCTTATTATTCTCCTCTTTTTGCATACTTATTATGTATGAATGTATTTTCAAAAACCTTTCTCCTTTTGGCTTGTACTGAAAAGGAATTAACCTAATTTCCTTTCTTCTTTTGTTCTCCACCAGTCCATTCATTTTGAATTACTTCCAAAAGTGATTTGCTGTCTCATGAAAGGATTCATTCTATTCTTGACAACAAGTGAGCCGTTGGAGAACTGTATCTAGCCTGGTGGTCCTTCTGAAAAGGTCCCAACAGGACAGTTGAAAAAGCTTCCATTTTTTAATGTATTCGACATTGCATCGACTTCATCAAAATTCATGTCGACGCATCTATGAGTTCTTATCGACGTAGATTCAAATTTCTTCTTAGCTTTGGCTGAACTCAGATGTCGACGTTACATCGATACCTTATCATCGTACCCGTCGAGTTGAAGCATTGGACTTGCTCTCTTAACTTCTGCATCGAATTGTAGTCGACGTTGCGTCGACTTGTTAGATGGCTTCTACAAGCTCTTCCTTCTGCGTCGAGTCCCTTTCGACATTCCATCGACTTGACTTATACTTCGACAGACTGAATGATCTGCCTCGACTTTAACTCAGGGTTGCGTCGATATCAAGTCGAAGTTGCGTCAACTTTCATTCAACGCAAGACATATCTTAGCTTGTTTTGTGATTGCTTTGGCTAGTCCTTGACACTCTAAGTTGAGTGTGACAACCTAAGACATCTAATGACCAGATTACCCTTACTATACAATGTGGGTAATGAAACTAAGAAGTAAAATCACTTATAGTTAATTTGTTAAGTTAAATTGAAATGGGTTTTTTCCCAATAATCTCCCCACATTTATCTTAACAAATTTTACAGTTTGTTTTAAAGTGATTTTACACAAACTTTGACATAAATACAAATACAAACAAGATATTTATAGACAATATGATATGATAGAACAAATTCACATGCCATTTTATTCATTGTCAAGTAAATATATTGTTCACCATAGCTATTTGACAGAATACCTGAGTTTCAATGGTCCTTATCAAGAGTTTTCCTTTTCCTTGAGAATACTGTTGGTATTACCTTCCTTGCAACAAATGCAAGAGGTTCTTCATCTTCTTCAAGATTCCTATCAGCTTCTTTACAGATTTCATCATCTTTGGGAGGCTCCTCCTGAGATTGAGCATTCTCCTCAGCATCCTGAGTAGCTTCCTTAGCAATTGTTGCAACCTCATCCAGAAGTATATCATCTACAAGGAGCTCCCCCTGAGTTGAGGGAAGCTCCCCCTGATTTACTGCAGGCAAAGCTTCTGCATTTTGTACTGGAGTATCTTGGGGACTTGTATGAGGCTCCCCCTAGATATTTGCATCTGTACTTACAGTTTAAAATACAGCACGTTTAAAAGAATTTTCCACATCCTTATCCTTCAGGTGGTCATTCTTTTCTGGAACTAACCTTTCCTCTTCCTGGATGTTCACCCCCTTCTTAACCTTGCTGAGAAGAGAGGTTAAGAACTCTTTAGTGACCATGGAGGAGGACACAAATTCCTTGAGAGCCATGAGGGACCTTCTTGAATCAAGTATCTCACTTTCCATTTGAGAGTACTTTTTATAAAACCTTCTGGCTTGAGTGGACATTAGGTCAGCAAAGGTGCTGGAAGCCAGCCCTACTGCCTTTGCAATTGCTTGTTCAATATTAATTGGGGTGTATAATGAGAGGTAGAGGTAGGTGGAGGTGGAGGTGTGAGGTTCTCATTCAGATCATGAGGATCTTGGTAGGCAGGGAAAAGAGATTGGTAGGTTTCTAGAGAGATATGAACTAGTGGTGGTGGAGGAGAAAATTGATTGTATGGAAGTAGGGTGGATGGTTGTTGATGTGGTTGGAGAGGAGACTGTGGTGTAGGCTCTAGAGCTGGGATGAGAGCTTGCTGTGTTACTGTAGGGACTTGTGCTGGGATGTCATCCCTTGGGAGATCTGAGACTGTGTCATGTGGATTTGGAGAAGGAGGAGGAGAAGGTGCAGATTGACCAGGCTTCAGAATCTGCCTGGTCCACTTGGAAAAGATCCCAATGTTGATCCTTTTCCCAGGAGGAATGAACACTCCTTTTGATTTACAAAATGCAGGGTAGTGGTGAAGAAGTACTTGACTCATTACTCTCACTTATGCATTTTCCTTATGAGAGTATTTGTGCCCAATCATTTTCAGGAGGCATCTCCCCCAATTTATCTTCTTTTTCAGTACTAATACTCCCATTATCTACAGCTGCTTTGTAATGGCATCATGGGAAGAAATTTTGCAGAGCAGCACCTTCCCTACTATGTCTGCAAGAAATCTATATTCTTCTCCAAGGTCAATTTTCTTCAGATTGATGGTTTTATCTTTCTTGAACTTCATAATCTCCAGTGCCTTCTTGATCTCATCCATTGACAATTCATCTGAGTCACTCCCAGTTGGAAGATCATATGTCTGGTGTAGTAATTCCTCTGTTACTCTAATATCATGCTTAGAAATTTTCCCTTGGAGGGTGTCATCAGTTCCTATATGAATATTCTACGTTAACTCTGTCAACTCGACATCCAGAATCTTACACCTTGTGGATTTAAATTTTCTTAATCCAGTGTCTTGAAATAAGCCGAGAATGGTTTTGAATCTTTCAGTGGCAGCATTAAAGGAGTCTACATCCACGTCGAAACTAGAGTTGATCTTGGGAGGTGCCATTGACTCTGAGGTACCTGCAAAAAGAAGAAAAGAGAAGAGAGAGAGAGAGGAAGAACACGAGAGAACTGGAGAAGGCGAGAGCACGAGAGCAAAGAGAAGAGAATTCAAAATCGTAATGAATTCGACGTCGATCTTTCTTAAAAGAAGATGATTCGTCGATACTTATGGTTTTATCCTAAGCACCGTCAAAACGATTAATAGACAGCGCGCACTGTCATGTCGACATTGCGTCGATTAAAACTCGACGCATCTTCGAATTTGATGAGTGACTATTCATTCGACGTAGCCATCGATATGAAGTCGACGTTGCGTCGAATGCTATTCGAATTGTATGATTTAGACGGCTCTCGAAGCTAGCATCAAATAGAATTAAACAGCACGTCGAATTCTATTCGACACAACTTTGAATTAACAGTGGCATATTGCTTTCGGAGCAGGCATCAAGTAGAATTAGATGGTATGACGAATTTTATTCGACGCAATTTTGAATGAATAGTTCTATTTTCTGAATTGAAAGTTCTTGCTGTTTTTCCCAGCAATGATTTTTATTAAAAATAGTATTTATACTATTATTTCTTATGACCTAACGAAGATGATATGAAAATTCAAAGTAGAAGTCACTCCCCTGTTGGATTTGGGTCTTTATTAGAGCATAGTTCATCCTTCCCCTTCCATTATCTCCTAGGAGGGATCATACCTACTCCTGCACAACTAGCTCAAACATTAGAAGGAACTCAGGTTACCTTGAGTCCTTTGCTTTTACTATTGTAAGGTTCAATGAAATAGTAGAAGGGTCTTTCATAATATCCTTTAGGATGGCAGAGAATGGGTTTATTAAATTTAAATTTTATTATCTTGATGATGAAAGTGTGTATAAAATGTATTTAGATATAATAAATCAGCAGAGTGTCTAACTATTCTATTTTTGGCTTTAGCCTTTTGATTGTTGTTGGTTACTTTCTCTGAATTACTTTTTCCAAGAGATTTCTCTTCTTTGTTTGGATTTATGTTATTAACTGCAGTTGTTTTATCTAGATGATTAATATTTTGATCCTTAGGTGTTGCCCTACCTTCACTAGATTGATAGTCACTAGGCCTAATGAATCTAACTAGATTTTTCCAGACAGGTTTCCTAGGGACTTCTGTGCTAGTTCATGTGTCTGCTCCTAGACCTAGGTGCTTAAATCTCATGGAGAGATTTTGTGTAATGTTTTTGAGATTGTGACTCCTCCCATTGAGAGAGTCCTCAAAGGCTTTTGCCTTTGTTAGCTCTTCTTTTAACTTTTGATTTTCATTTCTCATGTCTATCAATTCTGTTTCTTTTTCTTGAATTTCATTTCTCAGAACATTATTTAGTGAATATAATTCATCTTTCTTAAATTGTTCTAATTCTTCCCTATTTGTTTCTAATTCTTTTTGTATAATAAGAAACTCATTGCAAAACTCTTTAAAACAATTTTTAAATTCATCAGAATTGAAATCAAAATCATCAAACAGAGATACATGTTCTTCTTCATCATCTGATGATATCCCCAGTGCCATCAAGCAGGATGCTTCAGCTTCTGCTTCTTCATCACTCTCATATGAAGAGGAGCTTAACTCTGCTTTAGAGTCACTCCAGGTTTCAGCAATGAACCCCTTGCCCTTCTTCTTGTCTTTTTTCTTGAAAGATTTCTTCTTCTTCTCATCCTTGTTACTACTCCTATCCCTTTGTTCCTGCGGGCACTCAGGGGCTATGTGCCCTGGCTTGTTGTAGGAGAAGTAGATTACCTCTTTCTTTATAGTTTTAACATATCTGGGCTTTGAGCTCCTCTCTCTTCTCCTTGAGTCTTCTGTCTTGACCCATTTTCTGAATCTCCTTGCTAGGATACTGAACATCTCATCTTCAGGAGTGGAGGGCTCTCCTTCAGAAGCCTTTAAAGTAATATTCCTTTGAGTAGGAGTTGAGACTTTCTCCTTAGTCTCTATTTCTGCCCTGCTCTTCAATAACATCTCATAAGATTTTAACTTTCCTAGCAGAGCATCAGTAGAGATCTCTCTGTGGCATCTGGACTCTCTGATGGCCCAGATCCTTGAATTCTATGTGCTAGGGAAGCACATTAGGATCTTATCATTGATCTCTATCAAGGAAATTTCCTTGTCCAGACTCCTTAGCTCATTAATAATGATGTTGAATCTGTCATACATTTCAGCAACACTTTCATCAGCTTTCTTCTTATATTGGGATGTGAGAAGGGACTTCCTATCCTTTCTTTCATCAGAACTTCCTCTACCATTCTGGAAAGAGATTCCCAGATCTCTTTGGCTAATTGGCAGTCAGCTATCTTCTATAAAATATCATCTGACGTGGTGGATGCCAGAATGTTCATACATTTGGCATCACATGCCTTCTACTTCTTTTCAGTCTCTGTCCACTCAGCCCTGGGTACATGGTCCTGTGTTGAAGATCCACTGGCTTCTTTCTTATATAGGACTGGAGGATTGAAATGATAACATCAAAGATGTCCGCATCAATAGAATTCATATACAACTTTATTCTAGCCTTCCAGAGTGTAAACTTGTTCAGATTACACACTGGAGGTCTGGTTGATGCATAATCCTTAGAACTCATTTTCCAAAAAAAAAGTTTTAATTAATTTTATAACAAATAAATGAGAGTAGGAGATCTTATGATCAAGGTGTTAACCTTTTAATGATCAACTTCCCTCTGATACCAAATGAAAGTGCACAGTGTGCCTCTGAAAATTCTCTAGAGGGGGTGGGGGGGGGGGGTGAACAGAGAATTAAATATTTTTACCCTATTTATGCAAACTATAAACTTATACTAAGTATTATGCACTGAACAAAACCAACACAGAATAAATATGTGATGTAAATATAAAATAGAAAAAAAATAGTAAGCTATAAATGGGACAACACAGAAAATTCACAGCACAGAAGACACAAGATTTTTATAGAGGTTCCCCAAAATGTGGGTAGTCCTCTCTTCTATCTCCCTGGTAAGATTGCATAACCTGTGCTTGAGTCTTTTAATATTGAGACTCTTAGAACCAAAGATCTTTTGATAAGGAGATCTTGAACCACTCAGATCTTTTGATAAGGAGATCTTGAACCACTCAGATCTTTTGATAAGGAGATCTTGAACCACTGAATCCTTTGGAAGAGGGATTCTTAAAACTCTGTACAGGTGAAGGAAATAGTAAGAAGAAAGTGAGAGAGGGAGAGAGAGAATTTTGTTCTCAGAATTCTTCAGAAGCTTTGTTGATACTTTTGTCTTTCTTTCACTGAATCTGAAATGATAAACCCTTGCTTATGATAGTGATGATTTGCAAGGGTTGTTCTGCTTGATCCTTTTCTCTCAGCACTTGTTGTAGTCCTGTTGTTGTATGATGATGAAGAAGAAGCGATAGATTATGTTCCTGTGTAGAGAGTGCTCTTCTATAAATCTGTCTTTTAGGGTTTGAGAAGGAAGAAGATGAAGACCCTAATCGACAACAGAATAATGTGATGACTGTGTTTCTCATTCTTGTTCTTCTCCTCTTTTTGCATACTTATTGTGTATGAATTTATTTTCAAAAACCTTTCTCCTTTTGGCTTGTCCTGAAAAGGAATTCACCTAATTTCCCTGCTTTGGTTCTCAACCTGTTCATTCATTTTGAATAGCTTCCAAAAGTATTTTGTTGTATCCTGGAAGGCTTCATTATATTCTTGGCAACAAACGAGATGTTGGATAACTGTCTCTAGCCTGGTGGTGCTTCTGAAAAGGTCCCAAAAGGACAGCTGAAAAAGCTTCCTTTTTTTTACTGTATTCAACGCTGCGTCGACTTCATCAAAATTCATGTCGACGCACCTATGAGTTCTTATCGACGTAGCTTCAAATTTCTACTTAGCTTTGGCTAAATTCTGATGTCGACGTCACGTCGATACCTTATCGATATACCCATCGAGTTGAAGTATTGGACTTGATCTCTTAACTTTTGCGTCGATTTGTAATCGACGTTGCGTCGACTTGTTAGATGGCTTCGACAAGCTCTTCCTTTTGCATCGAGACCCTTTCTACATTTCGTCGACTTGACTTATACTTCGACGGGCTGAATTATCTGGTTCGACTTTAACTCAAGGTTTCGTCGATATCAAGTCGAAGTTGAGTTGACTTTCATTTGACGCAAGTCTTATCTTAGCTTGTTTTGTGATTGCTTTGGCTAGTCCTTGACACTCTAAGGTGAGTGTGACAACCTAAGACATCTAATGGCCAGATTACCATTACTATACAATGTGGGTAATAATCCTAAGAAGTAAAATCACTTATAGTTAATTTGTTAAGTTAAATCAAAAGGGATTTTTCCCAATAATCTCCCCCTATTTATCTTAACAAATTTTACAGTTTGTTTTAAAGTGATTTTACACAAACTTTGACGTAAATACAAATACAAACAAGATATTTATTGACAAAATGATATGATAGAACAAATTCACATGTCATTTCATTCACTGTCAAGTAAATATATTGTTCACCATAGCTATTTGACAGAATACCTGAGTTTCAATGCTCCTTATCAAGAGTTTTCCTTTTCCTTGAGAATACTTTTGGTATTACCTTCCTTGCAGCAAATGCAAGAGGTTCTTCATCTTGTTCAAGATTCCTATCAGCTTCTTTACTGATTTCATCATCTTTGGGAGGCTCCCCCTGAGATTGATAATTCTCCTCGGCATCCTGAGCAGCTTCCTTAGCAATTGTTGCAACCTCATCCAGAAGTAGATAATCTACAAGGAGCTCCCCCTGAGTTGAGGGATGCTCCCCCTGATTTACTGCAGGCAAAGCTTCAACATTTTGTACTGGAGTATCTTGGGGACTTGTGTGAGGCTCCCCTGGACATTTGCATATGTACTTACTGTTTAAAATACAGTAAGTTTATCAGGATTTTACAGATCCTTATCCTTCAGCTGGTCATTCTTTTTTGGAATTGACCTTTCCTCCTCCTGAATGTTCTCCCCCTTCTTAACCTTGCTAAGAAGAGAGGTTAAGAACTCTTTAGTGACCATGGAGGAGGACACAGATTCCTTGAGAGCCATGATGGACCGCACAGACCGCTCGACTCCAGAAACCGTCCGGCTTGACCTGAGACTGCTCAAACAAAAAACAGGCAAGACCGCAGCTCACAACACCCGGCTTGACCTGCACTGCCAGACCGCCACCTCAGACCGCACGAACTGGAGCTTATTGAGTTGAGCAAAGAACTGAAGCTGTCTCCAGACCACAACTCTGATCGCCTAACCGCTGAAGGTCGCCTGATCACCGAGCTCGCTGCGAACAGTACAAGAACAACATAAACCAGTTCGCAGACAAGCCGCTGCCAAACTGCCTATTCAAGCCGCTGGGAAATCACCAAGGAAGGAGACCGCAACCTGATGACCGCAAACCTGCGAACACAACAAACCGTCAACTTGCTTCCGAGACCGCCCGACCTCAAAGTGAGACCGCACGAAACAACCCAGGCTCTAGTTCTTACAGTTCTCGTTATGAATGATGGGCCATGCACCCCTATTTATAGGCGACAAGATGGATGTCGTCACCGCCACAAAAGAGATGCAGTTACCACCCGCCAAATCGCTAGCGGCCTCACAAAGCAGACCGCGCGATCAGACCACTTGGACAACATCCTGCCCAAGCCCGCAGATCAGCAGCAGACCGCGCACAAGCCGCGCGAACACAAGACCGCGCACAAGCCGTGCGGACTCAAGACCACTCCTTCCTTAGATCACCAAGAGCAAGCCAAGAACATCTGGCCGACTTCAGACATGTCGCCAGACCAACCTGTATAAGCCGCCCGGTCAAGCGGTTACACAGAACAGACCGCCCGATCTTCCAACAAGGAAGACAGTACAACCAAGCAGAACAACCCGGGAACAGACCGCAGCAACAAGAACAGACCGGTCGGTCACACCAGACTGGCAGAGCACCAGAGTAGAGACCGCGCGGTCTCTGCGGTCACCAAATTTCAGACCGCCGGCCACTTTTCACTCCACTTCAACAATTTCAACAAGTCATTGATGACCTTCTCGTGGAGTTGCCTTTATCCCCAAGTGCCCCATCTCCATCAAACTCAGGTACCTCATGATCCAGAGGAAGGGGGAGCATTGCTCTAAGGCAAGCTGTTGAAGAAGGAGAAGTTACCACTGTTGCTGCAGAGAGCGATGTTGGGTTGAGGAAGTCTAAACAGACTATCATACCATCGGCACGCTACAGGGAGAGAAAGTTGGTGAACACTTGCTCATGTTTCTTTGCAGGACCCCTAGACGAGCGAGAGCCAGCGTGTTTTGAGGAGGCCACTGGAGTGAAGGAATGGGAGGAATCCATGAAGGAGGAAATATCTACCCTGAAGAAGAATGAGACTTGGGACCTTGTGCCCAAGGTCGATGGCATTGCCCCTGTCACATGCAAGTGGGTCTTCAATGTGAAGAAGAAAGCGGATGGAAGTGTGGAGCGGTACAAGGCTCGTCTTATGGCTCGGGGCTTCTCGCAGCACTATGGAGAGGACTACGATGAGACTTTCAGTCCTGTTGCAAAGATGACTTTTGTCCGAACGGTATTGCGCTTGCTGCTAGCCAGAATTGGAAAATTTGGCAACTCAACGTGAAGAACGTCTTTCTTTACGGAGAGATTGATAAGGACATCTTTATGCTGCATCCACCAGGTTTTGTGTCCAAGTCGCACCCTGGATACGTATGCAAGCTGAGAAAAGCCCTGTATGGGTTGAAGCAGACACCTCGAGCCTAGTGTGGGAAGATCGCGGAGTACCTACAGTTTTGCAGTTACTTTGCTTCCGATTCTGACTCGAGTCTCTTTGTAAAGAAGAAGGGGGAGCTACACATGTTGGTGCTGTTATATGTTGATGATATGATTGTAACAGGCAACGATGATAGGGAAGTTGCAAGGCTTCGGGAAGAGCTGTCAGTCCGGTTCGAGATGAAGGATCTTGGTGAGCTGCACCATTTTCTTGGCTTGGAGGTAGAGAGGAAGGAGAGCGGAGTGCTCGTATCCCAGAAGTCTTGTGCGAAGCAGATCGTGGAGTGCTTCGGCATGAAGCAGGGTGTTGGGAAAATGATTTCTCTTAACCCCTAGAAATAAGTTGAATATGAATTCTAAGAAAGAAAACCAAGGTTAAGTAAATATGCGTCGAATTGTATTCGACGCAACGTCGAAATGTAGTCGACGTTTCCTTCAGGTTGAGTCGAAGTAACTTTAGGAAGATTTCGACGTATGTGTTGTCGACGATACTCTGATTTCTAGTCGACGCATATGGAGAAGTCGACGCACCTTAGTCGACGCACCTTCCTTATTCTCCTCTCGACGTCCAGCCAGGATGAATTCGGCGCTTATGTCGAATGGTAATCGACGCACGTCGATTTATGTGACAGATTTAAATATGCGCTAGATCTCTTTCCTTCTTTCAGTAGATCTGATTTGTATGGAATAATGTTAATATTTTATAGCCGTTCTGAATCATTCTTTCCTTCTATTTGATTCTTGGCTAATCTGATTAACTCTATTTTGGATATTATTTGAAATCAGGATTCATTCTTTCCTTCTACAGAAAATGTCATTATGAAAATATTTCCTTCTTTCTATTTGGTTGATTGCTAATTGATTTTCCTCCTATAGTATTATTTGACTGAAACAGAGCTATAAATCAAGAGGAGGTCGGTAGAAAAAGTTAGCAGAGTGATCTACCACATACATTTGAAATAGAGGAAAATCTCCCAAAAGAATAGAGAGATAAGCTGAGAAAATTGATAGTGTGCTGCAGAGACAAAGCCTTCATCTTCTCCTTCTTCTTCTGAAGCCATTCTACTGCAAACTCTGAAAGCTCTCTCAAAAGAGAGAAAAGTTTTTTTTTTCAATCTCCTTCTCACTATAGAAGAGAGATTTTATTCACTACTTCTTGTGCTTCCAATCTTCTTGCTAGGAAGAAGATTCATTCTTGTTCTTATTTCTTTCTTCTTTATTCTTCTTACTTAAAACATTGTAAAAGAGTTTTTAGAATCTCTCTTCAAAAAATTCAGTGTACTGGTTCTAAGAGTCTCCTTATCAAAAGACTCAGTTGGTTCTAAGAGTCTCCTTGTCAAAAGACTCAGGGTGGTTCTAAGAGTCTCCTTGTCAAAAGACTCAGGGTGGTTCTAAGAGTCTCCTTATCAAAAGACTCAGTACAAGATAGTGAATTTCCTACCAAGGGGGTAGAAGAGTGGACTACCCAAAGTTTGGGGAACCACTATATTTTCTTGTGTTGTGCTGTGATTTTTTTTCTTGCATTTACTTTCTTTATTTGTTTAATTCTTGTTGGTGTGTGGGAAGCTCTAATCTGTGATCATACACATATATATATTAACTTTACACAAAATATTTTAATCTCTATTCACCCCCCCCCCCCCCCTCTAGAGAATTCTATTGAGGTTAACTGTGCACTTTCAATTGGTATCAGAGGGAGGTTGATCTAAAAAGGATAACTCCTTGATCAAAAAGATCCTACCTCTTACATATATATTTGTTTTAACTACAAAATTATTTTCATGGCACAAATCAAATATTATGCTTTCACCAGACCTCCAATGTGCAATCTTGAAAAGTTTGCAGTTTGGAAAACAAGAATCAGAATTTATATGAATTCCATTGATGCTGACTTGTTTAATATTACTGTGACAGATCCCCCAAAGCCTTATGGAAAGGATGCAAGTGGCAATGTCACACAAACACTTGTTCCAAGATCTGAGTGGACAGAAGATGAGAAGAAGGCAAGAACATATGATCTAAAGGCCATGAACATACTTGTCTCAACTCTCTGAGATGACATCTTTCAAAGGGTCGTTGACTGTGAATCATCCAAAGAAATTTGGGATGCTCTTACAAAGATGGTGGAAGGAAGTGCTGATGAAAAGAAAGATAAGAAGGCCCTATTGATCTCTCAATATGAGAACTTCCAAAAGAAGGATGAAGAAAGCATCTCTGAAATGTATGACAGATTCAGTCTGATCATCAGTCAACTAAGAGACTTGGATAGAGAAATCTCTCTCACAGAGATCAATGACACATTGCTGATGAGTCTCCCAAGCTCATGGGACTCAATGATATGGGCAATAAGAGACACAAGAGGTCAAAGGGAAATTTCAACAGATGCTCTCTTAGGAAAACTCAGATCCTATGAGAAACTGCTGAAAACCAGAGAAGAAAAGAAGAGAAGAGAAAATATCCCAACCTCTTCAAGAGACAGGAATATTGCATTAAAAGCAACAGAGGAAGGAGGCTCTATCACTGAAGAAGAACTATTTAGTTTCCTGGCCAGAAAACTTAAGAAATGGGTCAAGACAGATGGATCAAAAAGGAGGGAGTCAAAACCAAGGTATGACAAAACCCCCACTAAAGAAATTGTTTGCTATTCTTGCAGGAAACCTGGACATATTGCCCCAAAATGTCCAGAGAATGCTGAAACAAAGAAAGATATGAAAAGGAAAGATCTCAAGAAAAAGGGGAAGAAGAAAGAAATAGGCTTTATTGCAGATGCCTGGAGTGAAACAGACTCTGAGGATAGTTCATCCTCTAAGAGTGACAATGAAGAATCTAGGCAAGAAGACCTATGCTTGATGGCCTTTGAAGGCCCCAAGAATGATGATGGTGCTAAATCTTGGAGTGAGACAGGATCAGAAGAAAGCATATCTTCTGAAGATGAAAAAGAAAATAGTCTTATTCTCATAGAGGAATCTGAGGATAAGGATGAGGTATCTTTGATGAAATAGATTTCCAAAGTGATAATTTCAGAAATAATTTTATGAGAATGTGTCTAGATCAATTAAAAGCTAAACAAGAAATCAAGGACCTAAAAGAACAAATTCATATGGTTAAGAACCAAAGAAATAAAAAGGATATAAGCTCAATAGATCATGTATTAAGGGCTAACATAAGCGAGAAGGAAATAGAAAAGGCTAGAATAGAAAATCAGTCCCTTAAGGATAAGGTTTCTCAGGCAAAGGCCTTTGAAGAATCAATAAAAATGAGAAGCCAAACTCTTAAAGAAATCACTGAAAAACAAACAATAAGACACAAAAATCTTGGGCTCTAATTCCATCCAACAAGCCTGCTTGGATGAGCCCTGTAAAATTCACTAAGCCCATCAAATCAGCAAACCAAGAAAAAGAATCACAACATAAGAAAGAACACTTCTTCAAGGAAATAAAGGAATTTGATGAAACATCATATTATTCAGCTGATGACTCACAAACTTCATCTGAAGAGAGAACTAAACCAAAAGAAACAACATACAAAGGAGTAAAAACAGAAAAAGATAAAATGAAAATTTATGAAGACACAGTCGCGTCGACTTCATATCGACGCATGAATGATAATGCGTCGACTTCTACTCGACGTACCCTCTTAGATGCCTCGACCTCTACCCGACGCTTGAATAAAGATACGTCGACATCCAATCGACGCAACTTCCTCCATGCGTGGATACCAGATCAACGCAATCTAAGGAATGCGCCGAATATAAATCGACGCAACTATCAACATACGTCGAATGGATATCGACGCATAAAAACTCAGAGCAACATGAATACCTATATTCCAAAAACCTTTCACCCTAACCCCCATTCAGGACCCATTCATCCTGATCATGATTTCTATCCTAATCAACATCTCTATTCTAACCAAAATTTCTACCCAAAACTTAGTAAACAAAATTCTCATCCTAATCAAAATTTTTTTCATAACCATAGTTTCTATCCAAAACAAAACTTCCATCCTAAACAAAGATTCTATCAAAGTCAAGATTCCTATTCTAATCAATACCACCATCCCTATCTAAACTCAAACTTTCATAATCTCAAGATACTCAAGTGTTACATATGCAACAAAAATGGTCACCTTGCCAAACAATGTTGGCATAATCAATCAAATTATTTGTAAAAGAAAATTAGTCCAAGGCTGACTTAGAAAACTTTAGGACTAGGAAAAGACAACAAGAAATAAGAACAAGAATGAATCTGAAAAATCAAAAGTCACGTCGACTTCTAATCGACGCACCGTCGATGACTCAGATCAATAGGTATAATCGACGCATGCGTCGACTATTATCGACGCATACGTCGATAAGAAGCCCCTTCATCTCAAAGTAGACTATATCGACGCTCACGTCGAATACCACTCGACGTAACGTCGACTTCATGAAAATAAGCATCAATAAAAATATTTTCGGTCCCATCCACTGGAGTACCGAATAAGCCTCGAATTGAGTCCAGTTTCGACGCTTCACCTGACTTAAAAAGACTCTTCAGTTAGAAACCTTCACGACTCTGCCGCAGAAAACTACAAGAGCATCATTGCTCTCTTTACTGAAGCTGGCCTGAACAAACTTATCTCCACAAAAAGTAAGCTCCTGGAAACAGAACTCACAGAGCTGATAACTAATGTTCAAATATCTGAACAAGGAGAAATTCAAGGAACAATCTATGAGACACCTGTCTCAATCTCAGCAGAACATATTAGGGCCACCTTTGATCTTCCATCAGGTATATCCTAATATTATCTTTGTTTAAATGAAATAAGGAAAGAAAAAGAGCCTATAAAAAGAATGACTAAACAAGTCTTAATTATTTCCCTATTAGGTGATGAATCCATTGAACTCACACCTGATGAAATCAAGCATTTGCTCACCACCATGAATTTCTCAAAAGATAGGCCAATTCATCTGAAAAAGATAGACTTTTCTGATGAGTACAAATTACTGGCAGATATAGTAGGGAAGATACTACTATGCAAGATATCATCTCATGATGCAGTGCCCAAGCAGCAACTGAACATCATGGGGGCCCTTGTGCTGAAGAAGAAGGTGGACTGGGCCAGCTGTCTTCTCAAAATGATAGCTTCCAAATACTCTCACAAGGAAAATGCCTACATGAGAATCATGAGCCAAGTACTCTTCCACTCCTTCCCTGACCTATGTAGGTCAAAAGGAATCCCCATTCCTCCAGGGAAGAGGATGTCAATTGCTCTCTTTTCTAAGTGGACCAGGCAAATCCCTAAGCCTGGTTCCATCCCTGAAAGAACTCCTTCTCCTCCTCCTCCTCCTCCTCAAAGAGACAACCCTTCTCTACCACCATCATCCACTCAAATACTCTCTACTACCCTCACAACTCTTACTCTACCTACCTCTTCTCAAACACCTGCTCAAACAGCAGTTTCTCCTTCTCTTCCTCCTTCAAATTTCCCATCTTCTCTACCTCCATTATCACCCATACCTCATGAATCAACTCACTTCTCTCCTCCTCTATCAGCTCTTCCTCCACCATCACCTCCTCACCTTTCACACCATGAATCATCTGCATCCACTGAGGCTCTCATCACTCAGTGCATCAAATCAGCAGCTGAAAAATTCCAAGTGATGCTGGATGAGCATTGCTCCCAAATTCATTCCTCCATAATTCAAATACACACCCAAATAGATGGGGTCAGTGCCTCTGTGCAAGGCCTAAAGACCTCTCTCTCTTCCTCTAGAGTGACAAGGTCTTTCTTAACCTCCCTGGCCAAGAAGGTCAAGAAGGGGGAGAATCTAGATGAAGAGCAGCCCTCCAATCCTAAATCTCTCTTTCACAAGTCCCCTCCTTCTTCAAAATCTGACAAAATCCTTGGGAATGAGATAGTACCTGAGCTACACAATGATGAACAAACTATAGAGGTACTTCATATAGCAAGAGAGGCTGCAAGTCAAGTAGTACTATTACAAGGGGAGACAAGCAGAGCAGAAACTGAAAAGGAAGATATGGCAGTTGGGAAGAAAGATAAAGAAACTACAAATCAGGGGGAGCTGGATACTGATATGAATGAAGCTAGAAATGAAAAAGGACAGCTAGATGCAACTGGTGCTGGAGATGATAGAGAAATAGAAGAAGTAGAAAGATTAAAGGAAGTTCCATCTCAGGGGGAGCAATCTGCTCAGGGGGAGCTAGGTGAACTTCCTACAAATGAGAAAGAGAAACTCTCCTCTCCTAAAACAGTAGTATTCAAGAGAAGGAGAAAGACCCCTCCTACCCCTCCTGAGTAATATTTGAAAACAATGCTGATATATTTTACCCTATAGTTGAATACTAATTGGTATGAACATGAAATCTGTTTATATGATTCTGGAAAATTTGTTTATATGATCTCTTCTTCTATATTTCACTTTTGATTGAGTGACATATTTCTTTTCTATACAAATGCTGTGCTGGGTTGATTTTATGCTAATACAATTTCTCTCTAAGTAGGGTTAAGACAAATAGGGGGAGATTGTTGGGGAAATGATTTCTCTTAACCCCTAGAAATAAGTTGAATATGAATTCTAAGAAAGAAAACCAAGGTTAAGTAAATATGCGTCGAATTGTATTCGACGCAACGTCGAAATGTAGTCGACGTTTCCTTCAGGTTGAGTCGAAGTAACTTTAGGAAGATTTTGACGTATGTGTTGTCGACGATACTCTGATTTCTAGTCGACGCATATGGAGAAGACGACGCACCTTCCTTATTCTCCTCTCGACGTCCATCCAGGATGAATTCGACGCTTACGTCGAATGGTAATCGACGCACGTCGATTTATGTGACAGATTTAAATATGCGCCAGATCTCTTTCCTTCTTTCAGTAGATCTGATTTGTATGGAATAATGTTAATATTTTATAGCCGTTCTGAATCATTCTTTCCTTCTATTTGATTCTTGGCTAATCTGATTAACTCTATTTTGGATATTATTTGAAATCAGGATTCATTCTTTCCTTCTACAGAAAATGTCATTATGGAAATATTTCCTTCTTTCTATTTGCCTGATTGCTAATTGATTTTCCTCCTATAGTATTATTTGACTGAAACAGAGCTATAAATCAAGAGGAGGCCGGCAGAAAAAGTTAGCAGAGTGATCTACCACATACATTTGAAATAGAGGAAAAGCTCCCAAAAGAATAGAGAGATAAGCTGAGAAAAGTGATAGTGTGCTGCAGAGACAAAGCCTTCATCTTCTCCTTCTTCTTCTGAAGCCATTCTACTGCAAACTCTGAAAGCTCTCTCAAAAGAGAGAAAAGTTTTTTTTTTCAATCTCCTTCTCACTATAGAAGAGAGATTTCATTCACTACTTCTTGTGCTTCCAATCTTCTTGCTAGGAAGAAGATTCATTCTTGTTCTTATTTCTTTCTTCTTTATTCTTCTTACTTAAAACATTGTAAAAGAGTTTTTAGAATCTCTCTTCAAAAAATTCAGTGTACTGGTTCTAAGAGTCTCCTTGTCAAAAGACTCAGTTGGTTCTAAGAGTCTCCTTGTCAAAAGACTCAGGGTGGTTCTAAGAGTCTCCTTGTCAAAAGACTCAGGGTGGTTCTAAGAGTCTCCTTATCAAAAGACTCAGTACAAGATAGTGAATTTCCTACCAAGGGGGTAGAAGAGTGGACTACCCAAAGTTTGGGAAACCACTATATTTTCTTGTGTTGTGCTGTGATTTCTTTTCTTGCATTTACTTTCTTTATTTGTTTAATTCTTGTTGGTGTGTGGGAAGCTCTAATCTGTGATCATACACATATATATATATATATATTAACTTTGCACAAAATATTTTAATCTCTATTCACCCCCCCCCCCCTCTAGAGAATTCTATTGAGGTTAACTGTGCACTTTCACAGGGGAAGAGCTGCGCTACTCCACTTGAGGTTGGACTGAAGCTGGGGAAGGATGAGGGAAGAATCCTCCTAGAACCGAAAGTGTTCTGAGCCCTGATGGGGAGCTTGATCTACTTAACTATTACCCGGCCTGACATCGCTTTCTCTATGGGCCTAGTTGGTCGATATATGCAGGAGCCGCGGATGCCTCACCTGGAGGCAGCGAAGAATATTTTGAAATATGTGAAGTCAACCTTGGAGTTTGGGCTGCTTTACAAAGCGGGTACTGAATTCATGTTGCATGGATACACAGATGCATACTACGGGGGAGAAGCGGATGGTCGAAAATTAACATCTGGCTATGTCTTCTTGTGCGGGTCAGCTGCCATCTATTGGTGCAGCAAGAAGCATAGCTTGGTGTCTTTATCAACTACTAAGGCAGAGTACAAGGCGTCATCCTTGGCAGCCCAGGAGGGTGTTTGGCTGCATAGGTTGGTGTGAGACATTCTTGAGGAGGTGAGCGAGCCAACCTTGCTCCGCGGCGATAACTGTAACGCCCCTGAATTTTCGGCAATTATTGTAAACCTATTGATGACGTCATAGTGACGTAAGGGCGTTACGTTAGTGCGGAGTTAACGGTGCGCCATCGTTTGCGTGTTTTTGCTTCCGTTCGGTCAAGTCGACCAAATTTTGAAATGTACCAGAATTGGAAAATTGTACATTAGAAAATTAAATTATTTAATTTTAGAAAGGCCCGTCAAAGTTTCGTGGCGATCCGAGCGATATTGGAGACTCGGTGAATTTTCAAAGATTTGCAGAATTATTGTTCGTCGTAAACTTTGGAAATTAATATCTCGAGAACGGCACGTCAGATTTTGGTTTATACTTCGCCGTTGGATTCGTAGCGCCGACATTCGCCTTTGGTGCGATTTTCGTCAGTTTCGGCGTTCGTTTAGTTATTGGTAATAATATAATATAAATATAAATATAATAATAATAATAATAATAATTATAATTATAATAATAATAATAATTATTATTATTATTATATTTATACTTTCGAATGGATTTTAGGATATTTTAAAGGGCAATTCGTTTAGAGCTGCCTGTTCATTCGACGAACCGATTTTTCCCTCTCTCCTTATTATTATTATTATTATTATTATTATTTAATTGTTATTATTATATTTATATATATTCTTTCTTCCCCTCCGTGAGAACCGAAGACTTCTTTCCCCGGGCCTGTTGCGAACCAGAAAGGAGGGCGTCCTTTTGTAAAGCTTCTGATCGCCGCCAACGGAGCTCCGGTGCACGAAATCTTTACCGGAGCGCAGATCTGGAAAGCTCTCGCTGTGCTCTTCGTGTGCGTGGTAAGTATTTTCCGTTTCGTGAACTTTTTAGCTTTAGGGTTTTCGACTCTAAATGCCGTTTTGGCCGAATCTTCGTAGGTTTCGCCTTGTCGCCCCTTCGCTTGGATCAATCCGCGGCGTTGAGTGTTTCGAAGGTCGAATCTGGGTAAAAAAAATCGTGGCAAGTAGTGGTTTGCCTTCCTTTCCCCTTGCCATGTTTTTTCTCCAAGTTCATTCTCCCTTCTTTTCTACCTTAAATTAGACATAAGTGTTGTTGATTTTATTCAGTTAAAAATTTTCGTTCCTGAATTGCATTTCGTCGAGTGAATTTGTGAGTTCAAGTCAATTTCGTTGATTGATCCCGTGAAGTGGAGACAAATTCGTCGAGTGTTGTTCGTCGAGTATAGAGTTTGTCGAGTCAAGTTCGTCGCTAAGTGTGGTTCGTCTAGAGGTTTAATGGAATTTGTCGAGAGGTTTAATGGAACTCGTCGAGAGGTTTAATTGAATTCGTCGAGTGGTTTAATTGAATTCGTCGAGTGGTTTAGTCAATTCATCGAGTAGGATTGCTTACACTTAGAGATTTCTAGACTTTTCTCCCCTTATTAAGTTTTGGGAATTCTTCAGGTTATCTTCATATTGGTGATATTACTTTTGGGTTTGTTGGTTGGCAGTGGATAAAGGACCACCACCTCCGTGCCTATTTGTGAATCACTATGCCTGGTGGTTGTTTTATGGACTGTTGGGTTGTGTGGACAATGCGACCACCACCACAGTGCCTTTTTGAGGTGTTTGGTCTCAGGTTTGTGATGGACAAGGTGGCCACCACCTCAGTACCGCCTCTTCTTTTACCAGGTTAATGATTCACGTGTTTTAGCTGATTAGTCTCTTTAATTGCTTATAAATTTATATGCATAATATTGATAAAGCATAGAACTTCATTGCTCTTAGTGCAAGTTTTAGATATCTAACCATATGTGGTTTCCTTCTTACCTTTTGTTATTGTGATTGAGATGCTGAGATTTATTTCTCTTTTAGTTAACCTGTTTTGGGTTGGTAACTCTCTTAGCCCGTTGATTATTGATTTTTGTCTTTTCCGCCCCTTGTATTTTCTTGCTAAGGCGTTCTTTTCTTTTGAATGCTTCAGGCTCGGAGCAGTAGCGGTCTGAGCAGCTAGAGTTGGTGAGTTGGTCTTTTGGTTTCCCTTTGTTCAGACATACATGTTGCTCCCATGGGTTCGTGTCAGGATGTTGACGCGCACAATGTTTTGTGGTAGTTGTTAGACTATTTGCTGACTGCTATGCTATTTTTTCTTACTGTTTTATTTTACCCACTTGCTCTCTGGGAAAAGCTTTATGTTAGGATGCATGCTAGTTATTTCAAGCAAAGAAAAAGCAACGTTCTCATCTCATACTCATAACATCTTTTTAGTCAAATAATACTCTATTTTAAAGAATTATAAAAGTTCCTTGTACTTGTACTAAATCTAGAATGGGCATATCATTAAGCTTGTTGTTGAGTCTTCATACTTATATAGGTTGATAAATGATCAAAACCAAACATTTTTTTGATGTGTGCATATATATTTTTACATGTGGACTAGTTGATCCACTGAACCGAGGGACACGGTTATCAAAACCTTAACTGAAACTATATTTTCATCACATCAATATATGATTTTCATGAAAGGTAACAGATGAAAGTTCTTGCCTAAGCGTCTTCAGTTGTCCCATGTACGGCGTGGCATCACGACGCGTATTTTCTCTTGCTCTGATAATTTATTAAAGGTTGAGAAAATGCGGGTTGTGACAGTTGGTATCAAAGCCAGGTTTGTTCGACAAGTTGGTCGAGCGACTAATTCTGATATAGTTTAGTTGTTTGGTTTTATTGCATACACACACCAAAGTGTCATTCATACGTCTTGGTTGAAGAATGGACACTACACTCGTAAGCATGATAAGAAGTATACATGGTATATTATGTAGTATGAGATGCATAATATGTGGTTGTATATGGATCCTCATAGGATGCAACATGTGACTGCTATGTAGTATGAGATGCATAACAATCATCACATGGATGCCCATTAGATTTTTCCTTTCGTCACATGCGATATTATGTAGTATGGGATGTGTTGGGAAAAACTCCTTTTGATTTAACTTAACAAATTAACTATAAGTGATTTTACTTCTTAGGTTTATTACCCATATTGTATAGTAAGGGTAATCTGGTCATTAGATGTCTTAGGTTGTCACACTCACCTTAGAGTGTCAAGGACTAGCCAAAGCAATCACAAAACAAGCTAAAATAAGACTTGCGTCGAATGAAAGTCGACACAACTTCGACATGATATCGACGCAACCCTGAGTTAAAGTCGAAGCAGATCATTTAGCCTGTTGAAGTATAATTCAAGTCTACGAAACGTCGAAAAGGACTCAACGCATAAGGAAGAGCTTGTCAAAGGCATCTAACAAGTCGACGCAACATCGACTACAATTCGATGCAGAAGTTAAGATATCAAGTCCAATGATTCAACTCGACGGGTACGTCGATAAGGTATCGACATAACGTCGACATCTGAGTTCAGCCAAATCTAAGAAGAAATTCGAAGCTACGTCGATAAAAACTCAGAGGTGCATCGACATGAAGTTTGATGAAGTCGACGCAGCGTCAAATACAGTCAGAAAAAGGAAGCTTTTTCAGCTGTCCTTTTGGGACCTTTTCAGAAACAGCACCAGGCTAGAGACAGTTCTCCAACGGCTCATTTGTTGCCAAGAATAGAATGAATCCTTCCAGGACACAACAAAACACTTTTGGAAGCTATTCAAAATGAATGGACGGGTCGAGAACAAAAGAAGAAAGGAAATTAGGTGAATTCCTTTTCAGGACAAGTCAAAATGAGAAAGGTTTTTGAAAATACATTCATACACAATAAGTATGCAAAAAGAGGAGAAGAACAAGAAGGAGAAACACAGTCATCACATTATTCTGCTATCGATTAGGGTCTTTATCTTCTTCCTTCTCAAACCCTAAAAGACATATTTACAGAAGAGCACTCTCTGCATAGGAACATAATCTGTTGCTTCTTCTTCATCATCATACATCAGCAGAACTACAACAAGTGTTGAGAGAAAAAGATCAAGCATAACAACCCTTGCAAAGCATCACTATCATAAGCAAGGGTTTATCATTTCAGATCCAGTGAAAGAAAGACAGAAGCATCAACAAAGTTTCTGAAGAATTCTGAGAACAGAATTCTCTCCTTCTCCCTCTCTCACTTTCTTCTTACTATTTCCTTCATATGTACAGAGTTTTAAGAATCTCTCTCCCAAAGGATTCAATGGTACAAGATCTCCTTATCAAAAGATCTGAGTGGTTCATGATCTCCTTATCAAAAGATCTGGCTAATTCAAGATCTCCTTATCAAAAGATCTTTGGTTCTAAGAGTCTCCTTATCAAAAGATTTAAGCACAGGTTGTGCAATCTTACCAGGGAGGTAGAAGAGAGGACTACCCACATTTTGCGGAACCTCTATTAAAATCTTGTGTCTTCTGTGCTGTGAATTTTCCGTGTTGTCCCATTTATAGCTTACTGTTTTTTTCTGGTTTATATTTACATCACATATTTATTCTGTGTTGGTTTTGTTCAGTGCATAATACTTAGTATAAGTTTATAGTTTGTACAGTTCGGGTAGAAATATTTAAATCTCTGTTCAACCCCCCCCCCCCCCCCCCCCCCCCCCCCCTCTAGAGAATTCTCAGAGGCACACTGTGCACTTTCATTTGGTATCAGAGGGAGGTTGATCATTAAAAGGTTAACACCTTGATCATAAGATCTCCTACTCTCATTTATTTATTATAACATTAATAAAAATTATTTTTTTTGGAAAATGAGTTCTAAGGATTATGCATCAACAAGACCCCTAGTGTGTAATCTGAACAAGTTTACACTCTGGAAGGCTAGAATAAAGTTGTATATGAACTCTATTGATGAGAACATCTTTGATGTTATCATTTCAGGTCTTCCAGCCCTATACAAGAAATATTTCAGTGGAGCTTCAACACAGGAACCTGTACCCAGGGCTGAGTGGACAGAGATTGAAAAGAAGCAAAAGGAATGTGATGCCAAAGCTATGAACATTCTAGTATCCACAATGTCAGATGATATTTTCCAGAAGGTAACTGACTGCCAATCAGCCAAAGAGATCTGGGAATCTCTTTCCAGAATGGTAGAGGAAGTTCTGATGAAAGAAAGGACAAGATGTCCCTTCTCATATCCAATATGAGAACTTTCGAAAGAAAGCTGATGAAAGTGTTGCTGAGATGTATGACAGATTAGGCATCATTATTAATGAGCTAAGGAGCCTGGACAAGGAAATTTCCTTGATAGAGATCAATGATAAGATCCTAATGTGCTTCCGTATCACATGAGATTCAAGGATCTAGGTCATTAGAGAGTCCAGATGCCACAGAGAGATCTGTACTGATGCTCTGCTTGGAAAGCTGAAATCTTATGAGATGCTACTGAAGAGCAGGGCAGAAACAGAGACTAAGGAGAAAGTCTCAACTCCTACTCAAAGGAATCTTTCCTTAAAGGCTGCTGAAGGAGAGCCCTCCACTCCTGAAGATGAGATGTGCAGTCTCCTAGCAAGGAGATTCAGAAAATGGGTCAAGACCGTACACTCAAGGAGAAGAGAGAGGAGCTCAAATCCCAGATATGATAAGACTCCAAAGAAGGAGGTAATCTGCTTCTCCTGCAACAATTTAGGGCACGTAGCCCCCGAGTGCCCACAGAAACAAAGGGATAGGAGTAGCAACAAGGATGAGAAGAAGAAGAAATCTTTTAGTAAAAAAGACAAGAAGAAGGGCAAGGGGTTCATTGCTGAAACCTGGAGTGACTCTGAAGTAGAGTTAAGCTCCTCTTCATATGAGAGTGATGAAGAAGCAGAAGCATCCTGCTTGATGGCATTGGGGATATCATCAAATGATGAAGAACATGTATCTCTGTTTGATGATTTTGATTTCAATTCTGATGAATTTAAAAATTGTTTTAAAGACTTTTGCAATGATTTTCTTAATATACAAAAAGAATTAGAAACAAATAGGGAAGAATTAGAACAGTTTAAGAAAGATGAATTATATTCACTAAATAATGATCTGAGAAATGAAATTCAAGAAAAAGAAACAGAATTGATAGACATGAGAAATGAAAATCAAAAGTTAAAAGAAGAGCTAACAAAGGCAAAAACCTTTGAGGACTCTCTCAATGGGATGAGTCAAAAGCTCAAAAATATTACACAAAATCTCTCCATGAGATTTACGCACCTAGGTCTAGGAGCAGACCATGCACTAGCACAGAAGTCCCTAGGAAACCTGCCTGGAAAATCCAGTTAGATTCATTAGACCTAGTGACTATCAATCTAGTGAAGGTAGGGCAACAACTAAGGATCAGAATATTAATCATCTAGATAAAACAACTGCAGTTAATAACATAAATCCAAACAAAGAAAAGAAATCTCTTGGAAAAAGTAAGTCAGAGAAAGTAACCAACAACAATCAAAAGGCTAAAGCCAAAAATACAATAGTTAGACACTCTGCTGATTTATTATATCTAAATATATTTTATACACACTTTCAGCATCAAGATAATAAATTTAAATTTAATAAACCCATTCTCTGCCATCCTAAAGGATATCATGAAAGACCCTTCTACTCTTTCATTGAACCTTACAATTGTAAAAGCAAAGGGCCCAAGGTAACCTGGGTTCCTTCTAATGTTTGAGCTAGTTGTGCAGGAGTAGGTAGGATCCCTCCTAAGAGATAATGGAAGAGGAAGGATGAACTATGGTCTAATAAATACCCAAATCCAACAGGGGAGTGACTTCTACTTTGAATTTTCATATCATCTTCTTTAGGTCATGAAAAAAAATAGTATAAATACTATTTTTAATAAAAATCATTGCTGGGAAAAATAGCGAGAACTTTCAATTCAGAAAATAGAACTATTCATTCAGAGTTGCGTCGAATAGAATTCGACGTACCATCTAATTCTGCTCGATGCCTACTCCAAAAGCAATATGCCACTGTTAATTCAGAGTTGCGTTGAATAGAAATCGACATACCGTCTAATTCTATTCGACGCTAGCTTCGGGAGCCATCTAAATCAGACAATTCGAATAGCATTCGACGCAACGACGACTTCATATCGACGGCTACGTCGAATGAATAGTCACTCATCAAATTCGAAGATGCGTCGAGTTTTAATCGACGCAATGTCGACATGACAGCGTGCATAGTTTTACTTCTAGAAGCTGCTTCGACATATTTTGGCGCGCTGTCTATTAATCGTTTCGACGGTGCTTTGGATAAAACCCTAAGTAGCGACGAATCATCTTCTTTTAAGAAAGATCGGCGTCGAATTCATTACGCTTTCGAATTCTCTTCTCTTTGCTCTCGGGCTCTCGCCTTCTCCAGTTCTCTCGTGTTCTTCCTCTCTCTCTCTTCTCTTGTCTTCTTTTTGCAGGTACCTCAGAGTCAATGGCACCTCCCAAGATCAACTATGGTTTCGACGTGGTTGTCGACTCCTTAATGCTGCCACTGAAAGGTTCAAATCCATTCTCGGCTTATTTCAAGACACTAGATTAAGAAGATTGAAATCCACAAGGTGTAAAATTCTGGATGTCGAGTTGACAGAGTTAACGAGGAATATTCATATAGGAACCGACGACACCCTCCAAGGGAAAATTTATGAGCATGATATCAAAATAATAGAGGAATTACTAAACCAGACATACGATCTTCCAACTGGGAATGACTCGGATGAATTGTCAGGGGATGAGATCAAGAAGTCACTGGAGATTATGAAGTTCAACAAAGATAAAACCATCAATCTGAAGAAAAATGACCGTGGAGAAGAATATAGATTTCTTGCAGACATTGTAGGGAAGGTGCTGCTCTGGAAAATTTATGCCCATGATGCCATTACTAAGAAGCAACTGCAGATAATGGGAGTATTAGTACCGAAAAAGAAGATAAATTGGGGGAGATGCCTCTAGAAAATGATTGGGCACAAATACTCTCATAAGGAAAATGCATTTATGAGAGTAATGAGTCAAGTACTTCTTCACCACTACCCTACTTTATGTAGATCAAAAGGAGTGCCCATTCCTCCTGGGAAAAGGATCAACATTGGGATCTTTTCCAAGTGGACCAGACAAATTCTGAAGCCTGGTCAATCTCCACCTTCTCCTCCTCCTTCTCCAACTCCACAGGACACAGTCCCAGATCTCCCAAGAGATGACATCCCAGCACAAGTCCCTACAATAACACAGCAAGCTCTCATTCCAGCTCTTGAACCTACACCACAGTCTCCTCTCGAACCACATCAACAACCATCCACCCTACTTCCAGAAAATCAGTCTACTCCTCCAGCACCACTAGTTCATATCTCTCTAGAAACCTACCAATCTCTTTCCCATGCCTACCAAGATCATCATGATCTGAATGAGAACTTCACACCTCCACCTCCACCTGCCTCCACCTCTCATTCTACACCCCCAATTGATATTGAACAAGCAATTGCAAAGGCAGTGGGGTTGGCTTCCAGCACCTTTGTTGACCTAATGACCACTCAAGCCAGAAAGTTTTATAAAAAGTACTCTCAAATGGAACGTGAGATACTTGATTCAAGAGCGCCAGTTTTGTTTTTGGTGTGTTTTGTTCTTCTCTCCTTCGTGATTCTTATGAATTTTGTCTCGCCATGTATGTCTCGCACTGTAATCAAGTATTGTGATTCAATAAAGTCTATTGTGTTGTTGTGTGGTATTGTGGTTGTTTGGCTATAACTCAGTTGATGCAACTCCTGCTTACTCCTAAACGATTCAAATCAAAAAATTTAACATGGTATCAGAGCTAGGTTGTTGGAGTGGATAAGCAGTGATCAACTTGAGTTGTCATCGTCTTTGTGAAGAAGAGACCACATAGTTTGCCATGGAAGCTGGATACGCAAGTGGGCTTGGTATTGAACTCCTCACATCGACTAACTACAAGAAATGGAGGTCGTGTATGGAGAGTTACTTACTTGGCGAGGATCTATGGGAGATAGTTGGAGGAGAAGACACACAAGAAGTGTTTCTAGCAGGAGATAATATGGCAGAGGTGAGACTTTGGAGGAGGACTAATGCGAAGGCAGAGTTCACACTCAAGAGGGCTATCTCACCAGAGCTATTTGATCACATCATTGGATGTAAATCTATTGCTGAGATTTGGACGTCTTTGGACGGGTTGTTTAATAAGAAGAATGTAGCTCGGCTACAGTTTCTTGAAAATGAGTTGGTGAAAGCCTCTCAAGGTGATCTTTCTATTTCTACCTTCTTTCTCAAGATGAAGAACCTCACATCAGAGATTTCTGCATTGGACCCTGATGAGCCCATCTCGGAGGCAAAACTGAAGAGGCATATTATCCGCGGGTTGTGGAAGGAGTATCTTGCCTTTGTGACTTCAATTCAGGGTTGGGCAAATCAACCATCTCTGTTGGAGCTGGAAAACTTACTTGCTTCGCAGAAAAGTTTGGCAAGACAGATGGCAGGGATTTCTATCTCCGTGGGAGATATTGATGTGTTGTTCTCTGGGAAGAAGAAGAAGAAGTGGGAGAAGAAGAAGCCAGGTCATGATGGACCCTCTACTTCAGGTCAGCAGGATAGGGGTTATGCTTCTAAGTCTGATGGGAAGAAGAAGGGAGAGGGACCAAGGTGCTTCAGGTGGAATAAGACCGGCCACTTCAAGAAGGATTGTCGGGTTAATCTTCAGCCGGGACATGCAGCGGAGAAGGAGAAGCCAAAGTCTGATGAAGCTAGGTGGGGATGAGCCTATGCGACCAATATGATGGCGATGCCCGTTAAGGCCTTGGCTGTCATCAACTTCGAAGAGGATTGGATCGTTGATTCAAGGTGGGCCATCACCTCACCGGGGATGAATCGAAGTTCTCTTCTTTGGCACCTTACTCAGGTAACGATGTTATCATTACGGCCGATAATTATGTTCATGCAGTAAAACAAGAAGGTGTAGTCTCTCTGAGCAGTGATAAGGGTCCACTCACTTTGAGGAGTGTTTATCACGTGTCTGGTATGAAGAAGAATCTCTTCTATGTGACCAATGTGGTCGATGTCGGTTATCACGTTTTGTTTGGCCCAACAGAAGTGAAGTTTCTTAAAACTCAACCGGAGATAAAGGGAGATGTTATTCATGTTGGAAAGCGGGTAAAGGACTTGTTCGTGTTATTGGCAAGTACCTATGTTGATAAGATGAAGACCAATGATAGCGCGGCTATTTGGCATGAAAGGTTGGGGCATGTAGGCATGGACAAATTGAAGGCTATGATGGTAAGGGGCCTTGTAAAGGGCTTGCCTAGCTTGTCCTCCTATGGAGACGGTCATGTTTGTGCAGGATGTCAGTTTGGTAAGTCTTCAAAGTGCACAGTTAACCTCACTAGAATTCTCTAGAGGGGGGTGAATAGAGATTTAAAAATATTTTTGTGCAAAGTTAATAATTATATATATATATGTGTGTAATGATCACAGATTTAAGCTTCCCACACACCAACAAGAATTAAGCAAGTAAAGAAGAAAGATAACTAGAAGAAAATCACAGCACAACACAAGGAAATATAATGGTTCCCCAAACTTTGGGTAGTCCACTCTTCTACCCCCTTAGTAGGAATTCACTAACTTGCACTGAGTCTTTTGATAAGGAGACTCTTAGAACCAGACTGAGTCTTTTGATAAGGAGACTCTTAGAACCAGCCTGAGTCTTTTGAAAAGGAGACTCTTAGAACCAGTACAACTGAATTTTTTGAAGAGAGATTCTAAAAACTCTTTTACAATATTTGAGAATGAAATTAGAAAGAGAAGAAGAAGTAGAACAAGTAGAAAAATAGAAGACAATATATATAAGAAGGAATCTTCTTCCTAGTAGAAGCACAAGTATAGTGAATATGATCTCTCTTCTATAGTGAGAAGGAGATTTGTAAGTTTTTCTCTCTTTTGTGAGAGCTTTCAAACTTTGCAGCAGAATGGCTTCAGAAGAAGAAGGAGAAAATGAAGGCTTTTTCTTTTGCTGCAACACACTATCTCTTTTCTCAACTTTCTCACTTTTCACTTGGGAGCTCTTCCTCTTTTTCAAATGTATATGGTGGATCACTTCTTGTCATTTTCTGCCGACCTCCTTCTTATTTATAGCTCTGTTTGAAATATAATGCTAAAGGAGAATAATCAATTAGCAGATAAAGAATTAGAAAGAGATAAGAGTTTCTATAATTAATATTTCTGTAGAAGGAAAAGAATTCATTCTAATTTCAAATAATATCCATAATAATCTTAATCAAATAAGCCAAGAATCAAATATAAGGAAAGGCTGATTCAGAACGGCTATAAAAGAATAATATTATTCCATAAAAATCAGATCTACAGAAAGAAGGAAAGAGATCTGGCGTGTTTTTGAATTACTTATAGATATCGACGTGCGTCGATTACTATTCGACGTAAACGTCGATTTCATCCTGGCTGGATGTCGAGAGGAGAATAAGGAAGGTGCGTCGACAAAGATGCGTCGACTTTATCAAATACGTCGACTAGAAGTCAAAGATACGTCGACTAAGATTATGTCGAGTTCTTCTCAGAGTTACTTTGACTCATTCTGAGAGAAACGTCGACTATATTTCGACGTCGCGTCGAATACTATTCGACGCATATGTACTTAGCCCATCTTTTCATACTTAGAATTAATAATCTACTCAATTCTAGGGGTTAAGATAAATCATTTCCCCAACAATCTCCCCCTATTTGTCTTAACCCTATTTAGAGAGAAATTGTATCAGCTTTTAATCAACAAAGCAAAGCATTTATATAGAGAAAAAATATGCTAAGCAATCAGAAGAAGATAGAACAAGAAATTATATAAACAAATTTCATGTTCAATTTACTAATCAGCATAGACAATTGTTCAAATAGAGTATATCATCATTGTTCAGGGGTAGAAGGAGTTTTTCTTTTTCTAGTGAATACTTTTGTGGGTTGCTCCTTCTCAGCAGCAGGTGATTCCCTCAGCTCCCCCTGAGTCTCAGCAATCTGCTCCCCCTGGGATGGAACTTCTTTTGAGCCTTTTACTTCTTCTTCAGTTTCCTTTTCATTTTCAGTTTCAGGTATAACAGCATTTGGCTCCCCCTGAGTCTCAGCTCCCTTTTCAGCTTCATTATCTGCTCTACTTGCCTCCCCTTGTAATAGAATCACTTGTTGAGTAGCTTCTCTTGCTATATTGAGTACCTCTGTTATGTGCTCTTCACTATGTAGCTCAGGTGCAACTTCATTCCCAATGGTCTTGAGCAGTGTAATACTATCATTCTTTGAAGTTGGAAGAAATTTGTGAGAGAGAGATTTATGACTGGAGAGCTGCTCTTCATCTATCTTCTCCCCCTTCTTGACCTTCTTAGCCAAGGAGGTTAAGAAAGATCTGGTGACCTTAGAGGAAGAGAGAGAGCTCTTCATGATTTGCACAGAGGCACTGACCCCATCTATTTGGGTGTGCATGTGTAGGATGGAGGAATGAATCTGGGAGCAGTGCTCATCCAGCATTGCTTGGAATCTTTGAGCTGTGGATTGGATGCACTGAGTGATGAGGTTGTCAGTGGATGGAGATGGTTTAAAATGTGGTGGTGGAGGAGGAGAATGTGATGAAGGTGGAGAGGGGACAGTATCATTGTGATGAGATATATTCAATGGAGGAGGAGGAGGAATAAAAGAGGGTTGAGCAGATGACTGAGTTGGTATTTGGGAAGGTGTGGATGATGGTGGTACAGAAAAGATGTCTGTATGAAGAGGAGGAGGAGGTGAAGATGGATGAACAGGAGAGTTAAGAGGAGATGGAGTCCTTTCAGGAATGGAACCAGGCTTGGGAATTTGCCTGGTCCATTTAGAGAAGAGGGCTATTGACATCCTTTTTCCAGGAGGGATAGGGATTCCTTTTGACCTACATAGGTCAGGGAAGGAGTGGAAGAGTACTTGACTCATGATTCTCATATAGGCATTCTCTTTGTAAGAGTATTTGTAGCTTATCATTTTGAGTAGGAGACTGGCCCAATCTACCTTCTTCTTCAGCACAAGGGCCCCCATGATGTTCAGTTGTTGTTTGGGTACTGCATCATGGGAAGAGATCTTGCATAGTAGAATTTTTCCTACTATATCTGCCAGTAATCTATATTCATCAGAAAAATCAATTTTCTTCAGGTGGATTGTTCTATCTTTTGAAAACTTCATGGTGATTAACAGATTCTTGATTTCATCAGGGGTGAGTTCCACAGGTTCATCACCTGATGGAAGATCAAAGGTAGTCCTAATATGTTCTGCAGAGATTGAGACAGGTGTCTCATGGATTGTTCCTTGGATTTTTCCTTGTTCAGATATCTGAGCATGAGTCATGAGCTCTGTGAGTTCTGTCTCCAGGAGCTTGCATCTTGTGGAGATGAGCTTGTCTAATCCAGCTTCAGTAAACAGAGCTATGATGCTCTTGTAATTTTCTGCGGCGGCTTGGAAAGATTCGAGGTCAATGTCAAAGCCTGAGTTGGTCTTAGGAGCCATTTTAGGTCAGTGATAGAGAGGAAGAAATGGTTGGACTGAGGAGCAAGAAGGATGAAAGATGCAGAGGTCGTGAAGGTTTCTAACTGAAGAGTCTATTTAAGTCAGGTGAAACGTCGAAATGAGGCACAATTCGAGGCTTATTCGGTACAACAGTGGATGTGACCGAAAATATTTTAGTATTGCCGCTCGTTTTCATGAAGTCGACGCTACGTCGAATGGAATTCGACGTGAGCGTCAATATAGTCTGGTTTGGGATGATAGAGTTTCCTATCAGCATATGCGTCGATTGGAGTCGATGCATGCGTCGATTTCATTTATTGAACGGAGTTATCGACGGTGCGTCGATTTGAAGTCGACGTGACTTTATTTGACAGATTCTGGGTTTTCCTTGAGAAATTATTTCTTCCTATTCCTAAAGTTTTCTAAGTTACTCTAGGACTAATTTTAAGAACCATTTGATTGATTATGCCAACACTGTTTGGCAGTGTGGCCAATTTTATTGCAAATATAACACCTGATTTTCTTTTTACTAAGGAAATTTGAGTTTAGGGAGGAATAGAAATGGTGATTAGGATAAAAGTTTTGATTAGGATAGTAATTTTGATTATGAAAAGATTTTTTATTACAATAGAAGGTTTGATCAGGATAAAAATTTCGATCAGGATGAAAGGGTCCTGAATTGGGGTTAAGATGGAAGGTTTTTTGAGGATAGGCATTTAAGTTGCTCTGAGTTTTTATGCGTCGATATCTATTCGACGTATGTTGATAGTTGCGTTGATTTATATTCGGCGCTTTCTTCAGATTGCGTTGATCTGGTATCGACGCATGGAAGAAGTTGCGTCGATTGGATGTCGACGTACTTTTATTCAAGCGTCGAGTTGAGGTCGGGGCATCTGAGAGATTGCGTCGAGTAGAATTCGACGCACTATCATTCATGCGTCGATATGAAGTCGACGCAATTATGTCTTCACAGATTTTATTTTTCCCTTTTTCTGATTGGAGTTTTGTTTCTTTATAACTTGTTTCTTTTGGCTTAATTGCCTTCTTAGAAGTAGTTTGAGAGTCTTCATCTGTATAGTATGATGTTTCATCAAAATGGTTTATCTCATTGAGGGAGTCTTCTTCCTTATTTTGTGAGTCTTCTTCTTGGTTTATTGATTTAGTGGGTTTAGTGAATTTAACAGGGCTCATCCAAGCAGGTTTGTTGGATGGAATTAGACTGGTTGAGGGATCAGCCCCTAGCCCAAGATTTTTATGTCTCCTTGTTTGTTGTTCAGTGATTTCCTTAAGTGTTTGACTTCTCATTTTTATTGATTCTTCAAAAGCTTTTGCCTGGGATACCTTATCCTTAAGGAGCTGGTTTTCTATTCTAGCCCTTTCTATTTCCTTTTCTATGATGTTAGCCCTTAATTCATAATTTTTAGAACATGTAACCTCTCTATTTCTCTGGTTTTTAACCATATTAATTTGTTCTTTTAGTTCCTTAATTTCTTGCTTAGCTTTTAGTTGATCTAAACATAATCCTCTAAAGTTGTTTTTGAAATCATCACATGAGAAATCGATTTTATTAAAAATGCTTACCTCATCCTTATCCTCAGATTCATCTATGAGAATAAGGCTATTTTCTCTTTCATCTTCAGATGATATGCTTTCTTCTGATCCTGTCTCACTCCATGATTCAGCAACATCATCTTTCTTTGAGCCTTCAAGAGCCATTAAGCATAGGTTTTCTTGTTTAGACTCTTCATTGTGTGGGGTTTTTCTATACCCCTTCATAAAGGATGGCGTATCAAATATGCGCAGCGGAAATGAACAAGAACAACCCAAAAGAAACTAAGGATCTTGCGGTCTTCATGATTCAAGAGATTAAGCAAATCGAAATACAATATATACCTTCGCGGGATTGAGTCAATACTCAACCAAGGTGCTCCAAGAGAAATCTGAAATCTGCTTTGAGTTCTTCAAGGATCGAAATAGATCGATCCCTCTACAGAAGTCCACACAGGCGATGAAGAACCCTAGTTTCTTGTCGTACAAGAACTAGGTCGGAGAAGGATGCTCTCAACGTCCCCACGGACTGCTAGATCCGATCCAGAGGAGCCAGCGACCACGACGGCGGCGACTAGCGGCGGCGGAACACGATCGGCGGACGGAAGAACGTGCCCTCGCGCGGAACGATTCCGGCCGGCAGTTCTTCTAAATCGCGAAAAGATCAAGTCATAAAACTCGTGTGTCTTGAAGACCTAATCACATGCCTTTATATATGCAAGGTATAGGAAAGGCTATCCGCAGACCAAAAGAAAATCCGTCTAGATTTACATTCGCCGAATTCGACTAATCACTATAACCGAATTCAGCGAAACCATTTCGACGAATTCGACTATATAAATTCGGCTGTATAAATTCGGCGAAACCCTTTAGCCGAATTTGCCATTAGCCGAATTCGTCTAAACCCTTTAGCCGAATTCGGTTAATACCATTAGTCGAATTACCTAGTGTAAATCTGTTCGTTTAAACACTTTAAACGATTTCCCTTTTGAGACATTCTCAACTTAATTCCAAGCAGTCACAGGATTGGTCCTCCACTCATATCCAATATGAGCAAGGCCAACACAATCCTTTCTCCAATTTCTCCAAATGCTTTCATGTGCGACCCTATAGGCTCATATTGCGTTGGCAGCAAGACTAACTGTTGATTGCTTTGAGATCATCTCAGAAACTCCAACACATTGTCACTCTTAGAAGAGGAGCTGTCCTCAGAGTCTGTTTCACTCCAGGCTTCTGCAATAAAGCCTCTTTCTTTCTTCTTCCCCTTTTTCTTGAGATCTTTCTTTTTCAGATCTTTCTTTGTCTCAGCATTTTCTGGACATTCTGGGGAAATATGTCCAGGTTTCCTGCAAGAATAACACACAATTTCTTTAGTGGGAGTTTTGTCATACCTTGGTTTTGACTCTCTCCTTCTAGATCCATCTGTCCTGGCCCATTTCTTGAATTTTCTAGCCATGAAACTGAATAACTCTTCTTCAGTGACAAAGGTTCTTTCTTCTGTTGCTTTTAATGCAATGTTCCTGTCTTTTGAAGAGGTTGGAGTATTTTCTCTTCTTTTCTTCTCTTCTCTGGTTTTCAGCAATTGCTCATAGGATTTGAGTTTTCCTAAGATTGCATCTGTTGAAATTTCCCTTTGTCCTCCTGTATCTCTTATTGCCCATATTCTTGAGTCCCATGAACTTGGGAGACCCATTAACAGTTTGTCATTGATCTCTGTGAGAGAGATCTCTCTATTCAAGTTCCTTAATTGGTTGATGATCAGACTGAATCTGTCATACATCTCAGATATGCTTTCTTCCTGCTTCTTTTGAAAGTTCTCATATTGGGAGATCAATAGAGCTTTTCTATCTTTCCTTTCATCAGCACTCCCTTCTACCATCTTTGTAAGAGCTTCCCAGATTTCTTGGGCTGATTCACATTCAACAACCTTTTGAAAGATTTCATCTGAGAGGGTTGAGACCAGAATGTTCACAGCTTTTGCATCACATGTTCCTGCCTTCTTCTCTTCAGCTGTCCACTCAGCCTTTGAGACAAGTGTTTGAGTCACTTCACCACTTGAGTCTCTTCTATAAGGCTTGGGAGGACCTGTCAAGATAACATTAAATAATTCTTCATCAATAGAATTCATATAAATCCTAATTCTTGTTTTCCAAACTGCAAACTTTTCAAGATTGCACATTGGTGGTCTGGTGGAAGCATAATCTTTGATTTGTGCCATGTGAAAAGATATAGTTTTCAAATATATATATATATATATATATGAGGTAGGATCTTTTTGATCAAGGAGTTATCCTTTTTAGATCAACCTAGCTTTGATACCAATTGAAAGTGCACAGTTAACCTCACTAGAATTCTCTAGAGGGGGTGAATAGAGATTTAAAAATATTTTTGTGCAAAGTTAATAATTATATATATATATATATATGTGTAATGATCACAGATTTAAGCTTCCCACACACCAATAAGAATTAAGCAAGTAAAGAAGAAAGATAACTAGAAGAAAATCACAGCACAACACAAGGAAATATAGTGGTTCCCCAAACTTTGGGTAGTCCACTCTTCTACCCCCTTGGTAGGAATTCACTAACTTGCACTGAGTCTTTTGATAAGGAGACTCTTAGAACCAGACTGAGTCTTTTGATAAGGAGACTCTTAGAACCAGCCTGAGTCTTTTGAAAAGGAGACTCTTAGAACCAGTACAACTGAATTTTTTGAAGAGAGATTTTAAAAACTCTTTTACAATATTTGAGAATGAAATTAGAAAGAGAAGAAGAAGTAGAACCAGTAGAAAAATAGAAGACAATATATATAAGAAGGAATCTTCTTCCTAGCAAGAAGATTAGAAGCACAAGTATAGTGAATATGATCTCTCTTCTATAGTGAGAAGGAGATTTGTAAGCTTTTCTCTCTTTTGTGAGAGCTTTCAGAATTTGCAGCAGAATGGCTTCAGAAGAAGAAGGAGAAGATGAAGGTTTTTTCTTTTGCTGCAGCACACTATCTCTTTTCTCAACTTTCTCACTTTTCACTTGGGAGCTCTTCCTCTTTTTCAAATGTATATGGTGGATCACTTCTTGTCATTTTCTGCCGACCTCCTTCTTATTTATAGCTCTGTTTGAAATATAATGCTAAAGGAGAATAATCAATTAGCAGACAAAGAATTAGAAAGAGATAAGAGTTTCTATAATTAATATTTTTGTAGAAGGAAAAGAATTCATTCTGATTTCAAATAATATCCATAATAATCTTAATCAAATAAGCCAAGAATCAAATAGAAGGAAAGGCTGATTCAGAACGGCTATAAAAGAATAATATTATTCCATAAAAATCAGATCTACAGAAAGAAGGAAAGAGATCTGGCGTGTTTTTGAATTACTTATAGATATCGACGTGCGTCGATTACTATTCGACGTAAACATCGATTTCATCATGGATGGACGTCGAGAGGAGAATAAGGAAGGTGCGTCAACAAAGATGCGTCGACTTTATCAAATGCGTCGACTAGAAGTCAGAGGTACGTCGACTAAGATTATGTCGAGTTCTTCTAAGAGTTACTTCGAATCATTCTGAGAGAAACGTCGACTATATTTCGACGTCGCGTCGAATACTATTTCACGCATATTTACTTAGCCCATCTTTTCATACTTAGAATTAATAATCTACTCAATTCTAGGGGTTAAGATAAATCATTTCCCCAACAAGTCTCATTGTCTTCCATTTGATAAGTCGAAAATAAGATGCAAAGCGCCGTTGGAATGCATTCACGGTGATTTGATGGGACCGACTGCCACCCCAAGCCTTGGAGGCAACAGATATATGTTGGTGTTGATTGACGATTACACCAGATATGTCTGGGTGTATTTTCTGAAAGAGAAGTCGGAAGCTTTTGCAAAGTTCGTGGAGTTCAAGGAGCTGGTGGAAGGTCGGTTAGGCCTGCGGGTGAAAAATTTGAGAACTGACAATGGTGGGGAGTTCACCTCTGGTGAGTTCTCAAGTTTTTGCAGGAAACACGGCGTCCGGAGAGAGCTCACTTGTGCCCATACTCCACAGCAAAACGGCGTTGCGGAAAGGAAGATCCGTCATCTGACGGAAACCTGCAAATGCTGGCTTCATGCCAAGAGTATCCCAAAGTCCTTTTGGGCGGAAGGAATGTCTTGTGCGGCATATGTCTTCAACAGGATGCCTCTAAGTCCAATCAACATGAGGACCCCTCACGAACTGATGTTCAAGGAGAAGCCGAGTGTTGCACACCTTCGGGTGTTCGGGTCAACCTGTTATGTGCATATTCCTGATGCGCTTCGGACAAAGCTAGATGCGAAAGCAAGGAAGCTAGTCTTTGTTGGATATGATGAGCGGAAGAAGGGATAGAGATGCATGGATCCTGAAACACGGAGATCAATTGTATCTCGGGATGTGGTGTTCGATGAGGTGACTTCCTATAAGGGGGAGTTCAGGAGTTGAACTACCGGAGAGCAGGGTTGATGAAGAAGGAAAGGCTGCGAGAAATCTTCAAGTGGAGTTGCCTGTTTCACCAGGAGCTCCAGCTGTGTCAAGCTCTGAGATGGAGGCTTCAGGTTCTGGAAGCAGGGGGAGCGATGCTCCAAGTTCGTCTGGAAAAGGAGCTAGCACACAAGAAGCAGCTGAAGAGGTGGTTAGTCAGGAGCAACCTCTTAGGAGGTCGAAGAGGACTATTAAGCCACCAGATCGATACACAGGAGGAAACATGGTGAGCTTCATCTCATGTTTCTTTGCTGGTACCTTGGATGAGAGGGAGCCGTCGAGCTTTGAGAAGGCCAAAGGCGTGAAGCAGTGGGACATTGCTATGTAAGAGGAGATGGATGCTCTCATGAAGAATGAGACATGGTCTCTAGTGCCCAGGCCCAAGGGCATTACCCATGTGACATGCAAATGAGTTTATAAGCTCAAGAAGAAAGCTGACGGCACGATCGAGCGATACAAGGCTCACCTTGTGGCTCGCGGATTCTCACAGCAGTATGGAGAAGATTATGATGAGACGTTCAGTTCAGTGGCAAAGATGACTTCGGTTCGATTTGTTATTGCTTTGGCGACATCTAGTGGATGGGAGATTTGGCAGCTCGACGTTAAGAATGCCTTCTTATACGGCGAGATCGACAAGGATATCTTTATGATCCAACCGCCAGGATTCATCTCGGAAGATTGTCCGGACTACGTCTGCAAACTGAAGAAGGCCCTATATGGTTTGAAGCAAGCGCCTCGGGCGTGGTATGGAAAGATCGCGGAATATCTTCTATTCTGCGGGTTCTTTGCTTCAGATTCTGATTCTAGCTTGTTTGTCAAGAAGGAGGGGGCTCTTCGGGTTATTGTTCTGTTGTATGTGGATTACATGATTGTCACCGGGAACTCAAAGGAGGCGGTAGCAAGGCTAAGAGACGAGCTTGCTACCAGGTTTGAGATGAAGGATCTGGGTGAGCTACACCATTTCCTTGGACTCGAGGTTCAGAGGCGGGAGAGCGGAGTGCTCGTTTCTCAGGCTGGATATGCGGAGCGGATCGTTCAACGATTCGGCATGGAGGAAGCGAAGAGCAGCTCTATACCTCTAGAACAACATCATAAACTTCGAAAGGATGAGGGGAGAGTTCTATCTGATCCGTTGGTGTTCCGAGCTCTGGTTGGGAGCTTGATCAATTTGACTATCACAAGGCCTGATATTGCTTATGCAGTTGGCAAGGTGAGTCGGTACATGGCGGAACCACGGAAGCCTCATCTTCTAGCGGCAAAAGGAATTTTGAAGTATGTGAAGTCGACCTCTGGTTTGGGTCTCCTATATAGGAGAGGGTCTAGCTTGGAGTTGTATGGATACATGGATGTTAATTACGGGGGAGACGTGGATGATCGGAGATCAACGTCTGGTTATGTCTTTATGATGGGTCCCACAACTATTTCTTGGTGCATCAAAAAGCAGGACTCGGTGTCTGTATCTACCACAGAAGCGGAATACAAGGGTTCGGCCTTGGCAGCTCAGGAAGCCATTTGGACCAGGAGGTTGGTGGAGGACGATCATGAGGAGGTTCGAGGTCACACTATGCTACGCGGGGACAATGAGAGTGCTCTCAAGCTGGTTAATAATCCAGTCTGTCACGCGAGGACCAAGCATATTGAGATTGAGCACCATTTCATTCGAGAAAAGGTGTTGGGAGGATCTCTTATGGTCGAGCATGTTCGGAGTGCGGACAATATTGCAGACATCTTCACAAAGCTGCTGGCGAAGGGACCGTTTACTCGGTTGCGGAGTTTACTCGGGTTAGTTTCCACTTCCCACTTCAAGGGGGAGTGTTGAAATTGTTGAAGTGGAGTGGAAAGTGGTCGGCGGTCTGAAATTTGGTGACCGCAGAGACCGCGCGGTCTCTACTCTGGTGCTCTGCCGGTCTGTTCTTGTTGCTGCGGTCTGTCCCGAGTTGTTCTGCTTGGTTGGCCTGTCTTCCTTGTTGGAAGACCGGGCGGTCTGTTCTGTGTAACCGCTTGACCGGGCGGCTTATACAGGTTGGTCTGGCGACTTGTATGAAGTCGGTCAGATGTTCTTGGCTTGCTCTTGGTGATCTAAGGAAGGAGTGGTCTTGAGTCCGCACGGCTTGTGCGCGGTCTTTTGTTCGCGCGGCTTGTGCGCAGTCTGCTGCTAATCTACGGGCTTGGGCAGGATGTTGTCCAAGTGGTCTGATCGCGCGGTCTGCTTTGTGAGACCGCTGGCGATCTGGTGGGTGGTAACTGTATCTCTTTTGTGGCAGTGACGACATTCGTCTTGTCGCCTATAAATAGGGGTGCATGGCCCGTCATTCATAACGAGAACTGTAAGAACTATAGCCTAAGTTATTTCGTGCGGTCTCACTTTGAGGTCGAGCGGTCTCGGAAGCGAGTTGACTGTTTGTTATGTTCGCAGGTTTGCGGTCAGCAGGTTGCGGTCTCCTTCCTTGGTGATTTCCCAGCGGCTTGAATAAACAGTTCGACAGCGGCTTGTCTGCGAACTGGTTTATGTTGTTCTTGTGATGTTCGCAGCGAGCTCGGTGATCAGGCGACCTTCAGCGGTTAGGCGATCAGAGTTGCGGTCTGGCGACAGCTTCAGTTCTTTGTTCAACTCAATAAGCTCCAGTTCGTGCGGTCTGAGGTGGCGGTCTAGCAGTGCAGTTCAAGCCAGGTGTTGTGAGATGTGGTCTTGCCTGTTTTCTGTTCGAGCGATCTCAGGTCAAGCCGGGTGGTTTCTGGAGTCGAGCGGTCTGTGCGGTCTCTGCTTGTCAAGCCGCCAGTTTTGTTTTTGGTGTGTTTTGTTCTTCTCTCCTTCGTGATTCTTATGAATCATGTCTTGCCATGTATGTCTCGCATTGTAATCAAGTATTGTGATTCAATAAAGTCTATTGTGTTGCTGTGTGGTATTGTGGTTGTTTGGCTACAACTCAGTTGATGCAACTCCTGCTTACTCCTAAACGATTCAAATCAAAAATTTTAACATGACTCTCCTCTCTTCAACTCTTCCTTCCTCCCTACTTTCTTGCATCGGAATGGTGGAGATGCCTCTGTATGATGCCAACTCATCAAACACCACATCTCTTGAGACAATGAACTGATGAGTCTCAGGGTTCATGCACTTCCAACCCTTTTTGCGTTCATCATAACCAATGAATACACACTTGAGAGCCTTTTCCTCCAGTTTGGTCCTTGTCGCATCCGGGACATGCACACAACACGTGGATCCAAACACCCGAAGATGACTCACATTTGGCTTCTCTCCCCACATCATTTCAAAGGGGGACTTCATTTTCACAGGACTCAATGGCATCCAGTTGATTACATATGTTGTGCACGCCATTCCTTCTGCCCATAGTGCCCTGGGAACTCCCTTGGCATACAGCCAGCTGCGACATGTTTCCGCCACATGTCTCAGCTTCCTCTCCGCTACTCCATTCTGCCAGGGAGTTTGAGCACAAGAAAACTCCCTTTGGATTCCATGCCTCCTGCAAAGTTGTCGAACTCGGTCTAGGTAAACTCTCCTCCATTTTCAGACAACTTTTTCATTCTCAGTCGCAACCTACCCTCAACGAGCTCCTTGAACTCTTGAAATTTCTTGAACACTTCTGACTTCTCCTTCATGAAATAAGTCCAAGTAAAGCGAGTATAGTCATCAGCAAGAGCCAACATGTACCTGTTTCCACTAAGGGTGGGGGTGGTGCATGGGCCCAACACATCGCTATGAATGCACTCCAGTGGTGCCCTGTACCTGGATGTAGACCTGTCGTATGGAAGTCTATATATGAGCATTTCCATACTGGCATCCTTCACACACATGTCCATCGCCAACCGAGGTCAGCTTAGGCAAGCCTTTTACCAAGCTCTTTGCTACCATAGCCCTTAGCTTGTCCATCCCAATGTGCCCCAACCTTTCATGTCAGATGACCGCGCTGTCATTGGTCTTCATCTTGTCCACGTAGGAGCTTGATGATAGCCCATACAAGTCCGTCACCCGCCGCCCTGTGTAAGTGACATCACCTTTCACTGAGGAGAAGTTTTGCAAGAACTTGACCTCCTTTGGTCCGAAAAGAACATGATGACCTGCATCCACTGCGTTGGCTACCGAGAATAGGTTCTTCGTCATCCCTGACACGTGATACACACTCTTCATTGTGAGAGACCTTCCTTCACTCCCCAAGGATACGAAACCTTCCTTCTCCACCGGATGCACCGTATCGTCAGCCGTCACGATCGCATCATTCCCATTATAAGGGTGCCAAGAGGAGAACTTTGTCTCATCTCCTGTAAGGTGGTGTCCGCAACCTGAGTCGATGATCCAATCCTCCCGAAAATTGATGGAAGTAAGGGCACTGACAGACCTTGTCGTCAAGTCCTCCATGAAACAGTTGTCTCAATAACGATCACCTTTGGCTCCACCTCGTTCTCCTTCTTCTCCATGTTTCCCTCGCCTTGGATGCTCCTCCTTCTCAGCAACATGTCCGGCCTTTAAATTTGACCGACAGTTTCTCTCTATGTGTCCGTACTTGCGACAGGCAAAGCAAAATGGCATGTTTTGTTCATCATACCGGGGAAGAAAGTTCCTCCCATCTCCTTGAGAGGACGATGACGGTCTGTCTCCTAAACTCTTCT
The DNA here is from genome assembly GCA_033032865.1 of Dactylorhiza incarnata. Lineage (NCBI taxonomy): Eukaryota > Viridiplantae > Streptophyta > Magnoliopsida > Asparagales > Orchidaceae > Dactylorhiza > Dactylorhiza incarnata. The sequence continues at coordinate 26,735,430 of JAWHQI010000005.1, forward strand.
TCTGTCTTTCAAACGGCTTTTTCATCCCAGAAAAAAGAACCTTACTTTTTCCTTCCGTGAGGGTTACTCCTGCCATCTGCCTGACCAGACTCTCTTGAGATGATAGGAGGTTCTCCAACTCCACCAGGGATGGTTGAGTAGCCCAACCCTGAACAGCAGTTATGAAGGTCACGTACTCCTTTCGCAGGCCATGAATAATATGTCTTTTTAATTTTGCCTCAGAGATTGGCTCGTCAGGGTCTAAAGCAGAGATCTTCTCACAGAGATTTTTCATCTTTTGAAAGAAGTTTGAAATCGTCAACTCACCTTGAGCGGCTTTTGCCAGTTCGTTTTCCAAGAACTGCAACCGTGCCACGTTATTTTTATTAAATAGGCCGGCCAGAGCTCTCCATATTTCTGATGCAGACTTGCACCCTATAATGTGATCAAATAATTCTGGGGAAATTGCCCATTTGAGAACGAACTCGGCTTTGGCGTTTGTCTTTCTCCATGCTCTGACAACGTGAGCATTGTCCCCGGCTGTAACAACCTGCTCCTGCTCATCTCCGCCAACAACTTCTTATAGATCCTCCCTCAGTAAATAGCTCTCCATGCAAGATTTCCATTTCTTATAGTTTAGGTGCGAGAGTAGCTCCACTCCAAAACCTCTACCTTCCATACCCAAACACACACCTTGCAACGAGACCAGCACAGCTAGTTGGAACCTGGCTCTGATACAATGTGAAAATTCTCGTTACACGCCAAAATAGGGAAAACCAATTGCATTAATCGAATAAAGCAGTTACAAGAGCACAACCATCTCAAGACAGTTTTGCGTGGTATTGGACAATTACAGAGGCACAAAACACCATAAGCAAAGAAAACGGTGACCTCCACGCAAGCCGCCGAGACTTTCACAATCAAGCTGAACCTCCTCTTTGAAAACGAACCGCCCGGTCTCCTCCTTCAAGCCGCCCGCCCTTGCTCCACTTCCAAGCCTCCCGAACTCACACCACCTCCAAACCTCCTCAACTAGGACAAACCGCCCGGCCTACAAACCGCCCAGCCTCATACCAAGCCACCCGACTTCAATTTCAAACTGCTGAGGATTTCTGAATTCTCTAACAAGCCGCAGGAACTTGCTACCTTAAAAGCTTAAACTGAAGGAGCTCACACCACCAATTTATAGGAGCCATAGCCAGAACACCAGACACCAATCACACAGCGGATCCGCAAAGAACACCCACCAGCAAGTTCCAAGACATGAACAGGCCGCTCGGCCTACAGCACAGACCGCCCGGTCTCACTTCAGAAAACTCAACAAGGTATGCCTCGGTCTGCAAAGGACTCTGGCTTTTGAGGAAAGTGACAGATCTATCTCATGCTGCCATCATTCTGCTCAGTTTTCATTTTTATCATTCCGTGGAAATTCCATCCCAATTTTTTGTATAGCCAAGGAAAATATTTGAAATTTACTGACAGTTTCTATGTCAAATTTTAAAAATATTGCAACCAAAACTAGAGATAGATTCGGCTGGAAGAGCATAAGGAAGCTTGGGATAAAGATGGCATCCTCCTTCCCAGTCATTGTTTTCTCATTATTGTATTTGGCTCTCCCTAAGTAGAAGACGTCAAGGAGGTCATCTAGGCCAATGACTCGCTTTTATGTCACCAGTGTGTGGTATAAATCAAAGAATATAGTTTCACATTGAAAAACTCAAGCAGTCTACTGTAATTAATATATAGCTCGGACACCTTCACCTAAAACTAAATGTCTTTAGGATCGATATTTTTGATTATACAGTGATAATAGATTAGAATCGGCCCCACAGCCTATTACCGCAACACCAACTAGAAACTCATACAGCCTCGTGCCCTTAAGATAGATGGTGAGGCCTCTACAATAATAGAAAATTAGTTGCATAGATTTTGACAAATCCGTCCATTCTATCTTAATTAATAGATTTACACATTTAAGGCGCCCGTTTCATAATTGCCGTGTTAATTGAGAAGCTGAAATCCAGTGCCCCACCGCTTTCTCATGAAATAGAAAATATTAAAAAGAAAAGAGAACCACCATATACTTCTGATTAGCATGACTAATGAAATTGATATTAAATTAGAAGATATTGTTGTCTCATAGAATTTGTCTTATATCCCTATCTTCTGATAGGCTAAATAGGGGTTACAAAATTGGAACACTGTTTTGTTTTAGCATGTTTCAACCTCAGATAGCATATATAATGGCATCTGGTAAGGCAGTGAGGCCCATTCGGTTGCTTGCAGATAGATAACTTATTTTATTAAACAAAACATTTTTCTGGAAAATACCATTGAGGTCTTAGTTCTAGGTATAATTAAAATAAGCACAAATTTTAAATAATCATATCACCCAAAAAACAACTCTTAAAGCATGGCCTACAAAAGCATCTCTCCCCGGATAGAAGAGACCAGTTCTTCCAACGATAACTAAAACTATCCATAGCGGACTCAATCGAGATGCCGCGCAGAGAAATGACAAGGGACGAAATTGATAGAATTGAAACTAAGAAAGAATCATGCTTTGCGGTAACAAAGATGACGCAAAAGGAGAGGGGAGGCGACCATAGAGGTTCTCGGTGTGGAACGCGGCCTACGGAAAAACCCTCACGCACGATTAAATTCCCTCCCCATAGGTGTCTTGCTTGGTTAGAGAGATATTTAGGTACGTATAACGCACGGTGATCACCAAAGATCACCGTGCGGGGTAAAATACAGCCGTATGATTTGCGATTCAACGATGCAGATTGTTTGTGCAAATACATACGTAATATGGTCATCTTGAAATACGGCCGTATTTTAGATCAATCACGCGTGAAAAGTCGTGCTTGCGGAAAACAACGATGTGAAAGCACATCCCGCATGGTGATCTTTGGTACGTCACTTCCACCGCCGATCCCACGTGTTTGGACGTCCGCCTCGCTTACGCCGCGCCGATATTTAGGTACGGGTAATACACGGTGATCATCCAAGATCACCGTGCGGGATAAATCCTGTCATACGATCCGCGATGGAACGGCGAAGATTGTGCAAAAATACGGTCGTATTGAAAGAGGACCGTATTTTCGATCAATCAAGCGTTAAAAGTCATGCTTGCAGAAAGCAAGAGTGTAATAGCGTATCCCGCACGCTGAACAATTTTTTCTTGTTTCGGCGAGAGGCAGGATTGGGGCTTCTTTAGGAATATGTGTGTGACTTTTAACAACTTCATAGGACTTTTTAAGGGGGGTGCGAATAGCCAAATGGGGTGTGCTAATATAAACACCATATTATTGGGTTGTATTTAAAATCATTGTAAAATATTTAAGATTATTAGTTTTACAAAGAAAATCCCTTTATAAAGATCTTTAAATTTAAAACAAAGGGCAGGGTATCCTTTAACAAGAGAAAGATAGATTGAGTTGGTTCCTAACTGGAGACAGTTAGGATAATGTCATATGTATCTATAGATTTGAGAGATGACAGAAAGAGAGGGAGATGTTTCTAAAAGATTTGATTAAGTTTAGGTAGGTAAACTTAGGAGGACAGTAGGCATCTTCATATCTTCATGTTCTTTCAGAGCTGTCTTCGGAATATCTTGTCCATATTCTTACTTAATGCTTCTGTGGATTTCTGAGATTTCTCTGTTTCTTCATTAGTTTTGCTTCTTTCCTGTAATTCTTGAACCTCTATTCCTTCTTGATAGAATACTGTTCCACTTTGAAAATTTGCGCCTTAGGCTTCTCATCTTTTCTGTGCCCCTTAATCCCCTTAAAGTTTACATTTTTTGGGGGTATCCTCTGTGCGGACTTTCTGAGAAGAAGGTGCTCTTTCTCTTTCTGGAAAAGAAGGTATCCATTGATCTTGCTTTAGGTTCTTTGATTTCGATTTGTAGGAATGGGAATTATATGAGAGATGGTTGGGGAGTGAAGAAAATGGTTGATGAGCAGCAGAGGCGTAGCTTACAGGTGATTGAAATTTCCTTCTCCAGTTTTTTTTTGAACAAGTTTTCAGATATTGATGATTGCTGATTTATTCTTTTGTGTTGCTTTCGTTCTGATCTGACTTCTTTCTGCAAACTTAAGGAGATGATTATATCTATGTTTTTGTACATATGATTGTTATTTTTCTCTTATTTTGCTTGATCAGAGGAAGCTCATTTTGGGGGTTAGAGGTGGAGTTTTGTTCACAATTAATGGTGTTTTTGATGGCCTTCTTTATAACGTCTTATCATATTACTGTTTATGCACATTTTCTAAGAATTATTTGGGGAGGGAATTACCAATGAACAGGTACAGCACTGTTGGAAATGTGGAAAATAATAAATGCATCCTGCCCTTTTGTTTATCCAGCTCGGGGCTGAGCTGGTTGAGTGGGTGAGGGAGGCTAGCAGCTCGGAGCCCCCAATCTGAAATGTTTTTGAGGGTGCTCGGTCTTTTCACCATGCATAAAGCGCCTAGCATTTCTCCATTAAAAACAATCTTTTTTTCACAACCAAAGCATTTTAAGCGTGTTATGGTCTTTTCACCATACTAATATATCCTTACAATTTCTCTATTAAAATAACGATCTCTTTTCACAATGGAAGCAATAAGCAGTGCCATGTAGTAGAAAATTTGGAACCACCTAAATATTTTTATTCTTTACCATTTGTAATTTTCGTTCTCATTTTGTTCCCTCTAATAATTATAAGAGCATTAAGTTCCTAAAATCAGTGTTTATGATGTATTGGCTTGGTTTCTAAAACCTGGATGCCCATAAAAGTAAATTCCCATCTTAAATTTGTGCATATTTTTAAAATAAGTCCGCTCACCTGAGAAATGTTTCTTTGTTCATTTAGCATTATTTGTATTCCTGTTTCTTCCCGTTCCGGCTGCAATTTCTTAAGAAGTTGCTCCCAAACTACAGGAACAGTCTAATTTCTGGAGAGCTTTGGTGGCCGCTAAAAAAAGTGGTGGGTTTCGTGGACAACAATTACTTCGCAAACATTATTTCAAAGAAATGTCATCGTGGGTATCTAGATGCGTTCATGTGTTAGCGCTCGCCGCCGCGAATACGATTGCCCCAAAATTGTGCCCTTCATATTCCACAAGCAGTGTTGTTACCACTACTCCGTTTCCTACCACAATTTCCTACTACACTGATCAAACATCATATTTATCCCAAACTGACCATAAAAGAGGATTTCAAAGTGTTTTTTCATCTTATTGCTCTTATCAGAGTTGTGTTAACTCAATTGTAGAAATTGATCGGTTTCAATGATTAATTTTTAAAAAAAGCTACTTCCCAAATGATGTTGGAGGAGTGGAGGGTTTTCCTTCGAGTTTCGGAAAGTAAAACACATTAAAAACTTCTTCTCCAGATCTCAGACACAAAAAATTCTTGCGTAAGATAAAAGTCTTATATCAAGACATAAAAGCAGATTTAATACAACATTAGAGTTCTGAGACAAGGACATCAGCGATCGGCGAGAACACCATACGGCTTCAGCATCTCGTCGACATGGCAGCAAAATATCGGGAGGTACTCACGTCGACATGGCAGCAGAATATCAGGAGGTACTCACGTCTATATGTGAGAAAATTAACTTACCTTCTCACACTCCCCATTAAGTTTAATTTTCAAGACGCCGAGCTTCTTTTTCATCTTTTCAAAATCCGTGGGCATCAATGCTTTTGAGAAAATATCCGCGTTCTGATATTTTGTGCTGCAGAATAATACTTCAACTTCCTTTTCTTTAACAAGTTCGCATAAAATGATATTTCATACGAACGTGTTTATCCCTGCCATGAAACACTGGATTCATTGTTAAAGCAATAGTCGCCTGATTATAACAAAATAATTTTGTTCTCCCTACTTAAGATTGCAGCACATCAGTCAACACCGTTCTTAACCATACTGTTTGACACCCGGCAATGGTCAGAGCATTGTATTCGGCTTCTGTTGTGGATAGTGCAACCACCTTTTATTTCTTGGACTGCGATGAGATACCAGATTCAAGAATAAAAACAAAACCAGAAGTCCTTTTGCTACGATCAAGATTTCCTCCCCAATCACTGTCACTATAGCCAATCAGACTAGAATCAGCAACTTTTTAATAGTGAATTCTATGATCTAAAGTGCCACAAAGATAACGTAATATGTGTTTTCCTGCTTCCCAATTACTTTGCTTGGGGGCTTTCATGAACCTGCTCATCACACTCACAGTAAACATGATATCTGGCCGAGTCGCTGTCAGATACAAAAGACTTCCCACAAGACTTCAATACACAATTTAGTTAACTGATTTTTCATTTGTCTCTTTAGACAATTTTAAGCCAAATTCCATGGGAGTATTAATAGGAACAACATTCTCCATTTTAAATCTCTTCAAAAATTTTGCAGCATATTTCTTTTGTGAGATTGATATCACCTCACCTTCATACTTCACTTCAATTCCCATGCAGTAACGAGCACGACCTAGATCAGTCATCTCAGACTCTTTCTTCATAGAGCACTTGAACTCTCTAGTCATACTTTTACTGTTTCCTGTAAAGATCAATTCATCAACATAATGACAAAAAATTAAGTATTTACCTTTATCTTCCTTAATATAGAGAGTGTGCTCATGAGGACATCTCCTGAAGTTATTTTTCTCAAAATAACTATCAATTCTGCTGTACCAAGCACGAGGAGCCTGCTTGAGGCCATAAAGAGTCTTTTTCAACTTGCATACTTTTCCTTCTTCTCCCTTCTGAGTGTAGTCGGAAGGCTGATCGATATACACTTCTTCTTCCAAGACGCCATTCAAGAATGCCGATTTTACATCCATTTAATTTACTCTCCAACCATGTTGACTAAGAGCTAAAATCAATCTGATCGAATCAAGGCATATAACCCGAGCAAATACTTTATTATAATCATATCCATATCTTTGCTTATATCAATTTCCTTAATATAATTCAAGGCTTATACGAGTCATGTGCTTTTATTTTGTATAACTAATAGTTTTTTGGTAAATAGCAGCGGCTAAAAGAAAACTTTATTTTGACGACAAAAAATGTCATGTGATTTTATATAATTACGTTGGATTTGGATAGCCAACTAGTGAAAGCAGATAAATTTAATGCAAAGTATTTGTATTCCTTTTTGATCTTGCATGCCTGCTTTAAGAGTTTAGCTTTATAGCATTATGATTTTGAGATTTTACCTCTTGCGTATCAACAAAAAGGAACAATAAAATATCTTGCCATCTATTTTTATTTATGTGTTGTACAACCATGTATTCGTCGAGTGGGTCCCCGGGGCCCAGGGTGTCTTTAGGCCCGATATTTTTAAAGCACCGCTACAGGACAGTAGGAGAGGCAGGAGAGTTTTCTGGGCGTACCCGGTAGGGGGGGGGGGGGCGAGCGGTGGAGGCGGGCGGTCTCCCGCTCGCCCAGACCCGTAAGGGGGCGAGTGGCCTCTTGGGCTCGCCTAGCCCCGTAAGGGGGCGAGCCGGTGAGGCGAGTGGCCTGCCGGGCTCGCCCCCGCCCCAGCAGGGGGGCGAGCCGGTGAGGCGAGTGGCCTCCTAGGCTCGCCCCCGCCCTAGCAGGGGGGCGAGCCGGTGAGGCGAGTGGCCTCCCGGGCTCGCCCCCGCCCCAGCAGGGGGGCGAGCCGGTGAGGCGAGTGGCCTCCCGGGCTTGCCCCCGCCCCAGCAGGGGGCGAGCCGGTGAGGCGAGTGGCCTCCCGGGCTCGCCCCCGACCCAGCAGGGGGGCGAGCCGAGAGGCGGGTGGCCTCCCGGGCTCGCCCCCGCCCCAGCAAGGGGGGCGAGCCGGTGAGGCGAGTGGCCTCCCGGGCTCGTCCCCGCCCCAGCAGGGGGGCGATCCGAGAGGCGGGTGGCCTCCCGGGCTCGTCCCCGCCCCAACAGGGGGAGAGCCGAGAGGCGTGTGGCCTCCCGGGCTCGCCCCCGCCCTAGTGAGGGGCGAGCAAGGGAGGCGGCCTACCCCCTCTCGCCCAGCCCCGAGAAGAGGGGGCGGTCTGCCTTTAGAGCCTTGAAATAGCGGGATTTGGCTATTGGCAGGCCAAACTTGGGGGTATTTTCGTAATCTCGTAGGCCAGAATCTGGCTATTGGCAGACCAAGATCAGAAATCTATAAATAGAACCAAGGGGGCACCTTTTGGAGTGACTTCTCTTTTGGCCACTCTCTCCCCATGTTTCTTTGGTGGGTGGAGAGAGCCTCCAAAGGTGCCCAAGCTTAGCATTGGCTTGGAAGGGGAAGAGCTCTAAGATTTTCCGGGTGTGTGGTGGTACCTCCTCGCTAAGCCCTTGGTCTTGTTCCTAGTTCATAAGCCTTCAACCTAGCGCTCTCCCTTGGGAGAAGTAAGTGTGAGGTCACCCCCCAACTTGTTGGGGGCCCGAGCTCCACAAGAAACCAAGTTATTGGTTTCAATATGTGTGATGTTCGCTGGGACATATAAGTGCATGGTTTAGTGCTACATTGACTAGTTCAAATATATATTGGTGTAAAAATATCATGTGGCGCCCTTCTCACCCATGTTCATAAGCTTTTTTTGTTGAATATCGGCTAAGTTTGAGAGCTTGCGTATCTCGTCTCACTTCAGTTCTCCCTCGGTTTCCGCACCATAATAATAGGTACCAAGGCAGATGGTTCGGCCAAGGATCAACTATGTCCATATAATTTCCGGCTCCCCAAAGTCTTGGCTGCTTCCCCCATATTTTTTGTAAACTGCCACAACACTTTCACATAGTTAATTTTTCTTTTGGTGCATAATACTTTATGAAGCTGAAAAGTTTCTATTTGAAGGGGAGTGAGGGTTGAAGAGACTATAAATCATGATTTAAGCCTTATTGGGGGATAGTTGTGATGGTTGTCCAGTCAGGCAGTCAGTTATGTAAAATGCAAGCAATATTTGGGTAGGTGTGTAACCAAGCTAATTTTTGAATATTACTTTTTATCTAGAAGCACCATCATAATCATGTAGGTATGGACAAGTGTTAGCGGTCATAAATGCCCAGACTCCTAAAAGTGGAAATTTGGGCTAAAAAAGTATCCCAAAAGATTTTAAATGCTGGTAAACCATTAGCACTGTGTTTACTATCACAGTTTCACACCACTACCTCTCAAAAACCACAAATGTCTCAAACTGAGCCTTAGTCCCACATGGATTAATAAAAATACATGTTGATAAAAAAATACTATATTGTTGGCTTTTAACATTGAGATTAAGCTTTTGGATTAATAGGAATTTGGTCACGTTTATCTCCCTAACATCTATTTCTATTTGGTTTTCGCTCCCTAATGTAATGTCATTTACATTCTTCAAACAAACTCCCTTGACAAATGTTGAATTTTCTAATACATAAAATTGGAAGAGCAGAAGTCAGCCTCCTTGTATTGCTAAACATACCTCGTTTCGTTCACATTTTTTTCACCTGTTTTCTCCGTCCAGGCATGGATTTGCAGCTAAAGAACTCATGCAACAGTCACAATTACATGGACAAAGTTTCTCAACTGTCAAGTTCTTACCAAAGAAGGCACATATTCTAATTTCTACAACAGTCACAATTACATGGACAAAGTTTCTGAACGGCGGATCATAGAATCCATGAGGAACACGATACTAAAACATGAAGAGATCTTCAAACAACAGGTACTAAGATCTATCCCATTTCTTTCCTTTATAGAATCTTCTACAATTTAATCCATATAAAATAATGTCAATTATTGCTTTGCCAATGTATGTTATTCAGACTTATCAACAATAATTGTGATATATTTTATCACATTTTGGCTATTAAATTGAAGGATAGATGGGAAGATGAGTACCCCGGCTCTAATATCTACTATTACAAATTTATTATTTAAAGATGTCGGTTAATCGAGCAGCCAATAAATATATAATAATAAAACAACCTTACATGCGCATTGCAGGTGCTAGAACTGCATCAATTGTATCAGGTCCAAAAAATGCTAACGACTGAGCTGAAAGGTGAGAAGGTGAGGATGAAAACATCTGTGGACACTTCCAATCCCCAAACAAATACCATTAACAAAATCCAGGGAAGTAGAAGTTCCTCAGAAACCACCCATTCTTCTCATGCTAGTGACAGAAATAACTCCAATGTTGTGCTAGATTCTTCCTCGGCGGAGCTCATTAACTGTTCAAGGTTGTTGAGAACATCAAGGGGGTTTTCCTCTCAGCAGAATATTGAAGAAGAAAGCATAGAGTCATGCTCGAACAAAGAGTGCAATCTCGATCTTTCATTAGGCATTAGTTGTGCATCAGAAAAGATGAGAAGTGAAGACAGGAAGGAGATTATGAAGGGATCAACGCAGTTTCACTCTTCTAATTCGTTCAGGGAAGAGAGTGGAAAGGAGTGCACAAATTCTTCAGGTGGATTTGGTATAGAGAGTTTCAAGAGTCCTCAATGGCTCTTCCAAGCATTGAGTTTGAACAGAACGTGAGGATTGTTCAAAATCTTAGGGGCTTTTCTTGTTCTATTTACTATACAAGTTTGAGATTATTTGCTAGCTTCATTGATTAAGGGATTGGAAATGGATTTGTCTACACCTGCTTTTCATTTTCTTATGTAGTTTTAATATAGAGCAAAGTCAGTCGCAACCGAGAATCATTATTAATAATGGTGGATTAAAATGTAGAGTTGCAGCTTGCAGATTAAAGAATTGATATTTATTTTAAGTTTACTATAAATTTGGTAATACAAAATGAAAGATTGGAGAGGGATAGAAAGGAGGAGAGAATAGAGGGGGTAACTAGGGATTTCCTCATTTTCAAGTTTAACTTTGATCCGGAATGGGTAGAGTTGGGAGAGAGAGAGAGAGAGAGAGACCCTTGCCTTGGATTGAGGTGTTTATTTATGCTATGATTGTGTCAGCCATAGAGATGCTCATAGGTGTATAGCGGTGCCTCCTATGACCATCCCATGACAATTAATTCAAGTTGAAGTTCCCAGATATTTTTTAAACGTTAAGAATGTGAAGAGTTGTGGATGCTACTAGTTGTGAATTTGATGAATTATGATTTCTAATGTGAAGAGTTGTACCAAAAAAATGAGAATGTGAAGAATCATTTCTTAATTTAAAAAGTTATTTGAGCATGTGAAAAGTCATTTGAAAGACTACATAAATTCCTATTTAGATCTTATTTTAGGCAATTTGAAATTTTAAGTATCATGTTATATAAAATACTTTGCAAGTCTTCTACTTCATTATTTTACTTAGTCGCTCCACCAAGATCTTTATTCGACTTCTTTGGTACCAAAGAGGCATACTCACAATGAAGGGAATATTATTCTATAATTAAAACTTACGAAACTCCTTTTATTTATAAGTTCAGGAGATCATATAAGATTTCTAACTTTCAATGTGAGACAAAAAATAATCTCTCTCATTCTATTATCCCCCTCAAGATGGAGCAGGATAAGAGATAACACATCAAAATTTCCCTCCTTATTTATAATAACATGAATATGACTTCTTGACAAATGCTTGGTGATTATAGCAGTCACTGGGTTTGATATAACATATTAATTAAGTGATCTAGAAATTGTCCAAGTATGTATAGAAAAACAGTATGTTGTATGAGTTGTAATTATGTCCAGGTTGTCAAAGACTCAGAAAGCACTCAAGAAACAGAATTAACTAAGTTAACTTTTGTGGATCGAGAAGTATTCGACGAACGTCGACCCATCAAGAAGTAATCGACGTACAACGAGAAGTCAACTTCATGTGTGGAGAAGTAATCGAAGCATCTCGAAAGCAATGATCCTTCATTTTGTCGAGTTAATTCTAAAGGAAAGACTTCTCAGAGCACAACTATTCAGTGTACATCGAATTCTCTCTACTCAAAAATTCGACGTACGTCGACAAGTATTCGATGCATAAGTAACAAAATGTCGAATTCTATTTCGAATTCTGTTATTAATTCCCGAGCATATTAAGGTCATGTTTCAGATAAAAGTAGTGTTGCTGCTTCTCCTATTCACGAAGGTATTTATGCTGATTAATTCAGAAAAGGAAGGCTTTTATTCTGCAGCAGTCATATAAATAACAGAATATTTCAAACAGATAGTGATCATGCACTCATTCTGAATTTGCTACTCTTCTCTCTGAAATTCAGAATTCTTCGTTTTCCATCCAGAAGAAGTTCTTTCCAAGAACCCTTGCTTACAATATCTCTTCTCTTTGATCTTAGGATCTCCTTCTCTCAAGGGGTTCTTCTTCTTTAGGATTCCTCTTTGATCGGATTTATCTTCTTCTTATTGAATTCATACTTCTATCAAAGAGGATTTACCTGCTGATGATGTTATAATCAAGAATCTACACAATGCTTAATGTTCAAAGATCCTTCAGAGCTTTATTGAAGAATGATCATATTGTGGAAAAACTTCTACAACAATCATCCTGAAAAGAGTTTTGAGAATCTCTCTTACAGAGATTCAGATTTGATTCTAAGAGTCTCCTTAGCAAAAGACTTAGATTGGTCCTAAGAATCCCCTTATCAAAGAATTCAGTTGATTTTATGAATCACCTTATCAAAAGATTCATTGTATTGGTTCTGATAGTTTCTTTATCAAAAGACTCAGTATATTGGTTTTAAGAGTCTCCTTATCAAAAAACTCAGCATTGCTTAGTGGAATACCTGCCAAGTGGTAGAAGAGAGGACCTACCGAATATTACGGGGAACCTCTTTAAAATTCATGTGTCTTTTGATTGCATATCTTTTTATTTATGTCATTGCTTCTGCTGTTCTTAATTAACTGTGGCATGTAGTGTGACTGATTATGAGATTGAAATCTTTAAATCTCTATTGACCATCTCTAGAGTCATTCTTAATAATTTCCCATCACTTTCGATTAGAACCAGTGCTAGGTTGATCATTAAAATGTTAACACCTTGAGTAATCAATATCCAAGAGTTTAAGAATTATTTGTGAGAATAATTACACAATCATGAATTCTACACAGTTTAAAGAATATGCTATTACATGACCTCCTATGTGTAGTCTAGGTAATTTCTCTTTATGGAAAGAAAAAATTAAATTATACCTGAGTTCTATTGATGAAGACATCTTTAATTCTGTGACTGTATGTTCTATTACTCCTACATGCATAGACGATAAATGGAATATTGTTCCTAAGCCTAAGGCAGACTGGACTGAAGTTGAGAAGAAGGCTAGATCCAGTGATGCCAAGACTATGAATATCCTAGTGTCTACAATGACAGATGACATCTTTCAAAAGGTTGCTGACTTCCAATCAACAAATGAGATATAGGATTCACTCACCAGAATAGTTGAAGGTAGTTCTAATGAAAGGAAGGATAAGAGATCGCTCTTGATCACTCAGCATGAAATTTTTAAAAAGAGCAAAGAAGATTCTATGGTTAAAATGCACCAAAGATTAAGTCGCATAGTGAGTGAACTTAGAGGTTTGGATAAGGATATCTCAACCACTGAGATCAATGAAAACCTCTTTATGTGTTTCCCTAGCGCTTGCGATTCCAAGATTCGGGCCATCAGAGAAGCTTGATGCAATACGGAGATTACCACATATGCTCTCCTTGGGAAGCTGATGTACTATGAGATGCTCTTTAAAATAAGAACTGAGAATGAGGCAAAGAAGAAAACTCCATTTATTGGATCTGGTGACCAACCTTAGAGGGGGGTGGGGGTGAATAAGGTTTTAAAATGAGTACCGGAGATTTAGATTTTTCTACAACGAAATACACTTTCTCTATACTAGTGCGGGGCAGTAGACCTACCACCGATGACATTAGCATAAACCACATTATATACTTACAGAAGATCGTTTCAGTGTATGCTCAATCACTTCAGAGAAGCAACAATAAAAAGATGTAATATGAGATCAGAAAAAGAAAACTTGATTTCATTGAATATTAAAAGGTTTAGAATTACAAAACTAGATCTCCATGACGCCGGAGATCAAAAGCGATGAATAGGATTTCCTTATGGTTTCTATATTGACCCTCCCCCTGAGGACCTGTTGGCTCTCTCCTTTCTCCCAGAAGGTCTTCGAGCCGGCTCTCTCCCTTTCCCCCGAAAGGTCTTCGAGCTAGCTAGATCTCCCAGATCTAGACGTCCTCCCCGGACGATTTCTAACGGAATCCTCCCCAGATTTCGACGACCTCCCCGGTCGATTTTCCCATCACAAAAACAAAGAAGAAAATAGAAAATACAAATAGAGATGTAGAAAGTGAAAACTTATGCTCCCTCAAAAGATGGTTTGATGGCGCGTCCCCTCCGACACTCCTTGATGATGATGACCCGGCTGCCGAGGCGCTGCGCCGCAAAGATCTGAGGCGCCATGATGATGCTGTTGGAAATCCGCGTTATAATCTCCGCCCGCGGCGTGCCAAAACCGCCTTGAAGATTTAAACTTTATGCATGCACTTTTATTTTATATTAATAAATATAAAATTATTTCATGATGATAATTTTATATTTATTAAAATGTTGTAATTTTAATTTGGAACCTTTAATTTATTTTGGTGTGTATTTAACCATGCAGATGGATGAGATTTCATCTCCATCATGAATGGTTATTATTGTGTGTAAACTCCTATTTACGGGAGTCTTTATGATGGAATTGAGGAGTTGAAAATTAAAACCCTAATCCTCTCTCTTTGAGAATTTCGGCCAAAGGAGGAGCCTCCTTCTTGCCGCCCCCCTCTCTTGGTGTGACTCCAAGACCGCCTCCCTCCATCCTCTTCGGTGCGACTCCGGCGAGACTTCCGCGGTGCGACTCCAAGGAAGAAAGGGTGCTACTCCGTTCGGTGCGACGCCGGTGGAATCGTGGAGAGAGAGATTCTCCCACCATTATCTTGTGTGTTCATCTTCTTGGTTGGGTAACCCCTCTCTTTGCTAGTGATTCTTGCTACTCCTTAATTTGTGGAGGCTTTTGTCGAATCGTTTTATCCGCGGCTTTAATTTCTTCGCTTGCAAAAATCTGAGATCTAAGTGTTGTTATTGAATCTCTTGTTGTTCGGATCGGGTAGATCCGGTGCGGGAGCGAAACTCGGCCTAGCCTTGGTTTGCTCTCCAAGATTGGCGCACTTAGCGTTAACAAGGGAGTTAATCTCAACTAGGGCTTAATCGCCGCCTGAATGTTCACCGCCGCTCCAAAATATTGCCGCTGCATTTGTAAAGAAATCGATTGATGGAATAGATGCTTGTGTAGGTGCGGTGAGTTGTGTGCTTGTTGGAGAGGTAGGTCTTAAGGACGTTGTATCGAGTCCGGCTAACGGTGAGTTGTGTGCTTGTTGGAGAGGTAGGTCTTAAGGACGTTGTATCGAGTCCCGCATTTTATTTTTCAATCGGATTTGGGAGCCAACCGACCCCTTTTGTTCGCTCTTGGTCGGAGCCCTCCTATGCTGTTTTACTTTTTGTAATGAATATGTTTCCGTTATCGTAACGTTCACGTCGTCACGATACCCCTACATCAATTTGGTATCAAAGCCGGTCGTTTCAACTCCCACGTTGCAAACATCCTCGCTGCGATCATTGTTGGTCATTCTAATCAATAGGAAAATCTGAAAATTTTCGGATTGGTCTGCGTTTAGCAAAATCTCAAAAAAATTAAAACTTGTCAGAAAAATCTGAAATTTTTCCTGTAGCTTCCTGAAAGTATTTCCAGCAACATTAAAACTGATACTTTTTCGATTCGACCTCGTTAGGCTGGCCTGAAAATTGGAACCGTCGTAATTCTGTCTAGGTGGTGTGCGAATAGCGGCCTGAAATCTGAAATTTTTTTTCAAAATTCAAAATTTTTTTTTAACGAGCTACGTGTTACGCACATCAGGAATCTATAAAAGAAAATTCTTATGTTCAATCTAGCTACAGCCCTAGGAAAAATCACCTTCCTAAATGTCTTGAACCCGAATGCCCACTAGGCTAGGAACGGAGTACACGATACCGTCTACGTCTAGGATGGCTGCGAATCAGCCCAATGATCCCAACACCGCGGCCATAGCGGGTCTACGTACTGAGATGACTGAATTTAGGACAATGTTAGAACAAATCTTACGTAATCAAGGGGGGCCACCACCACCACCCGGTGATGATGAGAGGCCCAACCGGCACCAACCGGTCACTGATTCAGATTCTGATGGGGGCTATCCCCGAGTGCCTCCTCAAGAACGCCGCCCCGAGCGTGGTTTCGATATCACTAGAGCCATCAAGATTGATGCCCCCACCTACGATGGCATGGGAGACCCCCAGGTCTTCCTTAGCTGGGTAGTTGACATGGAATGTTACTATCAATGGCACAATCTCACGGATCTCCAAAAGGTCCAAGTCGCCCGCATGAAGCTGACAGATCGAGCAAAAACCTTTTGGCTGAATGAGGAAAGGAGATTGGGGGCCGGACAGGAAGTCCTACCTATCGGATGGGCGGTGATGAAAAATTTGCTCACCGACCAATACGTTCCCGCTTACCACCGAACCCAAATGTTCGATGAACTAGCCACCCTGCGGCAATGTTCAAAATCGGTGGCCGAGTATATGGGAGAGTTGAAGGACCGTATGGTGCGTTGCGAGCTTAGGGAACCCCCAGAGGTCACATTATCTAGGTTCCGCAAGGGGCTTCAACCCGATATCCAGCGGAAGCTCTTGCGCTATGGGCACACAGATCTGAACACGACTTTCAATGCCGCTCTAGACATTGAAAAACACTTAGCCGCCAAGGCTCACTCCCGTTATTCCCACACGAGGAATAAGACCACCGTTGGAGCGTCTTCTTCCACCTATCCGGACAGGGGAAAGTCTAGAACTACCGAGTCTAAATCAGTCGTGATCACCGCTAGGAACACCCGGAACCCCACGAGTGAGCGTGTTCCCATTGGGAAGGTTAGTAAAGCCAATACCACCTGTTATTCGTGCGGCGTTCAAGGCCACTATGCCTTTGAATGCCCAACTAAGACTAAGGCCGTTGCCCTCTTAGACATGGCCGCCGATTCTACTGATTATGTGTATGAGGCCGCTGAGGAGAGCGACCCCGAAGGGGTCCCAAGCGATTTGGAAGACGATCCCCCCTCATGGTGATGCGTTGTATTCTGACCACTCCACGTCCACTAGATGACTGGAGAAGGACGAGTATCTTTTCTCTGATCTTTAAAAGCGGTGACAAGCTGTGCAAACTCATTATAGATAGCGACAGCTGTGTGAATGTTATCTCTGAGACCGCCGTTAAGCGTATGAATCTGACCACAGAACCACACCCCACACCCTACCAGGTAGCTTGGATTAGCAAGGTTACCGTCCCGGTTAGCAAGCGTTGCCTGGTCCCTCTTACCTTTAAATCTTACACGGATGAGGTCTGGTGTGACGTCCTTCCCATGGACGCGTGCCACGTGTTATTAGGCCGCCCTTGGCTTTATGACCGTGACGTCACACATTTCGGTCGAGCCAATACTTATGAATTCAAATTCAACGGTAAGACCATCACATTGAGACCGACCGTTCCGAAGGAGCCGGTAGCTTTGGCTAAGGACACTACTGTCCCGGCCGAGAGGAAGGCTTTGAGCCTAGTTAGTAGGAGAGAGTTCGTGAGAGATTCTTTTCTTGAGGGAGTTATGTACGCATTAGTTCTTATGAATGCGAAGGGTGAATCAGAGGCATTAAATGATTTGTCTAAGGAGTTACGGGTACTTTTAGACGAATATAAGGACGTGTACCCAGACGAGTTGCCTTCTATGTTACCTCCATTGAGGAACATACATCATGCGATAGATCTTATTCCGGGTTCGTCCCTGTCGAACCAACCCCACTATAGGCTTCATCCCGCGGCCCACAAAGAGCTGCAGACTCAGATCGAGGATTTGATGAAAAAAGGATTCATCAGGACTAGCATGAGTCCTTGTGCGGTGCCAGCCCTTCTTGCCCCCAAGAAGGATGGTACGTGGCGGATGTGTGTTGATAGCCGCGCTATCAACAAAATCACCATCAAGTACCGATTTCCTATACCGCGCTTAGATGACCTTCTAGATGTCTTGTCTGGCGCCACGATATTTTCTAAGTTAGATTTACGGAGCGGCTATCACCAGATAAGGATCCGCGAGGGAGATGAATGGAAAACATCGTTCAAGTCTAAGGACGGGTTATACGAGTGGCTTGTGATGCCCTTCGGGCTATCCAATGCCCCCAGCACATTCTCCCGGATGATGACGCATGTCTTTCAGCCATTCATGGGGAAGTTCGTAGTTGTCTACTTCGATGACATCTTGGTTTACAGCACTACAACCACCGAGCACATCTCCCACATGAGAGTGGTTCTTTCCACCCTACGGAAGGAAATTTTATTTCTAAACCTCAAGAAATGCACGTTCCATGTTACGGAGGTAGAGTTTTTAGGTTATATCGTTGGAACGGAGGGCGTTAGAGTCGACCCTAGCAAGGTTAAGGTGATTAAGGACTGGCCCGTGCCGACCACGATACGTGAGGTGAGGAGCTTCCATGGGTTGGCAACTTTATATCGTCGTTTCATCAAAGACTTTAGCAGTATCATGGCCCCCATTAGCGACTGCATGAAAAAGGGTGAGTTTACTTGGACGAAGTCCGCCACCTTCACTTTCCAACGCATCAAAGAGCTTATGACTGAGGCACCCGTCTTACGTCTACCTGACTTCTCGAAAGTCTTTGAGCTTACTTGTGACGCTTCGGGCGTGGGAATAGGAGGTGTCTTGAGTCAGGAGGGGCACCCTGTGAGTTTCTTTAGTGAAAAGCTGGCGGGCGCTAAATTGAATTATTCCAACTATGATAGAGAATTTTATGCGGTCATTAGATGCTTGCACCACTGGCGGCATTATCTCCTCTCTAAGGAGTTCGTGATCCTCTCTGATCATGAAGCTTTACGATTTATCAATGGCCAACATAAAATCAGCCCACGTCACGCCAAGTGGGTATCCTTCCTACAGGGTTACACGTTTAATCTCAAACATCTTAAGGGAGCGGACAATCGGGTTGCGGACGCTCTTAGTCGCCTAGCCCTTTTAGTCACTACTATGGAGGTTAACGTTGTCGGATTCGAGCGAATCAAAGATGAGTAGGCTACATGCCCGAATTTTCAGGATTCTTATCTTTCTGCCCAGGATAATTCCCCCACCACTATTACTGCGTTCGTTATCAAGGATGGTTACCTCTTTAGGCATGTGAAATTATGTATTCCGCAGTCGTCTCTACGCCTCCATATTATCTGGGAACTGCATAGTGGCGGGTTGAGTGGCCATTTCGGTAGAGATAAGACTATCACCCTGGTTGAGGAAAAGTTTTATTGGCCAAAGTTGAAGGCAATGGTAGGACGAGTAGTGAGTAGTTGCCGTACTTGCCAAGTTTCCAAAGGCACCAAAACCAACGTCGGGTTATATACTCCATTGCCTATCCCATCCGTACTTTGGGAGGATGTGAGCATGGACTTTGTCTTAGGCCTACCCACCACTTTTCGTCGTCACGATTCTATCTTCGTAGTTGTGGATAGGTTCTCTAAAATGGCCTATTTTATACCGTGTACTAGAACCGACGACGCATCTCATATCGCAAAGCTTTATTTTAAGGGAGTTGTTAGTCACCGAGGAGTGCCGAAGACAATTGTCTTGGATAGGGATGTTAAGTATACGAGCTACTTCTGGAAGACACTTTGGATCCTAATGGGTACCAAGCTGTTGTTTTCCTCCGCCTATCACCCTCAAACCGATGGGCAAACTGAGGTGGTTAACCGGAGCCTAGGGAACCTTCTTAGATGTCTCGTGAATGATCATAAAGGCACATGGGATCTTATTCTTCCCCATGCTCAGTTAGCCTACAACAATTCCAAAAATCGGTCCACCGGTTTGTCGCCAAATGAGATTGTCCACGGGTACAAGGCCCCTGTGCCTCTTGACTTGGTTCCCTTGCCCCCAACATACAAGGCAAGTCAATTTGCACAATCCTTCGCCCAACATCTTCACGACCTTCATGCACGTATACGAGCTACCTTGACTGCTCAGTATGATTCTTATCAGGCACACGCCAATATACATCGGAGAGTGTCACACTTCAAGGTTGGCGATTTGGTTTTAGTACGATTAGTTCCCGAACGATTTCCATCTGGCACCATTAGAAAGTTAGCACCTAAGCGCGCTGGCCCTTTTCGGATCATCAAGAAAATAGGTGACAACACTTTTGTTTTGGATTTGCCTGCCGAATGGGGAATCTCCCCTATTTTTAACGTCTCGGATTTAACAATGTTCGTATCGCCTCCACATGAGTTGAGTTCTTTGACGTCTTCTCCTTCCACCAAATCTTCTTATGGGTTGGGGAGTGGTAGTACGGATGACCTCTCTCTATCGGTTCCCACAGGTATTTCACCGGATGGTAAGTCACATACTTTTATTCCTACTGCTGATATGTTTCCCAGGTTTCCGAAGACTTTTCTCACCCCGGACATGATACTGTCTGCGGAGCCACTTACTACCTCGGAGGGTGCTACCTACCGCTTCCTCATCCGTTGGCGTGATCGCCCTCCTTCAGACGATTCTTGGGTCCTCGCGACAGAGCTTCAACGACTGGATACTGATCTTCTCCGCCGCTACATTTCAGACCACGCATCGGAGATGCTTGATTTTGAGTGGGGGAGGATTGATGGCGCGTCCCCTCCGACACTCCTTGATGATGATGACCCGGCTGCCGAGGCGCTGCGCCGCAAAGATTTGAGGCGCCATGATGATGCTGTTGGAAATCCGCGTTATAATCTCCGCCCGCGGCCTGCCAAAACCGCCTTGAAGATTTAAACTTTATGCATGCACTTTTATTTTATATTAATAAATATAAAATTATTTCATGATGATAATTTTATATTTATTAAAATGTTGTAATTTTAATTTGGAACCTTTAATTTATTTTGGTGTGTATTTAACCATGCGGATGGATGAGATTTCATCTCCATCATGAATGGTTATTATTGTGTGTAAACTCCTATTTAAGGGAGTCTTTATGAAGGAATTGAGGAGTTGAAAATTAAAACCCTAATCCTCTCTCTTTGAGAATTTCGGCCAAAGGAGGAGCCTCCTTCTTGCCGCCCCCCTCTCTTGGTGTGACTCCAAGACCGCCTCCCTCCACCCTCTTCGGTGCAACTCCGGCGAGACTTCCGCGGTGCGACTCCAAGGAAGAAAGGTTGCTACTCCGTTCGGTGCGACGGCGGTGGAATCGTGGAGAGAGAGATTCTCCCACCATTATCTTGTGTGTTCATCTTCTTGGTTGGGTAACCCCTCTCTTTGCTAGTGATTCTTGCTACTCCTTAATTTGTGGAGGCTTTTGTCGAATCATTTTATCCGCGGCTTTAATTTCTTTGCTTGCAAAACTCTGAGACCTAAGTGTTGTTATTGAATCTCTTGTTGTTCGGATCGGCTAGATCCGGTGCGGGAGCGAAACTCGGCCTAGCCTTGGTTTGCTCTCCAAGATTGGCGCACTTAGCGTTAACAAGGGAGTTAATCTCAACTAGGGCTTAATCGCCGCCTGAATGTTCACCGTCGCTCCAAAATATTGCCGCTGCGTTTGTAAAGAAATCGATTGATGGAATAGATGCTTGTGTAGGTGCGGTGAGTTGTGTGCTTGTTGGAGAGGTAGGTCTTAAGGACGTTGTATCGAGTCCGGCTAACGGTGAGTTGTGTGCTTGTTGGAGAGGTAGGTCTTAAGGACGTTGTATCGAGTCCCGCATTTTATTTTTCAATCGGATTTGGGAGCCAACCGACCCCTTTTGTTCGCTCTTGGTCGGAGCCCTCCTATGTTGTTATACTTTTTGTGATAAATATGTTTCCGTTATCGTAACGTCCACGTCGTCACGATACCCCTACATCATGGTTCTCCATAGAACGATGAGATATCCGTGCGTGAGATTCTTGTTCATCGGGCACACGATCGTCTTCTGATTATCGTTCTTGTATATGCTCTCCAGAGATCTTCATTCACTAATGGGACGGTGCAAGTTCACTTTTCTCCTTTTCAAGTCGGTATGTCCTTGCTGTAGAAGCCGCTCAGAATCCCTCAATCGTTCTTCTGCGTATCTTGAACTCAAGAGAAAGAGAAACACTTTTATACGGTCATTCATTAGGCTACCGCCAACGGTAGGTTACCACGCGGCGGTAGGCTCCGTATATGCGACTTCGTCGAACTGTCTTGCTCCATGAAAGGAAGGCGACAAAGCTTTACTTGTATGCATTAGTTAGCTAGGAGTGTTATCGCTAGCGCAACTCGATATCCTCGCTTGATTTAGAAACTTGGACAACCTGTCGTCTGCAGATTAGGAAAGTGGTAGTACTTTCCTAGTACATCAGAGTTACCGCAGAGCGTTAATCGCTACCACGGAGCGGTAATAAAATTTCCTTTTCTGGTTGCCACCACTTCCCGCGTTTGAGCACATGGATCGCTGACATGAACTTCAAGGTAGCGCTGTGCATTAGCATTAGCACACGACGGTAGTATCTAGTCAATCTGATCCTCCTAGCCAACATGTAGTCATCCATGCAACATGCACCTTCACATCGACACTATTAGCATACCGCGTTAGCTCTAGCACCAGCAGTGGGGCTTTTAGACGATAAGATCCTCTTCTAGCCGACATGCAGTCATCCAGGCAACATTCACCTCACTTCGACACCGTTAGCTTGTCACGTTAGCTCTAGCGCCAACGATAGGCCGTATATATGATCAGTGACATGTCAAGGAGATATGAGGCATGTCTAGCCAATATTGCCTTAGTCTCGAGCAAGTCTAGTCGTCTTGTGTAATCCAAGCTAGCGCGCAACAGTTTTTCTAGCGCTGGCGGTAACTCACAACGTTGTAGTTCCCGTACGACTTCACACTTGTAAACCTACACACTATACCAAAAACATGTATGATCAAATACAGCTTAGGATTTGTTATTATAAAACTTGAGAGATGCATACCGCATGTGACCAAGACGACAAAGGAAGATGTCAAATCAATGAATTCTAAAAAGTGCTCTAACATCAATTTTCTAAGGTTTTGGTCGTTTGATGGCTCAGAGCAATGAAAACATAAGAAAGGGTCAGCAAACACTAACGACTTAGAAATCTTATGACCTAGTATTCTTTGAAAAACTTGACAGTTAAAAAGCAATAGAACAGTAACAACAAGTCTTTCATAAGAAAGAAAGAAGAAGAAAAGCTTCAACAAGAAAACTCTCACTCTTGAGAGAAAGAAGACTTTTTCATATAAGAAAGCTCAGCACTGATCCTGGCACAAAATGATCTTCTGTTCATTGATCAAGTGTTGTTGCTAAAGATGGATTTCTATTCTGAAAGACCTAAGAAGTCTCTAGCTGCTTAAATCAATCTCTCTTAGTATAATTATTGTAAACCTTCTTCTACTATATTCTTCTAGGATCTCCTTGAGATATGAGTTGTAGGGTTGTGCTGACAGCCTGAGTGTAGGGCTTGTAAAAAGGCCTGTTTTGTAGGACTTTGCTGAAAGTCTGAGGAAGGGTCTGTGAAGTCCTGCGCTATAAGATTTCTGAGGAAATCTGAGTTGTAGGATTTCTTTAGAAAAATGAGTTGTAGAATCTTTGATGGGGATCTAAGTTGTATGAGTGCTTGCACTCTGAGGTAGGATTGCTGCTGACACCTGAGGTAGGATTCCATGAGAAAATCTGAGGAAGAGAACTTGCTAAGTTCCTGAGCTGTAAGATCTAATAGATCTGAGATTTTGGAGGAGTTGACCGAGTCTAACACACTACTAGATAGGTGAAGGTGGATAGTGGACTACCCATTCCGGGGAACTACTATAAATCTCTGTGTGCTTTCTGTGATGTTCTATTTGGTTGTGTTCTTTCAAGCTAAATTAGTCTTAAACTCTAAAAGACTAAAACATTGTAAAACACATATTCACCCCCTTTTGGTGATTAGACCACACCCTAGACTTTCAAGTGGTATCAGAGGGATGTTTTTCAAAGAAAGCTTAACATCTTGAACAGATCTGCCCTTGGGTGTGTCAATTTATCACCATGGCTCCTGGAGAAAACTACAAAGAGTTAAACTCCATGAAGAAGGAAAAAAGATTTAATGCCAAGAGATTCAAATCTCTAAGTGAACGCAGATGCTGCTCCACATACTCTGAAGAAGAAGCCTATAGAGGGCTAATTACAAGATGAATAAGAGCACCCCTTTCTCTCTCAAACAGTGAGTCTGAAGAAGAAGACTACTCTGATGCTAGAAGAGAGATAAGAGCACCCCTCACTCTCTCATATAGTGAATTTGAAGACAAGGACTACTATGGGCTTGTAGCCCTGTCTGATGAAGAAGATCAAGATGATTCTCATCCTGCTCTGGTATTCATTCCTCTCACAAATTTCTCCATTTGAGTCAAATGAAAAGACCAAGAGTGCATCAGATGATTGCTCATCATCTGATGAGAGTAAAGTTGATGGTGAAGCAGAAGACTGCTCATCATGCAACAATGAGAACCATTCTGATATATTAGAACAGTTTGATACTCTCTTAGCTGCTCTCAAGAAGAGAAAAAAGTTGGTCAAATCTCAGGCTGAGGAAATAAGGATCCTCAAGCCATTCAGATCTCAAGTAAATGAGAAGACCAAGGTGGTGACTAAATTGTCCAATGAGCTTATCCTACTTCAAAAGAAGTCTGATGCTCAGAGTAGGGCAATTAAGTCTTTGGAGGACAAGCTTCTTTTAGAAAAAAAACTTGTGGTTAGCTTCTCAAAGCCTAAAACTGTTCTCCCTATTATAAATAGCTTCTCCTCTCAATTTAGAGGAGGAATAGGCTATAGTAAGGAAGTTGGAGAGACTTCCCAAGCAAGAACTATATTTCAAAAGATTGTCTCTCCACAAACACCATCAGTGAAAGGGAAGGAAAAGGCTTTACCTCAAAAGCCTTTTCCTAAAGTGAAATTTGTCACTGTGCAACCAACTTCCAATTCAGTGCACAGTCACATGTATAGATTAAGAAATGATTGTTGTAAAGTAGTCTGCCCTTATGATCACCAACACCTCATTCAGAAGGTGACTCAGAAAATGAGGTACAATATATTTGAATGCTGGTGTCGTGGCAAGGTTGAGCACTTTGTTATAGACTGTTGGTTCAACACAACAGTACGTAGAGCAAAGAATGAGAGGTATGCTAGTAGTTTTGTTGTCAAGCTTCCAGTAGTTAATGTTGGAACATGCTTTCCGCATCTCTTGGTTTGACAATAACAAATCCTATTGTATTTGATCATATTTGCTTTTGTGTTTATAACATGCAGGATCCTGTGCATTCAAATCTCCATAGGAATATGTTGTGTTGTTGCTACCGCGGAGCGTTAGCACTACCGCTGGCGCTATCATAAATGGAAACAATTGACGGGAAGGAAACAATGGAGAAAATGAATGATTGGCGGGATGCATATTTAGCGTGCTCTACCGCGGCGCGGCATGTCTACCGCCCGGTGGTAGCTTTTGGAATTCTCCCGTCTGCATGTGATTAAGGAGCAAATGTGGAAGGAGATATTGGCTGAAGGAAGGTTATCTCGCTATCGCGGAGCGTTAGCGTTACCGCGGTGCGCTAGGCGGGGCTCAAAGTTTAGCGCTCAAAAGTTGCATAAGCTGCCACGATCTGTGTGCTTGATCATTGCCTAATGTGGCTACCGCGGGGCGGTAGTACTACCGCAGGCAGTAGCGGCTGATTCTATTTAAAGACGCGCTCCTCCTCCGTTGTTGCTTGCTGTTACAGAACGAATTGAAGCCATATATTCAAAGCACTCGTGAGAGCCTTCACCAAGCAGATCGAAGAACTCCGTCAACATTCGTGAATGCAAAGAACTTGAAGACCGATCCGATCGCATCTACATCGACATCAAGTTCTTCTTTTGAGGGAGTTTTTAGTTTTTGTTTTGTTTTAGTTTCTAATTGTAACCTTTATATCTTTAGTTCGGTAGAGGAATTCGCCACACAGCGACTAGGGCTTTGCGGGGACTAGGGGAAATTCGCCTCGCGTTGGCGACTAGGTCTAGGGTGTAGATCTAGGGAGTGCTCGAGGCCCTTCAGGTGAGGGAAGGGCTAGAGCGGTTTGAGGCCATATCTGGTGAGAGATAGGCTAGCGACAGAGAATCGTTTTTCACTTAAATATTCTCGAAAATCTTAGAACCCTTATTCACCCCCCCCCCCTCTAAGGGCGCCTACAGATCCAACAAGTGGTATCAGAGCCAGGTTATTCCAATTCGATCTAACAACCGGGAATAATGGCGCTCCGTGACCTCGCTTTCTACTATGAGCAGGGAATAAGTAGACCTCTGTTGTTTACCGGAACAGATTATAATTACTGGAGAATGCGTATGCGTTATTTTTTGATAAACTTAGATCTAAATGTATGGGCATGTGTTGAAACTCCATACACTTCTCCTATATATATTTTTGGATAAGTAACCATGGAAAAACCTAGGGATAGATGGGATGATGGAGATAAGTCTAGGTGTAAGAATAATGCAAAAGAGATGAATGCTTTGTTCTGTGCTCTTGATAGGACTGAATTTAATAGAGTAAGTGCGTGTGAAACTGCTTATGATATTTGGAACTTATTAGAAATAACGCATGAAGGTACCTCGCAGGTCAAAGATTCAAAACTATTCCAACTGGAATCTGAATTCGAGAGGTTCAGGATGGCGAATGAGGACGTCGACGTCATGTACACTCGATTCACCAAGATCGTCAATGCCTCAAAAATTCTTGGAAAAACATTTTCAAACGGCGACTTGGTGAGAAAGCTTCTTCGATCACTCCCACCCAAGTTCAATCCAAAGGTGACGGCGATTTCCTAATCGCATGATCTTAGGCGGCTCCAAATTGAGAGCCTCATTGGGAACCTCAAAACCCATGAGGTAGAACTCAAGATTCAAGAAGAAGAGTACAACAAGGAGCCAAAGAAGAAAACCTTGGCACTGAAGTCAAGAAAAGAAGATGACGACGAGGAAGATGACGAGGAGTGTCTCTTTGTGAAGAACTTCACTAAGTTCATGAAGAATCCGGAAAGGAGGAACACCTTCCGGAATTTTTTCCAAAAGGGCTCCTCATCCAAAAGAAAGAAGAAGGAGAAGTCTAGCGACGACGACGAAGAGCGGCCACCTCCAGAGTGCTTCCACTGTAGGAAGACCGTGCATATTAGAAGTCAATGCCCAAAATTCTTGAAGGAGCAAAAAGAAAAACGGCTTAAAGGAAAGGAGAAGAAGAAGATCTTAAAAGCTACAACATGGGATGACACTTCCTCTGGGTGCTTGATGCGCAAATCTAGCACACCGCTATAGGCAGTAGCGAGACTGCAACATGAAATGGAAGTGTACCGATCGTTCAAGTAATATAAAATGCAGGAGTGAATCCCCAAGTATCGAATCTCAAAGGAACACGGTAAGGTGGAGTTTTACTCTTAAGGAAGGACTTGAGAACGAAGTCCTTTAGGTCAGGTGGATTGCGGAAAAGGGGTGATTTGGTTTATGAAAAATAAAAGAAAATAACTACAACTACACCTATGCAGGCCTTGAGCGCACTGTTTCGCTAGGCGGGATGGAAACTATGTAGGCCTTGAACGCACTACTTCGCAAGGGCGGATGGACGAGTAGTCAAGCAGATGGAAGGGTTCGCACCGGCGGAGTCGAGGTGGATTACACGGCCCGTTAGCACCGCTTAGCTTGGCGGATGGAAGAGTAGGCACACGGAAGGGGCGAGTAGGCTAGCGTAATGGAGTGGAGGGTGGAGTGGATTTGATGGCGCACCTCTAGTGACTAATAAACATACAACAACATTTCATAAACAGGAATTATCATGAAGATTAAATATGTTTATAGCACAACATCATCAATAAAATGAAGAACACAACCAAATACATCCACACAAGTAGAGAAAAATGCAAGAGATACAATCGAATCTGGAGGCTTGTTGTAGATTCACAGTAGGAATCGTCGGGTTATCAATCCGTGTCCTAGCTCGGTCTCAACTATCGTCCGGGGTAGAGGAGGGCTGTCACTTCCTCCCAATGGACCCGTCTTCTCCGGTAAACTACAATCCGCCACGTCCTATGCGAAGAACTCCTTGCTTTGCGATGAAGATGAGTGTAGAATCCTCTTCTTGAAGTACTTGGATGATGGAGGCGGCATAGAGGATACTCCAGCTCAAGATTTGAGCCAAGAATGTGTCTGGAGCACCTCCAAATGGTGGGCGGTGATGGAGCGGCGAAAAAGGGCGAACTAGAGCTCTTGGGCGCGGGAAAGAAGATCGATCCGGTCTAGGGCAGATTCTGCAGCTTTTATAGAAACAGTCAGACATTTGGTCACGCATGGTCGAACGCACGACCGTGCATGAACCGTGCGATATTAATTAAGAAGGAATGCCTTGAGGAAGAAGCAGCAACGACGTGCGTTTTACTCACGCACGGACGAAGCCGCCCGTGCGTAAAAATGCACGACCAATTCCAGATGGCCTCAAAACCAGGCATAACAGGTGATCGTGCGATTTCTTCTCGCACGGGCAACTGCCCATGCGTAAAAACGCACGATCAATAACAGAACATGATTTTCTACCCCCGATGAGGGCGCACGATCGAAGTCGTCCGTGAATCAAGGAAAACTCACGACCGTGGGATATACACAGACATGAAATCTGGATAAAATAGGATGAACCATCCACCTGCATAAACATCAACTCAGCTTGGAATACCCCTTCAGCTCAATCCAAATATAGAAAAAGGGTTGGGGAGCACATGTGCTTACCCCCAACAAAGATAGCGCGCAATTGCACACCAAAATGGGCCCAAAGAGTGCACTTTGTGAAGAAATGTGTTCAAGTGAAATATAAGCAATAATGAACTAAAAGTGAAGTGCATGTGAGTGAAACTAGCCCAGATGAGTCCGAAAAATGCTATATAAATCGGGCTCATCACACCCCCAGACTTACCTGTTTGCACGTCCCGAGCAAACAAATCCGGCGGAGTGGGAAAAGCATAGCTAGCAAAAAAATTGCGACATGGAGTAGTATGCGAAGTTGCATACTTGTGTCCGTAGAAATTCATTAGAAGAAGTTTCTAAATATGCTAGCTAATTTATAAAAATTGTAGATGCGTAAAAATGAATTTATTCTTACTCAAAAATGGAATATTGGTGAATCTTGTGGTCACGCGTAGTACGAAAGTAAGCAAATCGCGAAGGGGAGTGTTACCCGAGACCGGAACTCGGAATTAACTCCATTAAAATCCATCAACATCGAGAGCCATAAGCTCGCCCTGTCACACTCTCTCCACGGCGCTAGTGAACTCACAAGATGAATCAATAGGAATTGTTTGGTTAATACGAGGCTTAGGTTACGGTTTGGAATGCAAAGATAAACGTGAAGGCTAATCGCAACCCAAATGAGCACAAAAAGTGCTAAATCATAGCAGCCTCAACAATACACGTGTAACACACCCCCAGACTTGACTTTGAAATCGGGTGTGCACACAGCCTACTCCAATCGATAGAACTAGATGTTTCAATTAAAACGCTAGGGATATATTTTTTCTTAGCTTTTCTTTTTCTTTCTCTTTTTTTTAATCCCCAAATCTATTCGTAAAAATCTCAGCATATAGACATTTTTTAAGAAATCCACATCAACACTCTAATTTCTCATCGCCGCACTGCATTGGCAAATTACAATTCATTAATGCTTTTGGCTTATTTTTTGTTGTGATAATGGGATTAGCTTTTAGGCCTTGGTGAAGTATGGTGGAGTTGAACCAAAAGGTCGGGTAGGCACAAAATAGGCTAGCAACGGTTAGCGTATAGGAATGGTAGAACAAAGCTCAAGCTTGCCAAAAAGATGGCCTACGTCACGCTCAACTTGCAAATCGTTCGCACCCATGCTTCAAGAGTCGCTTGGGGCAAGCTCTTAGCACCCGAGAAAGGTAATCCTTCCTCCCGACTCGAGCAACACGAACCTCGCGCTTGCCTATACATAATACACCGCTACCACTAGATTCAACCACATTCACCATTTTGAGTAAAATAAATTAAAATCAACGCAAATCTACTAATTGTAAATTGGAAGCATAAATAAAAACTAGTTCTACTTAAATTCCTAGGCAAGACACAAGTACTCAACTAGAGCACTACAAGAGTCAACATGCCACTCCATCTTGCAATTTTTAGGCTAATACAGCAATTCCTACATCACAACCAAGAATTGAATATACGGGAGCATACAAACAAGCGAGTGAGCACTGAAGTGGGTGTTGTGATGTGCGATGAAGATGAACAAATAATATATAACTGAAATAAAATACTTCTGGCATGCACTGAGATGTGTCCGTGCAGTGGGTAACAAATATCGGCTCTCCCCCAGACTTAATCTAAGCAATAGACGCAAATGATGTAACCATGAAAATTGAATAAAAGGCTAGGGGAAGAAAAGTTACCCATGCTCAGAAATGAGCATACCAGAAGATTGGCGTTAATACTGCTATGGAAATCAAAGTCTGCCGCCAAAATATCACCACCCTACAAAAAGGACGCACCAAGCAATAACAAAAATAATATATTAAGGCATTAGAGGATTAGAAAAATAAAACAACCAAAACTGGGTTGTCTCCCAGTAGCGCTTTGTTTACCGTTCTTAAGCTGGACTAAATACATGTATTATGCAGTTTAAAAGATTGTCTAAGCATAAAAGCAGAAGTTAATAAATCCTAATTATTATTACATGCTCAGCAAAATAATCAACTATAAGTTGATTTAAAATAGTAACTAGAAATAAAGGAAATGGGTCTGAAGACCCAGCAGCAGCAGTAGTCAAGAGGATTAGAAGTTTTCCATTTCCAAGTTTCATCTTTCTTCATCTTCTTCATCTCCTCCAATTGTCTGTCATGAATGAAGTACCGTTTACTACCCTGCATCCAGTCTCTCAAGGAAAAAGCAGGCAATGATGATGAAGTAGAATAGGCGATGATTTTCATCATTGCCAACTGCTTTCCCTGCCAAGACTGCATCTCAAAATCACTCAAAAATGGGTCCACGAACTCATAGATCTGCAGGGGAGTAAACAAAATATTAGCAACATTAACAGGATGGGAAGCAGGAAGGATGAACATATCAATATTTTCATTAAAATAAGGAGGATTAGGAAATAAAATGGATGAAGAACTAGGAAAATCAAACACAGGAGGAGTGGTCCCGGTGTCACTCCCATCAGGTTTCACAGAAGGATTATTGCCGATCGCAATAACATCATTGCAGGAAGAATATGAGAAGCTAGGAACTTCGAAGATGAGTTGGACCTTCTCCTCTGGTGATGAGGTAATAACCTCATCACTGAAGAGATCATCATCCTCAGTGCAACTCGGCACAGTTTTGGGATCCAGAAGCTCATTCTGCACATCTAAGTAATCGGCAAGATCAAAAGATAAATGCGTAGTAAAGTCAGAAAAAGATGGAGGATAAGCAGGGCTCATGATGGACTCGACTAAAAGATGCGAGCTATCCTCAGAAAATGAATCCACCGGTAGTGACGGTAGTGAAGAAGGAGGGAACTCCAAAATGTCTTCATGACGATCAACGACAACACTAATAGACACATTCATTATGCTCCCAAGATGACTTGGGGGCCTAACGTACGTGTCATCCATGATGGAAGGAGCAATGGCATAGGAAGGTGGTGGAATGGATATAAGCGCTGGCTCATCATCCTCCGCCAATTGCAACTTCCATTGCTCACAGTCCTTCAGTGCATGATCGAGACTCTTACAACACAAGCACCGCTCCCGATAGGTTTAGACCACGATGGGGTTCAACCACCCAGAGAAGGTGATGCTTGCACAGGAGTTTCGTAACGATAATAAGCAGGCTTGTTATATGAGGGTGCAACCGTAGTGGGAGCACCATATGACGAGCCATACGAGTTATTATAACGCCTTCCTAAATAACAATCTTCACTAAGGTGACTACGAGAAGAGAACCAATTGCAAGAAGGACGGGAATACATTAATGGTGCACAGCAGATTCAAAAAAACAATGGAATAAACAGAAATAAGACTTACTATGCCCGAAATGGAAATAAAATTAGTAAAAACCTGATTTTTAAAACTGTAAAATAGATTAGGAAGAAATAAAACAAAAAGGATGTTCTAAGCAAATGGAATAACTTCTCTCTCACGACTCCCTCTCCAGAAACTCACACGACTGTGTTCCCCAGCAACGGCGCTAAAAACTTGATGCGCAAATCTAGCACACCGCTATAGGCGGTAGCGAGACTGCGACACGAAATGGCAGTGTACCGATCGTTCAAGCATATAAAATGTGGGAGTGAATCCCCAAGTATCGAATCTCAAAGGAACACGGTAAGGTGGAGTTTTGCTCTTAAGGAAGGACTTGAGATCGAAGTCCTTTAGGTCGGGTGCATTGCGGAAAAGGGGTGATTTGGTTTATGAAAAATAAAAGAAAATAACTACAACTACTCCTATCCAGGCCTTGAGCGCACTGCTTCGCTAGGCGGGATGGAAACTACGTAGGCCTTGAACGCACTACTTCGCAAGGGCGGATGGACGAGTAGTCAAGCGGATGGAAGGGTTCGCACCGGCGGAGTCGAGGTGGATTGCACAGGCCGTTAGCACCGCTTAGCTTGGCGGATGGAAGAGTAGGCACACGGAAGAGGCGAGTAGGCTAGCGTAATGGAGTGGAGGGTGGAGTGGATTTGATGGCGCACCTCTAGTGACTAATAAACATACAACAACATTTCATAAACAAGAATTATAAGGAAGAGTAACTATGTTTATAGCACAACATCATCAATAAAATGAAGAACACAACCAAATACATCCACACAAGTAGAGAAAAATGCAAGAGATACATCCGAATCCGAAGGCTTGTTATAGATTCACGGTAGGAATCGTCGGGTTGTCAATCCGCGTCCTAACTCGGTCCCAGCTATCGTACGGGGTAGAGTAGGGCTGTCACTTCCTCCCAATGGACCCATCTTCTCCGGTAAACTACAATCTGGCCATGTCCGATGCGAAGAACTCCTTGCTTGGCGATGAAGATGAGTGTAGAATCCTCTTCTTGAAGTACTTGGATGATGGAGGCGGCCGAGAGGATACTCCAGCTCAAGATTTGAGTCAAGAATGTGTCCGGAGCACCTCCAAATGGTGGGCGGCGATGGAGAGGCGAAAAAGGGTGAACAGGAGCTCCTGGGCGCGGAAATAAGATCGATCCGGTCTAGGGCGGATTCTGCAGCTTTTATAGAAATAGTCAGACATTTGGTCACGCACGGTCGAACGCACGACCGTGCATGAACCGTGCGATATTAATTAAGAAGGAATGCCTTGAGGAAGAAGCAGCAGCGACCGTGCGTTTTACTCACGCACGGACGAAGCCGTCCGTGCGTAAAAATGCACGACCAATTCCAGATGGCCTCAAAACCAGGCAAAACAGGCGATCGTGCGATTTCTTCTCGCACGGGCAACTGCCTGTGCGTAAAAATGCACGATCAAAGACAGAACATCATTTTCTACCCCCGATGAGGGTGCATGATCGCAGCCGTCCGTGCGTCAAGGAAAACGCACAACCGTGCGATATACGCAGACATGAAATCTGGATAAAAAAGGATGAACCATCCACCTGCATAAACATCAACTCAGCTGGGAATACCCCTCCAACTCAATCCAAATATAGAAAAAGGGTTGGGGAGCACATGTGCTTACCCCCAACAAAGATAGCGCACAATTGCACACCAAAATGGGCCCAAAGAGTGCACTTTGTGAAGAAATGTGTTCAAGTGAAATATAAGCAATAATGAACTAAAAGTGAAGTGCATGTGAGTGAAAACTAGTCCAGATGAGTTCGAAAAATGCAATATAAATCAGTCTCATAAGTGCTCAAGTAAATCAAGCTCAAGCGATGATGATGAGGCAAACTTGTGCATTATGGGGAAAAGCAATGAATCAACCGATGACGAGTGCAGTGTCCAAAGCGACACAGAGGTAATCCCTTCTAACTATGATGATCTTTATTCTGAATACTTAAAAACTTGTAAATCTTTTGGCAAAAATTTAAAAGATCTTGATCTACTTAAAACTGAAAATAAAATCCTTTTAAAACAAAATCAAAAATTAAATATGGAAGTAATTGCCTTGATAGAAGCTGGAAGAACATTGCTTAGTGACTCCTCACTCCCAGAATACTTCTGGGCTGAGGCAGTCAATACTGCATGTTATGTTCTTAATAGGGCTTCCATCAATAAGGTTCATGGAATTACTCCCTATGAGATTCTGAAAGGTAAACAACCTACAATTTCATACTTTAAAATCTTTGGTTCAAAATGCTATATATTAAACAATGGAAAATCTCAATTAATAAGGTTTGCAGAGAAATGCAATGTGGGGTTCTTGTTGGCTATAGCTCACATTGCAAAGCTTATAGAGTTTATAATAAGAAAACTCATGTTGTAGAAGAATCTATGCATGTAGTATTTGATGAGACCAACCTAATCTATAAGGGCTGGTCTAGCTCTTCTATTTTTACAGGAAATGAAAAGGACATGGAAAATATGTCTGTGCAAGACATACCCATCAGTAGCAAAGAATATACAGATGCAGCAATTCCTGAAGAGGAAGAGGTCCAGGGTGTTGAAGACACTGCTGAACCTGCAGAAATATTACAGCAAGCTGAGGACAGATTGCCAGCAACTGTAAGACACCTGAGGGATCATCCAAGAGAACAAATTATTGGGGATCGGAACCAAGTAATACTGACCAGAAGCAATGCTCATAATGAGGCCCTATTTTTGAGCTTCTTATCACAAATGGAGCCCAAGAAGTTTGAAGGAGCCCACCAAGTCACCTTTTGGATTCAAGCAATGCAAGAAGAACTTCTTCAATTCAAAAGAAGCAAGGTATGGAAGTTGGTGCCAAAGCCTCAAGGACACAATATTATTGGCACCAAATGGATTTATAGGAACAAGTTGGATGAAAACGGTATAATCATCAAGAACAAGGCAAGATTGGTAGCCAAGGGCTACATACAAGAAAAGGGAATAGACTTTGATCAAACCTTTACCGCTGTTGCAAGGCTAGAAGCAATTAGGCTATTCCTTGCCTATGCTGCCCATAAGGGGTTCAAAGTATATCAAATGGATGTCAAATCAGCCATCCTCAATGGTGATTTGAAGGAAGAGGTATATGTTGAACAACCATCAGGTTTTGTGCATCCAACCCTCACTAATCATGTATATTTACTTAGGAAAGCTCTTTATGGTCTAAAGCAAGCCCCTAGGGCTTGGTATGAGACATTGTCTAGCGTTCTCATCAAGAACAAATTATTGAGGGGAAATATAAATAGTACATTGTTTCTTAGGGAAACAAGGGGCAAATGTCTTCTAGTCCAAATATATGTTGATGACATAATATTTGGGTCTACTTATGACAACCTCTGCAAAAGGTTTCCTAACCTTATGCATGGGGAGTTTGAGATGAGCAGTATGGGAGAGCTCAAGTACTTTTTAGGCCTCCAAGTGAAACAGTCTGATGAGGGTATATTCATCTCTCAGACCAAGTACACTAGGGAGCTTATCAAGAAGTTTGGGATGGAATCAGCTTCCACCATGAAAACTCCCATGGGGTCCAACATTTCCCTAGACAAGGATGATAAGGGAAGTCCTTTGATGAATCCATGTACATGCGCATTATTGGATCCCTATTGTATCTAACTGCTAGTAGACCAGACATTATGTATGTTACATGTGTGTGTGCTAGGTACCAGGCATGCCCTAAGGAATCTCACTACTCAACTGCAAAGAGGATTTTGAGATACCTTAAAGTCAGCCTACATCTTGGCCTTTGGTACCCTAAGAACAATGATTTTGAACTAACTGGATTTTCAGATGCAAATTTTGCAGGCTGCAAAGAAGACAGGAAAAGCACAAGTGGCACTTGTCAATTCCTAGGAAGGAGGTAGATATCATGGAGCAGCAAAAAGCAGACAAGTGTGGCAATATCCACTGCTGAGTCTGAATACATTACTGCAGGTAATAAGATCAGCTAAAACAGACAAGGCTGTTTCAGTTGAGCCACTGAGATAGCTGGGAAAAGCCTCAGCGGAACCGCTGAGACTGCTAAAACTGTCCCAGTGGCTGATAGTGCTCTGTCTCAGTGTTTAGGTCATCGTCTCAGCGGTTCTGCTGAGACGGGATGGGTTCATTATACTTTGTCTAAATATAACCCCAATTGACTCAATTCCACTTACAACTATAAGAGCAATTAAATCTAATTATTAGGGTTAATCATAACATATACTTAGGCCATATAAATAAACAATTTTTAATCAGTAAGAGGTACACAACCTGTTGGAACAACCCTATTACTGATTTGGGCTAGGATCACTATCTGTTAACTAGGACTAAGTTGACCCCCATTGTATAGTCTAAGGGTCAAGGTTTTAGGCTGTTAGAACTTAGGAAAAGCTAAGTCTCAGCGTTCGACGAATTTGCCAAGTCTCAGCATTCGACGAATTTGCCAAGTCTCAGCGTTCGACAAATTTGCTAAGTCTCAGCATTCGATGAACTTCCCAAGTCTCAGCGGTCGACGAACTCAACATTCAGATCAATGAATTCTTATCTCAGCTCGACTAATTTCAGACAGATCAGTTATATTCTATTCTCTGATTTCAGATCAACCTAAATCAGCAACGGATCTATATTCCAGATAAGTCAAGGATTATATCCTTCCTTTTTATTTTATTCCTTTCCATTGTCTTCTCTCGAGAAAATAGCCGTTTGGCTTTTTGGAAAAGGATATCATTTATTAAAAAGGAAAAGGAATTAAAGATTCAGATTGCAGTTCCAAGACACAATCAATTCTTATTATTCTATTCCTTATTCAAAGGATTTGAAATTCAAATCAGAGATATATTGCCAAGGAAAACGAAAAAGACAAGCAACAAGATAGAAAAGAAAAAGGGATTATAGTATCAGTCGATAGAGAAGATTCATTCTAGAGGAAATACACAAAGTCAAAAAAGTTTTACAGTGTTCATCCTCAACAGCAACACACTTTCATCCTCAGAGAACAACAATCTTCATACTCTAAGTTCTCAGCTGCTGATCTCAAATCTTCAAGAGCAACAACAAATCTGAGAAACTTTGTCTCTCAGATTCATCAGCTATCAGGAAGATATTTCATTCAAGTGAAAGCTCCATCCATCAACTGTCAACTATTTTCTATCAGACGGGGGGAGCTTTACAACAACAAATCCACTAGTCTTCTCTAAGATTATTGACAGAGAAGAACTTAATAACCCTCTTTATCCCATCTTGTACAGGGTTCTAACTCCCTTCAAAATTTAACTGTTTGGTGGCAGGGCACCTGATCAAAAACCTGTAGTTGCTGTATTGGGCACCTGATCAAAACCCCATTGGTGATAGGGCACCTGATCAAAAACCTAGTGGATTCCTACCAAGGGTGGTAGAAGAGTAGATGTACCCAGGTTTATTGGGGAACTACTATAGATCCTTGTATCTTCTTTGTTTGTGTTTATTTTTCTGTACTGTGTTATTTTCTTTATTTGTTTTTATAACTCACTCAGTACATATATATATCAATATTTTAATTCCGCTATAAAAATAAGTGAAAAACTTTTTAATACTCTATTCACCCCCCCCCCCCTCTAGAGTAAATCTAAGATCTAACCTCACTTTCAATTGGTATTAAAGGTTCGTTGATTCTTTACAGGCTAACACCTGAATCAAAAGATCAATTAGATCTTAAATTTTCTTCTAGAGTTTCTTTTGTTAAAACTCATGGCACAGAACAAAGAATACTCAAGCACAAGACCTCCTATATGCAATCTAAATAAGGTTGCATTATGAAAGGCAAGGATCAAGTTATATATGAATTCTATTGATGAAGATATCTTCAATGTTATTTTGACAGGACCTCCTACTCCTACAGCAACAACAACAACAACAAATAATGTTGTTCCACCTCCTGAGTTGACAGAAGCTCAAAAGAAGCAGAGAAGTGCTGATGCCAAAGCAATGAATATATTGGCACAAATAATATCTGATGACATATTCCAAAATGTTGTGGACTGCACCTCAGCTAGGGATATTTGGAATTCCCTCAACAACATGGTTGAAGGTTCTGCAGAAGAGTCAGAGTCTTCATCCAGCTCTTCTGATGATGAAGAGAATGCAAATGAAACGGATCAATGCTTGATGGCTATATATGACTCAAGCAGTGAGTCAAAATATGCATCATCATCCAGCTCCAGTGATGATGAAGAGGAAAGAAACTTCTGCATGATGGCTATCAATGCCTCAGGAAACAATTCTGAAGAATCAGAATCAGAAATTGACAGTGATCAGGTAATTTCTACCTTTGATTTCAATTCAAATGAATTCAAAGATGAATTCAGAGTTCTTTGTATAGATTTAATCAAATCTTAGAAAGAGATAATCTCTCTCAGAAATAAGTTGGCTGAAATGAACCAACTAAGTGAAGATATGTCAATCTTAAGAAAGAATTGGCTGCCTCCAGAGAACACATTGTTCTCATTGAGAACAAGTTGTCTGAAGCTAAGAAGTTTGAAGAATCCCTCAATGGGAGAAGTATCAAACTGATGGACATCACAAGCACAGTGAATGCCAGACTTAGTGGCAGACTGGGCTTGGGTGCATCATCAAGTGAGCTACATCTTATTAAGAAAAACATCTTATCTACACCAGTAAAATTCATTTTTGCTAAGAACAAAGAGGTAGTAGATGTTAGTAAGAATATTTCAAGCAAGAATATTAAGAATAAAGGAATTCAACAGAATTCGTTGAACGGAGCTCGACGAAATCAGACGAATTCGACGAACGGAGATCGACGAACTCTGAAGACAGATTTTTAGTATAATTATTATTCGAACACGCTCGATGAAAGCACTTCACTTCGTCAAACGGCGATAGACGAACTCACCAGAATTCGTCGAACGAAAAATATACTGAATTTCAATAGAATTCTTATTCTCAACAAACTAAGAGTCCTTTCACTGAGTGGATAATTCCTCCAAGGAGATATCATCCACAAGGTTATCAGGATTAGCCTGACATGTCTTTCATTTTAGAATTTTGTGGAAAAATAAAAGGACCCAAGGTAGTCTGGGTCAAGAACAACTAGAATGTTTTCTATTTTGCAGGTACAGGGCTATCCAAAATTAAAAGAACAATGGTACTTGGATAGTGGGTGCTCAAAGCATATGACAGAAAACAAGGCCAACCTAAGCAACTACAAGGCAAGGCTTGGACCCAAAGTGATCTTTGGAGACTCCAACTGTGAACAAACCAAAGGTTATGGACAGATCAAAGTTGGAGCAGTCACCTTCAAAGAGGTAGCTTAGGTCAAGGGTTTGAAGCACTACCTCATCAGCATAAGCCAGTTATGTGATGAAGGTTATCAGGTAACTTTTAACCACTCCTTATGTCTTATTACCAATAATAAAAACATAAATGTATTATCTGGTATTAGACATGGAAATATTTATTTAGTCAATTTTGACTCTGCCAACTCAGATATTTGCTTATTTAATTCTATAAGTAAGACAAATAAATTATGGCATAA
Source organism: Dactylorhiza incarnata (assembly GCA_033032865.1). Lineage (NCBI taxonomy): Eukaryota > Viridiplantae > Streptophyta > Magnoliopsida > Asparagales > Orchidaceae > Dactylorhiza > Dactylorhiza incarnata. Next base: position 26,775,040 of record JAWHQI010000005.1, read on the forward strand.
AAGGCTTGGACACATTAACCTTAGAACTATCTCTAAGCTCTCTAAGGACAATCTTGTTAGAGGACTGCCTTCTAGTTCATACAAGCAGCAAGGACTCTGTAGGGCTTGTCAATTAGGTAAGCAGACCAAGAGTAGTTTTAAATCTTTATCCAAGAGTGATTCACCTAGGATTCTGTACTTACTGCATTTGGATCTTTTTGGACCCACTGCAATACAGAGTCTAGGAGGGAAGCGTTACTCTCTAGTTATTGTAGATGACTTCTCAAGATTCACTTGGGTGTTCTTTCTTAGGAACAAGTCTGACACCTTTAGTGTTTTAACAGACTTTCTCAGGTCCATCAAGATTGAGCATTGTTGATAAAACCCTATTTTTCAGGATACATAAAAATCAAACATTACTAGTTCAAATATATGTAGATGATATCATATTTGGCTCTACTGATTCAAATCTATGCAAAAGGTTTTCTGACCTAATGCAATCTAAATTTGAAATGAGTAGTATGGGTGAGTTATCTTACTTCCTTGGTCTTCAAGTGAAGCAAACCCCAAATGGCATATTCATATCACAATCCAATTATGCTAAGGAATTAGTGAAAAGATTTGGTATGTCTGATGCTTCCACCATGAAAACACCCATGCCCTCCAATGCTGTTGTTGACACTAATGAATCAGGGAAACCTGTTGATCAGAAAGTATATAGAGCAATTATTGGCTCTTTACTTTACTTAACAGCTAGTAGGCCTGACATAATATTTGCTACATGTATTTATGCTAGGTTCCAAGTTAACCCCAAAGAATCTCACCTAATTTTATTAAGAAGAATTTTGAGATATATAAAGGGTTGTCCAAATCTAGGACTCTAGTATCCAACTGTATCAGAATTTGGATTAACTGGATTCGCAGATTCTGATTATGCTGGATGCAGAGTAGACAGGAAAGCACATCAGGAACTTGTTAGTTTCTTGGTGATAAGCTTGTGTCTTGGTTTTGTAAGAAATAGACATTTGTGTCTACATCAACAGCTGAAGCAGAATATATTGCTACAGGCAGTTGCTGCTCACAGATACTGTGAATACAAAATCAACTTCTAGATTATGGTATCAACTTAAATAATTCAATTATATTTTGTGACAATACTAGTGCAATATATATAGCACAAAATCCAATCCTCCATAGTAGGACTAAACACATAGAAATTAGGCACCACTTTATCAGAGATAATATGGATAAAAATAAAATTTGCCTACAATTAATTTCTACTGATTTGCAAAGGGCTGATATTTTCACCAAACCCTTGGATGAAAAGAGACATATCTTCTTTATAAATCAGCTAGGAATGATAGATGGAGATTCAATCAATTAAAAATTAAAATTTCTACCTATCCCATCATTTCGTCGAACGGAGATCGACGAAATTGAGTCTTTCGTCGAATGGAGATCGACGAAACCAATTAAATTCAGAGATCGATGAAGACAAGTCGTTCGTCGAACTGAGATCGACGAAAATTAATTTTTCGTCAAACACTGTTTGATGAAGGCTAAGTCTTTTCGACTTCTGATTTTATTAGGTTTAGCCGACCTCAGTTCTACGAAAGCCCGTGTCTTCTCCAATCCCTCTATATAATCAAACTTTTATTTCCTTTTATCTTTGCACCTACAGAAATTGCTTTTCCCTCCAGTTCCCTTTGCACTTGATCGTTCTTTCTTTTACAGGTAACAATGGCGATTTCTCAAGCAGTTCTTTCCTCAATGAAGTTTGACGCCGGGTTTGATATTGACATCGAGTCGTTTGCGCATTTTGATCAAATATTCCAGGACATTCTTCATTTGTTTGAAGAACAACAGCTTAAGAAGTTAATGACCACAAGATTCAAGCTTCCAGTAGTCGAGATAAAGGAATGGGTTCACACCATTAAGGCAGAGAATGCAACAACTATATCAGGAACAATATCTGGAAATCAGGTTACTCTTACCCCAGATGTTTTAACAGAATTTTTTGGGTTATTGAATGGTAATGATGAGTTAGAAATTAGTTCTGCTGAATTTGATAATGCTTTGGTTAAGATGGGTCATTCGTCTGGAAACCCTAACCATCTGTTGAAGAAAAACTTATCCAGTAAATATAAGTTTTTGGCAGATATTGTTGGAAAGGTCTTGCTAGGGAAGACCTCAGCCCATGATTATATAACCAGGCATCAATTCCTATTGATGGTGACCTTGGTAGAGAAGAAGAAAATAAATTGGGGATTGATTCTTTTTGTTGGAACAACCCTTTTACTGTTTTGGGCTAGGATCACTATGTACTGATTAGGATCAGTTGACCCCATTGTATAGTTTAAGGGTCATGTCTTTAGGCTGATAAATTAGCTAGAACTTAAGATTAAATCTAAGGTTCCCAGCTTTCGACGAATGTCTAGCAGCGTTCGACAAATGGCAAGTGGCGTTCGACGAATGTCTAGCATCGTTCGATAAATTGTTCTAAGCAGACTGAAGTATTACAGCCAGTTACAGCACTCGACATTCTCTGATCAGTGTTCGACGAACGGCTAGCAGTGCTCGACAGATGGCTCCCGGCGTTCGACAGTTTTTATTGACAGCGCTCGACAGTTTTCCAGCCAGCGTTCGACATATTCTGGACAGCGCTCGACAGATGGCTCCCAGCGTTCGACAGATCATTTATTGAAGCCCAGATTTGTTATCAACTATATTCTATCTATCCTAACAGCAAAACGACGAATATAACGGATCTATTTAATATCCTTTGGACGTATTCTGATAGATAAGGAAGGATATTAAACTGAGTTAATATATTCTCTTCTTTCCTTTTTCCAAGGCAGCAATAGCCGTTGACATTTAATGAAAAGGAATCTTTTCACAGTCAAAAATAAAAGGACCTGCCAAAATCGTTTGAGTTGACAGAATTCAAACGTCGTTCTATTACAGAATAAAAAGGATATATATATATAGCATTCAGAAGAAGAAGACATACAGTTAGACATCTCAAAAAGTTTTTCTTCATCTTCTTCTACAAGCAACACAAAACTTCTGAGAACATCATCCTCAAGAACATTCACTCAGAATCTGCTGTAAATTCAGATCTTCTAAAAGAGCAACAAGCAAATCTGAAGAACCTGTTCTTCCAGATCAAACTGCTACAGGAGATCTTAGTTTTCAAGAGAAAGCTTCTTCATTTTCTGTCAAGCACTTCAATCTGACAGGGGGAGCTTTACAACAACATCCACTAGAGTCTTCTCTCAGCATCTTAACAGAGAAGAACACTATAAACTTTTTCCTCCCATCTTGTACAGGGTTATAACTCCCTTCAAAAGTTAATCTCGGTGACAGGGCACCTTTTCAAAAACCTGCAGTTTGGTTAGAGCACCTTATCAACAGCTCACCTGGTGTGAGGGCACCTTATCAACAACCTCCTAGTGGATTCCTACCAAAGGTGGTAGAAGAGTAGACGTACCCAGATTTATTGGGGAACTACTATAGCTCCTTGTGTCTTCTGTGTTTGATTATTTCCTGTGGTTGTGCTGTTTGTTTTGTGATTACATTTACTTAATTTTTCTGTTTATATAATTCTCACACTGCTTACACTTATATATAACACTATTTTAATTCCGCTATAAAAACTAAGAAAAAGTTTTAATACTCTATTCACCCCACCCTCTAGAGTAACTTAAGATCTAACCTCCACTTTCAATTGGTATCAGAGGGGTGTTGATTCTTTACAGACTAACATCTGAATCACAAAGATCAACCAGATCTTAATTTGTCTAGAGCTTCTTTATCTAAGAATTTTATATCATTCAAAACTCATGGCACAAAACAAGGAATATTCTAGCACAAGACCTCCTATGTGCAACCTCAATAAGTTTGCACTATGGAAAGCAAGGATTAGGCTTTATATGAACTCTATTGATGAGGAGATTTTCAATGTTATTCTTACAGGACCTCCAGCACCTACAGCAACAACCAGCACTACTGCAACAACAGACAACACTGTTCTTCCACCTCCTGAGTGGACTGAGGCTCAGAAGAAGCAGAGAAATGCAGATGCAAAGGCCATGAACATTCTTGCCTTAACTATGTCAGATGACATATTCCAGAAAGTAGTTGAGTGCACCTCAGCAAAAGAAATCTGGGAATCTCTCAACAACATGGTGGCAGGCTCAGCAGATGAAAGGAAAGATAGAAGATCTCACCTGATCTCTCAATATGAGAACTTCAAGAAGGGAGAATCAGAAAATGTTGCTGATATGTACAATAGGCTCAGCCTCATAATAAATGAGCTGAAATCTCTGGACAAAGTGATCTCACTCACAGAGATCAATGACAAAATTCTTATGTGCTTTCCCAGCACATGGGACTCCAGAATCTGGCCAATCAAAGAAGCCAGAAGCCTAAATGAGATCACCACTGAAGCTTTGTTGGGCAAGCTCAAATCTTATGAGCAGCTTATCAAAAGTAGGGAAACTGAAGAATCCACTTCATCCCCAGCACTCAAGAAGGAGAAAAGCATAGCCTTCAAAGCTGCAGAAGAAGAAGGACCAACTCCTACCAAAGAGGAGTTGCTGAGTTTCATAGCCAAAAGATTCTATAATATGACTAAGAAAGATTTCAAGAAGAAGTCATCCAGAAGCTATGACAAGCCAAGGTATGACAAAAATCACTCTAATGAAATTATATGTTTTGGTTGCAGGAAGCCAGGACATATTGCTCCTGAATGTCCAGAGAATCAAAACAAAAAGGACAGAAAGGAGAGAAAAAGAGAAAAGGAAGAAAGGAAAGGTTCTAGCAAATCTTCCTCCCACTCACACAAAAAGAAGGGAAGAGGATTTGTAGCAACATCCTGGAGTGAAACAGAATCAGAATCAGAATCTTCATCTGGTTCTTCTGATGAAGAAGAAACAAAAGAGAATAGCCAATGTCTACTGGCAATTTATGACTCAGACTGTGAGTCACAATCTGAATCTTCATCAAGCTCCAGTGATGATGAAGAAGAAAAGAACTTCTGCATGATGGCAATCAATGCCTCAGCCAGCAAATCTGATGAAGAAAATTCAGAATCAGAAGAAGAAAATGATGCAGATCAGGTAATGTCTGGTTTTGATTTTACTTCAGATGAATTCAAAGCTGAATTCAAAGTCCTTTGCTCAGACTTACTCAACTCTGAGAAAGAAATAATCTCACTCAGATGTAAGTTAGCGGAAATGAAAAAGATGAGTGAAGAAAATGCAAATCTTAAGAAAGATTTGGCTGCCTCCAGAGAACACATTGTTCTCATTGAGAATAAACTTTCTGAGGCCAAGAAATTTGAAGAATCCCTAAATGGGAGAAGTATCAAACTGATGGACATCACAAGCACAGTCAATGCTAGACTTAATAATAGCAAACTGGGCTTGGGTGCCTCATCAAGTGAGCCATCTCTGATTAAGAGAAATATCCTCTCCTCACCTATAAAATTTATTTCTGCTAAAGGCAAAGAAGCTGCAAAAAGAGATAAAGATATTTCAAGCAAGTCTGTTAAGGATAAAAGAATTCAAAAGAATTCGTCGAACGGAGATCGACAAAAAGGTTCAAATTTGTCGAACGGAGCTCGACGAAGTCTGAAAACAGATTTTCAGTATAGTTATCAGATGAACAATAGTCGACCAATTTATCCAAATTTGTCGAACAGATACTATACAGGAAATACTAGAAATCTTACTCCCAAACAAACTAAAAATCCTTTCACTGAATGGATAATACCTCCAAGGAGATATCATCCACAAGGCTATAAGGACCAGCCTGAAATGTCATTTATTTCTGAATTTTGTGGTAACACAAAAGGACCCAAGGTAGTCTGGGTCAAAAACAACTAGTTTATGTTTTTGTCTTTGCAGGTACATGGCCATCCAAGATTAAATCAAAAATGGTACTTGGACAGTGGCTGCTCAAAGCACATGACAGGAAACAAGGCCAATCTGAAAAATTACAAGGCACAGCTTGGACCCAAAGTGATCTTTGGAGACTCCAACCATGGTCAAACCAAAGGCATTGGTCAAATCAAGGTTGGAGCAGTAACATTCAAGGAAGTCACCTATGTGAAGGGTCTGAAGCACAACCTCATCAGCATAAGTCAGTTATGTGATGAAGGTTATCAGGTAACCTTTAATAAATCAGAATGCATTATCAAGTCATCTGATAATGTCATTGTTTTATCAGGTATTAGACAGGGTAACATATATTTAGTAAATTTCAATTCCTCTAAATCAGAAATTTGCCTGTTTAATGAGCTAAGCAAACCTAGTGAACTATGGCATAAAAGATTAGGGCATGTAAATCTTAGAAAAATTGCCAAACTATCTAAAGATAATCCTGTTAGAGGTCTACCATCAGGATCATATAAGAAAGAAGGTTTATGTAGGGCATGCCAGCTAGGTAAGCAAACCAAAAACAGTTTTAAATCCTTATCTAAAAGTGATTCACCTAGAATCTTATTTTTGCTACATATGGACCTTTTTGGACCTATAGCAATAAAGAGTTTAGGAGGGAAGTCTTACACTCTAGTTATTGTAGATGACTTCTCTAGATTCACTTGGGTATTCTTTTTGAGAGAAAAGTCAGATAACTTTAAAGTTCTTACAGACTTTCTTAAGAGCATACAGATTGAATACTCTACTGTAGTTGCATTGATCAGAAGTGATCATGGCACTGAGTTTGAGTCTCTTCTTATGCAAGAATTCTGTGAGAAGGAAGGTATCAGGCATTGCTTCTCAGCTCCTAGAACTCCTCAACAGAATGGGGTAGTTGAAAGGAAAAATAGAACCCTAATTGAATCAGCAAGAACATTGCTTGCAGATGCTAATTTGCCACTATCCTTTTGGGCAGAAGCTGTTAGCACAGCAAACTATGTTCTGAATAGAAGTTTGATACAAAAACTTAAGGGTAAAACTCCTTATGAATTACTTAAAGGGAAGAAACCTAAAGTTGACTATTTCAGAACTTTTGGTTGCAAATGTTTTGTTCATAACAATGATAAGAAATATCTTAGAAAATTTGAACCAAAATTTGAAGAAGGAATTTTCTTAGGATATTCAATAGTTAGCAAAGCATATAGGGTATTTAACAAATCCACTCTTAAGATAGAAGAATCCATGCATGTTTCCTTTGATGAAACTAACATGTCTTACAAGGAGAAGAAATCTTCTACCAAGAATGCTTTGCAGGTACCAGCTCTATGTGAAGAGCTTAATGAACTAAATCTACAGTCAGGAGATTCAATGCAACCATTAGCTCAAAACCTTGAAGATAGTGAAGAAGAAGATCATTCAGATCTTGTTGATTATCAGAATCAAGCAACAACAGAACATCCTTCACAGGATACAATTACTGAACAAAATCCCCAAATAAATATCACTGCAGAATTAACTCCAACTGTTTATCACATCACAGTTAGAGATCACCCAATTTCACAAGTGATTGGTGATATTTCAGCAGGTGTTCAGACAAGACATCAACTACATCAAAATCAGATGCATACTTGCTTTCTATCACAAGTTGAACCTCAAACCATAAAAGATGCAGAACAAGATCCAAATTGGATTCTTGCAATGCAAGAGGAACTCAACCAGTTTGAAAGAAACAAAGTTTGGGATTTGGTTCCAAGACCAAGAGGCCATCCAGTCATTGGCATCAAGTGGGTCTTCAGGAACAAACTTGATGATCAAGGAAATATTGTGAGAAATAAAGCAAGGCTAGTAGCTCAAGGATACTCACAGGAAGAAGGCATAGACTATGATCAAACATTTGCACCTGTGGCAAGACTTGAAGCTATCAGAATATTTTTAGCATTTGCTGCATACAAACAATTTAAGGTATATCAAATGGATGTAAAAAGTGCATTCCTAAATGGAGATATCAAGGAAGAAGTCTATGTGGAACAACCACCAGGTTTCATCTCTCCAACTCACTCTTCTTATGTATTCAAGCTTAATAAAGCTCTCTATGGTCTCAAACAAGCTCCCAGGGCATGGTATGAGACCTTAGCTAATTTTCTATTGGAAAATAAGTTCTGTAGAGGCTTAGTAGACAAAACCTTATTTTTCTGAATACATAAAAATCAAACACTGCTAGTTCAAATATATGTTGATGATATTATTTTTGGCTCTACTGATTCAAATTTATGCAAAAAATTCTCTAAACTTATGCAATCTAAATTTGAAATGAGTAGCATGGGTGAATTATCATACTTCCTTGGTCTACAAGTGAAGCAAACCTCATCAGGAATTTTCATTTCACAATCCAAGTATGCTAAGGAATTAGTAAAAAGATTTGGAATGTCTGATTCCTCTCCCATGAAAACACTCATGGCTTCTAATGCTGTCATTAATGCTGATGAATTAGGGAAACCTGCTGATCAGAAGGTGTACATAGAGCAATTGTTGGCTCATTACTCTATTTGACAGCTAGTAGGCCTGATATAATGTTTGCTACTTGTATTTGTGCTAGGTTTCAAGTCAACCCTAAAGAATCTCATCTATCTTTATTAAAAAGAATTTTAAGATATATAAAGGGCTGTCCTAATCTAGGTCTCTGGTATCCAACAACATCTGAATTTGAATTAACTGGATTCTCAGACTCAGATTATGCTGGATGCAGAGTAGACAGAAAAAGCACATCGGGAACTTGTCAGTTTCTTGGTGATAGGCTTGTGTCTTGGTTTTGTAAGAAGCAGACATCTGTGTCCACATCAACAGCTGAGGCAGAATACATTGCTGCAGGCAGTTGCTGCTCACAGATACTGTGGATACAAAATCAACTTCTAGACTATGGTATCAACTTAAATCAATCAATTATATTTTGTGACAATACTAGTGCAATATCTATAACACAAAATCCAGTTCTCCATAGTAGGACTAAACACATAGATATAAGGCACCACTTTATCAGAGATAATGTGGATGAAAATAAAATTTGCCTACAGTTCATCTCCACTGATTTACAAAGAGCAGATATTTTCACCAAACCCTTGGATGAAAAGAAACATATTTTCTTTATGAATCAACTGGGAATGATAGATGGAGACTCAATTTGTTGAAAATTATATTTTCTATCCTATCCAAAACTTTTGTCGAACGAAGAACGACAAATTTTTATTCGTCGAACGATGGTCGACAAAAACCTACATCTTCAAGAGTCAGTGAAGAAAATCTCGTTTGTCGAACGACGGTCGACGAAAAAGATTTTTTTTCTATCCGACAAAATTTTAAAGTCGGTTCGACTTCAGATTTAATTTGGTTTTGCCGAACAACGCTCCTCGAATTCTCCTCCCTATTTTCTCGACTATATAACACTTATTTTATCTTATTCTAAGCTTTGCGCCTACAGAAATCGTCTTTCCCTCCAGTTCCTCTCTGCACTTGATCTTCAACTTTCCTTGCAGGAACAATGGCGATTCCTCAGGCCTCTCTGCACCTAATGAAGTTTGACGCAGGTTTTGACATTGACATGGACTCGTTTGCACAGTCAGACCAAATCTTCAAGGATATTCTTCAAACGCTGGATGAACAACAACTAAGGAAATTTCTAAGCACCAGGCAGAAGATAGCTGTTGCAGAGATAAAAGAATGGGTTTTCACTGCAAAATCAGTCGATGAAAGCTTGTCGGGAACAATATCAGGTCATCATGTCTCTCTCTCTCCCACCATCCTTTCTGAAATCTTTGGTCTTGAAAATGGTGAAGATAAGTTAGACATAAGCTCAAATGAATTTGATGAAGCATTAGTCAAAATGGGCCATTTGACTGGAAACCCTAGCCACATTCTGAAAAAGAATCTGTCTCAGGACTACAAGTTCTTAGCAGATATTGTTGGAAAAGTCTTGCTGGGCAAGACTTCTGGGCATAACTATATCAGTAGGCACCAATTTCTGTTAATGGTGGCCTTAATGGAGAAGAAGAAAGTCAACTGGAGATCAATTCTTTTTGACCTAATTAAAAAGAAAAACTCTACAGAGAATGTATGCTTTGGAAGAATTTTAGGAATCTTTCTATAGGAAAGGCATCCAGAGCTTCTGGTGTCACCAAAAGTAACAATAAATGCCAGCAAGAGGCTGACCTCAGCACTCTTTGCTAAATGGGATAGAGTAATTCCCAAGAAGAATACAGGAGCTGAGGCCTCCAGAAAAAGGAAAGCTTATGAGGACACAAGGACTGATCAAGTCACTCCCTCTACCCTTCTAGAAGATCCTTCCTCAGTTCCTCCTTCCTCTCATATCCTCTCTCCACCTACTCAACAATCTCCTGCACATTCTCATTCTTCATCCCCTCCTTCAACTGCAATATCACCCATCAATGATATTCCAATCTTAACTGCCCACATCAGTGATGCTCCACCTCCACCCCTATCTTCAGAACCACTACCTACCACACCTCCCTCTCCAATACACAATGAATATCATTCACCTATTCATTCTCCTAGTCCAATCCATCTAGACATTCACACACATACCACCAACATCAGCAATATCATTCCTCCAATATCATCTCCATCCACTTCACAACCATTCACTAGCCATCCACCAGATTATCCATCCCTCAACCTCTCCTCTATTGCTGATCAAGTTTTTGATCTTATCCTTCCTAAAATAAGCCAGCTCCTGGATGCAAAACTTGCTCCAGTTCTTCAGGCACTTTCTACTTTATCTACTAAGATAGATTCTCTTCCCTCCTCCACTGCTGTCCCTTCTACTAGGGGCCTAGATTCAGGCTGTCCTGAAGCTAGGCAGGGGGAGATGTCCTATGAAGAAGCTCCAGAAACAGAAGAAACTCCAGAAGAAGATACAGAAGTTACAATTTTTGATACAGATACACAAGTTATATAAGTAATAAATAATATATGCATTCATCCATCCCGTGATCTATATAGCTTATTATCAAAATTTGATGTCACATATACTTCAAGGGTATCACCAAAGGTATACATAGAGGATCTATCAAAGGCTCTGATTTTCCTTCCTCAGAAAACTCATTCTGACATCATACAAAATTACATATCCTCTATTCCTTCATCCACTGTTCAAGACATTCAAATAAAGGATCATTCTGCAGAATATGAAGATGATCCTGCAGAATTCCTTGATGATACAACAGCCCCACAAATTATTTCTTCACCTCCAATTTCTGTATGGAATGAAGAACCAATGCCAAGCTTTGATGAAATCTGGAGAGAAGCAGATGCAGAGTTTGACAAAGCTGAAGAAGAAAGATTAAAGGCTCGGGAAGCAATCAAGAGAATTGATGATTTATACAATAAGCCAATCTCATCTTCTGACTCTGAAGATGATGATGACAACAGTGATTCTGATGATACACTTTCAAAGAAAAGAAAGAAAAGAACAACTAAGTCAAAGGCTGCTCCCAAACCTCCAAATCCAAATAATGACATTCCTCTGTACATTTTGTATAATGTCCCTCTTGATGAGAAAACTCCTCACTGGATGAAGCTCTCCAGAAATGAAAACAATAGGAGGAAGAAATTCAAGAAGACTGGCTACATCCCTGACAAACCAGTCAAGCACAATCATCCTCCTCCTCCTCCAGCAGCTGGTGCAATAGGATCAGCAAGTGTATCATCTTCCTCTCAGAGGCCAAGCTCTCAACATTCAAGGAGACCTGGTAGTTCTAGTGGTTCTCAAGCCTCTGGATCAGCCAGTGCTCCTTCCTCTAAGAAATCAGTTCCTATCCTTCAAAGAAGTCAAACCTTTTCTTCTTCTCAAATATCTTCAGAATACAAACTTCACATTTCTGATGGAACTCTTCACAGAGATAGAGTACCTCAAAAGGTCACTCAAGACAAAAATGATTCAGAAAATATTTATTATTTTCCAGATCCAGAAGAAGAGAAACTCTGTCAGATGGCAAGACTGAAAGAAACAATTGCGTATGCACAGATTCAAAAGGCTAAAGCTGAAGGCAAAGACTTCTCAAGTTACTCAACCATGTCAGAATACAGAAGAAAAGAACTTGAAAAATACAAAACAGTTAAAGCATTCAATACTGAGGAATATATTGATATGCACCCAGAAGCATTTATTCCTCATGTCAAAGAACAGAAAATCATTGGTGGTCAAGATTTGTTTATCAGCAAAAAGAAATCAGAAGACCCCAACAGAAAAATCATATTCAAGCCACCTTCTCAGGACAAAAAGCCTTAAATAAATTGCTTGGTTATGAATGTAAAGTTTCTGAACTCAGAGCACTTATTTTTATCTTATCCGATGATCTATTTTTATCTATCAGATATATTTCATTTCATTGTTGCTCTGTTCTGCTGTATCTATTTAATTTTTCTTGTCTAATAGTATCCTAACCCAAATATGGGGAGATTGTTGGAACAACCCTTTTACTGTTTTGGGCTAGGATCACTATGTACTGATTAGGATCAGTTGACCACATTGTATAGTTTAAGGGTCAAGTCTTTAGGCTGATAAATTAGCTAGAACTTAAGATTAAATCTAAGGTTCCCAGCGTTCGACGAATGTCTAGCAGCGTTCGACAAATGGCAAGTGGCGTTCGACGAATGTCTAGCATCGTTCGACAAATTGTTCTAAGCAGACTGAAGTATTACAGCCAGTTACAGCACTCGACATTCTCTGATCAGTGTTCGACGAACGGCTAGCAGTGCTCGACAGATGGCTCCCGGCGTTCGACAGTTTTTATTGACAGCGCTCGACAGTTTTCCAGCCAGCGTTCGACATATTCTGGACAGCGCTCGACAGATGGCTCCCAGCGTTCGACAGATCATTTATTGAAGCCCAGATTTGTTATCAACTATATTCTATCTATCCTAACAGCAAAACGACGAATATAACGGATCTATTTAATATCCTTTGGACGTATTCTGACAGATAAGGAAGGATATTAAACTGAGTTAATATATTCTCTTCTTTCCTTTTTCCAAGACAGCAATAGCCGTTGACATTTAATGAAAAGGAATCTTTTCACAGTCAAAAATAAAAGGACCTGCCAAAATCGTTTGAGTTGACAGAATTCAAACGTCGTTCTATTACAGAATAAAAAGGATATATATATATATATATAGCATTCAGAAGAAGAAGACATACAGTTAGACATCTCAAAAAGTTTTTCTTCATCTTCTTCTACAAGCAGCACAAAACTTCTGAGAACATCATCCTCAAGAACATTCACTCAGAATCTGCTGTAAATTCAGATCTTCTAAAAGAGCAACAAGCAAATCTGAAGAACCTGTTCTTCCAGATCAAACTGCTACAGGAGATCTTAGTTTTCAAGAGAAAGCTTCTTCATTTTCTGTCAAGCACTTCAATCTGACAGGGGGAGCTTTACAACAACATCCACTAGAGTCTTCTCTCAGCATCTTGACAGAGAAGAACACTATAAACTTTTTCCTTCCCATCTTGTACAGGGTTATAACTCCCTTCAAAAGTTAATCTCGGTGACAGGGCACCTTTTCAAAAACCTGCAGTTTGGTTAGAGCACCTTATCAACAGCTCACCTGGTGTGAGGGCACCTTATCAACAACCTCCTAGTGGATTCCTACCAAAGGTGGTAGAAGAGTAGATGTACCCAGATTTATTGGGGAACTACTATAGCTCCTTGTGTCTTCTGTGTTTGATTATTTCCTGTGGTTGTGCTGTTTGTTTTGTGATTACATTTACTTAATTTTTCTGTTTATATAATTCTCACACTGCTTACACTTATATATAACACTATTTTAATTCCGCTATAAGAACTAAGAAAAAGTTTTAATACTCTATTCACCCCCCCCCCTCTAGAGTAACTTAAGATCTAACCTCCACTTTCACTTTTTGAATCAATTAGGAAGAAAATAAGCAAGACTCGTGTATGTTATGGCAGAATATTGGAAATTTTCTTCAAGAAAAATATCCAGACCTGTTGGTCTATCCCAAGGTGTTTATTAATGCTAGCAAGAGGCTAACATCAGCTATATTTGGCAAGTGGGAAAGGGTGATCCCAAAGAAGATTCCAAGGGCAGATGCCCCCAGGCCAGCTTCTGAAGGCACAAGGACTGACCCAGTCACTCCCCTGACCCTTCCAGAAGTCTCTCCTCTTGTCTCTTCCACTCCTCTCCCATCTCCACCTCCTCATGAAGAAATTCCTCCCCACAATTCTCCAATAGACCCTTCACCTTCATTGCCTTCTTCTCCTCCTCTCCACGCATACTTATCTACATAGATTCCATCTTCATCCCAATCAGATGTTGATTTCCTTCCATCATTCAATCTCTTATCTCCACCTCAGTCTCCTATCCATCCACACTCACCTATCCAACCTCATTCTCCTATTCATGAAGATTTTCATCCACCCATATCAAATTCCACTAACATCTTCATGCCCTCTATTCCATCCTCTATCCCATCATCATCTCAGCATCCACAAGACCTTGTGTATGTTGATTTCTCATCTCTAGTTGATCAAATATTCCAACATATATCTCCCAAGCTAGATGCTCTCATGGATGCAAAGCTTGTTGTAGTGCTTCAAGTCCTAGCTGACCTTTCTGCTAAAATTGCTTCATTCCCTATCTCCTCATATGTCCATTCTTCTAGGGGCCTAGCTTCAGGGCTTCCTGAAACTAGGCAGGGGGAGATGTCTCATGAAGAAGCTCCAGTGAATGCAGTTGCAGGTTCAGATATGTTTTGTGATGAAGAAGCAACCCCAGCTCCAGTTTTTGAAGAAGAAATTCCAGCTCCAGTTCAAGATCAAATTCAAGAATCAGAAGTAGTTGGAGTGATGAATTCTCCTCCTACTTTTGTCTTTTATGATTCCCCATTGCCAAACTTTGATGATATTGATGTTGATCAAAATTGTTATGTTGAGAAAGATATTTCTGAAGCTCTTAAAGCAGTTGATGATTTATATGATAATCCTCAGTCCTCTTCTGATGATGATGAAGATGATGATGATTCAGATGATTGATGATTCCCATTTTATACACATTTTTGGACTCATCTGGGCCAGTATTTTAGTCAAAGCACTACATTTTAGATCCATAATCACTCATATTTGTTCTCTATATTTCATTCCATGCTGTTGGGAATCTTGCCCACATGATTCCTGATTTGAAGAAGTCACCAAGTCAAGACTACTTCACTTTGTATTTGATTACTTCTCTAGCTTATGATCTCAGGAAGTTAAAGATATGTCGTCGAGAAGAATAGGAGATATCGTCAAAAAAGCACGCTTATCGTCGTAATGATGAGCAATGAAACTGCTGAGAAGTAGCATGTTCGTCGACCGCTGAGACTCGGCAAGATCGTCGACCGCTGAGACGAGGGGTCAAATCTGCTGGGACGAGCTCACTGCCTCAGCGGATCCGCTGAGACGGGAAAGGAGCTGCATATAGAAGAGATCTGGCGCGTTCGTCGAACACAGAGAAGAATGAAGACTAAGGAAGAAATGTCGTCGAGAAAATGCAGTATCGCCGACATTAACAAAGTAGCTTTGTCGTCGAGAAGAACATATCTCGTCGTTCAGAAGCCTTGTCGCTGAAAAGGTTAAGTATGATTGATGGCGTTGAACATCGTTATAAAGAAGGAATGTCGCCGAGAATACTAAAGAAGGACAGCTGAAGACAAGCAATTGGTGAAGTATGATCTGTCGACATAGTATCACTCATGTCGTCGAGAGAACAACATGATTACAACGACAGTCTGCAAGAAGGAAGATCACGATGACACAGTCAGAGATAGCATATCGTCGTATATGCAGTAGCTGCAGATTGTCTTGTATCGTCGAGACACCAGCATCAGAAGGAGAAGCTAGAATAATTGAAAGGGTATCTAAGTTCAAGGCTTTGACAAAGTCCTGTCGTTGATATATTGTCCATGACGTCGTAACGATGGAAATATCGTCGAGATAGATTCAAATATTGCGGACGCGCTGTCAGCATTTAATGTCGCCGCCTGACTGTCTATCAGCAATTAATGCTGTCATCATTCAACGCGTGCTCTTAAGGATGGAGCGTCTGACACTTAAGGAATATTCTCAGAAGACCGTTGGGAGCCTCATAGTCTTATAAAAGAGATAAGAGGTCTCCCTAACAAGAATAATCAACAAGAAAGAACTTGCGCAAATAGCGAATCGAATAGTACTAGCGGTGCAAGAAAGAAAGAGAAAAAGAAGAAGCAGTCATCTTCATCGACTGTTAAGTTGCCAATCTTCATCAGGCTAAGAAGAGATTTGAAGAAGAACCGTGCACTCAAGATCTGATTCAGAAGCATTTTCTTCAATCTCAAGGAGCCGATATTCAACAGGCTAAAGTTGCCGATCTTTATCCGGCAGAAGAAACGGTTTTATTACTGTAAATTCTTGTAAGGCTTGCGGACCAACTTGTCTAGCTTGAGGGCTGGAGAGCTGTGAGGCTTGAGGGCCAGAGCAGTGCACTTGCGGGTGCGATTTGTCGATCTTACGGGCTCGGGGGCAGTAGGGGCTTGCGGGCCTAGGCTGTTGGGACTTGCGGGTCCGTGTTGTAGGGCTTGAGGGCCTGAGTGTCGAGCTTGCGGGCTCGGGGGCAGTAGGGACTTGCGGGACTAGGCTATTGGGACTTGCGCGTCCGTGTTGTAAGGCTTGAGGGCCTGAAGATTTGGCAGAGTTTGCCGAGCCTAGCACACTGCTGAGTAGGCGTAGAGGGAAAGAGGACTACTCAAGACACCCTGTCTTGAGGAACTTCTATAGATCTTGTGTCGTCTGCAGTGCCTTTTGTGTGTGATATTTTACTGCTGTGCTTAAATACTCATAACTCACACTATTTTATCAAAAAGAACCAAGATCACCTAACACCCCCCCCCCCCTCTAGGTGAACGTTCCATTACTAATAAGTGGTATCAGAGGGAGGTTGATCAAAAGAAGACTTAATCGTCTGATCTAGATCGAGGAACGACTCACCATGACTGGTGGAGATCAAAATTGGGAGATGAGATCTATGAAACTTCCGATCTGCTCCAAGGAGAACTTTCCAATCTGGAAGGAAAGAGTTAGGCTGTTCATGGAAGCAGCCGATCCAAGAATCTATCTGACAGTCCAACAGGGTCCTTTTATCCCCACAACCGCTTCCACCATTGATCCAACAAAGAAGGTGGTAAAGAAATATGAGGACATGACCAAGGACGATCTGTCCTTGGCATGCCTAGATAAGAGGGCACAAAATGTAACTGTAAGTGCCGTAGATGACTCTACCCTCCAAAATCTGATTCACTGCAAAACGGCCAAGGAGATGTGGGACTCCCTGATCGTATACATGGAGGGTACTGAAGAGGTTAGGGATGATAGAAAATCCCTTCTCAATCAAGAGTATGAGGCCTTCAAGCAAGGCAAGAATGAAACAATCTCCAACTGCTATGAGAAATTTTTCAAGATAGTGAATGGTCTGCGAAACTACGATAGAGCGTTCACAAACTCTGATCTAAATGACAAGTTTCTCAGACCCCTCACAAAAGAATGGGATATCAAGATCTGTGCCATCAGAGAGATGGGTCAGCTGGGTGTCATGGAGCCCAAAAATCTGTATGGAAAGCTACTGTCTCATGAACTTCAGCTCAACGCCAGGAAGGCTGAAGAAGAAAGCTCAAGAGAGAAATCTGTGGTTCTAAAGGCTGAGAGCACCAGAAGATTCAAGAGCAAGAGATCTGCATCTTAGAATAGATCTGAGAGCAGTGAGGAATCAGAAGCCAGCTCCTCTGATTCTGATGACGCTGATAGAGAGGTGGCACTCCTCTCAAAACAGTTCAGAAAGTTGCTACACAGAAGGAGGAGGGACAACAACAGAAGTTCCTCCTCAAGCTCCAGAAGATCTGACTATCGTGACAGATCCAAAGCTCCCAGGGAGGACAGGTACAAATCCAACTCTAGTAGACATGATTTAAATAATACTGTTTGCTATTCCTGCAGCAAAACAGGTCACATGGCTGCGGACTGTCCCTCTAAGAAGAAGGAGTCAAGGAACCATGAAGAAAGAAGAAGCTCGAGGAGCAAGAGGAACTCTGAAAAAGGGTTCGTGGCTAAGAAGACGAGAATGTTGAGTGACTCTGACTCAAGCTCCTCTGGGACTGAGGACGAGGCACTTATTGGATTGATGGCCATCAATGAAGGCAACCAGGATGACAACTCTCCTGGAAAGGTAAATCACAGAACCTCCCTATCTGCCTCTGATTCTGAATCAGTGGCAGATTCTTTGCATGATGATGAGGATGTGTCTGCTGCCAACAACACAGCCTCAAGATCCCAATATGATGTTGAATCTGAACTAATAAGGCAATATAAAGCCCTATGGAAAGCCTTCAAAAGCTGTAAGAAACTCCTCAGAGTCAAGACCAAGGAGTTAGATTCCTTGAAGCCTGTTCAATCTAAGCTCCAGGAGACAGCTGAGAAGCTGGCTGCTATGAGCAAAGAAGTGAACAAATTCAAGGAAGCCATAAGTCTTAAAAATGCTGAATTGGGACAGAAGAACAAGGTCATCAAGGACCTTGAGGAAATGTTGTTGGCTGAGAAGAAACTGGCATCCAGCTTCTCGATTCCCAAAACTATCATGCCTATCATTGAAACCTTCCTGGACAGTTCAGAGCTGGTATTGGTTTTAATCAGGAGACAGTTAAGGGCAAAGATTCTGAAGCTAGACCTTCCTACAAGAAGGTGCTGGTGTCAAGTCCTTCAGCCAACAAACCTGTAGCAACAACAATCAAGAGTAGGGGAAAGGATGTTCCTACAAAGCTTGTTCCCAAGAAGGTGAATCAAAATGTGGTGAGATCGATTCCACCCCAAACTCACACATATGAAGTTCACCCAAGATCTGTTAGGCAAGAAGCATGCTCTTCTGCTCATCAACACTGCCACCCCACTCAGATGGTTAAGTAGAAGAGATGATACAACAGACATGAATGCTGGTGCTGTGGGAAAGTATGCCACTTTGCCTTGGACTGTTGGTTCAACCCAACAGGGCTCAATGCAAAGAGAATGCAGAACCCCTCATGGTTTAGTGTTCCCTTATACCAACCTAACAGAAACCGAGGACCCGATCCATATTGGGCAGCTAAGGGGAAGTAATTTGTCTTGCAGGTAGGTCCAAATGCCAACCAATCTCCAATTTGGTATTTGGACAGTGGCTTCTCCAGGCACATGACTGGAGTCAGAAGGTACTTGAAAGAGTTCACCCCTGTGGATAATGGACCAACAGTGATTTTTGGAGGTTCAGAAAAGGGAGTGACCAGGGGCTATGGCAGCATCTCAAATGGGTTAGTTACAGTCACAAAGGTGGCTTATGTGGAGGGATTGAAACATAATCTCATAAGCATAAGTCAACTTTGTGACATAGGCTTTGTTATTACCTTCCACAAGGACAAGTGTCTAATTAAGAAGTCCTTAGATTCCGAGGCTACCTTAACTGGCACTAGGAGTGGGAATATTTATTGTTTAAATTTTCTCAATACAAATTCTTCCATGCCCATATGTCTTGTGGCTGATGGTAAAGAGGCTCTCTGTGTTCAATGGCACAAGAGACTTGCACACATCAACTATAAGACAATAGGCAAGCTTTTCTCACAAAACATAGTTAGAAATGGACCTGACATTAAGTGCATCAAAGATGGTCCATGTCAAGCTTGCCAACTTGGAAAGCAGACTAGGACCAGCTTTAAAAGCATATTTAACAAAGAGTCCACTAGGTGCCTATTTCTACTGCACCTGGATTTGTTTGGTCCTATGTCAGATCATACCTTAGGAGGGAAGACCTACACACTTGTAGTTGTTGATGACTATTCAAGGTTCACTTGGGTATTCTTCCTCAAAAAGAAGTCAGATACCCTAGATATCTTGAAAAAATTTGTTAGGCAGATCCAGAATGAGATGGACTGTACTGTGGTCAAACTCAGAAGTGACCATGGGACAGAATTTCCGTCTGGGGCCATGACAGAATTCTGCCAAGAACTAGGTATCTCCCAAGAATTCTCCTCACCCAAAACTCCTCAACAGAATGGGGTTGCTGAAAGGAAGAACAGAACCTTGATAGATGCTAGTAGAACAATGCTAAGTGACTCATCCCTACCAGAATACTTCTGGGCAGAGGCTGTCAATACAGCTTGTCATGTGATAAACTGGGCTTCCATCATCAAAAACCACAAGAAAACTCCATATGAGTTAATGAAGGGCAGAAAACCAATCTTATCCTACTTTAGGATCTTTGGAAGCAAATGCTATGTCCTTAATAATGGGAAATCCAAGCTAACTAAGTTTGCTGAGAAAAGCAGTGATGGTATTTTTGTTGGCTACAACTCTCATAGCAAGGCCTATAGAGTGTACAACATCAATAACCAAGCAGTGGAAGAATCTGTTCATGTGGTATTTGATGAGACTAGCCTTATATACAAGAGCTGGTCTAGTTCTCTAGTGAATGTAGGTACAGTGGAGAGAATAGAGAAGATATCCATTAAAGCCAATGCTGATACTTCATTCAGAAATGAGAATCAGTCAGTAACAGTTGAAATCGAGGAAGAACATGCAGAAAGCTCAGAAACGGCTGAAGAAGTGCAACCTGAAGAAGTTGCTGATGCAGAAGTACCCAGTATACTCCCAACTGTCTTGAGACAAGTAAGAGATCATCCACAAGAGCAGATAATAGGAAATGTCAACCAAGGTGTGCTGACAAGGAGCAGAGCTGCAAATGAAGCATTGTACCTGAGTTTTCTCTCACAAATTGAACCCAAGAAATTTGAGGAAGCAAATCAGGATCCATTTTGGATTGCTGCAATGCAGGAGGAGCTGAACCAGTTTAAGAGATGCAAGGTTTGGAAACTGGTTCCAAGACCTCAAGGACAGAATATCATAGGAACTAAATGGGTCTACAGAAATAAGCTGGATGAAAATGGAATCATCATCAAGAATAAAGCAAGACTAGTGGCAAAAGGCTACAGACAAACGGAAGGAATAGATTTTGATCAGACATTTGCTCCAGTAGCCAGACTAGAAGCAATAAGACTATTTCTAGCATATACTGCATACCAAGGTTTCAAGGTCTACCAGATGGATGTGAAGTCAGCCTTCCTAAATGGTGACCTCAAAGAGGAGGTATATGTAGAGCAGCCATCAGGTTTTGTAGATTCTACTTATCCTGATTATGTTTATTTTCTTAGAAAAGCTCTTTATGGCCTAAAGCAGGCTCCTAGGACCTGGTATGAGACCCTGTCAATCTTTTAATTGAGAACAAGTTCTCAAGGGGAAAGATTGATAAGACATTGTTCCTAAGGGAAGTAAAGGGCAAGATCTTGCTAGTGCAGATCTATGTGGATGACATCATCTTTGGCTCTACTGATAACAATATCTGCAAAAAGTTTGCCAACTTGATGCAGGGGAAGTTTGAGATGAGCAGTATGGGTGAGCTCAATTACTTCCTAGGTCTCCAGGTGAAACAATCTGAAGATGGTATATTCATCTCCCAGACAAAGTTCACTAGGGAGCTAGTCAAGAAATTTGGATTGGAGAGTGCTTCTTCAATGAAGACTCCAATGGGAACCAATGTGTCTCTGGACAAGGATGACAAGGGCATACCCTTTGATGAAACCAAGTATAGATGCATGATTGGATCCTTGCTCTATCTAACTGCAAGTAGGCCTGACATAATGTTTGCTACATGTGTCTGTGCTAGATATCAGGTGAACCCTAAGGAATCTCATCATGTCTTTGTCAAGAGAATCTTAAGATACTTAAAGGGTACATCAAATCTTGGCCTATGGTAACCTAGGAACAATGGCTATGAACTAACTGGCTATTCAGATGCAGATTATGCAGGGTGCAAGGAAGACAGGAAAAGTACATCAGGGACATGTCAATTCCTTGGTGGAAGACTGATCTATTGGAGCAGTAAGAAGCAGACAAGTGTGGCAATCTCGACAGCAGAATCAGAATATATCTCGGCTGGAAGCTGCTGTGCCCAACTGCTATGGATCAAACATCAACTTGAAGATTACAACCTAAAGATGACCAAAACACCCCTGTTTTGTGACTCTTCAAGCGCAATCTCAATTGCTAAGAATCCTGTCTCTCACAGTAGGACTAAGCATATTGAGATCAGGTATCACTTCATCAGGGAGCATGTGGAAAATGAAGATATCACCCTTGAATTTGTCCCAACAGACAAACAAGTGGCTGATATATTTACAAAGCCCCTAGATGAAGCTAAGTTCAACTTCTTCAAATTCCAATTGGGAATGTTGAACTTAGAGTAATCCTCTACTTATTTTTCACTAATCCCTTTCTAGATGATTGGTAAGACAATCTTTCCGGATTTGGATGAACTATAACCGAGCAAGGGGGAGCCTTGGACCATGGTATCCAAAAAGAAGAGCTCCAGCAAAGAAGTCAGAAAGGGGGAGAAAGAAAGGGCATCAAATGTTCAAGACAAGGTGCTCAAAGATGACGACCTCAAGGACAGGGGGAGCAAAGAAGTAGGGGCAGCCATAAAAGAAGAGACACCAAATCAAGCGGGAGCTACAAGCTAGATGTACTCAGAAAGTTCAGCAAAAGATAAGTACAATCTTACACACTCAAAAGTTAAGATTATAATAGTTATTGTCAAATGAAAGTAGTCTTGAATTGAGATTCTGACTTCTTCAAATAAGGGGAGATTGTTGGGAATCTTGCCCACATGATTCCTGATTTGAAGAAGTCACCAAGTCAAGACTACTTCACTTTGTATTTGATTACTTCTCTATCTTATGATCTCAGGAAGTTAAAGATATGTCATCGATAAGAATAGGAGATATCATCGACAAAGCACGCTTATCATCGTAATGATGAGCAATGTAACCGCTGAGAAGTAGCGTGTTTGTCGACCGCTGAGACTCGGCAAGATCATCGACCGCTGAGACTCGGCAAGATCGTCGACCGCTGAGACGAGGGGTCAAATATGCTGGGACGAGCTCACTGTCTCAGCGGATCCGCTGAGACGGGAAAGGAGCTGCAGATAGAAGAGATCTGGCGCATTCGTCGAACGCAGAGAAGAATGAAGACTAAGGAAGAAATGTCGTCGAGAAGATGCAGTATCGTCGACATTAACAAAGTAGCTTTGTCGTCGAGAAGAACATATCTCATCGTTCAGAAGCCTTGTCACTGAAAAGGCTAAGTATGACTGATGGCGTTGAACATCGTTGTAAAGAAGGAATGTTGTCGAGAAGACTAAAGAAGGACAGCTGAAGACAAGCAATTGGTGAAGTATGATCTGTCGACATAGTATCACTCATGTAGTTGAGAGAACAACATGATTATGACGACAGTCTACAAGAAGGAAGATCACGACGACACAGTCAGAGATAGCATATCATCGTATATGTAGTAGCTGAGATTGTCTCGTATCGTCGAGACACCAGCATCAGAAGGAGAAGCTAGAAGAATTGAAAGGGTATCTAAGTTCAAGGCTTCGACAAAGTCTTGTCGTCGAGATATTGTCCATGACGTCATAACGATGGAAATATCGTCGAGACAGATTCAAATATTGTGGGCGCGCTGTCAGCATTTAATACCGCCGCCTGACTGTCTATCAGCAATTAATGTTGTCATCATTCAACGCGTGCTCTTAAGGAATGGAGCATCTGACACTTAAGGAATATTCTCAGAAGACCGTTGGGAGCCTCAACGTCTTATAAAAGAGATAAGAGGTCTCCCTAACAAGAATAATCAACAAGAAAGAACTTGCGCAAATAGCGAATCGAATAGTACTAGCGGTGCAAGAAAGAAAGAGAAAAAGAAGAAGCAGTCATCTTCATCGACTGTTAAGTTGCCAATCTTCATCTGGCTAAGAAGAGATTTGAAGAAGAACCGTGCACTCAAGATCTGATTCAGAAGCATTTTCTTCAATCTCAAGGAGCCGATATTCAACAGGCTAAAGTTGCCGATCTTTATCTGGCAGAAGAAACGGTTTTATTACTGTAAATTCTTGTAAGGCTTGCGGGCCAACTTGTCTAGCTTGAGGGCTGGAGAGCTGTGAGGCTTGAGGGCCAGAGCAGTGCACTTGCGGGTGCGATTTGTCGATCTTACGGGCTCGGGGGCAGTAGGGGCTTGCGGGCCTAGGCTGTTGGGACTTGCGGGTCCGTGTTGTAGGGCTTGAGGGCCTGAGTGTTGAGCTTGCGGGCTCGGGGGTAGTAGGGGCTTGCGGGCCTAGGCTGTTGGGACTTGCGGGTCCGTGTTGTAAGTATTGAGGGCCTGAAGATTTGGCGAAGTTTGCCGAGCCTAGCACACTGCTGAGTAGGCGTAGAGAGAAAGTGGACTACTCAAGACACCCTTTCTTGAGGAACCTCTATAGATCTTGTGTCGTCTGATGTGCCTTTTGTGTGTGATATTTTACTGTTGTGCTTAAATACTCATAACTCACACTATGTTATCAAAAAGAACCAAGATCACCTAACACCCCCCCTCTAGGTGAAATTTCCATTACTAATACATGCTAAGTGCACTTTTAGGCCCATCTTGGTATGCTTTTGTGCTTCTTGTTGTTGGGGGTAAGCACATGTGCTCCCCAACCTTTTTTGTATTTGGATTGAGCTGGAGGGGTATTCCCAGCTGAGTTGATGTTTATGCAGGTGGATGGTTCATCCTATTTTATCCAGATTTCATGTCTGCATATATTGCACGGTCGTGCGTTTTCCTTGACGCACGGACGCCTGCGATTGTGCGCCCTCATCGGGGGTAGAAAATGATGTTTTGTCTTTGATCGTGCGTTTTTACGCACGGGCAGTTGCCCGTGCGAGAAGAAATCGCACGATCGCCTGTTATGCCTGGTTTTGAGGCCATATGGAATTGGTCGTGCGTTTTTACGCACGGGCGGCTTCTTCCGTGCATGAGTAAAACGCACGGTCGCTGCTGCTTCTTCCTCAAGGCATTTCTTCTTAATTAATATCGCACGGTTCACGCACGGTCGTGCGTTCGACCATGCGTGACCAAATTTTTGATTGTTTTCTATAAAAGCGCAGATTTCTGCCCTAATCCGGATCGATCTTCTTTCCCGCGCCCAAGAGCTCCAGTTCGCTCTTTTTCGCCGCTCCATCGCTGCCCACCATTTGGAGGTGCTCCGGACACATTCTTGGCTCAAATCCTGAGCCAGAGTATCCTCTCGGCCACCTCCATCATCCAAGTACTTCAAGAAGAGGATTCTACACTCATCTTCATCGCCAAGCAAGGAGTTCTTCGCATCGGACGTGGCCGGATTGTAATTTATCGGAGAAGACGGGTCCATTGGGAGGAAGTGACAGCCCTCTTCTACCCCGGACGATAGTTGGGACTGAGCTAGGACGCAGATTGACAACCCGACGATTCCTACCGTGAATCTACAACAAGCCTCTGGATTCGGTTGTATCTCTTGCATTTTTCTCTACTTGTGTGGATGTATTTGGTTGTGTTCTTCATTTTATTGATGATGTTGTGCTATAAACATATTTACTCTTCATGATAATTCCTGTTTATGAAATGTTGTTGTATGTTTATTAGTCACTAGAGGTGCGCCATAAAATCCACTCCACCCTCCACTCCATTACGCTAGCCTACTCGCCCCTTCCGTGTGCCTACTCTTCCATCCGCCAAGCTAAGCGGTGCTAATGGCCCGTGTAATCCACCTCGACTCCGCCGGTGCGAACCCTTCCATCCGCTTGACTACTCATCCATCCGCCCTTGCGAAGTAGTGCGTTCAAGGACTACGTAGTTTCCATCCCTCCTAGCGAAGCAGTGCACTCAAGGCCTGCATAGGAGTAGTTGTAGTTATTTTCTTTTATTTTTCATAAACCAAATCACCCCTTTTCCGGAATCCACCCGACCTAAAGGACTTCGATCTCAAGTCCTTCCTTAAGAGTAAAACTCCACCTTACCGTGTTCCTTTGAGATTCGATACTTGGGGATTCACTCCCATATTTTATATTACTTGAACGATCGGTACACTGCCATTTTGTGACGCAGTCTCACTACCGCCTATAGCGGTGTGCTAGATTTGCGCATCAATGATCAATCTTCAAGGAAAAGAAAGTCCAAATTAAGCCTAAGGTTGTTCCCAAGCCTCCTTCCTAATGATGTTCCATACTATATTCTCCATAATATCACCTTAACACAAGATTCCCTAGCCTGGATGAGGTTCTCCAGGAATGAGAACAATAATAGAAAGAAGATGAAGAAGATGGGATACTACTCTGACAAATCTGTCAAGTTTAGTCATCCTCCTCCTCCTCCAGCAGCAGGTGCAGCAGGTTCTGCAGGAATGTTTTCTTCTTCCCAGAAACCTTTTTCTCAGCAGTCAAGGAGACCAGCTAGTTCTAGTGGCTCTCAGAGTTCTAGGTCTTCCAGACCTCCTCCTTCAGGATTATCCAGAACCATTTCCTCAGATTATAAATTTCACATATCTGATGGTTCATTTCATAGGAAAAAGTTTTCTCAAGATTATCAATTCTCTTATCAGGCCAGTGATATTGATGAAAGGCCTCCTTCTCCTAATCCAGAAGCAGAAAGAATTTCTCAGATGGCTAGATTCAAGGAATTTATTGCCACAGCTCAGATTAACAAAGCTAAAGCAAAAGGAAAGGATCATTCTCCGTATTCAACTATGTCAAAGTTCAGAAAGAAAAAATTTGAAAAGTATAGTTCAAAGCACCTATTTAATGCTGAAGATTACTTAAGGTTGCACCCAGCAGCTGTGGTTCCTCATGCTAAATCTCAAACCATGCTGGGAGCTCAAGACCTTTATATGAGTAGAAAGGAATCAGAAAACACAAACATGCAAATCATTATCAAGCCTCATTCAGAGAAGAAGTAAATGTTCTGACTTTTTAGTTTTGGTATATTTTCTATTTTCAATGTAATGTATCTAAACTCAGAGCACTATATTTCTTTTATCTACTGAAATGAATTTACATTCTGTCAGAAATATATGTTATGGTGTTGTTTTTCTGTTGTTTTATTTGATTTTTTTGTCAAATAGTATCCTAACCCAAATAGGGGGAGATTGTTGGAACAACCCTATTACTGATTTGGGCTAGGATCACTATCTGTTGACTAGGACTAAGTTGACCCCCATTGTATAGTCTAAGGGTCAAGGTTTTAGGCTGTTAGAACTTAGGAAAAGCTAAGTCTCAGCGTTCGACGAATTTGCCAAGTCTCAGCGTTCGACGAATTTGCCAAGTATCATCGTTCGACGAATTTGCTAAGTCTCAGCGTTCGACGAACTTCCCAAGTCTCAGCGGTCGACGAACTCAACATTCAGATTGACGAATTCTTATCTCAGCTCGATGAATTTCAGACAGATCAGTTATATTCTATTCTCTAATTTCAGATCAACCTAAATCAGCAACGGATCTATATTCCAGATAAGTCAAGGATTATATCCTTCCTTTTTATTTTATTCCATTCCATTGTCTTCTCTCGAGAAAATAGCCATTTGGCTTATTGGAAAAGGATATCATTTATTAAAAATGGAATTAAAGATTCAGATTGCAGTTCCAAGACACAATCAATTCTGACTATTCTATTCCCTATTCAGAGGATTTGAAATTCAAATTAGAGATATATTGTCAAGGAAAACGAAAAAGACAAGCAACAAGATAGAAAAGAAAAAGGGATTACAGTATCAGTCGACAGAGAAGATTCATTCTAGAGGAAATACACAAAGTCAAAAAAGTTTTACAGTGTTCATCCTCAGAGAACAACAATCTTCATACTCTCAATTCTCAGCTGCTGATCTCAAATCTTCAAGAGCAACAACAAATCTGAGAAACTTTGTCTCTCAGATTCATCAGCTATCAGGAAGATATTTCATTCAAGTGAAAGCTCCATCCATCAACTGTCAACTATTTTCTATCAGACAGGGGGAGCTTTACAACAACAAATCCACTAGTCTTCTCTAAGATTATTGACAAAGAAGAACTTCATAACCCTCTTTATCCCATCTTATACAGGGTTCTAACTCCCTTCAAAAGTTAATTGTTTGGTGGCAGGGCACCTGATCAAAAACCTGCAGTTGGTGTACTGGGCACCTAATCAAAACCCCATTAGTGATAGGGCACCTGAACAAAAACCTAGTGGATTCCTACCAAGGGTGGTAGAAGAGTAGATGTACCCAGGTTTATTAGGGAACTACTATAGATTCTTGTGTCTTCTGTGTTTGTGTTTATTTTTCTGTACTATGTTGTGTTGTTTTCTGTATTTGTTTTTATAACTCACTCAGTACATATATATATCACTATTTTAATTCCGCTATAAAAATAAGTGAAAAACTTTTTAATGCTCTATTCACCCCCCCCCCCCCCCCCTCTAGAGTAAATCTAAGATCTAACCTCACTTTCACAACCCTTCTTTCTAGCCACCGAGACGAACCTCTTCCGTCCCAGCGCATTCTTCTATAGCAACAATGGCTCCTAAAAGCTCTAAAGACCTTCTAGAGGGATATGAAATCGTCAGGAATGGGTTTTCCCATGCTCCAGAAGAAATCAAGGGAGTGATTTAACTCCTAGAAGACCAAGCTCTGGAGTTTATTCTGTCTGAACCATGTGTCATTCTCAGAACTAAAGTTCTGGAATGGTTTGTCCATGCTAAGTTATCCACTTCCAAGTCATCCCTCAAATCAAAGATAGGAGAATATAGAGTAAAGATAACTCCTGCAAAACTAGAAAAAGCCTTACATCTTCCATCCTACAGTCCAAGTGAGGAGGAAGAAATCTCTGAGAAAGATAAGAAAAAGGCTCTGAAATGGACTGAATACAATGATGCCAAAACTGGATCATTAAAAAGGAAATTCTTCAATCAAAGGGGCAAACTCTTATCTGATATTGTGGGAAAAGATATTCTTTGCAAACATGGGTCCCATGACACAATCTCACAATACATGTTTGACCTCATGGCAAGGATAATACTGAAAAGGAAAACCTCTTGGGGAGAAGTTATCTTTCAAAGAATCAAGGAATGTTTACAGGCACCCAATTTGGCCAGAATTCTTTCCCTGTACCTACTCCAAACTTACCCTGACAAGTTTGGCAAATCCAAAGGAGCAAACCTCCACTATCTCAAGAGGATGGATATCAAGATATTAGACAGGTTTACCAGGGTGCTTCCCATGAGTCAGCCCACTGAGGCAAAGGAAAAAGAGAAAAAGTCATCCAAATCAGCAAGGAAACCTAGACTAATCATGTCAAGCTCTGAGTCTCACCACTCAGATAAAAATGAAGAGATTGGTGCTGATATTGGATCACACAGCAATCTTGACAAGGATGCTACACAGGATGACATGCCAACTGACACTGTCCATCCACGGGACCTGGACAAAGATAGAACTCCTGGTACCTAATCCCTCAACTCCACACCACTCATTCAATTAATTGATCATAGCCAATCAATTAGGTAGTCTATACTGACACTTAAATAATATGGACCACAGATCCTCAAGGACAGATGAGTGCTCCATCTGAGGGGGAGCAACAACAAGAACCAGCCTCCTTAGATGTTGCAAACATTAATGATAATGATGAGGACAAAAGGCCCTCACCTCATGACTTGCAAGGTCATATTGACAGATTTATTTTCAATCTTGAAGAAAGAATTAGGCTTAATCCTGATAATGAACCAACCCTATTGACTTTACCTTCACCCGGACAATCTGGTGCCCCATCTGAGGGGGAGAAGCAGCAAGAGCCAACTGTAGATAAAGATGAAGTTCTTGCCTTCCTAGACTCATCTGACAAAGATGCTCTCTCTGAGGGGGAGGAGCCAGATAATGCTGATGATGACATGGATGATATGGATCATGATGGAGTCCACCCTGCTCACATTGAGGATATATCACCTTTTGCTGAGAAGATGGATGATCCAATTCAAGTGATGCCTGCAGCTACAGTGCAAATTGTACTTCAAGTAGTCCCTCCTCCAAGTCCACCAAGGCTCCCATACCCAATTATCCCTGATCCACAAGCTTCCACCTCCACTTCCTCAAATGAGAACATTATAAATGCAATTCACCTCATGCTAGAGACTCATCTCACTTCCATGAAGAATTATGTAGACCAATCAGTTAGCACAGTCAAAGCATATATTGATCAGTCCATCATGAATGTGAAGACTGAAGTAATGGCTGAGGTCAAGGAAATTAAGGAAGACACTAGAATGTTGAACAAGCAAATGATCAAATGGTTTGACCTAGCAGAAAAGACAGTAATATATCAGAATACCATTCTCAGGTTTACGGACAAACACCTCCAGATGTCTGAACAGGACATAACATATGTCAAAATTTTGTTAGCCAGACAGATGAAGTGATAGAAAAATCAGCCAATCACATCCAAGAGTTTGTCTACTCCACAGCTTTGCAGTTGAATGAAGAAGCTGACAGGAACAAGGAAGAGTTGAAGACTGACATTGCAAATGTTTTCCAATCCATTGCTGAAACAGTCACTGCTACCTAATTGAATGTTGAGGTAGTCAAACTTAAAGATGAGCTTCAAGCTGATTTTGAAAATATTTTCCAAACCCTATCTGGCACTATAACAACAGCTAAGCAAGACCTCCATCAACAAGTGTTTGAAGAAGCCAGAAAGGGGGAGGATACAAATGCAATCATAAATTCTGACTTAACCCTTAAGGTTCTACAAGGTACAAGGCTGGCACTGAATCTTCCTCTCTTAGATGTAAATAGGGCAGGAGATTGGGATTTCCCACATCAAGAAGCAATTGCCCAGAATGAGAGATTGAAAAAGAGAAGAGAAAGAGAACATGTATTGTTGACTGAAGAATACATGGCCAGACAAAGGGATGTGCAAAATAGAGATCCTGACTATGAGTACTAGAGTGATGACTCCAAAGAAATAATACTAAATGCCTGGCTAAGCCATGGTCAAATTGGAAAAGATATTGATAAGCTCTATCCATCTGAAGAGTGGATAAAACATTTAGAGAGAAACACAAAAAGAGAAAGAGTATTCAAATCTAATCTGGTTAGAAAAGATCCAAGAAGAATGCCTTCTAGATATATCCCAAAGCCATATCTGTATTTCCAAAGGCAAGAGAACAAAAGGAAAATAGCTGACATTGAGGCTGTAAATGCTGAAAAAGGCAGCCACCAATCTCCCTGAAAATATGATTGTGGCTGCTGACATGGATGTTGCAGCAGACCCGGAGGCCTCAGCTAAAGAAGAAGGAGTAGCTGCTGAAAGTGTGAATGCTACAGCAGACCAAGATGCTTCAGCCAAAGAAAAAGAAGTGGTTGCTGACATTCCTGAGTGCTCTACTTCTAAGAAAAGAAAACTTTAAATGAATGTATAAATGTCTTATGAATGCCTGGATGTAAATTGAACAATACTTTATCTAAAATGCTTATGAATGAATTGTTATATTAGTCATTTTATATCCTAAGCTAATCCGAGCTAGCTTAATTTTACCCTGTGGTATTGGTTAAGTTAATATGTGATACATCATCATGATTATCTAATCATATTATTGGTTTGTTAGACTTTGTTAGTAACCTACCTGGCATGAATATCACTTGTTACAATCTTATTCTAAATATCATAATAATGTTTACAGGAGTATGTTATAATGATTATCACGATATGAAGTTACAAGACCCCCCTCCCCAGACCTGAACCGGGCTCAGAGAGGGGGGATCTTATGGCTCAAGAATGGCCACTAGTGCTTCCCGGATGGCAACGACCCACCCTCTCAAGCACTGAGTGGTCTCCTTGTCAGGCACAAGAATCATAACAACACATCAGAACGCAAAGCGGAAGCAATCGAGAATAAACAAAACCAGGCTCACAACTTGTATTTACATATTTAAAGCAGGCCGAAGCCTATTGTTTACAACCACTTCCTCGGGGGCTACATAAACTATAACAACAACCCTAGGCTAGTCCTATACTCTAGGACTCACGTCTTGGAAGATAGGGAGAGGCTGGAGTGTCCGATTGAGCCATCTCTAAGGCTGGTAACTCATCATGCGGTGCGGGGGCTTCGCGCTGTCCCATCTCCTGTGATTGGTTATAAGAAATAACCGTTAGTCACACAGCAGTAACGGATTTCCGACAGCACACGATCTTCCCGTAACTCTACGATGTGCAGCAGTTACGCAAGCTATCAGATTTCCGACGGCAGTAACGGATTTCCGACAGTGCACGATCTTCCCGTAACTCTACGACGTGGAGCAGTTACGCAAGCTAACGGATATCCGATAGTGCTATCGGATATCCGACAGCCCACGTCTCAATCGCGATCGCCACTCTCCGCAAAAATGTCGAATACATGGGACACGTGGCACCTTTGGAGCTATCGAATTTTGGCGATAGCTAGCTAACGGATGGCGTTATCTCTCTTTTATAAAAAGGGCTCAGAACTTCGTGAAATTCAGTTTTTTTCAGAGCTCCAAGTCCTTTCCTGAGTGCTTTTCACCAGAGAGCTCCAGAACTCCGAGAACTCCCATTTTGGCAAGAACGTGCAAGAGCGAAGAAGAGACGGTCCGTGCGTAGTATCTCAGGCAATCTTTGCAAGGATTCAGCGTCGTCTTCAGAGCTTCATATTTAGGGAGTTTCATATCTGAATTTCTATTTTGTATTTTATCTTATCATTTTGTAATCGGAGGAGGAAATCGCCGCCTTGTGCGTGGCGTCTAAGTCTGTGTGTGGCTTAGGGGAAATCGCCGCATTGCGTGTGGCGTCTAGGTCCTTGTGAGGCTCAGCGGAATGAGGGCTCCTTACTTGGGGCTAACCTGGGAGGAGGGGCTCAACTTCATATTTTCCCCAACTAAGGCCTCGCAGAAGGGAGGATAAGCATCGCTTGCTAGCGTAGTACCGAAGTTAGCGCTGAATTAGAAAGTGCAATATGATCGAGCAGTAAAATAGGCCGGTAGCAGGGGGCCATAATATCAGGACCAGTGCGAGACTGGAGAAATGAAAGCACTGAAAGCAGTAAATATGGACCAGTGCGGGACTGGAGAAATGAAGGTACTGAAAGCAGTAAATAAGGACCAGTGCGAGACTGGAGGAATGAAAGTACTGAAAGCAGTAAATCAGGACCAGTGCGAGACTGGAGAAATGAAAGTACTGAAAGCAGTAAATAAGGACCAGTGCGAGACTGGAGTATTGAAAGTACAAAAAGCAGTAAATAAATAAAGGGTTAGTAGTCCAATCACTGAATAAGAGGAGGCTTCAACGTCGACTCCGTTCGTAGGAGGAGGTCCTGCTTTCTCCCCGTTCATAGGGGTTCTACTCCATTCCCAGGAGTTTATTTACGTTCCATGAGATTTAGTATTTTTCCTTTGCCGTGGATTCGTTATTTTATAATTATCTCGGCATTATTGGTTTGCGGCGTCGCACCGCGATTTCGTCCCGAGTTTTGCGTTGATATTCTTCACTCAGTCGATTCTTTAGAACGATGCGCGTAATTTTATTATATCGCTAAAATACGCGTCGCGAGGACGCCGATTTATTCCAATTAATTTCGCTCGTTTTTTTTTGGTGTTTAATTTGCTCGAAAAGACTTTTAGAGGACCAAAATAATATGTCACACTCCCCAACTTTAATAGTAGTTGTAAAACACCCTTAATTAGAGCCTATGATTTTTGGTGATTTTTCCCAACTCATTTGGCCTTTAATTTTCTTAAAATAAACCTTTGGTAGGGTTTTAAAAATAGTAAATAACTTCCTAAAATTCCAAAAAAATTACAGGAGGTGCCCCTTAGAGTGGGGCACATTTTTCATTCAGGAAGTTCCTGCCAAAAATGCCCCATTTTTCCTCAGAAAAATGGGGAAGGGGGAAGGGAGATTGTGGTGCGGATAGAGGAAGGGAGAAGGCGCAGGGGTCTTGCACCCTGCGCCCTCCCGCGGCCCCCACAGCGGATCTGCGGTGGATCCGCTGTGGGGGGCACATATGCTGAGGCAGGGGGAAGGAGTTAAGGAGAGGGGGGCCGCCCGATCTCCTGGGGGAGATCGGGCGGCTCCTGTCACTCCGCCGGGAGGCGGCCCCTGCTGCCGCCGGGCAGCAGCCGGATGGGGCCGGCGCCGCCCCCGATCGGTGCGCCGGGGGCCGGTGACTTCTCCGGTGGTGGTCCGGCCGCCTGGCGCCGCCGGCTACCACCTGGGAGGAGGGAATAACGGGGCGGGAGGTGGTGGCGCGGCCTGCATGCGCCATGCAGGCTTGCTGCGCCGCCGACTACGATGGGAGGGGGCCGGTGCCACCCCCGGTCGGTGCGTCGGGGGTCGGCGACCCCTCCGGTGGTGGTCCGGCGGCTTGGAGCCGCCCGACCCCACCGGAAAAAGGAGCAGGAGGGGACGGGGAGGCGGTGGCGCAGCCTGCATGCGCCATGTAGGCTCGCTGCGCCGCCGCCTCCTTGGGTAGTGCCCTCCCTGCCGCCCCTGGTTGGGGCGCCGGGGAGGGGGCAGTCCACCGGCGGGGGTCCGGCGACCTGGAGCCACCGGCCACCGCCGGGGTGCGGTTTTACCCCTTACAGGAAAAAGAGGAGGGGGAGGCCTCGGGCGCCGCCGGGGCTGCGTCCTCCGGCGGCCCGGCCGCCTCCCTGCGCCGGCGCCGTGGTCCCCGAGAGGGGACCTGCTCCTCCAGCGCCACCACCGGCGCTGGGGGGGGGGGGTGGCTTCCACGGCCGAGCCTCCTCCCCGAGCCTTGCAAGGCTCGGGGTGGTGCTGGCGGCGCTCCGGCGATGGGGAGGGGGTCGGCTTACCCCCAGGGAGTAAGAAGGAGGATGGGGAGGTGTCTACCTGAGGTGGAGGGGCTCGGGAGGTTGAGGGGCGGTGGTTCGCCATAGAGAGGAAGGAGGGTGGCGGTTTGGTTGGGTAGGGCTCCGGCAGGGGGCTGGCTGGGTTAGCCGGCAAGGGAGAAGGAGGAGGAGGAGGGGGCTGAGAGGGGGGGGGGGGGGGGGGGGGGGGGGGGGGGGTTTGGCACTCAGGGAGGGGGCTGAGCCCCTCCTTATATAGAGGAGAGGGAGGCCTCCCCTCTCCCTCCTTTTAGCCCACGTGGGCTAAAAGGGAGGGATGGGTGGGAGGAGATATTTTCTCCCCCCCCCCCCCCCCCCTTCTCTCTCCTGCCCCCTTGCCCCAATAGGGGGCTGCCTATCCATGGGAAGCCCCCCTCCCTTGGGGAAGGGGTTTCTCTCTCCCCCCTTTCTTTTCTTTTCTCAATAGATTTCAAGCTTGGGGGGGGGGGGGGGGGGGTGTTGACCGAGGTCAACTTAGGGCGGGGTCCTTCATGGTCCCGGGGTCCATCAAGATTTGTCGGGGCCGATGCCGAGTTTGTGTGCTTCACATTTCGTGTGTTGCACTGAGGTGGTCTGCATAGTCCTAAAATGGCATACTCTCCATATGACCTCGGATCGAGGCGCAACGAATTTCGTTGCGCTTGTATCGTTCATACGAGTCTAATGGAACTGACAGAAGTCAATTCGGGGTTCGTATGGTCACTATTCATAATAAGGAGGTAGTGGCGCGCTACGACACTCAAAATGGTCATTTTCTCCAAACGACCTCGGATCGAGGCGCAATGAATTCCGTTGCGCTTGTATCGTTCATACGAATCTAATGGAACAGACAGAAGTCAATTCGGGGTTCGTAGCACATAACCCCTCATCGGGTTATATCTACTATACATGCCTACTTTTATTGGGCTCACTAGGGCCTAGTGACCCAATAAAAGTCGGGATGTTACAATCTAATAAAAATAAAGGGATTTTCGTCCCCGAAAATTGCATAAAGTAGGGGTTAGAAAGGCATACCTGAGGAAACAGTGCCGGGTATCTTTCTCGGACGAGAGCTTCTGGTTCCCAGGTGAATTCCTCGTGTCCCCCGTTTGAACATAATATCTTGATCATCGTGATGGTTTTGTTCCGTAATTCCTTGAGCTTGGAATCTACTATCTTCACTAGTTCAAGTTGAACAGATCAGTCAAATTGCACTGACGCTGGCGGTACGGGAAGATGTTGCCCTGGTTGGCGAAGTACACGCCTTAGTGAAGAGACGTGAAATACGTCGTGGAGGTTTCCCAGTTCAAATGGCAGAGCTAGCCTATAAGCCACCGGGCCAACTCTTTCTATGACTTGATATGGGCCCAGATAGCGGGGATCTAGCTTTTTCTGCTTCTTTATTCGGGATATCCCATGCACAGGCTTAATTTTTAAGAAAACCATGTCTCCTACTTTGAACTCTACAAGTCGATGACGCGCATCGTAATATTTGGCTTGTTGGCGCTGTGCCTCCAGCATTTGTTCTTGAATTAACCTTATTGCGGCGGTGGTATCATCTATGTAGGTGACTCCTAAAGCTTCGGGGTCTTCATCTTGTGCCCATGATAGTGGTGTTCGACAGCGTCTTCCGTAAAGGACTTCGTAAGGTGCCATTTTGATGCTTGCCTGGAAGCTGTTATTGTACGAGAACTCCACCAAAGGCAGTAACTGCTCCCAAGGCTCATTGTGTTCCACTATGCATAATCGGAGGAGGTCTTCCATCGTCCGGTGCGTCCTTTCTGTTTGCCCGTCGGTCTGGGTGTGGAAGGCGGTGCTAAAAGCTAATCTGGTTCCCAGATAAGCTTGCACTCTCCTCCATTCTTTTGATGTAAAGCGCCCGTCGCGGTCAGAGACGATTGATTTTGGTACCCCATGAAATAGGGCCACTTGTTCTATAAATTGTCGGGCTAATATGTCGACACTGTCGCCTTGCCGGTTCGGGATAAAACGAGCTACCTTGGTGAGGCGATCTACTACGACCCATATGGAGTCGTTCCCTGCACGAGATCGGGGTAAGCCATGGACAAAGTCCATGGAAATATCCACGAACTTCCATTCTGGTATGGGCAGGGGTTGTAGTAAACCTCCTGGGCTACGACACTCTGCCTTAACCACCTGGCAGGTCTGACAGTGCGCTACATAATTGGTAACGTCCTTCTTCATTCCTGGCCAGTATAATGTCCTTCGCAGGTCTGTATACATTTTTACTACCCCCGGGTGTATTGAATACTTCGTTTGGTGTGCCTCGCGGAGTATCTCTTCCCATATTCCCTCTACAGCGGGGATGAATACGCGGTGTCTGTACTGCAGGATGCCATCATACAAATTGTAGTCTTCTTGTGCACCGTGTTGCAAGGCCTGAATGATCGGGGCTGCTTCTATGTCGATCTTTTATGCCTCTCGTATTCTGTCCCTGATGTCGCACTGTATCTCCATCCAGTAAAGCTGGGCCTGGTATTCCATCGGGTTTCTTCGGGCGATGAGGATAACATCCAATTCTGCCAAGGATTTGACTAATTCTTCTAGTATCATCTCTAGCCAACTCCCGGTCCTCGGAGGATGCCGACTTAGGGCATCTGCAACCTTATTGGCTTTGCCGGGGTGGTACTGAAGGGCAAAGTCGTAATCGCACAGAAACTCCAACCATCGGCGCTGTCGGAGATTTAGCTCTTTCTGG
Source organism: Dactylorhiza incarnata (assembly GCA_033032865.1). Taxonomy (NCBI): domain Eukaryota; kingdom Viridiplantae; phylum Streptophyta; class Magnoliopsida; order Asparagales; family Orchidaceae; genus Dactylorhiza; species Dactylorhiza incarnata. Next base: position 26,812,489 of record JAWHQI010000005.1, read on the forward strand.
GTGAAGACGTATTTGAGGATTTTATGATCGGAGAAGATCTCGCATCGCACTCCGTAGAGGTAGTGCCTCCAAACTTTTAATGCGAAAACTACCGCACCCAGTTCTAGATCATGGGTGGCGTAGTTTAGTTCGTGAGGCTTTAGCTGACGTGAGGCTGATGCGATTACCTTGGCGTGTTGCATTAGCACGGCTCCCAATCTCTTTAGTGAGGCATCGGCGTAGATTTGGAAGCCCTCAGTACCTGAGGGGAGTGTCAGAATCGGGGCCGATATCAGTCGGTTCTTTAGCTCTATGAACGCTACTTCGCATTCGGGAGGCCACTGGAACGTCACGTCCTTTTTGGTGAGGGAGGTAAGTGGTAACGCAATCTTAGAGAATCCCTCTACAAACTTACAGTAGTAGCCGGCGAGGCCAAGGAAACTCCTGATGTCTGCTGCTGACTTAAGTGGCGGCCAGTCTCGTACTGCTTGTACCTTGGCTTGGTCCACCGCTACCCCGTTCTTGTTAACTGTGTGTCCAAGGAAGCTGACTTCTTCCATCCAGAACTCACATTTACTAAACTTTATGAAGAGCGAGTGCTCCCTTAGCTTGAGCAGAACCATTTGGAGATGCCTGGAATGATCAGTTTTGCTCTTCGAGTAGATGAGAATATCGTCTATAAAAACTATCACGAAGTGATCTAGGAAGGGTTTAAACACCGTATTCATTAAAGCCATGAAGGCGGACGGGGCATTGGTCAATCCAAATGGCATTACCATGAATTCGTAAAGTCCATAGCGGGAGCTGAAAGCGGTCTTGGGAATGTCTTCTTCTCATACTCTGAGCCGATAATAGCCGGATCTTAAATCCATCTTGGAAAAGACGGACGCGCCTTGTAATTGATCGAACAACTCATCTATTCGGGGCAGGGGATAGGTATTCAGGACAGTGAGCTTATTCAGTTCCCTGTAGTCAATACAGAGACGCAGGGATCCATCTTTCTTTTTAACAAATAGCACTGGGGCTCCCCAGGGCGAGGTACTTGGGCGAACGAAACCTGCGTCAACTAGCTCTTGTAGTTGAATATTGAGCTTGGCTAGTTCCCTCGGGGCCATTCGGTATGGAGCTCGGGATACGGGTCAGGCTCCATGAGTAAGTTCAATTTGGAAGTCCACTTCCCATTGCGGGGGCAACCGGGGAAGAGATTCTGGAAAGATGTCTGGGAAGTCCCTAATTACGGGCACTCTAACGAGTACTTGCGTCTTGTCCTCCATCTCGAAGTAGATTAGGTACACCTCGTCCTTTCGCCGGACTGCTTTGACTGTTTGCACGGACGTTAAGATAATGCGGGTGACAGAGGGTATACCTGCTAGTGTGATAAATTGCCCATTCGGGTTCTGGAGGTGGATTTCTCGAGTCGAACAATTGATTTGGGCGCTGTGCTCGGCCAACCAATCCATCCCTAAAATGATGTCAAATCCGGTTATCGCCAAAATGGTTGCGTTGACTTCGAATTCTATGCCTCCTAGCATTGCTTGGAAGGAACACTTTTCTGTGGACGTCATATCTGATCCATCCGGGAGTCGTATTCGTATTACATCCCGGATGATCGTACAGTGTTTCCCTTATCAGCGATGAAGTTCTGTGCGACGAAGGAATGCGTGGCACCGGTATCGAACAACGTTTTAGCGGGATGACCTTCTACCAAAAGTAAACCTGATAATATGTATATACTATGATCATAAGCTTTTTATAGATATATAGGAGTAGAGACTATTTATGCTATACAAAAGGTCACAACATATATATATATGACTATAACATCCTCCTTGGATATCGTAACTACTGAAAGTAGATACCTATCACTACATCTGATGCAGGACTGTGCTGGAGATCTAATGTGTATGCCTCGAGCGGTGCTGCTCTGCCCTGCCTAGCTGGCTCCCTCCTGCCTGCGGGACGTCCTCTGCGTCCACCTCGTCCTCTCTCCGCAGCTCATTGTACTGCTCCTAAACCGGGTCTCCCTACAGCCTGAGGGAAAAAAGCTCGTATGTGCCCAGGCTGCTGACAAAGGTAGCAGTTCCCTGCAAAGGGGGCATCTCGTCGTGCGGCTGGGGCGGCCCGAGGTGCTGGGGATGGGGGTGCTGGTCAGGGCTGGGGTGCTTGCCTATATGGCTGGTGGCGCTGACGTTGTCTCCCATCCCGGCCCTGTCTGCGAGGACCTACTCCTCTCTCTCGGCCCTGAGTCCGGGGAACACCCACGTGTCCCCTCCGCTGCTGGGCCACCATCCTCTGATCTAACTCTAAAGCTGCGGCGTGCGAGGCAATCGTCTAGAAGGATGCCTGAGAAATCATGATCAGAGCCTGACGGAGATCGTCTCGTAGTCCTCGGTAAAATCTAGTCGCTCTATCCCTGTCCGTACCTGCTAAAGTCCCGGCGAAGTGGGCCAAATGAATGAACTCTCGTTGGTACTTTGGTACCGTCCTCTCCCCTTGCCGGATCTGTAAGAAACGCTCCTGAAGTGCGATCCTGTCTGTGTCCGAGATGAAGTGCTCTAGGAAGGCCTCTGAGAATTCCCCCCAGAGGATTGTGCTGAGTGGTCGCCCTCTAAACGTGGAGCGGCTGGCTGCTCTCCACCAATCTCGGGCATAGCCCTCTAGCATGGTCACCATCAAGGACACTGCGGCTACGACGGGGCACATCATCCCGACTAAGAGCTCCTCTACCTTCTCCACCCACTCTTCGACCTGAATGGTTAACTCGGTACCTCGGAAGGTGGGGGGCCTTAGCCCCCGGAATGTCGTCAGAAGATCGGTGGGTACGGTGGCCTGCTGGGGTGGCCGTAGGGTGTGTTGGGTTTTTCTAGAACCATACATCAAATGTAGGCGCAGCGGAAATGAAGAGAAACAACCCAAAAAGACTTGGATCGGCCATGAACATTGAATCAAGAAGTTAACAAAATGCTAGGTATGAAATTACCTTTGCGTGGTTGGATCAAATCCTACCTAGATGCTCCACGTGTTGATTCCTTTGCGGGATGGAGAGTTCTCACGTAGAATAATGTCTACGTCTCTACAGAAGTCCACACGAGCCGGGAGAACACCAAATCACGTCGCACACAACTAGGAAGGAAGAACGACTGCACCTTGTACTTCCACGAACTGCTAGTTTCGCTCCAGGAAGAACAATCCCGACGACGATCGCCGGAGAGGAGGTCGGCGGAGGTGAACAAGACGGCGGAATGCTTCCGTCGGCTAAGGTTCGAGCGAGAACGGAACTCTTCCGTCGGTTGAATCTTCTATTCACGTGTATTTTGAACCCTTAAGATTAAGTTCTATTTATAGCCGAAGTATAAACAGACCTAAAATGATCGCTATCCGCAGACCACACATCAGAATTGGGGTTTCTGTTATGATTCATCGAGTGTTCACGGGACAATCCGACGAATCCCGACGAATCCGATCAGACGACAACGTTTGCCGAGAAAATGATCTCTGTAACAATTCGTCGAGTGTTCACGGGACAATCCGACGAATCCCGACGAATCCGATCAGACGACAACGTTTGCCGAGAAAATGATCTCTGTAACAATTCGTCGAGTGTTCACGGGACAATCCGACGAATCCCGACGAATCCGACGAATCCCGACGAATTCTATCCGTGTAAACCCGACGAATTCAGACAGCAACATTTGCTGGACTTCCCCCGTTCTATATTTGGTGATTGGTACATTTACCAACACAGTCAATCTACCAACTTCTCCACATGCTCTTATGTGCGACCCTGCATGCTCATATCGCGTTGGCAGTGACATTACATGTTTGACCACTTCTAGATCACAATGGTAACTCCAACAGGGTGGCTGTCTGGAAAGCGGTTAACAAAGCTATCAGGGTCCGTCCTAGCTCTGTATCCCCAAATGGAACTGCGGTTGGAGTGGTCGGGGCTGGTGGTGGAGTGGTAAGGTGGTACTGATCCCTAGAGGAGGAACTTCCGTTACTCGACTCTGGTATCTGGAGAAGTAACAAACGAACATCAGTACTTGCAAAATAAGGGAATTTTGCAGGACTGAAATGAAAAGAAAATGGAAAGCGTGCGGGTGTACTACCGTGCAGTCTCGAATCCTTAACCTTAAACCTAAAGGGTCCACCAGGCTTCCGCTGCGTGGTTCATCCCGAACCAAGAATCGGAACTGGGGAAGGGAGGATCAAAAGACTGCCCCATGTGGTTGGATCGTGGTAGATCTGATCCATTTGTAAGACCCCCCCCCCCTCCCCAGACCTAAACCGGGTTCAGAGAGGGGTGATCTTACGGCTCAAGAATGGTCACTAGTGCTTCCCAGATGGCAACGACCCACCCTCTCAAGCACTGAGTGGTCTCCTTGTCAGGCACAAGAATCATAACAACACATCAGAATGCACAGCGGAAGCAATCGAGAATAAACAAAACCAGGCTCACAGCTTGTATTTACATATTTAAAGCAGGCCGAAGCTGATGCGCAAAACTATGCTTGCAAACGATAACGACAAGTGTACCGTATCGAATGTAGTATAAGTTATTGAAACAAGGTCGTATTAGACTCGGTGTGGTTGAATACTCTTACTTCGGAAAATCTCTATTATTTTATCGAATAGAATTTGTGGTTGGTTGGTTGCGAAAAAAGGAGAAATAGCTTATTTAAATTAATGAAAAAGTTAGTACTCAACCTTCAATCACCTTGGAAAAATAAATAAATAAAGAAATAAAACTTCTAATCCTCTTTAAAAGAAATGCTTGACCGTGGAGGTTCCTGATTTATGAACGTACCTCTCTCGAGGATACGCCTAACTGAGTTTAGGTTGATCAATCGAACTCTCGTTCTAGAATTGAAACCCATAAAGCTCGCTTTATCGAAGTGAACCCCTCTATTGGATATAACTCCAATCCGGGAGATTTATGTCGTCCTCTCTCGAGGAGTGCATTCAAATCTCTTTATCCTTAAAGTGATCGATTCGAACTCAAAACCTCTCGATTATTTGACTACGAAAACAAGAATGAGATTATATATCGATAATATAATCTCACTCAATATAAATTCAAGGATAAATCTTAAGCGATCTAAATAAGAGAAAAAGAAGTTCTAAACTGAATTATGAATTATATTTTCCTTGGATCATCTCGGCCGAGTACTAATGAAATTTAGCTACTCATGGAGATGGAGGAATTGATGAAATACAAGAAGTGCATAATGAAGATTGAGAGTAGAATAAGAGTAAAAGTGCTATTTTATTAATCGAAAGGGAAATTACAACTAGGAAACAAGAAATTACAAACCTGAAATGAAAGTGCAAGCTAAGAAAGAAGATTACAAGCTTAAGAATAACAAAAGCAGTACAAGAAAATAAACTTAGAACTCCCAAAAATTCGTCCCCAAACATCTGGAAAAGCTCCCTTTAAATAGCTGAATTTTTGGTGTTACACGCCCTTGGTCACGCCCGTGACCAAGGGCGTGTAAGGGGCGTGATCGAAGCGGCAGCGGAGAGGGCGCCTTCTGGAGTAATTGCGAGCGTTTCGGCCGTGTCACGCCCTAGGTCACGCCCGTGACCTGGGGCGTGTAATCCTGAAATCTGGCTGCTGGCGGGAAGCTTCGGCGGGAAATTGGCGTGGGAAAAGTCACGCCCGTGTGCTGGATGTCACGCCCTTGGTCACGCCCGTGACCGAGGGCGTGTAATTTTAATTGTCGTGGCGGCGTGCTCCGGATGCTTGTGGCGGGTCGTGGCCGTGACATTGGGTCACGCCCTTGGTCACGCCCGTGACCTGGGGCGTGTACTTGGCGAAAACTTCACGAAGCGTCCCTGGAGTGGCAGAAGCAGGTCTGGAGTATTTCGTAGGTTACACGCCCATGGTCACGCCCGTGACCTGGGCGTGTAATTTTAACTTTTTGCTCGAAACAGCCTAGAAAACCTGAAAACACAAAATAAACTTAAGTTAGCTTATAAAATAACAATGGAAGGATTTATATGATAAAATTCCTAAAAATAACATAATTTTATATGAAAAACATAATAAACCTAAACTAAAAGATGAGTAAATAAATTACTCATCAAATGCACCCATACTTGCTCATTGCTCGTCCCGAGCAATCCATTTTTTACAAGAGTAAGAAAAATTAATGCAAGATAGAATTATGAAGACTAGAGAGTAAAATGCGAAGTATTATGCTGGCATGTGTAGATATTTTAGTAAAAAGATGTTCTTGGCATAAATGCTAATTTATGAACTACTTCAAAATTGCATTATAATTATTTATCATTACTTTAAAAATGAGTCGACGGCAATCAAAAAGTTATGTGAAGGGAGAAAATAGCGTGATTGCTGAGATTTAAATTACTATATGTAGACGTTCGGGGTGGCCTCCAAAGAAATCCATCAATGTCGACGGCCATAGGCTTGCCCGTTTGCACTTTCTCCACTACACTTCGAACTAAATCGACTCTATGGATCTTTAGGACTTAAATAGGGTACATTTTAAGGCTTGGGTTTAAGGGTGAGGTAACAATGATAAACATGAAGACACATTCCACTTAAACAAAAATTTTGAGCTAAAAGAAAATGATTGCCACCACAAAGTAATGAAGCTTTACCCCCATACTTGCATTTTTTCAAAGGGGAAACACTCTCATACTCTTTTATTTAAATCATGAATCTTCATAATTGGGATCATTCCAAGTATGCATGTACATACCTAGGCCGCATATCATTATGAGATTATTGCTTTTTGAGATTTAAACATTTTTAACTTTTTTTTTTTTGGAATTGATACCCATAATATTTTCATAGAATCGTACCCAAATATTTTTTTTCAATTTAGCTCAAAATTTCAAAGTGTTCATTTGGGTTTTGGGCTTTTTAGCTTTGGTGCCGAAATGATGAGGGTGGATCAAATAAAGGTGTAAGGCTCAAATTTGTGTGAACAATGGTGGTAAATCTAGGTTGGGTGCAAAGGCTCAAACTATCCAAAGAAAGGCCTAAATCGTTTCCGTAAAGTTAATTTGTCTAAAGCGCACATGTTTCGAAAATAGCTTGGGGCAAGTTCTAGACATCGAGAAAGGATACCATTTTGTTCAATTCGAGTAATAGCTTTCTAACAATCTTCTACACACTCACCTAAACTACTTTTGGATTAGACCGAATTCGAATTTAAAAGTAAAATAAATTATTACTACGCAAATTAATAAAACATAATTTTAGATTTATGCCAAGAATTTAATTTTACACCAAAACTACTCAAAGACAAGCATATGACTAGGAGCACTACATGAGTCAATAATTTTACTCTAAAGTTTCAAAAACTATTCTAGCACAAAATTATTTTTAGTCCATATGAAAAACAGTCTACTTAGAACTTACAATTTAGCAAGTGGAAGTTTTGATGAATAAAAAGAACATTTTTTAATAGATTTTTTTGTTCTTGGACTTCCCAAGATCTGCCCGGTGAAGGGTTTGCAAGGTACTAGAGGCTATGATGGGAATTCAAGCCCAAAGCGTCCTTTCCAAGAAATTTAATTTTTGATACCATTTTTTTTTTGTTTTTATTTTTTAAGTAAAACTATAAATAAAGCTATGCTACACCCCCATACTTAAAATTAAACATTGTCCCCAATGTTTAAAACTAAGTATGAAAGATAGAACTAAAGAAAAACATGACATTAAAGAAAAAAATCAAGATAAATTACTAAGGTGTAAAGAGGGCTTCCCTGAATGGTAGTCGGGGTTGCTGGTTTAACACCTGCAGAGTTAAATTAGAAAAACAAATAAGAAAAGAAAGATAAAAATAAAGAGGTTAACATTGGGTTGCCTCCCAAGAGCGCTTTGTTTACCGTCGCGTAGCTTGACTAAGTGGTAATTTTAAAGATTTTGGAAGTGAATGGTTTCGATGTTTCCGGGCGCTGGGTCGCCCGGGTGATATAATTTTAGGCGTTGTCCATTGACTTTGAAAGAGCCTTTTTCCGGGTGCTCTATTAGCACCGTTCCGTATGGCCAAACTTCTTTAACTATGAAGGGACCGGACCATCGTGATTTTAATTTACCCGGAAAAAGCCTGAGTCTTGAATTAAATAATAGGACTAAGTCTCCCGGTGAAAAAGTTTTTGGATTTTTTATTTTTTTATCATGAAAAAATTTTGTGCGCTCCTTATAAATCTTATTATTTTCATAAGCGTTTGCGCGCCACTCGTCTAATTCATTTAATTGTAGTTTTCTGTGCTCGGAGGCTAAGTTTAAATCCAAATTCAAAAATTTTAGCGCCCAAAAGGCGCGATGTTCTAATTCTACCGGTAGATGACAAGATTTTCCATAGACTAATCGGTACGGTGTACATCCGATGGCGGTTTTGTACGCTGTCCGATATGCCCATAGAGCGTCGTCTAATTTTAGCGACTAATCCTTCCTATTAACGGACACAGTTTTTTCTAAAATTCTTTTAAGTTTACGGTTCACCACCTCCACTTGGCCATTTGCTTGTGGGTGGTAGGCGGTAGATAGCTTGTGGGTAACTCCATACTTTGCTAAAATTTTAGCAAGTTGGTTGTTACAAAAATGTGTGCCCCGATCACTAATTAGTGCTCGGGGTGTGCCAAATCGTGAAAATAATTTTTTTAAAAAATTTACGACGACTCTCGCGTCGTTGGTGGGAAAAGCTTGTGCTTTCGCCCACCTTGACACGTAATCGACCGCAACAAGGATATATTTATTATTAAAAGAGGAGGGTAAAGGACCTACGAAATCTATTCCCCAAAGATCAAAAATTTCGCATTCTAAAAAAATATTTTGGGGCATTTCGTCCCGGTTAGAAATGTTACCTGACCGTTGGCACCGATCACAATTACTCACGAAATTGTGAGCATCTTTGAATAAGGTGGGCCAATAGAAGCCCGACTCTAGCGCCTTTCTTGCGGTCCGGTTCGCTTGATAATGGCCACCGGTTGGCCCTTCGTGGCAGTGCCGCAGAATTTGGGCGCCTTCCTCGCCCGAAATACAACTTCTTACCACTTGGTCCGCGCAGACACGAAATAAAAAGGGGTCCTCCCAAAAATAATTTTTAAAATCTGAAAAGAATTTCTTCTTTTGATGACTTGAAAAATCTTTTGGTAGGACCCGGGCCACTAAATAGTTGGCCAAATCCGCGTACCAAGGGGTGGAAGAAGTCGTTACCTTTTCGATGGCAAGGAGGCGCTCTTCAGGGAATTTGTCGTTAATTTCGGATTCCACTAGTGTTCCTGTAGCCGGATTCTCCAACCGTGAGAGGTGGTCGGCCGCAACATTCTCCGCTCCCCTTCTGTCTTGGATCTCCAAATCGAATTCTTGTAGTAGGAGGATCCACCTTAGCAGTCGAGGCTTTGCCTCTCTTTTTTGTAGTAAATACCGGAGAGCGGAGTGATCTGTAAAAACAATAGCTTTTGAAAGCGTTAAATATGATCGAAATTTATCAAACGCAAAAATTATGGCCAAAAATTCTTTCTCCGTTGTTGTATAATTTGCTTGTGCGGATGTTAGCGTTTTGCTTGCGTAATAGATTGGGTGAAAATATTTATTCACCCGTTGGCCTAAAACTGCACCTACAGCAAAATCGCTAGCGTCGCACATGATTTCAAACGGAAGAGACCATATTGGCGCGATTAAAATCGGGGATTTGATTAGTTCATTTTTGATTTTATTAAATGCTTTTAAACATTCCTCATCAAAATTAAACGCGGATTCTTTTTCTAGGAGATGAGTTAGCGGTTTCGTAATTTTTGAGAAATCCTTTATAAACCGCCTATAAAAACCCGCATGTCCTAAAAAACTTCTAATAGATTTTATATTGGTAGGAGGGGGAAGTTTTTCTATGACCTCGATCTTGGCCCTATCGACCTCGATCCCCTTACTAGAAACTTTATGTCCGAGGACTAACCCCTCTCGGACCATAAAGTGGCATTTCTCCCAGTTGAGTGCCAAATTCGTGTCTTCGCAGCGTTGAAGAACACGATCAAGATTATTTAGACAATTAGTGAAAGAATCGCCAAAAACAGAAAAATCATCCATGAATACTTCCATGATGTCTTCGATAAGTTCATTAAAAATTGCCAACATACATCTTTGGAATGTAGCCGGCGCGTTGCAAAGTCCAAACGGCATTCTTCGATATGCGAAGGTGCCGAACGGACAAGTGAATGTGGTTTTCTCTTGGTCTTCGGGCGCAATTGGGATTTGAAAATATCCCGAAAGACCATCGAGAAAACAGTAGTGTGAGTGACCGGATAAGCGTTCTAAAATTTGGTCAATAAAGGGTAACGGAAAGTGATCCTTGTGCGTATCATCATTTAATTTTCTGTAATCGATGCATACACGCCAACCCGTAACAGTACGGGTCGGAATCAACTCATTATTTTCGTTGGTGATTACCGTTATTCCTCCCTTTTTAGGCACGACTTGCACTGGGCTAACCCAAATGCTATCAGAGATTGGGTAAATAATTCCCGCATCTAATAATTTTATTATTTCGGCCTTAACGACGTCCTTCATATTTGGATTAAGCCGTCGTTGAGGCTGAATAGTACTGCGAGAATTATTTTCTAAATTAATTTTGTGCGTGCAAAAAGAGGGGTTAATCCCCTTGATGTCAGAAATTTGCCATGCAATTGCATGGCGGTGATTATTTAATATTTTTATTAATTCGGAAATTTCCGAATCGTTAAGCGCGGAAGATATTATTACGGGCAGTTTTGAATTTTTTTCTAAAAATATATATTTTAAATGTTCCGGCAATTGTTTTAGTTCTAAACTCGGTGGCTCCTCGTAAGATGTTTTTATTTTAGAAATATTTAGGTTTACTTCTTCAAATTTGGTTGGCCGAGTTTTTTCTTCTAAACAAAATAATTTTGCAATTTCCGGATTTTCAAATAAAGGCGAAATTATTTCAGAAAACGACGTTATTTCCTCTTCAAAATTTGTTTCTAGGGTAAAACAAGAGTCGTCGTTTGGAAATGCATTTCTCATCGATTGATTTATATTAAAAATAACTTCTTCCTCCCCAACTCGTAGGAGAAGGTTTCCGTTACTTCATCAATTATAGCCCGAGCGGTGGCTAGGAAGGGCCGGCCGAGTATGAGTGGTACTTCGGCATCCTCTTCGATATCGAGGATGACAAAGTCTACTGGAAAGATAAACTTGTCAACCTTCACTAGCACATCCTCAATGATCCCGATTGGATACTTTACGGACCGATCCGCTAGTTGGATGCTTATATTGGTTGGGCTTGGTGTGCCCAAACCAAGCTTCTTAAATAAGGAGAACGGCATAAGATTTATGCTCGCCCCTAGATCGGCCAAGGCGTTTTTAATTAATAAATTTCCGAACAAACACGGGATGGAAAACCGTCCCGGATCATTTAATTTTTCCGGTAATTTATTAAGAACTATCGCCGAACATTCTGCATTAAGAGAAATACGCAAAATATCTTCAAGTTTCTTTTTATTTGATAATAAATCCTTGAGATATTTCGCGTATTTAGGCATTTGAGAGAGTGCCTCACAAAATGGTACATTAATTTGTATTTGTTTTAAAATATTTATAAATTTTTTATACTGCTCATCGTTCCGCTCATTTTGTAATTTAGAAGGATACGGAATAGAAGGCGTTTGAATAATGCGCGGAGCTAAATCAGAAGAATTTAAATGCGGAGTTGGAGTTGAAACGTTTACCTTAGGCTTGGCCAAATTTGAACTTTTTACCTCCTTTCCGCTGCGGAGGGTTATAGCGTTGGCGCTCTCCCGTGGATTGGGCTCAGTATTGCCCGGTAGAGCTCCCTGCTGGCGTTCGGAGAACATCTTAGCGAGTTGTCCAATCTGATTTTCTAGGCTTTTAATAGATCCGGAAAGGTTCCGGATATTGGCATCAGTAGAAGCGACGTATTTGGTGAAGACCTCTTCAAGTGAAGGGGCCTTTGGTGGTTGTGGTGGAGTGAATCCAGGAGGATTCACTTGTGGGGGGCGTTGAGCATTATTGGGGTTGCTCCATGAAAAATTCGGGTGGTTCCTTAAACCCGGATTATAATTATTAGGAAGATTATTATTATTTGGGTTATAAGGAGGACGATAGGAGTACCCCATATAATCAACTTGTTCTTGATTATAATAATTATTATTATTATAATAACTATTATTATTATGATTATTAGCCCCGTTAATGGCGGAGGAAGCAGACATCTTCGCCATTTGCTTAGTAAGCCATTCTACTTGATGTGCTAAATTCGGGGTGGCCTCGACTTCAAAGAGTCCGGTCGGTTTGTTAGGATGCGACCGTGGCGCATTCCACTGATAAGCATTCATGGCCATCTCCTCAAAAAGCTCTTGAACAGCTTCGGGGGTTTTGTTATTAAGCGTCCCCCCCCCCCCCCCCCCCCCCCCCCGCGGCTGCATCAATCATCTGCCTTGTTTGGAGATTCAAACCATTGTAGAATGTCTGAACTTGTTGCCATACGGGCAAGGCATGGTGAGGACATCTCCGCAAAAGTTCCTTGAAGCGCTCCCATGTGTCGTAGAGAGACTCCGATTCTATTTGCATAAATGAGAGAATGTCCGTACGTAATTTAGCGGACTTTGCCGGAGGAAAATATTTCGTTAAGAATTTCTCCGTCATCTCGGCCCATGTAGTGATGGAACCTCTAGGAAGAGATCCCAACCACTGCTTGGCCTTAGTCCGCAAAGAAAATGGAAATAAACGCAAACGAATGGCGTCATCGGTGACGCCATTAATTTTAAACGTGTCGCAAATTTCCAAAAAATTCAATAAATGTAAATTTGGATCTTCATCTGGTAACCCGTCAAAGATGACGGTTTGCTGTACCATTTGAATGATGCTAGTTTTGATTTCAAAATTATTATTTGCCACCGCCGGGCGAATAATACTTGATTGTGCTCCCTCCCAATTTGGCCTCGCATAATAGGACATAGTCCGTAGCGGAGCCTCATTATGGTCGGGGTCACCCATTATATCTTCGTTAGTTTCTCCGACTGACTCTTCGCGAATTACTGGTAGATCACTAAATCGGAGACGTCGCCGCAAGGTGCGCTCGATTTCCGGATCAAAACCAAATTCAAAATCAATTGAAGAGTTTCCTCGGGTCATAAACCAAAACAAAAGAAAATAAGCGGGAAAAGAAAAAGGGAAAATAAGATTTTAGATAAATAAATAAATTTTTATTTAATTATATTATATATATATTATTATTATTATTATTAGGTGAATTAAAATTAGTCCTGGACTTCCCAAGATCTACCCGGTGAAGGGTTTGCAAGGTACTAGAGGCTATGATGGGAATTCAAACCCAAAGCGTCCTTTCCAGGAATTTAGTTGCACCTTAAAATTAAGAAAAAGAAAGGAAAAAAATAAAATTAATAGATATTTCAGTTTTCGAAATATCAACCGAGTCTCCGGCAACGGCGCCAAAAACTTGATGTGCAAAACTATGCTTGCAAACGATAACGGCAAGTGTACCGTATCGAATGTAGTATAAGTTATTGAAACAAGGTCGTATTAGACTCGGGGTGGTTGAATACTCTTACTTCGAAAAATCTCTATTATTTTATCGAATAGAATTTGTGGTTGGTTGGTTGCGAAAAAAGGAGAAATAGCTTATTTAAATTAATGAAAAAGTTAGTACTCAACCTTGAATCACCTTGGAAAAATAAATAAATAAAGAAATAAAACTTCTAATCCTCTTTAAAAGAAATGCTTGACCGTGGAGGTTCCTGATTTATGAACGTACCTCTCTCGAGGATACGCCTAACTGAGTTTAGGTTGATCAATCGAACTCTCGTTCTAGAATTGAAACCCCTAAAGCTCGCTTTATTGAAGTGAACCCCTCTATTGGATATAACTCCAATCCGGGAGATTTATGTCGTCCTCTCTCGAGGAGTGCATTCAAATCTCTTTATCCTTAAAGTGATCGATTCGAACTCAAAACCTCTCGATTATTTGACTACGAAAACAAGAATGAGATTATATATCGATAATATAATCTCACTCAATATAAATTCAAGGATAAATCTTAAGCGATCTAAATAAGAGAAAAAGAAGTTCTAAACTGAATTATGAATTATATTTTCCTTGGATCATCTCGGCCGAGTACTAATGAAATTTAGCTACTCATGGAGATGGAGGAATTGATGAAATACAAGAAGTGCATAATGAAGATTGAGAGTAGAATAAGAGTAAAAGTGCTATTTTATTAATCGAAAGGGAAATTACAACTAGGAAACAAGAAATTACAAACCTGAAATGAAAGTGCAAGCTAAGAAAGAAGATTACAAACTTAAGAATAACAAAAGCAGTACAAGAAAATAAACTTAGAACTCCCAAAAATTCGTCCCCAAACATCTGGAAAAGCTCCCTTTAAATAGCTGAATTTTTGGTGTTACACGCCCTTGGTCACGCCCGTGACCAAGGGCGTGTAAGGGGCGTGATCGAAGCGGCAGCGGAGAGGGCGCCTTCTGGAGTAATTGCGAGCGTTTCGGCCGTGTCACGCCCTAGGTCACGCCCGTGACCTGGGGCGTGTAATCCTGAAATCTGGCTGCTGGCGGGAAGCTTCGGCGGGAAATTGGCGTGGGAAAAGTCACGCCCGTGTGCTGGATGTCACGCCCTTGGTCACGCCCGTGACCGAGGGCGTGTAATTTTAATTGTCGTGGCGGCGTGCTCCGGATGCTTGTGGCGGGTCGTGGCCGTGACATTGGGTCACGCCCTTGGTCACGCCCGTGACCTGGGGCGTGTACTTGGCGAAAACTTCACGAAGCGTCCCTGGAGTGGCAGAAGCAGGTCTGGAGTATTTCGTAGGTTACACGCCCATGGTCACGCCCGTGACCTGGGGCGTGTAATTTTAACTTTTTGCTCGAAACAGCCCAGAAAACCTGAAAACACAAAATAAACTTAAGTTAGCTTATAAAATAACAATGGAAGGATTTATATGATAAAATTCCTAAAAATAACATAATTTTATATGAAAAACATAATAAACCTAAACTAAAAGATGAGTAAATAAATTACTCATCAAATGCACCCATACTTGCTCATTGCTCGTCCCGAGCAATCCATTTTTTACAAGAGTAAGAAAAATTAATGCAAGATAGAATTATGAAGACTAGAGAGTAAAATGCGAAGTATTATGCTGGCATGTGTAGATATTTTAGTAAAAAGATGTTCTTGGCATAAATGCTAATTTATGAACTACTTCAAAATTGCATTATAATTATTTATCATTACTTTAAAAATGAGTCGACGGCAATCAAAAAGTTATGTGAAGGGAGAAAATAGCGTGATTGCTGAGATTTAAATTACTATATGTAGACGTTCGGGGTGGCCTCCAAAGAAATCCATCAATGTCGACGGCCATAGGCTTGCCCGTTTGCACTTTCTCCACTACACTTCGAACTAAATCGACTCTATGGATCTTTAGGACTTAAATAGGGTACATTTTAAGGCTTGAGTTTAAGGGTGAGGTAACAATGATAAACATGAAGACACATTCCACTTAAACAATGATAAACATGAAGCCGGGCAGCAGCCGGATGGGGCCGGTGCTGCCCCCGATCGGTGCGCCGGGGGCCGGCGACTCCTCCGGTGGTGGTCCGGCGGCCTGGCGCCGCAGGCTACCACCGGGGAGGAGGGAATAACGGGGCGGGAGGCGGTGGCGCGGCCTGCATGCACCATGCAGGCTTGCTGCACCGCCGCCGCCGCTGGGAGGGGGCCAGTGCCGCCCTCGGTCGGTGCGCCGGGGGTCGGTGACCCCTCCGGTGGTGGTCCGGCGGCCTGGAGCCGCCGGACCCCACCGGAAAAAGGAGCAGGAGGGGATGGGGAGGCGGTGGCGCAGCCTGCATGCGCCATGCAGGCTCGCTGCACCGCCGCCTCCTCGGGTAGTGCCCTCCCTGCCGCCTCTGGTCGGGGCGTCGGGGAGGGGGCAGTCCTTCGGCGGGGGTCTGGCGACCTGGAGCCTCCGGCCGCCGCCAGGGGTGGGGTTTTACCCCTTACAGGAAAAAGAGGAGGGGGAGGTCTCGGGCGCCGCCGGGGCTGCGTCCTCCGGCGGCCCGACCACCTCCCCGCGCCAGCGCCGTGGTCCCCGAGAGGGGACCTACTCCCCCAGCGCCACCACCGGCGCTGGGGGGGGGGGGGGGGGGCTTCCACGGCCGAGCCTCCTCCCCGAGCCTTGCAAGGCTCGGGTGGCGCTGGCGGCGCTCCGGCGACGGGGAGGGGGTTGGCTTACCCCCGGGGAGTAAGAAGGAGGAGGGGGAGGTGTCTACCTAAGGTGGAGGGGCTCGGGAGGTTGAGGGGCGGTGGCTCGCCATGGAGAGGAAGGAGGGTGGCAGTTTGGTTGGGCAGGGCTCTGGCAGGGGGCTGGCTGGGCCAGCCGGCAGGGGAGAAGGAGGAGGAGGAGGCTGAGAGGGTGGGGGGGGGGGGGGGTGGCACTCAGGGAGGGGGCTGAGCCCCTCCTTATATAGAGGATAGGGAAGCCTCCCCTCTCCCTCCTTTTAGCCCACGTGGGCTAAAAGGGAGGGATGGGTGGGGGGAGATATTTTCTCCCCCCCCCCCTTCTCTCTCCTGCCCCCTTGCCCCAATAGGGGGCTGCCTATCCATGGGCAGCCCCCCTCCCTTGGGGAAGGGGCTTCTTCCCCCCCCCCCCTTCTCTCTCCTGCCCCCTTGCCCCAATAGGGGGCTGCCTATCCATGGGCAGCCCCCCTCCCTTGGGGAAGGGGCTTCTTCCCCCCCCCCCCCCCCTTTCTTTTCTTTTCTCAACATATTTCAAGCTTGGGGGGGGGGGGGGGTTGACCGAGGTCAACTTAGGGCGGGGTCCTTCATGGTCCCGGGGTCCATAAAGATTTGTCGGGGCCGATGCCGAGTTTGTGTGCTTCATATTTCGTGCGTTGCACTGAGGTAGTCTGCATAGTCCTAAAATGGCATACTCTCCATACGACCTCGGATCGAGGCGCAACGAATTCTGTTGCGTTTGTATCGTTCATACGAATCTAGTGGAACTGACAGAAGTCAATTCGGGGTCCGTATAGCCACTATTCATAATAAGGAGTTAGTGGCGCGCTACGACACTCAAAATGGTCGTTTTCTCCAAACGACCTCGGATCGAGGCGCAACGAATTCCGTTGCGCTTGTATCGTTCATACGAATCTAATGGAACTGACAGAAGTCAATTCGGGGTTCGTAGCACATAACCTCTCATCGGGTTATGTCAACTATACGGGCTTACTTTTATTGGGCTCACTAGGGCCTAGTGACCCAATAAAAGTCGGGATGTTACATTATGTACTTTAGCATTTGAGGGTGTTCTGCCTTCTTCAAATAGTGGAAGATTATTGGGAAAATGGCCATCAATGTTCCCTTGATTTGAAGAAGATTCACACTCAATGCAAAGTAAAAGTTGTATTTGATAAACCCCATTTCATCTCATGACCATGCAGGGTTAGGTCATACCAAGGTGTGAAGTAAGTTCAGTAGGTTTGCTGTCAAATCTGCTGAGACAAGCTCTCAGTCTCAGTTGAACCGCTGAGACAAGGCCAAGGGCCGCTGAGAAGGTGTCTGGGCAAGCTGAGCTGCTGATAGAAGAAAACCGCTGAGACAACTGTCTGTCTCAGCGGATCTGTTGGAACGGGACCGAAGAAGCCGCTGAGACTGGAGGTTGTCTCAGCCCAACCGCTGAGACGGATACAAAAGGATTGGCGGGTTGGTGCACTACCACCCGACGCTAGCTCTCTTCAACAAGTTTTTCCCTTATTTCTTACCTTTAGGGAGTGGGAGCGCTACACCCACCCTTATTGACCGTGACTCAAACTTGACCTCCTTAGGGTCCTAGGGCTTCTACCGAGCCCGAGCCAACTCTCGGCGACACAACGCACTCCCGAGGGGTCTAGCTCGAATTGAAATGTTACACCGCGGGAGTTGAGCATAAAAGTGCACAGTGTGCCTCTGAGAATCCTCTAGAGAGGGGTAAATAGAGATTTAAATATTTTTCTATCCTAACTGTGTTCAATAATTTATTCTAAGGTATTATGCTGAACAATCTAGACAGAATAAAGAAAAAGGAAATTAAGGTGCAGAATAAAAGAATGGGACAGCACAGAAAATCACAGCACAGACACAAAGAATTTTATAGAGGTTCCCCAAAATATGGGTAGTCCTCTCTTCCACCACCTGGTAGGAATGCACCACCTGTGCCTGAGTCTTTTTATCAGGAGACTCTTAGAACCAATGATCTTTTGATAAGGAGATCATGAACCACCAGATCTTTTGATAAGGAGATCTTGAACCACCAGATCTTTTGATAAGGAGATCTTGAACCACTGGATCCTTTGAAGAGGGATTAATAAAACTCTTTTACAGAATGAGAAAGAAGAAAGGAGAAGGTTGAATGAATTCTGTTCTCAGAATTCTTATCATGGCTGATTGAAGAACAGCCAATATGAAGTCCCACAGAATCTGCTCTTGATTAGCCTCTGCTTTTGATGGTGATGAAATGCAGAGACTTTGTTTGTCAGATCCTTTTTGAATTGCTCTAACTCAGATCCTGCTGCTATATGATGGTGATGAGAAGCAGCAGTAGGATCTTCTGGTCTATCAGATGAAGAACACCAGTTCCTTCTATTCTGTTTCATAGCTCTGTATTAGAGTTCCTGAGAGTGAGGAAGAAGAAGACAGGAAACCCTAATTTGAGAAGAGACGGCTGATAGTGATTAATGCTCTGTTCTTCTCTTCCTTCTTTATCCTTATATAACCTGTCTCTATTTTGAATTTGTTTCCTTGTTAGGTAAGACATGAAAAGGTATATTTGATAGACATTCTCTTTCCTTCCTTAATTACTTCTCGACCCGTCCAACCAGAAGGTGTATACTTCCAAGAAAGCCTTTTTCTCCTTCTTTAATGTTTCCTTCTTCTTCAGGCAATTATTAAGCCGTTGGAGAACGGTCTGAAATATGTGGGCCATGATAAAAGCATCAGAAAGATAGCTGTAAAGATTGAACTTTCACAGACAGTATTCGACGTTGCGTCGAATTAACTTCCTCACTTATCGACGCTGTTTCGAGTTCATCTAAGAGCTGCTTCGATTTCTTCTATGCTCTGACTGAACTCATCTAGTCGACGTTGCGTCGATTCCTTATCGATGCACCCGTTGAGTTGAATAGCATCCACTCTGACTTCCATTAACTGCGTCGAGATGAGGTTGACGTTGCGTCGACTTTAGATGGATTTGACATGTATTCCCTTCTGCGTCGAGTTTGAAGTAGAAGCTGCGTCGACTTCTCAAGTTCCTTCGACAAGTCTCTGGTCTCTAAATCGATATCTATTCGACGTAACGTCGACTAGTCTTACTTCGACAGTAGAGTTGAACCACTTGGACTTCTAGTTGGGGTAGCGTCGACATGAACTCGATGTTGCATCGAATTCCATTCAACGCAATTATTAAATTCTGCCATTTTTGCTTCCCTTGATCTAGTGTTGACACTCTTGGTTGAGTGAGACATCCTAAGACATGTAATGACCAAATTACCCTCACTATACAATGGGTAAATTAAATCCTAGTGAATAAAATCACTTTTAATTAATTTGTTAAGTTAAATCAAGGGTTTTTCCCAACAGAGCACTCGCCTGGTAAAGAGAGGGGGATGCGCAGGTTCTCTAGAATCAACTTCCTGAACTCATCGAAGTCGCTCTTCCTAATGAACTCGCCTGAAGGGGGCGATCTCCCAAGGTCGCCTCCTTGCCCATCGTTTCTGGTCATTGTATTTTACTCATGATTTTCTAAAGAAGCTATGGTCCACGCTCACCGCACCAAAAATGTTGAACTGAAAAACCACGGTTCAACCTCTGAGCCCGAAAACCATGGCTCGAGAGGAGTTCAGACTGGTGTAGTTTGCTCTTACTTCTTCTAAGTTCAGTCACTAGGTCGGGCACTCAGAGCAAAGAACCTCACTCATAAAGGGTGGAAAACTAGGAACATACCCGCGAGCTGCAGTGAGGAAGTCCTGCCACTAACCCGGAAGATCTCAGAGAACTTCTCCTCCCAAGCTAATTGTTGAGTTGGGCACCTTAGAGAGTGTTAGAGAGCTCCTATCTACCCACGCAGAAACCATGATGAGCAGCAAGCCAGATTTCTCTAACCGACCAGAGCAAACTATAGGAGAGAGAAATAAGTGAGAGATGTCCTCCAAAGGTGCCCTTTGGGGTCTATTTATAGTTTTCCCAAAACGGTCTGCGGATAGCTGAATCCCGCCTCTTAGTTTTACTAACAGCAGCCCAAATTGGTCTGCCAACAATGGAATCCTGCTGTTTGGAAAGGCTAACTGCAGGAAAAAATAGAATTCCTTGGGAAAACATACCACCAACCTAACATGCGAGTCCAGGCTATTCTAAGCTGACTCGTTGGAGCGGCGAGTACCCGGTAGAGCTAGGACTCGCCACTCGCACCAAGATGGGGGCGAGTGCGAGCCGAGGCCTGCCACTCGCCTGAGTACGTCAAAGCCCAGTTTCGCTCCAGATTACCTGATGGCCTGATGTAACACCCCAAATTTTACTGTTCTGCGAGCTAACACGGCGTGGTAATGCTGCGCTCGGAGTGGTGCGTTGGGCCATTGATTTTCGACCAATAGGTCACTGGTCTTGTGTGATTGTTCGCGCACAATTAGGCACATGACCACTGGTCATGCGCATTGCCCATTTTCACACCCGAGCGGTTCGCACGTTCACAGGCTTTGTTCTTGCACGACCACTGGTCGTGTGCCTTTGATCATGCACTATTTTTGCTTGCCATTCTGCTACAGGTTGTTCTCGCACGATCAGGAGAAATCCTTCTCGCACGACCACTGATCGTGCGTCACTGATCATGCACCCTGTTTGTTCTGCTCTGTATTGAAATGTTGAACCGGCGATTGGAGCGGTCAATCCTTTAGTGTTGGGTATTGTAGCCACAATAACCTTAATTTGAAGAAGTGCCCCTTGAACTAAGATGAATTGATATTGTATTTGATACTGTTTTCCAGTTATATGTATGCAGGATGCTCATTGCTGAGTACAAACCAAGGTCAGGTTTCAGTGAGTCATAAACACAGGCTTATGCAATGTAATCCCTCATTGTGTAGAACAAGGTGATGACTCACATAAAATTTCTCTCTTGGAATGTACTTTACACTCAAGTACTAAGGAAAAGGTGAAAGTCAAAGGTTGTTGGAATCAGAAGTAGAAGAACTCTGTCGAAGTATTTTCGTCGAATAAGCCAAAGATTATTCGACGAATTCGTCGAGACATTATCAGGTCTCGACGATATCACTCGAACAGATACAGTTAGATTGTTTATTTTCGTCGACGAATGCCTAAGATTAGTCGACGAAGTCATCAAGGAAAATCTTTCATTTGACAAAATCATCGAGAACAAGCGCGCCTGTCGACGAACTGTACAATCTCCTCATCTCTTAATCTCCAAGATATCTCTAAGTATTGTCGTCGAATAATTTCTTCCTTTCGACGAATTCGTCGAATCAATGGGTTCTCTCGACGAATGCCGACAGAGCGCGATTCCCATCTGTCTGTCTGTTTAGGGCTTTCTTCTACGTGGTCATCTATCCTTAAGCCTTGCTTATATCCGTTGAGGGAGAAGTCTATAAATACATAAGAGATGATTTCTTCTAAACCTAATCGTGCAAATCATTCCAAAAAGAATCCCATCGGCTCGTGCGCTCGTTCTCGTAAAAAGATGATCTACAGTCGCCGATCAGTTTTGTGCTCGATTCCCTTGAAAGTTCTCACTTAACAAGATCTCTGTGCTTGGATTGATTCGATACTCCTCTAGATCTTGTTGGGTGATTAAGAGTTCGGATCAAAGCTTTCAAGAAACAAGGTGTTCCTCTTCCTTTCTCAAGTTCTGAAATTCATTTCTCAAGGAAGAAGAAGATCCATGGATTCAGATCTGAAGAAGTAGAATCTATAGGAGATTCTCAAAGATTGGATTCTATAATCCAAGTTGTTTATATTATCTTTTACAAACACTTGTAGGAAGTTTATCTTCCGAGTTTGTGTAGATCCTAGGTTAAAAGGATCGAGTGTGTAGAAGAGCTTGTTCTCCGAGTTTGTAGGAGTTGTTTGCTCCGAGCTTGTAGGAGTTGTGAACTCCGAGTTGTAAGATTTTTATAACCTGAGATTGGTGAAGTAGCCGAATCTAGCTTTGGAGTGCTAGATAGGCGAGGCGTAAAAGTTGACTACCCACATCGGGGAACCACTATAAAACTCTTGTGTTGTGCTGTGTTTACTTTTCTGTGCGCTTTTATTTAAAATTTCAATTCCGCCTAAAAGCCATAGAATTCACCTATTCACCCCCCTCTAGGTGATTTAGGTAGCAACTAGATACTTTCAATTGGTATCAGAGGTAGGTTGTTCGATAAAGGTTAACACCTTGAACAAGAACTCCTCATCTAGTTGCAAGAGCAAGTATGTCTGGAATGGAAAGATCCACAGATTCCTCCATCAAGTTGCCCGTGTGCACCAAGGAAAACTTCCCCATGTGGAAGGTGAGAGCAGAGATGTTCATGGAAGCTATAGATCTCAGATTGTTTCTAGTTATTCAAGAAGGACCATGTGTTCCCATGACAACCTCCATTGGCTGCCCTTCCAAGCTTGTGCCCAAGAAAATTTCTGAAATGACTGAAGATGAGATTATCTTAGTCAACCTGGACAAGGAAGCTAAGAGCATTCTAGCTAATGCAATTGATGGCTCTACATTCAAGCAACTTGTTCACTACACAACGGCCAGGGAAATGTGGGACTCTCTAATAGCTCTTATGGAAGAATCAAAGGAAGAACGAGACACTGTAGCTGAGAAAAAGATTAGGACCTTGAGTGACAGTGATTCAAGCTGTTCAGATCTAGAAGAGGAAACATTTCTTGGGCTGATTGCCCTATCTGAGTCAGAAGGGGAAATACAGGATGAAACATATCCTGAACAGGTATGCATAAGGGCACCTTTGTCCGTCACAGACCCTGAAGCTGAGACAAGCTCATCAGAAAATGATGACATGTCTAATCTGGTGAATCAGTATGATGCTCTCTTAGTAGCTCTTGAAAAGTGCAAGAAGTTGATTAAATCTCAGGCTGAGGAAATCAGAATCCTTAAGCCTTTTGAATCACAAGTAAATGAGAAGAACAAGGATGTGATTAGTTTATTCAATGAGCTCATTCTACTTTGGATGAAGTCTGAAGCTCAGGAAAGAACAATCAAGTCTCTGGAGAAGAAGCTTTATATGGAAAGAAAGTCGGTGGCTAAATTTCCTAAACCTAAATCAATTGATTCTGGGAATAAAGGGAAAAGCACAGCTAAAGCTCGGCCTCATACCACCTCTCAAAAGGTGTTGACTCCCTCTAATAGGTCTGATCAGGACAGTATCCATGATCACCGGAAGACTGGAAGTTGCTATAGTAGGGAGAATATTCCTAACTATGCTAGAATAAAGGGAATGGTAATGAGCGCCCCGAAATATCCCCATGAAGAAATCCAAATGGCCCATCCTGGACCATTTGTGATATGTGCTCCATCTCCTACACTCACGGATAAGGAAGCATCATCTTCCAAATCTTTTTCAGCAAGGAAGCAAGCTGGTGCAACATCGTAACCAACCCTCACTTGAACATATCTGATGCCATCAACACCATAAGAGCTTCAAAGCTATCATCTATTGCTGTCAAACAGATAAAGTCAAGTAGGAATGATTATGATAGAGTACCCAATCTGTCCTTTGCTGTGAATGATAGGAAGAATGTTGATGCCTTCTCAACTGAAAACAAGCATTATGATGCTACTTGCAAATCAAGAAATGCTCGAAAGAGAAGGTACAATATCCATGAATGTTGGTGTTGTGGTAAAGTGGGACACTTTGATATCGACTGTTGGCATAACCCTTGTGTGCCTAATGCAAAGAAGATCCTTTCTGCTAGAGCTGTAGTAGGTAGAAATACTTATTATTATGCTAACAGGAACCTAGCACCCAAATCGGTTTGGGTTCCTAAGGGCAATTGATTGTTGATTGCAGATATGTCCAAAGGCCAATACAAATCCTATATGGTACTTGGACAGGGATGTTCATGGCACATGACTGGAACAAGAAGCCTATTACAAGATTATACCCCAGTGAAAGATGGTCCAAAAGTTATCTTTGGCGGATCTGATCGGGGAGTTACTAAAGGCTACGATATGACTACAAATGGTATAGTTGCCTTCACAGACATGGCTTATGTTAAAGGATTACAACATAATCTCATTAGCATAAGTCAACTATGTGACAAAGGCTATATGGTAGAATTCTACAAGGACAAGTGCTTGATAAAGTCGTCTGACACGTCAGAAACGATTTTAACAGGCACTCGGAATAGAAATATTTTCTGCTTAAATTTTCTTTGTTTAGATTCATCTACACAGTATGTTTTTTGGCAAAAGATAGTGCATCTCTCTGCGATCAATGACATAAGAGATTAGCACATATAAATTTCAAAACTATAAACATGTTATTTTCTCACAACTTGGTTCGTAACGCCCCTGATGTTAAGTGCATTAAAGAGAGACCTTGTCATGCATGCCAGATGGGCATGCAGACTCGGGCTAACTTTAAGAGTATTATTGGCAACGATTCTTCCAGATGTTTATATCTGCTCCATATGGATCTATTTGGTCCCATGCCAGTTAGAAGCTTAGGAGGTAAAGCTTATACATTGGTTATTGTTGATGACTACTCACGTTTTGCTTGGGTATTCTTTCTAAAACATAAGTCGGATACCTTTGAATCTTTCACCAATTTTGTCAGGCAAATTCAGAAAGAATTAAACTGCTCCGTAGTCAAAATCAGAAGTGATAACGGGACAGAATTCAAATCTGGGGTTATGACTGAATTTTGTGAAAGCCTAGGTATCTTTCATGAGTTTTCCTCTCCTCGTACTCCACAATAAAATGGAGTTGCTGAGAGAAAGAATAGAACACTCATAGAGGCAAGTAGAACAATGCTGAATGATTCTTCTCTCCCAGAATACTTCTGGGCAGAAGCAATCAGCACTGCCTGTCACGTGCAAAATTGAGTATTAATCAATAAGAAACATCATAAGACCCCTTATGAACTTCTAAAAGACAGGCAACCAAATATATCATATTTTATAATCTTTGGCAGTAAATGCTACGTTCTGAACAACAGGAAGTATTACAAAACTAAGTTTAGTGAAAAATGTTTTGAAGGTACTTTCGTAGGCTATAGTAGCCATAGTAAGGCATATAGGATTTTCAACAAGAAAACACTGGTTGTAGAAGAATCCATTAATGTTGTTTTTGATGAGACGAGTATTCTTCACAGCAACTCCTCTAGTGTTTATGTTGAAGATGTAGATGCTAGTATGAAACTAAAAGAACTGAACTTGGAAAAAGACATTGAGGAAGATGTCCCAGGAATAATTTCTGTTGGCGATACTATCACTCCTGAAGAAGAAGAGCTCCAAGAAATGGAAGATGTACCACAAGCAGATGTAACTGTTGTCAATGGATATGGAAGAAACCTGGTGACTAGACATCAAAGGGATCTTCCCATTGATCAAATCATCGGAGAAACACATGTTGGGGTTAGAACCAGAAAAGGTACTGTTAATCAAGTTTTTCATATGAGTTTTCTCTCTCAGGTTGAACCAAAGAAATTTGATGAAGCCAAAGAGGATGCGTCATGGATCATCGCAATGCAAGAGGAGCTCAATCAATTCAAATGATGCAAAGTCTAGAAGTTGGTGCCAAGACCCAAAGGTCAGAACGTGATCAGAACTAAATGGGTTTACAGAAATAAGCTGGATGAAGATGGAGTAATCATTAAAAACAATGTCAGACTTGTAGCCCAAGGTTACCGACAAGAAGAAGGTATCGACTACAATCAAATCTATGCCCCAGTAGCAAGGCTCGAGGCAATCAGGTTGTTTCTAGCGTATGCGGCTCACAAAGGATTTAAAGTCTATCAAATGGACGTAAAGTCAGCCTTCCTTAATGGTAACTTAAAGGAAGAAGTATACGTAGAGCAACCCCCAGGTTTTGTTGACTCCTCTCTACCTGATTATGTTTATTTCCTTCGTAAAGCATTATATGGTCTCAAACAAGCTTCCCGAGCTTGGTATGAGACGCTCTCTACCTTTCTTCTTGAGAACAAGTTCACAAGAGGAAAGATAGGTAAGACATTATTTCTTAGGGAAGTAAAAGGCAAGATTTTGCTAGTGATGTCGATGACATTATTTTTGGTTCTACGGATGATAACCTTTGCAAAAAGTTTTCTAACTTAATGCAAGGGAAATTTGAAATGAGTAGTATGGGTGAGCTGAAATATTTCTTAGGACTTCAGGTGAAGCAATTTGAAGATGGAATTTTCATCTCTCAGACGAAGTTCACCAAAGCGTTAATTAAGAAATTCGGAATGGAGAATGCAACCTCGATGAGGACTCCAATGGGCTCAAGTATGAATCTGGACAAGGATGAGAAAGGGAAACCTTTTAATAAAACCAAATACAGAAGCATAATTGGGTCCTTGCTCTACCTCACTGCTAGTAGACTAGATATAATGTTTTCCACATGCGTTTGTGCTAGATTTCAAGTGAACTCTAAGGAATCTCATTACTCCGCTGCAAAGAGGATTTTGAGATATCTTAAAGGCACACCAAATCTTGGTCTATGGTACCCAAGAAGTAATGACTTCGTGCTATCAGGTTTTTCAGATGCTGACTTTGCAGGTAGCAGGGATGACAGGAAGAGCACTTCCGGGACATGCCAATTCCTTGGAAAGAGGCTTGTCTCGTGGAGTAGTAAGAAACAGAATTGTGTAGCAATCTCAACGGCTGAATCAGAGTACATCTCCGCAGGCAGTTGCTGTGCACAACTTCTGTGGATCAGGAATCAGCTCGAAGACTACAACTTGAAGCTGAAGGAGATTCCAATGTTCTGTGACTCATCAAGTGCAATTGCAATAGACAATAATCCAGTATCTCACAGCCGGACAAAGCACATAGAAATCTGTTATCATTTCATCCGGGAGCATGTGGAGAACATGGACATCAACCTCTGTTATGTCCCAACATACAAACAAATTGCAGACATCTACCAAATTCACTTAAGAAGTCAAGAAGTCACTCGACGAATTCGTCGAATACAGACTCATATTCCGACAAAAATGACTTTTTGTCGACTCATCTCGATGAATCGGAGCTTCATCACAAACTGATTCATCGACTGTCTATTCGCAGACCACTTTATAAATCTTCTTATTGGATCCAAAGAACCATCTCTATGCAAAAGGTACATTTATATTCTTTTAATTCAAATCAAAACATTAACATATATATGTGAATAAACGGTTTCAAAGGTCACGCTTTCTCTCCCTCGCCGAACATCCCGACGGTTCATCTCCTCCCTTCGACTCAATTTCTCCCGACGATTCGCCTCCACCTTCCAACTCCATCTCCTCCGTCGACTCCTCCTTTCAACTTGCATTAACCAACCTCTCCCTCCATCGTCGACTTCAATCACTGACCTCAATCGCCAATTCATTCCATCCGACAACTGCAATGTCTCACAAGAGTTCAGGGCTGATGCTGGTAGGGGGAGAGTTAGTGCGCACTGGATTTGCCGACGCACCATATGAGTTTCGAAACATCATTCTATGTCTAGAGGAAGCCGGCCTATCCTTCGTGCTTGAACAACCATGTCGTGTTCTTGAGAGGGATGTGTTAGAATTTTTCAAGCATGCTAGTCTCCGACGAAGTGGAGAGGTGATCAAGTCCAAAGTCAGAAATCAAACGATCAAATTAAAGCCATCAAGATTGACAAGATTCCTTCAGCTGCCAGTCATTGAAGAAGAGGACCCCCTTCATGATGAAGATTATACAAGAACTTTATTATTCTGTGGTTTGCCTAGGGGAACAACTTCAATTAGGCGCAAGAATATGAATGGATAAGGAAAGCTCCTCTCTGACATCCTGGGTGAGGTATTGCTCTGCAAGACAGGCTCACATGACTACATGTCTAGTGAAATGTTCCAATTAGCAGTAGCTATAATCTTCTTAAAAGATTTGATTGGGGTCAAGTTCTGTTTGACAAAATAAAAGCAAGCTTGGTGGCCCCAAATTTTGGTAGAATTATCAGTCTCTACTTGAATCAGATGGATGATAATAAGTTTGATATGAGGTCTGGTTATCCCATTCACCACCTCAAGAAGATAGATTCTTCTATCATGGACAAATGGGAAAGGGTGATTATAAGGCCCGGTCTCAAGCAGCATGTTGCTCCCGAACCCCCTCAAGGTGATCCAGTCAAAACTCCACCTCCAGCAAATACTCCACCTCCAGTAAATACTCCACCACCAGTCAACACTCCACCACCAGTCAGTACTCCACCTACTGTCAGTACTCCACCTCCAGTCATCACTCATCCTCCCCAACTAGAGATCACCATAGTGCCAGCCCCTGTAGTCCCATCTGCTGAGAAGGAAATCTCCCAGCCACCTGCAATACCCATTCAACAAGGACCACATTCATCAGTATTAGTTCAATCAATCATACAAAGCCAATTTGTTGCTTGTGTCTCAAGTATCGAGAAGAGTCTCAACCTGATCCCTAGCCATTACTCAGAAAAGATTCTTCCCAGAGATCAAGAACAGTTGCTTAAGTTTGATGACAATGATGATGCTGATGACAATGATGATGATGATGACAATGATGATGCTCCAGATCCAGAGGGGGCTAGACTTAAATCTACACCAGAAAGGTTCTCCCCGAAAGATTCTGAGGGGGGAGATATTCAGAGAAAACATAGAAGCTCTAGCGGAGAAAGCAGAAGGACTGCCTTCTTCCCAAGCAGAAGAAGGTGTGCAGGTAAGAGATGAGTTACCTGACCAAAGGGGATCTCAATCAAACGAGTTTATTTTCAATGATGAAAACTCTGGCACTCCTTCTCCTCAAAGTGTGCATATGTTTGTGCAATCTACTTCCAACAGTGAGCTGCTCCAGACAATGGAGGCACTGCTCAAGTCTCAAGCGGATCACTTTGAATTTTCTTTAAAGCGGGTCTTCAAGAAAGTAAAAGAAGTTGAGAAAGACGTGAATGATGGCATGGCAGCAATAAACCATAATATGTCTAAAATGAAAACTGATTTAGACAAGTTCTTCTCAACTGAAGCTGATATGGTGAAAACCACCAATGAAGGACTGCAGGCTATCCATGAAAATTACAATTATCTGTTGACAGGCCAGGGCAAAATCTATGAACAGAGTGATAGCATCCGAGATGATATCATCTCAGACATATCCAAATTCAAGAATGCAGTTCTCCAAAGTATATCTGCCTTCAAAGATGAAGTTCTCCAGACTGTAATTGAAGAAGTCAGAAAGGGGGAGGAGAGAATACTAGTTCAACTACATGATCAGCACAGAGAAATGGAAATTAAGTTCACAGAGGCAAATATTGAACGTCATTAAGGCCTAAACTGGCTTTATGAAACATTTATAAGTGGTCCTCAGCAGTTGTCTGCAGAACAAGTGCCATCCTCAGATCAGTTCCCATCCTCCGATCAGTTTCAGCCAGCTGTAGGTTCATATGAAGAATATCCTGTCAACCCTCCATCTCAATATACTCAGCTGTGGTCTGATGCTGAAGATGTTCCTGAGCCTTCTGTGCCTGCTCCCAAGAAAAGAAAATTAGATGAAGGAACATCCTCTCGCAGAGCTGTAAATTCTCCAAGCAAAAATCCAAATATAGTGATCAGAGAGCCGGTAGCTGAAAGAAGGGCTGGTCAAGAAGTCTAGAGTCCAACTTCCAAAGCCATTATCCTGGACAACTACAATCTTCTGGAGATTGGAAATGTCAAACCTCATGAATACTATAGCCAGGAAGAGTACAATATGTATAAAGTTGTCAAGCTCACAAGAAAAATCCATTTCAGAATTAACGGTTACAACAATCCAACAACACCTCCTCCTCCTCCTAGATATTACCCAAAGACAAAGGAATATTTTGCTACGCAAACTCAGAAGTCCAAGAAAGAAAAGGCTAAAATGCCTTAGTGTGTGTTGTGATCCTTTGAAATCTAAAAACATTTATATATATACATTTTAATGTCTTGATGCTCTGATATTTCATTTCATCTCACTTATCATGTTATACCTTGTTGTACTTTCTTTCACATTTATTGTCTGTGCAATTCATCTTAGTATATAGGGTTCTGAGTCCTTCAAATAGGGGGAGATTGTTGGGTATTGTAGCCACAATAACCTTAATTTGAAGAAGTGTCCTTTGAACTAAGATGAATTGATATTGTATTTGATACTATTTTCCAGTTATATGTATGCAGGATGCTCATTGCTAAGTACAAACCAAGGTCAGGTTTCAGTGAGTCATAAACACAGGCCTACGCAATGTAATCCCTCATTGTGTAGACCAAGGTGTTGACTCATATGAAATCTCTCTCTTGGAATGTACTTTACACTCAAGTACTAAGGAAAAGCTTAAAGTCAAAGGTTGCTGAAATCAGAAGTCGAAGAATTCTGTCTAAGTATTTTCATCGAATAAGCCTAAGATTATTCGACGAATTCATCGAGACATTAGCAGGTCTCGACGATATCACTCGTACAGATATTCGGTTAGATTGTTTATTTTCGTCGACGAATGCCTAAGATTAGTCGACGAAGTCGTCGAGGAAAATCTTTCATTCGACGAAATCATCAAGAAGAAGTGCGCATGTCGACGAAATGTATAATCTCCTCATCTCTCAATCTCCAAGATATCTCTAAGTATTTTCGTCGAATAATTTCTTCCTTTCGACAAAATTGTCGAATCAATGGGTTCTCTCGACAAATGCCGACAGAGCGCGATTTCCGTCCGTCTGTCTGTTTAGGGCTTTCTTTCACGTGGTCATCTATCCTTAAGCCTTGCTTATAGCCGTTGAGGGAGAAGTCTATAAATACATAAGAGATGATTTCTTCTAACCCTAATCGTGCAAATCATTCATTCCAAAAAGAATCCCATCGACTCGTGCGCTCGTTCTCGTAAAAAGATGATCTACAGTCGCCAATCAGTTTTGTGCTCGATTCCCTCGCAAGTTCTCACTTAACAAGACCTCTCTGCTTGGATTGATTCTATACTCCTCTAGATCTTGTTTTGTGATTAAGAGTTCAGATCAATGCTTTCAAGAAACAAGTTGTTCCTCTTCCTTTTCTCAAGTTCTGAAATTCATTTCTTAAGGAGGAAGAAGATCCGCTGATTCAGATCTGAAGAAGTAGAATCTATAGGAGATTCTCAAAGATTGGATTCTATAATCCAAGTTGTTTATATTATCTTTTATAAACACTTGTAGGAAGTTTATCTTTCGAGTTTGTGTAGATCCTAGGTTAAAAGGATCGAGTGTGTAGGAGAGCTTGTTCTCCGAGTTTGTAGGAGTAGTTTGCTCCGAGCTTGTAGGAGTTGTAAACTCCGAGTTGTAAGATTTGTATAATCTGAGATTGGTGAAGTAGCCAAATCTAGCCTTCGATTGCTAGATAGGCGAGGCGGGAAAGTGGACTACCCACATCGGGGAACCACTATAAAACTTTTGTCTTGTGCTGTGTTTACTTTTCTGTGCGCTTTTATTTAAAATTTCAATTCCGCCTAAATGCCATAGAATTCACCTATTCACCCCCCCCCCCCCCCCCCTCTAGGTGATTTAGGTAGCAACTAGATACTTTCATTTAGATCTTGATCCGACGGCTGAGAGATGTTGCTGGGAAGTATTAGGTCTTGACCTAAGACCATTTCCCCTCATAACTTTAAGTCCTTTCTCTCTCCCAAGCTTGAGAAGGAAGAGAGGCAAGGGGGAAGAAGAAGCTCTTTCGGCCATTAACGGATCTCTGAATCGCGAGACATTTCCAGATCTGTAGAGAGCAGCCCGGTGAGGTTCTTTCTATCCGATTGGAATCTAAGATCAATGGTGCCGAAGAGAGATCCAAGGGTAGTGATCCTTCCTCCCGGTCTTAGGATGTGTTTTTGTCCTCTCATTCCTTTTTCTATGCTTACATAAGTTATCCCTTTCACCAAATGGGTGAAGTGTAGGATTTCCTAAAGTTCTTCGGAACTCCGGGTTGATTGTGTCCATCCCCGGCATTATTGCATGTAGAAATCTGATAGACGTACGAATTTAGGCATTGTGTGTGAAGCCTATTCGTGGCCTTAATCCCAGATCGGTGATGCTTGAATTGTGAGTTGCATTTAGGTTAAGCTTAGAATGCGTGCCAGAGAATGACTCCGTGAGATTTGTCATTGCATTGCGGGACTTGTGCGCTGGATGTCTTTCGGAGAGCCTAACGGAATCCCCATGCTTGGAAAGTGGTGGAAGGGAAACCTTCACCATGAGATTTGAAGTGGAGCGGTCTTATATCTCCTTCAGTTGTTTTGTGGGCGAAGCCTAAGCTCCCCTAGGAGGGATTAGGTGTGTAGCCATCATTTTGTTGTAACACTTGAACGTGTTAAACCCTTACGGGTCGAGGCGAATCTGTACCCGTGTCGTGCAGAGTGACCACGACGGTAAGATCTCGGGCAATGGCGGAACCGAACCCATTTCCATGCAGAACGGTAGGAGGTAGTGTAAGATCCCATTTTTTTCTTTTGAACCCATGGTCTTATGCCCAGAACCGCCGCTTTGCGCTGACACCCTCGCTCGGAAAGGTCGCCACTACAAAACGCCGATCATGCCGGCCAATTCGATCACAAAGAAGTAAAGCTTAAAGAATCTTTATAGAAGGCAAGTCCACATCACATAAAAGTAAATCATCACACAGAGATGTCCACATAAACATAACTGAAATAAAAGACAGAAATAACAAGGGCTCCTGCCCGATACGTCAAATCCTCACTACATAAACACGCATGGAAGCATAAAATACTAGAACTAATCGATGCTCACAAATCCTGCCAACGGTGCTCCCGTGCTAAACTACCCCATCTCCAACTTCACCGGCCTCTGGTGCTGCAGCATCTCCTCGGTCCCCTAAAATGATAAGGTTCACCGACCGTTAGTCAAAAAGACTAAGCCAATCCCCCACCCCTCCCCCGGTGATTCCTAGGCACCGTGTGGGAGGAATGAAGCGGAGGTCAACAAGGGGTGTAAACAATAGCAGGTGACAGGGGTGGGGAATGTCTACCACTACGCAATATATATATCATGGCTGAAGCAGTAAGTAAAGTAGAGAAAGAATAAGTAAAGTAGACAAGTAGAGCAAATACATAAAGGTAAGTAAAGAAAAGTAACCATTGATTTATAGGAATGCCCACACAAACCTATAGACCAAGGGGTCGTTTAGCAAGGCCTATTGTATAAGAAGTCCCATAACCAACTTATACGATAGGGGTAGGGGTTGAAATGCAATGTTGATGTTATGACATGCAAGGTATGCAGTTAAATGTTATGTTCAGATAAGTGCAACTCACACACTACGGCTCTATGCGCACAGACCTTTAGTTCCCCCTTTTTGGAGCTAGCAAAACTCCCAGGATACTCCCGTAGTGGCAAACGGAAGCGGTGGGTTGGGCCTCACCCACCTCTAGGTTGGTATTTGAACTACCTAACCTAGACCTAACGTACGCCTCAACGCTAAGAACACAACAGCAAAGCAACTGCGTACTCTTGCTGGTTAGACCACCAGACTTGTTTTGGTAAAGGGTTATCCTCACTTACCGAGCCCAAGTATTAATGTCGGTGCAACGACCATCAACACTAAGGACCCACCACCTTATGCACATGAAAACATGTTTACATCTACCTCCGAGCCATAAGCTCCCCGGGCTAACCAGTCCGGCACAACAGACATGGTTCAGTCACAACTCACCAGACTAATAAGTCTATTACTACAACCACTGAGCCTACCGCTCGTAAGACCAAACCGACTAAGCACTCGTGACAATGGAGTGTGAGTGAGTATATTACTTAGTTAATCTTGTATAACATCTTAGCCCTACAGTTCATGGTTAACCTTGGACTTCCCGAGGATTACCCTGTTAGGGGCTCGCTACGGTACTAGTAACTATACTGGGATGACACCCAAAGGCTCCATTTCTCAAGGCATTTAATATTATGGGTATCTACCCATATGCCTAAGCCTCTTATCTTTTCACTTGTATTAACCATAGGTGGTTTATGACACGCTAGGGGAAAGACGATCTTTCGTCAATCCCAAGCACGACCTTACCCTTAGCTCACCTAGCACTCTTATCTCTTAAACTCCTCTTTGATGACCTCATCCTCTTCATCCTGACCATGCACACCAACTACATGCCACTACCACTTGGTAGGCCCCTAAATACCCAAGTTTCACATTTTTACTATACGCAGACCAACTAACTATATGAAGCTAATAAGTAGGAGCACTCCAAATATTCAACCACATGAAATAAGATTTTTACTAGGGGACTATAATGGCATTATAAGACTAAATCCAAAGACTCATATTTTTTTTCAACATTTTAGCATTTATTTAAATTTCTCCAATATTTGCCAAGTATGAATATGAACATGAAGTGTAAGGTATTCTTATGACATGGCTCTCATAAAATTATGATAAATCTATCATGCCAAAATAACAGTAAATACATAGTGTCACAATTTTACAATCAGGAATTGTTCTCTAATTATAATATTTAATATTTAACCAAAACTAGAAATTAAAGAAGCAACCACCGACGATACTTGTCCAAAAATTATGGGAATATTACCAGACATTTATATTGATCAGAAAAGTTCTCAAGCCAAATTTTAGAATTTATAAAGGCATATTAACCACTTAAATAAATATTCCATTGAAATCCTAATATGAGCATGTTGTGGAGTAGCCTACTGATAACAATCTCCAAAAATTATATAAAAATTTACAGAGCTTCCTAGTGCTCTGAAATGTGCTATCACCAAGTTGCACATTTTTCTAGAGAGTTTTGGAGCCTCAATTATTTTCCTTAAGATTAAGACAAAATAGGTGCCTTGAGAATGAAGTATTGGTTAAATCATTTAATAAATTACACAAAAAATACCAGAAGTCTATAATATGATTATAAAGGCACTACCAAGGTTTCATCATCATCCAAGACCATTTGAGCATGTAAATATCTCTTATAAGAAATTTCCCTAAAGGGGTTATGGCCTAATCTAGGGGAAATATGTACTTCTAAAATTCTCTCAAAAGTCCCTAGAGCATAATCACACCTCATGAACATATCTCCTAAATTCCCTGGCCATTCTAGGGATTTTGACCACATGGCCTTCCCAAGGTTCTATATGCACCCCAAGGGGTAAAACTAGGGTCCTATGACATATCCACCTCTACACCACCCCATATTACTCATGAAGGTGTTTTAGGTGATCCTAAACCAGTGGCAAAGGTTTCAACTCATGGTGATGAGTTTTGACCACCATAACCCAAGATAAACACCATGCCTAAATTTTGACCTAATTTGACCCAACTTGGGTTAACCAATTTCCAAACTAAATCAGTCCCAACTGGGCTGAGATTTTTACCAGGGTCATGTGATAACCCTAAGAAGTACCCACCAAAATTTGGAGGGCATTGGAGGTCATTTGACTCAATAATTAATTAATATTTAATTTATGAAATTATTACAAAAACTTAGAAAAAGTTTCTCCTAAAATTCCCATCTTTGGGTATGATGTGTGGGTAGGTGTAAATAGCCTATGTTTTAAATTTCAGGGCCATACCATTTACCAATAGAAAAATATTCAAGAATTTGTGACTATCCTAACCTAGGGACCAGTCCTAGCAAAATGACTCCACAGGGAGCCATAATGCCCCTACTGGGCTGAAACAAATTTTCACTTAAAGTTAACCTCAATACCTACAACTATCATGTAGAACATTTTCTCTGAAACTAAGCCTAAGTATTTTTAATATTTAAATCAAAGTACTGCATTATATGTGACAGAATAATACAATTCATAACATTTAATCATTTAGGTATGCGCTTATCAAATCGCGGCAGATCCAACGGCTCCTGGTCATCATCCCCGATAGATGGACGGCGCGCGACAGCCCGTCCTGGGCTTCTTTGCGGGACGATTTCTCGGCCACCTGTGCCTCTTCCCGGCCGGCCAATGCCACCACCACCTCCGTTGAGGTGGTGGCCGGCGATAGGGGGTGGTTGGCCGGCCGGAGGTGGTCGGAATCGGGGTTTAGAGGAGGGCAAAGAGAGATCGAATCGATCCCTTTCAGAAGCACGATCTGAGCCCAATTGAGCTCGGATCAAGCCCCAAATCATCAAAAGATCTAGCACTAAGGGAGAGGAGGCGGATCGGACCTGTTTGGGGGCTTGGTGGCGCGTATTCTGGCGAGTCGCCATTGCTGGAGGTGGAGCTTTTGATGCCATATCAATCCTAGATTCTGGTGCTCGATTTCTTCGGGGAAGATGGGGGTTTCACTCCGCTCTGGTCCCTGAGGGTGTTAAGGAGATCAATTGGGGGAGGGGAGGAGCCTTAGCATCAATTGCCATTAATGGCCATTAGTGAAGATTTCGGCCACCTCCATTTCTTCCCTAATTCAGCTCCCCTAGCCATAGAAACTCCAGAAACCTGTTTGTAACTGAAGGGGGAGGTGAATGTTCATCAATTGGGGAGGGATTGAAGGGTCCAATGCATTCAATCACCATGAATGTTCTTCCCCTCTCTCCAATTTGGGGGAAACCTCTATTTTCTCTCTCCTGGCCGAATCTCTTCAAATTGGATGGCCAACTCAGCAGCATTTAGTCCGCATGAGGTGGTGGACCACACCAATTGGGTCTAGCTCAAGTGAATTGGGTTTAAATTGGGCAAATTGGGTTATTTTGACCGAATTTTGGACAAGGTTGACTTTGGTCAAATTGACCAATTGGGTTGTCCCCAATGGGTGTCTTAGGCTCTAATGGCCTCCCTTAAGGGTTAGGAATGTGTAGGTGAGGACAATTTGGCAAGGTGAGGGTGAATTGCCCCTTTATAGGGCACTTTGACCAAAATTAGGGCTAAAGTTGACTTTGGTAAAATTGGCCAAATAGAAGGTCCTATGATGGGGCTCTTTGGTACATTAGGTCCCTAGTGACCCTATGAGAGTAGGGGCAGGGTCAATTTGGCATGGTGGAGGCCAATTGTCCTTAATTGAGCTAGTTTGACCAATTTAGGGTTATGGTTGACTTTTGTCAATTTGGCCCCTTTTGTTGACCCCAATGGGTCCCTAGTGCTCCAAGGAGGCCCCTAGTGGGTTAGGGACACTATGGTGGGGTCAAGGTTTAAGGTGAGGCCCCTAAGTCCAACCCTAGGTTTGGTATCTGAAAATTGCTATTTGCAGACCACTTGGGTTTTCTCCTTCTCACCTAAGTTCTCATGGTCTTGAGCACTTCCTATGGTTTTGTCATGACCTAGTCATGACAAAACCAACTTAGGGGTCTAGTTGTTTGGGGGATGTTACAAATCCCAATACATAAAAATAAAAATATCGTCCTCGAAATTCAGGTTAAGTCTGTGGGGTTTCTACTACAAGAAAGAAAATGTGACATCCCAGAAAAATTAAATTATACCTGTCGTAAAGAGCTCCGGGTACTTTTGCTGCATTAGGTCCAGTGGTTCCCAGGTTTGCTCCTCTTGTCCATGGTTCCTCCATAGGACCTTGACTAGCGGGACCTTCTAGTGCCGCAAGACTCGCAACTCCGTGTCGTCTATCCGAACCGGCTCCCGGTGAAACAACCGATCAGAAGCTACTGGCCCCTCGGAAGTAGATATCTGCTGCTCTGGCCGAAGTAAAGCCTTACTAAGTGAGGAGACATGGAAAACATCGTGCAGTCCCTCCAACTCCAGCGGTAGATCCATTCTATTATTCAAGGGGTCGATCCGCTCCAGGATCATATAAGGCCCCATGTATCTCGGACTGAACTTCTTCTGCCCGCGAACCCGCAAGACTCCATGCATCGGACATATTTTCAAGAAAAATCGATCTCACACCTGGAACTCTACCATACGATGACGCGCATCATAATACTTGGCCTGCCTGCTCTGGGCCTCCAGCATCCTGTCTCGGATCAGCCTCACCTGAGCCTCCGTGCCTTCCACGAACTCCGAGCCAAGTTCCTTGGGATCCTCATCCTGGATCCAAGACAAAGGCGTCCTGCACCTCCGTCCGTATAATGCCTCGTAGGGTGTCCTGCCTATGCTAGACTGGTGACTATTATTGTATGAGAACTCGATTAATGGAAACAGTCTCTCCCATGGCTCCCCGCGGTCCAGAATGCAAAGGCGTAGGAGATCCTCCAGGGTCTGGTTGGTACGCTCCGTTTGCCCGTCTGTCTGGGGGTGGAAAGCTGTACTAAAGGTCAATCGGGTGCCTAGGTAGGCCTGCACTACTCTCCACTCCCTCAACATAAATCGTCCATCTCGATCTGACACGATCGTCCTAGGCACACCATGATATCGAACAAACTGCTCTACGAACCTCCGTACCAAAACACCGACTGAATCGTCCTTCCTGACTGGAATGAACCTGGCCACCTTTGTCAATCTATCGACGATCACCCAGATTGAGTCATTTCCCGCACGAGATTGGGGAAGACCGTGTATAAAGTCCATAGCGATGTCGTCGAATTTCCACTCCGGTACCAGGAGCGGCTGCAATAACTCGGCTGGGTTCTGACACTCTGCCTTCACGAGTTGGCAAGACTCGCAGTGGGTCATGAAATAGGTGATGTCCTTCTTCATACCTGGCCTGTACATAGTCCTCTTCAAATCCGTTGTCATCTTGGTGATACCCGAGTGGACGGAATATCTGTTGGATCGGTCGGCGCCCTTAGAGGGGGGTGAATAAGGGTTTTCAAAAACTTTAGATTTTATTTAGAAAAGCTTTGGAATATTGCAATATTAAAACAAGAAGACAAGTAAAACAAAAAGAGAGACAAGCTTTATTGATATTAAATAAGTTTTACAAAACTTGATCTCAATGGCGCTAGAGATCGGAGGCGAATAATAAAAGCTCTTTTCGTTTTCTATCCCGACTCGCTTCCCCACGAACCGGTGGCCCTAGCCTTCTCCTTCCCGGATTCGGCCTCAAGCCGCTCTAGCCAATCCTTCCCCGGATGTGGCCTCGAGCACCCCCTAGAACTAGCCTAGATTTAGTCGCCAACACGAGGCGATTTTCAGCCCTAAGTCCTACCCCAGACCTAGTCGCCAACACGAGGCGATTTCACTACCGTTTACAAAGAAAGATAAATAAAATAATAAAAACTTCCCTTAAGATGAACTTCTGAAGATGGAGGCGAAGATCCGCTGTAGAATCAGCGTTTGTTGAAGCGGACTTCGTTTGGCTTCGGCGTGATGGAATCCTCCTTCAGAAGTTGGCAGAGCTTCGCTGGGACCTCAAATTTCGACCAAGACAAGCCTCTGGAATTATAGTACTCTCTCTCTGAGGTGTATGCAATAGGTGTACAAAACCAAGAGGAGAGGGGTCCTTTTATAGCCAAAGCGCTACCTCCGGCGTTAGCGCTACCGCCGGCGCTAGCCCGGATTAGGTAACAATTTGCGCGGCAGGATCTTCAATCCGCGACAACAATTTGCTCTATGCCTCTTGTGC
Organism: Dactylorhiza incarnata; assembly: GCA_033032865.1. NCBI lineage: Eukaryota > Viridiplantae > Streptophyta > Magnoliopsida > Asparagales > Orchidaceae > Dactylorhiza > Dactylorhiza incarnata. The sequence continues at coordinate 26,852,144 of JAWHQI010000005.1, forward strand.
GCCATGCTACCGCCAGCGCTAGTAACTACCGCCGGGCGCTAGCTCCTTCTAAAAACGCAGCCGGAATTGTGCTAATCATCGCTAGCGCCGGGCGCTATCGCAACCGCCGGCGCTAGTGGCCATTTTGGAATTCGGGCCTCAATTTTGGGGACAACCATCCTTGAGTCATGTGGACTTTGATTTCCTGCACACTTAAACACACAAGATCAAATACACATAGGATTTTTTATTCTCAAACCTAGGAGATGCGGAAGACCATGTTCCAACAAACTCCCCCTTTTGATAATAACAAATCCATTAATGATAAATCAAAGCATTAATAAATAAGCATGATGAAACTATACTTGTGTGTGTGTGTGTGAGTGATGACATAGGATAATTATTGATTTTAGCATTTAGAATTGCTCCCCCTAAATACATGCTCCCCCTAAGTGAATGCTCCCCTAATATGTAAGTTATCATCCGAATTTGTCATGTTGGGTTTATGATAGCGGGTTATATTTATCATGTTAGTTCTCCCCCTTTGTTATTAGCAAAAGTGGGCAGGGAAACAAAACACCAAAGAATTTGTAAACAGAAGAGAAGGCATGATCGAGCTTTTTAAGTAAATGATAAGGAGTTTTAGAATTGTCTTTCATTGAAATAGATCAGAGTTATAAGCATTACAAAAATTTTCAGAGTTCTTAGCATAAAAGATTTTTATGTTTGAAGTAACCAATAAAAAGTGTTCCGAGGAAATCTATCACTTAATGAAAGATAGGAATTTTGAAGAATAAGTGATGATGCAAAGAATACAAGATATTAAGTAAGCATGAAAGCGCAAGGTAAAACACTTATATGGTTAAGATGCGGAAGACTTATAGCAATACAAAAAAAACATCAAATAGTAATGATAATCCAAAAAAAATATGAGTTAAATTTCACAAAAGGTGATGTTTTTGTAAATCATTTTGCAGTTAGATCTTGAAATTTGATAATAACCAAGCATGAAATATTGTTTATCAAAAATAGATTACTACAATGTTACTTTAATTCATAATTTCAAAAACATACAAAACATTGTAGAGCACATGCTAGGTTATCTAGTGCATTTCATAAATAAAGAGTAATATAGAATTAGCATTAGGATCCAATACTCATGAGAAGAAGTGTTATGGAAGATAATGATGTGCACATAAGTGTATTTTTGAGTAATGTAAACAAATGTTTTAATCAAAAATACAAGAAATATGTAAAGTAATAGCACAATAAAACACAAATAAGATTACGTCCACACACTTTAATGCACAATAAAAAGTACAACTACCAAGGTGCTCCGCACACACAATGCTCATCAAGACTTATCAGGGTGCAAAGTAGTGCTTGGGGGATCACATATTTTAATTTTTAAACATTGAAACTAGCGACCCGATGTACTTAAGAGTAAGTGGTTTTTATTTTGAAAGAAAGTTATGGTTTGCACAAGTTATTTTACTATTCTTTCCAAGGTGCTCAACCTCACAACGCTTATGAAGACTTATCAGGAGGTTCAAGTAGTGCTTGGTGGAGTTATCTTTGTCACTTTATTCTATGATTATTGTTTTGTACAAAGTTCTCCGAATACACTTGTAATGCAAACCAATATAATTTATGAGAAAGATAACCACTTTTCTTAATTTTTAAAAGTGCAAATAAAGGAGTGTAGGCAAGATACTTGTGCAATTTTAATTTATTTGTACTAATACAAAACATACACAAGCATTCTTAGATTAAATACATATGTAGACAATGCCAAATAAAAGGTGAGTGAATAAATATCATTATCAAACATAAAACATTTCTCATACTTAGAGGCATGCTAAGCTTGATCCTACACAACTTTTAAACTATAATTGATGCACATTTGAATAGATATATCAAAGCATGAAGAAAAGCAATGTTCAAAGTAGTTTGAAAAGATAAATTGTAACATTGTAGAATTTCTAAATAATTGAATAAATCATGCTTGATTATCAAAGGAAAGTCCATACAGTTTTTTTTATAGTTTTAGTGTTTCATATTTTTGTCTTTGAGTTTTGCAAACAAATAAAAGCATATTTTTTGTAATTTTTGCTTTTGTAATTTTTATATTTGATTTTTGTATAAAGATGAACTTTGAATAAAGGAAACAACAAAAACAAACAAAGGAAAACCATATTTTTTGTAATTTGGTTTTTGTAGTTTTGTATTTGATTTTTGCATAAAAAATGACAAACAAAAACAAAAGGAAAAAACATTGTTTTTTGTAATTTGGTTTTTGTAGTTTTGTATTTGATTTTTCAAAAAATAAAGAAACACATAAGTGCAAAACTAAGTAGAAAATATAGATTAATATATTTTTAGAAATTTTTCAAAATTTTAAAATCACAGAAAAATGAACATGGACGCTAGCGCCTGCGGTAGCGCTAGCGCGGGAGACAGTGAATGATTTTTTAGGATTTTGGAAATTTTGATTGGTGGTCTTGATTAAGTGTCCCAATAGTAGTTCCATGCTGAAGTTGCAGATTTTTAGGAGATGTTTTGGATGGTTAAAAATGAAGAAAATTGTATTTGTGAGCATGTTTTAACTTGAAAGATCTAGGACACCTAATTCAAGTCGTAATAATCAAAATCTTGCATCGGGAAGGGGTTTAGTAAATATGTCAGGAAGTTGAGAGTCCGTCCCAATGAAGCTTACTTTTACATTCTCTTTCTTAATGTGATCCCTAATGAAATGATGACGAACGTCGATGTGTTTGGATCTAGAATGGTGTACGGGATTATATGTGAGGTCTATTGCACTTTTGTTGTCACATTTAAGATCTATGTTTTTAAGATGAAATCCAAAGTCCTCTAGTGTTTGACTCATCCATAATGCTTGTGCACAACAACTACCAAGTGCAATATATTCGGCCTCCGTGGTGGAGAGTGCAACTGAAGATTGTTTTCTACGAGACCATGCAACTAAAGAGGGTCCTAAAAAGTGATACGTACCGCTAGTGCTTTTTCTATCTAGTGAGCACCCGGCGTAGTCCGAATCGGAATAGCCGTGGAGTGTGAAAGATTCATTATGTGGGTACCATAATCCTAGTTTAGATGACCCTATTAGATAACGAAAAATACGTTTTACCGCTTTTGAATGAGATTCTTTTGGATCGGCTTGAAAGCGAGCACATAAACATACGACAAACATTATATCTGGTCTAGATGCACTTAAATAAAGAAGAGAACCTATCATTCCTCTATATAGCGTTTGATCAATAGAAATTCCAGATTCATCTTTTCCTAGTTTTTAAGAAGCACTCATAGGAGTAGAAGCTTGTTTAAGATTTTCAAATCCAAATCGTTTAAGCATATCGTGAACATATTTTGATTGACAAATAAAAATACCATCAGTTCTTTGTGAAATTTGAAAACCAAGAAAATAAGATAGTTCTCCTACAAGACTCATTTCAAATTCATTTTTCATTATTAAGACTACTTCATTACACAACTCTTCATTGGTGGCTCCAAAAATGATGTCATCAACATATATTTGTAGAATAATTAATTCGTTATTTTTATGCTTAATGAAGAGTGTGTTGTCTGCACTTCCCATAACATAACCTTGCTCTAACAAAAACGATGTAAGACGATCATACCATGCACGGGGCACTTGTTTTAAACCATAATGCGCTTTTTCTAATTTGTAAACATGATTTGGAAATGTTTCATTTATGAAACCGGGGGGTTGTTCTACATAAACTTCTTCTTTAATAAACCCGTTTAAAAAGGCACTTTTAACATCCATTTGAAATAATTTTATTCTTTTAAAACTCGCAAATGCCAAAAATATTCGTATAGATTCTAGGCGAGCAACGGGTGCAAAAGTTTCTTCAAAATCTACCCCCTCGATTTGTGAATAGCCTTGAGCAACTAAGCGTGCTTTATTTCTTACAATCCTAGATACACCATCTAGCTTATTTTTAAAAATCCATTTTACACCAATAATTGGATGATTAGATGGTCTTTCTACTAAATTCCAAACTTTATTTCTTGCAAATTGTCCTAACTCTTCATTCGTTGCCAAAAACCAAAATTCGTCATTTAAAGCGGTGGAAACATTTTTAGGTTCAATTTCAGACACAAAGCAAATATTTGAAAATGTTTCATGAAGAGAGGACCGAGTTCTTACCCCAGTAGAAGGTTCCCCAATGACTAGCTCTTTTGGAAGATTTTTGGAGAAGTTTAGAATGCTTGGAGGTACATATTCATCTTCTTTGGACTTCTCCTCCTCTTCTTTGGGCGGTTCTTCTTCATCGTGCTCCAAGGATGGCAAAGGATCATCATCGGTACCTGTAGGGAGCTTTTCTGCACATGGAACAAACTCATCAAATCTGACATTAATTGACTCTTCAACCTTACTTGATCTTTTATTAAATATTCTATATGCTTTACTAGTTGAAGAATAACCAAGAAATATTCCTTCGTCGCATTTTTCGTCAAATTTTCCTAAAGAATCTTTTGTATTAAGAATGAAGCATTTACATCCAAATACTTTAAAATACGATACGTTAGGTTTCTTTTGATAGTAGAGTTCATATGGTGTGAGATTTAAAGATGGGCGAAGCATAACTCTATTCATTACATAGCATGCAGTGCTTACGGCTTCTGCCCAAAAGTACTTAGGTAATTTATATTCAGATAGCATGGTGCGTGCAAGTTCTTGTATTGTCCTATTTTTCTGTTCTACAACACCGTTTTATTGAGGTGTGCGTGGAGCGGAGAACTCATGCTTAATACCTAACATGTCACAAAAAGATTTAAAATTTTCATTTTCAAATTCACCTCCATGATCTGAGCGAATGCATTTTATTTTTAAATCTAATTCATTTTGAATGCGAGTACATAATTTTGAAAATTCGCAAAACGCATCAGATTTGGAGGAGAGAAATAAAGTCCAACAATATCTTGAATAGTCATCTATGAGAACATAAGTGTATAATCTACCACCAAGACTCGCAGTGTTAACGAGACCAAAGAGATCCATATGAATTAATTGCAGTGGTTTTGATGTAGAAATTTCGTTTTTGCTTTTAAAAGATGACTTTGTAAATTTGCCTTTTTGGCATGGAGAGCATAATGAAGATAGATTTCCATTTAGTTTAGGCAATCCTCTAATCAATTCTCTTTTTGCTAGTTTTAAGATGAGCTTTGTACTAGCGCGACCTAAACGTCTATGTCATAGTTCTAATTCATCATTTTTGGTTATAAAACATTTTATAGATGATTTGGAAAGATCATGAAACGAAACTATGTAAACATTGTGAATTCTAGGTGCAGTTAGTAACACATATTTTTGTTTTAGGATTAACAATTTTGCAAAGATTAGTGGATGATTCAAATAATACATCTAATCCTTTATCACATAGTTGACTTATAGATATTAAGTTATGTTTCAACCCTTTAACATAAAGAACATTTGTGATAAGAAAATATTCGTTACCCACTGTACCAATTCCCATGATCCTTCCTTTACCGTTATCACCAAACGTTATGATCCCTCCTTTCTTCTTTTCTAGGCTAAGGAATTTTGCTTTGTTGCCCGTCATATGCTTGGAGCAGCCTGAGTCCAAGTACCATACGTCCTCCGTTTCCTTAGCCTTCCTGCAAATCTAGAGAGAAGATGAGAGTAAAGATCCAGATACCCAAGAGGTACCACCCATAGAGTAAGTGGATTTCTTAGGTACCCAGATTTGATTTAAAGAACGTTGTTTTGTATTCCTGCAAGAGCTAGACGTGTGTCCAAATTTAAGACAATTAGTACACGAAATAAAGAGAGTTGAGACCCTTTTCTGAGTTTCTACGTTGCTCTTGTTGGATGATGTTTGAATATTAGAAAAACTAGAAGATTTTTTAAAACTTGAGCTACCGCCGGTGTTAGTGGCAAGCGCTGGGCGGTAGGGTTCACTTTTATATCCGACCCCAAATTTTGCAGAACCATAACATTGGTTTCCCAAAATCATATCCAGAGATTTTTGACCAATCCCGAATTTTTTAATGGCTATATTGAGGTCATGATTTTGTTTTTTAAGAAAAATATTTTCTTGTACAATCATAACACATTTATTTTCAAATCCTTTTTTGTTATTTTCAATTTGTAAAAGAGAGGTTTTTAGTTTTCTCTCTAAATCCCCCTTTTCCTTTGCAATAGTTTTGTTTTATGAGAGGGCTTTAGAAAGAGAAACTTCAAGTTCTTTTGCCAAAAATAAAGAGTGCTCACACTCTTGACATGAAACCTTTCTCTTTTCAAGGGAAATCAATTTTTTTGTGAGCTTATGATTTTCTTTGATAATAGCTTCATTTTCACGATTTAATATAATGTTATCTTTTATACTTTGATCATAAGATTTGCAAGTTAAAACGAATTCATCATAGAGTTCTTCGAAAGTAGGAGGAATTACCTCAGTGTCGCTAAGAACACTGGTGTCATCATCGTTGCTCTTTGCCATTAAGCATAAGTTTGCTTCCTCCTCGCTACTTGACCTAGACTCGTTTGACTCTTTAGAGGAAGAATCATCCCAAGTTGCGGCTTTCAGTACCTTCTTCTTCTCTTTTGCTTTGTGTTGTTCTTTTTGCTCCTTTTGATATTTTGGGCACTGGCTCCGAATGTGCCCGGTCTTTCTGCAGTGGTAGCACTCTGGTGGTGGTCTTTCTTCTTCATCTTCGCTTCCTTTTTCTTTCCTTGATGAAGAGGAAGATCCCTTTCGTCGAGTATCCTTTTGAAAGTATTTGCGGAATGTGTTCCTTCTTTCCGGATTCCTGATGAACTTCCTGAAGTTCTTCACCAGGAGACCTTCTTCATCTTCATCATCATCTTCGATGCTTTGCTTCTTTGACTTTAGTGCTAGCGCCTTTTTCTTTGGCTATTTGTTGTACTCATCGTGTTGAATCTGGAGTTCTACCTCATGGGTTTTGAGATTACAAATAAGGTTCTCGATCTGGAGCGTTCTTAAGTTGTGCGACTCCGAGATGGCTGTCACCTTCGGATTGAACCTTGGAGGTAAGGAACGAAGAATTTTCCTTACCAAGTCCCCGTCTGAGTAGGTCTTTCCAAGTGTCTTTGAAGCGTTGACGATCTTGGTGAAGCGGGTGTACATCGAGTTAATGTCCTCTTCGGTATCCATCCTGAATTTTTCATATTCAGATTCCAGTTGGAATAGCTTTGCATCTTTCACCTGTGATGTACCTTCATGAGTAACTTCCAATTGATTCCAAATATCATAAGCAGTTGTGCATGCAGATTCTATTAAACTCAGTCCTATTTAAAGCGCAATATAAAGCGTTCATTGCTTTAGCATTATTTTTACACCTTAGTTTATCATTATCGTCCCATTTATCCTTGGTTTTGATAATGTCGCCTCTCCCACTACAGTTGTAGGAGGAGAGTACCGAACTTCTACCATGTTCCATACTTCTACATCTATAGTCATAAGAAAACACATCATTCGATTTTTCCAGTAGTTAAAATCTGACCCAGTAAAGAGAGGTGGTCGACTAACCCCTTGACCCTCCGGAAAAGCGAGATCATGAGACGCCATTACTCCCGATTGTTAAGTGATGAGTCCCAATTATATACACATATATGGACTCATCTAGGCCATTTATCTAGTCATTCCACTGCACTTTAGTCTTGTTTTAGTTCATATTTGTCATTCTTTGCTAGGTGCACTTCTTGGCCTATTTTGGTGTGTTTTTATGTTTATTCTCCTTTGTTAGCCTTATCGTATTGTTGAGTGCCACTTTCAGTGGCCTGGTCAGCATTTCTGTAGGAACAGGAGTCGTGCAGGTGTTCCTGGTACAATTCTGAGGGAGAACTCTCTATCCAAGTTTTTCAATTGGTTGATGATTAGACTGAATCTGTCATACATCTCAGAGATACTCTCTTCATTCTTCTTTTGGAAGTTCTCATATTGGGAGATCAATAGGGCCTTCTTATCTTTCTTTTCATCAGCACTTCCTTCCACCATATTTGTAAGAGCATCCCAAATTTCTTTGGATGATTCACAGTCAACAACCCTTTGAAAGATGTCATCTGAGAGAGTTGAGACAAGTATGTTCATGGCCTTTAGATCATATATTCTGGCCTTCTTCTCATCTTCTGTCCACTCAGATCTTGGAACAAGTGTTTGTGTGATATTGCCACTTGCATCCTTTCTATAAGGCTTTGGGGGACCTGTCACAGTAATATTAAACAAGTCAGCATCAATGGAATTCATATAAATTTTGATTCTTGTTTTCCAAACTGCAAACTTTTCAAGATTGCACATTGGTGGTCTGGTGGAAGCATAATCTTTGATTTGTGCCATGAAAGTAGTTAAAAATATGTATATATAAATACAAGAGGTAGGATCTTTTTGATCAAGGAGTTAACCTTTTTAGATCAACCTGGCTCGGATACCAATTGAAATTGCACAGTTAACCTCAATAGAATTCTCTAGAGGGGGGGGGGGGGGGTGAATAGAGATTAAAAATATTATGTGCAAAGTTAATATATATATATATGTGTATGATCACAGATTAGAGCTTCCCACACACCAACAAGAATTAAATAAGTAAAGAAAGTAAATGCAAGAAAAGAAATCACAGCACAACACAAGAAAATATAGTGGTTCCCCAAACTTTGGGTAGTCCACTCTTCTACCCCCTTGGTAGGAATTCACTATCTTGCACTGAGTCTTTTGATAAGGAGACTCTTAGAACCACCCTGAGTCTTTTGACAAGGAGACTCTTAGAACCACCCTGAGTCTTTTGACAAGGAGACTCTTAGAACCAGTACACTGAATTTTTTGAAGAGAGATTCTAAAAACTCTTTTACAATATGTGAGAATGAAAATAAGAAAAAGGAAAAGAAGTATTTAAAACAAGAATGAATCTTCTTCCTAGCAAGAAGATTGGAAGCACAAGAAGTAGTGAATTAAATCTTTCTTCTATAGAGAGAAGAAGATTTGTAGCTTTTCTCTCTTATGTGAGAGCTGTCAAAATTTGCAGCAGAGTGGCTTCAGAAGAAGAAGGAGAAGATGAAGGCTTTGTCTCTGCAGCACATTATCACTTTGAAATGAATACAGCCACCAAAATCATCATGTGCTCCTTTTTTCATTGCTACCTACAGAAGGAATATCAAGATTCTGTGCATATAGCCTGCATAATTAAACCCATGTAGAAAAAGTCACTTATTAAGCACCCCAACCTTCTCAAGTGAAGCCCAAGATAGTCCCTCTCTTGAGCCAGCTTACAACTCCTATATATAAATATACAAGAGCTTGCATAGACATAGAGAGAGAGAGAGGGAGAGAGAAAGATATTAGCACATCAATCACATGTAAAGCTCTTAGAGGGAGAGTAGGAGCACATGAAACATCCAAGGGCTGCACTAGAGTCTTTACTCATCCACCTTCTCCTGTGAAGCCCCTTCTTATGTGCATATATATGTATAAATATATGTGTTTATATATATATAAACTTGCACAGACAAAGAAAGAGGGAAAAGAGAGAGTGAGAGAAAGATATTAGCACATCCACCATATGTAAAGCTCTTAGAGGGAGAGTAGGAGAAGTAGATTAGGAAGAAGTTAACGTCAATCACTTGGGGAATGAAGATGAACAAAGTTCAATATCCTCCCATATGATTCGGTTATGGTGGCAGCATCTCCTCCTCCCAATTATATTCATTCTTGTTAGCATAATAAGGCAAGAGATCGGGAATCATCGGAAACCATGAGAAATTAATCAAAGCCCCCCCCCCCCCCATTTTTTTTGGGTTTGCCAAGATTTGATCCAAGTTCTACATATGCCTATCATTACTTCTTCTATTATTCAGTTTTTCCATCGATTAAATGCTAATTTGCAGAAATAAACTCTACGGGGCACGGGGAGAGAGAGAGAGAGAGAGAGAGAAGGAGAGAGAGATTCAATCTCCATTCCTTTTGGAATAGTTTGGCTCCCTCAATCCACGCCTAATCAAGTAGAGAGAGGGGTAAAAAAAGAAGAAGACATTTTCTGCCATGAGAGGGAGGGCAGAATGAGGAAGAGGGAAGATGGGGAGGGGAGACCTTGCCGTCGATCGTGTCCCCCAGTGGATGCCGACCCATCTCTCTTTTAAGCCATGGCTGTCCAATGAGAGTTCATCACAAGGATTGTGTTTTTCTTTCTCCTCCTTGGTTTGAGATCAATGGTAGAGGGAGAGAGAGAGATCAATCCAAAGCTCCCAGCGAAGCGCCTCTTCCGAATCCAAAAGCACAGGTGGCCTTCGTCCCATGGGTACTCGTCCAGGAAGGAAGATCGAGCCTGGGTTCGCAATTCATGCCCGGCTCACGATCCTTCCACCGGAGTTCGCCCTCCGGTTTAGCCGCCTCCTGCTTTCGCTAGTTCTGATTTTGGGATTTACCATGTTATACGTTTATGCTTATTAATATATTTATATATAGTAGTATATATATAATCATATATTTATATTCATATATATGTAAATATATATAACATAACTCCCAACAGAAATGTGACTAAAATGTGCAGAGGGTGTCGTTATGTTCGTGTCAACCCTACGAAGCTAACGAAATCATATGAAGTTGGTTTCGTGTCCGATTACTCATAATTATTTGCTTAAGTCGACACGTAGCTCAAAATAACTTATTTCAGCTAACTTTCTCAAATTTCCTCGAAATTGAATGAAACTAATTGCATCGCGCTTGTATCGATCATACAAGTCCGATATAGATGACCGAAGTCAAGTCGGATCTCGTATGCTCAATATACTAAAATAGCATCGTCATGACGCGCTACTATACTCAAAATAGTCATATTCTACATATGACCTCGGATCGAAACGAAATGAGTTCCATTGCACTCGTATCACCTATACGAGTCTAATGCAACTGACGGAAGTCGATTCGGAGCACGTATGCTCCATATTCTAAAACTGCGTCGTCGTGACGCACTACGATACTCAAAACGGTCCATTTCACCCAATGACCTCGGATTGGAATGAAACAAATTCCGTTGCACTCGTATCGACCATACGAGTCTAACGCAACTGACAGAAGTCAATTCAGAGCATGTATGCTCACTGCACTATTTCGATGTTCTGGCGAAGCACAATGCTACTCAAAACAGTCATTTCTCTAAATGACCACCATTAAGTAGCGAAGGTCGGGTCGTGGTTTTCCTCTGACCCGGCCTAAGCTTCTCCAATGGTTCAATTGAACCGGCTAGACCCTATTTTAAAGTTGGGATGTTACATATAGTACTCGTCTGTGGCAAGCCCGCATACACCTTATTCGATACGGGTGCCTCATGTTGGATCGATAGGCGCCCTTAGAGGGGGGGGGGGTGAATAAGGGAATAAAATTCTTCCTTATAATTTTAAGAAAATAAAGGCAAAATAACAATTTAGCTAATTTGTGAGAATATCATAATTTTCAAGTTTAAAAATAATTGCTAAATTGTGTTATGATTGAAGAGATTGAAATAAATAATTTAGATAAAGTAATTTGAATTGAAAACTTTGTAACCAATATTTAAAGATTATGCCAAATGATAGAAATCAAGTAAACACAAAATGAGACATGATTGTATTTACATAAAAAGGTGTTTACATAAATTTGATTTCTATATCGCTAGAAATCGGAGGCGTACAAATGCAAATATATTTTCCTTTTCTATACTGACTTGTATCCCCACAAACCGGTTGGCTTTAGCCTATCCTTCCCCGGATAAGGCCTCAAGCCGCTCTAGCCAATCCTTCCCCGGATATGGCCTCGAGCCCCTAGATCTAATCACCTAGAACTAGTCGCCAACACAAGGCGAATTTCCTCCTAAGTCCTACCCAGACCTAGTCGCCAACACAAAGCGAATTAACCAAACGATTATAATAGAATATGGAATGAAAATAAAATTAACAATAATAAAACTCCCTATATGAGATCTTCTGAAGTTGGAGATGAAGGATCGCTGTAGTATAAGCGAGGTCGAAGCGATCGTCCTTCAGATGTAGCGTGACGTTGTCCTCCTCCAGAATTCTCCTTAAGCTTTTAGTGGGAGATCCATCTTCGGCAGCATAGCAGCAATAGAATTGTGGCACAAGCACTCTCTCTAGGATGGATAGCCAAAATGATCGAAGTTGGCTCATTTTATAGAACTTGGAGATAGCGCATGCGGTATCTCATGGCGCCTGCTGTAGCGTTCGTATGCAGCGATTGCGAAACCCGTCGACGGTGTGGCGCTGTGCATGAACTTGATATAGCGCCGGGCGGTAGCGCTAGCGCAGGCGGTAGCGTTCGCGAAACCGTCGGCGGCGTGGCAGAACAGACTTTCGTTAAACGAAATTCGTCGAACGAAATTTTCGTCGAACGGAGCTCGAAGTTAGTCGAACGGAATTTTTCGTCGAACGGAGCTTCAAGTTCGTCGAACGAGCTAGCGCCCGGCGTTAGCGATAGCGCTGGTGTTAGTGCTGCTCCTTTCAAAAGTTTGACTCCATGCTACCTTCTACCTGTGGAGTATTGCACCTATAGTTCCTGCACACTATAAACACACTACAAGCAATATCAAATACAATATGAGATTTGTTATTCTCAAACAAAGGGATGTGACATACATGTCCAACAATCTCCCCCTTTTGATAATAACAAATCCTCTAAGCAAGAAATAAACAATTGTGTTTATAGTATATGATAAGTAGGATAATAGTGCAACTATAGTAAATGATAAGCATGATAATGTGCATACTCCACCTATCTTAATGCTCCCCCTACACAAATGCAATTTATGTTTTACTCCCCCTAAATGATAGATTACATGAATTATTCTCCCCTTAATCTTCTTTATTTCTCCTATATAGATTTCTTCAATTAATCTCCCCTTTTGGTATTATCAAAAGAAGGTGGGGTGAGGGTAGTAAGGAGGCATTCTTTAAGCATAGTATAAATCATGATCGAGCTTTTGTAATATATGAAATGATAAAGAGTTTAAGCATAATATTAAAGAGATTTCAAATAAAGAGATAAGAGTTGTAAGCAAGCGGAAGATTATAAGAAACATCTTTCTGTAGGCATGAAAAGCATAAGTAAAAATATGAGTTTTAGTTCAAAATTGAAAGATGTTTTAACCCTTTTGAAATCTCAAAGTTTTTCATAAAGATACCAAGCATGAAATGAACATATCAAAGAGAGATTATACTACAATGTTACTTAATTTTAAGTTCAAGAGATACCAAAACATTGTAGAGATCATGCTAGGTTATCTAGTGAATTTCTTATATAAAGAGTAGTATAGATAAAGCATTAGAATCCAATACTCATGAGAAGAAGTGTTATGAAAGATAATGATGTGCACATAAGTGTATTTTGGGCATTGTTAACAATTGATTTAAATCAACAAAATACAAGACATATGTAAAGTAAAGTGCACAATAAAACACAAGTAAAATACTTTCACACACTTTTAATGCACATAATTTTTAACAAAGTGGTGTAATAACCAAAGTTTGCACAAGACACTTTACTATTCTTTCCAAGGTGCTCAACCTCACAATGCTTATGAAGACTTATCAGGAGGTTCAAGTAGTGCTTGGTGGAGTTATATTTGTCTACATATATAATTTTTTTGTTCACATTTGTGAGACAACATTCTCCGAATACACTTGTTTTGCAAACCCAAATTTTTAACTTAACCACTTTTCTAAATTTCACAAGTGCAATTCAAATGTAGTGTAGGCAATAAACTTATGCAAGATTTAATTCATTATACAAATACAATACACAAACAAGCTTTTTTAGATTTAAACACACATGTTGATTACCAAAATAAGTGAGTGAAATGTATCATTATCAATCATAAAACATTTACTCATACTTAGAGGCATGCTAAGCTTTGTTCTACACATTTTTCAATACAATTGATGCACTTTAAATAGATATATCAAAGCATGATAAACAAAACAATGTTCATAGTAATTTCAAGGAATAAATTTTAACATTGTAAATAATTCTAAATAATAGAATTCATTCATGCTTGATATTAGCAATAAAGATCATACAGTTTTTTATTTGTAATTTTATCATTTTTTTAATAAGATAAAAACAGAAAAACACAAAAACATATTTTTGAATGTTTAAATTTTGAACTTTTGTAGTTGATTTTTCATAATAGGATTAAAATACAAATCTCAAGAACATATTTTTGAATTTTGAAGTTTTGTAGTTGATTTTTCATAATATGAATAAAACACAAATCTCAAAAACATATTTTTGTATTTTTGAATTTTGAATTTTGTAGTTGATTTTCTTAAATATAAATCAAAACAAAAATAAATGACAGAAATTCAAAAAGCAAATTAGTTAATATAAACAAACATATTTTTAATGATTTTTAGAAATTTTAAAATTCAGAAAAATCAAACACACATGCTAGCGCCGGCGCTAGTGATAGCGCGACAAACAGTACATGATTTTTTGAGAATTTAAAATTTTTTATTTTTGATATTGATTAAGTGTCCTTAGAGTAGTTCCGTGCTGAAATTTCAGAATTTTTGGAGATCTCTAGGTGGATCAAATTTGCATGAAACTTTGGCTTTTCAAATTCTTGTGTTTTACAAAACCATTTAAAAATGAAAAATATAAACTATGAAGACACAAGAGGACAATTTTTTATTAAACAACCCAAAATATACATGATTTAAGTGATAAGTAAATAAAATGATCGTGCAAAGAGTAATATAAGTATGTCCTAAGATTATATACTACCCCGACTAAATGTCTACACCCTAGCCCCGTACTAAGTGACGGATGGGCATGAGGAGATGCACACGTGCCGTAGGTTGGGGTGTTAATCCCATATGCACACACTAGAGAACGCTCAACCTAGCACTCTTTCCCCCCAGTGCCTCGCAAGGCCCCACTAGAACCCTCCCCGGTTAAGGACAAGACATGACTTAGAGGTTAGGTCTCTAATGCATACAACCCTACGCCCCCGCTATTGTGAGATATAAAGTCATGGGTGAATAATCCTTGGACAACCTATGCTTTTAAACTATGGGTTGATTTACAAACTATGGGTTGTTTTTTAAATTTGATGAGTTATATATTGCCGCATAGTTTTTCTACTATTATGAGATGACGATATGAGATAACTAGCACAATTACTAATATTCAATAAGTGACAATGCTAGTATGATGAGTTTTGGGTTTAATGTCATCTCATAAAATTAATATTAATGTTGCATGTATTCCAAAATAGAGTTTCAAAGTATAGATCTAGAATAGAGTGATGATTAAGTTTGATTTATACTTTCATTACAAAGTTGATTCTAGAGTCTACAAATATGAGAGATACATGCAATCACTAGCAAAATCAATACATCAAATAATGTAAAGAAAACATTATTCATATTTTTATCATAAGATTCATAATTCCTAGGTGATAGACATCATTTATTTGAGATATTTCTTGATAGAACATGAATTATGAATTATGATTATAGAGAAATTTTGCATAAAATATATGTTAGATCATCATGATGTATGGGAAATCTAATCCATCTAGACTTGTGATATAGTGATATAGTGATTTTCTTTGAATAAGCATGCTTGATTTTTAAGCCTAGAAAAAATGATGATCATCCAATCATACCAAAGACAAAGATCACATACATAACGTTTTGAAATTTATAATAAAATTGCATTGGATAAATTAGATTTATTGATCTTTGGTTTTGCATGATGATATATAGTTTCATGATATATATACTAATGATCAAACCATAAACTATGTGTTTGTTGGAATTTTTAGTATTCTATTATAATTTCAAATCACATAGTTATCATCAAATTTAAATAGCATTGTACATTTTATACCTAGCATAAATATATAAGTATAGACCAAAAAGTGATGCTAGGATGATGAGTTTGAATGCAATGTTATTACATAGGATTAATGGAGATAATGTTGCATGTAATATGAGAAGTTTTCAAATTAATTTTCTTTAGACCTAGAATGAAATGATTAAACTTTTGATTTTAATGATACAAGATGATTCTAAGGTCTAAAATACATGCAAACATTGGTAACGCACATCACACACATAATAAGATATGAAACTATAATACCATTGCCATCATATATTTCATAATTCCTAAGGTTGATAGAAATAGTTGATTTAAAATAATTCTTGATTGATCATGAATTATGATATATGTTAATAATGAATTTTAGCATAGGATATCAATAGATCATGGTGGTGTGTGAATAGTTCATATTCATCCTTTTAAAGAGACAAACAAAATTGTTTTGATTATCTGAAAGTAGAAGACAATGATACTTAACACAGTAAAATAATTTTTCAGAAAATAATAAATAGAGAAATCAGAATTTTTAGGAAACTATGCTACCGCCAGCGTTAGTGATAACGCCTGGCGTTAGCAACAGAGTTACTATATTTGATTTAAAACACATAGTTTTTTATATTATTTGATTCTGATTTTTCTCGATTATGATTTTCAATATAGGGGCTATTATATGCAGCAACGAAAAATAGACAAATATGCAATTAGTTGCTCATTTAATATTTTAGCCTAAGACCCCTAAAAGTCCATTTAAATCCAATTTTGAAAGTAATTTCATTAGTCTTGATAATATAATTTAGAAAATTTACCATTCAATTTATAATGATAATATAAGATATTTATAGGCAATGGATTTAAAAAGGATAAAATATATAAAAAGGAAAGATAGATCACTTAAAAATTTTATGACTTTATATTTAGTTTAATTCAATTTTGATTTGATAAACATTAAGCTTAAAATGTAAAAGTCATATTTCATAATATATCTAAGTGACCTTAGCGTGTTTGTTCAAAAAATAATAAAAAATAAACAAAAGAAAAGAGACAATAAGCATATCATGAAGTAGAGTAGTGATATTTCATTTTCATTTGTTTCTACTTCATGCAAATGAATGGATATTAATGAATGAGAGATTTAGGTATCCAAAGGTGACCAAGTGGGATGGTTCCTTTGGGTACCCAAATACATCGTGGTGGCTTTTGGGAAGATAATGATGAATGGGCTTTTACAATTAAAGATGATATATCATTTTTATTTATGGGTCTCCATTCATACATTGGTTGCTTATCTTTTAAATTCATATTATGATTATGTGACATCTTTATATGATTATATTTGTTTGAAAAATAATTCATTTGTGATTTATGTTTATTCAAATTATTTTTCAAAATAGATTGATGTTGATAATCATAATGAATTTTATTATATGGATTCTTTGAAAGTTTATAAGAGTGATTGTCTTTCTTTAGAAGTGATTGTTGAAAGAGTGGGTTACAATATGTTTTAAAAGATTGATTATTATTTTGATGATTTTCATTTCCACTCTTTCTTATAGACATACTCTTATAATATGAAGGATAATATTTTGTACTTTGATTTTCATGTAAAGGAGTTTTTAAATTTGAGTCATGATTGAAAATATATTGAGACTTATAATAGTGACTCTTAAGAATTTTGTGAGGGTCATAATTCCTTTTGAAACTAAACACCTTTTGAGTTGATGTGTGAAAATGATCCTTTTTAGAAATGATGTTGTAAGTTAATTTATCCTTGTAATTCAAAATCTTATGATGAAATTCATTACATGACATTTGAAATTTTTCAACAAAAGATTTTAATTATAATAACTTACAAGATAAAGCATCATTTTCAATTATCATTTTTCATTATGCCTTTTAGAAATTAAGAGCCCTTTTTCAATTTCCTTGAATTTTTCTTTTAATAAATTGCAATAAAAAAAAGGAATAGGAATTTTAACTAAAGAGCAAGAGAGAGTATTTAACACATCAATATTTGATTCTACATTATCGTTTGCTTTTAAAGATTTATTTTCTAAACGTAATTTGGAATCAGCAATTTTTAACTTTAAAATTTTACGCTTAGCAATATTAAGCATACGAGAAGTAGAAATAGAATTTGTTACAAAAAAAGGAGTTTTAGATTTTCTTACATTGCTATGGGATGAGGCAAAATTTGGACCAACGATTCCTTTGACATCTTCTTTACATTCCTCTTCCATAGTTGTATTTCCGTCTTCTCTTTTGCTTGATGTGTTGCCAACAAATCCGTCCAATATTGTGACGTTGTGTTCTTCTTCCTCCAAGCATGAGTCCTCATCGATTTCTTCTCTTGGATCCATAAGGAATTCCTCTTGTTCATCATCTGTGGAAGGAAGACTATAAGAATTCTCAAGAAATTTCCAAACTTCATAAGCAGTAGGAAGTGTATAAATAAGTTTGAAAATATTTTGATCTAATGCACAATATAGACGATTCATAGATTTGGCATTTAAAAACATTTCATTTTTATTTAAAATACTTGGGGGCATTTTAATTGTAATTCCATACTTCAATATCCAAAGATTTAAGAAATTTTTCCATTAGAAATTTCCACCCATTATAATTTTTGCCTTCAAATAAAGGTGGTGCTAAAGATTTTTCATTCATAAGAAAGTTTCCCCCATTAGTAGAAGCGAGATCATGAGACGCCATTATTCCTGGTTTTTAAACCATTTGGAATAACCTGCCTCTGATACCACTTGTTGGATCGATAGGCGGCCTTAGAGGGGGGGGGGGGGTGAATAAGGGAATTAAATTCTTTCTTATAATTTTAAAAAAATCACTAAATTGTTTTATAATATGAGAAAGGCAAAATAACAATTTAGCTAATTTGTGAGAATATCATAATTTTCAAGTTTAAAAATAATTGCTAAATTGTGTTATGATTGAAGAGATTGAAATAAACAATTTAGATAAAGTAATTTGAATTGAAAACTTTATAACCAATATTTAAAGATTATGCCAAATGATAGAAATCAAGTAAACACAAAATTAGACATGATTGTATTTACATAAAAAGGTGTTTACATAAATTTGATTTCTATATCGCTAGAAATCGGAGGCGTACAAATGTAAATATATTTTCCTTTTCTATACCGACTTGTATCCCCACAAACCGGTTGGCTTTAGCCTATCCTTCCCCGGATAAGGCCTCAAGCCGCTCTAGCCAATCCTTCCCCGGATATGGCCTCGAGCCCCCTAAATCTAATCACCTAGAATTAGTCGCCAACACAAGGCGAATTTCCCCCTAAGTCCTACCCAGACCTAGTCGCCAACACAAGGCGAATTAACCAAACGATTACAATAGAATATGGAATGAAAATAAAATTAACAATAATAAAACTCCCTATATGAGATCTTCTGAAGTTGGAGATGAAGGATCGTTGTAGTATAAGTGAGGTCGAAGCGGTCGTCCTTCAGATGTAGCGTGACGTTGTCCTCCTCTAGAATTCTCCTTAAGCTTTTAGTGGGAGATCCATCTTCGGCAGCATAACAACAATAGAATTGTGGCACAAGCACTCTCTCTAGGATGGATAGCCAAAATGATCGAAGTTGGCTCATTTTATAGAACTTGGAGATAGCGCCTGCGGTAGCTCATAGCGCCTGCGGTAGTGTTCGTGTGGAGCAGTTGCAAAACCCATCGACGGCGTGGCGCTGTGCACAAACTTGAGATAGTGCCAGGAGGTAGCGCTAGCGCTGGCGGTAGCATTCGCGAAACCGTCGGTGGCGTGGCAGAACAGACTTTCGTCGAACGAAATTCGTCGAACGAAATTTTTGTCGAACGGAGCTCGAAGTTAGTCGAACGGAATTTTTCGTCGAACGGAGCTTCAAGTTCGTCGAACGAGCTAGCGCCCGGCGTTAGCGATTGCGCTGGCGTTAGTGCTGCTCCTTTCAAAAGTTTGATTCCATGCTGCCTTCTACCTGTGGAGTATTGCACCTATAGTTCCTACACACTATAAACACACTACAAGCAATATCAAATACAATATGGGATTTGTTATTCTCAAACAAAGGGATGTGACACACATGTCCAACACCTCACACTCGTTCGTCTCGCAAGAATTCATGGATGATCTGGACCAAGTCCAGCACTTCGAGGGCATACTCAGGAGGGTGCAGTTCCCGGACGGATCAGAGATAATAATGAATGTGGAGATTGGAGGGAAGCTGTTCGAAGCACCGACGACGCTTTTGAAGATGAAGGACTTTGATCTGATCTTAGGCATGAACTGGCTGCACGGGAACCAGGCAAGGATTGACTGCCCGGCAAGAAGGATTGTTTTGAAGCACGAGGACACGGAAGTGGTAGTCAAAGGTATCACACCCCCTCCCATCTGTTATTATCATCTGTTCAGGCTGTCAATGCCCACCTACAGGGAGATGAGGTATACCAGGTGCTGTTCGAGGCAGTTGTGGTGAAGGATTCTGTGGCCAGCATCCCTGTAGTATGAGATTTTGCCGACGTATTCCCGGAGAAGTTACCAGGGCTGCCACCACACCACGAGAAGGATTTTCAGATCCAGCTGGTGTCGGGGGCTAAGCCGGTATCTAGAGATCCTTATCGGATGGCCCCGAAGGAGCTAGCAGAGTTTCGTAGCCAGTTACAGGAGCTGGTGGATGCTGGGTTCGTAAGACCGAGTTCCTCGCCTTGGGGAGCTCTAGTGTTATTCGTGAAGAAGAAGGATGGGACCCTCAGACCGTGCATCGACTACAGAGCTCTGAACAGGCTGACGGTGTGGAACACGTACCCTTTGCCGAGGATAGACGAGCTATTTGACCAGCTAGAGGGAGCCCACTGCTTCTCGAAGCTGGATTTGAGATTAGGATATTACCAGCTGCATATTCAGGAGGAAGACATCACGAAGATGGCTTTCAACAACCGATACGGACTATATGAGTTCACTGTGATGCCGTTCGGGCTCACGAATGCACCATCAACATTTATGAGCCTGATGAACCGGGTGTTCGAGCCATATCTCGACATCTTTGTCATCGTGTTCATCGATGACATCCTTATCTATTCGAGGACGGAGGAGGAACATGCATGTCATTTGGCACTAACATTGGAGAAGCTTCGGGAGCACCGCCTATATGCGAAGTTCAGCAAGTGTCAGTTTTGGCTGAAGGAGGTGGCCTTCCTAGGTCATATTATCAGTGGAGCGGGTCTAGTGGTGGATCCAGCAAAGATCCAGGCAATACGGGATTGGCCACCGCTGAAGACGGACACTGACATGCGGAGCTTATTGGGGCTTGCCGATTATTACTGGAAGTTCGTACAGGGATCTTCCCAGATAGCCCTCCCACTCACATCCCTAACGAAGAAGGATACTGCTTTCATTTGGACGCCGCAGTGCGAGGCGGCCTTCTAGGAGCTGAAGGATCGGCTTACGACGGCCCCCATCCTTGCCCTTCCATCGGGGAAGGAAGGATTTCAGGTGTAGACGAATGCATCATACCAGGGGATGGGTGTCGTTCTGATGCAGAACAGGCATGTGATAGCGTACGCTTCCCGCCAGTTGAAGAACCACGAGTGGAATTACTCGGTGCATGACTTGGAGATGGGAGCGGTCGTATTCGCTCTGAAGATCTGGCGGCACTACCTCTATGACGTCCACTGCGACATATTTTCAGATCACAAAAATCTGAAGTACATAGATACAAAGAAGGAGCTGAACATTCGACAGAGACGCTGGGTGGAGTTCTTATCGGACTACCCGTACACCATGCATTACCACCCGGGAAAGGCGAATGTGGTAGCAGACGCACTGAGCAGGAGAGCTACCACGTCAGGAGCAGAGCCCCAGTTGATGGCCATGGAGCTAGTACGGATGTTCGAGAACATGCATATCTCCTTAGTATCTGAGGATGATTCAGAACTTTATGAGGAGTACCTAGCGGCGATGAGTACCACATATGACATTTGAGACCGCATCAGGGATGGGTAGAGGCAGGATGCCAAGCTAGAGCCGATATTCAGAGCCTTGGAGGCAGGCTCAGCCGGAGACTATTCGCTGAAGGATGGCCTGTTGGGTTTTAGAGGCCGAGTGTATATACCGGCAGGGAGCTGGATTCGGGAGGACATCATGATGGAGGCTCACTGCAGTAGGTATTCAGTGCATCCAGGTATCACCAAGATGACGACGGACTTGAAGAGGACCGTGTATTGGCCGGGCATGAAGAGGGATATCACCTATTTTGTGACCCACTGCGAGTCTTGCCATCTCGTGAAGGCGGAATGCAAGAACCCGACTAGGCTACTGCAGCCACTCCCGGTGCCGGAGTGGAAGTTCGACGACATCGCGATGGAATTTATACATGGTCTTCCCCGATCACATGCGGGGAATGACTCGATATGGGTGATCGTTGACAATTGACGAAGGTGGTCTGATTCATTCCAGTCAGAAAGGACACATCGGTCGGTGATTTGGTACGAAGGTTCGTGGAGCAGTTTGTTAGGTATCATGGCGTGCCTAGGACGACTGTGTCAGATCGGGATGGACGATTTACATCGAGAGAGTGGAGAGCAGTGCAGGCTTACTTGGGCACACGACTGATATTCAGCACTGCATTCCACCCTAGACAGATGGGCAAACGAAGCGTACCAAATGGACATTGGAGGATCTTCTGCGTCTATGCATTCTGGACTGCGGGGAACCGTGGGAGAGACTGTTGCCGTTAGTCGAGTTCTCGTACAACAACAGTTACCAGACCAGCATATGCATGACACCTTACGAGGCATTATATGGACGGAAGTGCAGGACTCCACTGTCTTGGATCCAGGATGAGGACCCTAAGGCACTCGGCTCAGAGTTCGTGGAGGATACTGAGGCTCAGGTGAGGCTGATTCGAGACAGGATGCTAGAGGCCCAGACCAGGCAGGCCAAGTATTACGATGCATGACATTGTATGGTAGAGTTCCAGGTGGGAGATCGGGTATTCCTGAAGATACGTCTGATGCATGGAGTCTCGCGGGTACGCGGACGGAAGAAGCTCAGTCTGAGATATATGGGGCCCTATAGGATCCTGGAGTGGATCAGCCCCTTAGCTTACACACTGGAGCTACCGCCGGAGTTAGCGGGATTGCACGACGTCTTCCACGTCTCCTCACTCAGGAGGGATCTACTACGGCCAGAGCAGCAAATATCTACTACAGAGGGGGCGGTAGATACTGATCGGTCAGTTAACCTGGAGTCGGCCCGGATAGACGACACGGAGATGCGAGTCCTGCAGGGCAAGAAGGTTCTATTGGTCAAAGTCCTATGGCAGAATCATGGACAGGAGGAACACACCTAGGAGCCACTAGACTTGATGAAGCAAAAGCATCCATAGTTCTTTACTGCATGTATAACTTAATTTCGGTTTGGGATGTTACATTTAATCAGTTGCTATAGGAACCCCACAGGCCTAACCTAAATTTCGGGGACAAAATTTTTATTTTTATGTATTGGGATTTATAACATCCCCCAAATGACTAGACCCCTAGGACGGTTTGTCATGACTAGGTCATGACAAAACCCTAGGATGCGCAAAGAGAACATAAGAACTTAGGCTTGAGGCAAAAATCGCCATGGTCTGTTGATAGTGATTTCTAGTTACCAAGCCTAAGGTTGTCCATAGGGCATCGCCGTGACCCATGACCCCACCATGACATGTCTAACCCAGTAAAGGGGTCCCCTCGTAGTACCTCAATTGCCCAATCATAGAAAGAAAAGGGTATATTGTACACAGCGCTAGCGCAGGCGCTAGTGGCTAGCGCTGGCGATAGTGGTGGTTTAGGTGAACCGCTGAGACAAACATTGAACCTCTGAGACGAACCAAATACCATCAAAACACTAGCGCGGGCGCTAGCGCTAGTGCTGGCGGTAGCACCTGACGGTTGTCGAACCTGCAAGCGTTACGCCGCTGAGGGGCTAACACTGGTGCTAACACTAGCGCCGACGGTAGCTAAATCAATGGGAGACGGTCGGGACTCGTTTTGCTGGCCAAATTCATGGCCAAGGGAGTCCAAAAGTCCTCCCAATTGATGGGGGTTCATTCCCCCTATCAATTAGAAGAATATTAAGAGTTTTTCCAACCTTTAAGGAGGGTGAAATGGGTGACCTTTGAAGATGGCCAAAATTCTCACCATGAATGGTGTTAATGGAGAAATCCCAAGCTTCATCTCCTCCCCACCAGGATTTGGATCTATAAAAGGGCTCAAGGGGTGGAGGGAATGAGTTTTACCCATTTTCTAAAAGAATTCTCATACCTAGGCACCTACCGGCATGGCACCCAAGAGCTCTCGACCAACCATGGCGGACCGGAGATCGACACGGCCACAAGCCGCATTTCAGGTCCACCCCTCTTGTCTATTTCTTAGTGGGTAGATCTTATCATTTTGGGCACTAGATTTGGGGCCAATTGGTCTTGAATCGGCATGGCCGGAAGCTTGTGATCAAGCTTTCTTCCCTCGTTTAAAATTCTGATTCCGGCCGCCTCCGGTCGGCCAACCACCGTACATCGTTGGCTGCCACCTCAACGGATGTGGTGGAGGCATTGGCTGACCGGGAGAGCATCTAGGTGGCTGGGAAATTACCTCCCAAGTTTCTATAGGGTGGGCCAACCGTGGTCGTTGGCTGATTGGAGAAGGTGAAGGGATGCCCTTCGTTTGTGCTTTAAGATCTATGCAAGTTATGTAGTGATATATTTAATATTCCTATTTATGTCCCTTTACTGGCAGTAGTTAGAAATAATTATAGAAAATATTTACTGCCCCCTGATGAAAAAGTGGCCAATACCAAATTGTAGCTCTTGGTGTGTACTTTAATTTAGAATTTGTTTCAGTCCAAAAGGAGCATTATAGCGCCCTGTAGATCCATTTTGGTGGGGCTGGTCCGTAGGGTTGGGCAACCACTATTTCTT
This sequence comes from Dactylorhiza incarnata, assembly GCA_033032865.1. Lineage (NCBI taxonomy): Eukaryota > Viridiplantae > Streptophyta > Magnoliopsida > Asparagales > Orchidaceae > Dactylorhiza > Dactylorhiza incarnata. The sequence continues at coordinate 26,876,977 of JAWHQI010000005.1, forward strand.
AAATAACATTTGATGGGTAATGATATTGGCTTGAAATTTGAAACAAAGGCTTTTTATACCTACACCATTATCATATCCAAAAATGGAAATTTTTGGAGGACATTTTTCTAAGGTTTTGGTAAAAATTTAATAAATTATATATTAATTAATTATAGGGTCTAACGACATCCAATCTCCTCCAAATTTTAGTGGGAGGCCCTTAGGGTCATGATATGACACTGATAAAAATTTCAGCCCAATTGGGACTGATTTGGTTGGCTAATTAGTTGACCCATGTTTGGTCAAACTAGGTCAAACTAGGTCAAAAAGTGCACATGATGGAATTAGGTGGTCAAGTCTCGTCAAGTGATGTGAAATTTGGGCCACTGGTTTAGGATCATATAAGACACCTCCCATGAGTAAATTGGGGTGATGTGGGGGTGGATATGCCCTAGGACCCTAGTTCTAATCTTTGGGTTGCACTTTAAGCCTTGTGAAGGACATAGGGGCATATGTCCTTGAATGGTCATGAAACTTGGTAGATAGGTTCATAGGGTGTAAATATGCTCTAGGAAATTTTATGAGAATTTTAAGAACACTTATCCCCTCTGAATTAGGTTATAACCTTTTTTAGGAAACTTTCTTATAAGAGAAATTTACATGCCCAAGTGATCTTGGATGTTGATGAAAGTTTGGTAGATTACATAAAACCATGATATAGACCTCTGGTAATTTTTGTGTAACTTATTTATTGATTTAATTAGTACTTCATTCACAAGTCATTTATTTTGTCTTAATATTATGATAAATAAATGAGGGCCAAATATCGTCTGGAAAATTATGAAATTTGGTGGTAGGACATTTTAGGGCAGTAGAGAGCTCTGTGAATTTTTGTATAATTGCTGGAATTATTTATCAGTAGGTCACTTCACAATTTTCCCTAGTACGAGTTTACTTGGAATATTTATTTATGTGACTAATTAGTTCTGATAAATTCTGAAATTTAGTTAGTAGACTTTTCTGATCAATATAAAGGCCTGGTAATTTTCCCCTAATTTTTGGACAAGTATTTTTGGTGGTTCCGTCTTTAATTTATAATTTGGGTGTGTTTATTCAATATTATAATTAGAGGCCAACCCCTTATTGCAAAATTGTGATATTGTGTATTTACTGTTACCTTGACATCATAGATTTTCCATAATTTTATGGGAGCTTTATCATAAGGATATCTTTCACCTCATGTTCAATTTCATACTTAGCCAATGTTGGAGAAATTAAAATAAATGCCAAATAATTAGGGAAAATATGATTTTCTGGATTTAGGCTTGGAATATCATGATAGACTCCCAATAATAATCTTGAGTCAGTCGGATGAATATTTGGGGTACCTCCTCTTATGCAACTCATATAACTCGTTTGGTCTGCGTATAGTAAAACTGTAAAACTTGGGTAAATTGATGACCAGTAGGGTGAAATGGAAGGTAGATGGTATACCTAGTCTGGTTAAGAAGATGTGAGGACACCACAATGAGTTTAGGTGATGAGAGTGTGCTTCGTGAGTTAGGGGATAAGTTGTGCTCAGGATTGACGAAAGATCGTCTTTCCCGTGGGGAGATGGAAAACACTTAGGAGGTTAATTGAAGTGTAATGATAAGGAGGGTAATTCTAATGGGTAGTTACCAATAACATTAAGTGCCTTGGAAAGAGAGAGAGCTTTGGGGTGTCATCCCATCATAGCTCCTAGTACCGCTGCGAGCCCCTCACAAGGTAGTCCTCGGGAGGCCCATGGTTAACCCTAACTTATAGGAATAAGATGATATTCAGGAATAACTTAATAACACACACCCACACCCCATGTTTACGAGAGGCTAGTTGGTTTAGAATCACGAGCGGTAGGCTCGGTGGTTGTTGGCACGGACGGGTTAGTCCGGCGAGCCGGTGGTTCGGAAGGTTATTACGAAGGACGAGTTGGTCCGGGGAGCTTATGGCTCGGTATACAAATAGGACTCATAAATGTATATGCATAAGGTGGTGGGTCTTTAGTGTTGACGTTCGTCGCACCGACGTCGATACTTTGGCTCGGTAAGTGTGGATGGCACTTTACCAAGAAAAGTCTGGTGGATTAGCCAGCAAGAGTACTCAGGAGCTCCGCAATTGTGTCATTAGCGTTGAGGCGTACGTTAGGTCTAGGTTTGGTATTGCAGATACCAACCTTGAGGTGGGCGAAGCCCAACCCACCGCTTCCGGTTGCCACTACAGAAGTATCCTGGGAGTTTTGCTAGCTTCAAAAAGGGGGAACTAAAGGTCTGTACGCACAGAGTCGTAGTGTGTGAGTTGCACTTGTATGAACATAACATCTAACTTCATACCTTGCATGACATAGCATGAACATTGCATTTCAAACCCTACCCCTATCATATAAATTGGTTATGGGACTTCTTAGACGATAAGCCCTGCTAAACGATCCCTTGGTCTATAGGTTTGTGTGGGCATCCCTATTAACCAACAGTTATTTTTCTTACTTTTCTCACTTTCTATGTCTTACTTTACTTCACTATACCTTACTGTCATACTTACTGTTCTACTTTTATACATATATAAGCCTGTGTAGTGGTAGTTATTCCTGTAGCTAGGCCCTGTCACCCCTTTTTGTTTTATACCCCTTGCTGTCCTCCGCTTCGTCCTTCCGCTCGGGGCCTAGGGCCACTGGGGGATGGATGGTGGTGGTGGGGGGGGGGGGGGGGGGGGGGGGGGGGGGACGAAGCTTAGTCTTTTTGACTAACGGTCGGTGGATCTTATTTTAGGGGATCGAGGAGATGTTGCAGCACCAGAGGCCGGCGCAGATGGAGGCAGGGCAGTCTAGCACGGGAGCACCGATTACAGGATCCGTGAGTGTTCTGTTAGTTTTAGTAGATTATGTTTCCGCGAGTGACTTTTGTAGTGAGGTTATAATGTAATGGCCATGAGCCCTTCTACTGTTATCTTTTATTCAGTTACTGTGTGTGGACATCTCTTTTGATGGTTTTATTTTCTATGTGATGTGGACTTGAACTTCTTTATGTTTGTTTAAGCTTTACTTCTTTTGTGATCGATATGACTGGCAGGATCAGCGTTTTGTAGTGGCGACCTTCCCGAGCGAGGGTGTCACCGCAAAGCTGCAGTTCTGGGCATAAGACCTAGTTTTGTAGCAAAAAAGGGGTCTTACACAGGAGCCCTTCTTATTTCTCCCTTTTTATTGAGTTATTATCTGTGGACACCTATCTTTATGATTTATATATTATGCGATGTGAACTTATATTTGTTCATTTGTACTTTTCTTCTTCTATGATCGATATGGCCGGCAGGATCGGCGTTTTGTATTGGCGACCGTCACAAGTGTTAGTGTCACCGCAAAGCGGCGGTTCTGGGCATAAGACCCGGTTTGCAGAAAAATGAGGTCTTACAAACTGGTATCAGAGCGAAATCTCAATCCGAAGAAAAGAATTCCACAAACCTTGGCTTACCGCGCGAGCTTAGTTTGAGAACAACCTAGCAGCAGAAGCAATGGTGTGCCCATATGGGGAATCACATGAAAATGTCCACTTTTAACTGAATCATTTTTGCTAAATCTCCTTACGAGTGACAAATTTTCTTTTGTAGCCTGCGATGAACGCTACCCCGCAATATGGAGTGCCTCCGACTCCAAACGTCATCCCACCACCACTGGCTCCTACTTCGTTCTGGCAGACGGAGATGGGACAAACATTGACTGCAATTCTGGAGGCATCCAGGGCACAGCAGGCTCTGGCTCCTCAACCAAATCCCAAGGCAAATTGGCTGAGGTCTTCCGAGGCCTTTCCCCTCCATCATACCTTGGGACCGAGTCGGCTGTTCAGATGGAGGAGTGGCTGCATATTATGTACGAGATGCTGGCAGGGATTTAGTGCCAAACGGAGATGACAGTACCTTTAGTGGTTTCATGCTTAGAATCCCATGCAAAGAGGTGGTGGAAGTCATTGCTGGACACCACCTATGTTGTATTGGAGGCTGCAGACATTTCATAGGATGAGTTCAGGGCAGCGCTGCTGGAGCATTTCGTACCGCAGTCTGGGAGAGACGAGTTGGAGGACAGATTCTTACAGTTGAGGCAGGGAAGCATGATAGTTTTGGAGTACCACCGGGATTTTACGCACCTGGCCCGGTTTGCAGACTCATACCAGTTGGACAATGCGGGATAAGCAAAGAGGTTCTATAAGGGCCTCTGTGATGACCTAAGGCAGTCCCTCCTCTTTATTTTTGGCGGCAGTCTGTCCAGGATCTTGGAGATGGACAAGAAGCTGGAGGGCGACCAACAAACAGTTCGAGGAAGGAATAAATAGACAGAGAACCAGGGTAGGGGTGGCATGAGAGACCAGCATATGGGTCGTTATATCAGAGAAAGGAGAATGGAGGACCCACCCCGCCAGGAGGAGAGGTAGGAGCAGAGGGAGTCGGTAGTGTTGTCTCCTCAGCCTCTACAAATGCGAGAGGTGCCGAGGCTAGGAGATGGGCCACCTCCCCCACAGGAGTGCTACCAGTGCCACCAGTCGGTCCATATTCGGAGGAACTGCCCTCTGAGGAATGTACCACCACCAACACCATAGGCTGCCTCACAAGCCCAACATTTCGGGGGCCGAGGATGTGGATGAGGTCATGGACTCCATGGTGGAGTCCGTAGGCAGGATAGAGACTAGATGTATGCCTTGTACCTGGCTCAGCCTCAAAACCCGGTGAGGGTCATCACAGTTACTTTAGTGTTTTCCTTATAATTACTTAGTACCTTGCAAATTTTAGTTTTACTTTAACTTAGGAATTAAACAACAAAAATCACCCAGGTATAGTACTTTTCTGCGGCAAGCCCGCATATACCTGTTCGATATGGGTGCCTCGCACTCGTTCATCTCAGAGGAATTCATGGACGATGTAGATCAAGTGCAGCACTTCGAAGGCATCCATAGGAAGGTGTGACTTACGGATAGGTCGGAGATAGTATCGTACGCCAAGTGCAACATGAATGTAGAGATTGGAGGAAAACTATTTGAAGCACCGATGACACTTTTGAAGATGAAAGATTTTGATCTAATCTTGGGCATGAACTGACTGCATTGGAACCATGCTAAGATTGACTGTCGGGCAAGGAAAACTGTACTAAGGCATGAAGACTCTGAAGTAGTGATCGAAGGTATTAGACCCACCACACGTCTTTTATTATCATCTATTGAGACCGTCAAGGTCCGCCTGCAGGGAGACGAAGTATATCAGGTGCTGTCCGAGATGATCGAGGCCAATAATTCTGTTTCAAGCATTCTGGTGGTGCGGGATTTTGTTGAGGTATTCACGGAGAAGTTGTCAGGACTGTCACCGCACAGAGAGAAGGATTTTCAGATCCAGCTAGTGCCGGGGGCTAAGCTGGTATCTAGAGCCCCTTATCGGATGGCCCTAAAGGAGTTAGTGGAGTTTTGGAGCCAGTTGCAGGAGCTGGTGGAAGCTGGTTTTGTTAGACCGAGTTCCTCGCCTTGGGGAGCACCGATGCTATTTGTGAAGAAGAAGGATGGGATGCTCAGACTGTGCATCGATTATAGAGCACTGAACCGGCTGACGGTCCGGAATACGTATCCGCTGCTAAGGATCGATGAGCTGTTTGACCAGCTAGAGGGAGCCCACTGTTTCTCGAAGCTGGATTTGAGGCCAGAATATTATCAGTTGCAGGTTCAGGAGGAGGACATCCCGAAGACAGCTTTCAGCAGCAAATATGGACTTTATGAGTTCACCGTGATGCCCTTCAGGCTCACGAATGGACCGTCGGCATTTATGAGTATGATGAACCGGGTGTTCGAGCCTTATCTCGACGTCTTCATCATCGTGTTCATCGACGATATTCTTATCTACTCGAGGATGGAAGGGGAGCATGCACGATATGTGACATTGACATTGGAGAAACTTCGAGAGCACAGTCTCTATGCGAAGTTCAGTAAATGTCTGTTTTGGCTAAAGGAGGTGGCCTTCCTGGGTCACATTATAAGTGGAGCTGGACTGGCAGTGGACCCAACAAAGATCCAAGCAGTACGGGATTGGCCACCGCTGAAGTCGGCCACCGACGTGCGGAGTTTCTTGGGATTTGTCGGTTATTACTGGAAGTTCGTGCATGGATTTTCCTAGATAGCTCTCCCGCTCACCTCTTTGACGAAGAAGGATACCGCTTTCATTTGGACGCCGCAGTGTGAGAAGACCTTCCATGAGCTGAAGGGTTGGCTTAAGTCGGCCCCCACCCTTGCCCTTCCGTCGGGGACGGAAGGATTCTAGGTGTATACAGATGCGTCGTATCAGGGGATGAGTGCCGTTCTGATGCAGAACTGGCATGTGATCGCATACGCCTCCCGTTAGTTGAAGAATCATTAGTGAAACTACCCGATGCATGATTTGGAGATGGGAGCGGTTATATTTGCTCTGAAGATCTGGTGACACTATCTCTATGGTGTCCACTGCGATATATTCTCAGATCACAAGAACCTGAAGTACGTGGAAACGCAGAGGAGCTTAACATCCGACAGAGACGATGGGTGGAGTTTTTATCAGATTATCAGTATACGATGCACTACCACCCAGGGAAGGCGAATGTGGTGGTAGACGCGCTGAGCCAAAGAGCTACAACATCAGGAGCAGATCCCCATCTGATGGTTTTGGAGCTGGTGAGGATGCTAGAGGACATGCATATCACCTCGGTATCCTCAGATTACCCCGAGCTCTACAAGGAGTACTTGACGATGATGGGTACCACAGATGACATTCGAGACCGCATTAGGGATGGGCAGAGGCAGGATGCCGAGTTGGAGCCGATATTCAGGGCCTTGAAGGCAAGCACGGCTGAGGACTATTTGTTGAAGGACGGACTGCTGTGTTTTAGAGGCCGAGTTTATATTCCGGCAGGAGGCAGGATTCGAGACGACATCATGATTGAGGATCACTGCAGCAGGTATTTGGTGCACCCAGGTATCACCAAGATGACGACAGACTTGAAGAGGATCATGTACTGGTCAGGCATGAAGAAGGACATCACTTACTTTGTGACCCACTGTGAGTCTTGCCAACTCGTGAAGGCGGAATGCAAGAGCCTGGCCGGATTGTTGCAGCCACTCCCGGTGCCAGATTGGAAATTCGACGATATAGCGATGGACTTTATACACGGACTTCCTCGATCATATGCAGGGAATGATTCGATATGGGTGATCGTCGATAGGTTGACGAAGGTGGCTAGATTCATTTCGGTCAGGAAGGACGCTCTAGTCAGTGAATTGGTACGGAGGTTTGTGGAGCAGTTTGTCCGATACCATGGCGTGCCTAGGACGATCGTGTTGGATCGGGATGGACGGTTTATGTCCAAAGAGTGAAGATCGGTTTAGGCTTATTGTTGGGTTTTCCTTAAGGGTATACACATCATATGTGCGCAGCAGAATATATCAAGAACAACCCAAAGAGACAAATGGATCTTGCAAAAACCATGAATCAAGAAATAGAGGCAACAAAATTACCTTCACGGAATTGAGTCAGCGCTCAATCAAAAGCTCCAAGAAAAATCTTCTAGGATTCAGAATCCTGTCCTTGCTCTGCACTTCCTATCTGCTCCGTCAACAATGGACTACTCGTCGGAGGAGTAAGTGTAGAATTGTGTCCACACCTCTACAGATGTCCACACAAGAGAAGGAGAACCCTAGCTTCTTGTCGCACAAGAACTAGGTCGGAGAAGAAGAAACCTCAACGTCTTCCACGAACTGCTAAGTTCGATTATAGGAAGAGGCGGCGACTGTTGGAAGAGGAGAAAAAGCTCTAGCGGAACGATTCCGGCGCTGCTCTCTCAAATCGAAAAAGGGGTCGGTCTAAGTTTCCATCTTCCATAAACCGTAAGAGGTCAGCCGTCAGGAAACCTAAATCGCAAACTGATTTATATAAAGCTGCGTTCGACGAACTCGCAATAACTTGCGTTCGACGAACCCACAGAAACCTGCGTTCGACGAACCCGCAACAACTTGCGTTCGATGAACCCGCAGAAAACTGCGTTTGACGAACCGGCAGAAGCCTGCGTTCAATGAACCCGCAACAACTTGCGTTCGACGAACCAGCAGAAATCTGCGTTCGATGAACCCGCAACAACTTGCATTCGACGAACCGGCAGAAATCTGCATTCGACGAACCGGCAGAAGCCTGCGTTTGATGAACCCGCAACAACTTGCGTTCGATGAACCGGCAGAAATCTGCGTTCGACGAACCGGCAGAAGCCTGCGTTCGATGAACCCGCAACAACTTGCGTTCGACAAACCGGCAGAAATCTGCATTCGACGAAAGAAATAAAACAGTTCGACTAAACCCTTTAAACGAATTCGACTATACCCTATAGACGAATTCGACTATAATAATTCGGCTATATAAATTCGATTAAAACATTTACCCGAATTTTGACTTAGCCAAAATCGTCTAAACACTTTAGCTGAATTCGTCCAAACCTATTAGCCGAATTTGACCCAGTTCGGTTAAACACTTTAGCCTAATTTGTCTAGTATAAGTCCAATCGTTTAAATACTTTAAACGATTTCCCGTTGAGACATTCTCAACTTAATTCCAAACAGTCAAAAGAATGATCCTCTACTCACATCCAATATGAGCAAGACCAACTCAATTCTTTATCCAATTTTTCCAAGCACTTTTATGTGCGACCCTGTAGGCTTATATCACGTTGGCAGTGAGACTGGATATTTGACCACTTCCAGATCATCATGGAAACACCAACAGTCTCCCACTTGATCTTGAACGTATCAAATAAAAGTCTCACAAACAATGAGCGGCATCTAGCAATGCATCATTGCTACCCAAGAAATAAGAGTTCATAACTCAACAAGCCTGTCATGAACAATGTATCAGTGTTGTCATGACCCTTTGTCCTTTACATCCGGATAGAACTAGAGGCATGGACCGTGTCACCCTCATAATTGTTCAATCCTAGTTTCTTGATCTAGAATAGACTGTCTGAAAATGGTGAGCTCAATATCATATATTGACTCAACCAAGCATGGCCATGCATTTCTCAGTCTCATTCCATCAAGGGGCCCATGGATGTAACTCCTGTCATACATGAGGACAAATCCCATTTTTGCTCACACACAAACATCCAAATGATTCGTAACATACCCAACAACCACCTTTATCGTCAACCTTTCTCAAGAGAAGACTTTAGATGGCATCAAAGTTCGCTCTTCCTCACCCTATGAATGTTGTGACTTCAGGTCAAAGGACCACAAACACCATTGTCACTTGAGACCTACTTGTGACACGTTCATATAACAATCCACAAAGTAGTCTCATGGGGGGTCTGTCCAGTACAACTTGTTCTTAACAAGTACTCATGTGATGACTTGATATCACAATATCATGACCTGTGAGAACCGGACATCAGTTAACGCACATGCTAGTCTTATGGTCTCATCCTCGCCCTAATTTCTAGGATGATACCTCGACTAGGGACCATTTAGGAATGAAGCTTCATATAAACATAGGCCCTCACATTCAAGTCACGTACTTGAATTCCTATGGAAGCAAACATTCTAAGGGCATTCATTATGTTAATTAATATATCATATAGAAATAGTGGACATAATAAAAGAACTTGCCATAAATGTAAAATGAAACATACAGTACTTAACACAATTCATCAAATGAATAAACAACCAACAAACACACAATCCACAAGGCTCCCACTAAAGACGATCATTCAGGTATCTAATACCCATTGATCTAACATGACCATCATGCTTCCTTTGCGCAAGAGGCTTTGTCAGTGGATCCGCTATGTTTTCTTCAGTTGGTACTCTACAAATGCTCACATCTCCTCGATCGACAATCTCTCGAATAAGGTGGAACCGCCGAAGTATGTGCTTGGAGCACTGATGAGATCTAGGTTCCTTAGCTTGTGCAATTGCACCGTTGTTGTCACAGTAGAGAACTACAGGATCAACAATGCTAGGAATTACATCTAGCTCGCCGATGAATTTCCTAATCCACGCAGCCTCCTTTGCCGCATTTGCGGCAGCAATATACTCAGCTTCTGTCGTAGAATCGACAATTATCTCCTGCTTGGAACTCTTCCAGCTTACAACTCCTCCATTGAGGCAAAATATAAAACCTGATTGGGACTTTGAATCGTCCTTATCAGTTTGGAAGCTAGCATTTGTTTAACCACTTACAACGAGCTCTTCCTCTCCACCATACACCAAGAACGTATCCTTAGTACTTCTCATGTACTTTAGGATATTCATGACAGCAATCCAGTGACTCTCACTAGGATCAGACTGATACCTGCTCGTCATGCTCAAAGCATATGAGACATCAGGTCGAGTACACAACATTGCATACATGATTGATCCAATTGCCGAGGCATATGGAACCAACTTCATGCGGTCCTTATCTTCCAAAGACTTAGGACACTAGTCCTTAGAGAGACTCACACCATGTGACATGAGTAAGAATCCTTTCTTGGACTCAAGCATGTTGAACCGCTTCAACACCTTGTCAATGTATGTACTCTGGGTCAAACTCAGCAACTTCTTTGATCTATCTCTATAGATCTTAATACCAAGTATATAAGTCGCTTCACCCAAGTCCTTCATAGAAAAGCAGTCCCCTAGCCTGTTCTTAACAACTTGAAGGGTTGGAATGTCATTCCCGATCAGTAGTATGTCATCTACATACAATATTAGGAAGACAATAATGCTCCCACTAATCTTCTTGTAAACACAAGGCTCATCTTCGTTCTTGATGAAACCAAACTCTTTGATCTTCTCATCAAAACACAGATTCCAACTTCGAGAAGCTTGTTTCAATCCATAAATGCATCGATTCAACTTGCACATTTTAATGGATTCACTTGGAGATACAAAACCCTCGGGTTGTGTCATATACACTTCCTCAAGGCGGTTTCCATTAAGGAAAGCCGTTTTGACATCCATTTGCCAGATCTCGTAGTCATAATACGCAGCAATAGCAAGTAGAATTCGGATGGACTTGACCATAGCTACAGGGGAAAAGGCTTCATCATAGTCAACACCATGAATTTGCCTGAAACCTTTAGCCACCAGCCGACCTTTGAATGTCTGTACATTCCCATCCATGTCGGTCTTCTTCTTGAAGACCCACTTGCAACCTATGGGTCGTACCCCTTCAGGTGGTTCCACCAAGGTCCAAACTTGGTTTGTATACATGGAGTCCATTTCAGATTTCATGGCCTCAAGCCACTTCTCGGAGTCAGGTCCACACATAGCATCTTGATAGGTTGCAGGCTCATCATCATGATCCATAAGCAACACACTACCTATTTGAGACATGAGAAATCCATATCTCTCAGGCTCAAATCTTGGTCTATAATATCTACGTAGGACTTGTGTTTCTTGAGCAGGTTCTCCAACTACAACATTTTGTAGCCTTGCTCAGGTTCCGATTCACGTTCATTCATTGTTTGTGGTTCTTGAACCTCTTCAAGTTCCACCTTTGCAATCTTTCTGGATAAGAACTATTTCTCCAAAAAGACGCCAGTCCTTGCGACAAACACTTTGCCCTCGGACAGCAGGTAGAAGTAATACCCTTTGGTTTCCCTAGGATATCCCACAAGATAACACTTATCTGATTTGGGTTCCAGCTTGTCAGACATTTGACGTCGTACGTATGCCTCACAGCCCTAAATCTTAATGAAAGACATACTAGGACGCTTCCCAGTCCATATCTCATATGGTGTCTTTTGAACCGTTTTCGTCGGAACACAGTTTAGTGTAATAGCAGCAGTCTCTAGAGCAAAACCCCAAAAGGAAATGGGCAGATCTGCATGACTCATCATCGACCGCACCATGTCTAACAGGGTACGATTGCTCCTCTCAGAAACACCATTATGTTGCGGTGTTCTGGGTGGGGTGAGATGTGATACAATACCACACTCTTTTAGATGATCACAGAACTCCTGACTCAAATATTCGCCACCTCGATCAGATCGAAGTGCTTTTATTCTTTTCCCAGTTGATTCTCTACTTCATTCTTAAACTCTTTGAACTTTTCAAAGGTCTCGAATTTGTTCTTCATAAGAAACACGTATCCAAATCTACTGAAATCATCAGTAAATGTAACGAAGTAGTGGAACCCACCTCTAGCCATAGAACTCATGGGTCCGCACACATCACTATGTATGACACCCAAGAGATCATCTGCCCTCTCAGTATGACCAGTGAAAGGGGCTTTAGTCATTTTGCCTAATAAGCATGACTCGCATCTCTCAAATGATTCATAATCAAATGAGTCCAGTAGTCCATCTCTATGGAGCTTGGATATGCCTTTCTCGTTTATATGGCCCAAACGACAATGCCAAAGCTATGTAGGATTCGAGTCATTTGTTCTTAGTCTTTTATTATTTTCTACATTATAGATCGGATGGTCTAAGTTCAAAACATATAAACCATTAAACAATTGGGCTACACCATAACAAACATCATTCATAAAAATCGAACAACAATTGTTCTTAATTATAAATGATAACCCTTTCATGTCAAGACATGATATGGATATAATGTTTTTAGTTATGGCTGGAACATAATAACAATTATCTAGTTCTATTACAAGCCCAGTGGGCAAAGAAAGACAGTAAACACCAACGGCGACGGCAACAACTCTTGCTCCATTCCCGATGCGCAGGTATACCTCCCCTTTACCCAGCATTCTTCTCCTTCTCAGTTCCTTCACATTTGTGCAAATGTGAGAACCACATCTGGTATCCAATACCCAAGATGAAGGAGCAGAAAGGTTTATCTCTATAACATAAATACCTGAAGTGGAAGTCATACTTCCTTTCTTCTTTTGCAGATCCTCAATATAGAGGGGACAATTCCGCCTCCAATGCCCTACCTTAGCGCAGTGGTGGCATTTTCCTTCCTTCGCCAGACCTTTCTTTTCAGTGCAGAAGACTTGGGATCAAGAGGAGACTTAGATCCAATCTTCGTCTTCTTAGATCCCTTGGCCTTGCCCTTGCTCTTATGCACCATCAGTATGGGGCTGGCAGGCTTGGCCTTCTTCATGTTATTCTCGGCAGTTCTCAACATGCCAAGGAGCTCGGGCAGTGTCTTATCTATTTCATTTATGTTATAGTTCAAGACGAACTGCTCATAACTATCCGGCAACGATTGCAGGATCAAATCTATGGCCAACTCTTGGCCCAAGGGAAAACCCAGTTTTTCAAGGTTCTCTATATACCCAATCATCTTGAGTACGTGAGTCCCTACTGAGTCTCGAGCTCACATTTTGCACTGAAATAATGCCTTGGATATGTCAACCCTCTCTTGCCGGGCTTGCCCCTCGAACATTTTCTTGAGGTGCCCAATTATCTCATAACCACACATGCTCTCGTGTTGCTTCTGAAGCTCAGCGGAAATGGTAGCAAGCATGAGGCATTCCACATCCAAGGTATCATCCCGATACTTCTTGTAAGCATCTTTATCTGCTATCGGAGCATTTCCGGTCGGCTTTGCAGGGGCTTCCCCTTCCAAGACATAGAGCTTGCGCTCTTGCCTGAGAACAATTCTCAGGTTCCTGTACTAGTCGAGGAAGTTCGTCCCATTGAGCTTATCCTTCTCAAGGATGGCTCTCAAGGACAACGTGGAGTGAGAGGTATTTGCCATGGAAATTCTACAATAAATTTGCAAAAGAATTTCAGTACTATATTTCAAAATACATTTTACTTTAATAAGGACTTCTATTAAAAGAGCTCCCACTATTTTAATCAAATCGATAACCCTTAATATCGATTCGGAGAGTTTATGCGAGCTACTCTCTTAGTGGACAAGATCCGTATTTCACCAACACAATGAGTACGCTTTGGCGTTTCTCTCACAATGTGGTTATTTAGGTAGACAACACTTGTCAATTGCATCACTATGCAACTCTTGTATGGTTGGTGAATAACTCTTTATTCGCATCCATCATATGGTGCATGCCAACCCTATGACTCTAAGCACTCAACCTTTGAGGTCACTTAGTTAAGTTGGACCCGATGTCGACAGTGGGATATCACAATTATCCGCTCGCACCCTACCAAGATAGATTAATGCACCTTGCTTTGGCAAGCCCACACTTCATCGATCGAGGCAGGTAGAGTGTCATCCACCGGTAGGCATCCGAATACTTAATATTAGATAAGGGATTTTATCTTTCAATTGATGAACATTTCATCGTGATTAACATTTAATCATTATGCACAAATCACACAAACAGACCAAGCATAACCCAGATACATTCCAGATGCACAAAATCATCAACACTTGATGATATGGATTAAATCTGAATATTTAGAACATTTCTAAACCTTCGGATTTACATGTATCAGATGCTAGTAAAAGCAATCACGCTTACAGCAGTAGACAAGCTCATCTTTCAAGTCTTTAGTTTCACAAACTATCATAGAGACAGACGGTTACTGCGAAGGGAACAATATCTGAAACATGGAATTAGCAAAAACCTAGCTCTGATACCACTGGTGGGTTTTCCTTAAGGGTATACACATCATATGTGCGCAGCGGAATATATCAAGAACAACCCAGAGATACAAATGGATCTTGCTAAAACCATGAATCAAGAAATAGAGGCAACAAAATTACCTTCACGGAATTGAGTCAGCACTCAATCAAAAGCTCCAAGAAAAATCTTCTAGGATTCAGAATCCTATTCCAAGTCCTTGCTCTGCACTTCCTATCTGCTCCGTCAACAATGGATTGCTCGTCGGAGGAGTAAGTGTAGAATTGTGTCCACACCTCTATAGATGTCCACACAAGAGAAGGAGAACCCTAGCTTCTTGTCGCACAAGAACTAGGTAGGAGAAGAAGAAACCTCAACGTCTTCCACGAACTGCTAGGTTTGATTACAGGAAGAGGCAGCGACTGTCGGAAGAGGAGAAAAGCTCTAGCGGAACGATTTCGGCACTGCTCTCTCAAATCAAAAAAGGGTTGGTCTAAGTTTCCGTCTTCCGTAAACCGTAAGAGGTCAGTTGTCAGGAAACCTAAATCGCAAACTGATTTATATAAAGCTGCGTTCGACGAACCCGCAACAACTTGCGTTCGACGAACCCGCAAAAACCTGCGTTCGACGAACCCGCAACAACATGCGTTCGACAAACCCGCAGAAAACTGCGTTCGATGAACTGGCAGAAGCCTGCGTTCAACGAACCCGCAACAACTTGCGTTCGACAAACTGGCAGAAATCTATGTTCGACAAACCCGCAACAACTTGCGTTCGACGAACCGGCAGAAATCTGCGTTCGACGAGCCGGCAGAAGCCTACGTTCGACGAACCCGCAACAACTTGAGTTTGACGAACCGGCAAAAATCTGCGTTCGACGAACCAACAGAAGCCTGCGTTCGACGAACCCGCAACAACTTGCGTTCGACGAACCGATAGAAATCTGCGTTCGACGAAAGCAATAAAACAGTTTGACTAAACCCTTTAAACGAATTCGCCTATACCCTATAGACGAATTCGACTATAATAATTCGGCTATATAAATTCGATTAAACCATTTACCCGAATTTTGACTTAGCCAAAATCGTCTAAACACTTTAGCCAAATTCGTCCAAACCTATTAGCCGAATTTGACCCAGTTCGGTTAAACACTTTAGCCGAATTTGTCTAGTATAAGTCCAATCGTTTAAACACTTTAAATGATTTCCCGTTGAGACATTCTCAACTTAATTCCAAACAGTCAAAAGAATGATCCTCTACTCTCATCCAATATGAGCAAGACCAACTCAATTCTTTATCCAATTTCTCCAAGCACTTTTATGTGCGACCCTATAGGCTCATATCATGTTGGCAGTGAGACTAGATATTTGCCACTTCCAGATCATCATGGAAACACCAACACTTATTTGGGGTGCTCGGTTGACCTTCAGCACATCGTTCCACCCACAGACAGACGGGCAGACGGAGCGTACCAACCGAACGCTGGAAGATTTATTACGCCCATGTATTCTGGATCGCGGAGAGCCTTGGGAGAGACTGTTGCCGCAAATAGAGTTTTCTTATAACAATAGTCATTAGTCTAGTATAGGCATGACCCCTTACGAGGCATTATACAGATGGAGGTGCAGGACTCCACTATTTTGGATCCAGGATGAGGATCCCAAGGCACTCAGCTCAGAGTTCGTGGAGAATATGGATGCCCAGGTGAGACTGATCCGAGATAGGATGCTAGAGTGCCAGAGCAGGCAGGCCAAGTATTACGATGCGCGACATCGTCCAGTGGAGTTCCAGGTTGGAGACCGGGTGTTTTTGAAGATATGTCATGTAACATCCCCCAAACGACTAGACCCCTATGATGGTTTTATCATGACTAGGTCATGATAAAACCCTAGGATGCGCAAAGAGAACATAAGAGCTTAGGCTTGAGGCAAAAATTGCCATGATCTGCGGATAATAATTTCCAGTTACCAAGCCTAAGGTTGGCATTAGGGCATCGCCGTGACCTATGACCCCACCATGATGTGTCTAACCCAGTAAAGGGGTTCCCTCGTAGTACCTAAATTACCCAACCGTAAAAAGAAAGGAGTATATTGAATACGGCGCTAACGCCGACGCTAGTGGCTAGCACTGGTGGTAGTGGTGGTTTAGGTGAACCGCTGAGACGAACACTGAACCGCTGAGACGAACCAAATACCGTCGAAACGTTAGCGCAGGCGCTAGTGCTAGCGCATGCGTTGGTGGTAGTGGTAGTGCTAGCACTAGCGCCGACGGTAGCTAAATCGACGAGAGATGGTTGGGACTCATTTTGCTGGCCAAATTCATGGCCAAGGGAGTCCAAAAGTCCTCCCAATTGATGGGGGTTCATTCCCCCTATCAATTAGAAGAATATTAAGAGTTTTTCCAACCTTTAAGGAGGGTGAAATGAGTGACCTTTGGAGATGGCCGAATTTTTCACCATGAATGGTGTTAATGGAGGAATCCCAAGCTTCATATGCCCCCACCAGGATTTGGCTCTATAAAAGGTCTCAAGGGGTGGAGGGAATGAGTTTCCCCCCATTTTCTAGAAGAGTTCTCATACCTAGGCACCTACCGGCATGGAACCCAAGAGCGCTCGACCAACCATGGCGTACCGGCGATCGACACGACTACAAGACGCAATTCAGGTCCTCCCCTCTCATCTATTTCTTAGTGGGTAGATCTTATCATTTTGGCCACTAGATTTGGGGCAAATTGGTCTTGAATCGGCATGGCCGAAAGCTTGTGATCAAGCTTTCTTACCTCGTTTAAATTTCTTATTCCGACCGCCTTCGGCCGGCCAACCACCGTACATTGTCGGTTGCCACCTCAACAGAGGTGGTGGAGGCATTGACCGACCGAGAGAGCATCCAGGTGGCTGGGAAATCACCTCCCAAGTTGCTATAGGATGGGCCAACCGTGGTCGTTGGCTGATTGGAGAAGATGAAGGGATGTCCTTCGTTTGTGCTTTAAGATCTGTGCAAGTTATGTAGTGATATATTTGATATTCCTATTTTTGTCCCTTTACTGACAGTAGTTAGAAATAATTATAGAAAATACATACTTCCCTCTGATGAAAAAGTGGCCAACACCAAAGTTGTAGCCCTTGGTGTGTACTTTAATTTAAAATTTGTTTCAGCCCAAAAAGAATAATGTAGCTCCCTGTAGAGCCATTTTGGTGGGGCTGGTCCTTAGGGTGGGACCACCACTATTTCTTAAATAACTTTTGATGGAATAGTGATATTGGCTTGAAATATGAAACATATGCTGTTTATACCTACACCCTTAACATATCCAAAAATGGGAATTTTTGGAGAACATTTTTTAAGGTTTTTGTAAAAATTTAATAAATCATATATTAATTAATTTTAGGGTTTAATGACATCCAATCCCCTCCAAATTTAGGTGGGAAGTCCTTAGGGTTTTGATATAACACTGGTAAAAATTTTATTCCGATTGGGACTGAATTGGTTGGGTAATTAGTTAACCCAAGTTTGGTCAAACTAGGTCAAAAGTGCACATGATGGAATTAGGTGGTCAAATCTCATCAAAGTGATGTGAAACTTGGGCCACTGCTTTAGGATCACATAAGACACCCCCATTAATAATTTGGGGTGATGTGGGGTGGACATGCCCTAGGACCCTAGTTCTAACCTTAGGGTTACACTTTAAGTCTTGTGAAGGACATAAGGGCATATGTCCTTGAATGGTCATGAAACTTGGTAGATATGCTTATAGGGTGTAAATATGCCCTAAGAAATTTTATGAGAATTTTAAGAACACTTATCCCCTCTGATTTAGGTTATAACCTTTTTGGGGAACCTTCTTATAAAAGGAATTTACATGCTCAAATTATCTTAGATGTTTATGAAAGTTTGGTATATTACATAAAATCATGATATAGTTCTCTGGTAATTTTTGTGTAATTATTGAATTTATTTAATTAGCACTTCATTCATAGGTCATTTACTTTGCCTTAGGAATATGTTAAATATACGAGGGCCAAATATCATCTGGAAAATTATGAAACTTGGTGGTAGGACATTTTAAAGCATTAGAGAGCTTTGTGAATTTTTGTATAATTTTTAGAATTGTTTATCAGTAGGTTACTTCACAATTTTCCCTAGTATGAGTTTACTTGGAATATTTATATATGTGACTAATTAGTTTTGTTAAATTATGAAATTTAGTCATTAGACTTTCCTGATCAATATAAAGGCCTGGTAATTTTCCCATAATTTTTGGACAAATAGTTTTGGTGGTTCCTTATTTAACTCACAATATTGGAAAATTATTTAATATTTTAATTAGAGGTCAAAACTTTACTGTAAAATTGTGATATTCTGTATTTATAGTTATTTTGATATCATAGATTTTTCATAATTTTGTGGAGGCCATATCATAAGAAGATCCTATACTTCATGTTCAAATTTATACTTGGCCAATGTTGGAGAAATTATAATAAATGCCAATTAAATAAGGAAAAATATGATTCTCTGGATTTAGTCTTATAACATCAAGATAGACTTCCAGTAATAATCTTGGATTATATGGATGAATATATGGAGTACCTCCTCTCTTACAACTCATGTAGTTCATAGTGGTCTGCGTATAGTAGAAACTGTAGAGTTAGCTTAACTGATGATCATTAGATGGGAATGGAGGATGGATGATGTACCTAACCTGGTTGAGAAGATGTGGGGTCACCACTAGGAGTCTATATGTTGAGTGTACCCGATAAGTTAAGAGTTAAGGTTGCGTTCGGGATTGACGAAAGATCGTCTTTCCTTTAGCACGTCATAAAATGATTAGGGTTAATCCAAGTGTAATGATAAGAGGGATATTCTTATGGGTAGGCACCAACAATATTAAGTGTCTTGTGAAAGGGAGTTTTGGGGTGTCATCCCTTCATAGCTCCTAGTACCGTTGCGAGCCCCTCATAGGGTAGACCTCGGGTAGTCCAAGATTAACCCTAAATTATAGGAATAAGTTGAGGTTCAAGATTAACATAATAATACACACACCCACACTCCAAGATAGTTGGTTTAGAATCACGAGCGGTAGGCTCGGTGGTTGATGGCACAGACGGGTTAGTCCGGCGAGCCGGTGGCTCAGAAGGTTATTGTGACGGACGAGTTAGTCCGGGAGCCTATGGCTCAGGATATAAGTAGGACTCATAAATGTATGTGCATAAGGTGGTGGGTCTTTAGTATTGATGGTCATTGCACCGACGTCGATACTTTGGCTCGGTAAGTGTGGATAACACTTTACCAAGAAAAGTTTGGTGGACTGGCCAGCAAGAGTACGCAGGAGATCCGGTGTTGTGTTCTTAGCGTCGAGGCGTACGATAGGTCTAGGTTAGGTAGTGTGGATACCAACCTAGAGGTGGGCGAGTCCCAACCCACCGCTTCCAGTTGCCACCATAGAAGTATCCTAGGAGTCTTGCTAGCTCCAAAAGGGGGAACTAAAGGTCTGTGCTCATAGAGTCGAAGTGTGTGAGTTGCACTTGTATGAACATAACATTAAACTGCATACCTTGCATGATATAGCATAAACATTGCATTTCAACCCCTACCCTTATCATATAAATTTGTTATGGGACTTTATATACGATATGCCCTACTAAACGACCCCTTGGTCTATAGGTTTGTGTGGGCATTCCTATAAATTAAGGTTACTTGTTCTTATTACTGTTTCCCTTATTGCCTTTCCTTACTATTGTTTTACTTATTACTACTGCTTACTTGTTACTGTTTTACCTCCTACTGCTTTACTCATTGTAATATATATTACATAGCGATAGACCCTCCCGTAGTTAGACTCATTATCACCTGCTTTTGATTATACCCCTTGATTTCCTCCACTTCATCCTTCCCGCATGGTGCCTAGGAGCCACTTGGTGATGGATGGGGGGGGGGGGGGGGGGAGGGAATGAGGCTTAGTCTTTTTGACTAACGGTCGGTGGACCATATCATTTTAGGGGACCAAGGAGACGCAGCAGCACCAGAGGTCAGTGCAGATGGAGGCGGGTCAGTCTAGTACGGGAGCACCGATGACAGGATCCGTGAGTGTTCTATTAGATATGCTTCCGCGAGTGAAATTGTAGTGAGGAATTGATGTATCAGGTAGGAGCCATTTTATTACTGTTATCCTTTATTCAACTACTCTATGTGGACCTCTTTATTCAGTTATTATATTCATGTGATGTGGACTTGATTTTCTAGGTTAACAAATATGTTACTTTTCTTCTGCGGTGATCGATATGGCCAGCAGGATCGACGTTTTGTAGTGACGACCTTCCCGAGTGAAGGTATCACCACAAAGCGGCGGTTCTGGGCATAAGACCCGAGTTTTCAAAAGAAAAAAAATGGGGTCTACATGCCCGATGCATGGAGTCTCATGGGTATGCGGGCGGAGGAAGCTCTGTCCTAGGTATATTGGGCCTTATAGGATCCTGGAGCAAATCAGCCCACTGGCTTACAGACTGGAGCTGCAGTCGGAGTTAGCGGGATTACATGACGTCTCCCACATCTCCTCCCTTAGGAGAGCTCTACTAAGGCCGAAGCAGCAGATATCTACTACAGATGGGCCACTAGCTACTGATCGATCGATTCACCTAGAGACGATCCGGATAGATGACACGGAGATGCGAGTCTTACGACGCAAGATGGTCCCGCTGGTCAAGGTCCTGTGGAGAAATCATGGACAGGAGGAGCACACATGGGAGCCACTGGACCTGATGCAGCAGAAGTATCCAGAACTCTTTGTGTCAGGTATAATTCATTTCTTAAGGGATGTTACATTCAATCACTTGCGGTAGAAACCCCGCAGGCCTAATGAAGTATCTAGTTGCCTACCTAAATCACCTAGAGGGGGGTGAATAGGTGATCTCTACGTCTTTTGCGGAATTAAAAATTAAACGTAAAGCACAGCACACAAAATTAATCACAGCCACAGATAACACCAGAAATTTATAGTGGTTCCCCGTACTTGGGTACTCCACTGCCGGCCTCGCCAATCTAGCACCACAGCTAGACTTGACTACTCACTAAATCTCGGATCAAGAACGATCCTACAGTCTCGGAGTCAAACTCCTACAAACTCAGAGAGAACCTCTCTTACAACTCGGAGAAAACTTCTCCTACAACTCGGAGAACAACCTCTCCTACAACTCGGAGATAACAACTCCTACAATAGATTGAAAAGGGTTTGAACAATACTAAACCAGATCTGAATAACAGAAGCGTTTTCTTCCTTCTTCTTGAATGGCTTTTGAGAACGATGAGGAAGAACAACGATCCTTCAAATCTGTCTTTGGCAATCCGAAACGATCCAATAGAGATTGCAGAACCTGAGCATGGATCAATCGAATCCTTCTTGATAGAAATCGGCAACTCCAAAGAGTAGAACGATCTCCAATCGTAGACGACGGCGAGCGGCGTTTTTCACGTTCTTTTTTATCGGGAGAGAGATTAGGGTTAGAACGATTCTTTTTTTCTTCTCTTAAAACAATCCTATATATATGGAGAGGAGCAATTAAAGGATTAATTAGCCTTAAAAGCGCTCCATATAGCCGTTAGAAGCGAGAAGGGGCGATCACGATCCGTCCAGAACAGAGAAATCGAAACAGAAAAAATTACGGACAGAAGTCTCGAGACATAAGGGATCTCTCGAGACATAAGGGATCTCTCGAGACATGAAACGGAGAAAGCAGGAAAGGGATGTCTCGAGAACTCGATGATCTCTCGAGACATTGCAAAGAATTCAGACTTAAGATCTCTCAAGACAACCACGATCTCTCGAGACATGTCTGATCTCTCGAGACATGTCTGATCTCTCGAGACATATCCTTAGGAAAAATTTGTTTCACAAAATTTTCTTTTCTTCTCTTGAACACATGCTGCAGCCGCACTCCAAAGTCTTCAATAGTCTTGAGAAAGAAGTGTACCCCAATAGTGAGATCACACATGAGTCATCACCATGTTTCATATAATGAGGGATTACATTTTATGAAACTGTGTTTGCAGACCCATTGTGACCTGACATTGGCTTACACTTAGCCATGATAATCTGCAAGACAATACTAGAAAAGCATATCAAATACAAAAGCAATTCAATCTTAGTTTAAGGGTGACTTCTCACAAATCAAGGTAATTGTGAATGCAATTTCCAACAATCTCCCCCTATTTGTAGAAGTCAGAACCCTGTACACTAAGTTGAATTACAGCAGTTAAAGAATAAATATGCTACACTACACAAAGATATAGAAATGAAAAAGTAAAGAACATCAAAACATCATATATATATATATATATATATATATATCTAAATTGAATTGTTCAGAAGACTTGATGTTCACTAAATCATAATGAAAACAAAATATGTCTTGTCAGCATCATCATCATCATCATCATCCTTCAAGACCACCTTTTCCTCTTTTCTTCTTGTCTGGAGAAATAAGCATGAGGCTTGGGATGGTAAAACGGAGGGGGTTCCGGAGCATCAGCATTATTATAACCAAAAGCTCTGAAATGAATCCTTCGCTTCCTTTGAGCTGTCTCATGTTTTTCCCATTCTTGAGAGCTGTAGCATTCAGATCTGTTCATTTTACCTTCATGAACTAACTTATAGGTTTCAAGAATAATGTCTTTTGAGACTGGGCTCCAGATTTCTGGATAACTTTTCTCAGCCTTAGCTTTGCACTGACCTGTAGAGCTAGAACTAGGAACTGATCGACTGGCAGAAGAACCTTCACCAAATTTTCTTTTTCTTTTGGTCCCAGCCCTATCTGATTGATCTTCAACTATAGGAGCCTTCCCAAGTAGTTCTTCTGGCCTGGGAGAAAACTGAGGAACAGGAATATCTGGATCAATTGCCAACTCAGGAAATATCTGATTATGAAGCCACGTTGCTGTTTTGAATGAATAAGCATTAATATCAGCAACTTGCTTCAACATCCTGGAAGAGAACTGCTCAAACTGAGAATTCCATGAGCTTTGAAGAGCAAAAACGGAGCTTTCAATCAAATCTGTCATTTTAGCTACTATATTTTCCTCCCCCTTTCTGACTTCTACAGATAGGGTTTGGAGAGTATCATCTTTGAACTTTCCGACTTCATCAACAATTCTGAATGTATTGGCTTCAGCCTTGTCAGACACTGATTCTTGAAGCTTTGTCAGTATAACAGTCTGAGTCAACACTGTGCCTACACCTTCAGTTGCATGATCAATTTGCTTGCTCCCTAGGCTCATCAAATCAGAGAGATTTTCATAATTGGATTTTATCTTAGCTAACTCTCTGCCTAGTTCACTTTCAACTGAGGCAATTTTCCTGTGAACAGTCGTCAAAGAATTTTCAAACTGTGCACTCTGCTTCTTGAGCAGTGCTTCAATCTTTCCTAGAAGAGAATCTTCTGCACAACCTAGCTCATCTGGAGCATTCTTGGTTGTGTCAAACTCTGACTCCCCCTCAACATGTACTAGGGGAGGTGACAATTCATGAACTGACATGACATCATCATCATCTATGTTAAAAACAAAATCAGCACCAGACCCTGCCTGTTGGCCACTGGGACTGTGCTCTTCAGATACTGGAAGGGATTCTGTTGGAGCTGATGAGGATTGATCTTTTGCTTTAGAACGGATTGGCAGCTTGGCACGACTTGAAGCTTTAGAGCGAGTCCGAGATGAAAGTGGCAATGATCTTACCAAGGGTGCTAGATCTTCAGAAGAAGGAGCTGGAGTTTCTGCTTCTCTTGCAACTGCAGATTTAAGAGTCTCCCCCTCAGAAGGAGCACCAGCCATTTACGGCTTCTTGATACGAATGTCCCATCTCTGCAAGGAGCTGACATCGATCTTCTTAAGGTGATGGATAACAGTACCTTTGGACATGTTGAAAATAGCAGGGTTAAACTGATTTAGAAACAGTGAGATGATCCGGGCAAAGTTAGGAGTGTTTATGCAAGCTTTGATATTTGAGAATAAGATTGAGGCCCAATCTCTCTTCTTTCCAGTAACAATGCCAATCATCAACAGAAACATCTCTTCAGACACATGTCCTTGAGAGCCTGTCTTGCAGAATAGTGCCTTAGAGATAATGTCCAGCAGGAGCTTCCCCACAGCATTCAACTTATTCCTTTTAACTGTAGAAAAATCTGAATCAAGACCACAGAACATTGTTGTAGTCAACCAATCAATGTCAACTAGCTCTTCTTCAGCTTCCACTTCAGACAACTGCAAATACTTAGCGAGAGTCTCTGGAGAGACTTTGATTTTGATACCCTTAACGAAGGAGATCAACATACTTCCTTCCTTGATTGGCTTCACATTGATGAAGAATTCTTCAACCTCATCAAACAAAATCCGGCAAGGATGCTCAAGAACGAAAGTGAGACCGGCGGCATCAAGTAAGTGAAACAGAGACTTGAAATCATCGGATAAACTCGCAAGACCTGACCGAATAACCTCGTTGCCGACTCCAATTTTCGGATGAGGAGAGGGAGCCATAGCAGCAAGAGGGAAGGAGAGATGCCGACGGAGAGAGCTGAAGCACGAGGAGCCACCGACAACCGCCGAAATGCAGAGTTGAGTCGCGGACGATCACTGCTCGAGAGGGAGACGAAAAGTCGAGGAGGTCTCGGGAGATGACTCGCGTGAACATCAAGTTTCCGATTTCGTGTTTATATATATTTTGATTTTTCGAAAAATAGAAAATTAGAAATAGGAATTAGCGCGTACCTGTCGTTTGAGATTCCTTTAAAAAAAAACTTATGTCTCGAGACATCGGCTATGTCTCGAGAGCTCAGGTGATATTTTCTTCATTGATGTCTCGAGAGATTACCCGTGTCTCGAGACATCACCTTATCTCGAAATTTTCTTCTTGTCTCGAGAAATCCTGCCAGGTCCCGAGACATGACTTGTCATAAAAAAACTTCTTGTCGCCAAGGTTTTGATTGACTTGACCATTACTCCATGTTGAGCATTCCAAGTTCCGTCTTGAAGAAAGAGAACTTGGTCTCATCCAGTGGCTTCGTGAAGATGTCTGCAACTTGCTTATCCGTGGGGACATAACTCAGATTTATGTCACCCTTCTCCACATGCTCCCGGATAAAGTGATATCGTAGCTCGATGTGCTTTGTCCGACTGTGAGAGACTGGATTATTTGCGATAGTGATGGCGCAAATCTCACACACCGCTATAGGCGGTAGCTCGACTGCGACACGAAACGGCAGTGTACCGATCGTTCAAGTAATATAAAACGAGGAGTAATCCCCGAGTATCGAATCTCTCAAGGAACACAGTAAGGTGGAGTTAGGTTTCGAGGAAGGACTTGAGATTGAAGTCCTAAAATCGGATGGGATGCGGGGGAGTTGGGTTGGCTTTTGGAAAATAAAATAAAAGCTATCAACTACTCCTATGCAATGCCGCTATGCAAAGCTTCGCTCGGCGGGATGGAAGACTACGTAGGCCTTGAACGCGCTACTTCGTAAGGGCGGATGGACGAGTAGGCAAGCGGATCGAACTATGCAGGCCTTGAGCGCGCTGCTTCGTTAGGCGGGATGGAGTACACGGGCCGCGATGCCACGCTTCGGTAGGCGGATGGGCGAGTAGGCTAACGGAATGAGGGGCGTAAGCACCTCTTCGACTAGCACGCCACTAGCAATTGCTAGTGCGGCACCGGACACGGTGGTGGGATGGAAAATGGATGGTGGCGCTCCTCATACACACATAAACCACAAAAGTATTCCACAAAAATGAAATATATAAATATAGAGACAAGTTTAAGTGCTCTTCATCAAAATACACAAGATCTAGCTATTACAACAATCAATAAAAGGAGAACAAGGCAAGAAATCGACCGAATCCGAAGGCTCGTTGAAGATTCACGGTTGGAATCGCCGGGTTGTCAATCCGCGTCCAAGCTCGGTCCGCAACTACGTCCGGGGTAGAGAGAGCTGTCACGACTCTCCAATGGACCCGTCTTCTTCGTGTCACGATCCGGTGGAGGTTGCAAACTTCCTCTTGCTTGACGGTAATGGCGGCTAAATCTTCCTTTGGAGCTCTTGGATGAAGGAGGAGGCCGAGAGGAAACTCCGGCAAAGATTTGGCGTTGAAAGCTTGCCCGGAGATCCTCCCTAAGGTGGGCGGCGATGGAGGGGCGAAACTGGGCGAACGGGAGCAGAAAACGGCGGAGTCGGGCGAGCGTCCGACCTAAAATCGCGAGCAGGGAATTTATAGGCGCTGGAATTAAACAGTGCGCACGGTCATTGGCGCACGACCAGTGGTCGTGCGCACTAGAATCCTGTGATCGTGCGCTCTGCCTGGACGGAACCTGCAAAGACAAAAATTATAAAATACTATGTTCGCACGACCAGTGGCGCACGACCGGTGGTCGTGCGCAATACAGCAAACAGAACTCAGAATTTTAATGATGAGTGCGCACGAGCAGCGGCGCACGACCGGTGGTCGTGCGCACTGGCGTTGGTGGTCGTGCGCACTACACCAAACAGAACTCATGAAAAAGGGTTAAGTGCACACGATCAGTGGCGCACGACCAGTGGTCGTGCGCAATAGAACCGGCGATCGTGCGCAGTGTTCCTGTGCAGAATTGCACCGGGAACACTTGCACGACTCCTATTCCCGCATACGACACCAGTCTCGCCACTGAAAGTAGAACTTAACAGTACATGAAAACTACTAAAGAAGATAAGCATGAAATCACACCAAAATGGGCCTAGAGGTGCACCTAGCATGGAATATCAAATATAAACAATAACAGGGCTAAAGTGCGGTGAAATGACTAAATAAATGGCCCAGATGAGTCCATAAAAGTGTATATGATCAGGACTCATCACACCCCCAGACTTAACTGTTTGCGCGTCCCGAGCAAACGAATCCTACGCGAACGGGGAAAGAAAAGTAGATAGCTTAAAACTACAGTACAGAGTACCATGCGAAGTCGCATGCTCACGTGCATAAGAAGAATAGTAGAAAAGATGTCTAATTATAAAAACAGTTTATATATTTCTAAAAGAGTAAAAGCATATTACAACTACTCAAACTGGTGAACAACGGTGAATCATTCGGTCGTGCATACGGAGAAAGTAAACTAAACGCTGAGACGAGCATTGCTCGAGATCGAGATGCGGAAAAAAAACTCCACTGAAATCCATCAGTGTCGGTGACCATAAGCTTGCCCGGTCACATTCTCTCCACGGCACTGGTTTGACTCAAATGCGTGAATCAATAGGACTTTAGGTTTTAAATGGGGCTTGGGTTTAGGTGAGGATAAACAAAGATAAAAACGACGGCTCAAGCACTAAACCCAAATGAGCTAATGCAGGAAACTATCCTCATTCACCACACAAACACGCGGGTACACAACACCCCCAGACTTGGATTTTACTACATGGGTGTGTGCACCGCCTACTCCCAAACATACATTTATACACAGATTTTTCATTAAAGCTCATATCTCTTCTTTTTTTTTTCTTTTCACTTCTTTTCTTTTTCTCAATTTCTTCTTTTCTTTTCTTATCATTTTCAGCATCTAATCAATAAAACACATCCACATCATCACAAACATATTACCACATCAACAACCCAACTCATGAAAATAATAACAGCTAAAGCTCAGATTTGGGTGTGCGACTAGGATTGGCTTTTAGGCTTTGGTGAACTAAAAGTGGGGCTGAATCAAAGAACGGGTAGGCACAACTGGGCTAACGAGGATAAAGCGGTAGGGATAGGCACAAATGCTCAACCGGGCCAAAATGATGGCCTATATCACATTCACACAATTGACTAACCGTATACCCATGCTTCAAGAATCGCTTGGGGCAAGTTCTAGCCACCGAGAAAGATTCTCCTTTCTCCCGACTCAAGCAATACGAATCTAACGATCGTTTACACACATCCCTATGCTACCGTTTGATTCCACCGAATTCACCATTTGAGTAGAATAAACAACATTTACACTAATAAGAAAAAATATAAAACCATAAGCATAAAGAGAAGTCTAATCTACACAAATTTCTATGCAACCGAGCACTCGACTAGGAGCACTACTAGAGTCAACATTTTACTCTGCTACATAGTCCTAAGCCATCACCTAGACTTTTCCAAATAAGCAGAAGAATTAAATTCACAACAGAGCAAGCAAACAGATGAGTACGCGCTCAAGTGGGTGATGTGGTGTGCAATGAAGATGAACAACAATTTAAATGAAATCTTCTAGTATGCAGTGCAATAGTGCACGTGAGCGGGTAAACAAAACTACTTTCCCCCAGACTTAAACTAAACAATCCACAGAATATATGACATGAAAATCAGGAAGAGCTAGGGAAAGAGAGTACCCAGTGCTCAGAAATGAGCACACCAGAAGATTGGCGTTTAAACCCAGACTAAGCTGCAGCATCCGCCATCCAGAAAAGATACCTGCAAGGGTCAGCTCCGCAAAAACAAAAGACAAAAGAAAACTGAAAAGAAAAACAACTAACTAAATATGATTAGATAAATTAAAAATGCAGAAAAGAAAGATAACTACTGGGGTTATTGTCATCCCAGCACGACTTATTCTAAATAAAAACGGTTCTAGCTAATGGGCCTATGAAAAGAAAAGTGCACCGGTAACTGTTCTAATATGCGTGTCGGTAGCGGGTACCGATACGGCGAAAGAACAGTCACGCCTCTACCTGAATATAAATAATACCTGCTCCTCACAGGTAGAGGGAAAAGAAAGTAAGAAGAGGAGGAGGCCTGGTCCTCACTCATCTCACAAAACACATCCTTGCCTAGCAAGGTGTCGTCAACAGCAAGGTGGCAGGGGGAAAAGGCAATGAGTGGAGCTTCCTCTACGGAGGGAGAATAAACCTCCTCGCATGAGAGGATGCTCGCATCATTGACTTGAGCACATAGCTCCAAGTCCTCCTGATGTACCTGTGACGACTCATCCTGCACAGGCTCAGATGAAGAAGGGGGGTCAGGAAATAAAAGAGAAGAATGACATAAATAATCCAAAATCGGGGGAGTGGTCCCGGTCTCACTCCCATCAGGTTGGGGAAGTAAAATAATGTTTGCATTGTCATCAATGCTACAAGATTCGGCGGGATCAACGGTGGCTAAGCTTAGGATTTGGACTTCCTCCACCGGTGCTGAGGAAAACTCCTCTTCACCTAGAAGGTTGTCCTCCTCCATAGGAGTAGGCACAATACTAAGATCAACCACCTCCTCTTGCGACACATCATCAACAATGTCGTCAGAGACGAGTGTAGTATGCACAACAGGGAGAGGAATAGTGCTCGGATAAAAGTCGAGCACCGATTTCTCACGAAGAATCGAATCCACTAGAGGTGGTGGATGCACTGGGAGAATGGGCTCAGCAATGTCGGTGCTCAGATCAGCCACACATCCGGTGACCGTATCCATGCCATACCCTTCAAGATGTGAAGGTGATAAAGACACATAACTGGATGTTGAAGGTGTGCTGCCAGAGTTAGGAGTTGGGACGATCCGGATATCCGGCTCGTCATCCTCATCCAATTGGCGACGAAAAGCAGCACAATCCTTCAGGGCGTGATCTGTGCTCCGACAAAACTGGCACTGCCTAGCAGGCTTCTTTGGCACAGCGGGTGCTGAAGCCGAAAAGAAGTAAGACGGTAAAGGCTCAGCAGAGTAGCCATAAGACTTACGCGCACCATATGGAGTACCAGACGAAGTCTGTGCTACGTATGCTGGGCTATAAGAATTATGCCTACTATTCTCCGTAGGGCATTCATCACTAGAGTGGGAGGTAGCTCCGCACCAACGGCAACGGAAATTGAATTGTGCCCACATAATGTGAAGATAAAATGCTTCAAACAAAATGTGCAAAATACTTCTCCTAGCAAAAATTACTAAAGCAACCTGATAAAATCAAGAAAAAGGAATAAAAAGACAGAAATAAAAATAAAAGATGCAATTTACAAATGAAAAGGGCTTCTCTCTCAGATTCTCCCTCTCCAGAAAACTCACACGACTGTGTTCCCCGGCAACGGCGCCAAAAACTTGATGGCGCAAATCTCACACACCGCTATAGGCGGTAGCTCGACTGCGACACGAAACGGCAGTGTACCGATCATTCAAGTAATATAAAACGAGGAGTAATCCCCGAGTATCGAATCTCTCAAGGAACACAGTAAGGTGGAGTTAGGTTTCGAGGAAGGACTTGAGATTGAAGTCCTAAAATCGGATGGGATGCGGGGGAGTTGGGTTGGCTTTTGGAAAATAAAATAAAAGCTATCAACTACTCCTATGCAATGCCGCTATGCAAAGCTTCGCTCGGCGGGATGGAAGACTACGTAGGCCTTGAACGCGCTACTTCGTAAGGGCGGATGGACGAGTAGGCAAGCGGATCGAACTATGCAGGCCTTGAGCGCGCTGCTTCGTTAGGCGGGATGGAGTACACGGGCCGCGATGCCACGCTTCGGTAGGCGGATGGGCGAGTAGGCTAACGGAATGAGGGTCGTAAGCACCTCTTCGACTAGCACGCCACTAGCAATTGCTAGTGCGGCACCGGACACGGTGGTGGGATGGAAAATGGATGGTGGCGCTCCTCATACACACATAAACCACAAAAGTATTCCACAAAAATGAAATATATAAATATAGAGACAAGTTTAAGTGCTCTTCATCAAAATACACAAGATCTAGCTATTACAACAATCAATAAAAGGAGAACAAGGCAAGAAATCGACCGAATCCGAAGGCTCGTTGAAGATTCACGGTTGGAATCGCCGGGTTGTCAATCCGCGTCCAAGCTCGGTCCGCAACTACGTCCGGGGTAGAGAGAGCTGTCACGACTCTCCAATGGACCCGTCTTCTTCGTGTCACGATCCGGTGGAGGTTGCAAACTTCCTCTTGCTTGACGGTAATGGCGGCTAAATCTTCCTTTGGAGCTCTTGGATGAAGGAGGAGGCCGAGAGGAAACTCCGGCAAAGATTTGGCGTTGAAAGCTTGCCCGGAGATCCTCCCTAAGGTGGGCGGCGATGGAGGGGCGAAACTGGGCGAACGGGAGCAGAAAACGGCGGAGTCGGGCGAGCGTCCGACCTAAAATCGCGAGCAGGGAATTTATAGGCGCTGGAATTAAACAGTGCGCACGGTCATTGGCGCACGACCAGTGGTCGTGCGCACTAGAATCCTGTGATCGTGCGCTCTGCCTGGACGGAACCTGCAAAGACAAAAATTATAAAATACTATGTTCGCACGACCAGTGGCGCACGACCGGTGGTCGTGCGCACTCTCGTTGATGGTCGTGCGCAATACAGCAAACAGAACTCAGAATTTTAATGATGAGTGCGCACGAGCAGCGGCGCACGACCGGTGGTCGTGCGCACTGGCGTTGGTGGTCGTGCGCACTACACCAAACAGAACTCATGAAAAAGGGTTAAGTGCACACGATCAGTGGCGCACGACCAGTGGTCGTGCGCAATAGAACCGGCGATCGTGCGCAGTGTTCCTGTGCAGAATTGCACCGGGAACACTTGCACGACTCCTATTCCCGCATACGACACCAGTCTCGCCACTGAAAGTAGAACTTAACAGTACATGAAAACTACTAAAGAAGATAAGCATGAAATCACACCAAAATGGGCCTAGAGGTGCACCTAGCATGGAATATCAAATATAAACAATAACAGGGCTAAAGTGCGGTGAAATGACTAAATAAATGGCCCAGATGAGTCCATAAAAGTGTATATGATCAGGACTCATCAGATAGCAATTGCACTGGAAGAGTCGCAAAACATAGGAATGTCTTTGAGCTTCATGTTGTAGTCTTGAAGTTGATTTCTTATCCA
This sequence comes from Dactylorhiza incarnata, assembly GCA_033032865.1. Lineage (NCBI taxonomy): Eukaryota > Viridiplantae > Streptophyta > Magnoliopsida > Asparagales > Orchidaceae > Dactylorhiza > Dactylorhiza incarnata. Next base: position 26,909,354 of record JAWHQI010000005.1, read on the forward strand.
GAGAAGTTGTGCGCAACAACTGCCAGCAGAAATGTATTCCGACTCGGCGGTTGATATTGCAACACAATTCTGCTTCTTGCTACTCCAGGAAATAAGTCTCCTTCCGAGGAATTGACACGTCCCAGAAGTGCTTTTCCTGTCATCTTTGCTACCTGCAAAGTCTGCATCTGAAAAACCAATTAGTTCGCTATCATTACTTCTTGGGTACCATAAGCCAAGATTTGGTGTGCCTTTAAGGTATCTCAAGATTCGCTTTGCAGCAGTATAGTGGGATTCCTTAGAGTTCACCTGATATCTAGCACATACACATGTAGAGAACATTATATCAGGTCTACTGGCAGTAAGGTAGAGCAATGAGCCAATTATGCTTCTGTACTTGGTTTCATCAAAAGGTTTCCCTTTCTCATCCTTGTCCAGAGACGTAGCTGAGCTCATTGGAGTCCTCATAGAGGTTGCACTCTCCATTCCAAATTTCTTAATCAACTCCTTAGTGAACTTTGTCTGAGAAATGAAGATTCCATCTTCAGACTGTTTCACTTGAAGTCCTAAGAAATATTTCAGCTCACCCATACTGCTCATTTCAAATTTCCCTTGCATAAGTTTAGAAAACTTTTTGCAGAGGTTATCATCCGTAGAACCAAATATGATGTCATCGACATAGATTTGCACTAGCAAAATCTTGCATTTTACTTCCCTAAGAAATAATGTCTTATCTATCTTTCCTCTTGTGAACTTGTTCTCAAGAAGAAAGTTAGACAGCGTCTCATACCAAGCTCGAGGAGCTTGTTTCAAACCATATAAAGCTTTTTGTAATAAATAAACATGATTGCGATGATCAGGATTAACAAAACCTGGGGGTTGTTCAACGTATACTTCCTCTTTAATGTCTCTGTTTAGGAACGCGGATTTGACATCCATTTGATATACGGTGAAACCCTTGAAAGCAGCATAAGCAAGGAAAAGTCTGATCGCTTCAAGCCTTGCTACTGGAGCGTACGTCTGATCGAAGTCGATGCCTTCCTCTTGTCTGTACCCTTTAGCTACAAGTTTGGCTTTATTCTTTATGATTGTTCCTTCTTCATCCAGCTTGTTTCTAAACACCCACTTTGTTCCAATGACATTTTTGTCTTTTGGTTTTGGAACAAGTGTCCATACTTTACATCGTTTGAACTGATTTAATTCTTCTTCCATAGCAATTATCCAGGATGGATCTTCATTTGCCTCTTGGAATTTCTTTGGTTCGACCTGTGAAAGAAAACTTAAATGCATATTTTCGTTAATGGTACCTCGTCTTGTTCTTATTCCTTCATGAGGATCTCCTATGATTTGATCAACTGGATGATCCCTCATGTGTCGTAGATCGAGGTTTCTTGCATGATTTGGACCAATAGAAGTTTCTTCTGCTGTTGGAGTATCTTCCTCCACTTGGAGTGGCTCTTCATCAGGATGATCTTCTTCATAGGTAGTTATTGGGGGAATCTTGATGAAGTGTTGAGAATTTTCTTCAACTGGCTGATCCAAGCTTAAGTCCTGCAGCTTTGAACCTGTGTCTACAGAAGAAATACTAGAGGAGCTGCTTTGAAGCATGCTCGTCTCATCAAATACAACATTAATAGATTCTTCTACCACCAGGGTTTTCTTATTAAAAACTCTATATGCCCTACTATGACTACTATAACCTACAAAAATACCTTCAAAGCTCTTTTCACTAAACTTAGTTTTGTAATGCTTTCCATTGTTTAGCACAAAGCATTTACTACCAAAGATTCGAAAATAAGAAATGGTCGGTTTCTTGCCTTTTAGAAGTTCATAAGGAGTCTTTTCATGGTTTTTGTTTATGAGTGCTCTGTTTTGCACATGGCATGCAGTATTGACAGCTTCAGCCCAGAAATATTCAGGTAGTGAAGAGTCACTCAACATGGTTCTGCAAGCCTCAATAAGTGTTCTATTCTTTCTCTCAGCTACTCCATTTTGTTGTGGAGTTCGAGGAGAGGAAAACTCATGAAAGATACTGAGGCTTTCACAGAATTCTGTCATGGCTCCAGATTCAAATTCTGTACCATGGTCACTTCTGATTTTGACCACCGAACAGTTAAATTCATTCTGGACCTGCCTGACAAAACTAGTGAAAGTGTCAAAGGTATCTGACTTGTGTTTCAGAAAGAATACCCAGACAAAACGAGAGTAATCATCTACAATAACCAATGTGTAAGATTTTCCTCCTAAACTTCTAATTTGCAAAGGACCAAACAAATCCATATGGAGTAGGTATAGACCTCTGGTTGAATCTTTACCAATAATGCTCTTAAAGGTAGCTCTTGTTTGCTTGCCTTTTACACATGCATGACAAGGTCTATCTTTAATGCACTTAACATCTGGTGCATCTCGCACTAAGTTTTGAGAAAACAATTTATTAATAGTTTTGAGATTTATATGTGCTAATCTCTTGTGCCATTGGTCAACAAGAGATGCACTATCTTTTGCCAAAAGACATACTGGTGTAGAAGATGATATGCAAAGAAAGTTTAAACAAAATATGTTTCTACAGCGAATGCCTGATAAAATCGTTTCATGATTTTCAGCCGACTTTATCAAACACTTATCTTTATGAAAATCAACAATGTATCCTTTATCACAAAGTTGACTTATGCTTATCAGATTATGTTGTAATCCTTCCACATAAGCTACATCGGAAAAAGATACATTTCCATTAGAAATCATACCATAGCCTTTAGTTATTCCTCTGTCTGAACCGCCAAAAATAACTTTTGGACCGTTCGCAACTGGAATGAAGTTTTGCAAAAGGCTTCTTGTCCCGGTCATATGCCGAGAGCATCCACTGTCCAAGTACCAGATAGGATTTTTATTGGCCTTTGGACATACCTGCAAAAAATAAATCATTTCGCCTTAGGAGCCCAAACAGATTTGGGTCCTTGGTCCCGTGTCAGTTGAGCACCACGATGAATGTTAACATTGCGAGTGGTCTGCCTTGCAATGTTCACTTGTGGTCTCCTAGTATACGTTGTATTAAACCAACAATCAACGGCAAAGTGACCAATTTTACCGCAGCACCAACAGTCGAATCTGTTGTACCTTCTCTTTACACTCTCCTGCTTAATTTTTTGAACGTTAGCTCTTGCAGGAGTAGCCCTTTTAGATGAGGATGCCTCAAGGGGGCAACACACACAAGGTGGTACTGTCCTCTTCGGCTTTGGTGCAACAGCCTTCACTTTTGGTGCTTTCTTAGCACTCGGACCATGAACAAATGGACCGTACCCTTTCCGATTAATCTCTTGATAGGGTGCTTGAAAAGCACTATCACCAATGTTTCGGGGAGGAGTCCATTCCTTATGATCATTCACAGGTGAAAAAGGAATTGGTCGTGTGAAATGACCATAGGAACTCTCCAAATCATAAGCATTCGTAGGGAATATGACTCTCTTGAATGCTACGGGCTCTTGATGAGCTTTCCCTTTTTCTTTGGTAGTAGCTTTCTTAGCAACCAGACCATTTTTCTTAGCAATTGTATTTTTTGAAGAATTGCTAGTACTAGCTTCATGCCCTATACCGCTTCCTTTTGCCTTAGTGGTAAAAGTACCAATAATTGGCAGAACAGTTTTAGGTTGAGAGAATGCTTCAACCAACTTCTTCTCAGCCGCAAGCTGTTCCTCCAGGACTTTTATCGAATTATCTCTCAAGGCAAGAGTCTCTTCCGAGCTTTTGATCTTGTCTTTCAAGGCTTGGACTTCCTCTTTGAGAGAAGAAAGTTCTTCAACTTCTTTTCTCAAGTTAGATTCCACCTCCTTGAGAGCCATGATCTCCTTACCCTGAGTTTTGACAACCTTTCGGCACTTGTCAAAGCTTTGGAGCATTTTGGTATATTGAGACATGAGCTCAGATTCATCGTCTGAGAGGTTATCCTTTTGTTCAGCCGAAGCATAATCAGAATCAGATAGGATAGTGTGATCATTTACCTTTCCGGTGTATGGGGGTGCTTCTTCATCATCAGACACAGCCATCAGACCGAAGTAAGCTTCTTCTTCATCACTCGACTCATCGGAGTCACTGTCGCTCAGAGTTTTGGCTTTCTTAGCGACAAAGCTTCTATCTGATTTCTTCTTTCCATGAGTGGATTTCTTGTCTTCTTTTCTTCCACCTTCTTTCTTTTTGTAGGGACACTCAGCAATTATGTGCCCTGGCTTATTACAACAGTAGCAAATAATGTCAGAAGAAATGTGTTTGTTCTGTTTGGATTTATACCTGTCATTATTGCTTGAGCCCTTCCTGTGATATTCGCCATCACGACGAGAATATTTATGATCCGAGGAAGACGGCTTGTTGTTCATGTGCCTCCGCTTGTTCAGCAGTTTCTTAAACTGACCGGAGATTAAAGAGAACTCCCCATCAGACAGTTCGGAACAGGAGGAGCTGGCTTCCGATTCTTCTTCAATATCAGATTCCTTTTCTCTGATCGGTATCACTGCTTTGCTCTTCTTTGAATTTTCTGCCTTCAAAGCTAAGGTTCTTTCTTTGCTTGAAGCTCGATTTACATCCTCTTCAGACTTTCAGATGTTCATTTGTAATTCATGAGACAACAGCTTCCCGAACAGATTTTGAGGTTCTAGACTTGGCAGTTTTCCAAACTCTCTTATGGCAACAATTTTGCTATCCCAGTCTTTCGTTAGGGAATGCAAGAATTTGTCATTTAGTTCACCGTTTGTGAACTCCCTGTCGTAGTTCCTCAAACCATTGACTATCTTGAAGAATCTTTCGTACGCATCAGCAATGCACTCCTTCTTATTCTGCTTAAACGCCTCGTACTCTTGATTAAGTAGAGACCTTCTATCTTCTCTTACCTCGTCAGTACCTTCCATTAGAACAATTAAGGATGTCCACATCTCTTTGGCTGATTTGCAGTGAATTAAGTTTTGCAACATGGAATCGTCCACTGCACTTGCAATTATGTTTTTAGCCTTCTTGTCAAGAGCAACAAGAGCTATCTCATCCTTAGTCAAATCCATCATTTTCTTAGGTATCTGAACAGTAGGATTTGTTGACGAAGCAGTCATTGGCACATGGGGACCTTCTTCCACGACTTGGAAGATTTTGGGATCTGCAGCTTCCATATAAAAACGGACTCTTTCCTTCCACATAGGAAAGTTGGCCTTGGTGTAGATGGGCAATTTCAGAGAGGATTCCTTGACTCTATCCATGGCTTGTTAGCAACTAGAAGGATGGATCCTGTTCAAGGTGTTAACCTAGCAACGAACAACGACCCTCTGATACCAATTGAAGTATCTAGTTGCCTACCTAAATCACCTAGAGGGGGGTGAATAGGTGATCTCTACGTCTTTTGCGGAATTAAAAATTAAACGTAAAGCACAGCACACAAAATTAATCACAGCCACAGATAACACCAGAAATTTATAGTGGTTCCCCGTACTTGGGTACTCCACTGCCGGCCTTGCCAATCTAGCACCACAGCTAGACTTGACTACTCACTAAATCTCGGATCAAGAACGATCCTACAGTCTCGGAGTCAAACTCCTACAAACTCAGAGAGAACCTCTCTTACAACTCGGAGAAAACTTCTCCTACAACTCAGAGAACAACCTCTCCTACAACTCGGAGATAACAACTCCTACAATAGATTGAAAAGGGTTTGAACAATACTAAACCAGATCTGAATAACAGAAGCGTTTTCTTCCTTCTTCTTGAATGGCTTTTGAGAACGATGAGGAAGAACAACGATCCTTCAAATCTGTCTTTGGCAATCCGAAACGATCCAATAGAGATTGCAGAACCTGAGCATGGATCAATCGAATCCTTCTTGATAGAAATCGGCAACTCCAAAGAGTAGAACGATCTCCAATCATAGACGACGGCGAGCGGCGTTTTTCACGTTCTTTTTGATCGGGAGAGAGATTAGGGTTAGAACGATTCTTTTTTTCTTCTCTTAAAACAATCCTATATATATGGATAGGAGCAATTAAAGGATTAATTAGCCTTAAAAGCGCTCCATATAGCCGTTAGAAGCGAGAAGGGGCGATCACGATCCGTCCAGAACAGAGAAATCGAAACAGAAAAAATTACGGACAGAAGTCTCGAGACATAAGGGATCTCTCGAGACATAAGGGATCTCTCGAGACATGAAACGGAGAAAGCAGGAAAGGGATGTCTCGAGAACTCGATGATCTCTCGAGACATTGCAAAGAATTCAGACTTAAGATCTCTCGAGACAACCACGATCTCTCGAGACATGTCTGATCTCTCGAGACATATCCTTAGGAAAAATTTGTTTCACAAAAATTTCTTTTCTTCTCTTGAACACATGCTGCAGCCGCACTCCAAAGTCTTCAATAGTCTTGAGAAAGAAGTGTACCCCAATAGTGAGATCACACATGAGTCATCACCATGTTTCATATAATGAGGGATTACATTTTATGAAACTGTGTTTGCAGACTCATTGTGACCTGACATTGGCTTACACTTAGCCATGATAATCTGCAAGACAATACTAGAAAAGCATATCAAATACAAAAGCAATTCAATCTTAGTTTAAGGGTGACTTCTCACAAATCAAGGTAATTGTGAATGCAATTTCCAACACCTAACCTGAATTTCGGGGACAAAATTTTTATTTTTATGTATTGGCATTTCTAACATCCCTCAAACAACTAGACCCCTAGGATGGTTTTGTCATGACTAGGTCATGACAAAACCCTAGGAAGCACAAAGAGATCATCAGAGCTTAGGCTGAAGGGGAAGATCACCAAGGTCTGCAGATAACACTTTCCAATGACCAGACCTAGGGTTGGACTTTAGGGCCTCACCTTGACCCCTTGCCCCCACCATAGCACATCTAACCCTTTAGGGGGTCCCTTAGAGCACCAAGAACCCAATGGGGTCAACCAAAGTGGTCAAGTTGACCAAAGTCAACCCTAACCCTAAAGGGGGTCAAAGTAGCCTAATTAGGGTCAATAAACCTCCACCTTGCCAAATTAACATTCCCCTAACCTAATAATGTTATTGGGTACCCAATGGACCTAAACGCCCCACCATGGGGCCACTAGTTTGGCCAATTTGACCCAAGTCAACTCTAGCCTTAATTTGGTCAAAGTGGCCTATTGAGAGTCAATTGGCCTTCACCTTGCCAAATTGACCCTACCTAGACCATCCTAACCCTTAAGAGAGGCCAATGGGCCACTAACCACCCATTAGGGTCAACCTAAATGGTCAAATTGACCAAAGTCAACTCAACCCTAGTTTAGGTCAAATTACCCAAATTTGTCATAATCAAGCCCAATCCACTTGGGCTAGGCCCAATTGAGGTGGCCCACTAGTCTAGGAGTCTGAGAATTACACAAAGAGCCATCTATTTTCTGGAATTGCTGATTAGGAGAGAGAAAATGCAATTTCCCCAATTTTGAGGAGAGAGAAAGAGAGAGGGAAAATGGCATTCATGGTTTAGGGAGACCAATAGCCACCCATTCCTCCTCAAATGTCTTCATTCATTCCCCCTAATCAATTTGGAGCAGTTTAATGGTCATTCTCGTCCACATAGAGGGGGATTTGAGGAGATTTCAGTTTGGCCGAAATTGGCCATGCCAAGGGAAGTGGCTACAGGACGGGCTCACCAGAGGCATTGGCTCATTGGGGACGATGAGCAAAGGTCGTCCGATTGGGCGCGATCTGTTATGCACATACCAAATGATATGATTTATATGTTTTGTAACACTTTATGCAGTTAATGTTTTTATTTATTAAAAATACTTAGAACCCTCACCTGGAAAAGTGGTCAACACCAAAGTTGTAGCCCTTGAAGTCTAGTTTATTTTAAAATTAATTTCACCCCCATTGGGTCAGTGGTCTGACCACATCACTCAAAATAGCGCAGCCTATACATAGGGTTGACCATAGATTGATTTGAGTGCACCCATCAATCTAGACATCCAAAGGCTATGAAATTTGGAGCATAGGCTAGTTGTACCAATACTCTCAACACATACAAAAATGAGAATTTTTTGAGAATATTTTTCTATAGTTTTTGCAATAATTTAATAAATCATGTATGATTTAAATTTATGGTCTAGAGACCTCAAAATCCTCCAAACTTTTGGTGGGTGGTCCTTAGGGTCATGACATGACTCTGGTAAAAATTTCATCTTATTTGAGATTGATTTGGTAGGATAATTAAGTACTTAAATTTAGTCAAACTAGGAGAAGTTAGGTTAAAAGTGCACTTGATAGATTTGAGGGGTCAACCCTCCTCCAAATGTTGTGAAACTTTGACCACCAGCTTTATGTCATATAAAGTACCCCCCACAAAGGATTAAGTAGTTTGGGGTTGATTTGCTCCTAAACTCTAGTGTGAACCTTAGGGTAGCAAATTGAACTTATTGAAGGGCATGGGTCCATATGTCCTCAGATTGACTTACAAATTGGTAGAGTTGTCCCTAGGGTGGTAATATGCCCTAGGTAATTTTGTTAGGATTTTTAGGAATAAATATTCCCTCTGAATTAAGTAAGAATCTATTAGGACACTTTCTTTTAATGTGAAATTTCATGTTTATATACTTTTGGATGATCATGAAACTTTGGCAGTGAGCTTTTAATATTGATATTGTTCTCTGATAATTTTTCCATGAATTATTGATTGATATATGTGGTGCTTCATTGACAAGTCCATTGTTGACCCTATTTATAAAGGAATTTAATTTAGGGTCTGATATTCACTGGAAAATCATGAAACTTAGTTAGAGGACTATTTAGGGCAAGTTTATGATCTGTGAATTTTAGTATAATTTTTGGAGGAATTTATATATGGTTCCCTTCACAAAGTGCCATATGATTTGTTTATTTAAATAAAGTATTTATATGGTCAAATGAATTTGGAAAATTATGGAACACAAGCAGTGGACTTTTCTAATCACCTTAGACACCTGTTAAATTTCTTGTAATTTTTTAATGAGTATTTTTGGCATTTTCTTTGTTAATCCTTGATTTTGTTAAATTAATCAATATTTTAGTTGGAGGTCAAAACCTTTCTGGAAATTTATGAACTTCATATATGGCTTTTATTTTGATGATATATAGTTGTATAAAGTTTAGTAAGGTCATATCTTATCAGAAAATCATACTTGGTGTTCAAAGTCATAGGTTCCCTGATTTTGAAGAAATTATAATAAATGCCAAATAAATTAGGAAATTATGAATTTCTTGAGATAGTCTTAAAATATCAGAACACACCTCCAATAATAATCTTGGGTCATTTGAATGAATATTTAGAGTATCTCCACTCATGCATCTCATATAGTTCACTAGGTTTACGCATAGTAAAACTGTAGAATTAAGGTAACTTATAGACCACCTAGTGGAAATGGGGGGTAGTTGGTGTACCTGGTCTGGTTGAGGAGGTTTGAGGTCACCAACATGTGTTCAAGTAGTGAGTGTGTCCGGTTGGTAAAGGGGCAAGGATGTGCTCGGGATCGACGAGAGGTCATCATTCCCTTGGAGTGGGGATAAACACACTTAATTTTAGTAAGTGTAACAATTAATAATAGTTTGGTCAAGGGTAGACATCAATAAAAATAAGTGCCTTGGAAAGGGAGTCTTGGGGTTCAGCCATCTTAGCTCCTAGTACCGCAGCGAGCCCCTCACAAGGTAGTCCTCGGGATGTCCTTGGTTAACCCAAAGCTGTAGGAATACATTATTATGCAAGGTTAACTTAATAATACACCCACTCACATCCCGTTGCTACGGGTGGTTAGTTGGTTGGTCTTACGAGCAGTAGGCTCGGTGGTTGTAGGTACAGACGGGTTAGTCCGGCGAGCGGGTGACTCGGAAGGTTATTGTAATGGGCAGGTTAGCCCGAGGAGCCTATGACTCAGAGATATATAATAATTATAATTGTATGTGCATAAAGGTGGTGAGTCTTTAGTGTTGGATCGGTAGGCGCCCTTAGAGAGGGGGGGTGAATAAGGGTTGTAAAAACGTTTATGTTATTTTGAAATATTTGAAAGTTAAGAGATTAAAATAGTGATTTTGAATAAAGATCTAAATTGATTTATAATGAAAGAGAGGATAATAAACAATTTAGAGAAATGAATAACAAATCAATTTTATTACACAAAGAGAGACATGATTACTATTAATAAAATTGATTACAAAAATAGATTTCTATAACGCTAGAAATCGAAGGCGAATAGTAAAAAGACTTTTTTTTTGTTTTCTATCCCGACTCGTATCCCCACGAACTAGTGGCTTTAGCCTATCTTTCCCCGGATATGGCCTCAAGCCGCTCTAGCCAACCCTTCCCCGGATATGGCCACAAGCACCCCCTAGATCTACACCCTAGACCTAGTCGCCAACACGAGGTGAATTTCTGCCCAAAGTCCTACCCAGACCTAGTCGCCAACATGAGGCAAATTTTGACGCGATTACAATAATAAAGAGATAATAACAATATGAAAAACTCCCTCTATGTGGATCTCTAAAGAAGTAGACGAAGGCCCACAGAGTATGATCGTAGTCGATGCGGTCTTTCGTCACGATGATGAAGCATTTTGAAATCTTCTCCATGGATCTCCTTAAGCCTTCATGGATTTGTGGGAGTATCTCTATAAACCTTCCTCTATATGATGTGGCACGGAGCTCTGGAATTTGGGAGTGGGAGAGGATGAGAAAGAAGGATCCAAGGGATCCTTTATATAGCCTTGGAGCTAGCGCCTGCGCTATCGCTACCGCCGACGCTATCCTGGTATAAAATTATTCTGCGCATGCGTATCTTTCATTCCAGGTAAACTATGTCGTGTTGCCTCTTGTGCTCTGCGCTACCGCCTGCGCTATCCGCTACCGCCTGGCGCTAGCACCTTCTAAAAATGCTCCCAGAATTGCGCTAATCAGAGCTAGCGTCTGCGCTAGGTGCTACCGCCGGCGCTAGTGGACATGTTAGAATTCTGGCTTCAAATTTGGGGGCAACCTTCATATGTTATCCTTGAGTCATATGGATTTGTTTCATGCACACTTAAACACACAAGATCAAATACACATAGGATTTGTTATTCTCAAACCTAGAAGATGCAGAAGACCATGTTCCAACAAACTCCCTCTCTTGATAATAACAAATCCATTAATGATAAATCAGAGCATTAATATATATAAGCATGATGAAACCTACTTGTGTGTGAGAGAGAGAGAGAGAGATGACTTGGGATAATTGTTGATTTTAATATTTAGAATTGCTCCCCCTAAATACATGCTCCCCCTATGTGAATGCTCCCCTTATATGTAAGTTATCTTCTTAATCTTTAAGCATGTTAGTTTTCTAATTTGATATTATTTATCATGTTAGTTCTCCCCCTTTTATTATTAGCAAAAGTGGGTATGGTAGCAATAGACATGGAAAGAGTTTTTTTATAAATAAAGATAAGACATGATCGAGCTTTTTAGAGGAAATGAAATGATAAGGAGTTTGTAGCATAAAAATTTTCATAGAGTTAAATCAGAGTTTTAAGTATAAAAAGAATATTCATGTTTAGCACAAACCAATATAAAGTTTACCATGCAAGTCTACTGTAAGACCCTCCCACCAATCTGAACCCGGTTCAGGGAGAGGGGGGGGGGGTCTTACTGCCCAAGACGACCACCTAGCACTTCCCGAGTGGCGACGACCCACCCACTCAAGCACTAAGCGATCGCCTTGTCAGGCACACGAATAATCACAACATACATCAGAGTCATACAGCAGAAGCAGAATTCGAGAAATCAAGAGGCAAGGTTATATATATTTCTATCTGAAAGGGGTCGTAGCCTACTGTTTACACAGAACGCCTCGTGGGCTACAACAGGTACATCAAAAGACTCCTTATTTAACCCTAGACTCTAGGACTCACGTCACAGAAGACTGGGGGCGAGGCTGGAGTGTCTGATCGGGCAATCTCTAGGGCCGGTAAGTCATCCGGCGGTGCGGGGATTCGCGCTGTCCCGTCTCCTGTGAATGGTTATAAGAATAACCGTGGAAACACATTGCCTCCCCAGATCTGTATCCTGGGGGCGGGCTAAAGTACTTAAAATAAATAGCTGAAGCAAGGGAAAGGTTAGCAGCAGTTATATATATATATCCATAGGGCCCACCGGCCATAATTTTTAGTACAGCAGTGAGGAGCGCGCAGATTATAGCATTGTTAACAAATCTATCTTGCACACACACCAGGTATTCAAACCTGAATACACACAACCCTATGTCGACACAGTTTAGACCGCTTCTCTTCCAGTAGGGTAGCGAACCTTGCGGGCCTCACCGATGTGGTCGTCGATAATAGTGGCCAGTCTTACCACTTCTGAGCGTAGTCGTACCGTATCGCTCAGGCCCTCCCGTACAACTTGGTGTACTAACAAGATGTGAGCGACATCCGGCGATTCTGAGATTTAGGCCGACCAGTGGAGGCAAATCAGCGGGTTCGAAGTGGTGATAACCCGCGGTGCACATCTCCCTGTCTCCATGAGTCGTCGTCCTTCCCGCACCGGTACGAATGGTCTGCGGGCATGGCCAACCCGCCACTTTCATAGCAACTAGATTGGCAAACAATCTTAAGTAAGAACAACTACTCCAGGTCCACCGCAGCCTCCCTGCCTCAACCGACTACACAACTTATGGCCGGAAGACGCATCGGAAGTGGGGCATCTTATTTGGGTCTAACCCTTCAGAGGACGAACTCAACTCTTGGTTATCCCCAACTAAGATCCTTATAGCAGCTTAGAAATAACCTCTATCTAGCGCGAGACCCGGGGTTAGTATAAAGCAAAGTAAATAGCAATTCTGAGTAATAAAAATACTTAACAGTAAGAAGGCCGAAGGCAAGGGACAAATTAGCGGGACCAGTACGATACTGGACTATCGAAAAGAAAGAACAGGAAGTAAATAAAGAAATGACCAGTGCGAGACTGGAGTAGCAAAAAGGAAAGAACATAAAGTAAATAAAGAAATGACCAGTGCGAGACTAGAGTACTGGAAAGAATAATTGCAGAAAGTAAATGCAGGACCAGTACGAGACTGGAGTATTAAAAGAATAATTGCATAAAGTAAATGCAGGACCAGTACGAGACTGCAGTATTAAAAGAATAATTGCAGAAAGTCAATGCAGGACCAGTACGAGACTGGATAATATAAATAAATAAGCGGGTTAGTAGTCCAATCACTCCATATCATGAGGCTTTTGTGCCGTCTCCGTTCTTAGGAGGGAATTCTGTTCTTTCCCCATTCATAGGGGTTTCTTCTCCGTTCATAGGAGGAAATTTTGTTCTTTCCCCGTTCATAGGGGCCTCTTCTCCGTTCATAGGAGCTTGTTTATCTTAGTATAGATCAGGGTCGACTTATATTTTATGAGATTCCTTATTTCGGTGTGCCTTGGGTTTATCCTTTAATTTTCACGTTGTTACTGATTTAGAAATGTTGCCTCGCGATTACGACCCAGTTGCGCGTTTCGATACTTTTAATTTAGTCAATTCCTCGATTGGCGAGCTTACCATTTAATATTGAACGACTCGCACAATTTTATTATGTGGTTAAAATAACGCACCGAGAACCCGCAAATTCGTCCCGATTATTTTCCGTCCAATTTCGGGCGTTATCTTGCTTGTAGAAATCTTATTTAGGGCTGTAAAAATAGCAAAAGGATTGATAAAATTTTCAAACTTTTGTAGGAGTTGGAAAATAGCCTAAGAGTGAGCCTATAATTTTTTTGGGAATTTTCCCAACTTATTTGGGCCTTAAATTCCTTTAAAGAAAACTTGAATAGGCTTTTAAAAATAGTAAAACTCCACATAAAATTCTTAAAAAATTACAGGTGGTGCCTCTCTAAGTGAGGAACATTTCCCATGTTGGAAGTTTTTGCAAAAAAGGTCTAATTTGGCCTCAGAAAAATGAGGAGTGGAGGGGGCTTTTGGGGTGCGGATAAGGAAAAGGAGGGAGGCGGGAGGGGCTCTGCACCGTGTGCCCTCCTCTTGTCCCCACATCGGATCTGGAGTGATCCACTGCGGGGAGCACAGATGCTGAGGGGAGGGGAGGGAAACGTTGATCCCTCCACCGTCCGATCTCATCAAGAGATCGGACGGCAACTGCTGCCCCTCCCGGCGAGGCAGAAGGTGGCGGCCTCTGCCCCCGCCGGTGCCGCCCCCGGTCGACTCGCTGGGGGTCGGCGATCACGGTTATGGTGGTCCGCCGGCCTGGCGCCGCCGGCCACCGCCAGTTTTTAAGCGAGAAGGGGAGGGGAGCGGTGGCGCGGCCTGCATAGGCCATGCAGGCCATGACCGCGCCACCCTTCCCCTGGAAGGGGCTTTCCCTGCCCTCTGCTGGTTTGTGGGGGTGGGGCTTAGCTCTGGGGGTGGTCCGACAGCCAGGGACCTCTGGCTTCCGCCGGGGGTGGCCGTCGAACTACACAAAAATACGCAGGGAGGGGGGGGAGTGCGCGGGTGCCGCCAGAGGCACGTTCTCCGGCGGCCCTGGTGCCTTCCCTCATCGGAGTCGAGGTCCTTAGGTGGGGACCTGCTCCCCCAGCGCCACCACCGGTGCTGGGGGTGTAACATCCCCAAAACAAGTAGACCCCTAAGATGCATTTTGTCATGACACGGTCATGACATTGCTCTATGAGACCAAAATGGCCATAGAAGCAGGGTGAATAGGTAAAAATCACCTTGGCGTGCAAATAGTTAAATATGAGTCTAAATTTTAGAGCTTGATATTTAAGCTTCAAAATGACAAGTTGGACCCGTCAACTCTTCCTAAACCCCTTAGAGAGTTCCTTGGGTCACCATGGGTCCATTGGGGTCAGTTAGATAGGCAATTTGACCAGAGTCAACATAGACCCTAATTTGGTCAAATCACCCCCTATTGGACCAACTAGATAATTAAAGTTCAAATTGACCCCACCCTAGCATCCCTAATAGTTTAGAGAATTCAATAGGTCACAAATGACCCAAAGAGCCAAGCCAAGACCATGAACTAGGCCAAAATTACCATTGGGCCCACTTAGCCAATTTGGCCCAAATGGCTCAATTGAGCTCAAGTTGGCCTAACCTAGTCACATTTCACCATAACTGGTGTCCATAAACCCAATGGCACCAATGTGGGTCAGCCACATTGGTTGGGTTGACCTAGGGTCAGCCCTAACCCATTAAACCCTAAATTATTCACCTTGGGTCAAGTTAGCCCAAAGTCCAAATCAATTGGGTATAGCCCAATGTCAAGGCCCAAAAAAAAATGGGCCCATGAAATTTCTGAACCCTAAGAATTCAGAAATTCATAAAATTGGGTTGAATTATTTGGGGGGAAAAGACAAAGAGGGGACATGGGAAGAGGAAAATTGGATTGAGTGACAAATGGCACTCAATCCCCCTTTCCAAGCACCCTTCTGATCTCCTCCATCAGTTCCCCATCTTTTCCCTAAGCTGTGCATACAATTCCATTGGCTGCCATGGGGGGTGCCACCTTGGCCGAACCCCATGCAATGGCAGACTTGGAATAAAGCTCCCCCACCCCAAATTGAAGGCTCCAATACCTTCAGTGAGTAGAGAGGAAGAAAAGCCCCATGGGAATTACAGGAACCAGGCACTAGAAGGGGAGATCACCATGGGAGCTCAACAAATTTTTCGGCCAAGGCAAACACGAGCTTCCTTCAACCTCAAGCCAAATCAAGGCAACTTTCCTCTCCCCCTCCTCCTGTGCTAGCTTTCTAATCCTTCCTTATTAAAAATTGCCAAGAAAGTGGTGATCCACCACTTTGGATTTTTATTATTCCTGGCTGAAAAACACAAACAACCCCAGAGCACCTCCGGCCACCTCCGGCCACCTCCGTCCAAACGGCCACCGCCAAACGGAAGCCCTATGTCGAGTGAAGGTGGTGGCTTGAGCGTTTGGCCAGAGACGGCCACAGTTGGCCGGAAAATCGCCCGCAAAACCGCCCAGTTACGGCAAATCTGATCTGTTGGCTCATCGGGGAAGATGACCCCGTGGCCGTTAGATCTGGCGGGCTGCGCTAATCACAGACTAGTATATATTTAATACATGTTTTATACAATCTGTCACATTATTTACCCGATTTTGGAAGCAAAATTTGAGGCCCATAGGGGCCATATTTTGAAAAATGTCCAGAGATAGGAATTATAGATCTGAAGGTCTACTTTCGTTTGGAAATTGAATAAGACCATTTGGATTATTATAGGACCCACAACACTCATTTTCGTGAGGCTGGTCAAAATAGAAACCAGAAATTATTTGGTGTATATATTTTAAAATATAAGTCAGATGGACTTGAGATTTTGTCCATGCATGCATGTGACATATATCTAGCTTGCACCCAAAAATCAGATTTTTTAGGTGATGATTTTTCTAAGGTTTTATCTAAAATTTGTAAAATCAAATAAGTGACATTTTTTGATGTATATAACTCCAACTGACCTCAAATTTGGGTGTCATACCCATTTAGCCAATATTAGTCTATGGTCAAAATTTGAGACCAAATGGATCTCAGCATGTAGGGTAAATTCCCATTGCATGTCTCTACTTAAAAGGGAAATTGGGGTGCTAATAGCCATTTTTGATTTAATGAAGTTTTAGATGGGATTGAGGGTAAAAATCACCTTGCATGTCACTAAAACCTTGGCCATGCAAGTGGGGTGACATAGCAATCCAAACCCTTGAGTTTTGGAGGCCTTTGGAGCAAGATACCTTAGGCTTATCAAATTAATTTAATTTGTCACACTTGTAAGCTACTGAAATTTATGAGGTTAAAACAATTAGGAAAAATCTCACCTTCTAGGCATAGCCTTTTTATGACATTAAGTATACTTAGAAACAATCTCATGTGTTTTAAATGAAAAGCGAGGGTAGCTCCTTCACAAATTATGAAATGACCTTCATGTGCAATTTATGTAATTGTTGAGAAATTTTATATATAGAGAATGTTGAATCTCTGGAAAGTGTAGTATTATTATGAGACACATCAGTAGAAGTGATCTCATGTGGTCTAGATGAAGATTTAGGTTAGTTCCTTTATAAGTTTTGAAATGCCCTCCATGGATAATTTATTTGATTAAATAGAAATCATGGTCAAATAATCCCTGGAAAATGTGAAACTTAGGCTTTGAGGTTTTTAGACTAATATTATGCCATTGTAAATTTATCGGAATTTATAGAGATCTGTAGATGATACTTGTTGTGTAAATCCTTATTTGCACCCCATCCATGTTAAATAGAAATCATGGTTAAATAATCCCTGGAAAAATTTGAAACTTAGGGTTTGAGGTTTTCAGACCAATATTATGCTATTGTGAATTTATCAGAATTTATAGAGATCCGTAGATGATACTTGTTGTGTAAATCCTTATTTGCACCCCGCTCATGTTAAATAGAAATCATGGTTAAATAATCCCTGGAAAAATGTGAAACTTACGGTTTGAGGTTTTTAGACCAATATTATGCCATTGTGAATTTATCAGAATTTATAGAGATATGTAGATGATACTTGTTGTGTAAATCCTTATTTGCACCCCATTCATGTTAAATAGAAATTATGGTTAAATAATCACTGGAAGAATGTGAAACGTAGGGTTTCAGGTTTTTAGACCAATATTATGCTATTGTGAATTTATCAGAATTTATAGAGATATGTAGATGATACTTGTTGTGTAAATCCTTATTTGCACCCCACTCATGTTAAATAGAAATCATAGTTAAATAATCCCTGGAAAAATATGAAACTTAGGGTTTGAGGTTTTTAGACCAATATTATGTTATTGTGAATTTATCAGAACTTATAGAGATCTGTAGATGATACTTGTTGTGTAAATCCTTATTTGCACCACACTCATGCTAAATATAAATCATGGTTAAATAATCCCTGGAAAAATGTGAAACTTAGGGTTTTAGGTTTTTAGACCAATATTATGCTATTGTGAATTTATCAGAATTTATAGAGATCTGTAGATGATACTTGTTGTGTAAATCCTTATTTGCACCCATCCATGTTAAATAGAAATCATATGGTTAAATAATCCCTGGAAAAAATGTGAAACTTAGGGTTTGAGCTTTTTAGACCAATATTATGTCATTGTGAATTTATCAGAATTTATAGAGATCTGTAGATGATACTTGTTGTGTAAATCCTTATTTGCACCCCATTCATGTTAAATAGAAATTATGGTTAAATAATCACTGGAAAAATGTGAAACGTAGGGTTTGAGGTTTTTAGACCAATATTATGCTATTGTGAATTTATCAGAATTTATAGAGATCTGTAGATGATACTTGTTGTGTAAATCCTTATTTGCACCTCATTTATATTAAATAGAAATTATGGTTAAATAATCCCTGGAAAAATGTGAAACTTAGGGTTCAAGGTTTTTATACCATTATTATGTTATGTTGAGTTTATTAGAATTTATAGAGATCTCTAGTTGATACTTGATGTGTAAATCACTACTTGCACCCCATTCACTTTAAATAGAAATCATGATTAAATATTCCCTAGAAAAATGTGAAACTTAGGGTTTGAAGTTTTTAGATCGTTACTTATTGTGAACCTATGGTAAGAACTTGTAACTCATTAGGACATGATAGGGCCAGGGTTCCGTCTTAAGAGTCAAACCTAGTTCAATCCCACCTTGGTCTGCGAATAGTAGAAACTGAAAACATAGATTCGGACCCCTCCCTTATGGTCACCACCCCTAGAGTTATTAACTCTAATAGATTTGCATATGCCCAATTAGGTTGGAGGATAAATCACCAAAGGCAGTCAACGGAAGTGAAGACGGGGTGTGCTTAGTAAAATTATCAATTCGGAAATTTGACAAGGACCTATTAGAGAAGGTGAAGAATGACTTAGCAGGAAGTTCAAGTTGTGATTGAGAGATAACACAAGGAATTAATCGGTCACTAGGTATGACATGGTTCGGTGTTCAATAGAATACCGACACAGGTCTGCCGAGTCAAATGGTAATCCACCCTAGGATTTTAGAGCAATTGGAGAGCAAATGGGGATATAAGAATGGGTAGAAACCAATAAGAGTAAATATCCTGGAAAGGGGAACTTGGGCTTCAAAAACCATCACATTCGCTAGTACCGATGCGATCCCTTCACAGGGTAATCCACGGGAAGTCCAGGATTCACCCCAAGCCTCTGAGGTCAACTAATAATAGACAAGAGTAGTAAAGTAGGAGAACTGGAAATATAATCTCCCTCCCAAATTTGGGAGGGAAAGGAATAAGGACTGGGATAGTCCTGCGAGTGGTAGGCTCGGGTTAAAAGGAATAAGGACTGGGATAGTCCTGCGAGCGGTAGGCTCGGGTTATAAGGAATAAGGACTGGGATAGTCCTGCGAGCGGTAGGCTCGGGTTATAAGGAAAGACTGGGTTAGTCCTGCGAGCGGTAGGCTCGGGAAATAAGGAAGGACTGCGATAGTCCTGCGAGCAGTAGGCTCGGGTTATAAGGAAGGACTGGGTTAGTGCTGCGAGTGGTAGGGGCGAGTTATAAGGAAGGACTGGGATAGTCCTGCGAGCGGTAGGCTCGGTTTATAAGGAAGGACTGAGATTGTCCTGTGAGCGGTAGGCTCGGGTTATAAGGAAGGACTGAGATAGTCCTGCGAGCGGTTGGCTCGATTTATATAAATGTTGGTTTAAGAATTACGAGTTGAAGGCTCGGTGGTACGAGATAATCATAATTGCATGTGCATAAAATGTGGTGGGTCTTCGGTTCTGGCTTAGTCGTCACACCGACAGCAGTTCGTTGACTCGGCAGTGCTAGTGGTTTGATTAGGGGCCAGGTTGTTTTACTGCGCGTCCGACGGGATGGATTCCCTAAACCCTGCCTGGCCAATTAGTTTAGTACGCAGGAGCTCGTGAGTACCAGATACCGATATCACAGCGTACATTAGTGTTGGGTTTTTCTACAACCATACATCGTATGTGGGCGCAGCGGAAATAAAGAGAAACAACCCAAAAAGATTCGGATCGACCATGAACATTGAATCAAGAAGTAATGAAAACTACTAGGCATAAATTACCTTAGTGGAGTTAGATCGAATCCAACCTATGTGCTCCAAGAAGATGAATCCTATCAGCGGCTATGCGAGAGTCCTCACGTAGAATGATGTCTACGTCTCTACAGTGATCCACATGAGCCGGGAGAAGAATGACTGCACCTTGCACTTCCACAAACTGCTAGGTTCGCTCCAGGAAGAACAATCACGACGATGATCGCCGGAGAGGAGGTCGACGGAAGCGAACGGGGTGGCGGAACTCTTTCCGTCTAGGGTTCGGGCGAGAGGCGGAACTCCTTCCGTCGGCTGAACTTTTCATCACTAATAAGAACCCTAAAAGAAGATCTATTTATACCCAAAGCATAAACAGGCTTCTAGAAGAATCGCTATCCGCAGACCACAGAGCAGAATTGGGGTTTCTGTAACAATTCGTCGGGATTCCACGGAACAACATTCGTCGAGTTTTCACGGAACAATCCGACGAATCCGACGAATCATATCAGACGGCAACATTTGCCGAGTTAATGATCTCTGTAACAATTCGTCGAGTTTCCACGGAACAATCCGACGAATCCGACGAATCATATCAGACGGCAACATTTGCCGAGTTAATGATCTCTGTAACAATTCGTCGAGTTTCCATGGAACAATCCGACGAATCCGACAAATCATATCAGACGGCAATATTTGCCGAGTTAAGGGTCTCTGTGATAATTCGTTGAGTTTCCACGGAACGATCCGACGAATTCCGACGAATCCGACGAATCATATCCGACGAATTCCGACAGCAACATTTGCTTTACCTCCCCGATTCTATATGGTGATTGGTAACCTTTACCAACACAGTCAATCTTCCAACTTCTCCACATGCTCTTATGTGCGACCCTGCAGGCTCATATCGCGTTGGCAGTGACATTACATGTTTGACCACTTCTAGATCACAATGGTAACTCCAACAGTCTCCCACTTGATCTTGAAAGTATCAAACAAAAACCTCACAAACAATGAGCGGCATCTAGCAATGCATCATTGCTCCCCAAGCAATAAGAGTTCATAACTCATAAGCCTTTATGGCCAATGTTCCAACATTGTCTTTGTCCCTTTGTCCCTTACATCCGGAAAGAACTAGAGGCATGGATCGTGTCACCCTCTTAATAGCTCAATCCAAGTTTCTTGATCTAGAACGGACTTCCAGAGAATGGCGAGCTCAATATCACATATTGACTCAACCAAGCATGGCCATGCATTTCTCAGTCCAATTCCATCAAGGGGCCCATGGATGCAACTCCTGTTATATAGGAGGACAAATCCCATATCTGCTCACACCCAAACACCCAAATGATTCGTAACGTACCCAACGACCACCCTTATCATCAACCTTCTTCAAGGAAGACTTTAGATGACATCAAAGCACGCTCTTCCTCACTCGATGAATGCTGTGACTTCAGGTCAAAGGACCACAACACCATTGTCAAATGAGACCTACTTGTGACACTTTTAAGTAACAATCCACAAAGTAGTCTCAGGTTGGGTCTGTCCAGTACAACTTGTTCACTAACAAGTACCCATGTGATGACTTGATATCACAATATCATGACCTGTGAGAACCGGTCATCAGTCAACACACATGCTAGTCTTAATGCATCATCATCACCCTTAGCTTCTACGATGATACCTCGACCAGGGACCTTTTAAGAATGAAGCTTCGAAATCATAGGCTCTCACATTCAAGTCATGTACTTGATGTCCTATGGAAGCAAACATTCTAAGGGTATTTATCACGAATTTTATTCTATCATATAGAAACAGTATATCGTAATAAAAGAACTTGTCATTAATTGTAAAAGGAAATAATTGGTACACAATTCATCATATGAATAAATATTAAACAGCCAACAGAATATATATTTTACATGCAACCCATAAGACTCCCACTAGAGTTGATCACTCAGGTATCGTATACCCATTGATCTAGTATGACCATCATGCTTTCTCTGCGCGAGAGGCTTTGTCAGTGGATCTGCAATATTCTCCTCAGTCGGCACTCTGCAAATATTCACATCTCCTCGTTCGACAATCACGAATAAGATGGAACCGTCGAAGTATGTGCTTGGAGCGCTGATGGGATCTAGGTTCCTTAGATTGTGCAATTGCACCATTGTTATCACAGTAGAGAACTACGGGACCAACAATGCTAGGAACTACATCTAGCTCGCCGATGAATTTTCTAATCCATACAGCCTCCTTCGCTGCATTTGCCGCAGCGATATACTCGGCCTCAGTTGTAGAATCAGCAACTGTCACTTGCTTAGAACTCTTCCAGCTCACAGCTCCTCCATTCAGGCAAAACACAAACCCTGACTGAGACTTTGAATCATCCCTATCAGTTTGGAAGCTGGCATCCGTGTAACCACTTACAACGAGCTCTTCCTTTCCACCATACACCAAGAATACATCTTTAGTCCTTCTCATGTACTTCAGGATATTCTTTACGGCTATCCAGTGACATTCACCAGGATCAGACTGATACCTGCTAGTCATACTCAAAGCAAAAGAGACATCGGGTCGAGTACATAACATTGCATACATGATTGACCCAATTTCCGAAGCATATGGAATCAACTTCATGCGGTCCTTATCTTCACAAGATTTTGGACACTGGTCCTTAGAGAGATTTACACCATGAGACATGGGCAAAAATCCTTTCTTGGACTCAAGCATGTTGAACCGCTTCAACACCTTCTCAATGTACGTACTCTGGGTCAAACCCAGCAACTTCTTCGATCTATCTCTATAGATCTTAATATCGAGTATGTAAGTCGCTTCACCCAAGTCCTTCATAGAAAAGCAGTTCCCTAGGTTGTTCTTAACAACTTTCAAGTTAGGTATGTCATTCCCGATCAGCAGTATGTCATCTACATACAATATCAGGAAGACAACAATGCTCCCACTGATTCGCTTGTAAACACATGGTTCATCTTCATTCTTGACAAAACCAAACTCTTTGATCTTCTCATCAAAACGAAGATTCCAACTTCTAGAGGCCTGTTTCAATCCATAGATGGACCTATTCAGCTTGCATATTTTAGTGGCTTCATTTGGGGATACAAAACCCTCGGGTTGTGTCATGTACACTTCCTCAAGGAGGTTTCCATTTAGGAAAGCCGTTTTGACATCCATCTGCCAGATCTCGTAGTCATAATACGCAGCAATAGCAAGCAATATCCTAATGGACTTTACCATGGCAACAGGGGAAAAGGTCTCATCATAGTCAACACCATGAATTTGCTTGAAACCCTTAGCCACCAGTCGCCCTTTGAATGTCTGTACATTCCCATCCATGTCGGTCTTCTTCTTGAAGACCCACTTGCACCCTATGGGTCGTACCCCTTCAGGTGGTTCCACCAAGTTCCAAACTTGGTTTGTATACATGGAGTCCATTTCGGATTTCATAGCCTCAAGCCATTTGTCGGAGTCCGGTCCATTCATAGCCTCTTGGTAGGTCGCTGGTTCATCATCATGATCCATAAGCAACACATTACCTATTTGAGACACGAGAAATCCATATCTCTCAGGCTCAAATCTTGGTCTAACAGATCTACGTAGGACTTGTGTCTCTTGAGCAGGTTCTCTAGCTACAACATCTTGTAGTCCTGGCTCAGAATCCAATTCTGGTTCATTCACTACTTGTGGTTCTTGAAATTCTTCAAGTTCTACCTTTTGCGTCTTTCTTGATAAGAACTCTTTCTCCAAGAAGACACCCGTCCTTGCGACAAACACTTTGCCCTCAGACGGTAGGTAAAAGTAGTATCCTTTCGTTTCCTTAGGATATCCCACTAGATAACACTTATCTGATTTGGGTTCCAACTTGTCAGGCATTTGACGTCGTACGTATGCCTCACAGCCCCAAATTTTAATGAATGAATTACTAGGACACTTCCCAGTCCATATCTCATATGGTGTCTTTAGAACCGTTTTCGTTGGAGCGCGATTCAGTGTCATTGCAGCAGTCTCTAAAGCAAAACCCCAAAAGGAAATAAGCAAGTCTGCATGACTCATCATCGACCGTACCATGTCCAACAGAGTACGATTTCTCCTCTCAGACACGCCATTATGCTGCGGTGTCCTAGGTGGAGTGAGCTGTGATACAATACCACACTCTTTCAGATGATCACAGAACTCATGACTCAGGTATTCGCCACCTCGATCAGATCGGAGTGCTTTAACCTTTTTACCCAATTGGTTCTCCACTTCATTCTGAAACTCTTTGAACTTTTCAAAAGTTTCGGATTTGCACTTCATAAGATACACGTATCTGTATCTACTGAAGTCATCAGTAAATGTAACGAAGTAGAAATATCCACCTCTAGCCATAGAACTCATGGGTCCGCATACATCACTATGTACTATACCCAAAAGATCCTCAACCCTCTCAGTATAACCAGTGAAAGGGGCTTTAGTCATCTTGCCTAACAAACAAGACTCGCATCGCTCAAATGATTCATAATCAAATGAGTCCAATAGTCCATCTTTATGGAGCTTGGATATGCGCTTCTCGTTTATATGGCCCAAACGACAATGCCAGAGATATGTAGGATTTGAGTCATTTGTTCTTAGTCTTTTATTATTAACTACATTATAGATCGGATGGTCTAGGTTCAAAACATAAAGACCATTAAACAATTGAGCTACAGCATAACAAACATCATTCTTAAATATAGAACAACAATTGTTCTTAATTATTAAAGAAAATCCAATCATGTCTAAGCATGAAATGGATATAATGTTTCTAGTTATGGCCAGAACATAATAACAATTATTAAGTTCTATTACAAGCCCACTGAGCAAAGAAAGACGGTAAACCCCTACGGCTATAGCAGCAACTCTTGCTCCATTGCCGACGCGCAGGTCCACCTCTCCTTTACTCAGCAATCTCCTCCTTCCTAGTTCCTGCACATTTGTACAAATGTGAGAACCACATCCGGTATCCAATACCCAAGATGAAGGAGCAGAAAGGTTTATCTCTATAACGTAAATATTCGAAGCGGAAGTCATACCTCCCTTCATTTTCTGCAAACCCTTAATGTACGAAGGACAATTCCTCCTCCAATGACCAGCCTTGCCACAGTGGTGGCATTTCCCTTCCTTCACAGTGCTCTTCTTTTTCAGCGCAGAAGATTTAGGCTCAAGATGTGACTTAGGTCCCACCTTCGTCTTCTTGAAGCCCTTGGCCTTACCCTTGCCTTTATGTACCATCAATATGGGACTAGCAGGCTTGGCCTTCTTCATGTTTATCTCGGCAGTTCGCAACATGCCTAGGAGCTCGGGCAGTGTCTTGTCTATTTCATTCATGTTGTAGTTCAAGACGAACTGCTCATAACTATCCGGCAACGATTGCAGGATAAGATCTGTGGCCAACTCTTGACCCAGAGGAAAACCCAGTCTCTCCAGGTTCTCAATATACCCAATCATCTTGAGTACGTGAGTACCAACTGAGTCTCGAGCTCCCATTTTGCACTGAAATAAGGCCTTCGTGACATCGAACCTCTCTTGACGAGCTTGCCCTTGAAACATTTTCTTTAGGTGCTCGTCAATCTCCTTGCACCCCATGTTCTCGTGTTGATTCTGAAGCTCAGAGTTCATGGTGGCAAGCATAAGGCATCGACGTCTAAGGCGTCATCGGTATACTTCTTATAAGCATCCTTATCAACACGGGACGAGTTCCCGGTCGGCACCTCGGGGGCTTCTTCTTCCAAGACATAGAGCTTTCGCTCTTGCCTGAGAACAATTCTCAGGTTCCTATACCAGTCCATGTAATTCGTCCCACTTAGCTTGTCCTTCTCAAGGATAGCTCTCAGGGACAAGGTGGAATGTGAACCACTTGCCATGGAATTCTACAAGAATTCATGCAGAATTTAATCAGTACCAAAATTTCAAAATACAACTTATTTTAATTTGGACTTCAATTAAATACTCCCACTATTTTATTCAAATTGATAGCCCTCACTATCAATTCGGAGAGTCCATGCGGGCTACTCTCTTAGTGGACAAGATCCGTATTTCACCAACACCACGAGTCCGCTTTGGCGTTTCTCTCATAATGCGGTTATTTAGGTAGGCAACGCTTACCAATTGCATCCTCATGCAACTCTTGTATGGCTGGTGAATAACTCCTTATTCGCATCCATCATATGGTGCATGCCAACCCTATGCCTCTAGGCACTCAACCTTTGAGGTCACCTAGTTAAGTTAGACCCGATGTCGACAGTGGGATATCACAATTATCCGCTCGCACCCTTACCAAGATAGATTAATGCACCTTGCTTTGGCAAGCCCACACTTCATCGATCGAGGCAGGAAGAGTGTCATCCATTGGAAGGCATCCGAACACTTAATATTTGATGAAGGGATTTTAATAGCAAGTTAACACTTAACCATGATCAACATTTGATCAATGTGCACATCAACAGAAAAACAAGCTTTCTAAAATCCACATGCATCCCTTATGTGCACAACATAAGACTATCAACCTTTGATAGACGAAAGGGCTAAATCTGGTCATTTAGAACTCTTCCAAATCTTCAGATTTACATGCATTGGACAAAGGCAAAGACAACTCGACTTAAAGCAGTAGACAAGCTCGTCTCTCATTGTTGGATTCAAAATCCAAAACAATACAGGGGTTCATTAACCACTTGAGGGACGGTTACTGCTAAGGAGACAACAATTTCTAACAACTAGAAATTACCACGAAATCCCAGATGTTCCTGGCGGGGTTCCAAGGGGCCGCGCCCCTGGCGGGGTCTTAGGGGCAGAGCCCCTAACGGAGTCCAAGGGGTAGCGCCCCTGGCGGTGGTTAATGAACTTTTAGAACGCTTGGAAAAATCATCAACTTTTGATGTTCCAGGAAGAAATCTTGACATTTAGAACGCTTCCAAATACCTAGATTTGCACGTACTGGAATAACCTAACTTCTGAAACAACATTCATGACCACAACCTAGCTCTGATACCACTGTTGGGTTTTTCTACAACCATACATCGTATGTAGGCGCAGCGGAAATAAAGAGAAACAACCCAAAAAGATTCGAATCGGCCATGAACATTGAATCAAGAAGTAATGATAACTACTAGGCATAAATTACCTTAGTGGAGTTGGATCGAATCCAACCTAGGTGCTCCAAGAAGATGAATCCTGTCAGCGGCTATGCGAGAGTCCTCACGTAGAATGATGTCTACGTCTCTATAGTGATCCACACGAGCCGGGAGAAGAACGACTGCACCTTGCACTTCCACGAACTGCTAGGTTCGCTCCAGGAAGAACAATAACGACGACGATCGCCGGAGTGGAGGTCGGCGGAGGCGAACGGGGCGGCGGAACTCTTTCCGTCTTGGGTTCGGGCGAGAGGCGGAACTCCTTCCGTCGGCTGAACTTTTCGTCACTAATAAGAACCCTAAAAGAAGATCTATTTATACCCAAAGCATAAACAGGCTTCTAGAAGAATCGCTATCCGCAGACCACACAGCAGAATTGGGGTTTCTATAACAATTCGTCGGGATTCCACGGAACAGCATTCATCGAGTTTTCATGGAACAATCCGACGAATCCGACGAATCATATCAGACGGCAACATTTGCCGAGTTAATGATCTCTGTAACAATTCGTCGAGTTTCCATGGAACAATCCGACGAATCCGACGAATCATATCAGACGGCAACATTTGCCGAGTTAATGATCTCTGTAACAATTCGTCGAGTTTCCACGGAACAATCCGACGAATCCGACGAATCATATCTGACGGCAACATTTGCCGAGTTAAGGGTCTCTGTGATAATTCGTCGAGTTTCCACGGAACGATCTGACGAATTCCGACGAATCCGACGAATCATATCCGACAAATTCCGACGAATTCCGACAGCAACATTTGCTTTACCTCCCCGATTCTATATGGTGATTGGTAACCTTTACCAACACAGTCAATCTTCCAACTTCTCCACATGCTCTTATGTGCGACCCTGCAGGCTCATATCGCGTTGGCAGTGACATTATATGTTTGACCACTTCTAGATCACAATGGTAACTCCAACAATTAGGGCCTAGGTCTGGTAGTGTGACTTACCCACCTAGGTGAGGAGACGCTCGCTCCTCTGCCACCGTTTGGCCACGACGAGAGGTGCCCGAGAGGTTAGCTACCTCCGAAAAGTGGGAACTAAAGGTCTGTACGTACAGAGTTGTGTGCGTGAGTTGCAACATTGCATTGCATTGCATATCATATCATATCATTCTTGCATAAATCTGAAACCTCATCGTATAAATTAGTATGGGATCTTTTATACGATGAGTTTACCTTAGTGCCAGATCCCTTAGCTTATGTGCTTTTGTGTGTGCATATAAATTAAGGTTACATTCGTAGTTGCTCTTATTTATTATACCTGCTTCTTTATATTGCATTGTCATTTACTTAATGATGTCACACTACACTATGCTAGCATAGAATTGTTATCATTAAATGTTCAATAATTATAAACCCTGCTAGTCTAGCCATATATCACCTGCTTTTAATTTACCCTTTGATGTCCTCCGCTTCCTCCTCCCGCACGGTGCCTAGGAGTCATGGGTGAAGGCGGTGAGGAATATGTTGAGTCTTATAGACTGACGGTGTGTGGACCTCATCATTTTAGGGATGATGTGTCAGAACAGCAGACCCCATTCAGGAGACAGGACAGGAAGATGGGATGAAGCAGAGCAACCAATACACGTCGTCGCAGCAGCAGCTACAGATGCATGAAGACAGAGTTTGATAGCTTCCGCATAGATATAGAGTGAGAGTGTTGTTGCACTATATTTGAACATGTACCAGGTATAAGCCCTTATTCGTTTAGTTCTTTCTCATCGTGAACAATGTAATCTTGTAATTTATATATTATTAATGTGATTTGTGGACTTGTCTCTTCTAATACTTCTATTATTGTGAATTGTGGTTGGCCTGGACGATGTTGAATAGCCGGCAGGATCGGCGTATTGTGGCGGCGACCATATGGAGTAATGGTGCTGCCGCAAGACGGCGGTTCTGGGTGGTAAGACCCGGGAAAGAATGCAAAAAAAGAGGGTCTTACAGGGGTGCGACTTTTACGGCCAGCCCCCACCCGAGCTTGGGCAAGACTCGGGTTGGCGCTGACGGTGCTCCAGCGACGGGGAGGGGGCTGGCTTGCCTCGGGGAGGTCGAAAGAGGAAGGGAGGAGGTTCCACCTAAGAGGGTGGGGGGGCTACGGAGGTTGAAGGTCGGGCGTCGATGGAGGGGGAGCGGCGGTGGAGGCTCGGGAAAGGCTGCTCCGGCGAGGTGGCTAGTCGGCAAGGGAGGAGGAGGTGGCTGGGAGGTGTGCTTCAGCAGGGGGGGGGGGGGGGGGGGGGGGGGGGGGGGGGGGGGGGGGTGGGTCCTCTTTATAGGGAAGGAGGGAGGCCTCCCCTCTCCCTCCCTTTAATCCCACGTGGGCTAAAGGGAGAGATGGGTGGGGGGAGATATTTTCTCCCCCCCCCCCCCCCCTTCCCTATTCTGCCCTAGCTTGGGCTGCCCTATTCATGGGCAGCCCTCTCCCATGAGGAAGGAGTCCCCTTCCTCCACCTTTTTTTCTTTTTCCCAAGAAAATCAAGCTTGGGGGGGGGGGGGGGGGGGGGTTGACCAAGGTCAACTCACGGTGGGGTCCCCCATGGTCCTGGGGGTCCATTAGGGTTTATTGGGGTCGATTCCGAGTTTGTGTGCTTCGTATTTCGTACGTTGTGCCGGGGCAGTCTACATAACCTAAAACAAACATATTTTCCATATGACTTCGGATCGGAGTGCAACGAGTTCCGTTGTGCTCGTATTGGTCATACGAGTTTAACGGAACTGACGGAGGTCAGATCGGAGTACATTTGTCACTTATTTATAATGCCATGGTTGCGACGCGCTACGATACTCAAAATGGTCTTTTTTTCTAAACGACCTCGGATCGAGGTTCAACGAATTCCGTTGCGCTTGTATTGGTCATACGAGTCTAACAGAACTGACGGAAGTCGAATCGGAGTACGTTTGGTAATTATTCCACAATAGTATGGTTGTGGCGCGCTACGATATTCAAAATGGTCATTTTCTCTAAACGACCTCGGAAAGAGGTGCAACGAATTCCGTTGCGCTCGTATTGGTCTTACGAGTCTAACGGAATTGATGGAAGTCAAATCAGAGTACGTTTGGTCACTATTCCACAATATTGTGGTTGTGGTGAGATACGATACACAAAATGGTCATTTTATCTAAACGACCTCGGATTGAGGTGCAACGAATTACGTTGTGCTTGTGTTAATCATACGAGTCTAACAGAACTGACGGAAGTCAAATCAGAGTACGTTTGGCCACTATTCCACAATAATGTGGTTGTGGCGCGCTACGATACTCAAAATGGTTGTTTTCTCTAAACGACCTCGGATCGAGGTGCAACGAATTCCGTTGCACTCGTATTGGTCATATGAGTCTAACGGAACTGGCGGAGGTCAGACCGGAGTTTCCTAGCACAGTATCCCTTAATAGTGTTACTTCCTACCTTTGGGGTCTACTTTTATTGGGTCCGCTAGGGTCTAGGGACCCAATAAAAGCCGGGATGTTACAATCCAATAAAAATAAAGGGATTTTCGTCCCCGAAAATTGCCTAAAGTAGGGGGGTTCATGTGGCGTACATGGGGAAAAAGTGCAGGGTATTTTTCCCGAACAAGTGTTTCTGGTTCCCAGGTAAACTCCACGCGTCCACAATTTGACCATAAGATCTTGACCATCGTAATGGTCTTGTTTCACATCTCCTTGATCTTGGAAACTACTATCTTCACTGGTTCGAGTTGGACGGATCGGTCAGATTGCACTGATGCTGGTGGCGTAGAAAGATGTTGCTCTGGTTGGCGAAGGACACGTCTTAGTGAGGAGACGTGAAAGACGTCATGAAGATTTCCCAATTCAGTTGGCAGGGCCAGTCTATAGGCAACATGGCCTATTCTCTCTATAACTTGATACGGGCCTAGATAGCGGGGATCTAGCTTTTCTGCTTCTTTATCCGGGAGATCCCATGCATTGGTTTGATCTTCAGAAATACCATATCTCCCACATTGAATTCCACCGGTCGATGGCGTGCGTCGTAGTATTTTGCTTGGCGACTCTGCGCTTCTAACATTCAGTCTCAGATTAACCTTATTGCCGCCATGGTGTCATCCATGTAAGTGACACCTAAAGCTTCTGGGTCCTCATCCTGTGCCCATGATAGCGGGGTTTGACAGCGTCTTCCGTAGAGGGATTCATATGGTGCCATCTTAATGCTTGTTTGGAAGCAGTTATTGTATGAAAACTCTACTAAGGGCAACACCTGTTCCCAAGGTTCGTTGTGTTCCACTATGCATAGTCAGAGGAGGTATTCCATCGTTCGATTCATCCTTTCCATTTGCCCATCTGTTTGAGGGTGGAACGCGGTGCTGAATGCCAATCTGGTTCCCAGATATGCTTGGACTCTTCTCCATTCCTTCGAAGTGAAGCGTCCATCACGATCAGACACGATCGACTTGGGCAGCCCATGAAATCAGACCACTTGTTCTATAAAGAATCGGGCTAAGATATCGACACTTTCACCTTGGCGGTTTGGGATAAAACGGGCCACCTTTGTGAGACAATCTACCACTACCCATATTAAGTCGTTTCCTGCATGAGATCGGGGCAATCCATGGACGAAGTCCATGGAGATATCTTCAAACTTCCATTCGGGTATGGGTAGGGGTTGTAGTAGACCTCCTGGACTGCGCCATTCTGCCTTGACCATCTAACATGTCTGGCAGTGCGCCACATAATTGGTGACGTCCCTTTTCATACCTGGCCAATATAGTGTTCTTCATAAATCTGTATATATTTTTACTACTCCCGGGTGTATCGAATACCTCGATTGGTGTGCTTCGCAGAGTATCTCTTCCTGGATTCCTTCGGCAGAGGGGATGAATATATGGTGCTTGTACTACAAGATGCCATCATACAGATTGTAGTCTTCCTGCGCGTCGTGTTGCAAGGTCTGGATGATTGGAGCCACTTCGGCATCGATCTTCTGCGCCTCTCGTATCCTGTCCCTAATATCGCACTGTATATCCAGCCAATATAGCTGGGCTTGGTAGTCCATCGGGTTTCTGCGGGTGATGAGGATGATGTCCAAGTCTGCCAAGGACTTGACTAACTCTTCTGGTATCGTCTCCAGCCAATTCCCGGTCGTCGAAGGTTGCCGACTCAGGGCATCTGCAACTTTATTGGCCATGACGGGGAGGTATTGGAGGGCGAAGTTGTAATCGCATAGGAATTCCAACCACCAACGTTGTCAAAGAATACTATCACAAAGTGATCCAAAAAGGGTTCAAATACTTTGTTCATTAGGGCCATGAAGGCGGACGGGGCATTGGTCAACCCAAACGGCATCACCATGAATTCATAGAGCCCATAGCAGGAGATGAAGGCTGTCTTGGGAATGTCTTCTTCCCGTACTCGAAGTTGGTAATAGCCAGACCTTGGGTCCATTTTGGAGAAGACAGAAGCGCCTTGCAACTGATCGAATAATTCATCTATTCTTGGTAGTGGATAGGTGTTTTGAATGGTGAGTTTGTTTAGTTCCCTGTAATCGATGCATAAACGTAATGATCCGTCCTTCTTCTTGACAAATAATAATGGGGCTCCCCAGGGTGAGCTGCTCAGACGAACAAAACTTGCATCAATTAGCTCCTGTAATTGTATTTTGAGCTCGGCCAGTTCCTTCGGGGCCATCCGATAAGGTGCTCGGGATACTGGCCGTGCTCCGAGGGCTAGTTCAATCTGGAAGTCTACTTCTCGTTGTGGTGGCAACCCTGAGAGGGATTCAGGGAAGACATCTGTGAAGTCTCGGACTATGGGCACTTTGGTGAGTACTCGCATCCTGTCCTCCATCTCGAAGTAGATTAGATACATCTCCTCCTTTCATCGGACTGCTTTGACTGTTTGGGCGGACGTTAGAATGAAGAGGGTGACAGATGGTATACCTGCCAGGGTGATAGATCGCCCATTCGGGTTCTGGAGGTTGATCTCTCGGGTCGAGCAATTGATTTGGGCGTTGTGCTCGACCAACCAGTCCATTCCTAGAATGATGTCGAAGCCGGTTATTGCTAGGATAGTCGCGAAGATTTCAAATTCCATGTCTACCAGCATTGCCTGGAAAGAACACTTCTCTGTGGAAATCATGTCTGATCCGTCTAGGAGTCGTATTCGTATTGACATTCCTTACGATCGTGCAGTGTTTCCTTTGTCTGCGATGAAATTCCGAGAGAGGAAGTAATGCGTGGCACCGATATCGAATAGCGTTTTTGCGGGATGACCTTCTACCAAAAGCAACCCTGGTAACATATATACATATACTATGATCACATGGTTTTTACAGATATACAGGAGGAGTAACTACATAGTCTAAACAAAAGTGCTATATCACATATCACTACTAGATCATATCATCTCGGTCTAGCATCGCTAACGAAAATATACGCCAATCACTACATCCGGTGCAGGTCCATGCTGAAGATCTAATGCGTACGCCTCAAGCGGTGCTGATCTGCCCTGTCTGGCCTGGTCCCTCCTGCCTGCAGGTCGGCCTCTGTGACCTCATCGTCCTCTCTCTGCGGCTCCATGCACCACTCCTATGTCGTGCCTACCTATAGCCTGAGGGCAGAAAGCTCGAATGTGCCCAGGCTGCTGGCAAAGGAAGCACTTCCCGGCAAAGGGAACATCTCGTCGTGCGGCTGGGGCGGGCTAAGGTGCTAGAGCTGGTCGGGGTGCTGGGGCTGGAGGTGCCTGTCGAGGCTGGGGTACCTGCCTGTATGACTGATGGTGGTGACGCTGTCTCCTATCACTGTCCTGCCTGCAAGGGCCTGTCCCTCTCTATGCCCTGAGTCCGGGGACCATCCATATGTCCTCTTCGCTGCTGGGCCACCATCCTCTGGTCCATCTCTAGTCTTGCAGTGTGTGTAGCGATCGTGTGGAAGGTCGACTGTGAGATCATGATTAATGCCTGTCGGAGGTCATCTCGTAGTCCCCGATAAAACCTAGCAGCTCTATCTCTATCTGTGGACGCCAAAGTCCCAACGAAACGGGCTAAGTGAATAAACTCCCGCTGGTACTCCGGCACCGTCCTCTCTCCCTGTCGGATATGCAAGAATCGCTCCTGGAGAGCAACTCGGTCAGCGTCTGAGATGAAGTGCTCCAGGAAGGCCTCGGAAAACTCTGAAAGTAACCTCTGATAAAAGTTGAAAGTGAGGTTTAGATCTTAGATTTACTCTAGAGGGGGGGGGGGGTGAATAGAGTATTAAAAGTTTTTCACTTATTTTTATAGCGGAGTTAAAATAGTGATATATATATAACAGAGTGATTATGAAAACAAATAAAGAACACATAGCACAGCACAGTACAGAAGAATAAACACAAACACAGAAGACACAAGGATCTATAGTAGTTCCCCAATCAACCTGGGTACATCTACTCTTCTACTACCCTTGGTAGGAATCCACTAGGTTTTTGTTCAGGTGCCCTATCACCAATGGAGTTTTGATTAGGTGCCCAAACACCACTGAGCTTTTGATCAGGTGCTCAAACCAACTACAGGTTTTTGATCAGGTGCCCTGCCACCACTGGTTTAACTTTTGAAGGGAGTTAGAACCCTGTACAAGATGGGATAAAGAGGGTTATGAAGTTCTTCTCTGTCAATAATCTGAGAGAAGACTAGTGGATTGTGTTGATGTAAGGCTCCCCTTGTCTGATAGAAATGGTTGGCAGTTGAGGATGGAGCTTTCACTTGAATGTAAAGCAAATTTTCCTGATAGCTGATGAATCTGAGAGACAATGTTTCTCAGATTTGTTGTTGCTCTTGAAGATTTAGAACTTGCAGCAGAATACCGAGAGAATGATTTTTGTTGTTGTTCTCAGAGATTGAAAATGTTGTTGTAGAAGATGAACACTGAAAGCTTTTTCTTTTTCTTCCTGTATCTCTTTCTTTCGACTGTTTCTTCTCTGTATTTTTCTATCTACTTATTGTACTACTGTACTATTGTAATACTTTTTCTTTTTCTTTTTCCTTTTTGAAATCAGACTGATGTGAAATCAAATCTTTTTAATT
This sequence comes from Dactylorhiza incarnata, assembly GCA_033032865.1. Classification (NCBI taxonomy): domain Eukaryota; kingdom Viridiplantae; phylum Streptophyta; class Magnoliopsida; order Asparagales; family Orchidaceae; genus Dactylorhiza; species Dactylorhiza incarnata. The sequence continues at coordinate 26,944,570 of JAWHQI010000005.1, forward strand.
AAGGAATAAAATATTCTGAATAGATATTCTGCAAACTGATTCAGCAAATAAACTTTAACTCTTTTCCTTTTCCATGAAAGTGTCCTTTTCCAAAATGTGTCAACGACTACTTTCTCGAAATAAGAGAATAATAAAAAGAAATGATTAAATCCTGACTTATCTAATAGGAATTGATCTGTTGCTCAAAGTCGATCTGAGTTCAGAGAATAGAATAAAACTGAGCCTTCTGAAAATATGAAGTTGAGGAGTGATGAGTCCCGATCATATACACTTTTATGGACTCATCTGGGCCATCTATTTAGTCTTTTCACTGCACTTTAGCCCTGTTTTAGCTCATATTGGTCATTCTATGCTAGGTGCACTTATAGGCCCATTTTGGTGTGATTTCATTGCTTTTCTTCATTAGTAGTTTTCTTGCGTGTTAGGTGCCACTTTCAGTGGCTGGATTGGTGGTTGTGCTGGAATGGGAGTCGTGCAGGTGTTCCCGGTGCAATTCTGCACAGGAACACTGCGCACGATCACCGGTTCTATTGCGCACGACCACTGGTCGTGCGCCACTGATCGTGTGCACTTAACCCTTTTTCACGAGTTCTGTTTGGTGCAGTGCGCACGACCACCAACGCTAGTGCGCACGACCACCGGTCGTGCGCCACTGCTCGTGCGTACTTACCATTTAATTTCCGAGTTCTGTTTGCTGTAGTGCGCACGACCATCAACTCCAGTGCGCACGACCATCAGTCGTGCGCCACTGGTCGTGCGAACATGTTATTTCATAATTTCTGTCTTTGCAGGTTCCGTCCAGGCAGAGCGCACGATCACAGGATTCTAGTGCGCACGACCACTGGTCGTGCGCCAATGACCGTGCGCACTGTTTAATTCCAGCGCCTATAAAATCCGCTGCTCGCGATTTAGGTCAGATCGACCGCCGTATTCCGCCGTTTTCGGCTCCAGTTCGTCCGACTTCGCCCCTCCATCGCCGCCCACCATATGGAGGTGCTCCGGGCTTGCTCTTCACGCCAATCTTGAGCCGGAGTTTCCTCTCGGCCTCCTCCTTCATCCAAGAGCTCCAAAGGAAGACCTAGCCTCCATTTCCATCAAGCAAGAGGAAGTTTGCAACCTCAACCGGATCATGACACGAAGAAGACGGGTCCATTGGAGAGTCGTGACAGCTCTCTCTACCCCGGACGTAGTTGCGGACCGAGCTTGGACGCGGATTGACAACCCGGCGATTCCAACCGTGAATCTACAACGAGACTTCGGATTCGGTCGATTTCTTGCCTTGTTCTTTTCTTATTGATGTGTGTATTGCTAGATCTAATCATGTTGATGAAGTGGCACTTGAATTAGTTATATTTACATATATATTTCATGTCTATGTGTTTGTGTAATTTATCTATTTGAGTTGCTTGAGGTGCGCCGCCGTCCATTTCCATTCCGCCGTCACGTTCGTGTGCCGCACTAGCAATTGCTAGTGGCGTGCTTGTCGAAGAGGTGCTTGCGACCCTCACTCCGCTAGCCTACTCGTCCATCCGCCTACCGAAGCGTGGCATCGCGGCCCGTATTCCATCCCGCCTAACGAAGCAGTGCGCTCAAGGCCTGCACAGTTCGATTCCGCTTGCCTACTCGTCCATCCGCCCTTTCGACGCAGCGCGCTCAAGGCCTGCCTAGTCTCCATCCCGCCAAGCGAAGCATTGCATAGCGGCATTGCATAGGAGTAGTTGATAGCTTTTATTTTATTTTCCAAAAGCCAATCCAACTCCCCCGCATTCCATCCGATTTAAGGACTTCAATCTCAAGTCCTTCCTCAAAACCTAACTCCACCTTACTGTGTTCCTCAAGAGACCGGCACTCGAGGATTTTCCCCATTATTATTACTTGCGCGACCGGTGCACTTGCCGAATCATCGCATCAAGGAGAAATTTCGTCGATCTGAGAACTGAGTTCGTCGATCTGAAGGTTGAGTTCGTCGAACTGAAAGTTGATTTCATCGAACTGAACTTCTGTTGCTGATTCGTCGAACGCAGACTGAAGTTCGTCGATCTCAAGCTGGAGGTCATCGAACTGAGAGATAAAATCTGATAAGCTAGCTAGAATATTGAATTTGTCGAGCTGAGAAGAACTTTAGTCGATCTGAACATCTTGATACTTATTCTTCGACCACAGAGCTGAGTTCGTTGAACGCTGAGACTTGGGAAGTTCATCGAATGTTGAGACTTGGCAAGTTCGTCGAACGCTGAGACTTGGCAAGTTCGTCGAACGCTGAGACTTAGCAAGTTCGTCGAACTGGAGCACAACGTTCGTCGAACACAGGATGGAGTTCGTAGAATGCAGTATGGAGTTCATCGAATGCAGAAACTTGATCTCCTAAGTTCTAACAGCCTAAAACCTTGACCCTTAGAATATACATTGGGGTCAACTTAGTCCTAGTCAACAGATAGTGATCCTAGCCCAAATCAGTAATAAGGTTGTTCCAACAAACTCTCCCCATAGGATCGTGCTGAGTGGTCGCCCTCTAAATGTGGAGCGGCTAGCTGCCCTCCACCAGTCTCAGGCATAGCCCTCTAGTAAGGTCACTACCAAGGACACGGCGGCCACAGTGGGGCACATCATACCAACTAGAAGCTCCTTTACCCTCTCCACCCACTCCTCTGCCTGCATGGCAGACTCAGTGCCTCGGAAGATAGGGGGCCTTAGCCCCCGGAAGATCGTCAGTAGGTCTGTAGGCACGGTGGGCTGCTGGGGTGGCCGTAGAATAGCCGTCTGAAAGGTGGCTAGCAAAGCTGTCAGTGTCCGTCCCAAGTCGGTCTCGATAAACGAGGCTGCAGCTGGAGCGGACGGGGCTGGTGGTGGAGTGGTAGGATGGTACTGATCCCTAGAGGAAGATCTTCCATTACTAGACTCTGGTATCTAGAGAAGTAACAAATGAACATCAATATTTGCAAAAGTAAGGGAATTTTGCAGAACTGACTGAAATGGAAGCGGAACGCGTGTGGGTGTACGACTGTGCAGTCTAAGATCCTTAAACCTTAACCTAAGGGTCCATCAGGCTTCCGCTGCGTGGTTCGTCCCGAACCAAGAAATGGAACCTGGGAAGGGAGGATCTAAAGATTGCCCCATGTGGTCGGATCGTGGTAGCTCTGATCCATTTGTAAGACCACCCCCCCCCCCCCCCAATCTGAACCTGGTTCAGGGAGAGGGGGGTCTTACTGCCCAAGACGGCCACATAGTGCTTCCCGGGTGGCGACGACCCACCCTCTCAAGCGCTAAGTTATCGGCTTGTCAGGCACAAGAATCATCACAACACACATCAAAGTCACACATCAGAAGCAGAATTTGAGAAAGCAAGAGACAAGGTTATATATATTTCTAACTAAAAGGGGTCGTAGCCTACTGTTTACACAAAACGTCTCGTGGGCTACAACAGGTACATCAAAAGACTCCTTATTTAACCCTAGACTCTAGGACTCACGTCACGGAAGACTGGGGGCGAGGCTGGAGTGTCTGATCGGCCAATCTCTAGGGTCGGTAAGTCATCCGGCGGTGCGGGGGCTTTGTGCTGTCCCGTCTCCTGTGAATGGTTATAAGAATAACCGTTAGTCATAGAGCTAAGTGGAAACACATTCCCTCCCTGGATCTGTATCCTGGGGGCAGGCTAAAGTACTTAAAGTAAATAGTCGAAGCAAGGAAAATGTTAGCAGCAGTTATATATATATATACATTCATAGTGTCCACCAGCCATAATTTTTGGTAAAGCAGCGAGGAGCGCGCATATTATAGCACTTTTAACAAATTTATCTTGCACACACACCAGGTATTCAAACCTGTTCACACACACAATAGGTATTCAAACCTGAATACATACAACCATGTGTCGACACAGTTTAGACCGCTTCTCTTCCAGCAGGGTAGTGAACCCCGCGGGCCTCACCGATGTGGTCGTCGGTGACAGTGTCCAGTCTTACCACTTCTGAGCGTAGTCGTACCGTATCGCTCAGGCTCTCCCGTACAACTTGGTGTACTAACTGGATGTGAGCGACATCCGGCGATTCCGAGATTTAGGCCGACTAGTGGAGGCAAATCAGCGGGTTCGAAGTGGTGATAACCCGAGGTGCACATCTCCCTGTCGCCATGAGTCGTCATCCCTCCCGCACCGGTACGAACGGTCTGCTGGCGTGACCGACCCACTACTTTCATAGCAAGCATATTGACAAACAATCTTAAGTAAGAACAATTACTCTAGGTCCACCGCGGCCTCCCTGCCTCAACCGACTACACAACTTATGGCCGGGAGACGCATCAGAAGTGGGGCATCTTATTTGGGGCTAACCCTTCAGAGTACGAACTCAACTCTTGGTTATCCCCAACTAAGATCCTTATAGCAGCATAGAAATAACTGATATCTAGCGCGGGACCCGGGGTTAGTATAAAGCAAAGTAAACATCAATGCTGAGTAATAAAAATACTTAACAGTAAGAAGGCCGAAGGCAAGGGCCGAATTAGCGGGACCAGTACGAGACTGGAGTATCGAAAAGAAAGAACATGAAGTAAATAAAGAAATGACCAGTGCAAGACTGGAGTAGCGAAAAGGAAAGAACAGAAAGTAAATAAAGAAATGACCAGTGCGAGACTGGAGTACTGGAAAGAGTAATTGCAGAAAGTAAATGCAGGACCAGTACAAGACTGGAGTATTAAAAGAATAATTGCAGAAAGTAAATACAGGACCAGTACGAGACTGGAGTATTAAAAGAATAATTGCAGAAAGTAAATGCAGGACCAGTACGAGACTGGAGAATATAAATAAATAAGTGGGTTAGTATGCTAATCACTCCATATCATGAGGCTTCTGTGTCGTCTCCGTTCTTAGGAGGGAATTTTGTTCTTTCCCCGTTCATAGGGGTCTCTTCTCCGTTTGTAGGAGGAAATTCTGTTCTTTCCTCGTTCATAGGGGTCTCTTCTCCGTTCATAGGAGCTTGTTTATCTTAGTATAGATCGGGGTCGACTTATATTTTATGAGATTCCTTATTTCGGTGTGCCTTGGGTTTATTATTTAATTTTCACGTCGTTACTGATTTAGAAATGTCGCCTCGCGATTACGACCTAATTGCACGTTTCGATACTTTTAATTTAGTCGATTCCTCGCCGAAATTGGCGAGCTTACCATTTAATTTTGATCGACTCACACAATTATATTATGTGGTTAAAATAATGCATCGAGAACCCGCAAATTCGTCCCGATTATTTTCCGTCCAATTTTGGGCGTTATCTTTCTGGTATAAATCTTATTTAGGGTTGTAAAAATAGCAAAAGGATTGATAAACTTTTCAAACTTTGGTAGGAGTTCGAAAATAACCTAAGAGCGAGCCTATAATTTTTTTGGGAATTTTCCCAACTTATTTGGGCCTTAAATTCCTGTACAGAAAACTTGAATAGGTTTTTAAAATAGTAAAACACCACAGAAAATTCTTAAAAAAATACAGGTGGTACCTCTCTAAGTAAGGAACATTTCCCATATTGGAAGTTTTTGCCAAAAAGGTCTAATTTGGCCTAAGGAAAATCAACAGTGGAGGGAGACTTTTGGGGGTGCGGATAAGGAAAAGGAGGGAGGCGGGAGGGGCACTGCACCGTGCACCCTCCTCTTTCCCCCATAGTGGATCTGGAGTGATCCACTGTGGGGGGCACAATTGCTGAGGGGAGGGGCGGGAAACACTGTTCCCGCCGCCGTCCGATCTCATCAAGAGATCGGACGGCAGTTGCTACCCCTCCCGGCGAGGCAGAAGGTGGCGGCCTCTGCCCCCGCCGGGAGGAGGCCGCCTGCCGCCGGTGTCACCCCTGGTCGAATCTCCGGGGGTCGGCGATGATGGCTATGTTGGTCCGGCGGCCTGGCGCCGCTGGCCACCGCCGGTTTTTAAGCGAGAAGGGGAGGCGGGGCGGTGGCGCTGCCTGCATGGGCCATGCAGGCCATGGTCGCGCCACCCCTCCCCTGGAAGGGGATTTCCCGACCCTCGACTGGTTCGCAGGGGGTGGGGCTTAGCTCCAGGGGTGGTCCGGAGGCCAGGCACCTCCGACCGCCGCCGGGGGTGGCCGTCGAACTGTACAAAAACACACAGGGAGGGGGGAGTGCGCGGGTGTCGCCGAGGCGCGTTCTCCGGTGACCCTGCCGCCTTCGCTCGTCGGAGCCGTGGTCCCTGGGTGGCCCGGGACCTTCTCCCCCAGCGCCACCACCAGCGCTAGGGGTGCGGCTTTTACGTCCTGCCCCCACTCGAGCCTGGGCAAGACTCGGGGTGGCGTTGGCGGCGCTCCGGCGACGGGGAGGGGTCTGGCTTGCCTCGGGGAGGTGGGAAGAGGGAGGGAGGAGGTTCCAGCTGAGAGGGGGGCTCTGGAGGTTGAAGGTCGGGCGGCCAGGGAGGGGGAGCGGCAGTGGAGGCTCGGGCAAGGCTGCTCCGGCGAGGTGGCTTGTTGGCAGGGGAGGGGGAGGTGGCTGGGAGGTGTGCTTCAGCAAGGGGGGGTCCTCTTTATAGGGAAGGAGGGAGGCCTCCCTTCTCCCTCCCTTTAATCCCATGTGGGCTAAAGGGAGGGATGGGTGGGGGGAGATATTTTCTCCCCCGCCTTCCCTATTCTGCCCTAGCTTGGGTTGCCCTATTCATGGGCAGCCCCCTCCCTCAGGGAGGAGTCCCCTTCCTCCCCCCTTTTTTTCAATCTTGGGGGGGGGGGGGGGGGGGGGGGGGGGTTGACCAAGGTCAACTCACAATGGCGTCCCCCATGGTCCCGGGGGTCCATTAGGGTTTACTGGGGTCGATTCCGAGATTTCGTTCTTCGTATTTCGTACGTTGTGTCGGGGCGGTCTACATAACCTAAAATAGTCATATTTTCTATATGACCTCGGATCGGAGTGCAACGAGTTTTGTTATGTTCATATTGGTCATACGAGTTTAACGGAACTAACGGAGGTCAGATCGGAGTACGTTTGGTCACTTATTTATAATGACGTGGTTGCGACGCGCTACGATACTCAAAATGGTTGTTTTCTCTAAACAATCTCGGATCGAGATGCAAAGAATTCCATTATGCTCGTATTGGTCATACGAGTCCAACGAAACTGACGGAAGTCGAATCGGAGTACGTTTGGCCACTATTCCACAATAGTGTGGTTGTGGCGCGCTACGATACTCAAAATGGTCATTTTCTCTAAACGATCTCGGATCGAGGTGCAACAAATTCCGTTGCGCTCGTATTGGTCATACAAGTCTAACAGAACCGACGAAAGTCGAATCGGAGTACGTTTGGCCACTATTCCACAATAGTGTGGTTGTGGCGCGCTACGATACTCAAAATGATCGTTTAATCTAAACGACCTCGGATCGAGGTGCAACAAATTCCGTTGCACTCATATTGGTCATACGAGTCTAATGGAACTGACGGAAGTCGAATCGGAGTACGTTTGGCCACTATTCCACAATAGTGTGGTTGTGGCGCGCTACGATACTCAAAATGGTCGTTTTCTCTAAACGGCCTCGGATCGAGGTGCAACGAATTCCGTTGCGCTCGTAGGTCATACGAGTCTAAAGGAACTGACGGAGGTCAGATCAGAGTTTCCTAGCACAGTATCCCTTAATCGTGTTACTTCCTACCTTTGGGGTCTACTTTTATTGGGTCCGCTAGGGTCTAGGGACCCAATAAAAGTCGGGATGTTACATCTACCACTTGTTGAAGAAAAGGAATTTTAAGATTCAAGTGATGATGTACACAAAAAGAGAAGGCTTTAAATAGGCATGGAAGCGCAAGGTAAAAAATATGTGGTACAGATGCGGAAGACTTATAGAAATACAAGAAACATCTTTTTGTAATCATGATAATTCATAAGAAGAAAATATGAGTTAAATTCAAAAGGAGAAGATGTTTTTGTAAATCATTTTTCTTTTAAACTCTTTAAGGTTTTTAGCATAATTTTTGAGAGATTTCAAGTGAGAAGGCTATAAAAATGTTTATCCAAAAGACAACATCTATTTGGAAGTTCAAAGATCATAATAGTAGTAAGAGATGTTATGCCATAAAAATAATGTTATTTGGATAACACTAATCTTATATAAATATCCAAGTTAAAGATTATTTTTTTGAAGGAATATTTTTGTAAGCAAGTAAGTTTTTCAATAAGGTTTTCATGACCATAGTAAAGGAGTTCTATTTTTCAAAAACTACTAAGGCAAGCATGATTGCACATATTCTAGAAGATAGTAACAACAATGTTATTAATTTGCATTTCAAGTTAGGAAAACATTATAGAGATCATGCATAGCAATCTAGAGCTTTTACTAAAGCTTTTTAAAGAATTTATGTAAAAAAGCATTTGAGTCCAATTCTCATAAGTAGAAGCTTTATGATAGATAATTATGTGTATAACAAGTGTTTTGATAAAAGTATACAAGTGATATAATCCAAAACACATGGCTTATATAGTGAAGTAGAAACATTATTAAGCATGTAATCTATTTAACTACTTCTACACATCAATTCTAGATTTGATACAAAGCACATAAGAAGTATAACAACCAAGGTGCTTCACCCACACAATGCTCATTAAGACTTATCAGGGAGCGAAGTAGTGCTTGGGGATCACATATTTTATTTTCAATAAGAGTTTTTTTTTGTGATCCAGTGTACATAATAGAAGTGTATTAAAGTAGTTTGCACAAGACACTTTACAATTCTTTCCAAGGTGCTCAACCTCATAATTCTTATGAAGACTTATCAGGAGATTCAAGTAGTGTTTGGTGGAGTTATCTTTGTCATTTTATTATTGATTTTTTGAGCAAGACAAAGTTCTCCGAATTCACTTATTTTTGCAAACACTTATAATTTTGTAATTTCACTTCTATATGTGCAACAAAGTTTTGAATAATGTGTAGGTAATAGAGAGAAACATTTTAATATTGTAATCTACTACAGTACACAATCATGTATGGTAATGAATTACATGCACATGTAGTCTACCAAAAGTTTGAGTGTAAAGAGATTATTATCAAACATAACACATTACTCATACTTAGAGACATACAAATGCAATCCTACATAATTCACTATAGACCTTTTCATTGAACATAACAAGATTAAAATCTAAGCATGACAAGCCAAAACAATGTTTAGAAAACTTGAGATTTTAAATTAAACATTTTAAGCAAAATCTAAAAGAATAAGCTTTGTCATTTTTGTCAAAGTGATGTAACATAGAAATCTTGTTATTTTAATAAAGCCTTGCAAAAAAATAAAGATAAGCAAAACATTTTTGTGTATCTTTGTATTTTGAAATTTTATATTTTATATTTTATTAAAATCACACAATGGCATAAAGATAAAATTAAGTAGTACATGTAAACTAGCATATTTGTAGTGAATTTTCAAAATTTTAAAAACACAAACAATCAGACACTTGTGCTAGCGCCAGCGCGGCAAATAGTACACTATTTTTTAAGATTTTGATAATTCTGATTATTGATCTTGATTAAGTGTCTCAAGAGTAGTTTCATGCAGAAATTTCAGAATTTTTGGAAATGTCTAGATAGTGCAATTTGCATGAAACGTTAGCGATTTCTTATATGACTTGACCACATAATCATTGCATGAGATCTATTTTCTTATATTTTTATTTTGACTTTTCTAAGGCTTGAGTTTCTCAAAATAATGTAACCTGAAATGAAAACACAAGATATCATGTTTGAATAAGCCAAATAAGCATGATTTAAATGATTATAATGTGAAATGATTATTCATGCAAAGAATAAAAGTAGGTACACCCTAGATAAAAATACCCAAACTATATGTCTACACCCTGCCCCGTACTAAGTGACGGATGGGCATGAGAAGCTGCACACATGTCGTAGGTTGGGGTGTTACTCCCATATGCATACACTAGAGAACGCTCAACCTAGCACTCTTTCCCCCAGTGCCTCGCAAGGCCCCACTGGAACCCTCCCTGGTTAAGGACAAGACATGACTTAGAGGTTAGGTCTCTAATGCATCCAACCCTACGCCCCCGCTATTGTGAGACATACAATATTGACATATGATCATGGACATACAAAGCAATTTAGGTTTAAGAATGATTTATGAACTATGAGTTTATTTGAATTTTTAGAATGATAATATATTCGTTCAATATGACTTTTGTGATTTTATTTTCAAGCACGAAATATGAATATATATACTTTTTCTAAAAGGCAAGATAATGATAATTTTTCTTTTTCGATTATTATAAGAGTGCACACGAGTCTATAATTAATTTGATCTTTGCTAGACTTTTAGTTGGATTTAGCAATTTAAAGTGGATCTTAAACTTCCCGAGGTTTACCCTGTGAAGGGTTCGCACCGGTACTAGGAGATGTGATGGGGTGACATCCCAAATCTCCCTTTCTCAAGATATTTAAGTATTATTGGTTGCTACCCATACATAATTTTTGTATAGACTCTAACATTTTCCGAAAGAGAAAAATTGAAGTTCATGATTTTATTTATTTAGATAAATATCTCATAACATTTTTAGAATTTGATTTATATGGATAATACAAGATATTTATTGGCAATGAATATAAGAATGATAGATAGGTCATCAAAATAAAATATGACTTTGAATTTTGACCAATTTGATTTATAAACTTATTAAGCTTTAAGAGATTAAATCATATTTCTAATAATATATAAGATGACCATGACAAGATAGCTTTAAAAAAATAAGAAAAGAAGAAAAGTAAAAAGACATTTAAGCATATCATGAAGTAGAAATTTGTGTATTAGAGGCCTAACGAATAAGAGTTTTAGGTATTCAAAGCGGACCAAGTGTGGTGCTTCCTTTGGATACCCAAATATAGCGTGTTGGTTTGTGGGCAGATATTGATGAATGGGTCCTTTCATGTGAATTTAATATTTCATTTTTAATTGTAGGACTCTATTCAAACCTTGGTTTAATGTTATTCTTATTCATCAAATTTCCATTATGATTAGCTTTAATATTTGGATAAAAAGGATTTTTGAATTTATTATTTAAAGGAAATTTGTTTGCATTTAATTTTATGTTGGAAGAGCAATTGTGTTGTAAATGATGATGATGATAGGGATTTGGAATTTCATTTAGAAGCTTTTGTTGTTTTTTATTTCCTATATTCTGCTTAGATAGATTATGAAAATTTAAATTTAACTTGCCTTTAGAATTTGCTTGATATTTTGAATTTATGTGTTGAGAATTATTCTTTATAATTTTCTTAAGCAAGTTAACTTTATTTTATAATTCATAATTTTTAACTTTGAGATTATGTCTAGCTTTATTATAAACAATTATGTTATTATTAAGAGTGGAAACAATAGAGTCAACATGAGTTTGATAGTTATTTCTAAATTCCTCAAATGTTTCGTCCATCTCCTTGATTTCAATTTTATCATTTTGGCATTTAGCACAATTACTTTTCAAAGTAGAATTTTCTAAAGACAATTTTTCATTATGTTCTTTTACAAAGAGAAGTTCATTTTCAAGTTCCTTGTATTTTCTTTTAAATCATTAAATTCAAAACAAGGTTGTGTATTTTCAATTGAAGAGACATTGGTAAAACTAGATAAATCAGAATTTGACTCTACTTTAACTTTTGTTTTTAAACCTTTATTTTCTAAGCGCAATTTGCAATTAGTATTTTTAAATTTCTTCATTTTGCGCTTTGTAATTTATAGCAATTGTAAAGTAGAAATAGATTTGCAAATAATAAGAGGATTTGATTTCCTTACAGTGCTTTTGGATGCTGTGAGATTTGAGCTTAGAGTTCCTCTGTTGTCTTCATCTATTTGGCACTCCTCTTTCAAGGATAAAGTTTCTTCTTATCTTCCACTTGATGTGCACTCCATTGATTTATCATGAGAGGAGCTTTCTTTACCACTTATGCAAGCTTGTACGTTCTCCACTTCTTGTGTTTATTCCGTACTTGTGAGAGGAAAATCATACATTTCTTCAAGAATTTCCATACTTTGTACGCACTAGAAAAATAATATATCAATTTGAAAATTTCTTGAGATAAAGCACAAAAGAAACTATTCAAAGCCTTTGCATTTAGGTGACATTCTTTTTTATTTGTTTCATCCGCTGGTCTTATAATAACAATATTCCAGGCTTCGATATCTAAAGTTTTAATACACCTTTCCATTAAAATGTTCCACCCTTTATAATTTCTCCTTTCAAATAAAGGTAGTGCAAGAGATTTTTCTTCATTATAAAAATTCCCCCCACTAGTGAAAGCGAGATCATGAGACGCCATTATTCCTGATTGTTAGACCATTTGGAATAACCTGCCTCTGATACCACTTGTTGGATCGGTAGGCGCCCTTAGAGGGGGAGGGGGTGAATAAGGGTTTTAAAAGCTTTTATGTTATTTTGAAATATTTGAAAAGCAAAGAGATTAAAATAGTGATTTTGAATAAAGATATAAATTGATTTATAATGAATGAGAGGATAATAAATAATTTAGAGAAATGAAGAACAAATCAATTTTATTACACAAAGAGAGACATGATTACTATTAATAAAAATGATTACAAAAATAGATTTCTATAACGCTAGAAATCGAAGGCGTATAGTAAAAAGATTTTTTTCATTTTCTATCCCGACTCGTATCCCCGTGAACTGATGGCTTTAGCCTATCCTTCCCCGGATACGGCCTCAAGCTGCTCTAGTCAAACCTTCCCCGGATATGGCCACGAGCACCCCCTAAATCTACACCCTAGACCTAGTTGCCAATACGAGACGAATTTCTGCCCTTAGTCCTACCCAGACCTAGTTGCCAACACGAGGCGAATTTCTACGCGATTATAAATATAAAGAGATAATAGCAATATTAAAAACTCCATCTATGTGGATCTCTGAAGAACTAGACGAAGACCCGCAGAGTATGATCATAGTCGATGCGGTCTTTTGTCATGATGATGAAGCATTTTGAAATCTTCTCCACGGATCTCCTTAAGCATTCATGGATTCGAGGGAGTATCTCTCTAAACCTTCCTCTATATAATATGGCACGAAGCTCTAGAATTTGGGAGTGGGATAGGATGAGAAAGACGGATCCAAGGGGTCATTTATATAGCCTTGGAGCTAGCGCATGTGTTATCGCTACCGCCGGTGCTATCCTAGTATAGAATTATTCTGCGCGTGCGTATCTTTCATTCTAGGGAAACTCAGTCGCATTGCCTCTTGTGCTCCGCACTACCACCTGTGCTATCCGCTACCGCCTGGCGCTAGCGCCTTCTAAAAATGCTCCCGAAATTGTGCTAATCAGAGCTAGCGCCTGCGCTAGGTGCTACCTCCGGCGCTAGTGGACATGTTGGAATTCTGGCTTCAAATTTGGGGGCAACCTTTATATGTTATCCTTGAGTCATATGGCTTTGTTTCTTACACACTTAAACACACAAGATCAAATACACATATGATTTGTTATTCTCAAACATAGGAGATGCGTAAGACCATGTTCCAACATTTAGTATTGGACGGTCGTTTGCACCGACGTCGATACTTTGACTCAGCAAGTGTGGTTATCACTTAGCTAAGGAAAAGTCTGGTGGACCAGCAAGCAAGAGTACGCAGGTGCTCCGCGGTTATGTTCTTCGCGTTGAGGCGTACGAAAGGTCTAGGTTTGGTAGTGCGAATACCAACCTATAGGTGGGTGAGGCCCAATCCACCGCCTTCGTTTGCCACTACGAGAGGTACCTGGGAGTTTAGTTAACTCCAAAAGGGGGAACTAAAGGTCTTTGCGCATAGAGTCAGGTGCGTGTGTTGCACTTGCGTGAACATAACGTTAGCCTGCATAACACTACATGTCATGACATAAGCATTGCATTTCAACCCCTGCCCATATCATATAAATTGGTATGAGACTTTTTATATGATAGCCTTGCTAAACGACCCATTGATCTATAGGTCTATATGGGCATTCCTATAGATTAGGTTACCTTTCTTACTTACTTCACTTTACTTTATCTGTGGTAGCTAGTTGTAGTTTGTACTTTACTCACTTATTATTCTTTACATGTTCCTTACCCTGCTTTACTTATTGTTATATATATACACACACACACACACATGTGTAGTGATAGATATTCCTGTAACTAGGTCATATCATCTGGTTAATTTATACCCCTTGCTGTCCTTCCGCTTCATTCCTCCCGCACGGTGTCTAGGAGTCACTGAGGGAGGGTGGGGGAAACAAGACGTAGTCTTTTGACTAACGGTCGGTGGACCATATCATTTTAGGGGATCGAGGAGCAGCACCAGGAGACGCAGCACCAACAGAGGCCGGTGCAGATGGAGGCACACCTGTCTAGCACAGAGGCACCGGTCTCAGGAAAAATGAGTGGTTATTATTAGTTTGCTTCCGCGAGAGATCTTGTAGTGATAATATGATGTACTGGGCAGGAGCCCTTCTTATTTCTCCCTTTTTATTCAGTTATTATCTGTGGACACCTATATTTATGATTTATATATTATGTGATGTGGATTTGGACTTATATTTGTTCATTTGTCATTTTCTTCTTCTGTGATCGATATGGCCGGCAGGATCGGCGTTTTGTGGTGACGACCTTCGTGAGTGTTGGTGTCACCGCAAAGCGGCGGTTCTGGGAATAAGTGTAAGACCCCCCCCCCCCCTCCCCAAACTGAACCGGGTTCAGGGAGGGGGGATCTTACTGCCCAAAGAGGGCCACTAGTGCTTCCCGGATGGCAACGACCCACCCTCTCAAGCACTGAGTGATCTCCTTGTCAGGCACGAGAATCACAACATCACATCAGAACGCCCAACGGAAGCAATCGAAAAAGTACAAAACCAAGCTACTGCTTATATTTACATATTTAAATGGGGCCGAAGCCTAATGTTTACAACCACTGCCTCAGGGGCTACATAGACTATAACAAAGACCCTAGGCTAGTCCTATACTATAGGACTCACATCTCAGAAGATAGGGGAGAGGCTGGAGTGTCCGATCGAGCCATCTCTAAGGCTGGTAACTCATCATGTGGTGCGGAGGCTTCGCGTTGTCCCATCTCCTGTGATTGGTTATAAGAAATAACCGTTAGTCACAGAGCTAAGCAGAAAACACATCCCCTCCCCGGATCCATATCTAGGGGCGGGCTAAAGGACAGAAATAAATAGCCGAAGCAAAGAAGAGGGTTAGCAGCAGTTAATCATATATATATATACACATATATATATCTATAAATAGGGCCTCCCGCCCTACTATCCATAATTGCGCAGTATAGTAAATACACAACACTATCTCGCGCATACTCGCACTCAGGTATTCAAACCTGTACACACACAAAAGACCCTATGTCGACACAGTTTAGACCGCTTTATTTCAAGCAGGGGAGCTAACCCCGCGGGCCTCACCGATGTGGCTGTCGGTGACAGTGGCCAGTCTTGCCAATTCTGAGTGTAGTCGTACCGTATCACTCAGTCCCTCCTGTACAACTTTGTGTACTAACTGGATGTGAGCGCCATCCGACGAATCGATTTTTAGGCCGACCAGCGGAGGCAAAACTGCAGGTTCGGAGTGGTGATAACCTGCTGTGCACATCTTCCTGTCGCCATGAGTCGTCAACCCACCCGCACCGGTACGAACGGTCTGCGGGCGTGACCGACCCGCCACTTCCAAACAATCTTCAACTACTTTAAATACAGAATAAGCGCTTTAATACGCGTGGCAACTTACTCGACCGGTCACACGACCTCTGACCGGGAGGCTCAGCGGTATAAGGGCTCCTTACTTGGGCTAACCTGGGAGGAGGGGCTCAACTCCGGGTTTTCCCCAACTAAGGCCTCGCAAAAGGGAGGATAAGCACCGCTTGCTAACGTAGGACCGAAGTTAGCGCTGAATTAGAAAGTGCAATATGAGCAGTAAAATAGGCCGGAAGCAGGGGGCCATAATATCAGGACCAGTGCGAGACTGGAGAAATGAAAGTACTGAAAGCAATAAATAAGGACCAGTGCGAGACTGGAGGAATGAAAGTACTGAAAGCAGTAAATCAGGACCAGTGCGAGACTGGAGGAATGAAAGTACTGAAAGCAGTAAATCAGGACCAGTGCGAGACTGGAGAAATGAAAGTACGGAAAGCAGTAAATAAGGACCAGTGCGAGACTAGAGGAATGAAAGTACAGAAAGCAGTAAATAAATAAAAGGTTAGTAGTCCAATCACTCCATAATAGGAGGCTTCAACGTCGACTCCGTTCTTAGGAGGAGGTTCTGCTTTCTCCACGTTCATAAGGGTTCTATTCGTTTCGGGAGTTATTTACGTTTCATGAGATTTAGTATTTTCCCTTTGTCGTAGATTCGTTCTTTTTATTATCTCGACATTACTGGATTGCGGCGCCGCACCGTGATTTCGTCCCAAGTTTTTGCATCGATATTCTTAACTAATCGATTTGTTAGATCGATATGCGTAATTTTATTATACCGCTAAAATACGCGACGCGCGGACGCCGATTTATTCCAATTAATTTCGTCCCCTTTCGGGCGTTTATTTTGCTTGTAAAAGCTTTTAAAGGACCAAATGAAAAGCTTACCACTTTAAATTTTGATAGTATATAAAAAATGCCCTAAATTAGAGCCTATAATTTTTGGTGATTTTTCCCAACTCATTTGGCCTTTAATTTTCTCAAAATAAAGCTTTTGTAGGGTTTTAAAAATAGCAAAAGACTTCCTAAAAATCCCAAAACATTACAGGAGGTGCCCCTTAGGGTGGGGCACATTTTTTATTCAGGAAGTTTTTTCTGAAAAGGCCCCATTTGCCCTTAGGAAAATAAAGTAGGGGAGAGGCTTTTGGTGTGCCAATAGCAAAAGCAAGGAAGGCTGGGGGCGCCGCACCTGGCGCCCTCCTTGGGTCCCCACAGCGGATCCGTTGTGGGGGGCGGACAATTGGAGGCAGGGAGCGGGAATCCAGAAAATGGGAGCCGCCCGATCTCCTGGGGGAGATCGTGCGGCTCCCGTCTATGCCTATTAGACGGGAGGCGGCTGCTGCCGCCACCGGGCAGCGGCCGGCTGGGGCCGGTGCCGCCCCTGGTCGATGCGTCGTGGGCCGGCGCCGCCCCTGGTCGATGCGTCGTGGGCCGGCGACCACTCCGGGGGTGGTCCGGCGGCCTGGCGCCGCCGGCCACCGCCAGAAAGGGGGTAAGAAGGGGGCGGGAGATGGTGGCGTGGCCTGCATGCGCCATGCATGCTCGCCGCGCCGCCGCCTCCACGGGGAGAGCCTCCCCTGCCACCCCTGTCTGGGGCGCTGGGGAGGGGGACATCCTCCGGCGGTGGTCCGGCGGCCTGGCGCCGGCAGCCGCCGTCGGAGGAGGCTCTTTTACCCGTTCATGAAAAGAAGGAGGGAGGGGAGAGGGCGGGTGCCACCGAAGGCGCGTTCTCCGGCGGCCCTGCTGCCTCCCCTCACCGGGGCAGAGGCCCCCGAGGGGACACCTACTCCCCCCCCCCCCACCCCACCGGCGCCACCACCGGCGCTGGGGTGGGGGTGTCCACGGCCAGCCTCCACCCGAGCCTAGGCATGGCTCGGGTGGTGCTGGCGGCGCTCCGGCAACTGGAGGGGGTGGAAGGGGGCTATCAGAGGAGTGGGAAGGGGGGTAGGGCTTCTACCTGTGGGGGAGGTGGAGGGTCAGCTGGCCATGGGAGGAGGAGTGGCAGCGGGTTGGTTTGGCAGGGCAGGGCTCCGGCAGGGGGCTGGCTGGCAGGGGAGAAGGAGGAGGAGGAGGCTGAGAGGGCGGGGGGGGGGGGGGGGGGGGGGGGGGGGGGGGGTGTTGGCACTCAGGGAGGGGCTGAGCCCCTCCTTATATAGGGGAGGGGGAGGCCTCCCCTCTCCTTCCTTTTAGCCCACGCGGGCTAAAAGGAAGGGATGGGTGGGAGAGATATTTTCTCCCCCACCCCTTCTCTCTCATGCCCCCTTGCCCCAATAGGGGGCTGTCTATCCATGGGCAGCCCCCTCCCTTGGGGGAGGGGCTTCTCTCTCCCCCCCCCCCCCCCCTTTCTTTTCTTTTCTCAACAGATTTCAAGCTTGGGGGGGGGGGGGGGGGTTGACCGAGGTCAACTTAGGGCGGGGTCCTTCATGGTCCCGGGGTCCATCAAGATTTGTCGGGGCCGATGTCGAGCTTATGTGCTTCATATTTCGTGCGTTGCACTGAGGTGGTCTGCATAGTCCTAAAATGGCATACTCTCCATACAACCTCGGATCGAGATGCAACGAATTCCGTTGCGCTTGTATCGTTCATACGAGTCTAATGGAACTGACAGAAGTCAATTCGGAGTATGTTTGGCCACTATCCCACTATAGTGGGGTAGCGGCGCACAACGATACTCAAAATGGTCGTTTTCTCTAAACGACCTCAGATCAAGTTGCAACGAATTCCGTTGCACTCGTATAGGTCACACGAGTCTAACGGGACTGACGGAAGTCAGATCGGAGTATGTTTGGCCACTATCCCACTATAGTGTGGTAGCGGTGCGCAACGATACTCAAAATGGTCGTTTTCTCTAAACGACCTCGGATTGAGGTGCAACGAATTCTGTTGCACTCGTATTGGTCATACGAGTCTAACGGGACTGACAAAATCAATTCGGAGTATGTTTGGCGACAATCCCACTATAGTGTGGTAGCGGCGCACAACGATACTCAAAATGGTCGTTTTCTCTAAACGACCTCGGATTGAGGTGCAACAAATTCTGTTGCACTCATATTGGTCATACGAGTCTAGCGGATCTGACAGAAGTCAATTCGGGATTCATAGCACATAACCCCTCTGTAAGATCTCTTTTCTCAAAACCCGTTCGGGTACATGAAAACTCGAACCTCTCCCGCATCGCACGGTTGAGGTGGATCTTCACCCAGAATCGCTGCCTTGCGGTGCCACCAACACTCGGGTTGGCTAACCCCGCTCAGCACTGACTCTGCCGGCTATACGATCATAAGTAAATATATGCCAAAAGTAAGTACAGAATTAAATGCATGTCCACATGTCACAACATCATATAGATATATAATGAAACAGAAATGTCCAAAAAGAGACAGTACAAGCAAAAGGGGCTTAAGCCTGATACATAACCAAAATGAGTACTCTCTCTCTCTATAATATGCGGAAACTACAAAACTCTCAAATACTAAAATCTAACTATCTAATCATCAACATGTGGTGTCGTGGTAGTACGCTGCATTCGCTGCTCAGGTCCTGCCATCTCGTCCAGCTGCGCGCGGGACAACTCCGTCTCCTCAGACTCCTGCGGTCACAACCGACCGTTAGTCATAAAGACTAAGTCATTTTTTCCTCGCCTCCCTCCACGACTCCTAGGAACCGAGCGGGAGGAAGAAGCGGAGGACAACAAGGGGTAAACAAGGAAAGAGGTGACATGGCACTAATCTAGCAAGTATAGGAAAAGCAATAAAACTAGCTAACAGTATAGTGCAAATAAATGACAGTAAAGTAGAGCATGAAGTAAAGAAATAATAAAAATGCGGTGTAGTAAGTAAAACTAATCTACCATCACAGATTCGTACCTTAACTTATATGAACGCCCATACGACATATAAGTTAAGATGTCCAGGTAACCCATCATATAAAAGAGCCCATACTAATTTATATGATGGGGTTATGCTAATGTGTATGTTATGCTATGCTATTCTTATGATGACTTAATGTGTTTATGCAATGTGACTCACCCACACGACTCTATGCGCACAGACCTTTATAGTTCCCAATTTGTTAGAAAGGAAGCCAACCTTCGGGTACCAACCCTCGTGGCTCACGGTGGCAGTGGATCGGGCACTCCACATCCTAGGCGGGTATGCTCACTACCAAGCCTAGACCTCACGTACGCCTCAATGCTAAGAACACAACAGCGGAGCTCCTGCGTACTCTTGCTGGAATCCACCAGACTTTAAGGTCGGGGTGGGTTATTAGGGATTGTCCTCCAGACCGCGGTACTCAAACTTACCGGCCCTCTAAACCTCACCCTCACCTGAGTCAACGTACTACCGTCGGTGACACGACTAGCCTAGTACCGAAGACTCGCCACTATTTGCATAAGTAACAGGTGTTATTAACTCTACCCGAGCCTCCGGCTCAGGGACTAACACACAAGTTGATCCAACCCATCTCCTCCTCGAAGGAGATCCATACTAGTTTGCTGACCTAATTAGGCTACTCTTGTCTACAATTTAGTTAGTATTATATTTAGGGTGAATCTTGGACTTCCCGCGGTATACCCCGTAAAGGGGCCCCCAACGGTACTAAGGATATAAAGGGCTCAATCCCATCGTCCTCTTTCTCAAGACAATTACTTTAGTTGGTGATTAACCTTTAGTTCACCCCTCATTATTTCATATAATTAAAGTAACTTAGCTCAACACCCGCCCACCCAATTGGGTTGGACGTACCTCCACCCTCATGCACTAACCCAAGCACAATCTCACTGCTAACCCTAGGTTTGACCCTCCTTGAATCATTGCGAGCTATAACTCAAATACTTAATGGATATAACTTCTAAACACTACTTAGGGGTCTGAATTGTCGAAAATTCAAAATTCTGGTTTTACTAATCGCAGACCACTAAGTTGAACTAACCTCAAACCTCATAAGGGAATCCTTCTAAAAACTCATCACCAAGGTCTGGTATAATTATCCTAGGCTCCCACTGACCTTAATAAGGTATGTTCCAATTTCCATAATTTTCCATATTAATTTGGCATTTATTATTATTTAAAGTAGTTAAGGCCTTAAGTCAAATTACACATGATCTATCCTCAAAATGCTTCTACATGCTACATAAAAATTATAAGGTAATGTTCCATTTCAAGGTGGTTTACTGAGTTTCAAGACCATAGGATGTCATGTGGCCTACTAAATCATCATAGTTGTATAATTACCAAAATGTCACTATAATTAGGAAAAATAGTATTTCACAACTGAAAATTCTACAAAAATTACCAAGTGTCCAAATGGGGGTCTAGAGTCCTCTGCCAAATATTTATATCATTACCATATGATTTGACTAATTAAAATAATTTAACATCCAAGTGTAGTAAATACCAATTTCCACATGATGCACATGAAATACAAATCCACAGGCTTCCAAATAATTATCATGGGTATATATAAACAAAATATGACAGATAACCGAGTTTCATAATTTTTTCCAATGATTTGACATTTTTCATAATTAAATTCCTCTAAGCTAGTAAGCACTTAAAAATTCCTCCACAAGAAATAACACTTCAATAAATTCTACTAAAATTACCATAGCCTATTTTCATCCCAATTCAGCCACTGATAAAATATCACAACCATACAAGGACATCTAACCATGCATTTTATTTATTTGAGGAAATAGTGGCAATTTCATTTAATAAGGGAGAAATACATAATTGACTCAAAATATTCCCAATAACTTATCTAAGCCATTTTATTCTCTCAAAAACTTGACTACAAAGTTCTGAGCTAAGGCAAGGACATTTGGTCCAATGTCCTTCACAAACCCTAAATTGCAACCTTAAGGGTTTACCCTTAGGGTTTTATGACACACCACCCTAATGGCTCCAAATGCTCCATTAGGGGGTGTCACATGCATTTATATATCAATACCTACATAATCATCTAGATTGGAGGAGGCCAACTCACTCAACTCCTCATATGGCCTAAACCCTAATTTGCCCCTTAAGAGCCCTCATTAGGGTTTCCCATTTTCCATATCAAATCAACTCCAAATGGAGTGAAAATTTAGGCAGGCACTACTTATGTACTAAAGAGCATGCAACCAAAATTTGGTATCATTTAGACTTCATATGCTCCAAAAATCAACATTATTCAAGTATCTTAAATACCACAGAAACTATAAGTAAAAGTGCCCATCAAGGGCTGATCTCTGGGCAGAGGGTGCCCCTAGGGTATACCTACCCATGGTTAAAATATCAGCTTCAAAGCTTTAGGGGTTTTGGCTAGGTAATTATTTTAGTGGACTGACCTAGTGTAGGACCAGTCCTCGTAAAACAGCTCCCTAGGGAGCTGTAGGTCACCAAATGACTTGAA
The DNA here is from genome assembly GCA_033032865.1 of Dactylorhiza incarnata. Classification (NCBI taxonomy): domain Eukaryota; kingdom Viridiplantae; phylum Streptophyta; class Magnoliopsida; order Asparagales; family Orchidaceae; genus Dactylorhiza; species Dactylorhiza incarnata. The sequence continues at coordinate 26,966,652 of JAWHQI010000005.1, forward strand.
CTCAAGCCCTAATGAAAGTCAAGACCAAGGCCTACAACTTTAATGTCGGGCACTTTTTCTAATTCAGTCATTAAGAGACCCTAAATAATTATTGAAGTGGACTGATAAATAGAGGCAGAAATTCTAAAGCATTGAACTAATTTAATTAAAGAAATAGGGATGCGCACGAATCTTGAAGCACATCTAGCGGCAGCAGGCTCATCTTCCTCCTCCAGCCAACGGCTGAGATTCAACCACGCTGGGTGATTTTGCGAGGGAGATTGCCGGCGATCTAGCCACCACCACCGCCGGCAAACACCACTGACACCTTCGTGGTGGTCGAGGCTACCGTCAGCCGGCGACTGGTGGCCGGAGGAGGCGGTTTCCGGCGATCCCAACCTTCCCATTTTGAGCCGAAATCCATGGAATTTAGGAGTGGATTCGGGCTCAATTGATCCCGATCCTTCTTCGTTTTATGATAGGAAGCTAGAGTGGGGGAGGGGAGGAGAAACGAACCATGATTGGGGCGTGGCGACTGCTCCGGCGATGGTTCGCCATGGATATGCCTTGCTCCGGCGACCCTGCTCCCGAACTCGTTTTTCCGACAATAGCTCTGCTCCAGATGTCGTTCCCGACTGCTCTCTCCCTCCTGAAGGTGATGGTGTGGCTGGAATGAGGTGAGGAGGCCTCCACAGCCAGTTTTGAATTCAAGCCTCCTCGGGCATGCTCCTTGCTGCCACCCTCCTGCACCAGCTAGCCCCTGCTTCCCTCTGGGTTAAGCCCAGACCCACAGCAATCAGGGTTGGCCCCTAGGCTGATTGGAGGTGGAGTGTAGGGGGTGTTAGCTTTTACTTTTCACTTTAGCTTTTTGCCTTTTTAATCAACTTTTGGTCCCCCTCTCCCTTGGGTTAATCAAACCTAATGTTTGGGTTCAGTCCAAGGCTGATGATGGGCAAGACCTAAGTCCATGAATAATGATTAATTGATGGGTGTTGGGTTCCACTCAATTTAGGCTTGGAATTCACCTTAAAGGGCTAGGTTGACCATGGTTGACTTTGGTCAACAAGGTGAGTGGGTTGACCCCACTTGGGGGGTCATGGGTCCCTTAACATCACCCAACATTGCTTGGTCCATGGTGGGGCCCCAATTGGTTCAATTTAATCAAAGGGTGTAGATTTGACCAACATTGGGTAAAGTTTGACTTTGGTCAATTTCATGCAATTTGGTCCCACCCAAGTGCAATTTCCATCCTATTGGTCTCCCGTAGTGGTTAGGGCATCACATGTGAGGTCAATTTGGACAATTGAGGGTCAATTGACCTAGTTGAGGGGCTTAGGGTTAGGTTGGTTTTTGAGCTTTGGTGTGCACTTAGCAATTTCTACCTTAGCCTAAGGCCCTTGTGGCCACTCCTCTCACCACTATGCCCTAACATTTCCAATGGGTCTAGCAGGATTGGGGATGTTACACCCTCATTGGGTTATGTCTACCGTTCGGGCCTACTTTTATTCGGCTCACTAGGGCCTAGTGACCCAATAAAAGTCGGGATGTTACAATCTAATAAAAATAAAGGGATTTTCGTCCCCGAAAATTGCTTAAAGTAGGGGTTAGAGAGGCATACCTGGGGAAACGGTGTCGGGTATCTTTCTCGGACGAGAGCTTCTGGTTCCCAGGTGAATTCCTCGCATCCCCCATTTGACCATAATATCTTGACCATCGTGATGGTTTTGTTCCGTAATTCCTTGAGCTTGGAATCTACTATCTTCACTGGTTCAAGTTGAACAGATCGGTCAGATTGCACTGACGCTGGCGGCACGGGAAGATGTTGCTCTGGTTGGCGAAGTACACGCCTTAGTGAAGAAACGTGAAATACGTCGTGGAGGTTTCCCAGTTCAACTGGCAGAGCTAGCCTATAAGCCACCGGGCCAACCCTTTCTATGACTTGATATGGGCCCAGATAGCGGGGATCTAGTTTTTTCTGCCCCATTCCATCCTAACTCCACCTTACTGTGTTCCTCAAGAGACCGACACTCGGGGATTTTCCCCATTATTATTACTTGACCGGTGCACTTGCCGAATCATCGCATCAGATATCTCATGCATAGGCTTAATTTTTAAGAAAACCATGTCTCCTACTTTGAATTCCACGAGGCGATGACGTGCATCGTAATATTTGGCTTGTCTGCTCTGTGCCTCCAGCATACGTTCTCGAATTAACCTTATTGTGGCGGTGGTATCATCTATGTAGGTGACTCTAAAGCTTCGGGGTCTTCATCTTGTGCCCATGATAGTGGTGTTCGACAGCGTCTTTCGTAGAGGGCTTCGTACGGTGCCATCTTGATGCTCGCCTGGAAGCTGTTATTGTACGAGAATTCTACTAAAGGTAGTAATTGTTCCCAAGGCTCATTGTGTTCTACTATGCACAACCGGAGGAGGTCTTCCATCGTCCGGTTCGTCCTTTCTGTTTGCCTGTCGGTCTGGGGGTGGAAGACAGTGCTAAAAGCTAATCTGGTTCCCATATAAGCTTGCACTCTCCTCCATTCTTTTGATGTAAAGCGCCCGTCGCAGTCAAAGACGATTGATTTGGGTACCCCATGAAATCGGACCACTTGTTCTATAAATAGTCGGGCCAATATGTCGACACCGTCGCCTTGCCGGTTCGGGATAAAACGGGCTACCTTGGTGAGGCGATCTACTACGACCCATATTGAGTCGTTCCCCGCACGAGATCGGGGTAAGCCATGAACGAAGTCCATGGATATATCTTTGAACTTCCATTCTGGTATGGGCAGAGGTTGTAGAAAACCTCCTGGGCTACGGCATTCTGCCTTGACCATTTGACAGGTCTGGCAGTGCGCTACATAATTGGTAACGTCCTTCTTCATTCCTGGCCAGTACAATGTCCTTCGCAGGTCTGTATACATTTTTACTACCCCCGGGTGTATTGAATACCTTGTCTGGTGTGCCACGCAGAGTATTTCTTCCCGGATTCCCTCTGCAGCGGGGATGAATATGCGGTGTCTGTACTGCAGGATGCCATCATACAAATTGTAGTCTTCTTGTGCACCGTGTTGCAAGGCCTGAATGATCGGGGCTGCTTCAACGTCGATCTTCTGTGCCTCTCGTATTCTGTCCCTGATGCCGCACTGTATCTCCATCCAATAAAGTTGGGCCTGGTATTCCATCGGGTTTATTCAGGCGATGAGGATAATATCCAATTCTGCAAAGGATTCGACTAATTCCTCTGGTATCATCTCTAGCCAACTCCCAGTCCTCGGTGGTTGCCGACTTAGGGCATCTGCAACCTTATTGGCATTGCCGGGGTGGTACTGAAGGGCAAAGTCGTAATCGCACAGAAACTCCAACCATTGGCGCTGACGGAGATTTAGCTCTTTCTGGGTGAAGACGTATTTGAGGCTTTTATGATCGGAGAAGATCTCGCATCGTACTCCATAGAGGTAGTGCCTCCAAACTTTTAATGTGAAAACTACCGCACCCAGTTCTAGATCATGGGTAGCATAGTTTAGTTCGTGAGGCTCCCAGTCCTCAGTGGTGATAACCTGCTGTGCACATCTCCCTGTCACCATGAGTTGTCAACCCACCCGCACTGGTACGAACGGTCTACGGGCGTGACCGACCCGCCACTTCCAAACAATCTTCAACTGCTTTAAATACAGAATAAGCGCTTTAAGACGCGTGGCAACTTACTCGACCAGTCACACGACCTCTAACCGGGAGGCTCAGCGGTATGAGGGCTCCTTACTTGGGGCTAACCTGGGAGGAGGGGCTCAACTCCGGGTTTTCCCCAACTAAGGCCTCGCAGAAGGGAGGATAAGCACCGCTTGCTAGCGTAGGACTGAAGTTAGCGCTGAATTAGAAAGTGCAATATAAGCAGTAAAATAGGACGGAAGCACGGGGCCATAATATCAGGACCAGTGCGAGACTGGAGAAATGAAAGTACTGAAAGCAGTAAATAAGGACCAGTGCGAGACTGGAGGAATGAAAGTACTGAAAGCAGTAAATCAGGACCAGTGTGAGACTGGAGGAATGAAAGTACTGAAAGCAGTAAATCAGTACCAGTGCGAGCCTATAATTTTTGGTGATTTTTCCCAACTCATTTGGCCTTTAATTTTCTCAAAATAAACCTTTGGTAGGGTTTCAAAAATAACAAAAGACTTCCTAAAAATCCCAAAAAATTACAGGAGGTGCCCCTTAGGGTGGGGCACATTTTTCATTCAGGAAGTTTTTTCTGAAAAGGCCCCATTTGCCATTAGGAAAATAAAGTAGGGGAGACGCTTTTGGTGTGCCAATAGCAAAAGCAAGGAAGGCTGGGGGCGCCGCACCTGGCGCCCTCCTTGGGTCCCCACAGCTGATCCACAGCGGATCCGCTGTGGGGGGCGCACAATTGGAGGCAGGGAGAAGGAATCCAGAAAACGGGAGCCGCCCGATCTCCTGGGGGAGATCGTGCGGCTCCCGTCTATTAGACGGGAGGCGGCCGCTGCCGCCGCCGGGCAGCGGCCGTCTGGGGCCGGCGCTGTGAAATTTTTCCGAATCTTTATGGAGCGAGCAGGAGCTAGACAACTTAGAGATAAAAGCCAAACAACCAGAAACAAATGGAGGCAAACAACTGATCTTTATTGATAACAATCTTCAACAATACAAGGCAAGGCATGCTTGACGAGACATGATTTCGTCAGCACAAAACTCCAAAGAGAAAGACAAAAAACTGAGGATAACTGGAGACCGCTCAAACCGCGCGACCTCCCCTGCGATCTCTGCCAGTTGCTAGACCGCAACTCTCTGCCGACCACAGAACACCACCAGACCGCTGTACAGACCGCTCCCTTCTTCCGACCTCCTGATTCTCCCGAACTCCAGCATCACAACTCCAAGCCGCAGACCGCCCGAACACTTTCAGAGGAAGAGGTGATTGCTGCTGCCCACACTATCCGCAGAAGCTGCACAATAAGAGTTCAATCAGAGACCGCCCGGTCAGAAATAAACAGACAGCAAGAACAAGAGCGAACTCAGCTTACACTTGGTGTGTCTGTATGCTGCTACAGTGGCCTCCTATTTATAGGTGCGGGACCTGATCCAGTCACCACCCTATGAGATAGGATCACCACCCCCCAGACCGCGCGACCTGACCGGTCACACTGCGCGATCAGCAACATTACTTCTGCTTTATTTTGGTGAACCCGCCAGCTTCAATGTCTCCATGAGAGACTGCCACTCTCACAGCAGACCGCGACTCCACAAGGAACTCACCAGACCGCCCAAAGCTAATCACCACCTGTGTTCGAACGAGACCGCGAACACAGTCAGTTCGCCATCAGACCGCGAACTCCTGTCTGCATGCCGATCTCCTCCTGAGACCGCGAACTGCAACCAGCTCGCATACCAGTCTCCTCCTGAGACCGCGAACTGAGACCGCACGACTAAGAACCTTAGTCCGTGAACACCACCAGAAAGCCTGGTCAGCCACCAGACCGCATTCTGGAGAAACCTGGAGATGATCAACCCGCCACGCGGTCAGAGACAGACCGCGCGGCCTCACCTCCAGCCGACTTGGACCTATACCAGCGATCAAGCCAGGAGACCGCAGCTAGGCTAAGACAAGCCAAACCGCCGAGATAGACCGCCAAGTCGCGCGATCTCGCCAGACCGCCCGACCTCCTCCCAGACCGCCCAGGTCCAAAAGCCTCCAAACTTCCACTTCAACAAATTCAACACTCCCCCTTGAAGTGGGAAGTTGAAACCAGCCCCAATAGGCTCCTTAGCCGTGTGAACGGCCCCTTTGTCAGCGCCTTTGTGAAGATGTCTGCGACATTATCCGCACTCCGCACATGCTCGACCGAAAGAGACCCCTCCAGCACCTTCTCCCGTATGAAGTGATGCTCGATCTCGATATGCTTGGTCCTCGCGTGACAAACTGGATTGGTTACCAGTTTGAGAGCACTCTCATTGTCACCGCGTAGTAGAGTCGGCTCCCGAACCTCCTTGTGGACATCTCCCACCAACCTCCTAAGCCAGATGGCTTCCTGAGCTGCCAAGGCCGAAGCCTTGTATTCTGCTTCCGTGGTGGAGACCGACACGGAATCCTGCTTCTTGCTGCACCATGATATAGCTGTAGGGCCCGCCATGAAGACGAATCCAGACGTCGACTTCCGATCATCCAAATCTCCCCCGTAGCCAGCATCCATGTACCCGTGCACCTTGAAGCCCGCATCTCTCCTATATAGGAGACCCATGTCCGAGGTCGCATTGACATACTTCAGAATATTCTTGGCTGCTAGCAGATGAGGTACCCGTGGCTCCGCCATGTACCGACTCACTCTGCCAACTGCATATGCAATATCCGGCCTCGTGATCGTCAGATAAATCAAGCTCCCAACCAGAGCTCAGAACACCAACGGATCTTGCATAATCCTCCCCTCATCTTTCCGAAGATTCATAGCCTTCTCCAAAGGTGTGGAAGTGCACTTCCCTTCCTTCATGCCGAACCGCCCCACGATCCGCTCCGCATATCCGGCTTGGGTCACCAGCACTCCATCTTCCTTCCTCTGCACCTTGAGTCCAAGGAAATGGTGAAGCTCACCTAAGTCCTTCATCTCGAACCTGATAGACAGCTCGGCCCGTAGCTGTGCTACTTCCTCCTTCGAGTTCCCCGTCACGATCATATCGTCGACGTATAGCAGCACGATGACTTGAAGCTCCCCGCTCTTCTTGACGAACAAGCTTGAGTCTGAGTCTGAAGCACAAAACCCACAGAATAAGAGATATTCTGCGATCTTCCCATACCACGCCCTCGGCGCTTGCTTCAACCCATACAGGGCCTTCTTCAGCTTGCAGACATGCTACGGAAAATCTTCAGACACAAAGCCAGGTGGCTGGACCATGAAGATGTCCTTGTCAATCTCGCCGTACAAGAAGGCGTTCTTGACGTCGAGCTGCCAAATCTCCCATCCACTAAACGCCGCCAAGGCAATGATGAACCGAACTGAAGTCATTTTTGCCACCGGACTGAAAGTTTCCTCGTAGTCTTCACCGTACTGCTGCGAGAACCCCCGATCCACAAGGCGAGCCTTGTATCGCTCGATACTGTCGTAAGCTTTCTTCTTGAGCTTGTAGACCCACTTGCATGTCACAGGAGTGATGCCCTCGGGCTTGGGCACAAGAGACCAGGTCTCATTCTTCTCGAGAGCTTCCATCTCTTCTTGCATAGCAATGTCCCACTCCTTCACGCCTCTGGCCTTTTCAAAGCTCGACGGCTCCCTCTCATCCAAGGGACCAGCGAAGAAACATGAGACGAAGATCACTGCGTTTCCTCCTGTATAGCGATCAGGGGCAATGATCGCTCGCTTAGACCTCCTCAGCTCCTTCCCCTGAACCGCATTATCTCCAGCTGCTTCTTCCCTAGCTCCTCTTCCAGACGTGCTAGGAGCATTGCTCCCCCTGCTCCCTGAACCAGAAGCCTCCGTCTCAGAACTAGAAGGACATGGTCCACCTGCTGACACAGGTAGCTCCACCTGAAGATCCTCCACAGCTTTTTCCGGCACCTCCACCCTGCTCTCTGGTAGCTCCACATCAGAGGACCCCTTGTAAGATGTCACCTCATCGAACATGATGTCGCAAGATACCACAAATCTCCGCGTCTCCGGGTCCATGCACTTCCATCCTTTCTTCCGCTCATCGTATCCCACGAAGACTAGCTTCCTTGCTTTTGCATCTAGCTTCGTCCGAAGAGCATCTGGAACATGCACGTAGCAGGTGGATCCAAACACCCTAAGGTGTGCCATGCTTGGCTTCTCTTTGAACATCATCTCATGCGGAGTCAACATATTAATGGGACTCAAAGGCATCCGGTTGATGACGTAGGCAGCACAAGACATTCCCTCCGCCCAGAAGGACTTTGGGATACTCTTGGCATGCAGCCAACACTTGCAGGTCTCCGTCAGATGACGGATCTTCCGCTCTGCAACTCCATTCTGTTGTGGAGTATGTGCACAAGTGAGCTCCCTCCGGATACCTGCCTTCTTGCAAAAACTAGAGAACTCACCAGAGGTGAACTCCCCTCCATTGTCAGTTCTCAGCTTCTTCACCCGCAGGCCAAGCCAGCCCTCCACAAGCTCCTTGAACTCCATAAATTTGGCAAACGCCTCCGCCTTCTCCTTCAGGAAATATACCCAGACATATCTGGTGTAATCATCGATCAACACCAGCATATATCTGCTCCCTCCGAGGCTTGGGGTAGTAGTAGGTCCCATCAAGTCACCGTGGATGCACTCCAACGGCACACTACTCCTCGTCTGCGACTTGTCAAACGGTAGCCGATGAGACTTGCCGAACTGACATCCCTCGCAAACATGACCTTCTCCGTAGGAGGATAGACTTGGCAGGCCCTTGACCAGACCTCTCACCGCCATTGCTTTCAGCTTGTCCATCCCTACGTGCCCCAACCTCTCATGCCATATAACGGCACCATCATTCGTCTTCATCTTGTCGACGTAGGAACTTGTTGATAAAACAAACAAGTCCTTTGCCCGTCTCCCGACATGGACGACCTCGGCCTTTACAGCCTCAAAATTGCGTAGAAACTTTACTTCTGTTGGACCGAACAGAACGTGATACCCAGCGTCTACAGCGTTGGTCACGGAGAACAGGTTTTTCCTCATACCAGGCACGTGATAGACACTCTTCAAGGTAAGCGTGTAACACCCTGCCAGTAAGAAAAGTATAACAGCAGGTCCGACCGGGACCCCACGCCATACAAACCACACTAGCTAGGAGTTAAAAGGTGATAACCAGAAAGTAACAACTACACGAGAGTACAAAACGTAAGCGGAAGCATTAATTAAACCATTTCATTTAGAACTGTCCACTATCATAGGAATGAAACCTGAATAAAGAGTTACGGCCTTAAGGCCTTACATTTACCCAATGCACAAAGCTCCATAAAGCATACATCGGCACGCAGGCCGGCAATACATGAAAAATAGGAAAAAGGCTGGCCTTCGAGGGCCAACGCAGCAAAAGGGCCATCGCCCGCTATTTCCCGCAAGGCTCACCTACACCTGCATAAGAACATTCCACCAAGCGGTGGCAAACAAAGTAACGGTCAGCACAGCTGACCAAATTATAACGACCCCACCCCTTTCCCGGGGTGGCGGAGCTTCTACCCTGCAAGCAAGCCATACTAGCACAAGTACTAATATAAAGAAAGTGCAACTACACAAGGTGAGGTTTCAAGCACAATCAATCTTCTAGGTTGAGCATCAAGAGAAGGGAACCTAGGTATGCACATGATGTTGGTTGGGTTCACCCGAAGGTTCCCCACAACCGCCTAAGCAATCGCATGAGGCTAACATAACATCCATTTCACAAAACACTCCACCGTAAGGGCCGTCGCCTTAGGTGGGGAATAGAGCTTTTGGTCGGACTAGGTAAGACACCTTCCACGACCTCTCCCATGATCACACGGCTCGCATGAGGTAGGGACCTCATACCGATCTGCATGGAAACGGGTTCGGTTTAGCTTTGCCCGTGCTCTAATCGTCGCGATCTATCGCACGACGCGGGTACGGCTTCACCTCGGCCCGTAAGGGTTTAGCACTTTCAAGTGCTACACTAAAAAATACGCTACGCACCTAACCCCCTTCACAAGGATCTAGGCTTCACGAATACTCAACAAGGGAGGTACATACGCTCCGCATCAATTTCGTGGTGAAGGTTTGCCTTCATCCAAATCTCAAAGCATGGGGCTTTCGTTAGGATCTGCACAAGACGCCTACACTTAATTCCCACAATGCTAAAGATGATTTCACGGAGTCATTCTCCGGCACGCATTCTAGGCCTAACCTAAATGCAACGTCGCAAATCAAGCATCACCGATTCGGGCTCACGGCCACGAATAGGCTTCACACAAAATGCCTAAATCCGCACGACTACCGGATTTTCTACATGCAAAAATGCCGGGGACGGACACAATCTACCCGGAGTTCCGAAGAACTTGAGGGAATCCTACACTTCACCCATTTGGTGAAAGAGATACCTCATGCAAGTATAGAAAGAGGAATGAAAGGAAAAATACAAGTCCAAAGTTCCGGAGGAAGAATCGTTACCCTAGACGCGTTCTTTTTCGCCATGGATCCGAGATTCTACACGGAGAGAAACGACCGCACCGGGCTGCACTCTCCAAATCTGGAAACGGCTCGCGAAACGGAGCTCCGGAGCTCCATCAATGGCGGGATCTTCCTTCTTCTTCCTTGGCTTCTTCTTCTTTCTCTAGGGTTGGAGAGAGAAAGGCTATGGAATTATGAGGGTTTAATCCCTCTCCAAAGCCCTAAGACCCCCCAGCAACAAATCCCAGCCGTTGGATCAATTTCCAAGAAATTTGATCGGTCGGATCGGCTTCTCCGCTCAAAATCGCGGAGCAGAATAAACAGGGCGCACGATTACAGGCGCACGATCACTGGTCGTGCGCTAAGAGGAGAAATGGTCGTGCGATAAGAGGAGACAGAACTCCGATTTCTTGCGAATATGCGCACGATTGCTGGCGCACGATCACTGGTCGTGCGCGAAGAGGCCACTGATCGTGCGCTAAGAGCAGACAGGGAAAATTTAGCCTGCTTCAAGCGCAGCACTACCACTCCGCCTTCTTCGCTGAACTACTATTTTTGGGGTGTTACAACTCCACCCCCCTTAAAAGAATTTCGTCCCGAAATTCAAAAAACAGTAATATCATGAATTACAGTTATATTTTACCTGAGAGAAATAGCTCGGGGTACTCCGCAAGCATCGTTTTCTCTCTTTCCCAAGAGAGCTCCTCTCGGCCGCAATTATCCCACCGGACTTTTACCATCCGAATGTACTTGTTCCGCAGCTGCTTTACTTTGGTATCTTCGATGCGTAAGGGCTTGACTTTCGTCGACAACCCACTATCAACCGGCACTTTGCCGACCGCAACGATATGAGTAGGCTCTTGCACTGCCTTCCTCAGCACTGAAATGTGAAACACGTCGTGTAGACCGCTCAGCTCTGCAGATAGTGCAAGCCGATAAGCCGCATCACCAACACGTTCCACGATCTCAAACGGTCCTAAGTACCTTGGACTGAGCTTTTTCAAGCGTCGGATCCTTGATACCCCTTTGAACGGTTTGATCTTCAAGTAAACCCGGTCACCGACGGCGAACTCTAGGTTCCTATGCTTGGCGTTGAAATATTTTGCTTGCCTATCCTGGGCAATCAATAGCCTTTCACGTATAGCTCGGATCGTCGAAGTTGCTTCTTTAACATCCTTTCGCTTCAATAGCTTAGTATCGCCCGTTTCCGCCCAAGACAACGACGTACGACACTTCTTACCATAGAGGGCCTCGAAGGGAGCCATCTTTATACTGGCTTGGTTGCTATTATTGTAGGCGAACTCGATCATATAGAGATGATCTTCCCACTTCTTCCCAAAGTCTAGAGCGCACATTCGGAGCATATCCTCCATAGTCCTGTTGGTTCTCTCGGTCTATCCATCCGTTTGCGGGTGGAAGGCCGTGCTGAACTTCAATTTCGTGCCCAACAGTTCATGGATAAGCCTCCAATCTTTCGATGTGAAACGCCCGTCACGATCGCTGACGATGCTACGAGGGACACCGTGCAGTCTCACAATACTATCAACATAGAGCTTCGCTAGCTTTTCTACAGAATCATCCTTCCGGTTCGGAATGAAGTGTGATACCTTTGTCAAACGGTCCACGATCACCCAGATGGCCAGATGGCGTCGTTTCCATGTTGCGATCTCGGCAATCCGTGCACGAAGTCCATCGAAATATCATCAAACTTCCATTCCGGAATCGGCAAGGACTTCAGAAACCCACCGGGACGTTGACATTCCGCTTTCACCAACGCGCAAGTATGACACTTGGCCACGTAAAGGGCAATGTCTTTCTTCATACCCGGCCACCAGAAAAGTTTCTTCATATCCATATACATTTTAGTGCTCCCCGGGTGGATCGAGTACTTGGTATGATGAGCCTCGTACATCAATTCCGCCCGTAGAGTGCCAACGTTTGGGATGCACAACCTTTCCTGTTTCCACATAAGGTCGTCTTCGAAGGAGAAATCAGCGTTTAACCCCTCAACGGTTTCCGCTTTATAGCGTTTCATGCTCTCGTCCAGCTCCAATGTTTGTCGAACTCGGTCGGCAAGGTCGTATTGAACCTCCGTCCAGTTCAAGCATGCTGAAGTAGACGTTCTCCTATCAATGCAAATGATCTCCATTTCTTCCAGCTCACGGATTAGACGCTCATCATGCATCAAAATCCAATTTGCTTGTGCGGGAGCCCGGCGACTCAACGCGTCCGCAACTACATTACCTTTACCGGGAGTATATTTGATGTCGAAGGTGTAGTCCCCAAGGAACTCCATCCACCTCCTTTGACGCATATTCAACTCCCTTTGATCTAGCAAGTACTTAAGGCTCTTGTGTCGGTAAAGATATCGATCTTCACGCCATATAGATAGTGCCTCCAAAGTTTGAGGGCGAAAACCACGGCCGCTAGCTCCAAATCATGGACCGGGTAATTCCTCTCATGAACCTTCAGTTGCCGGGAGCCGTAGGCAATTACCTTCCCGAACTGCACTAGGACACAACCCAAACCACTTCCTGAGGCGTCGCTATAAATTTCGTAGCCTTTCGTACCTTGTGGCGAGCATAGAATGGGCGCCGTGGTCAGTCGGCTCTTCAGCTCTTCAAAAGCTCGTGCGCACTCGGGCGACCAAACGAACTTATGATCCTTCCTAGTCAGTTTTGTGAGAGGAAGTGCGATCCTCGAGAGGTTTTCCACAAAGCGCCTATAATAGCCGGCAAGTCCTAAGAAACTTCGGACTTCCGCTACGTTTTTCAACAAAGGCCACGCTCGGATCGCTTCTATCTTCGACGGATCAACAGCAATTCCTTCTCCACTAACGACATGACCAAGGAATGCTACTGACGGTAACCAAAACTCGCACTTGGAGAATTTGGCATATAGCTGACTCCTCCTCAAGGTGCTCAGAACTGCGTGCAGATGCCCTACATGCTCCTCTTCTGACTGAGAGTATACCAAAATGTCGTCGAAGAAGACGATCACAAATTGATCCAAATACTCTCGGAACGTCCTGTTCATTAAGTCCATGAATACCGACGGTGCATTAGACAGACCGAACGGCATCACCGTGAACTCGTAGTGCCCAAAACGGGTACTGAACGCTGTTTTTGGAATGTCACGTTCCCTTATTCGCAGTTGATAATAGCCGGACCTTAGGTCCAGCTTGGAGTAAACCGTCGACCCAACCAGTTGGTCGAATAAATCATCGATTCTTGGAATCGGATATCGGTTCTTCTCGGTCAACTTGTTTAGCTCTCGATAATCGATACATAGACGCAAGCTCCCGTCCTTCTTTTTCACAAAGAGGACCGGTGCACTCCAAGGCGATGAGCTTGGACGTACGTAGCCTTGCTCTAGCAGCTCTTGCAATTGGACCTTCAACTCTGCCAATTCCCTTGGCGTTATTCGGTACGGTGAGCGGGCCACAGGTTTGGCACCTGGCACCAACTCGATACAGAAATCGATCTCTCGCTGAGGCGGAGCCCCAGGGAGTTCGTTAGGAAACACGTCGGCGTACTCCGCTACAGCTGGGACATCACATAACCTGGGCTTTGGCTCCGAAGCCTCCAACAAGGTGAAGAACAACTCGGCGCCTTTTCTCACCGCCTTAACCACCTGGAGAGCAGACATCAGCGTCTTGCTCGCTCCTCGCATACCGACGAACGTGGTTTCACCTTCGGTGTTCCTTCCCAGAGTGATCTCCTTTGTACTGCAATCTATGCATGCTCGCTGCTCCGAGAGCCAGTCCATGCCAAAGATCACATCGAATTCGGCTAGCGGTAATAACGATGCTTCCAAATCGAAATCCTGATTTCTGATCCTCACCTTCACACGGCTCTTCCTATCCGCACTCATTCGAGATCCATTGGGTAGCATTACTTCCAATCTATCCTCTACGAAGGTAGACGGCACTCCGATTCGAACCACGAAGTCCTCAGACAGAAAAGAGTGCGATGCACCCGTATCAAATAGAGCTCTCGCCGGATAGTTGAAAATTAGGACGAAACCTAATTGTACACGAATAAAGCATATAGTCGTACAATAGTATGAATTATATATATAGCTGTAAAAGCTAACTTCTAATTCGTACCTGTGATGACATCAGTTTGTCGTATAGCTTCTTGTTGGCCAAGCGAATAGACTCTCGGCTGAGTCGGAATGCGCTGGGAAGCCGAAGACTCCGCAGCTTTGCCCTTTTCCACAGCACGAGGATAATCCACCGCTCGATTTCCAGCCTTCGGGGGACCACTTCGACACACTGCAGCTTTGTGTCCCACCTTCCCGCAGGTGAAACACGTAATAGAACCCCGCGCGGTCGTGGCTCCCGAAACATTTGAAGGAGCTGGTTCCGCCTGTTTGAACTTCCTTTTGTTCCTTCTGATCTCCGACTTGGACTGAGAGGCCGGCGCATGAAACTCAGGTTTCTTTACAACACCCCTTGCTTGTACCCTCTTCATGTCCAACTCCAAAGATCTGGCAGTTTGCACCATCACTTGGAAGCCAAACGTCATAGGGCATGCGAGGAGCAGCCTCAACTCGTCCCGAAGCCCTTCATAGAACTTATTAGTCTTTGCCTCCTCATCCTCCACCAAGGACCCCGCATAGCGACTCAGTCTGTTAAACTCATGCAAGTAATCGTCAATGGAGCGATCACCTTGTGTCAACCTCAAGAACTGGTTTTGTAACGCAATGAGCTGGGCAGAGGGGATAAACCTCTGGAGGAACGACTTTGAAAACTCAGCCATTGTGATTTCAGTAATATCTCTACCGCAGAACTTATGCAGCTCCTGCTCTTCCCACCACAGCACAGCCTCTCCATCAAGAAGGAAAGTGGCTAAGGTGACCATCATGGCTTCGTCCGTCGCTGTCGCCCTCAGAGTTCTTCTAACTCTTGACAACCAGTCTTCTGCCTCCGTTGGGGACTCAGATCCCGAGAAGGTAGGAGGATTAAAGCTCAGGAAGTGCTTTAATTGCTGGTCACGCGCTCGCCCCACAGCTACTTGCGCAACTTGACGTTCCACCCTCGGCGCTACCGCAGGTTCCACTGCAGCTACTGGCACAGGGGCCTCAACCCTCGGTTCCACCGCAGGTTCCACTGCAGGTTCGATCACCGTGGCCGCATCTGTAGTAGGCGTAGCAGGCTGCGCAAGCCTTTGCAGTTGAGCATTGATCATCGCGAAGACCACTTCTGCGACCATTCTGATCAACTCAGCCGAAGGAGTGGTCGCTGGCACTTCAGCCGACCCACTACTTTCAGCGGTGTTACGGGGTCGAGACTGCCCCGCAGCACTTCTAGTCACCTATAATCATGCAAGGCACAATTTAGTGACCCACAACAAATCAAAAATCAATCATGGAACGCTCAGGTTCCGCAAACAAGTATGTTTTTTCATTCCTAAGTGGACATTCTTATTAGTTTTTATCATTTTAGGTGAATGCACAACCCATGCGCACCACCCCTTAAAAGGAATTCGTCCCGAATTCGCTAAACTACGGATCGACGCCTTAAGTCCGATACCAAATTGTAACACCCTGCTAGTAAGAAAAGTATAACAGCAGGTCCGGCCGGGACCCCCACGCCATACAAACCACACTAGCTAGGAGTTAAAAGGTGATAACCAGAAAGTAACAACTACACGAGAGTACAAAACGTAAGCGGAAGCATTAATTAAACCATTTCACTTAGAACTGTCCACTATCATAGGAATGAAACCTGAATAAAGAGTTACGGCCTTAAGGCCTTACATTTACCCAATGCACAAAGCTCCATAAAGCATACATCGGCACGCAGGCCGGCAATACATGAAAAACAGGAAAAAGGCTGGCCTTCGAGGGCCAACGCAGCAAAAGGGCCATCGCCCGCTATTTCCCGCTAGGCTCACCTGCACCTGCATAAGAACATTCCACCAAGCGGTGGCAAACAAAGTAACGGTCAGCACAGCTGACCAAATTATAACGACCCCACCCCTTTCCCGGGGTGGCGGAACTTCTACCCTGCAAGCAAGCCATACTAGCACAAGTACTAATATAAAGAAAGTGCAACTACACAAGGTGAGGTTTCAAGCACAATCAATCTTCTAGGTTGAGCATCAAGAGAAGGGAACCTAGGTATGCACATGATGTTGGTTGGGTTCACCCGAAGGTTCCCCACAACCGCCTAAGCAATCGCATGAGGCTAACATAACATCCATTTCACAAAACACTCCACCGTAAGGGCTGTCGCCTTAGGTGGGGAATAGAGCTTTTGGTCGGACTAGGTAAGACACCTTCCACAACCTCTCCCATGATCACACGGCTCTCATGAGGTAGGGACCTCATACCGATCTGCATGGAAACGGGTTCGGTTTAGCTTTGCCCGTGCTCTAATCGTCGCGATCTATCGCACGACGCGGGTACGGCTTCACCTCGGCCCATAAGGGTTTAGCACTTTCAAGTGCTACACTAAAAAATACGCTACGCACCTAACCCCCTTCACAAGGATCTAGGCTTCACGAATACTCAACAAGGGAGGTACATACGCTCCGCATCAATTTCGTGGTGAAGGTTTGTCTTCATCCAAATCTCAAAGCATGGGGCTTTCGCTAGGATCTGCACAAGACGCCTACACTTAATTCCCGCAATGCTAAAGATGATTTCACGGAGTCATTCTCCGGCACGCATTCTAGGCCTAACCTAAATGCAACGTCGCAAATCAAGCATCACCGATTCGGGCTCACGGCCACGAATAGGCTTCACACAAAATGCCTAAATCCGCACGACTACCGGATTTTCTACATGCAAAAATGCCGGGGACAGACACAATCTACCCGGAGTTCCGAAGAACTTGAGGGAATCCTACACTTCACCCATTTGGTGAAAGAGATACCTCATGCAAGCATAGAAAGAGGAATGAAAGGAAAAATACAAGTCCAAAGTTCCGGAGGAAGAATCGTTACCCTAGACGCGTTCTTTTTCGCCATGGATCCGAGATTCTACACGGAGAGAAACGACCGCACCGGGCTGCACTCTCCAAATCTGGAAACGGCTCGCGAAACGGAGCTTTGGAGCTCCGTCAATGGCGGGATCTTCTTTCTTCTTCCTTGGCTTCTTCTTCTTTCTCTAGGGTTAGAGAGAGAAAGGCTATGGAATTATGAGGGTTTAATCCCTCTCCAAAGCCCTAAGACCCCCCAGCAACAAATCCCAGCCGTTGGATCAATTTCCAAGAAATTTGATCGGTCGGATCGGCTTCTCCGCTCAAAATCGCGGAGCAGAATAAACAGGGCGCACGATCACTGGTCGTGCGCTAAGAGGAGAAATGGTCGTGCGATAAGAGGAGACAAAACTCCGATTTCTTGCGAATATGCGCACGATTGCTGGCGCACGATCACTGGCAGTGCGCGAAGAGGCCACTGATCGTGCGCTAAGAGCAGACAGGGAAAATTTAGCCTGCTTCAAGCGCAGCACTACCACTCCGCCTACTTCGCTGAACTACTATTTTTGGGGTGTTACAAAGCGGTCCTCTATCACTGCCTAAGGAAACAACCCCCACCTTCTCTACTGGATACACAGTATTATCAGCAGTAATGATTGCATTGTTACCTGTATAGGGCTGTGCAGAAGAAAGCTTGGTCTCGTCTTCGGTGAGGTGATGACCACACCCCGAGTCCACAATCCAGTCCTCCAGATAGTTGATAGGAGCAGAAGCTCCAACAGAAGCCGAGAAGGCTCCTCCCCAACCTCCTTGAATGTTCCTGGCCTCGGCTTCCTCCTTCTCCGCAGCATGCCCAGCTTGGGTGACCACCTTGCAATCCTTCCTGATGTGGCCATACTTGCCACACTTGAAGCACTTCGGACCTTCACCCTTCTTTTTCCTGTCAGCCTTGGGAGCATACCCCCTTTCCCGCTGCCCAGAAGTTGAAGGCCCATAGCCTCCTCCAGCGGTCTTCTTCTTCTTATCCCACTTCTTCTTCTTTCCCGAGAAGAGCACTTCGCCATCTCCCCCAGCCACTGACACCCCCGCCATCTGCCTTGCCAAACTTTCTTGCGATGCAAGCAAGTTCTCCAGCTCCAACAGAGACGGCTGATTTGCCCATCCCTGCACCGACGTCACAAAGGCAACATATTCCTTCCGCAGGCCGCGGATGATGTGCCTCTTCAGCTTCGCCTCAGAGATAGGCTCATCAGGGTCCAATGCTGAGATTTCAGCGCACAAGTTCTTCAGCTTCAGAAAGAAAGTGGAAATAGAAAGATCGCCATGAGCCGACCTTGCCAGCTCATTCTCCAAGAACTGCAGCCTCACTACATTCTTCTTGTTAAACAGCCCATCCAGGGCTCTCCAGATCTCCGCAGCTGATCCACACCCCAAGATGTGATCAAATAGGTCAGGTGAGATTGCCCTCTTCAGAGTGAACTCTGCCTTCGCATTCGTCCTCCTCCAAGTTCTCACCTCAGCCCCATTATCCCCTTCCGGGACGAGTTCCTGCGTCTGATCTCCTCCAACAACTTCCCAGAGGTCCTCACCTACAAGATAGATTTGCATACACGACTTCCACTTATTGAAGTTAGTCGATGTAAGCACCTCAATCCCAAGACCCTTTGCAAATCCACCTTCCATTGTTCTTCCACTGGTTCTTTCTTCACAAAGGCGATGGCTACTCTAAGTTACTCACTGCTCAACCACTCCAACCTAGTTCTGATACCATGTGAAATTTTTCCGAATCTTTATGGAGCGAGCAGGAGCTAGACAACTTAGAGATAAAAGCCAAACAACTAGAAACAAATGGAGGCAAACAACTGATCTTTATTGATAACAATCTTCAACAATACAAGGCAAGGCATGCTTGACGAGACATGATTTCGTCAGCACAAAACTCCAAAGAGAAAGACAAAAAACTGAGGATAACTGGAGACCGCTCAAACCGCGCGACCTCCCCTGCGATCTTTGCCAGTTGCTAGACCCCAACTCTCTGCCGACCACAGAACACCACCAGACCGCTGTACAGACCGCTCCCTTCTTCCGACCTCCTGATTCTCCCGAACTACAGCATCACAACTCCAAGCCGCAGACCGCCCGAACACTTTCAGAGGAAGAGGTGATCGCTGCTGCCCACACTATCCGCAGAAGCTGCACAATAAGAGTTCAATCAGAGACCGCCCGGTCAGAAATAAACAGACCGCAAGAACAAGAGCGAACACAGCTTACACTTGGTGTGTCTGTTTGCTGCTACAGTGGCCTCCTATTTACAGGTGCGGGACCTGATCCAGTCACCACCCTATGAGATAGGATCACCACCCCCCAGACCGCGCGACCTGACCGGTCACACTGCGCGATCAGCAACATTACTTCTGCTTCATTTTGGTGAACCCGCCAGCTTCAATGTCGCCATGAGAGACCGCCACTCTCACAGCAGACCGCGACTCCACAAGGAACTCGCCAGACCGCCCGAAGCTAATCACCACCTGTGTTCGCACGAGACCGCGAACACAGTCAGTTCGCCATCAGACCGCGAACTCCTGTCCGCATGCCGATCTCCTCCTGAGACCGCGAACAGCAACCAGCTCGCATACCAGTCTCCTCCTGAGACCGCGAACTGAGACCGCGCGACTAAGAACCTTAGTCCGCGAACACCACCAGAAAGCCTGGTCAGCCACCAGACCGCATTCTGGAGAAACCTGGAGATGATCAACCCGCCACGCGGTCAGAGACAGACCGCGCGGCCTCACCTCCAGCCGACTTGGACCTATACCAGCAATCAAGCCAGGAGACCGCAGCTAGGCTAAGACAAGACAAACCGCAGAGACAGACCGCCAAGTCGCGCGATCTCGCCAGACCGCCCGACCTCCTCCCAGACCGCCCAGGTCCAAAAGCCTCCAAACTTCCACTTCAACAAATTCAACAGGCGCCGCCCCCGGTCGATGCGCCGGGGTCCGGCGAACACTCCGGAGGTGGTCCGGCGGCCTGGCGACGCTCGCCACCGATGGAAAGGGGGTAAGAAGGGGCGGGAGGCGGTGGCGTGGCCTGCATGCGCCATGCATGCTCGCTGCGCCGCCGCCTCCACGGGGAGAACCTCCCCTGCCACCCCTGTCTGGGGCGTCGGGGAGGGGTCCATCCTCCGGCGGTGGTCCGGCGGCCTGGCGCCGGCGGCCGCCGCCGGAGGAGGCTCTTTTACCCGTTCAGGAAAAAGAGGAGGGAGGGGAGAGGGAGGGTGCCGCCGGAGGAGGGTTCTCTGGCGGCCCTGCCGCCTCCCCTCACCGGGGAAGAGGCCCCCGAGGGGACACCTAATCCCCCCCCCCCCCCCCGGCGCCACCACCGGCGCTGGGGTGGGGGTTTCCATGGCCAGCCTCCACCCGAGCCTAGGCATGGCTCGGGTGGTGCTGGCGGCGCTCCAGCAACTGGAGGGGGTGGCAGGGGGGCTATCAGAGGAGTGGGAAGGGGGAGGGTAGGGCTTCTACCTGTGGGGGAGGTGGAGCTCAGGAGGTGGAGGGTCGGCTGGCCATGGGAGGAGGAGTGGCGGCTGCTTGGTTTGGCTGGGCAGGGCTCCGGCAGGGGGCTGGCTAGCAGGGGAGAAGGAGGAGGAGGAGGCTGAGAGGGGGGGGGGGGGTTGGCACTCAGGGAGGGGCTGAGCCCCTCCTTATATAGGGGAGGGGAGGCCTCCCCTCTCCTTCCTTTTAGCCCACGTGGGCTAAAAGGAAGGGATGGGTGGGGGGAGATATTTTCTCCCCCCCCCCCTTCTCTCTCCTGCCCCCTTGCCCCAATAGGGGGCTGCTTATCCATGGGGAGCCCCCTCCCTTGGGGGAGGGGCTTCTCTCTCTCCCCCTTTCTTTTCTTTTCTCAACAGATTTCAAGCTTGGGGGGGGGGGGGGGGGGGGGGGGGGTTGACCGAGGTCAACTTAGGGCGGGGTCCTTCATGGTCCCGGGGTCCATCAAGATTTGTCGGGGCCGATGCCGAGCTTGTGTGCTTTACATTTCGTGCGTTGCACTAAGGTGGTCTGCATAGTCCTAAAATGACATACTCTCCATACGACCTCGTATCGAGGCGCAACGAATTCCGTTGCGCTTGTATCATTCATACGAGTCTAATGGAACTGACAGAAGTCAATTCGGAGTATGTTTGGTCACTATCCTACTATAGTGGGGTAGCGACGCACAACGATACTCAAAATGGTCATTTTCTCTAAACGACCTCAGATCGAGGTGCAATGAATTCCGTTGCACTCGTATAGGTCACACGAGTCTAACGGGACTGACGGAAGTCAGATCGGAGTATGTTTGGCCACTATCCCACTATAGTGTGGTAGCGGTGAGCAACGATACTCAAAATGGTCGTTTTCTCTAAACGACCTCGGATTGAGGTGCAACGAATTCTGTTGCACTCGTATTGGTCATACGAGTCTAATGGGACTGACAAATGTCAATTCGGAGTATGTTTGGCCACTATCCCACTATAGTGTGGTAGCGGCGCACAACGATACTTAAAATGGTCGTTTTCTCTAAACGACCTCGGATTGAGGTGCAACGAATTCTGTTGCACCCGTATTGGTCATACGAGTCTAGCGGATCTGACAGAAGTCAATTCGGGATTCGTAGCACATAACTCCTCATCGGGTTATGTCTACCGTTCGGGCCTACTTTTATTGGGCTCACTAGGGCCTAGTGACCCAATAAAAGTCGGGATGTTACAATAAGAGCAGTTTGCAGCAAAAAAAATGGTCTTACAAAAACTAATGGCTCGCCTAAGTGTAAATTTTGTAAGGAGAAAAATCATTTTCAAAGGGACTGCCCAAAATTTAAGGAGTGGTTAGCTAAGAAAGGTAAATTATTGAATTATGTATGTTATGAATCTTTCTTTGCAAATGTTCCAACTGATACATGGCGGGTTGACACTGGTGCGTCTGTGGACATAACTTGTTCATTTCAGGGATTCCGTACCGTAAGGAAACAAAATAATGGATATCGAAACATTTTGATTGGCAATGGAAATAAAGCTCATGTTGAAGCAGTAAGAAGTCTTCGGTTAATTTTGGAGAGTGGTTTCAATTTGGACTTATTTGATATTGTTAAGGTACCGAGTATTACTAGAAACCTTATTTCAGTTTCTCAACTTGATGCTTATGGTTATTTGTTTAAGTTTGAGAATAAAGGTTTCACTATTTCCTTAAATTCCAAAATTGTTGGATCTGGTGTTATGGAGGGAAACCTCTATAAATTATGTTTAAGTACCTCATTTATCGAATCATTGGAATCCACATATGAAATTAATATAACTCAACTCCGTGAAAAAAGAAAATAAATCGATGAGAATTTTTCGAAATTATGGCACGAACGTTTATGCCATATATCTAGAGACAGAATAGAACGTCTCATTAAAGATGAAATTCTTGATCCGTTAAATTTGTCTGATTTTGGCACATGTATCAAATGTATACAAGGAAAATTTGTACAAAGAAATAAACAAGGTTCCATTAGAAGTAAGGGGCTATTAGAACTGATCCACACATACATCAGTGACCCGTATACTCCTGGAATCAATGGTCATAAATATTGTATTACCTTCACTGATGATCATTCACATTTTGGATATGTTTATCTCCTTCATGAAAAATATGAGGCACTTGCGGTATTCAAGACTTATAAGGCTGAAGTCGAGAATCAACTTGATCAAAAGGTCAAAGTTGTAAGATCTGATAAATGAGGAGAATATTATGGTAAATTCTCTGATTCAGGTCATAGCCTTGGTGTCTTTGCTTTGTTTTTGCAGGAGTGTGACATTGTTGCTCAGGTTTCTATGTCGAGCACACCTCAGCAGAATGGTGTTGCTGAGAGATGTAATCATACTCTTATGGATATGGTACATAGTATGATTTGCCAAACTCATTTACTAGAATATTTGTGGGTTGAGGCTCTTAAGACAGCTATGCATATACTCAATCGGGTTCCTACCAAGTCCGTACCTAAAACACCTTATGAAATATGGACACAAAGAAAACCGACACTTGGGTATTTGCATGTTTGGGGTTGTCCTGCAGAAGCTAAAATATTTAACCCAAACATTAAAAAACTGGATCCTAAGATAATAAGTGGTCATTTCACCGTTTATCCTGAAAGATCAAAGAGTTTTTGTTTTTATTGCCCATCACATGCCACAAGAATTGTCGAGACTAGACATGCAATATTCTTGGAAAATGTTGGGACAAGTGATAATAATGCACCTCAGTTTGTTAATCTTGAGGAGGAACATGGGTATTTACATGCTCCCCTTATTTCAAGAGAGACAATAATTCCTACTTTTGTGGGAGGTACCAAAACTAATGAGGTAGCATCTAATGATCACGTAAATGTTCAAGAACCGCACATGTGAAGATCAGAACGAGTGAGAAAACCAACATTTAGAGATGATTATGTGTATTTAGATGACTATGATTCTTATACGAGAAGTTATCCTATATCTTTTAGTGAAGCTATAAAAGACAGCCAATCAGCTCTATAGCTTAAAGCTATTAATCATGAGTTGGAATCAATGAAGTTAAATAATGTGTGGGAGCTTGTAGACCTACCTAATGGATTCAAAGCAGTTGGTTGTAAATGGATTTGTAAAACCAAATTGGATCCTAAAGCTAATGTCGAACGTTATAAAACTCGCTTGGTTGCTAAAGGATTTACTCAAAAGGAGGGGATTGATTATAATGAGGCATTCTCACCCGTGTCCAAGAAAGACTCGTTTAGAATAGTCATGGCCCTCGTAGCTCATTTTGATTTGGTGCTACATCAAATGGATGTTAAGACATCATTCCTTAATGGTAATTTAAGTGAACATGTTTATATGATCCAACCAGAAGGATTTCTAGTTGAGGGCAAGACAAATATGGTATACAAGCTTAACAATTCTATATATGGCCTTAAGCAAGCCCTCTCGACAATGATACTTAAAATTTTATGAGGTGATTAGTGAATTTGGCTCCATGGAAAATGTGGTAGATCAATGCATATTTATGAAAATATGTGGGAGCAAGTTTATTATTCTAGTACTTT
Source organism: Dactylorhiza incarnata (assembly GCA_033032865.1). Classification (NCBI taxonomy): domain Eukaryota; kingdom Viridiplantae; phylum Streptophyta; class Magnoliopsida; order Asparagales; family Orchidaceae; genus Dactylorhiza; species Dactylorhiza incarnata. The sequence goes on from JAWHQI010000005.1 coordinate 26,990,775, forward strand.
ATGTAGATGATATATTGCTTGCTAGTAGCGATTTGAACCTGTTGCATGAGACTAAATCTTTTCTATCAAAGAAATTTGATATGAAAGATCTCGGTGAAGCCTCTCATGTAATAGGCATTGAAATTCTTCGAGATAGATCTCGCGGAATGTTGGGTATATCCCAAAAGGCCTATATTGAAAGGGTTCTTAAAAGGTTCAATATGCAAAATTGCTCTCCCACAGTTGCACCAGTCTATAAGGGTGGAAAATTTAGCTTATCACAGTGTCCTAGTACCCAATTGGGGCTTAATGAGATGGAGCAAATTCCCTATGCTTCAGCTGTAGGGAGTCTTATGCATGCTCAAGTGTGCACGCGTACAAATATTGCATTTATTGTTGACATGCTTGGACGATACCAAATAAATCCAGGAATGGAACATTGATAGAGAAATTTGTTTGATTTTATAAAAGAAATGATTTTCTCCGATTTTATGCCCTATAAAGGCAAGTGTACCTTATCGATTATAGTATAGGATATGAAATATCAAGGTCGTATTAGAACCATGGCACGTCGAATACTTCTACTTCAAAGAACTCGCTATTATCCTATCAAATAGATTTTGAGTTGGTTTTGCAAAAAGAGAGATTATGATTAAAAAGTGGTGGTTTAGACTGTATAAAAAAGACTAACACTCGATCTCGACACACCTCGGAATGAAACGATCAAAATAAAAATAAATAAATTTCTAAATCACTTTAACGAAAATACTTGGACCGTGGAGATTCCCGAAACATGAGCGCACCTCTTTCAAGGCTATGCCCAACTGAGTTTAGGTTGATCGACCAAACTTTCATTCTCCAATCGAAACCCTTAAAGCTTGCTTTACGTGGTGAACCCCGCTATTGGATTTGACTCCAATCTAGGAGATTTACATCGTACTCTTTCAAGGATTGCATTTAACTCCCTTTACCCGTGAGTGATCGATCCGTACGCACAATCTTTTCGGCTACTAGAATACAGAAACAAAAGTGGAAATCATATATCGATAATATGATCTCACTAAATATTAATCAAGGGCAAATCCTAAGCATTCGTTAAAAGAGAAAAAGAAATTAAATTAAGAAGAAAAGATCATTTCATTCCTCAGATCATCTTGATCAAGCACTAAACAAAGTTTAGTTACTCATAATAATGTAGGAAATGAAAATCATGTTAAAAATATGCATAATAAGAAAGAGAGAGAGAGAGAGAAAAGGAATAACAAACTATTTTATTTTTTATTGAAAAAGAGTTACCAAAAGGGCATAAAGACATTACAAAGAGAGCTTGCAAAAAGATTTCAAGCACGATAAAAAAGATTGCAAGAACATTAAAGCATGAAAACATTAAGCTAAAATACTCTAAAAATAAACTCCCAACAACTCTCTAGAAGGCTTAAATGAAGGAGGAAGGATGATAAACCCCTCTTTCTTCATGTCTATTTCTTCATGTCTATTTATAGAGGTTGTAGATGACATGAGGATGAAGCTTCCCTTGGTCAAATAAACATGTTGGTTTAAAGGTCAATGACAGCTACTCCTTTTCACACTTGTCATGAGACACATGCTTGAAAAGCATGATCAAAGTTGGCTAGATTTCTCTCTTTCCAAGAAGCTTCCTTCAAGAACACATGCTGAATTCATAGTCAAAGATGGCTAGCCTCTTTCATACTTAGCAGAAAATATCTCATTGGACCATTGAGACTTCATTCTCTTCTTGAATATGGTTCAGTAATATGGTAACATGACTACACTCAATATTTAGTTTGGCACGCCCTAACTGAAGGCGTGTTCTTTAGAATTGATAATGCAACTGTCCAAGAATTCTGCAAAATAGTAAAATAGGCATGGTTAAGATAGAATTATAAAAAGATACGGTTTAATTGATAAAATTAACAATATCTATATATTTATATTAGAATATTTAGAATTTTGTATTAATAACTTAGGTCAAATTATGCATCATCAATAATTGGAAGAATGTCAAGAAAGTTATGCGTTATCTACAGGGTACCAAGGATTTCATGCTTGTTTACAGGAGAACAGATTTTATTGAAGTAATTAGATACTCTGACTCAGATTATGCTGGGTGTATTGATACCAGAAAATCTACATCAGGATATATTTTTATGTTGTCTGGTGCACCTGTGTCATGGAAAAGCACAAAACAAACACTTACGACTTCTTCAACTATGGAAGCGGAATTTGTAGCTTGTTACAAAGCCACTTGTCATGCTATATGGATTACAAACTTCATTGCAGGGCTTCATGTGGTAAATTTCATCTTAAGGCCATTGAAGATATATTGTGACAATCAAGCTGCTGTTTTCTTTTCTAATAAAAACAAGTCAATTGATGCTTCAAAGCATATTGATATTAAGTATCTTGTTGCGAAAGAAAGAATCCAAAATCAATTAGTATCCATAATGCATATTAGTACTAATGCTATGTTAGCAGATCCATTAACAAAAGCTTTGCCCCCTAAGTTATTTCGTGAGCACGTGCATAATTTGGGACTTTATGAAAGTTTTGATTTAGAGAGGTCGTATTATTGATTTGAATATTAATTTCTTTTTATGTAATCAAATAATGTAATTTGAAAGATTCATTATTACCTTGTGATTTGTTGCTTGTATTTTGCGCATTTTGCATAAGCATCATGACAAATCATTTTGGAGGACCGCATGAATTTTTTGTTATTATTCATGATTTAAGTTATTTGTCAATATTTTCTATTGTGCCTAATTTGTAACCAAGGAACGACTCTATGATATCGTAAATAGTAGATTTGGCCTTGGTCCAATTTAGTACTCTAGATAATTTGGTTATGTTAAGGAACATAATTTACCAGTTTAAGAAAAAAACTATTATTTAATTATGTCCATTGACCAAGTGGGAGAATGTTAGACTCATATTATTTGGCCTACAAGAAATAATTAAATTGGTTATAATTTAATGTCCTTAATATTTTTATGAGTTATACTCATAAATAACTTAATACCCTAATCTCTAATCCTTGATGGATGAGCAAGAGATTATTAGCTTAATGGGCCGGTCCCATCTCTTGCTCTGAATAATTATTACTCTTGAGGTTAATATAAATAGAGGAGAATGTTCACAATTCTCCTTACCTCAAGGAAGTACACGGGAATCCATCTCCTTCTTGTTAGAGCAAAGAGGTGAAGACCGGGTCATACGGTGATGACAACTACAACAATCAATCCAGGTTCTTTCCTATTATTATTAATTAGTTTATACACTTGATATGATTCTCAAGAGGTAGAAAACTTGGGCATGTTTATGTCAATCAAATATAATTTCTAACATCTCTCTCAAGAGCATTTACCAGGAAGAGAAGAAGTTGAGCATTTACTGGGAAGAGAAATGTTAAAAGACGGTGTAGAGGAGAGAAATCTTCAGGAAGTTAAACGGGGGCCTTCTAGGAAGAGAAGAAGTTCAGCACCGGAGACCAAGAACTGGATGACACAGTTCGTCCTCTGGATTTGGCAGGAAAGGTGCAAATGGAGAAGCAACACGCAGTCACCCACATCGGCTAGCGATCTGGAACTCCTCCCTCACGTGCGCTGTCGAGCTCGGTGTGCGGGGCTATGGAGGAAGCTAATGCTGAGCAAATGAAGGAGGAACAAGCAACACGCAGTGGCCCACATCTGCTAGCGATCGGGAACTCTCTCACGCTCATTGCCGAGCTCAGTTTCAGGAGGCGTGGGAGAAGAAAAAATGCCTAACACGAGCTTTTTGAAAAGGTAGACCGGAGCCCTCCAACTTTTTAAAAAGAACCTAAAATTACATTTTGGGCGGATGCGATAACCACTAGAAGCCCTCCCAAATAGATCCATAGAGCGGTGATTTTTTTCATCTACACACTAGAGCTAAAAAGTGCTCCCAAACGGGCCCTCAATTGGGCCGAGACTCAGGCTTCGTTTGGGAGGACTTATTCCCACCGGTCAAGCGGTTACGACCGTATGAACTGGACCTGACCTTATTTAAGGTCCGGTTCATGCGGTCGTAACCGCTTGACCGGTGAAAATAAGGGTGCGTTTGGTTGGGCTGTTGCTGATGAAAAGCTGCTGATCAGAAATGGAGTTTTGAAAAAGAGTTGTTTCTGAGAAATGGAGTTTTGTTAGAAAACTGTTTGGGTGAAATGAAGTTTTCAGTGCTTATTGAAATGAAGTTTTATAAATTTTGTTTGGGTCAAATGGAGTTTTTGAAAAAAAAAATTTGATACACATCAAATACACAATCTTGATAATAGTTACTATAATAGTTATCTCATCCCCTGTGAACTTATCCCGTCATCTCGACCCCCTGCTCGCACGCACTGAATAATAATAATAATAATAATAATAGTAATAATGATAATAAAACGAATAATAATAATAGTAATAATGATAATAAAACGAATAATAATAAAAGTAATAATGATAATAAAATGAATAATAATAAAAACAAAACTAATGGTAATGATAATATAATAATATTAACCTATGTATCTACAGTAAGATGCCGGAAAAACATTTTAACACCCAAACAGTGTTAGCGGCGGGGGTTGGAGATCTGAACCAGTGGGCAGGAAGGAGATCCCACATCAATGGCGTCGACGTTCATACTGGAGCTCGAGAAGGGGGGGGGGGGGGGGGTGGGGGGGTGGAGGTGGGGGAGCCTGCATCAATGGCAGCAAGGAAGGACCGCATAGCTATCTCAGCTGCGGGCTTCCTCTCCTGCGAAGAAGAAGAACAGCGAAGAAGCAGAGCGATCGACGTGCAGAGGTGCGGGGAACCACTCCTGCGGCGAAGAAGAACAGCGAGGCTGATGCGCACAGAAAAGGCTTCACGCGAGGAGTTTCTCAGTTCGGCGCGGCTGGACAGGGGATAAAAACATCGGCAGCCTTTAACAAAGAAACGGAGGTTATTAATAACCTCCGTTTCGTTCCATAAGCCGCGCCAAACGATACTTTTGCCTAAACCTCCATTGCTTTTCTGCCGCACCGGAGGAAATAAGTCGCGCCAAACGCACCTAAGTCCCCCAAACGGAGCTTCAATTTGGTTATTTTGCCGATTTTCTTTGCTCCTGTATTCGCTTGCGAGGAACAGAGACCAAAACCGTAAGCCGTCTCCCAGATTATAGCAAGAAAATGGATTCCAGCGTCGCCGCATGGCCAATTTCCCGCCTAGTCCAACCAAAACGGCTCCAAATAGGATTATGTTCCGGTGAGCACAAGAACCCCTCCCCGTTTCCTCTTGCTGGTCGCCTGAGTTTCCCATGCAGATGGAAGCATCATTGCCTTCGGGGAGAAGGAAATTACCTTTCTCCATTGGACGACAAACCCTACGAGGTTCTTCCCGGCGGAAGAAAATCTTATCTCGATGAGCAGGACATTGCTACCGTCGTGGATCCTCCCAAGGACCTATTCCCCCTCGATCCGGAATCATACAATCCGGCTGCCTACCTATGGTGAGCTTCTTGAGAGGCTAAATTCCATGGATTTGTTTCTTTCTTATCAGATTTTATTTGTACTTTCTAATCGTAGCCGATTACGAAGTACAACTGATGAATTTTTTTCCTCTCCCTTGATTATCATTTATTTTCGGTTTCTCGATTTCGATTCTTTGTTTTGTTATTTTTTTTTCGCATCTTAGTGGATTGGAGTGCTCGAGGACCGTCATTCTTAATATCAAGGCTGTCTATCGATCTTCACACGAATCTCGTTTTTGGATTAGTTGGCTCGAAAAATAACTATTTTTAAAGAACAATTTCTTTTTCAACTTCGTTATTTAAACCCGTCATCTTGTTAACCTACTTTAAACCTCCCTATAAAAAAGAGGTCTGGCAATACAAGGAGGAAATGAGTTTTGAGAAGTTTAAGTATTGCTTTGTCCACTTGCTTGTGTTTTTATTCAGTCTCTTTCCCTCACCCCTCAAGGAGTTCGGGCACGCTTCTTCTCCGCCTACCAAAATTTGAGCCCTCCTCTTATGGTGCAAGCCTACTCCGTAGGAAGAGATCTCTGACATTTTAGCCAATTCTCTTCTACTCGCGTGTATCTCCTTTTTAGTTCCTTCTGAAAGTTATTAAAGATATAATTGAAGGAGATAAGGAAGTAGTTGGCAAAATAAATGTAAAAGAGTGACAAGAAGCTTTGCTTAGACAAGGGCTAGGTGGAAAATCATTATTTGAATTAGATAAAACTGAAAGAATTCATTTTCTTAGTTCTTCTTTTACTTATTGGTTCCTTTTGAGCAGAAGCATTTCAAGGGGGGCGCCAAGTAGTTACAAGTTAATAAACATATGGGTCTGTTTGTTTGGGCGGTGAGAATGAGAGCGGTGAGAATAAGAGCAGTGAGAATGGAGCGGTGGAAGATGGAGGGAGGTGTCTGCGGTCTCAGAAAAGGCCCAAAATGGAGTTTTTGAGCAGTGGCAGTGAGAATGAGAGTTTATCAAACAATTTAAAGGAGCGGTGACATTTTCCTCCCAACAGAGATGTTAGCAAAAACACCGAAAAAAACAGACCAAATATTTACCCGATTCATAAAAGAATGGTACCCAAAGAACTTCATTTATCCATGTTTAACTCGCTAACAATTCATTAAAAATATGCTTATTTCGACATTTGAAGTTCATTTCTATCATTTTTATCCACATGGTTTATAGTTTTGTTGACTTGGATATTTATTCCAATTTAGACCATCTTATTTGGTAATGCTTGTTTGAGTCCAGCTCATTACAACATGTTAAACCTTCATTAGCTGTTAATGAGCGAGCATGAACTTGTCAAATAATAAATTACGTTGCTTGAACAAAGAATTATCTAACCATAATGAATACAATCCGAACACAATGAATACAATCCGAACACGATTAAAGATATAAGAATGTACAATCCGAGCAGTACCTTGTTTGTTTATGTCAACTCATTTACACCGTATTGATCCTGATGAAGATGGAGAAACCATATTCCATATTTAAGAATGTACAATGATTATGTAAATCTTTAATAGTCTGTACATTTATTTTTTGCTTTGTCCTTATTTGAAGTTATTTTGTATATGAGAAACCTTGTATAAATAAGATCATTTGACCTTAATTCAGTTTGAATGAAGTGATTTTTCAATCCACATGGTGTCAGAGCAACACAATCCCTTTATGTAGCCATTGGAGCTCTCCCGTCACATTTGTAGTTCTTGTTTTAAATACGAATCTCCTTCTGATATTACTATTTCGATCGTGATCACTCGCTGTTCTGTCGAATTTGCGGAACACAGATCGTTGTAGACTTCCATCCCAGTTCGTTAACTTTCAACCACAAATTGTGGTTGAATCTACCGAATATGATCGTTATCGACTTCCATCTGATCATGGTTGACTTCTATTTGTCAAATGTTTTTCTTCCAAGAAATATCGATCTTATCTCCTCTAGCTGTTTTATCTCCAGCCAGACTTTTCTTCCACCCCATCGTCGAGGTTGATCACATTCATTCCATTCGATGTTGTGTTCGATTGTTTCCTGCCGCCTTTCAGTTTTGAGTTTGTTGTCTTGTGCTTATGGGCACTTCATGGAACCCTTCTTACCCGATGGTGCGGAAGCTGGTGTCTCGCTCTTGGCTGAAGGCGGATGTCGGTGATAGTGCAGAGGTCTTGCAGCGGAAGTGCCGCCGTACCCTTCGGGCCCTTTTCTTTTGGAGCAAGAACAAGCTCAAGGATCTGGGTGCTCGAAAGGAGATTCTGGAGGCGGAGATTGTGGAGCTCCAGCGGCTGGAGAGCTTGGATGGTGGCATCTCGGAGGAGCAGACTCGGACTCTCATTGCGGCGGTTAAGGAGCTCCTGAGCATTCATGCTAGGTTGGCCACTTGGTGGAAACAGCGTGCAAAGGTGCAGTGGATCAACGAGGGTGATGCGAATACCCGTTATTTCCACTCCATCGCCTCCTCTCATCGGCGAGGCAACCGAATTTCTCAGGTGGAGCTTGAGAACGGCGACCTTGTTGAAGATCCGGAGGGCATCGAGGCAGCATTCTTGGACTTCTTTGATCGGAAGTGGGAGTGCGCGGCTCCTGTTCTTGCTGGGTGGCCGCTCCTGCCTTCCTCTCGGCGGCTCGATGGCGGGGCGGCCTCCTTGTTGCTGAAGGCGGTTTCTGAGGAGGAGATTTGGGGCATCATCAAGGCCATGAAGGCCAACCGTGCTCCGAGATTAGACGGTATTACTTCCTCTTTTTTTGTCCACTTCTGGCCCATTGTGCGTACTTCTGTTTGCAGGGCCATTGGCGACTTCTTTGCTCTTGGTCGTATGCCCAGTGCATGGAAGGAAACATTGGTGGTACTCATTCCGAAGTGCCCCAATGCGTCTCGGCCGGATCGGTTCCGGCCTATCAGCCTGTGTCAGATAATATATAAGGTGGCAGCGAAGATCATTGTGGACCGCATGAAGGGGCTCCTACCCTCGCTCATCTCTGAGGAGCAGGGGGCCTTTGTTCCCGGGCGCTCTATTTCCCACCAGTGCTTCATCGCCCAGGAGGTGGTGCATAAGATGGCTATCTCGACCTCTGGGACTGGGTTCCTCGCTATGAAGGTCGACATGGAGCAGGCCTACGACAAGATGTCGTGGGAGACGCTGCGGCAGGTTCTGGGCATGTTTGGGTTTCCGGTGGAGTTTGCTAGTTGGATTCTTCAGTGTGTGGAGGGACCGCAGTTTGCGTTGCTCCTTAACGGGCGACGTACGAGGTGGATCGAGACGAGCTGTGGCTTCCGACAGGGATGCCCCCTCTCCCCTTATTTGTTCATTCTGTGTTCTGAGCTGCTCTCGCTTGCCTTCAGTCAGCGGGGGAACTCATTGGGCGTTCTGGTTGCGGCTTCAGGCCCGCGAATCTCTCACTTGCTTTACGCCGACGACATCTTCATCACCTCGGACGCCACCACGTCTTGTGTGGACCAGTGCCTTGCCGTGTTGCAGGAGTACTGTACTTGGACTGGGCAGCGGATCAACATATCGAAGTCCATGGTCATGTTTGGCAAGTCCACCCCTACGGGGAAGTGCAACATGCTGACTCGCCGCTTGGGCTTTCAGAGGGTCCGAGAGTTTACTTACTTGGGCATTTTGCTGGCAATGCGTAAGTTGAAACGCTCAGACTTTTCACACCTGCTCCTGAAGGTGACGGAGAAGGTTCGGGCTTGGGGGAACCGCCACCTCTCCCTGGCGGACCGGGCCACCCTCGTCAGGTCGGCGCTCCTGGCCACGCCGATGTTCCTCTATACGCATTGCCATGTGCCTCGCTCGGTCCAGGAGTCTATAGAGCGGTTGACGCGGTTTTTTCTGTGGCAGAGGGCCCCTTCCCAGCGCGGGATGCACTATGTTAGCTGGGAGCAGTGTTGTTCTCCCTCTGCCGGGGGTGGGCTTGGTTTCCATGGAGTGAGTAGGTGGCAGGGCCCCTTGCGGGCAAAGTTCGCCTGGGAGTTGATGCAGCCGGGATCCTCCCTTTTCCGCAGGATGGTTTTGGCCCTGTACAATGGCCGTCTTTGGCGGGAGAGGATCACCCGACGCGACTCTCCGGTTTGGCGGCTCATCAGGGAGGGCGCTGAATGCCTTCGGCCCCTGCTTCGCTGGAAGATTGCGGATGGGGATTCTGTGGATGTGCTTGCGCATGCTTGGATTCTTGACCGGCCTCTCTCCCGGTGGCCTACTTTCGCTGACTGCGGCTCGCTGGAGTCGCTCCAGGTTTCAGCCTTCTTGCTTCCTGGCGGTGGTTGGGATGTTTCCGCTCTGTCTCAGTTTTGTGGGCCGGATCTTGTTGAGGTTGTCCTCCAGATCCCGGTCCATAGCTCTTTTCCCCAGGACAGACCGGAGCTCTGCACCCGCCTCAGCGGCCGTTCTGTTGCCTCCCTCGCCTACATGACCCAGTTTGACGGGGCTTGTACGGACTTTAGCTGGCTACGGAAGCTGAAGCTTCACCCGCGGGAGCGGATGTTTTGGTGGCGATCCCCACCCGGGCGTGGCTTGCCCGTCGGGGTCTTACTGCTGAGCGGGGATGTCCTTGGGGCTGCACTTCTGAGGAGACCCGGGACCATCTGGTCTCGAACTGCTGCTGTCTCTCGTCCATTCAGGCCGCTCTTCTGCGTTGGGGATACAGTATGCCTTCCTTCTCTAGCTGGGAGACTGCGCGGGAGCTTCTCTCCTCTGCCTCTGCTGGCGCGCTTGGTCCGACGAGGGTTTTTTGCTGTGCAGTGTACCAGGCCTGGCGTGGCCGCAACGCTAAGGTCCACCAGGGCGAGGGTGGCGACCTTCACTGTCATGGCGGCGACCATTGTTGAGATCCTCTCCATTATGCGAACTCTACCAATCCAGGGGCACTGGGGTACCACCCAGCCTCACCGGTTGTCGACACCACTCTTTTGGTGCCCCCCGCCCCCTGGATGGATAAAGTTCAATGTGGATGATTCTCTCTCCTCGTCCGGGCTTGATGGGCTTGGGATGGTGGCCCGCGATGACCGGGGTGCTCTCATCTTTGCTGTTGGGTCCCCGCTGGTGCACTGGGATCCAGGGGGAGTGGAGCTGGCGGCGGTCTTGGCTCTCAAGGATCTTATCCCGCCTTCTTTATATGGGGTGCGCGGGGCAATAGTGGAGGGCGACTGTTTGACCCTTATGGACAGCTGTGCTGCTGGTTTGCGCCGGGGCGACTGGAGCGTGACGGTGGACGGCGAGGAGGACTTCTCCTTTCTGAGCGGCTTCCCTCAGCTTCGATTCCAGCATATTGACCGTGAGGCCAACAGAGTTGCTGATTTCTGTGCTCGTTTTGCCCTACGGGGAAACTTTGTATGGCTAGATGTTGATAGCACCCAGACTGAGTTTGCCGAGCTTGTTCGTGCAGACTTGGATGGCATGCTGTAGTTTTGTTGTCCTTTTTTATTTTTAATTCCATGCTATATGCACTTTTCCAAAAAAAACACTCAAAACCGTAGAGCATCACTGGTCTAATTGCAGTACGGTAAAACCTACCTTTAAGTTTTAATGGTACTTTACGATCACATAATATCCCAGACACGCCTCTCCACTTCAACCAACCTGCTTGGATTCTATGTATCACATCTTTATCTACATCTCCATCTTTTTGAATTATCGATCCTAGATATTTAAAGCACTCACTGCGAGAAATATCTTGATCACCCAACTTAATGACGTAGTCAGTCATCCTTTTTGCACTACTAAATTTAAGCTTCATATACTCCGTATTTGTCCTGCTCGTTTTTTCCAAAGTGTCTCGCCAAGATTCAAGTTTTGTGTTTACACCATCGCGCGTCTCATAGAACAAAATAATATCATCTGCAAACAATAAACACCAAGGTATTTCTTGTTGGATATGTTCGGTGAGCTCATCCAAGACAAGGCTAAAGAGATAAAGGATTAAAACTGACCTTTGATATAAGGCAATAGTGATATGAAATTTCTGTGTAATCCTCCAAATGTCCTCACCCTCGTCGCTGAATTTGTATACATGTCTTTGATTACGCCAATCTATGTATATTAACACCTTTCTTTTATTAGACTCTATAAGACCTCTCTTGGAGTTCTATCATAAGCCTTCTCAAGATCGATAAACAGCATATGCAATTTTTTTCTCTCCAATAGTTGTCAATGAGTTTCCTCAAGAGGTGTATAGCTTCCATGGTCTATCGCCTTGGTATAATCCAAATTGATTATCCGAGATGCTAGTCTCTCATTTTACTCTTCTCTCTATTTCCATAGTTTCGGATCGGGACGTTCGCTTCATGAGTTACTTTTGGAAGACGTTATAAGAAGACGGGCACAACCTTGAAGTTCTCCTCCGCCTATCACCCACAGACGGATGGACAAACTGAGGTTGTCAACCGTATTTAGGGGCCCTATTGCGTTGCTTAGTTGGAGATAACCCGTCTACTTGGGATTCCGTGCTGCGTATCGCCGAATTTGCATATAATAGTTCCGTCAGTAGGTCCACGGGTTTGAGTCCATTCCATATCATATTAGGATATGAACCTAGGAAACCTATTGACTTGATCGATATTCCCCTTGAGTCGCGACTCAGTGAGTCGGCCGATTCCTTCATTCAGCATGTGCATGCACTTCATGAGTCGGTCCGTAAGAAAATTGCAGTTAGTAATGATTATTATAAAGATTGAGCAGACCAGCACCGACGTGAACAGATTTTCGAGGCGGAGAGCAGGTGTTGATTTACATCCGACCAGAGAGGCTCCCGCAAGGGCTTGCAAAGAAACTAAACGCTCACCGAATGGGCCCCTACATAGTCATGCGGCGGATCGGTACGAACGTATATGAGATTGACATCCCTCATGGCATGGGCATCAGCCGAGTGCTCAACGTAGAAGATTTAACTCCTTACTACGAGGAGCGCGTGTATGCGGACCCTTTCTCCACACCAACAACTGAGCGTTTGCCACCTTCGGTCCCTACCAGTCCTACCCCATCCCCACCCGAGTCACTTCAGGAGGTTCACCCGGCACCAGCGACGGTTCCACCGATCCAACAGTCAGACGGAGATACATCACAGTCAGAGCCACCCACTCTTACTGACGACATATTTTAGATCATGGCCCATGACTTCTTTACCGTGGACGGACGAGCTATTATACACTATCTTGTTCGTTGGAGCGGTCACCCGCTATACGACGCTACAAGGATTTTCTTCAGAGGAGCTCGAGAGACTCGCCCGCAGCTACGTCGAGAGTACGATCATCTTCACTCACCGGAGATGAGTGCTTTCAAGCTGGGGAGAGTTGATGGCGCGCAACGCCCTACTCATGTCTATTCCCGCAAGAGGCGGTGAACCATCACTCGCCTGGGCGATCCGAGTTCGCCGTTGCGACTGGATCGCCTTTGCGAGTCGATTTACTATATTACTTTATTTATTTTGAGTTTTATTTGGCTCCTGATCGGACCGGACGATATGAGCCATCTGATTCGGGTGCCTTATGTTTGCTTTGAGTATAAATACATGTATGCGCCGATATTGTGGGTATCGAGAGTTGTTTCCATTCAGCGAAACCATCGGTCACGAGCTCAGTGCGACACCGGGATTTCTCCTCTTGGTGCGACTCCAAGGTACCCGATTCCCCCTCCTTACCGGTATTCCACTGCAAACCCTCAGCCGCTTGCCTAGTCTCTTCCCCCCGCCCAGCCCCTCCCGTTTCCGTGTCATGCAGTCGATCCCCAACCCCGTAGAGACACCATGTACCAAACTCCTTCTGCCTTCACCTCAAACAATCATCCCATATCCTCGACTTTTTCCTCTCCTGTAGCTTCCCGCCAGACCCAGTCCTGTAGAAACTTCTACCGTGAACTCACACCTCTCCGCAACCAGCCTTCCCCGCCCAAACCCCACCTCCAGTCCCCTCCCCGAGTCCCACCACTCCAGGAACAACCCTCCCAGCCCCTTCCCGAGCCTCACCACACCAGGAGCAGCCCTCCCAGCCCCTTCCCGAGTCTCATCATTCCAGGAACAGCCCTCCCAACCCCTTCCCGAGTCTCACCACTCCATGAACCGCCCTCCCAACCCCCTCATGGCCACAACAAGCTCGGAACCCCCACCCGACCATTATTCGTCCGTTGCCGACACATGTAAGTCGTTATTTTGGAGTTGTAATTTTCTATTGTGATAACTTGACACTATACATGTTGTGGATGTTTATCTTGTTAGCTAGTAGTATCTGTGTCCGTTTGATTTGCAGGGCTTATTTTGCGAACGCTTGAAATATTTGTGTCTCATTCGCTTGTGAAACAATGCTTGCTTTCGTTAATCAAAATTTGTGAAAGTTCGTGCCTTTTGTTGCTTTACTTATAATAATTAAATATTGTTGCTAATTATATTGCGGATCGTCTCTTGCATTTAGATAAGCATATCGCATTTATGTTCACATTTAGCGTGTCCAACTCGAGTCGCCCTCCACTGCTTCACTTTGTATATTCATAGATGAATTGCAAATCAAAATTTGATTTGAAATTCACTTCATAAACAAAATTTATTACATTCTAAGACCTAGTTTATCCCTAAAAATGAAGTGAATTTATTTTTCTCCTAAATAACTTATTTTGAATTTGAGCATATCATAATATAGTTGCATAAAAATCATGACATGTGTGATTATTTGCCATTGTACTGATCTTAAATTTATATGCTTATGACATTGCAGGAAGAAAATTGGAGATATTCCTGAAGAGAGGAGGCATCGGTTGCTCTCTACACTGAAACCTCGGTGATTTTTTATATCCTTTCTGATTCTCTTAATGTTATAAAGAAGTATACTATTCTCATTTTTTTGATACGCGTGTTATTGCTTGGACTAAATACAGAAATTTCCTGATCTTTTAACATTATTTAGGTGTTCTTAAATGAGCAGTTCTCTTCTAATTCTAATTTGTCTATTTCCATGCAGGCATATACCTAAGTTGTGGGAACTAGCAGGTACGCGTTATCAGGATGCTAAGCTGGCAAAACAAACCGCATCTACATTACTGTCTTTAGATAGACACTCTATTACTCCGGAGTATTGGAGCTGTAGGACAAGCAAAGGTTCTTAAATTTTGTTGTTGTTCCTAGCCTTTTTTTAGAAATATTACCATCACTCCCTTGAGAGCTACTGCTATTGCAATGTAAGCACAGTCAGATAAATTTCTAAAAATGAAACGAGTAAATAATTAGCAGTTATTAGGTTCATGTGCATATAAAGGACTTTTGGATGGAGGTGGTGAGTTCTTGTCGTAGTTTTGTCTTGTGAATTCCTGTTGTGGTGAGTTCCTACAGTGGTGCTCCATTGCTGGAGGTTTTCATTTTCTGGACACGGCAACAATTTTTCTGGAGGGAAGATTCAACTTTACTTTGAACAGCAAGGCAATGGAACAGTAACTCTTTTCTAAGGCAATGTAACATTAACTCTTTTCCATGTTTTCCCCAACATGGTCTTTGAAAGTACAGAGTAAGCTATGAATATTTCTTTAGAGCATAAACTTCCCAAATAAAAAAACACAACAACACAATCATGGATAAATAGAAAAGATAGGAAATGAAAGTCAAGCTATGGAGAGATAAACACAGAAGACGCAAGAAATTTTTATAGTGATTTCTCAATCAAATTTGGGTACTCCTCTCTTCCACAGCCCGAGGGATAGCACTGTTTTCAAAAGGCCAGTCTTTTTTCTAGGAGACTCAAAGACCTCCCAGAGCTTTTTCTACCTTGAGGCCCAAGAACTCACTGAGTCTTTTTGCTAGGAGACCCAAAAGCCTTCTTTTGTTTTTTTTCTAGGAGACCCCAAAACCTCCTAGAGTCTTTTTGCTAGGAGACCCAAAAATCTATCTGAGATTTTTTGCTTGGAGACCCAAAAATCAACTCAGATATTTTGAAGGGAGATCCTATAACCCTTTACAGATGGTGTGAAGTTCAGCAAAAAAAAAGTATCACCAAGAGAGAGTGATACTATTTTAGTCTCAAGAAAGAAGAGAGGCTCAGATTATAGATCTAGTGTTTCAGCCGACAGAGAGAATAAAAGAGAGGTCAAGAGAGCTACTGAGATTAGGGTTAGAGACAAGAAGACCTTCTTTTCTCTGTCGTAACGAGAGCTTTTATAGTCCTCTTTTTCTAAGTTTCAGAACGGAAGGGTTGTAGAAAGATGGTACCTTTCTTTTTCTGGTTTTCTTTTTCCGATCTTCCTTTTTCTCCACCTTCCTTCTTCGACGATTTCCTTTTTCTGCCCTGCAACGGATCTTTTGAATCCTGATAAGTTCTTCATACGTCGAATACAATTCGACGTGCTATGATAAGCGTGCTATTAAGCGGCAACTTCTTCTTCTTAAACGTTGAATACAATTCGACGTGCGGCTTCTGGATTTCTTCCTTCGTCTTGCGCTGATGGAAGGATGACTTGGTTGACGATTGCTGAGCCTCGGTCGGCGATCGACGATCATAGGTTCTTGTTCTTCAAGAGAATGAACTTCGTTCTTTAGGCGCTGATTAAAGGATGGATCGAACAACAATCACTGAGCGTTCGATCGATGATCACTGAGCGCTCAGTCGGAGAACGACTAGTGAAAGAGCTATGGCTGCTCGGCGAACAAGTCTTCAGAGAATGAACATTAACTCGCTCTATGCTCGAATCTCTGGTCTGCGAACAATCAGGTGGCAATCGAGTCCTCGATCGGCGAATGCTGGCCGGTGATGGTTGAATGCCCGGTTGCGAAACGAGAGAAATAGAGAACATCCTACCCGAGAGGAGTACCGGAAAACTAAAAGCTTTAACTCAAATTACTGAAGGAATTAGGAGAGAAGAGGAAGCTTAGATTGAGGAATGGAGGGGAGGAAGAATAAATGTAGTGTTCCTCATTTAAAACCACTGAATACGCCTTCAAAGAACTCCCCCTTTTACACATTTTAAAAGCCTTTAAATTTAAGAAAATTCCAGTTTCAGCACACCCAATTTCAGCCACCAATAAGGATTGCAAAAGCCGCACATTCATCCTTTAAACATACACACACAACCTTCAAACATGCTGTAAAAACTACACATTCACGGTACATTGCCGCAACCTTACTTGCACTCAAACAAGCACTTAACATATGTGAACATAACACACACTCACACATCACATAATCACACACCCTTACTATTTTTTAAATCCCATTTTAGCAGCTGACACCACCGTGTAAACCCCATTAACAACAACAATAACATGCACAACCACAGCAGCCAACACCACCTCTTAAACCCAAGTAAATTATAAGCACACAACCCTTAATACGTTAACACATAAATACTAAAAAAACCAAGTCCCTGGACCCAAAAATAGACATGGTAATGAGGTTTAATCGGCTGTTCCAAATAAAATCTTGCAAAACATAATAGCCAGCAAACCCTAAAGCCAAGATCCTCCATTTTATTCCTCAAAATAGCAACATGAGAAGTAATCCAAGAAGGAGGAGATGATTAGATAATAAGCTCAACACTATAAATTCCAATGTGAGAAGAAGGAATCCAAGTAGGTTCTCGATAGTAGTTTCAATGATCCCAACCGAAGTCACCAGGGAGCCCAAGCTAGGAAGTAAACCAGAGAAAAGTGAGGCGGTAGCTTTATCTTGCAAACCCAAGCCAAAGCCAAGATATTTGATGCTTCAGAATTCGGGAAGGGGGAAGGGGAAGGGGAGGAGAAGGGTAGAAACAGAAGGAAATAAAATCAATTCGATTGTGTGTTGGGCTTACATTTTCATCAAACTCCACTACCAAACCTGATTTCCTGCCATGCCCCCAAGCATCACCCTTATCTTCTAATCAAAGGAAGGAATGAAGCCCACGTAGAGCCCACTAAAGGGTGTTAGTGTAATAATCCCCTCCACTAAGTTAACAATTTCCAAGAGAAGGTAGCCACTTACCCCCTCTTTTTATTCACCTTTAACCGACTAATGCAACAAGGAAACCGAAAGACCAACCAAAAGAGGGCAAGGCCCAAATAGCCAAGCATGCAAAGGAGGAAGAATAGGCCATGAATCTGTTATGGGCCTTCTTCTGAGCCCTAGTGCGAGGAGGAAAGGGGAAATCCCGGAGAGAATCGGCGTGGCCCTTACGAGAACCTCTCGACCCTATTTCGCCGGAGGGAGATCTACGAAGGAGGAGGCACTGGAGGATGCGGCATCGGGGCGGAAGCCGGAGGGGATCGACGATCCCTGCGACGTAGCGACGTGCGGAACGGCGGAAGAACCCGTGTGGGGTGCAGTTTAGGGCTTACAGGAATTAGAGAGAGAGAGAAATTAGATAATTGATTTCATGATCCCCCAAAACAAACAAGCTCCCACCCATATGGGGTTGGATACCCAACCGGTCCGACCGAACCAAGGTTCAACAACATAGCAATATCAAATTGCTGAAATAAAAATATGTGCTGAAATAAAGATAAATCCTCCTCCTAAGCGGTGTGCGCCGGGTTGCGGTGCTTGTACGTAATCCCCCAGCGTGGGTCTGTGACATCCGTAACATCTCTGCCCGCGTCGTCATCAAGCTTGTCCCCAAGCTTGTCCTTGAGCTGTGGAGGCAGGTGGACCAAAGGCTCTGAAGGTGGAACTCCCACGAACGGCTTGAGTTGCGAAACGTGGAACACGTCGTGGATCCGGCATCGGCCGGAAGCTGCAGACGATAAGCTACCTCGCCAATGCGCTCTGAGATCAGGAACGGTCCATAGAACTTGGTCCCCAGCTTGCTGCATGACCTCGACGCTATGGTCGTCTGACGATAAGGACGACGTTTAATCCATACCCGATTGTAGGTGGTCTCCATGCGGGCCTGAGCCTGAAGAAGCCTCTCACGGGCTAAGTCGAGGATCTGATCCCTAGTGGCCAGCTCTGTATCAATAGAGGGTGAGCGGGCGGACGCGCTGGTATAAGTGAGTAGGGTAGGTGGATCACGACCATAGACTAGCCGGAAGGGGGTGGTTTGAAGAGCTGAATGGTAGGAGGTGTTGTAGCAGTACTCCACCCACGGAAGCCATCGTGCCCAATCCTTGGGGCGGTCCCCCGTAATACAACGCAAGTACATCTCCAGTGTCCTGTTAACCACCTCCGTCTGCCTGTCAGACTTCGGGTGGTATGCCGACGAGAGTGCTAACTTCGTGCCGCATAAGGTGAATAACTCCTGCCAGAAGAGGGATGCGAAAACCTTGTCCCTGTCAGACACGATACTCTCGGGGATGTCATGTAATCAGAACACCTGGTCGAAGAAGATGCGTGCCACCACGTCCCCGACAATAGGGTGACTCATCGCCATGAAGTGAGCACCCTTGGACAAGAGATGGACGACCACTAAGATGATGGAACAGCCCCTCGAAGTCAGTAATCCCTCAATGAAATCCATAAAAATATCCGCCCATATCTGTGTCGGAACGGGGAGGGCCTGAAGCAGCCCGGCTAGTAAGAGCTGGTCGGCCTTGCTACGCTGGCAGGTGGGGCAAAGGGCGATGAACTCCTGGACCCGCCTTTTGAGGCCCTTCCAAAAGAACTCGGCACGGATCCGCTGAAAGGTCTTATGAACCCCTTCATGTGTGGCGTCGTGGATCCCTGCCAAAATCTCCGGAATCAAGGGGGAAGTATCTGAAAGATAGAGCTGATCCTTGTATAGGATGAGCCCGTCCCGAACAGTCCAATGCGAGGTCAAGCTACCCTCTTCAATGCGGAGAAGAAGATCCTGAAGAGTCGGAGTGTCCTGAATCTCTGTCCGGAAGCAGTGTTGAAGCGGCGAAGTCGGGAAAAAGATGGCCAATAAAGATCCTTCCTCGTAATCGCGGTGGGAGAGACGTCGACTGCTCGGTTCAAGGCCCCCGCCTTGTACTCCACACGAAAGTCAAAACCCAGAAGTTTGCTGATCCAACGCTGCTGTGGGGCCGTGGTGAGGCGCTGCTCCAGGAGGTACTTAAGACTGAAATGATCGGTGCGAATCTGAAAAGGGCGCCCCACAAGTACGACCGCCAATGTTGGACCGCCTTGGCCAGTCCAATCAGTTCCTGCTCGTAAGCTTGAAGCTTCTGATGATGAGGGCGGTACGGCGACTGAAATAAGCGATTGGGTGGCGCTCCTGTTGGAGCACAACACCGAACCCCTGGCTGGAGGCATCGCACTCTACCTGGAACTCATGGTCGAAGTCTGGTAGAGTAGAACTGGAGCTGAGACGAGGGCTTGCTGGAGCGCACGAAAAGCCGTCGTCGCCGAGTCCTCCCATGCAAAGTACTGTCTCTTCAAGAGGGCAAACAGTGGCGCCGCAATAATGTTGTACGCCTCGATGAATCGCCGATAGTAACCTGCCAAGCCGAGAAAACCCCTGAGTTCACGCTGGGATCGAGGAAGGGGCCATTCCGTCACGCTCTGAATCTTGAGGGGGTCAGTGGACACCCCCGTACTATCAACCACATGACCTAAGTAGGAGACCCTGTCCGTCCCAAATGAACACTTGGTGCGCTTCAAAAACAATTTGTGAGTCCGCACTAACTGAAAAACTGCTCGGAGGTGGTCTAGATAGGACTCCCACGTCGCGCTGTAGACCAAAATATTGTCAAAGAAAACAAGCACACAACCACGTAAAAGGTCGTGAAATACCTCATTCATGAGGGCCTGGAAGGTGGAGGGGGCGTTTGTGAGCCCGAAGGGCATCACGAGGAACTCAAAGTGGCCATAGTGGGTGCGGAAAGCAGTCTTCTCCACATCCTCGGGGGCCATGCGAACCTGATGGTACCCGGAGCACATGTCCAGTTTGGAGAAGAAACGGGCGCCGTGTAACTCGTCCAATAGCTCCTCCACGACCGGAATAGGAAACTTGTCCTTCACCGTCCGTGCATTCAGCTCACGGTAATTGACGCAGAAGCACCACCTGTCGTCCTTCTTGTTTACCAACAAGACTGGAGATGAGAAGGGGGATACGCTGTGGCGGATGGTGCCCTGCTGCAACATAGCAGCGCAGTCGCTCAGTCTCGTCCTTCTGGCGGAACGGATATCAGTGGGGGCGAACAACTACGGGAGCCGTCCCGGGCAGGAGAAAAATGCGGTGATCCTGACGCCGTAATGGAGGAAGTCCCGTTGGGGTGGTGGTAGTGTCCTGGTACTCCTGTAAGAGTGCCTCGAGGTCAGAGGGTTCTGTCTGGTCAGCACCTGCGAGAAAAATCTGTCTGCCGGCTGTCGTCGGACAGCCCTGCCACACCGTCTGATGAGGGTGATTGCCCCATGTCATCGTCAACGTATTAAAATCCCACAAAAGTGGCCCCAAGGTGCGGAGCCAACGTCTCCTAATACTGCCTCGAAACCTCGTAGGGCGATCACATAAAAGTCCACATAGGAATGGTAACCCTCCACTACAATAGGCACCGCACGACAGACTCCTGTGCAAGTCATGGCCATGCCGTTGGCAACTGAAACCCGTAGGCTCGGACGGGATGTGACCGGCAGGTGAAGATGCTGCGCTGCGAGGTCACTAAGAAAATTGTGCATATTGCCCGAATCCATGAGGGCGATCAACGGATTGCACGCCACGGAAATCTGTATCTGAATCGTATCCCCCGATTGGGGTCCTGTCATAGCGTGAATAGAAAGCTCGGGGTCGCCCGGGTCCTCGTCCCCAATGTCCTCGTCAGAGGGGTCCTCCACCTCAAGCTAGAAAAGACACTTGCACCGATGTCCCCGGGTGAAAGACTCGCCACAATTGAAACAGAGGCCCTTGGCCCGGCGGTCCGCTATCTCCTGAGTGGAAAGCCGTCGAATGGTGGACGGTCGTTCTCCCTCTTTGCCCTTGCCGGCTCCTGTGCTGGTCGGGGGAGTAGAAGGGCCAACCCTCGCCAGATCGACAAGCCAAATACGGACGGTCCATCATCAAGCGTTTCTCGAAAACGCAGGATAAGCTCATGGCTGTGCAGAGGTCCTGAGGAGACTGTAGCTCGACATCCAGGCGAAATCGCTCGTGAAGGCCTGCAGTGAAGAAAGGCACCTGTTGTGCCGCTGGTACGGAAGGAGTGCAGGAGAGGAGCACCTGAAACCTCTCGATGTAGTCATCAATGGAACCCGTCTGTCGGTGGGAGATGAGGTCGCCAATCGGATTTCCGCGAAGGGGAGGTCTGAATCAGAGGGTGCACTGCGACTTAAAGTCCGCCCACACCAAGTTCAGACGTTCACGGCGGAGCTGCGAGAACCAGAGGTGTGCGGAGCCCATGAGATGGAATGAAGCCACACCAATCCAATCCTCTTTCGGAGTACGTTGAGTTTCGAAGAACTGTTCGCAGCGTGTGAGCCACGTGAGGGGGTCTTCCCGGCCGGAGGGCCTCAATGAGAGCTTTATTGTTCGCCACCATCATGTGCTGAAAAGACTCCAAGATCTGAGCCAAAGTGAGGCCGGCGGGAGAGTCGTCGTCCATGGGGAAGATCCTAGCGGGTGAAAAAGAGGACGGGGGAGTGGGCAAAAGGCCCGTGCTATCCGATAACAGTGGAAGACCGGCGGAGAAAGCCCCCAATAGGACTGGCGAGCCCCGAGGGTGCGGCGGAAAACCCGATCCGGGCGCTGCAGGAGCAGTGGCGGGGCTGGAACGCAGTGACGGAAGCGGAATCTGTGCGTCGACGGTTGTAGGGGCGGCGGTTGTGGGCGTAGAGGGCAGTGAAGCAGCGGTGGAGGAGGAGGCCTCTGATATCACGGTGTTATGGGCCTTCTTCTGAGCCCTAGTGCGAGGAGGAGGAAGGGGGAAATCCCGGAGAGGATCGGCGTGACCCTTACGAGAACCTCTCGACCCAATCTCGCCGGAGAGATCTACGAAGGAGGAGGCGCTGGAGGATGCGGCGTCGGGGCGGAAGCCGAAGGGGATCGACGATCCCTGCGACGTAGCGGCGGAAGAACCCTTGTGGGGTGCGGTTTAGGGCTTACGGGAATTAGAGAGAGAGAGAGAGAGAGAGAGAGAGAGAGAGGAAATAGAGAGAGAAATTAGATAATTGATTTCATGATCCCCAAAACAAATAAGCTCCCACCCATATGGGGTTGGAGACCCAACCGGTCCGACCGAACCAAGGTTCAACAACATAACAATATCAAAATGCTAAAATAAAAATACATGCCGAAATAAAGATAAATCCTCCTCCTAAGCGGTGTGCGCCGGGTTGCGGCGCTTGTACATAATCCCCCAGCGTGGGTCCGCGACATCCGTAACAAAATCCATCTCTTAAAACAAAAACCCAAACAACAACATAAGAAAACCACCTTTTCAAATCCCAAGCAGCTCCTAAAAACAAAGAACTTAACAACCGTCCCCCATAAGAATTATGAGAATGCTTAAACATAAAAGAAGCACATAGTATTATGACAAGGCTTAAACATAAAAGAAGCAAAGCTGAACCATGCAATGAAAATTAGGAGAAGGACAAATCATGAATAGCAAAAAAGAAAGGTGCACTTGGTACTGATTCCCCAAATTATATCATCATTAGAGACTTTATTTATCTTTGTTGATTCATTTAAGTTAAGCTTTTAAATGCACTTTATAAGTTTACGAGTTCAAGGCTTTACAAAGAATGGGGGCATGCTTGTATGTTGATCCTCTGACCTAGAATGAGAATCACTGGATCTGCCATCTAGCCTATGAACACAGTCAGATAGTAAGAACGAAGACAGGCTCTAGCAGTAGCCAGTTACAACGACGATGATTACGAGAATGGCGCACAACTCTGATTCCATGTACGAGCAGAAAAGAGGTCGATGCCTGTAGGGTTCAACATCTCTGTTTGATGCGTCCTTTTGTCAGACCTGCTCTTTATATTTTCCTCCCGGGCCACTCACGTCTTATGTTTAGAGCAACTACTACAATAGTCTAGTATATCTTCTAATGCACAATTTTCCTATGTTTCATGTATTAGGTTAATGTGTTATTATTTCTCATATGCTTTTTGATGTTTGAAATTGTAACAGGTCCATTGCCATTTTCTTGGTTAAATGACTTCAGAAAGGTGCATATGCTTAACTCTGTTTATCTTTGCTCCATGTTGTCTCAAAGTATATCAAATCTTTGTTAATTCCAATATTTTACCTAACTTAGGTTATTTTTCATGGGAAGGATGGGAGAAAATATGGAAGAATATTCCTTTGTAAGAATCTCTGTTCCAATGCAATTTTTCTTTGGAAATTATTTCAGTAATTTTCACTAGGCCTATTTTTCTTCGCCTCATCTATTTTAGTTCTTAAAATTATAAAAAAAATTGTTTGTAGAAGATGCGAATGAAATTCTTCCTTGTACAGGTTGAGTATGTATTAAAGCTATGTATCCCGGGTTAGTGGTGGTCAAGCTATCAGCTGAATACTTATATAATGTGTGGTGTTTATGTAATATTTGGGTCATGCAAATATATGCAATATTTGAAATACGTATATAGTATATAAATATTATTATGAATGAAATGATGATTATTCTGGTTTAGTAATTTGATTTGGTACGAGAGAGAACCTTACCCATCAGTCGAGGCCCGTATCTCCCCCACCGAAGCTCGCAAAGTCTCTATCTTCTCCACTGGATCTTGTTGTCATTCGAAGCCACTCTACGAAACCTCCTCAAGCATCGTCGCCTCCCATAGCCCCTACGGTAGGATTCATACCCCTCGCAACCCTTTTAGAAGGCATCACCGCCCCCAATAGCCAGTCCAGGAGGCTTCACAGCCTCCTCGCCCGTCCAGGAGGCTTCGACGCCCCTCCCAGCCCTTCACGAGGCTTCCTGCCGGAGTCAACCCCCCTCTTCGGCGTCCACTAGTGCCTTCAGGTCGTCGTTCCAATTAGGCGGCAATCGCAGCCGCCATGGTATCCCCACCGACTACCCTTTTCGACAAGTGAATTTCTAGGGTGTCTTAGAATGTTGTGGTGTCAATTCCTTAATTATCTTGTTCTTTTAGATCCTGTTAGTGGTGCTCCGACCTTCTATCATTATGGGGGATTCTTCTGACTCTTCATCTAACATTAAGGTGCCTAGTTGAGTGATCCCCCTTTAACTCATGGTCATTCAGGATCTTAAAGATTACCACCATACTGGTTGATGGTACGATCTCAAATGGTCATGAGCAGCCCAACATGCTATCTACAATCACTAGTTGAATGGATATGTTAACATGATCGTATTTGAGCCACAATGAATTGATCCCTCATTGAGGAAGTAAGGTTCAGATAACTAATTGGCCTCATGGATTCTCCACTCTATGTTCCCTATTATATATCGTAGTTAAATGTTATGGATTCAACCTATACGATATGGACTAATGTGCAGGATACTTACTCTCGCAAATCAGGAGTATGAACTAATCCGTTGGGTCCTCGAGCTGATGCAAGGGCCCATGACTGTCTTTGTTTATTTCTCGAAAGTTGAACGATTGTATTAGGAACTATACTGTTTTGAAAACTTTAATCCTGAATGCAATGTAGGAACTATACTGTTTTGAAAACTTTAATCCTGAATGCAATGTAGACGTACTCAAATTGCGGAAGGAAAACCACTTCGGAGTGCATGTCTTTCTCATGGGGTTAAACATGGAGTTTAATACTGTATGAACCCATATTTTACACTGTACTCCTCTTCCGTCTCAGAGAGGCATTCAATATAGTCTTGGGTGATGAGGACCAACAGAGATTTTTGACTACGTTGACTAAGTGTTCTGCTCTTGTTGGTTTTGGTCACGGTCCACCTTCTAATACATTGACCGAACGCACTGGTGCTTTTGCTCCTTCATGCAATCACTATGGGAAGAAAGGACACTTTCACGAACCTTGATATCAATTTTATCCTCATCTTTCTCCGCTTGGTAGGGGAATTGACATACGTGGTCGAGGTGTTAGTTGTGGCAGTGGTAGACAATCGAGACCACGCCCTCAGTTTGCAGCCCACACTACCTAGCTTCATGAGGACCCTTCTCCTTCGTCATGATTTTTGTGTGCTGATGAACTTAATGCCCCATGATGAATTGTATGATCTCTAGGTGATTTGTCCTCAGGTTATCCCTCCACCGCCTTTGCTAGCTCAATTATACGAATTGTAAACACTGTTTGCACCTCTTCTTCTGAGTCGATCATTCCCTTTGGAGCTACCGACCATATGACTTGGTCGTTATTTGTCTCGCACACTCCTTCGTCCGATCATGTCTAAGTCATTGCTGTCAGTACTTCCTTATCCCTTATTGTGTCCAAAGGACAATTCTCCCACTCTACTAATGTTCCTCTTTCCTCTATTTTACATGTACATTCTTTTCCTCGTATTATTTCTATTAGTCACATTACAAGATTGTTAAATTGCTTCATAACCTTTTTTTCCTAATTCTTGTGTCTTTCAGGATCTGTTACGCACACGCGGCGACAACGATGTGGAGTATTTTATTTTGTCTTGATCATTATGTACTTTTACTTCTTAGGGGCATTAAGTAATGTGTAATTTAGTCCCCCTCCCTATACGAGGAAGAGACTTTGAGTCTTAGCCATCTTTTGGATCATTTAGGTTTAAGGATCTCTTATTTTGGAAAGGGACTTCAAGAAGGAACCAACCGCCTGAGTTAGACACGAGTATCCCTCATGATTTGTATCATGTTTTCAAGTTCAACTGTGTTTACCCAGAAATCGGCGATCACCTCGAGCTGGCGGTGATGGCGTGCGGTCGCACGTGCATGTTTATTCCTGTAGGAGGCGGTGATCAGCGACCCGGTTGGGCGATCCGAGTCCGCGGATGCGCCCGGATGGTCGTTCCAAGTCGAATCCATATATAACATTATTATTTTTATGCTGCGTTTAGCCCCGATCGGTCCCAAGCCCGGATGAAAAATGGTGAGGGTTGTGTTAGGTAGACGGCCAGCGTAAAATTTAGTCACCCTTATGAATAGGGATCTTTTGAGAAATTGTGCTAAAGCTAGGTTGTTCCCCCTAAGGAACGCGTCGTATGGTCCGAATGCGGCGTCTTGGCAAGGACCGCTACATCTCCAGGACTTGGGTGTAGTGTTAAATAGGCAAGAGTCCTCGTCGTATGGTCCGAATGCGGCGTCTTGGCAAGGACCGCTGCACCTCCAAGAGGACTTGGGTGTAGTGTCAAATATGCAAGAGCCCTCACATATTAGGCGTCCTAGAAAAGTTGATCGTAGGATTTGTGATCGACTTAGGTTTGGAAGTTGGAATATAGGTACGCTAACGGGAAAAGCGATGGAAGTAGTGGATACAATGATTAGGAGAAAGATAAATATTTTATGTCTGCAAGAGACTAAATGGGTGGGTGAGAAAGCTAAATTTCTAGATAATTCAGGTTTTAAATTATGGTACACAGGAAAAAATAAAACAAGAAATGGAGTAAGTATTATTGTAGATACTACTTGGAGGGATGGAGTTGTTGGGGTAAGCAGAAAAGGTGATAGAATCTTAGCTCTTAAATTAATCGTAGGAAAGGAAACTATTAATGTAATTAGTGCTTATGCGCCACAAGTAGGATTAAATGAAGCTATTAAAGTACAATTTTGGGAAGACTTAGATGATTTGGTAAGAGAAATCCCACAAAGCGAGAAACTTTTCATTGGAGGAGACTTAAATGGACATGTAGGGAAGCAAAATACGGATTATACAGATGTTCATGGAGGATTTGGGTATGGAGAAAGAAATGAAGAAGGAAGAACCATTCTAGACTTTGCCATAGCACATGAGCTAATTGTGACAAATACGTTCTACATAAAGAGGGAAGAACACTTAATTACGTTCAAGAGCGGACAAAATAAGTCACAAATTGACTATTTTATGACTCGCAAAATGGATAAAAAGATTTGTAAGGATTGCAAAGTCATACCAGGAGAAAGTTTGACAACGCAACATAGGCTAGTGGTGCTGGATGTGCAAATTAAATATAGTAACTTTAAGAGAAAGACAAAAGTGTTGCCAAAAATTCGGTGGTGGAACTTGATGAAGGAAAAACAGGTTGCTTTCAAGGCAGTAGTTATAGAACGACTAGTTGATGATCCTTATGTTGATCCTAGTGTCGCATGAGAAGTTATGTCTTCTCATTTAAGGATAAGTGGAAAGAACGTACTTGGAGAGTCAAAAGGTCGCGCGCCCCCACAAAAAGAATCTTGGTGGTGGAAAAAGGAAGTGCAAGACAAAGTGAGGGCAAAGAGGGTCAGCTACAAAACATTATATGCTTGTAGGAATGATGAAAACTTGACAAAGTATAAAGTCGCCAAGAAAGAAGCTAAAAATGCAGTAAGTAAAGCAAGAAGTCAAGCTTATGAAGAATTTTACAAACGACTAGATACCAAAGATGGAGAGCGCGATATATATAAAATTGCTCGAGCTAGAGAGAGGAAGACAAGAGATTTAAGCCAAATTAAATGCATAAAAGTTGAAACAGATACGGTTTTGACGGATGATGTGGCTATTAAGGAGCGATGGAAAAGATACTTTTATCAACTATACAATGAAGGAAAAGATAATGAACTGAACTTGGAAGAGTTAAGTAAATCGGAGGAGTATAGAGACATAACTTTTTATCGTAAAATTCAAGCATCAGAGATAGATGACGCTCTGAAGAAGATGAAAAATGGAAAGGCGGTTGGACCAGACGATATACCCATTGACGTATGGAAATGCTTAGGGAGGGAAGGAATTTTATGGCTTACAAGTTTCTTCAATAAGATACTGAAGACAAAAAGGATGCCAGACCAATGGAGAGAGTATTTTGGTACCTTTGTATAAGAACAAAGGAGATATACAAAATTGTGTCAATTACAGGGGAATTAAATTAATGAGTCATACTATGAAACTATGAGAACGAGTAATAGAGAGACGAGTTAGACAAGAGACTAGCATCTCAGAGAATCAATTTGGATTCATGCCAGGGAGGTCAACCATGGAAGCTATACATCTCTTGAGGAGACTCATTGACAACTATCGGGAAAGACAAAAAGATTTGCATATGTTGTTTATCGATCTGGAGAAGGCGTATGATAGGGTTCCAAGAGAGGTCTTGTGGAGAGTCTTAGAAAAGAAAGGTGTAAATGTATCATACATTGGCGTAATCAAAGATATGTATACAAATTCAGTGACCAGGGTGAGGACATCTGGAGGATTAACACAGGAATTCCCTATCGCTGTTGGCTTACATCAAGGGTCAGCTTTAAGCCCTTACCTCTTTACCCTTATCTTAGATGAGCTCACCGGACATATCCAGCAAGCAATACCTTGGTGTTTATTATTTGCAGATGATATTGTTTTGGTCGATGAGACGCGCGAGGGTGTAAACGCGAAACTGGAATCTTGGCGAGACACTTTAGAAAAGAAGGGTTTTAGGTTGAGCAGGACAAAGACAGAGTATATAGAGCTTAAATTTAGTAGTGCAAGAAGGTCAGATGACTCCGTTATTAAATTGGGTGACCAAGATATTTCCCGCAGTGAGTGCTTTAAATATCTGGGATCGATAATTCAAAAAGATGGAGGTGTAGATAAAGATGTGATTCATAGAATCCAAGCAGGTTGGTTGAAGTGGAGAGGCGCGTCTGGGATCCTATGTGATCGTAAAGTACCACTAAAACTTAAAGGCAAGTTTTACCGTACTGCAATTAGGCCTGCAATGCTCTACGGTTCTGAGTGTTGGGCAGTGAATGGTGTACACGAGCAAAAAATGGGAGTCGCGGAGATGAGAATGCTTAGGTGGATGTGTGGTCACACGAGACTGGATAAAATTAGGAATGAATGTATCAGGGATAAGATAGGAGTGGCGCCAATTGTAGAGAAGATGCGAGAAGCTCGTTTAAGATGGTTTGGACATGTACATAGGAGACCATTAGAGGCACCTGTTAGGCGTTGTGAGAGTTTAGTCACTAGACATGTTAAACGGGGGAGGGGTAGACCAAAAAAGACTTGGAATGAAACTATAAAGAAAGACATGATGTAGAAGACTATGCTTAAAGATAGGGCGCAATGGCGACAGAGGATCCATATAGCCGACCCCACTATGGTGGGATAAAGGCTTGAGTGTTGTTGTTGTTGTTGTTGTTTAGCCCCGATCGGCTCGGACACTTGCGGCCGTCCGATCGGGATCCCTAATTTTATTTAAGTTTAGTTCATGCATTCCTCCTATAAATAGATGGGTTTTTGATGTTAAAGGGGAGATTGGAAGTTGCCCTAGAGCAGCCATCCGGTCTAGATTTGGAGATCCCGATTCCTGTGCTCGTAGCCCCTTGCTGCCGCTGTTTCCGCATTCCTCCCGCCGCCGGACCCTCAAGCCCCGACATCCCCTCCCTCCACCCCCATCGGCCCTTCCTCTTCTCCCCGCAAACAGCCCGACTGCACTCCTTCCCTGCTCCGCCTCCCCTCTCCGGCCAGTTCCCTGTCCCGCCCCGTCGCCTCTTCCAGCAACCCCCCCCCCCCCCCCCCCCCCCCCCCCCCCCCCCCCCCCTCCGGACCCCGTTTCCACTACTGGCAGCCCCACATCCACCTGTCACCCCTAAGCCCTCCCGACAGCAGCCTCCCAACCCTTCCCAGCCCTACTCCGTTTTCCCCGGCCTCCACAGCCCGCACCCCACCATTCCGTGGAACCACCATTCCAGACGGAGGCACGCTCGCCGCGGATCTCCCCTCTACGTCAAGCCGCCTCGTGCAGGAGCGATCCAAGGTATATTGGTGGTTGGTTTATTATTGGAGTTCTTGTTGAATTATTGTGGTGGATGTTATTTTATATGCTATTGTGTTGCTTGTGAGCGATTTGCGGGACCTTTACCGGCGCACTTCAGCCGATTTGCACCTCTTTCGTTGGTTGATCTAGATTGTTTCTGAGCATTAATATTAACTCTTGATTGTGTGATTGCGCCTAAAGCTTTGTGAGAATTATTTGCTAGTAGATCTTAATTTGCAATTGCTTCATGTACACACGTGCACCCTAGTCCATATTGTCCCCCAAGAGTCGCATTTAGGAGTGTCTGCATTTATCGTCGGTCTACCACTGCATCATTTGGTATCAGAGCAGGTTCGCATTTTATTGCATGCTCCGTAGTGGTAGGGTCTATAGAAAACCAATGTTTGTTCAAAATAACACCGACGATCGGGCCGCCAGTTCGAATTCGGACATGACGACCGCCGAGTTTCAGCGCTTAGTCCTGGAACAATTCGCCACCATTAAGAACGATATAGCTAGGGTCAACACTAGAGTCGATCAGATAGGAACCCCTAGGGGCCCAACACCTGCACCACGTCATGAGGAGCCCGTGGAGGACCCACGGGATGCTTCCCCTCCTCTTGATCGACGAGCACGAGGGATACCACGTCGGGACCCCGTTCCTCGGAGACGGACTCCCGAGCCTGGGTATGATTATCGTCGTCACCCTAGGCCACCCTACGAGCCACGTCCGCCACTAGCCCGCCGTGGTCGTGGGCCACCCGCGCGACACGAGTATGATCTCGAGGAGCCATATGACGACTACGTGGAGCCCCGTCGGGAGCGCACTCCGGTCGAGGACGATCTCATTCGACGTCTTCGAATTGATGCTCCCACCTTCGACGGTCACCTGGACCCGAAGGCCTTTAGTGATTGGCTCCTAGATATGGATCATTTCTTTGACTGGTACGAGATGCAGGATGAGCGACGAGTCCGGTTCGCTAAGATGAAACTGATTGGCCAGGCAAAGATGTTCTGGCTCAGCGTAGAAAGATCATTGGAGAGAGATGGGTACTATCCTGTCACTGGGTGGGTGGAGATGAAACAACGATTGAGGGACAAATACCTTCCCGCATCTTATCGAGATCAGCTTCTCAACCAACTCCATGCATTGCGGCAGGGATCGTTATCCGTTGCCGAGTACATGACCCGATTCGACGAGTTGGTAGTGAGGAGCGACATTTGGGAGGAGCCTATCGTGACCGCCTCCAAGTTTAGAGCTGGGCTTAGGGCTGAGATTCGGAGAGAGCTCATCGCACATCGCATAGAGACGGTTGAGCAGGTATTCCAGCTCGCGCTTGAGTATGAGAGCTACCTGCGCCTCCCGGGGTCGAGGCAGACCATACACCGCCCCGATGCCCCGCCTCGCACCACCCCGGAAGGGCAAGGCTATAGTTCCGGCCGCTCCTAGAGCCGGACCCGGCCAGTGCTTTCGATGTTTGGGCAGAGGACACATTGCGGCTCAATGCCCTACGAGGAATCTATTGATCGGGGACGAGGGCGAGGGGAGCGCTGAGTTAGATGAGGTTGTGGTTGAGGAGATCACCGCAGAGGTTGAGGACGGTTGGGAGAGCGACGCGGAGAGATCATTAGCGCTGGGCGTCATCCGTCGCCTCCTGCACACCCCTCGTTCCGAGGAGGATTGGCGCCGCACATCGATATTCTATACATTTTTTCAGAGTGCGGGCGGACCCTGCAAGCTTGCGATAGACAGCGACAGTTGCGTGAACATTGTGGCGAAGAAAGGTTTAGACAGGATGCAGCTAGCTGCCGAGCCACATCCCCACCCATACCGCGTCCATTGGGTGGACAAGTCGGCCATCCAGGTCACGCAGAGATGTCTTGTGCCGATTCGTTTAGCGTCCGTTGAGGACAAAGTGTGGTGCGACGTCATCCCGATGGACGTTGCACATGTCCTTTTAGGCCGCCCGTGGTTGTACGATCGCGACGCCACGTGTTATGGCCGTTCCAACACGTGCGTCTTCTTTGACAAGGGGCGGAAGATCACCCTCACCCCGACCCAGCCCAGGGATCCACCCAAGGGCCAGGTTGAGTCGTCTATTAGTGCCGGGTCCTCCAGGCCCGTACACATTTTGAGGAAGGGTGATTTCCTTCGACAGAGTTTAGACTTGGGGATGATGTACGTAGTGGTAGCCGCCGTGGCCTCTGACCCCACCACTGATCCTGAGAGTGTAGATCCGGATATCCGTCGCCTGCTGGACGAGTACACTGACATTATGCCGGAGGAGCTCCCCGACGAGCTTCCCCCTATGAGGGATATCCAGCACGCTATAGACCTGATCCCAGGGGCATCTTTGCCCAACCTTCCCCACTATCGGTTGAATCCGACTGAGCATGCTGAGTTGAAGCGACAGGTGGACGATCTTCTTCGGAAGAAATTTATTCGAGAGAGCCTGAGCC
Organism: Dactylorhiza incarnata; assembly: GCA_033032865.1. Taxonomy (NCBI): domain Eukaryota; kingdom Viridiplantae; phylum Streptophyta; class Magnoliopsida; order Asparagales; family Orchidaceae; genus Dactylorhiza; species Dactylorhiza incarnata. Next base: position 27,023,414 of record JAWHQI010000005.1, read on the forward strand.
CGTGTGCCGTTCCTGCCCTTCTTACCCCGAAGAAGGATGGGAGCTGGCCCATGTGTATCGATAGTCGCGCCATCAACAAGATTACGGTGAAGTATCGTTTCCCTATCCCCCGCCTCGATGACCTCCTCGATGCGATGGCTGGCGCCCAAGTCTTTACGAAGATCGACTTGAGGAGCGGGTACCATCAGATTAGAGTCCGGGAGGGTGATGAGTGGAAGAAGGCTTTTAAAACAAAAGATGGCCTATACGAGTGGTTAGTTATGCCGTTCGGACTCTCGAACGCGCCGAGCACATTTATGAGGGTGATGACACAGATTCTCTGGCCCTACATGGGCAAGTTCCTCGTGGTGTACTTCGATGACATACTGATTTATAGTCAGGGACGCACGGAGCACCTGGGTCACATTCGCCTAGTATTCGACCTCCTTCGGAAGGAACATCTATATGTTAACCTGAAGAAGTGTTCATTCCTGTCCACGTCGGTCCATTTTCTTGGATATATTGTATCTCAGTCCGGCATCTCGGTTGACCCTGATAAGGTCAAATCGATTCGAGAGTGGCCCGTTCCGGCCAACATTCACGAGGCCCGGAGCTTCCATGGACTGGCCACCTTCTACTGGAGGTTTGTCCGTGGGTTTAGCTCGATTATGGCCCCTATTACGAGTTGCCTTCGCAAGGGCGACTTCGTTTGGACTCCCGCGGCCACCAGAGCATTTGAAGACATTAAGGAGAGGCTCTCGTCAGCACCGGTTTTGCGCCTCCCAGATTTTCCAAGACATTTGAGGTCGCATGTGACGCTTCTTGGGTAGGTATTGGTGGAGTGCTGAGCCAGGAGGGTCATCCGGTCCCGTACTTCAGCGAGAAGCTCAATGAGGCCCGGCATAGGTATTCCAATTACGATTGAGAGTTCTATGCCGTTATACAGGCGCTCCGATATTGGCGTCACTACCTCCTACATAAGGAGTTCGTCCTGTATTTGGATCATCAGGCCCTGCGATATCTAGATTCGCAGAAGAAGTTAGGACACCGTCACACGAAATGGGTGGAGTTCATGCAGGAGTACCACTATGTTCTCAAGCACCGAGCTGGTGTTGAGAACAAGCCGGCAGATGCGTTGAGTCGCCGGGTCACCATTCTTCACGCCATGAGCGCGCGAGTGGAGGGGTTTGAGCGGATCTGCCATGATTATTCCGAGTGCCCTGATTTTGGCGACATTTACTCCGCGTTGTCGAGGGACCCCCCCGAGCCCCGCGAGGGTTTCCTCATTTCGAAGGGTTATCTGTTCTTTGAGTCACGTCTCTGCGTGCCTCAGACGTCTCTGCGGGACTTCCTTGTCTGGGAGTTACATGCGGGCGGCGCCGCGGGACACTTCGGGCGCGACAAGACGATTGCGTTAGTGGAGGACCGTTTCTTCTGGCCTGGCCTGAAGAGGGATGTTACGCGGGTCGTTCATCATTGCCGCACTTGCCAGACAGCCAAGGGTTCTCGACAGTCTACGGGCCTGTACACCCCTCTGCCCATCCCCCACAGACCTTGGGCGGACATTAGCCTGGATTTCGTTCTAGGACTTCCTCGCTCGTCGCGGAAGTTTGATTCGATCTTTGTCGTTGTAGACTGCTTCTCGAAGATGGCCCACTTTATTCCATGTCATAGGACATACGACGCCCCCACGTGGCGGCCGTGTTCTTCAGGGAGGTATTCAAGTATCATGGGTTACCCACGTCTATCGTCTCCGACCGCGACGTTCGTTTTATGAGTTATTTTTGGAAAACGTTGTGGAAGAAGACTGGTACGACACTGAAGTTTTCCACCGCCTATCACCCACAGACGGATGGACAGACAAAGGTTGTCAACCATAGTCTAGGGACCTTGTTGCGTTGTCTCGTTGGGGATAGTCCTGCCTCTTGGGACTCGGTCTTGCCCATAGCGGAGTTTGCATACAATAGTTCGGTCAACAGGACCACAGGCTTGAGCCCATTTCATGTCATGTTAGGTTACGAGCCTAGGAAACCTGTTGACTTAGTGGATGTCCCTTTAGAAGCTAGGCCTAGTGAGTCCGCCGAGTCATTCATTCAGCATATACACACACTACATGAAGCAATCCGAAGAAAGATCGCAGCCAATAATGATATCTACAAGGCTCAAGCCGATCGGCACAGGAGGGAGCAGATATTTGATGTTGGGGAGCAAGTTATGATACGCCTTCGACCTGAGAGGCTCCCCCAGGGGGCAGCAAAGAAGTTAAGTGCTCGTCGGATGGGTCCCTATACAGTCACTCGACGGGTCGGCGCGAATGCGTATGAGGTTGACATACCACCCACAATGGGGATTCACCGAGTGTTCAATGTAGAAGACCTGACCCCATACTTTGAGGAGCGAGTGTACGAGGACCCCTATTCCTCACCCTCCACTGAGCCACAGTTCGACCCTCACCCACCCAGTGCCTCTACACCCACCTTACCCAGGCAGTCGCCGGTGGTAGAGCACAGTTTGGCGGATCCCCCCTCTCGACCGGCCGGCCCAGCTGCACAACATTCTGATGGAGATACATTGATACGACAGTCGCCTGCACCCACTGGAGACCCGCTACGGATCGTTGGTCATGACTTCACAGCGACGGGCGGCTCGATGGTCCTACGGTACTTGGTTCATTGGCACGCCCTCCCGGCTTCTGACGACGCATGGATTTCTGCTGAGGAGCTCGAGAGACTCGCCCCTGACCTTCGCCGAGAGTACGATCATCTTCACTCACCGGAGATGAGTGCTTTCAAGTCGGGGGGAGTTGATGGCGTGCGGGCGCACGCACATGTTTATTCCCGCAGGAGGCGGTGATCGGCGACCAGGTTGGGCGATCCGAGTCCGCGGATGCGCCCGGAGGGTCGTTCCAAGTCGAATCCATATATAACTTTATTATTTTTATGCTGCGTTTAGCCCCGATCGGCTCGGACACTTGCGGCCGTCCGATCGGGATCCCTAATTTTATTTAAGTTTAGTTCCTGCATTCCTCCTATAAATAGATGGGTTTTTGATGTTAAAGGGGAGATTGGAAGTTGCCCTAGAGCAGCCATCCGGTCTAGATTTGGAGATCCCGATTCCTGTGCTCGTAGCCCCTTGCTGTCGCTGTTTCCACATTCCTCCCGCCGCCGGACCCTCAAGCCCCGACATCCCCTCCCTCCACCCCCATCGGCCCTTCCTCTTCTCCCCGCAAACAGCCCGACTGCACTCCTTCCCTGCTCCGCCTCCCCTCTCCGGCCAGTTCCCTGTCCCGCCCCGTCGCCTCTTCCAGCAACCCTCCCCCCCCCTAACAACCCCTTCCCCCCCCCTCCGGACCCCGTTTCCACTACTGGCAGCCCCACATCCACCCTGTCACCCCTAAGCCCTCCCGACAGCAGCCTCCCAACCCTTCCCAGCCCTACTCCGTTTTCCCCGGCCTCCACAGCCCGCACCCCACCATTCCGTGGAACCACCATTCCAGACGGAGGCACGCTCGCCGCGGATCTCCCCTCTACGTCAAGCCGCCTCGTGCAGGAGCGATCCAAGGTATATTGGTGGTTGGTTTATTATTGGACTTCTTGTTGAATTATTGTGGTGGATGTTATTTTATATGCTATTGTGTTGCTTGTGAGCGATTTGCGGGACCTTTACCGACGCACTTCAGCCGATTTGCACCTCTTTCGTTGGTTGATCTAGATTGTTTCTGAGCATTAATATTAACTCTTGATTGTGTGATTGCGCCTAAAGCTTTGTGAGAATTATTTGCTAGTAGATCTTAATTTGCAATTGCTTCATGTACACACGTGCACCCTAGTCCATATTGTCCCCCAAGAGTCGCATTTAGGAGTGTCTGCATTTATCGTCGGTCTACCACTGCATCAGGCGGCCGAGCCCTGGCGGTCTCTCATCGCCCAGGTGGTCTCGCCTTCGCGCCTCGTAGAGGTCGCGCTTCGCGCGACCTTGCTTGGAGGTCGCGTCCCGCGCGACTCCTCCCCTGGGAGGTCGCACCTCCTGGGCAACCTCACAGAGAGGAGGCCACCCCTCCTGGGCGACCTCGCAGAGGAGGCCGCCCCTCCTGGGCGACACTCGCAGAGGAGGCCGCCCCTCCCGGACGACCTCGCACAGAGGAGGCCGCCCCTCCCGGGCGATCTCGCAGAGGAGTCCGCCCCTCCTGGGCGACCTCGCAGAGGAGTCCGCCCCTCCTGGGCGACCTCGCACAGAGGAGGCCGCCCCTCCTGGGCGACCTCGCAGAGGAGGCCGCCCCTCCTGGGCGACCTCGCACAGAGGAGGCCGCCCCTCCTGGGCGACCTCACACAGAGGAGGCCTCCCCTCCTGGGCGACCTCGCACAGAGGAGGCCGCCCCTCCTGGGCGACCTCGCACAGAGGAGGCCGCCCCTCCTGGGCGACCTCGCAGAGGAGGCTGCCCCTCCTGGGCGACCTAGCACAGAGGACTCCCCTCCTGGGCGACCTCGCAGAGGAGGCCGCCCCTCCTGGGAGACCTCGCACAGAGGAGGCCGCCCCTCCTGGGCGACCTCGCAGAGTAGGCCGCCCCTCCTGGGCGACCTCGCACAGAGGAGGCCGCCCCTCCTGGGCGTCCTCGCAGAGTAGGCCGCCCCTCGTGGGCGACCTCGCAGAGGAGGCCGCCCCTTGGGGGACCTCGTCCGGGAAGGTCTCGGTCATGTGCAGTCTCCTTTTGGTGTGATCTCTTTTCAGGTGATTTCTACCTCAGCAGGTCCAGACGATCTCAGGTGATTTCTACCTCAGCAGGTCCAGACGATCTTAAGTGATTTCTACCTCAGGAGGTCCAGACGATCTCAGGTGATTTCGATCTCAGCAGATCCGGGCAGCCCGTTACTTTTAGATCTGCCCGTTTGGGCAGGTCCCCGCGCCTATAAATAGAGGGGTAGGGGTACCAGTTTGGGGACTTTTGGAAGAGTTTCAAACCCCTAGTCTGTGACATGAGCGGTCTCATTTCTGAGACCGCTGCTACCTCTTTTCAGCAGCTCCTGCTATCTCATTTCTGAGATCGCTGCTATCTCTTTTCAACAGCTCCTGCTATCTCATTTCTGAGACCGCTGCTATCTCTTTTCAGCAGCTCCTGCTATCTCATTTCTAAGACTGCTGCTACCTCTTTTCAGCACCCCTCTGCTACCTCCTTTCAGGAGACCCTTGTCATCTCTTTTTCTCCTCCCTCTTTCCTTCACTCGTAGCTCGAAGTAATCAACCATCTAACAGTTTTCTTCCACCTCCTTTCAGCTTGAGCAAGTGTGGACTTGGAGCATTTTTGACTCGAACAAACTGTAATCTTATTTTCGTGTTGGATCGAGAGGCTTCCTTATTTGTAGGATGAATAAGGAGTATAAAAAACCGTTAATTTTTATTTTCTTTAAATAAAATTTAGAACAAAATATGAGTTTAAGCTAGCCTTGCACATAAAAACCCGGCCCGCTCGAGCCCGGCCCGGAAAAAGCCCGATGAGGCCCGGGCTTGCCCGATCGGGCCCAGGCCGGGCTGTGGGGGCCTAACAAGACCCCCACAATAAGCATTTGCCCGGCCCGGTACCTGGCCAGGGCCGGGCAAAGCCCGGTTTTCTGGGCTTCGCCAAAGCCGGGCCGGGCAAAGCCCGACCCACCCTTGGCTGAAGCCCAACGGCTCTTAATGGAGCCGTTGGAACAAACAACGGCTCTTAGAGCCGTTGGAACAAACAACGGCTCTTAGAGCCGTTGGTTCCAATGACTCTTAAGAGCCGTTGGCATGGCAATGGCAGCCAAATAGGCTGCCATTAATTAATGGCAGCCTATTTGGCTGCCATTATGGCAGCTAGTAGGCTGCCATTATGGCAGCTAGTAGGCTGCCATTATGGCAGCCTACTAGCTGCCAATGGCCTAGGGCCTAGGCAGCCTAGGCCCTAGGCTATAATAAATTTTTTTTTTAAATTAAAAAAAAATATATATAAACCCCCCTCCAACCGGCCACCCCTCTCTCTCTCTCTCCAATTTTCTTTCTCTCTCCCTCTCTCTCTCCAATTCACTTTCTCTCCCTCTCACTCTCCAATTCTCTCTCTCACACACTCTCTTTCTCTCTAATCTCTCGCACGCGCACGCACACTCTCTCAAATCGAATATGGCATCGACATCATCAACGGTTGCACATGAAGTGGTGGAGCACAAACATAAGACTCCAGTTTGGGAGCATTTTGAAAAAGTTAAAGTCGGCGCCGAATTCAAAGCGAAGTGCAAATTATGCGGGAAGCGTGGTGGGCCCATAACCCACAGGTCCCAGGATCGGAACCTGACTCTGATACCTTGTAGTAAAATGAAAGATCTTAGGTCTCCAAAGTGGAGGCCTACCATATATATAAAGTATATCAAAGATAATTGCAAATAAGCTCTACACCAATACACACGATATGAGCAGACCAAACTATACAAATACACAGATAATAATAACTCCAATAGGAAGTTGCTGACCATGAGCGGCAACTCGACTCTAGCAAGACACATCAAGTCGTGCATTTCGAAACAAGCTCCGGAGTCCAGTCAGGCACAAATATCGGGAGCCGGGCAAATTTGGACGTACGATCAAGGTCGACAACGGGAGCTGCAAGTGAAGAACGTAATCAGACGTGGATTGTCGTTCAGCCACTACGACGACAACGAAGAGACCGAATACATCCACGAAGGGCTTCAACCAAAATATCAGAAGGTTGGTAGATCTTCGCTTAGGCGCGCCGCGCTCAAATTTTATTTAGAATCAAAATAATCATTAATAAATTATTTTGAAAATTTCGAATGACGTGTGAGTTTGACAAGTGACGTTTGGTCTAGTAGCATAAAATTAGGACTATCGTATATTTGTATAACTTGTCACTGGGTCGATCCCGTTTTATGGGATCTAAATAAACGTATAATATGTTTTGAAGGTCTCAAAGTCCCGCACACAGGTCAAGCCATATATCAAATTATTATAAAATATCTTCGAGAATTTAAAATTAAAGATAAAATTATAAGTATTTCTTTCGATAACGCTACTAATAATACCATGACAATTGAGTGGTTAAAAAGCGATTTTAAAACCAATATTTAGCGGTGCGTTTTATCATATTCGGTACGTTTGTCACTTTTTAAATTTAGTTGTACAAGTTAGTTTATCTTTTATGGAACCTTATATTAATAAAATTCGACTTATGTTACAATTTATTTATTGTTCTAGGCAACGAAGAAAAGATTTTAAAAAATTCGTAAACGATCAAGGTCAAAAATATTTGAAACCTCAATTTGACATGCCAATTAGATGGAACTCAACATATAAAATGTTAAAGAGAGAGTTGCGACAAAAATCACTTCTTATGGAATACTACACTATGCTAAATATTCATGATTTGAACGACAACGATTAAGACATAATAGAAAATTATTTGGATTTATTAAAATATTTTTATAGGGCGACAATTTGTTTATCTGGCGTGTATTATCCAACTAGCTCTCTAGTAATCGAAAATTTTGTTAATATCGCACAAAAATTTAACTATTATCAGCAACACGAAGGGTGACGTCCTTTAATTGAGAAAATGGAAACAAAAATTTTAAAATATTATAAAGAAATGCCAGCAATATTTTCATGCGCCGCCGCCTTGAATCCTCTATTCGGCGTAGACGGCGTAGAAAATCTAATCGAAGAAATAAATACATATTTAAACTTAAATATAACTTTTTCGGAATTTGATAACGTTAGTATTTCAAATTTGAACTCCTTTTTCACTGAATTTTATAATCATTACGATCAATTATACGGATCGCGGCCCCGAGAAGATATATCACAACCTAAAACAAAAGATAGTTTTAAAAATAAAATTTTAGAATTAGCTTCTAGGAAAAAAGCACGCACATCATCTAGTAATTTTTAAATGAATTAGGATTGTACACTAAAACACAATTTCGCGATTTTATGAGTACGGACGAAATTGAAAATTTTGATCTTCTAAAATGGTGGAAAGGTAAGGTTAATACCTATCCTATTATGGCCTATATGGCCCGTGATTTACTAACAATCCAAGCTAGCACAGTAGCTTTGGAATCTGTTTTTTCTCTTAGTGGCAGGATTTTGATCTAGCGGAGGAGTCGCCTAAGCGAAGAATCGCTGAAAATTTGTATATGTTACAAGGACCACTTGGATGCTATGAAGAGGAAGCAACACATTACACTGATCGAGAATAGCTCAATTGACGTAGACGACGAGATGAGCGCAATAAATTTAGAAGATGATTAAGCGTGCGCACACTCACAAGTCGCACCCGAGGAGGTGAATTTTTTTATAATGTTTTAAATTACTGAATTTGTAATTTTTTTTTTTGTCATTCAAATTTTATAATAATAAAATTCATTTTTTGTATTTTTCATCTTTTTTTAAATTTGAATGTAAATTTGTATTTATCATTTTTGAAGATTAATAAAATAAAAATTCTTGTAAATTTGGATATGAATTTCTTGTAAATTTTTATTTCTAGGTTTTTTTAATATTTAAAATATTTACAAAATATAAAAAAATTTAAAAAATTTAAATAAAAAACCGGGCTCCCAAGGCTCGGCCCGGCCTTGGGGGCCTTATCAGGCTCCCCCGAGGGGGGGGGGGGGGGCCTGAGCCCGGCTATAACCAGGCCCGAGCCCGGTTCAGGAAAGCCCGGGCCCGCTAGGCCCGGTTCAGACCCGGGCCTACCGGGCTTTTTGGACAGGGCTAGTTTAAGCACATCAAAAATATGAGCTTAAAACCATTAAAATTAGAGAAGAAAAAATATCTTTATAAAACCTTTTTCAAGATACAAAGGTACGATCTTTATAACGCTAAGATCGTCGACAATAAATGTAGCCTTTTTGTTTTCTTCATCGACTCTTCCCAATAATCACTTGACCCTAGCCAATCCACCCGCGGATTGGCCTCACGCCCCCAAGACCTACACCTAAGTCTAGTTGTCACACACGAGGCTAATTCTCAGCCCTAGACCTACACTACACCTAGATCTAATTGTCACACGCGAATCGAATTTTCACACGATACAAAGATACCGAATGAAGGCGAAACCAAAAGAAATATACGAAAGATCAATATAATTTTTTGTAGAAAAATCCCTAAAAACTGATGCCGAATGAAAACGAAGAAAGCTCGTTTGAAATAATCGTCGGAGTACGCGAACCCTTCTCTTGAACGATGGATTTATGCGTAGATCTTCCTTGGTATCGTTTGTTGTTGAAGGTAGGGAGTGATAGAGGCTCTTGGAGTGGCTAGAGTGACCCTCTCTCTGAAAAATCTCGTATTAGGATGAAGATCCTGAGAGAATAAATCATATTTATAATTCTCTGGGAGCTATCGCTAACCGTAGCGGCTATCTCTGGGTGGTAGCATCAAACTACGAGTCCCCAGTTCTTTTTCACCCTTAGAACGGCGGAGCCCTCCATATGGAGGTTTGAGCTAACACTGGGCGGTAGCAAAATTGAATTCCTGCTCTTATTTCCCTCCAAGCCGCGTTGCAACGTGTTCTTTCCATAATGAGCATTTCATTACTATCGTCGGGCGATAGTGGCTATCACCGGCAGTAGCCTCGTTCCTGAGCTATTTATGGCAACCTCTAATTCCTCTAAGTTCACGACAAGTCTTTTGGGTCCACATCTGGTCGTCGAATGCAACTCGACGTACTTTGAGTGCTATCGCCGGTCGGTAGTAGGTATCACAGGTGGTAGGCTGTATTTTAGGCTTTGTACCTGTCATTTTTGCTTGATTTTTGTTGTATCTTGTATGTCTTGTATCAGAGGTGAGTCCTAGACCTGAACACTACGAAACACTTGCAAAGATAGATCAAAAACACATCAGGATTTGTTATTCTCAAACCAAGAGTGTGTCGAACAAGATGTGTTGGGCCATGTTTCAACAAAATAGACCCTCTTCAACGGTTAAACACACAAAACAGTTAATAAACTAAATTACAGGTACTTCAACTATCACCATGACATCCATACACTTAGAGCCACTTATGACCACTTACTGCATAACTCAAAAAGAACACTGCGCGATCGGCATTCGCCGATCAAATACACTCTCCAATCGCCGATCAATGACATGCAGCAAAGTAAAACAATTCACTTATACTAAAAAGGTACGTATGGCAAACACACCTCCTCCACCGTACGCTCAGGCCTGAGAAGTCTTCCCTCTGTCAAAATTCCACTAACACCCCTACATCCAGCCTTCTGTCCCGTCACTCCAGCACCCACAATTAATGTCAAAGGAGTTCACGTCCAGTCACCAAAATTTAATATCCTGCACCCCCATTTATCTCCCCAGTGCCCTGAGATCAGTCTCTGATTTTCCCAAACCAATTATAGCAACCTAAACAAACTTCAGACCTCTCTAACAGCCTACCACTCCACCGAAGGTCCATCATTATTTGCAGAATTCCACTTGGAAACCTGAAATCAGTGCAGAATTTCAACGAACCTGCTGTCCAGTCCCCAAAATCAACAAAATAGTACATTTTCAGACTTTGATTTCTTATGTAGGTTCTTGTGCGAAGTCTTTAATATTTATTGTTGAATATTTAGTGGACAAACGTATCATTTGGGATTTAATTTGTATTAATTTGCCCATCAGTTATTCTACTTGTAAAATTTATTCACTTACCATTTAATAGAAGCATTCTTAACTTTAATTCGACTAGCAAATGTTCCACTTTAATTTGACTAGCAAATGTCCCTTTTTCTAATACTCTAACAATTATGTCTGTTTATTTATTTATTTTTTAAATTGAAAATTTATTACCATTTAATTGTTGGATGATTATATGTGCATCAGTGCATCACATCATTCTAATTTTCCCACACCATGTGACGACCTGTAGGCCGCCACAATTTACAGTATGCATCACATTATTTCACTGAAAGGCCACCCAGCTATACACAGAACAAGATGGATACAAGAAATCTGAAAACCAGCCACTAGCAAAGAACCTGTATCCTACCAGGAACTCACATAAATAACTGAAATCTATATAAAAACCCCTAACAGCTACTATAAAAAACCATATAAATCAGCTATATCTATTGAGTCCTTATTAGGTACATTTATTCAGTACTCATTGCAACCACAAGCTTGAAAACCTAGCTCTGATACCATAATTTACAGTATTCATCACATAACAAAGTTTCAAGTTCGCAGCACAGTAAAACATAAATACAATGAGTACGAAAATGTACAAAATAAAAACTTTTATTTTGTTAAAATTATATTTATACATAGTCCCACATCCAGATATACAACTATATAAAAGTACAACTATATAAAAGTACAACTTAAAAATTATTAATTTTCATGAACACCGACTAATTACAAACCGAGCGCACCGATTTTTAATTATTAGTTTCGGTGTGGTGCGGTTTTGAACTTTTACAAACCGAGCGCGGTTCGGTGCGGCGCGGTTTTTGGATCTTGAAAACCGCAAAAACCGCACCGCACCGACTAATTACATATTATCAATTTTCATGAACATATATGACATCACATACATCTAAATAAAAGTATAACTTAAAAATGATTAATTAATAATAGTAATTAACCAAATATATTAGGGCATATAGTTTCTTTCTCGCTTTAGTTTGTTTATTCTCTATCAATTTATTGATGATTTGCCGATTTGTAATTTTTTGTTAAATGCAAATATTACTATAATGGTTTATCTACCATAAGTGCGTATTCACTAGTCTTCTCATAATATTTCAATGTTTGAAAGATAAATAAAACAACAATTATGTGGGTGTTGTGCATATCTAGGACTTAAATTAATTTAGATTTATTATATTTGCATTGGATGTGTCATTTCCTATGCAACTAAAACAATCATATCATGAGAATTGTAGTATCTAAAGATCTATTTTTAGCTCGTGGTTGATTTTGTAATATTTATATTTTATAAATATATGTATTACACATTTTTTTATGATAATATAACTCATGTAATTATGCTTTTTTTCCAAATTTTACATCATATTTCACCTCACATTATCTTTTTTATGTTTATGTGTATCACATGCTAAAAACCGCACCGAAACCGCAACCGCACCGCACCGAAACCGCACCGCATAATTTCTGTGCGGTGCGGTTTTGCTCGGGCCAAAACCGCGCCCTTGTGGTGCGGTTGCGGTTTTGGCCAAAACCGCACCGCGCACACCCCTACATATCGTAGCCACTACTATATAATAATCTAATCCCAGATTCAGATATACAATTACATAAAAGTACAACTATAGATGAGTGCATAAATAGATATATAACTCTACTACATCAATATACATCATATCATAACCACTACTATATAATAATCTAATTTAATAAGCCCTCCCGCTTGCGGGATACTGATAGTCCCGACACCATTTCCCGTGTTATTCGACCACCTTTGTGATCCCTACTAACATCTTGGCCGCCAATTGGTATTGCTCCTCTCTTCTCTTCTTTTTCTCTTCCTCAGACAATTTCTTACTCGTGTCTTGTTTTGTGCTTTAATCCTAAAAATTAGAATATAAAGGGTTAGCCATAAAAAACTAAGTGAGAATTTTACCTCTTTAACTGTTGTACATGCAACCACAAAAGATTAGTAATAATATGCATATAATAGTTTATAGTAAGCAGTAAACAATACACATCAATTATCAATGCTTATAAAGTAGCAATGTGGTAATCGATATGCAATAACTGAAGTTGGAATTAGACTATTATCACCTAGAAAGCACCGGTATGGGTACCGGGTACGATACGTATCCGGTACGGCGGTACGAAAAAATTTAAAAAACAAGGATGCCGGTACGGCGGGATACGTTGTATTAAATATAAAAAATATTTATGTATATATCACAGATGTAATTATAAATTCTCAAAACAATAAAACATGAAGCATGAATAATTAATTGAAATACAAATCCACAACTAATGCAATATAAGATGAAGTTCTTAAACAAAAAAAAATCATAATCATTTCAAATTTAAGGATGTTTATCACTCATTTTCTTCATCTTCCTTGTACTCTCCTGATGCATCAACTGCCTTCAAAAAATAGGACCATCCTCAGAGGCAGCCATAAATTAATAAAAGACCTTCTTTGAGCATCTGTCCAACCATCACTAACTAAGCTGATTCCCTTTTGGGGTCAAGTATCTTTAATTGGTTGAAGCATTCTAGTGATATTGGATTTTACTTTTTGCAAAAATGTAGTTCTTAGAGCATTATATCCGGGAGAAACAAATCTATCAAGATTGTAATTAGCAGCAAATTTATATGAACTAATATAATATGGATTTCTAGCTAGATGAAATGACAAACCACCAGAATAGAACAACCTAGCTATGTGGCTCCTCAACTCATCTCTAGCTTTATTTTGGAAAGTCATATCAATAGGTCCACCTCTTCTTTTTTTGTTTCCCAACTAATTGAGAAGTCTGACTTGCATTAGCAAACGATAGTACCTTGGGAGTCGGTTTGCATTTTTCTTCGGATGCAAAAACTACTCTTTGAAGCTTTTAAATACTCTTGGGTCACCTTTATTCAAACCATAATACCATTCCCGGATAATTCAAGCAAGTGACTTTTTACCCTAGAATATGAGAAGTCACCCTAGAATATGAGCCGTTGAACTCAACCTCACAAAAATTGCATTTCCATTTTCTATTTCCGCCACCAATTTCTCTACTATGAATAAGAGACACATAAACCCAGAGCGGAGTATTATCGTCCTTGGTTACGTCATCAGAAATAAATCTACTTGTTGCTGAGGTGGAAGTTGAACCAGTGACACTAATGAGAGATTGTGATTGAGGCACAATTGCTGCAATAAGAAAAAGGCACCACAAAAACAACAAAATAATTACAAAAGCTAAACATTACACAAAGTGCATAGAAATTACAAAAAGAAATCTGTCCAGATTTCTTAGTGAATTCTGGACAGAAATCTGTCCAGATTTCTTTAGGGCCCGTTCGGCCCCCAGGATTTGAAATTCCAGAATTGGATATGGGGGATTTGAATTCATTTTGGGCGTTCGGCACTTTGGAATTGGCTAAGAATTGGAATTCCTTCAATTCAAAAGGTTTTAAAAAAACCCTATCCCCAATTCTTTGGGTTCACGCTGGATTTTGTTGGTTTTTGGAGAGGAGAGCGAGCTCGACACCCTATCGCGAGCAAACTTCCCGCCGTCAGTTGCCCTTTGTCGATCCGCTGCTGCCCTCCGTCGATCCGCTGCTGCCGGTAATCTCTTCCTCTCCCCCCTCCTATTTCTTCTTCTTCGTCGTCGCCGTCGATCTGCCCCACTTTTTTTCCTTCTTCGTCGATCCAACGCGTCATGCCCTCGTCTCTTCTTCTTCCTCCTCGAACAACCCTCGTCCATCCTCCAACTTCTTCCTGCAAGTATTGAAGTAGATCTTTGTGGGTTTATAACGAGATTTAAGTATTTCCTGCAAGTATTGGAGTAGATCGTGGATTACAAAATAGTAGATTTTTTTTTGCAAATACTCGATCTGATGTTGCTGCATGCGGATTTTTTTTGTCTTCGTTGATTACAATATAGCATATTTTGATATTTCCTGCAAGTATTGGAGTAGATCTTTGTGGGTTTATAACACTCCGACCGAGAATGTTATCGAGTTAGACAAGGAGTTCATTATGGAAGAAAGCAACACTCTAGGAGATTGTTCTGAATTTGGAGGCGAAGGAAGCACCAAAAAGAAGAAAAAAAGATATGTTGGGATTGATGCATTGGCAGAAGCCATATCAAGTGTTGCCTCTAGCATGGATAAGTCATTTCTTGGAAGAAGCATTATTGCTGCAGATAAGTCGATGTCACATGCTCAAGTCATATATGTTCCCCTTGGTAATCTACCTAATCTGGACAAACAAGAAGTACTCAAGGCCATGGATATACTCTCTCGTGATACCACTAGGTTTGGAGTATTCATGACTTTACCAGACAACCTGAAGTTGGAATGGCTCTGAATGCAGCTTAATTAGTAGTATTTATGTTGACTGTTTACCAAAAAAGACTTGGAATGAAACTATAAGGAAAGATATGATGTACTTAATGCATTAGTGAGGCTGTGATTAAAGATAGGGCACAATGTCGACAAAGGATCCATATAGCCGACCCCACTATAGTGGGATAAAGGCTTGAGTGTTGTTGTTGTATGTGGACTGTTTATTTGTGGACTTTTTTTATGCGTGAAACATTTTTAATGTGTGAACTTTTTATATGTGACGGACTATATTTATGTGTACGAACTTTCTTTATATGTGTGCATCTATTTTTACTACTTGGAGACTCCATATAATTTTTTGTATTACTTTTTCTACTCTGTTAATTTTAATTCTAGATATGAATTCCATTCTACAGCCAAACAACAGAATTACCCATTTCCAATTCTTGATGCCCAATACTGCACAACACCCGAACATCATATTTGGAATTCAGTCCAATTCCAATTCCCATTGGTTTTGGAATTGGCTGAATTCCAATTCCTCAATTCTAATTCCAGATTGCCGAACGGGCCCTTAGTGAATTCTGGACCGAAATCTAAGAAATCTGGACAGATTTAACTATATTTGGAGATATAACTTAAAGCATAAATTAAAGCATAAAGAAATTAGAGGAGAAGAAATCAGAGGAGAAGAAATCAGAGAAGAACAAGAAATCAGAGAAGAATAAGAAATCAGTGAAGAAGAAGAAATCAGAATCAAAATCAGAAGCAGAATCAGAAGCAGAAGCAGATGTCGAACCAGAAGCAGAAGCAGATGTCGAGCCCACGCGGTATCTGCCTATACAACTGCTGTTTTGAGAGCTCATATCAGATGCCGAGTCCACGCGATCCATAGGTGGGATAGTCCCACCGCCGACTTCTCATGACGCTGACTGCCTCCCTGCCACCCTCTGATGTTTCTTTCGCTGCCAATGTAGTATGAGCTCCCTCCTGATGGATTCCGCTGACTGCGCTTGAGCTCGATTTTCTTCTCTTGTCGTTGACTCCTGCTGATGTCGCATGTTCCCAGAGCTTGATGCCGTCTGTAGCTTCATTTGTTTCTTCTGTCCTATACTTGGTCCACGAGCAGTTCTTGATTCTTATTGAGCTTGATTTCTGCTGTGCTTGATTCGACGCAGTTTGAGTTCTTTTTTCTTGAGTAGCTATTTTCTATTGTTTTCTGATTCCTGTTGTCCATCGGCTGCCCATCTGTTGCTCCACCGTCTAATGATTTTTGCTGAGTTTGATTGCAAATGATCTCCGATCTCACTTGGTTGTCCCCGATTATGCGCTTCTTTTTTCGCTGTCTGTTTGACCTAGGGTGGTATTTATGTTCCCATTAAGTTGTGACAACATGGGTGATTCTTCCGCTTCTTCGCCAAGTGTTTTGATGCCACATATGAGTGACCCTCAGAGGACTCGTGACCACACTGGCTCATTGAAGATAGACACTGTGCCATTTGATGGGACAAATTATCTTGAATGATCCTGAGCATCCCAACATGTGATTCGCAGCTACCAGATATTCGGTTACATAGATGGGACGGTCATGGTTCTTGCATTCTATGCCCCCAAAGGTATACCCGAGTTATATGCTGATGGATTCTGCCTATGTGATCTAGACTCGAGCACACGAAACCTACTAACAGATTGACAGCTCCACCCAGATTTACAAGCTTACTCGCTGAATTTTGGAATTGCGCCAGGGATCCTTGATGCTGCTTATTCCATATAAGTGTATAAGGAGCCCTCCCATGCTCCTTCCTCAGGGACCTATATAGTGGATGGATTAGATGCTCTCAGCAGGTTACTTAATTCCTGGCCAGATATGTCTTCTGGAGCTTCGACCTCCTTTTCTACCGTGACTATGCCCACTGCGCATGCTGCTACCATCACCCCATCTAATTGGATCGGCGACTCAGGGGCCACCGATCATATGACCGGATTCCCCTCAGGTTTTGTTTATTACCTACGAAATCCCCGCATACATTACGACGAATATTACAGAGTGTTTTTCGGCCGCGCAACTAGGAAAAACTCTAAATGCAAACATCGCAGCATCATCATCGATCCGAGCCTACGACCACGAATAAACTTCACACATATGCCTAATCCGGAACGAACATCGGATTTCTAATGCAAATTCATGATGGGGTCGCAATCCCACGCCCCGGGGTTTTAACGAACCAAAGGATTTTATACCCTCCACTAATTAGTGAGAGGAGACTCTTCTAATGCATGAAAAATAAAGGACATGGCAAGCAAACGGTCCTAATACCGGAGGAAGAAATCTTTATCCTTGAAGTCCTCCTTGGTGCCATGAAAAGATTTCAAGATTCGGTGGAGAATGACGGGAGTGAGAAGCTCTTCGCGGATCCGGTCTTGGTTCTTCAAACGAAGCTCTAGATCCTGTCCAATGGTAGTTTCTTCCAAGCCCTAGGTTTCCTTCTTCCTCCATTTTCCCTCTCTCAAACTCAAGCCAAATGAAAGGGAAATGGCTCTATTTCAGCCCTAACCCGACCTAAGAGGCCTTAGGAACAAATCCCAATTGTTAGATCCCAAATTCCATCGATCTACAGCTCAAATCAAGCAAAATATTTCAGTTTCAGGCTCGTTCACGGCCTGCCCATGCCGTGTACACTGTTCCAGAAGACCTCATTTCCTGTATGCTAAAGGTTTCATGTGCCCGATTTGGTACACGGCCTTCCCAGGCCATGTACAACCTTCTAGGGACCAAAACTAGACGGGAGCTATAGGTCTGTGTACATGGCCCTATACACAGCCGTGTACCATACCATGTACGTTGGAAAAGTCTTCAAATAGGTCCCTTAAATCTCCCACAAGCTGCTACACACATGTGGATATATCCAAGGCGTTAACCATTCATTTCTAAGTCATAAAATAAGAAAAACAGGGCGTTACATCTATGACATAGCGTTATGATATCAAGCATGTAACATGTATAACATTTAAGGTGTTATATTATATCTTCTTTCCATGCACTCTAATTTACTCATATATCATGTAGCTTGGGTATTATGAACCATAACTGAAATATTACGGAGCATTTTCTCCCACTATCTATCTGAGCGGGTTCTTGGAATGAGAAGCATGCATTAAAATCTAATTTATCCTCTTAGGGTCCATTTGGCACGGCGGTTGCGGTCATGAACACGGTGGTTACGAACTGTCATCCGTTTGGCGCGTCGTTTTTTCTCTGATAAGTTGGACAAAAATGTCACCGTCATTGTATTGTTTGACATGACAACGGTCATGACCGTCATCAAGAAAAAAACTAATTTTGAATATAAAAATGGATGGAATATCTTAGGTGAGGTCGGGCGTTCAAGAACGATAGTTCATAACCATTGCGTTCACGACCACCACCACCGTGCCAAACAGACCCTTAGTCTTCCTCTCAGCTTCTCAAGTTAGGGTTTGAGGTTGGGCAAAGCTCCTCTCTTCCTCTTCCTCTGTCGATCAAGCTCGGATCCTATTGTGTCCTCCATCATTGTGAAGGCTAGGAAGGGTTGAGAGGATTTTCTCTGAGACTTCTCTCTCATGACCGTGCACCCAATCGCAATCAGAAGCACATCACACACATACGCGCACTTTAGATACCGGTGACACTCCCTTCCCTATCATCCATTAACATCTCTAGGAACACTGGGAACCTTGGTTCAGGAAGATTTCAATTTTCATATGATGGCTCACGTTTCTGTATAGGTTTAACCCAATTCTTAAATTTTGTATATGTCATCCCCTTATAACTAATTGGTCCATTTCCTTCTGCAGCATCAAACTTATATGGTCCATTATACTTCACAGTTAGTCAAGTCTCAAAGATAATATCAACAGAGCAGCCTTGTGATCTAGCATATGAGTTTGGTAGTGGCTTATTAGACTTGCCTGAATATCCTGAAGGATTCCCCATACCCGGTATATTGATCTCTTACTCCCTTAAATAACCAGCAAATTCATTTCAATAATTTTTAATTATAAGATCCTGTTTTGGTCACATTTTCAGCGAAGCATCCTCGTCCTTTCGACGACCACATTGTAATATATATTCGATATGCTGGGCCTGGAATTGTGGTAGGCCAAGCATGGCAGGAAGGGAATGATCTGGAACAAGTGCCCAAGAAATTCTGTGGTGAGATCTTGATGGCCCGAGAATATATTTCCAGTTGGGAAGGATGATATGCATCGGCCTTGTATTTTTATAGCAGAATGCAGTCATTCATATACTAAGATCAGTTTTATGTATTCTTAAAATGATAGTTTCTTATTTTTATACTGGGTATGTGCATGCAATATATTTAAATGATTCAATGCGAAGGGAAAATGTTTGTAGAATTAAATTTATTTATTTATTTGTTACGGACAAAGAAGATACCTCTGAAATATATGCAGAAGACATTTGAATCCTTGTAGTGTAAAAAAGAAAATTGAAACTGACGGGTCCCCGTAATGGTTTCGGTCAAATTAAGATTCTTTAAGCACGATTTTGACTAAAGTAAACCCCACCAGCCCCATAACCACCAAACATAGGGGTGCAAATAGTAAAATCCCATATCGTGGGGTGCAAATAATAAAATTTCCAATCATGGAGTGCAAATAGTAAAATCTCTCATCATGGGGTGCAAATAGTAAAATCTTTCAACATGAGGCTGTAAATAGTAAATTTTGTAAATAATAAATTTTCATATGATGGCTCATGTTTCTGTATACTAAATAGAAGTTCATTTTGGAGCATTATTAATCCCTGGAAATTTTCTTGCAATTTTTAGTTGAAATAATATGGCGATCCTTGGTAAATATTGTTTAGGCATAATTTTTTTATTAAATTATTATTGGCAGTAAATAGCATGGAAAATTTATCAAATTCTGGAAATGTGCATTTTTAACCTAGGCGAACCTCTGGAAAAATTTGTAGCAAAGACAACCATCATAAAACCATACTTCATTTGGAAATTGGAAGTCAACGATTAATTATGGAAGGTTAAATAATTGTGCCATAAATGGAAAATGCGTAAGATTGATCATGAAGCCACTACTTGACATGTAGGGTTTCAGAAATAAATGTGGAGTCCTTTGAACGTGATTAAATGTGGAGTCCTTTGAACATGATTATCATTTACATCTCACAAGGGCCTTAGGTTACACTCATAGTCATATTGGTCTACGGATAACAAATTTTCACTTAGTGGCTTGGACATCATTCACAATTCCAACAACCTTATAACTATCATGTACCACATAGGAGGTTGGGGTAGGCCAATTCATTTTGGAACTAGTCCCAGATAAGTTTGGCGTGCGGTTAGAGAAATGGTTAAGGATGAATTATTAAGTCTAGAAAGAGGAGCGAGATGATATGAGCCACCAACAATAATATGGTATGTTAACCTTCTGTGATTAGTCCTAGATCGTGACCAAGTGAAGTCAAGCTGAGAAGAACCCAGTCAGCAAATAACAGGCAACATTGAGTTTCAATTGAAAATCAACGCTCCCCTAAATAACTATAATCCATCTTAGGGCTCTAAAGTAATCAGAGAGAATGTGGGAGGTATGAGTAGCCACCAATAATAATAAATATCTTGAGAAAAGGAGGTTTGAATGTCACCCTATCGTACCTCTTAGTGCCGCTGCGAGCTCTTCATCTGGTAGACCTCGGGAAGTCCAAGATGCACCCTAAACATCTAAGATTAACAAAAGACTAGAAAAAACTAGATGCTTTAGTAATAAGAATGAACCATATACATATAGCTGAGGTGTTTAGTGTTTTATGGTGTGGAACGGACATGTCTGTCCATGGAGTCGTAGCCTCGGTAGTTTTAAAGGACGGGTCGGTCCTGCGAGCTTAAGCTCGGGTGGAACATAAGAGTTGGTGCATAAATTGTGGTGGGTCTTCGGTGCTAGCCTAGTCGACACACCGACGAAAGTAAGATGACTCGGCGAGTGATAGGAGTTCAGTGGGCCAGAATGTTTTACTGCGCGGCCAAAAGTTCTCATGCCCTAATAACCCTACACTTAGCCTTTTTATGGTCTGGTCCCTACGGGTCCAGCAAGAGTACGCATGAGTTCATGAGTACCAAGGACTAGTGTTATGGCGTATGTTAGTTCCTAGGTTTGGTAGTGTGTTATAACCACCTAGGTGAGGAGACGCCCGTCCTCTGCCACCGTTTGACCACGACGGGAGGTGCCCGGGAGGTTAGCTACCTCCAAAAATTAAGGTATTATATTCTCTTTGCGCATCTCAGGGTTTTGTCATGACTTAGTCATGACAAAACCAATCTAGGGGTCTAGTTATTTGGGGGATGTTACATGTTATACCCACCTAGGTGAAAAGACGTCCGCTCCTCTGCCACCGTTTGACCATGACAGGAGGTTCCCGGGAGGTTAGCTACCTCCAAAAAGTGGGAACTAAAGGTCGTTACTTACAGAGTTGTGTGGGTGAGTTGCATGTCTGCGGACCATTAATATGGACATTGCATTTCATTGCATATCATACACATCACACACATACCTCATAAACCTCATCGTATAATCTAATATGGGCTCCTTTATACGACGAGTCTATGCAAAACGACCTCTTAACTTATAAGATTGTATGAGCTTTCCTTATGAGTTAAGGTTACTTTTTTGCATTGATAGCTAGCTGTCTTCCTTTATATATATTGTTGCTCTTATTGATGTTCTATTTATATAGTTATTGTAGTAGAATTGCTAGTATTTATTGTACTTGCTGGTAGATCTCACATTAGTTTCCGGTTTACTATCATGTGAGTGAGAGCATTGTCACCTGCTTAGATATTACCACTTGTTGTCCTCCGCTTCTTCCTCCCGCCCGGTGCCTAGGAGTCACCGGGGGAGGGGACGGGGAAACCGCTTAGTATTTTTGAGTAACGGACGGATGTGGCATAACAATAGGAGACCTAGGAGCAGCGGGCCCAGTACATAGAGAGGACGGAGCGTGATGCGGTGGTACGGCCGGGACTTGGAGTATCTGTAGCTGTAGGGAGGGAACCAGTGAGATACCATCTTCCGAATGTCGTACTTCACGTCTACCCTGGTCAGAGTAGAGGGTTAATCGCTCATTAAGGCACTGTTGAGTGTCAGTGCTTACAATGTTTAATATTTGCCAAGTGAGAGGCAAAGAAGAAATGATGTATCAGGCTTAAGCCATTTTTATTCTAGCACATCCACTTCAGTACTTTTGTCTATTTTTGTATCTCATTTGGACATGTGTCTTATGATTATGTGATTGTTGTGGACATGTTTCTTTATTACACTGTGATGTATGGTTGGCCTGGATGAATGATTAGCCGGCAGGATCGGCGTCTTATGGTGGGGACCTTTTCGAGTGAAGGTGTCACTGCAAGGCGGCGGTTCTGGGCGGTAAGATCTAGAAACGTAAGAAAAAATGGGGGTCTTACACAGTTTCCGTGAGAATAGTGGATGCTGAGATTAGGGTGAGGAAAGCATGGAAAAATCCTAGTATTTGAATGTGATGCCTAGTTCGTATATGTTATAAGCTTTTGTGCTTTAGGGGCGACATTATCTCCATACTCGATTGACAAGTCCCCGTGGTGTGAGCATGCATGTTTCGGTAGAGGCTCTTAGTGAATCCAATTATAATCTCCATGCTCGATTGATAAGTCCCCGTGGTGTGATTATTTATGTGTGGGAAGAGGACCCAGTGGATTTAGTGAATTTGATTTTTACCTCCATGCTTGGTTGACAAGTCTCCATGGTGTGAGCATGCATGTGCCGGTAGAGGACCCAGTGGAGTTAAACTAATTAGGACCGCCATGTTCGGTTGACTAGTCCTCTTTTGGGTTTCATGGGCTTCAAATGCACAACGGAAAAATAGGAAACCCTCGACACAATCCATGTGAAATACAGTAAATCAAGAAACTAGTATTATATCTGCGTCAAAATCAGATTTCGAGAAAAATGACTGACATTTGAGTCCAAATGCAGAATGATATTCACGTCTCTATAGGTATCCATACGAATGTCGGAAACACCTCGTAGTCCGTCCAATGAACTCGAGGTTGGAAGATGGTCACTTCTCTCTACCACGAAATGGTAGTTCTGTTTTGCAGAGATGTATTCTTCTTGGCTTTACGATATTAAGAACTCCGAATCAGACCATAGTTCTTCATGATAAATTGGCCTATTTATAAGCGCAAACTCGTATGCAAAAATTCAGTTGATACTCCCTCGACACACAACCATGTGTTTCGGGCGTGTGTCCCAAAAGCCACGTCTATTCATGCAAAACCGTCTTCATGTGGCTCTGGGGGCACATAACTGCCCACACGCTCTTGGCACACGCCTGTGTATTTTGGGCGTGTGACCTCAAAAGTCACATCTTTTTTTCTAGAACCACTGCCTACCGTTATCCCCCCCCCCATTTTGGCTCACATACCCTTGGCACACTAGCGGCGCATGAAAACATAGGCGGTATTTCTCTATAATATTTTAAAAAAATTTCTTCCATTATTTTAATTAAAGGAGCCCAACCTTGGTGTTGCCTATAATAACTAAATCTTTCTGTGATATGTACGAAATGTTCAATTACTAATGCACTCGTTGGATAATACACTCCAGATAAAGAAACGGTGGCCCTATAAAAATACTTTAGTAAATCTATATAATGTTCTATAATATCCCAATCATTTTCACCTAAATCGTGTTCAATATTAAACAAACTATAATATTCCATTAGAAGATCTTTTTGTAGAACGGCTCTTTTTAATATTTTATAGGTTGAGTTCCATCTAATAGGCATATCTAATTGTGGTTTCAAATATTTCTGATTTTGTGCTTTACAAAATTTTCTAAAATCTTGAGCTCATAGTTTAGTACAATAAATTGTTTTTAACATGTCGCGAATTTTATTAATATATTGTGTCATTGCCTTTAAACTATCCTGTACCACTAAATTTAGGACGTGACAAACACATCTAGTATGAAAAAACGCGCCGTTGAGAAATAGTTTTAAATCTCGTTTTAACAATTCAATTGCGGCGCCATTATTGGAGGCGTTATCAAGAGAAAAACTAAGTATTTTATCGTTAATTTAAAATTCCCGCGCACATTTCATAATAACTTTATATAAAGCTATAGCCGTGTGCGGTTCAAAACCTGTAAAACATATTACGCGTTTATTTTGCTCCCACGAAATGGGATCAATCCAATGACAAGTGATGCAAAGATAAGCTAATCCTAAATTTAAATTACTCGTCCAAACGTCGCTCGTTAGACTCACACGTCCTTCGAAATTTTCAAAATACCTAATTAATTCTTGTTTTGCTTCTAAATATAACCTAATCGTGTCGCGCCTTAAAGTAATTCTACTAACCTTTTGATATTTGGGCTGAAGCCCCCCATGTATGTACTCTGTGTCGTCGTCATTGTCGAAGACGCCGAATGGCAGCCCACGTTTGATGACGAACTTCGCCTGCAGCTCTCGATGTCGCATTTGATCGTACGTCCAAATCTGTCCGGCTCCAGAAATTTGGGCTTGACTTGACTCGGGAGGAGCTTGTTTCGACTCGCAAGACTTCTGGTGTCTAATGAGCGTCGAGTTGCCGCTGATGGATAGCAACTTCGAGCACATCTTGCAGCGCGCTTTTCTTTCGGTCCCGACTAGGACCATCTCGAAATGCTCCCAAATACTCGCTCTACGGTTGTGCTCCACCACCGAAGTCGTACTTTGGGAAGACGACGCTGGAGTTGTGGAGGACGACGCCATTGGGAGAGCTGAGAGAGAGAGAGAGAGGGGTGGGGTGTGAGAAAAGAGAGAGGGGAGGGGGGTATTTATAGAAATTTTTTGGGTTTATTATTATTATTATTATTAAAAAATAATAAAAAAAAATAATTTTTTAATTTTTTTTTAAAAAAAGCAGCGGCCAACGGCTCTCTTGAGAGCCGTTGGCTGCTCTCATGGCAGCATGGCTGCCACGTGGCAGCCATGCTTCCATGAGCCTAACGGCTCTTTTATTAAGAGCCGTTAGGCTCAATCGGGCCTAGCCCGAGACCGGATCGGGTTATGGCCGGCCCGGTCTCGGGCTAGCCCGATATTCGGGCTTTACCCGGCCCGGACCGGGCCGAGTACCGGGCCGGGTAACAGCTCAAAACAGGGGCCCTTTCAGGGCCCCGGGTAAGGGCTCGACCCGGTTCAGGCCTGAACCGGGCCGACCTTGACCAGGCCGGGCACGGGCCGGCCCGTCAGGCCCGGTTTTTTTGTTCACCATTAGCCACAGGCGTGTCCCTAATACCGCATATCATATATCAAATATACGTATTTTGAACTTTATTTCATAAACAACCACGATCAATCACTTCTAATTCCCCCACATTTATATGTTCGACCCTATATGCTCATATTAAGTTGGCAGTAAGATTATTACCTCAACTACTTTTTAATAAGACGAGTCCAACATCCCCGTCGTGTGAGCATCCGTGTGTAGGTTGAGGTCCCAGTGGGGTTATCAAAACCAATTGCCTTGTGATAAAGGGTGTGTATACCCCGTTGTTTGTGTGTTAGTGTGCACCATGAATGAATTATGTGATGTGAATATGTAGTGATGATATGTTAGATTCATTCATGCAATAGGGTGTCGTGGGTGAGATTCGGTTGCATACATATTACATTATTAAGCCCATATATTTAATGCTCAACATAGAGATGTGTTTGATTCTTGTGACATGTAGACTAGAGCTTGACATGTGCATATGAAGTGCTGAATTGCATGATGATGTTGTTCCAGGGGGTCCACTAGGATGGCTGGGTGGAGGGGTATTGTTACGAAGTTGTGGTGAGCCCTGGATGACCCTAGTGTATTGCTTTTGTTGTGATGGATTGCATGACAAGGATCTCAAGTTGGAGCTCGCTAGCCGGCTAAAAAGCCATCGCCTCAAAAAGTGTTCTTCTCCCCCTCCTTTTTTACTCTTTTCCTTGTGTTTCGTCTTGTGCACCGAGGTGGCTTAGGATTTTGTATGTTATTGGTACACTTGATACTCTTATATGATTGTAAGTCCATTAGGCTGAAAACACTTTTGACTGGTCTATCTTAGTTATGGATAATATCTGGGTTTGTTCAGTTTCCGATGTGCTATTTGAGTAGATTATTTCA
Source organism: Dactylorhiza incarnata (assembly GCA_033032865.1). Taxonomy (NCBI): domain Eukaryota; kingdom Viridiplantae; phylum Streptophyta; class Magnoliopsida; order Asparagales; family Orchidaceae; genus Dactylorhiza; species Dactylorhiza incarnata. Next base: position 27,049,594 of record JAWHQI010000005.1, read on the forward strand.
GTTCTTATTTCTTATATCATTTTATAGTACTTTAATTGTGATGACTTTATGTTGTGGGGCCCGACCATACCCATACTATATGGTTATTGTGTTGGTGGTGTTACAATTTGGTATCAGAGATATGTTAAGGGGTTCTAGACTGATAGAGAGCAGTTTAGTGTCACTATACCGTTGAGAAGTGTAGTCCTCATAGGATGTTTGATGGCACCATGTAAGTTCCTCTACTTTATGTTGGTCTTACGTCAGAGTTTACGTACTATTGTCAGGGCATTTTGTATTAAGTAAAGGGGAGCACTTGTAGTTTTTGTTAGAGAACAAGCATATGATGTTATTTTATCCCCAAGGAGTGCCCTTTTATGTGTGAGTTTGTGGACGTATATCGCAATGAACTGTTAAGAGCATCACTTAGAGAATGCGTGTGAGCTAGTGATAGACTTCATTGCTCTAGGGGATAATTATTATTGCTTAGCTTGGTGATCGTTATCGATAGTAGGTTCTTAACCTTTGGAAATTCATTGGAGAACTTCAAGATTGACTTTGATAGATGACCTGAGATGCACTATGTTATCGAGTGTAAGTCTGTAGTGGTGTGTGTAATTAGTATTTTATAAATTGTAAACCTTGGGATAAGCATTTGTTGTTGTTTCGTAAAAAATTCTTTCGTACAGGATTGAAGTAATTACCTCATCGTGGTTGGTAGAATGATGCAGAGATTTCGAGAATTGTGCTCATAAATAATAGTGTGGTATGAAGTGGAGGTTATTCCATTAATAACAATCACCATTTATGATTGAATTAATGTTATCTTATCAAACATGTCAAGAAAAATGATTATGTTATTATCATCTTTCATGTGTAGCAGGATTGTGTGATGTTCAGGATAACGTGACTAATTCCTCATGATTGTTGGAACACTGTGTTGATTTGAAAGTAGTGATCTGAGAAGTGAAGGACAAGCTGAAGTCCAATTTAAGGGTCTAAACAAAGTGGCTTGCTCCCTAATTTTTGTCATGCAATTGATGCATATGGTAAATCAAGGAGGCAAACTGTTTGTGACTTCGTTGGAGACTCACTCCACAGAGTTATCAATTAAAGAGGTGTCAGTGGTAGAAAAGTTTTAGGATGTGTTTCCTGACGAGCTTCCTAGAGCCCCCCCCCCCCAAAGGGAAATTGATTTCACGATGGAGTTTACACCCTGTTCAAGGTCAGAGTCATATACTCTATATAGGATAACGCCAAAGGAATTGGTCGAACTAAAAATTCAATTTCAAGAATTTTTAGAGCAAGGTTATGTTCGACTAAGCTCTTCACCGTAGAGTGCACTTGTGTTATTTGTGAAGAAAAAAGGATAGTAGTACGCGGTTGGGCATTGACTATCGGGAGTTGAACAACTTGACCTTCATGAACAAGTACTCGATTCCACACATCGACAATCTTTTTTGCCAATTGGTTGACTTGACGGTATACTCAAAGTCTGACATGAAGTCGGGGTACTAACAGTTAAGAATTCGAGAAGAGGACATTCTGAATACGGTCTTTGATACAAGACTAAACATGTTTGTAGTGGTCTTTATATACGACATACTAATGAATTTGAAATCGAAGGCCGAGCATGAGACTCATATGAGGCTAGTTTTACAAACCTTGAGGGAGAATCGGCTCTATGACAATTTCTCAATGTGTGAGTTTTGTATTGAGGAGGTTGCATTTTTGGGTCACGTGATTAGTGGCAATGGGGGGTGGATACGACGAAGATTGAAGCCATCAAAGATTGTCATGTAATGAAGACTGTTGCGGAAGTTAGAAGTTTCCTTGGACTATTCAGTTATTACATAAGGTTCATGGAGAACTTCTCGTTGATAGCATTGCCCCTCGCCTCTCTCACTCACAAGGATCATATGTTTGTGTGGACACATGAGTGGGACTAAACCTTTAAAACTTTGAAAGTAAATTTGATGTCTGCTCTGATCCTAAGTCTTCCTAATGAGACTGAAGGATTCCAAATATTTAGCGAAGCATCAGGTTGTCGTTTGGTTTGTGTGCTAGTTCATCACTGTAGCGTAATCGCTTTTAGATCAAGACAGCTTAAGCCGCATGAGAAGAATGACCTCATTCACGATTTGGAGTTGTCCGAGGTGATTTTTGTGTTGAAGTTATGGAGATGTCTACGGTGTGAAGGTGGAGTTCTTTAGTGACCATAAAAGTCATGAGTATCTTCTGGATCCAAAAAATTTTAATATGAGGCAACGCAGATGGGCAGAGTTCCTTGGAGACTACGACATAGAGAATCAGTACATGTTAGGCAAGGAGAATCTTGTGGACAACACATTGAGCAAGAAGTACTCAGGACATGACAACTAGATTGAAGCGCAGAACGAGCAGTTGGTGCAAGAATTTGAGGCTTTAGATGTTACTTGTGTTGCGATGGACGGCACTATAGTAGCATGCTTGAATTGGATCAAATTGTAGTGCAATTTAGCAGACCAGATTAGGGAGGCGACCTGTGTAGATGATGAGTTTCAACCTTTGGCGTTGAAGCTCAGCAGGGTGAGAGCAGTGACTTGGAAATTGTCAGGGAACTCTTGAAAAAGAATGGGTTATTATGTGCTCTGCGAGGAGTTGATGTTAGAGCCTCACTTCACGAAGTACTCCATGTTGGAACATGGTCTTCCGCATCTCCTAGGTTTGAAAATAACAAATCCAATGTGTATTTGATCTTATGTGCTTAAGTGTGCAGGAAACAATGCCACGTGACTCAAGGATAACATAAGAAGGTTGCCCCCAAGTTTGAAGCCAGAATTCCAACATGTTCACTAGCGCCGACGGTAACACCTAGCGGGGGCGCTAGCTCTAATTAGGCAAGTTCAGGCGGCAAGTATAGAAGGCGATAGCGCCAGGCGGTAGCAGATAGCGCAGGCGGTAGCGCGGAGCACGAGAGGAATTTTGGAAAGGTTTCCTTGGAATGAAGATACACACGCGGATAATGTTTCCTAAACTAGGATAGCGCTGGCGGTAGTGCTAGAGCAGGTGCTAGCTCCAAGGCTATAAAAAGGACCTCTCTTCTCTCATTTCCAACACATCCTAAAGAGAGGTCCAGTGCCAAAATTCCAGAGCCTTATTCTGCCGAGAATTGATCTCCCACCAAAAGCTTAGAGAGTCTATGAAGGAGGACTTCGTCACGCTATATCCGAAGGGCGGTCGCTTCAACCTTGCTTATTCTACATCGATCTCTCATCTCCAACTTCAGAAGTTTCTTAGAGGGAGTTTTAATATTGTGGTTGCTATTTTATTTCATATCTTTTGTAACCGTTTAGAGAATTTGCTTCGTGTTGGCGACTAGGTCTGGGTAGGACTTAGGGCAGAAATTCGCCTCGTGTTGGCGACTAGATCTAGTGTAGGTTTAGGGGGTGCTCGAGGTCGTATCCGGGAAGGATTGGCTAGAGCGGCTTGAGGCCGTATCCAGGGGAGGATTGGCTAAAGCCACCGGTTCGTGAGGATATGAGTCGGAATAGAAAATGAAAAGACTTTTTACTTCTTCGCCTTCGATTTCTAGCGTCATTGAAATCTAGTTTTGTAATCAAATTTATCAATAGCAATCATGTCTATTTTTGTGTAATGAAATTGGTTCGTTCTTCGTTTCTCTAAATTATTTATTTCTCTCTCTTTCATTATAAAACAATTTAGATCTTTATTCAAAATCACTATTTTGATCTCCTAGTTTTTCAAGTATTTCAAAATATAATAAAGGTTTTTAAAACCCTTATTCACCCCCCCTCCAAGGGCGCATACATATCCAACAAGTGGTATCAGAGGGAGGTTTATTCCAAATGGTATAACAACCAGGAATAATGGCGTCTCATGATATTGCTTCTATTAGTGAGAAATTTTTATGAAGAAGAAAAATCTCTTGCACCACCTTTATTCGAAGGGATAAATTATAAAGGGTGAAATTTTTTAATGAAAAAATTTATTAAAACTTTAGATATCGAAGCATGAAATATAGCAATAATAAGACCAGCGGATGAAAGAAATAAAAAAGAACATCACCTAAATGCAAAGACTTTGAATAGTATCTTTTGTGCTTTATCTCAAGAAATTTTCAAATTGATATATTGCTTTTCTAGTGCATACAAAGTATGGAAATTTCTTGAAGAAATGCATGATTTTCCTCTCACGGGTATGGAACAAACGCAAGAAGTGGAGAACATACAAGCTTACACAGATGGTCAAGAAAACTCCGCTCATGATGGATCAATAGAGTGCACATCAAGTGGAAAAGAAGAAATCTCATCTTCGGTAGAGGAATGCCAAAAAGATAAAGATAATAAAGGAACTCTATGCTCAAATCTCACCGCATCCAAAAGCGTTGTAGGGAAATCAAAATCCATCTCTTGTAATTTTATTTCTACATTACAATTGCTACAAACTACTAAGCATAAAATCAAGAAATTATAAAATTTAAATTCAAAATTACGTTTAGAAAATAAAAACTTAAAAGCTAAATTTAATGTAGAAACAAAGATTGATGTGTTTGATTATTCTCCACCTTGCACTTTAATTGAAAATATAAAACCTTGTTTTGATTGCAACATTCTTAAAGAAAAACTCAAGGTATATGAAAAGGAGCATCTTAAAGAACATAAAGATAAATTATCTTCAGAAAATTCATCTTTTAAAAGTGATTGTGCTATGTGTAAAAGTTATAAAATTGAAATTAAAGAGATGGATGAAACATTTGAAGAATTTAGAAATAACTATCAAACTTATATTGACTCTTTTGTTTCCACTCTTAAAAATAGCACAATTGCTTATAATAAAGCTAGACATAATCTTATGATAAAAATGATGAATTAAAAAAAAAATCAACTTGCTTATGAAAATTATGAATAAAAATTCTCAACACATAGATTCACAAAATCAAGCAATATCTAAAAGCAAGTTGAATATGAATATGAATATCTTGACTAAGCCTAATAATGGGAGTAAGAAACAAAAAGGTTTTGTAAATCAAAATCATCATTATTTGCAAACTCATGTTTCTCCCAATTTGAAATTAGAATTACACAAATTTCCTATGAACAGTCCTTTCAATAATTATTATAATTATAATCTTCAAAATAAAGAAAATCATAATGGAAATTTGATGCATAAGAATAACATTAAACCAAGGTTTGAATTGAGGCCCAAAGCTAAAAATGAAATATTAACTTCACATGAAAGGAGTCATTCATCATTATCTCCCCACAAGCCAACACGTTATATTTGGGTATCCAAAGGAACCACCACATTTGGTCCCCTTTGGATGCCTAAAACTCTTATTCGTTAGGTATCATCAAATGCATGAAGTAGAATCTTTTCAAAATGAAATATACAAACTTCTACTTCATGATATGCTTTAATGTCTTTTTATTTTTCTTCTTTTCTTATTTTTTAATCTATAATGTCATGGTCATCCTATATATTATTGGAAATATGATTTTATCTCTTAAAGCTTAATAAGTATATATATCAAATTGATCAAAATTCAAAGTCATATTTTATTTTGATGACCTATCTATCTCTCTTATATTCATTGCCTATAAATATCTTATATTATCCATGTAAATCGAATTCTAAATTTGTTACGAGATATTTATCTAAATTAATAAAATCATGAACTTCATTTTTTTCTCTTTCGAAAATTTTGAGTTTATAAATTTTAAATATTAAGTATGGGTAACAACCAATAATACTTAAATATCTTGAGAAAGGGAGATTTGGGATGTCCCCCCATCACATCTCCTAGTACCGGTGCGAGCCCTTCACAGGGTAGACCTCGGGAAGTCCAAGATCCACTTTAAATTGCTAAGTCCAACTAAAGTCTAGCAAAGATTAAATTAATTATAGACTCATATGTACTCTTGCAATAATCAGAAAAGAAAAACTATAATTATCTTGCATTTTAGAAATGTATATATATTCATAATTCATGATTGAAAATAAAATCACAAAAGTCATATTGATCGAATATATTATCATTCTAAAAATTCAAATAAGCTCATAATTTTAACCTAATCGTTTTATATGTCCATGATCATATACAATTATTGTATCTCTTACAATAGCAGGGGCGTAGGATCGGATGCATTAGAGACCTAACCTCTAAGTCATGTCTTGTCCTTAATCGGGGAGGGTTCCAGTGGGGCCTTCCGAGGCACTGGGGGAAAGAGTGTTAGGTTGAGCGTTCTCTAGTGTATGCATATGGGAGTAACACCCCAACCTACGGCATGTGTGCATATCCTTATGCCCATCCGCCACTTAGTACGGGGCTAGGGTGTCGACATATAGTCTGGGTATTTTTATCTAGGGCATACATATTTTATTCTTTGCATGAACATCATTTCATACTATAATCATTTAAGTCATGCTTATTTAGCTTATTCAAACATGATATCTTGTGTTTACAGTTCTTATCTTTTTCAGTTTACATTATTTTGATAAACGCAAGTCTTAGAATAATCAAAATGAAGATTTGAGAAAATATATCTCATGTGATGTTTAGTCATATAAGAAATCTAACGTTTCATGCAATTTGCACTATCTAGATATCTCCAAAAATTCTTAAATTTCTGCATGAAACTATTCTTGTGACACTTAATCAAGATCAATAATCAAAATTTTCAAAATCTCAATATTTTGCTCGCTTTCGCCCACGCTAGCACTTGCGTTGGCGCTAGCTCGAGTGTCCAAGTTTGTTGGGTCCGGCGTTCCTTCACTTGACCCGTAACGCCTTTCCGTTGATATAAAGATCAAGTTGTGCCTTCACCAACAGTCCGGGCTTTTGGTGCAGTTGGTTGCGCTGGGTCCTCTCAATTGGTATCAAAGCAGGTTGCGGGTTCGAGACCAGGGGCGCTGATAATTCCTGAAATTCTCTCTACCTGTGTGGGTCCTGGCAGGTCAGACGGCCGGAGCCATGTGTCAAGCCACCTCTGAGCTTGCGGGCCATGTGGAGCACCTCTGAGCTTGCGGGTCGTGTTGGACGCTGGGGGGGGATTATTGGGTCCAGCGTTCCTTCACTTGACCCGTAGCGCCTTTCCGTTGATATAAAGATCAAGTTGCGCCTTCACCAACAGTCCGGGCTTTTGGTGCAGTTGGTTGCGCTGGGTCCTCTCAAAGTTTCTGTGTTTTTAAAATTTTGAAAACTCACTAAAAATATATTTGTTTATATGTACTACTTATTTTTGTATTTTTGCCTTTAATTGATTTTTTAAAAATTAAAATACAAAATTGCAAAAGCAAAAATTATAAAAAATATTTGTTGTATCTTCCTTCCTTGTTTATTTGTCTAATTTCTATTTCTATATGTAAAAATCAAATACAATTTTTTAAACAAAAAAAACGGTATGGACTTTATTGTGAATATCAAACATGGTTTAATCTATCATTTAGACCTTCTACAACATTGAAATCTATCTTTTCAAACTACTTTGAACATTGTTTTTATCTTGCTTTGATATATCTAAACACAGGTGCATCAATTATATTGAAAAATTGTTGCGTAGAGCCAAGCTTAGCATGTCTCTAAGTATGAGTAAATGTTTTATGATTGATAATGAAATTTCTTCACTCACTTATTTTGGCAAAGTCTATATTTTTTTAATCTAAGAATATTTGCTTGTGTATTGTAATTGTAGAATGAATTAAATTTGCACAAGTATCTTACCAACATTACTTTTTTATTTGCACTCTTAATATTAAGAAAAGTGGTTGTGTTTTCAAAATTCAATTGGTTTGCAAAATAAGTGTATTCAAAGAACTTTGTACAAAACAAAAAATCATAAAATAAACTGACAAAGATAACTCCACCAGCACTACTAAACCTCCTGATAAGTCTTAATGAGCATTGTGAGGTTGAGCACCTTAGAAAGAATAGTAAAGTGTCTTGTGCAAACCATAAGCTTTTTTCTTTGCACCACTTATTCTAAAAGTACACCAGATCACAAAAAAAATCAATATTGAAAAATAAAATGTCTGATCCCCCAAGCACTACTTTGCACCTTGATAAGTCTTAATGAGCATTGTGTATGCAAAACACCTTGGTAGTTGTACATTTTCTTTGTGCATTGAAGTGTGTGGAAGTAAAATTATTTGTGTTTTATTGTGCACTTTACTCTACATATATCTTGTATTTTTGATTAAATCATTTGTTTACTCTCTTTAAAATACACTTATGTGCACATCATTATCTTCCATAACACTTTTTCTCATGAGTATTGGATCATATTGCTAATTCTATAATCTTTTTATATATAAAATGCCTAGATAACCTAACATGCTCTCTACAATGTTTGTTATGTTTTGAATTTGTGAATTATAATAACATTGTAGTAGTTTTTTTATATCATTCTTTCATGCTTGGTCACTTTATTGTCAAACTTAAAGATTTTAAATGAATAATGATTTAAAAAAACATCTTGCTTTTTGGAACTTAAACTCATATTTTCTTCTTATGAATCATCATGATTACAAAAAGATGTTTCTTGTATTTCTATAAGTCTTCTGCATCATTACCATATATTTTTATCTTGCGCTTTCATGCTTATTTAAAGTCTTCTCTTTTGTGTGCATCATCACTTGAATCTTAAAATTCTTTTCCTTCAACAAGTGGTAGACTTGCTTGGTAAACTTTATATTGGTTTGTGTTTAACATGAATATTATTTTTATGCTAAAAACACTGATTTATTTCTATGAAAATAATTATGCTAAAAACTCCTCATCATCTCATTTCCTCTAAAAGCTCAATCATGCTTTATCTTTTCTTATCAAATAACCTCTTTCTATGTCTCTTGCTACCTTAACCCACTTTTGCTAATAATAAAAGGGGGAGAACTAACATGATAAATAATAATCGCTATCAAAAAGGAACACTAACAGGATTAAAGATTAAGAAGATAGCTTACATATAGGGGGAGCATTCACATAGGGGGAGCATGTATTTAGGGGAAGCATGTATTTAGGGGGAGCAATTCTAAATACCCAAAATGATAATTATCCTAAATCATCACTCACACACACACAAGTAGATTTCATCTTGCTTATATATTAATGCTCTGATTTATCATTAATGGATTTATTATTATGAAAAGGGGGAGTTTGTTGGAACATGGTCTTCCGCATTTCCTAGGTTTGAGAATAACAAATCCTATGTGTATTTGATCTTGTGTGTTTAAGTTTGTAGGAAACAATGTCACATGACTCAAGGATAACATAAGAAGGTTGCCTCCAAGTTTGAAGCCAGAATTCCAACATGTTCACTAGCGCCGGCGGTAGCACCTAGCGTGGGTGCTAGCTCTGATTAGGCAAGTTCAGGCGGCAAGTATAGAAGGCGATAGCTCCAGGCGGTAGCAGATAGCGCAGGCGGTAGCGCGGAGCACAAGAGGAATTTTAGAAAGGTTTCCTTGGAATGAAGATACACACGCGAAGAATGTTTCCTAAACTGGGATAGCACCGACGGTAGCGCTAGCGCATGCACTAGCTCCAAGGCTATAAAAGGACCCCTCTTCTCTCATTTCCAACACACATCCTAGAGAGAGATCCAGTGCCAAAATTCCAGAGCCTTATTCTGCCGAGAGTTGATCTCCCACCAAAATCTTAGAGAGTTTATGAAGGAGGACTTCGTCACGCTATATCTGAAGGGTGATCGCTTCAACTTTGCTTATTCTACAACGATCTCTCGTCTTCGACTTCAGAAGTTTCTTAGAGGGAGTTTTTAATATTGTGGTTGCTATTTAATTTCATATATTTTGTAACTGTTTAGATAATTCGCCTCGTGTTAGCGACTAGGTCTGGGTAGGACTTAGGGCAGAAATTCGCCTCGTGTTGGCGACTAGATCTAGTGTAGGTCTATGGGGGTCCTCGAGGCCGTATCCGGGGGAGGATTGGCTAGAGCGGCTTGAGGCCGTATCCGGGGGAGGATAAGCTAATGCCATCGGTTCGTGGGGATACGAGTCGAGATAGAAAATGAAAAGACTTCTTACTTCTTCGCCTTCGATTTCAAGCGTTATAGAAATCTAGTTTTGTAATCAACTTTATCAATAGTAATCATGTCTATTTTTGTGTAATGAAATTGGTTTGTTCTTCATTTCTCTAAAATGTTTATTTCTCTCTCTTTCATTATAAAACAATTTTGATCTTTATTCAAAATCACTATTTTGATCTCCTAGCTTTTCAAGTATTTCAAAATATAATAAAGGTTTTTAAAACCCTTCTTCACCCCCTCCCCCTCTAAGGGAGCCTACAGATCCAACACTCCATTCATCCAGGATGTACAAAGATGTACATGGATTTGAAGATATCATTTTGGTGTCCTGGGATGAAGTGGGACATGGCTTTGTTTATGAGCAGGTATCAAACATACGCTTTTGTAAAGGTAGAATGCCAAAGGCTGTGCAAGTTCTTACAACCTCTTCCAATCCCTGAGTGGAAGTTCGGATACATCTTCGTGGACTTTTTGCATGGTTTTCCCCGATCTCGGCATGGTAATGATGCAATTTTGATGATTGTGGACCGTCTAATCAAGGTGGCTCACTACATTCCAAATCGGAAGGATGGTGATGTTGAGAAACTAGTGGAGTTATATGTTCGCAACATTGTGCGGTTGCATGGAATTATGAAGAGTGTCATCAGCGATAGAGATGGATGGTTCACGCCCAAGGACTAGAGGTTATTACAGAAGAGTTTGGAGGTAATGTTTAAATTCAGTATGATGTTCCATCTGCATTCTGACGGCCAAACAAAGAGGATGAATCATATGATGGAAGACATGCTTAGGATTTGCGCACTTGACTTCGGGAAAAAGTGGGACGACCATCTTTTCATGGTGGAGTTTGCTTATAACATCAGTTACCAGGAAAGTATCAAGATGGGGCCATACAAAGCCCTATATAGAAGGCGGTGTTGGATACTGTTGGGAAAATGATTTCTCTTAACCCCTAGAAATAAGTTAAAGAAGAATTCTAAGAATGAAAAATAAGGCTAAGTAAATATGCGTCGAATACTATTCGACGCAACGTCGAAATGTAGTCGACGTTTCCTTCAGATTGAGTCGAAGTAACTCTAGGAAGATTTCGACGTATGTGTTGTCGACGTTACTCTGATTTCTAGTCGACGCATCTAATGTAGTCGACGCACCTTTGTCGACGCACCTTCCTTATTCTCCTCTCGACGTCCAGACAGGATGTATTCGACGCTTGCGTCGAATAGTAATCGACGCACGTCGATCTTTATGACAGAATTCAAAATCGCCAGATCTCTTTCCTTATCTTATAGATCTGATTTATATGGAATCAATTTATGTCTTATAGCCGTTCTGAATCTTTCTTTTCCTCTATTAGATTCTTGGCTAATTTGATAAAATTCATTATGGACATTATTTGAAATTAGAATGAATACTTTCCTTCTATGGATATAACTGTTATGGGAATTTCTCTTTCTTTCTAATACTCTGCCTGCTAATTGATTACTCTCCTATAGTGTTATCTTAATGAACAGAGCTATAAATAACCAAGGAGGTCGGCAGAGAAATAGAAGAAGTGATCCACTATATACACATTGAAAAAAAAGAGAGGAAAAACTCCCAAGTGAAAAAGAGAGAATTGAGAAATAGTCCTGCAGCAATATTCAAGCATTCTTCTTCCTCTGCTTCTGAAGTCACCCTGCTGCAAATTCTGATAGCTTTCACATAAGAGAGAAAAGCTACAAATCTTCTTCTCTATATAGAAGAAGGATTTAATTCACTTCTTGTGCTTCCAATCTTCTTGCTAGGAAGAAGATTCATTCTTGTTCTTATTTCTTTCTTCTTTCTTATTTTTACTTAAAACATTGTAAAAGAGTTTTTAGAATCTCTCTTCAAAAAATTCAGTGTACTGGTTCTAAGAATCTCCTTTTTAAAAGACTCAGTTGGTTCTAAGAGTCTCCTTGTCAAAAGACTCAGGGTGGTTCTAAGAGTCTCCTTATCAAAAGACTCAGTGCAAGATAGTGAATTCCTACCAAGGGGGTAGAAGAGTGGACTACCCAAAGTTTGGGGAACCACTATATTTTCTTGTGTTGTGCTGTGATTTCTTTTCTTGCATTTACTTTCTTTATTTGTTTAATTCTTGTTGGTGTGTGGGAAGCTATAATCTGTGATCATGCATATATATATATTAACATTGCACAAAATATTTTATAATCTCTATTCACCCCCCCTCTAGAGAATTCTAGTGAGGTTAACTGTGCACTTTCAATTGGTATCAGAGGGAGGTTGATCTAAAAAGGTTAACTCCTTGATCAAAAAGATCCTACCTCTTGTTTTTATATATATATATTTTTTTAAATTATTTTCATGGCACAAATCAAAGATTATGCTTCCACCAGACCACCAATGTGCAATCTTGAAAAGTTTGCACTTTGGAAAACAAGAATTAGAATCTATTTAAACTCTATTGATGGTGAATTATTTAATGTTGTCATGACAGGTCCCCCCAAGCCATTCAAAAAGGATTCAAGTGGAAAAGCAACTGAAACACTTGCTCCAAAGGCTGAATGGACAGAAGAGGAAAAGAAAGCCCAAGCATATGATGCCATGGCTATGAATATCCTAGTTTCAACTCTCTCAGATGAAATCTTCCAAAAGATTGCTGAGTGTGAGTCAGCTAAGGAAGTATGGGAAGCTCTCACCAAAATGGTTGAGGGAAGTGCTGATGAGAAAAAGGACAGAAAGGCACTACTCATATCCCAATATGAAAACTTCCAAAAGAAAGAAAGTGAAAGTGTTGCTGACATGTATTCAAGATTCAGCCTCATAGTCAATGAATTGAGAACACTTGAGAAGGACATATCTCTTACTGAGATAAATGACAAATTGCTGACTTGCTTCCCTAGCTCTTGGGATTCAAGAATCTGGCCAATCAAAGACTCCATAAGTCAAAAAGAAATCTCAACAGATGTCCTGTTGGGTAAATTAAAATCCTATGAACAACTGTTGAAAACAAGGGCTGAGAAAGAAGAGAAAGAAAAGGCTCCTCCACTCCCAAAAGAAAAGAGTATTGCTTTGAAGGCTGTTGAAGGAGAACCCTCTACAAGTGATGAGGAGCTGATCAGTCTACTGGCCAGAAGGTTCAAGAAGTGGATCAAAACAGAAGGATCCAGAGGAAGAGACTCAAAAACCAGGTATAATAAAACACCTACTAAAGAGATTATATGCTACTCTTGCAGGAAACCTGGACACATTGCACCTGAATGTCCTAAAGAGATCAACAATAAGAAGGATCTAAAAAGAACAGATCTAAGGAAGAAGAAGAAGAAAGAAAAAGGATTCATTGCTCAATCCTGGAGTGATTCAGAATCTGAAGGAAGTACCTCATCATATAATGATCAGCAAGAGGTCAAGCAAGAGGAAACCTGTCTGATGGCCACTGAGAAGCCTGATGATACATCTATGGTAAATATACTTGATAATATAGATTTCTCTTCTACTGATTTCAAACAAAGTTTCAAAGAATTCTGTTTAGATCTAATCAAATTTGAAAAAGAAGTAAAAGAATTAAGAATTGAATTAAAAAATCTCAAACAGGTAAATACACATCATAAAAATTATAAGCTCAATCTAGAACTCTCAGAAGAGGAATTAGATAAAATCTATTCAGAAAATCTAACACTAAGGAAGGAGCTTGCAAAAGCTAAAGTCTTTGAAGACTCTCTAAATGGAAGAGGTCAGAAGCTCAAAAATATGTCTGAGAATCTCACTAATAGATTTAGACAGATAAATCAGAATACTAATGAAGCATCTAAACCTCAAACATCCAGCAAATCTGTCTGGAAACATCCAATTCACTTCACCAGGGAGAATTATCTAACAGGAGAAATATCACAAGAAAGCCCTGAAATAACCACTGTTTTTAATAAACCTAATCCCATTACAGATAAAGGAATCTTAGGAAAATATCCTCACAAAAAATTTGAACATGCGTCGAATTCTTACCAACGTGCGTCAAGTTCTAATCGACGCTTACACCAAAATGCGTCGACTTCTACTCAACGCAACCTCTCTCATGCCTCGACTGAAAATAGACTCAGAATGAAGAAAGCGTCGAATTCATATCGACGCAACCATAAGTCTACGTCGAATCCCTATCGACGCAATAAATCAGACAGAAAATTTTCTGTTTCCAAACAGGCCTCTCAATCCATGTCCTTCTATTATAAACATTATTTCTGTGATATCATCCAAGAAGATTGGTATGATAAGCCAGTACCCCATAAGAAGGAAGGATACCCTGAAAGACCCACTTATTCTTTTATTAAATCTTTTACTAATGAGAGGAAGGGACCCCAGCTTAGCAGGGTCCAAACTAATGTTTAAAATTTTATGTGCAGATGTATCACATCTCCAGGATGGTGTGGTACTTGGACAGTGGATGCTCCATGCACATGACAGGATGCAAAAACCTATTAATCAACTTTGAGGATAGACTTGGACCATCAGTAACCTTTGGAGATTCTAGCTGTGGCCAAACCAAGGGCTTTGGAGATTTCAAAGAAGGGAAAGTCACCTTCAAGAATGTGGCAGTAGTCAAAGGACTAAAGCACGATCTGATAAGTATAAGTCAGATATGTGAAAATGGTAGGTATGAGGTAAAATTCACCACACTATTCTGCCATATTATTGATATCAAGACTGGTGCTACAGTACTAAATGGAACTAGAAAAAGGAAAAGTATATGTAGTGGACTTTAGCTCTTCACCCACAGAAGTTTGCTTATTCAACAATATCATAGATAAAAATGAACTATGGCATAGGAGACTAGGTCATCTAAACTACAAAACCATTAGTAAACTAGCAAAGAATAACCTAGTCAGAGGTTTACCAAAGGGTAGGTACTCTAAGGATTCTCCATGCAGACCTTGCCAACTGGGAAAACAGACCAAATCATCTTTAGCTCAACACATCCTAAACTGTGTAAAAGATTTGCTAATCTCATGAAATCTAAATTTGAAATGAGTAGTATGGGAGAACTCTCATATTTCTTAGGATTACAAGTAAAACAAAGTAGTGAAGGAATCTTTATCTCACAATCAAAGTACACTAAAGAGCTAATCAAAAAGTTTGGTATGGAATCAGCCTCCTCTATGAAAACTCCCATGGCAACAAATGCCATTATAAAAAAAGATGACAAGGGAAAATCAATAGATCAAAAGACATATAGGGCAATCATAGGATCCCTTCTATATCTCACTGCTAGCAGACCTGACATTATGTTTGCAACTTGCATATGTGCTAGATTTCAGGTTGAACCAAAGGAATCCCATCTCACCTCTATAAAAAGGATTCTTAGATACCTAAAGGGAACTCCTGAACTAGGTCTATGGTATTCAGCAGAAACCAACTTTGAATTAATAAGTTTCTCAGATGCAGACTATGCTGGATGTAGGGTTGATAGAAAAAGCACATCTGGCACTTGCCAATTCCTAGGTGACAGATTAATCTCATGGTTTAGTAAGAAACAAACCTCAGTCTCAACCTCAACAGCAGAGGCTGAATATATAGCTGCTGGGAGCTGTTGTTCACAAATCTTGTGGATGCAAAATCAGCTTCTTGACTACAAACTGGAAGTCAATAACTCTAAGATTTATTGTGATAGCTCTAGTGCTATATCTATAGCATCTAACCCAGTCCTTCATAGTAGAACCAAACACATAGAGATCAGAAATCACTTCCTTAGAGACAATGTTGAAAAAGGTAAGATAACCTTAGAATATATACCCACAGAAAGTCAAAGAGCAGACATTTTTACAAAACCCTTGGATGAAACCAAGCACAACTACTTCATAAACACCTTAGGAATGCTTGATGGAAGCTTGTAAACACCATTGTTAGGGAACTCTAAAGGAATCAGACAATCTAAGAAAACTTCTTGCAGATGCGTCGAATACATATCGACGCTCCGTCGAGACAAACTCGACGCTGACACCAATTTCCATCAGACAAAGTTACGTCGATCTTTTATCGACGCACCGTCGAATTCATATCGACGCATTACTATGATCACGTCGATAGAGCTCCAGGATGGCCAATCTCCACGGAGCGCCGACTCTATATCGACGCAAACGTCGACATCCATTCGACGTAACGACGACTTCAGGTTAAAATTAGAATCAAATCCTTACTTCCTCTTCTGACGATTGGATTACCTTGATTTCTGTTTCCTTTCTCGACGTTTCATCTTCTTTAAATAATACTTCTTATTTCATAACATATACCTTTTTGAACCCGCCAAAACTTTGTCTTCCACCTCTCTCTCTTTCTGCATCAATGGCGCCTACTCCTGTTCAAACTGCCCTTATCAAAGCGATGAACGATGCTCTGGAAAATCTTCTCACTGACTTCCAGACACGTCTAACCAACTTCTCCAATGAATGTGCCAATATGATCACCACCTGTGAAGCCAAATTGGCCACCCTATCTGCCTCTCTTCCTGAGCTTCATGCTCTTCTTCGAGAAGAACCTCTGTCGCCACAAAGGTTTACATCCTTCCTGAAAGATATAAACCAGGGGGAGAGTTGCTCCAGAAACCCCTCTTGCCAGGTCTTTGATCTCACTTAAAGCTCAGGTTTAACTCTCTTCTCTCCAACTCTAAGTATTCTCTCTAACTATTACTCCAATTCCATTATAGGCTCCACTCTTCTCAAATCACTCTGACTACACCTTCATCAAACATTTTGGTGAATCCTCCTCTTACAACACTGAAGGGGAGCATGTTGTGGATTCAGCATTCAGAGTTGATAATCCATATAACCAGGGGGAGATTCCTGTAGTAAAGAACCCAGAAATCCAGGGGGAGGAAGGAGCAGTCACCTCTGATGATTGGAATGGACAGATATGGATTGATGTACCCTTATGTGAGGAGGAACTTCAACATCACTCCCCTAGCTTCTCTGCCAGTTACATCAAGCTGAAGACACCTCTACTTGAGGACATCCCTACAAAAGAGCTTGGAGGAGACAATCATCCCTCAGTAGAGATCATTCTACCTGAAGTCATTCTGCCTTCTATTGCAGAACAGACTCCTCTTCTTGATATTGTTCCCTCTCCACCCTAAGAGAAAACTCACTCTCCTTCATCTCCACCTCTACCTCTACCTCCACTTCAACCTTCTTCTCTACCTCCTCTGCTACCTCTACCTCCACAAGTGGCAAGCTTCTCCAAACAAATCCTACCTAGGCAAAGTTCAGGAGGACAGATGAAAAGGAAAAGAGAAGCCATTCCCTACTGGCAAAACTTCTCCAAAGAAGAAAGGAGAGAGTATGCAAAAAAAGGAAGTATAGAAAATCATGTGAGCAAATAAAAAGATTTGAAAAGATGCCTATTATCACTCCTAACAGCCCTGTGAAGGAGTACCATGACCCTGACATGGAAAAGAGGCATGAAGAGATACGAGAAAGAGAACTGTATGAATATGAAGCAGCTAGGAAAGAAGTGGAAGATAAAAGGAATGCCTGGATGGAAAAGATCAACAAGGGAATGAATAAAGAACAAATTCTTGCTGAATCTTCTATCAGAATTCCAAAGAAGTTGTTTGATATTGAAGCTTATCAAAAGAAAAACCCTCAGGCAGGGATCATCCTAGATAAAGGTCAAAAACACAAGAAGGGTGTAGGGTGTACAGAAGATACTTACATTCCCTACAAGAAGCCCAACAGACCTATAAAATTAGACAAGTGGCATGCCTCACCCTGGAAAGGGAAAGGAAAAATGGCTGACATTCCAGAGAAGCAGCAATCAGAAAAGAAAACAAAATATAGGCCCAAGGTTGATAACAAGGGACCACCTGAGATCAAGCCTACTGACATTACAATTGAGATGATTGATGAAAAGGAAACAATCATCATCAGCAAAGGCTACTCCATAAATGACACAATCCCTGATGGTGATAAACTATTGGAAAAACTGCATGCAATCATCAGGAATGTCCAGGAACGACCTGATAGAGTCAGGGGCTACATTCATGATGCTATTGAAAACTTATCTAGGAAACTTTATTCTGCTTTTGTCAACTTCATGTACAAAAAGAAGTTTCTGGTTTAAATTTTTGTGAAAGACAAATACTTGTCATATGCTTTCTTATTCCAATTTCTCTTCTGATTATTTAATATATTTCTTATCCTTACAAATGCTGTGCTGGGTTAATTATATGCTAGTTCAATTTCCCTCTAAATAGGGTTAAGACAAATAGGGGGAGATTGTTGGGAAAATGATTTCTCTTAACCCCTAGAAATAAGTTAAAGAAGAATTCTAAGAATGAAAAATAAGGCTAAGTAAATATGCGTCGAATACTATTCGACGCAACGTCGAAATGTAGTCGACGTTTCCTTCAGATTGAGTCAAAGTAACTCTAGGAAAATTTCGACGTATGTGTTGTCGACGTTACTCTGATTTCTAGTCGACGCATCTAATGTAGTCGACGCACCTTTGTCGATGCACCTTCCTTATTCTCCTCTCGACGTCCAGACAGGATGTATTCGACGCTTGCGTCGAATAGTAATCGACGCACGTCGATCTTTATGACAGAATTCAAAATTGCCAGATCTCTTTCCTTATCTTATAGATCTGATTTATATGGAATCAATTTATGTCTTATAGCCGTTCTGAATCTTTCTTTTCCTCTATTAGATTCTTGGCTAATTTGATAAAATTCATTATGGACATTATTTGAAATTAGAATGAATACTTTTCTTCTATGGATATAACTCTTATGGGAATTTCTCTTTCTTTCTAATACTCTGCCTGCTAATTGATTACTCTCCTATAGTGTTATCTTAATGAACAGAGCTATAAATAACCAAGGAGGTCGGCAGAGAAATAGAAGAAGTGATCCACTATATACACATTGAAAAAAAAGAGGAAAAGCTCCCAAGTGAAAAAGAGAGAATTGAGAAATAGTCCTGCAGCAATATTCAAGCATTCTTCTTCCTCTGCTTCAGAAGTCACCCTGCTGCAAATTCTGATAGCTCTCACATAAGAGAGAAAAGCTACAAATCTTCTTCTCTCTATAGAAGAAAGATTTAATTCACTTCTTGTGCTTCCAATCTTCTTGCTAGGAAGAAGATTTATTCTTGTTCTTATTTCTTTCTTCTTTCTTATTTTTACTTAAACATTGTAAAAGAGTTTTTAGAATCTCTCTTCAAAAAATTCAGTGTACTGGTTCTAAGAGTCTCCTTTTCAAAAGACTCAGTTGGTTCTAAGAGTCTCCTTGTCAAAAGACTCAGGGTGGTTCTAAGAGTCTCCTTATCAAAAGACTTAGTGCAAGATAGTGAATTCCTACCAAGGGGGTAGAAGAGTGGACTACCCAAAGTTTGGGGAACCACTATATTTTCTTGTGTTGTGCTGTGATTTCTTTTCTTGCATTTACTTTCTTTATTTGTTTAATTCTTGTTGGTGTGTGGGAAGCTATAATCTGTGATCATACACATATATATTAACATTGCACAAAATATTTTTTAATCTCTATTCACCCCCCTCTAGAGAATTCTAGTGAGGTTAACTATGCACTTTCAGATACCGCTGTCTTGGTTAAAGGTGGGTGGCACCCAACTTTTGGGAAAATGAGTGGTGGTCAATGCGTGTGAGTTAGTGAAGATGATCCAGGAGTGTATGAGAATTGTGCAGGATCAGTATGTGAAGTATTTCAATGTGCACCACAGAAATATGGAGTTTTCAGTAGGCGGCATGGTGTACCTAAATATCAAGTTGTTTAAGGGTGTTTCGAGGATTTGATGACTGAAGAAGTTAAGTCCAAGTTACTTGGGACCGTTTGAGATCATAGAGCGCATAAGACAAGAAACTTATCGATTAGCGTTGTCGTCATAGTTAAGCAGATTGCATGACGTCTTCCACATTTCATTGTTGAGGAAGTCTTTGGTGGAGCCTAGCGTGGTTATTGAGCCACAACGGTTCTGGTAGCTGAGAATTTTGAAACCTTTGTGCGTTCGGTTTGCATAGAGAATTCAGAGATCCAGAGTTTGTGGAATAAGGAGGTCAAGATCGCGAAACTGCGATGGAACAATTGCGGGCGAGACGCTTTTTCTTGGAAGCAAGAATAAGCGATTGTTGGTAACACTGCCCACAATGTTCTAGATTTGGAGAAGTCCCTAAGTCAATGATAAGTACAATTTGTATTTGATACCCATTTGATGTGACATGAGTAGGTAGGGACATAATAAATCTTATGTATAATTGGAGATCAAGCAAAATGACTAAGTTAAATATCGTCGTGTATATAACATTGACACAACGATATCATCTTGATCACTCGCAGGAGTCAACAGAAGAAGTCAGTCAAGAATTGACAAGTTAATAAGAAGAATACAACAATATCGTAGTGTCAATAAGGTACACGCGACGATATCATTGTGAAAACTCAAAGAAACTACGCTAAGGCAAATATCGTCATGTCAATAAGGTACACACTGCGATATCATTATGAGAACTCAAAGAAAGTATGTTAAGGCAAATATCATCGTGTCAACAAGGTATACACAGCGATATCATTGCGAGAACTCAATAAAGTCTACTATGGTATACACCGTCGTGTCAATAAGGTACACATGATGATATCGTTGTGAAGGCTCAAGAAAGTCAATTAAGGAAAATATTGTCGTGACAACAAGGTGCACACGACGATAAAGTTGCGAGGACTCAAGAAGAATCAGCTAAGTCATATATCGTCGTGACAACAAGGTGTATGCCTTGTTGAGTCATTTATCATCGTGTGCGATGATATTGTCGCATAAACTAAAGAAATACTTGCTGAGTCATTTATCATCGTGTAAACTATCTTCACACGACGATATCATCTTGTCAAGCTCAAAAGGATGGATTTCAAATTGACGAAGACGACAAAGGCAGATGTCAAATCAATGACTTCTGAAAAGTGCTCTAACATCAATTTTCTAAGGTTTTGACCGTTCGATGGCTCAAAGATTTAAAAGCATAAGGGAGGATCAGAAAACCCTAATGACATGGAAATATGGTGCCCAAGTATTCTTTGAAAAGCTTGACGGCTAAATGGCAATAAAACAGTAACATCAAATCTTTTCAAAGAAAGAAAGAAGAAGAAGAAAAGATTCGACAAGAAAGCTCTCACTCTTTAAAGAAATAAGACTTCTTCATACAAGAAAGCTCAGCACTAATCCTGGTACAAAATGATTTTCTACTGATTGATCAAGTGCTGCTAAAGAAAGCTTTCTATTTAGAAAGACCTAAGAAGACTCAAGATGTTTAAAGTTATATCTCTCTGAGTTTATTTATTGTAAACCTTCTTCTAGTCTATTCTTGTTGGATCTCCTTGAGATCTGATTTGTAGGGCTATGCTGACAGCCTGAGTTGTAGGACTTCGCAGAAAGTTTTAGATAGGGCTTATGAAGACCTGAGCTGTAGGATTTCTTAAGAAATACGAGTTGTGGGATTTATTATGAAATCTAAGTTGTAGGATCCTTGTTGGGGATCTGAGCTATTAGATTGCTTGCACTCTGAGGTAGGGTTGCTGCTGGCACCTGAGGTAGGATTCTTGGAGGGAATCTGAGGTAGGGGACTTGCTTAGTTCCTGAGCTATAAAATCTGGCAGATCTGAGATTTTGAAGGAGTTGACCGAGTCTAGCACACTACTAGATAGATGAAGGGGGACAATGGAGTACCCACATTGAGGAACCACTATAAATCTTTGTGTGCTTTTTGTGGTGTTCTTTTTTGGTTACAGTCTTTCAAGCTAAATTAGTCTTAAATCTCTAAAAGACTAAAACATCTTAAAACACATATTCACCCCTCCCCCACCCTCTAGGTGATTAGACCACACCCTAGGCTTTTAAGTGGTCTCAGAGGGAGGTTGTTTAAAGAAAGCTTAACAGCTTGAACAAATCTGCCCTTGGGTGTGTCAAGTTATCACCATGGCTCCTGGAGAAAATTACAAAGAGTTAAGCTTCATGAAGAATGAAAGATGATTTAATGTCAAGAGATTCAAATCTCTAAGTGAAAGCAGCAACTGCTCCTCATACTCTGAAGAAGAAGCATATATAGGGCTAATTACAAGAGGAATAAGAGCACTCATTTCTCTCTCAGATAGTGAGTCTGAAGATGAAGACTACTCTGATGTTAGAAGAGGGATAAGAGCACCCCCCACTCTCTCAGACAGTTAATCTGAAGATGAGGACTACTATAGGCTAGTAGCCCTATCTGATGAAGAAGATCATGATGATTCTCATCCTACTCAAGTATGCACTCCTCTTACACTTACAGCATTTGAGTCAAATGAAACGACCAAGAGCATTAGAAGATTACTCATCGTCTTATGAGAGTAATGTTGATGGTGAAGCAGAAGACTGTCCATCATGCAACAATGAGAATCATTTTGATATATTAGAACAGTTTGGTACTCTCTTGGCTGCTCTCAAAAAGAATAAAAGGTTGGTCAAATCTCAGGCTAAGAAAATAAGGATCATCAAGCCATTCTGATCTCAGGTAGATGAGAAAATAAAGGAGGTAACTAAATTGTCCAATGAGCTTATCCTACTTCAAAAGAAGTCTGAAGCTCAAAGTAGGACAATTAAGCCTTTGAGGGACAAACTTCTTTTAGAAAAAAGACTAGTGGCTAGCTTCTCAAAGCCCAAAACTGTTCAACCTATTATAGATAGCTTCTCCTCCCAATTTAGAGGAGGTCTAGGCTATAATAAGGAAGTTGGAGAGACTTCCCAAGAAAGAACTATCTTCCAAAAGGTTGTCTCTCCCCAAGCACCATCAGCCAAAAGGAAGGAAAAGGCTTTACCTCAAAAGCCTGCGCTTAAAGTGAAGTCTGTTTACAACCAACTTCCAATTTAGTGCACATCCACAAGAATTGCTTAAGAAATGTTTGTTATAAAAAAACATGCTCTTCAGATCACCAATGCTCCATTCAGAAGATGACTCAGAAAAGGAGGTATAATAAATTTGAATGATGGTGTTGTGGCAAGGTTGGACACTTTGCTATAAATTGTTGGTTTAACCCAACAGTGCCTAGAGAAAGGAATGAGAGGTCTACTAGTAGTTTTGTTGTTAAGCTTCCAGTAGTTAAGGCTAACAAGAACCTAGGACCTAAATTTATTTGGGTTCCTAAGGTATACTAATCTTTGTCTTGCAGGTTTGTGTCACAACCCGCACTTTCCCAATAAATAATAAACAATATCAGAGTAAGGGGAAAATATGCGTTATGATGACACGTCATGCAGGGGACAACTACATACGCTGAGGCAACCACTCCTTATCGATATTTATTAAAAGACATAAATATGATTGAGTTAAAAATAGAATTTACATTTTTAGCTTAAGATCGTGTCCCTCGGTCCAGTGGATCAACTAGTCCATGAGTAGCAAACTATATATACGCAGTGGAAAAATAAGTTCATTTTATCCTACATGAACATGAAGATCAAACATTTCAACAATGATATGCACATCTCTAAATTTAGTATAAGTAAGAAAGGATTTTCTGCAATCTTCAAAGTATGTAACATTTACTTAAATCATGCTAAGCAAGAATGCCAATTTTTTATACATAAAATAACTTATGCATCCTAACATAAAACTTCCCAGAGAGCAATAGTTCATCTACTGAAAGATGTAATAGCATAATAGCAAGTAAGCAGTTTACAATAAGAAACACGTTATGGGCGTCAACAACTGACACGAACCCATAGGCAAACAAGAAGAGTCAATAACCAAATGAAAACTCCTCACTAATGAGGGAAGGAAGAAATCCACCACAAAGTCTGGATGACTCAGCTCAGCCATTTGCAACAACAACTATCCTGAACCAGAGGCATTCAAAGAACGGAATGCCTCAGCCCAAAAGGGTGCAAGAAAGCGGCAATATAGTCATGAAGGATTTAAGCTTGCATAAAAAATATGAGCAACTAGACAATATTAAGAATGAACAATGATGTAAATAGATTAAGTAGAATCAACTCAGTAAAAGAAAACCAGCACCAAGTGCAATAAATAGCCATAAAAACTTGTTGTATGATAAGTTGAAAAAAGAGTGCAGTGGCGGACCTTTAGTCACTAATCCACCCACTAAAGGGACTTATCAGTCCAAAGCTATAAAGAGGCGTGGTGGTGGTGGGCTTATCAATCCAAACCACACACTATTAAAGAGAACTATGGTGGAGGACCCACCCACCAGTCTATAACAAACCCAACAAAAAACCAATGTGGTGGTGGACCCTTATTCCATCCCATCAACAGTCCAAAAACCATTAACTTATCATATTATACCAGCTTTAGCATTGGCAAAATGTCACCACAACATTCATGAAGGACAAAGCTGCAGCAAAAGGAACCCTGATAGTGACAACCTCAAAATCTCAACAAGGGTACTCAGAGCATTTGACAACATAGATTAAAATATTCAATAATACTCATCAAAATCTAATTTGGAATATTTAACGAAATAACCCAACAAATACGAACAAGGAATGGCAACTGCTACTTGACTACTCCATCAGCATGACTTTTATGAGGAAGAGAAAATACATCAGGTTTAAGGACCAAAAGATATAAATATTACTCTATACAACCTAGCATAACTAGAGTTCAGCCTGAAGTATACTTGAGCCAACAATTTCAGTAAAACTAATCAAAGAGAAAAGCTACTACTCGCAACACAATGCCAACCAAGAAAATTATAAGAGGAAACTGAAATAGAAAAGGTAACTGCCACATGCAGCCCATAACCACAAGGAAAACCTTTACAACCAACCAGATTACTAAAAATAGAGAGGAAGAAGGAATACTCCTCATTGAGAATAATTACCTGAACAAAGATCCCATTTCAAAGAACAAAGAGACGGACAAAAGGGTCACTCCTACCCAAACCAAAAAATCAACCCGAGGCAAACAAAGAATAAATCAGGCTACTTGCATTAAAGGAAGATAAACAATAACAAGAATATAACCACTTGCTTATCAATGAAGAAGGTTTTGCTTATACTTCAACCAGGAAACTAACTCAAGGTGAAGAAAGAAGAAATAGTCGAAAAGTACTCCCCGACAAGAAGAGAAGCACACACACATGATCACTCGACGAATCGATGAGACCACTCGATGAATCTGCGAGAGCACTCGATGAATCTGCGAGAGCACTCGATGAATCGACGTGATCACTCGATGAATTTAGGCAAGCAACTCGACGAACTCGACAAATTATCCAAAACACTCGACGAATTCAACTTAACCTCACGAGTTGACTCGACGAATTGAGATCACTCGACAAATTTAACTTAGCCGCTCGAGATCACTCAACGAATTGACTTCACTCGACAAATTTTAATTAACCTCATGAGATGACTCGACGAATTTAACTTAGCCACTCGAGATGACTCGACGAATTTGACTTAACCTCACGAGATGACTCGATGAATTGAGATCACTCGACGAATTTAACTTAGCCTCTCGAGATGACTCGACGAATTGAGATCACTCGACGAATTGAGATCACTCGACGAGTTTAACTTAGCCTCTCGAGATAACTCGGCGAATTGAGATAACACGACGAATTTGACTTAACCTCACAAGTTCACTCGACGAATTGACTTCACTCGACGAATTTAACTTAGCCTCTCGAGATGACTCGATGAATTCTGATCTACTCGAGGAAGACAAAAAAATCTGCTAAGTCTAAAGTCTTAAAACAAGAAGGCACATATTTCTAAGCCTAAGAAAAATCAGGGAAACAAGGAAATAAAGGGGGAGAAAACAAACCGTTACTTACCTTAACCTCAAGCCACCAAAATTCGGCCTTAAAAGCCCTCCACGCCAAGGATCGGCTCATACACGTGCTAAGCACGATGGATCTATGAAGATTTATCAAGAAACAAAGGTTAGGGCCGCTAACCCTAGCGATAAAATTCCACGGAATGGACAATACTTACCACGCACGTGAAGAGCATGACGAGAGCTTTCCAGATCTATGATCCAGTGATGATTTCATGCACCAGAGCTCCGGGGGTGGCGGTCGGAAGCTCCACGGTAACAACGCTCGCTTTCTCTCTCTCGACGTCTCTGGATCTGCGATTAAGGAAAGACTATGAAGAAGAAGAAGTATAATTTAATATATATAGATATAGATATAGTGGATGAATAGTAATAATAATAAGAAGAATAAGATGGGCGGAACCAAAGTCGATGATTCCAACGAAATTCGCACCGAAGATGAAAGCTGTCGCTACGAAACCAATAGAGATGTCGGAATCAAAATCTGACGAGCTGTTCTCGAGATATAAATTTCTGAAGTTTACGGCGAAAGATAATTTTACAAATCTTAAAAAAATCACTGGGGCTCTAAAATCGCTCTGATCGTAACGAAACTTCAACGAGCTTTTCTAAAATTAAATAATTTAATTTTCTAACAGAAAACTTTCCAATTACTGTATGCTTCAAAATTTGGTCGAATAATCCGAATGGACGCGAAAATGCACAAATGAAGGCGCACAGCTAACTCCGCACTAACGTAACGCCCTTACATCATTATGACGTCGCCAAGAGGATTAAATAATTCCTGAAAATTTAGGTGCGTTACAGTCACCCCACCAAAAAAGGAAGTTTAGTCCCGAAACTTGAAACGCAAACCGAACTTAAGAGATAAATGAACAAAACTAAGATCTTATCGGATAGAAAAACTTACCAAAGGAACTAAGAGAAAAGATGAGGATGAGATTCCTTCATCACATATTCTAGCTCCCAGGTCGCACTCCTGACGTTCTAATTTTGCCAAAGAACCTTAACCATAGGAATTATCTTCTTCTGCAACGCTCTGTCCTGCGTCTCCAAAATACGAACAAGCTCTTCGACATAAGAAAGATTGGGCTGCGACTGGGGCACTGAGCTGAGAATATGACGGTTACTAAGCACACACTTTCGCAACTAGCTCACATAAAACACATCATGAACACCAGGGAAAGTAGCAAGCAAAACCAGCATATAAGCTGACACGCCGATGCGCTCAACAATCTGGAAAGGTCTCACATACCTAGGATCCAACTTAGGGTTCTTCCCACATCTTTCAACACCTAGCATCGGAGAAACTTTCACAAAACCATGCCACCAACTGTGAACTCCAGATCAATCCTTCTCCGATTAGCATACTTCTCATAACTCTCCTAAGCTACGTGAAGCTTCTTGCGGATTTGCGCCATGGAAACACTCATTTCTTCCAACGCTTCCGGACATAACAACAGTCTCTCACCAACCTCAGGCCAAAACAAGGGAGTTTGACAATGCCTCCCAATTAACATACGTGAGGGAATCACCTAAAAGGAAAAGGACGTACCTGAATGCCCAGACTCAACATCACTGAATCTCTAGGGGAAAATTAGCACTAAGAGGATCCGTTAATCGATCGACAACCTAACGATGACCATCTATAAAACTCTCTAGCCCTATAAGATCGAATAGAACTTGAATCGAAAAGAACGCACGCTCATTATCCTCTACCTCAAACTCACCTGTAAAATCACGCATATAATCGATATAACGAAAATCTAAATCCACGTCTGCACGCCAAAAGAAATCTTGGTCAAAACCTAACCTGAAATCACCTGAGCAGAAAATTGAGATTCTTCCTTGGTCAGCACATCTAGCTCTTCCTCTTCCTTGCCCAGCTGCTGCGGCTGTGGCAGTTGAGTCTTCAAGGGAACCGCCTGCAGTGCGAGCTGGGACTGCAGGCAATCATCCTTCCTATGCCCTTCCTAACCGCACTGGAAGCAAGCCCCAGCCTTTCTGAAGCAACGCGTCACATCGTGCCCCTTCTTCTAGCAGTGGGTGAAAACAATGTCTCCCTTAGGGGCGCTCTAAATCCCACGTACCTAAAGCTTCTTCTGAGAACCCAATATCTTAAAACACTTCTCTAAAGGGTGGACCGCACTACCATAAAAACTACACACCTCCTTTCCTCTTTTCTCGGGAGCAGGGCTTTCATTATCTTCAGCTTTCCTCTTTTCCTTCCCCAACTCCTTTCCGTGCTTCTTGGCATTATCAATCGCTTCAATCTTCGGGGCAGCTTCCACAACTTACGAATTGCTCTCGGATAGGTAAGCACAAGATATCCGCTGGAAGTCACTGCGAAGACCTCCTAGAAACTGCTTAACTTGGCCTTCCTCTGAGGCCACCCACTCTGGAGCAAACCTGCTCAACTTGTTGAACTCAACCTCATACTCACCAACTGTGAGTTGTCTTTGCCTCAAATGCATAAAGTCATTCAGCAGCCTATCTCGCTCAACTGACGGCAGAAACTTCCTCAGCAATATCTCCTTGAACTGCTCCCACGAGCACCCATCCACAAGACTCTCCTTCTCTCTGATCCACCAGCCCTTAACAAGGCCCTTCAGCTGAACAGCAGTGACCTTTACCTTTTGGTCTGCTGAAATACCTGTGCAAGAGAACAATTCCTCGATCGCTACAAGCCAATCCTCTAACTCCATGAAATCCGCTCTCCCATCAAAGGTCGGGGGAACTAAACGCTGAAAAAGCGAGATGAAATCCATCTCAGGCGACAACACAATAGGGGGCACTAAAGAAGTAGGGCAGACAGGAACAACCCGAACCACCGCAGGATCCCGTACAACAGGCGGCTGCCTTAAGGTGGCAGTCAATAGCTCCTGTAACTGCTCTTACATCGTAACTAACTACCTCGACAGAGCCTCATTGGTCTGACATAGCTCCTCAATCAATGCCTCACTAGGCGCACCAGAAGACTCGCCCTCATACTTGAGAGCAGATTCCAACGATTGACGCTTAGGAGCCATTACTAAAGAATACCAACAAATAGTCTATCAAGACTTGACTCAGACCCTAAAGAAAGAATGGAAAACGCAAACTTGCTCTTGCTACTACCTTTCTCTGGGATTTTTTTTAATGATGTTATGCTTAACAAATGAGATCCGTCATTGCTGACTCCTGTGCATATAATATGAATGCATAAATGATTAATATCTTCCTTTTAAATCATGTGTGTACATATGTCATCATGCAGATCTTTAACTTGGCACGTGTGCTAATGCTATGTTATGATGTATATGTTGTGCTATGCATTCTAATAAAAGCTTTAATGCATGTTATGAGCGGTGCACACATGCAATATTATGCATCCCATACTAGATAATATTGCATGTAACAAAAATAAAATCTAATGGGCATTCATGTGATGATTGTTATGCATCCCGACTACATAACTGTCACATGGTGCTTCCTATGAGGATCCATATACAACCACATATTATGCATCCTATACTACATTATATGCCTCGCATACTTCTTATCATGCTTATAAGTGTAGTGTCCATGCTTCCATCAAGACATACTGATGACATATCAATGTGTGTATGCAATGAAACGACACGATTAGAATTTTGCTTAAGGGGAGTGGTCGTCCTACTTACTTGCCAAACCAACCAACCCTCTTGCAAAACCTAGCTCTGATACCAACTGTCACAACCCGCACTTTCCCAATAAATAATAAACAATATCATAGTAAGGGGAAAATACGCGTTATGATGCCACGTCATGCATGGGACAACTACAGACACTCAGGCAACCGCTCCTTATCGATATTTATTAAAAGACATAAATATGAATGAGTTAAAAATAGAATTTACATTTTTAGCTTAAGACCGTATACCTCGGTCTAGTGGATCAACTAGTCCACGAGTATCAAACTATATATACGCAGCGGAAAAATAGGTTCATTTTATCCTACATGAACATGAAGATCAAACATTTCAACAATGATATGTGCATCTCTAAATTTAGTGTAAGTAAGAAAGGATTTTCTACGATCTTCAAAGTAGACGACATTTACTTAAATCATGCTAAGCAAGAATGCCAATTTTCATATACATAAAATAACTTATGCATCCTAACATAAAACTTCCGAGAGAGTAATAGTTCATCTACTGAAAGATGTAACAGCATAATAACAAGTAAGCAGTTTACAACAAGAAACACGCAATGGGCGTCAACAACTGTCACGAACCCATAGGAAAACAAGAATAGTCAACAACCAAAGGACTACTCCTCACCAAAAAGGGAAGGAAGAAATCCACCACAAAGCCTGGATGACTCAGCTCATCAGCAACTATCCTGAACCTGAGGCATTCAAAGAATGGAATGCCTCAACCTAAAAGGGTGCAAGAAAGCGGCAATATAATCATGAAGGATTTAAGCTAGCATAATAATAAGAGCAACTAGACAATATTAAGAATGAACAATGAAGTAAATAGATTAAGTAGAATCAACTCAGTGAAAGAAAACCAGCACCAAGTGCACTAAATAACCATAAAAACTTGTTGTATGATAAATTGAAAAAAGAGTGCAGTGGAGGACCTCTAGTCAATAATTCACCCACTAAAGGGACTTATCAGTCCAAAGCTATAAAGAGGTGTGGTGGTTGTGGACTTATCAATTTAAACCACACACTATTGAAGAGAACTATGGTGGAGGATCCACCCATCGTCCAAAACAAACCCAACAAAAAACCACTATGGTGGTGGACCCTTGTTCCAACCCACCAACAGTCCAAAAACCATCAACTTATCATATCATACCAGCTTTAGCATTGGCAAACTGTCACCACAACATCCATGAAGGAATAAAGCTACAGTAAAAGGAACCCTGATACTGACAACCTCAAAATTTCAACAAGGGTACTCAGAGCATTTGACAACATATATTAAAATATTCAAGAATACTCATCAAAATCTAACTTGGAATATTTAACGAAATAACCCAACAAATCCGAACAAGGAAAGGCAATTGCTACTTGACTACTCCAGCAGCATGACTTTTATGAGTGAAGAGAAAATACATCAGGTTTAAGGACCAAAAGATATAAAGATTACTCTATACAACCTAGCATAACTAGAGTTCAGCCTAAAGTATACTTGAGCCAACAATTTCAGTAAAACTAATCAAGGAGAAAAGTTGTTACTCGTAGCACAATGCCAACCAGGAAAATTATAAAAGGAAACCCAAGATAGAAAATATAACTACCACCTGCAGCCCATAACCACAAGGAAAACCTTTACAACCAACCAGATTACTAAAAACAGAGAGGAAGAAGCAATACTCCTCACTGAGAATAATTACCTGAATAAAGATCCCACTTCAAAGAACAAAGAGACAGACAAATGGGTTGCCCCTACCCTAACCAAAAAATCAACCCAAGGCAAACAAAGAATAAATCAGGCTACTTGCATTAAGGGAAGATAAACAAGAACAGGGATATAACCACTTGCTTATCAATGAAGAAGGTTTTGCTTATACTTCAACCAGGAAACTAACTCAAGATGAACATGTTGGAGCATGCATTCCGCACTCGTCCGGTTTGAGAATAACAAATCCCGAATGTATTTGATCCTATTTTTGATTAATGGTGTGCAGATAACAGGTGCAAGAATAACATGTTTTCGATTGGAGCAAAATAATGATTTTCCAGAAATTGGAGCTATCGGATTTCCGATAGCAGTATCGGATTTCCGACAGCGCACGATCTCTTCCGTTTTCTGACCTCTACTCGACGATTTAGAGCTATCGGATTTCCGACAGCAGTAACGGATATCCGACAGCCCACGATCTTCCCGCAACTCTACAATGTGCAGCAGTTACGCAAGCTAACAGATTTCTGTTAGTGATATCGGATATCCGACAGCCCACATCTCAACAACGGCCTCCACTTCGCGCAGAAACTTCGAATTAGTGGGACACGTGGCAGCCTCTGGAGATATCGGATTCTGGCGATACCTAGTTAATGGACGGCGACCGCTCTTTTTTATTAAAAGGGTTCAGAACTCCGTGGATTTCATGCCTTCAGACTTTCAAGCCTTCTTCCTGAGTGTTATCGTCCAGAGAGCTCCAGAGAACGAAAATCCCCATCCTTGAAGAAGAAAAGAGAGAGCGAAGCCGAAGATTGTACACGCATTCCAAGGAGACTTTCTCAAGGATTCTTCGCTGCTTCGGTCCAGAAATTTCAAAGAGGGTTTTTAATTTGTATTTCATTTATATTTACATTCATCTTGTAGTCGTTGTAGAAATCGTCGTCTTGCGTGCGACGTCTAAGTTCGTGTGAGGCTTAGGGGAAATCATCACCTTGTGTATTGTGTTAGATCCTTGTGTGGTCTAGGGTAAATAATCGTCTTGTGTGCGATGTCATGTCCTTGTGTGGCTTGGGAGAAAATCGTCGTCGTGTGTGCTGCGTCTAGATCAAGATTTGATTTAGGGGGAAGCTAGTGTCTATATCTGGGAGATATAGGCTATAGCCAACCGGTCCTTAGGAGAAGGACCGGTGAAAAGAGACAAGAGATTTTATTAATTGTAAGCCTTTGATTCCAAGCTTTATTGGAATCATTTCTACTCATTATCTTTGATGAAATAAAATCTTGTTTTTAAATTCAATTATTTGTCTCTATATTCATATATAAAGACTAGCATGTACGTTGACTGATGACCGGTTCTCACAGGTCATGATATTATGATATCAAATCATCACATGGGTACTTGTTAGGAACAAGTTGTACTGGACAAACCCACTGTGAGACTACTTTGTGGATTGTTATAAGAACGTGTCACAAGTAGGTCCCAAGTGACAATGGTGTTTGTGGTCCTTTGACCTGAAGTCACATCATTCATCAGGTGAGGAAGAGCATACTTTGATGCCATCTAAAGTCTTCTCTTGAGAAAGGTTGACGATAAGGGTGGTTGTTGGGTATGTTATGAATCATTTGGATGTTTGTGTATGAGCAGAAATGGGATTTGTCCTCCTTTATGACAGGAGTTACATCCATGGGCCCCTTGATGGAATGAGACTGAGAAATGTATGGCCATGCTTGGTTGAGTCAATATATGATATTGAGCTCACCAATTTTGTCAGTCTATTCTAGATCAGGAAACTAGGATTGAACAGTTATGAGGGTGACACGGTGCATGCCTGTTCGTCGAATGCAAGTTGTTGTGGGTTCGTCGAACGCAGGCTTCTGTCGGTTCGTCGAACGCAGGTTGTTTCAGGTGTGTCGAATGCAGGCTTCTGCCAGTTCGTCGAACACAGATTTCTGTGGGTTCGTCGAACGCAAGTCATTGCGGGTTCATCGAACGCAGGCATTATATATTAGTTCACAATCTTAGGGTTCGTGACGTGCGTGAAAAATAGTTTTTCGGCCCCGACCCTTTGGTGTTCTGAGAGAGTTGCGGCGGAAGCATTCCGCTAGAGCTTTTCTGTTCTTCCGATAATTGCTGCCTCCCCTGTCTCAGATCTAGCAATCCGTGGGGACGCTGAAGGGTATTTCTTCTCCGACCTAGACCTCGTGTGACGAGAGCAAGGGTTCTCCAATGCTCGTGTGGACTGCTGTAGAGGGGCCGATACATTTCGGCTCTTGGAACTCAGGTTTCTTTCACCGGATTTCTTCCTGGAGCATCTAGGTTAAGCTTAGACTTAACCCCTTCAGGTATAATTTATATATTGCATTGTGATGCTTTTATTCATTTCTTGAATCATGAAATCGCAAGATCCGAACTCTTTTGGGTTGTTCTAGTTTATTATTCTGCTGCGCATATGTGATATGCTGTTTATCATTTTTGAAATGGAAATAGAAAACCCAACAGGTGTGTCATGTGGAGGTGTGGATAGGATTACTTGAGGAAGTGCTGTGGAATCTTCATTGAAGTTTGGGAAATTTTGGTGGATAGGGGATTGTGCTTTATTGTCTTCTAGAGTTAGGAGAGATTGAGGTAGAGGAGTAGAATGGATGTCTGGTAGATTTTCAACAGAGATGGTGATGGAAGGTTGTTGTTGTTGTGGTTGGAGAGAAATCTGTGGTGTAGATTCTGGACCTAGAGTAGATGGATTGGACTGCAGGTCTTTAACAGTGACATCATCTGGAATGATATCTTGAGGAACTGGAGAAGGAGGAGGAGGAGAGGGGGGCGAGGGGGGGGGGGGGGTGCTTGACCAGACTTTAGAATTTGCCTGGTCCATTTAGAAAAGATTCCAATATTAATTCTTTTGCTTGGTAGATAGGGGATTGTGCTCTTATTTAGAACTATAATTCCCATTATCTGAAGTTGTTGTTTGTGGATGGCATCATGTGTTGATATTTTGCATAACATCACCTTTCCCACTATATCTGCCAAGAATCTACATTCTTCAGATACACCATTCTTTTTCAGATTGATGGCCTTTTCCTTTCTGAAATACATTATCCATAATGTCTTACTCGTCTCTTCACCTGTTAGTTCATCAGAATCACTACCAATAGGCATATCAAAAGTTTGGTATAACATCTCCTCTGAAATGTTGAGGTCATTCCCAGATATTCGTCTAGTAAGTGATCCATCATCTACAATATGGATGTTATCTTTGAACTCTGTTAGTTCCACATCATAGATCTTACACCTAGTGGAGATCAACTTTGTCAACCCAGTAGTGTGAAATAATCCAAGAATCACCTTGAAGTTGTCAGATGCTGCATTAAAGGACTCAATATCCACATCAAATCCAGAATTCACCTTAGGAGGTTCCATAGAATCTGTAGTAATGTACCTGCAGAGAGATGAGAGAGAGAGAGAGAGACAAGGGCAAGAACGTAAAAGAGTTGGAGAGGAAAAAAGCACGAGAGCAAGAACGAGAGAATTCAAAAGCGTAACAAATTCGACGTCTAAGTTGCTTAAAAGAAGATGATTCGTCAAAACTTAGGGTTATATTCGAAGCAACATCGAAAAGGATTGATATTTATCGCGCCAAAATATGTCGAAGTAGCTTCTAGAAGCGAAACTGCGGGCGCATGTCATGTCGACATTGCGTTGCGTCGATTTGTAATCGACATGACTTCGAATTTGTACAATGACTATTAAGTCGACGCATGCGTCGACATGACTTCGATGCTGCGTCGAATGCTATTCAAGTGCTCTACTTTAGGTGGCTCTCGAAGCTGTAGTCGAGTAGAACTCGATGGTGCGTCGAAATCTATTCGACGTAACTCTGAATATACAGTTGTATTTATGTAGAAATTTTTTGCTATTTTCCCAACAATGGTGTTTATTGAAATTAACATTTATAAGGTCACTCCCTTTGAATATTTGTAGTTCCTTATTGAGAGTTGAGTTCTTTCCTTCCCTTCATTATCTCTGAGAAAAGAATCCTAACTCTTCCTGCACAAGTAACACAAACATTAGAAGGTACCCAGGTTACCTTGGGCCCTTTGCTTTTACCATTATGGGGTGATATGAACGAATAGAATGGTCTTTCATGATATCCTTTTGGATGATAGAGAATAGGTTTATTAAAACTAGGTTTATTATCTTGGTACTGAAAGTGTGCATAGGATGTATCTAAATATAATAAATCTGCAAAATGTCTAATGATTCTACTTTTGACTTTAACCTTTCGCTCTAGATTAATTGGTTTTTCTGAACTATTTTTCCCTAGAGGTCTCTTATCATTATTATGATTTACTTTATTAAATACAATGATTTTATCAGGATTATTATTGTTCTGATCCTTAGATACAACACTCCTCTCACTTGTTTGATAGTCACTAGGTTTAACAAATCTAATTGGATGTTTCCAGGCAGGTCTACTAGGAACTTCTGTGCTAGTGGATGGGTTTTCTCCTAGACCTAGGTGCTAAAATCTCATGGAGAGATTTTGTGTAATATCTTTGAGCTTTTGACTTCTCCCATTGAGTGAGTCTTCAAAGGCTTTTGCCTTTGAGAGCTTTTCTTTCAGTTTAAGTTTCCAATGGTTAGATTAGTTATTAATGTTTCACTTTTATAAATTTGATTTGTCAAATCGTAATTTACTGAATACAACTCATCTTTCTTAAAGTCTTCTAATTCTTCTAACCGTTTCTATTTCTTTTTGAACTTTGAGGTGATCATTACAAAATTCCTTAAAACAACCCTTGAATTCTTCTGAATTAAATTCAAAATCATCAAAGAGACTTATCTGATCCTCTTCATCATTAGAGGAAGTCTCCAAATCCATCAGGCAGGCAACTTCAGCAACAGTTTCTTCTTCACTCTCAGATGAAGAGGAGCTTGAATCAGATTTCGTGTCACTCTAGGTTTCAGCAATGAAACCCTTTCCCTTCTTCTTGTCCTTTTTCTTGAAGGACTTCTTCTTCTTGTGCTCCTTTCTACTACTGCTCCTGTCCTGTTGCTCATCAGGACATTTAGGAGCTATATTTCCTGGTTTTCTGTAGGAAAAATAGACCACTTCCTGATTTGGAGTCTTATCAAATATGGGTTTTGAGCTTCACTCATTTCTTCTTGAATCTTCTATCTTGACCCACTTTTTGAATCTTCTTGCTAAAAGGCTGAACATTTAATCTTTAGGAGTGAAAGTCTCTCCTTCAACAACCTTCTGGGCAATACTCCTTTGGATAGGAGTTGAGACTACCTCTTTGTCCTCTATCTCAGCCCTACTTTTCAATAGTAACTCATAGGATTTGAGTTTTCCTAGCAAATCATCAGTGGAGATCTCTCTATGGCATCTAGACTCACTGATGGCCAAGATCTTTGAGTCCCATGTACTTGGGAAGCACATGAGAAGCTTATCATTGATTTCTGTCAGAGAAATCTCC
Source organism: Dactylorhiza incarnata (assembly GCA_033032865.1). Lineage (NCBI taxonomy): Eukaryota > Viridiplantae > Streptophyta > Magnoliopsida > Asparagales > Orchidaceae > Dactylorhiza > Dactylorhiza incarnata. Next base: position 27,086,264 of record JAWHQI010000005.1, read on the forward strand.
TTATCCAAATTTCTTAGCTCATTAATAATGGTTTTGAATCTATCATACATTTCAGCAACACTCTCTTCAGACTTCTTCTGAAAGTTCTCATATTAGGATATGAGAAGGGACTTTCTATCCTTTCTTTCATCAGAACTTCCCTCAACCAATCTGGAAAGAGACTCCCATATTTCTTTGGCTGAGTTGCAGTCTGCCACCTTTTGGAAAATGTCATCAGACATTGTAGACACCAGCATATTCATTGCTTTGGCATCATATGCCTTCTGCTTCTTTTCAGCATCTGTCCATTCATCTCTAGGCACAGCTTGCTGAGTCACAGATCCACTGACACCCTTTCTGACTGGTGCAAGGGGACCTGAAATAATGACATCAAAGATGTCTCCATCAATAGAGTTCATATATAGTTTTATTCTGGCCTTCCATAGTGTAAGCTTATTAAGATTACATAATGGTGGTCTTGTTGATGCACAGTCCTTAGAACTCATTTTTTGAAAATAGTTTTTAAAGTAGAAATATGTGAGAGGTGATCTTTTGATCAAGGTGTTAGCCTTTTTTGATCAACCTTCCTCTGATACCAATTGAAAGTGCACAGTGTAACCTTTGAGTATTCTCAAGAAGGGGAGGGGGTGAATAGAGATTTAAACTTTTAACTTAAATATGCACACACAATAAACTACTCTAATAACTATACAATTAGCACAACAAACACATAATAAAATAAACACAGAAAGTAGGAATTAATAAACACTAAAGGGACAGCACAGAAAAGCACAACTCAGAAGACACAGAATTTTTATAGTGGTTCCCCAAAATGTGGGTAGTCCACTCTTCTACCACCTTGGTAGGATTGCACTATCTAGAGCCTGAGTCTTTTGATAAGGAGACTCACAGAACCAACACTAAGTCTTTTGATGAAGAGACTCTTAGAACCACACACTGAGTTTTTTGACAAGGATCTCTTAAAACCACTGAGTCTTTTGATAAGGGGACTCTTAGAACCACTGAATCCTTTAGAGAGGGATTCTTAAGACTTTTCTCAGTTACAGAATAAAGATGGAGAAGTAAAGAAGATAAAGAAGAAGAAGAGAAGGATTCTGCTGTATGAATCCTTCTACAACTATCACACAGGATGTTGTCTTTTCATGTTCTTCGGGATCTATATATAATGAACCCTTGCTTATGGTAGAGAAGAATGCAAGGGTTATGATATTGTGATCATTATGATCTCTGTACTTTAGTTTGCTTCCTGATGTAAGATATGAAGAAGAAGCAGAAGCCTTATGTTTATTCCTATACATAGTTGTTCTTGTTTTCTGTATGAGTGAGAGAGCTTAAGCAAGAAGAAGAAGACCAAGTAATACTCTCTTGGTTTTTGTTCTCTTCTTTCTTTTGAGTTGGGAACAGTACCCAACCATGTTCCTGATTTGAAGAAGTGCTCAGATCAATGATAAATGCACTGTGTATTTGATGATATATTTTATTCATGACTGTAGTGGATAAATTATATGTCTAGTAATTCTATAAGTCCAAAATCGTCAAGAAGGACTGGACATATCGGTTAGATGATACACATATCGTTGAATTTCATCAAAGCTCCATCACTAGTATCGAGACTATAAAAGTAATGAAAATTCACTAAGTAAAATATCGTCTCGACGATATTGTCTTTAAGAAACTTTATCTTTGAGAAGGCTAAGTTCAGATGTCTCGACGATATCGTCTAGAAGAAGCAGTATCATTGAGATAATAAGTATAAGTCTTGAAAAAGACTTATCGTCTTGAAGTTAGAAGAAATCATATCATGTAGAAGATTTTGTAGATGACATCGGCTTGAAGATTTTATATCATCTAGAAGATCAAGAAGATATCATCTTGAAGAAATATTATCTACTTGAAGAATAAGTCTAAGTCATACATAAAGAAATATCTCATCGATATAGTCTAGAAGATGCAATATCGTTGAGATATCAAACTAAGTCATAAAGAAAGAAGTATGTCGATGATATTTTCGTGAAGATTACATATCGCTGAGACGATAAAGACGATGTCGTCTAGAAGAAATTTATCGTCGTGACAGATGCTGAGGTGCATTTAATGCGCAGATTTTCTCGGAAATTGAAATGTAGGGAATGTGCACGCCGCTTATCTTGTGCATTAATCAAGGAATAATAAATGATATATTCTCTACAGAATATAGCCGTTTCACACTAATTAATGAAGAATATTATTACTTCCATATTCTACAAGTTCCAAGAACGGCAAGACATTTATGTTAAAATATTATGCCCTTTCTGTCAACATTTTCAAACTGAGAAATTGATTATGGAATAATCAATAAGAGCCTTTATGCAAAATTGCAGAGGGAATATAAATAGAAAGACTTTCAATTTCATAAAGGAGACTTGTTTTTCTCTCTTACACGAATACTACTTCTGATCAAGAAAAGAAAAGAAGAAAAGAAGAGCTCAAGCAGAAAATCTTCATCACTTTCCTGAGAAGACAAGAAAGAATCTTCTTCTTGTACAAGAAGTGCATCTATCATTTAATAAGAAGATTCAATAGAAAGGTTCAGTGATTCACAAGATCTCTGGGCTTACATCTGCAAGAAGAAGAAGAAGTCTGCTGATGAGTAGTATTTATGCGTATTTTTATTATAGTATTTAGTTTAGTTTTAATTTAAAATTGCAAATATTATTTATATTTTAGTTTAAAATCACTTCTTTTATAATTTCTGTTTTAAATATAGTTTACTTTTATTTTTGCAGAATTTTGGGGAAAATTGGAGAAAATCACAAGTCACGCCCTCAGTCACGCCCGTGACCAAGGGCGTGTAACCTAAATATCTGCGTTCGACGAAATTGCCCCTCCGTTCGACGAAAGTGGAGCTCCGTTCGATGAAATAAGCTCTGCCCCTGCGTTCAACGAAGCTTAAGCTGCGTTCGACGAAAGCTTTGCCCCTGCGTTCAATGAAGTCTGAGCTTCGTTCGACGAACACTTTCTGCTGCGCCGAATTCTAGCCCACGCTGCATTAATGGAGTTGTCCCCAGTCACGTCCGTGACCCATGAGTCAAGCCCATGACTTTTCGCGCGTGATCACTTTTTTCTGCAGCGCCGCACTCAAGCCCACGATGCATTGATGGCGCCGCCCAGGTACACGCCCGTGACCAAAGTTACACGGGCGTGTAATGTCAGTTTTTGCGACACAGTCACGCAAGACCCACGCCGATGTCGCAGCTGTGCAGAACAAGCATTACACGCCCTAGGTCACGCCCGTGACTAAGGGCGTGTAACCTGGAAATTTTTCCTATAAATTTAGAGGCCCCCCTCCAGCATTCCATTCCCCCCCCTGCCCATTTGGGCTGTTTTTGTATAGTTTTCCTTATTTCTTCATGTTTTAGGTTTAGATTTAATTTCATGTAATTTTCTTATTTCCTTTTTAATGTCTTGTTTTTATCTTCCATGCAAGGTAGCTTAGCTTTAATTTCATGCAATGCAATTTAGTTTTCAATTTATATAATGTTCTCTTTTTCATGGTAATGAAATGTTAATTTTCCTTTCACTTATGCAAAAATCTCTTCTTCTCTCCTTTTCTCTTTTTCTTATTCCTTCCTTTATCAAATATTTAGTTGTTCTTGATTTTCGCAAGCTTTGAATTGAATTTAACCTTAATTTTTAGCAAGCTATTTCAAGTTTTGTTTTCTTCTTTTCAATGTTCTCTTTTTAGTTAATTTTAATTATGCTCTCTAATCAAATTTTATTACCGATAAAATAATAGTTAGCTTTCTCAAAGTAGAAGTACTCGTCAGCCCCGAGTCTAAAACGACCTTGATATTTTCTTTTAAATATCATATACTATACGCGATAAGGTATACTTGCCTTTTCGAATGAGTAGTTTGGATTATATTAACAAAAACTTGCAAAACCTCTCTCCTTTTCTTTTTAACTTATTTTTAGATTTCGGTGCCGCCGCCGCGGCGTAAACGTCAATATTCCGAAAAAAGGAAAGACTATTACTTTTATCATCTCGACAGGTAGGATAATGGTTAGTTCCTCGAAGTAGGATTACTCGCGAGACGCCTCGAAAGCGCCCGTCGAATTCTTATTGCATCGAGAAAGGCTTTTGCAGAACTTCAATTTTTATATCAAGTTTTTGGCGCCGTTGCCGGGGAATATTTTTGTCGATATTTTGAAAAGAGAGAGCGCTATTACTTTTATCTTTTTTCTTCTTCCTTTATGTTTATCTAAAAGAAAAAAAATTTCCTTTCTTTTCTTCTCTTTTTTTTAGCAATTTTCAAAAAAAATAAAAAATAAAAATTCCCTTTGAAAATTTTTTTTTTTTGAAAACACAAAAACATTATAAAACTAATCAAAAACAAAAAAAAATAATATTTAACTTTAATGTTTCATTTCTTTTTATTTCGTGTTCTGTTTTATTGTTTTAAAAGTAATTCTGCAGGTGATCGTGGTGGTCGTCCGTCTCTAAATCAGGGACGTACTTCTTTTTCCTCTCCTTGTTCTTTTTCTTTAAAAATCATGCTCTTATATTTTCTATTTTATTGTTCTCCATACTTAGCTTTCAACATTGGGGACAATGTTGAATTTTAAGTATGGGGTGTGTTTCCCTTTCTCTTAAATTATAAAATCATAGAAAATTTCCAAAAAAAATTTAAAATCCCAAAATTCCCAAAATATTTACTGTGTACATAGTTTATTTTCATTCTGTAAATAGTTTATTTCTTTTTTATTGTCTTTTACAAAAGAAAAATTAGTTTTTCAAAAAAATTAGAAAACCCAAAAATATTCAAAATATTAGATAATCGAAAATTTAAATCTTGGAAAGGGACGTTTGGGATCTCACCCCATCTCACCTCCTAGTACCGTGAGAACCCTTCACGGGGTATACCTCGGGAAGTCCAAGAATTAACAAAAAAATTTTAAGCTTTTTAGAATATGTTTTATTGTTTATTTCTTATCAAAAAATCCAAAAAAAAAAGATAATATCACAATTCAAAAAAATATATATCTATGAAAAAACTTAAAATACAAAAAAATTTAAATCTTATACCTCTCCTATTTGTTGCTTTTTTGATTTCTTAGAAATCTAGTTGAGAATGTTTATAAGCATGTTTAAGTTTTTAATTGGCTAAAATTTTGCTTATCATAGTTTGTTAATTTTAAATTTGAGGTAATCTTGATTTAAAAATCATTTTATGATTTTAACTTGATTAGAGAATTTATTTAGCATGACTTCTCTTTTTATTTTTTAAATGGCTTCATTTTGTAGTGAATTTGCTAAACCTCTTTAGATTTCAATTATATTTTCTTCTAACTTTTTAGATCTTAGGAAATTTAATTTTACTAGAATTTGCTCTCAATATAATTTAAAGCTAGCTAGATTTAATTTCCTTCCTTGCCCCCTTTGTTGGCATAAAAAAATGAAGTTTAAAAGATCATATGTCATGGGAATAAGAGGATAAAATTCATTATTCCCTAAAACATATGCACCCAAAATATTTGAAAAGATTATATGGCATGGAGTAAGAGGATAAAATTCATTACTCCTAAACCATATACATTTTGGGTTGTTATTAGAAGAGAGAAAAAAAAGAAAAAAAGAAAAAAAAATATAGAGGTGAGAGGATAAAATTCATCACCTCAAATCAAAGATCTCTTCTTATGCCAAATTTTATGAAATCCCCCTTAGCCAATTATCATTGTTCTAGATTTAGTTTAAGATTATGGATAGAGCAATATTTAGTAAGTTACTTTTCCTTAAGTTTCTTTTAAGATAGAGTTCTTATAATTTTAATTTAATCTCATTTTAGAATTTCTACAATATTGTTAAACTAATTAATTTTCTTGAGAAGTCCTTGCCTAAACATTTTTCCATCTTTTCAAATCATCATGATAATTTAGGACTTAATTCCTCCTTGAATTTACTCTTAACTTAACTTTTTGTTTAAATGAAATTTTAGTTTAAAATTAAAAAATTTTAAGGATGTCTTATAAATTATGTCTCACACTTTTGCCCTGGAATAACAAAACCTCAAGTATGGGGGTATTTGATGAGTAGTATTTATGCGTATTTTTATTATAGTATTTAGTTTAGTTTTAATTTAAAATTGCAAATATTATTTATATTTTAGTTTAAAATCACTTGTTTTATAATTTCTGTTCTAGATATAGTTTACTTTTAATTTTGCAGAATTTTGGGGAAAATTGGAGAAAATCACAAGTCAAGCCCTCAGTCACGCCCGTGACCAAGGGCGTGTAACCTAAGGATCTGCGTTCGACGAAATTGCCCCTCCGTTCGACGAAAGTGGAGCTCCGTTCGACGAAATAAGCTCTGCCCCTGCGTTCGACGAAGCCTGAGCTGCGTTCGACGAAAGCTTTGCCCCTGCGTTCGACGAAGTCTGAGCTTCGTTCGACGAACACTTTCTGCCGCGCCAAATTCCAACCCATGCTGCATTAATGGAGTTGTCCCCAGTCACGCCCGTGACTTTTCGCGCGTGATCACTTTTTGCTGCAGCGCCACACTCAAGCCCACGACGCATTGATGGCGCCGCCTAGGTCAATTTTCGCGACACAGTCACGCAAGACCCACGCCGATGTCGCAGCCGTGCAGAACAAGTATTACACGCCCTAGGTCACGCCCGTGACCGAGGGCGTGTAACCTAGAAATTTTTCCTATAAATTCAGAGGCCCCCCTCCAACATTCCATTCCCTTCCCCCTGCCCATTGGGGTTGTTCTTGTATAGTTTTCCTTATTTCTTCATTTTTAGGTTTAGATTTAATTTCATGTAATTTTCTTATTTCCTTTTTAATGTCTTGTTTTTCTCTTCCATGCAAGATAGCTTAGCTTTAATTTTATGCAATGTAATTTAGTTTTCAATTTATGTAATGTTCTCTTTTTCATGGTAATGAAATGTTAATTTTCCTTTCACTTATGCAAAAATCTCTTCTTCTCTCCTTTTCTCTTTTTCTTATTCCTCCCTTTATCAAATATTTAGTTGTTCTTGATTTTCGCAAGCTTTGAATTGAATTTAACGTTAATTTTAAGCAAGCTATTTCAAGTTTTGTTTTCCTCTTTTCAATGTTCTCTTTTTAGTTAATTTTAATTACGCTCTCTAATCAAATTTTATTACCGATAAAATAATAGTTAGCTTTCTCGAAGTAGAAGTACGCGACAGCCCCGAGTCTAATACGACCTTGATATTTTCTCTTAAATATCCTATACTATACGCGATAAGGTGTACTTGCCTTTTCGAATGAGTAGTTTGGATTATATTAACAAAAACTTGCAAAAGCTCTCTCCTTTTCTTTTTAACTTATTTTTTGATTTCGGCGCCGCCGCCGCGGCGTAAACGTCGATATTCCGAAAAAAGGAAAGACTATTACTTTTATCATCTCGATAGGTAGGATAATGGTTAGTTCCTCGAAGTAGGATTACTCGGGAGACGCCTCTGAAGCGCCCGTCGAATTCTTATCGCATCGAGAAAGGCTTTTGCAGAACTTTAATTTTTATATCATCTGCTCAATCAAAGCTTTTAACTTGAAGCCTTCTCTTCTACAATAGCAAACTCATCTGTATTATCCTGTAGGGTTCTTTGTGAGCCTGAGCTTGTAGGATCTTGTAACAGATCTGAGTTGGTAGGGTTCTGTGTGAGCCTGAGTTCTGTAGGGTTCTTTGTGAGCCTGAGCTTGTAGGATCTTGTAGCAGATGCAGTTTTCTAGTGATTCTTCGTAAGACGACTCCTCCGCTCGTTAAAAACCCTGTCACTAAGAGAAAAACAGACTCCGAAGCTACCGTACTAGCTTGGATTGCTAGTAAATCACGGGCCACATGGTGCATAATAGGATATGTATTAACTTTACCTTTCCACCATTTTAAGAGATCGAAGTTTTCAATCTCCTCCGTACTCATAAAATCACGAAATTGGGTTTTAGTATACATTCTTAATTCATTTAAACTATTAGAACTAGATGTGCGCGCTTTATTCTTAGAAGCTAATTCTAAAATTTTATTTTTAAAAGTATCTTTTGTTCTGAGTTGCGATATTTCTTTACAGGGTCGCGAGCCATATAAGTTATCATAATAGTTATAACATTCGGTAAAAATGGAATTGAATTTTAAAATTCTAACGTCATCAAACTCCGCGAAAGTTATATTTAAGTTTAAATTATTATTTATTTCTTCAATCAAATTTTCTACGTCGTTTACGCCGAAAAGAGGATTTAAACTTTAAAGCAGCGGCGCTTGAAAACATGGCAGACATTTCTCTATAATATTTTAAAAATTTTGCTTCCATTTTTTAATTAAAGGACGCCACCCTTCATTTTGCTAATAATAGTTAAATTTTTATGCGATATTTACAAATTATTCAATTATTAGAGGGCTAGTCGGATAGTACACGTCAACTAAAAAGTTGTCGCCCTATAAAAACATTTTAATAAATCCATATAATTTTCCAATACGTCCCAATCAGTATCATTTAAATTATGAATATTTAGCGTAGTATTATATTTCATAAGAAGTGGTTTTTGTTAGAACGCTCTTTTTAACATTTTGTATGTTGAGTTCCATCTAATGAGTATATCAAATTGAGGTTTCAAATATTTTTGACCTTGTGCATTTACAAATTTTTAAGATCTTATCTTCGTTGCCTAGGACTATAAATAAATTGTAACAAAAGTTGAAATTTATTAATATATGGTTCAATATAAAATAAACTATCATGTACCACTAAATTTAAAATGTGACAAATACATTGAGTATGAAAAAACGCACCGTTTAACATTGTTTTAAATCGCATTTTATTCACTCAATTGTGACGGTATTATTAGTGGCATTATCAAAAAAAATACTCATACTTTTATCTTTCATTTTAAATTCTCGCACACATTTAATAATTATTTGATATATAGCTTGACCTGTGTGTGTGAATTCAAAACTTTCAAAACAAATTATACGTTATTTTAGATCCCATGAAATGGGATCGACCCAATGATATTTGATACAAATATACGATAGTCCTAATTTTATGCTAATAGTCCAAACATCACTCGTTAAACTCACACGTCCTTCAAAATTTTCAAAATAATTTATTATAGATTGTTTTGCTTCTAAATAAAATTTGAGGGCATCACGCCTAAGAGAGGATCTACTGACCTATTGATAATTTGGTTGAAGCCCTTGATGTATGTATTCAGTCTCTTGATCATTATCGAAGTGGCTGAACGGAAACCCAAGTCTGATGATGTTCTTCATCTGCATCTCCCATTGCCGAAGTTGATCGTACGTACAAATTTGCCATGCTCCCGATATTTATGCCTGACTAGACTTGGGATCTTGTTTCGAAACGCAAGACTTGAAATGTCTTGCTATTGTCGAGTTGACAGTAAGGGTCAGTAACTTTGAGCATAATTTGCACCTCACCTTGTATTCGTCGCCGACTTTAACTTTATCGAAATGCTCCTAAACTAGTGAGGTACGCTTGTGGTCCACCACTTTATGCGCAGTTTGAGTAGACGACGCTGGCGCCGAGGATGATGATGCCATGTTTGACAAGTGTGTGTGATAGAGAGAGTAAGTGTGTGTGAGAGAGAGAGAGAGAGTGAGAGTGAGTGTGTGATAGAGAGAAAATGAGTTGGAGAGAGAGTGAAGAGAAGAGATAGAGAGAGGGGGTCGGTTGGGGAGGGGGGGGGGGGGGGGGGTTATGAAGGTTTTTTTTTTTACTTTTTATTTATTTTAATAAGCATAGAGCCTAGGCTGGCAGCCTAGGCCCTAGGCTGGCAGCCTAGGACCTAGGCTTAGTACTAGTAGGCTGCGAAAAGGCAGCCTACTAGTATAGGCTATCTGGCATGGTAGCAGCAGCGCTGCCATGCCAGCCAATTCCAATGGCTCGTTAGAATTAAAGCTGTTGATCCCAACGGTCTTAATTTTTCCTGGGCCGAGCCTTTCCCTGTGTAACATCCCCATTCCTTCTAGACCCCTTGGGTTAGGGTTAGGACTTGAGTTATGAGTAGAGGTGATGGTATGACCCTAGGTTAACTTGAACTTAGGAAAATTGCTATATGCACCCCAAAAGTGCACAAGCCAACCTAGGCCAATTTACTTCAAATTGGACTCACCAACTCAAATTAGGCTTATCAATATGTCCCTAACCCTAAGAGAGGCCCAAGTGACCCAAAATCCCCATCATGGGGTCACTAATTGACCCAAATTGACCAAAGTACCCTTTATGTTAACATAGGTCAATTAACCTCAAATTGGGTAAATTGACTTCATATGATCAAATTGACCCCACCACTGTATTAAAAACCCTAATTAGGGTGCAATGAACCCAAAATCCCCATCATGGGGTCACCAATTCGCCCAAATTGACCAAAGTACCCTTTAGGTCAACATAGGTCAATCTTTCACCAATAGGTAAATTGACCCCCCAAACAAGAAATTGACCTCACCCGTAGTCTTATAACATAATAGGGGATCCAATTGACCCAAAAGCCCCATCAAGTGGTCATCAATTGGTCCAATTTGACCAAAGTCAACCTTCCCCCAATTTTGGTCAAAATCACACGTATTGGCTAAATTGGCCCAATTAGAGCATCACCATGACCCAATCAATATTGGGTGGTATCAAGGGACTCAAGACCAACACATTGGACCTATCAAGCCATCAGTTGACCAAGTCAACCCTAGAAGTCAACACTTGGTCAAATAAGCCTAAATTGGGCTTAAGTGGGATTAAGCCAAATTCTTATGGGCTAAAGCCTTCAAGTTCTGCCCACCCTACTGCCCATTAACCAAATGACCCCCCATGCCCACTGAATTTAGTTGGGGGAGACATGCACAGGGTCAATTTAGAGAATTCCCCAATTTTGAATAGGACAAATGAGGGATTAATGGAATTGTGCCACATGACATGCTGGGTAGAGGGAGAAATTCACGCGGGGGAAGGTGTTGGACGACAAATTTAATGGCATTAAATGGAAGAGCCAACAATTGGCCTCAATTCCCCTTCCCCGGACCCTCTATGAGCTCAGGGATTAATTCCCTGCATTTCTCTTGCCAGCATGGAGCCCTAAGAGTGGCTCGATTGAGAGGTGGAGCTTGACCGAAATATCCAAAATGGCACGGCCATATTAAGCCCTCCTCAACCCAAATCCATATCTCATTAGCTTCAGAAGGTGGAAGGGAGTTAGAATCAAGCTTGAGATTGTTGGATTTGGTGGAGAATAGAGGAATCAACAAGGTGATTGAAGGAGGTGGTCAGAAATGGCATTCCGAGGAAATATCGATGACAAGCCCCATCAGAGGTTCAATTTCTCCTCCTCTCCCCTCGTGCTATTATCCTAGATGATCAAGTGGAGAAATCGGGCTCAAAAGAGTAAGATCAAGTGAGAGATTTGGAGAGTTTTTCCATGAAATTTGGTGCGTCGGGTTCGTAGGAAACCACCATCTCCGGCAGCCAAACCACCGTTGGCCGATAACCACCACCTCAACGGAGGTGGTGGTGGCGGTAGCCAGCCAGGTAGGTGGCTCAGCGGCTGGGAAATCACCCTGCAAGGTAGCCCAGCTCTGTTAATCCCGGCCATTGGCTCAAGGAGGAAGACGAGCCCCTGGCCGTCGGATCTGGACCTGATGGCTAACTGCAGGCCATATATATATATGTGTATTTTGTCACACCCTGGACAGACCTTTTCAAATTAATTTTAGGCATCTTAGAGACTGATCCAGGCTAAGTGCTCACCATGAAAAATGTAGCCCTAGGTCTTAACTTCACTTGGGCAGTGATTTTATATGATTTGGTGCACCACAACTCCCTGGGAACCTGTTTTTGTGCAAGGTGTATTACAAGTGCATGTATGTGTATTTTGTGAATTTGTTTGAAAATACTCCATGAATATGAATGAAATTTAAACCATAGATGTAATATAAACAATTACGCACCTTGTCCAAAAATTAGAATTTTTGGAGAATATTTTTCCATAGTTTTGAAAATAATTTAAATAACCATGCATGATGTGATTATTGGGTTATATGAACTCAAATGCAACCAAATTTTCTCTGGAAGATTAATTAGGTTAGTATAAGTTCCTGGTCAAAATTTTGGGCCATTTGGACATATGCATGTGGATCTATCCACATGCAAATGAAACCTAGTATAACGAATTTTAATAATGTGACATAGGGTTTATTTTTTGAATTTTTCCCAAACCCTTTGGAGAATAAGTCTGAAATTTTAAACATAGGTATATTATACCAAATTACACCCTCTGACCAAAAATGAATATTTTTGGAAAACATTTCCTCATGGTTTTATAAGTATTTGATAAAGCAATCATGTGTATTACACATGGCTAGACAACACCAAGTGACCCCAAATATTGGTGAATGGTAGTGTAGGTCACTCTAAGCCTCTGGTAGAAATTTTAGACCAATTGGCTTCATGCATGTGAAGGAATTTTCACATACATGATAAGAGGGAAGTGTTGGTGTGCATATAACACTATTAAGTAGGTCTAAATCTTCATGGTCAAATCAACTCATCCTAACCCAAATTTTGGGTGTCATGATAAGAAGACCATAAATTGATACTAATTAAAATTTGAGCCCATTTGGACTCATTCATGTGAGGGAAATTCACATGCCAAGGCCTAGGTATTAAAGGAAGTTCATAAAGGTATATATTCAATAATGTTTTGTGAATTGAAGGGTATTCCCATGGCCAATTCCTACGAAATTCAAAACATGCACTTAGGGTTATGAAATAATACACCTTAGAGAAAATTATGAACTTTGGGGTTGATTTCCCTAGGGAATTAGGAATTAATTGATTTTTTCACATTGAGCTTAAACGAACATTATGTGGTCAAAACTTTCTAAAATGTTATGAGGCTCTGGGATTCACTTAAAGGGTGAGATTACACGTTGTAGTTTTTTGCTAGAATTTTTACAAATATTATGGTTCATTATTTATTGATTATTCAATTTACCCCAAACTGCTTTATCCCACCTTTATGTAAGCTAATATACTTAGGTTTGCATGAAATTGGGCATTTGGATTAATGAGACCACCTGAAATCTCTCGAAATTTTTATGAAATTTATCGTTGAGTATTTATGGTACTCCCTTCACAAAGTGGAACCTTATTATTTTCATTGATAAATAGATATGAGGAATTAATGATGCTGGAATATTATGGAAGTTAGTAGTTAGACTTGTGATCTCATTATTGACCTCTAAAATTTTTGTAAGATTTAATTATTGACTAATTATCATACTTCCTTCACAAAGTGGAACTTTATTATTTGCATTGATAAATGGATATGTTGAATTAATGATGCTGGAATATTATGGAAATTAGTAGTTAGTCTTGTGAGTTCATTGTTGACCTCTGAAAATTTTATTAGATTTAATTATTGATTAATTATCATACTTCGTTCACTAATTGGATTTTGTACCCTTGGACATATAATAAGAAATAGACAGAGTAAGAGAAAGAAGAAGAGGTGAAGAAAGTTCTTCTGATTGAATCCTCCTTCAGCAATCACTGAGGATTCAGGCACTTAGTGTTCTGTAGGTGGATCTCTATTGCAGTAGATGAGTCCTTGCTAGGAGGGAAAAGTTAAAAGGACTGTTTAAGCTTGATCCACAGAATCTCTGTAATTTGTAAGCTTCTTGATGTAGAGCAGCAGAAGAAGAAGCCTTTTTGTTGATATTTTTTTTGTGCAGAGATTTCTAGTTTTAACTTTCTTTCTAAGAGAGAGGGAGAGAGAGCTTCAGAAAAAGAGAAGAAGAAGACTGGTAGAATAGTTAAATTGTTATTGTCCAAATCTTCCTCTATACCCTTATTCCTCTGCCGAATAGAATTCAAATTCGTTTCCTTTTCTATTTTATCCCTAATAGGAAAGTTCATGGGATAATAACATTTCTTTCTAATTTGATGACTCGTCAAATACTTTTAGAATAACTTCCATAAATAACTTTATTGACTCACTGTTGTCCTTCTTTCCATTCTTGGATATAATTGACCCGTTAGAGATCAAACTAGTCCATGTATAACCTCTGAATCACTTTTAGAAAAGAGTAAAGGAGAATTTTTAATTTTGTCTGTATTCAACGTAGCGTCAAATACATTTGTCTTCTTATCGACGCACACTGAATTCTACTGGAAGCTGCATCAAAATCCTCCTCAAATTTGAAATGATCTATGCAGACGTCATTGTGTCGAATAGTTATCGATGTATCTTTGCGTAGAATAGTTATCGACGTATCCGCCTCAGATTTGAAATAATCTATGCAGACGTCATTGTGTCGAATAGTTATCGACGTATCTTTGCGTAGAATAGTTATCGACGTATCCGTCGAGTTGAAATTTTGAACTCAGAGCTCTTCCTTCTGCTTTGATTATAAGTCCAAGCTGCGCTGACTTCTAATACTGCTTTGACTGACTTTGTCTTTTGCGTCGAGTACATCTCGACATTGCGCCGACTTAGAGTTCAGTCTGAGTTAATGTTACTTTTATTTGAAGTTACTTCGACTTACAATTGAAGTTGCGCCGACTTCTATTCGACGCCGGTTTAACTAAACTAAATTTTTGACTCTTTTTGGACTGTTCTTTGACACTCTAATGAGAGTGTGACATCCTAAGACATCTAATGACCAAATTACCATTTCTATACAACATGGGTAATACATCCTAGAAAATGAAATCTCTTTTATATAATTTGTAAGATAAATCAAAGGGTATTTTTCCCAACATTCTCCCCTATTTATCTTAACAAAATTTATAAATTATCTAAGTGATTTCAATCATACTGAGACATAAAAATTGAATACAAACAAATATACAATGAACAATAATGACATTATTGAATAGAATCATAAGCCATATAATAGGCTTTCAATTAATCAGATGGTTTCCAATAACTGTATCCACCTGACAGTATAATAGAAATTGTTCATTTTTACTGAGTACCTGTATTGTACTATTCTTTGGGAGGTGTTTTCCTCTTCCTTGAGAAGACCTGAGGTGTCACCTTTCTTGGTGGAAACACCAAGGGCTCATCTTCCTCTTCAATAGCCTTATCATCCTCTGTCATTTTCTTAAGCAATGTCCTCTTGAGCTATCTTTGCAGCATCTTTAGCAATGTTAGTAACATCCTCTAAGAGCTTTTCAGTGATGAGGGGATCCCCCTGGGTCAATGTAAGATTTTCTGTAGTGAGAACTACTTCCCGAGCTGTTGTAAGAGTCTCCCCCTAATTTGCTGCAGGCAGCTCCCCCTGGATTTGGCATTCTTTGTTAGAGCATGGACTGAAGCATCTGGGAGTACTTTATTGAATACTGTGAACTTATTAGGATCTATAGATTCCTGAGCAAGATTATCATCTTCTTTGGTAGGTACTTCCTTTTCTTGAATGATCTCCCCCTTCTGAACCTTACTTTCAAGTGAGGTTAAGAAAGTTCTGGTAACTTCAAAGGAAGAAATTACTGCCCTTATTGACTAATTAGATTCTTGTGCCTCTTTCAGCTCTTTCTCTATCTTGGAATATTTCCTATTAAACTTTCTTGCTTGTGTTAGTAGTAGATCAGCAAATGTCCTAGTGGCCAGCCCTACTGCTTTAGAAATAGCTTGGTCAATGTCAAAAGGGTGTGTAGGATGGGATGTAGAGGGTGTATCAACAAGGGGTGGTGATCGATTTATAGGAGGGACTTCTGTTGATTCAGCAGTGAGGTCAAGGAGATTTAGGTGGATAGGGGATTTTCTATGGATTTATGGTGGATTGTGGTTGCTGTTGGGGAGAGATCCTTGCTGGAAATTTTATTGTTATATCTTGTGGAACTACTGCAGGTTTTGAGCTGGATTATCACTTGGAAGGTCTGATAGTATTTACTCATGATCTCGAGGAGATGGAGAAGGAGGATGATAGGCTGCAGCTTGACCAGGCTTTAGAATTTTCCTGGTCTATTTGGAGAAAATTCCAATATTGATTCTTTTGCCAGGAGGAATTGACACCCCTTTTGATTTACAAACGATTGGATAGTGTTGGATCATGATTTGGTTCATAATTCTCATATAGTCATTCTCCTTATAAGCATATTTGTGACCAATCATCTTAAGGAGGCACCTCCCCCAATTTATCCTCTTGTTCAGAACCAGAACTCCCATGATTTGCAATTACTGTTTAGGAATAACATCATGTGCAGAGATCTTGCATAACAAGACCTTTCCTACAATATCAGCCAAAAATCTGTATTCCTCTGACACATCATACTTTTTGAGATTGATTGCCTTCTCTTTACTGAACTTCATTATTTGTAGTGCAGTGTTGATCTCTATTGTTGTCAATTCATCGGAGTCACCACCTTCTGGAAAATCAAAAGTGTGACGCACCATCTCCTCTGTGATGTCGATATCATTTTTTGAGATTCTTCCATGGAGGGATCGATCACGTCCAATATGGATGTTGTCTTTGAGTTCTGTTAATTTGACGTCGTATATCTTGCACCTTGTTGAAATTAACTTTGTCAGCCCTGCGATTTCAAACAGTCCGAGAATGGCCTTGAAATTGTCTGATGTAGCATTGAATGATTCTACATCCACATCAAATTCAGAGTTAACTTTTGGAGGTGCCATTGAATCTTACTTTGAGTGTCTCCAAAGAGGGAACAAGAAAGAGAGAGAGAGAGAGAGAGAGAGAGAGAGAGAGAGAGAGAAAGGAAAAAGAGAGCAAGAACACAAGGGAGCTAGAGAAATAGAGAGCATGAAAGCAAGATAGAGAGAGAGAGAATTCGAAAGCGTAAGATAATCTAGCGTCTAAGTTGCTTAAAAGAAGATGATTCGTCACAACTTATGGTTGTATCTGAAGCAACGTCGAAAAGAAATAAATTCAGCACGCCAAAACATGTCAAAGTAGCTTCTAAAAGCAAAACTGTGCGCGCTTGGCATGTCGACATTGCGTCGATTTGAAATCGACGTGACTTCGAATTTGTGCTGCAATTATTAAATCGATGCATGCATCGATATGTAGTCAATGCTCCGTCGAAAGCTATTCAAATTATCCATTCCAGACAGCTCTCGAAGCTTGCGTTGAGTAGAACTCATTGGTGCGTCGAATTCTATTCGATGCAACTCTGACTTTACAGTTGCATTTCTTCAAGAAATTTATGTTGTTCTGCCCAGCAATAGTTTTTATTGAAATTAGTATTTATAATATTATATGTGTTAGTTAATTAGAATGCATTATCAATAGTTTTTATAGAAGAAACCACTCCCTTGAATATTTGAAGTTTCATGTTGAGGTGTTAGTTTTCCTTTTCCCTGCATTATCTCTGAGGAAGGGACTCTTAGCTTTCCTACACATGTAGTTTAAACATTAGAGGGTACCCAGGTTACCTTGGGCCCTTTGCTTTTACCATTAATGGGTGATATAAATGAATACGTTGGTCTTTTATTATATCCTTTTGGATGACAAAAGATAAGTTTATCTGGCCTAGATTTGTTATCTTAATACTGGAAGTCATTAGAATGTCTAATGATTATACTTCTAGTTTTACCTTTTTGATCTTGTTTCATTATTGTGTCTGAGTTGTTCTTACCTAGGGTTTTCTTCCCATTATTAGAGTTCACTATATTAAATATAGTGATTCTATCAAGATGATTATTTTGTTCTTTATATGTTGACTTGTCTTCATTTACTTGAAAATTACTAGGTCTAACAAAAATTACTAGATTTTTCCTGGCGGGTTTGCTGGAACTTGTTGTGCTAGTGGATGATTCTGCACATAGACCAAGATATTTATGCCTCTTAGAGAGACTTTGTTTAATATCCTTGAGCCTTTGACTCCTCCCATTGAGTGAGTCTTCAAAAGCTTTTGCCTTTGTAAGCTCTTCTTTTAGAGTTGTATTCTCAATTGTTAAATCACTTATTGCTATTTCCTTTTTATATATTTGATTTCTTAAGTCGTAATTAACAGAGTATAGATTTTCCTTCTTAAGTTCTTCTAGTTCTTCCTTAGCATTTTCAGCTTTTTCTTGAAGTTCTAGATAGCCTTTACAAAATTCTTTAAAGCATGTTTTAAAATCTTATGAAGAGAAATCAAAATCTGTAAATAATGATACCTAACCTTCTTCAGTTAAGTCTTCTATAGCCATCAAATATGCTTCTTTAGCAACACATTCTTCATCACTATCAGATGAAGAAGAGCTTGACTCAGACTCTGTGTCACTCCAGGTTTCAGCTATAGAACCTCTTCCCTTCTTTTTATCCTTCTTTCTGAAGGACTTCTTCTTCTGCTCCTTCTTGTTGCTGCTTTTGTCCTTTTGTTCTTCAGGACATTCAGGGGCAATGTGCCTCGACTTTCTGCATGCAAAGTAGATAATCTCCTGCGTGGGAGTTTTGTCAAATCTGGGCTTGCTTGAGCTCCTATCCTTTCTTCTGGAGTCTTCTGTCTTGACCCATTTCTTGAATCTTCTGGCCAAGAGGTTGAACATTTATTCTTCAAAAGTCGAAGGCTCTCCTTCAATGGCCTTCAGTGCAATACTCCTTTAGTTGTGAGTTGAGACTTTCTCCTTTGCTTCTGTCTCAGCTCTGCTCTTCAATAGAAGCTCATAGGACTTGTGCTTTCCTAGCAGAGCATCAGTAGAGATTTCTCTATGACATATGCACTCTCTAATAGCCCAGATCCTTGAATTTCATGTGCTTGGGAAGCACAAAAGGAGCTTATCATTGATCTCTGTTAGAGAGATCTCCTTATCCAGTCCTTTCAGCTCATTTATAATGATGTTGAATCTCTCATACATCTATGCCATATTATAACACCCAAGTTTTTACAATGCTGTGAAAACAGGCCTCCTGTTGCTAACATCGGGTTGTAGGTGCTACTGATGGTATTACCTTTGGCGTTGAGATCGTCAAGAAGGTGCGTCGAGTGGATATCGTTGAGAAAGTTCGGCGAGTGACTGTCATCAAGAGCTAGCGTCGTGCGCTGGTATTACCATAAGCAGTAGCTTAATCGACGGGAAGATTCAATGTGTCGACGAGATAATATTGTCTAGAGGTATTCGTCAAGATTCTAGCGCGGCGCAGTAGAGCTACCACCACGGAGTAACTTACGGAACCAGATCCATAAGTAGCATTTCTGGGCATCCGATCTTCTTAGATCTAGATCTAAAGGCTGAGGTTAGTGCGTCTGAAAGCCCTAAGTAGGGAAGAGGAGTTCTCTTCTTTCTTTCCCATGTCTTTTTGTGCTTTTGGGGGATAAGAGAAATGGAGAGCTTGGAGGGAGAAGGAGAGCAAGATCCGCCATTGTTGGAGTTTCGAAGCTCCGTTTGTCGATCCGAGATCGGCTTTGTGGAGAGGGTTCAAAGGCGCTCGTTTCTATCCGTGCTTTTCAACCGATCCATGGAGTGGAAGAGATATCAAAGGGCAACAACATCTCTCCTTTCTATTTTAGGATGCGTGCATGGCATCTTTTGGTTTTGCCTTTCTTTCTTCTGCAATTTTGGCACCGGATCTCTCATATGAGAGGGGTTTGGGTTGCCTTGGTTCAAAAGGAACCATCAGGTTGATTGAGTCTGTCCCCGACATGATTTTGCATTAGAGATCCACTCCGTTAGCGGATTAGGCATTATGGGTGAAGTTGAAATCGCGACCGATAGTCTGATTCAGTGATGTTTCTTAATGTGCATTTTAGAGATTTTTCTCGAAATCCGTTGGAAGCGAAAACGTCATTGTGATGCCCTTGTATTTTTCATTGTGAGAACTAATGTTGGCTTGGGGTAGGAAAATCTGTGTGTGATTGATGGCTTGTGATGCCTGTTTTTGCAAAGGTGTGGAATTGTCTTTGTGGTCGGCTGGCTAGCTCGTGAATGTTGAAATTCATGTATGGAGAGTGTCCCGGCAAGATAAGTCCCCTTCCGTGAAAACTGACGAGAACATTTGTGATGATGGGCAAGCTCGATGACATTATGAGCCATGTGCGGGTGGGGTCTAGGCAAGGGTTCTTAGTATCAGTTGTTGGTACCAAGAAATGTACCACCAAAACTCACACTAAGGGAAGGATCGAGGGGAAACTATGGAGTGTAGGTTACTTAAGACGGGAGATGCTGAAGAGGAAAATGAGAAAAGGAAAACTACTCGGATTAACCTCGGAAGGGGAGTACAGGGGGATTAGAAACAGGGCAAGATCTGAGGTAGAAAAGTGACAGAATTCGAGACCGCTTACACAGGCTGTAAGCTGGAGGCTCGAAGCAAAAGTTCCTTTTCAGGTACCCCTACCCCTCTATTTATAGATGTGGAGGCTGCCCGAATGGGCAGATCCAAAATTTACTGGCTGCTTGGGATATAGGAGAGCCGGGGCAGAGAAAGGGGGTGCTAATAACAAAAAGGACCAGACCACGCTGTCTGAGGATCTGACTAGAGTTTGACCGCCGAGCACTTGAAAGACTCCCCGAATCGGAGAGAGGTGGTCTGGGCGGTCTTGCAAACCGGAGACCACTGAGAAAGGGTCACTGACTGAGCAAAGGGGCGATCTGAACGGTCTCGCAAATCTGAGACCGCTGGGAAGGTCCATCCTGACTGAGAAGAGAGGTCGCGGATTTTCGGGCAAACATAATCCCCGCACATTTTTAAGTTGCGCTGGAACTTCAAAAATGTAAACTTTGACCACCGAGACCGCGACCATCATTAATGCGCCCTGGGCCTATAAATACGGCTTCCTCGGCTTTAGGATTCATAACTTTCTGAAAAATTGGCGAGCTTGATCCCCGAGCTGTCATCGAAAACCAGACAGAAACGGTCTTTTGCAATGGTGACTGTGCTGTCCCTTCTGAGTAAAGAATCTCCGAAAAAGAATTCACCTGAGAAGAAGGTCACCAGTTCGAAAAAGGTGGTGAAGACTGTCAAGACTTTTACTAAGGCGACCACATCGAAGACAACCACGCGATCATCTCCGAAGAAACAAACTGACCAATCAGAAAAAGCGGTCTCGCCGATCTCTACTCCTGCCCTATCAAATAGTTCTTCAGGGCCTGTACTGAATCTTCCTGACTTTTCTATTTCTTTTAACTATCAGAAAACTCTGGAAGCGCTTGGTTAGACCGCTGCTCTGCATGGCGAGATCGCTTTAACTGAAGCCATCCTAGCTGGAATGCAGGAGAAGATAGGATTCAAATCCGTCTTCTCAAAGTGTTAAGAGGACAGAAAAAGAAGGAATTAAGGATGTGATCGCTCCGAAGGTGGTCACACTCCCTGAGGGCGGCGGTCTTAAGGATCCTGTGGATGCTCCTACGAAGGAAATTCGTGCGGTCGATCTCTTTTTTCCTTCTGCTATCTCAGTTTTTCAAGAGAAGCGGGCTCAGAATTGATTGCTTATCTTGATGAAGCTTCTTCTAATGATTCTTCCTTTTCGACATTGCAGGTGCTTGATCCCTTCGAGGCCAAAAATCTCAAGGCGGGTGCTGCCAAAAAAGAGATCGTTGAGATGGAGAAGGAGACCGCTGCGACAGCGGTCAGGTTGAAAGAAGGGACGGAGAAGAAAAAGAGAGAAGAAAAGGAGAAGAGAGAAAAAGAGGAGAGATAAGAAAAAGAAGAAAAAGAGAAGAAAGAAAGGGAGGAGAAAGAGGGGAGAGAAAGAGAAGAGAAAGAAAAGAAAGAAAAGGAGGAGAAAGTGAGAAGGGAAAGAGAAGAGAGAGTAGAAAGAAAGAGAGGAGAAAGAGAGAAAGGAAGAGGAGGAGAAAGTAGCTCTGATCACTGCAGAGCAGAAAGGGGAGGAGGAGAGGAGTGCAACTCTGCTCGCCGCAGAGGAGGAAGAGAAGAAAAAGGCGGTCTTACTGGCCGCCGAAAAGAAGAAGAAAAAGAAGAAAATTACTGAGCTGAAGACAGAGAAGAATCGGCAGATCGCCAAGGAAAAAGCCGCGCTCTCTAGCGGTCTGCCAAACCTATCTGCTTCCCAGGAAGAACAACTAGACCGGGATGCAGCAGACCGTGCAGCAGCGGGCTCTGCTCTGCGAACTGGTAAGGTGAAAATGGTTACCAGACAACTAGAATTTCTTCCTTTGCCTACTGTTCGACCTGCATCTCCGAAAAGAAAATGTGAGGTCGCCATCATTGAGACCGACGACATCCTTGTTAGCAACGAGGAGTTAAAAAGGAGGAGAAAAGAGGGAGAAAGATCGCAGAAGAGAGAATTGGAAAGAATGGACATTGAACGTTTAAGGGGGTCAGGCCGCCTCTTATTGACCGCAGAACCCGCGGTCACAAAGGATATTGAAAATGCTTTACGTGACTGCGGTCTTAATTTCTTTCCAAGTACTCTTTCCGTGCGAACTCTTTTCTTTTTGAGCCTATAATAGTTGAGCTAATCATTGAATTTTTCCTGACCGCAGATGATAATGTTATCGTGATCGAAGAAGGAGAACTTCCATAGCAAGAGATCACGGTCTCTCCCCAGCTTGCTAACATCCTTACTCTAATGTTTGAGGATGTTCGCTCTATGCTGATTCGGGAGCGGATTTACAATGATAAGTTCCGCGATCTCGAAGAACAACTGTGCGCCATGGAAAAGCGAGTTCGTGATGAATGCGGTCTGAAGATCGACGAGCTTACTCGGGCGATGCAAAAAGCGGAGAAGGATGCTGAATATTACAAAGGGAAAGTCGTCGCTTTGTCTGCTGAGGTCGCCACGTTGAGGGGTGGCTCTACAAAATTGTCGATGAGGTCAGGGACGTCTGGCGATCATCCAGAAGAGAGACCGTCCTCAGAGATCGTGGTGATCCCCATGGAGCAGGTGGACAGAGAGATGTCTAAGATTCATCGGGATGCGATGTCAGCTAATCAGAATCTGGCGTCTGTCCTGACTGTTGTTAATGAAATGCAGGACATTGCGGCCTATATAGGAAGGAAGCGACCTCATAAGAAATGAACTTTAATTATTTATTTTTTGCGGTCTTGTAATAAAGTTTCCGGATAATCCTGATTGTGTAATATGTATAATTCTGTTGCTTGAGATCTCAATTCTAGTGTGACGATTCTTTATTATTATGTGCTATTTATTTATACTGTGGTCTGAGGTGCTGCGATCTCTAACTATTGAGATCAAAAAATATCTGTGCCACCTTAATTCTCATGCAGGTTTTAGAGGTCTGTGCATTTTTTGTTGGGCGGTCTCGAGAGAAGTAATCATTAAGAAAATATCCTTTACTCTCTTATAAATAGCTGACTTTTAGAATTTCTTATTTCATATTTTCTGCATGCGCCCAAAGCACCGATCTCAGCGATCTCGAACTATGGTGCCTGTGCGAGCTTCTTCAGCTAATGTTTTCTTGAGAGCCGATCACAAGCCCTACCGCCTTTCAAAAGATGAGTATGTGAATTTCTTGGAGAAACATATGATCCAGAGTCAAATCGTTGTCAGACCGCCAAGAGAAGATGAAGGACTGAACTTTGGGGAGGACAATAAATTTATTATCCCTATCGATCACTTCGATCATGGATTGAAGATCCCTCTTCCTTGGAAAATTCTTGAAGTGATGGAATATTATGGGTTGGTGTTCGCCCACCTGCCGTCGAACTCAATCGGTCTCATTACTGTCTTCATCAATTATTTGAGATCGGAAAAGATAAAATTCACCATGGTGCTCTTCCGTGCGACCTTCACTGCAAAGGTCTTAAAAGAAGGTCAGGAAAAAGAAGAATTCAAAGGACTGTTATATTTTTCTACTGAAGTAATAAAGATTTTGAATCTTCCCAGCAAGGTTCCCTTCTGGATAGAGAGGTTCCTTGTCTTTGAGGGCAATCTTGGCAGTCTCCAGAGCCGACCTTCTCCGCGACCTGAGAGCATCTTCAGGAAAGATAAAATGACCTTGAAGGAGGAGCTGAAGATCCTTACTTTTCTGGCGGGAAAGCGACTGGACCTTATTGACTACTTAGCGATCTGGCCCGAGATCAAGGAAATTTCTCCAGAGGAGAGTGAGTATTTTTTAGCGGTCTCCTACGATCTCTTCAGATTTTCTTATTTTTACTAACTTTCCTTTTTTCAGCGACCTTTGCAGTCCCAGTGAGAGACCACGTGTCGCCAGCAGAAGAGGTGCTGACTCAGAGGGAGAGGAGGTTGAGGATAGAAGGAGAGCACGAGACCGCTGGGGTCAGCGGTCTACATGAGACCGCCAGTGAGCCATTTCACATGCATGACTTATGAAAAAGCAGAAAGATATAAAAGGCAAACCCCTTCTTAAATGGGGTGCTAAGGAAAAGACTATGAGGGTCTAAACCGATCTCCCCCTATGGAGTGGAAAGATGACTCGCCATGCCTCTGCGATCACTGTCGCTCTTTATGGAAAAAAGAATATAGTAGAGGCATATAACATTGAGACCGAAATGCTCCAAGACATTTGCGCTCAAGTAACTGTTAGAAGCACTGTCTTAAATCACCATATGGGGCGGTCTCTCAGAGGCACTTTAAAAGAAATTGAAATTCTGCATGAGGAACGACGGGTAAGATAATTTTTCCTGATGTATCAAACTCTTCATTGTGATCGCGCGGTCTAATTGTTTTCTTTCTGCAGCAAGCAAGGGAAACATCCTACAATCCAGAAAATCCTGAGTTCCAGAAGGATCTAATGCAACATGTAAGAGAGACCGCTGACCAGGTGATTTCTGAGATTTGTGACCACGACGGTTTTACTGAAGAATTCAAAGATATTACATTTGTCGATCTCTTCCCTAAAGCTGCGAGGATAATTAATGAACAATCGGCAACCGCTGATGAGGAAGAAGGAGATGTTGAGATTATTGATGAAGATAGAGTAAGTGGGAGTCAATATGTGGCTGACAAAGATATGAGCTCTGGAGCGGGCTCTAGCTCTAGATCGAGAATTCCAGGTGGGAGCTTAGAAGATTCGTCTGAAGAGACCGATTCTGCTTACCCAAAAATCGGCGATCACCTCGAGCTGGATTTTTTCAGGTAACCGAGGCAATCGACACGCTCTCGCAGCCCTCAGACAACCTCTCCCGGCAATCCAGGTATTTTTTACAGCTCCGAGCCCTGGAGGTCTCCCATCGCCCTGGGAGTCTCCCTCGAGGAGGTCTCCCCCTTGGACGACCTCTCCCCCTGGGAGGTCTCTGTTGAGTCCTGATCATATACACTTTTATGGACTCATTTGGGCCGTTTTTCTAGTCATTTCACCGCACTTTAGCCCTGTTATAGTTCATATTGATCAATCCATGCTAGGTGCACATCTAGGCCCACTTTGGTGTGATTTTCGTGCTTATTATCATTAGTAGTATTCATGTGCTGTCAAGTGCCACTTTCAGTGGCTAGATTTGTGGTTGTGCCTGGAATAGGAGTCGTGCGAGTGTTCCCGGTGCAATTCTGCACAGGAACACTGCGCACGATCACCGGTTCTATTGCGCACGACCACTGGTCGTGCGCCACTGATCGTGTGCACTTGACCCTTTTTTATGAGTTCTGTTTGGTGCAGTGCGCACGACCATCAATGCCAGCGCGCACGACCACCGGTCGTGCGCCACTGCTCGTGCGCATTGACCATTAAATTTCTGAGTTCTGTTTCATCTATTGCGCACGACCACTGACGCTAGTGCGCACGACCACCGGTCGTGCGCCACTGGTCGTGCGAACATGTTATTTTATAATTTCTGTCTTTGCAGGTTCCGTCCAGGCAGAGCGCACGATCACAGGATTCTAGTGCGCACGACCACTGGTCGTGCGCCACTGACCGTGCGCACTGTTTAATTCCAGCGCCTATAAATTCCCTGCTCGCGATTTTAGGTCATCATCCCGATTTTCAGCGCCGTTTTCCGCCCGGTTCCGCCCGATTTCGCCCCTCCACCGTCGCCCACCATATGGAGGTGCTCCGGGCTTGCTCTTCACGCTAATCTTGAGCCGGAGTTTCCTCTCGGCCTCCTCCTTCATCCAAGAGCTCCAAAGGAAGACCTAGCCGCCATTACCGTCAAGCAAGAGGAAGTTTGCAACCTCTACCGGATCGTGACACGAAGAAGACGGGTCTATTGGAGAGTCGTGACAGCTCTCTCTACCCCGGACGTAGTTGTGGACCGAGCTTGGACGCGGATTGACAACCCGGCGATTCCAACCGTGAATCTTCAACGAGCCTTCGGATTCGGTTGATTCCTTGCCTTGTTCTCCTTTTATTGATTGTTGTAATAGTTAGATCTTTTGTATTTTGATGAAGAACACTATAAACCTTGCTATTTAAAGTTATTTCATGTCTATGTGAAATACCCTTTTTGTTTATTTGTGTGCTTGAGGTGCGCCCCATTCCATTTTCCATCCCACCACCGTGTCCGGTGCCGCACTAGCAATTGCTAGTGGCGTGCTTATCGAAGAGGTGCTTGCGACCCTCATTCCGCTAGCCCACTCGCCCATCCGCCTACCGAAGCGTGGCATCGCGGCCCGTATTCCATCCCGCCTAACGAAGCAGCGCGCTCAAGGCCTGCATAGTTCGATCCGTTTGCCTACTCGTCCAGCCGCCCTTTCGACGCAGCGCGCTCAAGGCCTGCCTAGTCTCCATCCCGCCAAGCGAAGCTTTGCATAGCGGCATTGCATAGGAGTAGTTGTTAGCTTTTATTTTGTTTTTCCAAAAGCCAACCCAGCTCCTCCGCATTCCATCCACGTTAAGGACTTCAATCTCAAGTCCTTCCTCGAAACCTAACTCCACCTTACTGTGTTCCTCAAGAGACCGACACTCGGGGATTTTCCCCATTATTATTACTTGCGCGACCGGTGCACTTGCCGAAACTATCGCATCAAGTTTTTGGCGCCGTTGCCGGGGAACACAGTCGTGTGAGTTTTCTGGAGAGGGAGAACCTGAGAGAGAAGCCCTTCCATTTGTAAATTGCATTTCTTTGTCTTATTTCTTTTTATTCCTTTTTCCTGTTTTAATTAGGTTGCTTTAGTAATTATTGTTAGGTGTAGTATTTTGCACAATAGCATCTTTATTTTGAATCGTTTTATCTTCGCACTATGTGGGCACATCTCAATTTCCGTTGCCGTTGGTGTGGAGCTACCTCCCACTCTAGTGATGAATGCCCTACGGAGAATAGTAGGCATAATTCTTATAGCCCAGCATATGGAGCACCGACTTCGTCTGGTACTCCATATGGTGCGCGTAAGTCTTATGGCTACTCTGCTGAGCCTTTACCGTCGTACTTCTTCTCGGCTCCAGCTCCCACTGTGCCAAAGAAGCCCTCAAGGCAATGCCAGTTTTGTCAGAGCACAGATCACGCCCTGAAGGATTGTGCTGCTTTTCGTCACCAATTGGATGAGGATGACGAGCCGGATATCCGGATCGTCCCAACTCCTAACTCTGGCAGCACACCTTCAACATCCGGTTATGTGTCTTTATCACCTTCACATCTTGAAGGGTATGACATGGACACGATCACTGGATGTGTGGCTGATCTGGGCACCGACATTGCTGAGCCTATTCTCCCGGTGCATCCACCACCCCTAGTGGATTCGATTCTTTGTGAGGAATCGGTGCTCGACTTTTATCCGAGCACTATTCCTCTCCCTGTTGTGCATACTACACTCGTCTCAGACGACATTGTTGATGATGTGTCGCAGGAGGAGGCGGTTGATCTGAGTGTTGTGCCTATTCCTATGGAGGAGGACAACCTTCTAGGTGAAGAGGAATTTTCCTCAGCACCGGTGGAGGAAGTCCAAATCCTAAGCCTGGCCACCGTTGATCCCGCCGAATCTTGTAGCATTGATGACAATGCAAACATTATTTTACTTCCCCAACCTAATGGGAGTGAGACCGGGACCACTCCCCCGTTTTTTGATTATTTATGTTCTTCATCTTGTTTACTTCTCGATCCCCCCTCTTCACCCGAGCCTGTGCAGGTTGAATCTTCACAGGTACTTCAGGAGGACTTGGAGCTTTTTGCTCAAGTCAATGATGAGAGTATCCTCTCATGTGAGGAGATTTATTCCCCCTCCGTTGAGGAATCTCCACTCATTGCCTTCTCCTCCTGCGAACCTGCCGCAGACGATACCTTGCTGGGCAAGGATATTTTTGGTAAGATGAGTGAGGACCAGGCCTCCTCCTCTTCTTACTTTCTTTTCCCTCTACCTGTGATGGGCAGGTTTTATCTTTATGCAGGTAGAGGGGTGACTGTTCTATCACCGTATAGGTACCCGCTACCGACACGGATATTAGGCCAGTTACCTGTCCACTTCTCCTTCCATAGGCCCATTAGCTAGAACTCTTAAAGTTGAATAAGTCGTGCTGGGATGACAATAACCCCAGTAGTTATCTTTCTTTTCTGCATTTTTATTTCATCTAATCATGTTTAGTTAGTAATATTTCTTTTCAGTTTTCTATTTTCTTTTGTTTTTGCGGAGCTGACCCCTGCAGGTATCTTTTCTGGATGGCGGATGCTGCAGCTTCATTTTAGCTTACACGCCAATCTTCTGGTATGCTCACTTGCTGAGCATTGGGTACTCTCTTCCCCTAGCCCTATGCTGATTTTCATGTCATATGTTTTGTGGATTGTTTAGTTTAAGTCTGGGGGAGAGTAGTTTTGTTTACCCGCTCACGCGCACTATTGCACTGCATGCTAGAAGATTCCATTTAAAATGTTTTGTTTATTTTCATTGCACACCACATCACCCACTTGAGCGCGTACTCATCTGTTTGCCTGCTCTGTTGTGAATTTAATTCTTCTGCTTATTTGGGAAAGTCTAGGTGATGGCTTAGGATTATGTAGCAGAGTAAAATGTTGACTCTAGTAGTGCTCCTAGTCGAGTGCTCGGTTGCATAGAATTTCGTGTAGAGTAGATTTCTTTTTATGCTATGGTTTTATATTTTTCTTATTAGTGTAAATGTTGTTTACTCTACTCAAATGGTGAATCCGATGGAATCAAACGGTAGCATAGGGATGTGTGTACACGATCGTTAGATTCGTATTGCTTGAGTCGGGAGAAAGGAGAATCTTTCTCGGTGACTAGAACTTGCCCCAAGCGATTCTTGAAGCATTGGCATAGGATAGTTCTAGTGCGTGAGAATGACGTAGGCCATTATTTTGGCCCGGTTGAACTTTTTATTTCATGCCTATCGTCTACCCTTGCTAGCCCCTTTGTGCCTACCCTTTCCTTGATTCAGCTCCACATATATCTCACCAAAGCCTAAAAGCCTAACCTAGTCGCACACCCAAATCTGAGCTTTAGTTATGAATTTATTCACATCTTGGGGGGTGTTGATTGTGGTGTTTATTTTGAGAATCTGTGGGTGTGCGCATTTGAAAAAAAAATTCTGCTGAAAGAAAAAGATAAGAAAAAGAAAATTGAAAGAAAAGAAAAATGAAAAAAAGAGAGAAGAAAGAAAAATGAGTTTTATTGAAAATCATGTCGAGAAATTATGTATTGGGAGTAGGCGGTGCACACACCTGAGTTGCAAAAGTCCAAGTCTGGGGGTGTTGTGCACTTGCATTCGATTTTGGTGCACGGGTAGTTATTCTTAAAGCTCATTTGGGTTAGGTGTTTTAAGCCGTCCTGTTTATCATTGTTTACCTCACCGTAACCCAAGCCCCATCTCTAACCTAAAGTCCTACTGACACATGCTATGAACCAATCTAGTGTCGTGGAGAGAATGTGACCGGGCAAGCTTATGGTCACCGACACTGATGGATTTCAGTGGAGTTTTTCCCGCATCCCGATCTTGGGCAATGCTCGTCTCAGCGCTTAGTTTACTTTCTCCGTATGCATGACTGAATGATTCACCGTTGTTCACCATTTTGAGTAGTTGTAATATGCGTTTACTCTTTTAGAAATATATAAACTATTTTTATAATCAGTAGTCTTTTCTACTATCGTTCTTATGCACGTGAGCATGCGACTTCGCATGGTACTTTGTATTGTAATTTTAAGCCATCTACTTTTCTTTCCCCGTTCGCGTAGAATGTGTTTGCTCGGGACGCGCAAACAGTTAAGTCTGGGGGTGTGTTGAGTCCTGATCATATACACTTTTATGGACTCATTTGGGCCGTTTTTCTAGTCATTTCACCGCACTTTAGCCCTGTTATAGTTCATATTGATCAATCCATGCTAGGTGCACATCTAGGCCCACTTTGGTGTGATTTTCGTGCTTATTATCATTAGTAGTATTCATGTGCTGTCAAGTGCCACTTTCAGTGGCTAGATTTGTGGTTGTGCCTGGAATAGGAGTCGTGCGAGTGTTCCCGGTGCAATTCTGCACAGGAACACTGCGCACGATCACCGGTTCTATTGCGCACGACCACTGGTCGTGCGCCACTGATCGTGTGCACTTGACCCTTTTTTATGAGTTCTGTTTGGTGCAGTGCGCACAACCATCAATGCCAGCGCGCACGACCACCGGTCGTGCGCCACTGCTCGTGCGCATTGACCATTAAATTTCTGAGTTCTGTTTCATCTATTGCGCACGACCACTGACGCTAGTGCGCACGACCACCGGTCGTGCGCCACTGGTTGCGAACATGTTATTTTATAATTTCTGTCTTTGCAGGTTCCGTCCAGGCAGAGCGCACGATCACAGGATTCTAGTGCGCACGACCACTGGTCGTGCGCCACTGACCGTGCGCACTGTTTAATTCCAGCGCCTATAAATTCCCTGCTCGCGATTTTAGGTCATCATCCCGATTTTCAGCGCCGTTTTCCGCCCGGTTCCGCCCGATTTCGCCCCTCCACCGTCGCCCACCATATGGAGGTGCTTCGGGCTTGCTCTTCACGCCAATCTTGAGCCGGAGTTTCCTCTCGGCCTCCTCCTTCATCCAAGAGCTCCAAAGGAAGACCTAGCCGCCATTACCGTCAAGCAAGAGGAAGTTTGCAACCTCTACCGGATCGTGACACGAAGAAGACGGGTCTATTGGAGAGTCGTGACAGCTCTCTCTACCCCGGACGTAGTTGTGGACCGAGCTTGGACGCGGATTGACAACCCGGCGATTCCAACCGTGAATCTTCAACGAGCCTTCGGATTCGGTCGATTCCTTGCCTTGTTCTCCTTTTATTGATTGTTGTAATAGTTAGATCTTTTGTATTTTGATGAAGAACACTATAAACCTTGCTATTTAAAGTTATTTCATGTCTATGTGAAATACCCTTTTTGTTTATTTGTGTGCTTGAGGTGCGCCCCATTCCATTTTCCATCCCACCACCGTGTCCGGTGCCGCACTAGCAATTGCTAGTGGCGTGCTTATCGAAGAGGTGCTTGCGACCCTCATTCCGCTAGCCCACTCGCCCATCCGCCTACCGAAGCGTGGCATCGCGGCCCGTATTCCATCCCGCATAACGAAGCAGCGCGCTCAAGGCCTGCATAGTTCGATCCGTTTGCCTACTCGTCCAGCCGCCCTTTCGACGCAGCGCGCTCAAGGCCTGCCTAGTCTCCATCCCGCCAAGCGAAGCTTTGCATAGCGGCATTGCATAGGAGTAGTTGTTAGCTTTTATTTTGTTTTTCCAAAAGCCAACCCAGCTCCTCCGCATTCCATCCACGTTAAGGACTTCAATCTCAAGTCCTTCCTCGAAACCTAACTCCACCTTACTGTGTTCCTCAAGAGACCGACACTCGGGGATTTTCCCCATTATTATTACTTGCGCGACCGGTGCACTTGCCGAAACTATCGCATCAGTCTCCCCTTGGGCGACCTTGCCTCCTGGGAGGTCACCCCCCTTGGGCTACCTCGCCTCCTGGGAGGTCGCCCCTTGGGCGACCTAGCCAGTGAGGTCGCCGAGCTTGGGTGACCTCACCTCCTGGGAGGTCGCCCTTTGGGCGACCTCACAAGTGAGGTTGCCCCCCTTGGGCGGCCTCGCCTCCTGGGAGGTCGCCCCTTGGGCGACCTCGCCAGTAAGGTTGCCCAGCTTAGGCGACCTCGCCTCCTTGGAGGTTGCCCCTTAGGCGACCTCGCCAGTGAGGTCGCCCTCCTTGGGCGACCTCGCCTCGTGGGAGGTCGCCCCTTGGGCGACCTCGCCAGTGAGGTTGTCCTCCTTGGGTGACCTCGCCTCCTGGGAGGTCGCACCTTGGGCGACCTCGCCAGTGAGGTCGCCTGCTGGGAGGTCGCCTCTTGGGTGACCTCGCTAGTGAGGTCGCCTAGCTTGGGTGACCTCGCCTGCTGGGAGGTCACCCCTTGGGCGACCTCGCCAGTGAGGTCACCCAGCTTGGGCGACCTCGCCTCCTGGGAGGTCGCCCAGCTTGGGCGACCTCGCCTCCTGGGAGGTCGCCCAGCTTGGGCGACCTCGCCTCCTGGGAGGTCGCCCCTTGGGCGACCTCGCCAGTGAGGTCGCCCTCCTTGAGCGACCTCGCCTCCTGGGAGGTCACCCCTTGGCGACCTCGCCAGTGAGGTCGCCCTCTTTGGGCGACCTCGCCTCCTGGGAGGTCGCCCCTTGGGCGACCTCTCTAGTGAGGTCGCCACTTGGGTGACCTCGCCAGTGAGGTCGCCCATCTTAGGCAACCTCGCCTCCGGGGAGGTATCGCCTCCTGGGAGGTCGCCCAGCCTAACCAGTGCGGTCGCCTAGCTTGGGCGACCTCGCCTGCTGGGAGGTCTCCCCTTGGACGACCTCGCCAGTGAGGTCGCACAGCTTAGGCGACCTCGCCTCCTGGGAGGTCGCCCTTTGGGCGACCTCGCTAGTGAGGTCGCCCCCCTTGGGAGACCTCGCCTCCTGGGAGGTCGCCCCTTGGGCGACCTCGCTAGTGTGGTCGCCCAGCTTGGGTGACCTTGCCTCCTGGGAGGTCTCTCCTTGGGCGACCTCGCCAGTGAGGTCGCTCCTTGGGTGACCTCGCTAGTGAGGTCGCCCAGCTTGGGCGACCTCGCCTCCTGGGAGTTCGCCCTTTGGCGACCTCTCCAGTGAGGTCACCCCCCTTAGGAGACCTCGCCTCCTGGGTGGTCGCCCCTTGTACGACCTCTCCAGTGAGGTCGCCCCCCTTAGGCGACCTCACCTCCTGGGAGGTCTCCCCTTGGGAGACCTCGCTAGTGAGGTCGCCCAGCTTGGGCGACCTCGCCCCGAGAGGTCTCGATCTTGGGGCAGTCCTTTTTTTGTGTTCTCTCTTTTCATGTAATTTCTACCTCAGTAGGTCCAGGCGATCTCAGTAGATCCGGGCAGCCCGTTGCTTTTAGATCTGCCCGTTTGGGCAGGTCCGTGTGCCTATAAATAGAGTGGTAGGGGTACCAGTTTGGGGGACTTTTTTTTTGGGGGGGGGGGGGAGAGTTTCGAACCCCTAGCCTTTGACTCAAGAGGTCTCATTTTGAGACCATCGTTACTTCTTTTTCAGCAGCTCAAGCAATTTCATTTCTGAGACCATCGTTACCTCTTTTTCAGCAGCTTCAGCTATCTCATTCCTGAGACCATCGTTACCTCTTTTTCAGCAGCTCATGCTATCTCATTTCTGAGACCGCTGCTACCTCTTTTAAGCACCCTTCGTTATCTCCTCCCAGGAGACCCTCGACATCTCTTTTTCTCCTCCCTCTTTCCTTCACTCGTAGCTCGAAGTAACCAGCCATCTAACAGTTTTCTTCCTCCTTCTCCTTTCAGCTTGAGCAAGTGTGGTTCTGGTACCATTTTTGGTTCGAACAGATTCCTCCTCCTCGGATGAGCGGTCTCCCAAAAAATCGAAGAATGAATAGATTCAATCTTTGTAATTTTACTCTTTTGAGACCGGACGGTCTGATATATTTGAACACTCGAATGGATATATAAACAGAAATTTGTCATACGTTCCTTTCTTCTGAATGAATATTTATCTTGGTACTTTTTCTTTTGCGTATTGAATATATTGCTTTCGGTCTTGTTATAACGAGATAGAATTGACATTCGATCTCAATGCCTTAGGGTTTTTGCTGACCTTGAAATAATAGATTCATAATTCAGTAAGGGCGATCTTACATTTCTCAGACCGCATTATCAGGAAACAAGGCTGACTCTGATTAAGAGCTAAATAAAGAATTTCCCACAACTGATGATCTTCAATTTTACTACAAAATCTTATAAGGCCGCTTATTGTATCTGCGATCTCAATAGATATTACCTACTGAATAATTTTGAGCACGAGCACAAGATGCGATCTTTCAATATAGAGACCGCTTCATAAAAACTTGCTTGAATAATGAAGGTGTGATAGATAATCCATAATTCCATATATTTTGGGCCATTCTTCCTATAGAGGTCATGACTGACAGTCTTCATTATACCAGACCATTTAGAACTCAGAGCACCATTAGTCAGACATCGCATGATCTTGATTTTCTCCGACCGCTAATTAACAAATATAAAAAACCTTCGAACATTTCTGTAGACTTTGGAGAAATAGAAGTAATCACTTAGCTTGCAGTCTCAATTTATCCAGACCGTTCAATATAAGAATAGTAGAGATTTCAAGATGATTCCAAGTGCCTTGAGCTCTGTTCAGAAAAACTTTTCTTGGAGAATCCTACCAGCAATCTCTAACATCCAAGTCCTGGAGGAGATCCAGTCGGCGGTCTCAAGCAATTCAAATCGTTGAAAACCACTTTCGAAATGAACTGGAGAACTCTACCAGCAATCTCTAACATCCAAGTCCTAGAGGAGATCCAGCCGGCGGTCTCAAATAATTCAGATCGCTGAAAACCCAGAAAAAGACCAAAACTGGCGGTCTCCCAAAATTCAGACTGCCCCTCAAGATTTAGGGGACGGTCATAGATGTTTGGGGACCGACCCTTGGCTATCCACAATCGAATGAGTATTCAAGAGTTACAGAACAAAGATGATCTATAGGGCATGTGTGGTTATGCCGCGGAGGTTGTACTGACATTGCTTTCCCTGGAAGATCATTAAGACTTTAACAATGTCCTCTTATAATGCATGACAGAGCTGAACATTCAAGTCAACCTTCCTTGGTTCTGAGGTGTGTCAGTTGTCAGCAAGGAACCGGCATTCTAAACATCCCTCGCACGAGCTTGGCGAGCTACTGCTGCACATATGCGAATTCTCCCCGCTACATATGGTCCTGGCAGATTTACACCTCAAGCTTCAAGTCGAGGAGGACGAAGTAGAATCCGTTGATATCTCACTTGGCAGGATTCCAGCCTTTGATAGCAATTCGTTTTTGGTACCTTTCCTTTATCATATATATCAAAAAAGATTACAAACATATCATCATAATGTTCAAGAGGAGAAGAGCAAGAAAAGGAAAGAAAAATTTTATACAAGCATTTAAGAGAAAAAGTGCTTGAGGTCATCCCCACTCCAAGTGTGAGGCAACTCCTCTCCTTCATAAGTCTGGAGAAGATAAGCACCATTCTTAAGCACTTCTTTTACCATGAACGACCCTGTCCAATTCAGATTGAGCTTTCCAACTGAGCCGGATCTTGCTTCTATGTCTACCTTCTTCAAGACTAGATCACCAACAACGAACTCCTTAATTCTGACATTTTTATCAAAGAGTTTTGCCATCCTTCTCTTCACTTCTTCCTTCCTGATTGATGTTGTATCTCTTAACTCTTCGATAAGATCAAGACTATACTTTAACTCTTCATCATTCTCTTCCATTCAGTTTTCCTGATTTAGTTGAGATAATAACACCCTCGGGCTTTTACCTAAAATTCGACGGGAATAAGAGCTTCTAAACCATGAAATAATTTAGAAGGAGTTTCTCTGATAGCTGAAGTAGGAGTCGTCATCAGGGCCCATAATATAGTAGGTAACTATTCCGCCCAATTGCCCCTGAGATTTTCTACTTTCTTGTTCAACAGGTTGATTATGAGTTTATTAGCCGCTTCTACTTGGCCGTTACTTCTAGGATGATGCACAGAAGCAAAACGCAATTCGGTACCAATCTGATCACAGAAATTTATAAGTTGAGAATTGTTGAATTGAGAACCATTATCCGTGATAATTGCCATTGGAATTCCATGCCTGCATACTATCTCTCCCCAGATAAAGTTTCTCACAACTTGAGTAGTAATTTTGGCCAACGCTTTTGCCTCGATCCATTTGCTAAAATAGTCAATCATCACTATAATGTATCGGCGTTGCCCACTAGCCAAAGGAAAAGGTCCAATTAAATCCATTCCCCAAACTGCAAATGGTCATGGGGTTGCTATTTATTTAAGTTGCCAAGCCGGTTGATTCTGAAGAGGAGCAAATTTTTGGCATTGAACACATTTCTTTGCGAATTTCTCTGCATCCTTCCTCATTTGAGGCCAAAAATATCCCTGTCTTAGAATTCTCTTCTCCAAGGTTATAGCTCCAGAGTGGCTGCCGCACTCTCCTGAGTGAACCTCTTAAAGAATAACTGGGATTTCTTCTTCTGAGACACATCGAGCTAAAGGTGACAGGAAGGTCTTCCTCTAAAGTATTCCTGCAACAAGATAATAATAAGCTGCTTTCAGTCTAAACCTTTTCTATCTTATACCGTTGAATGGAGTTTCCCGGTTGAGTGATAGAGAATGAATGGATCCATCCAAGATGGGCGTTGATCTATCTGCATTACTTATCCTTCCTCAATTGTTGGATGAAACAATTCTGAGGGGGTTCCTCCCGAGAGGAGACCAAACTTTGCCAGTTCATCTGCTTCCGCATTTTTTTCTCTTGGAATATACTAGATAGTAAAACTTTTGAACTTGCCTATCTCAACTTTTGCCAAAGCTAAATACTGCTTCAGAATACGATCCCTTGTCTCAAAAGTCCCGTTAACTTGAGATGCCATCACGAGAGAATTCGTTCTGATTTGAACATCCTCAATTCCCAACTCTCTTGCAAATCTGAGACCGACCAACAAAGCCTCATACTCTGCTTGATTATTTGTTGTTGGGAAATAGAACTTCAAAGCTTGATCTTATCTGACTCCATTTGGATTGATCAAAACAACTCCTGCTCCAGATGAATTCCTCCGTGAAGCTCCGTCAACAAAAATTATCCAAGCAAGAGGTGCTCCAACCTCCTTTTTTGATATAGCCTCACTTGCATCAATCATGAAGTCCGACAGAACTTGTGCTTTGATCGCTACCCTTGGGATATAAGAGATATCGAATTCACTAAGTTCTATTGCCCATTTAGCTAATCTCCCTGAATGTTCTGGCTTTTCTAAAACATTCTTTAATGGAACATCTGAGACCACATGAATTGAATGAGCTTGGAAATAGGGCCTTAACCTCCTTGCTGAAGTCACGAGCATTAAGGCCAACTTTTTGAGGATTGGATAATGAGTCTCCGCATCTTTCAAGATCTTACTCACATAATATACTGGAAACTATTTCCTTTTCTCCTCACGAACCAAGACTGAGCTTATGGCATCAGAGCCAACTCCCAAATACCAAAAGAGATCTTCTCCCTCCCTTGGGCTTTGGAGCAGAGGAGTTGATGTCAACTGCCTTTTGATCTGATTGAAGGCATCATCACACTCCTTTGTCCACTCAAACTTAGCCCCTCCCCAGAGGGTCTTAAAGAAAGGAGCGCTTTTATCTTCGGATCGAGAGATAAAATGACTTAAACCTACCATTCTCCCTCCTAATTACTAAACTTCTTTAGGAGACTTAGGAGGTGAGATTTCCAAGATAGCCTTCACTTTATCCGGATTAGCTTCTAACCCCTCCGAAGTGAGGAGATGACCAAGAAATTTTCCTTTACTTGCTCCAAAAACACATTTCAACGGATTCAACCTCATATTAAAAGCTCGAAGAGTTGCAAATGTTTCCGTTAGATCGCTAAGGTGAGATGAGAATGACTTTCTTTTTATTAGGAGGTCATCGACATAGACCTCGAGATTTCTTCCATTTTTAGCCCAAAGGGCATCACGAGGTAACAAAAGCAGCTGTCATTTGTGATAAACGAAGTGTGCGGGATATCGGGCTTGTGCATTCTTATTTGGTGATATCCTGAGAATGCATCTAAAAAGCTCATGCAAGAATACCCAACTGCAGAATCCACTAAATAATCTATCTGAGGCAAGGGGTAGCAATCTTTCGGGCAAGCTTTATTAAGTTTTGTGAAATCTACACACATTCTCCATTTTCCCCCAGACTTTTTAACCATTACAATATTAGACACCCATTTCGGGTACTGAATTTCTTGAATAAACTTGGCCTTCAGCAGGTTTTCCACCTCCTCTCGAATTGGCTGAGCAAGGGTCATTGCTACGGACATCTTCTTTTGCTTGATAGGAGTGGAGTTGGGATCGATGTTGAGATGGTGTCAAGAGATATCATGATCAACTCCTGGCATGTCATATGCTGACCATGCAAAGACATCCAGATTCTTCAAGAGGCAAGAGATGAGCCAGCTCTTGCCAGCTTCAGGTAGTTGAGCGTTGATGGAGAGCTTCTTGCTCTAATCTTCCTCGCTGATGGGCACACCTTGAGTTGCTTGGGCAGGTTCCAAGCGAACTCCATCTCTTTCAACTTCTTTAGCTTCTTCTGCAACTTTGACCTGGTCGGGAATTTGAGGTGCTGAATGTTGGAGCATGCATTCTGACCTCCTTGGTTTGCTAATAACAAATTTCAGATGCATTTGATCCTATTTTCTCTATGGTGTGCAGGTATAATAGGCATGCAACTATGGTAATTATTGTTTGGATCTCAGAATGAATATTCCAGAAAAATCACTGTCGTCAGCGACAGATAGGTGTCATCCACGACAGCTCAATGATTTCCCCACGATCTGCAAGTTCCGTCCACTGTCGGAATTTCAACATTGTTATCGGAATCCGACAGCCCACGTTTCAACCGCAACCATCACGACGCGCAAAAACTTCATTCGCATGGGACACGTGGCAGCTGGAGGAGATAACGTCGGCGGACGACAGCTAGATGTAGTCGACGACATCGACAAATTATATATTGACTCATTTTTCATGGAGGAGAAGTTACACACCATTTTGAAGTTCCAATTCCCGAGTGCTTTTCATCCAGAGAGCTCCAGAAATTCGAGAACTCCCTTTTCGGCAAGAATGTTCAAGATCGAAGGAGCG
Source organism: Dactylorhiza incarnata (assembly GCA_033032865.1). Taxonomy (NCBI): domain Eukaryota; kingdom Viridiplantae; phylum Streptophyta; class Magnoliopsida; order Asparagales; family Orchidaceae; genus Dactylorhiza; species Dactylorhiza incarnata. Next base: position 27,125,222 of record JAWHQI010000005.1, read on the forward strand.
ACGGTTCATGCGTAGTATCTCAGGCAACCTTTGCAAGGATTCGACGCCATTTTCAGAGTTGTTGATTTGGGGAGTTCTCATATCTTAATCTCTATTTTGTAATTTATTTTATCATCTTGTAATCCATAGAGGAAATCGCCGCCTTGTGCGTGGCATCTAAGTCCGTGTGTGGCTTAGGAGGAAATTGCCGCCTTGTGCGTGACATCTAGGTCCTTGTGAGGCTTAGGAGTAAATTGCCGCCTTATGTGCAGCGTCTAGATTGTGGAGAGATCTAGGGGGAGGATAGTAGTAAGATCTAGGAAGAGATACGCTATAGCCGGCCGGTCCTTGGTTGAAGGACCGGTAAATTAAAAAGAAGTTTATTTTTATCATAGCCTTGATTTTAAGCTTTATTAAGATCAATAGTTCTTTGTATTCATCACTTGTGATAATAAAATTTGATTTTCAATTTCCTCATGATTTTCTAAGTGATTACTTTGGTTGTGTAAAAATCTACTTGTTTATCATTGCAAAATTATCTTAATATTTTAGATAAAATTTCAAAGTAAATATTAGCCCTTATTCACCCCTCCCCCCCCCCCCCCCCCCCCCCTCTAAGGGCGCCACAAGATCCAACACTTGGTATCAGAGCAAGGTTGCTCCAAAACGGTTTTACCACTGGGAGTAATGGCGCATAACGATCACGCATTTGTAGTGGGTCAAGGGATTAGTCGACCACCTTTATTCACGGGCATGGACTATAACTATTGGAAAACTCGTATGCGTTGTTTTCTAATTGCACTAGATATCGAAGTCTGGAATATGGTAGAGATGAGTTATACTCCACCGACATTAGTCATTGGTAGTGTAACAATGGATAAGCCTAAGTATAAATGGGATGAAAATGATAAGTTAAAATGTAAGAATAACATAAAAGTAATGAACGCTCTATTTTGTGTGTTAGATAGAACGGAGTTTAATAGAGTATGTGCATGTGAAACTGCGTATGAAATTGGGAATTTATTAGAAGTTACTCATGAAGGTACCTCGCAGGTGAAGGACTCAAAACTGTTTCAACTCGAGTCAGATTTTGAAAAGTTCAGAATGGAGGCTGATGAAGACATTGATACAATGTACACCAGATTTACCAAGATGGTCAACAATTCCAAAGTCCCTGGAAAGAATTTTTCAAATGGAGATTTAGTTAGAAAAATCTTAAGAACACTTCCCCCGAAGTTCAATCCGAAGGTGACCGCCATCTCGGAATCTCATGATCTTAAAACTCTTCAACTAGAAAGTTTAATTGGAAACTTGAAGACACATGAAGTGGAACTGAAAATCCAAAAGCTGAGAATCAGACTGATGGAGATGAGGAAGAAGATGAAGAAAGTTTGTTTGTGAGAAAATTTAAGAAGTTTATGAGAAATCCGCAAAGGAGGAACACTTTTAAGAAGTACTTTAACAAGAAGGATTTTTCATATAAGAAGGGAAAAGGAAAGAGTGAAACTGAGGAAGATGATGAGCGTCCACCACCTGAATGTTATCATTGTAAGAAAATTGGACATATAAGGAGCAAGTGCCCAAAGTTTCTGAAAGAGCAAAAAGAGAAGGGGCAAAATAAGAGATACAAAAAGAAAGTTCTAAAGGCAGAAACATGGGACGACACATCATCGGAAGGAGAAAATGATTCAAGTTATGAAGGTCATGAAGAAGCAAATGTGTGCTTAAAGGGAAAAAGCAATGCATCATCTGAGAATGATTGCAGTGTCCAGAGCGACACTGAGGTAACTCCCCCAACTTATGATAAGCTTTATGATGAATTTCTTCGTACTTGTAAATTTTTTCAAAAAAGTCTTAAAGATGTTGGTAGTCTAAAATCTAAAAATAAAATTCTTTCAAAAGAAAACAGAAAACTAACAAATAAATTGAAAGTTCTTGAGAAGGAGAAGATTGCTTGTCAAGAGTGTGATCGCTCTTTGATAAGAATTAAAGAATTAGAACAAGAACATTCTAAATCCAAATCTAAAGTAGATTTTCTTATCAAAGAAAAGAGGGATTTAGTAAGATCTTTGAAATCTTCTCATTCACAATTGGATAATTGCAAAAAAGGATTTTCAAATTGGTGTGTTAAGTTAGTCAAAGAAAACACCGCTTTGAAAACTCAAGTACATGATTTAAACTTGGCCATAAATAAGTTTGGAGTTGGCTGGAAATCATTGAATATGATATTAGCCAACCAATGTCATGGAACTGCTAAGTTTGGACTTGGATACGTTGCTGGAAGTTGTCAGAATCCGACAGCTACGGTCGTCGACGACAGTGAAAATTCCAGTAAATGGAAAGTTAATAATAAAAATAATTATAATACTACTACTGCAACATCCTCTTCCAGTAATAGTCCACAGAAAACTTTGAAAAGAGTGTCATCTCTCGTTGTTGCGTGTGCCAAATGTAATATATTTGGTCACATCATGGACTCTTGAAGGAAGAAGGGATCATGTAATATTAATCAAGTCTGGGTACCTAAGGCGTCCACCTATACTATGGGAGGAACTACTTGGGTAACCAGATCTTTACTCTCATCATCTTGTTAGGTATACATGCAGGATAAGGATAAAGAATATGTGTGGTATTTAGACTCTGGTTGTTCAAAGCACATGACCGGCAACAAATCAAAGTTCCTTAGCCCGGAGATGAAGAAAGGAGGAGTTGTAACGTTCGGCGACAATGGAAAAGGAAGGATCATGGGAATCGGTGAAGTTGGTAACGATTCTTTCAAGATCTCTAATGTTTTATTTGTTAAAGGTTTGAAACACAATTTAATATCTATTAGTCAATTATGTGATAGAGTCTTGAATGTTTTATTTGAGTCATCGTCAAACCTTTGCAAAATAATAGATTCAAAAACTCATGAAGTTATTTTTATCGCACCAAGAATTCATAACGTTTATATGATTAACTTCCATGAACTTTCTCGTTCATCACTTAAATGTTTCATTTCAAAGAATGAAGAGTTAGAATTGTGGCATAGGCGACTAGGACATTATAGTACTAAACTTGTAGTGAAACTTTCCAAAAACAATTTGATTAAAGGATTACCACCATTAAATGGAAAGCTTTCTTCATTTTGCTTGCCATGTCAAAAAGAAAAATTTACAAAATCATCTTTTAAAAGCAAAAAAATATTATGTCTACTTCTAGGCCTTTGCAATTAATTCACATGGATTTGTTTGGTCCAATTTCAACTAAAAGTCTAGGAGGTAGAAAATATACTTTTGTCTTAATTGATGACTATTCTCGTTTTTGTTGGACTATTTTTCTAGTATCCAAATTTGATGCGTATTTTGAATTTACTAAGATATGCACTCACATTCAAAATGAATTAGATTTACAAATTAAATGTGTACGATCAGATCATGGTGGTGAATTCTAATCTCATCATATAAAGGTTGCGCAAACCAAATTAATTAAAAAGAGAAAACGAGCCCGAATAAAATCATCAAGTTTTTGGCGTCGTTGCCGGGGATCATTAGTGTTGTTATTTGGAACAAGGAATTACTATTACTTTTATCATATATATTAAAAATATATAAAAAATATATATCTACAAAAAATATATATATAAAAAAAATTATTACAAAAAGCAAAAAAATATATATATCATTTTTATTATTAGTATATGACCAGAGGAAACTCCTCGGACGATTCGATTATTCCCTTTGACCCCAAAATCGAGCGCACTCTTCACGAGCGCCTCCGACTTCGTGATCAAAACTTACTCGAATTTCCCGAAGAGTCAGTCGGAGATACTTACACTGAACCTATGGCCGATCAAATTCCAGATGTGGCCCCGCCACGGACCATGCCATATTATGTCAGGCCAAATCTGGAAGATACTGGATCGAGCATAACACGCCCAACAGTGGCTAATAATAATTTTGAAATAAAATCTTGCATCATTCAAATGGTACAACAGTCAGTCCAATTTGACGGTTAGACAGATGACGATCCAAACTTACATCTTTCGAATTTTTTGGAAACTGCGATACTTTCAAAATTAATGGCGTTACTGACGACGCCATTCATTTACATTTATTTCCATTTTCGCTACGGATGAAATCCAAGGCGTGGTTAAGTTCTCTCCCCAAAGGATCCATAACCACGTGGGCACAATTGACGGAAAAAATTTTAACAAAATATTTTCCCCCGTCTAAAACCGCTAAGTTACGTACGGATATCGCCTCTTTCATTCAATACGATTCTGAGTCTCTCTATGAGACTTGGGAGCATTTTAAAGAGTTCCTGCGTAGTCCTCATCATGCGCTGTCGTCCTGGCTACAGGTCCAGACATTTTATAATGGACAAAATTTCTCAACACGACAGATGGTCGATGCGGCCGTCGGGGGAACGTTAAACAACAAAACCCCGGAGGCCGCCCAAGCTCTGTTCGAGGAAATGGCCATGAATGCCTATCAATGGAATGCGCCTAGATCACGCCCTACTAAACCTACTGGGATATATGAAGTGGATGCCACTTCTCACTTAGCCTCTCAAGTCGAAAGGTTAAGTAAGCAAGTGGCGGAGATGACTGCAGATGACACAAAAGACTACTCATCATGCAATAATAAGAAGGATGCAATCTTGGTCTTTTCAAATGAAGTAGGTACTGGAAATATATGAGTAGTACATACCTGAGCTGGATGTGAATCCTCATGAATTTCATCATTTGATAAGGTTGGCAGAGTTATAGTCTGAGAGAGTGAGTGGTGCCCTTATCTTCTCTCTATCCAAAGAGCCTTCTTCATCCTCAGATTCACTATCTGAGAGAGTCAGGGGTGCTCTGATTCCTTTCTCATTTAGCCCTATCCATATGTCTTCTTTAGATCTTCTCATTTTCTTTCACTTAGAGAACTGAACTTCTTAGTATCAGATCTTCTCATTTTCTTTATGAGTCTTTAATCTTCTTGAGCTGACAGTTTGACACACCCAAGGGCAAACCTATTCAAGCTGTTAGGCTTTCTTTGAACAACCTATCTCTGATACCACTTGGTAATTATGGATGTTGTCTAATCACCTAGAGGGGGGTGAATATGTATTTTAAAATCTCTTGCCCCTCTTTATTTTGAGTCTTTCTCTATGAATATCTTAGTGTATGGATTTAGAAATTAAGAACACAATCCAAAACGCACTCAAAGATTTATAGTGGTTCCTCAAGACACAGTGTCTTGAGTAGTCCACTTTCCCTCTTCGCCTATCTAGCAGTGTGCTAGGGTCGGTAAACTCGGCCAAAAACTCAGGTTCGTATGCCCTACAATCTCAGGCCCTAAAGCCCTATAACTCAGGGCCTCAAGATCTACAAACTTAGGCCATCAAGCCCTACAAACTCAGGCCCTCAAGCACTACAAACTCAGGCCCTCAAGCCCTACAGCTCAAGCTCTCAAGCCTTACAAACTCAGGCCCTCAAGCCCTACAATACTCAGCCCTCAAGCCCTACAACTCAGGCCCTCAAGCCCCACAAACTCAGATCTGAAACAAATCCTACAAGCTCAGGCCCGCAAGCCCTACAGAAAAAGAATGATAAAAATTTCTTAGCCGGATGAAGATTGGTTTCTTGGACTTAAAGAGAATGCTTTTGATATTATCTTGGACTGCACAGATTCATCTTCAATCCTTTCTTCAATATGGAACACTTCTTATCAGCTGATCTTGTTGGATTGAAACATGGAGAACACTAGATGAAGAATTTCAGTTCTCAGGTTCTTGTTCCTTCTTTATGCAACCAGTTACTGTTTGATTGAATCTTGCGTGTATTCTCTGTGTTTCTTCTTTTTAGGGCAGACACTTATCTCTTTTATAAGACTGAGGAGCTGACTAATAGTCTCCTATGATGTCCTTTAAGTGTTAGAGACTCATTCCTTAATGGCACGTGCTGATTGGACCATCAGACGGCGGCATTAAATGCAGACATCATGATTTAAAATTTCATGATCTGTCTCGACGATATTTTCAACATATGGGCGACATAACTTGTCATTATGCCGAGCCATCTTGGACTTGGACAGATCTTCAAGTCTTCTTCAATCTTCTTTAGAGAATGATATCTCGATGATAAAAGATATCACAACTACACTTGCACTTACGATGACATAAAGTCATCTTAAAGATGTCGTCATAATCTTTTTGTCAACTTTCGGTCTTCTCGACGATGGCGTTGAAACCATTCTGACTTTTCGATGATATCCTTGAGACCATTCTGTCTTATCGACGATGTAGTGGAGACCATAATATCATATCGACGATATCGTTGAAACCATACTGTCATATCGACGATTTCGTCTTGATCATTTGACGATAAGCGATTTCACTTCTTTAAGCTGTCTTTACAAGTTATCCCTTAGCCTTCTCGACTACTAGGCTTCATTATGAAGAAGTCGTCGACACTCTCGAGCACTTTAACCTGGGACTTCAAAGAGCTTCCTTCCTCGTCTCGATGATAAGATCTCTTCACGACGATGTCGTCGACATTGCCGAGTTCTTTGACTTAACTCTTCTTAGACTTTACAGCGATGTCGTCGTGTGATTCCGATTGACATGATGATACTGTACTTTGTTAGATTTTTCTTGTTCTTACGATGATATCGTCGTGTGTACTTTGATGTCACAACGATATCATCAAATTGTCCATGTTATCTCGACGATAACTAACGTGAAACTTCTGCTTAACTCTGCGAGTAATCTCAAAAATGTATGCGTGCTTATTCGACGATATGTCCAGTCCTTCTCGACGATTTTAGACTTAGTGAGATTGGAGAAGTACTGGACATATGACTTAATCTTTGTTGTATTCTTGGATTCGTCACGAGCCTTCTGATAAGCTCTTCGAAACGAATGCTTATTTTAAATGCAAGAGAACGCGTCGGATCAAGTTGTATAAAGTGAGTAAAGATCATCTCTACAGGGAGGTGATGAATTTAGTGCTCGTAAATACTAGCTATGGCTTTTCTTTAAATCCAAGAAAATCTATAACAGTGATTTTACTTAGATAAAAACAACTAAGAGTAATTACTTCTAATTAAAAGCAACTATGCTACTTGAGAAATTGATTTCTAATAATTGGGGGAAATAATCTTGTAATGCGACTTCCTTTGTATAATGCACTGGAGTTATGAAGGTGACTTTATGACTAACGTTTAGTGAAGTGCCTTGCAACTATTTAAAATTAGAAACCCGTATCTCTCGATATCGGAACTCCCTAATCCTTAATCTCCCTTGTCATCTCTAACTAAGGTGAAATAAAAGATCGCATTAAGCCTACAAATCCAAGTTGCTAACACTAAGAGGAAATCTCTTTCACTCTTCAAGCGCTATATCAAATCTATGACACACTTGCGCAACTCGTCTCTCGATTTATGGAGCGCAGTAGAATGATTAAACTTTGGCCAAAAGTTCTAAGATATAGATCATAGATTTGATAAAGAACACTCACAAAACCATTCACAAAGTGAAATTAAAACACCTTCATTTCATCATACAAAGTACCATCACAATACAAGATTAAGAAAATTAGTTCATACTCATGGAAATACAATCCAAAATAAAAAAGATCTTACAGAGCATCATGGAAATACAAGTCCGAAATGAACTCCCCCTTCCTAGCCGAAAATCCTCTTCTTGCTCCTGGTTCTTCGAATGCCCAGCCACCTCTCTATTCTGCCGAAAAATCCCCTTTTCCCATCTTCCTTGTCATTTTTCTCCTCCAATCAGGTCAGCCCTTCCCTGCTTTTCTCTTGTCAAATCAGGTCAGCCCTCCTTCTCTCTCTCCATCAAGGCTGGATTCAGATTTTATCCTATCTCTTCTTTAGAGTAGAAGGCGGGCCCACAAGATCTGAGAGTTTATTTGTTACATACAACCAAAATTCAAGTACGCCCCAATTAAAAACATAAACTCTGCAATCGCCAGTTTGCAGCAAATCGGCAGATTTGTGTAAAACTATTTCTGGCTGAATAAAATATGCTCGCTTGGACAGCGTCGGCTTTACAATTAAGCTTATCATTCGACCCACAATAGGATTTCTTCATAATACCTGAGATAAATAAAATAAAAGTGCTGATAATGACTCAAAATAAGAATCTTTCATCATTGCCTCCTTTTTGTTCTTGTTTATCGCACATCATGACAAAAACTAGATTAAAATCGGGCTCAAGATAACTCCATTTTGGAAGTTATCACACCCCCATGCTTAGCTCTTTGCTTGTCCCTAGTAAAGTTATAAGTTAATAAATGACGTCAACCCGGTAGTGACCAAAGCATATTGATTCACTCTACTCTCGTCCATAAATCAAACAACGCATAATCAAGCAATTCAAATTAACAATAATTATGCTTGCCAATCACTAGAGGTTCAGACTTTCCTTTAAAAAGTAGAATGGCGGGCGCTATCCCTTATCAAATTATTCATTCTCCCATACTTATTTCTTTTAACGTCCTTACCAATAGAAAGAAGCAAACATAAGCCGAGACTTGGAGGTGGCCGCCACAAGAAAGAAAAAAGAATTTCTCCGGGTATACAATCATCGAAGCTCTCCAAATGTGGGGTTTAAAATAAATTCTTCATTCATTCATACTTTTTTTTTGAAAATCATAGTCGGGATCATTCCAAGTATGTGGGGACATACCTAGGCCACGTATCACTTTGATATATAATGATTTTTTTTTCTCATAGTCGGGATCATTCCAAGTATGTGGGGACATACCCGGGCCACGTATCACTATGATAATAATACTTTTTTCTCTCATAGTTGGGATCATTGCAAGTATGCGGGGACGTACCGAGGGCACGTATCACTATGATAATAATACTTTTTCTAAAACACCCATACTGTAAAGCTCAATAAGATACGAATGATACAAACTTTCTACGTCTTGGCCAACCTCATTGAATCAGTTATTGTCTACTCTTTCGCTATGGGTTCAGACGTCTAGGGAATAAACATAAGATAAGCAAACTCTTTTAAGGGAATAGAGTGCCAAAAATAACTTTTTAAGGTAGCTCATAACAAATCTTACTAACTTCAAAAAAAACCTGACATTCTAAAATTGCCTAGCATCTTATATCAAATTAACTTGAAAATTCTTGAATATGTGACTAGTGTCATTCATACAGTGAACCCGAATAGAGTTCCTCAATTTGGCTTTGTGACTATCGTTTGACCATTTACCGTAGGAACATATTAGGCATAACCACCCCCATGCTTAGACGTTTTGCTAGACCCTAGCAAAGATATAAAATATGCTCAAATCTAAACATTCTTCTAAAGAAATAGAGATACGTCCCTGGAAAATAAGATCTGAAGCTTTTAGTTCCCCCGTCTTGCGTTGATTGTTTGATCCTTCTGGCAAGTACTTCTCCTACAGAACAGTCAAAAGCAAGACAATAATATTGTTCGTTTTATAAGTATGGGTTAACAAGGGTGTGCGTTGTTTAGGAAATAAAGAAACATAGACATATAAAGCAAGTCACATAACAATACAACATTAAAAGATAAGGCATACCCATAATAACACAATTGTTGTAACACATTGCAGGAATAAGCAAGGATGCCTATAGGTAGCAGACCATAGCAGTTTTTCAGCATTGTCCATCATAATAATAGAACATACTAAAAATAAAATAATACTGTTCTTCCGAACAAACAAAACTAAAAGAAACTTCCAGCCCCTCATTCTTCTCCACCATCATCTTCATCTTCGTCGTCTTCTTCTTCTGTCTCACCTTCCTCGTCGGAGCTGTCATCCGCATCATCAAAAGGAGGCATTTGCTTACCATCGAAGGTAAGGTACCTCTTATGGTCAAATGGGTTGTTGAACGGAAATGCCTGCTTTTCCATCTTTAGGTGTGCATACTCGAGAAGCCGCGCTTTCTTCGCCCGCACTATATCCAGGTAAGCATCCATGTGACGGTGATGATATCGCTGAGCAGTGGCCATATACTTTAAATACTCCATGATGGTGGCGAATTGTGCATCCGAGGAGACGACATTCTTGACGGCCTTGGGGGTCTTGCTGGAGGAATCCTTAGTGGGTGGCGGAGCTGCCGCCTTGGGCACAGTGGGGTCCTTGGGGTGCACTTTAATATAAGATGAAATAACCTTCTAGGAGATGTGGTGGCCCACCAAAGTGCGAGTGTCGGTGTCTGCAAACGCAACCCCCACATGATGACAAAGCTCGGTAATGAGAGTGGGGAACCACAATTGTCGTCCCCCATCCATCTTGACCTTTTTCTTCAGTTGATCAGAAATTAAGCGCCCCACTCTGACTGGAGTACCGCACAGAATACAAGATATAATGTAAGCTTACTCGATCAACACATGATTTGAGTGCTTGGTGGGCATGATGTTGTTGTTCACAAACAACAACCAAACTTTTGCCGGTCGAGTGAAGCTGGCCGAATCGAGCACGAATTTCCCTTCGTTTGCCCACCGAACATCATCGGCGGGGAAAAGAGTGGCGGGGACATCAAGGGGAGGGATGATTTCTCTAAACTTCTCAAAATCATTCCCCTCAAGATGTGGAATATCAAAGAAACTATCTATAACATGCTCAGAAAAGTCCATGATTTTACCTCGCACCTTCGTTTTGCTTTCGGAATGAAAACGTGCATTTGCATAGAATTAGTGTACCCACTACAGGGCGGCTTCAGTTCTGGGATGACAAAAGAAGGACCATCCCTGCTTGTCGATTTGCTCGACATAGCCCATGCTCCAAGCACGCTTCTGGATTTGGAAACCCCGCTCGAAAATCACCGACTTTGTCTTCAGGATTTTGAACCGCTCCATGGCTTCATCGTTGATGAAGTGGGCGGTCATTTTCGCGATGGCCTTCTGCCTTTGCTTCTTTGGTGCCATGGCCTCCGCTCGATCAGCAGGATAGCAATGCGCACGACAGAGAACGGCGACGGCGCACGGAATAGGTGAGCGGCGCTCGGCGTCCTTTTACTTTATAGACGAGCGGCGAATGGCGACGGCGCACGGCGTTGGGAGAGGTACTAGGGTTACGCGACTGAGGCTTATGGGGGGGAGGGGTGTGCGGCTCGAGGGAAGGAGGCGATATGACTGAGTGGCATATGGAGGGGGATCATGCGTAATCAATATAGCAGGCGGTTTAGTAGAACCGGATATTTTAAAACAAATGCGCTGGTTCAGTTGAACCGGCCCAGCTGCTTCCAACAAGCGCAGAAAATGGCAGAGAAAATATTTTTGTAACATTTCAGCCGAAATGTTAAAAAGTGTTGGAATTTTGAAACTCAGCAGAAAATGGCCACAGAAAATGTTCTAAACATTTCTGCCCAGATGTTGAAAGGTGTTGGCAGTTTTGAAATGCCCTCAGAATACTAGGAAAAGGCAGAGATAAAGGTTGAAGCAAAAAAGGATTGACTAAATACAAATTTTTTTCACTACTTAACAACAAAATTTTAGTGCCCAGAAAATGAAAGCGAACTAAACAAAACGAAACCAAACAAATTCGCGAAACTAAATTCAAAATGATTGGGTTGCCTCCCAATAAGCGCCATATTTTTCAGTCCCGGCAGGACTTTGCCATTCTTGAGCTGCTAGATCAACCTGACCGATGACACCATTCGATCGATGTCGCTCCGTCTATAGATTTTTAACCTTAGACCATTTACATTAAATTCAGTGTCGTCCTTCTCATTCACAACGGTCACCGCACCATAAGGATAGACTTCTTTCATTTTAAAGGGCCCTGACCAACTGGATTTTAACTTACCGGGAAATAATTTTAGTCGAGAATTAAGCAAATGGACTAGCTGCCCCGGCTCAAATTGTCTTTCAATTAAACGCTGGTCATGCCAATTTTTGTTCGTTCTTTATAAATTGGCGTGCTTTCATAAGCATTCATCCTCATCTCATCCAACTCTTTGAGTTGCAGCAATCTCTTCTTACTAGAATCTTGGAAATAATAGTTTATTTTCTTTATGGCCCAATAAGCTCGGTGTTCCAATTCCAAGGGTAGATGACATGACTTTCCATAAACCAAGCGATATGGGGTTAAACCTATTGGTGTCTTGTATGCGGTTCTATAGGCCCACATAGCGTCTTTAAGCTTTTGTGACCAATCTTTGCAGTTTACACTAACAGTCTTAGCGAGTATTTTCTTAATTTCGTGATTCGACACCTTAGCTAGCCCATTAGTTTGGGGATGATAGGCTAGTGCAACTTTATGCGTGACCCCATATTTTATCAATAGTGTCACAAATTGGGTGTTACAGAAATGACTCCCCCCGTCACTAATAATAGCTCTTGGGGTACCAAATCGGTTAAAGATATAATTTTTCAAGAAATGTAACACCATCTTGGCATCATTTTTCATTGTCGCTATTGCCTCTACCCACTTGGATACATAATCTACAGCTAGAAGAATATATAAATTTCCTTTGGAATTCACAAATGGCCCCATAAAGTCTAGGCCCCATACATCAAAAAGCTCAACTTCCAATATTGCATTCATTGGCATGACATCATTTTTCTTAATGTTCCCGCTTCATTGACATCGATCACATAGCTTTACAAACTCATTAGCATCACGAAATAAATTGTGCCAAAAGAAACTTGCTTCTAGAACCTTCATTGCAGTATGATTTCCCATGAAATGTCCTCCATACGGAGAATTTTGACAACTCTCCAATATAGATTTCATTTCTTCCTCAAGCACGCATCGTCTCACCACTCCGTCTGCCCAAATCTTGAATAGATAGGGATCATCCCAAAGATAAGAATGTACTTGGTGTAGGAATCTCTTCCTCTCTTAGTAAAGTAATCCCGGTGGAAATATGTTGCTCACAATATAATTCACATAATCTGCGAACCAGGGTGTAGGTTTTTCGGATTTGGCTAACAACCATTCATCAGGAAATCTCTCGTCAATCTCAGAACGTAGTAACGAATTAGGACACTCGATCCTAGAAAGATGATCTGCTACCGGGTTGTCTACCCCCTTCCTATCTTTAATTTCTAAGTCGAATTCTTGTAATAAGAGTACCCAACAAATCAGTCGAGGTTTGACATCTTTCTTGTCCATAAGAAAGCGGATGGCGGCATGGTCGATATAAACTATGACCTGTGTGCGCAAGAGATAAGACCTGAACTTCTCAAAAGTGAAAACTACAGCAACTCTTTTTTAGTTGTGGTGTAGTTGACTTGGGCTTCAATCAAAGTTTTACTTGCGTAAGCTATTGTGTGGAAAATTCTCTCCCGCACTTGCCCTAAGATGACTCCTACCACATAGTCACTAGCATCGCACATTAATATAAACGGTTCTCCCCACGCAGGAGAAACCACAATAGGAGTCGTGATCAAACAAGCTTTAAGTTCTTCAAAAGCATGCAAACAAGCATCATCAAAATGAAATTTTACATCCTTTTCAAGCAATCCACTCAATGGTTTAGCTATCTTTGCAAAATTCTTAATAAATCTTCTATAAAACCCCGCGTGTCCAAAGAAGCTTCGCAACATTTTTACATTTTTGGGCTCCGACAATTTTTCAATTATTTCAATCTTCGCCCTATCTACTTCCAACCCGCTTTGAGAGACATGATGTCCTAAAACTATCCCCTTGCGTACCATAAAATGGCACTTTTTCCAATTTAATACAAGATTAGTTTCAACACATCGCGTGAGCACTTTTTCTAGACATCCTAAGCAAGCATCAAATGACTTTCCAAAAATTGAAAAGTCATCCATGAAGATCTCTATACCTTCATCCATAATATCCGAGAATATCGCTATCATACTTCGTTGAAACGTCGTAGGAGCATTACACAAGCCAAATGGCATTCTTCTAAATGCAAAGGTTCTGAATGGACATGTGAATATGGTCTTGTGCTGGTCTTCCGGATCAACGGTGATTTGGTTATAACCAGAATACCCGTCTAAAAAATAGAAAAAGTCGTTTCCCGCTAATTTATCCAAAACTTAGTCTATAAATGGTAATGGGAAGTGGTCTTTCCTAGTAGCTTTATTTAGCTTTCTATAATCTATACAAATGCGCCAACCCGTGACCGTTCGCGTAGAAATCAATTCATTTTTGTCATTTTTTATTATGGTTGTTCCTCCTTTTTTTGGAACGCATTGTACTGGCGAGACCCAAGCACTATCCGATATAGGATATATAATTCATGCATCTAACCACTTGATGATTTCTTTTTTAACAACTTCTTTCATGGGAGGGCTTTGACGTCGCTGGTGTTCTACCGATCCCTTAAATGACTCTTCTAAGAGGATTCTATGCATACACAAGGTGTAAGACCCCATTTTTTTTCTTTTCAAACATCGGGTCTTAGGCCCAGAACCTCCGCTTTGCAGTGACACCTTCACTCGGGAAGGTCACCACTACAAAACACCGATCCTGCCGGCCAAATCGATCACGAAGAAAAGTGCAATAAAGAAGACAAGTCCACATAATCAACATGAAATATAAAACCATAAAAGTAAATGTCCACAAATATAACTGAATAAAAAGATAACAAAGGTTACAATAATAAAGGGCTCATGCCCAGTACATCATATCCTCACTACAAGATCACTCGCGGAAGCTAACTCCTAATCACTCACTGATCCCGAATCCTGTGCTCATGTACTGCACTGGCCTGCCTCCGTCTGCATCGGCCTCTGGTGTTGCTGCGTCTCCTCGATCCCCTAAAATGATATGGTCCACCGACCGTTAGTCAAAAATACTAAGTCTTATCTTCCCCACCCCACCCCCAATGGCTCCTAGGCACCGTGCGAGAGGATGAAGCGGAGGACAGCAAAGGGTAAAACAAAGAGCAGGTGACAGCGGTACAGGAAATGTTTCTACATTACACATGTGTATATATATATAACTGAAGCAATAAAGGGGCATAGTAAGTGCAGGTAAAGAATAAGTAAAGTGCAGTAAGTAAAGACAATAGTATTAGAAAAGTAACCATTGATTTATAGGAATGCCTATACAAACCTATAGACTAAGGGGTCGTTTAGCAAGGCCTATCGTATAAGAAGTCCCATAACCGACTTATACGATAGGGGTAGGGGTTGAAATTCAATGTTTTTCTATGACATGCAAGGTATGCGGTTTATGCTATGTTCATACAAGTGCAACTCACACACTTCGACTCTATGCGCATAGACCTTTAGTTCCCCCTTTTTGGAGCTAGATAAACTCCCAGGATACTCCCGTAGTGGCAAACGGAAGCGGTGGGTTGGGCCTCGCCCACCTCTAGGTTGGTATTCACACTACCTAACCTAGACCTATCGTACTCCTCAACGCAAAACCGCGGAGCATCTGCGTACTCTTACTGGCTGGACCACCAGACTTTCAAGGCTAAGTGCAATTCTACACTTGCCGAGTCAACGTATTGACGTCGGTGTGAACGATCGTTCAATACTGAAGACCCACCACCTTCGTGCACATGCAACATGTTCTACTATCTATCTACGAACTACAACATAAACCACCTGGGCTTAACTTGCCCAACCAAGAACCAAACTGAGTCACAAACTCTCCGGATCAACAATCCGCACCAACCACCACCGAGCCTACAACTCGGGGTACCAAACCAACCAAATTCCCGTGACAACGGAGTGTGAGTGAATGTGTTATTTTTTAGTCTTGAGCATCTTCTTATCCCTATAATTTATGGTTAATCTTGGACTTCCCGAGGATTACCCTGTAAGGGGCTCGCTACGGTACTAGGAACTATAATGGGATGACACCCTAAAGTTCCCTTTCTTAAGACACTTAGTGTTGTTGGTATCTACCCATAAGAATACCCTCCTCGTCATTACTCTTGAATTAACCCTAAGTGACTTATGACTTTCCAAGACGATCTTTCGTCAACCCCGAGTGCAACTTACCTCTCACTCACCAAGCACACCTTTACCATCTATAATCCTTCTTGATGACCATCATACCTTCTCAACTAAACTAGGTAAACCACTTACCTCCCATTCCCTCCTAAGGATCCACTTTGATTCTCAAATTTCACAGTTTACAATACGGAGACCAAATGACTTATATGAAGCTCACAACTAGAGGTACTCCAAATATTCACCCAACTGACCCAAGCTATTTACTGGAGGTCTATCATGATGTTATAAGACTAATTCCAGAGAATCATATTTTTCCCTAATTAATTAATATTTATTTTAATTTCTCCAAACATCTACCAAGCATGAAAATGAACATGAACTATAAGTAAATCTTATGATATGGCTTTCCAAAAATTATGATAAATCTATGGTGACTAAATAACATCAGAAACAGCATATCATATTTTTACAGTAAGAAATTATCCTCTAATTTAATTATTTATCATCTATCCAAAATCATAGTTTAATGAAGGAACTACCAAAAAGATCAACACTAAAATTATGGCAAAATTACCTAACTCTTGTATTTACCAGAAAAGGCTACTGACTAAGTTTCAAGATTTAAGGAAATTATTTTCTTACTTAAATAAATACTTTCAGAAAACCTCAAATTAAATAAATTGTGAAGTAGCCTACCTATTTAAGTCTTCAAAAATTCTATAAAAATTCACAGAGCTTTATAATGCTCTGAAAGGTCCTATCACCAATTTGCACAATTTAACAATGAGTTTTGGACTCTCAAATAGTTTACTTAAATCTAAATCAAACAGGTGCCTTGTGAAAGAAGTACTGATTTAATCATTTAATAAAATTCACAAAAAATTACCAGAGGTCTAATCTATGATTATAAGAGCACCACCAAAGTTTTATCATCATCCAAGACTTTGTAAGCATGTAAATGTGTCTTATAATAAGTTTCCCTAAAGGGGTTATGTCCTAATTCAAAGGGAATATTGACTCCTAAAATTCTTATAAAATTACCCAGTGCCTATTTACACCCTATGAACCTATCCACCAAGATTCATGACCATTCTACAGCATTTGACTACATGTCCTTCACAAAGCTCTACATGCACCCCAAGGGGTAAATCTAGGATCCTAGGGCATATCCACCTCCACACCATCCCAACTCACTCATGGGGGTGTTTTAGGTGATCGTAATCCATTGGCCATGGTTGAACCTCATGGTGAGGAGATTTGACCACAAAATCCCAAGATAAACACCATGCCCTAATTTTGACCTAATTAGACCCAACTTAGGTTAACCAATTTCCAAACTAAATCAGTCCCAATTGTGCTGATATTTTTACCAGGGTCATGTGATAACCCTAAGAAGTACCCACCAAAATTTGGAGGTCATTTGACCCAATAATTAATTAATATTTGATTTATGAAATTATTACAAAAACCTTAGAAAACGATTCTCCTAAAATTCCCATTTGGATATGTTATGTATGTGGGTATAAGTAGACTATGTTTCAAATCTTGAGTCCATATCATTTGCCAATCAAACGTTATTCAAGAAATGGTGGATGTCCTACACTAGGGACCAGCCCCGCCAAAATGGACCTACAGGGAGCTACAGAACTCCTTTTGGAGTGAAATTAATTTTAAAATACAGTAAACTCCAAGGGCTACAACTTTGGTGTTGACCACTTTTTCTGTAGAAGGGCCTAAGTATTTTTAAAAATTAATTCTAAGTGCTGCCAGTAAAGGGACAGAAAAATACAATACATAACATTTAATATAAAAGATCTGAACAGATCTTGAAGCAAAAACGTGGGGCATCCCTTCATCTTCCTCCTCCAGCCAAGGGTCCAGATCAGCCCGTCCTGTAGCCTCTTCCAGCCCATTTTCTCGGCCATCCGACTACCTCCCTGACCGGCCACCACCACCACCTCCGTTGAGGTGGTGGCTATCGTTGGGCGGCGGAACGGCAGCCAGAGGAGCCGATTTCGGCGAACCCAACAGGAAGAAAATCCATGGAAATTTCAGATTTTTCTCACTTGGATCGGGCTCAATTGAGCCCGATTTCTCACCTATTTTGATCTAAGATATATCCATAGAGGGAGAGGAGAAGAACCAGACCTTCTTGGAGCCCGACGACGATGGCGGCGGTGATCGGCCATGGCTTTTCCCTTCTCCGGTGAGCTTGTCCGATCTCTCCATTCTCCACCAAAACCTTCGATCCAATATATGATTTCGACTTCCATCCACCTTTTGAAGCTAATGGTGAAGTTAGATTTGAGTGGGGAGGGATGTATAAGGGGAATTTGAGGAGAATAGATTTCGGCCATGATGTTTGGGCTCCTCAATTAATGATGGTTGGCTGGAATTTATGGGGAAACTCCTCCCAAGCATCATGGAAGATGAATGGAGGGGCTTGGGGGGATGAATGGAGTGACCCATGGCCTCCCACCATTAACTTTCCTTCTTTTTTCCTCTTTCTCTCTCTTCATTAAGGGGGAAATTGCACTTTCTCTCTCCTACTCATCATTTACAGAAATTGAATGGCAACTCCTGGTAATTATCAGCCTCCTAAGCTAATGGGCTACTCCAATTAGGCCTAGCCCAAGTGGATTGGGCTTGAGTTAGCCTTTTCCCCTCTTTTTGGGCAAGTTTGACCAAGTGTTGACTTGAGGTGTTGACTTGGTCAACTAATGGGTTGACTGTTTCAAGTAGTGTGTCTTGAGTCCCTTGACACCACCCAAAGTTGGTTGAGCCATGGTGGTGCCCCAATTGGGCCAATTAATCCAAAAGGTGTTGGTTTGACCAATACAGTGCTGGAGTTGACTTTGGTCAATTTGACCATTTGGGTTGACCCCAATGGGTGGGTAGTGACCTATTGGTCTCTATTAAGGGTTAGGAAGGTCTAGGTAGGATCAATTTGGCAAGGTGGAGGTTAATTGACCCTAATTAGGCTACTTTGACCAATTTGGGGTTAGGGTTGACTTTGGTCAATTTGGCCTCTTTGGTTGACCCCAATGGGTCCTTGGTGCTCTAAGGGGACCCCTAAAAGGTTAGGTATGCTATGGTGGGGTCAAAGGGTCAAGGTGAGGCCCTTAAATCCAACCCTATGCTTGTTAACTGGAAATTGCTATTTGCAGACCACTGTGGTTTCCTTCTTCTTGGATAAGGCCAAGTGGTTTCTTCAAGCTTCCTAGGGTTTTGTCATGACCTAGTCATGACAAAACCACTCTAGGGGTCTATTTGTTTGGGGGATGTTACAAATCCCAATAAATAAATAAAAAATTTCGTCCTCGAAATTCAGGCTAGGCTCGCGGGGTTTTCACCCAGAGTGACTGAACGTAACATCCCCTAAGAATTGAAGTTATTTCTGACTCGAAGAGTACCGACTATCACTGCCACACTAGTTCTAGTGGCTCTCAGGTGAATCAATCGATCGGAGGCTACCGGGCCATCTATAGTAGAAATTTATTGCTCCGGTCGTAGTAGAGCTCTCCTAAAGGAGGAGACATGGAAGACGTCGTGCAATCCCGCTAACTCCGGTGGCAACTCCAGTCTATAAGACAATGGTCTGATCCACTCCAGGATCCTGTAGAGCCCCATCTATCTCAGACTGAGCTTCTTCCGCCTGCGAACCCGCAAGACTCCCTGCATCGGACGTATCTTCTGGAACACCCGGTCTCCAACCTGGAACTCTACTTGACGATACCACGCATCGTAATACCTGACCTGGATGCTCTGGGCCTCAAAAATCCTAACTCGAATCAGCCGCACCTGGGTATCTATGTCCTTCACAAATTCCGAGCTGAGTGCCTTGGGATCCTCATCCTTGATCCAAGATAGTGGAGTCCTGCGCCTCCGTCCCTCTGAGGGTGGAAAGCTGTGCTGACGTCAACCAAGAGCTGAGATAAGCCTGGACTGATCTTCACTCTTGGAGATAACCTGTTCATCCCGATCCGAAACGATCGTCCTGGTCACACCACGATAATGGACAAACTACTCAACAAATCTCATCAAACACCAACGAGAGCGTCCTTCCAGTCCAGGGTGACCCTAGCTACCTTGGTTAATCTATCCTCGTTGTTCCAAATAAGACTGTGTTCGGAGTGGTAACCTGTGTGTGAAATCCATAGTTATGTCCTCGAACTCCACTCTAACACGGGCAGTGACTGTGGTAGTTCTCTAAAGACTTTTGCACTTGGCCTTCACCGTGCATCACAAAACTTACGATGTCTTTCTTCATTCCATGGACATACGAGTTCTGGAATACACCATTTTTCCGGTGACTAAAGCTCTTGTTAATATGGGCAGACAACGCTTCTATATTGTTTTCTCCGCATGTTTAGGTTCCTATTCTTACAAGTACGTATGAGTGATCAATCAACTTCACTATACGACTTATCCAGTCCTTATTATTGATGGAACTGATCAGGTCGTCAGGCGTCCCAATTATCCTCAAATTTTTAAGGGGGTGTACACGTGGATCTTATGAACATATGTTAACCAACCAACACTAGTATCAATGTTTGAAGATGACTCACAATCATTTTCTATATGGAGTTTGATTCATAAGGTATATGGGTAAAATCTTTTGAAACCCTAAGGTTTTTCACAAGTCAATTTCATCAAGGAAGTATCACCACGTTTATTTCACCAATCATTCATATTACTTCCACATATGCTAGTCTTGATCACTTTCGGATGGTCCAAAGTAAGATAAACTTAGATCGTTCTTATCATAGTAAACTCAAACACTATATTCTAATTCCAATAAGTTATCGTCAAGATCGCTGGTTATCCGTCATCATAGCTCCCAAGGTATAAGGCCTATTATTGTAGTTAAAATCTTCTACCATGATAGGGCGTGATTTATAACGAATCATAAGTTAATAACTTCTGAAAGCCCCAAACCTCAAGAACTGTCGGATATAACTACAACTTGTAAGGTCTAATTTCCGTCCTCAACTTCTAGACTAGGACATCAACATCCCTAAGTGATTAATCCTGGCGACTTTACATTTCCAATGATTCAACTAAGGTAAAGTCATTGCTCGATCTACGATGTCCTTTCATTGCCCTGGTATTACTACGGATCATCATTCCGAACATAATTTTACACAATCTCATCTTCGCCCGAATAACATCGAATATGATCAACTTCAAAATCATTATTTTCATGACGCAACGCTTTCTAAATTATGTCTAAGGGAAACCCAAGTCAGTCAATAATTTGCCCAATAAACAAAAGGTAAGCCCCAATAAACAAAAGATAAGCCTCTATCTATTTTGGGCTAAGTATCTTCGATATCATTATGTTATATTCATCCTAGCTGGGCACACAATCTTAGACTTGGGGTTCTATCTGAAACTTGTTGGTATACTCCATACGACAACCTTATCAGGGTCAACATGTGACAATCCCAAACGGGTCTCTTCTGCACTTGGACTCTTATCTGACCCTCGGTGTTTGTCATGGTGGTTGTCTTAATGTAATCATGTCACGGATACGAGGATTGAGTCTATGAGTCTCATACCATTCTGCTTCTGAGTCAATCTCTCTTTCTCTATTCACTTTGGCGTATCCTCATACCTTCACCAAAGGTTATACCTACGGTCTATTTCAGACTAGGTCACGGTATAATTTGTTAAGGTAAGTCACGTATCCTAGTGGGGTTGAGTCTAACTCGTTGACTAAAGGACTATCTAAACATTTCTTCGCAGCCGGAGGAATTCCCTGCTGGGGGCAGGGTTCGTCGCAGGCTACAAAAGAAAACTTACCAAAAGGTTCAGTTAAAAGTGGACATTTTCATGTGATTTCCCCATATGGGCACACCACTGCTTCCGCTGCTTAGTTTGTCCTCAAACTAAACTCGCGCGGGGTGGCCCAGGGTTTGTGGACTTCTTTTCTTCGGATCGAGGTTTCCTCTGGTACCACTTGTAAGAACCCATTTTTTTTTCTTTTCAAACACTGGGTCTTAGGCCCAGAACCTCCGCTTTGCAGTGACACATTCACTCGGGAAGGTCACCACTACAAAACACCGATCCCGCCGGCCAAATCGATCACAAAGAAAAGTGCAATAAAGAAGACAAGTCCACAGAATCAACATGAAATATAAAACCATAAAAGTAAATGTCCACAGATATAACTGAATAAAAAGATGACAAAGGTTACAATAATAAAGGGCTCATGCCCAGTACATCATATCCTCACTACAGGATCACTCGCAGAAGCTAACTCCTAATCACTCACTGATCCTGAATCCTGTGCTCCTGTGCTGCACTGCCTGCCTCCATCTGCATCGGCCTCTAGTGTTGCTGCGTCTCCTCGATCCCCTAAAATGATATGGTCCACAGACCGTTAGTCAAAAAGACTAAGCCTTATGTTCCACACCACACCCCCAATGGCTCCTAGGCACCGTGCGGGAGGATGAAGCGGAGGACAGCAAGGGGTATAACAAAGAGCAGGTGACAACGGTACAGGAAATGTTTCTACACTACACATGTGTATATATATATAACTGAAGCAGTAAAGGGGCATAGTAAGAGCAGGTAAAGAATAAGTTAAGTGCAGTAAGTAAAGACAATTGTATTAGAAAAGTAACCATTGATTTATAGGAATGCCCATACAAACCTATAGACCCAGGGGTCGTTTAGCAAGGCCTATCGTATAAGAAGTCCCATAACCGACTTATACGATAGGGGTAGGGGTTGAAATGGAATGTTTATGCTATGACATGCAAGGTATGAGGTTTATGCTATGTTCATAAAAGTGCAACTCACACACTTCGACTCTATGCGCATAAACCTTTAGTTCCCCCCTTTTTGGAGCTAGCTAGACTCCCAGGATACTCCCGTAGTGGCAAACGGAAGCGGTGGGTTAGGCCTCGCCCACCTCTAGGTTGGTATTCACACTACCTAACATAGACCTATCGTACGCCTCAACGCAAAACTGCGGAGCATCTGCGTACTCTTACTGGCTAGACCACCAGACTTTCAAGGCTAAGTGCAATTCCACACTTGCTGAGTCAACGTATTGACGTCGGTGTGAACGATCGTCCAATATCGAAGACCCACCACCTTCGTGCACATGCAACATATTCTACTATCTATCTACAAACTACAACATAAACCACCTGGGTTTAACTTGCCCAACCAAGAACCAAACTGAGTAACAAACTCTCCGGGTCAACAATCCGCACCAACCACCACCAAGCCTACAACTCGGAGTACCAAACCAACCAAACTCCCGTGACAACGGAGTGTGAGTGAATGTGTTATTTGTTAGTCTTGAGCATCTTCTTATCCCTACAATTTATGGTTAATCTTGGACTTCCCGAGGATTACACTGTAAGGGGCTCGCTACGGTACTAGGAACTATAATGGGATGACACCCCAAAGTTCCCTTTCTCAAGACACTTAGTGTTGTTGGTATCTACCCATAAGAATACCCTCCTCGTCATTACTCTTGAATTAACCCTAAGTGACTTATGACTTTCCCAGACGATCTTTCGTCAACCCCGAGTGCAACTTACCTCTCACTCACCAAGCACACCTTTACCATCTATAATCCTTCTTGTTGACCATCATACCTTATCAAATAAACTAGGTAAACCACTTACCTCCCATTCCCTCCTAAGGATCCACTTTGATTCTCAAATTTCACAGTTTACTATACGCACACCAAATGACTTATATGAAGCTCACAACTAGAGGTACTCCAAATATTCACCCAACTGACCCAAGATATTTATTGGATGTCTATCATGATGTTATAAGACTCATTCCAAAGAATCATATTTTTCCCTAATTAATTAATATTTATTTTAATTTCTCCAAACATCTGCCAAGCATGAAAATGAACATGAACTATAAGTAAATCTTATGATATGGCTTTCCAAAAATTATGATAAATCTATGGTGACTAAATAACATCAGAAACAGCATATCATATTTTTACAGTGAGAAATTCTCCTCTAATTTAATTATTTATCATCTATCCAAAATCATTGTTTTATGAAGGAACTACCAAAAAGATCAACACTAAAATTATGGTAAAATTACCAAACTCTTGTATACACCAGAAAAGGCTACTGACTAAGTTTCAGAATTTAAGGAAATCATTTGCTTACTTAAATAAATACTTTCAGAAAACCTCAAATTAAATAAATTGTGAAGTAGCCTACCTATTTAAGTCTTCAAAAATTCTATAAACATTCACAGAGCTTTATAATGCTCTGAAAGGTCCTATCACCAATTTGCAGAATTTAACAATTAGTTTTGGACCCTCAAATATTTTTCTTAAGTCTAAATCAAAACAGGTGCCTTGTGAAAGAAGTACTGATTAAATCATTTAATAAAATTCACAAAAATTACCAAAGGTCTAAGCTATGATTATAAGAGCACCACCAAAGTTTCATCATCATCCAAGACTTTTTAAGCATGTTAATGTGTCTTATAATAAGTTTCCCTAAAGGGGTTATGTCCTAATTCAAAGGGAATATTGACTCCTAAAATTCTTATAAAATTACCCAGTGCCTATTTACACCCTATGAACCTATCCACCAAGTTTCATGACCATTCTACAGCTTTTGACTACATGTCCTTCACAAAGCTCTACATGCACCCCAAGGGGTAAATCTAGGATCCTAGGGCATATCCACCTCCACACCACCCCAACTCACTCATGGGGGTGTTTTAGGTGATCCTAATCCATTGTCCATGGTTGAACCTCATGGTGAGGAGATTTGACCACAAAATCCCAAGATAAACACCATGCCCTAATTTTGACCTAATTAGACCCAACTTAGCTTAACCAATTTACAAACTAAATCAGTTCCAATTGGCTGATATTTTTACCAGGGTCATGTGATAACCCTAAGAAGTGCCCACCAAAATTTGGAGGACATTGGAGGTCATTTGACCCAATAATTAATTAATATTTGATTTATGAAATTATTACAAAAACCTTAGAAAAAGGTTCTCCTAAAATTCCCGTTTTTGGATATGTTATGTATGTGGGTATAAGTAGACTATGTTTCAAATCTCAAGTCCATATCATTTGCCAATCGAAAGTTATTCAAGAAATGGTGGTTGTCCTACACTTGGGACCAGCCCCACCAAAATGGACCTACAGGGAGCTACAGAACTCCTTTTGGAGTGAAATCAATTTTAAAATACAGTAGACTCCAAGGGCTACAACTTTGGTGTTGACCACTTTTTTTGTAGAAGGGCCTAAATATTTTTAAAAATTAATTCTAAGTGCTGTCAGTAAAGGGACAAAAAAATACAATACATAACATTTAATATAAAAGATCTGCACAGATCTTGAAGCAAAAACGTGGGGCATCCCTTCATCTTTCTCCTCCAGCCAAGGGTCCAGATCAGCCCGTCCTGTAGCCTCTTCCAGCCCATTTTCCCGGCCATCCGACCACCTCCCTGACCGGCCACCACCACCACCACCTCCGTTGAGGTGGTGGCTATCGCCGGGCGGCGGAACGGCCGTCGGAGGGGCCGATTCCGGCGAACCCAACGGGAAGAAAATCCATGGAAATTTCAGATTTTTCTCACTTGGATCGGGCTCAATTGAGCCCGATTTCTCACCTATTTTGATCTAAGATATATCCATAGAGGGAGAGGAGAAGAACCAGACCTTCTTGGAGCCCGACGACGATGGCGGCGGTGATCGGCCATGTCTTTTCCCTTCTCCGGCGAGCTTGTCCAATCTCTCCATTCTCCACCAAAACCTTCGATCCAATATATGATTTCGACTGTCATCCACCTTTTGAAGCTAACGGTGAAGTTAGATTTGAGTGGGGAGGGCTGTATAGGGGGAATTTGAGGAGAATAGATTTCAGCCATGATGGTTGGGCTCCTCCATTGATGATGGCTGGCTGGAATTTATGGGGAAACTCCTCCCAAGCATCATGGAATATGAATGGAGGGGCTTGGGGAGATGAATGGAGTGACCCATGGCCTCCCACCATTAACTTTCCTTCTTTTTTCCTCTTTCTCTCTCTTCATTAAGGGGGAAATTGCACTTTCTCTCTCCTACTCATCATTTATAGAAATTGAATGGCAAATTCTGGTAATTATCAGCCTCCTAAGCTAATGGGCTACTCCAATTAGGCCTAGCCCAAGTGGATTGGGCTTGAGTTAGCCTTTTCCCCTCTTTTTGGGCAAGGTTGACCAAGTGTTGACTTGCAGTGTTGACTTGGTCAACTGATGGGTTGACTGGTCCAAGTGGTGTGTCTTGAGTCCCTTGACACCACCCAAAGTTGGTTGAGCCATGGTGGTGCCCCAATTGGGCCAATTAATCCAAAAGGTGTTGGTTTGACCAAAATAGTGCTGGAGTTGACTTTGGTCAATTTGACCATTTGGGTTGACCCCAATGGGTGGGTAGTGACCTATTGGTCTCTATTAAGGGTTAGGAAGGTCTAGGTAGGATCAATTTGGACAGGTGGAGGTTAATTGACCCTAACTAGGCTACTTTGACCAATTTGGGGTTAGGGTTGACTTTGGTCAATTTGGCCTCTTTGGTTGACCCCAATGGGTCCTTGGTGCTCTAAGGGTACCCCTAAAAGGTTAGGTATGCTATGGTGGGGTCAAAGGGTCAAGGTGAGGCCCTTAAGTCCAACCCTATGCTTGTTAACTAGAAATTGCTATTTGCAGACCACTATGGTTTCCTTCTTCTTGGATAAGGCCAAGTGGTTTCTTCAAGCTTCCTAGGGTTTTTTCATGACCTAGTCATGACAAAACCACTCTAGGGGTCTAGTTGTTTGGGGGATGTTACACAAGGAAGGGCTAATTCCCCTAATGTCGGCGATGGTCCACCCTATGGACAATTTGTATTGCTTTAATAAATTTATTAACTTATGATATAGTTCTGGAGGTAGCTTCAAATTAACTATGATGGGCAAGGTGTTATATTCTCCTATGTATGCATAAGTGAGATGATCCGAGAGAGGTTTTAATTCTAATGTGGGCAGATTTATAATAGAAGGCTTGTCCGCCAAAGACTTTTCCGGCATCTCAAATGGTTCCGGTTTTCGGAAATATGTAGATTGACCTTCAAGGATTTGAAGACATTCATGCTCTTCCTCCTCATCGTCAGATATCCCCTCATTGATTAACACCCGAGATAATGTATCCTCTTGACTTCCTAATTTAAATTTCAAATTATAGTCATAAATAGAAATACTCCGCACGTCCTCCATATCATCTTCCTTCTCACGAGGGTACTTTATAGCCTTGAGGACATTAAAAGTGACATGTTCATTATTGACTCTCATAGACAGCTCTCCTTTATGCACATCGATCAATGTTCTAGCGGTTGCTAAAAAGGGTCTCCTTACAATGATGGGGACCTCCTTGTCTTCCTCCATTTCTAACACTACAATGTCCACCGAAAAAATAAATTTTCCTACCCTCACATGCACGTCTTCTATAATCCCCTTAGGATAAGCAAGAGTTTTATCCGCTAATTGCAAGGTGAGCGATGATTTTGTGATCTCACCCAATCCCATCTTCCTAAAGATAGAAAGCGACATTAGGTTAATACTTGCCCCAAGGTCACATAATGCTCGTCTGACAAATAGATACCCAATAGAATAAGGTATAGTAAAGCTTCCCGGATCTTTTAATTTTGGTGGAAGATTTTGAAATATTGCACTACACTCGGGAGTGAGTGCCACTATTTTGTTCACTCCAAATTTCCTCTTTTTCATAAGGATGTCTTTCAGAAACTTGACATAACTTGGCATTTGTTCAAGAGCCTCCGCAAAAGGAATATTAATTTGCAATTTCTTAAATATTCTTAAGAAATTATGAAATTGGTGATCCAACTTGCTTTTTCTCAACCTTTGGGGAAAAGGTGGTGGCCGGTATACAATTTCACTTTCTTTTTTCTTTACTGATTCAGATTTTGTTTCATTCAGATTTCCCTCCACTATTTCTACTTCGTTCCCATCCTTACCATCACCATTATGCCTAGGTTCCTCATTCATCTTGCTAGGAATATCACTATCACACATATCCTCGGCTCTACTTTTCTTGGGGTACTCCTTCACATTACTATTCTCTAACTCTTTCCCACTCCGCAACACCACCGCTTCACATTGTTGATTATCACCCTTTGGATTTGGGACTGTATCTGCGGGGAGTGTACCTTGAGGTCTAAGGCTTAACGCATTAGCTATTTGACCATACTAAGGCAACGACGCCAAACTTGATAAGCTCTTCGAAATGAATGCTTATTTTAAACGCAAGAGAATGCATCGGATCAAGTTGTATAAAGTGAGTAAAGATCGTCTCCACAGGGAGGAGATGAATTTATAGCCCGCAAATACTAGCTATGGCTTTTCTTTAAATCCAAGCGAATCGATAACGGTGATTTTACTTAGATAAAAATAACTAAGAGTAATTACTTCTAATTAAAAGCAACTATGCTACTTGAGAAATTGATTTCTAATAATTGGGGGAAATAATCTTGTATTATGACTTCCTTTGTATAATGCACTGGAGTTATGAAGATGACTTTGTGACTAACATTTAGTGAAGTGCCTTGCAACGATTTAAAATTAGAAACCCGTATCTCTCGATATCGGAACTCCCTAATCCTTAATCTCCCTTGTCATCTCTATCTAAGGTGAAATAAAAGATCGCATTAAGCCTACAAATCCAAGTTGCTAGCACCAAGAGGAAATCTCTTTCACTCTTCAAGCGCTATATCAAATCTATGACACACTTGCGCAACTCGTCTCTCGATTTATGGAGCGCAGTAGAACGATAAAACTTAGGCCAAAAGTTCTAAGATATAGATCATAGATTTGATAAAGAACACTCATAAAACTATTCACAAAGTGAAATTAAAACACCTTCATTTCATCATACAAAGTACCATCACAATACAAGATTAAGAAAATTAGTTCATACTCATGGAAATACAACCCAAAATTAAAAAGATCTTACAGAGCATCATGGAAATACAAGTCCGTATTGAACTCTCCCTTCCTAGCCGAAAATCCTCTTCTTGCTCCTGGTTCTTCGAATGCACAACCTCCTCTCTATTCTACCGAAAAATCCCCTTTCCCCCCCTTCCTTGCTGTTTTTCTCCTCCAATCAGGTCAGCCCTTCCCTGCATTTCTCTTGTCAAATCAGGTCAACCCTCCTTCTCTCTCATCATCAAGGCTAGATTCAGATTTTATCATATCTCTTCTTTAGAGTAGAAGGTGGGCCCACAAGATCTGAGAGTTTATTTGTTACATACAACCAAAAGTCAAGTACGTCCCAATTAAAAGCATAAACTCTGCAACCGCCAGTTTGTAGCAAATCGGCAGATTTGTTTAAAACTATTTCTGGCTGAATAAAATATGCTCATTTGGACAGAGCCGGCTTTACAATTAAGCTTATCATTCGACCCACAATAGGATTTCTTCATAATACCTGAGATAAATAAAATAAAAGTGCTGATAATGACTCAAAATAAGAATCTTTCATCATTGCCTTCTTTTTGTTCTTGTTTATCGCACTTCATGACAAAAACTAGATAAAAATCGGGCTCAAGATAACTCCATTTTGGAAGTTATCACCTTCTCAACGATGTTATTATACACTTCAGCAATAACGTAGTGCGTATATTGTTAACACTACAATATTTGCCTTAGATCATTTTCCTTGAACATTATATGTTATACCTAGTGAGTTTTATATTCTGATCTGTTCATGTCACAACAAATGCATATCAAATACAAATTGTACTTATCATTGATCTGAGCACTTCTTCAAAGCGGGAACATTGCTAGCACTGTTCCCAACATGATGTTGACATTATTCACCCCCGGATAGGGCAGACGCTTTTTTATGTAACCACACGATCTTGGGAGTTTCAGGTTTGGGGAAAACTTTATCTCGAGTAACCGCAACAGTGGCCGCGCACACTTCTCCAAACGAAGGCAGTCGGGATCCATGGGGTAGTAGCCGCGACTTCCCCACTTGAATCCACACAATGGGCGAACACTCTCTAGAGTGGGTGAACACTCTCTGGATTGGGCGAACACTCCCTAGAGTAGCCGCACAGCACTGAAGGTCACCTGTGAACAGTTGGCACCAAAATTGTCACCAACTTTCCACACTCGTCGACGAGTTAGGAGGATAGCTGAGGGATCGAGAACTAATGAACACAATTGGAATAGATATTATTGATTTCATATTTGGTTGTGTGTGTGGTAGTTCATGATCATTAAGTGAATGCATTATGTCTTAGGATTGCATGTATCTTGTCAAGATTATTGAGTTTTGTGAATCTAGTATTATAATCTAAAACTAATCATGTCAATCTCTTCTAGCTTCATGAAAATCATATTTAAAACCTGCAACATCAACTCTTTGTAATATCTTGGAGTGAAGATAATTTTGAATCATTATGTTGACAATCTTGATCCATTATTCTAAGCACTATCATGTTGTATGCATTTCATATTTTGTATGTTATGTCATATTTTTGATTTGATATTATTTGTACTTGAAAAAAATTATTAATCCTGACAATTTGAACTCTATCATGTTTTTGAAAAATGACTATAGTTATGACTCTAAAAGCATTCACATGAATCATTATAAATAGGTTAAAATAATCTATCTCCACTATAAGTCTATTTCCAAAAAATCAGCATGCAATAAAGCCATAGCTTATGAATTATTAGGGATTAAATGTTTAGTATGTCCATTATCATTCTACTCATGTTATGTGTCTCACAATAGCGGTGGCATAGGATTGTGTGCATTAGATGTGCTAACATGTAAGTCATATCTTGTCCTTGATCAGGGAGGGTTCCAGTGGGCCTTGCGAGGCTTTTGGGGAAAGAATGTTAGGGTGAGCGACGTCTTATGTATGCATATGAGACTCACATCCCAACCTATGACATGTGTGCATCTCCTCATGCCCATCACTTAGTACAGGGTTAGTGTGTAGATTTGTATTTGGGGTAGTTTGGTCACGAACATTTCTATATTATATATATTATGCATGCAATCTACATTATTACATATTTCATACATATTTGGTTTGTTGAAACATGCTCATTTTAGGTTTTGCATCAATTCATCTTTTGGGCTTTCATTAATATGGAGAACACAAGAAATTGAAAAATAACATTTTTGAACACCATATGCCAAAATCTTTAAATCCGCGACTTTTTAATTAATTTTGAAAACTCTTTGCGGTAGTTGGTACCCTTTATCATGGAAAACATCAATCTTGAAAAATAAGAACTGAAAAATGTCGAAAACCATGATTTAAAAGGATAAAATCACGTCTTTGTTTCTTAGCGTCGGGCGGTAGGTACGGTAGCTCTGAAATTCTACTTAACTCTATTTGTTTTACTCTTTTTCATTTTTTTTCCTGACATAGAAGAATATCTTTACTGATGCACATACATGACTTTGTTTTAGAAATTTTATTTACATCATTATTTTTTGAAAAATATGAAAAATAAACTATAAAATTACAAAACAATCTCAAGAACACAAAAATATGTTTTTGCTTGGTATTTCCTTTCTAAATTTTGTTTTGTATTTTCATAAAAAATCGAAACTAAAAAAACTGCTTATTTTTATTGCTAAATTCATGGATGAATAGTTATATCTCTTAAAGATTCATTACAATGTTTGATTTAATTTTCAAGTTTCTTAATACATTGTTTTGTTTTGTCATGCCTTGAAAACTATTTTCTAATGTGCAATGAAATTGATTGTAGAAACTGTGCAACCCCGATATTCGCCAGGAGATGGGCATGGATGAAGAAGCCAACAGGCGAAGGAAGTAACAACGAAGGCGAGCCAGAGTCTCAAAGGTCGCTCGCAGGAACGCGGGCGAGCCGGGCACTCGCCGACCGCTCGCGAGAAAGCGGGCGAGCCAGATCCTCGCGGCCCGCTTACAGTGGTCTTCTGGGCGAGCCGGATTCTTTCCAAGTTTCGGTGTTCGACGATCTTCAATCTGCGTTCGACGAACGTCACGTTTCAGTTTGAGATCGACGAACTCAGCTCTGTGTTCGACAAAATCCATTCTACGTTCGACGAATGTCAAGCTTCAGTTCGACAAAATTGTTTCTCAGCTCGACGAGCTCAATCTTCCATCCAGTGCAGCAGATTTTCACAGGGTCGAGGGGAGCTCACAGGAAGGCGCGTGAGACCCGGCCTCGGTGGATGTCCCCAAAAGGGTTGCGGGCGGGGCCTTCGCAGGGCGCTCGCCTAAGAGGGGTTTCACGAGCCATACTCGCGAGGAGACTCGCGGGAGCTCTCGTGAGTAGCCATCTCGCAGGCCACTTGCCCATAGGCTAAGGAGGCGAAATTACCCCTCTGCCCCTGATGGTCTGCCGTTAGCCCCTCCAAACAGCGGAGTTTGGCTGTTAACAGGCCAAATTGGGGTGCGTTTAGTAAAACCAAAAGGCGCAATTCCGCTATTAACAGACCACAAACAAAAAACTATAAATAGACCTTAAAGGGCACCTTGGGAAGAGGATACCAATCTCAGTTCTCTGAGCTTCTTCCTCCCTTGGTTACTTTGGTTTAGCTCTCTAACTCTCCAAGGCGCCCAAGTCTCAGTTTTGGCTTGGGAGGAGAAGCGCTCAACGATCTTTCGGGTTTGTGTGAGACCTCCTCCCTGTGACTAAGGTCTTAGTCTATTTCCGAGTCTCCAGTCTGCTCCTTCTGAGGGACCAGTAAGGGCCAGCTGCCCCTCAACTTGTTGAGGGCCAGAGCTTCACAAGAGACCGAGAAATCAGTTTCAACATTTTGGTGCGGTGAGCGTGGAGCGTAGCTAGTCCAGGAAAATTCCAAGGAAGGGACATGGCAGGAGATGAAGATCAGGGCGAGGAGTTTTGCGGGTCACCCCCGGTGGTGACGCCAAAGATGTTCTCAAACTTCAGGAGGGAAGTAATCGACACCCTCGGGTTCGCGGTCGCAGCGCTGCGAAGCGAGTTTGCGACCCCGATGGTTCAGACATCCCATCTTCCAACAGCGGTTCGCGAGAATGCCCCGGGAGGAAGGGTTGGAAAGGAAGGGGCCGGGGGGGTCAGCGCAAGACCTAGAGGGGCGAGTGTTGTTTGCCAGCCCATCGAGCTCAGTTCCGGCGAGCTCAGTCCTGGCGAGCGCGGGGCAGACGAGCGCGGGACAGGCAAGCGCGGGGCAGGCGAGCACGGCACAGGCGAGTGCGATTCCGATGGGCGCGGCACCCATAGGATCAACTCCGGTGAGTGTGGATCTCGCGAGTATGGCCCCAGCGAGCTCTAGCTTGGCGAGAGAGCTCGGGGGGCGAGTGGAGCAGAAAAGGATAGCAGGTGGGGGGAGCCCCTTTTGTGAGCTGGTGCATTCCGCACCCATCCCGGAATGGTTCAGGGAGTGGGACATGGTCTACTACCATGGTAGGGATGATCCTGTCCAGCACCTGTAGTCATTCGAAGACTCTGTCTCTATCAGGCCAATGACGGACGCCTTTAAGTGTCGGATCTTCGCCGTCACCCTAAAAGAGAAGGCCAGGGATTGGTTCCACCAACTGCCTGTTGGGTCAATCTGTTGGAGTTGGAGAACACTTTTGGTCAGGGTTCGTCGAACGGCGTTCGACGAACGGGGAAGGGTTCGTCGAACAGCGTTCGACGAACGGAGAGGGGTTCGTCGAACTCCGCCTGCATTCGACAAACGAGTCCTTAAGAAGAAGCCGTCTCAGCGGATGTTGCTGGACCGTCTCAGCGGTTATACATGTCGTCTCAGCGGATGTTGCTGGACCGTCTCAGCGGTTATACATGCCGTCTCAGCGGATGGTGCTGGACCGTCTCAGCGGATATACATGCCGTCTCAGCGGATGTTGTTGTGCCGTCTCAGCGGATGTTGTTGAACCGTCTCAGCGGATGTGGTTCTGAGTCCGGTTTGGCGCCCTATTTAAAGGGTGTGTAACCCTGGTTTAGGGTTAAGCCAAAAAAGCCAAAAAGCCTAAGAGAGTGCAATAGTGTTTTGTGCGGTTGTTCTTGGCGGCGGCTCCTCTGTTCTTGTCGGAAGAGGGTTAAGTGAGGAGGGATCGTTTTTTATCCTTGTAACCTTGTAAGCTGTAATCCGTCTTGGTGAATAGAACAAAGAGAAGAGGAAGGGGATAGGGGACGTAGCCCGGATTGGGGTGAACATCTGAAAATCTGTGTGTCTTCTGTGATTGATTTGTGTTCTTTGTGATTTATTTTTCTTTCGAATTTCTCATCTCGGCACACCCTATTTCTTTACATTTGGTATCAAAGCGAGGTTTCTTGATCCTGGAAATGGGTTCTGGCGGCATGCGGATCGAGATCGAGAAGTTTGACAGAAGTCGATTCGATCTATGGAAAATGAAGATGGAGGATATGTTGATTGATCGAGATCTATGGTCTGCTATCGAAGATGATTCTCCCGTTCCTAAGGTTGCAGAGAAGGATGCGAGCGCATCGAAGGGAAAAACTGCCGAGGAGACTGCGGATGTTGCAGCGGAGGCTGCGGCCTGGATAAAAACTGATCGGAAGGCTAAGGGCCTGATCCGATTATTCTTAGCAGATTCAATCCTGACTAACATCATGTAGGAGACTTCAGCACGAAGTATGTGGCATAAGTTGGAGTCCCCTTACCAGAGCAAGTCCCTGGTAAACAAATTGCTCTTGAGGAAGAAATGGTATAAAGTTCGGATGCTTGAGGGCGATTCATTTTCAGAGCACTTGACTCAATTCAATACCATTGTGAGTCAGTTAATCTCTATTGGTGAGAAGATCTCGGATGAGGATAGAGACATCACCTTGTTGTGCTCGCTGCCAGATTCATGGGACAATTTGATTGTCGTGATTGGGGGGAATGGAGACAAGGAACTGTCATATGATACTGTATGTGCGGCTCTTTTATCTGAGGAGACCAGGAGAGGAGGTTCTGAGGCGACGAGCAAAGGTGCTTTGAGTGTATCTAGATCCCATCCTCAACGAAGGGAGAACAAGCATGGTGGATATCGAGATAAGTCTCGAGGTAGATCCAAGAGCCAGGAGAGGGAGAAGAGTAAGAAGCCCATTCGGTGCTGGAAGTGCAATGAGACTGGTCATGTGAAGTCTCAATGCCCGAACAAGGCCATTCAGAACAAGGAGACACCAACAACTTCTGGTATGAAGAAGGAGGGCGACGACGGTGACATGTACATCGCTGCCGCGTGCGTTGCTCAGAGAGATTCTGATATGTGGTATGTAGACACAGGAGCATCATACCACATGACCCCTCATAGGCACTAGTTCTGTGAGTATGAGAGGTTTGATGGTGGAGATGTCATGCTAGGAGATGATTCTGCTGTGCAGATTATTGGGCTTGGCAAGGTGATGTTGAAGTTGTCTAATGGGATCACAAGGTCTCTTCCCAATGTGATGCACATTCCTGGGATGAGCAGGAATCTAATCTCGGTGGGTTCCATGGCGAATGCAGGAGTGCACTTCAGTTGTGACAAGCAATCTTGCAAGATGACAAGAGGGGCAATGGTGATTGCCAGTGGAGTGAGACATGGAACACTGTATACTTTACTTGCTGATACAGTGGTTCCAAGTGGGGCTCTTATCTCTGAGAACCAGGAGGAGGTGTCCAGGCTGTGGCATCATCGGCTTGGGCATATCAGTGATAAGGGGATGTCGGCCATGGCATCTGATCAGATGGTGGAAGGGGTGCCGGAGTGCTCCACTAGCTTTGGGTTCTGTGAACATTGCCTGCTTGGCAAACAGACCAAAGTAAGCTTTCGTGGGATGGGCATGAGGGCAACTAAAGTGCTGGAGTTGATACACAATGATGTGTTTGGGCCAACTCTAGCTCCATCTCTTGGCGGCGCAAGGTACTATGTGTCTTTTACTGATGACCTCTCTCGTTACTCCTGGATCTATTTTCTCAGGTCCAAGTCAGAGGTTCTAGACAGGTTTAAGGAATTTAAGAACCTGGTTGAGAACCAGTTGGAGAGAAAGGTGAAGGTCCTCCGGTCTGACAATGGAGGTGAGTACTGCTCTGATGCTTTTGAGCAGTACTGTACTGAGCAGGGGATTGCACGGCAGAAGACCACACCGTATACTCCAGAGCATAATGGAGTGTCGGAGAGGCTGAACAGAACCTTGATGGAGAAGGCCAGGTGCATGCTCAGTTGGGCAGGCTTGGGGAAGGAGTTCTGGGCTGAAGTAGTGGCGACTGCAAATTACCTGAAGAACAGGTCCCCTACATCTGCTGTGGAGGGATGTACTCCCTTTGAAGCTATCTTCAAGAGAAAGCCAAATTTGGCCTATGCTCGTGTGTTTGGGTGTGATGCATATGTTCACATTCCTAAGGACAAGAGGGGGAAGCTTGATGTTAAATCTGAGAAGTGCATCTTTGTGGGTTACAAAGAAGGCATAAAAGGGTACAAGCTTTGGAACCCCGTGACCAGGACTGTAACATTCAGCAAGGATGTGGTGTTTCATGAAACCAGTCCACAGGCAGTCACACAAGCTGAGAAGGCAAAAGAAGTAGAAAAGGAGACAGTGATGGTGGAAGGAAGCTTTGAGAAAGGAGCTACCATTGTTGGGGCTGAATCTGATTCTGAATCAGATGATTTGGAGGTGGTGAGAAGTGTCGATGAGTCAGAAGATGAAGCTGAGGAAATCCCACTTCTGAGGAGATCGACAAGGGAAAGAAGGGCACCAGTAAGATATCCCCAATGTGCAGTGGCTGCACAATGTTGCCTGAGTATGCTTGGTGAATATCCAATCTCTGCCAGAGATGCTAGATCAAGGGCTGATTCAAATCAGTGGGAGCTAGCCATGGTGGATGAAATGGAGTCTCTGAGGAAGAATCATACTTGGTGTCTGTGTAAGCTTCCAAAGGGGAGGAAGGCCATTGGAAGCAAATGGGTTTTCAAGCAGAAGGTGAAGGGTGATGGCACTGTGGAGAAATACAAGGGAAGGTTGGTTGCTAAGGGATTCT
Source organism: Dactylorhiza incarnata (assembly GCA_033032865.1). Classification (NCBI taxonomy): domain Eukaryota; kingdom Viridiplantae; phylum Streptophyta; class Magnoliopsida; order Asparagales; family Orchidaceae; genus Dactylorhiza; species Dactylorhiza incarnata. Next base: position 27,162,071 of record JAWHQI010000005.1, read on the forward strand.
CCCAGGTCGACGGTGTGGATTATGATGAGATCTTCTCACCGGTAGCCAAGATGATGTCGATCAGACTGGTTCTCTCTATTGCGGCGGCGCATGATTTAGAGATCGGGAAGATGGATGTGAAGACAGCGTTTCTTCACGGTGATCTGGAGGAGGAGATATACATGAAGCAGCCGGAAGGATTCGTGGCCAAGGGCAAGGAGGATCAGGTCTGCAGGCTGAAGAAGTCCCTGTATGGACTTAAACAATCTCCGAGGTTGTGGTACCAGAAATTCGACACCTACATGCTGGAGTTAGGTTTTGAAAGATCGAATTCGGACCACTGTGTGTACATCCAGAGAAAGGGAGAGCAGTTCATCTTCCTGACACTTTATGTAGATGATATGCTACTGGTGGGCAATAGTATCAGGATGATCCAACAAGTGAAGAAGCTGCTATCAGCCAAATTCAAGATGAAGGATTTGGGGCCAACAAGTGTTATCTTGGGAATGCAAATTTCCAGGGATCGAAGCAAGAAGAAGCTTTGGTTAGGGCAGCAGAGGTACGTCGAGGAGATGTTGAAGAAGTTCAATATGACAGACTGCAAGACAGTGGGAGCACCAATGCCAGTTGGGTGCAAGTTATCTGCAGAGTTGAGCCCGAAGACACAAGATGAGGTCGAGGACATGGCGAAGGTCCCTTATGATAGTGTTGTGAGAAGCTTGATGTATGTCATGGTGTGCACTCGCCTTGACATTGCTCAAGCAGTGGGAGTGTTGAGCCGGTATATGACTACACCAGGAAAGGAACACTGGAACGCTGTGAAGCGTGTGTTCAGGTATCTCCGAGGCACTTCGAATTACTCCCTATGTTTTGAAGGAGCTGGTGAAGGAGGAGTCCTGGAAGTGGTTGGGCACGTGGACTCGGATTGGGGAGGTGATCTGGATAGCAGGAGATCCACGAGTGGGTACGTGTTCACACTGTTTGGAGGTGCTATCAGCTGGATGAGTCAGAGGCAATGCGTGGTGGCACTCTCATCGACGGAGGTGGAGTACATGGCTCTTACTCATGCAAGCAAGGAGGCCATATGGCTGAGGAGGCTAAGTTTGGAGCTCGGGTTTGAGCAGGAGCCAGTAAAGTTGTGGTGTGACAGCCAAGGGGCTATTCAGCTAGCCAAGAATCCAGCCTTCCAAGCATGAACCAAACACATTGACATCCAGTATAATTTCATCCGGGAGAGGGTGGAGAAGAAGGTAGTTCAACTGGAGAAGGTGGACACGATGGAGAACAGCTCTGATTTTCTTACCAAGGCGGTTCCTGTTGCCAAATTTCAGTGGTGTGCAACGACCATAGGGTTGAAGAAGAAGGTTGGAGGAGCAGCTCTCGTCGGAGGAAGATGTTCACCAAGTGGGAGAATGTTGGAGTTGGAGAACACATCTGGTCAGGGTTCGTCGAACGGCGTTCGACGAACGAAGAAGGGTTCGTCAAACTCCGCTTGCGTTCGACGAACGAGTCCTTAAGAAGAAGCCGTCTCAGCGGATGTTGTTGGACCGTCTCAGCGGTTATACATGCCGTCTCAGCGGATGTTGCTGGACCATCTCAGCGTTTATACATGTCGTCTCAGCGGATGGTGCTGGACCGTCTCAACGAATATACATGTAGTCTCAGCGGATGTTGTTGTGCCGTCTCAGCGGATGTTGTTGTGCCGTCTCAGCGGATGTTGTTGAACCGTCTCAGCGGATGTGGTTCTGAGTCCGGTTTGGCGCCCTATTTAAAGGGTGCGTAACCCTGGTTTAGGGTTAAGCCAAAAAAGCCAAAAAGCCTAAGAGAGTGCAATAGTGTTTTGTGCGGTTGTTCTTGGCAGTGGCTCCTCTGTTCTTGTCGGAAGAGGGTTAAGTGAGGTAGGATCGGTTTTGATCCTTGTAACCTTGTAAGCTGTAATCCGTCTTGGTGAATAGAACAAAGAGAAGAGGAAGGGGATAGGGGACGTAGCCCGGATTGGGGTGATGTTGGAGTTTCTGAGGTGATCTCAAAGCAATCAACAGTTAGTCTTACTGCCAACGCAATATGAGCCTATAGGGTCACACATAAAAGTGATTAGAGAAGTTGGATAAAGGATTGTGTTGGCCTTACTCATATTGGATATGAGTGAAGGACCAAACCTTTGACTGCTTGGTATCAAGTTGAGATTGTCTCAAAAAGGAAATCGTTTAAAGTGTTTAAACGAGTGGATTTATACTAGATAATTCGACTAAAGGATTTAGACGAATTCGACTAAAGGGTTTAGACGAATTCGGCTAAAGGGTTTAGACGAATTCAGCTAAGTCAAAATTCGGCTAAAGTGTTTAGTTGAATAAATGGCAAATTCGGCTAAAGGGTTTCGCTGAATTTATATAGCCGAATTTATATAGACGAATTCGTCGAAATGGTTTCGCCGAATCTGAGTCGAATTCGGTTATATTGTTTAGTCGAATTCGGCGAATGTAAATCTGGACAGAAATGTTCTGCTTTTCCTCTGGTCTGCGGATAGCCTATTTTATACCTTGCATATAAAAGGAACGCGATTAGGGCTTCGAAACAACACGGAATAGATCGAGCCTTTTTCGCGATTTCTGGAGAGCCGAAGACGGAAGTGTTCTGATCGCTCTCGTTCCGTCCGCCGACCTAATCGCCGCCGACAGTCGTCACCTCCCCTTCAACGGATCTAGCAGTTCGTGGGGACGCAGAGGACGCTCTTTCTCTGACCCATTCCTTGTTCGACAAGGCTTTGGGGTTCTCCATCGTTCGTGTGGATCGCTGTAGAGGAGCCGATAGATTTCAGTTCTTGGAACTCAGATTTTGTCTACTCGATTTCATCTTGGAGCACCTTGGTTGAGTATTGACTCAATCCCGCGAAGGTATATTGCATTTGCTTTCCTAATCTCTTGATTCATGAGATCTGCATGTTCCTTACTCTTTGGGTTGTTCTAGTATTATTTCCACTGCGTATATTCGATATGTCATCCCGTTAGGGGTATAGAAAACCCAACAGGTGAACCTCTAAAAATCTGTGTGTCTTCTGTGATTGATTTGTGTTCTTTGTGATTTATTTTTCTTTCGAATTTATCGTCTCGGCACACCCTATTTCTTTACACAATCTACGCATTTGAGTACTTGCATAGAAGCTTCTTGTTGCGATTTTTGACTTCGAAGAAGAGGAAGAAGGGCGCTGAGTCCCTCTTCAAGGTGAAGCAGGAGCCCAAGGAGTCGTTGGCTCGTTATGCGGATCGGTTCCAGGAGGAGGTGCTTCTCACCCAGGAGATGCCTGGGTTTGCCCTCCAACTCGCCTTCATGGTCGGGCAGAAGGAGAGTTTCTTCAAGATGGCTTTAAAGAGAAAGGCCACCGTCTCCTACGAGGAGTTGACGGAGAGGGTGGCGAAGGAAATCGAAAGTGTTGGAACAACCCTATTACTGATTTGGGCTAGGATCACTATCTGTTTATTAGGACTAAGTTGACCCCAATGTATAGTCTTAAGGGTCATGGTTTTAGGCTGTTAGAACTAAGGAAAAGATAAGTTTTCTGCGTTCGACAAACTCCATACTGCGTTCGACGAACTCAATCCTGCGTTCGACAAACGGCATGCTCCTGTGTTCGACGAACTTGCCAAGGTTCTGTGTTCGACAAACTCATTCTACGTTCGACAAACTCCTCTCTGCGTTTGACAAAATGCTCTCAGCGGTCGTCGAAAGCTCGTCTCAGCAGTTGATGAACTTCAGTCTAAGCGGTTGATGAACTTCAGTCTCAGCGGTTGACCAAGTCTCAGCGTTCGACGAACCTCCCAGTCTCAGCGTTCGACGAACTCAGCTCTGCGCTCGAAGAATAAGTAACAAGATGCTCAGATCGACGAACTCAGTTCTTCCAGGCAGATTTAAGCAGTTTATGTTTGAGATCGACGAACTCAACATTGTGTTCGACGAAATTTATTCAGATCGACGAAAATTCTCTTCAGCAGATTTATTTCAGAAGATCAGTTATATTATTCTCTGAACTCAGATTTATCAACAACGGCTCTATTTATTCCAGATAAGTCAAGGATTATATCTTTCCTTTTTATTTTATTCCTTTCCATTCTCTTCCCGAGAAAATGGCCGTTTGGCGGAAAAGGATATCATTAATTAAAAAGGAAAAGGAATTAAAGTATTGGTTTGCAGTTCCAAGAAATAATCCTCTAGATTATTTTATTCCTTAATTTAAGGGATTTGAATTTCAAATCTGTCGGAGATTTTCTTTAAGGGAAAAAGAAAAAGAAGAAGAAGCAGATACAGTATTTTTATTTTACAGTACAGCAGCACAGCAAGATAGAGAAGAAGAAACAGTCGAGAGAGAAAATACACAGCAAGCAGAAAAGAAAAATCTTTACAGATCTTCTTCTTTCTCAAGCAGCAATCTTATTCTCTGAGAACAACAATACAAAACATCTCCCAGATTTCGGCTGCAAGTTCTAGATCTTCAAAGAGCAACAAACAATCTGAGAAACATTTGTCTCCCAGATTCATCAGCTATCAGGAAGATCTACTTTCAAGTGAATGCTTCGTCCTCAATCTGTCAACAAATTTCAATCAGACAGGGGGAGCTTTACATCATCACATTCCACTAGTCTTCTCTCAGATTATTGAAAGAGAAGAACATCTAAACCCTCTTTATCCCATTCTTGTACAGTGTTATAACTCCCTTCAAAAGTTAACCCCTTGGTGGCAGGGCACCTGAACAAAAACCTGTAGCTTGGTTAGAGCACCTAATCAAAAGCTCATTGGTGTTTGGACACCTGATCAAAAATCCATTGGTGATAGGGCACCTGATCAAAAACCTAGTGAAATCCTACCAAGGGTGGTAGAAGAGTAGATATACCCAGCTTTATTGGGGAACTACTATAAAATCCTTGTGTCCTTTGTGTTTGTGTGATTTTCTGTATTGTGTTGTGTGTTTTCTTTATTTTGTCTTATAACTCACTCTGCAATACACATATAAGTATCACTATTTTAATTCTGCTATAAAACTAAGTGAAAAACTTTTTAATACTCTATTCACCCCCCCCCCCCCCTCTCTAGGGTAAATCTAAGATTTAACCTCACTTTCAATTGGTATCAGAGGATACATCTGATATCAGAGGACTTTCAGAAAGTGAGGAGGCCAATCTGGAGCTCACCAGGAGGATAGCAAAGCTCAGTGAGCCAGAGGTTAGGCAGCAAGAGGTGCGGAGAAGAGAAGAGCCTCGGGCCCCGGAGGGGGGATGGAGGCAGCAGGGCGGTTGAATGTAGGGTGAAGGGATAAGTTACTCCACAGGAGAGGCTAACTTCCATGGGGGTCAGGGAAGACCCCACCAGTTGGGGTGGAGGCAGGGTCCAAGGCAGATGCGCCCCCCCCCCCCCCCCCCCCTGCCTCAGCAGGCTATGGCTATCCGGCGAGGGAGGAGAGGAAGAGGAAGGAGAGAAGGAGCAGAAGCAGGAGCAGGAAGGAGAAGGGGGAATAGGGCGGCTGAGGCCGAGAGGGGAGAAGTGGCATTGCCATACTGTGACTTCCATGATGAGGAAGGTCACGCAACGGCCACTTGCCCGGAGTTTTTGGAGACAAAGAGGGCTAGAGTGCCAGCCCCACGGCAGCAGCAGCAGGTGAGGATTGAAGAGGTCCTGCCTCGAGAGGAGGAGGAGGAAAGATGCGAGGACCGGGCCGATGTGGGGACCCGAGGAGGGATCAGAGTGATCCATGTGGGAGTAGGGGTGGAGGCAACCTGCAAGGCGAGTCTCTATACCATCTACTGCTGGAGCGTGGCTTCAACATCCACGGCTCCACCCCCGGCAGAAAAAATTACTTTCTCCCAAAGGGACATGCCGGTTCATGAGGAGCCTTTCTGAGACGCATTGATCAATCAGACCGCCATCGAGAACTTCACGGTGTCCCGGATTCTCGTGGACAATGGAAGCTCCGTCAACGTCATCTTCAAGAAGGCGTTCGATGAGATGAAGGTGGAGTCCAAGAGGGTGTTGGCCTCGGATGGCCCATTGTTCGGGTTCTCTGGAGAGAGAGGAAGGAGGTAGAGGGGGGAGTGGGGCTTCATGTGGTCCTGGACGGGCAATCTCGGAATTGCCGCTTCGTCATAGTGGATGCCCCCAGCAGCTATAGTGCCATCTTCAGACGGACGCTAATCAGCGCTTTCCGCTGCATCCCCTCCACCTTCCACCAATGTCTCAAATTCAACTCGAGAGGAGTCCAGATTCGGGTAAGGGGGGATCCGAAGGTAGCAAGGCAGTGCTACGTGATGGTAGTCAACACCATCTCCTGGATGACCGAAGCAGAGAAATGGGATCAGGAGATGGGTGAACCGGCGAGACTCGAAGAAGAAGGAGAGGAGGAGAAAGTGGAGGAAGGGTCGGAGGAGCCGATGGAGGAGGAGAAGGAAGTGGTAGAGGGTCAGGCTCAGAGGGAAGGGGCGGAAGAGGTGATGAAGGTTCCGGGAGGAGAAGGAGAGGAGAAGGAAGAAGTTTGGGGAGAGCAGTCCCGGCTGGAAGCCGTGGAGGAGATCGTGGAGCTCGAGGTCACCACTCGGGCTGGGGTGGTGGAGAAGGTCCGCATCAGCGGGGAGCTCGGCCTGGAGGAGCAGAAGCAAATCCTGGCCTGCATCCAGGAAAATGTGGATGTCTTCGCTTGGAGTGCCGCAGAGATGCCCGGGATCGATGCAGATATTGCTTGCCATCGCCTCAATCTCGACCCAGGCACCCTCCCCATCCGCCAAAAGAAGAGGGCCATAGCAGACAAGCTGGAGGGGCCCATCCGAGAGGAGGTGGGTAAGCTCCTACAAGCGGGTTTTGTATTGGAGATCCAGTATCCAGGCTGGGTCTCCAATATGGTTATGGTGAAAAGGGGAGGAGGTAAGTGGAGGATGTGTATCGATTTTTCCTTGCTTAAGAAATCATGCCCCAAGGATTTCTACCCCTTGTCTAGAATTGACACGCTGGTCGATTCAGCCGTCGGTTTCCCTGTAATGACTTTTTAGATGCTTTTTCAGGTTATCACCAGATCCGCGTGCACCCCCCCCCCCCCCCCCCCCCGACATCAAGGATATCTCCTTCATCACGGGGGATGGGTGCTATTTTTATAAGATGATGCCCTTTGGGCTCAAGAATGCAGGGGCCACGTACCAACGAATGATGGATAGGGTCTTCCGAGAGCAAAAGGGAAGAAACCTGGAGGTCTTTGTTGATGACCTCATGGTAAAGAGCCGGGACCTCAAGTCTCACCTCCAAGACCTTGAGGAGACCTTTGGGACCTTGCGGAAGTATAAGATGAAGCTCAACCCACAGAAGTGTGTCTTCGGGGCTAGCAGGGGAAAGTTCCTGGGGATCTTGCTCACCCCAGCAGGGGTGGAGCCCAACCCCGACAAAGTTAAGGCAATCATGGAGTTGGGGTCGCCAGAAACTCGAAGGAGGTTCAGCGCCTCAAGGGAAAATTGGCCGGACTCAGTAGGTTCCTCTCCAAGGCGTCTGAGAAGTGTGCACCTTTCTTTAAGGAGCTACCGGGAAACAAAAAATTTGAATGGACCTCAGAATGTGAGGAAGATTTTCAATCTTTGAAAGGGCAACTCACCCAGACTCCTCTACTCTAGGGACCAAGGCAGGGGGAGGATCTATCCCTATACTTGGGGATAGGATCTGAGGCATTAAGTTCGGTGTTGGTCCGGGAAGAAGGGAGGAGGCAGTTCCCTATCTACTACATCAGCCGAGTGCTGCGTAAGGCAGAGCTCCGGTACCCAATTTTAGAAAAGTTGGCTTTTGCTTTGGTAGTATCGGCCCGTAAGCTCACGCCGTACTTCCAAGCGCACTCAATCAAAGTGGTGACCGACCACCCGCTCCGCAAAGTCATGGAAGGGGTGGATCATTTGGGGAGGCTAGCAAAATGGTCTGTGGAGCTGAGTGAGTTTGACATCACGTTTGTGCCTAGGATGTCGATCAAGGCACAAGCGGTAGCAGACTTCATGGCAGACTACACAACCGAGGTGGGGGAGCATGAATCACCTCCCCCGGTGGCATGGAAGATGCGAGTAGATGGTGCATCAGGGAATCACTCCTATGGAGGAGGGATCATCCTAATAAGCCCCCAAGGGACGAAGAATGAGCAAGCCTTGAGCATCCATTTTCCAATTACCAACCACCAGGCTGAGTACGAGGCAGTGATAGCAGGCCTGCAACTGGCCAGGGAGCTGGGAGTGCAAGACGTGGAGGTCTCAACGTACTCCATGGTGGTGGCATGCCAAATCAGGGGAGAATTTGAAGCAAAGGAGCCGACCCTGCAACGCTACCTGGAGAAGGCTGATAATCCTATATTTATAGTTATTTTCATATAATATTTTATTAATAATTAATTTAATTTAATTTAGTTTTAGTTAATTTTTCACTAATTTATCTTCTTTTTGTATTTTCAGGTAATATGGGCTGCCAATAGCAATTTCAAGCTCATAGGAATAATCAGAAGATTATTTGGAGCATTTCGGCCGAAATCGCAAAGAACACGCCCTCGGTCACGGGCGTGACCTAGGGCGTGACGTTTTGTCACGGCCGTGATCCAGCCCCGCGCATTCCAGTTGAAAAAGCCGTCCGCCACGTCAGTTTAAAATTACACGCCCTCCGTCACGGGCGTGACAGAGGGCGTGACCTAGAGTGTCACGGGCGTGACACTCCCGGAATGCGTTCAATTCAGCCTGCAATCAATTCCCGCCGTTTCTAGCTTACACGCCCTTGGTCACGGGCGTGACCAAGGCCGTGACTCTTCTGCAACCGCCAGAATAACTCCTGTTCGCGGCGTTTCCCGCCGTTTCCTGGCCCGTTCAAGACACGCCCTCGGTCACGGGCGTGACCGAGGCCGTGACCCGCCATGCAATTGATTTCTGCCGGTTTCTCTTCCCCAACGTCCCGGGCTTTCATGACAGCAATTACGCAGCTTACACGCCCTTGGTCACGGGCGTGACCAAGGGCGTGACTCCCCGATTTTTCAGCTATAAAAGGCAGCAATCTCCAGAAGTTTGGGGGTTCGATTTTGGAGTTTACTTACAGCTTTAGTCTACTATTATCGTTGTTCTAGCTAGTTTTTCTTCAAGTTGAAAGCTTTTATTATTGCAATTTCATTTCAAGTATTCTAGTTTTTTTTTAAAATCATGTATTTCTCTCTTATCATATGTGTTTCCTCCATCATGATGAGTAGCTAAATTTTCTTTAGCACTTGGTCATGATGAACTTTGGAATGAAATAAAATATGTTTTGAATTTTTCTAATTAGCAAACTCTCGTATTGTTTATCTTCGATTTATCTTTGAATTATTTCGTTTTGATTTCATATGTCCGGAATATGACTTTCAATCTAAGATTCGTTTGCTAGTGATCGAGAGATCCATGCGAACGAGGAGATCACTCAAAGATAAAAAGAGTTGTATGCATTCCTCGAGAGAGGGTGACGCAAATCTTCCGGATTGGAGTCAAATCCAATAGTGGGGTTCACCGCTTAAAGCAAGCTTAAGGGGGTTTCGACTGGCCGAGGGGTCTTAATCGATCAACCTAAGGTTAGGTGGTAGTTCTCTCGAGAGAGGCTCTACCATATTTTGGGAACCTCCACGGTCGAATATATTTCAATAAGAGTTTGCGGTTTCATCTTTTATAAAATTAAATTTTATTCCAAAGGGATTCAAGACCAAGTGCTAATCCTTTTAATCATAATCTTTCTTCGTAGTTAATTTTCTCCAAATCGTTTTTCCAAAACAAACCCAACTTTTGATCGATAAAATAATAGCTCTTCTTTGTGAGTAGAAGTACTCAACAAGCCCGGAAAAATACGACACTTGATTTTCTAAATCCTATACTATAAAGCGATAGGTACACTTGCCTTATCGAATTATACGTGGATAATATTTTAATTTTGCGCAGCGCGAATTTATCTCATCAAGTTTTTGGCGCCGTTGCCGGGGACTATTGTTGATATTTTGAAAGCTTAGTTCTATTAATTTTATCATTTTTTTTTTCTCTTTTCTACGTTTTTCTGTTTGGTGTATGACCCGAAGGAATCCGTCCGATCTTCTTGAATTGGATCCGGAAATCGAGCAAACCATTCGGCGACGCTTAAGATTTCAAGGACCAAATTCTCAAGATCCGATCGAGGAGTCCGTAGGTGTCACTTCTCCTTCTTCTTCTTCTTCTACTTCTTCCTCCTTTTCTACCTCTTCTAATATGGGTGATCCAAATCCGGATGAGGTCGCGCAACGGACTATGTCCTATTATGCCCGGCCTAATCTGGAGGATACCACTTCTTGTATTGTTCGACCTGCTATAGCGAACAATAATTTTGAATTAAAGCCAAGCATCATTCAAATGGTACAACAATATGTACAATTTGATGGGCTTCAAGATGAGGATCCCAACGCGCATATTTTTAGTTTTCTAGAAATATGCGATACTTTCAAAATTAACGGGGTATCCGATGACGCAATAAGGCTTCGGCTTTTTCCTTTCTCCTTGCGCAATAAGGCTAAGCAGTGGCTCAGTTCTCTTCCAAGAGGATCTATCACCACATGGGCCCAAATGACGGAACAATTTCTCACAAAATATTTTCCGCCCGCTAAATCAGCTCAATTGCGTAAGGATATCATTTCTTTCTCCCAAGTTGAATCGGAAACGCTTTATGATACTTGGGAGCGGTTTAAGGAATATTTGCGCCGATGCCCCCATCATGCAATCCCCGATTGGTTGCAAATTCAGACATTTTATAACGGCCTCAATTCTCAAACGCGTCAAATGATTGATGCCGCCGCCGGTGGTACCTTGAATAACAAAACACCGGCAGGCGCGCAAGAGCTTTTAGAGAGTATGGCAATGAATACGTATCAATGGAGTACACCTCGGTCGCGCTCCAATAAACCGGCCGGGCTGTATGAAATTGATTCATTTACTAATTTATCTCTACAGGTTGAACTACTTAGCAAGAAACTAGAAGGGATGACTGCTCCCTCTTCTACACCTACTTGGGAGCCTAATCAAAATGCGGCGGAGCATGTGGATTACATGGGTAATCCGAACCGGCCGCCCTTCAATCCGGGGAACAATCAATACGGCAACACATACCACCCAGGTTGGAGGAACCACCCCAATTTATCATGGGGTAATCAAGGTAACACGGGTAATGCCCCCTTTGCTTCTCCAAATTCATCTCTTCCACCGCAAGCCCCTAAACCGCCTTCTCTCGAGGAGGTGGTTAATAAATATATTTCTAAAAATGATGTGGATGTCCGCAATTTACAAGGGTCGTTGCGGAATTTGGAGAATCAAGTGGGGCAACTTTTAAAAATGGTCACCGATCAGCCGAAAAGAACACCGCCGACAACTTCAAATGCCTTGGCGGTGACCTTTGCGGATGATTCGGACACCGATCTTGAAGAGGAAATTTCACCTACCCCATCATCTCTTCCTCTTCCAGAATTTCAACCCCGTCTTCCTTACCCCGCTCGTTTGATCGAGCGGGCTAATAATATTAATTCTAATTTTAATATTTCATGCACTATAGGATCTACTCATTTTTCAAACGCTTTCGCCGATCTGGGCGCTAGTGTTAATATTATTCCCTATAGTTTATCCCAAAAATTACAGTTAGGAGAACCCACCCCCACCGACATCAAATTACAATTGGCTGATCGCTCCGTGAAGACACCCATAGGGGTGATTCATGATGTGCCAGTTGAGGTTGGCGAGTCTACTTTACCGGTAGACTTTGTTATCCTTGATATGGAAGAGGACGCCGGGATCCCTCTAATCCTTGGTCGTCCATTCTTGGCCACTACACGAGCAATATTTGATGTTTGTGAGGGCACTCTTCTCCTCCGAATGGGGTATGAGAATATTTTAATTCATGCAACCAATTCATCCACCTTGCATCGCTCAAAGCCGTTATCATCATTTGATGATAAATTTAGAACGAGGTAAAGATCGGCGTGCCACTTTGGTCGAGCTCAACGACCGTAACCAAAGCGCTCTTGGGAGGCAACCCATGTTCTTATTTTATCTTTATCTTTATTTCTCTTCTGTTTTAAAAATTCTAAGTATTTTTATTCGTGTTTTAAAAAAAATAACAAAAAAATATATAAAAAAACATATAAAGATAAAAAAAAAAAAAAAAAAACAACAAAAAAAATAAAACAAAGAAAAAAAAAACAAATAAAAAAAAAAAACAACAAAAAAATTGTTATTCTATTTTGAGGTTTTTGCAGGTTTGGAGGAGATTTGCGTGATAACAGGTCACTCGCACATACGCATGAAACTCGCTCTCCAAGTCGGTACTTTATTTTTAGTATTCTTCTTTTTATTTTATTACCTTGATATTATTTATTTTTTTTTTTTTATTTTGTTTTATTTTCAAAAAAAAAAAAAAAAAAAAAAAAAAAAGATAACAAAAAAATGTCTCAGTCACGGCCTCAGTCACGGCCGTGACCAGGGCGTGGCGCGTTACGATTCATTTTTCTGGCGGGTCTCTCGACGAGTTGCACTCCCTTCGTCTTCCGTAGAAGTCACGGGCGTGACCAACCTTGGTCACGGGCGTGACATCAACGGAAGAACATTTTGGCCTGAGTCGGGACTCACGGGCTCAGTTAGCAATGTCACGCCCGTGACAAATCGAGTCACGCCCGTGACATTTGACTGTCACGGCCGTGACTCGTCCTGCTAGCGCAACACCTCCACAGCACCCGGTCAAAGATTCCCTTTGACTGTCACGCCCGTGACAGTCAAGTCACGCCCATGGTCACGGGCGTGACTATGACCGATGACACCTCGGGGACCGCCTTTTGACCGGCCAGCATTGGATTCTCTGGCCGGTCCTGCTTTTCCAGTTACACGCCCTCGGACACGGGCGTGACCGAGGGCGTGACATGCTAAAAATTCGCTTTTTGACCGGTCCAGCCTCGGATTCCTCCCTCACGCCATCTTTTCACGTGTCGCCCCTTACACGCCCTCGGTCACGGGCGTGACCGACCCTCGGTCACGGGCGTGACCGAGGGCGTGACACCTAAATTTTTCCTATTTAAGTGCCCTTCCCCCTCTCCTTTCTCCACACCTTCTCCCCCCTCTCTCCCTTCTTTTCTCTCATCTTTGGCCGATTATTTCCTTTCTTCCTTCCAAATGGCCGGCCGCCGCCGCAATCACCCCATTGGCGAATCCTCCTCTTCACTCCCCGATGAAGCTTTTGATGCGGAGGCTATGCTCAATTTTTCGCATCCCACTCATCAAGACCGAAGTACCCGCCTCCGTGGGAAAGAATTTGGCGTTTTCCGCGTCATTGATTGGAACGCTCTCACCACCCTCGGGCAGGCGAACGCGGTGCGAGATCTACTCACTACTCCGGGGTGGGCTCCTTTCTTCTCCATTTCGGAGCCGGCGTACTACGAGCTGACGGTGGAGTTTTTCTCCTCCTTTGATTTTCACTGGGCCGGGGCCGACAACGTGCTTGAATTCCGAATGGGCGGGCTTTCGCAGACTCTTCCTTTGCGTCAGTTCAACGTTCTCATGGGCTTCTGCGACGAGGCCTTCACCCTTACGGAGGCCTACACCGCTCTCCCCCTTGATTTCCCTCGTGAGTATAATCTTCCCGGATTTTGGGCGGAAATCAGTAACGACCCCAATTCATATTCGCCTAAAAAATCCAAGGGTAGTCATCTCCTCTCCCCCGCCTTACGCTATCTCCACTACCTCCTCACTTTCACACTTTCCGCTCGCGGCGATAGCCATGGAGTGGTGACCCGCGCGGACCTGTTATATTTATATAGCATGCACGAACGAGTCCCCCTCAATCTTGGTTCGGCGCTAGCGATGTTTTTCCGGCATCAGGCCGAAAATCGGAGGCTTAGTGCGCTACATGGAGGCTCGTTTGTTACATTTTTGGCCAAGCGTTTGGGGCTCTGGGATACACTTCCTCCCATGTCTCCACTCCAAACGCCCGCGCCTATCACTTTCCAAAACCTCCGAGCCCTTGGTTTGATGCGTAGGCGTGGCCGCGAGTACGAGGCCGTTCCTGGCGAAGTGGGTGGCGACCCGATCGATCTTGATTTCGAAGCTGATTCCGGTGGCGTTGCTCCAGCTCCGCAGTTTCCACAGCCGCCACAGCAGCATTTTCCCCCTGCGCCCGACTCATCCACTTATTTCGATCAGCAGTTTGGGCGGATCCACACTTGTTTGGATCAGATTCACACAGAGCAGCTGTCCATGCGCACTCATTTTGACGCACGTTTTGATACCCTCGAGCAGCGCCATGCTTCCTCTATGGAGCATCTGCAGCGGGAATTTGCTGATTTGCGTGCTTATTATCAGCAGGAGGACGACGACGATGATGTTTGAGATTTTTATTTTTGGTCGTCTGTATCTTTTATTTTCTGTCCTGCACTTTTGTATTTGTTTTATTTCTCTTTTATTCCTGCCAAAATATTAAAAATATAAAAAAAATGTTTTGCTTCATGTTTTTCTTCAGGATGGCTTGGGTATTGATTTGCTCTTCATCAGGGAAGTTTTCTCTTCTTTACTCGTACTTATTTCTAAAACATTGGGGACACTGTTTTTTCTTAAGTATGGGGGAGGGTATTTCACGTCGGTTGTATTGCAAAGCAACACCCAAAAGTTTTTATCAAAAAAATATATATATAAAAAAATATCTACAAAATTACAAAATTTAAAAAAACTTTTGTAACAAAAAAAAAAAAAAAAAAGAAGCAAAAAAAAAAATAAAAAAAAAATACAAAATTAAAAAATCTACAAAAAAAAAAAAAATATATATATATATATATATATATAGTTTTATCAATATTTCTATATTTACTTGTTTGCACAGTTCTTAGTAAATTTACTTTTACATAGTGTTGTAGAAAATTTTATATACTTCATTAGATTTTGAATTTTGGAGTAAAATTGTTGACTCGTGCAGTGTTCTAGTTACGCGCACGCGTTAGTAGGATCTCATGTCGAATTAACTATTCAGCATAAAATTAGATTTATGTTTTTCTAATTGCGTAGAATATTTTTGTTTTACTTTTAATTTGAAACCGGTAAAATCCAAAAATACTTTAAGTGAGTATGTAGAAGTTTACTGGAGAAATATTACCCAATTTGAACGGAAGGGTATTCTTTCTCGATGTCTAGAACTTGCCTCTAGCGACTCTCAAGACATTTGCATAAGTTAGATTCATGAGCATGAAAATGATTTAGGCCACCTCTTGATTCGTTTGAGCCTTTGCATTCCAAGCCATAAAATCTTAACCGTTGCTAGCCATTTTGTTCTTTTTACCATTTCTTTTGTAAGCCCCACTCATTTTCACCAAAGCCAAATAGCCTACCTATGATGCACGCTTGAAATTTAGAGCTTTATTTGTTGCTAGCTTGTGTATCTTATTTGTGAAAATGGTGATTTTAATTTTTGTATCATTTTGCTGCAAAAGAAGAAAAAAAAAATAATGAAAAAAATAAATATATAAAAAAAAAATGAGAAAAATATTGAGGAAAAAATTTGCAGCGTGCATTTTTGACCCCTACCTTTATATTTCAAAATTATTTGGGGTGTAAAAATTAATTAGCATACAAGTTTTTGCAAAGCTCTTATTTTTGTTTTAAGTGTGCCTTAACCCTTCACGTTTATCTTTTGATTTCCGCACCTTGAACCTAAGCCACATTTCAACCTAATTAAGTCCTATTGATTCGTGCTTATGAGTTAAACTAGTGCCGTGGCGAGAGTGTGAAAGGGCAAGCCTATGGCCATCGTCATTGATGGATTTCTTTGGAGGCTATCCCGAACTTTGATTTTGTGTAATATTGATCTTAGTAAACACGCTACCCGCTCCTTAAATATCATTTTAGGATTTACCGGATTTTTCAATTAAAAAGTAAAAACAATATGTTATAACGCATTCTTGAAAATTATAAGCTAATCTTTATGCTGAATATGTTTTTCTACTAGGATTTCTACACGCTTAGGCGCAAGACTTCGCATTTTTACTCCTTAGGTTCAAAATTCTTTTCTAGTATTTAAATTTTTCTACTCCTATGGAAAGTTGTTTGCTCGGGACTAGCAAACGAATAAGTATGGGGGTATTTGATAATCCTATATTTATAGTTATTTTCATATAATATTTTATTAATAATTAATTTAATTTAATTTAGTTTTAGTTAATTTTTCACTAATTTATCTTCTTTTTGTATTTTCAGGTAATATGGGCTGCCAATAGAAATTTCAAGCTCATAGGAATAATCAGAAGATTATTTGGAGCATTTCGGCCGAAATCGCAAAGTACACGCCCTCGGTCACGGGCGTGACCTAGGGCGTGACGTTTTGTCACGGCCGTGATCCAGCCCCGCGCATTCCAGTTGAAAAAGCCGTCCGCCACGTCAGTTTAAAATTACACGCCCTCCGTCACGGGCGTGACAGAGGGCGTGACCTAGAGTGTCACGGGCGTGACACGCCCGGAATGCGTTCAATTCAGCCTGCAATCAATTCCCGCCGTTTCTAGCTTACACGCCCTTGGTCACGGGCGTGACCAAGGCCGTGACTCTTCTGCAACCGCCAGAATAACTCCTGTTCGCGGCGTTTCCCGCCGTTTCCTGGCCCGTTCAAGACACGCCCTCGGTCACGGGCGTGACCGAGGCCGTGACTTGAACGGGCCAGGAAACGGCGGGAAACGCCGCGAACAGGAGTTATTCTGGCGGTTGCAGAAGAGTCACGGCCTTGGTCACGCCCGTGACCAAGGGCGTGTAAGCTAGAAACGGCGGGAATTGATTGCAGGCTGAATTGAACGCATTCCGGGCGTGTCACGCCCGTGACACTCTAGGTCACGCCCTCTGTCACGCCCGTGACGGAGGGCGTGTAATTTTAAACTGACGTGGCGGACGGCTTTTTCAACTGGAATGCGCGGGGCTGGATCACGGCCGTGACAAAACGTCACGCCCTAGGTCACGCCCGTGACCGAGGGCGTGTACTTTGCGATTTCGGCCGAAATGCTCCAAATAATCTTCTGATTATTCCTATGAGCTTGAAATTGCTATTGGCAGCCCATATTACCTGAAAATACAAAAAGAAGATAAATTAGTGAAAAATTAACTAAAACTAAATTAAATTAAATTAATTATTAATAAAATATTATATGAAAATAACTATAAATATAGGATTATCAAAGGCCAAGGGGGTCATCGGGCAATTTCGCACTTTCTCCATCAAACATGTGTCAAGGGAGGAGAGCACCCCGGCGGACCTCTTGGAAAAGTTTGTTCCCCGAGCTGGGGGGACAGTATCGGAACTCTTCTGACCTTCCATCGAGGAAGGGGAGCTGATGGAGGTGGATCAGCGAGCATTATGTATGGATCCCATTGTCACCTTCCTGACATCGGGAAAGTTCCCTGAAGGGGACGTGGATAAGCGACGCTTCAGGTACAAGTCGGCTTATTATTCCTTACATGCAGGACTATACAGGAAAACACTATCGGGGCTCTTGGCCCATTGCGTATCGGAGGAGGGGGTCCCCAGAGTCCTCGAAGAAATCCACTCGGGAGAATGTGGTAGTCACTCCGGGAGCCGAACTCTGGAGGGAAGAGTGTTGAAGCAAGGCTATTTTTGTCCTACCCTCAGCAAGGATGCGGCAGAGTTCACAAGGAAGTGTCCAAAGTGTCAGATCTATGCTCCGCTCCAACTCCTCCCAGCTCAGAGGCTCCGGACCATCACTGCTCTGTGGCCCTTCGCAATATGTGGCTTGGACCTGGTAGGTCCTTTCCCGCAAGCTAGTGGCCAAAGGAAGTTCCTACTGGTAATGATTGATTATTTCTCCAAGTGGGTGGAAGTGGAAGCGCTGGCCAAGGTAACATCCTAATTGGTAAGGAATTTTGTATGGGGTGAGATAATTTGCAGGCACGGACTCCTATTGGCCATAGTGATGGACAACGGACCATAATTTGCCAGTGAGGTGTTTGTTAGTTTCTGCATCCAACTCGGCATAGACCTCAGGTTCGCGTCGGTCCACCACCTGAGGAGTAATGGTCAGGTGGAGGCAGCGAACAAGATAATTGTCAACCTGCTTAAGAAAAAAAGTGGAGAATCTCAGGAGCAACTGGGTAGAGCAGCTGCCCTCAGTCCTGTGGGCCTTGAGGACTACTCCAAAAACGGCCATATGGGAGACCCCCTTCAAACTGTCTCATGGGTCCGAGTCCGTCCTCCCTATAGAGTTCAAGGTGAAAACCCCCAGGGTGATCACCGCAGGCGAAGGGGATGAAGAATGGCTAGTGGAAAATGACGCAGAACAAAGGTTGTCCCTGGACCTGGTGGAAGAGCTCCGAGACCTCGCTACTGTTCGACAGGAGGAAGTCAAGAGACGGATGGCAAGGTACTTTGATCAACATATCAGAATAAAACAATTTGATAAAGGGGACTTGGTCCTGAAGAAGGTAGATGTGGCAGGAAGAGGAGCCGTTGTATGTAAGCTAGAGCCCAACTGGGAGGGGCCTTACATTGTAAGTGAAGTGCTCAAGTCGGGAGGGAACCACCTCCAGGATGTGGAAGGGATACCCCTTGGCCGAGCAAGGAGTGGGGACGATTTGAAAACATTTTATCCTTGAAACTTTTGTAACTAACTTATTGTGTGTTTCATTATTCATACATAGATTCTGAGGTCGTTTCTGAGCAGGTGACAAGTTTTTTTATGCTGGAATGCCCCAGATCGATTCCGTTGTCAGGCTCTCATAGACGGTGGGTCAGGTTAATCTCTGGAGAGGCTGGCAAGTAACAAGTCCTTTGGTGCTGGAATGCCCCAGATCGATTCCGCTGTCGGGCTCTCATAGACGGTGGGTCAGGTTGATCTCTAGAGAGGATGGCAAGTAATAAGTCCTTTGGTGCTGGAATGCCCCAGATCGATTTCGTTGTCAGGCTCTCATAGACGGTGGGTCAAGTTGATCTCTGGAGAGGCTGGCAAGTAACAAGTCCTTTGGTGCTAGAATGCCCCAGATCGATTTCGCTGTCGGGCTCTCATAGACGGTGGGTCAGGTTGATCTCTGGAGAGGCTGACAAGTAACAAGTTTTTTTTATGCTGGAATGCCCCAGATTGATTTTGCTGTCGGGCTCTCATAGACGGTGGGTCAGGTTGATCTCTGGAGAGGCTGGCAAGTAACAAGTCCTTTGGTGCTGGAATGCCCCAGATCGATTCTGCTGTCCGGCTCTCATAGACGGTGGGTCAGGTTGACCTCTGGAGAGGCTGGCAAGTAATAATTCCTTTGGTGCTGGAATGCCCCAAATCGATTCCGCTATTGGGATCTCATAGACGGTGGGTCCGGTTGATCTCTGGAGAGGCTGGCAAGTAACAAGTCCTTTGGTGCTGGAATGCCCCAGATCGAGTCCGCTGCTGGGCTCTTATAGACGGTGGGTCAGGTTGATCTCTGGAGAGGCTGGCAAGTAACAAGTCCTTTGGTGCTGGAATGCCCCAGATCGATTCCGCTGCTGGGCTCTCATAGACGGTGGGTCAGGTTAATCTCTGGAGAGGCTGGCAAGTAATTAATCCTTTGGTGCTGAAATGCCCCATATCGATTTCGCTGTCGGGCTCTCATAGACGGTGAGTCAGGTTGATCTCTGGAGAGGCTGGCAAGTAACAAGTTTTTTATGCTGGAATGCCCCAGATCGATTCCGCTGCCAGGCTCTCATAGACGGTGGGTCAGGTTGATCTCTGGAGAGGCTGCAAGTAACAAGTCCTTTGGGCTGGAATGCCCCAGATCGATTCCACTGTCGGGCTCTCATAGACGGTGAGTCAGTTTGATCTATGGAGAGGCTGGCATGTAACAAGTCCTTTGGTGCTGGAATGCCCCAGATCGATTCTGCTGCCGGGCTATCATAGACGGTGGGTCAGGTTGATCTCTGGAGAGGCTGGCAAGTAACAAGTCCTTTGGTGCTGGAATGCCCCAGATCGATTCCGCTGTCGGGCTCTCATAGACGGTGGGTCAGGTTGATCTCTGGAGAGGCTGCCAAGTAACAAGTCCTTTGGTGCTGGAATGCCCCAGATCTATTCCGCTGTCGGGCTCTCACTAGCCGGTGGAATAAGTCGGTCTCAAGGATCAGCTGGCAAGTAGGTTATTCATACTAAGGGACTCGACTCGCAAAAATCTCTCAAGGCCTAGGTGAGGCGAGCCCTGGGGCTCGCTCGTGTGAAATCAAAAACCCGTGATGAATGAAAAACATCTAAGTCCAAGGGTGAAGGCGGGGTGGGGGAGTACGGTGTCACAAAGCCTGCCGAGTCGGGCCCTAGCTCAAAAAAATACTTGGGGAATTCTGGTGGAATGCATAAAATCATCGAGCCAAAGGGGTCCGTCGGCAGGGCAGTCAACGCGCAGCGCTGGAAGCTCGCAGGGGTCGAGCAAGCGAAACAGGGTAATGTCGACCCCGCTCGCAAGGGCATCTATCGGGCGAACCAGAGAAGCGAAGCAGCCCATACTTCTCCCAGGTGCGAAGGTAAGACAGTGTGCGACGCATAGTGGCGAGATGAGATGAAAGTACGCTCAAGGGGCTAACTTTATAACCATCGCCGAAAAGAAATGTGCGAGCGCGAGCCTGACTAAACGCAGAAATACAGAAACAAAGGCATGGACATGCGAGCATATTAGTGCAAGCGGGGCAAAATATATCCGAGCGAGTATGAACACAGGTGCGAGTGCGAGTAATGAAATAAAATGAAATGATATTCAAGAGATACAAAATATTTCTTTATCATTGATCAAAAGGTGTTACAATCAACGGCGAACTCGCCGATCAAAACAAAAATTTTACACTTAGAAAAATTAAAGAGTCAAAGCTGCCCGCTGAAGAATCCTTCACTCGCTCTCGCGACCTTCCGCCTCTGAGATCAGTGCGAACAGGTCGGGGACGACGTCTTCCGCGGTGAACTCCATAGCGTCAGGAACGATCAGGTCCGCCCCTTTAAGGGTGTCGAAGACGAGTTCGGCGATCTCCATTGAGTTTTTGCGGGCGGCCTCCTTTTCATCTCACAACTGGCCGCGAGCCCCAGCTCGCAGAGTCTGGGGGGAGCACCGCCAGGGTTAGATCACGGACCTGAGCCTTGAGAAAGGAATTCTCCATCTCCAGGTCAGCGATCCTCGCGGTAAGCTTGCCCATAGACTCGGCATCCTACAGAAAGGAAGTTAGAAAGAGGCGAATGGTAGCGAGACAGGGAAAGACTCCTTACAGGCATTACTTACCAGACCGCCTTGAAGGCTGGCGAGGAGGCCCTCAAACAAGGCCTCCTTTCCCTTAAGCTCCGCGACCTCATCCGCGGACTTTCCGAGCTCGCCATTGAGCTCTTTTATTTCCCTATCTGCGGTGAAATACCGGCGGCCCACCATGTGGGTAAGCTCCATCGCCCTGAACTGGGCTCGCATGACCTCATATACGAGCCCTTTAGGCGTAAAGGCCCTGAAGAGGGAGGCGTCCTCGCGGTCGTAGAGCCCGAAGGCGAGGGCAAACACTTCGCCCCCAACTTCGTCACTCTCCACCCAAGAGGTGAGGAGGGAGGAGAAGACGATCTTATTCTGCTCGGAGTCCCACGCGAGCATCGGCTCACCAACTGCGTCCGGGAGCTTTGCCCCGAGCCCGAAATTCTTGTGACTCGCCGGCTTGGGCTATTCGGCGGAACCACCCGGCTCGCCACTCTCATTGGCAGGTTTCTGAATCGCCGAAGAAGGGGGGATGTCTAGTTCAGACATATCCACGACATCCTTCCCCTTAGGTGCAGAGGGGGCTTTCTTGGCCTTCTGGCTCTGCTGGTCTGTTCTGGCGGACTGCTGGTTCTGCCGGTCTGTTCTTTGTAGCTGCGGCTTGTTCCCAAGTAGGTCTGCTTGTTTTCCTGGCTTCCTTGTTGGAAGACTGGGCAGGTTGTTCTTGTATGACCGCCTGTCCGGGCGGTTTGTGCTTGGCGATCTGGCGACTTGTTCTAAGTCGGCCAGATGGTTCTTGTTTGCTCCTGGTGATCTAAGGGAGGAGCGACCTTTGTGTCCGCGCGGCTTGTGCGCGGTCTCGTGTTCGCGCGACTTGTGCGCGACCTGCCTGCTGTTCTGCGGCCTTGGTCGGATGATCGTCCAAGTGGTCTGGTCGTGCGGTCTGTCTTATGAGACCGCTGGCGATCTGATGGGTGGTGACTGTATCCCGGTTGTGCGGTGATGACATCCATCTACCCGCCTATAAATATGGGTGCATGGCCCGTCATTCATAACGAGAACTGTAAGAACTGAGCCTGGGTTAATTCGTGCGGTCTCACTTTGAGGTCGGGCGGTTTCGGAAGCGAGTTGACTGTTTGTTCTGTTCGCAGGTTTGCGGTCAGCAGGTTGCGGTCTCCTTCCTTGGTGATTCCCAACGGCGTGAATAAACAGTTCGGCAGCGGTCTGTCTGCGAACTGGTTTATGTTCGTTCTTGTGCTGTTCGCAGCGAGCTCTGTGATCAGGCGACCTTCAACGGTTAGGCGATCTGAGTTGCGGTTTGGCGACAGCTTCAGTTCTTTGTTCCAATAAAGCTCCAGTTCGTGCGGTCTGAGGTGCGGTCTTGCAGTGCTGGCGGTCTGTCCGGTTTCTGTTCGCGCGGTCTCAGGTCAAGCCGGGCGACTTCTGGAGTTGAGCGGTCTGTGTGGTCTGTCACAACCCGCATTTTCCCAACATTTAAAATGATATCAGAGTAGGGAAAGCTACGCATTGTGATGCCACGTCACGTAGGGGACGCCTACTGACGTTAAGGCAATTCATCCTTCTTCGCAGTCAAGCAAATATTATTATTAACTCAAGGAGATTTAGATATTATTTATGCAAAAGATTAACAAGCCGCGTCCCTCGGCTAGGTGGATCAACTAGTTCATGCTTTTAAAATATAGTTTTACGCAGCGGAAAATACTTGATTTAATTACTTAGTGGCCTAAGTGAATATGAAGACCTAGTGAGGTGCACCATGCAAGATCGAAAGAGTGGATTTACTATATATAAAGGTAGATTTATCACACGCAGAAAGTAGTGAGATTAACATTTTAAAAGCATGATATGCAATGCAACAGTTACCTTAACATATCTAACAAGGGCCGTGAAGCCAACCAATGTCTAACCATTCCAGAACAAGTGTCCAAAAGTGAACCACAAGCAACAGCATCAGTGAAACAAAAATCTAACTAAACGGCACCACGGGCGTCAACACCTGACACGAACCCATGGGCCGACAAGTCCACAGAATACTCTACCTCAAGAGAGTCAGGAGACAGCAACTAAAGCAGCTCTGCACTAACACCTGCTACTGTCCAGAACCTGAGGCATTCAAAGAAAGAACACCTCAGAAACAAGTACAAGTGGTGCAGAAAATAAGAAAGTAAGCAAACCTCCGCGAGACCGGAGGGAAACAGAAGCTGCAAGGGTCAGTCATGACAAAGCTAGCAGCAAGTAATCGACAGGAAAAGAAACAGCAGAAATATCTAATCACCAGCAGAAAAGGAAACAGCAGAGCAACTAAAAATCAGCAGAATATGCTCACCAAACAAAGGTGAGAATACAGGCGATGACAAAACTCGCCATAAGCAAAAGAAAAGCCATCCATTTTCAACTTATTAATCATGCTACTGTTGTTCAGAATTAAAGAGACTGATCAGCTCATCCAAAAGAAGAGCACCGCACCGGGGGCAAAAACCACACCGCATACGGACTCCCAATCAAAATGCTTAAGAGGACATCGCACCGGGGGCAAAAACCACACCGCGTACAACCTCCTAATCAAAAGCTTAAAAGAGCACCGCAGCGGGGGTAAAAACCACACCGCGTACAGCCTCCAACAGAATTGTATTAAATTAAAGAGCATCGCACCGGTGGCTCTGCCAACATCGTGTACGACCTCCAACAGAATTCATATTTTCATGCAATTCCAAAGGGGAAGGGGCGAGGCCCAACAGGACATATCATATCGTAAGGCAAGTAGCAAATGAGAAAATCAAGAGAAATGAAGCTAACAAAAATCTTTTATTCACTGGCATAATATCAAGTCATTAACAGCAAAAATAGAGAATAAAACGGAGATACGACGCAGTTAGATCAAAAGCACCGGCTTAGAGCGGTTATATGACAAAGAGAAAGTGCAAGGGCAAGAACGCAACTTGCCTTAGGTTTTGCTGGAAAAACTCTGAGAATCGCTCCCCGTTGTAGATCGGGTCACAAGAAGGCGAGAGGAGTCAAGATCTACAAGAGATCAGGCTAGAAAAGATTAGGGTACAAAAGACCTAACGAAAAAGTTTCACGAAGCGGAAGGAAATTACCACGAGGACGAAGCTCTCGTCGAGAGCTTTCCGAATCTATGCTCGGCTCGCGATTCCGACCACCGGAGCTCCGTCGGCGGCGTACGGAAGATTCGAGAAAACGCCGTCCCCGTCGCTCGATTCTACTCTCTGGTTCGGACAGAATGAAGAAGGAGAAGAGGACTGAGCTCGTTTTCTTTTATGCAACATCATAAAATTTTAACAATGATAATAATAATAATATTATTATTATTATTAATAAAAGAAGGAGGTCGACGCATGCATGTAGGGAGTCGACGCATGCTTTGATAGGCTGCTGAAATCGGCGCATGGATGAAGGCTGGAATTCGACGCAAGGGATGAAGGCTGGAATTCGACGCAAGGGAGGAAGGAAAGATCGACGCAAGCTTTGAGAAGGGGGGAAGAATCAACGCATGCGTTGAAAGGGGAAGAAGGGTAATCGACGCACGTTTACTGAATGTATATCTATATAATATAAAGTTCATTCGACTTTGGCAGGCGACAAAAACTCCCTCGCGGCTCAAGATTCCGTCTCCGTCTCCGTCTTTCCGTCGCCAGCATTCTCGCCGCTTCTCTCTGCAACGGCGCCGCTTCCGTCGTCGGCGGTGTGAAAATGAGCTGCGTGTCTCCTCTTCGTCGTCTCCTGCGCACGTGTCGTGCCCTACCATCTTCCTTCCTGCCCCGCTCCTTCTACTTCCTCGCCCTCTGCTTGCGCCTGCGGACTCTCCCACCCAGCTGTTCGCACCTCTTCGCACCTTCCGCTCGGTCCTCCCTCCCGTGCTTCGGTCGGTGGCTCCAACTGCTCCTTCCTCTCCGTCGAAACTCATTGCTGGTACGCCCTACTTTCTTCTCATTTTCATTTCCTTCTTAGCTTCGTTGTTCTACCTCCAATTTCTGACTCCAACATCGGCACTCCTTCTGCTTCGTTGCGTTCTCCAGTTTCCGCCTGCTGCTTCTCCCGCACATCTATTGGCCCTTCCTCCCAGCTTCAGCTCGCTGCTGCTCCTCAACTCTCTGGTCAGTACTTCCTCCTAATTTCTTCACATGTTTGGTTATGTAGCTGGTTTCATACTTACTTTTTGCTCATTCTGTGCCCACTGTGCTTTATGAACTGTGAAACGCCTAAATTGCTCCACTTCTACACTACCATAATATAATCTCATACCAATTACGGCAGAAGCTCTTCATGATTATACTCTTACAAAAAGTTTCGAGTTAGGCACACTACGTGGAACACCGACGACGATCCAGGTCGCATTAAGCAAAGGATTTTTGCTACCAAAACATCCAGGCCTGCATTAATCAACCGATTTTTGCTACCAGAAGTTAGTTGATATGCCGAGTGCATGTCTATTTTGTTTCTGTTTTAGCTTGGAATGCTGGATGTAAGTTGCATTTACATAACAAATAATAATAAATCAAAGGAGCAGGTATAGACTGGACTTCTTCCATTTAAAAAGTGATTGCTTATATCATTTATGAATCAGTTGAATTTAGAAAACATGCAACTTGAGAGTTTGCAGGAAAATCGTAGATGATGTAGCTTTGATAGGTGGTTTCTTAAGAAAACAAAGTTGCAGATATTGTTTTCTGTTTAACTTTAGTTGATCTTTTCGTTTTAAATTCTCATTTCAGTGTTTCATCTGGCTCAAATCTTATATTTACCAGACCTTTTTCATGCAATCATCTTTCAGCAGAATAAACTTGAGGATCCATCACCAATACCCTTTTCCCCTCTTTCAAGCTCTTCCAGTAAGCTGTAGTTTCTTGGAACTGAAAACAAATAGTCATTGCCTCGACATTACTCTTGCTTGCATGTTATAATTTCGGATGAGATTGTTGACGCCTCTCATTTAATAGTACAAGCTACTAAAGAAATTGTCACTCACATCGCATTTACATCGCATTTGCGCACGGTTTGGCCTCCATCTCATCCTCCTTACGCTCCATATTCTCCTTACTCACGAAAAGAGTTGTTCTTCCCTGCATTCTTGGCAGTTCGGGCTATGCATCGTTTTTTTTACCCGCCCCTTATTTTATTTACAGGGTGTGCTGAGAGTATAATCTGATCTTTCAAAACTCATAATTAAAAGCCAATGATGGTATTAACTGAATGAGAATTAACTTAATAGCTTTAACACATTTGGCTTCAATACATCACAGCTGTTTTTTTCAACATGTACTTTCTCCTGCCGATGATGGTATGTAAATGTTTTTTAGCATTTGATGCGTTTCGTTGTACTCTGACCTCACTGCCTCATCCAATTGTCGATCACATCGCATTTACGCACGGTTCGTCCTCCATCTCATCCTCCTTATGCTCCATATTCTCTTTATTCACGAAAATAGGTGTTCTTTCCTGCATTCTTGGCAATTCGGGCTATGCATCCTTTTTTAAGCGACCCTTATTTTAATTACAAGGTGTGCTGAGAGTATAATCTCATCTTTGAAAACTCATATAATTAAAAGCCAATGATGGTATGAACTGAATGAGAATTAACTGAGTAGCTTTACCACATTTGGCTTCAACATGTACTTTTTCCTGCCAATGATGGTATTTATTTGCCATGTTCCACTGTAATCCGAGCTCATTGGATTGCTGCATGTTCGCGTTGGAGGCTCATAGGTTCGGTGCTCTCTTCATTTTGTCTACATATATTATTATTTGTAATCTAATCTCAGTGGATTGCTGCATGCTCACCGAACACATCCAACAAGCCATACCTGGGTGTTCATTATTATTTGCAGATGATATTGTTTTGGTCAGTGAGACGCGTGAGGGTGTAAACGCGAAACTTGAATCTTTGAGAGACACTTGAGAAAAGCAGGGTTTAGGTTGAGCAGGATAATGACGGAGTGTATAGAGCTTAAATTTAGTAGTGCAAGAAGGTCATATGACTTCGTTAAAGATGTGATACATAGAATGCAAGCAGGTTGGTTGAGGTGGAGAGGCACGTATGGATCTTATGTGATCGTATAGTACCATGAAAACGTAAAGGCAAGTTCTATCGCACTGCAATTAGACCAGCAATGTGTTACGATTCTGAGTGTTCGGCAGTGAATGTTGTACACGAGCAAAAAAAGGGAGTTGCGGAGATGAGAATGCTTAGGTAAATGTGTGGTCACCCGAGGCGGTATAAAATTTGTAATGAATGTATCAGGGATAAGACAGGAGTGCCTCCAGTTGTAGAGAAAATGCGAGAATCTCATTTAAGATGGTTCGGACATGTAGGTAGGAGACCATTAGAGGCACCTGTTAGGCGTCGTGAGAGTTTAATGGGAGTTGCGTAGATGAGAATGCTTAGGTAGGTGTGTGGTGATCTGGGTCTACAAGGTCTTGGTTGATTCCTCATGCAGTGCACCAGGTGTATGAAATTTCTATGGCCTTCTTTCTCCACATCACCGCTGCGGGAGATGAAGAACCACTTCTTCCCGACATAGGTTCAGCCATCTTCGACGAAGGGTTTAGGTTGAGCAGGATAATGACGGAGTATATAGAGCTTAAATTTAGTAGTGCAAGAATGTCCTATGACTTCATCGTTAAAGATGTGATACATAGAATGCAAGCATGTTGGTTGAAGTGGAGAGGCATGTATGGGATCTTATGTGATCGTATAGTACCATTAAAACGTAAAGGCAAGTTCTATCGCACTGCGATTAGAGCAGCAATGTTTTACGATTCTGGGTGTTGTGCAATGAATGTTGTACACGAGCAAAAAATGGGAGTTGCGGAGATGAAAATGCTTAGGTAGATGTGTGGTCACAAGAGACGGTATAAAATTTGGAATGAATGTATCAGGGATAAGACAGGAGTGGCTCCAGTTGTAGAGAAAATGCGAGAAGCTCATTTAAGATGGTTCGGACATTTAGGTAGTAGACCATTAGAGGCACCTGTAAGGCGTCGTGAGAGTTTAATGGGAGTTGCGGAGATGAGAATGCTTACGTAGGTGTGTGGTGATTTGGGTCTACAAGTTCTTGGTTGATTCCTCATGCAGTGCAGCAGGTGTAAGAAATTTCTATGGCGTTCTTTCTCCACATCAGCGTTGCGGGAGATGAAGAACCACTGATTTTCGACATAGGTTCAGCCATCTTCGAAGAATTTTCTTAATTCTAACCTTGGGCTTCAACGTCCTACAATATCCACCCAACTACTTCACCATCCCTAAGCAATATCACTTCCTCCCAAACAAATCATTGCATTCACTATCAGTTCTTCTCACAAAAGAACTTGCAAACTTACGCCCCTGACGATTCCAGACCCACATAAAAAACCTGAGCTCATTTAAAAAATCAAATTTCCATTTTCCCTCCTCCTCCATGCTTCCACCCCTTATTTTGTAGCACACCCTTTTTTCACATACACGTTCATGAATTCCTCTCTTTGACAACTTCAATCACCGCCGCGAAAGGCACTCCTTTCCAACCAGCGCATACCTGCTACTCCCTCACATCTCTTCATCTGATTTTAGTCTCTTCATTTCGGAACTTGAGTTGCCGCCGTGATAGCAAGTCAGTTCCAACCGCCTGCACACCTACGGTTAAATTTTCGTCGGTTACTTTCTTCGTATAAGAAAAGACCGCTTCTTTGGGGCTCAAAATAGAGGACTACGCGACCACCCATTATGAATTCACCCCCCTCTACCTGCACGGCGTCCGCATCCCAACTCTACCCACAACTCGGCCAACAAATTTGCTCCCAACCCCAACGGAACAACTTGACCACGCAGCAAATGTTACGTGGTTACTCCCTCACATCTGTTTGTTTGATTTAAGTCTCTGAATGTACCTCCTGAATTTTTGTCTCAATATACATTACGTTGTTACTACTACGTTTGATTGGTTTGTTTCTCCCAATAAGCAATATCCGTCTCTTTGGTGGCTCATAGTACACAACTCTGCAATTAACCCTTATGAATTCACCCCCCTCTCCATGCAGACCTTCCTCTATAAATCATTGTCATTTATCTTACAACATTGCATCTCCCAACAAAACAACTCCACCACTCTTTATCCTGCAACATTGCATCAGCCGCTACGTGCTTACTACGTTCTTCCATTTGTTTCACAGCGTTGTACAAACTTTGTCCTTATCGCTACACATTGCTAATTTCTTATGTTTCTCCTGATTTGTGTAAACCAGTTTCCTTAAAATGGAACTGCGCTCCACTACAGAACAGTTAGGTGAGACATCTCGGCCTCATTTTCGTGCTCGAAAGCGAACAAGAGAACCATCTATGACAGATGAAGAACATCTAGCACAACGTATATATAATCAATCTTACACATCAAGAAGAAACGCACGTATGACAGAGGCACAACTTGCTGCTCAACGACGCATAACCGTGAACGTGCACGAGAAAGGAGGGCACAAATGACAGAAGAACAACTTCAAGCAGACCGCGCGTATAATCGATGCCGGCAGAGACTCAGACAATCTCATATGACAGAAGCACAACAAGCCCACCAAAGAGAAATTTGGCGTGCTGCTTATCAAAGGCGTCGTCAACGTTTACTACAACAAAATGAGCAATTACTACATCACAACATCGAAGCTCCTATGCCTCCACTCCAGACTTCTGCTGCTGCCACAACCTCCATCCATGAAATGACAACCTCAAATATAGCGTGGGGTAAGTACGTAATTTCATTCCTATGCATTTGCTTCTGCTTACAAATACTATCATTGCTTACGATAATACAAATCTACTGCTGTGGTAAAGTAACATCAGGAGAGAATGGTATTGTGCACACATATGCATTGACAACGATACCATCATCAATATGCTCCCACGAAATGCGGTCATCCGAAATTGGACAGCCATCTGCACCTCCCACAAATACTTTAGCAACACCTTACTTTACCGTCGCACCTGCACCTTTGCGAACAGTCAACCCAAATACAGCAACCGCTGCAGAAGCACAAGAAACCATACATATATCAACAAATTTTGTCCCCGAACATGAAAGCACAGGAGATGAAAGCTCTGCTGATGGTGCTCCTGTGAGAATTTGTCGCGCCACAAGCCACAACATCGCTCGCATTTCTACTACAACTCTCCAAATCGTGTACTTACAACTTCAGCCGCCTCACTTCTGTTATCACTGCAATGCTAAATTATTTGATGGTGAGACATCAACAATGTGCTGCAACAACGGAAACGTACACATCCCAGCTATACCTACTCCACCTGCTCTTCATAATATACTTATCAGTGACTCTGCAGAAAGCCGCGATTTCCGACGATACATTCGTTCATATAATCATGTTTTCTCCTTTACTTCTATGGGTGTTAAGCTAGATGAATCAATTGCAGCAGATCAACATGTCGTTTACACATTTCGAGCCCACGGAGCAATATATCACCGAATTGGATCTCTGTTGCCTTCTGCAAACAGAAGGCCTCGGTACTTACAGCTCTACATATATGATACCGAACATGAGCTTGATCATCGGTTGCAAGAAAATAAAGAACTAGATCGTGCTTTGCTCGAGAAGTTATCGAGAATCTTAGACAATTGTAACCCGTTTGTATACATGTTCCGACGATTATCTCAGCGAGCAGATATCAACATATGCAAATTAGTTATCAAGGAGCGCCCTGCTGCTGAACACCAGTACACATTACCGACTTCATCACAGGTTGCTGCTATAATTGTTGGTGCTGATGAATACGTCGAATCAAATGAACGAAATATAATTATTGAAACAACAGAAGGTGCTTTACTCACTATTCAAGAGTACAGTGGCTACTACGATCCACTTCAATATCCGCTACTTCTCCCATATGGCACATACGGTTGGTTTGCTGAGTATAGAGACCTAAATAACCGCCGCGTTAGCTGTTGCGACTACTATTCATATTTACTACAGGTTCGTAAAAATGTTTGTCACCACTATACACGTTGTCTGCTTGCATTCAACCTATATTTCACCTCATACTCATGTTACTGCAGGATCGTGCACCTCATTTGTCATTACCGTTACAAGGTTGTCGTTTACTACAGCAATACGTCGTTGACACTTACATTAAAATAGAAACTCAAAAACTGCGTTGGATAAAAACAACCAACAAAATATTAGAGCTGAGCTGTACAGCGGCTTACAAGATTGTCTGACTGCTGGAGAAAATAGCGGAGGTCCGTACATTTCTCTGTCCATACCGTACATTTTAAACTCAAACATTACTTTCTAATGCAACCTTCCACTTTATATATTTTCACTGCAGCAAATATTGGTCAACGTGTAATCTTGCCGTCATCTTTTATTGGAAGTCCTCGCGATATGTACCAACGCTACCAGGATGCAATGTCTATTGTGCAACATTATGGTAGGCCAGATATATTTTTGACTATGACATGCAACTCCTCCTGGCCTGAAATCACAGAAGCGCTGTATCCAGGACAAACGCCGCAGGATCGTCCTGATTTGGTTGCTAGAGTATTTCACGCTAAATACAGAAAGTTAAAAAAGGACATATTCCATAAACATGTTCTGGGTAAAGTAATTAGCCATGTGCACGTAATTGAGTTCCAAAAACGAGGGCTGTCACACGTTCACATGTTAATTATTTTCGATGCGCGTGATAAGATGACTCCAGATGAATATGACAAGATTGTTAGAGCTGAGCTTCCTCATGTTGAAGATGAACCTGAATTACACAATGCTGTTGTGCGTCATATGATTCATGGCCCATGCGCATACGTTAACTTTCATGCACCGTGAATGAAGCATGGTAACTGCAAAAAGGGTTATCCAAAAAATTTCACAAGTCATACCTTGCAGGGAGCAGACTGCTACCCAATATATCAACGTCGTAACGACGGAAGATCATTCACTCTACAACGTGCTCAGGATTTTGTCGTTGACAACCGATGGGTTGTTCCATATAACCCATGGCTTCTTCTAAAATATAACTGTCATATTAACGTTGAAATTTGTAGCAGTATTAAAAGTATAAAATATTTATATAAATACATTCACAAGGGTCCTGATATGATTGGATTTCAGGTTCGTTCCCATCCAGATCATAATGAAATATCACATTACGTAAATGGTCGTTGGATCTGTCCACAGGAAGCATTCTGGAAAATACTCAAATTCAACATGTACCAAACATATCCTTCAATCATCCGTTTGCAGATCCACCTGCCTAACAAGCATCAAGTTCGTTTTCGCACTACTGATTTACTCAATAATGTTCTTGCGAATGAGCGAAATTCCAGAACGATGTTAACAGAATTTTTCCGCGTGTACGATAGTCAGCAAGAAACACACAACTACCTGTACAGTGATTTTCCTAAACACTACAAATGGAATTTAAGTTCTAGAACTTGGACTGAACGAAGACGTCGCCAGAAAGTTATTGGTCGCATTTACTCTGTTCATCCTTCTGAAGGTGAAAGATTTTAATTGCGCATGCTCCTTAATCATGTTCGAGGACCCACATCTTTTGAAGATTTACTGACAGTTGGTACTACTACCCACTCAACTTTCAAAGAAGCTGCTGAACATTATGGTTTACTAGAACAAGACAACAGCCTACATAATTGTATGCGTGAGGCGAAAGAATTTCAGATGCCGTCAGCACTGCGAACTTTATTTACAAACATTTTACTATACTGTAATCCCACAGAAGTTAGACGATTATGGGATGACAACTATACTGCGATGACCGAAGATTATGTCAGCTCAAGAAACATTAGTGCATTGTATGTGCTGAATATGCTTCTTCGTGAGATAGATTATATTCTTCAGCAACATAACAAAAATATCACACAGTTTGATATCCCTCGAATGTCCACAATTTTTGAGAGCATTGGCACCTTCTCCAGCTTAATCGAGGATGAGCTGTCGATACCTATCTCACATATAGATATAAACTCCTTCTCTTCTTTCAATCCCGCACAAAGTTATGCCTTCCACACTATTACTGAAGCTGTTCGTCAACGAAAAAGTACGGTTTTCTTCATAGATGGTCCTGGCGGCACCGGCAAGACATTTTTATACAAAGCAATTCTTGCACATTTACGACGTGATGGTCATATTGTACTTGCCACGACATCATCAGGAATTGCTGCAACTCTTCTCCCAGGTGGAAGTACAGCACATTTAAAATTCAAAATTCCAATCCCTCTACAAGCTGGATCGTTCTGCAAGTTTGGTAAGCAGTCTGATATACAAAAACTGTTACAGCAATGCTCTGCTATTCTATGGGATGAAGCACCAATGTCACACAAGCATGTTTTCGAGGCCGTTGATCGGTCATTGCGAGATGTTCTAGAAACAGACCTACCTTTTGGAGGTAAAGTTGTAATCATGGGAGGCGATTTCCGCCAGGTTCCACCCGTCGTGATCAATGGATCAAGAGCACAAATTATCGATGCCAGTATAGTTGAATCACCTTTGTGGTCAACTATCAAATTACTTCGTCTGACTGAAAATATGCGCGCTTCAACCGATCAACTATTCTCAGAGTTTCTTCTGCGAGTTGGGAATGGTGATGAACCAGCATTTCGGGATGATATGATCCGTCTACCTGATTCAATGATTATTCAGTGGGAAGGTGACCACTCAATCAATTTACTAATCAGGACCATATTCTCTGACATTACAAACCATATGAACATCCCTGACTACTGGGAAAACAAAGCACTGCTGACTCCACTAAACGATGATGTTACTCAATTAAATGAAAACTGTCTCGCACTGTTTCCAGGGGATGAGGTTACATACTATTCGTTTGATTCTGTTGATGATGATAGAAATAATATATACACGCAGGAATTTTTGAATAGCATCTCACCGGGTAATCTGCCACCACACAAGTTATCCCTGAAAAAAGGTGCCCCCGTTATGCTTCTGCGAAATTTAAATCCTCGGATTGGCCTTTGCAACGGATCACGACTTCTCTGTCGACAATTCTCAGACAATGTTATCGAAACCGAAATACTTACTGGGCACCATAAAGGGCAAACTGTTTTTCTTCCCCGTATACCACTGAAAAATGCTGAAGATCTGAAAATGCCTTTTCAGTTAACTCGCAAACAATTCCCAATCCGTTTAAGCTTCGCTTTAACTATAAACAAATCTCAGGGTCAGACAATCAAGGATGTCGGTATTTACTTGCCATCCCCTGTTTTCACTCATGGCCAACTTTATGTAGCTTTATCGCGAGGAGTTGCTTCATCACATACAAAAATTTTAGTGAAAGTTGGTGCCCTCACTGGATACCATGGCACTTACACAAAGAATGTTGTATTTACAGATTTAATTTCGAAAGCTTTACTTCAGGTGCGCTCGATACACCCCCTTCCTACTGTTCTCTACTTCCACATGTACTGTTCTCCCACTCTGAATTCTTCAAATGCCTTTTAACTGCACAGTCTCAGCAGAATTAATCAGCTTCAACTACATTCAATGTTACACTATGCTACAAATTGTTACGAAACTCACAACGGCATTTACTGCTTCAATGAACTTTTCTAAGGTACTATAATTTCTTCACCATAATTTCTCCTCACAGTAAGCATTATTAGATGATTTGATTTTATACGCTCTGTTTAGCAACAGATGCTTGCCTACCGTAAGTACATCGGTCTTTCAACATATCTGATATTAAATCTTTCTCACCTTTAAAAAGTATATCCTCAGCTACACATACATGCAAGTGGTACAGAATATACTATGCCACCACACATGCAGATGCATACTAATTAATCGACTTGATTTAACTCTGTCCCGCCCTGCATCTACATTCTTTTAAATTCTTTATCCTTACGTAAGGTTGCTGCTTCTACTCAGTTTGTTACTTCCTTTAACTGTATCACTTCCTATCATCACTGACATAATTATTTGCCATGTTTTTTTTAATTGTGTTTCTCCTTTCGTAGGTCTTCGCTGTCTGCTCCGTGCACATCAACAAACATCCCTACCATTTCACCCGTTTCACATACGCCATAATTCATCTGCGCCTTCTGCATCTCCTACGCCAACCACCTTCCTGCCTCTGTGCTTTTGGAATAGTTTTTATGTCCGCTCCTGCCTCATCGTCAAATATGACACTTACACAGCGTGAGGAGGTTGCGTACAGCCGCGATGTGCCACCGGAGATGTGTGATTACTATTCTTCTCCGTACTACTGAACGGCCTAAATCTTGCCACCACTACAGATACTTTGAAGTCCATCTTTGCACCTCTTCCGGGATTCCTTCACGCTGCATGCTGTATGCCCCCTGACTCATGCTCAGTAATTATATTATTTTCGCCGACTCACTACCTACTTCGCTCTTATTTAAATTTTGTTTGCAAAGGTCGATGTAAACTCGGACGGTGAGCCACTGGGTACGGGCGAAGTCATATTTGCAGATAAGGTGACAATGATAGATGCCGCAAATCAGATGGACGGCTCTATGATTGACGGAAGGAAGATAACTGCGCGTCAACTTGCGCTGTTTCATGTTAATCCAGAATATTTTCTACGGGAGTACTACTGAGACAACAACACGCGACAAACTTTGCCTCAACTTTGTTATGTAGCTTCGCCAATCTTTCTTCAACCTGTACTTCTTTCATGCGTTAGCATATTATGTCGTCATGTACTCTGGTCTTTGTGCTTCACATAACTCGCACACATAAATTTACAAGCATTCAACACTGTAGACCCGAAAAATTGTACAGCTGCTATGCATATTATATACGCACTTAATATATTACATACTGCATATAGCATATTGCCTATCATGAAAATAGCCCCGCAGTAACTGTATTAAGTGAATATCCATATTACTTTTCATGTTTGTTATAAAGACATCGAACTCTCTGAAATGAGTTGCATATACAATACATTATGACTATATATAAATACATTTATTTTTAAATAGGTTTATATATATACATATATATATGTGTACATATTTATATAAATGTATGTATATATATATGTATATATATACGAGCATCTTCGCACGAGCTACGCCCGTGCTCGATGCTCTTTGCTTCGACAGTACTCCAGCAGTGACACTACCTCCGTCCAACCTCGCGCGCTGTACGACGCTCGATCAATTGACAGTGCATAAGTTATCCTGTGCCCCACGCGAAGCCCGCATGGATGCGGCCGAAGGCCGCCCGAGAGCATCGAGCACGGCTGTTGCCCGTGCGAAGATGCTCGTATATATATACACGTTCATAATCTTTTTATAATAATATTATTATCATTATTATTATTATTTTATCATAAAAAAATAACGAACGCCGAATCCAACGAAAATTTCGCCTTAGGTGAACGGCGGCGCTACGAATCCAACGGCGAAGTTGGAATCAAAATCCAACGTGTCATTTTCGAGATATGAATGGCGGAAGTTACGACGAGCTTTAAATATATACAAAACTTCTAAAATGCGCTGAGGCTCCAAAATGGCTCGGACCGCGACGAAACTTGATAGACAAGTCTAAAATTAAATAATCTAATTTCCTAACGTAAAACTTTCCAATTCCGTGTCGTCACAAAATTTGGTCGACTTGTCCCAAACGGACGCGAAAACGCGCAAACGGCAACGCGCCACCAACTCGACGTTAAAAGTAACGCCCCGACGCCATTAACACGCCATTAACACGCCATCACTGAATTAAACAAATACAGGAAAAATCAGGGCGTTACAGTCACTCCGCCTAAAAGAAAGTTTCGTCCCGAAACTTGACATAAGGGCAGAAAACAACCTTAAGGTAGGTACATGGTGTAGGAAAGAAGATTTAAGATGAATAATCATTTGGTGCAGAACATCACTTGGACAAATAATGGTGCAGGAAAGGAAATCTAGGATAGATAATCAAATGGTGCAGGACAAGGAATGGAGATTTCTACCTGAGCCATTAAAAGAAGAGGTGCGGATGAGATTCCCGCATAGTCGATTCCAGCTCCCATGTTGCGTTCTCGACGTCATGATTCCGCCAAAGAACTTTCACCATGGGAATGGATTTCCTACGCAACACCCGCTCTTGGGTTTCCAAAATGCGAACAGGCTCCTCAACATAAGATAAATTGGGCTGAATCTGAGGCACCGAATCGAGGACTTGACGATTGCTGCGGACACACTTCCTTAACTGACTCACATGGAACACATCATGGACGCCAGGGAAGGTAGCAAACAACTCCAATCTATAAGCAGACACTCTGATGCGCTCAACGACCCGAAATGGTCCAACATATCTGGGATCCAACTTGTGGTTCTTCCCAAATCTTTTAACGCCTGGCATCGGAGAGACCTTCAGAAAAACATTGTCCCCAACCGCAAACTCCAGATCTGCCCTTCTTCGATTGACATACTTTTCGTACCGCTCCTGAGCAACGCGGAGCTTCTCCCGAATATTAGTCACCGCCTCTTCCATTTCCATCAAAGCTTCCGGACCTAGCAACGGTCTCTCACCGACTTCGGCCCAAAACAAGGGAGTCCTACAGCGCCTCCCATACAACGCTTCAAAAGGGGCCATCTGCAGACTTTCTTGGAAGCTATTATTATATGCAAACTCCATGAGTCTGAGGCGCTCGTCCCAAGCTCCACCATGCTCCAAAATGTAACACCTGATCATGTCTTCCACGATCTGATTAACTCGCTCCGTTTGACCATTGGTCTGCGGATGGTATGCGGTCGAAAACCTGAGGTCGGTGCCCAAAGCTCCCTGTAAGCTCTGCCAGAATCACGACGTAAACCTGGAGTCTCGATCTGACACGATACTCACAGGTACTCCATGCAAACGAATGACCTCATCCAAATATAACTCTGCTATCTTCTTCATAGAATAGCCGACTTTGAAAGGGACGAAATGCGCACACTTCGTCAATCGATCAACTATAACCCAGACTGAATCATGTCCACGAGGGGACCTCGGCAAACCCGTGATAAGGTCCATCGATATGCTTTCCCATTTCCACATGGGGATCTCCAAAGGGGTCAGTTTTCCTCCAGGTCTGCAATGATCGGCCTTCACCCGCTTGCATGTGAAGCACTCCGATACAAATTTGGCAATGTCGTTCTTCATGCCCGACCACCACACGATTTGCTTCAGATCTCTATACATCTTGGTGGAACCCGGGTGGTAGGACACACTAGATCCGTGAGCCTCCCTGCAAATCATAACTCGAATATCTTCCATCGCCGGAATACAGAATCTACCTCTATACAAGAGGGTACCAAGCTCATCAATGGAGAAATCAGATAATTCTCCTTTCTCGGTCCTTCCTCGGAGATGCTGAAGATCTGGGTCTTCTTTCTGACGTAACCTTGTGAGGGTGATCCATGAAGGCTCTTCTGCCTCCAAACGAGTGCGCTCGCCACGGCTCACCGCCGAAATATCCATCAAAAGAAACTCCTCAACTAAGGCTTGAACAGATAAATTGAAGATCTGATCCGTCTTCCTACTCAACGCATCGGCCACCACATTGGCCTTACCGGGATGATAAAGGATATCCACTTCATAATCAGCAACATATTCCAACCACCGGCGTTGGCGCAAATTCAGCTCCTTTTGTGTGAATACATACTTCAAACTTTTATGATCGGTATAAATCTTGCACACAGTGCCATATAGTAAGTGTCTCCACAGCTTCAAGGCATAGATCACCGCCGCAAACTCCAAATCATGGGTAGGGCAATTCTTCTCATGAACCTTTAATTGTCTAGATCCATAAGCGATCACCTTTCCCTCTTGCATCAGAACGCATCCAAGTCCGATGTGGGAAGCATATACATACACCGCAAACTCCACTCCCTCAATAGGCAGAATGAGAATTGGGGCAGAGCACAACCTTCTCTTCAGCTCTTGGAAAGCCTCCTCACACTTATCACTCCAAAAGAAAGCGGCATTCTTCTGCGTAAGCCGGGTCATCGGAGCGGACAATGTGGAGAAACCCTCCACAAATCTCCTATAATATCCGGCCAAACCCAAGAAACTCCTGATCTCCTTTGGAGTAGAAGGTCTCTTCCAATCCATCACCGCTGAAATCTTGGCGGGATCAACAGAGATTCCAACCTTGCTCACCACATGTCCTAAAAAGGACACCTGAGGCAGCCAAAACTCGCACTTGCTCAGCTTAGCATACAACTTATGCTCTCTCAAGACAGACAAAACCAGACGCAAGTGATAGGCATGCTCCTCATCACTACGAGAATAGATGAGAACGTCGTCGACGAAGACGACCACAAAACGGTCAAGAAAGTCCTTGAATACTCGGTTCATCAGATCCATGAACGCAGAAGGCGCGTTGGTCAACCCAAAGGACAACACGAGGAACTCGAAATGCCCGTACCGGGATCTAAAAGCCGTCAGAGGAATGTCTGACTCACGAATCCTCAACTGGTGGTAGCCTGAACGAAGATCAATCTTCGAGAATTCGGTGCACCCACGCAGCTGGTCGAATAAATCATCAATCCGCAGCAACGGATATCTATTCTTGATCGTCACCTTGTTCAACTCCCGATAATCGATACACAGCCTCATGGAACCGTCCTTCTTCTTCACGAAGAGAACATGAGCAGCTCATGGAGAAGTACTCGGTCTGATGAAACCACACTCCAGAAGTTCATCCAGTTGAACACACAATTCTTCTAACTCACGAGGCGCCATGCGGTACGGTGCCTTGGCAATAGGCCGGGTGCCTGGTTCGAGGTCTATGGAAAACTCCACCTCTCTTTCAGGAGGTAGAGCGGAAAGCTTGTCCGGAAAAACATCGGGAAACTCTCGCACCACCGGGATACCCTCCACGGTTGGCTCCACACGAGAAGCATCCACAGCGCAGATAGAAACCAGAAAACCCAAACAACCAGAGGCTAAAGCTCGGCGGGCACGTACCGCAGAAATAATCGGAGAGCTCTCCCGAGGTAAACCATAAACGCTCAAAGGACGTCCGTCACCCAACTTGAAATCTAGCCGCTTCTCCTTGCACTTGATCACGGCATCATATTTGGACAACCAGTCCATCCCGAGAATCACGTCGAAATCTGCCAAATCTAGCATCTTCAAATCTGCCAGAACCTGGACACCACCCAAAGAAATGGGGCACTCCCGGATACCCCGATCTGACGTAACCTGATCTCCAGACGAAAACTTAACGGACAAGGCACCATCCAACCGATCAACAGACCATCAGTGCCTATCAACAAAACTTCTAGCAACAAAAGAGTGAGACGCTCTCGAATCAAACATGACACGCGCCCACTTATTCTTCACCTTGAATTCACCTAAATAAGCGTGTGTCACTAGACAACTAGTAAGCTAACTAAATTCAGAAAAAAGAGAACAAGTTAGGAGGAAAGAAACTAACCGGATATCACGTGCGCTGAGGTTTGAGCTTCCTCTCTAGTTAGCACATTAAGCTTGCCTTTAGTCTTGCCCACGAACTGCGGGGGCGGCGGCAAGGTCTGCAGAGGAACCGCTGAAGTCACGGTCTGCGAATTCGGGCAGTCGGCCCTACGATGTCCTTTTTGCCCACACATGAAACAACAACCGGCCTTCTTATAACATCGGGCCGCCTCATGCCCGGGCTTGGAACAGAAAGAGCACACTGGGATCGCCTTAGGTGCGTCCTGAATTGCACTAACCTTTAACGGCTCCAGCGCCTCGAGCCTCTTGAAACACCTTTCGAACGGGTGGCCCCGCTTGCCACAGAAGCTACAGTGCCCCACACCCCTCTTCTTCGAGTCCGAGTGAGACGCCTTAGAACTCTCCCGATCATCAGATTTCCTCTTATCACTCTTTATCTGCTGCCCACGAATCTTCGTCTTCTCAATAGATTCGGCCTTCAATGCGGCTTCCACCGCTTCAGCATAAGTCTTTGACCCATAGGCGCTAGCCCACTGCTGGACGTCGCCAGTGAGACCACCTAAAAACCACTTCACTCTACCTTCCTCCGAGGCCACCAACTCGGGGGCGAATCTGCTCAACTTGCTGAACTCGATCTCGTACTCACTGACGGTGAGCTGCCTCTGCTTCAGATGCAGAAAGTTGTTCGTCAATCGGTCGCGCTCAACCGAAGGGAGGAACTTCTTAAGCAACAACCCCTTAAACGTCTCCCAAGAGCACCCCTCGACGAGACCTTCCTTCTCCCTAATCCACCAACCTTTCGCCAAACCCTTCAACTGAAATGCAGCCACCATCACCTTCGAAGCCTCCGAGACACCTGAATAGGAGAACATCTCCTCCATGCTGATCACCCAATCATCCAGGGCCATAAAGTCCGCCCTACCATCATAGGTAGGAGGTCCCAACCGCTGAAAGCGTGAAATGAAGTTCATCTCCGGTGGTAATGCCACTGGGGGCACTAGGGGAGCAGGAGCGGCTGGACTCACCACCGGTTCTTGCACAACAGGCTGCTGCACCGAGGCAACAGACACCAAAGACTGAATCTGAGCCTGCATCGCGACCAACTGTCTCGTCAAAGCCTCATTGCTCTGCCGCAGGCTTTCGATCACGGACTCACTCTGACCACCAGAAGACTCTCTCTCAGGCAGGGGGGTCGATCGTGTCACTCTCCTACGAGACATGTCTACAAGAAGGATGGACATTCAATCAGAAACATGCTTACAAAGCTTAAGCCAAACAGACTCGAAAAAATTCACGGATCATTTCGGAACAGGAAAGAAAACAACCTGCTATTGCTGTTACCTTGTTCTGGAATTTCATGAAATGATGCCATGATTAACTTAGGATGATGCACCATCATCCTATTGACTCTTGTGCTATAACATGAGTGCATGAACATTTAAATTTCTTTTCAAATCATGTGTGTACATATGTCATCTGGTATGTCTTTAACTTGACACGCGTGCTTATGCGATGATATGAATGTATGCAGTGCTATGCATTCTAGAAAGAGGCCTTAATGCATGTTATGAGCGGCGTACACATGTAATGTTATGCATCCCATACTACATAACATTACATGTAACGAAAAAGAAAACGTGCTAATGGGCATCCATGTAATGGTGGTTATGCATCCCATACTATATAACCGTCACATGTTGCCACCTATGGTGGATCCATATACAAACACATATTATGCATCCCATACTATATAATATGCCCCGTATACTTCTTATCATGCTATGAGTGTAGTGACTATGCTTCGGTCAAGACATATTGATGACATATCGGTGTGTGTATACAATGAAATGATCTTAAGAGGTTCTGCTTAGGA
The DNA here is from genome assembly GCA_033032865.1 of Dactylorhiza incarnata. NCBI lineage: Eukaryota > Viridiplantae > Streptophyta > Magnoliopsida > Asparagales > Orchidaceae > Dactylorhiza > Dactylorhiza incarnata. The sequence goes on from JAWHQI010000005.1 coordinate 27,204,572, forward strand.
TAGCGGTTGTTTGGCTCACACGCCAACCCACCCAACTACCTTTTTCACAGAACCTATCTCTGATACCAACTGTCACAACCCGCATTTTCCCAACATTTAAAATGATATCAGAGTAGGGAAAGCTACGCATTGTGATGCCACGTCACGTAGGGGACGCCTACTGACGTTAAGGCAATTCATCCTTCTTCGCAGTCAAGCAAATATTATTATTAACTCAAGGAGATTTAGATATTATTTATGCAAAAGATTAACAAGCCGCGTCCCTCGGCTAGGTGGATCAACTAGTCCATGCTTTTAAAATATAGTTTTACGCAGCGGAAAATACTTGATTTAATTACTTAGTGGCCTAAGTGAACATGAAGACCTAGTGAGGTGCACCATGCAAGATCGAAAGAGTGGATTTACTATATATAAAGGTAGATTTATCACGCGCAGAAAGTAGTGAGATTAACATTTTAAAAGCATGATATGCAATGCAACAATTACCTTAACATATCTAACAAGGGCCGTGAAGCCAACCAATGTCTAACCATTCCAGAACAAGTGTCCAAAAGTGAACCACAAGCAACAACATCAGTGAAACAAAAATCTAACTAAACGGCACCACGGGCGTCAACACCTGACACGAACCCATGGGCCGACAAGTCCACAGAATACTCTACCTCAAGAGAGTCAGGAGACAGCAACTAAAGCAGCTCTGCACTAACACCTGCTACTGTCCAGAACCTGAGGCATTCAAAGAAAGAACACCTCAGAAACAAGTACAAGTGGTGCAGAAAATAAGAAAGTAAGCAAACCTCCGCGAGACCGGAGGGAAACAGAAGCTGCAAGGGTCAGTCATGACAAAGCTAGCAGCAAGTAATCGACAGGAAAAGAAACAGCAGAAATATCTAATCACCAGCAGAAAAGGAAACAGCAGAGCAACTAAAAATCAGCAGAATATGCTCACCAAACAAAGGTGAGAACACAGGCGATGAAAAAACTCGCCATAAGCAAAAGAAAAGCCATCCGTTTTCAATTTATTAATCATGTTACTATTTCAGAATTAAAGAGACTGATCAGCTCATCCAAAAGAAGAGCACCGCACCGGGGGCAAAAACCACACCGCGTACGGACTCCCAATCAAAATGCTTAAGAGGACACCGCACCGGGGGCAAAAACCACACCGCGTACAACCTCCTAATCAAAAGCTTAAAAGAGCACCGCAACGGGGGTAAAAACCACACCGCGTACAGCCTCCAACAGAATTGTATTAAATTAAAGAGCATCGCACCGGTGGCTCTGCCAACATCGTGTACGACCTCCAACAGAATTCATATTTTCATGCAATTCCAAAGGGGAAGGGGCGAGGCCCAACATGACATATCATATCGTAAGGCAAGTAGCAAATGAGAAAATCAAGAGATATGAAGCTAACAAAAATCTTTTATTCACTGGCATAATATCAAGTCATTAGCAGCAAAAATAGAGAATAAAACGGAGATACGGCGCAGTTAGATCAAAAGCACCGGCTTAGAGCGGTTATATGGCAAAGAGAAAGTGCAAGGGCAAGAACACCACTTGCCTTAGGTTTTGCTGGAAAAACTCTCAGAATCGCTCCCCGTTGTAGATCGGGTCACAAGAAGGCGAGAGGAGTCAAGATCTACAAGAGATCAGGCTAGAAAAGGTTAGGGTACAAAAGACCTAACGAAAAAGTTTCACAAAGTGGAAGGAAATTACCACGAGGACGAAGCTCTCGTCGAGAGCTTTCCGAATCTATGCTCGGCTCGCGATTCCGACCACCGGAGCTCCGTCGGCGGCGTCCGGAAGATTCGAGAAAACGCCGTCCCCGTCGCTCGATTCTACTCTCTGGTTCGGACAGAATGAAGAAGGAGAAGAGGACTGAGCTCGTTTTCTTTTATGCAACATCATAAAATTTTAACAATGATAATAATATCATTATTATTATTATTATTATTATTATTATTAATAAAAGAAGGAGGTCGACGCATGCATGAAGGGAGTCGACGCATGCTTTGATAGGCTGCTGAAATCGGCGCATGGATGAAGGCTGGAATTCGACGCAAGGGATGAAGGCTGGAATTCGACGCAAGGGAGGAAGGAAAGATCGACGCAAGCTTTGAGAAGGGGGGAAGAATCAACGCATGCGTTGAAAGGGGAAGAAGGGTAATCGACGCACGTTTACTGAATGTATATATATATATATACGTTCATAATCTTTTTATAATATTATTATTATCATTATTATTATTATTTTATCATAAAAAAATAACGAACGCCGAATCCAACGAAAATTTCGCCTTAGGTGAACGACGGCGCTACGAATCTAACGGCGAAGTTGGAATCAAAATCCAACGTGTCGTTTTCGAGATATGAATGGCGGAAGTTACGACGAACTTTAAATATATACAAAACTTCTAAAATGCGCCGAGGCTCCAAAATGGCTCGGACCGCGACGAAACTTGATAGACAAGTCTAAAATTAAATAATCTAATTTCCTAACATAAAACTTTCCAATTCCGGGTCGTCACAAAATTTGGTCGACTTGACCCAAACGGACGCGAAAACGCGCAAACGGCAATGCGCCACCAACTCGACGTTAAAAGTAACGCCCCGACGCCATTAACACGCCATCACTGAATTAAACAAATACCGGAAAAATCAGGGCGTTACATGGTCTCAGCTTGTCTAGCCGCCAGATTTGTTTTGGTGTGTTTTGTTCTTCTCATCTCCGTGATTCTGATGAATCATGTCTCGCCATGTATACCTCGCACTGTAAATGAAGTTTGTGTTTCAATAAAGTTTCTTGTTTTGCTGTGTGGTATTGTGGTTGTTTGGCTTTAACTCAGTTGATGCAACTCCTGCTTACTCCTAAACGATTCAAATCAAAAATTTTAACATGGTATCAGAGGTAGGTTGTTGGAGTGGATAAGCAGTGATCAACTTGAGTTTCCATCGTCTTTGTGAAGAAGAGACCACATAGATTGCCATGGAAGGTGGATACGCAAGAGGGCTTGGTATCGAACTCCTTACATTGACTAACTATTAGAAATTGAGGTCGTGTATGGAGAGCTATTTACTTGGCGAGGATTTATGGGAGATAGTTGGAGGAGAAGACACACAAGAGGTGTTTCTAGCAGGAGATAATATGTCATAGGTGAGACTTTGGAGGAGGACTAATGCTAAGGCAGAGTTCACACTCAAGAGGGTTATCTCACCGGAGCTGTTTGATCACATCATTGGATGTAAATCTGCTGCTGAGATTTGGACGTCTTTTGATGGGCTGTTTAATAAGAAGAATGTAGCTCGGCTACAGTTTCTTGAAAATGAGTTGGCGAAAGGCCTCTCATTGCGATCTTTCTATTTCTACCTTCTTTCTCAAGATGAAGAACCTCACAGAAGAGATTTCTGCATTGGACCCTGATGAGCCCATCTCGGAGGCAAAACTGAAGAGGCATATCATCCGCGGATTGCGGAAGGAGTATCTTGCCTTTGTGACTTCAGTTCAAGGTTGGGCAAATCAACCATTTTTGTTGGAGCTGGAGAACTTACTTGCTTCGCAAGAAAGTTTGGCAAGACAGATGGCGGGGCTTCTATCTCTGGGGGAGATAGTGATGTGTTGTTCTCTGGGAAGAAGAAGAAGAAGTGGGAGAAGAAGAAGCCGGGTTATGATGGACCCTCTACTTCAGGTCAGCAGGATAGGGGTTATGCTCCTAAGTCTGATGGGAAGAAGAAGGGAGATGGACCAAGGTGTTTCAGGTGTAATAAGACCGGCCACTTCAAGAAAGATTGCCGGGTTAATCTTCAGTCGGGACATGTAACAGAGAAGGAGAAGCCAAAGTCTGATGAAGCTGGATGGGGAGGAGCCTTTGAGGCTAATATGACGGCGATGCCCGTTAAGGCCTTGGCTGCCATCAACTTTGAAGAGGATTGGATTGTTGATTCAGGGTGTGGACATCATCTCACCGGGGATGAATCAAAGTTCTCTTCTTTGGCGCCTTACTCAGGTAACGATGCTATCATTAGGGCTGATAATTCTGTTCATGCTGTCGAACAAGAAGGTGTTGTCTCCCTGAGCAGTGATAAGGGTCCACTCACCTTGAGGAGTGTTTATCACGTGCCTGGTATGAAGAAGAATCTCTTCTCTGTGACCAATGCGGTCGATGCCGGTTATCACGTTCTGTTTGGCCCAACAGAAGTGAAGTTTCTTAAAACTCAACCAGAGATAAAGGGAGATGTTATCCATGTTGGAAAACGAGTGAAGGACTTGTTCGTGTTATCGACAAGTACCTATGTTGATAAGATGAAGACCAACGATAGCGCGACTATCTGGCATGAAAGGTTGGGGCATGTTGGCATGGACAAATTGAAGGCTATGACGGTAAGGGGCCTTGTCAAGGGCTTGCCTAGCTTGTCCTCTTATGGAGACGGTCATGTTTGTGCTGGATGTCAGTTTGGTAAGTCTCATCGACTTCCATTTGATAAATCGCAAACAAGATGCAAAGCGCCGTTGGAGTGCATTCACGGTGATTTGATGGGACCGACTGTCACCCCAAGCCTTGGAGGCAACAGATATATGTTGGTGTTGATTGATGATTACACCAGATATGTCTGAGTGTATTTTCTGAAAGAGAATTCGGAAGCCTTTGTGAAGTTTGTGGAGTTCAAGGAGCTGGTGGAAGGTCGGTTAGGCCTGCGGGTTAAAAATTTGAGAACTGACAATGGTGGGGAGTTCACCTCTGGTGAATTCTCTATTTTTTGCAGGAAATATGGCGTTCAGAGAGAGCTCGCTTGTGCTCATACTCCACAGCAGAATGGCGTTGCGAAGAGGAAGATCCGTCATCTGATGGAAACCTGCAAATGCTGGCTTCATGCCAAGAGTATCCCAAAGTCCTTTTGGGCGGAGGGAATGTCTTGTGCGGCTTACGTCATCAACAGAATGCCTCTAAGTCCTATCAACATGAAGACCCCTCACGAACTGATGTTCAAGGAGAAACTGAGTGTTGCTCACCTTCGGGTGTTCGGGTCAACCTGCTATGTGCATATTCCTAATGCTCTTCGAACAAAGCTAGATGCGAAAGCAAGGAAGCTAGTCTTTGTTGGGTATGATGAGCGGAAGAAAGGATGGAGATGCATGGATCCTGAGACACGGAGATCAGTGGTATCTCGGGATGTAGTGTTCGATGAAGTGACTTCCTACAAGGGGAGTTCAGGAGTAGAACTACCGGAAAGCAGGGTTGATGAAGCAGGGAAAGCTGCGGGAAGTTTTCAAGTGGAGTTGCCTGTTTCACTAGGAGCTCCAGTTGTGTCAAGCTCTGAGATGGAGGCTTCAGGTTCTGGAAGCAGGGGGAACGGTGCTCCAAGTTCGTCTGGAAGAGGAGCTTGCACAGAAGAAGCAACTGAGGAGGTGGTTAGTCAGGAGCAACCTCTTAGGAGGTCGAAGAGGACTATCAAGCCACCAGATCGATACACAGGAGGAAACATGGTGAGCTTTATCTCATGTCTCTTCGCTGGTCCCTTAGATGAAAGGGAGCCGTCTAGCTTTGAGAAAGCCAAAGGCGTGAAGCAGTGGGATATTGCTATGTAAGAAGAGATGGATGCTCTCAAGAAAAATGAGACTTGGTCTCTAGTGCCCAGGCCCCAGGGCATTACTCCTGTGACATGCAAATGGGTTTATAAACTCAAGAAGAAAGCTGAGGCACGATCAAGCGATATAAGGCTCGCCTTGTAGCTCGCGGGTTCTCACAGCAGTATGGTGAAGATTATGATGAGATGTTTAGTCCAGTGGCAAAGATGACTTCGGTTCGATTTGTTATTGCTTTGGCGGCATCTTGTGGATGGGAGATTTGGCAGCTCGATGTTAAGAATGCTTTCATATACGGAGAGATTGACAAGGATATCTTCATGATCCAGCCACCGGGTTTCATCTCGGAGGATCATCCGGACTACGTCTGCAAACTGAAGAAGGCCTTATATGGGTTGAAGCAAGCGCCTCGGGCGTGGTATGGAAAGATCGCGGAGTATCTTCTATTCTGCGGGTTCTTTGCTTCAGACTCTGATTCTAGCTTGTTCGTCAAGAAGGAGGGGGCACTTCGGTTATTGTGTTGTTGCATGTGGATGACATGATTGTCGCCGGGAACTCGAAGGAGGCAGTAGCAAGGCTGAGAGCTGAGCTTGCTATCAGGTTCGAGATGAAGGATCTGGGGGAGCTTCACCATTTCCTTGGACTCGAGGTCCAGAGGCAGGAGAGCGGAGTGCTTGTTTCTCAGGAAGGAGATGCGGAGCGAATCATTCAACGATTCGGCATGGAAGAAGGGAAGAACAGCTCTATACCTCTGGAACAGCATCATAAACTTCGGAAGGATGAGGGAAGAGTTCTATCTGATCCGTTGGTGTTCCGAGCTCTTGTTGGGAGCTTGATTTACTTGACCATCATGAGGCCTAATATTGCTTATGCAGTTGGCAAAGTGAGTCGGTACATGGCGGAGCCACGGAAGCCTCATCTTCTGGCGGCAAAAGGGATTCTGAAATATGTGAAGTCGACCTCTGATTTGGATCTCCTATTTGGGAGAGGGTCAAGCTTTGAGTTGCATGGATACATGGATGCTGACTACGGGGGAGACGTGGATGATCAGAGATCAACGTCTGGTTATGTCTTTATGACGGGCCCCACAGCTATCTCTTGGTGCAGCAAAAAGCAGGACTTGGTGTCCGTATCTACCACAGAAGCGGAGTACAAGGCTTCGGCCTTGGCAGCTCAAGAAGCCGTTTGGCTCAGGAGGTTGGTAGAGGACGTTCATGAGGAGGTTCGAGGTCCCACTATGCTACGCGGGGACAATGAGAGTGCTCTCAAGCTGGTTAATAATCTAGTCTGTCACGCGAGGACCAAGCATATTGAGATTGAGCACCATTTCATTCGTGAAAAGGTGTTGGGAGGATCTCTTATGGTCGAGCATGTTCGGAGTGCGGACAATGTCGCAGACATCTTCACAAAGACGCTGGCGAAGGGACCGTTTACACGGTTGCGGAGTTTACTCGGGCTAGTCTCCACTTCCCACTTCAAGGGGGAGTGTTGAAATTTTGAAGTGAAGTGGAGGAGACCGGGCGGTCTATTTTGGGAGACTGACGAGACCGCACAGTTTGTGTTTATATCTTGTCGGTTTGGCTCTGCCGGTGTGTTCTGGCGGACTGCTGGTTCTGCTGGTCTGTTCTTTGTAGCTGCGGCTTGTTCCCAAGTAGGTCTGCTGGTTTGCCTGGCTTCCTTGTTGGAAGACCAGGCGGGTTGTTCTTGTATGACCGCCTGTCCGGGCGGTTTGTGCTTGACGATCTGGCGACTTGTTCTAAGTCGGCCAGATGGTTCTTGTTTGCTCATGGTGATCTAAGGGAGGAGCGACCTTTGTGTCCGCACGGCTTGTGCGCGGTCTCGTGTTCGTGCGACTTGTGCGCGACCTGTCTGCTGTTCTGCGGTCTTGGTCGGATGATCGTCCTAGTGGTCTGGTCGTGCGGTCTGTCTTATGAGACCGCTGGCGATCTGACGGGTGGTGACTGTATCCCGGTTGTGCGGTGACGACATCCATCTACCCGCCTATAAATAGGGGTGCATGGCCTGTCATTCATAACGAGAACTGTAAGAATTGAGCCTGAGTTAATTCGTGCGGTCTCACTTTGAGGTCGGGCGGTTTCAGAAGCGAGTTGACTGTTTGTTGTGTTCGCAGGTTTGCGGTCAGCAGGTTGCGGTATCCTTCCTTGGTGATTCCCAGCGGCTTGAATAAACAGTTCGGCAGCGGTCTGTCTGCGAACTGGTTTATGTTCGTTCTTGTGCTGTTTGCAGCGAGCTCTGTGATCAGGCGAACTTCAGCGGTTAGGCGATCTGAGTTGCGGTCTGGCGACAGCTTCAGTTCTTCGTTCCAATAAAGCTCTAGTTTGTGCGGTCTGAGGTGCGGTCTTGCAGTGCTGGTGGTCTGTCCGGTTTCTGTTCGCGCGGTCTCAGGTCAAGCCGGGCGACTTCTGGAGTTGAGCGGTCTGTGCGGTCTCAGCTTGTCTAGCCGCCAGATTTGTTTTGGTGTGTTTTGTTCTTCTCGTCTCCGTGATTCTGATGAATCATGTCTCGCCATGTATACCTCGCACTGTAAATGAAGTTTGTGTTTCAATAAAGTTTCTTGTGTTGCTGTGTGGCATTGTGGTTGTTTGGCTTTAACTCAGTTGATGCAACTCCTGCTTACTCCTAATCGATTCAAATCAAAAATTTTAACAGGGCTGGCTTGGAGGGGGTGGACGTTTCTTCCCAGACGAAGAGCTCGGGCGAGCGCGGCACTCCTTGGCGGCCGCGTTCGCGAGCAAGCCAGTGGTGTGGGTTGATGGGATCGCGTGCGGGGGGTTGCGCGGAAGATCGCGTTCTCCTGGAAAGATGTTAGAAATGTTAGCAAAATACGAAAGGGAGAAGGAAAGTTAGCGAGGGCGGGTCATACCTTCGCCCTGGGGAACGGACGTCACCGAGTCCACTCTCTGCCATAGGAAGATGACCCTGAAGTTCTTCCCCTGTAGGTACTAGTATAACTTGGCATCGTCGCTGCCCAGCGAGGCGGGAGGGCAGTAGGTGGCCTCGTCCCACTGAAGGGGGGAGTAGGAGATGCTGTCGAAGGGGCCCTGCACTAGGACATATTTCTGCGTCCAGTAATGTGCCTTATTCACCGTTTTGCAAATGGTAATGTGCTGACTCGCGAAGTGAGCCGTCCCAACTTTATATGCGCGGAAGGAAAATACCTTGCGGAAGACGAGCAGGATAAACTCGATCCTCTCCGACAGAAGGTAGCTGGCAAACGCGACCACCACGGAGATCGCATTTGGTGTCAGCTGGCTCAGCAGAACGCCAAAGTATTTGAGTACCTAGAAGAGTCGGCAAAGGTTAGAGCGCTCTTCGCGAAGCGAGCCAGGAATACTATGGCCAAAGAATAAATATACATGGCGCACTTCCGGACAGAGGGGGAGTCGCAGCCCATTCTCAAAGTGAGCGATGGGGATGGCGAGCTCGTCGGGGTGCGGGTAGCTGATGGTGTCTCAATCAGTAGGGCGGCGAGCCACAAATCCCGATGGGATATACTGGTCGACGGTGGCAAGAAACTCCTCCGGGGTGAGGTTGGCACGGAAGAAAGGGCCCTCGAGGAAGGCTCTGGCGCACATGGCCCACCCCTCCGCCTCCACATCTGCGACCATGATGTAAGAGGGCAACGAATCACGAAAGTAGCGAGCGCGAGCTAGGTTCTGCGAGAAGGTTAGAAGAAGAGAGCAAAGAAAGCAGTAAATACGATGGTTGAAAAGATAAAGGACGGAGACTATTTATAGAAATGAAAATGGAGGGAAGAATACGAAGGGTCGGGGGCTTTGGATAGCGGATCCGCGTTGTATTCTTCAATCCTCCCAAGGCCTTATCCGCACCAGGCGAGTTGGCGCCCTGCAAAAGAAAATCACTCCAACTAGCTAGCCCTGGGGCGAGCAATGTAAGACCCCCCTACCGCACCAGGAGAGTTCCAAGATCTTATGCCCAGAACCGCCGCCTTACGGTGACGCTAACACACGAGTTAGCCGCCTCCGCAAGACGTCGATCCTGCCAGCAAGAATGATCAACTAGGCCAACAAGAATAAGAAGAAAATAAGTAAACAAGTCCACAATCACACGAATCTGTATAAATATATCCAAATGTAATCTGTCCATCAATGAGTACAATAAATGAAAGAGTAAAAGGGCTTATGCCCGGTACATATCCAAAATAGAACAAAATCTCACTCTCTCACTCTACATCTATGCGGAAGCTAAACAAACTCTCAAATCTTCAAAGCATGTCTTATAGTAGAAGTACTGCGCGGCTTCTGCTCCCCAAATCCTGCCATCATGTCTTGACTGGTCGTGCTTATGCTCAGCTCCTTAAATACCTACGGTCACAATCGACCGTTAGTCATAAAGACTAAGCCGATTTTGTGCCCCCCCCCCCCCCCCCCCCCCCCCCCCCCCCCCCCCCCCCCCCGCGACTCCTAGGCACCGAGTGGGTGGAAGAAGCGGAGGACAACAAAGTGGAGTAAACAAAAAGCAGGTGACAGGGAAATCTAAGCTAGCAAGTATATATATATATGCAAGCACTACTCTAGCAGTATAAACAAGTAAGCAGTAAAAGAAGTAAGTAGTAAGCAGTGCGTGCAAGTATAGAAAACAAGTAAATAATTATACACTACCATCACATGAGTACCTTAACTTATATGAATGCCCATACAAACTTATAAGTTAAGATTTCCGGAATTATAACTTATCATATAAAAGAGCCCATACTAATTTATATGATAAGGGTCTGCAAATTATGTTCTAGGTTTACATATGATATGATTTGCATGCCATGATATGATTCATACAAGTGCAACACACCCACACGACTCTGTGATCATAGACCTTTAGTTCCCAATTTTTGGAGCTAGCTTCACTCTCTGGTACCACCGTTGTGGCTACGGCAGCAGTGGAGCGGGCAACTCCACTCCTAGGCGGGTATACACACTACTAGGCCTAGACTCCTCTTACGCCTCTGTACACGTCCTAGGTGCACTCTAGAGTCGTGCGTACTCTTTGCTGATAACTATCAGTCTTTGAGGTCAAGTGCGCGTTGATAAGGATTTTATATTGCTTTAAAAATAATTCCAACTAATATCCTGATGTAGGCAAGTATACCTATCGAAATATAGTATAGGAAGGATGTCGTATTTTCCCGAGGCCTGTAGAGTAATCTTACTCAGGTAAATTAATATTATTTTATCGGTAGAATATTTAAAAGGGTTTTATAAAAAAAAAGGAAACATATGATCGAGAATTCTTCTTAAGTAAATTATTTTGTAAACATCATAAATTGATTCGGAAAAACTTGACCGTGGAGGTTCCCAAATTATGGTAGAGCCTCTCTCGAGAGAACTACTACCTAACCTTAGGTTGATGGATTAAGACCCCTCGGCCAGTCGACGCCCCTAAGCTTGCTTTATGCGGTGAGCCCCACTATTGTATTTGATTCCAATCCGGAAGATTTGTGTCACCCTCTCTCGAGGAATGCATACAACTCTTTTTATCTTTGAGTGATCTCCTCGTTCGCATGGATCTCTCGATCACTAGCATACGGATCTTAGATCGAGAAACATATTCGCGACATATGAATTTGAAGCAATTAAATTCAAAGATAAATCCTAGTTTTCCAAAACCCAACTATGAAAAAGAGATTACAAAATAAAACTACTTAAGAATTCATCCGATCAAATGTAATAAAATTAGCTACTCATGATTGAAGAAAAAGAACATTTAATAACTATGAAAAGAGAAGTACAAGTGCGAGTAAAGTAAATCTAACCTATGAATTGGAATTGCAAAATATAAAGTAAAATTTCATAAATAAAATACAATAAGAAAATGCAGAAAACTACTCTAAAATTGACCCAATCTAAGCACGGATCGGATTCCCTTCACATTGGCAGTAGCTGGCTTTTATAGGCATAAAATTGGTGAGTCACGCCCTTGGTCACGCCCGTGACCAAGGGCGTGTAAGCTGCGTAACTGCGTCTTGAAAGCTGGGGAACGTTGTGGAAAAAACCGCCAAAATTGATCATCTCGACGGGTCACGGCCTAGGTCACGCCCGTGACCTAGGGCGTGTCTTGACCGAGTCAGGAAACGGCGGGAAACGGCGCGATCTGGAGTTAATTTGGCAGTTGCGGGAGAGGTCACGCCCCTTGGTCACGCCCGTGACCAAGGGCGTGTAAGCTGAAACGCCTCGGCGGCGGAAACTGCTTGTATTGAATGCTTGTCGGGCGAGTTACGCGCGTGACCTGAAGGTCACACCCCCGGTCACGCCCGTGACCTGGGGCGTGTAACTTTAATCCGATGTGTCAACGATTTCTGAGAGCTGAAAGCAGAGCACGGCCGTGACCAAGGTCACGCCCCCAGGTCACGCCCGTGACCTGGGGCGTGTACTGAGGATTTTTGCAGATTTGTTCTAGAATTTCCCCTGAACACGGCTGTGGGCTTGAATTTGCTATTAGCAGCCGCAGATTACCTGAAAACACAAAATAAAGTAAATTAGATAAATATAAACTAAAATTATATAAAAAACTAATTAATTACTACTAAAATACTACATCAAAATAACTATAAATAATGCATTATCAAATACCCCCATACTTAAGCTTTTGCTATTCCAGAGCAAAAACTAATTTATAAGTATGAGAAGAATTTATAAGACATTTCCAAAAAGATTTACTTCTAATTATGTACTCCAAATCTTATAAGACTCATCAAAATAAGTTAAAATTCAGATTTATTAGAAATAATTTATAATTCATAAATTGAAATGAGAAGAATAATATTAGTTTCAAAATTCTCTAACTAAATCTTCATAAACAAAATTTCATAGAATTAAGTAAAATAACCAAGATTAAAATTATAGAAACTTTAAACATCATTAGAAACTTTTAGAAAACTACAAAATATTAACTATGCTCTCTCAAAAATATCTTGGATAGCAAATAAACTTGGCTAAATTGGGTAAAATTGGCATTGAAGAAGTTACTTTGTATATAGAAAATGATGAATTTTATCCTCTCATTTCCATCTTTTTTTTTTAATTTCTTCTTCTTTTTATATCCCAAATGTATATGTTTATGAGTGATGAATTTTATCCTCTCAACACCATGCCATATAATTTTTTACTAATTTGGGTGCATATGTTTAGGAATGATGAATTTTATCCTCTCATTCCATGACATATGATCTTTTCAAAAATATTTTTATGCCATATAATGGGGTTAAACAAAAAGGTAGGGGAAGGGCTAGGGTTTAAAGGCTACAAAAATTTCAAAGATACATTTTAAGAGCATAGAAAATAAATTGAGCAATATATAAGAAACTATGAGCTCAAGTTAATATAAGTAAAATCTAAAGATATTTAACACAATTACTACAAAATTGAATTATGATATTTTAAGAAGAGAAAGTAAAACTAAGAAATATTCTAAACAAATCAAAATAATGAAAAACTCATTAAATCAAATTCATCTAAAAATTAAATCTAACATATTTTGAAGAGAAATATATGATTTAAAGATTCATAAAAAGAAAACTCCTTAAAAAGCCTATAAAGACAACTCATAATTAAAATTAATTTTACATAAATGAAGTTTGGAGAAATTTAATAATACAAAATTTATTTTATTAGATTTTTGGATTTTTTTATATTAAAACAAAATGTTTTTTTAATATTCTTGGACTTCCCAAGGGCTACCCAATGACGGGCTCGCAAGGTACTAGGCGGTTTTGTGGGATAAAAACTCATAAGGGCCCTTTCGCAAGAAATTAAAATTTTAATTTTTTTTATTTTTTTCTAATTTTAATTTGCAAACAAAGAAAATAAGACACAAAGACATAAAAATTTAAAAGAAAACTTTTTTTTTTAATTTTGAAATTTTTCATAACATAATCAAAAATAAGGAAAGAAATTTTTTTTTATTTTGAAAAAATTTTCTATATTTTTTTTGGATTTTTAATAAAAACAGAAAATAAGAGAATACACCCCCATACTTAAAAATAAACATTGTCCTCAATGTTTATAAGCCAAGTAGGAGGGAAAAGTAAATAAAATGCATAAAAAGTAAATTGCAAGAAAAATAAAGATAAGCAAGGGGTGCCTCCCAAGAGCGCTTTTTTTCCCATCTTTAAGCTAGACGGTTATTGTTAGGAAAAAGAAAAATATAATTGAAAATGCAAAGGCAACTCCCTTAATTCACGCTCAGGTGAGTATGCCGAAATCCGTTGCCCGGCGACTCCTCTGCTACAGTCCTAATTCTTTCGTTGTCCGTTAGCTTCAAATTGTGAATCCAAATTACCTATACATACCTTAGGTAATTTGGATTGTTGGAGATGAGCGGCAAATGGATCGGTGAAGATGTTTGGTTGCAACGGCTCATCCTCTTCATGAAAATTGTTAGTATCAAAAGAATCAAAATTAAGCAAGTCAGAAAATTTTTCGCAAGGAGGAGGCGCTTGCGAAAACACATGATTAAGTTCCGGTTATTTATTTTTAAGAATAAAATTATTATCAAAAAAATCAATACCAAGGAGAGTAAATTTATGGGCGATAAAATTTTCATGAATTTTGATTCCAAAATATTTATGTGGTGGGTTTAAAAATTCATGAGAAAGCGGAATAGAGTCGGGCAAAGTAGAAGATGAAACATGTTCTTCTTCTATTTCTCTCGATACACCCATTACTTTAATAAATTCTTGGTATAAAATATTATTTTCTTCTTGGGAAAAACTATTCAAATTTTGAATAGGAATATCTGGAGAATCACCAAGAGAAGAAAAAAAATATTGTGGGTAAAATGTGGAGGAAGAAAAAATTTGATCAAAATAAAGTTCTTCATTGCACCGTAAACTATCCGGGTGATCTTGCCACCACGAATAATTATTATCGGAGCAAGAAGGAATTTCATAAGAATTATAATCTTGAGAAAAATTATTTTGATCAAAAATATTTTGAGAATAAAAATATGAATAACATTCCTCGCTAGAATGATTTGCACCACAAAAATAACAAATAAGTTGGCGCTTTCGTGCGGCTTCCAACAGGTTTACCTTATGTTGAAGCTCAGCAACTTTTGCGGCCAACTGCGATAACATCATTTTTTTTTAAAAAGAAAATTAAATAACCGTTACCTAATAGAAATGAATTTTAAAAGAAAAGGCAAAAAGAGAAATGGGCGCGGAGAAAGAGAATGATAAAAGTAATAAAATTTACGCTTTCAAAATATCAACAAAAATTCACTGGCAACGGCGCCAAAAACTTGATAAGGATTTTATATAGTTTTATAAATAATTCCAACTAATATCCCGATGTAGGCAAGTATACCTATCGAAATATAGTATAGGAAGGATGTCGTATTTGCCCGAGGCCTGTCGAGTAGAATATTATTTTATCGGTAGAATATTTAAAAGGGTTTTATAAAAAAAATAATAAAAGAAAGGAAACATTTGATCGAGAATCCTTCTTAAGTAAATTATTTTGTAAACATCATAAATTGATTCGGAAAAACTTGACCGTGGAGGTTCCCAAAATATGGTAGAGCCTCTCTCGAGAGAACTACCATCTAACCTTAGGTTGATCGATTAAGACCCCTCGGCCAGTCGACACCCCTAAGCTTGCTTTATGCGGTGAGCCCCACTATTGGATTTGATTCCAATCCGGAAGATTTGTGTCACCCTCTCTCGAGGAATGCATACAACTCTTTTTATCTTTGAGTGATCTCCTCGTTCGCATGGATCTCTCGATCAGTAGCATACGGATCTTAGATCGAGAAACATATTCGCGACATATGAATTTGAAGCAATTAAATTCAAAGATAAATCCTAGTTTTCCAAAACCCAACTATGAAAAAGAGATTACAAAATAA
This sequence comes from Dactylorhiza incarnata, assembly GCA_033032865.1. Classification (NCBI taxonomy): domain Eukaryota; kingdom Viridiplantae; phylum Streptophyta; class Magnoliopsida; order Asparagales; family Orchidaceae; genus Dactylorhiza; species Dactylorhiza incarnata. The sequence continues at coordinate 27,220,038 of JAWHQI010000005.1, forward strand.
AACTACTTAAGAATTCATCCGATCAAATGTAATAAAATTAGCTACTCATGATTGAAGAAAAAGAACATTTTATAACTATGAAAAGAGAAGTACAAGTGCGAGTAAAGTAAATCTAAGCTATGAATTGGAATTGCAAAATATAAAGTAAAATTTCATAAATAAAATACAATAAGAAAATGCAGAAAACTACCAAAATTGATCATCTCGACGGGTCACGGCCCAATCTAAGCATGGATCGGATTCCCTTCACATTGGCAGCAACTGGCTTTTATAGGCAGAAAATTGGTGAGTCACGCCCGTGACTAAGGGCGTGTAAGCTGCGTAACTGCGTCTTGAAAGCCCGGGAACGTTGGGGAAAAAACCTGCCAAAATTGATCATCTCGACGGGTCACGGCCTAGGTCATGCCCGTGACCTAGGGCGTGGCTTGACCGAGTCAGGAAATGGCGGGAAACGACATGATCTAGAGTTAATTTGGCAGTTGCGGGAGAGGTCACGCCCGTGACCAAGGGCGTGTAAGCTGGAACGCCTCGGCGGCAGAAACTGCTTGTATTGAATGCTTGTCGGGCGAGTCATGCCCGTGACCTGAAGGTCACACCCCCGGTCACGCCCGTGACCTGGGGCGTGTAACTTTAATCCGACGTGTCAGCAATTTCTGAGAGCTGAAAGCAGAGCACGGCCGTGACCAAGGTCACGCCCCCAGGTCACGCCCATGACCTAGGGCATGTACTGACGATTTTTGCAAATTTGTTCTGGAATTTCCCCTGAACACGGCTGTAAGCTTGAATTTGCTATTAGTAGCCCCAGATTACCTGAAAACACAAAAAAAAGTAAATTAGATAAATATAAACTAAAATTATATAAAAAAAACTAATTAATGACTACTAAAATACTATATAAAAATAACTATAAAAAATGCACTATCAAATACCCCCATACTTAAGCTTTTGCTATTCCAGAGCAAAAACTAATTTATAAGTATGAGAAGAATTTATAGGACATTTCCAAAAAGATTTACTTCTAATTATGTACTCCAAATCTTATAAGACTCATCAAAATAAGTTAAAATTCAGATTTATAAGAAATAATTTATAATTCATAAATTAAAATGAGAAGAATAAATATTAGTTTCAAAATTCTCTAACTAAATCTTCATAAACAAAACTGCATTGAATTAAGTAAAATAACCAAGATAAAAATTATAGAAACTTTAAAAATCATTAGAGACTTTTAGAAAACTATAAAATATTAACTATGCTCTCTCAAAAATATCTTGGATAGCAAATAAACTTGGCTAAATGGGGTAAAATTGGCATTGAAGAAGTTACTTTGTATATAGGAAATGATGAATTTTATCCTCTCATTTCCATCTTTTTTTTAATTTCTTCTTCTTTTTATATCTCAAATGTATATGTTTAGGAGTGATGAATTTTATCCTCTCAACTCCATGCCATATAATCTTTTACTAATTTAGGTGCATATGTTTAGGAATGATGAATTTTATCCTCTCATTCCATGACATATGATCTTTTCAAAAAAATAATTATGCCAAATAATGGGGTTAAACAAAAAGGTAGGGGAAGGGCTAGGGTTTAAAGGCTACAAAATTCCAAAGATACATTTTAAGAGCATAGAAAACAAATTGAGCAATCTATAAGAAACTTTGAGCTCAAGTTAATATAAGTAAAATCTAAAGATATTTAACACAATTACTACAAAATTGAATTATGATATTTTAAGAAGAGAAAGTAAAACTAAGAAATATTCTAAACAAATCAAAATAATGAAAAACTCATTAAATCAAATTCATCTAGAAATTAAATTTAACATATTTTGAAGAGATAATATATGATTTATAGATTCATATTAAGAAAACTCCTTAAAAAGCCTATAAAGACAACTCATAATTAAAATTAATTTTGCATAAATGAAGTTTGGAGAAATTTAATAATACAAAATTTATTTTATTAGATTTTTGGATTTTTTTTATATTAAAACAAAATGTTTTTTTAATATTCTTGGACTTCCCAAGGGCTACCCAATGACGGGCTCGCAAGGTACTAGGAGGTTTTGTGGGATGAAAACCCACGCGGCCCTTTCGCAAGAAATTAAAATTTTAAATTTTTTTAAATTTTAATTTTTTGTAATTTTAATTTGCAAACAAAGAAAATAAGACACAAAGACATAAAAATTTAAAAGAAATTTTTCTTTTTTTGAATTTTGTAATTTTTCATAACAAAATCGAAAATAAGGAATGAAAAATATATTTTCTTTTTAATTTTGAAAAAGATTTTCTATATTTTTTTTGGATTTTTAATAAAAACAAAAAATAAGAGAATACACCCCCATACTTAAAAATAAGCATTGTCCCCAATGTTTATAAGCCGAGTATGAGGGAAAAGTAAATAAAATGCATAAAAAGTAAATCGCAAGAAAAATAAAGATAAGCAAGGGGTGCCTCCCTAGAGCGCTTTCTTTTTCCCGTCTTTAAGCTAGACGGTTATTGTTAGGAAAAAGGAAAAGAGAATTTAAAATGCACAGGCAACTCCCTTAATTCACGCTCAGGTGAGCATGCCGAAATCCGTTGCCCGGCGACTCCTCTGCTACAGTCCTGATTCTTTCGTTGTCTGTTAGCTTCAAATTGTGAATCCAAATTACCTATACATACCTTAGGTAATTTAGATTGTTGGAGATGAGCGGCAAATGGATCGGTGAAGACGTTTGGTTGCAATGGCTCATCCTCTACATGAAAATTGTTAGTATCAAAAGAATCAAAATTAAGCAAGTCAGAAAAATTTTCGCAAGGAGGAGGCGCTTGCGAAAACACATGATTAAGTTCCGGTTGTTTATTTTCAAGAATAAAATTATTATCAGAAAAATCAATACCAAGGAGAGTAAATTTATGGGCAACAAAATTTTCATGAATTTTGACTCCAAAATATTTATGTGGTGGGTTTAAAAATTCATGAGAAAGCGGAATAGAGTCGGGCGAAGTAGAAGATGAAACATGTTCTTCTTCTATTTTGCTCGGTACACCCATTACTTTAATAAATTCTTGGTATAAAATATTATTTTCTTCTTGGGAAAAACTATTCAAATTTTGAATGGGAATATCCAGAGAATCACCAAGAGAAGAAAAAGAATTTTGTGGGTAAAATGTGGAGGAAGAAAAATTTTGATCAAAAAAAATTTCTTCATTGCACCGTAAACTATCCAGGTGATCTTGCCACCACGAATAATTATTATCGGAGCAAGAAGGAATTTCATAAGAATTTTAATCTTGAGAAAAATTATTGTGATCAAAAATATTTTGAGAATAAAAATAAGAATAACATTCCTGGCTAGAATGATTTGCACCACAAAAATAACAAATAAGTTGGCGCTTTCGTGCGGCTTCCAAAAGGTTTACCTTATGTTGAAGCTCGACAACTTTTGCGGCCAACTGCGATAACATAATTTTTTTTTGTGAAAAAGAAAATTAAACAACCGTTACCTAATAGAAATGAATTTTAAAGAAAAAGCAAAAAGATAAATGGGGGCGGAGAAAGAGAATGATAAAAGTAATAAAATTTACGCTTTCAAAATATCAACAAAAATTCCCCGGCAACGGCGCCAAAAACTTAATAAGGATTTTATATAGCTTTAAAAATAATTCCAACTAATATCCCGATGTAAGCAAGTATACCTATCAAAATATAGTATAGGAAGGATGTCGTATTTGCCCGAGGCCTGTCGAGTAATCTTACTCACGTAAATTAATATTATTTTATTGGTAGAATATTTAAAAGGGTTTTATAAAAAAAATAATAAAAGAAAGGAAACATTTGATCGAGAATCCTTCTTAAGTAAATTATTTTGTAAACATCATAAATTGATTCGGAAAAACTTGACCGTGGAGGTTCCCAAAATATGGTAGAGCCTCTCTCTAGAGAACTACCATCTAACCTTAGGTTGATCGATTAAGACCCCTCGGCCAGTCGTCACCCCTAAGCTTGCTTTATGCGGTGAGCCCCACTATTGGATTTGATTCCAATCCGGAAGATTTGTGTCACCCTCTCTCGAGGAATGCATACAACTCTTTTTATCTTTGAGTGATCTCCTCGTTCGCATGGATCTCTCGATCACTAGCATACGGATCTTAGATCGAGAAACATATTTGCAACATATGAATTCGAAGCAATTAAATTCAAAGATAAATCCTAGTTTTCTAAAACCCAACTATGAAAAAGAGATTACAAAATAAAACTACTTAAAAATTCATTCGATCAAATGTAATAAAATTAGCTACTCATGATTGAAGAAAAAGAACATTTTATAACTATGAAAAAAGAAGTACAAGTGCGAGTAAAGTAAATCTAAGCTATGAATTGGAATTGCAAAATATAAAGCAAAATTTCATAAATAAAATACAATAAGAAAATGCAGAAAACTACTCTAAAATTGACCCAATCTAAGCATGGATCAGATTCCCTTCACATTGGCAGCAGCTGGCTTTTATAGGCAGAAAATTGGTGAGTCACGCCCGTGACCTAGGGCGTATAAAATGCGTAACTGGGTCTTGAAAGCCCGGGAACGTTGGGGAAAAAACCACCAAAATTGATCATCTTGATGGGTCACGGCCTAGGTCACGCCCGTGACCTAGGGCGTGTCTTGACCGAGTCAAGAAACGGCGGGAAATGGTGCGATCTGGAGTTAATTTGGCAGTTGCGGGATAGGTCACGCCCCTTGGTCACGCCCGTGACCAAGGGCGTGTAAGCTGGAACGCCTCGGCGGCGGAAACTACTTGTATTGAATGCTTGTCTGGCGAGTCATGCCCGTGACCTGAAGGTCACGTCTCTGGTCATGCCCGTGACCTGAAGGTCACGCCTCTGGTCATGCCCGTGACCTGGGGCATGTAACTTTAATCCGACGTGTCAGCGATTTCTAAGAGCTGAAAGCAGAGCACGGCCGTGACCAAGGTCACGCCCCCAGGTCACGACCTAGGGCGTGTTCTGAGGATTTTGCAGATTTGTTCTGGAATTTTCCCTGAACATGGCTGTGGGCTTGAATTTGCTATTAGTAGCCCCAGATTACCTGAAAACACAAAATAAAGTAAATTAGATAAATATAAACTAATTATATACAAAAACATATTAATTACTACTAAAATACTATATAAAAATAACTATAAATAATGCACTATCAAATACCCCCATACTTAAGCTTTTGTTATTCCACAGCAAAAACTAATTTATAAGTATGAGAAGAATTTATAGGACATTTCCAAAAAGATTTACTTCTAATTATGTACTCCAAATCTTATAAGACTCATCAAAATAAGTTAAAATTCAGATTTATAAGAAATAATTTATAATTCATAAATTGAAATGAGAAGAATAAATATTAGTTTCAAAATTCTCTAACTAAATCTTCATAAACAAAATTGCATTGAATTAAGTAAAATAACCAAGATAAAAATTATAGAGACTTTAAACATCATTAGAAACTTTTAGAAAACTATAAAATATTAACTATGCTCTATCAAAAATATCTTGGATAGCAAATAAACTTGGCTAAATGGGGTAAAATTGGCATTGAATAAGTTACTTTGTATATAGGAAATGATAAATTTTATCCTCTCATTTCCATCTTTTTTTTTAATTTCTTCTTCTTTTTATATCCCAAATGTATATGTCTAGGAGTGATGAATTTTATCCTCTCAACTCCATGCCATATAATCTTTTACTAATTTAGGTGCATATGTTTAGGAATGATGAATTTTATCCTCTCATTCCATGACATATGATCTTTTCAAAAAAAAAATTATGCCAAATAATGGGGTTAAACAAAAAGGTAGGTGAAGGGTTAGGGTTTAAAGGCTACAAAATTCCAAAGATACATTTTAAGAGCATAGAAAACAAATTGAGCAATCTATAAGAAACTTTGAGCTCAAGTTAATATAAGTAAAATCTAAAGATATTTAACACAATTACTACAAAATTGAATTATGATATTTTAAGAAGAGAAAGTAAAACTAAGAAATATTCTAAACAAATCAAAATAATGAAAAAACTCATTAAATCAAATTCATCTAAAAATTAAATCTAACATATTTTGAAGAGAAATATATGATTTATAGATTCATATTAAGAAAACTCCTTAAAAAGCCTATAAAGACAACTCATAATTAAAATTAATTTTGCATAAATGAAGTTTAGAGAAATTTAATAATACAAAATTTATTTTATTAGATTTTTGGTTTTTTTTATATTAAAACAAAATGTTTTTTTAATATTCTTGGACTTCCCAAGGGCTACCCAATGACGGGCTCGCAAGGTACTAGGCGGTTTTGTGGGATGAAAACCCACACGGCCCTTTCGCAAGAAATTAAAATTTTAATTTTTTTATAATTTTTTTTTTGTAATTTTAATTTGCAAACAAAGAAAATAAGACACAAAGACATAAAAATTTAAAAGAATTTTTTCTTTTTTTGAATTTTGTAATTTTTCATAACAATATCGAAAATAAGGAATGAAAAATATATTTTCTTTTTAATTTTGAAAAAGATTTTCTATATTTTTTTTGGATTTTTAATAAAAACAAAAAATAAGAGAATACACCCCCATACTTAAAAATAAGCATTGTCCCCAATGTTTATAAGCCAAGTATGAGGGAAAAGTAAATAAAATGCATAAAAAGTAAATTGCAAGAAACATAAAGATAAGCAAGGGGTGCCTCTATAGAGCGCTTTCTTTTTCCCGTCTTTAAGCTAGACGGTTATTGTTAGGAAAAAGGAAAATAGAATTGAAAATGCACAGGCAACTCCCTTAATTCATGCTCAGGTGAGCATGCCGAAATCCGTTGCCCGGCGACTCCTCTGCTACAGTCCTGATTCTTTCGTTGTCTGTTAGCTTGAAATTGTGAATCCAAATTACCTATACATACGTTAGGTAATTTAGATTGTTGGAGATGAGCGGCAAATGGATCGGTGAAGACGTTTGGTTGCAATGGCTCATCCTCTACATGAAAATTGTTAGTATCAAAAGAATCAAAATTAAGCAAGTCAGAAAAATTTTCGCAAGGAGGAGGCGCTTGCGAAAACACATGATTAAGTTCCGGTTGTTTATTTTCAAGAATAAAATTATTATCAGAAAAATCAATACCAAGGAGAGTAAATTTATGGGCAACAAAATTTTCATGAATTTTGATTCCAAAATATTTATGTGGTGGGTTTAAAAATTCATGAGAAAGCGGAATAGAGTCGGGCGAAGTAGAAGATGAAACATGTTCTTCTTCTATTTTGCTTGGTACACCCATTACTTTAATAAATTCTTGGTATAAAATATTATTTTCTTCTTGGGAAAAACTATTCAAATTTTGAATGGGAATATCCAGAGAATCACCAAGAGAAGAAAAAGAATTTTGTGGGTAAAATGTGGAGGAAGAAAAATTTTGATCAAAAAAAATTTCTTCATTGCACCGTAAACTATCCGGGTGATCTTGCCACCACGAATAATTATTATCGGAGCAAGAAGGAATTTCATAAGAATTATAATCTTGAGAAAAATTATTGTGATCAAAAATATTTTGAGAATAAAAATAAGAATAACATTCCTCGCTAGAATGATTTGCACCACAAAAATAACAAATAAGTTGGCGCTTTCGTGTGGCTTCTAAAAGGTTTACCTTATGTTGAAGCTCGGCAACTTTTGCGGCCAACTGCGATAACATAATTTTTTTTTGTGAAAAAGAAAATTAAACAATCGTTACCTAATAGAAATGAATTTTAAAGAAAAAGCAAAAAGATAAATGGGGGCGGAGAAAGAGAATGATAAAAGTAATAAAATTTACGCTTTCAAAATATCAACAAAAATTCCCCGGCAACGGCGCCAAAAACTTAATAAGGATTTTATATAGCTTTAAAAATAATTCCAACTAATATCCCGATGTAGGCAAGTATACCTATCAAAATATAGTATAGGAATGATGTCGTATTTGCCCGAGGCCTGTCGAGTAATCTTACTCACGTAAATTAATATTATTTTATTGGTAGAATATTTAAAAGGGTTTTATAAAAAAATAATAAAAGAAAGGAAACATTTGATCGAGAATCCTTCTTAAGTAAATTATTTTGTAAACATCATAAATTGATTCGGAAAAACTTGACCGTGGAGGTTCCCAAAATATGGTAGAGCCTCTCTATAGAAAACTACCATCTAACCTTAGGTTAATCGATTAAGACCCCTCGGCCAGTCGACACCCCTAAGCTTGCTTTATGCGATGAGCCCCACTATTGGATTTGATTCCAATCCGGAAGATTTGTGTCACCCTCTCTCGAGGAATGCATACAACTCTTTTTATCTTTGAGTGATCTCCTCGTTCGCATGGATCTCTCGATCACTAGCATGCGGATTTTAGATCGAGAAACATATTTGCGACATATGAATTCGAAGCAATTAAATTCAAAGATAAATCCTAGTTTTCTAAAACCCAACTATGAAAAAGAGATTACAAAATAAAACAACTAAAAAATTCATCCGATCAAATGTAATAAAATTAGCTACTCATGATTGAAGAAAAAGAACATTTTATAACTATGAAAAGAGAAGTACAAGTGCGAGTAAAGTAAATCTAAGCTATGAATTGGAATTGCAAAATATAAAGTAAAATTTCATAAATAAAATACAATAAGAAAATGCAGAAAACTACTCTAAAATTGACCCAATCTAAGCATGGATCGGATTCCCTTCACATTGGCAGCAGCTGGCTTTTATAGGCAGAAAATTGGTGAGTCGCGCCCTTGGTCACGCCCGTGACCTAGGGCGTGTAAGCTGCGTAACTGGGTCTTGAAAGCCCGGGAACGTGGGGAAAAAACCCGCCAAAATTGATCATCTAGATGGGTCACGGCCTAGGTCACGCCCGTGACCTAGGGCGTGTCTTGACCGAGTCAGGAAACGGCGGGAAATGGTGCGATCTGGAGTTAATTTGGCAGTTGCGGGAGAGGTCACGCCCCTTGGTCACGCCCGTGACCAAGGGCGTGTAAGCTGGAACGCCTCGGCGGCGGAAACTACTTGTATTGAATGCTTGTCGGGCGAGTCACACCCGTGACCTGAAGGTCACGCCTCTGGTCATGCCCATAACCTGGGGCATGTAACTTTAATCCGACGTGTCAGCGATTTCTGAGAGCTGAAAGCAGAGCACGGCCGTGACCAAGGTCACGCCCCCAGGTCACGCCCGTGACCTAGGGCGTGTTCTGAGGATTTTGCAGATTTGTTCTGGAATTTCCCCTAAACACGGCTGTGGGCTTGAATTTGCTATTAACAGCCCCAGATTACCTGAAAACACAAAATAAAGTAAATTAGATAAATATAAACTAATTATATAAAAAACTAATTAATTACTACTAAAATACTATATAAAAATAACTATAAATAATGCACTATCAAATACCCTCATACTTAAGCTTTTGTTATTCCACAGCAAAAACTAATTTAGAAGTATGAGAAGAATTTATAGGACATTTCCAAAAAGATTTACTTCTAATTATGTACTCCAAATCTTATAAGACTCATCAAAATAAGTTAAAATTCAGATTTATAAGAAATAATTTATAATTCATAAATTGAAATGAGAAGAATAAATATTAGTTTCAAAATTCTCTAACTAAATCTTCATAAACAAAATTGCATTGAATTAAGTAAAATAACCAATATTAAAATTATAAAAACTTTAAACATTATTAGAAACTTTTAGAAAACTACAAAATATTAACTATGCTCTCTCAAAAATATCTTGGATATCAAATAAACTTGGCTAAATGGGGTAAAATTGGCATTGAAGAAGTTACTTTGTATATAGGAAATGATGAATTTTATCCTCTCATTTCCATCTTTTTTTTTAATTTCTTCTTCTTTTTATATCCCAAATGTATATGTTTAGGAGTGATGAATTTTATCCTCTCAACTCCATGTCATATAATCTTTTACTAATTTGGGTGCATATGTTTAGGAATGATGAATTTTATCCTCTCATTCCATGACATGATCTTTCAAAAAAAATTTTATGCCAAATAATGGGGTTAAATAAAAAGGTAGGGGAAGGGTTAGGGTTTAAAGGCTACAAAAATTCCAAAGATACATTTTAAGAGCATAGAAAACAAATTGAGCAATCTATAAGAAACTATGAGCTCAAGTTAATATAAGTAAAATCTAAAGATATTTAACACAATTACTACAAAATTGAATTATGATATTTTAAGAAGAGAAAGTAAAACTAAGAAATATTCTAAACAAATCAAAATAATGAAAAAGTCATTAAAACAAATTCATCTAAAAATTAAATCTAACATATTTTGAAGAGAAATATATGATTTATAGATTCATATTAAGAAAACTCCTTAAAAAGCCTATAAAGACAACTCATAATTAAAATTAATTTTGCATAAATGAAGTTTGGAGAAATTTAATAATACAAAATTTATTTTATTAGATTTTTGGATTTTTTTATATTAAAACAAAATGTTTTTTTTTAATATTCTTGGACTTCCCAAGATTGGGGACTATATGGGTTCTGTTGTTGTTGTTGTTGTTGTCTTGGACTTCCCAAGGGCTACCCAATGACGGGCTCGAAAGGTACTAGGCGGTTTTGTGGGATGAAAACCCACACGGCCCTTTCGCAAGAAATTAAAATTTTAATTTTTTTAATTTTTGTTTTGTAATTTTATTTTGCAAACAAAGAAAATAAGACGCAAAGATATAAAAATTTAAAAGAAATTTTTTTTTTGAATTTTGTAAATTTTCATACCAAAATCGAAAATAGGGAAAGAAAAATATATATTTTTTAATTTTCAAAAAGATTTTCTATATTTTTTTGGGATTTTTAATAAAAACAGAAAATAAGAGAATACACCCCCATACTTAAAAATAAACCTTGTCCCCAATGTTTATAAGCCAAGTAGGAGGGAAAAGTAAATAAAATGCATAAAAAGTAAATTGCAAGAAAAATAAAGATAAGCAAGGGGTGCCTCCCAAGAGCGCTTTCTTTTTCCCGTCTTTAAGCTAGACGGTTATTGTTAGGAAAAAGGAAAATAGAATTGAAAATGCACAGGCAACTCCCTTAATTCACGCTCAGGTGAGCATGCCGAAATCCGTTGCCCTACGACTCCTCTGCTACAGTCCTGATTTTTTCGTTGTCCGTTAGCTTCAAATTGTGAATCCAAATTACCTATACATACCTTAGGTAATTTGGATTGTTGGAGATGAGCGACAAATGGATCGGTGAAGACGTTTGGTTGCAACGGCTCATCCTTTACATGAAAATTATTAGTATCAAAAGAATCAAAATTAAGCAAGTCAAAAAAAATTTCGCAAGGAGGAGGCGCTTGCGAAAACACATGATTAAGTTTCGGTTGTTTATTTTCAAGAATAAAATTATTATCAGAAAAATCAATACCAAGGAAAGTAAATTTATGGGCGACAAAATTTTCATGAATTTTGATTCCAAAATATTTATGTGGTGGGTTTAAAAATTCATGAGAAAGCGGAATAGAGTCAGGCGAAGTAGAAGATGAAACATGTTCTTCTTCTATTTCGCTCGGTACACCCATTACTTTAATAAATTCTTGGTATAAAATATTATTTTCTTCTTGGGAAAAACTATTCAAATTTTGAATAGGAATATCCGGAGAATCACCAAGAGAAGAAAAAGAATTTTGTGGGTAAAATGTGGAGGAAGAAAAAATTTGATCAAAAGAAATTTCTTCATTGCATCGTAAACTATCCGGGTGATCTTGCCACCACGAATAATTATTATCGGAGCAAGAAGGAATTTCATAAGAATTATAATCTTGAGAAAAATTATTTTGATCAAAAATATTTTGAGAATAAAAATAAGAATAACATTCCTCGCTAGAATGATTTGCACCACAAAAATAACAAATAAGTTGGCGCTTTCGTGCGACTTCCAAAAGGTTTACCTTATGTTGAAGCTCGGCCACTTTTGCGGCCAACTGCGATAACATCATTTTTTTTGTGAAAAAAAAATTAAACAACTGTTACCTAATAGAAATGAATTTTAAAAGAAAAAGCAAAAAGAGAAATGGGGGCGGAGAAAGAGAATAATAAAAGTAATAAAATTTACGCTTTCAAAATATAAACAAAAATTCCCCGGCAACGGCGCCAAAAACTTGATAAGGATTTCATATAGCTTTAAAAATAATTCCAACTAATATCCCAATGTATGCAAGTATACCTATCGAAATATAGTATAGGAAGGATGTCGTATTTGCCCGAGGCCTGTCCAGTAATCTTACTCACGTAAATTAATATTATTTTATCGGTAGAATATTTAAAAGGGTTTTATAAATAAAAAAAAGGAAACATTTGATCGAGAATCCTTCTTAAGTAAATTATTTTGTAAACATGATAAATTGATGCGGAAAAACTTGACAGTGGAGGTTCCCAAAATATGGTAGAGCCTCTCTCGAGAGAACTACCACCTAAACTTAGGTTGATCGATTAAGACCCCTCGGCCAGTCGACACTCCTAAGCTTGCTTTATGCGGTGAGCCCCACTATTGGATTTGATTCCAATCCGGAAGATTTGTGTCACCCTCTCTCGAGGAATGCATACAACTCTTTTTATCTTTGAGTGATCTCCTCGTTCGCATGGATCTCTCGATCACTAGCATACGGATCTTAGATCGAGAAACATATTCGCGACATATGAATTCAAAGCAATTAAATTCAAAGATAAATCCTAGTTTTCCAAAACCCAACTATGAAAAAGAGATTACAAAATAAAACTACTTAAGAATTCATCCGATCAAATGTAATAAAATTAGCTACTCATGATTGAAGAAAAAGAACATTTTAAAACTATGAAAAGAGAAGTACAAGTGCGCGTAAAGTAAATCTAAGCTATGAATTGGAATTGCAAAATATAAAGTAAAATTTCATTAATAAAATACAATAAGAAAATGCAGAAAACTACTCTAAAATTGACCCAATCTAAGCATGGATCGGATTCCCTTCACATTGGCAGCAGCTGGCTTTTATAGGCAGAAAATTGGTGAGTCACGCCTTGGTCACGCCCGTGACCAAGGGCGTGTAAGCTGCATAACTACGTCTTGAAAGCCCGGGAACGTTGGGGAAAAAACTGCCAAAAATTGATCATCTCGACGGGTCACGGCCTAGGTCACGCCCGTGACCTAGGGCGTGTCTTAACCGAGTCAGGAAACGGCGGGAAACGGCGCGATCTGGAGTTAATTTGGCAGTTGCGGGAGAGGTCACGCCCCTTGGTCATGCCCGTGACCAAGGGCGTGTAAGCCGGAATGCCTCGGCGGCGGAAACTACTTATATTGAATGCTTGTCGGGCGAGTCACGCGCGTGACCTGAAGGTCACGCCCACGGTCACGCCCGTGACCTGGGGCGTGTAACTTCAATCCGACGTGTCAGCGATTTCTGAGAGCTGAAAGCAGAGCACGGCCGTGACCAAGGTCACGCCCCCAGGTCACGCCCGTGACCTGGGGCGTGTACTGAGGATTTTTGCAGATTTGTTCTGGAATTTCCCCTGAACACGGCTGTGGGCTTGAATTTGTTATTAGCAGGACCAGATTACGTGAAAACACAAAATAAAGTAAATTAGGTAAATATAAACTAAAATTATATAAAAAATAATAATTAATTACTACTAAAATACTATATAAAAATAACTATAAATAATGCACTATCAAATATCCCCATACTTAAGCTTTTGCTATTCCAGAGCAAAAACTAATTTATAAGTATGAGAAGAATTTATAGGACATTTCCAAAAAGATTTACTTCTAATTATGTACTCCAAATCTTATAAGACTCATCAAAATAAGTTAAAATTCAGATTTATAAGAAATAATTTATAATTCATAAATTAAAATGAGAAGAATAAATATTAGTTTCAAAATTCTCTAACTAAATCTTCATAAACAAAATTGCATTGAATTAAGTAAAATAACCAAGATTAAAATTATAGAAACTTTAAACATCGTTAGAAACTTTTAGAAAACTACAAAATATTAACTAAGCTCTCTCAAAAATATCTTGGATAGCAAATAAACATGGTTAAATGGGGTAAAATTGGCATTGAAGAAGTTACTGTGTATATAGGAAATGATGAATTTTTCCTCTCATTTCCATCTTTTTTTTATTTCTTCTTCTTTTTATATCCCAAATGTATATGTTTAGGAGTGATGAATTTTATCCTCTCAACTCCATGCCAAATAATCTTTTACTAATTTGGGTGCATATGTATAGGAATGATGAATTTTATCCTCTCGTTCCATGACATATGATTGTTGGCACCAAAAATGGTACCTCCAAAATTCACACACTAAGGGGGGAAAAGAAGAAGACTGCGAAGTGCAGGTTACTAAGACAGGGGAGGCTGAAGAGAGAGAAAACGATCACAGGATGACGATCACTAAAAAATGAGACCGCTTACACAGGTCGTAAGCTGGAGCCTCGGGGCCAGAGAGTCCCTTTCCAGGTACCCCTACCCCTCTATTTATAGACGAGGAGGCTGCCCAAATGGGCAGAACTAAGAACTACGGGCTGCCCGGGGTACAGGAGAGCCGGGGCAGAGATGAGGGGTGCAAATAGCAAAAAGGAAGAAAAGGAGGAGACCGCTCAAGCTGTCGATCTCACACTGCCTTGACCGCTTGGGACTTAGAAAACTGCGGCTGAGAAGAGACTTGGCGGTCTGCGCGATCACCATATATTGAGACCGCTCAGACCAAAAAAACTTTGGCCTGCAGGAAGAGGTCGCGGGCTTTCTGGGCAAACATAATCCCCGCACATTTTTAAGTTGCTCCCAAAACTTCGAAAATGTAAGCTTTGACCGCTGAGACCGCGACCGTCATAAATGCAGCTTCGTCTATAAATACCGGCTGAGATCTTCAGATTTCAAGACATTGAGAAATACCAAGTTCCAAGCGGTCTCTGAAAATTAGGTAGACGCGGTCTCTTACGGAGATGACTATTCTTGATTTTATAAAAGCTCTTCCACCGAAAGCAAACTCTCCTGGGAAGAAGGAGGATGTTAGTTCAAGAAGAGGAAAAAAAGATACCGAAAATATTAACGAAAGCGAGCGCTTCAAAGGAGACCGCCCGATCTCCCAAAAAGAAATCTGAACTAGAAAGTTCAGCTGCGCCGGTCTCTGTTGTTTCTGAACCTTCCAACACCTCTTCAGATACTGTATTGAAAATGTCTGACTTTTCTATCTATTTTAATTGTCAGAAATCCCTGGAGGTATTGGATCAAAAGACTTCTCAGCCCCCTAAGATCGCCTCAACTGAGACCATTCTGGCTGGGCTACACCAGAAAAAGGCCGAGGCCGAAATTATTCGGCAAAAGATCGCCGAACTGGAGACCGCTGCAAAAAATAGGAAAAGGAAAAATTCAAGTCCAACCAGTTTGACTTATAAGAGAAACAAAAGAAATGGAGATGGACAGGATGTGACCGCCCCTGAGACGATCACACTTCTTGATGACGCTGATCCGGAGGATTCCGCTGCGGTTCAAAAGGTGAATACCGGAAGCGATCTCCTTCTTCATCCTGCGGTCTCAACTTCATTAGGGTAAGATGATTTCGAATTAATCGCTTATCTTGATGAAGTTTCTTCTAACAATTCATCTTTTTCATCGATGCAGGTGCTAGATCCTCTTGAGGCTTCATCTCTTCAAAACGCTGCTGTTGATATGGAGATCGCAGCCAGGGAGAAGGAGATCGCTGATGCGGCGGTCAAGACGATGGAAGAGGAAGAGAGAAAGAAAAAAGAGAGGGAGGAGAAGAAAAAGGAGGAGGTGATCAAGATCGCTGAGGAGAAGAAGAAGAAGAAATAGGAAGAGAAGAAGAAGAAGGAAGAAGAGGAGAAGAAGAGGAAGGAAGAAGAGGAGAAGAAGAGGAAAGAAGAGGAGAAGAAGAAGGAAGAAGAGGAAAAGAAGAGGAAAGAAGAAGAGAAGAAGAAAAAGGAAGAAGAGGAGAGGAAGAAGAAGGAAGAAGAGGAAAAGAAGAGGAAAGAAGAAGAGAAGGAGAAAAAGGAAGAAGAGGAGAGGAGGAAGAAGGAAGAAGAGGATAAGAAGAAAAAGGCGGCCAAGACCGCTGAGGAGAAGAAGAAAAAGGAAGAGGAGGAAAAGAAGAAGAAAGAAGAGGAGGAGAAGAAGAAAAAAGAAGAGGCGGCCAGGACCGCCGAGGAGAGGAAAAAGGCTCTTCTTGATGAAGAGGAGAAAAGGCAGGCGGTCTCACAGACTGCGGAAAAGAGGGCTGCTGAGGAAGAGACCGCCAGGAAGCTTCAGATCGCCACGGAAAAAACTACACTTTCCAGCGGTCTCCCAGATGACTCTTCTCGAGGAGACCTGGACAAGGCTGCAGCAGATCACGCGACGGCGATCTCAGTTTTGCGAGCTCGTAAGGGTAAGATGATCCCCAAATCTGTCGAGTTCTTTCCATTGCCCATGGTTCGACCTGCTTCCCCAAAAAGAAAACGCGAGGTTATTCTTATCGAGACCGACGATATTCTTCTAAGTAACAAAGAGTTAAAAAGAAGAAGAAAAGAGGGCGATAGATTGCAGAAAAGAGAGTTGGAAAGAATGAATTTAGAGCGTCTAAGGGGATCAGACCGCCTTTTACTGACCGCAGATCCCGCGGTCACTAAAGATACGGAAAAAGCCCTACATGACTGCGGTCTTGATTCCTTTCCAAGTACTCTTTCTGCTCAAAAAATTCTATTTGAATATCATTTGTAATTAAAATAACTTATCTCTTGTGGTCGCAGATGACGACAACGTTGAGATCGAGGAAGGAGAACTCCCTCAACGCATCGCGATCCCTCCCGAGCTTACCGGCATTCTTAACCCTATATTTGAGGATGTTCGGTCTATGCTTCTTAGAGAGCGGGCCCAGAACGATCAGATCCGCGGTCTCGAGGAGAAGTTGCGTGCTTTCGAGAGGAGGAGTCGAGAGGAACGCGATCTGAAGATTGAAGAGCTCGCGCGGTCTCGCGATCTGAAGGTTGAAGAACTCATGCGATCCCTCAAGAAAGCGGAAAGAGATGCTGAATATTACAAGGGAAAAGCTGTTGCGCTGTCCGTAGAGAACGAGAGGCTGAGAGGTGGTAACTCGAAGATGCTGATGAGACCGGGTACCTCCAGCGATCATCCAGCAGAGAGACCGCAACCTGAAATTGTGGTTGTCCCTATGGAGCAAGTTGACAGGGAGATGTCTAAAATTCATCGAGCTGCATTGTCAGCTAATCAGAATTTGGCATCTGTCCTGGCTGCTGTTAATGATATGCAGGATATAGCAGCTCATGTAGGGAGAAATAGGCCTAAGAAATGAACATTAAATTTGAGACCGAGCGATCTCTCAACAAGAACAATTTGTTGTAATATTTTTGATATTAATGTCCCATATATCTTCTGTTATTTTTGTGATTTCTTCCAATTTTTGTGCTTTATGCGATCTTGATTGTTATAATTTGCGATCTCTTTTATGTCTGGATTGTGTGTTGCTGGTATTTTTATTCATCTGTATTCTATTTATTGAGACCGCAAATTAGCTATATAATCTAGCCCAGGTCGAGCGGTCTGGAGATTTTTGCTGGGCGGTCTGCCAAAAGTAATGATTACGAAATTATCCTTCGATTGCTATAAATAGTTGCCTTCATAACCTTCACTTTATGTTCTCTTGAATGCGCGATAAATACCGATCTCAGCGACATCTCAAAATGGTGTCCGCTCGTGCTTCTTCTGCGATCACCTTCTTGGCTGCTAATCAAAAACAGGGACGTCTGTCGAAAGATGAGTTTATATCTTTTATAAAGAAGTATATGATCCAAACCCAGATTGTCGTGAGACCGCCGACCGAACAGGAAAAGCTGAATTTTGGAGAGGAAAATAAATATATTATTCCTATCGATCACTTTGATCATGGGTTGAGAATTCCCCTTCCTTGGGAATGGATGGAAATTTTGGAATATTACGGTTTCGTGCTCGCCCAGCTGCCCCCGAACTCAGTCGGTCTGGTTAATGTATTCATCAATTACTTGAGATCGGAGAGGATAAGGTTTTCGATGAACCTGTTCTGTGGAACCTTTACTGCGAAGGTTCTGAAAGAAGGCCAGAAGAAAGAAGAATTCAAGGGACTGATGTACTTCTCTGCGGAAGGAGTAAAGATCTTAAACCTTCCCAACAAGATCTCTTTTTGGACAGAAAGATTTCTTGTCTTCGAGGGCGACCTCGGCGGTCTCAAGAGTTCGCCGTCTCCACGACCTGACAGTACCTTCAAAAAGATAAAGGTGCTTGCTGCTGAGGAGATAAAAATTTTAGCCTTCTTGGCGGGCAAGAGGCTTGACCTTGTTCACTACCTGGCGATCTGGGATGAGATCGCTGAGGTTACTCCTGATGAAAGTAAGCCTTTCCTGCGGTCTCTCCCACGATCTCTTTTTGTTCATTTTTCATAACCTTTCTCCTAACGTTTTTCTTACCTCAGCGACCTTTAAGGTCCCTGAAAGAGATCCAATCTCTCCAGCAGCTGAAGTACTTACTCAAAGGGAGAAAAGGCTGAAGCGGGAGGCTGATGCGTTCGGGACCGCTGCTGAGACCGCAGATCAAGACTTCCCCCTGCATGGTTTCTTAAAGAACATGAAGGATATTAAAGGAAAACCCTTACTCAAATGGGCCGCAAAAGGGAAGTCTCTAAAGGTTTCCACTGATCTTCCCTCGTGGAGTGGAAAGGTGACCCGCCACGCTTATGCGGTCACCTCTGCATTGTATGGGAGAAAGAACGCGGTAGAGGCTTATAATCTCGAGACCGAGGATCTCCCCGATCTTTGTGCTCAGGTGACCGCTAGGAGCACGATTCTAAATCATCATATGGGGCGGTCTCTTCGTAGCGCCTTAAATGAGATTACTGCCCTGCGTGAAGCTCAAAAGGTAAAGGTTTAATTGCATTATATGAATGATTACCTGTGACCGCGCGATCTGATCTTTCCCTTTTCCTTTTGATAGCAATCTGAGCGGGTGGCCTATGATCCAGCTAATCCAGCTTTCCAGAAGGCCATGATGCATCATATTAAGGAGACCGCTGACCAGGTCCTGGATGAGGTTCGCGGTCTTGGTGGTTTCACCGAAGAATTCAAAGACATAACATTCTCAAAGCTCTTCCCGGATGCGGCTCAAAGGATTGAAGAGCAGTCAGAGACCGCGGATGAAGCCGGCGATCAAGATGAGAACGTCGAAATTGAGGATGAAGATGAAAGTGGGAGCCGCTATACTCAAGGCCGGGATTCTAGTTCAGGCTCAAGCTCTGGATCTAGAATTCCGGTGAGTAAATCGGAGGAATCCTCAGCAGAGACCGATTCTTCTCTCTCTGCTGAGCGATCCTCCAAGAGACCGAAAAAAGATTGAGCTGTAACTTTTCTTTAGACTGGGCGATCTCGTTGTAACAGACATTTCTGAATATATATAAAATTCGATTTTTTGTCAGATCTATATTTGTTGAATGAATTTGTTTCTGGTGTATTTATTCTATTTGTTCTCCTGAGCTAGAAATGGCATTCGATCTCAATGCCTTAGATTTTATCGAACATCTCTCTTTTGAAAAAGTTTCAGGTTATGATCTATACAAACAGAAAGATTAATGTTCAGGCATAAACACAATGCTCATGCGGTCTTAAGATTACCAAACCGTCATCCGGATGATATCCGAACCCTTACTGCCCGGACTACCATGATATACATATTTCTGATCAGTTCTGCGATCTCTAATTTGGGAGACCGCTATTTGGGAAGATACCGAAGATAGTTTTAACATGTATACATCTAGCATTCGACCTCAGGATAACCAGACCGCATTAAGCAGAAAAACCAATTTTATTTATCAACTTCTGATTACCCTTTTACAGATGGAAATCATGGAAACCCAGCGACCTCAAAATATCCAGACCGCTGAGAGCTGATGATAATCTGGGCTTTTACGATCTCCTGACATTCTTGAACTGATTCGGATAAGAAATGCCTGGGTGAATGTCACAAGCCTTAGATGAAGATTATCTTGCGACCTTAACAAATTGAGACCGATTTTAACTCCCTTTGACAGATTCAATGTTGGCGATCACCTTTATACCGATCCTGGAAGAGATTAATCCATTTAATCATGATCAATATAGAACACCTTCTGAAGGTAAAGGAGAAAATGCGGTCTCAAAAGTTCTGACCGCCCGAGCTCAGTACTTGGGAAATAGAATGGAGCCTTTTGAAAGAGAGAAAAAGGAGAAAAGGGAGAATCTAAAAAATGATTCGCAGGGCAGGTGTGGTTATGCCGATGAGGCTATACCGACATTGCTTTCCCTGATAGATTATTGAATTTTTGCTTTCCTCAATCATTTTTAATGAACATTCGAGAGTTACGGATCAAAATGATCGATAGGGCAGGTGTGGTCATGCCGATGAGGCTTATACCGACATTGCTTTCCCCGAAGATCATTAAGATCGTAACAATGTCCTTTTCGATGCATGACAGAGCTGAGCCAGCCACCCAGCCCTCCTTGCTAAGGTGTGCCAGATGTCAGCTAGGACCCGACATCCTAAACTTTCACCGCTCGAGCTTGGCGAGCCACTGCTACACAGATTCGAAATCTCCCCGACATCTGTGGTCCTGGCAGGATTACACGTCAAACTAACAAGCCGAGGGGAAAGAAGTAGGATCCGTCGATGTCTTACTTGACGAGCTTTTGGTTTTATTAATAACTCATATTTGATCTTGCCGTTAATCATGCATGCCATGATCATCTTGGCCAGCAACAAATTCCTTGGTTCTTACATTTTTATCAAATAATTTTGCCATTCTTCTTTTTACCTCCTCTTGCCTAATGGCTGCCGTATCCCTCAATTCTTCAATTAAGTCGAGGCTACATTTTAACTCTTCATCATTCTCTTCTATCCAATCAATTTGGTTCTGTTGTGCTAACAACACCCTCGGACTTTTTACCTCGAATTCTACTGGAATAAGAGCTTCGGAACCATGCGATAATTTGAAAGGAGTCTCTCCAGTGGCTGAATTTGGAGTTGTCCTCAAGGCCCATAAGACCGAAGGTAGCTGTTCTGCCCAGTTGCCTCTAAGATTTTCTACCTTCTTCTTCAAAAGATTTATAATAAGCTTGTTGGCAACCTCTACTTGCCCGTTGCTTCTAGGATGATGTACAGAGGCGAAGCGTAGCTCGATTCCAATTTGATCACAAAAACTAATGAGAGTTGAATTATTAAATTGAGAGCCATTATCGGTAATGATTGCCATTGGAATTCCATGCCGACATACTATCTCCCCCCAAATGAAATTCTTCACAGCTTGGGTAGTAATTTTGGCCAATGCCTTTGCTTCTATCCACTTACTGAAATAGTCAATCATGACTATAATATATCGGCGCTGGCCACTTGCCATAGGAAAAGGCCCAACCAAATCCATCCCCCAGACTGCAAAAGGCCAAGGGGTCGCTATTGATTTGAGATGCTGAGCTGGCTGGTTCTGGAGAGGAGCAAACTTCTGACATTTGACACATTTCTTGGCAAATTTTTCTGCATCCTTCCTCATTTGGGGCCAAAAATAACCTTGCCTTAGGATTCTTTTCTCTAAGGTTCTTGCCCCTGAATGACTTCCGCACTCTCCCGCATGGACTTCTTGAAGAATTATTGGAACCTCTTCTTCCGAAACGCATCGTGCTAATGGAGAAAGGAAAGTTCTTCTGTAAAGCACTCCTGCAACAAGATAGTAGTTAGCTACTTTCCGTTTAAACCTTTTCTTATCCTTTACCGTTGAATGGAGCTTTCCAGCCGAGAGATAAAGAACAAATGGATCCATCCAAGACGGACGCTGATCAATCTCCATGACCTCCCCCTCTTCAATTGCTGGGCGGAACAATTCCGAGGTTGTTCCTCCTGATAGAAGGCCAAACTTTGCTAATTCATCTGCCTCCATATTCTCTTCCCTCGGAATATATTCAATAGTAAAGCTCCTAAACTTTCCCACCTCAATTTTTACCAGAGTCAAGTATCGCTTTAAAATACCATCTCTCGTTTCGAAGGTTCCATTCACTTGGGAAGCCATCACCAAGGAATCCGTGAGCACTTTAACATCATCGATTCCTAATTCTCTAGCAAATCTGAGTCCAGCTAACAAAGCTTCATACTCAGCTTGATTGTTTGTTATTTTGAAAAAGAATTTCAGCGCCTGATCCAATCTTACTCCATTCGGATTGATTAAGATAATTCCAGCTCCAGAAGAATCTCTTCCCGAGGCTCCATCCACATAGATTGTCCAAGCGAGGGGTGGGTTGATCCCCTTTCCAAGCTCTACTTCTTTGGCATCTATCATGAAATCTGCTAGAACTTGAGCCTTGATTGCCACCCTTGGAACGTATGAAATGTCAAACTCACTAAGTTCTATTGCCCACTTGGCTAGCCTTCCTGAATGCTCCGGCTTTTCCAAGACACCTTTTAAGGGGAGATCAGTGACAACTAGGATTGAATGCGCTTGAAAATAAGGTCTTAACCTTCTTGCCGAGATTACGAGCATTAAGGCCAGCTTTTCGAGGATCGGATAGCGAGTCTCCGCATTTTTCAGAATTCTACTTACGTAATAGACTGGGAATTGTTTCTTTCTCTCCTCGCGGACCAAGACAGAGCTTATAGCATCAGATCCAACTCCCAAATAAAGAAAAAGATTTTCTCCCTCTCGCGGGCTTTGGAGCAAAGGGGTTGATGTTAACTGCTTTTTAAGTTGATCGAAAGCATCATCACATTCCTTTGTCCACTCAAACCTGCCCCCTCCCCGGAGGGTCTTGAAAAAAGGTGCACTCTTATCTCCCGATCGAGAGATAAAGCGACTTAAGCCTGCCATCCTCCCTCCGAGCTGCTGAATTTCTTTAGGAGACTTGGGAGGTGGCATTTCTAAGATAGCCTTTACTTTGTCAGGATTCGGCTCCAACCCTTCCGGAGTGAGAAGATGGCCGAGAAACTTCCCTTTAGTAGCCCCGAACACACATTTGAAAGGGTTTAACCTCATGTTAAAGTCTCGGAGAGTTGAAAATGTTTCAGTTAAATCATTAAGGTGAGAAGAGAATGATTTGCTTTTTATTAGGAGATCATCAACGTAGACTTCAAGGTTTCTTCCTTTTTGGCTTTTGAAAACCGTATCCATCATTTTCTGATAAGTTGCTCCGGCGTTCTTAAGCCCGAAAGGCATCACTACATGACAAAAACATCCGTCATTCGTGATAAATGAAGTGTGAGGGATATCAGGCTTATGCATTTTAATTTGATGATAACCAGAAAATGCATCTAAAAAACTCATAAACGAATATCCAACCGCCGAATCAACTAAAGAATCTATCTGAGGCAAGGGGTAGCAATCCTTGGGGCAAGCTTTATTAAGTTTGGTGAAGTCAACACACATCCTCCACTTTCCACCTGACTTTCTGACCATTACAACATTTGAAACCCACGCAGGGTATTGGATTGGTCGAATGAATTTTGCCTTCAGGAGTTTTTCCACTTCCTCGCGGATAGGCTGAGCTAGACGGGTGGCAACGGATCTTTTCCTCTGCTGAATCGGGACAAAGCTGGGATCGATATTGAGGTGGTGGCAAGCGACATTAGGATCTACTCCTGGCATGTCAGCTGCCGACCAAGCAAAAATATCTAAGTTTTGGAGGAGGCAGGAGATGAGCTGACTCTTGTCAGCTCCAGATAATTCGGCGTTGATAGAGAGACACTTGCTCTCATCTTCCTCGCTGATTGGGACTGCTTGAGTCACTTGGGCAGGTTCCAAGTGAGCTCCATCTCTTGTATCTTCTTCAGCTTCTTCTGTAGCCTGTATTTGCTCGGGAACTTCAACCGATTCAGCCATCATAACTTCCTGAGGAGGAGACGATACGATCATGTTGACCGTCTTTACATAGCATTCTCTAGCTTTCCTCGGGTCACTTCTAATTCGGTGTTGCTTGCCATTCAGAGCAAACTTCACCACTTGATGATAAGTGGAGACGATGGCTTGATACCCATTCAAGAAGGGTCTTCCGAAAATTGCGTTGTAGCTACTCGGAGCATCAACGACTATGAACTTCACCGATTTCGCTATCCCTCCCAAGATCACAGAAAGAGTGACGAGCCCTTCAACTTCCTCCTTTTCTCCTAAAAAACCATAAAGAGGTCCTTCAGTTGACAGGAGGGGTTTACCTGTCTTCAGCGCCTCGAAAGCTGGTTTGAAGAGCACGTTGACTGAGCTTCCCGTGTCTATCAGAATCTTTTCTACTGTATAATTTTCTATTACGGCCTTGATGACGACTGCGTCGTCGAAGGGATTCGCGGTCTGAGGAAGATCTTCATCTCCAAAAGTGACCATTCCTCGGACCGGAGCTGAAGAGGTAGCTGCAACCTCTGATTGATAGACTCTTTTCAGACTTGCCTTTCTTGAAGATTCCGGACCTGCACCCCCATGGATGCAAAAGAGGTTGCCTAGGGCACCCTCATCATTAGCATCTATGCATTCATTTGGGAAGCCGATGTTACCCAGATGGCCAACATCATCCACTTCCTCACATTCCCAATGAACCTCTGCTACCTCCTTGGCTTTAGAGGTTGAGGCTTTGGCAGGATCGCTCTTCTGAATGACATCAGAGATTTTGCCCTCCTTCAGAAGCCTCTCCAAGAACAAACGGAGGGCTCTGCAATTCTCCGTTAAATGACCCCTTTCTCGGTGATATTCGCAGTACAGGGCTGGATTTCGTGTCTTCGGATCTGAATTCAACGGAGCCGGCCTTCTGAAGAAGGGCTGCTTCTGAACAGTTTGAAGCACTTCACTCATTGGAACCCCAAAGTCTGTAAAAGACTCTTGGGATTCGTTGTAATGAGACGGGAGGGGCAGAAGAGGAGGTTGGATGTATTGAATCTGGTGGACTGGGGTAGCTTGCGGAGCGGGAGTAGCGGGAGTTTGAAAAAATGAACTTTGAGGTGGAAAGGATTGATTACCTCTATTGGGGCGGATGTTACGGTAATTCTTACCTCTTGAAGCTGGAGGTGGAAGATCTTGCCGGGGCTTTGAAGAAGACGGAGCCGGATAGAATCCCGCGGAACCCTTCTGAGCTCCCCTATTGGTCAGATTGCTCACATAGGTAGGGTTGTTGATTTCCCCCTCTATGAAACGATTAGCCACGCTAATCAGCTCCTGATAGGAGCTAGGCTCCTTGGTGGTGACTTCGAACTTCAGAGGGCCTTCCTGCAGGCCGCTGATCAGGGCTACCATGTAGAGTTCAGGATCCATATCTCGAATCCCCAAAATCTCCTTCTGAAAGCGATCAACAAAGTGGGCAACGGTCTCACTGTCCCCTTGCTTGATTTTGAAGAGGGTCGCAGGACCACTCTTCCTCTTCTTTGCGGTGGCAAATCTTAATAGAAGCTCTTCCCTTAGAGCAGCAAAACTCGGAATGGACTGACTGGGAAGTTTATAGAACCATTCCATGGCCGCCCCATCGAAAGAGGTGACCATCAACTTACACCTCACTCCATCCGAAATAGTCCTGAGAGCAACAGCTGACTCGAAGGCCTGGAGGTGAGACATTGGGTCACTCTCCCCTGAGAAAATGGGAAGGCGAGGCTCCCTGAACCCATGGGGGATTGGGTCTCGACGAATCTCGTCGGTAAAAGGAGAAGGCTCCCCGAAAACAGAAGGACCTGGAGGAGCAAGAAAGGAAGCAGGAGGAGCTTGTGGGAAAGCAAACTCTTCTTCGAAATTCAGGGCTTGAGCCGGAGGCCCCTGGGCTGCGGCTCGGAAAGAATGATGGCGAGCAACGAACTCCTCATGCTGAGATCGCTGAGGAGCTACAGGCTGGAAACTGGGGTGATCGCACGGGCGACCGCTCGCCACGCGATCTGGGGTGGCGACCTGAGGCGGAGTAGGAAGGATTCTCTGAGAGATTGCGGCCAAAACTTGGTTCATGGCCTCAATCTGCTTCGCGGACTCCTGCTGAGTCCGGACGGCCTCTTGCCGGTCTCGAGCGGCCTCTTGCTGAGACCGGGCGATCTCCTGCTGGACGGAAGCAGCATCCTGCCTAGCTCGAGCGGCCTCACGGAGAGCCTGCTCTACGCGGAGTTCGAAACGGCGCTCAAGCGCTTCCAAAGAATTGTGATCAGACGGGTGACCGCTGGGAGACCGCGCAGGACGACCTCTGCGGCGCTCAGCCATCTCGAAAGTCTACGAATTTCACCTGACACTTCGGATCTGAAGGTCGCGTGTTCGTTCTGTTGGCACCAAAAATGGTACCTCCAAAATTCACACACTAAGGGGGGAAAAGAAGAAGACTGCGAAGTGCAGGTTACTAAGACATGGGAGGCTGAAGAGAGAGAAAACGATCACAGGATGACGATCACTAAAAAATGAGACCGCTTACACAGGTCGTAAGCTGGAGCCTCGGGGCCAGAGAGTCCCTTTCCAGGTACCCCTACCCCTCTATTTATAGACGAGGAGGCTGCCCAAATGGGCAGAACTAAGAACTACGGGCTGCCCGGGGTACAGGAGAGCCGGGGCAGAGATGAGGGGTGCAAATAGCAAAAAGGAAGAAAAGGAGGAGACCGCTCAGGCTGTCGATCTCACACTGCCTTGACCGCTTGGGACTTAGAAAACTGCGGCTGAGAAGAGACTTGGCGGTCTGCGCGATCACCATATATTGAGACCGCTCAGACCAAAAAAACTTTGGCCTGCAGGAAGAGGTCGCGGGCTTTCTGGGCAAACAATGATCTTTTCGAATTTTTTTATGCCAAATAATGGGGTTAAACAAAAAGGTAGGGGAAGGGCTAGGGTTTAAAGGCTACAAAAATTCCAAAGATACATTTTAAGAGCATAGAAAACAAATTGAGCAATCTATAAGAACTATGAGCTCAAGTTAATATAAGTAAAATCTAAAGATATTTAACACAATTACTACAAAATTGAATTATGATATTTTAAGAAGAGAAAGTAAAATTAAGAAATATTTTAAACAAATCAAAATAACGAAAAATTCATTAAATCAAATTCATCTAAAAATTAAATCTAACAAATTTTGAAGAGAAATATATGATTTAAAGATTCATAAAAAGAAAACTCCTTAAAAAGCCTATAAAGACAACTCATAATTAAAATTAATTTTGCATAAATGAAGTTTGGAGAAATTTAATAATACAAAATTTATTTTATTAGATTTTTGGATTTTTTTTATATTAAAACAAAATGTTTTTTTTAATATTCTTGGACTTCCCAAGGGCTACCCAATGACGGGCTCGCAAGGTACTAGGCAGTTTTGTGGGATGAAAACCCACATGGCCCTTTCGCAAGAAATTAAAATTTCAATTTTTATAATTTTTTTGTAATTTTAATTTGCAAACAAAGAAAATAAGACACAAAGACATAAAAATAAAAAAGAGAACTTTTTTTTTGAATTTTGTAATTTTTCATAACAAAATCGAAAATAAGAAAAGAAAAATTTTTTTATTTTATTTTGAAAAAGATTTTCTATATTTTTTATTTGGATTTTTAATAAAAACAGAAAATAAGAGAATACACCCTCATACTTAAAAATAAACATTGTCCTCATTGTTTATATGCCAAGTAGGAGGAAAAAGTAAATAAAATGCATAAAAAGTAAATTGCAAGAAAAATAAAGATTAGCAAGGGGTGTCTCCCATGAGCGCTTTCTTTTTCCTGTCTTTAAGCTAGACGGTTATTGTTAGGAAAAAGGAAAATAGAATTGAAAACGCACATGCAACTCCCTTAATTCACGATCAGGTGAGCATGCCGAAATCCGTTGCCTGGCGACTCCTCTGCTGCAGTCCTGATTCTTTCGTTGTCCGTTAGCTTCAAATTGTGAATCCAAATTACCTATACATACCTTAGGTAATTTGGATTGTTGGAGATGAGCGGCAAATGGATCGGTGAAGACGTTTGGTTGCAACGGCTCATCCTCTACATGAAAATTGTTAGTATCAAAAGAATCAAAATTAAGCAAGTCAGAAAATTTTTCGCAAGGAGGAGGCGCTTGCGAAAAGAAATGATTAAGTTCCGGTTGTTTATTTTCAAGAATAAAATTATTATCAGAAAAATCAATACCAAGGAGAGTAAATTTATGGGCGACAAAATTTTCATGAATTTTGATTCCAAAATATTTATGTGGTGGGTTTTAAAAATTCATGAGAAAGCGGAATAGAGTCGGGCGAAGTAGAAGATGAAACATGTTCTTCTTCTATTTCGCTCGGTACACCCATTACTTTAATAAATTCTTGGTATAAAATATTATTTTCTTCTTGGGAAAAACTATTCAAATTTTGAATAGGAATATCCGGAGAATCACCAAGAGAAGAAAAAAAAAATGTGGGTAAAATGTGGAGGAAGAAAAAATTTGATCAAAAGAAATTTCTTCATTGCACCGTAAACTATCCAGGTGATCTTGCCACCACGAATAATTATTATCGGAGCAAGAAGGAATTTCATAAGAATTATAATCTTGAGAAAAATTATTTTGATCAAAAATTTTTTGAGAATAAAAATATGAATAACATTCCTCGCTAGAATGATTTGCACCACAAAAATAACAAATAAGTTGGCGCTTTCGTGCGGCTTCCACAAGGTTTACCTTATGTTGAAGCTCGGCAACTTTTGCGGCCAACTGCGATAACATCTTTTTTTTGTGAAAAAGAAAATTAAACAACCGTTACCTAATAGAAATGAATTTTAAAAGAAAAAGCAAAAAGAGAAATGGGGGCGGAGAAAGAGAATGATAAAAGTAATAAAATTTACGCTTTCAAAATATCAACAAAAATTCCCCGGTAACGGCGCCAAAAACTTGATAAGGATTTTATATAGCTTTACAAATAATTCCAACTAATATCCCGATGTAGGCAAGTATACCTATCGAAATATAGTGTAGGAAGGATGTCGTATTTGCCCGAGGCTTGTCGAGTAATCTTACTCACGTAAATTAATATTATTTTATCGATAGAATATTTAAAAGGGTTTTATAAAAAAAAGGAAACATTTGATCGAGAATCCTTCTTAAGTAAATTATTTTGTAAACATCATAAATTGATTCGGAAAAACTTGACCGTGGAGGTTCCCAAAATATGGTAGAGCCTCTCTCGAGAGAACTACCAACTAACCTTAGGTTGATCGATTAAGACCCCTCGGCCAGTCGACACCCCTAAGCTTGCTTTATGCGGTGAGCCCCATTATTGGATTTGATTCCAATCCGGATGATTTGTGTCACCCTCTCTCGATGAATGCATACAACTCTGTTTATCTTTGAGTGATCTCCTCGTTCGCATGGATCTCTCGATCACTAGCATACAGATCTTAGATCGAGAAACATATTCGCGACATATGAATTCGAAGCAATTAAATTCAAAGATAAATCCTAGTTTTCCAAAACCCAACTATGAAAAAGAGATTACAAAATAAAACTACTTAAGAATTCATCCGATCAAATGTAATAAAATTAGCTACTCATGATTGAAGAAAAAGAATATTTTATAATTATGAAAAGAGAAGTACAAGTGCGAGTAAAGTAAATCTAAGCTATGAATTGGAATTGCAAAATATAAAGTAAAATTTCATAAATAAAATACAATAAGAAAATGCAGAAAACTACTCTAAAATTGACCCAATCTAAGCATGGATTGGATTCCCTTCACATTGGCAGCAACTGGCTTTTATAGGCAAAAAATTGGTGAGTCACGCCCTTGGTCACGCCCGTGACCAAGGGCGTGTAAGCTGCGTAACTGCGTCTTGAAAGCCCGGGAACGTTGGGGAAAAAATTGCCAAAATTGATCATCTCGACGGGTCACGGCCTAGGTCACGCCCGTGACCTAGGGAGTGTCTTGACCGAATCAGGAAACGGTGCGATCTGGAGTTAATTTGGAAGTTGCGGGAGAGGTCACGCCCCTTGGTCACACCCGTGACCAAGGGCGTGTAAGCTGGAATGCCTCGGCGGTGGAAACTGCTTATATTGAATGCTTGTCGGGAGAGTCACGCCCGTGACCTGAAGGTCACGCCCCCGGTCACGGCCGTGATCTGGGGCGTGTAACTTTAATCCGACGTGTCAGCGATTTCTGAGAGCTGAAAGCAGAGCACGGCCGTGACCAAGGTCACGCCCCCAGGTCATGCCCGTGACCTAGGGTGTGTACTGAGGATTTTTGCAGAATTGTTCTGTAATTTCCCCTGAACACGACTGTGGGCTTGAATTTTCTATTTGCAGCACCAGATTACCTTAAAACACAAAATAAAGTAAATTAGATAAATATAAACTAAAATTATATAAAAACTAATTAATTACTACTAAAATACTATATAAAAATAACTATAAATAATGCACTCTAGAGTCGTGCGTACTCTTTGCTGATAATTATCAGTCTTCGAGGTCAAGTGCGCATTTTCGGGGATCGTTCTCCAGACCGCTGTATAAACAACCTACTGGCCCCTCAAACCCTCACACCCACCTAAGTCAACGTACTGCCGTCGGTGTGATGACCGGTCCAATACTGAAGACCCGCCACTAATTTGTTCTTATGCACATGCAATTTATCACCACCCGAGCCTCCAGCTCGCAGGAATAACCCGTCCTGATATACAACCTCCCGAGCCTCCAGCTCGCAGAACCATCTCGTCCTGATATACTATTTCCCGAGCCTCCAGCTTGTAGGACTAACCCGTCCTGATATACAACTTCTCATCCCTTAACTCGGGATGAAGTTTATCATATCTCTTATTCCTTTAGTTAAACTAATCTTGTCTAATTATTGTGTACTTAGAAGCTTAGGGTGAATCCTAGACTTCCCGAGGTTTACCCGGTGAAGGGCTCGCAGTGGTACTAGGGAATGCAATGGGTTGAAACCCAAATCCCCCATTCCAAGACAATTAATTTTATCAGTGGCTATCCCATTCTAAGACCCACTCTACTTTTTACTCTTTATTACTTGACGCTTTATAAATTATCACCAATTCTACCCTTAAGCTAACGTTCTCTTGAACGATGCTCATCACTTAAGATTTCCAATTCTCTAAGTGGTGTAGATCTTAAATGATTCTCAAATGTCTCTAATCACACCCTAGTGATACATCATGGACACTTTATCATGTTGAATAATCTTCATGATCTCCTAAGTTGATAACTGCCCCCTTTATGTATAGTGCGACATGATTCTTAATAATTCCCAAAATCATAGTACGAATGCACTCCAAAGGTTCCATAACTTCTGGGGCTGATGTAAATGATATGTTACTGTTATAATCCAAATCGTATTGATTTTCTATGTGATCTTGTTGGTCAAATCATCATATTAAGTTTTTACTATCCGCAGACCATGATGAAATCAACCTAGGTTTGACCCCGATGATGCTCTCCTATCAATACCATATCCATGTGAGTAATAACTTTTACCATAGGTTCACAACGGAGAATTTAGGGTTTGACCATAATATTGATATACTCCATATTGGTTTGACCTCAATTTCCATTTATCATAAAAAGGTGACATGATGACTTTACACATGATGTACTAGATTTTAACTTTCAAAAATTCTGGCAAAAATACAGTGACATTATAATGATATAAAAACACTAATTCCATTGTTCCATAATTTTCCAGCAGATTAAAACCCTTGATTTCTATTTATCATGAAAAGGGTGACAAAATGACTTTACACTACAAGTACTAGCTTTTGACTTCCAAAAATTCTGGGAAAAATACAGTGTCCTTATAATGACATGAAAACACTAATTCCAAAGTTCCATAATTTTACAGCAGACTAAAACCCTTAATTTCTATTTATCATGAAAAGGGTGACAAAATAACTTTACACTACAAGTACTAGATTTTGACTTCCAAAAATTCTGGGAAAAATACAGTGTCACTATAATGATATGAAAACACTAATTCCAGAGTTCCATAATTTTCCAGCAGACTAAAACCCTTAATTTCTATTTATCATGAAAAGGGTGACAAAATGACATTACACTACAAGTACTAAATTTTGACTTTCAAAAATTCTGGGAATACAGTGTCATTATAATGGTATGGAAACACTAAATCCAGAGTTCCATAATTTTTCAGGAATAAATCACCATAAATATCTCACAATTTAAAAAGGGTGATAAACTGAATAAATGAAATTTCTTCCATAAATACTACCTCCAAAATTCTAACAAAATTCACAGAGTTTCATAATTGAGTTACTAAACATAATCCAGGATTTCAACACTTCCTCAAATAATATGCCTAGTAATTTTTTTTCATTATTCAGATTTGAGACATAATGTAATTCTGATAATTCTTTGAGAAATAATCCATGGAATTTTCTACCAAAATTTACAGAGATTTGAAATGACATAACAAGTGAACATCCTGAGTTTCATAATTTATTTCCAAGTTCTGATCATAAAAATTTCATTAATACACAAGTGTGACATAAGGCAAAATAATCAAAATCATGAGATTCTTGATGCTAGAAGTCCTAAGATTTTTCTAGGGTAATGCATTATACCATAAATAGGGTGTGTACAAAATTTCAGAGGCTAGCTCTAAGCCATTTTGGCTAAATACACAAAATATCATTTTGCTATTGGCGCACCCATTCTCTTTTAGGTAGAGACATGCAATGAGAATTTACCTTACCTACAGAGATCCATTTGGTCTCAAATTTTAACCACAGCTTACACTTGGCTAGATAAGAGTGACACCCAAATTTGGGGTCAGTTGGAGCTATATTCTTCCATAAATGTCATTTATTTGATTTTACAAATTTTGATTAAACCTTGGAAAAATCATCACCCAAAAATCTAATTTTTTTGGTGCAAGCTAGGTACAGGTCACATGCATGCATGGCCAAAATCGCAAGTCCATCAGACTTATATTTTAGGATATATATCCAAAATGATTTCTGTTTTCTATTTTGACCAGCCTCACTAAAGTGACGGTTGTGGGTCCTACAATGATCTGAATGGTCTAATTTAACTTTCAAATGAAAGTAGACATTAAGGCCTACAATAGTTATCTTAGGCAACATTTCCTAAAAAGGCCTCTAAGGGCCTCAAATTCCAGCATGAATATTCATATGAAAGTGTGACATATCATTAAATTGAAATAATGTGGTCTGCATGTAGCAGATCTGTCCAAATCCGATGGCTCTCCTTCATCTTCTGCCTTTAGCCAACGACTGTGATCTGCCCGACCTGGACCATCTTCAAACTCTATTTCTCGTCCACTTCCGGCCCACCACCGTCGGCCACCGCCTCCACCACCTCCGTTGAGGTGGTGGCTAACGCCAGGCGGCGACACGGCCGCCGAAGACAGCCTCTCCAGTGATTCCGAGCGGGAGAAAGAGCTCGGAAAATCTCCCTCAAGCTCACATGGGATCGGGCTCAATTGAGCCCGATTTCTCTCCTAAATGGACCTAGATACTAGCACAGAGGGAGAGGGGGAGAAACCGGACCTGAAGTTGGGTTTACGGTGAGTATTGTGGCGGTGCGGCATGGTGGCGGCGAGTTCCGGCGATCTTGCTCAATTTCTCGATCCTCTAGTAAAAGCTCCACCCCAAGTGGCTATTCCGACTTCTTGGACCTCTTTGAAAATGATGGTGGACTTTAATGAAGGAGAGGAGGGCTCTAAGTGCAAGCCCCACTAAAGCATGGCTCGGCCAAGCTTTGGTTGCTCCTCCCAGCTGCTAATTGGCACTCAGTCAGCATAAAACGGCTGGGAATTGATGTGGTGGCTCAGGGAAGACTTTGGGCAGAGGAATGGAGTGCCAAGTGGCCTCCATTCCTCAAATTCCTCCTGTTCTTTAATGGAATTTGGGGAAAATTCCAGGTTTACCCCCTTGCATGTTGGAAACAGGGGGCAAGGCTGGTCATTAGGTACAATGGACTCAAGTTGACTCCATTGTAAGTCTAAGGGTCAAGGTTTTAGGCTGTCTAAGTAGCTAGAACTTAAGGTAAAGAATAAGTTCGACGAAATAGCCAGTCTTCAGTTCATTTCTCAGTTCGACGAACTCCACATTGAGTTCGACGAACTCCACATTGAGTTCGACGAACTCCTTTCTGGGTTCGACGAAAGTATTGTTTCTGTTCGACGAAATAGCTAGTCTTCAGTTTATTTCTCAGTTCGACGAACTCCACATTGAGTTCGACGAACTCCTTTCTGGGTTCGACGAAAGTATTGTTTCTGTTCGACGAAATAGCTAGTCTTCAGTTTATTTCTCAGTTCGACGAACTCCACATTGAGTTCGACGAACTCCACATTGAGTTCGACGAACTCCTTTCTGGGTTCGACGAAAGTATTATTTCTGTTCGACGAAATAGCTTCTCAGCTCGACGAACTCATTTATCCAGCCAGTCTATCAGATTATCTCTTGAGGTCGACAAACTTCAACTTGAGGTCGACAAACTCAGCTCTGCGTTCGACGAATCAGTGACAGATGTTCAGTTCGACAAAATCCAACTTCAGTTCGACGAACTCAACTCTGCGTTCGACGAATTATCTCAGTTCGACGAAATTGCTTCTCAGCTCGACGAATTCAATCATCCATCCAGTTTGACCTAAGTTGACTTAAATCCTATAGTAGACCACATGTGAGTTCATTCAACTCAATGTGTCCTAAGGTCACTACCTAGCCCAAACTCACATCACTCACCACTTGTCTCACCCTAGTTGAAGTTAAGGGGTCTAGTAGGAAATGGGATGCATGTTACAAGCAAGACCTATATAAAAGAAGTAGAGCGAGAGCGAGCCGCGAGACCGACTCGCGAATGTAATGCGAGCAAATATAGTTTGCAAAGTAATGCGACCAAATATAGTTTGCGACCAAATAAAGTTTGCAAAGTGCGAACAAGGTGGACATAGCGATGGATGTAATGAAAACAGAAAAGGTGGGCTCGCAAGCGAGCCAAGAAAGTCTTAATATTACAAATCACCAAATTGTTTAATCCCCCCATAAAGAGGAGGGGAAGAGGAAGCCAACATCAAATTACAAAGAAAATGCTTTTCAATAACAAAGCCACTTCTAGCATCCGCGGCCCCGCACACCCGAGCGTGGGGGGCTCGCGGGTAGTGGTACTCGATAACTGACTGGGCCGCGCGAGTTATCTGCCGCGCGTAATTCTCAATCCGAGCGATGTGCACACCGGGGGAGGTCACCTCGCCACGATCGACCGGCCGCACCTCGGCGAGGATGCGCGCGTTCGCGTCCTCCATCACAGCAAATTTCTCTTCATACGCAAGCCAATCTAGCCGATTTCGTTCGTATAGCTCCCGCAACATGGAAGTATGCTTCTGGAATATCTCGGTGACCCGCCTCTTCATTTGCTCTGGATCGCCGGGGTCACCCAGAAAATACGCGACCTGACCCGACGAGGGGGGTGGCGACATCTCCACCTCTCCATGCTCCGACTCAGTGAGCGGGGTCGAGGGATCACCTGCGAGGTAGAAATCAGCAAGGGGGAGGTGGAAATGGCACTCGACAGGGATGATCTAACCTGGTGGGAGAATTTGGGTACTGGGCCGCTGGCGAGAGGTGCCCGGCCGGCCCTGGAACGCTTCAACGAAGGTAGGGGTAACGACTTTCCACAGACCGGGGCGGAACGCGGCTTCGGCAGCGAGTCCGGGCTCGGCAAGTAATGTCACTCCGGGGCTCCTTTGCCCAAGAAGGCCGAATCTGGGAGTGATGATAGTCTGATTCGGCAGAGCCGGCTGGTCCGCGGGAGGAGGAATCCGCTCCTCCAAATTTGCGAGAAGAGGCGCTGCATAAGGGATAAGGAAAACTTAGCGAGTAAGGGAATATGTTGCAAAGGGAGGCGAAGAGAACTACTCACCTGACTGCGAGGGCAAAGACCGCATATCAGAGGTCCCCACGACCCGAGATGCGGGGTCAACCCTGCCAGGAGTGGAGGTGCGAATCTCCGAAGTTGTTTTCTCCAGTGTATTCTCTCCCGGGGGAGTGTTCTGCGAGCGAAGAAGCAATGTCAAGTAAGAAAGACGTTAAATTAGCGAGTTTGGCATCAGTACCTGCGAGGCGAGTTCGTCATGGGAGGATGGAGATAGAGGAGAAGACCCATCTTCGCCTTGCGAGCGCCGGACGGTTTTCGCCGTTTTTATGAGGGTCTGAGGCAAAGCGCGCTGCGGCGAGGCCCAGGAAGCGAGCGTGGTCGCCTTGTCCTTCTGAGCCGCCTGCGAGGCCCTAAGGCGGGCCAGCATCTCTTCCTTTTTGGACATCGCACCAAGTCTCACGACGAAGGGAAAAATCTTCACAAGGGGAAGAAAAAGTTTGAACACCAGCTGGGAGGAATGGTATTTATAGCTACAGGCCCTGGCCCCACCAGAAGATTCGCGCCACGTCATCAAGAGGCTGGCGAATACCAGGGGTTGGATGTTTCTTCGCGAGCCTAGGTAGCCCCGCGTAGAGCGGGGAGTGTGCCCAACCCCGATATTCGCTAGGAGATGGGCATGAATGAAGAATCCAACAGGCGAAGGAAGTAACAAGGAAGGCGAACCAGAGTCTCAAAGGTCGCTCGCAGGAAGGTGGGCGAGCCGGGCACTCGTCGACCGCTCGCGAGAAAGAGGGCGAGCCAGATCCTCGCGGCCCGCTTACAGTGGTCTTCTGGGCGAGCTGAATTCTTTCCAAGTTTCGGTGTTCGACGAACTTCAATCTGCGTTCGACGAATGTCACGCTTCAGTTTGAGATCGACGAACTAAGCTCTGTGTTCGACGAAATCTATTCTGCGTTCGATGAACGTCACGCTTCAGTTCGACGAAATTGTTGCTCAGCTCGACGAGCTTAATCTTCCATCCAGTGCAGCAGATTTTCACAGGGTCGAGGGGAGCTCGCAGGAAGGCGCGCGAGACCTGGCCTCGGTGGATGTCGCTAAAAGGTGTGCGGGCGGGGCCTTCGCAGGGCGCTCGCCTAAGAGGGGTTTCGCGAACCATACTCGCGGGAGCTCTCGCGAGTAGCCATCTCGCAGGCCACTTGCCCATAGGCTAAGGAGGCGAAATTACCCCTCTGCCCCTGATGGTCTGTCGTTAGCCCCTCCAAACAGCGGAGTTTGGTTGTTAGCAGGCCAAATTGGGGTGCGTTTAGTAAAACCAAAAGGCAGAATTCCGCTATTAACAGACCACGAACAAAAAACTAAAAATAGACCTTAAAGGGCACCTTGGGAAGAGGATTCCAATCTCAGTTCTCTGAGCTTCTTCCTCCCTTGGTTATTTTGGTTTAGCTCTCTAGCTTTCCAAGGTGCCCAAGTCTCAGCTTTGGCTTGGGAGGGGAAGCGCTCAACGATCTTCCGGGTTTATGGTGGGACCTCCTCGCTGTGACTAAGGTCTTGGTCTATTTCCGAGTCTTCAGTCCGCTCCTTCCGAGGGACCAGTAAGGGTCAGCTGCCCCTCAACTTGTTGAGGGCCAGAGCTTCACAAGAGACCGAGAAATCAGTTTTAACAGAAACCGTGTGGAGTAATTAACATGACTTTAAGTATGAGTAATATTGTATGTTAGATAATGATTTAAATCACTTACCTTTTAGATTACTGCATGTGTCATTAATCTTAGACTTGCATGATTGTGTAGTGTATTAACATAACAAAGTTGAAATACTTGAATAGACTACCTACACAACATTGATTTGTTTCATGCAATTCTTTGTCTTTCATGCAATTATTTGAGAAATGTGGTTAAAAACTAAAATTATAAGTTTGCTAAATAAGTGAATTTGGAACTCTTGGTCACATAAAAAAACAAATAATAAATGACAAGGAATACTCCACCAAGCACTACTCACCCTCCTGATAAGTCTTAATAATCATTGTGAGGTTGAACACCTTAGAGAGAATTGTAAAGTGTCTTGTGCAAATAATTTAATACATTATCTCTCTTTTGTACGTCGGATCACACAAATGAACTTATAAGAAAAAATATTAAGTGACCCCCCGAGCAGTAATTCGCTCCCTAATATCTTATAAAATATTGTGTGTGCGAAGCACCATGGTACTTGTATGATTTATTGCATGTGCATTGAAAGTTGTGGAAGTAACCCTATTTGTACCTTCTTAATAATGTTGTGTTTTGTTTCATTACATATGTCATGTGTTTTGATTAATGTACTTGTATACTCTATCAAAGTACTCTTTGTACACATTATTATCTTATATAAATCTTTCACTCAAGAGAATTGGATCCTAACACACGAAACACAAATTTGTACAACCTTAAGTAAATGCTCCAGATGACAAAACATGAATGCTACAATGTTTGTTTTTACTTAAAATGCAAATTATTTTACATTGCAGTTGTTTATCTTTTCTTGATATTTCAAATCATGTTCTTGATAAGTTTTATTATGTGTTAAAATGTGTGTTTTGTGTAAATATATTTTTTATTAATATTAATGTCTCCTTAAAGAGTTATGACTTCTCAAATGTCGTGCTCCATACATGAAAAATCATTTAGGCATGCATTTAATAATTTCAATGGATATATAAAATCTTATTTTGAATTATCTCATAACAAATTGTGTATTAAGTTAAGAGCTGAAATTGATACTTTATATAAGAACACCATTAGTTTCATTTTCAAGAGGTTACACATGCACTAAAGCATGACCGAAGAAAAAAATTTAAGGGTTCGTTCGTTTCACGGAATTTGATATTGAAGTATTGCTTTTGAGAATATGAAAATCATTTATGTTGTTCGTACCAACAATTGTAGAATGGAATTCACTTTTTAGTGGAAAGTCGACGATATTCAGCATAACTTAAAAACAAATCAATTCAATGTCTATCTCCAAGGGCCGATATTAAGATCGCCAACTCCGGCATTTCAAAAGGAGAGCAATATTTTTTTGACCCGAATGCGCTTTTTTGGCAAGTACATGATTTTTTCGCACTTACGGTATTTGTCGGTCTGGACGCGACTTTTTCGCCAAGGCGCGAATTTTTCGCCCAAACGCAATTTTTCCGGCCAGTCGCGGTTTTTTGGTCGGACGCGACCCCGCCCCCTCCCGGATTCAATTTTTTTGGCCGGAAGCGAATTTTCTGGCCAGACGCAATATATTTTGCCCGGACGCGATATTTTTTGCCCGTACGCGATTTTTTCACCCTGGCGTGTTTTTTTCGCATTGGCGCGATTTTTTCGCCCGGGCACGATTTTTTTCGCCCGGGAACGATTTTTTCCGCCCGGGCACGTTTTTTCCCTAGCGTGATTTTTTCCGCCCGGACGCGATATTTTTTGCCCGAAAGCGATTTTTTCATCGGACGTGTTTTTTTTCGCCCGGGCACATTTTTTTCGCCAGGGCGCATTTTTTTTTTCGCCCGGTCGCATTTTTTTCGCTCGGGTGCATTTTTTTCGCCGGGGCGCGATTTTTTCGCCGGGGCGCGATTTTTCCAATGGGCGTGTTTTTTTCCCCGGATACGTTTTTTTCGCCCGGGAGCGATTTTTTTACCCTGGCGCGATTTTTCCTCCTCTGCGCGATTTTTCCCCCGAGTGCGATTTTTTCGCCCGGGCGCGATTTTTTTTACCCGGGCGCAATTTTTCCTCCTCTCCGCGATTTTTCCCAAGAGCGCGATTTTTTCGCCCGGGTGCGATTTTTTCGCCCGGTCGCGATTTTTTCGCCCGGGCGTAATTTTTTTTACCCGGGCGCGATTTTTCCTCCTCTTCGCGATTTTCCCCCGAGCACGATTTTTTCGCCCGGGCGCGATGTTTTCGCCCGGGCGCGATTTTTTCGCCCGGGCGCGATTTTTTCTCCCTGACGCGAGTTTTCTCCCGCCCGATTTTTTCTCTCTGGCGTGATTTTTCTCCCGCGTGATTTTTTCCCACGGGCGTGATTTTCCACCGGGCGCAATTTTTTTCCCCGGAAGCATTTTTTCGCCCGGACGCGATTTTTTCGCACGGGCGCGATATTTCCCCCTGGGCGCGAGTTTTTCCCCCAGGCGCGAGTTTTTACCCGGGCGCGATTTTTTCGCCTCGCGGGCGAAAAAACTACGCCCAGTAAAAAAAAAACACGCTCGGGCGAAAAAATCGCGCTCAAGAGAAAAAATCATGCCCGGGCGAAAAAAACGCGCGTCGGGTTAAAAAACGCTCTATTGCTTATGATAATTTGCAGGAAGAAGCTTAGAAAGCTCAACATTTATCATTGTCAATTCCTATGACAGAAAACATTTCTGCAAACGAATAGTAAAAAGTAATGAATGTCAATTCCTATGACAGAAAATCATCATACAGACGAACAAAATAATTGGATTTAAACTTAATGTCATTTCTCATGTGTATTGATATTAGATTGAAAGTCAATACTTTAATATCAATGTCCGTGAAACGAACAGACCCTAAACAAAAGAAGCTGCTTCTAAAATAAAATTTACCTCCTACTTTTTTCTGCGCGATTTGTTTTTGGACTGCAACTAAAGAGCTAAACTTGACCCTAGAATTAATCAAGCAAACCTGCCTTATTTACACAAGGGACCGATCTTGGCAGTAAATCAATGCATCAAATAGTGCAATTAAGCTTTCTTAAATTAATTGCAGAACTGAAGAACCCTGGCCTTCTTCTCACATGAAGGGCAATCCTCCATTGCTTTCACTTCTGATCCATAGAACTTCAGCTCATGAAGTACTCTCTTCAGTCTCTTGTTCTCATCTCTCAGGTTATCGCACCATCTCTTCAATTCCTCGCAGTCCACTTCTGTTTGCTTCAACTTCGTCCTGTTAAGGAAATAAACACGCTTTAATTGTAATTATTGCATTCGTAGATATTGGCAAACATTAAGATCTTGCTCCATTTCGTTTTTCCAATATATTCTTATACAATTTATTAGAAACAAGCGTACACATTTATTTTAAAAAAACATGTCATGATCTTTATTAAAATATATTATTTACTATAAGGATATTCCTTGTTAATTATTTCGTTTTTGTGTGAGCGTATTCTTATGGTCTAATAATGTGCTAAGTCCATAGTATATCTTAATTACTTTGATAGTCATTTCCTTAAACTGTCCAATATTAAAATCATTTTATTTAATCTTATATAAAATATAAACAACAAAGCATACATAGTTAAATATGTTGGGTACTCACTTTTTTAAAATATTTTGAAATCGGACAAGGGATTGAACTGGAGCAAAAAAAAAATCAAGGCATGAAAGCAGAAGAAAATGTGGTAACAAAATAAGTGATAAAATATAATATTTTGTTATATCTCATAAGAATTGAATAAACCATTGCCTGGAAAATATTTCAACACGAGTGGGCTGCCAGGGTATAGTTTTCGCGGTTTATCAAATTGCAGGAGCCTTTCAATTATCATCATATTAGAGCGAAATTTTTTAGTCCGGGTCCCGGACCAAGATTTTTTGGGTCTGAGACATTTCAGATACCTTTCCAACTAAGGCGGGTCATCTCAGGAACATCTTGGGGACAACAGTAAATAAGCCGATGTCCATGAGATGTCACACCCAGATGTCCTCGAGATATCCCGCTTAATTGAAAAGAATATCTGAGATATCGCGAAACCAAAATCTTCCCATATTGGAGAACCGACAGAGCTATAAAAACCAGAAGCCGTCGGACGAGCCATTTAAATGGTTCAAGCGCGGTCGACTCAAGCAGACCGATCCGGCTGAGAAGCAACATAGGCGTGTATAATTTAGGCTAGGAATAATACCTTGCTCTCCGATTCTGGAACCAGACCTCGATTTGGCGGGGTCGAAGGGCAAGCCTTTGCGCGAGTTCTTCCTTATGCATGGGGGTAAGAGTTTGGTTGCAGCGGAAGCTGTCTTCGAGTAGGGTGTACTGTTCCTTCGTGAGGCGGAGTTTTTTACGCACGCTACAGTTATCGTCACAGTATTTGGGTTTCTCCTTTGTTTCATGCGTATCCATTTTCTTGGACTCCGTTGATACTGTCTTTTCTTCTGCTTCTTCTTCCTCATTCCCATCAAAAGGGAACCACAGGTGTAGCCTTACCTGAGTTTTCATTTCTTCACCGTGGCGAATTCTTCTGGCCGCAGAGTTATCTCCGCCACCGATGGCTAGGCCGAGCTTGGTATCGCATAGTTCTTGTCCCATGAGAGAAAGAGAGAGAGAGAGGTTAGAGCGGGGAAGAGGCTGTTGCGTATGAGTTCGTGCGATGGAATGATTATATAATGACGACCAAAGTAACTTAATATGGGGACAGGGGAGTTTCTAGTGCTTTATTTGGGAGGTAAGAGGCTTTAAATTGGTAATCAAGACAGTGAAAGAGGAGAGAGAGAGGGAGATCCGGAGAGAGAGAGAGAGATTTGACGAAAGAAAAAAAGGAATTCTTGAATCATGATCTCTCTGAGTCAACAAATGAAGTTTTCAAGCAGTTTCATGTCTCGGGGACACCATCTCTTATTGTCGGTTTATGAGAAATTTAGTGGTAGTAACTCCAAACATTAATAACGATCGTTACTTAATTTCCCCAATAATTATGAAGGCATCAAAGTTTAGCTATTGATGTAGCTGGCGTATATATCATTTTCACCGGTATTACGTAAATAGGTACCATATATGGTCTGATAAATACATAAATATGAGCAAATAACTTCTGGACAGAGAAGTAACTTCGTAGAGGAGAAGGAAATTTTTTTTTTTTTTTGAAGTAACTTCGTAGAGGAGAAGGAAATTTTTTTTTTTTTTTTGGGGGGGGGGGGGGGGGGGGGGGGGGATTTACAGGTTAGGACCGGACCTATGACCCGTGACCATGTTGCCAGCCCAGCTAACGGGTGTAAAAATGTACCTCAAATAATTGATCGAGGATTAATAAGTTTCCGTAGTTTGGAGAAGATAAAGCAGAGCGGACTCACGAGAATTCTAGAAAACATGATGATTAATTATCCATTCAGAGTACAAATGTATACATCTCCGCCTAAGGCTGTGATCACCACTTAAGTTTTGTACACATTCAATAATTATACAGATACCACAAATAAAACTTTAATATTACAAAACATTTCAGGTGACGATTTACTGATGCCAGTTTACTATCCCTACATCCCCCCTTAAACCGGGGAATTTTTGGCTTACGTTGAACGCACCTATTAATATGTGCGATTATATATACACGTTTTTTTTCTCACGGGACCCCCTCTCTCCGCCAAAAAATTCGACTTTCCCTCCCAAACACTCGACTTTTCCTCCCGTGATCCCCCATTCACACTACCTTCTCTCTCAAACTCGGCCATCGAACCCGACCATTGCTGAGCAAGCCTTCTCTCTCAAACTCGCCTCCCGCCGGCAGTTCTTCCGCCGAAGAATCGCTGAGCAGGTGCTGCTTTCTTAGATAACAGCGAGTAACCTTGATGCCTTGTTTACGCCGGCGACCTCTGGTTGTAAGCCTTATTGTTTCCTCCTCATCGACCACGATTTCTTATATTAATCCATATTCTCCGCATTGTAGAAGCATCATTTTCGTCTCTGGCTTTAAATTAAATCGTTCATGGAAACAGAGAACAGTTTGCCTGTAGCCAATGAGAAGGAGACCGAATGAAATATGGTAAGATGTTGTTAACATACGGCCATATTTATAAATATACGATCGTTTTTATTAATTATACGACCGTAATTTACAAATAAAATCATGAACCTTTGTCATTCCAAGTAAATGAAGAAACTGAGCTTTTTCCTACAGTTCACTCAGATGAGGAATCTAATCGAGTAAATGAAGAATCTGTATTGTACAGTTTGTCTGTTGCAAATGAAAATCAGAACTATCAGAATACGGTAAGCTGTTGTGAAGATACAGCCATATTGATTACAATATGATCGTTTTTAATAATTATACGGCTGCAATTAACATATAAAATCATGACTCAACGTTATTGCAGGTAAATGAACAATCTGGGTTTTTTCCGACAGTTCATTCAGATGAAGAAGCGTATCAACTG
Source organism: Dactylorhiza incarnata (assembly GCA_033032865.1). Lineage (NCBI taxonomy): Eukaryota > Viridiplantae > Streptophyta > Magnoliopsida > Asparagales > Orchidaceae > Dactylorhiza > Dactylorhiza incarnata. The sequence goes on from JAWHQI010000005.1 coordinate 27,264,009, forward strand.
TACCTGAACTATGCTCGTCAAACTGGTTTTAGCGTCCGAAAACAACACATATTCTATTGGACTCACACAAGGATCATTAAGACTCGAGAATACTCCTGTGCTAAAGCTGGTTTTAAAAAAATCTAACAAGCAACAAGATAAGCCGAGAAAATTTCATCATCTCGATACTCGCACAGGATGCAAGGCTTGTTTACATTTCAGCGCCGATGAGGAAGGGAGAAACTGGAAGGTTTGTAGATTTATTGAAGAACACAATCATCAGCTAGCCCCAGAAAACTATGCACATTTGTTAAGATCACATCGCAAGGTATCTGATGGCCAAGCTGTTCTGATCAAAAATATGACCGGGATAGGTATACGTACAACCCATGTTTATAATTTGTTAGCTGAAGAAGTTGGTGGTGTTGAAAATGCAGGGTTCACCAAGCAAGATGCTTCCAACTTTGTACAACGTGAGAGAAGAGCCCTCATTGAATCTGGAGACGTTGCTAGCTTGTTGGAAATATTTAAGATGAGACAGTTGGATGATAACATGTTTTCATTTGATGTGCAAACAGATGAAATGAGCAGGTTGCAAATTTTCTTCTGGATTGACGGGCTTGCGAAATTGGACTATGAATGTTTTGGAGATGTACTCATTTTTGACACTACTTATAGGTTAAACAAATATAATCTACCCTTTGCTCTTTTATAGCTATAAACCACCACTGGCAGAATGTTTTTATAGGTGGTGCATTTGTAGCTCACGAGACAATTGAATCATTTTGTTGGATTTTCGAGACTTTCTTGAAGTTGGTTGGTGGTAAACGACCAATCTCCATTTTTACAGATCAAGATCAAGCAATGACAGTTGCTATTGAGAGGGTATTACCCGGTATTCGTCATCGCCTATGCCAATGGCATATTTCAAGGAAAGCACCGTCGAAGGTACCGGCCTTCAACATTGATAAGCAAATTAGGTCTTTATTTTATAACTGCATGAATAAGTGTGATAATGAAATGGAGTTTGAGGAGTCTTGAAGTCAAATGATAACCCAGGGTAACTTGCAAGAAAATCGATGGTTACACGATCTCTACAACATTAAAAGGAAGTGGTCTACAGCTTTTAACAAACAATTTTTGGATCTGGGCATTTTATCTACGCAACGTAGTGAATCGGCAAATAGTCGGCTACATGGATGCTCGAAGGCCTACAAATTCACTAGTTGAATGCTTTCTCGGAATGGAAAAACTGATTATTGGTTGGCGAAGGAGTGAACATGAAGAAGACTTCAGGTGTAAAGACGGTACTATTACTTTAAATTTTAAAAGTGTCCAATTCTAAAGCAAATGTCAAAGGTTTATACTAGAAAAATTTATTCTATATTTGAGGAATCCTTTATTGAAGGTGCAGTAGGTTTGATGGTAGCAGAAGAAACAGCATATGATGAGGATATGGTTGTATACATCACACGCGTATGTGATGGAGTTGGCGTTGAGAAGCAATAGATAGTAAGAATAAATACAAAAACCAATGACATAGATTGCTCTTGTATGGGATTTCAAACTAAGGGCATATTGTGCAAGCATGCATTACGAATATACATTAATCGTAATGCGAAGAATATTAAGTCGTCTTATATTTTGAGGCGATTTACATTGCAAGTTAAGAAGCGAAATCATATTTCGATTCCCACAAACACAAACACACATGAGTGCAATCTAAGTTTCAGAAATCACATGATGAGGTACACTTACGACTTGTGTCAGCGTATGAAATCATGTCAGATAGCAAAGGATTACCTTGTTAGTGTAATGAACGAGGTCGGTACACGCATACAAGATATGATTGATCAAGATGAGAAGATTAAAAGGGGTTTTCCCCTTGGCAATATTGACAAAGGCAAAGCCATTGTCAAAGATCCACCTTCACTCCGACCCAAAGGTCTTTCAAATGCACGTTTGAAGCCCTATTGGGAGACCACCTCGAAAAAACCAAGTAAATTATATATTTATAATATTTGTAAATTGCTATTACCTAAGATTTTAATTTCAGCAAATTGGTATTACATCACATTTTAATATATTTCTTGAAACAGAGCGGGTGAGTGCAACTACAAAAAAATCCCTACAACCGTTGATGTTCCGGTGCAAGCAAATGACCATAATTTCATGGACTTTGCTAGCCAGGTTGATTCCAATTCAATCAATACTTCAGCAACTGATCATTTCAATGATGAATTCGCGATGGATGATGACTATTCACTTAATGTACCTCCTACTTTTTCTTCAATTCCTGATGTATTTAAGTAGTGATTTGTATGCAATTGTGTTTAATTTTGTGGTTGCGCCAGAATGACAATGCCAATTTTCAATAGATTTTATTTTCTATTAATAAAATTACTGTACGTACGTTGCTATGTTATCTAAAAATGATGGTGCATAACAACATATGCCCATATTGGATCTGTCTTTACTGCTTGTACAACCTGCAGTCACAAAGAAGAGAAGTTAGCAATAGTCCAGATACGACCGTATCTTCTGTGAATATGACCGTATTTTTCGTGAGGAAAACTACAAATATGAATTGAATTGGACTTTCTGCTCTGCATTTACTGTAAATAATTGTGTGTTTTCACAGAACAATTTCTGCAATTAACCACTACAACTTTCAGTCACTGTAAAATAGATCGATTACAAAATTAGAAACAAAAAATATATATTGTTGTTTAACAAAAATTAGCAATATTAATAATTGTCCAGCACAAAAATGCAAAATCAAAAATATTTTTCACATCACAATCCATCACTGCCAATCTCTCTTATCCCGGTCATTGCAGCATAAATCCTGCAAAAAATTAAGGAAAACATTATTTTCCTTTTCGTTAAAAATAAGGAAAACATTATAAATCAGCAACTTGATTGATTGTTAACTTCTTATATACATTTCCTAATCTAAATGCTCCATATTTTCGTGAATAAGCTCTAATTAATGTTGTTAGAAGAGGTATATTCTGATTAAGATTAGGAATTTGAAATAGCGCAAGAATACCAACATCTTGTAATTCATTCATAGAACTCGTTGTAAGAGATCTTAACAAAGGTTCTTCTCTTTCCTTGAATGATGAGACAGCACATCGACAATTCAAAGTAGTGGATCCTGTCATCTGACAAAAAAACACATATGTTTTTACTCCTGAATAATAACTAAACCAAGTACAATATAAAGACTGAAGTTAACTATGGCCGTATCTTCATTGGGTATGGTTGTACAGAGAAGAAAAATGACCGTATTTATTATTAGTCTGAGAGTACAGATACGACCTTATTTTCATTTAATCTGAGAGCATTGAATGGCTATAACACCGTATTTGTAAGAAATGATTATTAAACTTCAAACTTAAAATCAAATAAACTAGGGCCGTATCTGGATTCAATACGACCGTATTGAACATTAGTACGGTCGTATTTCTTCGAGCCGAGAGTACAACTACACATCAAAAATTAAAATGCATACAAGGGGATATGTCTTCAATACGACTGTACAGTTCTTACATACGATCGTGCCCTATCCAAAATTGAAAGAACCTCCTCTCTTATACGACATCAAATCCTAAAATCAAATTAACTAGGGTTGTATCTGTATTCAACACGACCGTACTCAACCTTCTTATGGTCGTATTTCTTATAAATGATACTACCAGTACTCATCAAAAATAAAAACCGCCTACATGGGGATATGGCTTCAATACGACTGTACAGTGCTTAGATACGATCGTGCTCTTCCTAAAATTGAAAGAACCTCCTCGCTAACACGACCGTATTATATATTGTTTCACCTTCAAAGCACTGAACTAATCTCGCCAAAAAGGTAAGCGACACATTGCACTGAACTAATCTCGCGAGAAAACTTACTATGTCTGCCGGCCTGGAAGGTTCTCTTCAGACAAATGCAGAGGTTACGCCTGCTGGTATTAAATCGAAGGGGCTAGGGTTTCTTCAACAGTCGCTCCACTTCAATGCCATCTACACGCGCGCGCGGAGGAGAAGCCGTAAAACCCTAGAAAGGCGTTTCAAATGAGGTGGCTCACGCGTGATGGGGGGTATTTAATATCGCACATATTATTATATGCGTTGAAAGCACCAAATTCGGACCCCTTAAACCGGGCATTGAGTCAGCCCTAAGCTTTCTCGATGAGCTATAAATATGCTTCGATGTAGTGGTTTCGTCATCAAACCCGCAACTTGTTCTTCGCTGCGACAAAAGTCAACCTTGAGAGATTCCGTTTCTATCTGTTCCCGAACAAAATGGTAGCGCAAATTGATGTGTTTGCTACGTTTTTGAGTCATGGGATTGGTTGCTAAGTGGATAGATGAAACATTACATCACTTGATTATTGTTGCTGCAATTTTTTGTTTATTTTCTTTATCTTGCTTCATCTGAACTTCATCTCCTTTCTTCCTTTTATCATCCTTTTACACTCTTGGAAATGTTAATTCATCTTTAAAACGTTGGAGCCGTATGCATTCACAAGTTGCATTCGAAAGTGCCATATATTTGGTTTTCATCATTGACAATGCTACTGTGGGTTGTTTACGAGAGGCCCAAATGATTGAATTTATGCCTAAAGTAAATATATAACCGGTAGTACTTTTACGATCCTCTATGTTAGAGCCCCAATCTGCATCAACATACCCAGTCAATATTGGCTCTGTATTTGCTATGTAGAAAAGTCCCAATTGCACTATTCCTTTTATATAGCGTAAAACACATTTTGCAGCATGCAAATGGATATCAGTAGGGTGACTCATATATTAGTCAATTTTATTGACAACATATGATAAATCAGGCCTTGTATGTGTAAGACCCCAATTCAGGAAGTTGGATTTCTGGAATCCAGCGCTATCGCCGGCGACAGCGGCTGTCGCCCGGCGATAGTGTTGTGGCAAGAAGGCCCCTGTCGAGAGGCTATCGCGCGGCGGCAAGTCTAACACCGGCGACACCGTGACACGTGTCATGCACTGTTCAAAGCAGTGGCGTTGACTGGTCGGAGTCGGTTCCTTAGAGCTGTCGCCAGGCGTTAGCGCTGTCGCCCGGCGACAGCGCCAAATTGTACTTTGCGGCCGAAATCAAGGGCATTGATGGAACATTGACTTTGGGGCCTTGTTTTGGACAGGGAGGCTCGGTGGCTGGCATAGAAAGGCCGAAAATCACTTGAAACCCATATTTCACTAAGGGTTTTATTTAAGAGAGAGAGGGAGAGCTTGGAGAAGGAGATCCAATAGTAAACCCTAGCCTAGAGCTTGGATTTGGTGGAGCTACACTACTCCGATTCCCTCGACGTTGGTGGCTACGCGTAGAGGAGGGCAAGACGCTCCTTTCCAACCGTGCCAAAAACCAAGCCATGGCTTCGAAGCGGCGTCTGAGGGTAACGATCCTCTTTACCCTCATTTGGACATGTTCTAGTCCGTTTCGTGCATCGTTGAGGCCCCTACCCAAAAGGGTGAGGTCGTGGCCTCCGAGGGTCGATTTGTGTTATCCCCATCAAATCTTGCATACATATAGAGTCCATGCGTGAAATGGACGTAGGCGCACTGTGTGAAGCCCATCCGAGACGGTTCGTCCGGATTGGTGATGCTTTTTTGATATTGTGCGTGCTGGGGGAAAACTCCGTGTTGATATCCTGCATTGTAGGACTAGAGAGTGCTACTGCATGCGCAGCAACACCTGGGGGTGTGCCCCGGGAAGCACCCGAAGTTAGAAGCAGAAAAGGAGTTCTGTTCACTGTCGCTGGCGATATTGACTATCGCCAGGCGACAACTCCCAAACTTGGTTCTGGTGATTTTGTGCGTTCTGAGGCAGTGAGAGTGATACTGCATGTGCAGCAATGCCTGGGGGTGTGCCCCGGGAAGCACTCACAGCTAGAAGCCAAAATGAAGTTCTGTTCACTGTCGCTGGCGATATTGGATATCGCCAGGCGACAGCTCCCAGACTTGGTTCTGGTGATGTTGTCGTGCCCACCTGTTGTGAGGACCTGAGGCCTGTGTGCCCGACCTGTGAGGGTGTCCTGGTGGATGACTTAGCAGCCCGTAGAGCCGGCTAATTGAGAATACCTGGGCTGAGGGGACGCCATACCCGCTCTTCGTGTTGTACAACGAGAGCTGTGAACAACGGGCATTTGGCGAACCTGAAACCGCACCATTGCAGCACCTGATTAGTGAGTCTCGTACATCATGTCGGGAGGCAATGGGAAAGAGTCTTCGGACTACGGGATGTTCACAATTAAAGTACGGGGGAGCCCTGGTATTCCGGCCACCGACTTTAGCCTCGAAGGGCAAAGCCATCAAGAGTGGATGGTGGTGGAAGACGGAGTACACCAAAGAGTGCCTGAGAGCACGAGATGTGGAGGTCATTCCCACGTTTGTGATTGTTGCATATGTATGAACTGTTGTGAGCTTTGCTAGCCGCTTCATTCTGTTATATATATATGCTGTGATGCTCTTGCAGGGACGGGAAACTGCCACCCCTCGAAGGGGTGGGGTCGTTATAATTTGGTCAGCTTTAGCTGACCGTTGCCCTATTTTGCCACCGTTCTTGGTGGGCTTGTTGTACAGGTGCTAGACCGAGCGGGAACATAGCGGGCTCTTAGCGGCCTGAAGCCCTTGTGCTGCTGCGGCCCTTGAAGGCCTTTTGATGTTCTTTTGCTTTTCATGTATGGTCGGCCTGCGCGCCGATGTTGGTAAATTGTAAGGCCGTCGTGCCTCTTTTATTGTGTAAAACATTTTATTCCTATTATTAGAAGTGGACATACCCGGGTTCGGGTTTTGTGGTTTATATAGCTTGTCGCTCTCTTTTGCTTCCGCATAGAATGCTCTGAGTTAGGTTCGTTGTTTAGCGTCGTTCGATATTTAAATTAAGTGACATTCTCGTTTGTTTTGTAGTATATGGCGTGGGGCCCCGGCCGGACCCTCTGTTATATGCTCCCGAACGGATGGGGGTGTTACAAATTGGTATCAGATTCTAAGGTTCCGTGTCCTTCTAAGGAATTCGTGGACGAATTCTTTTAAGGGGTGGTGAGCACGTGTGTGCGCTACCGTCGAGACGTAAAATAAACCCAAAAATGTCCACTTAGGAATAAAATGTAACAACAAACCAACAATTATTGCATGATTTTGGAACCTGAGTGTTCCTTTTGTTGTTAGTTGCGACTGTGCTGTCGCCTAACTGTGTGTTGCACTCGTGTAGGGCACTCGAAGTGCAGCGGGACTGTCGTGTCCCCGTGACGTGGTTGAGAGTACCAGGTCTGCTGAGGCTCCTACACCTCCGTCTGCTGAGATGGTTCGGCTAGTTACAGAAGCCGTCCTAGCTGCGTTGAATGGCCAGCCTGGAAGGCAAGGTCAACCGCTGGTGCAGGAAGTGGCCCCAGAGCCACTAAGAGTGGAGCAGGTCCTCGTGAGGCGTGCTGCTGAGAAACAACTGAAGCACTTCCTGGGATTTTAAACTCCTCCGTTTACCGGGGTTGAATCCCCAGCTGAGGCCGAGGACTGGCTGTCGCATGTGGAGCGAATTCTGACAGCGACACAGTCGGATGAAGCGCAGAAAGTGACCTTCGCTACTTTCTTGTTGGAAAAGGAAGCCAGGCGGTGGTGGGATGAGGTAGAGAGGCGCCAGTTTGCGGGAAGGCGACTGGTTGATGTGCCGATGGAAGTGTTCTCGAGAATCTTCCTGGCAAGGTATGTGCCTCCGTCGCAGCAGATCGCGATGGAGAACCAGTTCCTGGCTCTGATGCAGGGTGATAGACTGGTTGATGACTACCTGTATGAGTTCACCCGCCTCGGGCGTTATGCTGGAACTTCTTTCGATGACGAGGGGAGAAGGGTGAACAGGTTCTACGGTGGCTTGCGTAGTGAGTTGTGGTACCTTCTGACAAGGCCGTTGACGCGGGGTTTCACGACCCTCGTTGGTTCAGCCCGAGCGCTTGAGCAGGACATGCTCAGGGAGAAGGGCAAGGTGGCTATGGTCGAGGCAGTGCCGGAGGGCAAGGCGTCGAGTGTGGCAAAGTTATAGAGGTTGAATCGCTGGAAGAAGGCTCGATTATCTGGGCCAGCTCCCTCTGCTTCGGGCGCGTCGTCTGGACGTGGCCCTCTTATTTGTTTCACTTGTGGCAAGCCTGGCCATTTCTCTCGGGATTGCCACAGTGGGCTTCCAAGGTCAGAGAAGAAGACTGGGCCATCTTATTCTGAGAAGGCAAAGGAGGTGAGGTTTGGGCAGTGTGCCGATCGCGAGACGGTCTTTGCAGGCATGCGTGGATCGAGCAAGATGCTGATGTCTGCTCTCCAGGTGTCCAAGGCAGTGCGACAAGGAGCAGAGTTATTCTTTGCTCTAGTGGAGGCTTCAACGTCGAGGCCCAGCCTAGCGGATGTTCTGGTAGTTTCAGAGTTCCTCGATGTGTTCCCAAGTGATCTCCCCGGTGCTCCACCGCAGCGGGAGATAGATTTCACGATTGAGTTGGTGCCAGGCGCTAAGCCTGTGGCCCGCTCGCCGTATCGTATGGCTCCGAAGGAGTTGGCAGAATTGAAGCTGCAGTTGCAGGAGCTGCTTGAGCAGGGCTACGTGCGTCCGAGTTCCTCACCTTGGAGTGCACCGGTCCTCTTTGTCAAAAAGAAGGACGGTAGCCTGCGGCTTTGCATCGATTATCGGGAGCTGAACAAGCTGACCGAGAAGAACAAGTATCCTCTTCCGAGGATAAACGACTTGTTCGACCAGCTCGTTGGTTCGACAGTATACTCGAAGCTGGACTTGAAGTTCGGCTATTACCAGGTGCGGATCAGGGAGTGCGACATCCCGAAGACTGCCTTCAGTACCAGGTACGGGAAGTATGAGTTCACCGTGATGCCGTTTGGGCTGTCTAATGCGCCTTCGGTGTTTATGGACTTGATGCACCGGGCTTTCCGAGAGTACCTAGACCGGTTTGTGGTCGTCTTCCTTGACGACATACTAGTCTACTCTCAGTCTGAGGAGGAGCACAGTGATCACCTGCGAGTAGTCTTGGAGGTTCTGAGGAGGAACCAGCTGTATGCCAAGTTCTCGAAGTGCGAGTTCTGGATACCTTCCGTGGCGTTCTTAGGCCATGTGGTTAGTGGAGAGGGTGTGGCGGTTGATCCGGTGAAGGTTGCGGCCATCAGGGAGTGGCCTGTTCTTTCTTCTGTAGCGGAGGTCCGTAGCTTTCTCGGGCTGGCCGGCTATTACAGGCGCTTCATGGAGAACTTATCACGGATCGCGATGCCTCTTACGACGCTGACACGGAAGATTCAGGAGTTTATTTGGACGCCCGCGTGTGCGCAGGCTTTCGAGGAGTTGAAGCGGCGGCTTACCACGGCTCCGATCTTATGTTTGCCTTGCGGCACGGAAGGCTACGAGATCTACACCGACGCTTCGGGGAGCGGCCTTGGCTGTGTTCTGCAGCAGCATGGCAAGGTAATATCGTACGGCTCTAGCCAGCTGAAGGTGCATGAGCGGAACTATCAGGTCCACGACTTGGAGTTGGCGGCCGTGATATTTGCCCTGAAGCTTTGGCGGCATTATGTGTATGGCTTGAAGATCGACATCTTCACGGACCATAAGAGTCTGAAGTACCTTCTGACGCAGAAGGGGCTGAATATGCGGTAGCAGAGGTGGATGGAGTTCCTTAGGGACTACACCTTCGAGATCCACTATACTCCCGGGAAGGGGAATGTTGTCACAGTTGCGCTCAGTCGCAGGGCTCCAGCGCAGGCCAACTGGATTCAGATGCATGATGAGCACCTGATACGTGACCTGGAGGCCTTGGGTATTTCTTGCGTGGAGAAGCGAAGCAGTGCCGGTGCCTGCTTGAGTTGGACTGAGGTGTAGTACGACCTCGCAGATAGAGTCCGCCAGGCTTTGGAACTCGATCCGAGTTTAAAGCGCTACGCGGAGGAGGCTGGTGGTGGGCCGGATGCCCAGTTTTAGGTGCGTGACGGGTTGCTGTGGAGAGGCGACCGGTTGTGCATCCCCAAGGTGGGTGAGCTGCGCGATGAGTTGATGTACGAGGCGCATCGTACCAGGTATTCAGTTCATCCGGGGAGCACGAAGATGTTCAAGGACATGAAGGTCCTTTTCTGGTGGCCGGGTATGAAGAGGGACATCGCTCACTACGTGGCCAAGTGCCACACTTGTGCGCTAGTGAAGGCGGAATGTCAGAAGCCCGGTGGATTTTTGAAGTCATTACCGGTTCCAGAGTGGAAATTCGATGATGTTTCCATGGATTTCATGCATGGGCTGCCGAGGTCGCAGAGCGGGAACGATGCCATCTGGGTAGTCGTAGACCGGCTGACGAAGGTGGCGCACTTTATCCCCAATCGGAGGGATGACTCGGTGGAGAAGTTGGTGAAGCTGTATGTTGATACAATAGTACGATTGCATGGTGTGCCCCGTAGCATCGTCAGTGATCGAGATGGACGCTTTACTTAGAGCGACTGGAGGCTAGTCAACCGTCTTTTGGGTACGAAGCTGCAGTTTAGCACGACCTTTCATCCTCAGACGGATGGCCAAACTGAGTGTACCAATAGGACGATGGAGGACATGCTCCGGATGTGCGTCCTGGATTTCGGCAAGGGGTGGGAAGATCACCTCTTTCTTGTTGAGTTCGCGTACAACAACAGCTACCAGGCGAGTATTCAGATGGCGCCTTTCGAGGCCCTCTATGGCAGAAAGTTCCGCACTCCCTTAGCTTGGGCGGAAACGGGCGAGACGAAGCTCTTCAAGAGGAAAGACGTCGAAGAGGCGACTTCGACGATACGTATGATCCGGGAGAGGCTTTTGGTTGTGCAGGATAGGCAGGCGAAGTACTATAATGCGAAGCACCGCGACGTCCAGTTCGCCGTTGGCGATTGGGTTTACTTGAAGATCAGGCCGTTCAAGGGTGTATCCAGGATTCGACGCTTGAAAAAGCTGAGTCCGAGATACCTTGGACCGTTTGAGATCATCGAGCGCGTCGGCGAGGCAGCTTATAGGCTTGCACTATCGGCGGAACTGAGCGGGCTACACGATGTATTCCACATCTCCGTGTTGCGGAAGGCAGTGCAAGAGCCTACGCAGGTGGTCGCGGCGGATCAGGTGCCCGTGGATAGTGGGCTTAAGACGGCGGTCAGGCCCGTTAGCATCGAGGATGCTGAGGTGCGTCAGTTGCGGAACAGGGCGATCCGTAAGGTAAAGGTCCGTTGGGATAACTGCGGTCGCGAGGAACTCTCATGGGAGCGTGAGCAGACCATGATGGAGGAGTTCCCCGAGCTGTTTCGGTGACGTTTATCTCTCTTTTTTCCCCTTTATGTAAAGACCTTTTTGGATATATATATGCCTGTTTTTACAAATTTCGGGAAGAAATTTTATAAGGAGGGGAGGGTTGTAAGACCCCAATTCAGGAAGTTGGATTTCTGGAATCCAACGTTATCGCCGGCGACAGCGGCTGTCGCCCGGCGATAGCGTTCTGGCAAGAAGGCCTCTGTCGAGAGGCTATCGCGCGGCGGAAAGTCTAACGCCGGCGACACCGTGACACGTGTCATGCACTGTTCAAAGCAGTTGTTGAAACCGAAATCTTGCGAACAAGACTTGGTCTCTGTGGAGTTCGGGGTCCCAAAAGAGGGGTGGCCTCACACCTACTTCACTCAAGCTAACAATCTAGGCACAAAACTAGGAACTCAAAGGACGAACCCAAGGCCTCAGCGTGGAGGTCCCACCGCACACCCGGAAGACTAACAAGCACTTCCCCTCCCAAGCCAAAGACTGAGACAAAGCACCATTAGTGAACTTTCTTGGCCAACCAAAACATCTAAGGGGAAATCCCAAACCGAATCCCCCTCCTAAAGGTGCTCTCTTGGGTCTATTTATAACGTTCCTCGTCCGGGCCGTCAATAACGTAATCCCGACAAACATTCTGACTATACGCAGCCTCAATTGAGGTGCCAACAACGTAACTTCGATGTTTTTAAAAGTTAATTAACTGACCCTTAAGGTCTTCCCGGTAATTTCCCCACGGGGCGAGCGGTTCGTGAAAACACCACTCGCCTATGATAAAAATATAAGCTACAAAAAAGGGCATCACAGGCATTTTAATTTACAAGAGCATAAGCTCCATACTTCGGCACGCAGGCCGGCAAATATAAATAAACAAGCCCTTCTCGGGGCGGCACAACTTTGGGCTTAAGCCCGCAACCTCCTGATTGGTACTGCGACACCTGTACGTCAACACCTCGCCATGTCGTAGTGAACTGAACCTCGGCCAATCGCGGCAAGCTGAGCTATATTGCCCACACCCCTTTCCCGGGGCGGCGACATTTTAATAAATACGAACAGATATTAAACACTTCCCCGGAGTCTTCTCCGGGGTTCCCGGAACATCACCAATCCGGCCCCCACGTCCGGACGGGCTTCACATAGAAACATCACCAATCCGGTCTACACACCCGGATGGGCTTCACACAGAAACATCACCGATCCGGTCTACACACCCGGATGGGCTTCACACAGAAACATCACCGATCCGGTCTACACACCCGGATGGGCTTCGCACAGAAATGCCTAAACCCGTACTCACTCTTCCGGGCACTAATGCAATTAATAGCGGGGACGCACACGTCAACCCGTCGGAGAGCTCCCTTCCCCCACCCGTTGGTGGGGAGGGGCTTTCATGCAAATATGGGAATTGAGGGCTTCACCTGCCCGAGTAGAAACATCGTTACCCTTGTAGCGTGTATTTTGCCAGAGGCTCCTCGTCTAAGAGCCGTAACGGCTTTCCGTGCATAGGTCTGGCCTCTACATGTCGAATCTAGCCCCAAGTCGGCCACGGGAGAGGAGCTCCCGGCCGATCGTTCTCCAAGAGGCCGCGGGAGAGAAGCTTCCGGCCGGATCTCGCCTCGGACGGCCACGGGAGAGAAGCTCCCGGCCGGATCCCGCCTCGGACGGCCACGGGAGAGAAGCTCCCGGCCGGATCCCGCCTCGGACGGCCACGGGAGAGAAGCTCCCGGCCGGATCCCGCCTCGGACGGCCACGGGAGAGAAGCTCCCGGCCGGATCCCGCCTCGGACGGCCACGGGAGAGAAGCTCCCGGCCGGATCCCGCCTCGGACGGCCACGGGAGAGAAGCTCCCGGCCGGATCTAGGGTTGGGTCTCCTCCTGCTGCTGGCGGCGAGACAGGGAGGGGAAAGGGGAGGGGCCGGCTGCTGCCCTGGCGCGAGAGAGAGGGAGACGAAGTGAAAGGGGCTGCCGGCTGCTGCTCTCCCGTGCGAAGAAGAAAGGGGGAGAGGGGAGGTCCTCCTCGCGGCTGCTGCTACGAACCGAGGAAAAAAAGGGGGGAGGCGGGAATCGGGCTTGCCCTAACCGGCTCCTCCTATTTCCTTCTTCCTTCCTCCTTTTATTCCCCTCTTCCATGTGTTTAAGTGCCTAATCCTCTTACACAATCTATTTTCATGTGTATAAAAAATACATATATATGTTTATACACATACATACATATATACGTGTATATTTATATATATACATACAGATTTACTACCTGCACGCCATATTTACTATCCGCTCACGGGAACCCGTGACCCGCACCCCGATTCCTTAGTCTTCAGGAGTTACAATCCCTATCAGCTGACCACGCTCTTCGGGCTCACTCCGATCATAGTTTAGCACTGTCGACCCCACTCAATCCGGCGACACTAAACTCATTTAACATAACTCTCTCGGATTGCCCAAACACAGGTCACCTCGGGCTTCCAATTTCCGGGGAGGGTCCCACTCGGCTACTCGTACACCAAAACCCGCTATACGCACCCCAAAACTTCTAATTGCAGACCACGTCCCAGATTTGTAAAATATCAAAGTATCGGGAGCGTTACACTCGGGTCCTGGCTCTCTGGGGAGGGTCCTACCCGACAGATACGGGGTTGTACACAATCCCCGCTCTTTGCGAGCGTGTCCTACGCTCGGAAAGAAATGTCCAACCCCAAGTATCCGGAGGGTGGGAGCCGACCCGAAAAAAAAAAAGGGATGTAATCATATGAATGAATCTGATTTTGCTTTCTAAAATTAATCAAATAAGGTTGCGCCATCGTAGGATCTTAAATTTCTGTTTTCAAAACTATTCGTGGAGAACTTCGATTGTCAGTGAAAACTATCAATTCATCAAGCGTAACTGATTCCTTATAAGCTAAAGCCTTTGGGATCTGCCACCGAGTGGGCCTACAGCCCTGCCAGCTAGGTGTCACCCGAAGCAAAAACAATTCACCTCCACGAGGCCTTCCGGCCCTGCCAGCTGATAAGAGCCTGACAGCGGGATCACTCGGAGCAATTCAGGCTCTACTAGCCTTAGCACATACTATTATTTTGTTACCCTCAAAGCACATCCTTGCCAGCCTCTCCATAGATCAACCTGAACCCCCCATCTAGATGAGAGCCCGGGAGCGGAATCGATCTGGGGCACTCCAGCACCAACACAAACAACCTCGCCAGCCTCTCCAGAGATCAACCTGAACCCCCCGTCTAGATGAGCCCGGGAGCGGAATCGATCTGGGGCATTCCAGCGCCAACATAAACAACCTCGCCAGCCTCTCCAGAGATCAACCTGAACCCCCCGTCTAGATGAGAGCCCGGGAGCGGAATCGATCTGGGGCATTCCAGCGCCAACATAAACAACCTCGCCAGCCTCTCCAGAGATCAACCTGAACCCCCCGTCTAGATGAGAGCCCGGGAGCGGAATCGATCTGGGGCATTCCAGCGCCAACATAAACAACCTCGCCAGCCTCTCCAGAGATCAACCTGAACCCCCCGTCTAGATGAGAGCCCGGGAGCGGAATCGATCTGGGGCATTCCAGCGCCAACATAAACAACCTCGCCAGCCTCTCCAGAGATCAACCTGAACCCCCCGTCTAGATGAGAGCCCGGGAGCGGAATCGATCTGGGGCATTCCAGCGCCAACAGAAACAACCTCGCCAGCCTCTCCAGAGATCAACCTGAACCCCCCGTCTAGATGAGAGCCCGGGAGCGGAATCGATCTGGGGCATTCCAGCGCCAACATAAACAACCTCGCCAGCCTCTCCAGAGATCAACCTGAACCCCCCGTCTAGATGAGAGCCCGGGAGCGGAATCGATCTGGGGCATTCCAGCGCCAACATAAACAACCTCGCCAGCCTCTCCAGAGATCAACCTGAACCCCCCGTCTAGATGAGAGCCCGGGAGCGGAATCGATCTGGGGCATTCCAGCGCCAACATAAACAACCTCGCCAGCCTCTCCAGAGATCAACCTGAACCCCCCGTCTAGATGAGAGCCCGGGAGCGGAATCGATCTGGGGCATTCCAGCGCCAACAGAAACAACCTCGCCAGCCTCTCCAGAGATCAACCTGAACCCCCCGTCTAGATGAGAGCCCGGGAGCGGAATCGATCTGGGGCATTCCAGCGCCAACATATCCAACCTTTTAGTCACCAAGCCAACATATAAGTTACAATAGTCAAAGAATTTAACAGTTATATATATATATAAGGAAAGAACTTTCAAGGATAAAATCTTTTCAGGTTATCTCCACTTCTAGCCCGACCGAGGGGTACCCCTTCCACATCCTGGAGATGATGTCCCCAGGACCTGAGCGCCTCATTTACAATATACGACCCTTCCCAATTGGGTTCAAGCTTCTAAAACGCTATCAACTTCTCGACAATGGATAGGGTAAAATAATCTAGGCATAACCCGAAATCTCATGAGAACGGGGCTCACAGAATGGGGCAAAATCGCAAGAGCGACATGATAAACAACATCGGAAGCCTTGTGATTTAATTTCTCCATATTAGGACTATGATAATGAGCAAAAGGACAACTAAAACTTCTAGGATAGTCATTTGGTCTGGTACTCATAGAACAATTAAAACCCAAAATCCTAGATGGAAGATTATTTGTGAGATGAGTCAATGATGACTTCCACCATATCTGGAGATTCTTTTTTCTGTCCATATTTTTCTTTTTCTTTTTGTGTACAAGTGATATCTATTCTTCGTGTGATCATTATTTCCAACGATTTTCTTGTTTTCCTACTCAAAATCGTTGAATTCTATAAAGCAATGCAACTCTAGTTTTGGATCTAATGAAAGATTGTTTACTATTTAGCACAACACACTAAATAGTGGTGTATCCCTGTGGGTGATGATGTCCTACCCAACCCCTACATATATTTTACCAAAATCAAGTTCATGAGGAAGCTCTTAAAAATAGGTTGTGTTTGCAAAATCATTGTTGGGAGAGTTCCCACGTAGTATAGAAAAGCACGAGATGAAAAATAACATTAATTTAAAAACCAAATACTCAAGAGATTTTTAATAATATACAAGCATAAAATCGATCTTTCTCAAAATTAATCGGACCAGTACCTTACATGCCCTAGAGCTAGATCTTTAAGGTGGCCAAGTGTTAATTTTTGTAAAAATAGATGTACAAATCTTCTGTAAAAGTATCCGAGTTGCACAATGTTTTCTACGTTAACGATTTTGGGAGTAAAACAAATATTATGCTCATTATTTCTAATATATATAGATGAATATGAAATCTCCAACTAAGTTGAGCAGGACTACCATGAAGCAGATAGGGGAACTCTCCCTTTACCAGTACTTTGTTACTCATAAAAACAACTTGGAGTCTATTCATATATTCTTTTTTATTATTCATTTTTAGCAAGCCAAGAAGGCAGCAGGCACTGAGAGGGTTTAGCCTATGTTGCAAACTTCCTCTTTGTTCAATTTGTAAATTCCAATTCTGATATATATCAATAAATAAGCTTATATAGTCAGCATTTTGCATGTGCATCTTTTCTATGACTTCATGATCGCATGTGCACTAAGTTATAGGGTGTTTGTTGTTTATTTATGAGACTATGATGACTTTATCTCATTCAAAACATTAATTTGTAAGAATTATATTAACCAACCAAAGAAAAAATATATTGGTTTACGGAAAATCGAAGTGACCCTGACGTGACTATCACTAAATGGTACAAACCAACGAGCTCCACTTACGTTTGAGTATTAAATGACCCTCAAATGTCACTGAATTAAACGTAGAGGGGTAAATCAATGAAAAATGTGATATGTTTACGCTTAGCATGCTCACACACAACAACGACACTCAAGCCTTTACCCCACTACAGTGGGGTTTGCTACATGGATCCTTTGCCGCCATTGTGCCCTACCTTTAGTCATAACCTCACTAATGCTTAAGTGCGTCGTGTCTTGCCGTGTAGTTTCATTCCAAGTCTTTATTGGTCTACCCCTCCCTCGGGTGTCGGCGCACGACCCTGGTCGTCACCTGGTTCCTCTTTTCTAGCCACAACGTTCGCTCGAGTTTTTCTGTGTTGGCCACTCTCCACGCTCACCGCACCATGTGTTGAAACCGAAATCTTGCGAACAAGACTTGGTCTCTGTGGAGTTCGGGGTCCCAAAAGAGGGGTGGCCTCACACCTACTTCACTCAAGCTAACAATCTAGGCACAAAACTAGGAACTCAAAGGACGAACCCAAGGCCTCAGCGTGGAGGTCCCACCGCACACCCGGAAGACTAACAAGCACTTCCCCTCCCAAGCCAAAGACTGAGACAAAGCACCATTAGTGAACTTTCTTGGCCAACCAAAACATCTAAGGGGAAATCCCAAACCGAATCCCCCTCCTAAAGGTGCTCTCTTGGGTCTATTTATAACGTTCCTCGTCCGGGCCGTCAATAACGTAATCCCGACAAACATTCTGACTATACGCAGCCTCAATTGAGGTGCCAACAACGTAACTTCGATGTTTTTAAAAGTTAATTAACTGACCCTTAAGGTCTTCCCGGTAATTTCCCCACGGGGCGAGCGGTTCGTGAAAACACCACTCGCCTATGATAAAAATATAAGCTACAAAAAAGGGCATCACAGGCATTTTAATTTACAAGAGCATAAGCTCCATACTTCGGCACGCAGGCCGGCAAATATAAATAAACAAGCCCTTCTCGGGGCGGCACAACTTTGGGCTTAAGCCCGCAACCTCCTGATTGGTACTGCGACACCTGTACGTCAACACCTCGCCATGCCGTAGTGAACTGAACCTCGGCCAATCGCGGCAAGCTGAGCTATATTGCCCACACCCCTTTCCCGGGGCGGCGACATTTTAATAAATACGAACAGATATTAAACACTTCCCCGGAGTCTTCTCCGGGGTTCCCGGAACATCACCAATCCGGCCCCCACGTCCGGACGGGCTTCACATAGAAACATCACCAATCCGGTCTACACACCCGGATGGGCTTCACACAGAAACATCACCGATCCGGTCTACACACCCGGATGGGCTTCACACAGAAACATCACCGATCCGGTCTACACACCCGGATGGGCTTCGCACAGAAATGCCTAAACCCGTACTCACTCTTCCGGGCACTAATGCAATTAATAGCGGGGACGCACACGTCAACCCGTCGGAGAGCTCCCTTCCCCCACCCGTTGGTGGGGAGGGGCTTTCATGCAAATATGGGAATTGAGGGCTTCACCTGCCCGAGTAGAAACATCGTTACCCTTGTAGCGTGTATTTTGCCAGAGGCTCCTCGTCTAAGAGCCGTAACGGCTTTCCGTGCATAGGTCTGGCCTCTACATGTCGAATCTAGCCCCAAGTCGGCCACGGGAGAGGAGCTCCCGGCCGATCGTTCTCCAAGAGGCCGCGGGAGAGAAGCTTCCGGCCGGATCTCGCCTCGGACGGCCACGGGAGAGAAGCTCCCGGCCGGATCCCGCCTCGGACGGCCACGGGAGAGAAGCTCCCGGCCGGATCCCGCCTCGGACGGCCACGGGAGAGAAGCTCCCGGCCGGATCCCGCCTCGGACGGCCACGGGAGAGAAGCTCCCGGCCGGATCCCGCCTCGGACGGCCACGGGAGAGAAGCTCCCGGCCGGATCCCGCCTCGGACGGCCACGGGAGAGAAGCTCCCGGCCGGATCTAGGGTTGGGTCTCCTCCTGCTGCTGGCGGCGAGACAGGGAGGGGAAAGGGGAGGGGCCGGCTGCTGCCCTGGCGCGAGAGAGAGGGAGACGAAGTGAAAGGGGCTGCCGGCTGCTGCTCTCCCGTGCGAAGAAGAAAGGGGGAGAGGGGAGGTCCTCCTCGCGGCTGCTGCTACGAACCGAGGAAAAAAAGGGGGGAGGCGGGAATCGGGCTTGCCCTAACCGGCTCCTCCTATTTCCTTCTTCCTTCCTCCTTTTATTCCCCTCTTCCATGTGTTTAAGTGCCTAATCCTCTTACACAATCTATTTTCATGTGTATAAAAAATACATATATATGTTTATACACATACATACATATATACGTGTATATTTATATATATACATACAGATTTACTACCTGCACGCCATATTTACTATCCGCTCACGGGAACCCGTGACCCGCACCCCGATTCCTTAGTCTTCAGGAGTTACAATCCCTATCGGCTGACCACGCTCTTCGGGCTCACTCCGATCATAGTTTAGCACTGTCGACCCCACTCAATGCGGCGACACTAAACTCATTTAACATAACTCTCTCGGATTGCCCAAACACAGGTCACCTCGGGCTTCCAATTTCCGGGGAGGGTCCCACTCGGCTACTCGTACACCAAAACCCGCTATACGCACCCCAAAACTTCTAATTGCAGACCACGTCCCAGATTTGTAAAATATCAAAGTATCGGGAGCGTTACACTCGGGTCCTGGCTCTCTGGGGAGGGTCCTACCCGACAGATACGGGGTTGTACAGCAGTGGCGTTGACTGGTCGGAGTTTGTTCCTTAGAGCTGTCGCCAGGCGTTAGCGCTGTCGCCCGACGACAGCACCAAATTGTACTTTGCGGCCGAAATCAAGGGCATTGATGGCACATTGACTTTGGGGCCTTGTTTTGGACAGGGAGGCTCGGTGGCTGGCATAGAAAGGCCGAAAATCACTTGAAACCCATATGTCACTAAGGGTTTTATTTAAGAGAGAGAGGGAGAGCTTGGAGAAGGAGATCCAATAGTAAACCCTAGCCTAGAGCTTGGATTTGGTGGAGCTACACTACTCTGATTCCCTCGACGTTGGTGGCTACGTGTAGAGGAGGGCAAGACGCTCCTTTCCAACCGTTCCAAAAACCAAGCCATGGCTTCGAAGCGGCGTCTGAGGGTAACGATCCTCTTTACCCTCATTTGGACATGTTCTAGTCCGTTCCGTGCATCGTTGAGGCCCCTACACAAAAGGGTGAGGTCGTGGCCTCCGACGGGTCGATTTGTGTTATCCCCGTCAAATCTTGCATACATGTAGAGTCCATCCGTGAAATGGACGTAGGCGTGCTGTGTGAAGCCCATCCGAGACGGTTCGTCCGGATTGGTGATGCTTTTTTGATATTGTGCGTGCCGGGGGAAAAGTCCGTGTTGATATCCTGCTTCGTAGGACTAGAGAGTGCTACTGCGTGCGCAGCAACGCCTGGGGGTATGCACCGGGAAGCACCCGAAGTTAGAAGCAGAAAAGGAGTTTTGTTCACTGTCGCTGGCGATATTGACTATCGGCAGGCGACAACTCCCAGACTTGGTTCTGGTGATTTTGTGCGTTCTGAGGCAGTGGGAGTGCTACTGCATGTGCATCAATGCCTGGTGGTGTGCCCCGGGAAGCACCCACAGCTAGAAGCCAAAATGGAGTTCTGTTCACTGTCGCTGGCGATATTGGATATCGCTAGGCGACAGCTCCCAGACTTGGTTCTGGTGATGTTGTCGTGCCCACCTGTTGTGAGGACCTGAGGACTGTGCCCAACCTGTGATGGTGTCCTGGTGGATGACTTAGCAGCTCGTAGAGCCGGCTAATTGAGAATACCTGGGCTGAGGGGACGCCATACCCGCTCTTCGTGTTGTACAACGAGAGTTGTGAACAACGGGCATTTGACGAACCTGAAACCGCACCATTGCAGCACCTGATTAGTGAGTCTCGTACAACATGTCGGGAGGCAATGGGAAAGAGTCTTCGGACTACGGGATGTTCACAATTAAAGTATGGGGGAGCCCTGGTATTCGGGCCACCGACTTTAGCCTCGAAGGGCAAAGCCATCAAGAGTGGATGGTGGTGGAAGGAGGAGTACACCAAAGAGTGCCTGAGAGCACGAGACGTGGAGGTCATTCCCACGTTTGTGATTGTTGCATATGTATGAACTGTTGTGAGCTTTGCTAGCCGCTTCATTCTATTATATATATATATGCTGTGATGCTCTTGCAGGGACGGGAAACTGCCACCCCCTCGAAGGGGTGGGGTCGTTATAATTTGGTCAGTTTGGTCGTTATAATTTGGTCAGCTTTAGCTGACTGTTGCCCTGCTTTGCCACCGTTCTTGGTGGGCTTGTTGTACAGGTGCTGGACCGAGCGGGAACATAGCGGGCTCTTAGCGGGCTGAAGCCCTTGTGCTGCTGCGGCCCTTGAAGGCCTTTTGATGTTCTTTTGCTTTTCATGTATGGTCGGCCTGCGCGCCGATGTTGGTAAATTGTAAGGCCGTCATGCCTCTTTTGTTGTGTAAAACATTTTATTCCTATTATTTGAAGTGGACATACCCGGGTTCGGGTTTTGTGGTTTATATAGCTTGTCTCTCTCTTTTGCTTCCGCATAGAATGCTCTGAGTTAGGTTCGTTGTTTAGCGTCGTTCGATATTTCAATTAAGTGACGTTCCCGTTTGTTTTGTAGTATATGGCGTGGGGCCCCGGCCGGACCCTCTGTTATATGCTCCTGAACGGATGGGGGTGTTACAGTATGAGTCAAGTATACCAATGAACCTAAGGGAGATTGAAATGATTCAATTTCTATAGGTTTCTTTCCTGTTTATTTCATCAACTGAATATTAGTAGCCATGTCTGTTTGACAAGCATTACATGCTTCCATCTGTTACTTATAAAGTAGTTAGGATGCAAAATTTGTTTGTGGAAGAAAAATACCATTGGATAATTGTCTTACCTAAAGTCCCATAAAATAACGTAGATGCCCCAAATCAGTCATTTCAAACTTTTGTTTTAGCTTATTTTGTAACTCCTGCAGCAATACTTGTGAAATTTCCATTCGGATTAGATCATCCACATACATGCAGATGAGTAAATGATGATCTACATTATGCATTGAATATAAAGATGGATCACTTTGGCATCTTAAAATCCTTGCTCCACAAAAGAATGATCAATGGTTTGAAATGCTCGAGGAACTTGTCTCAAATCATATAAATACCATTTTAAGTTTACACACTTTAGTTTCTTCTCCATGCGTTTGGTATCGTAGAGGTTGTTCCGTATATACTTCCTCAAGCAATTTTTCATTTAAAAATGCTGATTTTACATCCATATGATACAATGGATATTGATACAAGGCGGCCAAAGCAAGAATAAGTCGTATTTGTTGGATCTGTGGCCAATCTTAGAGGGGAGGTGAATAAGGTTTTCAGCAAGTAATGCAAGTTTCAAAACTTTCTGTGTCAAGAAAACACTTTCTAAAACTAGTGCGGGGTGGTAGACTTACCGCCAGCGGTATTGACAGAAATCATATTCTTGTGCAATAGATGATCGTTTCAGTGTGCGCACGACGGAGACTTCAGAATGCCAGCAATACACAGATGTATTTGAAGATTAAAACATGAAGACTTGAGTTCATTATAATATTAAAGCAATGTTTACAATTACAAAAGTTTAATCTCAACGACGCCGAAGATTTAAGGCGATGAATAGAAAATCTCTTTTGTTTCTATACCGACCCTCCGCCTGAGGACCGGTTGGCTCTCTCCCTTCCCCCCGAAGGTCTTCAAGCCGGCTCTCTCCCTTCTCCCCGAAGGTCTTTGAGCCTTTGGTAGACCTCCACGGTCTAGAGGTCCTCCCCGGACGATTTTTCACGGAATTATCCTCCCAGGATTCCGACGACCTCTCCGGTCGATTTCTCCACACAATACAAACAAAGTAAAGAGAAGAAATACAACATATAAATATAGAAGAGAAAATAATTGCTCCCTCAAACAATTGTTCCCCGGAGGCGGTGAGCGATAAGCGCTTGTGATTCTCGTTTCTTATGCGCTTGATCGTACTCTGATTCTAGTTCTTTATCCGTGCTCTCGGAAGATCTCCTTCGTTAATCTTGAGGGTGAAAGTCCATCTCCTTGGGTTGCAGCTTCTCGCTATAGAAATGGCGTGACAGCCTTTTGGTGTTCGTTCTAGGTTTCGGTCGTCTACCCAGAAGAGAAACGAAATTCATTTATATGAGTTTAAATATGCTACCACCGGCAGTATCGTTAGAGTCCGACGGTAGTCTCTATTTATGCTTTTTCTGCCCAGTTGTCCTGCTCCAGGTAAGCAAGGCATCTACGCTTTCCCTGTGAACATCAGTTAGCGCGGAGAGATAGTACAAGTGCGGTGCGGTAGGCGTGCTTGATTAGGCGCGTGCACAGCTAGCCTTCAGTAGATAAGGAGGGTGGTGGATCTTTCCTTGCAAGTCGTAGTTACCGCGGAGCGGTATGAGCTACTGCAGAGCGGTAATAAAATTTCCTTCTTTGGTCGCCACCGAATTCCCAAGTTGAGCACACTGATCACTGACGTGGACTTCTAGGTAGTGCTGTGTAACATCCCCCAAACAACTAAACCCCTAGGATGGTATTGTCATGACTAGGTCCTGACAAAACCGTAGGATGCGCGGAGAGATCTTAAAACCTTAGGCAAGTGGATGAAGACCACATTGGTCTGCAAATAGTGCATCCCAATTATCTAACATAGGGTTTGACTTTAGGGTGTCAACATGACCCATGACCCCACCATAACATGCCTAATCCATTAAGGGCTCCCTTTGTAACACCCCAATTGTCTAATTGTAGAAAGAGAAGTAATGAGGGTTCAGAGCTAGCGCTGCAGTAGGTGCTAACGCTGGCGCTAGCGGTTGTCTAGACGAACCGTCGAGACGCGCTCCATACCGTTGAGACGAGCTCTATGCAGTCGAGACGCTAGCGCCGGCGGAAGCGGTTGTCTCGACGGACCGCTGAGACGAGCTCCAAACCGCTGAGAAGAGCCATATGACCTCGAGACGCTAGCGCTAGCGTCGGCGGTAGTTGAACCGACGGGATGCAGACGAGATCAGTTTTGGTGGAGTAAATTATGGTCAAGGGAGGCCAAAGGCCTTCCCAATTGATGGGGATTCATTCCCCGTCTCAATTAGGAGAAGATTAAGAGGTTTTCCAACTCTTATGGGGGATGAATTTAGTGGTTTTTAGGGATGGCCAATATTTCACCATGAATGGTGTTAATGGTGGAATCCCAAGCTTTGCCTCTTCCCCTCCCCGAATTGGCTCCTTAAAAAGCCTCATGGAATGAAGGGAAGGAGTTTCCCCCACTTTCCATAAGAAATTGAGCCTCTAAACTCATATCGGCATGACACCAAAAGCTTCACGGCCAACAATGGCGGACCGGCGATCGGCACGGCTTCAGGCCACCACACAGGTCCTCTCCTCGCATCTCTCTCTCAGTGGGTAGATCTCATCATGTTGGCCGCAAGGTTTGGGGTCAATTGGTCTTCGATCGGCAAGGACGAAAGCTTGGGTTCAAGCTTTACTTTTCTTGCTTAAATCCCCGATTCCGGCCGCCTCGGGCCGTCCAACCACCGTCCATCGTCAACAACCACCTCAACGGAGGTGGTGGTGGCATTGGCCGACTGGGAGAGAGTCTAGGTGGCCGGGAAATCACTTCCCAAGTTGGTACAGGTCGGGTCAATCATGGTCGTTGGCTGATTGGAGAAGAAGAACTAATGCCCTCCATTTTATTTAGACAGATTATACAATTTTATGATTATTTAACTTCATAATTTCTCCTAGAAATGCACGTTTTTGAAAATGAAATTTGAACCCCTTAAAGACCGTTGTAGAAAAAGTGGTCAAAGAAAAAAGTTGTAGATCTTTGTGTATAGTTTAATTTAAAACTGATTTTAGCCGATTTAGCCCAACGGTTTGACTGCGGCACTTAGTTTTGTGCAAGGTGTCATAAGGCTGAGCAGAAATTAAGATGGGTGCTCCTGCTAAACTACTCACCCAAATCATTTGAAATTTGGACCATAGGCTAAATATACCCTCGCACTCAACATATCCAAAAATGGGAATTTTTGGAGGATCTTTTTTTATAGTTTTTGTAGAAATTTAATAAATCATGTATGAATTAATTTTAGGGTTTAGACACCTCCAAACCCTACTAAATTTTGGTGGGTGGTCCTTAGGGTCATGACAGGACTCTGGTAAAATTTTTATCCCTTTTGGGATTGATTCGGTTGGGTAATTAAGTAACCCAAAATCGGTCAAACTAAGGGATATTAGGACAAAAGTGCACTTGTTGGATTTGAGGGGTCAAACCTCCTCCAATTATTGTGAAACCTTGGCCACTGACTTAACATCATATAAAACACCCCCACAAGTGGTTTTGTGTGGTTTGGGGTGGATGTGCCCTAGAGCCCTAGTTCAAACCGTAGGGTTGTATATTAAACCTATTGAAGGACATTGGGTCATATTTCATCGGATTGACTTTAAACTTGGTTGAGAGGTTCATATGGAGGTATTATGCTCTAGATAATTTATCTGGAATTTTTAGGAACATTTATTCCCTTTGAATTAATTAAGAACCAAATAGGACGTTTCCTTATAGGAGGAATTTACATGTTTACATAACCTTGGATATTAATGAAATTTTGGCAGTGAGCTTGTATTGGTGATATTGTTCTTTAAAAATTTTATTGTGAATTTTAGATTGATATATATAGTACTTTATTCACAAGTCCATTTTTTGCGCTATTTATAAAAGAAATTAATTAAGGATTTTATATTCACTGGAAAATTGTGAAACTTGTTCAGAAAACTTTTTAGGCCATGAATATAATCTGTTAATTTTAGCATAATTTTTGGAGGAGTTTTTATATGTTTCTCTTCACAAAGTGCCCTAGGATTTATTTTTTTAAATAAATAAGTTGTATAGTCAAAAGAATTGGGAAAATTATGGAACTCGAGCAGTGAACTTTTCTAAACATCTTAGACATCTGTTAATTTTCCTGTATTTTTTGAACGTGTATTTTTGGTACTTTCCTTGTTAATCCTTGATTTTGATAAATTAGTCAATATTTTCTTTGGAGGTCAAAACCCTTTTGGAAATTTATGAACTTCATATATGGCTGTTATTTTAAGGTTATATAATTGTACAAATTTTTGTAAGGCTATAGCTTATCAGAAAACAATACTTTGTGTTCAAAGTCATAGGTTCCCTAAAATTATAATAAATGTCAAATAAATTAAGAAAATTATGAATTTCTGGAGATAGTCTTAAAATGTCATAACACACACCCAATAATAATCTTGGGTCTTTTGGATGATTATTTAGAGCACCTATTCTCATGCACCTCATGTAATTCAAATGGTCTGCGCATAGTGGAAATACTAAATTAAGATAAGCATGTAGGTCTTACATGGGGAGTTAAAGAAGTTGGTGCACCCAGATTGATTGGGTTTGGAATGGGTCACCAAGGGAAAGTAGGAGTAAGATGTCTGATTGACTAAGAGGCAAGAGTGTGCTTGGGATTGACGGAAGATTGTCATTCCCTTGGAGTGAAGTAAAATGCACCTGGTGTTAGTAAGTATAACATTAATAGTGGTCGGGTCAAGGGTAGACAGTAATAAGAATAAGTGCCTTGGAAAGGGATCCTTGGGGTTCAGCCCATCATAGCTCCTAGTACCTTTGTGATCCCCTCATAGGATAGTTCTCGGGAAGTCCATGGTTAACTCAAAACCATAGGAATAATTTGTTATGGAAGATTAACTCAATAATACACTTACCCACACCCCGTTGCTATGGGTGGTTAGTTGGTTTGGCCTTACGAGCGGTAGGCTCGGTGGTTGTAGGTACGGACAGGTTAGTCCGGCGAGCCAGTGGCACAGAAGGTTATGGTGATGGGCAGGTTTGCCCGGGGAGGTTATGGCTCGGAGATATATAGTAATCATAATTGCATATGCATAAATGTGGTGGGCCTTCGGTATTGATGGTCGTTCACACCGACGTCAATACGCTGACTCAGCAAGTGTGGTTTTGCACTTGGCCAAGAAAACACTGGTGGACCAGCCAGCAAGAGTACGCAGGCTCTCCACGGTTGTGTTCTTCGCATCGAGGCGTACGATAGGTCTAGGTTGGTAGTGTGAATACCAACCTAGAGGTGTGCGAGTCCCAACCCACCGCTTCCGTTTGCCACTATGGGGGTATCCTGGGAGTCGTAGCTAGCTCCAAAAAGGGGAACTAAAGGTTTGTGCGCATAGAGTTGTGTGTGTGTGTGTTGCACTTGTGTGATCATAACATTAATCAGCATAACTCTGCATGTCATAGCATGAGCATTACATTTCAACCCCTACCCCTATCATATAAATTGGTATGTGAATTTTTATACGATAGGTCTTACTAAACAACCCCTTGGTCTATAGGTTTGTATGGGCATTCTTATAAATTAAGGTTATTTTTCTATTTTATACTTGTCTTTACTTAATTACTTTACTTGTTCTTTACCCTGCCTTACTTACTGTTCATTATATATATACACTTGTGCAGTGGTAGACAATCCTGTAGCTAGGTCATGTCGTCTGCTTTGATATATACCCCTTGCTGTCCTCTGCTTCATCCCTCCCGCACGGTGCCTAGGAGCCACTGGGGGATGGGTGGTGGGAAACGGGGCTTAGTCTTTTGACTAATGGTCTATGGACCATATCATTTTAGGGTACCGAGGAGACACAACACCACCAAAGGCCAGTGTAGATGGAGGCGGTCCAGTCTAGCACAGGAGCACCAGTTTCAGGATCTGTGAGTGTTTGTCAGCAGATTTGCTTCCGCGAGTGACCTTGTAGTGAGGACTTGATGTACTGGGCAAGAGTCCTTTTTATTGCTACCTTTGTTATTCAGTGATTATCTGTGGACATCTTTCATTATGATTTATATATTATATGATGTGGACTTGAACTTCTTTTTGGTTCAATTGTACTTTTCTTCTTCTGTGATCGACACGGTTGGTAGGATTGACATTTTGTAGTGGCGACCTTCCCGAGTGTTGGTGTCACCGCAAAGCGGCTATTCTGGGTTTAAGATAAAGTTTTATAGCAAAAAAATGGGGTCTTACACGATGCACGTTAGACGTAGTGCGGGTCGGTAGTCGATAAGCCTGGTCTCGTCGATTCATCCTTCCAGTCGACATCAGCCTTTTAGTCAATTCTTCCTTTCAGTCGACATGGATAGTGCTTGGCGTTAGGGCTAGCGCCAGCAGTATTTCACAACTCTAGTCGACTTGTGTAGTCTCGTCGATATTGTCTTCCAATCGACATAGCAGTCTGGTTAACATAGCTAGCGTCGGTGGTATCACTATTGCCACGGTAAGATGTAAGTCCCGTCAATATGATCACGTCGATCTTTCCTTCCAGTCCATATTTATGTTTTGGTCGATATTTCATCTTGTCGGCATGCTAGCGCCTGACATTATCCCTACCGCTCGGCGATAGTTGTCATGACTTGTCTCATCGATTTGAATCATCTTGTCGATATTTTCCTTAGGCTGAGCAAGTCCAGTCGACATGTATAACCTGAGCTAGCACCCGACGGTATCTCTAACGTCGGAGGTAACTCACAGACATTAGAGTTCTCATACGACTGCACACATGTAAACATGCACACTATACCCAATACAAGTAAGATCAAATATAACTTGGGATTTGTTATTATCAATCCTGAGAGATGCAGAACACATGTTCCAACAAACTCCCCCTTTTGATAATAGTAAACCTATTCATGAGATATAAATAAGGATATAGAATCAAGGTATAATATAATATGATAAACATGTAACATGAACAGGTTAAGCAAGTTAAATTAAACAAGATAAGTGTGTAAGCGTGAATTTTCTCTTGCCCTTCGTAGCACGACTCCCCCTACATATGTGCTCCCCCTATCTATGTGCACTATAGCTCTACCTACAAGTGGTCCCCCTAAATTGAATAGTCAATGACTAGCTCTCATGAACTTGCTTCTCCCCCTTTGATATTAGCAAAA
The DNA here is from genome assembly GCA_033032865.1 of Dactylorhiza incarnata. Lineage (NCBI taxonomy): Eukaryota > Viridiplantae > Streptophyta > Magnoliopsida > Asparagales > Orchidaceae > Dactylorhiza > Dactylorhiza incarnata. The sequence goes on from JAWHQI010000005.1 coordinate 27,293,098, forward strand.
GGGGTGGGTATGATCAAAATCATGCAGCAGACTAAGCATGTAAAACAAAATGTACACAATCAAGAATATAGGTAGGAAAAGTAATGATATGAGCACATACAAATAAAAACGGAGAATTGAATTTATGGCGCATAACACGGAGGAGTCAAAATACCACTTATAATACCACTTGTTAGAGAATATCATAAGATTTTGGACCATGCACACAAATTTAAATACCACTTAAGATTTTTCATATAATGTTATGGGATTTATGGAGTTAATACACAGAAAAATTGTATGTGTCATGAATAGTAATCGTGTATTAGACCAATCATGTGATAGACATGTAATGTAGTTTTAATCCAATTCTTATGCATAGAAGTGTTAGATGAAACAATAACACGTATATATGTAGCATCAAAAGAAGTGGCACTAAGTAAAATTAATCATAAAGACACGATATATCCCATAAAATATATATATGCTAACACAAGAGTAATGGAGTGATAAATGATGTCACTATTTCAATCTACACAATAACAAGATTAGAACTAAGGCACTAACATATTTTTCCAGTTTTTACACAAGATCCATGAGATTCGTATAGCCAAGGTGCTCAAAGTCACAATGTTCATGGAGGCTTATCAGGAGGGTGAGTAGCGCTTTGGTGGTATCCTTGCTAACTGTACTAATATCATATAAATTTTATTGCTTTACACACTATCAATTTTATGATTTGATTTTTCATACAAGGTCCCCGAATCTATCCAAATCTACCCTTATAGGTAAATACACTTTAACTTGTATACAAAAAACCGTAGCAAACAATTTTGGCCCAAAGTTCTAAGCCCTATATATGAAAGATGAATATCATGACATTGATTGATCAAATCATGCCTAGCGTGTTAGCACAAGATCACGAGTTATAGCATGAAAGCATGATATATTTAATCTACTGCAACCTCTAAGAATGTGTGTAACACGAGAAGACATTGTTTTACCTAAATTCTCACTATTGGGAACTTTGCCCCCAATGTTCCTGATTTGAAAAAGTCATCAAGTCAAAGATAAAGATACTTTGTATTTGACATGTTTGATCTAGATGATTTCAGGTACTTGATAGTGCAAATCTAACATAGGGCTAGACTTAGTGTCATCAGACATAATTTTGTCATTGTAATCCCTCATTATGCAAAAAAACATATCGACCTATGATCAAGATTATATTAGAGTTGACACTAACTCTAAATCACCAAGCATATAAGTCTATCACGTATGCTAAAGCAAAGAGATTGAGTTCAGAACTTTAGAATTTGCCTAAGGCAAATATCGCCTTAGTAAGCTTCAATATCATCGAGTGAAGGTCTCGATATCGTCTTGAAGGCACTAAGCTCCAAGACGATATCGTCTTGTAAACTCACAAGTATTGCTCTGATCGTCTTAGAAGTGTGCTAGATGTAAGAACCTTTTTTGCGTTCGTTCCCGGGTCTTACCGCCCAGAACCGTCGTCTTGCGGTGACACCATTACTCCATATGGTCACCGCCACAATACGCCGATCCTACCGGCTATGCATCATATCCAGGCCAACCATAATCACAGAATTCATATATACATAACAATTCACATGTCCACAACAAATCATTAGATAATTAAATATAAAGGTTGTCCATCATAAGATAAACTAAAGTACAAAGGATAATAATCAGAGTGCGGAAAAAGTAAAGGGCTTATGCCCAGGTACATCACACTTTCTTAGCCTCTCGCTTGGCAAAGATGAAACACTGAAGACACTGACACGGTCTAACACCCTCACGAATGTATAACTCCTCACTCTGCCCAGGGTGGATATGAAGAGTAGGTGTCAGAGGAGGGTTGCTCACCGGTGCTCTTCCCGTCACTACTGAGAGGCTAAGTCCAGGCCTAGCCACCGTGTCCTGTACCTCCCTCCTATTGATAGTCTGCCCTACCTGGTTCTCCTATAATAATGTGGTCCACCGACCGCCAATCTATAAGACTCAGCATGTTCCTCACAGCCTCCACCTGTTTCTCCTAGGCACCGTGCGGGAGGAGGAAGCGGAGGACAACACAGGGTAATAGAAAACAAGCAGGTGACAGGGGCCTAACTAGAAAATATGTATGTATACATCAAGCATCTATCCTCTAAACAAGTTCAGGGGTATTAGTGCGGTATACGGAAGTAAAAAAAATATAGTAACATGTTTAGAGTATATGAAAGCACAACATCATATAAGAGAAACTATAGAAGTAACACATCTAGAATATATGAAAAAGGCAGTAGTAACATCATAAAAGAGGAACTATGAAAGTAACCTTAACTTATATGCATACATGCGAAGCACAAAAGCTAAGGGATCTGGCACTAAGGTAAACTCTTCGTATAAAAGAGCCCATACTAATTTATATGATGAGGTCTCTATTTTATGCAAGTATTTTATGATATGATGTGCAATGTAATTATGCAACTCACCCACCTAACTCTATACGTACAGACCTTTTTGTAGTTCCCTCTGTTCGAGTGTGTCAACTTAGGTACCCGGTTGAGGCAAACAGGGCAGTGGATCGGTCTTGTCCACTTCTAGGCTTATGTCACACATCTCCCAGCGTAGACCTTACGTACGCCCCTAAGGACACACATGGTATCCACGTACTATCTGGTAAGCACCACCTATATCACGCTTTTCGAGTCTCTGCTTAAGTACACCCCGTTGAGGCAAACAGGGGTAGTGGATCGGGTCCTCCACTCCTAGGCCAGTATGACACCTCCCAGCCTAGACCTTACGTACACCCCTAAGAACACACAAGGTATCCGCGTACTACTTTATACAACTGTTGGATCGATAGGCGCCCTTAGAGGGGGGGGGGGTGAATAAGGGAATAAAAATTCTTTTTATAAGTTTAGGCAAATTACTAAATTGTTTTGAAATAAATGAGAGCGAAATAACAATTTAGCTAAAGGAAGAGAATGATGTAATTTGCAATTTTAGAATTTAGAAACAAGTGCTAAATTATTTTGTGATGAAAGAGATTAAAATAAACAATTTAGATAAAGTGATTCGAATTGAAAGCTTAGTAACCAATATAGTAGAGATTATGCCAAAAGAGAGAAATCGAGTAAACACAAATAGAGACATGATTTATATATTTAAAAGTGTTTATAAATACATGATTTCAATAACGCTAGAAATCAGAGGCGTACAAATGTAATTATCTTTTCCTTTTTTATATCGACTTGAATCCCCACAAACCGGTTGGCTTTAGCCTATCCTTCCCCGGATATGGCCTCAAGCTGCTCTAGCCAATCCTTCCCCAGATATGTCCTCGAGCACCCCCTAGATCTATTCTCCTAGACCTAGTAGCCAACTCACGCGGCGAATTACCCCCTAAGCCGCGCAAGGACCTAGTCGCCAACACAAGGCGAATTTTCTATACGGTTACAAAATGGAATGAAATGAAAATAATGATAACAACAATAAAAACTCCCTATATGAGATCTTCTGAAGTTGGAGATGAAGGATCGTTGTAGTATGAGCGAGGTCGAAGTGATCATCCTTCGGATGTAGCGTGACGTAGTCCCCCTCCAGAATTCTCCTTAAGCTTTTTGTGGGAGATCCATCTTTGGCAGCATAACAACAATGGAATTTTGGCACTGGTATTCTCTCAGGAATTGATGGCCAAAACGAGAGAGAAATCATCAATTTATAGAACTTGGAGATAGTGCCTGTGGTAGCTTCTAGCGCCTGCGGTAGTGTTCGTGTAGAAGCGGTTACGAAACCGTCGCAGCGTGACATTGTGCACAAACTTGAGGTTGCGCCCTGCGGTAGCGCTAGCGCCTGCGGTAGCGCTAGCGCCAGGCGGTAGCACTAGCGCTGGCGGTATCCCTCCTTCAGAGAATTTGACTTGAAGTTGCTTTCTACCTGTGGAGAATTGCACCTATAGTTCCTGCACACTATAAACACACGACAAACAAGATCAAATACAACATGGGCATTGTTATTCTCAAACAAAGGGATGTGACACACATGTCCAATAATCTCCCCCTTTTGATAATAACAAATCCTCTTAGCAAGAAATCAACAAAGGTGTTTATAGAATATGATAAGCAAGATAAAAGTGCAACGATAGTATTTGTTAAGCATTAGAATTTGCATACTCCCCCTATCTTAATGCCCCCCTACATAAATGCAATTTATTTTTTACTCCCCATAAATTACAAGAAATAATCTCCTATTAATCTTCTACATTTTTCTTCTAGATTTCTTCAATTAATCTCCCCCTTTTGTTATTATCAAAAGAAGGTGGGGTGAGGGTAGTTAGGAGGCATTCTTTATAAATGATAAATCATGATCGAGCTTTTGTAATATAAAAAAATGATTAAGAGTTTAAGCATAGTGTTGAAGAGATTTCAAATAAAAAGATAAGAGTTTTAAGCAAGCGGAAGATTATAAGAAACATCCTTTTGTAAGATCATACAGTTTTTTTGTTTTGAAATTTTTAATGAAATAAAAAAAACCCACAAAAACATATTTTTGTATTTTTGATTTTTGAAGTTTTGTAGTTGATTTTTCATAATATAAATGTACAACCCGTATTCGCTGAGTGGGCCCCTCAAGCCCACCGGCGAGATATGGGTCAGCCAGACCATCCGCCCAGGCTGAGGCAGGTGGAAGGACCCCCAGGTGAGTAGGTGGCGAGCCATAAGGCGAGAAGTGGAAATCGGTGAGTGGTACCCCTGCGGACCACTCGCCCATAGACCACTCGCCCATAGCCAGACCATCCGCCCAGGAGCTCGGCGGGTGGTGCCCTCATGGACCACTCGTCCCCAAGGGCTTTAAGGAGGAAATGACCATGTTGCCCCTTATGGGCTGCAAATAGCCCTTCAGAACAGCAGAGTTGGGCTATTAGCAGACCGATCTGGGGTGCGGTTAGTAAAATTAAAAGGCGGATTCATGTTATTTGCAGACCAGCCTGGAGAAATCTATAAATAGACCCTTAAGGGCACTTTGGAGGAGATTCGATTTTTGAGAGTCCTCTCCTCTAGGCTAGTCTTGGTTGGCTGCTAGTGCCCTCCAAGGTGCCCAGCTGAGCTTTGGTTTGGGAGGGGAAGCTCTCTAAGATCTTCCGGGTTTGTGGCGGGACCTCCTCGTTGCAGCCTTGGGTCTATTCCAATTTTCTCATCCACCAGTCAGAGAGTCTAGTTAGGGAGAAGTAAGCGTCGGCTACACCCCCCAGTGGGTCCGAACTCAGGAGACCGGTTGCCGGTTTCAACATTTTTGGTGCGGTGAGCGTGGACCGTAGCCGGTGAAGGAAAATCTCAAGCTAGGTTGGATGACAGGAGATGGGGGAAATGGTTCTGACTCGGGCCACTCGCAGTCACCAGCGACAGGGGAGTGGCTGGAGATGTTCGAGAAGTTCAAGCGAGAAGTCCTGCAGACGGTTCTCGCAGGAAGAAGCGAGTGCGAGACGCCGGCAGTTCCCGTGGTTCCGCCCCAGCAGATCGGCGAGAATGCTCCGGGGCAGCGACCTGGGAAGGAAGTGCCAGCGGAAGGAAGCACGCGAGATCTCCCCGAGCGGCAGCTATTCAGCAGCCCGGCGAGTGCTGAGGTCTGCGAGCTGGTTCCGCGCGAGAGGACCACTCGCCGAGCAGGGGAAGGAAGCCCTTTTTGCGAGATGATCCTCTCGGCCCCAGTGCCGGAGGGGTTCTGAGCGCCGGAGATGTCCTATTATACCGGCAAGGATGACCCAGTCGTGCACCTGCAATGGTTTGAGGACATGGTTTCAATTCTGCCCATGTCGGATGCCTTTCAGTGCCGACTCTTCGCGACCACTTTGAAGGAGAAAGCTAGAGACTGGTTCCACCAGCTCCCCGTAGGTTCCATCTACGCATTTGATGATCTGCGCCGGAGCTTCCGGCTGCGCTTCTCAACGTCGAAGAAGAGAAAGAAGGATGCGGAGGCTCTCTTCAAGATCAGGCAAAGGGAGGGGGAATCACTGGCACACTATGTGGACAGATTTCAAGAGGAGATACACCTCGTGCAGGAGGTGCCGAGGTTCGCCCTCAAGATGGCATTCATCGTGGGGTTGCGAGATGGGTTCTTCAAGATGGAGCTGAAGAGAGGGGCTCCTCTCTCCTTTGAGGAGTTGATGGAGCGGGCAGCGGAGGAGATAGAAGGGGAAGCGGCCAACCCAGAATTCTACAAGAGGTTGACAAAGATGAGCGAGCCTGAGGTGAGGCAGCAAGAAGGAAGAAGGCGAGAAGAGCCCAGGGGTCAGGGGTTCGAAAGACCGCCTCGGAATTGGAGGTATCAAGAGCCCAACAACAGGTTGGGCTGGAGGCACCAGGAAGGACCAGCGAGAGGACAGGAAGGGGGGTACCAAGGAAGAGAGGCGGGGGGACAAACCCGGTGTGGAGGCAAGGCCCCAGACCCCCTCACCCCCCAAGGGAGCAAGCTATGGCAGTAGGCCGAGGAAGAGGAGGTAGAGGAGCCAGAGGAGGGAGAGGAAGAGCAGGAAGAGGGGACAGGGTGGCGTTGCCCTATTGTGACTTTCACCAGGAAGAAGCTCATGCGACCGCCACCTGCCCAGAATTGTTGGAGATGAGAGGGAGAGGTCAGCCACGGCGGCAGCAGGCCAGGATCGAAGAAGTGCTCCCAGAGGCGGAAGAGGACCGATGCGAGGACAGGGCGGATACAGGAGCCAGGGGGAATCGGGGTGATTCATGGTAGGGTTGGGATAGAGGCCTCTCGCAAGAGGAGCTTCCAGGCAATGTTCCGGAGAGATGTCACGTCAACTTCCCAGACCCCACCCCCCACAGAGAAGCTCACCTTCTCCTCGAAAGATATGCCCTATTATGAGGACCCGTTCTGCGACGCCCTGGTGATCCAGACGGCGATAGAAAACTTCACGGTCTCACAGATCCTGGTGGACAATGGGAGCTCGGTGAATGTTATCTTCAAGAAGGCTTTCGATGCGATGGAGGTGGAGAAGAAGAGGGTGCATGCCTCTGATGGGCCGCTGTTCGGTTTCTCAGGAGAAAGAAAGGAGGTTGAGGGAGGCGTCGGCCTCCAGGTGACATTAGGAGGGGTCCCGAGGAACTGCCGGTTCGTCATCGTTGACGCTCCGAGCAGCTACAATGCCATATTTGGACGCCCCCTCATCAGTGCCTTCCGATGTGTGCCCTCATCATACCACCAGTGCTTGAAGCTCCATAGTGGAGGAGTCCAGATCCGAATTCGGGGAGATGCAAAGGTGGCCAGGTAGTGCTACGTGACTGCCGTCAACACCATCTCTTGGATGGCGGAGGCTGAGAAGATGGATGAAGAGATGAGGAGGCCGGAGGGGCCAGGAGAAGGAGTGGAGAAGAGGGGAGAAGAGGAAGAGGGCAGTGCCCGAGGAAAGGAGATGGAGGTAGCTCAGGAGGAGCAGGCCAAACCAATGGAAGAGGAAGGCGCGGCAGAGGAGGAGGCCCGGGTAGAAGGGCGAGAAGCGAGGGGCAGATGGGAAGAGCCGGCCCGGCTTGAGGCGGCAGAGGAAGTAGTGGAGATGGAGGTTATAACCCAGGGAGGAAGGGTGGAGAAGGTGCGTGTCAGCGGGGGCCTCAGCCCGAAGGACAGGGTAAGGATGCTGGAGTGCATGCAGAAGAACGTGGACATCTTCGCATGGAGCGCGGCAGACATGCCAGGCATCGAGGCGGACGTGGCTTGCCATCGTCTCGACCTTGAGCCAGGAGCCCGCCCCATCCGACAGAAAAGGAGGGCCTTCGCCGACAAGCTCGAAGAACCGATCCGCGAGGAGGTGGCCAAGCTCCTTGAAGCAGGTTTTGTATCGGAGATCCAGTATCCAGGCTGGGTCTCCAATGTCGTCGTGTTAAAAAAGGGTGATGGTCGCTGGCGTATGTGTATTGACTTTTCTTTATTAAACAAAACCTACCCTAAGGATTGTTATCCCCTGCCTCGGATCGACGCGCTGGTTGACTCAGCCGTCGGTTTTTCTGTGATGAGTTTTTTGGATGCTTTTTCAGGTTATCACCAGATCAGGATGCACCCCCCGGATATCAAAGATGTCTCTTTCATCACCCGGGAGGGGTGCTACTGCTATAAGATGATGCCCTTTGGGCTGAAAATTGCAGGAGCAACCTACCAGAAAATGATGGACCGGGTTTTTAAGGAGCAAAGAGGAAGGAACTTGGAGGTGTACGTAGATGACCTCATGGTGAAGAGCAAGAGCGTGAGCATTCATCTCCGAGACCTCGAGGAAACCTTCGCCACCCTACGCAAGTACAAGATGCGCCTGAACCCCCTGAAGTGTGTGTTCGGGGCCAGCAAGGGGAAGTTCCTGGGACACCTTCTCACCCCTTCGGGGGTAGAACCTAACCCGGACAAGGTCAAAGCCATCATGGAGTTGGGATCGCCTCGGAATGCCAAGGAGGTCCAGCGCTTGACGGGAAAGCTCGCGGGGTTGAGCAGGTTTCTCTCCCGGGCCGGGGAGAAATGCTCCCCCTTCTTCAAAACGTTACGAGGGAACCGGAAATTCGAGTGGACAAAGGAATGCGAGGAGGCCTTCCAGGCCTTGAAGAGGCAGCTCACCCAGGCTCCGCTGCTCCAGGGCCCCAAGGAGGGGGAGGACCTAGCCTTGTACCTCGGAGTGGGGACTGAGGTCGTAAGCTCCGTCCTGGTCCGGGAAGAAGGCAAGAAGCAGCTGCCCATCTACTACGTAAGTAGGGTCTTGAGGGAGGCGGAACTCAGGTACCCAATTTTAGAGAAGCTAGCCTTCGCTCTGGTCGTCGCGGCAAGAAAGCTCAGGCCGTACTTCCAGGCCCATTCAATCCAAGTGGTGACTGATCACCCCCTTCGCCAGATCTTCGAAGGAGTAGAGCACTCGGGGAGGCTCATGAAGTGGTCAATAGAGTGAGTTCAATATCACCTTCGTCCCTCGACTATCCATGAAGGCACAGGTAGTGGCAGATTTCATGGCAGATTATGTGACCTAGATGGAGGAGGGTCAAGCCCCTCGTCATATTCCATGGAAGCTGCTGGTTGACGGGGCCTCGGGTAAAAATTCTCTCGGGGGAGGGGTGGTGCTGGAGAGCCCCCACGGGATGAAGATCGAGCAGACGCTCGTTATACATTTCTCAATCACCAACAACCAGGCGGAGTATGAGGCAGTGATCGCCGGCCTGCGTCTGGCTCAGGAACTGGGAGTCCATGACGTAGAGGTCCTCACCGACTCGATGATAATAGCCTCTCAGATCAAGGGAGAGTTCGAGACAAGGGAACCTACACTCATAAGATACTTAGCCAAAGTGAGAAGCCTCATTGGAGCATTCAAGACTTTCTCCATCAGGCACATCCCTCGGGAGGAGAGCACCCCAGCGGATCGCTTGGCCAAGGCCGGTCCTCGAGTCGGAGGAACCCTGACAGACCTGTTCTGTCCTTCGATCGAGGAGGGGGAACTCATGGAAATAGAGCAGCGACCCTCTTGGAAGGATCCGTTCGTTACCTTCCTTGCAACAGGGAAATTCCCGGAGGATGTTCCAGACCAAAGGCGCTTCCGGTACAAGTCCGCCACTGCGTGCTCCATGAGGGTGATTTGTATCGGAAGACCCTCTCGGGCCTCTTGGCCCGATGCATCTCGGAATATGAAGTCCCGAGGATCTTGGAAGAAGTTCACTCCAGCGAATGTGGCAGCCACTCGGGGAGCAGGATGTTGGAGGCAAGAATAATGAGGCAGGGGTACTTTTGGCTGACCTTGAGTAGAGATGCGGCGGCCTTTGCTAAGAAATGCCAGAAGTGCCAGATGTTCTCCCCACTTCAGCTCATGCCTGCTCAGAGGCTAAGGAGTATCACGGCGCCCTGACCGTTCGCCATATGGGGGATGGATCTGGTGGGACCCTTTCCCCAGGCCAGTGGGCAGAGGAGATTCCTCTTGGTCATGATCGACTACTTCTCGAAGTGGTTGGAAGTCAAGGCGCTGGCCAAGGTCACCTCCCAGGTGATCCGCAACTTCATATGGGGGGAGATCATCTGTCGACATGGGCTTCCGCAAGCCATAGTCACAGATAATGGCCCGCAATTCGCCAGCGAGGAGTTCATCAGTTTTTGTGGCCAGCTGGGGATAGACCTCAAGTTTGCATCCGTCCACCATCCCAGGAGCAACGGGCAGGTGGAGGCGGCAAACAAGATTATCGTGAACTTGCTCAAGAAGAAGGTGGAAAATCATAAGGGCAATTGGGTGGAGCAGCTCCCCTCGGTCCTGTGGGCTTTAAGGACTACCCCCAACACCGCCACGGGAGAGACCCCTTTCAAGCTCTCCCACGGCTGCGAGACCGTCATCCCCATAGAGTTCGAGGTCATGACACCACGAGTAAAGGCCGCCACGAATGGAGAGGAAGATTGGAGAGCTGGGAACGAAGAGGAGTTGCGTCTCTCCCTCGACCTCATCGAAGAAGCCCGGGATCTAGCAGCCATTCGCCAAGAAGAGGTCAAGCGGCGGATGGCCAAGTACTTCGACAAGCACATCAGGGTCAAGCAATTCGAAAAGGGGGACCTAGTACTCAAAAAGGTCGACGCGGCGGGAAGGTCTGCCGCAGTGGGGAAGCTTAATCCCAACTGGGAAGGTCCCTATGTCGTGGAAGAGGCACTAAAGTCTGGGGGATACCGCCTTCAGAATGTGGAGGGCCAATCCCTCAGTCACACATGGAGTGGTGACGATCTCAAACATTTCTATCCCTAAAAACTATGTAATGCTAATGTTTTTGAAATGAGAATATTATGTTTATCTTGTATGTGTGAAAGTAATGCTGCAGCTTGTGGGGAAACCTCGAAAGTTCCTGAAGATGGCCCCGAGCAGACCCGCTGTCCAGGCTCTCATCTAGCTGGCAGGTCCGAAGGCTCACTCGGTGGCAGGTTCTATGTTGATTGGAAAGATGGCCCCGAGCAGACCCGCTGTCCAGGCTCTCATCTAGCTGGCAGGTCCGAAGGCTCACTCGGTGGCAGGTTCTATGTTGATTGGAAAGATGGCCCCAAGCAGACCCGCTGTCCAGGCTCTCATCTAGCTGGCAGGTCTGAAGGCTCACTCGGTGGCAGGTTCTATGTTGATTGGAAAGATGGCCCCGAGCAGACCCGCTGTCCAGGCTCTCATCTAGCTGGCAGGTCTGAAGGCTTACTCGGTGGCAGGTTCTATGTTGATAGGAAAGATGGCCCCGAGCAGACCCGCTGTCCAGGCTCTCATCTAGCTGGCAGGTCCGAAGGCTCACTCGGTGGCAGGTTCTATGTTGATTGGAAAGATGGCCCCGAGCAGACCCGCTGTCCAGGCTCTCATCTAGCTGGCAGGTCCGAAGGCTCACTCGGTGGCAGGTTCTATGTTGATTGGAAAGATGGCCCCGAGCAGACCCGCTGTCCAGGCTCTCATCTAGCTGGCAGGTCCGAAGGCTCACTCGGTGGCAGGTTCTATGTTATTGGAAAGATGGCCCCGAGCAGACTCGCTGTCCAGGCTCTCATCCAGCTGGCAGGTCCGAAGGCTCACTCGGTGGCAGGTTCTATGTTGATTGGAAAGATGGCCCCGAGCAGACCCGCTGTCCAGGCTCTCATCTAGCTGGCAGGTCCGAAGGCTCACTCGGTTGCAGGTTCTATATTGATTGGAAAGATGGCCCCGAGCAGACCCGCTGTCCAGGCTCTCATCTGGCTGGCAGGTTCGAAGGCTCACTCGGTGGCAGGTTCTATGTTGTTGGAAAGATGGCCCAGAGCAGACCCGCTGTCCAGGCTTTCATCTAGCTGGCAGGTCCGAAGGCTCACTCGGTGGCAGGTCCTAGATTCTCAAGGACTGACCTCGGGAGCACTCGCGAGGGCTGCACACCAGTAAGGCAGTTTCTCCCCTCCCCCATGTAACCAATCCAAGCGAGACCACTGACCTAGGAGAATGGTCCGAGGTGGCGAGTGGGGCGAATAGCAGAGTATTGAAAAGAGCAGGGCATCCTAGGTCACCTCCGAGCGTCCGGCGAGTGGCCAAGACAGTTACACTGCGACCTAGCGTCCTAATGAGCCTAGCGAGATACAGTAGCGAATGAGGAAAATTGAGAGCACAAAAATTGTAACCAATATATATATGCCAAGAGGACTCGCTCCAGTTCATGATTACATCCAAAAATGAAGAATAAAAAGAGAGCAAAAAAATACAAAGGGCCCATCTCATGGGTCGGCAGGCTTCTCTCCAGAAGATCCATCGCTCTCGCTCGAATCCGGTAGGAGGGCGTCTTCTCACGGCTCGCCGTCCTCATCTTCCGGGAAGGGGATCAGAATGTAGAGCTCGGGGACGACCTGTCGGGCAGAGAGGCATTCGGCCTCCTCCTTCAGGTACCCAGCCTGCCGCAGCACCTGCAGCGTGTGCTTCACGGCGCTTTGAGCATTCTCCTGCATCAGCTGCTCTAGCTCATGGTGGGGATAAAAGTGCCCCCTACTCCCTGAGGCGAGTGCCAAGGAATCGGCTTCTCGCGCCTGCTGGACCTCAGCCTTAGCCAGCCGGACTTCCTCCTCAAGGTTGCCCACTCGCGCGCGAAGCATCTCGGCGATCATAGCATCCTGAGAAAACGAAGATGGTGAGAAGAAAGTGCGGCAATCATCAACGGTCATTCGCGGGAGGGGGGGGGGGGGGGGGGGGAATATACCTCTCTGACGGGGCGGCTGGAGAGAAGGGCCTCCGCAGCTTCCAGTTTCACCCTGAGGTCACGCGCCTCGGCGGAAACAATAGCCCTGGTCTCCTCAACCTCCGCCAAACTCCGCGCCAGATTGATGCTCCGGCGCGAAGACATATGCGCAAGCTCAAGGGCCCGCAGCAGGGCTCGAGCGGTCTCTTGGGCGAGAACCTTAGTCTTCTCGGCATCGAAGACCTCGACATCTTCCCGACCATAGAGGGCATACGCAATGGCGTAAGCCTCACCACTGGCGAGGTCGCTCTCTATCCATGATGGATGAAGGGTAGAGAGCGAGACCCTATTCAAGTTCCTGTCCCATTTCACCAGGGGAGCCCCTGAGGGGTCCACATACTTCTCGCCCTGAGGGAAGTTCCGGTGGTCCCTGGGCAATGGCGGCGGCGGCAACGGCGATCCCGCATGGAGAACACCCCGTTCCGACGCAACCGCCTCCAGGGTCTGGCCCGGAGCTTTCGCCCCTGGGGTCTCGTCCAAGGCCCCCTTCCCTTTGGCGGAAGGGGGGCATTTCGGTTTCTTGGAAGAAGAGGAAAGAGGCACCACGGTTTTTCGTTTTCGGCTACTGTGCTTGGAGGCGGAGGGTTCTTCCCGACAGGCATCCGCGGCGGCTTGTGCAAGAGACACGGAAACCCCCAAGGGACGCGGCAGATGAAGAGGGAAGTCTCGCACGCCTGTTTGTGAACACGAGCGGATCAGCGGATGGTATGAAGTCAACAAAACCGAGCGAATGAAGAAGGTTTAGAAAACTCACCCTCACCCTGCGGAATGGGCGGAAGCGAGTTGACGTTTCGCCGGAGGTGGACGAGGTCCATCCCGTGCTCCAGGATGTACTGGTGCAGCTTGGCCTCGTGCCCCCCCAGAGTCGGGGGCCGGAAGGTTGATTCCTCCTCCTGCACCGGGGAGAGAAGGGTGTTTCCGAGTCTCCAGCTGACGAAGATGAAGCGGCGAACCCAGTCGTGGTTCTTGTTCGGGAGACCCTGGTGCTTGAGTGGGCTCTGACCCGAGAAGAAAGAGATGTCGTGTGAGCAGCGGAAGGTATAGAGCTTGCGAAAGACGGGCATCGAAAACTCAAACCCCTCCTCTCGAAGGTAGCACGCGTACCCGACTAGCATGGCGATAGAGTTAGGGTTGAGCTGGCCGGGCACGACGTCGTAGTATCGGAAAGTCTGGCGGAGTTCCGGCCAGATGGGGAGGCGAAATCCCACCTCGAAGTGCTGCATCGGGATCGTGAGAGCACACGGCGAGATGGAATTTAAGCGATCCTCCGGCCAGGGCTTTCGCGGTTCGAATCCCGGCGGGACATAATCCGCGACAACGGTTAAGTAAGCTTCCTCGGAGAGATCACACGAATCAAAGACATGGTTGACGAATGCACTGGCGCACCTGGCCCTGCCTTCGGTCTCGCCACCCATCTTGCGAATACCAAAGAAGACGGGAATTGCAGACAAGAGAGAAGTGCGAGTGCTAGCGCAGGGAGAGAGAGGGAGCGGATGGTGAGGTAATCAATACGGTAGTTGAGCGGCCTATTTATAGAGGAAATAAAAAATGCTTGGACTTTCGAGGCAACGGGTGTGCGGATAGCCATCGCGCCTTCCCGGTGCCTCGGAACCCCGGCCGGTCCCTCTCGCCTATTAATGACGAATGCCCTATGGCTACTCATTCGACGGTTACGCAACAAGGTTGGAAAGGCATTCTGCTGTAAGATATCATTCGGCATACTCAAGCAAGTTGCGAGAAATATAAGCCGAAAACGCATTCGCAAAGCACAGAGTAAATTATTACAGATATAAAATAAGTCCAACCTCCACAAGACCACAAACTGAATAAGAAAAAAGAAAATACAAAAAAGAGGCGAATGATGACCAGACTAGCGCTCCTCCCAATACCACCGACCATGCCCTCGCGGCCCAGCCTCCGGGGGCATTCACGGGCGATAGTACGCGAGCATGGAGGTGATCTCATCAGACGCCAGCTGAAGCTGGTCCCGAGCACGCGAAGCATGTCTCCCGGGAGACAGCTCCCCTCCTTCACCTCCCAGACGCTCCACCACTGCAAGGAGGCGCGAGTAGTCCTTCCGAAGGGCCTTCAGCTCACGCGAGACTTCCACCCGCACACCATCCACCTGGCCGACGATGCCCCGCTGCGTACAAATGAGCTTCCCCAAGACTTCCGTCATTCTCTCCTTCAGGGTCGCGTGGTCCGAGGGGTCGCCGAGGAAGTCAGAGAGGTCCCCAGGAGAAGGGAGAGGCGAGGGCATCCCGTCTTCCCCCTCGTGGTAAGATCCAAAGGGAGAGGCTTCCCGATAGCCTGCGAGATCACAGGCTGGTCAGTCGCGTTAAACAAAACGAATGCGCTAAACGCGGATGAGGTCACTAACCTAGTGTGGGATCCCCATGACCCAGGGGACGAGACGAATGGGGGTGCGTTTTACTCAGTCCAGCGGGAGGTAGGACTTTTCCTTTCCCAGGGCGGAAGGGCTGTGGAGAAGGAGCTGGAGCATTCGCGTGATCATCTGCACGGTCTTGCTGACCGAGTTCCCTTTCAGGGGAGATCCCCTGCTCATTCGCTGGCCGGAGGGGTTCTGTTGGAAAGGGGAACCCGGAGGAACGGTGTCCCGCGGCGGAAGGTCAAGGTTGAGGGCTATAAAAGAAAAAACAGTGGTCAGTAACGCACAGCATGCAGGACAAGAATTCATAACTTACCAGATTGCTGTGTGGTCTCGCCCGGAGCGGGTGGAGGAGCAAGATCCAGATTTGGAGGAGGCCTCGCATCCGCGAGAGGCGGCACCACGACACTATTCGGGACGGCCCCATGATCGTCCTCAGATGCCGAAATCCCCTGCGAATGGCCAGAGCGATTGCAGGATAAGGGGTGGGGGGGGGGGGGGGGGCAGAAGCTAAACGAAAGGACGGGAGGAATTCTCATACCTGCGTCCCGGGGTCTGGAGCAGTATTCGCCGGAGACTTCGAGGCGCTCTCGCCTCCCTAGTGATTCAGCCGAATCGCCTTGGCTCGACGCGAGACGTAGGGGGCACTCGGGTCCCGCTTAGACGTAAGCCAGGGAGCAAACCTGGCAGCCTTGGGGCCGGTTGTACTTTGGGCCGCAACCATGCGCTCGATCATTTCCTGCGAGAGGGGTCTCGCGGAAGGTTTGTGGGAAGACATTGAAATCGGCGAAAGGTCAAGGGAGACAAGGATCTCCAAGCCGAGGAATGGAAGCGTTCCATGAAAATCTGACACTGAGAAGTATATATAGGGTGACAGTGGGACCCACCGAATCTTATGGGTCCAGTCAGTAAGCACTCACCGAATACCAGGTTGGACTATTCTTTTCGAGCGTAGGAACCACTCGCAAAGAGCGGGGATTATGTACAACCCGTATTCGCTGAGTGGGCCCCTCAAGCCCACCGGCGAGATCTGGGTCAGCCAGACCATCTGCCCAGGCTGAGGCAGGTGGAAGGACCCTTAGGTGAGTAGGTGGCGAGCCATAAGGCGAGAAGTGGAAATCGGCGAGTGGTACCCCTGCGGACCACTCGCCCATAGGCATAAGCATTCGCCCAGTCACGCGAGAGCTCGGCGGGTGGTGCCCTCATGGACCACTCGTCCCCAAGGGCTTTAAGGAGGAAATGACCATGTTGCCCCTTATGGGCTGCAAATAGCCCTTCAGAACAGCGGAGTTGGGCTATTAGCAGACCGATCTGGGGTGCGGTTAGTAAAATTAAAAGGCGGATTCATGCTATTTGCAGACCAGCCTGGAGAAATCTATAAATAGACCCTTAAGGGCACTTTGGAGGAGATCCGATTTTTGAGAGTCCTCTCCTCTAGGCTAGTCTTGGTTGGCTGCTAGTGCCCTCCAAGGTGCCCGGCTGAGCTTTGGTTTGGGAGGGGAAGCTCTCTAAGATCTTCCGGGTTTCTGGCGGGACCTCCTCGTTGCAGCCTTAGGTCTATTCCAATTTTCTCATCCACCAGTCAGAGAGTCTAGTTAGGGAGAAGTAAGCGTCGGCTACACCCCCCAGTGGGTCCGAACTCAGGAGACCGGTTGCCGGTTTCAACAATAAATAAAACAAAAAAAACAAATGTCAGAAGTACAAAAACAAAGTAGTACATATAAACTAACATATTTTTATTGATTTTTAGAAATTTTGAAAAATAGAAAAATCAAACACCCACGCTAGCGCCGGCGCTAGTGCTAGCGCGGAAAACAGTAAGTGATTTTTTGAGAATTTTAAATTTTCACTTTTTGATCTCGATTGAGTCCTTAAAGTAGTCTTATGCAGAAATTTTGTAATTTTTGGAGATGTCTTGATTGCTCAAATTGCATACAACTTTAGCATTTTTCAAATAACTCATCCTAAGATGTCTAAGACTCCTAATTCTAACCTTAACATTTGAAACCTTATAATATTTTGGAGATCTATAGGTGGATCAAATTTGTATGAAAATTTGGGTTTTTCAAATACTAGTGTTTTACAAAATCATTTAAGCACAAAAAAAAATAAACTATGTAAACACAAGAGGTCATTTTCGTTCAACCCAACTAAGCATGATTTAAGTGATAAGAAAAAACTGTTCATGCAATAAGTAATATAAGTATGTTCTAAGATTAAAAATTACCTGGACTAAATGTCTACACCCTAGCCCCATACTAAGTGACGGATGAGCATGAGGAGCTGTACACATACCGTAGGTTGGGGTGTTAATCCCATATGCACACACTAGAGAACGCTCAACCTAGCACTCTTTCCCCCCAGTGCCTCGCAAGGCCCCACTAGAACCCTCCCCGGTTAAGGATAATACATGACTTAGAGGTTAGGTCTCTAATGCATACAACCCTATGCCCCTACTAATGTGAGATATGAAGTCAAAAGGTGAATAATCTTTGGACAACCTATGCTTTCAAACTATGGGTTGATTTATAAACTATAGTTTTTGTTTAATATGAAGAATTATAGAAAAATATAAAGCCGCATAGTTTTTCAAATTTTCTATGATGACGATATGAGATGACTAGCACAATTACTAATATTCAATAAGTGATAATGCTAGTATGATGAGTTTTGGTTTTAATGTCACATCATAAGATTAACATTAATTCCCGGTGGCTAAGAACTTGCCCCAAGCGATTCTCGAAGCATAGGCATATGATAGTTCTTTTGCGTGAGAATGACGTAGGCCATCATTTTGGCCCGGTTGAGCCTTTGTGCCATTCCTGATATATTCCCTTGCTAGCTCCTTTGTGCCTACCCAATCCTTTTGGTTCAGCTCCGCCTATACCTCATCAAAGCCTCAAAGCCAATCCTAGTCGCACACCCAAATGCGAGCATTTTGTTTAGATTTTAATTTGGTGGTGTTGATTGTGGAATTATAATGTGAAGATGTGGATGTGTTCATTGAATATGTGCTGAAAAGAAAAGAAAGAAATATATATATATATACTGATTGATAAAAAAATTGTTGAAATGAGAAAAACGCTAAATTGAATATTTTTTTGAAATATTGGGAATAGGTGGTGTACACGCCCATGTTGCAAAAGTCTAATTCTGGGGGTGTGGTGCACTTGCATTCGATGATGTTGTGCGAGGAGTTGTAATAAAGCTCATTTGGGTTTAGGTGTATCAAGCCTTCATGTTTATATTTGTTTACCTCACCATAACCCAAGCCCCATTTAAAACCTAAAGTCCTACCGACTCACGCTTTGAACCAATCTAATGTCGTGGAGAGAATGTGACCGGGCGAGCTTATGGTCTCCGACACCGATGGATTTCGGTGGAGTTTGTCCGGAACCCCAACTTGGGCAATGCTCGTCTCAGTGTTTATTTTACTTTCTCCATATGTGTGACCGGATGATTCACTGTGACTCCCATTTTGAGTAGAAGTAATAGCTATTTACTCTATTAGAAATTTATAAACTATGTTTATAATTAGAAATCTTCTCTATTATTTTTCTATGCACATGAGCATGCGATTTCGCATGGTACTATATTTTGTAATTTATAATCTAGCTATTCCATTTTCCCGCCTGCATAAGATTTGTTTGCTCGGGACGCGCAAACAGGTAAGTCTGGGGGTGTGATGAGTCCCATTTATATACACTTTTATGGACTCATCTGGGCTAGTTTTCCTGCATTTGCACTTCACATTTAGTTCATTAATGCTTATATTTCACTGGTTCACCCTTCTCACACAAAGTGCACTTTTTGGTCATTGTGGTGTGCAATTGCGCACTATTTTGTTGGGGGAAAGCACATTGTGCTCCCCATTCTTTTTCTGTTATTATACTTGTGCTGGAGGTGTGTTCCCAGCATGTGGATTCATTGTGCAGGTGGGCAGATCATCCATATTGCCCAGAATTCATCCTGTATGAATCGCACGTTGGTGCGTTTACTTGACGCACGGTCGGCTGCGGTCGTGCGCTATGATCGGCTGGTCAGTATGGTGATCTGCCCCGCTCGTGCATTTTCTTCACGCACGGTTGGCCTCAACCGTGCGCGAACAAAATGCATGACCTCCTGATGTTTGCCGGATTTCGAGCTTTCTGAATTTGCCCGTGCATTTTTACGCACAATCAACTTCGACCGTGCGTGAGTAAAACGCACGGGCGCGCCTGCTTCGTCTTCCTGGCCATTATTCTCGATTAATATCGCAACCAAATTTCTGACTTTTTCTATAAAAGCTGGAGATCTCGACCTAATTGGGAGTTCGCCCGATCCATCTTCTTTCCCGCGCCTAAGGGTTCCAACTCCGTTCCAGTCCGTCGTTCCATCACCGCCCACCATTTGGAGGTGCTCCGGACACATTCTTGGCTCAAATCTTGAGCCGGGGTATCCTCTCGTCCGCCTCCATCATCCAAGTACTTCAAGAAGAGGATTCTACACTCATCTTTATCGCCAAGCTTGGATTTCCTTGCATCAGACGTGGCCGGATTGTAGTTTACCGGAGAAGACGGGTCCATTGGGAGGAAGTGACAGCCCTCCTCTACCCCGGATGATAGTTGGGACCGAGCTAGGACACGGATTGACAACCCGACGATTCCTACCGAGAATATACAATGAGCCTCCGGATTCGGTCGTATCTCTTGCATTTTTCTCTACTTGTGTGAATGTATTTGGTTGTGTTCTTCATTTTATTGATGATGTTGTGCTATAAACATACTTGCTCTTCGTGATAATTCATGTTTATAAAATGTTGTTGTATGTTTATTAGTCACTAGAGGTGCGCCACCAAATTCACTCCACCCTCCACTTTATTCCGCCAGCCAACTCGCCCATTCCGTGTGCCTACTCTTCCATCCGAATAGTGAAGCGTGGCATAGCGTCCCGTGTAATCCATTAGACTCATGAAGCAGTGCACTCATGGCCTGCACAGTTCGATTCCGCACTTACCACTCCATCCGCTTGCCTACTCGTCCATCTGCCCTTGCGAAGTAGTGCGTTCAAGGCCTACGTAGTTTCCATCCCGCCTAGCGAAGCAGTGCACTCAAGGCCTACATAGGAGTAGTTGAGTAGTTGTTTTCTCTTATTTTCCACAAACCAAAACCCCCCTTTTCCACAATCCATCCGCTTGAAAGGACTTCAATCTCAAGCCCGTCCTCGATAGATAACTCCACCTTACTGTGTTCCTTTGAGATTCGATACTTGGGGATTTACTTCCTCATATTATTACTTGACAACGATTGGTACACTGCCATTTTGTGCCGCAGTCTTGCTACCACCTATACCGGTGTGCTAGATTTGCGCATCACTTTCCAATTGATGGGCCATCACCAAGAAGGAAGATATACCCAGAGGTAGATCTTCTTCGGTCGAGGTCGCCAGCATAATCCGAATCAACAAAGCCTTCTAGAGCTCTAAAATCCTTGCTCCTTTAGAACACTAAGCCGACTCCTGGTGTTGCTCTCAGATATCTTAGAATCCCCTTGACTGGTTCCCAATGTTGTCTCCCAGGATTCCCCATGTATCTACTGACAATGCTCACAGCCTGAGCGATATCTGGTTTCGTGCAGATCATAGCGTACATCAAGCATCCTACCGCACTAGCATACGACACCCTGAGCATCCTTTGGCATTCATCCTCTGTGCCTGGAGATTGCTGTGATGATAATCAAAATTGTTGCCCCAGAGCGGTTAAAACATTCTTAGATTCTATCATATTAAATTTCTCCAGAATTTTCTGAATATATCCTGCCTGAGAAAGCCAAAGCATGCCTCACTTTCTGTCCCACTTGATTTCCTTTCCAAGGATTTTCTGTGCTTGACCCAGATCCTTCATTTCAAACTCAGCATGTAGCTTCTGCTTCAGTGATCGGATCTCCTGATCTGATTTGCATGCGATCAGCATGTCATCAACATATAGCATCAGAATCAGAATGTCCCCATTAGCCAGGAACTTGTAGTAGACGCAGCTGTCATACTAGCTCCTGTTGAATCCCTGTGAATCCATGAACGTGTCGAACCTCCTGTTCCACATTCTAGGAGCCTGCTTCAGATCGTAGAGAGATCTTCTTAACTTACACACTTTTTTCTCGTCACCGGGTTGAATGAAACCCTCAGGCTGCAAAATATAGATCTCCTCTTCTAAGTTATCGTGAAGAAAAGCCGTCTTCACATACATCTGCTCCAGCTCCATGTCCTCCATTGCCACCATCGCAAGAAGCACCTGTATCGAACAATGTTTTACCACGTGTGAGAATATTTCATCGAAGTCGATACCCTTCTTCTGCGCGAACCCCTTGGCAACGAATTTGGCCTTGTACCTCCACTGGTCTTTGCCGGATGTAGCCTCCTTCCTGAATATCCATTTAGAACTTATTGCCTTAGCCCCTTTGGGCAGGCTAACCAAATCCCAAGTTTGGTTCTTATGAAGGGACTCCATCTCTTCCACCATGGATGCTTTCCACTGAGAGTTGTCTCTGCTCTCTACTGTTGGAACATGGTCTTCCGCATCTCCTAGGTTTGAGAATAACAAATCCTATGTATATTTGATCTTATGTGTTTAAGTGTGCAGGAAAACAAGTCCACGTGACTCAAGGATAACATAAGAAAGTTGCGCCAAAATTTGAAGCCAAAATTCCAACATGCCCGCTAGCACCGGCGCTAGCTCTGATTTGAGAAAATTTCGGGAGCAGTTATAGAAGGTGCTAGCGCCAGGCGATAGCAACTAACGCAAGAGGTAGCAGCTAGTGCGGGCGGTATCTACTAGCGTAGGTGGTAGCGCAAAGCACAAGAGGAAGGCGCCGACTTGCTTAAAATGAAGGATCTCATGCGGAGAATATTGCCTAATCCGAGATAGCGCATGCACTAGATCCAAGGTTATAAAAAGGACCCCTTGGATCCGTCTTCTTCATCCTCTTATGATCCTAAATTCCAGAGCCTCATGCCACAACATATAGAAGAAGATTCAGAGAGATACTCTCACAAATCCATGAAGGCTTAAGGAGATCATTGGAGAAGATTTCAACACGCTTCATCACCGTGATGAAAGACCGCATCGACTACGATCATACTCTGCGGGTCTTCGTCTACTTCTCCAAGAGATCCATATAGGGAGTTTTATATTGTTGTTATTTATTTCACATCTTTTCTTGTAATCGTTTAGTGAATTCGCCTCGTGTTGGCGACTAGGTCTCGATAGGACTTAGGGATGAAATTCGCCTCATGTTGGTGACTAGATCTAGGCTAGGTCTAGGGGGTGCTCGAGGCCATATCCGGGGAAGTATTGGCTAGAGCGACTTGAGGCCGTATCCGGGGAAGGATAGGCTAAAGACACCGGTTCATGGGGATACGAGTCGGGATAGAAAACAAAAGGAGATTTTTACTTATTCGCCTTTGATTTCTAGCGTCATAGAAATCTAGTTTTGTAATCAATTTTTATCAATAATAATCATGTCTCTTTTTGTAATGAAATTGATTTACTCTTCATTTCTCTAAATTGTTTATTTCTTACTCTTTCATTATAAAGCAATTTAGATCTTCATTCTAAATCACTATTTTAATCTCTTAGTTTTTCAAGTATATCAAAATATAATATAAGTTTTTAAAACCCTTATTCACCCCCTGTAAGGGCGCCAACCGATCCAACATCTACAGCTCCCTTATAAGATCCAGGATTTGAGTAAATCACCTGGAAAGCATATGCTACTGTGTCCTGTAGCCTGAGAGGCAGCCGAATCTCTCTCCTAGACTTGCCTCTGGAAATCAAATACGGTTCCGCCTCGGTAGGTTGCACAGTGTCAGTATCCTCCGGGTCGAAGGAATCATCGTCGTCAGCTTTGTCATTTCCTTTCCAGCTCCACCTCCACTGGTGTGACTGGAGTCTTCTCTGCCTCCTTAGAATGAGACTGAGATTACATTAGCATAGATGCCTCATCAAAGATAACGTTGCGCTTGACCTCCACCTCCTAGGTGTCAGAGTTCCACGGCTTGACCCCTTCGTGTTGGCCTTCTGGCCCAGATAGATGCACCTCTTGGACTTAGCATTGAGCTTCGTCCTCTCTGAGTCATGTAGTAGGGTGTATACGAGGAATCCAAAGATATGAATATCAGAGTAGTTAACAAAAGTACCTGACCAAACTTCCTTTGTAGACTTCAGATCTAGTGACATTGATGGAGATCGATTCACTAGAAGACATGTCGTATTAATTGCTTCGGCCCAGAATGACTTTGGTAGTCCAGCAAATAAACGCATACATCGAGCTCTCTCTAGAAGCGTTTTATTCATTCTTTCTGCGACGCCATTTTGCTGCGGTGTGCCGGGAATGGTAAGATGGCAAGTGATGCCCTCCTGATCGCAGTATGTCTGGAACTCTGCTGAGGTGTATTCACAGCCATTGTCAGATTTGAGGTATTTCACCCTCTTCCCGATCTGCTTCTCCACTTTCGTCTTCCAGATTTTGAACTTTTCGAAGACTTCAGATTTATGCTTCAAATAATAGATCCAGACCTTCCTAGAGAAGTCATCGATGAAGGTCACGAAGTATCTGGCGCCTCCAAATGAAGGCTCTGGTGCAGGCCCCCAAACACCAGAGTGTATATATTCCAGTGCCTGCTTGCTCTGCTTCGTAGATGTCACGAACTTCACCTTGTGCTGCTTCCCGAGAATGCAGGTCTCGTAGAAGTCTAACTTGCATGTCTTGACCCCTTTCTGTAGGCCCTTATTGTGAAGCTCCAGCAGTCCTCTCTCGCTTATGTGACCAAGTCTGGCGTGCCACAGCAGAGAGGAATCTGCATCTGACGTCTCAGAAGCTGCCGCGTCGCCGGCGATAGTGGTGTCGATCAGCTTGTAGAGAGTATAAAGCGCTCTCCTTTCATTACTACCAGAGTGCCTTTCTTGACTTTCAGATATCCATCCTCATCGGTATAGGAGTAACCGGCCACCTCCAGAGTACCTAGGGAAATCAGAATTTTCCTGAGATCGGGCACGTACCTTACATCTGTAAGGGTTCTGATTACTCCGTCGAACATCTTGATTCGAATGCTGCCGATCCCGAGCGTCTTACACTCTGAGTCATTCCTCATTAAAACGCGGCCGCCATCACATTGCCTAAAGGTGGTGAACCACTCTTTTCAAGGGCACATGTGATACGAACACCCAGTATCAATAATCCACGCATATGCGGTGTCGAGATTGGATTGTGCATGAATACATCAGTGTCACTCTCTGGGTCTGGGGCCACAGCCGCCTGCTGTGGTTCCTGATTCTTCTCTTTCTCCTTTTTCTTCGGACAATTGTTTTTGCAGTGCCCTTCTTCCTTGCAGTAGTGGCACTGGTTCTTCTTGTCCCTAATCTTGTACCTAGGTTGATTGACTTTCTTCCCTCTGTCTCTCGATCTCCCTCTGACCGGATCTTTGTTCTTCACGAACAAGCCATCAGTGATGCTAGGGCCCGATTTGCTCCTCGTTTCATTTGAGAGCAACGCCATCATCACCTCCTCCATCTTAAGTGTATCCTTTCTGTAGAGGATTGTGGTGACCAGATAGTAATAGGACTTCGGTAGAGATGACAGTAATAGAAGAGCCTGGTCTTCCTCTTCAACCTTCACGTCCATGCTCCGTGGCTGAGAGATAAGCTTATTGAACACGTTCATGTGCTCCAACAACTGATTGCTCTCGGACATCTTTAAGTTATACAGTTATCTTTTCACGTAGAGCTTTTTCGTGAGAAACTTAGACATGTACAAATCCTCCAGTTTCTTCCATAGTTCTTCTGTAGTCTCAGCGTCGACTACGTTATACATGACCTCGTCGTCTAGACTTAACTGGATCATGCTGATGGCCTTCAGATCCAGTTCCTCCCATTTGCCATCCTTCTTTCCGGACTTCTCCTTGCCAAGAAGCGCCTTGTGGAGACCTTGCTGAATGAGAACTGTCTTGATCCTCTTTTGCCATAGACCGAAATCGATCTTGCCGCCGTACTTTGAAATCTCAAATTTTTTCGTCATTGTTGTGCTCGCAGAGCTACTGGGCAATCTGAATAATGTTCACGGATCAGATATGAGAAGATAGGGAGCGGACCGATGTCGTCACCTACCGTTGACCCAAATCTAAAACCGGAACGCCCAGATGATCACCCCCGCGGAACCTCGCTTTGATACCAATTGTTATGCAATCGGATCGAGTATCGCAGTAATGCAACGGAATAAATCGAACACAAGCAATAGCGCAAAATAAAATAGGAGCGAGATTTCAAGCACACACAGACGACAGGAAAAATTACGTGGTTCGGAGAGAAGCTCCTACGTCCACGGGGAGAGCGCGCCGGAAAATATCCACTAACAAAATGAGGAGTTACAGAGTATTACAGTGTGACCGTAAAGGTCAAAGACGGGCCACAAAGAGAACAACCTTTCCTCCTGAAAACGGAATGTCGGAATCTGACAGTGATGTCAGCTTGCGACACTGGTCTTCTCCTTTTTTCCTGGATCCGTCTCCTGCACAGGGCCGCCTGAAACCGATCCCGCCTGGACCGGCCGGAGTCGCCGCCGCTAGCTCGGCCAGATACCGCCGCCTGAGCTTGAAGCCGCCGCCTGGACAACTAAGAAATGCCTCCCCTTTCTCTCTTCTTCTTTTGATTTCACCTTAAATGGCATATATGTTTTACCCTAATATGTATAGCCATAATTATAAAGGCTGAGCGGAAGAGAACAAATGGCAGTTACGTCATTAATCGCAGCCCAAAACAAAACTGTCATAAAAGGAGGACCAGTGAAACCATTCCAAAAATAGGACTCCTCCAAATCAGAAAATACTTAGACACGCTTGGTCGCCTACTATTGATGTACTGTTGGTGTCAAATATTGTGCTTTGAATGGCTGAAGTCATCGAATCCTTTGAACAGAGAATACTGAATCCTTGATAATAAAATTTATATTACATTTAATGTGTTTTTTTTTCAGGTCAACATACATTGCAAGGCACCTCATTCGAGTTGGAAACTGTAGTTCTCATGCAAGTTCTGAGCTATAGCCACGACTTTTCAACCCCTTGAATCATTCTTCCACTTCCATTGGTAAAATGGTCAACAAATAGAAAACAACACATATTTCTGTAAAGATTTTGGATCAACGGCAGTTCAAGTTGATCTTAATTTATGCCGATTCCGAAAGGAACCAATTTATATGAACTTGTCACCGTATCCAATGCGACCTCGGTTGGACCTTCAACATATCCACCATTGATGTTGCTGCAGTAACATTTCGTGTTTGAAACAGAATTAATAATATAATATTTAAATACATTATCGAGGCAGGTTCTCCCCTGCCCCGCCACCACAAGAGAACATAGGCTCTGTTTGGGAGGACTTATTTTCACCGGTCAAGCGAATTAAGGTCCGGTTCATGCGGTCGTAACCGCTTGACAGGTGAAAATAAGTCCACCCAAACGAAGCCATAGTCTGTTGGTCGTCCCATAAAATTGTGTCACGGCGAACTTAACAGAAATTGTGTGGATGATCGTACTTTTTTTAGATAAATAAATAATATGTAAATTAAGTTCATTTATAAAAAGTTTAAACAATTTATAGCCAATAAGAGTAAAATATGAAAGAAGAATGTTCTAACAAAAAAATATATTTCCCTTATATATAGTATAAATATACTCTATATAAAATGAGTCATATTCATAATGACTAATTTGATAACATTATTTCATGCTTGGTTACTTTATTGTTTAACTTAAAGATTTTACTTGAACAATGATTTACAAAAACATCTTCTTTATGAAATTTAACTCATATATCTATTTATAGATCATCATTGATTACAATAAGATGTTTCTTGTATTTCTATAAGTTTTCCGCATCATCACCATATATTTCTACCTTGCGCTTTCATGCTTATATCAAAGTCTTAAATACCAAAATTCCTTTTTCAACAAATGGTAGACTTGCTTGGTAGAATTTATATTGGTTATTCTAACACAAACATTGTAATGCTAAAACTCTGATTTATTAATGGATTTCAAATTAGCTCTCGAATTTTTCTTTAAGAATTCAAATATAAAAACCCATTGGCTATGAAATTATAATTTGATTTAAAACGCTTAAATGTTTCCGATAATTATTACCCATGACTTCATTTCTCACCATAGCGGGGGCGTAGGATTGTAGATATTAGATAACCTTATCTCTAGTCATGTCTTGTCCTTAACTGGGGAGGGTTCCAGTGGGGCCTTGCGAGGAACTGGGGGGAAAGAGTGCTAGGGTGAGTTTTGTCTAGTGTTTGCATATGGGACTAACACCCCAACCTACGGCATGTATGCAGCTCCTCATGCCCATCCGTCACTTAGTACGAGGCTAGGGTGTAGATATATTGTCTGGGTAGATTGGTTATTTGGAAATCATTACCTTTTTATGCCTAAAACTCTTGTATAAAGGAGAAAACTAACATTATAATATGGATAACTTGGAAAATGTTATATTGTACATCTTTAAGCTAAAAACTTTGATCTATCTCTATAAAAATTACTCTAAAACTCCTTATTATTTCATTCTCTCTAAAAAGCTCGATCATGCATTTATCTTATTATCAACTTTTAAGTGGTGTCTCCTTACCCACTTTTGCTAATAACAAAAGGGGGAGAACTAACATGATAAATATAATCTGCTATCAAAATAGAAAACTAACATGCTTAATTAAGATGATAGCTTACATATTAGGGGAGCATTCACTTAGGGGGAGCATGTATTTAGGGGGAGCAATTCTAAATGCTAAAATCGATAATTATCCTAAGTCATCACTCTCACACACACAAAAGTAAGTTTCATCATGCTTATATATTAATGCTCTGATTTATCATTAATGGATTTATTATTATCAAAATGGGGAGTTTGTTGGAACATGGTCTTCCGCATCTCCTAGGTTTGAGAATAACAAATCTTATGTGTATTTGATCTTGTGTGTTTAAGTGTGCAGGAAAACAAAGTCCATATGACTCAAGGATTACATAAGAAGGTTGCCCCCAAATTTGAGCCATCAAATCCAACACTCCTACTAACGCCGGCGGTAGCACCTAGCGCCCGGCGCTAGCGATGAATAGCGCAATTCTGGGAGCACATATAGAAGGAGCTAGCGCCTGGCGGTATCCGATAGCACAGGCAGTAGCGCGGAGCATAGAAGGCAAGGGAGAAATGTTTCCTCGGATTGAAGATTCTGCCACGCAGAATATGCCCTAAAATGGGATAGCGCTGGCGGTAGCGCTAGCGTAGGCGCTAGCGCTAAGGCTATAAAAAGGACCCCTTGGATCCGTCTTCTTCATCCTCTTTAGATCCAAAATTGCAGAGCTTCGTGCCACAGCATACAGAGGAAGGTTCAGAGAGATACTCCCACAAATTCATAAAGGCTAAAGGAGATCCGTAGAGAAGATTTCAACACGCGTCATCATCGTGACGAAAGACCGCATCGACTACGATCATACTCTGCGGGTCTTCGTCCACATCTCCAAGAGATCCATATAAGGAGTTTTTATATTGCTGTTATTTCATTTATCCTTCTCTTTTAAATCGTGTAGTAAATTCGCCCTCGTGTTGGAGACTAGGTCTGGGTAGGACTTAGGGCAGAAATTTGCCTCGTGTTGGCGACTAGGTCTCGGGTGTAGGTCTAGGGGGTGCTCGAGGTCATATCCGGGGAAGGGTTGTCTAGAGCGACTTGAGGCGGTATCCGGGGAAGGATCGGCTAAAGCCAACCGGTTCGTGGGGATACGAGTCAGTATAGAAAACAAAAAAAGTCTTTCATATTTCGCTTTGATTTCTAGCGTCATTGAAATCAAAATTTTGTAATCAATTTTATTAATAATAATCATGTCTCTCTTTGTGTAATAAAATTGATTTGTTCTATATTTCTCTAAATTGTTTATTATCCTCTCCTTTATTATAAAACAATTTAGATCTTTAAACAAAATTACTATTTTGATTTCTTATCATAAGCAAGTATTTCAAAATATAATATAAGTTTTTAAAACACTTATTCACCCCCCCCCCCCCCCCCTAAGGGCGCCTACCGATCCAACAGACTCTTCACAACCACCTTGAAGGAGAAGGCAAGAGACTGGTTTCACCATCTCCCGAGAGGGTCGATCTATGTGTTCAAAGATCTACGTTGTAGCTTCCTTCTTCACTTCTTGACCTCAAAGACGAGGAAGAAGGATGCGGAGGCGCTCTTCAAGATCAGGCAGGGACCAAGGGAGTCATTGGCCCACTATGTGGACCATTTCCAAGAGGAGGTCCTCCTCATCCAGGAGGTACCAGGATTCACCCTCCAACTTGCCTTTATGGTGGGGTTGCTGGAGTGGTTCTTCAAGATGAGTCTGAAGTGGAAGGCCCCCTTGTCCTTCGAGGAGTTGATGGAGAAGGCGGCGCAAGAAATTGAGAGTGAGGCAGCCAACCCGGAGTTCATAAGAAGGTTGGCAAAGCTAAGTGAGTCGGAGGCCAGGCAGCAGGAAGTTTAGAGGAGAGAAGAGCCAAGGGTCCCAGAGTTGGGATGGAGACAGCAAGGAAGTGGCAACTTTTACGGGGGTCAAGGGAGACCTCATCAATTAGGCTGGAGGTAGGGTCCGAGGTCGATGCCTCCCCCTCCTTAACAAGCTATGTCTATCGGGCACGGAAGAGGATGAAGATGAGATAGAGCGGGAGTAAGGAGGAGGAATAGGGTCACGGAGGCTGAAAGAAGGGGGTGGCGTTGCCCTATTATGACTTCAACCAGGAGGAGGGTCATGCAATGACCACCTGCCCAGAGTTCTTTGAGATGAGGGGAGCAAGAGTTCCAGCGCAATAGCAGCAGCAGCCGGTGAGGATCAAGGAAGTTCTGCCCAGAGAAGGGGAAGAGGAAAGGTGCGAAGATCAGACTGATGTGGGGAGTCAAGGAGGGATCAGAGCGCACCACGGGGGAGGGGGGGGGGGAGGGGGGAGGGGGTAGGGATCAAGACAACCCAGAAGGCAAGCCCCCATACCATGTATCGTCGGAGCGTGGCTTTGACTTCTCAAGCCCCACCCCCAACAGAAAGGATCAACTTCTCTCAGAAGGAAATGTCGGGTCATGAGGACCCGTTCTGTGATGCGCTGGTTATCCAGACGAACATCGAGAACTTCACTATCGCCCGGATCCTCTTAGATAATGTGAGATCGGTCAACGTCATATTTAAGAAGGCATTCGATGAGATGAAGGTGGAGGCAAGAAGGGTGCTAGCCTCGGACAGACCCTTGTTTGGGTTCTCAAGAGAGAGGAAGGAGGTAGAGGGAGGAGTAGGACTCCACGTGAGCTTGGGGGGACAGTCCCGTAACTACCGGTTCATCATCGTTGACGCTCCGAGCAGCTACAATATTATCTTGGGGGCAGCCCCTCATCAATGCATTCTGATGCGTCCCCTCCTCATTCCACCAATGCCTGAAGTTCAGCGTGTGCGAAATTCAAGTTTGGGTGAGGGGGACCCTAATGTGGCAAGGTAGTGCTACATCACCACGGTTAAGGTAGTGACCTGGCAGGCTGAGGCAGAGGAGATGAATCGGGAGCTGGAGAGGCGGAGTGTAGAGGAAGGGGGCGTAGAAGGGCTCGAAACGGAGGATATGGGATAAGAGGGGGAAGAGGGAGGTCAAGCCCAGGAGGAAGGGGCGAGGGAGCTGTGGGAAATCTGAGAGGAGAGGATGGAAGAGGAAGACACCAAAGCTTTCGGTTATGAAGGAGAGAATGAAGGTTGTTGGGGGGAACAATCCAGGCTTTAGTCCGTGGAGAGAATCATGGAGCTGGAAGTCGTCTCTTGGGGGGAGCTGTGGAAAAGGTGAAGATCAGTAGGGAGCTCAACCCCGAGGACGATAGGAGGATGTTGGGAACAGTGCCCAACAATGTTCCTAACTTGAAGAAGTGCTCGGCTCAATGATAAGTGCAAGCTGTATTTAATGCTCCATCTAGCTCATGCTTGCAGAGATCGACAAATGTCAAGTACTTTAACTAGTTCTGAAAGTACTATATATAACGTCAAGAAGAACAAGATTCGTCGAACGCAGAAGGGAGTTCGTCGAACGCAGAATGGAGATCGTCGAACTCAGAAGGAAGATCGACGACCGCTGAGATTTTGCGTGTTCGTCGAACACAGAAGCAAGATCGTCGAACTCAGAAGAAAGATCGACGACTGCTGAGATTTGGCGTGTTCGTCGAACGCAGAAGCAAGATCGTCGAACTCAGAAGGAAGATCGTCGACCGCTGAGACTCGACAAGATCATCGAACGCAGAGAAGATGCAGTATCATCGACTTCATCAAAGTGGCCTTGTCGTTGAGAAGAACAAATATCTTTGTGAAGAAGCCTTGTCGCTGAGAAGGCTAAGTATTACTGAAGTTGTTGGACATCGTCGTAAAGAAGGTCGACTGAAGAAAGACAAGCTGAATACTAGTAGCTGCTGAAGTGTCGACATAACATCACTCATGTCGTCGAGAGAATAACATGATTACGACGACAGACAGCAAGAAAGAAGATCTCAATGACACAGTCAGAGAAAGCTTATCGTGGTACATGCAGAATCGCCAAGATATCTTGTGTCGTCGAGATACCACCATCAGTGGTAGAAGTAAGAAGACTTGAAGGTCTACTAAAGCCCAAGGTATCGACAAAGTCTTGTCGTCGAGATATTGTCCATATCGTCGAGATACTGTCGGTATCAGCTTGAATATCGTCGAGACAGAATTCAAACGTTACAGACGCGCTGTTAGCATTTAATGCCGCCGCCTAATTATCCAATCAGTGCGTGCTCTTATGGAATGGGCGTCTGACATTAAAGGACATCACATGTTACCGTTATGCGGCTCATCTATCCTATAAAAGGGAACAGTGATTCCCTAGAAAATAAATAAAGGAGAAAGAGAAAAAGAACGAGAAAGTATCTCGCCGCTCTTCAATAGAACAATATATTCAGCGGAGAAGAAGAACGAGAACAAGATTCAAGAGTTCTCAGAAGAATCAGTCATCTTCATCGACTGAAAAGAGAAGCTGATCTTCATCAGGCAAAGAGAAGAGATTGAAGAAGAACTGCGTTGTCAAAGATTTGAATCAGAAAATCTTCTTCAATCGTAAGAAGCCAATCCTCATCAGGCTAAAGTTGCCAATCTTCATCCGGCAGAAGAAACGGTTTTATTACTGTAATTTCTTGTAAGGATTGCGGGCCAACCCGTCTAGCTTGAGGGTTGGAGAGCTGTGAGGCTTGAGGGCCAGGGCAGTGCACTTGCGGGTGCGATTTGTCGAGCTTGCGGGCTCGGGGGCAGTAGGGGCTTGCGGGACTAGGCTTTTGGGACTTGCAGGTCCGTGTTGTAGGGCTTGAGGGCCTGAGTGTCGAGCTTGTGGGCTCGGGGGTAGTAGGGGCTTGCGGGCCTAGGCTGTTGGGACTTGCGGGTCCGTGTTGTAGGGCTTGAGGGCCTGAGTGTCGAGCTTGCGGGCTCCGGGGCAGTAGGGGCTTGCGGGCCTAGGCTGTTGGGACTTGCAGGTCTGAGTTGTAAGGCTTGAGGGCCTGAAGATTTGGCGGAGTTTGCCGAGCCTAGCACACTACTGGGTAGGAGCAGAGGGATATAGGACTACTCAAGACACCCTGTCTTGAGGAACCTCTATACATCGTTGTGTGTTTTCTGTGTTATGCTTTACAACTTTTAGATCTACTAACCAGAAATCAGGAACACCAAAAAGGGGATAAAATAATTTGAAAAACCTATTCACCCCCCCCCCCCCCCCTCTAGGTAATAAAGTAGACACCCTATAAATAATAAGTGGTATCAGAGCCAGGTTGTTCAAAGAAAAGCTTAACAGCTTGAATAGATCTGCCATTGGGTGTCCAAGTATCATAGCTATGGAGTCAAGAATAGCTATCTGTTCCAGAGAGAACTTTGCCCTTTGGAAAGTTAGAACAAGAACATTCATGGAGGCGATGGATCCAAGAATGTACTTGATTATTCAAAAAGGTCCCTCCATGACAATATTAAAAGATGAGACTCTTCTTGCCAGCTTGGACAAAGAAGCAAGAAGCATTCTAGCTGGTGCAGTAGATCTGGCAACACACCAGAAGCTGAGTCATTGCACAACAGCAAAGGACATGTGGGACTTCTTAGAAGTCCTCATGGAAGGGTCAGAGGAAGACTTTGAAGAAGAAACCTGAAGAAGTATGTATCAGAGCACCACTGACTACTTCAGACAGTGAATCAGACGATGAAGAATGCTCTGGAGAGGGAGAAGGAATAAGAGCACCCTTGACTCTCACAGACTGTGACTCTGGGGATGAGGAAGTCTGTGGGATGATGGCTCTATCAGATAAAGAAAATCATGATGAATCACATCATGATCAGGTATGCATTACTCACACATCTTTACTATCTGCTTCAATTAAGAAAACCAAGAGTGCATCAGGTGATTGTTCATCTTCTGAAGATGATGCAGAAGACTGCTCATCATGCAACAATAAGAACCACGCTGATCTAATAGAATAGTTTGGTGATCTCTTGGAAGCTCTGAGAAAGAGCAAGAAGCTTGCTAAGGAGCAAGCTAAGGAGTTAAAATCACTCAGGCCATATGCCAGGGTCAGATGCTTCCATAAACAGTCTAACCCTATGCTTCCATATGCAAAAATTAGCTTTGTTGCATATGGACATCTTCATGGAGCCCATCTCCCTCTCCATTACATTGGAGGCCATTGGTTACAGATTTAAGACTAATCCTTGTAGGATCTGGTCAGACAGTTATGTTTTGCTTGACCAACCTGGCTCTGATACCACTTGATAGTTTATATATTATGTAGTCTTAGATACCTAGAGGGGGGGGGGGGGGGGGGGGGGTGAATAGGTTTCTTTTATTTTAGGCTTAGTGTTTTCTGAATTTAGGTTAGCAAAATATCAAGTACAGAAAGCACAAAGAGAGTTATATAGGTTCCTCAAGACAGGGTGCCTTGAGTAGTCCTCTTTCCCCATTCACCTTTCTAACAATGAGTTAGACAAGGCCAACTTCTCCAAACTCAGATCCAAGAGCCTACAACACATATCCCACAGGATCTCTCAGGTTTTCCCAAACCCTACCTCAGGCACAACAACACAACCTCAGAGGTATCCACCTCCTACAACTCAGACCACCTTCTGGTCCTATCTCAAGCTGACCTCTCAGCTCTATAACTCAGGGCAATCGGCCTTACACACTCAGGCAATAAAGCTCCTACAGATGATATAATAAGGATTACAAATAGAAGGAAGAAGAGGTCAAGCATTGTTCTTCTTCTTCTTCTTAACAGCTACTGTTGCAGACTTGAACCAGGGAGGAGAAGTGCAGCTCCATCTTGATTCTTCTTGATCAGCCCTTCAGATGATGGACTGGATCTACTTGCTCTATCTTGAGATGAATCATGATAAGCAATCTCTTTTCTCCTTGCAGCCTTGTGTAAGCTCAGTTCTTGGCTGCCGATAATGGAACAGTATTGTTCTGCTTGCTTGTGTGCTGGAGAGTAAGATGAGTAGCAAAAGGGGTGTTTGCTCAACCCTAACTTATTCCTTTTATACACCACTGATCTTCAACGACTCTTAGTTGTCCTCCTGACAGGTATGGGAGTGATTGGTGGACCCCAAGATGCCTTTCTGCGGCTTGCGCCAAAAGCAGAACCCGCCAGATCACTTCTGAATCTGTCTCAGTAGTTGGGCTGAGATGATCAGTCGTCTCAGCGGTTGCTTCTATCCTGTCTCAGCGAATCCGCTGAGACAGACAGTTGTCTCAGCTATTTTCTTCTATCTACAACTCAGCTTGCCCAGACACCTTCTCAGCAGCTCCTGGCCTTGTCTTAGCGGTTCAGCTGAGACAGAGATCTCGTCTCAGCGGTTTTGACAGTAAACCAACTGATCATACATTACACGTTGGTGTGCCCTAGTCCTGCATAGTTATGAGATAGAAATAGGGTTTATCAAATACAGCATGTACTTAACATTGAGTGTGAGGTCTCTTCAAATCAAGGGAACATTGAGGGTCATTTTCCCAACATGTATCGTCGAGACAATTCGACAATACGACGTGTCGAATTAACACACATTTTGTTGTGTACTACTTTTCCAATCGAGTCATTCTCGACGTAACTCAAATCAGTCACAGGATTGGTCCTCCACTCATATCCAATATGAGTAAGGTCAATACAATCCTTTATCCAACTTCTCCAACACTCTTATGTGCGACTCTATAAGCTCATATTGCGTTGGCAGTAAGACTAACAACTTGATTGCTTTGAGATCACCTTGGAAAAACCAACATACAGGAGGAAGGGGGCAGTGGGTAGACGCACTTCCGAACGTTCTGTGGGCATGCCGTACCATGGAAAAGACTCCCAAGGGGGAAAACCCATACAATCTCTGTTACGACACATAAGTGATATAGAAATTTCTTGATATTGAAATTAAGCGAAGGTTTGAAGATTTTCTCCAAAACTATATCCGATTAAGGCAAGTGTACCTTATCGTCTATAGTATAGGATATTTAGAAATACCAAGGTCGTATTCCACGGGGCACGTTGATTACTTGTACTTCGAGGAAAATCATCATTATCTTATCGAACGATTTTTTGAGGGTTGTTTTACTTAACTTAAAAAACAATTTGCAAACTAAATGAGAAAGAGAAATAAACATCGCATGAAAAAGAAATTACTAAGGAGAAAGAGAACATGAAAGAGAGCAAACTTAATTTTATTGAAAAACCAAAACTATTACAAACTTAAAAAGAGATTACAAAACTAGGAAATTAAGGTTACAAGCTTTAATTAACTAGTGCATGAAAGAAATAAAAAAACTAGTGCAATACATGAAAAAGAGAACATGAAAGCTTAAAGAAAAACATGAACATGAACATGAACATGAACATGAAAAACTCCCTAACAGCTCTAGCAGCACCTCCCCATCTCCAAAATTCTGAACTTCCAACTCAAGGGAGAGCCTCTGAATTTATAGGCAAAAATTTCAAGTTACACGCCCTCGGTCACGGGCGTGACCTAGGGCGTGTAAACATTGCTGACATTGGATCTGACAGTGGCATGGACTTTGCGTGACGGCAGGAGACATTCGGACATTACACGCCCATGTAACTTAGGTCACGGGTGTGACTTTGGACAGCTTCATTAAATGCAACATGGGCTGGCTTGCAGCTCGCGGCGTGCAGGGATCACGCGGGAAAGTCACGGGCGTCACATTTTGGGTCACGGGCGTGTACCTGGGTGGCTTCAATTAATGCACCGTGGGCTAGAATTCGGCGCGGTAGAGCGCGTTTGTCGAACTCAGCTCAGGCTTCGTCGAACGCAGGGGGAGAGAGCTATCGTCGAACGCAGCTCTAATTTCGTCGAACGCAGGGGCAGAGAGCTTTCGTCGAACACAGCTCCAATTTCGTCGAACGCAGGGGAAGAGAGCTTTCGTCGAACGCAGCTCCAATTTTGTCGAACGCAGGGGCAATGAGCTTTCGTTGAACGCAGCTCCAATTTCATCGAACGAAGATCTTTAGGTCACACGCCCTTGGTCACGGGCGTGACTGAGGGCGTGACTTGGGTCAACTTCATCAATGCATCTCCACGTCTCGACGGCAGCCCGCTGGGAAGATTCTATGCTTACACGCCCTTGGTCATAGGCGTGACTTGGGGTCACAGGCGTGACCTGGGGCGTGACTTTTGATTTTCTCCAATTTTTCCCAAAATTCTGCAAAAAAAAAATTAAAACTACATTTAGAACAGAAATTATAAAAGAAGTGATTTTAAACTAAAATATAAATAATATTTACAAAATTATATTAAAACTAACCTAAATACTATAATAAAAATACGCATAAATATTACTCATCAAATACCCCCATAATTGAGGTTTTGTTATTCCAGAGCAAAAGTGTGAGACATAATTTATAAGACATCCTTAAAAATTTTAATTTTAAACTAAAATTTCATTTAAACCAAAATTTAAGTTAGGAGTAAATTCAAGGAGGAGTTAAGTCCAAAATTATGATGATGATTTGAAAAGAGGGGAAAATGTTTAGGCAATGACTTCTCAAGAAAATTAATTGGTTTAACAATATTGTAGAAATTATAAAACAAGATTAAATTAAAATTATAAGAACTCTATCTTAAAAGAAACTCAAGGAAAAGTAACTTACTAAATATTGCTCTCTCCATAATCTTAAACTAAATCTAGAACAATGATAATTGGCTAAGTGGGGTTTCATAAAATTTGGCAAAAGAAGAGATTTTTGATTTGAGGTGATGAATTTTATCCTCTCACCTCTATATTTTTTTTCTCTTTTTTTTTTCTCTTCTAATAACAACCCAAAATGTATATGGTTTAGGAGTAATGAATTTTATCCTCTTACTCCATGCCATATAATCTTTTCAAATATTTTGGGTGCATATATTTAGGGAATAATGAATTTTATCCTCTTATTCCCATGACATATGATCTTTTAAACTTCATTTTTTTTATGCCAACAAAGGGGTAGGGAAGGAAAATAAATCTAGCTAACTTTAAATTATATTGAGAGCAAATTCTAGTAAAATTAAATTCCCTGAGATCTAAAAAGTTAGAAGAAAATATAATTGAAATTAAAGAGGTTTAGCAAATTCACTATAAAATAATGCCATTTAGAAATAAAAAGAGAAGTCATGCTAAAAAAATTCTCTAATCAAGTTAAAATCATAAGATGATTCTTAAAGCAAAATTACCTCAAATTTAAAATTAACAAACTATGATAAGCAAAATTTTAGCTAATTAAAAACCTAAACATGCTTATAAACATCCTCAACTAGATTTCTAAGAACTCACAAAAACAACAAATAGGAGAGGTATAAGATTTTTATATTTTTTGTATTTTAAGTTTTTCATATTTTTGAATTTTGATATTATCTTTTTTTATATTACTTTTTTTGGATTTTTGATAAGAAATAAGCAATAAAAACATATACTAAACAGCTTAAATTTTTTTTTGTTAATTTTAGACTTCCCGAGGTATACCCCGTGAAGGGTTCTCACGGTACTAGGAGGTGAGATGGGGTGAGGTCCCAAACGTCCCTTTCCAAGATTTAAATTTTTCGATTTTCTAATTTTTTTTTTTTTTAGTTTTTGGGTTTTACAAGTGCTAAAAATAGAAGAAAACATAAATAAATAAAAAAATTTGAAAAATTTCTAATTTAACAACTATTTACAAAGAACTATTTACACCCCCATTCTTAAAGTTAAACATTGTCCACAATGTTTAAAACTAAGTATGAAGTAAAAGAAAGAAAAAGTGCAAGACAAAACAAAAATAATAATAGAAACGAATGAGAGGTTAAGAGGGCTTCCCTGGTTATGAAGATGCGGGGGAAGCGTCGGTTACCTACAAAACATGTTAAAAAAGAAAAACAATAAAAAGATAACTTTGAGGTGCCTCCCAAAAGAGCTTTGTTTAAGGTCATGTAGCTTGACCCACTTGCCGATCATATTATAGGATGAAAAGATAATGATTCACTCTTCTCGTTAGCTAGCTCTCCCGGAAGATATAACTTAAGGCGGTGCCCATTTACTTTGAAGGTACCTTTTTCGGGTGGGAAATTAGGATAGTCCCATAGGACCAAACCTCTTTAACAATAAAGGGTCCGGTCCATCGGGATTTTAGTTTTCCCGGAAAAAGGCGAAGGCGAGAATTATAAAGTAGGACGAGATCGCCCGGCGAAAAAGTTCTCGGAAATTTTATATGTTTATCATGATAAAACTTTATTCGCTCCTTATATAATTTATTGCTCTCATATGCATTCGCTCGCCATTCATCCAATTCGTTCATTTGAAAAAAAATTTGATCGCCCGCCAAAGTGGAATCGAGATTTAAAAATTTAAGTGCCCAAAATGCGCGGTGTTCTAGTTCGACTGGAAGGTGGAAAGCCTTGCCATAAACCATTCGATACGGTGTACAACCAATAGCGGTCTTGTACGCCGTTCGATAGGCCCATAGCGCGTCATCGAGCTTTATTGCCCAATCCTTCCGATTAATAAAAACCATTTTTTCTAATATCCGCTTTAATTCTCGGTTAACAACTTCGACTTGGCCACTCGTTTGTGGGTGATATGAAGTGGATAATTTGTGCGTGACACCATATTTTGCTAAGATTTTTTTAAATTGACTATAGCAAAAATGGGTGCCCCGATCAGTCACTATAGCGCGCGGCGTGCCAAATCGAGAAAATAATTTTTTTAAGAAATTAACGATGACTCACGCATCGTTGGTGGGGAGAGCTTGTGCTTCCGCCCACCTCGACACGTAGTCGACCGCAACGAGAATATATTTGTTTGAATAAGAGTGAGGGAGAGGACCAATAAAATCAATACCCCAAATATCGAAAATTTCGCATTCTAACAAAATATTTTGGGGCATCTCATCCAGGCGGGAGATATTCCCCGACCGCTGGCAGCTGTCGTAAGTACTCACAAGGGTGTGAGCATCTTTGAAGAGCGTGGGCCAATAAAAGCCCGCCTCCAGCGCCTTCCTCGCGGTTCGATTTGCTTGATAATGACCACCGGTTGGTCCCTCGTGACAATGACGTAAAATTTTAAGGCCTTCCTCACTTGAGACGCATCTTCTCACCACCTGGTCTGCGCAAACACGGAATAAAAAGGGGTCCTCCCAAAAATAATTTTTAAATCAGAAAAAAATTTCTTCTTTTGCTGACTCGAGAATTCTTTTGGCAGGACCCAGGCTAATAAATAGTTAGCCAAATCCGCAAACCAGGGGGTAGAAGATGAATTAATATTTTCGAGAGCAAGGAGGCGCTCTTCAGGAAATTTTATCATTAATGTCGGCCTCTATTAATTCTTCCGAGGCGGGATTTTCTAATCGAGAAAGATGATCGTCCGCCAAGTTTTCTGCTCCCCTTTTGTCCCGGATCTCTAAATCAAACTCCTGCAATATGAGGAGCCATCGCAAAAGACGAGGTTTGGCGTCCGATTTACTTAAAAGAAATCTAAGAGTGGAGTGATCTGTGAAGATGATAACTTTTGAGAGAGTGATATACGACCTAAACTTATCAAAAGAGAAAATGATTGCTTTTGCCGACGTGAGTGTTTTGCTCGCATAATAAATCGGGTGGAAATACTTACTCACCCGTTGGCCTAAAATGGCACCAACCGCAATATCACTCGTGTCGCACATGATTTCAAAAGGGAGCGACCAATCTGGGGCGACTAGAATCGGGGAGTTTATAAGTTTCTCTTTGATAAGTTTGAAGGCCAAATGACATTCATCGTTAAAAATAAAGGAGGATTCTTTTTAGAGAAGATGGGTTAACGGCTTTGTGATTTTGGAAAAATTTTGTATAAAGCGCCGATAAAACCCCGCGTGGCCTAGGAAACTTCTAATAGCTTTTACGTTTGTTGGAGGGGAGAGCTTTTCAATTACTTCGATCTTGGCCCTATCGACCTCGATCCCCTTGCCCGAAATTTTATGGCCAAGGACTAATCCTTCTTTGACCATAAAATTGCATTTCTCCCAATTAAGCGCTAAATTTGTTTCCTCACATCGCTCCAGCACGCGATCGAGATTTTTTAAACAATTTTTAAATGAGTTTTTGAACACGGAGAAGTCATCCATAAACACTTCCATCGCCTCCTCTACTTACTCGTCAAATATTGCCAGCATACATCGTTGGAATGTAGTTGGCGCGTTACAAAGACCAAATGGCATCCTTCGATAAGCGAAGGTGCCAAAGGGACAAGTGAAAGTGGTTTTCTCTTGGTCGTCGGGTGAAATCGGGATTTGAAAATGTCCCGACAAACCATCGAGAAAACAGTAGTAGGAGTGACCTGAAAGGCGCTCTAAAATTTGATCGATAAAAGGTTGTGGAAAGTGATCCTTACGGGTGGTATCATTTAGTTTTCGATAATCGATGCACATCCGCCAACTCGTAACAGTACGGGTTGGGATCAATTCATTATTTTCGTTCGCAACTACTGTGATGCCTTCTTTCTTTGGTACGACTTGTACTGGGCTAACCCAAGTACTATCCGATATCGGGTAGATGATTCCCGCGTCTAAAAGTTTAATAACTTCGGCCTTAACGAATTCTTTCATGTTCGGGTTTAGTCGTCATTGAGGCTAGACTGAGCTGCGTTAATTATCTTCGAGAAATATTTTATGAGTGCAGAAGGAAGGGTTTATACCCTTAATATCCGATATTTGCCACGCAATTGCGTGGTGGTTCTTTCTTAAGACTATAGACAACTCAAAAATTTTTTGAGTTGCTAAGATCGGATGAAACGATGACGGGTAGCTTAGACTCTTTTTCTAAAAATAAATATTGGAGGTGAGGGGGAGTTGTTTTAACTCTAATACGGGTGGTTCTTCATAAGAAGTTTTAATTTTTAATTTTTCTAGAAGTAATGGTTCGGGTGGTGTGGGGTGAGAGAATTCTTCTTCAAGATAAAAGAGCTCGACGAGCTCAGAATCACTACTTGTCGATGAGACTAACTCAGGGGATGAATCGAACTCACAACACTCTTCCAGGTAAAAACATGAATCGTCGTTTTCTAATGTATTCCGCATCGAGGAATTTATACTGAAAGTGTCTTCATCGTCTCCAACCCATAGGAGGAGCTTTCCGTTACTTACGTCTATAATAGCACGGGAGGTGGCAAGGAAGGGCCGGCCAAGTATAAGGGGTACTTCGGCATCCTCTTCGATTTGAAGAATGACAAAATCCACCGGGAAGATGAATTTGTCAACTTTGACGAGCACGTCCTCCACTCTTCCTACCGGATATTTTAAAGAACGATTCGCTAATTGAATACTCATTCGAGTGGGGCTAGGATTTCCTAGACCTAGCTTTTTGAATAATGAAAACGGCATGAGATTGATGCTTGCTCCAAGATCCGCTAAGGCGCGTTTTACTAAAGAATTGCCAAATAAACACGGGATGGAAAACCGTCCCGGGTCATTTGCTTTTTGAGGCAATTTGTTGAGTACAACCGCGGAGCATTCTGCGTTTAAAGAAATATACGAAATATCTTCTAATCTTTTCTTAATGGAGAGCAACTCCTTAAGATATTTTGCATATTTAGGGATTTAAGAGATAGCCTCGCAGAAGGGTACATTAATATGAATTTGCTTTAAAACGTCTAAAAACTTTTTATAATTTTTTTCGGCGCACTCACTTTTAAACTTAGATGAATACGGAATATTAGAAGTAGAAGCGTGCGGAGCTAATGTAGCGGGCAAATTTGAAGATAAATTAAGAGTAGGAGAAGGAGGATAGGAAGTTACCTTGGGTTCGTCCTTTTTTGAAACCACCTCCTTCCCGATTCAGAGTGTAATCGCGTGCGCGCTCTCCTTTGGATTTTGCTCTGTATTTCCCGGCAGTGCTCCTTGTTGACGCTCAGAAATCATCTTTGCGAGCTGGCCCACTTGATTCTCTAAATCTTTTATCGACCCGGTGAGGTTCCAGATGTTCGATTCATTTGTAGCAACATATTTTGCAAAGACCTCTTCAAGCGAAGAGGGCTTGTGTTGTTGCGATGGAAAACCGGGAGGATTAAAATTTTGAGAAATTAAATTTAGAGGCGGAGTTAAGTTAAGAAGTTGATTAGGGGGGGTTGATTTAGATTCATAGGGCGTTGAGCATTTCCTTGGTTGCTCCACGAGAAATTCGGATGATTCCTATAACCCGCATTGTATGTGTTGTTATACGGAGCAGAGTTTGGGTTATAGGAAGGCCGAGGCGGATTTCCCATGTAGTCGACTTGTTCTTCAATTAAAACGTTATTAGCCCAAGGAGGAGTGGCGGAGGAAGTAGACATCTCCGCCACTTGCTTTGTAAAGCGCTCAACTTGTAAAGCCAAATTTGCGTTTGCGTCTATTTCAAAAATTCCGGCTGGCTTATTAGGCCGCGCTCGGGGCATGTTCCATTGGTACGCATTCTTGGCCATCTATTCGAAAAGCTCTTGAGCGGCGTCCAGGGTTTTGTTATTTAACGTCCCCCAGCGGCCGCATCAATCATTTGCCTCGTTTGGAGATTTAAGCCATTATAAAATATTTGCACTTGTTGCCAAGTGGCAAGTGCGTGGTGAGGGCATCGACGCAAAAGCTCCTTTAAGCGCTCCCATGTGTCATAAAGAGTCTCCGAGTCGAATTGCATGAACGACGCAATATCCGTGCGCAATTTAGCGGTCTTTGAAGGCGGGAAATATTTACTTAGAAATTTTTCCGCCATTTCGGCCCATGTAGTGATGGATTCCCTTGGTAGGGAGCCCATCCACTGCTTGGCCTTAGACCGCAAAGAAAAAGGAAAAAGGCGCAATCGAATGGCGTCTTCGGTGACACTATTGATTTTAAAAGTATCGCATATTTCAAGAAAGTAAGAAATATGTGAATTTGGATCTTCGTCTGGTTGACCATCGAAGGTCACCGATTGTTACACCATTTGTATGATGCTGGACTTGATCTCAAAATTATTGTTCGCCACCGTGGGGCGAACACTACTAGATTGTGTGCCTTCCAAATTTTGTCACGCATAATAGGACATGGTCCGTTGTGCGGCCTCATTAGGATTTGGCGCGTTAGGATTAGGAGGATTAAGATCAGGATTAAGAGTATTAAGATCAGGTTCCATATTTGTTGTGTTAGTGTCCCCGATCGACTCTTCGAATTCTAATTGATTATCCTTATCACGAGAACGGCAGCGCCTAAAAAGGTTTCGCTCGATCTCTGGATCAAAAGGAATATTTGAAGCGCTACCTCGGGTCATACACTAAAAAGAAAAGAAAGGAAGAGGAAAAACAAATTTTTTTTTTGAAATTTAGAAAAAGCAAAATAAAATAAAAAGAAGCATGATAAAATTAATAGCTATCCTCTTATCAAAATATCTACGCAAAGTCCCCGGCAACGGTGCCAAAAACTTGATATAGAAATTTCTTGATATAGAAATTTCTTGATATAGAAATTAAGCGAAGGTTTGATGATTTTCTACAAAACTATATTCGATTAAGGCAAGTGTACCTTATCGTCTATAGTATAGGATAGTTAGAAATACCAAGGTCATATTCCATGGGGCATGTTGATTACTTCTACTTCGAGAAAAATCACCATTATCTTATCGAACGATTTTTTGAGGGTTGTTTTACTTGACTAAAAAAACAATTTGCAAACGAAATGAGAAAGAGAAATAAACATTGCTTGAAAAAGAAATTACTAAGGAGAAACAGAACATGAAAGAGAGCAAACTTAATTCTATTGAAAAACAAAAACTATT
This sequence comes from Dactylorhiza incarnata, assembly GCA_033032865.1. Taxonomy (NCBI): domain Eukaryota; kingdom Viridiplantae; phylum Streptophyta; class Magnoliopsida; order Asparagales; family Orchidaceae; genus Dactylorhiza; species Dactylorhiza incarnata. The sequence continues at coordinate 27,337,525 of JAWHQI010000005.1, forward strand.
ACAAACTTAAAAAGAGATTTCAAAACTAGGAAATTAAGGTTACAAGCTTTAATTAACTAGTGCATGAAAGAAATAAAAAAACTAGTACATTACATGAAAAAGAGAACATGAAAGCTTAAGGAAAAACATGAACATGAACATGAAAAACTCCCTAACAGCTCTAGCAGCACCTCCCCATCTCCAAAATTCTGAACTTCCAACTCAAGGGAGAGCCTCTGAATTTATAGGCAAAAATTTCAAGTTACACGCCCTCGGTCACGGGCGTGACCTAGGGCATGTAAACATTGCTGACATTGGATCTGACAGTGGCGTGGACTTTGCGTGACGGCGGGAGACATTCGGACATTACACGCCCATGTAACTTGGGTCACGGGCGTGACTTTGGAGGGTTTCATTAAATGCAGCATGGGCTGGCTTGCGGCTCGCGGCGTGCAGGGATCACACGGGAAAGTCACGGGCGTGACATTTTGGGTCACGGGCGTGTACCTGGGCGGCTTCAATTAATGCATCGTGGGCTAGAATTTGGCGAGGCAGAGCGCGTTCGTCGAACTCAGCTCAGGCTTCATCGAACGCAGGGGCAGAGAGCTTTCGTCAAACGCAGCTCCAATTTCGTCGAACGCGGGGGCAGAGAGCTTTCATCGAACGCAGCTCCAATTTCATCGAACGCAGGGGCAGAGAGCTTTCGTCGAACTCAGCTCCAATTTCCTCGAACGCAGATCTTTAGGTCACACGCCCTTGGTCACGGGCGTGACTGAGGGCGTGACTTGGGTCAACTCCATCAATGCATCTCCACGTCTCGATGGCAGCCCGCTGGGAAGATTCTATGCTTACACGCCCTTGGTCACAGGCGTGACTTGGGGTCACGGGCGTGACCTGGGGCGTGACTTTTGATTTTCTCCAATTTTTCCCAAAATTCTGCAAAAATAAAATTAAAACTACATTTAGAACAGAAATTATAAAATAAGTGATTTTAAACTAAAATATAAATAATATTTACAAAATTATATTAAAACTAACCAAAATACTATAATTAAAATATGCATAAATATTACTCATCAATAAGCTATCATCCCTGTCGATATCAGTGTCTCCAGTAGTCACGCAAAAACCTTCGATCCCAAAAATTATGACGAGCTGCTCCAAGAAAACCTAGACTTAATTACAGAAGTCGGGAATATGGCTGCTCATCGCATAGCTCACTACCAAAGGCGCGTGGCCCGACTTTACGATCAAAGAGTGAAGCCAACCCAATCATCGTTAGAGATCTTGTCCTACGAATCATCTAGGAAGCCGATAAAGGCCCACAAGGGGACAAACTCTCGCCAACTTGGGAAGGACCGTATGTTGTCACTACTGTCATGAAGACCAGAATGTATAGGCTAAGAACAGCTGTCACAACCCGCATTTTCTCCGTATTAAATAATACGTCAGAGTAAGTGAAAATACGCGTCATGATGCCACGTCATGCAGGGGACAACTGCAGACGCTCAGGTGGCTCTAACTTCACACTTTTCCTTAGAAAGTCATGAACTTTATGTTTTAAAACATAACTTAAGTTTAAGGTTTTCAATTACCGTGTCCCTCGGTTTAATGGATCAACTAGTCCATAAATAAGAAAGTATAGGTTTACGCAGCGGAAAATACATAATTTACTTTAATTTAACCTACATGAGCACGATAAACTAAACATCATTCTAATGATATGCAACTTCTATATTAGGTATAAGTAAAAAGAATTTCTTTTACGGGCTTCAAAAATAGAGTGATGATGGTTTTAAAAGGGATGTCATGTAGGAGATATTATGCAGTTTTGTATATAAAATAACTACTATGCATCCTAACATAAAACCTTCCCAGGGAGCAATTGCATAAAAAGCAAACAACGGTAGTAGCATAAAAACAGCAAGATAAGTCTAACATAAAAGATCTCGGGCTATGGGCGTCAACAACCTGACACGAACCCATAACCCTAACAAGTCTCAAAAGAAACCAGCAATCTACCTCTCAAAACAAAAGCAAGAAAACAACAACTGCAAGACTGGAGAAAAAGAGCTCGGTCAGCTCCATCTGCTACTGGTCCGAACCTGAGGCATTCAAAAGAAAAGAATGCCTCAGCACAAGGCATAAAAATCAGAGAGTAAGAGAAACTCAATCAAAGAAGGTTTTCCAACCCACCAGGAACAGCTGTAAACGTCAGCACATCAAATAAATATCCACAAGTAAGGGAAAAACTGGCACGAAGTGCGGTCAAAGTTGTGCTACAATAATATCCTAAGAAGGAAAAAATGTCGAATTGCCCAAGGAGTGAATTACTATCCCAGCCAAAAACAGTACTGAGGCGGAGGCATTCTTTCCAACCAACCATCAGACTAAAACCCCCGAGGAACAAAAACACTGCGGCGGTGGTTTACAGTCCACCAACCAACAGTCTACCCGTCCACGGAAAAATAACCCGGTACTAGTGGTGGTCATTTCGACCATCCACCGTCCAAAACAACCAACTGGGAAGTAGGGACTCACCAAACCCTGACCAAGACAGACACCACCGGAAAAACCCGGAAACAATTCCGTGAGGAAACCCAATCTTATCGACGAATTCGTCGAAATACTATCGACGAATCGCAAAGACACTTAGCGAAGATACAATCTAAGGCACAAGACGACGTCGGCGAAAGCCTAAACCTATCGGCGAATTCGACAAACTTAACTATAACGAAATCGGCGAATCTACCTTAAGGGTATTTTGATGATTTTGACAAATTACGCGACTAGCCGGTCGGATACACGATTCTTTAGCCGAAAATAATCTCTACATATAGTATATTCTGTCTAAATTAGATGGAAGCAATAACGGTGAATAAATAAAAGGAACAATAACGTGGCAAGGGGGAAGAGTCCACCACTTGCCTCAACTTTTCGAAGAAGACGGCCTCCGACTCGCTCCTCGTCGCAGATCGACCGCTAGAACTCCTCGAGGAAGATTTTCTGAAACTTTTGGGGCGAAAAGGAGGGTTAGGGCTACCGGCACTAACCTCAAAAATCCACTAAATTCAAAATACTTACCGCACACGCGAAGAGCTCGGCGAGAGCTTTCCAAATCTATACTCCGGCGAAGATTTCGAGCTCCGGTGCCCCGGTGGCGGCGATCTGAGTGCTCACGGAAGGACGCTCCGCTCTCGGTTCGCAAAAGCTCCGGGAAGAAGATGAATAGGGTTCGGTTTTATCGGACAGACTAAATCCTACGTATGCTTATATATATAAGATATAATTAGAATATAATAATATTAACAATAATAATAATATTAACAATAATAATAATAGTAATAAATAAAGAAAAGCTAAAAACCTCACGTGAAGGAGTGGTCTTCACGGGAAAAGCAAGTGGTGAACATTGAAACTTCTCGAGAACTCACCTGCACGGGCCAATACTTCCAGAACCATGAAATTCCTCGAGAACCTCACAAGTTCTCGTGAACTTCATCTCACGCGAAAAGGGAGCTGATTCCTCGCCAAGTTTTCCATCTTCCGAGAGAATATATATAGTAATATACGATATATGTAATATATATATATAAATATAATATTATTATAGAAATACCAAAATTTAAACGAATGCCGAAGTCGACGAAATTCGCTCCGTAGGTGAGCGGCGGCGCTACGAATCTAACGGCGAAGTTGGAATCAAAATCCGACGTACCGTTCTCGAGATATAAATTTCTGAAGTTTACGGCTGCGTTAAAATATACAAAACTTTGAAAATTCACTGAGGCTTCAAATTTGCTCGGTACGCCACAGAATTTTAACACTTTATTTCTAAAATTAAATAATCTAATTTCCTAACGTAAAATTTTCCAATTTTTTGGGTCGGTCCAAAATTTGGTCGTCTTGACCGAACGGACGCTAAAACGTGCAATGTCGGCGCACCGCTAACTCCGCACTAACGTAACGCCCTACGTCATAATGACGTCAACAATAAATTTAGATTAATATCCGAAAATTCAGGGGCGTTACAGCCACTCCCCCTAAAAAGAAGTTTCGTCCCGAAACTTTAACAAATATCGCGATTACAAAAGATAGAAACGAGAAATAAAACTTCGAATGAAAACACTTACCAGAGGTAATCAAGAGAAAAGATGAGGATGAGATGTCCTCATAACAGATTCCAATTCCCAAGTCGCGCTCTCGACGTCCTGGTTTCGCCAAAGGACCTTGACCATAGGAATTGTCTTCTTCCGCAACATTCGATCTTAAGTCTCTAATATACGGACAGGCTCCTCGACATAGGACAGATTAGGTTGCAACTGGGGCACCGAGTCAAGGACATGACGATCACTACGCACGCACTTTCTCAACTGACTCACATGAAACACATCGTGAACACCTGGGAAAGAAGCGGGCAAATCCAGCCTATAAGCTGACACTCTGATTCGCTCAACCACCTGGAAAGGTCCCACATACCGGGGATCCAACTTGTGGTTCCTTCCAAATCTTTTAACACCTGGCATCGGAGAAACTTTCAAGAACACCATGTCCCCAACTGCGAACTCCAGATCGACCCTTCTCCGATTAGCATACTTCTTATATCGCTCCTGAGCAATGCGAAGCTTCTCGCGGATATGCGTCACGGCAACATTCATTTCTTCCAAAGCTTCTGGACCTAACAACAGTTTCTCACCAACTTCGGCCCAAAATAGGGGAGTCCTACAGCGCCTCCCATACAAAGCCTCAAAGGGGGCCATCTGCAAGCTCTCCTGATAACTATTATTATAAGCAAACTCCATTAGTCCAAGACGCTTATCCCAAGCTCCACCATGATCCAAAATATAACACCTGATCATGTCCTCCAAAATCTGATTAACTCTTTCCGTTTGACCATTTGTCTGAGGGTGGTAAGCGGTAGAGTATCTAAGGTCAGTGCCCAAAGCTCCATGCAAACTCTGCCAGAAACGAGACATATACCTGGAATCTCGATCTGACACAATGCTTACTGTCACACCATGCAATCTAATGACCTCATCCAAATAAAGCTCTGCTATTTTCTCCATAGAATATCCGATCTTAAAAGGCACAAAGTGAGCACACTTTGTCAAACGGTCTACTATGACCCACACCGAATCATGACCTCCGGGAGATCTCGGCAAACCGGTAATGAAGTCCATTGAAATACTCTCCCACTTCCACCTTGGAATATCCAAAGGGTTCAATTTACCTCCAGGCCTCTTATGATCTGCCTTCACACGCTAACATGTATAACATTCAGAAACATACTTAGCAATATCATTCTTCATACCCGACCACCAAACAATCTGCTTCAGATCTTTATACATCTTTGTGGAACCAGGATGATAAGAAACACTAGAATCATGCGCTTCACTACAGATCTTTGTTCGAATATCCTCAAACGCGGGAATATAATATCTACCTCGATACTTCAAGGTATCCTGGTCATCAATTGAAAAATCTGGTAATTCCCCCTTCTCGGTTCTATTCCGGAGATGCTGCAAATCAGGATCATCCTTCTGATGCAGTCTAGTAAGTGTAATCCAAGAAGGCTCTTCAACTTCTAAACTTGAAGGCGCGGTACTACTACCGACTGAAATATCCATCAACATAAATTCCTCCACCAAGGATTGCACAGAAAGGTTGAAGACATGCGCGGTCTTTCTACTTAAGGCATCAGCCACTACATTAGCCTTACCTGGATGATATAGGATATCAACTTCATAATCCGCAACATACTCCAACCATCTGCGCTGACGCAAATTCAGTTCTTTCTGGGTAAAGACATACTTCAGACTCTTGTGATCCGTAAAAATCTTGCATGACACTCCATAAAGAAGATGTCTCCAAAGCTTTAAGGCATAAATCACTGCAGCAAATTCTAAGTCATGCGTAGGGTAATTCCTTTCATGAACTTTCAATTGTCTTGACCCATAAGCGATCACCTTTCCTTCTTGCATCAAAACACAACCTAGTCCAACATGAGATGCGTCCACATAAACGACATACTCTACTCCTTCGGTCGGTAAAGCCAAAACAGGAGCGGAGCACAATCTTCTTTTCAATTCCTGAAAGGCTTCCTCCCACTTATCACTCCAAACGAATGCTGTACTCTTTTGGGTAAGCTTAGTCAGATGTGCTGACAGCACCGAAAATCCTTGCACAAACCTTCTATAATAACCTGCCAACCCTAAGAAACTCCTTATCTCCTTAGGCGTTGTAGGCGTCTTCCAATCCAAAACAGCAGAAATCTTTGCTGGGTCTACAGAAATTCCATCTTTGATTACCATATGACCCAGGAAAGACACTTGCGAAAGCCAGAATTCGCACTTAATCAACTTCGCATACAACTTGTGCTCTCTTAGAGTAGACAATACTAAACGCAAATGCGTAGCATGCTCCTCCGCACTTCTTGAATACACCAACACATCATCGATGAAAACTACTACGAAATGGTCTAAGAAGTCCTTGAACACTCGATTCATCATATCCATGAACGCAGAGGGTGCATTTGTCAAACCAAATGACATCACTAGGAATTCAAAGTGACCATAACGAGAACGAAAGGCAGTCTGAGGAACGTCCGACTCACGGATCCTCAACTGATGATAACCTGAACGAAGATCGATCTTTGAAAACACCGAACTACCACGCAACTGATCAAATAAATCATCTATACGCGGCACCGGATATCTGTTCTTAATGGTTACCTTATTCAATTCCCTATAGTCTATGCACAACCTCATAGAACCATCTTTCTTTTTCACAAACAATACTGGAGCACCCCAGGGCGAAGAACTTGTCCTAATGAAACCACACTGCAATAGTTCATCTAACTGGATACGCAACTCTTCCAGCTCATGCGGGGCCATACGGTACGGTGCCTTAGCAATTGGACGAGTACCAGGCCCGAGATCGATAACGAACTCCACATCTCTCTCAGGCGGAAGACCAGGAAGACTGACCGGGAAAACATCGGGAAACTCTCGCACCACAGGAACATCCTCGATACACGGCAAAACGCTGACAGTTTCTAACATAGAAACAAAGTAAGCAAAACAACCGGAATCTAAGAGTTTCCGAGCACATACCGCAGAAATAATCGAGGAATCCTGGCGTGGAAAACCATACACACTCATGGGTTGACCGTTGTCCATCTTGAAGTCCAAACGCTTAACCTTGCATTGGATAACCGCATCATATCTAGACAACCAGTCCATGCCCATAATCACATCAAAATCTTCCAGGTCTAACACCTTCAAATCCGCATAAGCTAAGAAGTCGCCTAAGAGGATAGGACATTTCTGGATACCCTGGTTCGACACCACGGAGTCGCCAGAAGGAAACTTAACGCAAAACGCATCGCCAATCTGATCGAGGATCAAATGATGACGCTCTACAAAAGTCCTAGCCACGAACGAGTGGGTAGCACCAGAATCGAACAGAACGCGCGCCCAACGGTTCTTTACCTTAAATTCTCCTATAAAATCGAATACGTAACTAATCGCTCGGAAAACGAGACTAAGGATAAAGGCTAAGAGTTAAATTAAAGTCTAACCCGAAATAACTTGGGTGGAATTCTGAGCTTCTTCCCTAGTCATCACGTTCAACTTGCTGTTTCCTCTATCATGATGTTGCGGCGGCGGCAAGGCCTGAAGCGGCACCGGTTGTAGAGTAGGCTGAAAATGCGGGCATTTAGTCTTAACGTGCCCCTTCTGTCCGCACTGAAAACACACTTTATCTTTAGACCAGCAATGAGCAACATCGTGCCCCTTTCGCTTACAGAAGGTACATGTCAAATCTCCTCTGGGAGCGCTCTGTATTGCCGACACTTGCTGATGTTTCTTAGCTCCCAACCTTTTGAAGCATTTCTCAAAAGGATGGCCAGGGCGACCACAGAAACTACAAACTTCACCACTCCTCTTCTTTGGGGCAGGGTCAGATACCTTGGGGATTTCCCCCTCTTCGACCTTTCTCTTATCCTTCCTCATCAACGCGCCTATATTCTTGGCGTTGTCGATAGCCTCGACTTTCAACGCTGCTTCTACTACTTCAGCATAACTTTCAGATCTGTATGCGCTAGCCAATTGCTGAACGTCGCTACGAAGTCCTCCGAGAAATCGCTTCACTCTCCCTGCCTCAGAAGCCACTAAATCTGGAGTAAATCTGCTTAGCTTACTGAATTCGATCTCATACTCACTAACCGTGAGTTGCCTTTGCTTTAGGTGCAGAAAATTATCCATCAGACGGTCTTGCTCGACCGACGGCAGGAACTTCTTCATCACCATCGCCTTAAATGACTCCCACGAACATCCGTCTACAAGACTTTCTCTTTCTCTGATCCACCAGCCCTTAGCAAGTCCCTTTAGCTGGTAAGCGGCGACCATCACCTTTTGGTCAGCAGAGATTCCCGAGTACGAAAACATCTCCTCAATGGCAACGAACCAGTCATCCAATGCCATAAAATCTGCCCTCCCGTCAAACGTAGGAGGTCCTAACCGCTGGAAATGTGATATGAAGTTCATCTCTGGTGGCAGCAGAACTGGAGGCACCAAAGGAGCGGGAGGAACAGGCACAGTCTGTTCCACTACAGGGTCCTGCACCACAGGCTGCTGCGCTGCGGCTGCAGTCATCAACGTCTCGATCTGCGATTGCATCGCAACTAACTGCCTTGATAGAGCCTCATTACTCTGTCGCAGACTCTCCATCATGGCTTCACTCTGCGCACCCGAAGACTCACCCTCCGATTGGGGAGTCGACCTCGTCGCAACACGTCTCTTCGACATCACTATAAAAATGCACAAAAGGCTCATCAAAACCCTAACTTGGAACTAGAACCACTCAACTTAGCTCTAACCAAACAGGAAAAGACACTTGCTCTAGCTACTACCTTGCTCTGGGATTTTATACAAATGATGTTATGCTTTAACTTAGGACGATATACTGTCATCCTTTGAGTCTTGTGCAAGGCACATGGATGTATGAATGTTTAAACCTTCTTTTCAAATCATGTGTGTACGAATGTCATCATGAAATCTTTAGCTTGGCACGTGTGCTTTATGCGATGTTATGATATGTATGTTGTGCTATGCATTCTAAGAAAAGCCTTAATGCATGTTATGAGCGGCGTACACATGAAATATTATGCATCCCATACTACATAATATCGCATGTAACGAAAAAGAAAACGTGCTAATGGGCATCCATGTGATGATGGTTATGCATCCCATACTACATAATCGTCACATGTTGCCACCTATGGTGGATCCATATACAAACACATATTATGCATCACATACTACATAATATGCCTCGTATACTTCTTATCATGCTATGAGTGTAGTGTTCATGCTTCAGCCAAGACGTACTGATGACACATCGGTGTGTGTATGCAATGAAACCAAATAACTAAACTATATCAGAATTAGTCGCTCGACCAACTTGTCGAACAAACCTGGCTCTGATACCAACTGTCACAACCCGCATTTTCTCCGTATTAAATAATACGTCAGAGTAAGAGAAAATACGCGTCATGATGCCACGTCATGCAGGGGACAACTGCAGACGCTCAGGCGGCTCTAACTTCACACTTTTCTTTAGAAAGTCATGAACTTTATGTTTTAAAACATAACTTAAGTTTAAGGTTTTCAATTACCGTGTCCCTCGATTTAATGGATCAACTAGTCCATAAATAAGAAAGTATAGGTTTACGCAGCGGAAAATACATAATTTACTTTAATTTAACCTACATGAGCACGATGAACTAAACAGCATTCTAATGATATGCAACTTCTATATTAGGTATAAGTAAAAAGAATTTCTTTTACGGGCTTCAAAAATAGAGTGATGATGGTTTTAAAAGGGATGTCATGTAGGAGATATTATGCAGTTTTGTATATAAAATAACTACTATGCATCCTAACATAAAACCTTCCCAGGGAGCAATTGCATAAAAAGCAAACAACGGTAGTAGCATAAAAACAGCAAGATAAGTCTAAGATAAAAGATCTCGGGCTATGGGCGTCAACAACCTGACACGAACCCATAACCCTAACAAGTCTCAAAAGAAACCAGCAATCTACCTCTCAAAACAAAAGCAAGAAAACAACAACTGCAAGACTGGAGAAACAGAACTCGGTCAGCTCCACCTGCTACTGGTCCGAACCTGAGGCATTCAAAAGAAAAGAATGCCTCAGCACAAGGCATAAAAATCAGAGAGTAAGAGAAACTCAACCAAAGAAGGTTTTCCAACCCACCAGGAACAGCTGTAAACGTCAGCACATCAAATAAATATCCACAAGTAAGGGAAAAACTGGCACGAAGTGCGGTCAAAGTTGTGCTACAATAATATCCTAAGAAGGAAAAATGTCGAATTGCCCAAGGAGTGAATTACTATCCCAGCCAAAAACAGTACTGAGGCGGAGGCATTCTTTCCAACCAACCATCAGACTAAAACCCCCGAGGAACAAAAACACTGCGGCGGTGGTTTACAGTCCACCAACCTGTAACACCCCAAAGATCGTGGTTCAGCGAGGTAGGCGGAATGGTAGTGTTGCGCTCGGGATAAGCTCAAAATTCCAGATCAGGTTAATGCGCACGACCATTGTCCTCTTCGCGCACGACCAGTGATCGTGCGCCAATGATCGTGCGTAACCCACAAAGATTCGGAGTTCTGTCTCGGCTTATGCGCACGACCATTGTCCTCATCGCGCACGACCGGTGATCGTGCGCCAGCGACCGTGCGTTAATTCAGAAGAATATCGAGTTCTGTCTTGGACAGTGCGCACGACCATTTCCCTCTTCGCGCACGACCACTGACCGTGCGCCTGTGATCGTGCGCCCTGTTTATTCTGTTCCGCGATTTTGAGCGGAGAAGAAGATCGGACCGTCCAAATCTTTTGGAGATTGATCCAACGGCTAGGTTTAGTTGCGGGAGACCATTAGGGCTGATGAGAGGGGGTTAAACCTCATATTCTCTAAGCCATTCTCTCTCCAAACCCTAGAGAAAGAAGGAGGAGCCAAGGAAGAAGAAGGTAGATCCCGCCATTGACGGAGCTCCGGAGCTCCGTTTCGCGAGCCGTTTCCAGATTTGGAGAGTGCAGCCCGGTGCGGTCGTTTCTCTCCGTGTAGAATCTCAGATCTATGGCGAAAAAGAATGCTCCTAGGGTAACGATTTCTTCTCCCGTTGTTTGGACTTGCCTTTTGTCCTCTCCTTCATTTCTCTATGCTTGCATGAGGGATCCCTTTCACCAAATGGGTGAAGTGTAGGATTCCCTCAAGTTCTCCGGAACTCCGGGTCGATTGTGTCCGTCCCCGGCATATTGCATGTAGAAAATCCGGTAGTCGTGCGGATTTAGGCATTTTGTGTGAAGCCTATTCGTGGTCGTGAGCCCGAATCGGTGATGCTTGGATTGCGACGTTGCATTTAGGTTAAGCCTAGAATGCGTGCCGGAGAATGACTCTGTGATATATGCGATAGTATTGCGGGATTTAAGCGTAGGCATCTTGTGAAGATCCTAACGGAAGCCCCATGCTTTGCGAGTGGTTGAATGCAAACCTTCACCACTAGAATTGTTGAGGAGTGGTCTTGTACCTCCTTTTTGGTTACGTGTAAAGCCCTAACGATCCATCATGCCCTCCGGCCGAAAGGCAGAGTCGGGTCTTGAGTCGTTCCAAAGTAAACTTTTAATGCTTGGGTGTTGTAATTTATGTTTTGTGTAGCACTAGCGAGTGCTAATCCCTTACGGGCCGAGGTGATGTCATACCCGCATCGTGTGTTCAATCGATGACAAGAGCACGGGAAATGGCTGAACTGAACCCGTTTCCAGGCGCGGCGGTAGAGGGATTGGTCTCTTGTAAACCCGAACGACCTTGGGAGAGGTTGCGAAAGGCGTCTTGCCTAGACCGACCAAAAGCTCTTTTTCCCACCTAAGGCGATGGCCCTTACGGTGGAGTGTTTGTGGAATTGATGTTGTTAGCCTCATGCGGTTGTTTAGGCGGTTGTGGGGAACCTTCGGGTGAACCCAACCAACATCATGTGCATACCTAGGTTCCCTCCTTTTTGATGCTCAACCTAGAAGATTGATTGTGCTTGAAACCTCACCTTGTGTAGTTGCACCTTCTTTTATTAGTACTTGTGCTAATATGGCTTGCTTGCAGAGTAGAAGCTCCGCCACCCCGGTAAAGGGGTGGGGTCGTTATAATTTGGTCAGCTGTGCTGACCGTTACCTTGTTTGCCACCGCTTGGTGGAATGTTCTTATGCAGGTGCAGGTGAGCCTAGCGGGAAATAGCGGGCGATGGCCCTTTGCAGTGTTGGCCCTCGAAGGCCAGCCCTTTTCCTGTTTTTCATGTATGGCCGGCCTGCGTGCCGATGTATGCTTTTGGAGTTTTGTGCATTGGGTGAATGTAAGGCCTTAAGGCCATAACTCTTATTCAGGTTACATTCTTATGATAGTGGGCAGTTCTTTTTGAATTGTTTAATTAATGCTTCCGCTTCCGTTTTGTACTCTCGTTTAGTTGTTAATCACCTTTTAACTCCTAGCTAGTGTGGCTTGTATGGCGTGGGGTCCCGGCCGGACCTACTGTTATACTATTCATACTGGCAGGGTGTTACAATTTGGTATCGGACTTAAGGCGTCGATCCGTAGTTTAGCGAATTCGGGACGAATTCCTTTTAAGGGGTGGTGTGCACGGGATGTGCATTCACCTAAAACGACAAAAACTAATAAGAATGTCCACTTAGGAATAGGAAAATATACTTGTTTGCGGAACCTGAGCGTTCCATGATTGTTGTTTGTTATGTTTTCAGTCACTAAATTGTGTCTTACACGATTATAGGCGACTAGAAGTGGTGCGGGGCCGTCTCAACCCCGTAACACCGCTGAAAGCAGTGGGTCGGCTGAAGTGCCAGCGACCACTCCTCCTGCTGAGATGATCAGGTTAATCGCAGAAGCTGTCTTCGCGATGATCAATGCTCAACCGCAAAGGCTTGCACAGCCTGCTACGCCTAATACAGATGCGGCCCCGGTGATCGAACCTGCAGTGGAACCTGCGGTGGAACCGAGGGTTGAGGCCCCTGTGCCAGTGGCTGCAGTGGAACCTGCGGCGGTGCAAAGGGTGGAGCGTCCGTTAGAGCGTGTAGTTGTTGCGCGAGCGCGTGATCAACAGCTGCAACACTTTCTAAGCTTCCGTCCTCCAACTTTCTCGGGGACCGGATCCCCAACGGAGGCGGAGGACTGGCTGTCAACGGTTAGGAAGATTCTAAGGGCGACAGCAACAGAAGAAGTTATGATGGTCACTTTAGCCACCTTCCTCCTTAACGGAGAGGCAGAGCGTTGGTGGGCTGAACAGGAAGTGCACAAGTTCGGAGGCAGGGAGATTACCGAGATCACGATAGCGGAGTTCTCAAAGTCTTTTCTTCAAAGGTATATTCCTTCTGCCCAACGCATTGCGTTGCAGAACCAGTTTCTGAAGTTAACTCAAGGCGACAGCTCAGTGGATGAGTACTTGCACGAGTTCACTAAACTGGGTCGTTATGCGGGGCCTATGATGGAAGACGAAGAGACAAAGACGAACAAGTTCTATGAAGGTCTTCGGGATGAGTTGAGGCTGCTCCTTGCAGGCCCAATGACGTTAGGTTTCCAGGTGATGGTCCAAACTGCCAGGTCCCTAGAGTTGGACATGAAGAGGGTATAAGCAAAAGCCGTGGCAAAGAAACCTGAGTTTCATGTGCCGGTCTCTCAGTCTAAGTCAGATTTCAGGAAGAACAAAAGGAAGTTTAAACCGGCGGAGCAAACCCGCTCAAATGTTTCGGGAGCAACGACGGTGCGGAGCCCTATCACGTGTTTCACCTGCGGGAAGGTGGGACACAAGGCCGCAGTGTGTCGAAGTGGTCCCCCGAAGACAGAGAATCGAGCTTTGGACTATGCTCGAGCTGCGGAAAAGGGTAAAGCTGCGGAGTCTTCAGCTTCGCAGCACATTACTCCGACTCAGCCGAGAGTCTACTCACTTGGCCAGCAAGAAGCCATACGACAAGCTGATGTTGTCACAGGTATGAATTAAAAAAATTAGCTTTTACATAGCTATTTGTGATTATACTGTTGTGCACCTGAATGTTTTTTTGTGTGCAATTAGGCTTTGTCCTAATTCTCAACTATCCGGCGAGAGCTCTAATTTGATACGGGTGCATCGCACTCTTTTCTGTCTGAGGACTTCGTGGTGCGAATCGGAGTGCCATCTACCTTCGTAGAGGATAGATTAGAAGTAGTGTTACCCAATGGATCTCGCATGTCTGCGGATAGGAAGAGCCATGTGAAGGTGCAGATCGGAAATCAAGATTTCGATTTGGAAGCATCGTTATTACCGTTAGCTGAATTCGATGTGATCTTCGGCATGGACTGGCTCTCGGAGCAGCGTGCATGCATAGATTGCAATTCTAAGGAGATCACTCTGGGAAGGAACGCCGATGGAGAAACCACGTTTGCCGGTATGCGAGGAGCGAGCAAGACGCTGATGTCTGCTCTCCAAGTGGTTAAGGCGGTGAGAAAAGGCGCCGAGTTGTTCTTCACCTTGTTGGAGGCTTCGGAGCCAAAGCCCAGGTTATGTGATGTCCCAGTTGTAGCGGAGTACGCCGACGTGTTTCCTAACGAACTCCCTGGGGCTCCGCCTCAGCGAGAGATCGATTTCTGCATCGAGTTGGTGCCAGGTGCCAAACCTGTGGCCCGCTCACCGTACCGGATAGCGCCAAAGGAATTGGCTGAGCTGAAGGTTCAATTGCAAGAGCTGCTAGAGCAAGGCTACGTACGTCCAAGTTCTTCGCCTTGGAGTGCACCGGTCCTCTTTGTGAAAAAGAAGGACGGGAGCTTGCGTCTATGTATCGATTATCGAGAGCTAAACAAGTTGACCGAGAAGAACCGATATCCGATTCCAAGAATCGACGATCTATTCGACCAGCTGGTTGGGTCGACGGTATACTCCAAACTGGACCTAAGGTCCGGCTATTACCAACTGCGAATTAGGGAATGTGACATTCCAAAGACAGCGTTCAGTACCCTCTTTGGGCACTATGAGTTCACGGTGATGCCGTTCGGTCTGTCTAATGCACCGTCGGTATTCATGGACTTAATGAATAGGACATTCCGTGAGTATTTGGATCAATTTGTGATCGTCTTCATCGACGAAATTTTGGTATACTCTCAATCGGAAGAGGAGCATGTAGGGCATCTGCACGCAGTTCTGGGCACCTTGAGGAAGAGTCAGCTATATGCCAAGTTCTCCAAGTGCGAGTTTTGGCTACCGTCAGTAGCATTCCTTGGTCACGTCGTTAGTGGAGATGGAATTGCGGTTGATCCGTCGAAGATAGAAGCGATCCGAGCCTGGCCTTTGTTGAAAAACGTAGTGGAAGTCCGAGGTTTCTTAGGACTAGCCGGCTATTATAGGCGCTTTGTGGAAAACTTCTCGAGGATTGCACTTCCTCTCACTAAATTGACTAGGAAAGATCATAAGTTCGTTTGGTCGCCCGAGTGCGCACGAGCTTTTGAAGAACTGAAGAGCCGTCTGACCACAGCACCCATTCTATGCTCGCCTTGTGGTACGGAAGGCTACGAAATTTACAGCGACGCCTCAGGGAGTGGTTTGGGTTGTGTCCTAGTGCAGTTCAGTAAGGTAATTGCCTACGGCTCCCGGCAGTTGAAGGTTCATGAGAGGAATTACCCGGTCCATGATTTGGAGCAAGCGGCCGTGGTATTTGCTCTTAAGCTTTGGAGGCATTATTTGTATGGCGTGAAGATCGACATCTTTACCGACCACAAGAGCCTCAAGTACTTGCTAGATCAAAGGGAGTTGAATATGCGACAGAGGAGGTGGTTGGAGTTCCTTGGGGACTACACCTTCGACATCAAATATACTCCTGGAAAGGGAAATGTGGTTGCGGACGCGTTGAGTCGTCGGGCTCCCGCTCAAGCAAATTGGATTTTGATGCACAATGAGCGTCTAATCCGTGAGCTGGAAGAAATGGAGATCATTTGCGTTGATCGAAGAGCGTCTACTTCAGCATGCTTGAACTGGACGGAGGTTCAATACCACCTTGCCGACCGAGTTCGACAGGCATTGGAGCTGGATGAGAGCATGAAACGCTACAAAGCGAAAACCGTTGACGGGTTAAACGCTGATTTCTCTTTCGAAGATGGCCTTATGTGGAAGAATGGCAGATTGTGCGTCCCAAACGTTGGTACTCTACGGGAGGAATTGATGTACGAGGCTCATCATACCAAGTACTCTATCCACCCGGGGAGCACGAAAATGTTTATGGACATGAAGAAACTTTTCTGGTGGCCGGGTATGAAGAAGGACATTGCCCTCTACGTGGCCAAGTGCAACACCTGCGCGTTGGTGAAGGTGGAATGTCAACGTCCCGGTGGATTTTTGAAGTCCTTGCCGATTCCGGAATGGAAGTTTGACGATATTTCGATGGATTTCGTGCACGGATTGCCGAGATCGCAGCATGGAAACGACGCCATCTGGGTGATCGTGGACAGACTGACAAAAGTATCGCATTTTATTCCGAACCGGAAGGATGATTCTGTAGAAAAGCTAGCGAAGCTCTATGTCGATAGTATTGTGCGGCTGCACGGTGTCCCTCGTAGCATCGTCAGCGATCGTGACGGGCGTTTCACATCGAAAGATTGGAGGCTTATCCATGAACTGTTGGGCACTAAATTGAAATTTAGCACGACCATCCACCCGCAAATGGATGGACAGACCGAGAGGACCAACAGGACTATGGAGGATATGCTCCGAATGTGCGCTCTAGATTTTGGAAAGAAGTGGGAAGATCATCTCTATATGATCGAATTCGCCTACAATAATAGCTACCAAGCCAGCATAAAGATGGCCCCCTTCGAGGCCCTCTATGGTAAGAAGTGTCGTACGCTGTTGTCTTGGGCAGAAACGGGCGATACTAAGCTATTAAAGCGAAAGGATGTTGATGAAGCAACTTCGACGATCCGAACTATTCGAGAAAGGCTATTGATTGCCCAGGATAGGCAAGCAAAATATTACAACGCCAAGCATAGGAACCTAGAGTTCGCCGTCGGTGACCGGGTTTACTTGAAGATCAAACCGTTCAAAGGGGTATCAAGGATCCGACGCTTGAAAAAGCTCAGTCCAAGGTACTTAGGACCGTTTGAGATTGTGGAACGTGTTGGTGATGCGGCTTATCGTCTTGCACTATCTGCAGAGCTGAGCGGTCTGCACGACGTGTTTCACATTTCAGTTCTGAGGAAGGCAGTGCAAGAGCCTACTCATATCGTTGCGGTTGGCAAAGTGTCGGTGGATAGTGGGTTGTCGACGAAAGTCAAACCCTTACGCATCGAGGATACCGAGGTAAAGCAGTTGCGGAACAAGTCCATTCGGATGGTAAAGGTCCGGTGGGATAATTGCGGCCGAGAGGAGCTAACTTGGGAGAGAGAGCAAGCGATGCTTGCGGAGTACCCCGAGCTATTTCTCTCAGGTAAATTTTCTTTAAAAACTGTAAATTCCTGCTACTACTGTTTTCGAAATTTCGAGACGAAATTCTTTTAAGGGGGGTGGAGTTGTAACACCCCAAAGATCGTGGTTCAGCGAGGTAGGCGGAATGGTAGTGTTGCGCTCGGGATAAGCTCAAAATTCCAGATCAGGTAAATGCGCACGACCATTGTCCTCTTCGCGCATGACCAGTGATCGTGCGCCAATGATCGTGCGTAACCCGCAAAGATTCGGAGTTCTGTCTTGGCTTATGCGTACGACCATTGTCCTCATCGCGCACGACCGGTGATCGTGCGCCAGCGACCGTGCGTTAATTCAGAAGAATATCGAGTTCTGTCTTGGACAGTGCGCACGACCATTTCCCTCTTCGCGCACGACCACTGACCGTGCGCCTGTGATCGTGCGCCCTGTTTATTCTGTTCCGCGATTTTGAGCGGAGAAGAAGATCGGACCGTCCAAATCTTTTGGAGATTGATCCAACGGATAGGTTTAATTGCGGGAGACCATTAGGGCTGATGAGAGGGGGTTAAACCTCATATTCTCTAAGCCATTCTCTCTCCAAACCCTAGAGAAAGAAGGAGGAGCCAAGGAAGAAGAAGGTAGATCCGCCATTGACGGAGCTCCGGAGCTCCGTTTCGCGAGCCGTTTCCAGATTTGGAGAGTGCAGCCCGGTGCGGTCGTTTCTCTCCGTGTAGAATCTCGGATTTATGGCGAAAAAGAACGCTCCTAGGGTAACGATTTCTTCTCCCGTTGTTTGGACTTGCCTTTTGTCCTCTCCTTCATTTCTCTATGCTTGCATGAGGGATCCCTTTCACCAAATGGGTGAAGTGTAGGATTCCCTCAAGTTCTCCGGAACTCTGGGTCGATTGTGTCCGTCCCCGGCATATTGCATGTAGAAAATCCGGTAGTCGTGTGGATTTAGGCATTTTGTGTGAAGCCTATTCGTGGTCGTGAGCCCGAATCGGTGATGCTTGGATTGCGACGTTGCATTTAGGTTAAGCCTAGAATGCGTGCCGGAGAATGACTCCGTGATATATGTGATAGTATTGCGGGATTTAAGTGTAGGCATCTTGTGAAGATCCTAACGGAAGCCCCATGCTTTGCGAGTGGTTGAATGCAAACCTTCACCACTAGAATTGTTGAGGAGTGGTCTTGTACCTCCTTTTTGGTTACGTGTAAAGCCCTAACGATCCATCATGCCCTCCGGCCGAAAGCCGGAGTCGGGTCTTGAGTCGTTACAAAGTAAACTTTTAATGCTTGGGTGTTGTAATTTATGTTTTGTGTAGCACTAACGAGTGCTAATCCCTTACGGCCGAGGTGATGTCATACCCGCATCGTGTGTTCAATCGATGACAAGAGCACGGGAATTGGCTGAACTGAACCCGTTTCCAGGCGCGGCGGTAGAGGGATTGGTCTCTTGTAAACCCGAACGACCTTGGGAGAGGTTGCGAAAGGCGTCTTGCCTAGACCGACCAAAAGCTCTTTTTCCCACCTAAGGCGATGGCCCTTACGGTGGAGTGTTTGTGGAATTGATGTTGTTAGCCTCATGCGGTTGTTTAGGCGGTTGTGGGGAACCTTCGGGTGAACCCAACCAACATCATGTGCATACCTAGGTTCCCTCCTTTTTGATGCTCAACGCAGAAGATTGATTGTGCTTGAAACCTCACCTTGTGTAGTTGCACCTTCTTTTATTAGTACTTGTGCTAATATGGCTTGCTTGCAGAGTAGAAGCTCCGCCACCCCGGTAAAGGGGTGGGGTCGTTATAATTTGGTCAGCTGTGCTGACCGTTACCTTGTTTGCCACCGCTTGGTGGAATGTTCTTATGCAGGTGCAGGTGAGCCTAGCGGGAAATAGCGGGCGATGGCCCTTTGCAGTGTTGGCCCTCGAAGGCCAGCCCTTTTCCTGTTTTTCATGTATGGCCGGCCTGCGTGCCGATGTATGCTTTTGGAGTTTTGTGCATTGGGTGAATGTAAGGCCTTAAGGCCGTAACTCTTATTCAGGTTACATTCCTATGATAGTGGACAGTTCTTTTTGAATGGTTTAATTAATGCTTCCGCTTACGTTTTGTACTCTCGTTTAGTTGTTACTTTTCTGGTTATCACCTGTTAACTCCTAGCTAGTGTGGCTTGTATGGCGTGGGGTCCCGGCCGGACCTACTGTTATACTATTCGTACTGGCAGGGTGTTACACAACCAACAGTCTACCCGTCCACGGAAAAATAACCCGGTACTAGTGGTTGCCATTTCGACCATCCACCGTCCAAAACAACCAACTGGGAAATAGGGACTCACCAAACCCTGACCAAGACAGACACCACCGGAAAAACCCGGAAACAATTCCGTGAGGAAACCCAATCTTATAGACGAATTCGTCGAAATACTATCGACGAATCGCAAAGACACTTAGCGAAGATACAATCTAAGGCACAAGACGACGTCGGCGAAAGCCTAAACCTATCGGCGAATTCGACAAACTTAACTATAACGAAATCGGCGAATCTACCTTAAGGGTATTTTGATGATTTTGACAAATTACGCGACTAGCCGGTCGGATACACGATTCTTTAGCCGAAAATAATCTCTACATATAGTATATTCTGTCTAAATTAGATGGAAGCAATAACGGTGAATAAATAAAAGGAACAATAACGTGGCAAGGGGGAAGAGTCCACCACTTGCCTCAACTTTTCGAAGAAGACGGCCTCCGACTCGCTCCTCGTCGCAGATCGACCGCTAGAACTCCTCGAGGAAGATTTTCTGAAACTTTTGGGGCGAAAAGGAGGGTTAGGGCTACCGACACTAACCTCAAAAATCCACTAAATTCAAAATACTTACTGCACACGCGAAGAGCTCGGCGAGAGCTTTCCAAATCTATACTCCGGCGAAGATTTCGAGCTCCGGTGCCCCGGTGGCGGCGATCTGAGTGCTCACGGAAGGACGATCCGCTCTCGGTTCGCAAAAGCTCCGGGAAGAAGATGAATATGGTTCGATTTTATCGGACAGACTAAATCCTACGTATGCTTATATATATAAGATATAATTAGAATATAATAATATTAACAATAATAATAATATTAACAATAATAATAATAGTAATAAATAAAGAAAAGCTAAAAACCTCACGTGAAGGAGTGGTCTTCACGGGAAAAGCAAGTGGTGAACATTGAAACTTCTCGAGAACTCACCTGCACGGGCCAATACTTCCAGAACCATGAAATTCCTCGAGAACCTCACAAGTTCTCGTGAACTTCATCTCACGCGAAAAGGGAGCTGATTCCTCGCCAAGTTTTCCATCTTCCGAGAGAATATATATAGTAATATACGATATATGTAATATATATATATAAATATAATATTATTATAGAAATACCAAAATTTAAACGAACGTCGAAATCGACGAAATTCGCTCCGTAGGTGAGCGGCGGCGCTACGAATCCAACGGCGAAGTTGGAATCAAAATCCGACGTACCATTCTCGAGATATAAATTTCCGAATTTTACGGCGGCGTTAAAATATACAAAACTTTGAAAATTCACTGAGGCTTCAAATTTGCTCGGAACGCCACAGAATTTTAACACTTTATTTCTAAAATTAAATACTCTAATTTCCTAACGTAAAATTTTCCAATTTTTTGGGTCGGTCCAAAATTTGGTCGTCTTGACCGAACGGACGCTAAAACGTGCAATTTCGGCGCATCGCTAACTCCGCACTAACGTAACGCCCTACGTCATAATGACGTCAACAATAAATTTAGATTAATATCCGAAAATTCAGGGGCGTTACAACAGCGGAAGGGAAAACCCTACCACGCACCTAGAATGCCCAGAACATGTGCCTCTTTTATCAGTAATTTGAATTTTCTATTATGTAAAAAGCCACGAGCTCAGGCTCGCGCAAACTTATCTTCCATCATGTAAAAAACCGCGGGCTCAAACTCACGCAAACTTATCTTCTATTATGTAAAAAACTGCGAGCTCAGACTCGCGCAAACTTATCTTCTGTTGGGAATATTGCCCTCAATATTACCTTGATTTGAAGAGGCATCACTCTCAATGCTAAGGACATATTGTATTTGATAAAGCTATACTTGTGTAGTATATACAGGTACAGGTGACTCAAAAGAAAGGGTCAAACATGCCCTTATATATGAAGAAATCATCTACAAGGAGATGAAGATTTGTCTCAGCAGAACCGCTGAGACGAAGAGTCAAAACCGCTGAGATGAGGAGCCGTCTCAGCGGATCCGCTGAGAAGACATAAAAGGCGTGTTCGTCGAACGCAGAACACTATTCGTCGACCGCTGAGACGAGACCAAAGAAAGTGCCACTGAGAAGAACACTGTTCGTCGAACGCAGAGTGTCGTTCGTCGAACGCAGAGATAAGGCAAGTTCGTCGAACGCAGAGTTTGGCAAGATCGTCGAACGCAGAGTTTGGTAAGTTTGTCGAACGCAGAGTTTGGCAAGATCGTCGAACGTAGAGTTTGGCAAGTTCGTCGAATGCAGGATACAGCGAGTTCATCGAACGCAGAGTGTAGCGCGTTCGTCGAGCGCAGGCCTTCTTTACGGATAAGTAGGGCGGCGGGACCTGCGACTAGGGCAAGTTGCAAAAAAGCTACAGGGGACCACCAGATCAAATTAGAGTCGTTGAAGATAAAAATAAGTATAAAAGAAAGTGTTAGGGCATTTTCCATGCACCGGCCAGTTGCGTGCAAAATCTCGATTCGCCATTGACGGCTGCTGCTCTCAACTTTCTTCCTGCTCACTGAAAGAGAAGAAGAATAATAAGAGAGAAGAAGATAGCTCCTCCACCAGAAGGGTCAAGGTGATCTTCCATCACTCTATTGAAGAGGAAGATCAAGGTGTGGCTGTAATCAACATCTTCAGCTACAGGAAGCACAGACTGTGCAAGATCTACAGGAGAGTACCTCTGCTGTAGAATATTTCTAATCCATTTTTCTGTAGGGCATTTTGCCTGAGTTGTAAGACCTTTTGGTCTGAGTTTGTAGGAACCTGAGGGTTCTGAGTTGTAGGGCTGAAGGCCTGAGTGTAGGATCTGTTGATCTGAGTTGTAGGGCTTCATAGCTTGAGCTGTAGGAGATGGAATTCTCTGAGTTGTAGGACCTGCTGAGGTCTGAGCTATAGGATCAGGAGTTGATCTGAGGTAGGGCTGTTTAGCCTGAGGTAGGACCTGTTGTGGTCTGAGTTGTAGGACCTGCTGAGGTCTGAGCTATAGGATCAGGGGCTGATCTGAGTTGTAGGGCTGCTGAGCCTGAGGTAGGGTTTGGGAAAACTTGAGAGATCCTGAGGGATCTGAGTTGTAAGCTCTTTGAGCTGAGTTTGGAGGAGTTGGCCTTGTCTAACACATTGTTAGAAAGGTGAATGGGAAAGAGGACTACTCAAGACACCCTGTCTTAAGGAACCTCTATACATGCTTGTGTGCTTTCTGTGTGTTTGATCTTTTGCTTGCTTCAAACCAGAAATCAGACATACTAATTAAAGGAAAATTAAAAAGGAACCTATTCACCCCCCCCCCCCCCCCCTCTAGGTGATTTTGACTACAAACCTTATAAACTCACAAGTGGTATCAGAGGGAGGTTGGTCAAAAAGGACTTAACAGTCTGACCAGTTCCTAAAAGGTTTAGTCAAATCAAATCCCAATGGCCTCCTCTGGATTGCAGAAGGAAATGAGGTCCATGAAGTTGCCCATATGCAACAAAGAGAATTTTGGCATATGGAAGCAAAGGATCAGGTTGTTTATGAAAGCATCTGATCCAAGGATCTTCATTACAGTTGAAGAAGGACCTTTCACTTTTCACACTGCATCCACTATAGATCCAACAAGAAGAGTGGCAAAACTATTCAAAGATTTGACCAAGGATGAACTTGAGTTGTTCACCATGGACAAAAGGGCCCAGAACATCATTGTCAATGCTATTGATGATTCCACCTTTCAAAACTTAGTACACTGAACTTCTGCCAAGGAAATGTGGGATACTTTGATAGTATATATGGAAGGGACAGCTGAGGTTAGGGATGACAGGAAGTCACTCTTAAATCAGGAGTATGAAGCCTTTAGGAAACTGAACCAGGAATGCATAGCTGATTGCTATGAAAAATTTTTCAAGATAGTGAATGAGTTGAGGACCTATGAAAGGAACTTCACCAATTATGAGCTGAATGATAAGTTCCTTAGATCTCTCATAAGAGACTGGGACACAAAGATATGTGCCATCAGGGAAGTGGCCAAGCTTGGTGAGACCCCAACTCACACACTGTTTGGGAAGCTGCTCTCCTATGAGATGCAGCTGTCTGCAAGAAAGGAAGATGACACCTCTTCAAGGGATCAAGTAAGGGAGAAATATGTTGCTCTTAAAGCTGGCAGCTCCAAGAAAAGCAAAAGAAGGATGTTGTCTCCTCCTAGGAGAAGTGCTGAACCTGAAGTCAGCACCTCGGGATGCTCTTCCTCTGATGAGGAGTTTGCTGCCTTCACAAGGCAATTCAAGAAGATGATGAAGAAGAAGCAGTGGAAGAATATGCCCTCCTCATCATCACACAACAAAAAGGATAGCAACAAATCAGAAAGACATTACCCAAAGGGTGACAGGTATGACTCTAAAATTAGTAAACATTCTTCTAACAATATAATCTGTTATAGCTGCAGTAAGCCTGGACATGTCATAGCTGACTGTCCAGTTAAAAGAAAGGAAAGAGGTGAAAAGAATCCTCATCACAAGAAGGAGAGGAAGGGAGAACAATCCCTTCTAGTCAAGAAAAGCAAGAGCTGGAGTGAATCTGAATCTTCATCTTCAGATTCAGATGAAGAAGAGAAAGCCTACATAGGGCTGTTTGCTGCTCAGGAGGATGAAGACTATCCTGCTGCTAGAACAGGAATCAGGGCCCCTCTTTCACACTCAGATAGTGATGAAGAGGAGGATGAAGAAGACATTGTTCATCTAGGCCTTATGGCCTTCACTGATGAGGAAGGGAGTCAGAATGCTTCTAACAATGATCAGGTACTATCTCATTCCACTTCAATTTCTGATTATGAGACTAGACCAGAATCTGTTGCACCTTCATCAATTGATGAAAGGGGCATGGAAGCTGAGGAAGAACTCAATCAATTGATTGACAAATATGGTGTTCTTTTGGAGGCTCTGAAGAAGAGCAAGAAGCTTGCCAAGAGGCAAGCCCAGGAAATTATTTCTCTCAAAATGACTAAGGATGTCAACACTGAACCTACCACCCTGGTGGCTCAGATGAGTAGACAAATTAGCCATTTACAGGGGATAACTATTGTGCAATTAAGCACTATTTCCCTGAAGAACAAGGTCATCAAGGACCTTGAAGAAAAGCTTGAGAAGGAGAAGAGCCTGGTGGCTCAATTCTCCAAGCCCAGATCTGTGCTTCCTATCATTGACACCTTCTCCTCTCAAACCAATAGGAGAGGACTAGGATTCAAGAAAATGGAAGTAGGAGAAGGGAGTGGAGAGAAGAGCAAGGGGAAGGCTAAGCCACAACCCACCTTTCAAAAGGTATTACTTCCTTCCAACAGGTATGACCATGAAAGCATTTATGGTCACTGGAAGAATGGGAGGTCCTATAGGAAGGAAAATACTCCTTCCCATAGTGGAAGAAAGGGAATGGGATTGAGTGCCATGAAGGCTCCCCATGAGGAAATTCAAATGGCCCAACATGGACCATTTGTATTTGGTACTTCAGCCACTTCATTCAAGAATGAGAAGGCAAGCCCTTCTAAGGTTGAATCAGTCAAGAACATGACTGCTGCCAAATCTGTAAACATGTATGATTGCTCAGTGTCAGATGCCATCAAATCTTGTATGGCTGCCAAGTCATTGCAAGCTGATGCCATCAGGACAAAGAGCTTCAAGACAACACACAGATTGACATTCAGTCAAATCATTGTTGAGAGGAACTGGAAGAATGCTGCAGTATCTATTCCTGAACATGTAGACTGTGCTGCATAATCCTCAAGAAGTGTTCAGAAGAGAAGATACAACATTCATGAATGTTGGTGCTGTGGTAAAGTGGGACACTTTGCCATAGATTGTTGGTACAACCCCAATGTACCTAATGCAAAGAAGAGTCTTCCTGCCAAGGGTGCAGCTAGAGTAAGGCTTTTTGATTATGCTAACAAAAACCTAGGACCCAAGTCACCTTGGGCTCCTAAGGAACATTAAACTCTATTTTGCAGGATAGTTCAAGTACCAGCCTCATCATCATTTGGTACTTGGACAGTGTGTGCTTGTGGCACATGAAAGGAAGGAGGGTGATATCATGAATTTGATATCAGATAGAGGAATAAATCCTCAAGGTAAGTATTTCTCCTCCCTATTGTGAATTTATCATCAAATGTTATCTATAATAGTGTTAAAGTAGGATAATAGAATTAACCAGTAAAATCTGCGTTAGCTAAGCTTCAAATTACACTTAAAAAGTTGGGTTAAATCTGGGTTCGACGAATGTCGAGCTTAAGTTCGACGAACTTAGTTTTAAAACATTAGCTATGTTCGACGAATTAAGCCCTAGGTTGAAACTTTAGATGAACCGTCTTAGCTGAACCGCTGAGTCGATTAGATTAACACTCTGGCCTACTATATAAACTCTCGACGGCATTAAATAACTCTTCACATTCTCACGCACCACTCCAGCCGCCGAGACGAAACCTCTACTCTTCTGTCCCAGCGTTTTCGTTTTTCTCATTCGACTAGATGGCGCCCAAGATTGCGAAGGAATTGCTAGAGGGTTTGTTGGAACCTTAGAGTTTTGATTTGAATTAGGATCCACCTTTAGTGTCTAAGTTTATATCACAACATATTGAATAACTTAAATTAAATCTCATTAAGAAAGAAGGCTGAAAAGAATAATATATATAAATATAATATAATAAGAAATATAAAATAATTTAAATAATATACTAAGAAATATATATATATTTAATAGGCTGAAAATAAAGAGAAAGATTAAATTTACATAAGTTTCTTTGCGTTCGACGAATGGCTGTTGCGTTCGACGAACGGCGTCCTGCGCTCGACAAATGGCGTGCATTCTGCGTTCGACGAAATCCAAGCAGCGGTCGACGATCCCGCCTCAGCTCAGCGGTCGACGAACAGTTTATCTCAGCGGTCGACGAACCCGTCTCAGCGGTCAAAGAATTTATCAAAGCTTCAGCGGTCGACGAAATCATCCCATCTCTGCGTTCGGCGAAAACTTCTGTTCGACGAACTCAAGCCTGTGTTCGACGAATATTCAGCAGAAATTTGGAACAGTGAATTTAATGATCAGGTCGATGAATCAAATGATGAGCTCGACGTTCGACGAATGGCGTTCGATGAATTTCTCCCAGCATTATTGAAATATCTTTCAGCTCGTCTGAAATATTATATTATATTATATATGTTGTCAGATTTATTTATAAAGTAATATTTATTATTTTTATATATATTGTTGATTTAACATTACAGCGTGAAGCATTAAATGTTATAGCTGTTGGCAGCAAAGTATTAAATACTGTAGCTGTTGCAGCAAGCTATACACGGCAAGTTATCTTCTCGAGGATCTGGGAAATGAAAGAGATAATATATCCTTTCCTCTTCTGTCGGCAAGGATTCAAATTAGCCAGGAAAGAGGACAACTTCTATATACGACAACAGGAGTCAACTTATTATACAGCAGATCATTTTTTATATATAGCATATTATATACTGTTGTTTCTCTCGACAGATCATATATATATTATATTTCTGTACAATATAACAGGAAGAATATAGACAGAATAGATTAACACTTGTTGTACAGGAAAAGGAAGAAGAAGAAAATCAGAGGAGCAAAAAGAAGAACAGATCCAAATATATTATCTTCTTTTTGCCTAACTCTTTCTTGCAGATCATACATATCCTGAGACACCAAACACTATCAATTGCTCAGGATCTAAACTGCAAGAAGAAGAAGAAGTGTTATTGCAATCTAGAGAAGGAGCTCATCCACAAGCTGTCATCAAACTACATCAGATAGGGGGAGCTCTCTTCAACATCTTCATCAAGAGTCTTCACAGTAAAAGAGAAGAACACAAAACCTTTTTATTTTCTTTTATTTCTCCCATCTTGTAAAGGGTTAAAACTCTCTTCAAAAGTTTACTCCTGGTGACAGGCCACCTTAGCAAAAACCTGCATCTTGGTTTATAAGCACCTGATCAAAAGCTTATAGGTGAATTGGGCACCTGATCAAACCTCCATTGGTGTGTGGATGCCTTATCAAAAACACCTTGGTGTGAGGGCACCTTATCAACAACCTCCAGTGGATTCCTACCAGTGGGTAGAAGAGTAGATGTACCTAGTTGAGGGGAACAATTATATTTCCTTGTGTCATCTGGATTGCTTGGTTTGCTTGTTGTTTGTTTTATGTTTTTATTTATGTTGTGTTTTATTTATGCACTCTCACTGTTTGTTTTAATTACTCATACAGCAAACTGATGCGCAAATCTCGCACACTGCTATAGGCGGTAGCTAGACTGCGGCACGAAACGGCAGTGTACCGATCGTTCAAGTAATATAAAATTAGAATGAATCCCCAAGTATCGATCTCAAAGGAACACAGTAAGGTGGAGTTTACTATTGAGGCAGGACTTGAGATTGAAGTCCTTTAGTCGGATGGGTGCAAAAGTGGGTGATTTGGTTTGTGGAAAATAAAGAAAAAAACAACTATAACTACTCCTATGCAATGCCGCTATGCAATGCTTCGCTTGACGGGATGGAGACTAGGCATGCCTTGAGCGCACTGCGTCGCAAGGGCGGATGAATGAGTAGGCATACGGATGAGGGTCGCAAGCACCTCGTCGACAAGCACGCCACTAGCAATTGCTAGTGCGGCACACGAACGTGACTGTGGGATGGAGGATGGAATGGGGCGCACCTCTAGCAACTCAAACAATAAAGCATTTCACATAGACATGAAATATATAGAAATACAAACTAGTTTAAGTGCTACTTCATCATAATAATAAAGATCTACAACATTTACACATCAATAAGAGAAGAACAAGGCAAGAAATCGACCGAATCCGAAGGCTCGTTGTAGATTCACGGTTGGAATCGCCGGGTTGTCAATCCACGTCCAAGCTCGGTCCACAACTACGTCCGAGGTAGAGAGAGCTGTCATGACTCTCCAATGAGCCCATCTTCTTCGTCTCACGATCCGGTAAAGGTTGCAAACTTCCCCTTGCTTGATGGTAATGGCGGCTAGATCTCCCTTGAAGCTCTAGGATGAAGGAGGAGGCCAAAGGGACGAAACCCGAGTGGAGATGGCGAAATCAGCGCTGCTGTACGGCGTGTACGGAACTCTCCCGATTTAGGTTGAAGCTGCAGCTTTTATAGGAAATCATCAGAAATTTGGTCACGCACAGTCGAACACACGACCGTGCGATACTTAAGCGCAGCAGGTGTGCAGGAGAAGAAGGAATGCGCCCGTGCATTTTACTCACGCACGGGCAACCCGCCCGTGCGTCAAAATGCACGAGTAAACTCCGAGGCTCCATTTTGCTGGGCATCATGAACGCACAACCGCAATTGACCGTGCGCCAAGAAAACACACGATCGTGCGATACATACAGAAATGAATTCTAGCACAATGGGGATCAGCCCTTATTTACAGCTCAAGCACAAACTGGGGAAATACTTCCAGCAGCACAGAAATACAGAAAATACGATGGGGAGCACGAAGTGCTTACCCCCAACAACAAAATGCGCAATTGCACACAAAAACAGGCATAGACATGTACTTCAAATAAAAGCATGAATGGAAGAAATATTGACGAGACTGAAGTACAAATGCACGAAAACTAGCCTAAATGAGTCCGAAAATATGTATATAATAGGGACTCATCACACCCCCAGACTTACCTGTTTGCGCATCCCGAGCAAACAAATCTGGCGGAGTATGAAAAAGGTAGCTAGAGTAGAAAATTGCAAAGACAGAGTAAGATGCGAAGTATCATACATATGCACATAAAAATTCTGTAAAAGAAGATTCTAACTATACTAACAAATTTACAAAAGTAAAAATGCGTAAATAGAGATTTATTTGTACTCAGATGGTGATTCGTGAAGAATTTATGCGGTCGTGCCCGGTGTGAAAGTAAACAAGCCACTTAGGAGGGTGTTGTGAAAGACCAGAATTAGGGAATAACTCCACTGAAATCCATCAACGACGAGAACCATAAGCTTGCCCGGTTACACTCTCTCCACGGCGCTAGCAAACTCACAAGTTAAATTAATAGGGCTTTACGGTTATAATGGGGTTTAGGTTACGGTATGATATTCAATGATAAACGAGACGGCTACGCAACCCAATTGAGTCTAAGGATAACGCTGAACCCAAAACAAGACCATAAGCGATGCTAGTGTGACACACCCCCAGACTTAGCTTGAAAACTGGGTGTGCACACAGCCTACTCCAGCAAAAACAAACTGAATTTTCTATTACACTCAAGGGGATTTCTTTTCATTCTAAATCTTTTTTTTTTCTTTTAACTTCATTTTTTTTCTTTTTCTTTTATCCCCTGGTTGGTTTACAACAATGTTTTCAGCACACAATACACTTTTTCTTTCGCATCACAAAGGTTCCAAACATCACATCCAAATATGAAATGTAATTTTAGTTAACACATTTTTTGTTGCGATAATTGGATAAGCTTCAGGCTTTGGTGATTGAAAGAGGAGCTGAAACAAAGGAGGGGTAGGCACAAACTTGGCTTGCGAAGGTAAGCGCATGGGTCATGGAAAACAAGGCTCAGACTAGCCAAAACAAAGGCCTACATCATAGTTAACAAGATGAGTTGCTCTCACCCATGCTTCAAGAGTCGCTTGGGGCAAGTTCTTAGCCCACGAGAAAGGTAAACCTTCCTTCCGACTCGAGCAACACACAACTAGCGCTCGCTTACACACAACACCGTGCTACCGTAAATTTCAGTCACATTCACCAAATGAGTAAAGTAAATCAAAGATTACGCAAGAATACTAATTGTAAATTAAAAGCATAGAGATAATCTAATTTTACTCAAGTTTCTATGGAAGCATGCGGATGCGACTAGAGCACTACAAGAGTCAACATTATACTCCGAATTGCAATTCTTAAGCTAACATCCTATTTCACATTCCAACCAAAATAAGTATGAATGGAAATACACATACAAGTTAGTTCGCTCTCAAGTGGGTGCTTAGTGTGCAGACAAAATGAACAAAAATATTTGAAATAAGACTTCTAGCATGCTGAATAAATGTGCAGGTGAGTGGGTACACAACAATATCTCCCCCAGACTTAAACTATGCATTAAGATATTCTAAAACAAAGTTAGGGGAAGAGGGTACCCAATGCTCAGCAAATAAGCATTCTGGAAGCCTGTAGTGAAGCTCTACGAAGAATCACGACCACCGCCTTCACAAATAGAAAATACCTGCAAAGGGTGGTCTCCGCACAAGAAAACTAAAATAACACCTAACTAACTCGTTAGAGTGGGCGATAAAATAAAGGACAAGAAAAAGTAAGATAACTACTGGGGTTATTGTCATCCCAGCACGACTTATTTAAAAACATAACAGTTCTAGCTAATGGGCGTATGAAAGAGAAAATGAACAGGTAATTGTTCTAATGTGCGTGTCGGTAGCGGGTACCGATACGGAGACAGAATAATTACCCCTCTACCTAAATAATAATACCTGCTTAACACAGGTAGAGGAAATAGGAAGTAAGAAGAGGAGGAAGGCTGGTCCTCATTCGTCTCACCACAAAATAAATCCTTGCCCAGCAAGATGTCGTATTCAGGGATGCGGCAGGAGGAGAAGGCAATGAGTGGAGCTTCCTCTACGGAGGGGGGATCAACCTCCTCACATAAGAGGATGCTGTCATCATTGACTTGAGCATAATGCTCCAAGTCCTCCTGAAGTACCTGTGAAGACTCAACCTGCACAGGCTCAGACGAAGAAAGGGGATTAAGAAATTAACAAGGAGAATGACTTAAATAAAAATCAAGCGGGGGAGTGGTCCCGGTCTCACTCCCATCAGGTTGGGGAAGTAAAATAATGTTGGTATTGTTGACAATGTCGCAAGGTTCGGTGGGATCAATGGTGACCTTCTCTAGGATTTGCACTTCCTCCACCGGTGTTGAGGAAAAATCCTCTTCACCTAGAAGGTTGTGCTCCTCCATATGAATAGGCACAACAAAAAGATCGCCAGCCTCCTCTTGCAATGCATCTTCAACAATGTTATCAGAAATAAATGTAATAGAATGCATAATAGGGGGAGGGATAGGGCTTGAAAAAGAATCAAGCACCGATTCCTCACAAAGAATCGAATCTATGCATGGTGATATATGTACAGGGGAGATGGGCTCAGTCATGTCAGAGCCTGGATCAGCCACACATCTGGTGACTGTGTCCACATCATACCCTTCAAAACTTGAAGGTGAAATGGACACAAAACCGGATGTTGAAGGTGTGCTGCCAGAAGTAGGAATCGGGACGATCCAGATATCCGGCTTGTCGTCCTCGTCCAATTGGCGAAGGAATACAGCACAATCCTTCAAGGCATGATCCGTGCTTTGACAAAACAAGCACTGCCTTGCGGGCTTCTTTGGCACAGTAGGAGCTGAATCCGAAAAGAAGTGTGATGGTAAAGGCTCAGCAGAATAGCCATAGGACTTACGCGCACCATATGGAGTACCAGACGAAGTCGGTGCTCCATATGCTGGGCCTTGAGTGCTAGGGCTATTATCTCCCTTTGGACATCTATCACTAGCGTGAGAGATATCTCCACACCAACGGCAACGGATATTAAAAGAAGCCCACATAATGTGAAGATAACAAGATTCAAATGGAAAACACTATTGTGCAAAATAATACACCCTACAAAAATTTACTAAACAACCTAATAAAAACTGGAAGACAGAATAGGAAGAAGTAAAACAAAAAAAAATGCAATACACAAATGGAAGGGCTTAAATCTCAGATTCTCCCTCTCCAGAAAACTCACACGACCGTGTTCCCCGGCAACGGCGCCAAAAACTTGATGCGCAAATCTCGCACACCGCTATAGGCGGTAGCTAGACTGCGGCATGAAACGGCAGTGTACCGATCGTTCAAGTAATATAAAATGGGAATGAATCCCCAAGTATCGATCTCAAAGGAACACAGTAAGGTGGAGTTTACTATTGAGGCAGGACTTGAGATTGAAGTCCTTTAGTCGGATGGGTGCGAAAGTGGGTGATTTGGTTTGTGGAAAATAAAGAAAAAAACAACTATAACTACTCCTATGCAATGCCGCTATGCAATGCTTCGCTTGGCGGGATGGAGACTAGGCAGGCCTTGAGCGCACTGCGTCGCAAGGGAGGATGGACGAGTAGGCATACGGATGAGGGTCGCAAGCACCTCGTCGACAAGCACGCCACTAGAAATTGCTAGTGCGGCACACGAACGTGACAGTGGGATGGAGGATGGAATGGGCCGCACCTCAAGCAACTCAAACAATAAAGCATTTCACATAGACATGAAATATATAGAAATACAAACTAGTTTAAGTGCCACTTCATCATAATAATAAAGATCTACAACATATACACATCAATAAGAGAAGAACAAGGAAAGAAATCGACCGAATCCGAAGGCTCGTTGTAGATTCACGGTTGGAATCGCCGGGTTGTCAATCCACGTCCAAGCTCGGTCCACAACTACGTCCGGGGTAGAGAGAGCTGTCACGACTCTCCAATGAGCCCGTCTTCTTCGTCTCACGATCCGGTAAAGGTTGCAAACTTCCCCTTGCTTGATGGTAATGGCGGCTAGATCTCCCTTGAAGCTCTAGGATGAAGGAGGAGGCCAAAGGGATGAAACCCTAGTGGAGATGGCGAAATCGGCGCTGCTGTACGGCGTGTACGGAACTCTCCCGATTTAGGTTGAAGCTGCAGCTTTTATAGGAAATCATCAGAAATTTGGTCACGCACGGTCGAACGCACGACCGTGCGTGGACCGTGCGATACTTAAGCACAGCATGTGTGCAGGGGAAGAAGGAATGCGCCCGTGCGTTTTACTCACGCACGGGCAACCCGCCCGTGCGTCAAAACGCACGAGTAAACTCTGAGGCTCCATTTTGCTGGGCATCATGAACGCACGACCACAATTGACCGTGCGCCAAGAAAATGCACGATCGTGTGATACATACAGAAATGAATTCTAGCACAATGGGGATCAGCCCTCATTTACAGCTCAAGCCCAAACTGGGGAAATACTTCCAGCAGCACAGAAATACAGAAAATACGTTGGGGAGCACTAAGTGCTTACCCCCAACAACAAAATGCGCAATTGCACACAAAAACAGGCATAGACATGTACTTCAAATAAAAGCATGAATGGAAGAAATATTGACGAGACTGAAGTACAAATGCAGGAAAACTAGCCTAAATGAGTCCGAAAATATGTATATAATAGGGACTCATCACAAACTCATATATATTTTATATATATCATTTACTTTGAAAGTAAAAAATTAAGCAAGACCTTTTAACATATAATAAGAACTAAACTCTCCTTTCAGGGTTGTGAGTTGGTGAGGGATGGGTTTCTCCATGCCTCACCAGGGATTTTGAGTGTTATATCCTTGATATCTGATGCCGGACTAGACTTCTTGCTGTCTGAACCCTCTCAGATATTCAAGCAAGAAGTGCTAGAGTTCCTTGCAAATGCCAAGCAGTCGTCTTCTAAGGATGGCTTAACATCTAAGGTTGGATAGATAAGGGTGAAATTGTCCCCTAAGAGACTGGAAAAAGTACTGCACCTTCCTAGAGTGGAATAAGAGGAGATATCTGCAGAAGACAAGGAGCAAGCTTTGAAGTGGTGTGAATACAGTGACTCCCAGACTTCATCACTGAAGAAGAAATTCTTCAACCAAAAAGGGAAGTTGTTGTGTGACATTGTGGGAAAGGCACTTCTGTGCAAGCCAGGCTTACATGACACAATCTCACAACCCATGTTTGAGCTGATTGTAAGGATCATCTTAAGGAAAAGGACATGCTAGGGAAATGTCCCGTTCCAAAGGATTAAGCAATGTCTGCTGGCTCCAAACTTTGGAAGGATCTTATCTCTCTTCCTGCTGAAGGCATATCCTGACCATTTCTCCTCTTTCAAGGGTGTAAACATTAACTACTTGAAGAGAATAGATATCAAGACATTGGACAGGTCTACAAGGGTTCTCCCCATGAGCCAACCTTCTATGGTGGCTGAGATAAAGGAGAAGAAGAGAGCTAAGAAGAATGAAGGAGAAGGTGCTGAAACCTCCAAAAAGGATGATGAACCTCCAATAGACCAGGATGGTGTGGAAGGAGAAGATGTCCCCAGGACAAGTGGGGATGAGGAACCCCAAGGAAGAGTTGAACCCAATCCTGAGCCAACTCAGATGAATACTGATCCAGCTGTTCCTCAAGCTGAAGATGAACTTCTCAATTCACCTATCCATGGTAAATTAGGATTTCAGTTAGACTTCTACTCTCTAACAATAGTATAGTCTAGGTGTTTAACTCATCAATCATTTTTCAGGTGACCCTAGACAAAATTCTCCACCTATGGATGCCCCAAGTGGGGGGGAGCTTAGCCCTACCTATGAAGGAGGAGGTGGGTATGCTAGTGGAGGAGAACATCAACAGGAACCAATCCCCCCAAATTTACAAGGTACACATAATGCCCCATCTGAGGGGGAGAAGATCCCTGATGATGGAAGGGCTAATGCTCAGAGTGGAGCTGTAGAGGTGGTTGAAAAAGAATTGGCCCAGGAAAGGCCAGTTGCTGTTCTGGACACATCTGACCTGCTAAACTCAATACAAACCATGATTGAGGGTCAGATGTTGTCAGTAAAAGAACTTGTTCCTGAAAGGATACAAGGTGCTACTGCTCAAGTTAGGGATGAGCTGAATGCTACAAGAGCAGCTTTATCTCAAGAAATCCAAGCCAGTTAGCAGAGGTTGGAGGTAAGGGTGGCTGCTGTGAGGAATGAGCTGAATACTCAAATCCAGAATATCACTGCTGACTCTGCTCATATCCTTCAGCAAATGACCAGATGGTTTGAGATGGCCAAAAACACTATTGCTGCCCAGCACACAGTTCTGAAAAATATTGCAGACCATCAAGGGGATTCCACAAAAGACATCACATATGTAAAGAATCATCTTTACAGGAATCAAAATGTCTGGGAGAATGATGTTGCCAGAATGACACAAGTGGTCAACACATCAAGAAGCCAAATCAAGTCCCACATTGATAAGGCAAAGGAAAACATTTTGGATGATGTGGACAGCACTTTCCAAACTCTCTCTCAATCAATAATGGATCAACACTCTGAAATAGAGAAAAATATAATGGATAAAGGCAAAGAGGGAGAGGAGAAGATTACCAAGCTAAATGCTAAGCTGAAAGGAGCTCACATAAAGTTATATAACAACATGGAGACTGCCCACCAGCTGATACTCTCCAATCAGGCAGCAGCTAGCAAGCAAGTGGTGGAAGTGGTCAACAAAGCTTCCAATGAAATTCAAGAAAATATCCTAACCATGGTCAAAAAGGTTAATGATATTCAGTGGGACTCAAGCTTAAAGGTATTGCAAGGAACAAGGATTGCTTTGAATCTTCCAATATTGAATCCAAGCAGAAATGAAGACTTTGACTTCCAAAGTCAATCAGATCTGATTCAAGATGAGAGGGAAGCAAAGAGGAGAAGGGCAGAGGGCATTCAAACTGCTGAAGAATAAATGGCCCAGAAAAGAATGGAAAGATTAGAGGATCCACTCCATGAAGATGACAATCTGGAGTTGGACACAATTGTTGTCAATACCTGGGTGAGCCATGGCAATCAACTGAAGAACATTGACCATGTCTATTCATCTGTTGAATGGATCAAGCACCATGAGAGGGAATCTTTAAGGGAAAGGATTCTCAAAGAAAACATGGTAAGAAGGGAAACTCCTTTAAAGATTCCCACAAGATATCATCCCAAGCCACTTCTGTACTTCAAAGTAAAAGAGAAGATCAATGCTGTTGCTGAAGCTAGGAAGAGAAAGTCTGAAGATGGAGAAAGCTCTTCCCAGGGACCATCTAAGAAGAACCTGCCCTGAGATGCTCTTTAAATTATTCAATGTACAATCATAAGTTGAATTGTTTGAAATGTCTATACTGAACTTTTAAATTGAAATGATATTTCAGATTCTGAAAATCATATTGTGTTTGTTACTATTGGTATATGTACTCTGTATTTTTACCTTTAGTATTCAGGTGCTAGAATGGGTTGTTCAAATTGAACTAGATCAGCTATTACAGAAAATAGCTCTCTAATTGAGGGGGAGCAAATTCCCTACTCAGGTTGAGGGGGAGATGGCAAATGCTAAGAGTGCATAGGTTGACCAATAAGTTGATCCAAAGGGATCTATAGATGCTACCTCCCAATCCATAGAAAGTTAAATAGTTGAAGAAACCAGAAAGGGGGAGATAGGGCCAATGCTTAGGATAGGCCAATGCTAGATAGGGCAAATGCCTAGGATGTTAGGGCCCATGCTACAGATCAATTTTTGTGATATGTTTTTGCTGTTAATGTACCTTAGCATTGGGGATGTTCTGCCTTCTTCAAATAGGGGGAGATTGTTGGGAATATTGCCCTCAATATTACCTTGATTTGAAGAGGCATCACTCTCAATTACCTTGATTTAAATTATTCAATATTACTTGAGTATTTGTAGTAGCATTTTGGAACCTGAGTGTTCCTTTATTGATTCTTGCTACTTGTTAGTCGCTAATTGTGTTATGTTGCACATATATAGATGACTAGGAGTGGAGCGGGGCAGTCTCGACCCCCGCGCTCTACTGCGAGTAGTGCACTAGCAGATGTGCCTACTCCTCCTTCTGCTGAGGCAGTATGGTTGATAGTCGAGGCGGTATTCACTATGTTCAATGCACTGATAATGTTAAATCTAGTTAGTTTAATTAGGTTATTTTTAGGTTATTTACTCTTACTTTTTGCTTATTGTTGTTTACCTAAATGCAATTTTGGTTCATTTTCCTATTTTTAGTGTTAACTTAAGTTTTCTGAATTTTCAGGTCAAAAATGCAAAATTTCCTAAGTCACACCCTAGGTCACGCCCGTGACCTAGGGCGTGTAAGTTGTTGTTTCCAGTTAAGCTGCTGCCACCATAATTCAGAAGATCTGGTCAGACACGCCCAAAGTACACGGCCGTGACACACAAGTCATGCCCGTGACACGCAAGTCACGCCCGTGACCAGCCCGTGAACAGCTCAGATTCGACCAGCTGACCACCGAATTGGTCACGCCACTGTTACACGGGCGTGCTTCCAGTCACGCCCGTGAGTGCCACGTTAGCTATCCGCCAGCGCCCATGATCGCCGCCAGCGCCCATGACCGGACTAACCACCGAAATGGTCATGCCCTCAGTCACGGGCGTGACCTAGGGCGTGACCCATCAAATCGCGTCAGAATCGTGCGCCGAACCTGATCCAAGCCCCAGAATTGATTAAACAATGCCACGCCCCTAGTCACGGGCGTGACTGAGGGCGTGACCGAGGCAGAAAAATTTCTATAGATTGAAATGACCTCCAAGCTTTCCCCATTCAGTTTTTTGGCAGGAGAACTGGTGCTACTACTCTATTTTCAGTGATTTTCATGTTATTTTGTATTCTTCTTCTCTCTCTCTCTCTTATTTCAATGCATTTCCTTTTCTAGTTTTCATATGAATGTTGTAATGCCTTTGTAATTTCCTTTCATAGTGTATTACTAATGCTTAGTAGGCTTTCCATGCAAATGCAATCTCAGTTGAACTTTTGTTTAATAAAAATTGCATGTTTTTGTTCTCTTAAAATCTTCATCATTTCTCTCTCCTACCCCTCCACCATGAGTAACTAAATCCTCATAGTACTCGATCTTGATGATCTGAGGATGAGTTGATCAAGTTATGATCCTTTAGTCTTCTTTCACTTTCTAAAGTTTTGGGCCTTAGATTTACTCTTAATTAAAATTAAGTGGAGCTATATTATCGATGTATAGTCCACACCTTTGCTTTCATTCTTGGCTAGCCGAGAGGCCGATAGTCTGAAGTGAGCACTTAAGAGTAAAGAGAGTTACACACATTTCTCGAGAGAGAATGACGTAAATCTCCTAGATTGGAGTCAAACCCAATAGCGGGGTTCACCACTTAAAGCGAGTTTTAGGTATTCGAATACGGGACGAGAGTTCGGTCATATTTTCCTAAACTCAGTTGGGCATATCTTCGAGAGAATCATGTTCAAACTATAAGAACCCCCACGGTCAAGCTACCCTTACTTTATTAAGTTTTAAGTTTGCATTTGAATTTTGATCAACTTAAGCCGAAGTAAGTCAAGATCGAGTGCTATTTCTTAATCATCGTTTAGCCGTACTTTTACCCAACTTTTATTTCAACTTAGAAAAAAAAAACCTTCCAAAAAATTATTAAGATAAAATAATAGTAATTTGATTGAGTCTAAGTAATCAACGGTTCTCGGATTTTAATACGACACTTGTGTTCCTATACTACAGTTCGATAGGTATACTTGCCTTCTCGGATTGCTAGTTCGGATTTTATTTCGTGCAAGCGGAATTTTAATCACCAAGTTTTTGGCGCCGTTGTCGGGGACTCGCATTTTGTTGATATTTTGAAAGAACGAATCTATTACTTTTATCACCTCTTTTTCTCTCCTCTTTCTTGAAAAAAAAAATTTAATTAAAAAAAAAAGACCTTTTCTTTTTTCGAATTTCTCAATCTTATATTCCCTTCTCTCTTTCTAGTTTATGACCCGAGCGAATCCGTCAGAACTTGTAGACTTGCACCAAGAACTTGAGCGTACTCTTCGGAGAAAATCGCAAGTTCAAGATCCTACATTCCAAGAACTGGCTGAGGATTCGGAGTCGGTTGTTAATATGGGCGAACCTAACCAAAATGAAGTCCCCAACATGGTTGCGGCCCCTGAATGGACTATGTCCCATTATGCAAGGACTAACCTGGAAGGGACGGAAACTAGTATAGTCCGCCCTGCCATAGCTAATAATAATTTTGAACTAAAGCCCAGCATAATTCACATGGTGCAGCAATACATGCAGTTCGACGGATTACAAGATGAAGATCTGAACGCACATATTGCTAGCTTCCTTGAAATCTGTGACACCTTCAAAATAAATGGTGTTACAGATGATGCAATTAGGCTAAGACTCTTCCCATTTTCTTTAAGAACAGAGGCTAAGCAGTGGTTGTCGACTCTACCTAGAGGTTCTATCACCACTTGGGCCCAGTTAACTGAAAAATTTCTAACTAAGTATTTTCCACCTGCGAAAACTGCTAAGCTTAGAAATGATATTTCTTCTTTTTGCCAAATAGATTCTGAAACGCTATATGATACCTGGGAAAGGTATAAAGAATTCTTAAGACGTTGCCCTCATCACGCTCTGCCTGTATGGTTACAAGTGCAGACGTTTTATAACGGGCTAAATCAACATACTAAGCAAATGATAGACGCCGCTTCCGGTGGTACCTTAAATAACAAAACCCCGGAAGTCGCTCTTGAGCTATTTGAGGATATGGCCATGAACACCTATCAGTGGAATGTGCCAAGATCCCGCCCAAACAAACCTGCAGGTATGTACGAAGTGGATAACGTCTCCCAGCTGGCACTACAAGTGGAAATGCTTAGCAAAAAGATATCTGAAATGAATGCTCCTTTCGCACCTCAGGTTTGGGAATTCGCAAAAGCCACCTCCGAACAAGCTGATTACGTAGGAAATAGAAATGCTTATAATAATTATTCTGCTTCTAATTTTCATGCACCGGGTTTTTAATTACCGAATAATTATAATCCTGCGCTGCGTAATCACCCGAACTTTTCTTGGAGTAATCCTTCAAACACAACTCGCCCGCCTCAACAAAATGAATTTACACCACCTCCACCCCCTGTTAACTTTCAAAAACCTCCATCTTTGGAGGAGATGTTTTCAAAATATATAAGTACGAACGAAGCAACCGTCCAAAACTTAGCCGGATCCGTTAAAAATCTAGAAAACCAAATCGGGCAGCTCGCCAAAATAATATTCGAGCTGCCCGGGACTCTTCCCGCTGACACTGAACCCAACCCGAGAGAGCAAGCGAAAGCTGTAACTCTTCGGAGTGGGAAGCAAGTATCCGGTCCGGTTAGCGAAGAGCCCGAGGCAAGATCCGCCCTTATTTTAAAAACACCGCTCACTCAAACAGATTTTATCACTCCACCTCATATTTTCAAAAACAACCCCGCCCTGCCTTATCCTTCTCAACTCAACAAGGAAAAATTAGATGATCAATATCATCGCTTCCTGGAAATGTTTAAGCAAATACACATCAATTTGCCCTTCCATGAAGCGATATCACAAATGCCCAAGTACGCTAAGTACCTGAAGGATCTTCTAACTAATAAGAAAAAGCTAGAAAATCTATCGCACATAACTTTAAATGCTGAGTGTTCCGCCGTCCTAACAAATAAATTACCGAAAAAGGCTAACGATCCGGGTAGTTTTTCTATCCCGTGCCTCTTTGGTGATCTATTTGTAAAGAACGCGTTGGCCGACTTAGGTGCGAGCATCAACTTGTTGCCATTCTCCTTGTTTAAGAAGTTAGGAGTGGGCACCCTTAGCCCCACACGTATGAGTATACAACTAGCAGATAGGACGATAAAATATCCACTGGGAATTGTGGAGGACGTGCTCGTAAAGGTAGACAAATTCATCTTCCCGGTGGATTTTGTCATTTTGGACATTGAAGAGGATGTCGAGGTTCCCTTAATCCTTGGCCGCCCCTTCCTTGCCACTTCCCGTGCTATCATTGATGTGAGTAATGGTAAGCTATTCCTCCGAGTTGGAGATGATGAAGTAACCTTCTTCGTAACACCCTCTATGAAAAATACCCTAGAAAAATGACGATTCGTGTTTTTTCTTAGATGTGTTAAGTGAAGACCCTTCTTTTTGTATTTCTGAAAATGGTTCTTCTTCTTTTTGTTCATCTTCAAACACCTCCACTGAAATATTACAAGAAATGAAAATGGCCATTGCTCCCGCCCCCTCAAATTTTCAAATTAAATCAAAAATTTTTGAAGAAATTACTTTTGAAAAAGAAAAGTCTTTCAAATCATCATACGAGGAACCTCCCACATTAGAACTTACAGAACTACCCAATCATTTAAAATATGAATTTTTAGAAAAAGACTCTAAGTTACCAGTAATAGTGTCGGCCCATTTAAGTGGATCTGAAAATGCCAAATTGCTAAAAGTTTTACAAAAGCACCGCCAAGCAATTGCTTGGCAGATTTCTGATATTAAGGGCATAAGTCCATCTTTCTGCATGCACAAAATTCTAATGGAAGATAATTCACATAATTCTATTCAACCTCAACGCCGATTAAACCCAAACATGAAAGAAGTAGTAAAGGGTGAGGTCGTGAAATTATTAGACGCAGGAATTATCTATCCAATTTCAGATAGCAAATGGGTAAGCCCCGTTCAAGTAGTTCCTAAAAAGGGAGGGATCACGGTAGTGTTAAATGACAATAATGACTTAATCCCAACACGGACGGTGATTGAGTGGCGTATGTGTATTGATTATCGCAAATTAAACGACGCCACCCGCAAGGACCATTTCCCCTTGCCATTCATCGATCAAATCTTAGAACGATTATCCGGCCATAGCTTTTATTGTTTTCTCGATGGTCTCTCGGGCTACTTCCAAATTCCCATCTCGCCCGAGGACCAGGAGAAAACGACGTTTACTTGTCCTTTCGGCACCTTCGCCTATCGAAGAATGCCGTTTGGCTTATGTAATGCGCCGGCAACATTTCAACGGTGTATGTTGGCCATTTTCGACAAGTACGTAGAAAGTATTATGGAGGTATTTATGGACGACTTTTCCGTGTTTGGTGATTCCTTCGATTTTTGTTTAGAAAATTTAGAAAAAGTGTTAGAACGGTGTGAGGAGACCAATCTCGCCCTGAACTGGGAAAAATGCCATTTCATGGTACGGGAGGGATTGGTTTTAGGTCATAAGATATCAGCAAGAGGAATTGAGGTCGATGAAGCAAAAATAGAAGTGATCGAAAAACTGCCACGGCCAACCAACGTTAAGGCCATAAGAAGCTTTCTAGGACATGCCAGTTTTTACCGGCGATTTATACAAGATTTTTCGAAAATTACCAAACCCCTCACTCATCTTTTAGAAAAAGACACTCCATTTATTTTTGATGATACCTGCTTATCTGCTTTTCAATTAATCAAAAATAAGCTAATAAATGCGCCAATTATGATAGCTCCAATCTGGGACCTTCCGTTCGAAATCATGTGCGATGCAAGTAGCTTTGCGGTGGGAGCCGTTTTAGGACAACGTATATCTAAAAACTTCCACCCTATTTTCTACGCAAGTAAAACACTTACATCCGCGCAAGAGAACTATACCACAACGGAGAAAGAATTATTAGCAGTTATTTTTGCGTTCGACAAATTTCGACCTTATATTACGCTTTCAAAAATTATTGTTTTTACCGACCACTCGGCCCTCAAATATTTACTTTCTAAACCGGATGCCAAACCACGCTTACTTCGCTGGGTCTTACTCCTCCAAGAGTTCGACTTGGAAATCCGAGATAAAAAGGGGGCTGAGAATTTGGCCGCGGACCATCTTTCACGATTAGATAACCCGTTTATTGAAGATTTAAATGAACAAACTTTTAATGATTATTTTCCCGACGAGAAGTTATTATCAATCAACACTACTCCTTCTCCTTGGTTTGCAAACTTCGCCAACTACTTAGTAGCTCGAGTCCTCCCAAAAGAATTTTCCTATCAGCAAAAGAAGAAATTCTTTTCTGACCTGAAGAAATATTTTTGGGAGGACCCGTATCTGTTTCGAGTTTGTGCAGACCAAGTAGTAAGGAGATGTGTTTCTTTCGAAGAAGGACAAAATATTTTCAAACACTTATACGAAGGACCGACTGGTGGGCACCATCAAGCCAATCGGACCGCTCACAAAGTGCTAAGTGCAGGCTTTTATTGGCCTAGCCTTTTTAAAGATGCCCAATCTTTTGTGAGACGGTGCGATACCTGCCAATGGGCCGGAAATATCTCAAATAAAAATGAAATGTTGCAAAATTATTTCCTCGAGTGCGAAGTTTTCGACCTTTGGGGAATTGATTTTATAGGTCCTCTTCCTTCTAGCCATGGTAATAAATACATTTTAGTTGCGGTAGACTACGTGTCTCGATGGGCAGAGGCCCAAGCTCTTCCTACCAATGACTCCCGAGTCGTTATTATTTTCTTAAAAAAATTATTTTCTCGATTTGGTACTCCTAGGGCCATCGTTAGCGATAGGGGTTCGCACTTTTGTAACGCACAATTTGCAAAAACACTTTTAAAATATGGCGTTACACATAAGCTTTCAACTGTATACCACCCCCAAACTAACGGCCAGGTCGAGGTAGTGAATAGAGAAATCAAACGTATTTTAGAAAAAAACTGTTTCCACCTCACGTAAGGACTGGTCACATAAATTAGATGATGCTCTATGGGCTTACCGGACATCGTACAAGACCGCCATCGGTTGTACACCGTATCGGTTAGTATATGGGAAATCGTGCCATTTACCGGTCGAATTAGAACATTGTGCTTTCTGGGCCCTTAAATTTTTAAATTTTAATCCCCACTCCACCGCCGATCTTCAAAAATTCCAACTCAACGAACTCGATGAGTGGCGCTCCAATGCGTATGAAAATAATAAATTATATAAGGAACGAACGAAATGCTTTCACGATAAAAATTTAAGGCACCCAAAAACATTTAAACCAGGCGACCAAGTATTACTTTATAATTCTCGTCTACGTTTATTTCCTGGAAAGTTAAAATCTAGATGGTCAGGTCCTTTTAATGTAAAGGAAGCTTATCCGTATGGAACTGTTTTGATATCACACCCAGATAAGGGTGATTTCAAGGTTAATGGGCAGCGTCTAAAACTTTATTTTTCTGGTGACAATGTTGACATGGACAGTGAAAAACTTCTTTTGTCTGGACTGTAATAATTTGGATTAACTTTTGAACTATATTCTTTTAGTCGAGCTCAAACGACATTAAACAGAGGGCGCTCTTGGGAGGCAACCCAAGGTTTTTAAAATTTATTGTTTTAATTTTTCTTTGGCCCTGGGCGGCTCCGATACTCTCAACTTCGGCGATCGCCTGCTTCAACATTGCTGGTTTCAAGAAAAATTCACGA
This sequence comes from Dactylorhiza incarnata, assembly GCA_033032865.1. Classification (NCBI taxonomy): domain Eukaryota; kingdom Viridiplantae; phylum Streptophyta; class Magnoliopsida; order Asparagales; family Orchidaceae; genus Dactylorhiza; species Dactylorhiza incarnata. The sequence continues at coordinate 27,382,388 of JAWHQI010000005.1, forward strand.
TGATATTTCATGAAGATTCAAAGCGCCAACAAGGGGGAGCGGCATCACACATCCTTTCAAGCCCATAAATCCAGGGAAGTGCCTGTTTCAGTTTTTCAGTTTTAATTTCTTTTATTATTTACCCCTTCCTTCACTCTCCTTTTCCATTGAGGACAATGTCTATCGTAAGCTTGGGGGAGAATGTCTTCTTTTCTTTTCTTTTGTTTTAGTAGTCTAAATTAGATTTTGGTAAAATCAATAGTACCCCTTGCTTTATGTTTTGTTTTTCCCAAAATATTTTATATAGCCTTAGTTAATTTCAAATTTTCTAATCCTACTTTTTAATTATGTTTCACAAGTAAATTGTTGACTCATGTATTGTTCTAATTCTAGGTAGCATGTTAATGTGAAATTTTTTTTCTAAAATCTTGTACTTTCCTTATCGTTTTCTCTTTTATCTTCTTTACTTTCGTAAAAATTCTTCATCCACTATTTTCCTCTTCATTTTTAGATATATTTTGCAAGGTTAACTTTTGATTTGTGTAGTAAATGTGAATAATCCTAGACGCTTATTATTCTTATTTTCAGGATAAGTTCATTAGTCTTTATTTAATATCTAGGGCTTACTTTTTGAAATCCTTCAAAACTCATACTTTAAATAAATTTAGAGAGCAATGAAAATGATTTAGGCCATTTTTTTGTAAGTTTGAGCCTTCATGCCAACCCTTAAAAAGAAAGCCTTTGTTAGCCTCTTTTGAGCCTTTTCCCATGTTTTATTGTCACCTCCACTTATCAAATTTTTCACCAAAGCCAAAATTTCCAAACTTATTTGAATCACACTAACACTTTGAGTTTTATTTAAATTTCTAAAAGAGTGTGATTGGTTTATTGCATGGAGAGCTTCAAAGAAAAGAATTTGCTCAAAAAGAAGATATTTTAAGCATATTTGTATTAGTTATCTTTGCCAAAATTTCAAAATAAAAAATTAAATAAAAAATGGCTATGAAAGAGAAAGAAAGAAAATATGCTATATGCTTATAATGAAGGATTGCCTCTTATCATTCATATCGAAAATTTTATAAAACTCATGTTTATGGTTTAGTGTGATTATAGCAATCACTTTTATCTTCGATTTCCATTCCAAATCATATGCCTAAACCAAACATTTCGGTCCTAATAAAGTCCTCTTGATTCATGCTCCTAAATTTGCTTTAGCTAAGTAAAGAAGAAAAGTAGAATAGTTAAGTCTTGGGTATGAATTTAGATCCCTGTTCTTAGAATGATATAATCATAATTTGTCTCTTAGGGTTTAGTAACAATTCAATGTACTATCTCATTTGTTACTTTGCTCAATTTTATTTTAAAACTTTTTAGTTAAAATTTTGGATGATTAATTTTTGTTAGTAAAGGGTATAAAAATTAAGCTTAAATAAAGTACTTATTTTAGGTTTCCTTTTCACTATTCTCCCTGCTTGGAATTTCGCAAGGTACTCGTGTTTAGCATAATTAAATCTTTTTGATTAGTCATTTTGTTTTATTAGCTAAGCATATTTCTTTGCTTGGGGACAAGCAAAGTGTAAGCTTGGGGGAATTTGATAATGCTAAATCTAGTTAGTTTAATTAGGTTATTTTTAGGTTATTTACTCTTACTTTTTGCTTATTGTTGTTTACCTAAATGCAATTTTGGTTCATTTTCCTATTTTTAGTGCTAACTTAAGTTTTCTGAATTTTCAGGTCAAAAATACAAAATTTCCTAAGTCACGCCCTAGGTCACGCCCGTGACCTAGGGCGTGTAAGTTGTTGTTTCCAGTTAAGCTGCTGCCACCATAATTCAGAAGATCTGGTCAGACACGCCCAAAGTACACGGCCGTGACACACAAGTCACGCCCGTGACATGCAAGTCACGCCCGTGACCAGCCCGTGAACAGCTCAGATTCGACCAGCTGACCACTGAATTGGTCACGCCACTGTTACACGGGCGTGCTTCCAGTCACGCCCGTAACTGCCACGTCAGCCAGCCGCCATCGCCCATGATCGCCGCCAGCGCCCATGACCGGATTAACCACCGAAATGGTCATGCCCTCAGTCACGGGCGTGACCTAGGGCGTGATCCATCAAATCGCGTCAGAATCGTGCGTCGAACCTGATCCAAGCCGCAGAATTGATTAAACAATGTCACGCCCCTAGTCACGGGCGTGACTGAGGGCGTGACCGAGGCAGAAAAATTTCTATAAATTGAAATGACCTCCAAGCTTTCCCCATTCAGTTTTTTGGCAGAGAGAACTGGTGCTACTACTCTATTTTCAGTGATTTTCATGTTATTTTGTATTCTTCTTCTCTCTCTCTCTCTTATTTCAATGCATTTCCTTTTCTAATTTTCATATGAATGTTGTAATGCCTTTGTAATTTCTTTTCATAGTGTATTACTAATGCTTAGTAGGCTTTCCATGCAAATGCAATCTCAGTTGAACTTTTGTTTAATAAAAATTGCATGTTTTTGTTCTCTTAAAATCTTCATCATTTCTCTCTCCTACCCCTCCACCATGAGTAACTAAATTCTCATAGTACTCGATCTTGATGATATGAGGATGAGTTGATCAAGTTATGATCCTTTAGTCTTCTTTCACTTTCTAAAGTTTTGGGCCTTAGATTTACTCTTAATTAAAATTAAGTGGAGCTATATTATCGATGTATAGTCCACACCTTTGCTTTCATTCTTGGCTAGCCGAGAGGCCGATAGTCTGAAGTGAGCACTTAAGAGTAAAGAGAGTTACACACATTTCTCGAGAGAGAATGACGTAAATCTCCTGGATTGGAGTCAAACCCAATAGCGGGGTTCACCACTTAAAGCGAGTTTTAGGTATTCGAATACGGGACGAGAGTTCGGTCGGATTTTCCTAAACTCAGTTGGGCATATCTTCGAGAGAATCATGTTCAAACTATAGGAACCCCCACGGTCAAGCTACCCTTACTTTATTAAGTTTTAAGTTTTCTTTTGAATTTTGATCAACTTAAGCCGAAGTAAGTCAAGATCGAGTGCTATTTCTTAATCATCGTTTAGCCGTACTTTTACCCAGCTTTTATTTCAACTTAGCAAACAAAACCTTCCAAAAAATTATTAAGATAAAATAATAGTAATTTGTTTGAGTATAAGTAATCAACGGTTCTCGGATTTTAATACGACACTTGTGTTCCTATACTACAGTTCGAACTTGCCTTCCCGGATTGCTAGTTCGGATTTTATTTCGTGCAAGCGGAATTTTAATCACCATGCACAACCAGGAAGGCATGTACATGTACACCCTCCTACCCTCGGGGTGGCCCCTGTGTCGGTTGTTGCAGTTGAATCGGTGGTCGAAAGACTAGTGCCAGTGATGGCAAGACGAGCTTTGGACCAACAACAACAGCATTTTCTGAGTTTCCACCCTCTGACGTTTGCGGGAGTAGGAACCCCAACTCAGGCTGAGAACTGGCTCTTAAGAGTTAGAAAAACCTTGACAGCTATAGAAACGGAGGAAGGACAGAAAGTCACCTTAGCAACCTTTCTTTTGGATGGGGAGGCGCAACTATGGTGGGAGGAGTTGGAGTTGCACCAGTTGGCGGGAAGAAAACTGGCGGATGTCTCGTTTGAGGAGTTTTCGAGACTGTTTTTGGCAAGGTATCTCCCATCTGATCAGCGTATTGAGATGGAGAACCAGTTCAACCAATTGACTAGAGGCGATAGTATGGTGGATGACTATTTGCACGAGTTTACGAGGTTGGGGCGTTATGCAGGCGCCATGTTTACAGATGAAGAGCGTAAGACCAATCGATTTTATGAGGGTCTACGGGAATACGTACGGTTATTGCTGTCTGGGCCGATGACGCAAGGTTGTATGACCTTGGTCAACGCTGCTCGTTCCTTGGAGAAGGACATGAAACGAGTCCAAAGTAAGAAGGACTTGACTGTAAAGAAGTCGAAGTTCAAAGTACCGGTCTCTACAAAGTCTAGGTAGGGCAAGTGGAGAAAGAGAACTAAACCATCAGGGCCAACTCAATCTTCCGTGTCTGGAACGACTACTGGATAAGGTCCAGTCACGTGTTATAATTGTGGCAAAGTGGTCCACTATGCTCGGGAGTGTCACAACGGCAAAAAGGCAGTTGCGTCATATGCGGCAGAGAAAGGGAAGGCGGTAGAATCGATTGCATCCCATCATGCTCCAGCTCAGCCCCGAGTATGCAATCTTGGCTAGCAGGAGGCCATTAAACAAAGTGATGTGGTGACAGGTATGTGTTAGTACATAGCTTTTGTTACTTTCTATATGTCATACCTTGCGCATTGCTTGTTAAATCGGTGTGTATTGGGGTTTGTCTTAATCTTTAACTGTCCGGCGAGAACACTGTTTGATATTGGAGCCTCACATTCCTTTCTGTCGGAGGCCTTCATACAACAAATTGGGGTGCCTTCGTCTTTGACAAAGGAAAGGTTGGATGTGGTGCTACCGAATGGGTGATATATGCGTGCGGATCGAGTTTGTGTTGTTAAGGTGCGGATCGGAAGTCAGGACTTTGATTTGGAAGCATCGATGTTGCCGATCTCAGAGTTTGATGTAATCTTTGGAATGGAGTGGCTGTCGGAGCAGCAGGCGTACATTGATTGCACTTCGAAGGAGGTCACACTGGGGCGTAATACCGAACGTGCGACAACTTTTGCAGGTTTGCGTGGATTGAGCAAGATGTTGATATATGCGGTCCAAGCAGTCAAGGAAGTTCGGCAGGGCGCGGAGTTGTGCTTCGTGCTAGTGGGGGTTGCAAATCCACATCCCAGTTTGAGTGTTGTTCCTGTCATATCGGAGTATCCGGATGTGTTTCCCAAAGATCTTCTTGAGGCGCCACCTTAGCGGGAGATAAACTTCACAATATAGCTGGTACTAGGTGTTAGGCATGTGTCATGCTCCTCGTGGCGGATAGCGCCAAAGGAGATGGCAGAGTTAAAGATTCAGTTGCAGGAGTTGCTAGAGCAAGGCTATATACGCCCAAGTTCATCCCCTTGGGGTGCTCCGGTCCTCTTCGTGAAGAAGAAGGACGAAAGCCTGTGTCTGTGTGTCGACTATCGTGAACTGAAGAAGTTAATAGAAAAGAACAAGTATCTGATTCCACGAATCGATGACCTGTTCGATCAGTTGGTTGGGTTTACTATGTATTCGAAATTGGATTTGAAATCCGGGTATTACCAGTTGCGGATTCAGGAATGTGATATTCCCAAGACGGCGTTTAGTATCAGCTATGGGCACTATGCGTTCACCTTGATACCGTTTGGCTTCATGAATGCGTCATCGGTATTCATGGATTTGATGAACAGAACTATTAGAGAGTGACTTGACCGGTTTATAATCGTCTTTATTGACGATATACTGGTGTACTCGCAATCTGAAAAAGAACACGTAATTCGTTTGTGTGTAGTTATGGAAACCCTGTGAAGGAGTCAGTTGCATGTCAAATTCTCCAAGTGTGAACTTTGGCTAGCCTCTGTAGCATTCTTTGGTCATGTAGTTAGTGAAGAGGGTGTTGCAGTGGATCCGACAAAGATAAAGGCAATCCAGAAGTGGCCTATTTTGGCGACAGTAGCGGAAGTCAGGAGTTTCCTTGGACTTGCTGGCTACTATCGACGCTTCGTGGAGAACTTTTCGCGGATTTCTCTTCCTCTCACAACTTAGACAAGGAAGGATCAGAAGTTCGTTTGGTCACCAGACTGTGCACAAGCTTTTGAGGAGTTAAAGAGTCGTCTGACCAGGACACTAATTTTATGTTTGTCATGTGGTACGGAAGGCTATGAAATTTATAGTGACGCCTCAGGGAGCGGCTTAGGCTGCGTTCTGCTTCAGAATGGTTCGGTGATTGCGCATAGCTCATGCCAGTTGAAAGTGCATGAAAGGAACTATCCGGTCCACGGCTTAGAGTTAACAGACGTGATATTCGCACTGAAATTGTGGTGGCATTACTTATATGGTGTGAAGGTTGATATCTTTACTGACCATAAGGGCCTGAAGTATATGTTGAATCAGAAGGAGTTATATATGCGACAACGAAGGTGGATGGAGTTACTTGGGGACAATGCTTTCGAAATTCACTATACGCCCGGGAAGGGAAAATGTTGTCGCAGATGCTTTGAGCCGGAGGGCTTCTGCACAAGCCAGCTGGATTCAGATACATGATCCACGTCTGATCAGCGAATTGGAAGCCTTGGAGATCTCCTGTGTGGATAGAAGTGCTATCACGAGTGCGTGCTTGAACTGTACGAAGGTGCAATATGACCTCGCGGACCGAATACAACAAGCCCTAGAGCATGATTAAAGCATGAAGCGCTACTTGGCGGAGACTGGGGATGGGTCTGCTGCCGAGTTTGTGTTGGACGACGGTATTTTGTGGAAAGACAGACGGTTGTGCGTCCTAAGTGTTGGCAAGTTGCGGGAGGAATTGATGTACAAGACACATTTTACGAAGTACTCAATCCACCTGGGGAGCACAAAAATGTACCGAGACGTGAAAAAGTTATTTTGGTGGCCAGGTTTAAAGGAGATAACTCTTTACGTGGCAAAATGCAAAACTTGCGCACTTGTGAAGGCAGAATGTCATAAACTTGGTAGGTTCCTGAAGTCGTTGCCTATTCCGGGATGAAAATTTGATGATATTTCTATGGATTTCGCGCATGATTTGTCGAGGTCGCAAAGAGGGAATGATGTTGTTTGGGTGATTGTGGATCGCTTGACAAAGGTATCCCACTTTATTCCAAACCGGAGGGACGATTCAGTGGAGAAATTGGCAAAGCTATATGTGGATAGCATTGTACGATTGCACGGTGTGACCCGTAGCATTGTAAGTGACCGAGATGGTCGCTTCACATTGAAAGATTGGAGGCTAATCCACCAATTGTTGGGTACCAAGCTGAAATTTAACACTGCCTTCCACCCTCAAACGGATGAGCAGACTGAACGGACCAACAGGACATTGGAAGATATGCTCTGAATGTGCGCCATGGATTTCGGAAAGAGGTGGGAAGATCATCTCTTTATGATTCAATTTGCTTACAATAACAACTACCAGACAAGTTAAAAATGGCGCCCTTTGAGGCCCTTTATGGTAGAAAGTGTCGTACTCCCTTGTCTTGGGCGGAGATGGAGAAACTAGGTTGTTTAAGCGAAAGGAAGTCGAAGATGCCAATTCGACTATTCAAATAATCCGGGAGAGATTGTTAATTGTGCATGATAGGCAGGAAAAATACTACAACGCCAAACACAGAAACGTTGAGTTCACCGTGGGCGAATGAGTTTATCTCAAGATCAAACCTTTCAAAGGTGTATCCAGGATTCGACACTTGAAAAAGCTGAGTCCGAGATACCTTAGACCATTTGAAATACTGGAACGTGTTGGTGAAGCTGCCTATCGGTTCGCTCTTTCGACAGAGTTAAGCGGCTTGCACGATGTGTTTCACATATCTGTGCTAAGGAAGGCTGTGCTAGAGCTTAGCCAAGTGCTTGTGGAGAATCAGGTGCCAGTCGATGATAAGCTGAAGACAAAGGTCAAGCCCATACGCATCGAAGACACTGAGGTGAAGCAATTGCGGAATAAAATGATCAAAGTCCGCTGGGACAATTGCGGTCGTGAGGTGCTTTCATGGGAGCGTGAGCAGACCATACGTGACGAGTTCCCCAAATTGTTCCGTTGAGGTACAAGTTATATTTTGTATCTTTTTGTTTATTTACATTGTTAGAATTTCGGGACGAAATTCTTTTAGGGGGGGGGGGGGGGGGGGGAATTGTAATACCCCAGTTTTATGTGCAAGAATTTTAAGGAGTTCTGCCAGAATTCGTCGAGTGAACTCGAGTGGACACGACGAATCATCGAAAGGACTCGACGAATCGTCGAAAGATCTCGACGAATTGAACTTGATCGGTGAATTCTAATGTCTCGACGAAATCGTCGAATGGTCTCGAGTGGTCTCGTCGAATCGTCATAATGACTCAACAAATTCTGTTAAACCGACGAATTTTTGGTGTCTTGACAAATCATCTCGACGACTTCGTCAAAACATCTCGATGAAAACTACTGTCTCGACAAATTTAGATCATCACTCGACGAATCCAGACAAAGCGGTGATTTTTGACCTGGTTCGATTTTTGACGGAAACGGAAGTGTCGATCCTTCATCGCAACTGTCCAAATCGTTCTGAAAACTGAATCGGACAGCTATGATTATTTCGAAATCCTTTAAAAAGGCTTGAGAGGTAACTATCGGTTTATTTCTACCGCCTCTTTCTCTCTCCAAACGTGTGATCGTTGAAAACACGAGGAAGAAGAAGATGGTATCTTCTGCCATTGACGGAGCACTGGAGCTCCGAATCGCAAGACGTTTCCAGATCCGCGGAGAGCAGCACGATGCGATTCTTTCCAACCACTTGAACTCCACCGAAGAGAGCGGGAAGGGCAGTGATCCTTTCAACCTTTAACAAGCTTATCCAAGCTTCTTTTTGAGTGCTCAGTTGGCTTGTCTACGGAGCTATTGCACCGAAACGAGCTTCGAGGGTAACGAATCTCCTTCTAAATCATTGGACATGTTAGTCCTTTGATTAGCATATTATTGGGAAGACTTTCACTAATTAGCGGATTGGTTCTTCTGGTGGGTTGATATGGATATCCCCACAGAAATTGCATATAGAGACCGGAACCGAAGTATGAACATAGACATGATGTGTGAAGCCTATCTGGACAGGTTTGTCCGGATTGGTAATGATTATTGCTTATTGCGTGCCGGAGAAAACTCCGTAAAGCTATGGACTCACAATTGCTGAGCATAGTAGAGAGCAAAGTGTAAAGACTGTGTAGCACTGGGTATGGATAGCAAAAGTGGAAGGGCCTGGAGAGCCTAGCTTCATGTAACGGGCACAAGGGGAAGCCGTACCCGCGTCGGGCAGAGTTGATCCCGACGTTTTGAGCACGGGCAAAGCTGAGCCGAACCCGTCCCTTAGCGAGTCAGTGATGAGGTCGCTCCTCCGTTTTACTGGGGGAATTTTGGGAAAGGAACCGGAAGGTATGACGACCTTGACGGTAAAACTCATGGTTTATCTAAGTTGAAAAAGTACTTAGATCCGTGGTGTAACTCAAGGAGTACGCCGAAAGTATGTCATGAGAGCACGAAGCGTAAGGTTGCGAGTGCCTAAGTTGGTGATGATTGCAGATATAGTTGTATATGTTGCTAAATCTTGCCTGAAGGGAAGGAGTATCACCGCCCCGGGAATGGGGTGAGGTCGTTATATATTTTGGTCAGCTAAAGATAACTGGTTGCATGTTCTCCCACGTTGTTGTGGAATTTTTTGTACAAGTCCTGGCGAGACAAGCGGGAAATAGCGGGTTGGTACTCCAGCTGCTGCGATGTGCAGACACTCGAAGGCCAAATTGTTTTGTTTACTGTTTTTCATGTATGGCCGGCCTGCGTGCCGATGTTTGGAAGCCATCGTTGATGTAAACATTTCTTATATATTTAGCATTATGTGTATTCGTTCCTAGTGAACAAGTGGACAAAGTGTAATCTGATTTAACTTTAAATAATTGCTTCCGTTATGTATGACTCTGTGTTTGCTGAGATTGTTTTCTTTAAAACTATTTAATTACTAATTGTGTAACTCTCTTTACTGTTCATTTAATATTGTGTGGGGTCCCGGACTGACCTACTGCTATATTATATGCGACGGGGAGGGTGTTACACAGTTAACGTTTCATAATTTCTCAGATTACAGGTCTCGCTCGTCGGTTTCATCACCTTCAACGAAGCTGCCCGAACTGCCCAACCTGCCCGAACTGCCAGAAGGGCGAGACGGTCATTTACGAAAAATGGCGATCCATGTGCTCCAAAACGGCGAACGTGATTCGCCCGTTAGGTGGTTACGGTGGTTATAGTGGTTACGACGGCAAAATTACCGGGCTACCCCCGGCCAAAGCTATAAAAGGAGTTCAGGGCCTTCATTTAAAGACATCTTGCCTTCTGCACCCGAGAGAGTTCCGTTGAAGATTTCATCTGTGTCCTCCTCCGGCGCTCGAAGATCATCTTCGGGCTTCAAAGATCTCCTTCGTGAACTTGGAGATTTCATTCGCTCCGGAAGACCATCTTCCTAAGCTATTTGAGAATCTTTCGAATCCTGAAAGGCTCAGTGTTCTCACTACTGTTCTCAGAAGAAAAAGTACTTAGCTTTCCGGGAGGTGACCTGTCACCCTCGGTGTTCTCTCTCTCCCCCTCTCCATCATTGTAACAAGCAACGGCCTGTCACGCTCGAGTTCTTAATTTCTAATTGTAATCGCCCAGAAGATATTAGAAGTTGGCCGGCCCATCTCCGGCCGCGTGATTTTTCACCATTTTCGGGTTTTCCACGTTAAAAGTCTTTGTGTCATTTACTAATTCACTAATTGACTGTTTGCGCGCTCGGTTCGCTTCCGAGCTAAGATGATTCAATTCGACCGGTCTACCAGAGCACCTGAACGATCCGCAACAGTTTTATAGGTTAAGAAACCATCATAGCCATGCGTGTATTGCGAAACAGTCATGGGTGCTCAAAGTCCAAAAAATAAAATTTAGGCCAAAAAATGCTGCTTCTAGATGTGCAATTGATTTTGTAGACTAATATGTATATTTTTTAACAAAATAAAAATCTTAATATCGATTCATATTTTTTTACGATCATTTTAAGATCTCATATGCATATGTTTTGGATAAATTTTGTAAAAATATTACTATAGAAAATTTGATTTTGGTAGTGTTAAATACAACTGTATTTTTGCCTGCAAAAAAGGTTTGAAAACACAGTTTTTTGCAACTGTATTTCCGATTACAACTGTAGTTAATAGAAAAAATACTGCCCCGCAGCTAGAGGTAGCAGCGCTACTCTCATAAAAAAATTGTTCGCGGCAAGGTAACGATCAATGTTTTAAACCGTCCCTCAAAAAACTCTGCAAGTCCCCCCAAAGGAAAACGTTATTATCACGTCACTATCGAAACAGGACCGGTAGTAATTAAATTTTTTAATTTTTAAAAGTCACGTGGCTATCAATTGACTGAAGATTGACGATACCTCACGTTTCTATATTATTAACACTTAAAATTAAAATTTTAATTAAAATAATGTATCGTTGGATTACAGTATTACACCATTCACGTGACATTCAATTGAGGCAACATGTGTTCGATCTTTGAACAAGAAAAATTTTTACAAACTTATTATTATGACATTTTTAACAACTATTTTTTATAAATAAATTTGTTGGTATGTTTAAAATTTTATTTTTTATAAATAATTTTATTATTATATAATTTTTTTATAAATAAATTCATTGCTATATTCTTATTTAAAATTTACTTGTTGCTTATTACAGTTTTAATTTACAAGTTTATTTATATGTTGTTGTATAGAATTTCTATTATTATAAATAACTAAAATAAGTAGTGTATCGGTTGAGGTGTTGATGTGTGACCTTGATGTCACCGGTTCGAGCTGGAAGCAGTATCTTACAGAAATGCAGTGTAAGGTTTGCCTTCATTCCACCCTTGTGATGGGACCCTTTCTCGGACCCTCGCTACGCGAGGATGCTTCGTGCACCGAGCTGCCTTTTGCCTTTTTTTATAAATAAGTAATATAGATTTTGAATAATTTTTAATTTTCTTTTTTACTAATTTTATGCTTCGTCCACAATAAATAAAACTCCCGAACTTTTAAATATTTCATTATAACACACTAGTTTGTGAGATCCCTCATGCACTAGTATTATAATTACTTGCTGACTGATTTTATGATGGGCGATTCAAAATTTTAACAGAAGCTGACAATAATGCATCAGAGTTTTTCATTGGCATTGATCGTCATAGTTGTTTTTGTATACAATGCTGTTCATAAGAGCCTTGTGGATAGTTAAATGACAAAACTTTTGTATACATTTATTATTGTGGCTAATTTATAACTCAGGTTATTCTACAATCATTATTAATTATCTACTTAAATGTATTCTTACTCTATGGTGAATTTTAAACAAAACAATATTAGGACAATAATTAAATCAATACAGACTAAAAATGCTCTGATGCTCGTTATATCTCTACGATAGGTTAGGAACAAGCCTGAAAGAGATATGATGATCTCGGTTTTTTGGGTTGGGGCCGCGGACTCCAGCAATTGAAGAGATACGACACTGAGTTTTGATTTTTGGGGTCGGGGTGTGGACCCCGAAAAATTTGTTTGTGTGTGTAACGCACTAGAGATTATCGTGTGTTATACGCTATCAGACTATCCTGTGAGACATCATTTTATTAGAGATCATATTAAGAATAACCACATTAAAATTTTATTTATAGGCACGGATAATCAACTAGCGGATATATTCACTAAACCGTTACCGGATTCCCGTTTTTCTATGCTTAGGCTAGAATTGAAAATCCTAGACATTTCACACTGATTATATCACTACTTATTATCTATAAAATTAAAAACATCACAATAGCCTTACATTTTAAAAGAAAAAAAAAACTAAATTTTAACATAGACATTCACCAACATATAACATGTCCAAATATTAAAAATTATTACAGAACTTTAATAAAAGGGTACTTAAAATGTCTCATAAAAGAAATTCACAAAATTAGAGAGAGATCTGGGCTGGGCAGCTGTCGGATGGCGACAGTAGGATGTCGGATGGCGATAGCTCCCAGAAGTCTTTTTCAATCCGAATACTCCTCATTTCGATTGCCTGCTCCACTGCTTTCTGGAAGATCATAATCTGATCTCCTTACCATTGTCTTCTTCCGTCGAGCCTGACTAACTGATTGGCGATGCGGCTCCTCCTCCGTAGGCACTTCTCATTCTGCGGCTTCAGCATGCGTAGATTTTAATTTTAGTCCCTTAACAAGGAACTTCATGAACTTCTGCATCCGTGTCCGGTCCTTCTTCACCTCCACTTTGTGTTCCTCAAAAGACCTTCTATGCTCTTGAAAATCATCTATATGTCTATCCAACTTTGTTTGGAAAGAGTCGAGTGCCTCCCGCATAGACCCTCGACGTGAAATAGGAGGCTCTCTCATTTCCGTAGTAGGCGGCTTCCGTTGATTTTTCTTACTCTTTATACACGTCGTTTGATATATATCCGGGATACAATCTCCAACATAAAAGCTTTGATCTATCCATGTGTATTTCTTGAATAGAATATGCTGGATAATCGCACACAACGGGAGGGTGTGTGCCTTTTTCCACTCAGGATTTTTGAGGCGGAATGTATGACGAATCATAGACAAAAGAAGATCGGCCACATCAAATAATTCGTTCATCACTATATAATAAGTCACAAGACTAAGTTGAACCGTAATACTATGAGTATCACCGGACTTCAACATAATCGTGTGCCTTAGTATATCTTGAACAAGACGAGCATCGTCTGTCAATGTCGTCATGTGGTTATAAGGTTCTTTATAGAATTTCCATGCAAAGACATGTTCATTAAGGTTCAATCTCTCTCTAGTCTATAATTCTCCACTATGTCCAAAACATTCTCACTTTCCATTATTCTAAATTCACTTCTTAAATCAATGAGAGTGATCTCCACATATTGGCCTTGAATTTTGGATCTAACTCCTCCATTCAAATCAGTATATGCAGGGTCCTCAAGATGATTATAAAATTCTCGTACTAAAAAGGAGGAGAAGATATCTTGGATAATGACCGAAAGTATACCTGCCTCAGCAAGCATATAATAGACACGTTCATGTCGGGGGAGATCAAATTCCACAACTTTTGAAATTCCGATTTGGGCTTTCTCTATGCCCGAATAACTTTGATAAGACGAGTGAGCGTCTCCTGACTCACTCCTTCGCGATCTCCAACTGGATGACATATCTGCATGAGAGATAAGAATTTTTTTTTAAAAAAAGGACCTGTCGGATATCCAATACCCCTCTGTCGGATATCCGATAGCTAAAAATTATGCTTCCGAAAAATCATTTCACAAACATTCTTACTCTCACAAATTCACAATTTTTTCACACAGAAAATGTTCTTCAACATCTATATAATTTTTGAAAAATCAAAACTTTGGTGAAAAACACTATTCATCATCTTCTTCCTATAAACCTTCTTCCTATAAACTTCTCGATCTACAAAATAAAAAAAATAAGGAAAATCATGTTTCAAAAACAAAAAGTTCTAATTTTTATTCTCTATCTCAAAATCACAAGATCTAAACTTTCTTTTAAACACCAAGATCTAAAATGTCTAGATCTCCTAAAACTTCTACATTTTTTTCTTCACAAAACTCCATGAAAACCAAGAGGAATATCAAAATAACAAAACTATTTGAGAAATTCTAAACAAAACTTAAAAAATCAAAATTTCTCACCTTAGATCTGAAGTTTTTTGGCGACCTGGAGCTCTAGATCTCGGAAATTTTCGTAAAACTAAAGTGAGGTGTCCGTGGAAAGATGAAACACGTCTTTTTATCTGTTTCGAGGTATCAGATGGCGACATCCAGCTGTCGGATTTCCGATAGCTCCCAAAAATTAAATTTCCATTCTTCACTAACTTTTTCATTACCTGTTTCTATAAATGTTCATATGGAAATTTCTTTTCAATCTTGCATAAATGATTCTTCATGTGTTATTTTTCATAAAAATAGCTTAACACATGCTTATGATGTTCAATCTTCAGTTATAAAAAATGACACTTTCATACAGTAATTAAGAATTGTTTTCGCATGCCTCTAAGTATAAGAAATCTTTTATCTATGACAATGAGCAATCACAAACACTAACTTTAGTAATACATGTTAATAAAATTTATTTTATACATACATCATGATTGATCGAACATAACAAAATACATTTCATAAATGCCACCTTCAACTTTGCTACTTTGCACTTATTAAAATTATATCATTTTTTGCATGCAAGTGAATTCAGAGATCCTTAACATATATGAATATTCAAAAAAAAAAAGAGGTAAATTCAAATGCAAAACATACATTTTGCCAAAAATTTTTGCAAGAAATAAATAAAAAATTGAAAAGGATCCTCCACCAAGCACTACTTAGCCTCCTGATAAGTCTTAATGAGCATTGTGAGGTTAAGCACCTTGGAAAGAATTGTAAAGTGTCTTGCAAAAACAAAGTGGTCCTTTTATGTATACTTGCAAAGTTTCTATAAGTTCATAAGTTTGGGCTTTATGTATATTTATGTTATGTTTAACAATTCCATGATTATGTATATTTTAAATATATTCATATGTATTCTTTCTCAAAGTATCACTACTACACCTTATTGTTATTTATAAAATTTCTTCTTATGAGAATTTGACCGAAATAATTCAATATTCTATATTCTCATGTGTCTTTCTCTGATAATTGAAATTGAATCTCCTAATGGTTAAGTATATTTGCTTCTATACATTATAACACATTACTAGAATGCTTAGCCTAATCTCTAAGGTTTCCTATCTCAATATCATATCACTTACAAAGCTTCCGCTAGTGTACTCCAACTTTCCCCATATTCTTTTTTATTTTCTACCATATCTCTATAATACTACTCTTTCCTCATCTCTATTCATTACTTTTGATAATATCAAAGAGGGAGAAGATACTAAGAAATCACTTAAATCATAAAATACTTAATTAATTAAGTGAGCATTCATGTATGGGGAGTTTATATGTCGGGGGAGAATATTTTGGGGAGATCATATCATATTAAGGGGGAGATCATGGAGATCAAAAGTTCACACTTGTACACACATGATATACTTTTCAATATCTCTATAGGATTTATTCGATTTCTTTTTATAAGGATTTGTTATTATCAAAATGGGGAGATTGTTGGAGCATGCGTTCCGCACTCGTCCGATTTGAGAATAACAAATCCCGAATGTATTTGATCCTATTTTTGATTAATGGTGTGCAGATAACAGGTGCAAGAATAACATGTTTTCAATTGGAGCAAAATAATGATTTTCCAGAAATTGGAGTTATCGGATTTCCGATAGCAGTATCGGATTTCCGACAGCGCACGATTTCTTCCGTTTTCCGATCTCTACTCGAAGGTCTAGAGCTATCGGATTTTCGACAGAAGTAACGAATTTCCGACAGTGCACGATCTTCCCGTAACTCCAAGATGTGCAACAGTTATGCAAGCTAACGGATATCCGATAGTGCTATCGGATATCCGACAGCCCACGTCTCAACCACGACCTCCACTTCGCGCAGAAACTTCGAATTAGTGGGACATGTGGCAGCCTCTGGAGATATCGGAATTTGGCGATACCTAGCTAACGGACGACGACAACTCTCTTTTCTTAAGAGAGCTCAAAACTTCGTGGAATTGATGCTTTGAAGATTCTGAGTCCTTTCCTGAGTGCATACAAACCAGAGAGCTCGAGAACCCCATCAACTCCCATTTGTGCTTAGAAGGATTGAGATTGAAGATGAGATCAGACGCGCTTCTACATCAACGATCATCTCGAGGCTTCAACTTTCCTTTCAGAGATCTGAATTTCTAGGGAGTTCTTCTTTTGACTTTGTATTTTCATTTATTTACATTTCTCTTTGTATTGGTAGGGAAATCGTCGTCTTGTGTGCGAAGTCTAAGTCCTTGTGTGGCTTAGGGGAAAATTGCTTCCTTGTGCGGAGCTTCCAAGTCCTTGCGTGGCTTGGTAGGAAATCGTGGCCTTGTGTGCTACGTCTAGATATTGGGAAGATCTAGAGGGTAGGCTTGGGCTTGGTCTAGGGAGAGACAAGTGATAGCCTTCCGATCCTTGGGAGAAGGATTGGTAATCTCAAAATTATTGAAATTTTTATTATCATATTTGTGCCTTGATCTTAAGCATTGTTAAGATCATTTTTATTGTATGTGAATTTCATGATTAATATAATTATGTTTTTTTTCTGTAATTGCAAATTTGGTTGCTTAATCTTTAACTTCGAAATTTGTGTTTGATTTAATTCAAAAATTACATTGGTTTGAAATTATTTATAAGTAATTTTAGAAAAGTAAAATTTGTTTAAAAATTCTTAAGAAAAAATTATATTCTAAACACACCCTTATTCACCCCCCCCCCCTCTAAGGGTGTCACACGATCCAACAAACAGCTGCTAGTGCAAGAAAGTTTCAAGGAAGTAGCATGGCGGGAGATGAAGAGCAGGGCGATGAGTTTGGCGGCTCGCAGACAGCATTGACGTTGGGGATGTTCGCGGACCTCATGAGGGAGGTCATCGAGAGCATCGATCTCGATTTCGTCGCGGTGCAAAATGAGTTCGCGACCCTAGCACCTGAGGTGCTCCCCCCTCCAGGGGTCGGCGAGTGTTCCCCGGGGGGAAGGGCAGGGAAGGACGTGGCAGGAGCAGGGGGAGACCTCTTCGGGCGAGAGCTCTTTGCTAGCCAATCGAGCACCTCACTGGCAGGTCCGGTCCTGGCGAGCGCTATTCCAATGAGCGCTGCCCCGACGAGTGTAGTCCCGGTGAGCGCAGTTCTAGCGAGCGCGGCTCTGGTGAGCTCGGGTCCCGTGAGAGAAGTTGTAGGACGAGCCGAGCAGGAGAGGACCACGAGCGGGAGCAGTCCTTTTTGCGAGCTGGTGCTTTCAGCACCAGTCCCGGAAGGGTTCAGGGAGTGGGACATGGTCTACTATTGCGGCAAGGACGACCCCGTCCAACACTTGCAGTCATTCGAGGACTCGGTCTCTATCCGGCCAATGTCAGATGCATTCAAGTGTCGGCTCTTCGCCATCTCTCTGAAGGAGAAGGCTAGAGACAAGTTCCCTCAACTCCCAGCCGGGTCGATCTACCAGTTTGAGGACCTGCGACGAGGCTTCTTGTTGCGCTTCTCGACTTCGAATAGGAGGAAGAGGGATGCTGAGTCGCTCTTTAAGGTCAAGCAGGAGCCGGGGGAGTCGCTGGCCCATTACGCGGACTGGTTCCAGGAAGAGGTCCTGCTTTCCCAAGAGATGCTTGGGTTTGCCTTCTAGCTCGCCTTCACAGTGGGGCTGAGGGAGAGTTTTTTCAAGATGAGTTTGAATAGGATGGACCCTGTCTCCTACGAGGAGTTGATGGAGAGGGTGGCAGAGGAGATTGAAGGGGAGGAGGCTAACCCGAAGCTCACCAAGAGGCTGGCAAAGCTCAGTGAGCCGGAAGTCAAGCAGCAGGAAGTGCGGAGAATAGAAGGGACCAGGGCCCCTAAGGTGGGAAGGAGGCATCGAGGCGGAGGAGCATAGGCTCAAGGGAGGGGTTACGCCCCGGGAGGGGGTAACTTCCATGGGGGTCAAGGAAGACCCCATCAGTTGGGATGGAGGCAAGGTCCAAGGCAATGCCTCCCCCACCTCAGCAGGCCATGACAATCAGGAGAGGAAGAGGGGGAAGAGGAAGGAGAGAAGGGGCAGGAGCAGAAGCGGGAGCTGGAAGGAGAAGGGGGTTTAGGGCGGCAGAGGCCGAGAGAGGGGGGGTGGCGTGGCGTTGCCATATTATGACTTCCATCGAGAGGAAGGGCATGCAACGACCACCTACCAGGAGTTCCTAGAAGCGAGGAAAGCAAGGGAACCGGTGCCGCGGGAGCAGCGCACGGTGAGGATCGGGGAGGCCCTGCCTCAGGAAGAAGAGGATGAGAGGTGCGAAGACCGGTCCAATGTGGGGCCCCGAGGGGGGATCGGGGTGATCCATGGGGGCGTAGGGATTGAGGCGACCCAGAAGGCCAGCCTCCATACTATGTACCGTCGTAGCGTAGCTTCGACGTCCCTAGCCCCGCCCCTGACGGAGAAGATTTCATTCACTCAGAAGGATATGCCGGGTCATGAGGACCCATTTTGCGATGCGCTGGTCATTCAGACGGCGATCGAGAACTTCACCGTTTCCCAAATCCTTGTGGATAATGGGAGCTAGGTCAACGTCATCTTTAAGAAGGCATTTGACGAGATGCAGGTGGAGGCACGAATGGTATTGGCCTCAGATGGCACATTATTTGGATTCTCCGGGGAGAGGAAGGAGGTAGAGGGGGGGGGGGGGGGGGGGGAGTGGGACTCCATGTAGTCCTGTGGTGGGGGGGTAGTCCAGAAATTGTCGTTTTGTCATAGTGGATGCCCCCAGCAGCTACAACGCCATCTTAGGACGGCCTCTCATCAGCACGTTCCACTGTGCCCCTCAACCTTCCACCAGTGCCTTTAGTTCAATGATGGAGGAGTCCAGGTTCGGATAAGGGGAGATCCGAAGGTGGCCCGACAGTGCTATATGACCGTCGTAAACACCATCTCCTGGATGGCCGAGGCGGAAGTGTGGGATCGAGAGACGGGGGAGCCGACGAGGCTTGAAGAAGAAGGCGAGGAGGATAGAGTGAAGGAAGGGTCAGAGGAGTCAATGGAGGAGGAGACTGAGGAAAGAGAAGAAGGGGAGGCCCAGGAGGAGGGGTGGAAGAGATGATGGAGGTTCGGGAAGGAAGGAGAGAGGAGGTCGAAGCGCCAGCTTGCAGGGAGAAGGAAGAAGATTGGGGGGGGGGGGAGCAGTCCCGACTGGAATCCGTTGATGAGGTCATGGAACTTGAGGTCACCACCCGGGCGGGGGTGGTAGAAAAAGTCAAGATCAACAGCGAGCTCAGCCTGGAGGAACATATGCAAATCCTGGCTTGCATCCAGGAGAGTGTGGACGTATTCACATGGAGTGTCGCGGAGATGCTCGGGATTGATGCGAATGTGGCTTGCCATCGCCTCAACCTCGATCCCGGCACCCGCCCCATCCGTCAGAAGAAGAGGGCCATAGCAGATAAGCTGGAAGGGCCCATCCGAGAGGAAGTGGGCAAGCTCCTCCAGACAGGTTTTGTATTGGAGATCTAGTACCCAGGCTGGGTCTCCAACGTGGTTATGGTAAAGAAGGGAGGAGGTAAGTGGAGGATGTGTATCGATTTTTCCTTGTTTAATAAATTATGCCCCAAGGATTGCTACCCCATGCCTAGAATCGACGCGCTGGTTGACTCAGCTGTTGGTTTCCCCGACATCAAAGATGTCTCCTTCATCACAGGTGATGGATGCTACTGCTATAAAATGATGCCCTTTGGGCTAAAAAATGCAGGGGCAACATACCAACGAATGATGGACATGGTCTTTCGAGGATAGAAAGGAAGGAACCTGGAAGTCTGTGTAGATGACCTCATGATCAAAAGCCGAGATCTAGGAACCCACCTCCGGGACCTCGAAGAGACTTTTAGGACTTTGTGGGAGTATAAAATGAAACTCAATCCCCAGAAGTGTGTCTTCGGGGATAGCCAGGGAAGTTCCTAGGTCACTTACTCACCCCAGCCGGGGTGGAGCCTAATCCAGATAAGGTTAAGGCCATCATGGAACTGGGATCGCCAAGAAGCGCCAAGGAGGTTCAACGCCTCACAGGGAAGTTGGCCGGTCTCAGTAGATTCCTCTACCGGGCAGGAGAAAAGTGTGCACCCTTCTTCAAGGTGCTGAGAGGGAATCAAAAATTCGAATGGACCTCGGAGTGTGAGGAAGCTTTCCAGGCGTTGAAGAGACAACTCACTCAGGTTCCCCTGCTCCAGGGGCCAAGGTAGGGAGAGGACCTATCCTTATACTTGGGGGTAGAATCTGAGGCAGTGAGGTTGGTGCTAGTCTGGGAAGAGGGCAGAAGGAAACTTCTAGTTTACTACGTCAGCCGAGTGCTGAGGAAGGCGGAGCTCCGGTACCCCATCCTGGAGAAGTTGGCCTTCACCTTGGTGGTGTCGGCTCGGAAGCTCCGGCCTTATTTCTAAGGACATTCAATCAAGGTGGTAACCGACCACCCCCTTCGCAACATCATGGAAGGGGTAGAGCACTCGGGAAGGCTAGCCAAGTGGTCCGTGGAACTGAGCGAGTTTGATATCTCGTTTTTGCCAAGGTTGTCAATAAAGGCGCAGACGGTGGCGGACTTTATGGTAGATTACATGATCGAGGTGGAGGAGCAGGAGGCATACCTCTTGGAGGCATGGAAGATGTTAGTGGATGGGGCATCATGGAAGCACTCCTTCGGGGGAGGGGTAATCCTGGTAAGCCCACAAGGGACAAGGATTGAGCAGGCCATCAACATTCATTTCCCAGTCACCAACAACCAGGTCGAGTATAAGGCAGTGATAGCTGGCCTGCGGCTGGCCTGGGAGTTGGGTGTGCAAGACGTGGAGGTCTCGACGGACTCCATGGTGGTGGCGTGCCAGATCAGGGGGAATTTGAGGCAAAGGAGTCAACCCTGTAGCGCTACCGGGAGAAGGTCAAGGGGGTCATTGGGCAGTTTCGCACTTTCTCCATCGAACATGTGCCAAGGAAGGAAAACACTCAGGCAGACCTTCTAGCCAAGTTCTGTCCCCGAGCAGGGGGGACCGTGTTGGAGCTCTTTCGATCATCCATTGAGGAAGGAGAGCTGATTGAGATAGACCAGCAAGAGTCATGGATGAGTCCCATCATCGCTTTCTTAACGTCGGGGAAGTTCCCCGAAGGGGAGACGGACAAGCGACGGCTCAGGTACAAATCCCCCTATTACTCCATGCATGCAGGTGGGTTGTATCGTAAGACCCTTTCGGGACTCCTCGCCCATTGTGTAGCCGAGAAGGAGGTTCCCCTGCTTCGCTTGGTTATTTCTGGCCTACCCTCAGCAAGGATGCGACAGAGTTCACGAAGAAGTGCTCCAAGTGTCAGCTCTATGCCCCACTCCAACTTCTCCCAGCGCAGAGGCTCCGGACCATCACAGCTCCATGGCCTTTGCGATATGGGGGCTAGACCTGGTTGGTCACTTCCCCCAGGAATGTGGTCAGAGAAGGTTCCTACTGGTGATGATTGACTACTTCTCCAAGTGGCTGGAGGTGAAGGCGCTAGCCAAGGTGACATCCCAAGTGGTAAGAAATTTTGTATGGGGTGAAATAATTTGTAGGCACGGGCTACCATTGGCCATAATAACGGACAACGGGCCGCAGTTTGCCAGGGATGAGTTTATTAGTTTCTGCACTCAGCTTGGAATAGATCTCCGATTTACGTCGGTACAACTCCTGAGGAGCAATGGGCAGGTGGAGGCGGCAAACAAAATAATCTTGAACTTACTCAAAAAAGAAGGTCGAGAACCTTAGGGGAAACTGGGTGGAGCACCTGCCCTCAGTCCTCTGGGCCCTAAGAACTACTCTAAACACGGCCACAGGGGAGACCCCTTTCAAATTGTCTCATGGGTCCGAGGCCGTGCTTCCTATAGAAATCGAGGTGAAGTCCCCCCAGGAATTCGCCGCGGGAAAAGGTGATGATGAGTGGCGGGCAGAGAACAAAGAGGAGCAAAGGTTATCCTTGGACCTGGTAGAGGAACTCCGGGATCTCGCCACCATTCAGCATGAGGAGGTCAAGAGGCGGATGACCCGATACTTTGACCAACATATCAGAATAAAATATTTTGAGAAAGGGGACTTGGTCCTGAAGAAAGTCGATGCGGCTGGGAGAGGAGCCGCAGTAGGTAAACTTGACCCCAATTGGGAGGGGCCTTACAATGTAAGTGAAGTGTTCAAGACGGGAGGGTATCACCTCCAGGATGTGGAAGGGGTACCTCTCGGCAGGGCCAGGAGTGGGGATGACTTGAAACGATTCTATCCATGAAAGTTTTTGTAATTGACTTGTATGTTTTGCTCTTCTTATAGCAGCTTTGAAATTGTTTCTAAGAAGGAATCCTCAAGAGTTCTTTGGTGCTGGTATGTCCCAGATCAATTCTGCTGCCAGGCTCTCATAGACGTGTTGGAGTTGCCATTGTGATCTAGAAGTGGTCAAACATGTAATCTCACTGCCAACGCGATATGAGCCTGCAGGGTCGCACATAAGAGCATGTGGAGAAGTTGGAAGATTGACTGTGTTGGTAAAGGTTACCAATCACCATAAAGAATGGGGAAGTCCAGCAAATGTTGCTGTCTGAATTCGTCGGATATGATTCGTCGGAATTCGTCGGGTTTACACGGATAGGATTCGTCGGATATGATTCAACGGAATTCGTCGGGTTTACACGGATTGGATTCGTCGGATTCGTCGGGATTCGTCGGGTCATTCCGTGGAAACTCGACGAACTGTGACAGAGATCCTTCACTCGACAAAGTGTTGTCGTCTGTCTGGATTCGTCGGAATTCGTCCGGATTCGTCGGGTCATTCCGTGGAATCTCGACGAATTATCACAGAGAGCCTTGACTAGGCAATTGTTGCCGTCTGGTTGGATTCGTCGGGTTTCGTCGGGTTGTCCCGTGAAATCTCGACGAATGATCTTCCGTGAAATTCCGACGAATTGTAACAGAACCCCTAATTCTGCTATGTGGTCTGCGGATAGCGATTCTTCTAGAAGCCTGTTTATGCTTTGAGTATAAATAGATCTTCTTTAGGGTTCTTAATAACACACGAAGAGAAAGGCCGACGGAAGTGTTCCGCTCTCGCCCGAACCCTAGACGGAAGGAGTTCCGTCGTTCGTTCGCCTCCGCCGACCCCTTCTCCGGCGATCGTCGCCGTCATTGTTCTTCCTGGAGCGAACCTAGCAGTTCGTGGAAGTGCAAGGTGCAGCCGTTCTTCCTTCCGAGTTGCGTGCGACGTGATTTGGCGTTCTCCCGGCTCGTGTGGACTTCTGTAGAGACGTAGACACAATTCTACGTGAGAACTCTTCTTGCCACCGACAGGAATCAACTCTTGGAGCATCTTGGTTGGATTTGATCCAACCCCATTGAGGTAATTTTTACCTAGTATTTTATTAACTTCTTGATTCAACATTCATGGCCGATCCAAGCATTTTTGGGTTATTTCTGTTTATTTCCGCTGCGCCTACATCTGATGTATGGTTCTAGAAAAACCCAACAGTGGTATCAGAGCCAGGTTCTGGTCATGAATGTTGTTTCAGAAGTTTGGTTATTCCAGTACGTGCAAATCTAGGTATTTAGAAGCGTTCTAAATGTCAAGATTTCTTCCTGGAACATCAAATGTTGATGATTTTAAAAGGGGGTCTTGGAACCCCGCCAGGAACGTCTGGGATTTCGTGGTCATTTCTAACTGTTAGAAATTGTTGTCTCCTTAGCAGTAACCGTCCCTCAAGTGGTTAATGAACCCTTCTATTGTTTTGGATTTTGAATCCAACAATGAGAGACGAGCTTGTCTACTGCTTTAAGTCGAGTTGTCTTTGCCTTTGTCCAATGCATGTAAATCTGAAGATTTGGAAGAGTTCTAAATGTCCAGATTTAGCCCTTTCGTCTATCAAAGGTTGATAGTCTTATGTTGTGCACATAAGGGATGCATGAGGATTTTAGAAAGCTTGTTTTTCTGTGGATGTGCACATTGATCAAATGTTGATCATGGTTAAGTGTTAACCTATTATTAAAATTAAAATCCCTTCATCAAATATTAAGTGTTCGGATGCCTTCCGATGGATGACACTCTTCCTGCCTCGATCGATGAAGTGTGGGCTTGCCAAAGCAAGGTGCATTAATCTATCTTGGTAAGGGTGCGAGCGGATAATTGTGATATCCCACTGTCGACATCGGGTCTAACTTAACTAGGTGACCTCAAAGGTTGAGTGCCTAGAGGCATAGGGTTGGCATGCTCCATATGATGGATGCGAATAAGGAGTTATTCACCAGCCATACAAGAATTGCATGAGGATGCAATTGGCAAGCGTTGCCTACCTAAATAACCGCATTATGAGAGGAACGCCAAAGCGGACTCGTGGTGTTGGTGAAATACGGATCTTGTCCACTAAGAGAGTAGCTCGCATGGACTCTCCGAGTTGATAGTGAGGGCTATCAATTTGAATAAAATAGTGGGAGTATTTAATTGAAGTCCAAATTAAAAAAATAAATTGTATTTTGGAATTTTGGTACTAATTAGATTCTGCATGAATTCTTGTAGAATTCCATGGCAAGTGGTTCACATTCCACCTTGTCCCTGAGAGCTATCCTTGAGAAGGACAAGCTTAGTGGGACGAACTATATGGACTGGTATAGGAACCTGAGAATTGTTCTCAGGCAAGAGCGAAAGCTCTACGTCTTGGAAGAAGAAGCCCCCGAGGTGCCGACCGGGAACTCGTCCCGTGTTGATAAGGATGCTTATAAGAAGTATACCGATGACGCCTTAGACGTCGAGTGCCTTATGCTTGCCACCATGAACTCTGAGCTTCAGAAGCAACACGAGAACATGGGGTGCAAGGAGATTGACGAGCACCTAAAGAAAATGTTTCAAGGGCAAGCTCGTCAAGAGAGGTTCGATGTCACGAAGGCCTTATTTCAGTGCAAAATGGGAGCTCGAGACTCGGTTGGTACTCACGTACTCAAGATGATTGGGTATATAGAGAACCTGGAGAGACTGGGTTTTCCTCTGGGTCAAGAGTTGGCCACAGATCTTATCCTGCAATCGTTGCCGGATAGTTATGAGCAGTTCGTCTTGAACTATAACATGAATGAAATAGACAAGACACTGCCCGAGCTCCTAGGCATGTTGCGAACTGCCGAAATAAACATGAAGAAGGCCAAGCCTGCTAGTCCCATATTGATGGTACATAAAGGCAAGGGTAAGGCCAAGGGCTTCAAGAAGACGAAGGTGGGACCTAAGTCACATCTTGAGCCCAAATCTTCTGCGCTGAAAAAGAAGAGCACCGTGAAGGAAGGGAAATGCCACCACTGTGGCAAGGCTGGTCATTGGAGGAGAAATTGTCCTTCGTACATTGAGGGTCTGCAGAAAATGAAGGGAGGTATGACTTCCGCTTCGGATATTTACGTTATAGAGATAAACCTTTCTGCTCCTTCATCTTGGGTATTGGATACCGGATGTGGTTCTCACATTTGTACAAATGTGCAGGAACTAGGAAGGAGGAGATTGCTGAGTAAAGGAGAGGTGGACCTACGTGTCGGCAATGGAGCAAGAGTTGCTGCTGTAGCCGTAGGGGTTTACCGTCTTTCTTTGCCCAGTGGGCTTGTAATAGAACTTAATAATTGTTATTTTGTTCCGGCCATAACTAGAAACATTATATCAATTTCATGTTTGGACATGATTGGATTATCTTTTATAATTAAGAACAATTGTTGTTCTATATTTAAGAATGATGTTTGTTATGTTGTAGCTCAATTGTTTAATGGTCTTTATGTTTTGAACCTGGACCATCCGATCTATAATGTAGATAGTAATAAAAGACTAAGAACAAATGACTCAAATCCTACATATCTCTGGCATTGTCGTTTGGGCCATATAAACGAGAAGCGCATATCCAAGCTCCATAAAGATGGACTATTGGACTCATTTGATTATGAATCATTTGAGCGATGTGAGTCTTGTTTATTAGGCAAGATGACTAAAGCTCCTTTCACTGGTTATACTGAGAGGGCTGAGGATCTCTTGGGTGTTGTACATAGTGATGTATGCGGACCCATGAGTTCTATGGCTAGAGGTGGGTATTTCTACTTCGTTACATTTACTGATGATTTCAGTAGATACGGATACGTGTATCTTATGAAGTGCAAATCCGAAACCTTTGAAAAGTTCAAAGAGTTTAAGAATGAAGTGGAGAACCAATTGGGTAAAAAGGTTAAAGCACTCCGATCTGATCGAGGTGGCGAATACCTGAGTCATGAGTTCCGTGATCATCTGAAAGAGTGTGGTATTGTATCACAGCTCACTCCACCTAGGACACCGCAGCATAATGGTGTGTCTGAGAGGAGAAATCGTACTCTGTTAGACATGGTACGGTCGATGATGAGTCATGCAGACTTGCCTGTTTCCTTTTGGGGTTTTGCTTTAGAGACTGCTGCAATGACACTGAATCGCGCTCCGACGAAAACGGTTCTAAAGACACCATATGAGATATGGACTGGGAAGCGTCCTAGTATGTCGTTCATTAAAATTTGGGGCTGTGAGGCATACGTACGACGTCAAATGCCTGACAAACTGGAACCCAAATCAGATAAGTGTTATCTGGTGGGATATCCTAAGGAAACGAAGGGATATTACTTTTACCTACCGTCTGAGGGCAAAGTGTTTGTCGCAAGGACGGGTGTCTTCTTGGAGAAAGAGTTCTTATCAAGAAAGACGCAAAAGGTAGAACTTGAAGAAGTTCAAGAACCACAAATAGTGAATGAACCAGAGTTGGATTCTGAGCCAGGACTACAAGATGTTGTAGCTAGAGAACCTGCTCATGAAACACAAGTCCTACGTAGATCTGGTAGACCAAGATTTGAGCCTGAGAGATATGGATTTCTCGTGTCTCAAATAGGTAATGTGTTGCTTATGGATCATGATGATGAACCAGCAACCTACCAAGAGGCTATGAATGGACCGGACTCCGACAAATGGCTTGAGGCTATGAAATCCGAAATGGACTCCATGTATATAAACCAAGTTTGGAACTTGGTGGAACCACCTGAAGGGGTACGACCCATAGGGTGCAAGTGGGTCTTCAAGAAGAAGACCGACATGGATGGGAATGTACAGACATTCAAAGGGCGACTGGTGGCTAAGGGTTTCAAGCAAATTCATGGTGTTGACTATGATGAGACCTTTTCCCCTGTTGCCATGGTAAAGTCCATTAGGATATTGCTTGCTATTGCTGCGTATTATGACTACGAGATCTGGCAGATGGATGTCAAAACGGCTTTCCTAAATGGAAACCTCCTTGAGGAAGTGTACATGACACAACCTGAGGGTTTTGTATCCCCAAATGAAGCCACTAAAATATGCAAGCTGAATAGGTCCATCTATGGACTGAAACAGGCCTCTAGAAGTTGGAATCTTCGTTTTGATGAGAAGATCAAAGAGTTTGGTTTTGTCAAGAACGAGGATGAACCGTGTGTTTACAAGCGAATCAGTGGGAGCATTGTTGTCTTCCTGATATTGTATGTAGATGACATACTGCTGATCGGGAATGACATACCTACCCTGAAAGTTGTTAAGAACAACCTAGGGAACTGCTTTTCTATGAAGGACTTGGGTGAAGCGACTTACATACTCGGTATTAAGATCTATAGAGATAGATCGAAGAAGTTGCTGGGTTTGACCCAGAGTACGTACATTGACAAGGTGTTGAAGCGGTTCAACATGCTTGAGTCCAAGAAAGGATTTTTACCCATGTCTCATGGTGTGAATCTCTCTGAGGACCAGTGTCCAAAATCTTGTGAAGATAAGGACCGCATGAAGTTGATTCCATATGCTTCGGCAATTGGGTCAATCATGTATGCAATGTTATGTACTCGACCCGATGTCTCTTTTGCTTTGAGCATGACTAGCAGGTATCAGTCTGATCCCGGTGAATGTCAATGGATAGCCGTAAAGAATATCCTGAAGTACTTGAGAAGGACTAAGGATGTATTCTTGGTGTATGGTGGAAAGGAAGAGCTCGTTGTAAGTGGTTAAACGGTTGCCAGCTTCCAAACTGATAGGGATGATTCAAAGTCTCAGTCAGGGTTTGTGTTTTGCCTGAATGGAGGAGCTGTGAGCTGGAAGAGTTCCAAGCAAGAGACAGTTGCTGATTCTACAACTGAGGCCGAGTATATCGCTGCAGCTAATGCAGCGAAGGAGGCTATATGGATTAGGAAATTCATCGGCGAGCTAGATGTAGTTCCTAGCATTGTTGGTCCCGTAGTTCTCTACTGTGATAACAATGGTGCAATTGCACAATCTAAGGAACCTAGATCCCATCAGCGCTCCAAGCACATACTTCGGCGGTTCCATCTTATTCGTGAGATTGTCGAACGAGGAGATGTGAACATTTGCAGAGTGCCGACTGAGGAGAATATTGCAGATCCACTGACAAAGCCTCTCGCGCAGAGAAAGCATGATGGTCATACTAGATCAATGGGTATACGATACCTGAGTGATCAACTCTAGTGGGAGTCTTGTGGGTTGCATGTAAAATAAATATTCTGTTGGCTGTTTATTATTTATTCATATGATGAATTGTGTACCGATTATTTCTTTTTACAATTAATGGCAAGTTCTTTTATTACGATATACTGTTTCTATATGATAGAATAAAATTCGTGATAAATACCCTTAGAATGTTCGCTTCCATAGGACATCAAGTACGTGACTTGAATGTGAGAGCCTATGATTTCGAAGCTTCATTCTTAAAAGGTCCCTGGTCGAGGTATCATCATAGAAGCTAAGGGTGATGATGATACATTAAGACTAGCATGTGTGTTGACTGATGACCGGTTCTCACAGGTCATGATATTGTGATATCAAGTCATCACATGGGTACTTGTTAGTGAACAAGTTGTACTGGACAGACCCAACCTGAGACTACTTTGTGGATTGTTACTTAAAAGTGTCACAAGTAGGTCTCATTTGACAATGGTGTTGTGGTCCTTTGACCTGAAGTCACAGCATTCACCGAGTGAGGAAGAGCGTGCTTTGATGCCATCTAAAGTCTTCCTTGAAGAAGGTTGATGATAAGGGTGGTCGTTGGGTACGTTACGAATCATTTGGGTGTTTGGGTGTGAGCAGATATGGGATTTGTCCTCCTATATAACAGGAGTTGCATCCATGGGCCCCTTGATGGAATTGGACTGAGAAATGCATGACCATGCTTGGTTGAGTCAATATGTGATATTGAGCTCACCATTCTCTTGAAGTCCGTTCTAGATCAAGAAACTTGGATTGAGCTATTAAGAGGGTGACACGGTCCATACCTCTAGTTCTTTCCGGATGTAAGGGACAAAGGGACAAAGACAACGCTGGAACATTGGTCATAAAGGCTTATGAGTTATGAACTCTTATTGCTTGGGGAGCAATGATGCATTGCTAGATGCCGCTCATTGTTTGTGAGGTTTTTGGTTTGATACTTTCAAGATCAAGTGGGAGACTGTTGGAGTTGCCATTGTGATCTAGAAGTGGTCAAACATGTAATCTCACTGCCAACGCGATATGAGCCTGCAGGGTCGCACATAAGAGCATGTGGAGAAGTTGGAAGATTGACTGTGTTGGTAAAGGTTACCAATCACCATAAAGAATGGGGAAGTCCAGCAAATGTTGCTGTCTGAATTCGTCGGATATGATTCGTCGGAATTCGTCGGGTTTACACGGATAGGATTCGTCGGATATGATTCGTCGGAATTCGTCGGGTTTACACGGATTGGATTCGTCGGATTCGTCGGGATTCGTCGGGTCATTCCGTGGAAACTCGACGAACTGTGACAGAGATCCTTCACTCGACAAAGTGTTGTCGTCTGTCTGGATTCGTCGGAATTCGTCGGGATTCGTCGGGTCATTCCGTGGAATCTCGACGAATTATCACAGAGAGCCTTGACTAGGCAATTGTTGCCGTCTGGTTGGATTCGTCGGGTTTCGTCGGGTTGTCCCGTGAAATCTCGACGAATGATCTTCCGTGAAATTTCGACGAATTGTAACAGAACCCCTAATTCTGCTATGTGGTCTGCGGATAACGATTCTTCTAGAAGCCTGTTTATGCTTTGAGTATAAATAGATCTTCTTTAGGGTTCTTAATAACACACGAAGAGAAAGGCCGACGGAAGTGTTCCGCTCTCGCCCGAACCCTAGACGGAAGGAGTTCCGTCGTTCGTTCGCCTCCGCCGACCCCTTCTCCGGCGATCGTCGCCGTCATTGTTCTTCCTGGAGCGAACCTAGCAGTTCGTGGAAGTGCAAGGTGCAGCCGTTCTTCCTTCCGAGTTGCGTGCGACGTGATTTGGCGTTCTCCCGGCTCGTGTGGACTTCTGTAGAGACGTAGACACAATTCTACGTGAGAACTCTTCTTGCCACCGACAGGAATCAACTCTTGGAGCATCTTGGTTGGATTTGATCCAACCCCATTGAGGTAATTTTTACCTAGTATTTTATTAACTTCTTGATTCAACATTCATGGCCGATCCAAGCATTTTTGGGTTATTTCTGTTTATTTCCGCTGCGCCTACATCTGATGTATGGTTCTAGAAAAACCCAACAAGACGGTGGGTCAGGTTGATCTCTGGAGAGGCTGGTAGGGTGACAAGTTCTTTGGTGCTGGAATGCCCCAGATCAATTCCGCTGCCGGGCTCTCATAGACGGTGGGTCATGTTGATCTCTGGAGAGGCTAGCAAGGTGACAAGTTCTTTGGTGCTGAAATGCCCCAGATCGATTTTGCTGTCGGGCTCTCATAGACGGTGGGTCAGGTTGATCTTTGGAGAGGCTGGCAGGGTGACAAGTTCTTTGGTGTTGGAATGCCCCAGATCGATTCCGCTGCCGGGCTCTCATAGACGGTGGGTCAGGTTGATCTCTGGAGAGGCTGGCAGGGTGACAAGTTCTTTGGTGCTGAAATGCCCCAGATCGATTCCGCTGTAGGGCTCTCATAGACGGTGGGTCAGGTTGATCTCTGGAGAGGCTGGCAGGGTGACAAGTTCTTTGGTGCTAGAATGCCCCAGATCGATTCCGCTGCCGGGCTCTCATAGATGGTGGGTCAGGTTCATCTTTGGAGAGGCTGGCAGGGTGACAAGTTCTTTGGTGATGGAATGCCCCAGATCGATTCCGCTGTCGGGCTCTCATAGACGGTGGGTCAGATTGATCTCTAGAGAGGCTGACAGGGTGACAAGTTCTTTGGTGCTGGAATGCCCCCGATCGATTCCGCTGCCGGTCTCTCATAGACGGCGGGTCAGGTTGATCTCTGGAGAGGCTGGCAGGGTGACAAGTTCTTTGGTGCTTGAATGCCCCAGATCGATTCCGCTGCCGAGCTCTCATAGACGGTGTGTCAGGTTGATCTCTGGAAAGGCTGGCAGGGTGACAAGTTCTTTGGAGCTGGAATGCCCCATATCGATTCCGCTGCCGGGCTCTCATAGACGGTGGGTCAGGTTGATCTCTGGAGAGGCTTGCAGGGTGACAAGTTCTTTGGTGCTGGAATGCCCCAGATCGATTCCGCTGTCGGGCTCTCTTAAACGGTGGGTCAGGTTGTTTTTTGGAGAGGCTGGCAGGGTGATAAGTTCTTTGGTGCTGGAATGCCCCATATCGATTCCACTGTCGGGCTCTCATAGACGGTGGGTCAGGTTGATCTCTGGAGAGGCTGGCAGGGTGACAAGTTCTTTGGTGCTGAAATGCCCCAGATCGATTCCGCTGCCGGGCTCTCATAGACGGTAGGTCAGGTTGATCTCTGGAGAGGCTGGAAGGGTGATAAGTTCTTTGGTTCTGGAATGCCCCAGATCAATTCTGCTGCCAGGATCTCATATACGGTGGGTCCCGTCTATCTCTGGAGAGGCTGGCAGGGTGACAAGTTCTTTGGTGCTGGAATGCCCCAGATCGATTCCGCTGCCGGGCTCTCATAGACGGTGGGTCAGGTTGATCTCTGGAGAGGCTGGCAGGGTGACTAGTCCTTCATTGCTGGAAGGCCCCGGATGATCCCGCTGCCGGGCTCCCACCATCCGGTGGGTCAGGTGGATCTCGCGGAGAGGCCGACAGGGTTACCAAAGAGGGGTCATCTCGCTCGGTGAGAGGGAATGACCTCGTGCAGCAAGAGATGGAGAAGTTCGTCCCAAGGGATATGGGCATAAGGTCACCCGCGAAATGGGGTCCTCACAAAATATTGAAGGGGAAGAGCAGTGGCCACCCCAGACAGCCAGGCCGATCGCTCGCTAGCATAAAAAGGGCGTAGGAAGGATCACGTGTCCCCGAAGGTAGTGCGAATGGCATGGTATAGGTTCTCGCCCGCCGAGGTCAAAGGGGGTGATGGCTCACTCCCCGCGAGATAAAAACTCAAAAGATGTACCGCGCCGCGGTGACGGAGGCTTCGCGGCATTCTTCCTCCCTGGCTCGCTGATCAATCTTCAGACGGCGAAGGGACTGGGGGACGGCGGCGCGAATTAGCTCATGGTTGTAAGATTTCAACTTGGAGACCTCGTTCTCCAGGATGGAGATGCGAGCGCGAAGCTCCCTAACGGTCTCGACATCCTGTAAGGAAGAGAGCAGGTATGCCAGGGAAGCGTTGTTAGAAAGAGGGATGCGAGAGCTCAAGGACTTACCACCCCATCCTGTTGGCCGGGGAGAAGTACGTCGGAGGCGAGCAACCTCTCCTTTAGGCTCATGATCTTGGCAGCAGCATTTTTGTAGACGACGAAGAGCTCCTAGTTATGACGCTCCAGCTGAAGACATCGCCGACCCATCATATGAGCGAACTCTAGGGAGCGGAGCTGGGCTCGCGCACTCTCATACGCCAAGGTCCTCGCGGTCTCAGCCTTATAAACCGAGGCGTCCTTGCGACCGTAAAGCCCGAAGGAGAGCGAGAACGCTTGCCCATTAATCGTTGCCTGCTCCACCCAAGAGGGAAGGAGGGTGGAGATAGAGGCCTTGTTGACCTCGGGGTTCCAGTACAGCAGGAACCCGCCTGCCTCGTCCTTGTGTCTTTGGCCGAGAACAAAGTTCCAATGGTTTATTGGCACGGGCAGGGAGGAGGTCGGGAGACCTCTTCGACCGTCTCGTTGGCCTCCCTTTCCTCGGGAAGGTCAACCGGAGAGACCTCGCTTGGAGTGGCCTCGACATGCCATTTTCCCTTCTCAGTTGGGAGGGAGTTCTTTCTTTTCTTCTTCTGCGAGGGCTGCGAGGAGGGATCCTTGCGGCCAGAAGACTCAGCCCTCTTCCTCATAGGCGGGGCAGTAGGGCGGGGGGTCTCGCGGTAGGCATCCGCTCCCATTTTTGCGAGAGCGAGGCCCACAGGAACTGTCCGGTTGCTCGCGTAAGGAGGATGGATGGGGAGGTCTCGTTCACCTGTAATAATTCAACAATTAGAAACATTCGGCGAAAGCTTCAAAAAGAAATAGGCGAACGAGCGTGATACATACCCTCCCCGGGGAGAACTGGTAGCAACGAGTCGAGGTTTCGGTGGAGGTCCGCCACCTCGAAGCTCTTCTTGTTGAAGAACTTAAACAGGGCGGCGGCATGGCCCCCGAGAGCTGGGGGCGATAGGTGCTCTCGCCGTGCTGAATTGGCGAGAACGGAACGTTGACAAAGTTCCCTTTAACGAAAAGGAACTTCTGAGCCCATTAATGGCTCTTGTTTACGGTCCTGACTGCCTTGAGACACAAGCCCACGAAGTAGGTGGTACCCTCCTTGTAGGCTCTGAAGGAGAACAGCTTCCGGAAGATCGGCAAGCTGAACTCAATGCGTTCTTCTCGCATGTAGCATGCGAACGCGACGATTACCGCCATGGCATTAGGGGTCAGCTGACCCAATACCACGCCATAGTGTTTGAGCACCTGGCGAGTAAAAATGGTGAGGTCTGAAATAAGCAAGCGATAATTTGGAATCCGACAGAGGAAGGTAAGCAAGATTGGTGTGTACCTGGCGGCCCTCTGGCCACATAGGCAGGTGCAGGCCGACCCCAAAGTGGGCTATAGGGATGGAGAGCTCATCCGACAAGGGGACGTTGATTACGTCATCCCCGCTAGGGCAGCGAGCGGAGAACCCTGGTGGTATGAAGTCGGCGACGACGACGAGGTTTTCTGCCTCGGTCAGGTTGCTGTTGAAGAAGGTGTGGTCAGTAAAGGTCCAAGAGCACTTCAGCCGGCCCTCCGCCTCACTAGCATCACCGACCATGGTTGAAACCTGTGAATAAATAGGCAAGAGGCGCGAAGGAGAGAACGCGAGATCTCGCAGGCAGGGGAATAAGAAGGGCTAGTGTTAAATGCGGTAGGCAAGATCATCGCTGGGACCTATTTATAGGAAATGAAATGCGCGGGAAAGAAGTCGAAGCGACGGGGGGGGGGGGGGGGGGGGGGGAGGTTAGGTAAGTCCTATGTGATGATCGCATGCGAGAATGTAAGGTAGCTCCCAACATATTAGCGAGCGAGACCAGCTCGCGAGGTTAGTATAAACAAAACTTTTACACGAGAACAACAAGAAAAGCAGAAATAAAAGATAAAGCGAGCATCACTAGTAATTGTCGCATAAACAAATAATAAGTACGCGAGAGCCCCGGCGGCGGGCGATAAATAGTTAATAAAAGAGAAGAATAAGGAGATTGTCCAGAGAGATTAAACAATGTTTTAATGCACTGAGGGGAGGCTCGCCGGGAAAAGAGCGCGAGCGAGGATCAGTAGTGTACCTATTTCCATCTACCACGACCTCGCACTCCTGACCGCGGCGGAATCCTGGGATAGTGATAGGCGTTGATGGTGTGAGCCTCGCGTTGAATCAAGTGAGCGTATTCTTCCACTCGCACGAGGTGTGTCCCTCGGGAAGTGGCCGTCTCACCAAGATCTTTCTGCATCTCGACGCAGAGCCGAGCGCACTCATCCAGTAAAGCGGCGTGCCACTCCTCAGCAATCTCCCTGTCCCTCTTCGCTTGGAGGTGATGGTCCTGTAGCATTCGCCCCTATTTCTGAAACAATTCTGAGGTTTGACTCTTCATGTCCTCAGGGTCTCGCGGGTCGCCCAGGAAGTCCTCCATCTGCTCCGGCAAAAGAAGGGGCGACATCTCTTCCTCCCCAAAATCAGAGTCGGTGGGTAGGGTCTCGTAGTCACCTACGAGCAAATCTAAGCAGCTTTAGCAGTTAGCGAAACCTTCTCTTAGTGTCGCGGGGAATGGTCCCTCATAAGCGGTAGGATCCTTACCAGGAGGCGGGCGAGAGGTATTAGGCCGACCCTAAAAAAGAGTGGTAAAGCGAAGCGAGACGGACTTCCTTAGACCAGCGCGGTGCGTGGCGTCATCGGCAGAAGTGGTCGTGGCTGGTCGCGAGCCACCGGAGCCCTCCCCCCTCAGGAGATTGAACCTCAGGGTCTTAAGGGTCGCGTCAGGGGGGATCGACGACTGGGGTTGCGAGTTTTGGCGACCAGGGGTCACATGGGGGAATGCTATAAAAAGTAAGAGGGTCGTCATTCAAGATATTAATTTTGGCAGGTAAGAATGAGTAACTATCCAACAACTTTCCCATTAGCGAGGTCAGTCTTCGCCGGATTATCGAGGTGAGACCCGGTTAATCCTTCGCTCGCGCCCTTGTCGATAGGAGGTGGTCCTGCAGTCAGGCGAGGCTTAGAGAAATCAAATGAATAGCTAAGCGAGAAGAGTAGCCCTTACCTCTCCGGTGAGCCTGTTATTGGGAGAGGAGTCCAACAATAATATCTCATCCCCCCGGGGGGGGGGGGGGTAGGCAGACTGGCTTCGCCTTTTTCATCTTGGGCGGTGGTGGGGGGGTGGTCTTGCGGGTCATCCAAGAGGCAGTGTTGGCCATGGTGGAGAGCTCGCCCGCCTTGGACGCCCTCAGGTGAGCTTGGAGTTCTTCTGTTAGGGGCATTTTCCGGCAGCCGCAGTAGGAGGTGGAAAAGGAGGAATAGAGAAGAATATTGAGCGTCACCCCAGCTTGGGTGATATTTGTTGGAACATGCTTTCCGCATCTCTTGGTTTGACAATAACAAATCCTATTGTATTTGATCATAGTTGCATTGTGTTTATAGTGTGCAGGATCTTCAACATTCAATCCCCAAAGGAGTTTGAAAAAGAAAGACGTCAAAGCGACATCAGGATGATTATCTGTTGTTACCACGGAGCGGTAACACTACCGCTGGCGTTAGCGAAATGAAAGCTGCGTTCAATGAACTGACGCTCGACGAAATGAAACTTGCGTTCGACGAACTGCATGGTCTACCACGGCGCTCGACGAAATGCATGCTTTACCGTGGCGCGCTAGAACTACCGCTGGCGCTAGCGATCGACGAAATGGAGGTCGACAAAATGAAGGCGGCGTTCGACGAAGATGCGCCCGACGAAGTGCTCTACCGTGGTGCATTACACCTACCGCTGGTGCTAGTATTCGATCAACGAAATGAAGGTTGCGCGCGACAAAATCCTTATCACTGCGTTCGACGAATTTGCGCCCGATGAAAAGAAATGTGCTCTACCGCGGAGCGTTAGCACTATCGCTGGCGCTAACATAAATGGAAACATTTGACGAGAAGGAAATAGTGGAGAAAAAGGAATGTCGATGGGTCGCTATGTTTGGCATGTACTATCGCGACACGTTAGGTCTAACGCCCGGGGGTAGCTTTTTGGAAACATCCCCTCTGCAGTTGATTGAGGAACGGATTTGGAAGAAGATTGTGGCTGAAGGAAGGAAATCTCATTAACGCGGGGGGTTAGCGGTACCGCGGTGCGCTAGTGTTTGGTGCTCAAAATGTTACCTAAACTACCACGATCCGTGTGCTTCATTGCCTAATGTGGATACCGTGGGGCGGTAGTACTACCGTAGGTGGTAGTGGCTGATTCTACAAAAATGCGCGCGCCTCCTCCGTTGTTGCTTGCTGTTCCAGAACGATTTGAAGCCATATTTTCATAACACTCGTGAGAGACTTCCCAAGCAGCCCGAAGAACTCCGTCAACGTTCGTGAACGCAAAGAACTTGAAGACCAATACGATCGCATCTACATCATCAAGTTCTACTTTTGAGGGAGTTTCTAGTTTGTGTTTTGTTTTACTTTCAAATTGTAACCTTTATATTTTTTGTTCAGTAGAGGAACTCGCCACACGGCGACTAGGGCCTTGCGAGCACTAGGGGGAATTCGCCACACGACGACTAGGTCTAGGTAGGACATCGGGAGGAATTCGCCACACGACGACTAGGTCTAGGGAGTAGATCTAGGGGGTGCTCGAGGCCTTTCTGGGGATAGGAAGGCTAGAGCGACTTGAGGCCGTATCTGGGGAGAGATCTGATGCGCAAATCTTAGCACACCGCTATAGGCGGTAGCAAGACTGCGGCACAAAAGGGCAGTGTACCGTTCGTTCAAGTAATAATATGAGAAAATAAATCCCCAAGTATCGAATCTCTCAAGGAACACAGTAAGGTGGATTTACTATTGAGGCAGGACTTGAGATTGAAGTCCTTTATGTCGGATGGATGCGAAAGGGTGGTGATTTGGTTTGTGGAAAATAAAGAAAAAGAGGTAAAACTACTCCTATGCAATGCCTCTATGCAATGTCGCTATGCAATGCTTCGCTTGGCGGGATGGAGACTAGGAAGGCCTTGAGCACGCTGCTTCGCAAGGGCGGATGGACGAGTAGGCAAGCGGAATCGAACTGTGCAGGCCTTGAGCGCACTGCTTCGTTAGGCGAATGGATTACACGGGCCGCTATACCACGCTTCACTAGGAGGATGGACGAGAAGGCAAGTGGATGGAATGGTTCGCACCGGCAGAGTCGAGGTGGATTACACGGGCCGTTAGCACCGCTTAGCTTGGCGGATGGAAGAGTAGGCACACGGAATGGTTAAGTAGTCAGGAGGAATGGATGGTGGAATGGGGGCGCTCCTCAAATCACATAAAACACAAACATAACCACATAACCATGGAAAATTAAAATAATAACATTTAGGGTTTATGGACATCATTCATATAGAAACATACAATCACACACATCAAATAAAATCAACAAAAATAAAAAGGAGGAGGTAAGATTACAACCGAAGCACGAAGACTCGTCGGAGATTCACGCCCGGAATCTAGGGTTGTCAATCCTCGTTCGGGCTCGGTCTTCAACTGTCATCCGGGGTAGAAGAGGGCTGTCACTACCTCCCAATGGACCCGTCTTCTTCGTCAATAGCCTTCAGCCACGATCTTGCCGGAGAACTCCAAGGATATAGTATAAAATCTGTTGAAATGGAGCTTGGAAGCTTCTGAATGATGGAGGAGGCCGAGAGGATACTCCGGCTCGAGATTGGCGTGAAGAATATGCCCGGAGCACCTCCAAATGGTGGGCGGCGATGGAGCGGCGAAAAATGGCGCGGAACTGAAGCTCTTGGACGTGGGAGAGAAGGTCTGTCATTCTAGGGCGGAATCTGCAGCTTATATAGAAAAAATAGTCAGAAATTGGTCACGCACGGTCGAACGCACGACCGTGCGTAGACCGTGCGATATTAATAATAATGAACTGCGCAGGAAGACAACCAGGAGAGCCCGTACGATTTACTCACGCACGGGCAAATCCGCCCGTGCGTCAAAACGCACGGGTAAATTCAGAAAAGCTAAAAACAAGGCTAAACAGGTTGATCGTGCGATTCCTTCACGCACGAGCAGTACCCGTGCGTAGAGACGCACGATCAACGACAGAAAATCGTATTCCACCCCAGAAGAGAACACACGATCACCTGTGATCGTGCGTTAAGGAAAACGCACGATCGTGCGATATGCGCAGTCATGAATTCTGGATAGAACTGGATGAACCATCCACCTGCATCAGCCACAACACAGCTGGGAACACCGTTCCAGCTCCAATATGAAAATAGAAATACGATGGGGAGCACAATGTGCTTGCCCCTAAAAAAACAGTGCGCAATTGCGCACAAAAACGGGCCTAGAAGTGCACTTAGCGTGGAATGATAGATGGCTATCAAATATGAACGAAAACATGTCTAAAGTGTAGTGCTTTGACTAAATATTCGGCCCAGATAAGCCCATAAATGAGTATATAAATGGGACTCATCACACCCCCAGACTTACCTGTTTGCACGTCCTGAGCAAACCAATCCTAAGCAGGCAGGAAAAAGAAATAGCTAGCTTAAAATTACAAAGTGGAGTACCATGCGAAGTCGCATGCTCATGTGCATAGGAAAATAATAGAGAAGATTTCTAATTATACACATCGTTTATAAATTTTCTAAAAGAGTAAATAAATATTACTTCTACTCAAAAAATTGGAGTCACGGTGAATCATCCGGTCACGCATACGGAGAAAGTAAAATAATCGCTGAGACAAGCATTCCCAAAGTTGGGATTCCGTACAAACTCCACTGAAATCCATCGGTGTCGGAGACCATAAGCTTGCCCGGTCACATTCTCTCCACGACACTAGATTGGTTCAATGCGCGAGTCGGTAGGACTTTAGATTTTAAATGAGGCTTGGGTTATGGTGAGGTAAACAAAGATAAACACGAAGGCTTGATACACCGAAACCCAAATGAGCTTTATTACAACTCCCCGCACACCAACATCGAATGCAAGTGCACCACACCCCCAGACTTAGACTTTTGCAACATGGGTGTGTGCACCGCCTACTCCCAATCATAAATTTATACAAAGATTTTTCAATTAAGAACTTCTTCTTTTTCTTTTTCTTTTTACTTCTTTTCTTTTTCACATTTCTTTTCTTTTCTTTTCAAAACAATTTCAGCAAGATGAGCAATGAAGTGCATCCACATTTTCACAAAAATATCACAACATCAACACCCCAATCATGAAAATGATAAACAACTAAAGCTCAAATTCGGGTGTGCGACTAGGATTGGCTTTTAGGCTATGGTGAGATAAAAGTGGGGTTGAATCAAAGAACGGGTAGGCACAACTGGGCTAACGAGGATAGAGCGATAGGAATGGGCACAAAAGTTCAACCGGGCCAAAATGATGGCCTACGTCATTCTCACGCAAAAGAACTATCCTATGCCTATGCTTCAAGAATCGCTTGGGGCAAGTTCTTAGCCACCGAGAAAGATTATCCTTCCTCCCGGCTCAAGCAATACATATCTAACGATACTTTACACACATCCCTATGCTACCTTTTGATTAACACCGGATTCACCATTTGAGTAGAGTAAACAATATTTACACTAAAAGTAATGCATAAAACTAAAAGTGTACAAAGAAATCTAATCTACACAAATCCATATACTCACATGAGTACTTGACTAGGAACACCAGAGTCAACATTTTACTCCACTACATAATTTAAAAGCCAGCACAATGATTTTCCCAACCACACAGAGGAAATGAATTCAACTCATGACGCGCCAACAACTAAGTACACGCTCATGTGGGTGCTGTGGTGTGTGAAGAAAATGCAACAAAATCATATATAACTAAAAATAAAATACTTCTAGCATGCACTAAGATGCGCACATGCAGTGGGCACACAAAACTGCTCTCCCCCGGACTTAAACTAGACAATACACACAATATATAGTTATGAAATTCAGAAAAGAGCTAGGGGAAGAGAGTACCCAATGCTCAGCAAATGAGCATACCAAAAGACGCTTGAAATCCAAGACAAAGCTGCAACATCCCCAACCAGAAAAAGTACCTGCAGGGGAGACAGCTCCAAGCAAAAGCAAATATATTTACTAAATTATTAGCGGATTAGAGAAATAAAACAACCAAAACTGGGTTGTCTCCCAGCAGCGTTTTTGTTTACCGTCCTTAAGCTGGACTAAATACCTGTATTATGCAGTTTAAAAGATTGTCTAAGCATAAAAGCAGAAGTTAATAATTACTAATTATTATTACATGCTCAGCAAAATAATCAACTATAAGTTGATTTAAAGGAGTAGCTAGAAATAAAGGGAATGGGTCTGAAGACCCAGCAGCAGTAGTAGTCAAGAGGATTAGAAGTTTTCCATCTCCAAGTTTCATCTTTCTTCATCTTCTTCATCTCCTCCAATCGTCTGTCATGAATGAAGTACCGTTTATGACCCTGCACCCAGTCTCTCAAGGAAAAACAGGCAATGATGATGAAGTGGAAAAAGCGATGGTTTTCATCATTGCCAACTGCTTTTTCTGCCAAGACTGCATCTCAAATTCACCCAAAAATGGGTCCACGAACTCATAGACCTGCAGGGGAGTAAACAAAATATTAGCAGCGTTAACAGGAGGGGAAGAAGGAAGGATGAACATATCAATATTTTCATTAAAAGAAGGATGATTAGGAAGTAAAATGGAAGAAGAACTGGAAAAATCAAGCACAAGAGGAGTGGTCCCGGTGTCACTCCCATCAGGTTTCATAGAAGGATTATTGCCGATCGCAATAACATCACTGCAGAAAGAATATGAGCAGCTAGGAACTTCGATGATGAGTTGGACCTTCTCCTCCGATGATGAGGTAGAAACCTCCTCATTATGGAAAATATCCTCCTCAGTGCAACTCGGCACAGCTTCGGGCTCCATAGGCTCTTCCTGCACATCTAGAAAATCGGCAATAAGAGCAGAAGATACATGCATACTGATACAAGAGAATATCTGAGTAGAAACATGACTCAAGATAGAGTCTGATAGGAGTGAAGAAATATCCTCAGATACAGAATCCACAGGAAGGGATGGCACAATGGAGGAAGAAAACTCCACAATGTCGTCGTAGTGATCAACAACGATGCTGATCGACGCATTCGTTGTGCTCCCAAGATGACCCGGGGGCCTAACGTATGTGTCATCAGTGATGGAAGGAGCGTTGGCATAAGAAGGCAGTGGAATGGAGATAAGTGTTGGCTCATCATCCTCTCCCAAATGCAATTTCCATTGCTCACAGTCTTTCAGCGCGTGATCAAAACTCTGACTACACAAGCAGCGCTTCCCGGTAGGTTTTGACCGTGGAAAAGACAAACCACCTGGTGAAGGCGATGCTCGCGATGGGGACGCATACTTATGATACGTAAGTTCATTGTATGAAGTTCTAGATTCTCCATACGATGAACTACACAGATTATAATTATGGCTTCCTAAATAGCACTCATCACTAGAATGATTAGACGCTCTACACCACCTACATTGTTGATAAGCATACATATTGGTGTAAAGAAGGATTAACAACTAATATAAACAGAAATTGATCTCAATATGCACGTAATAAAGTTTAAAACAGCAGAAACCTGATTTTTGAAATACTTAAAAATAGATAAAAAGAGAATTTACAAACACTAAATTAAAATACATGCGATATACAAATGGAAAAGAACTTCTATCTCACAACTCTCCCTCTCCAGAAAACTCACACGTCTATGTTACCAGGCAACGGCGCCAAAAACTTGATGCGCAAATCTTAGCACACCGCTATAGGCGGTAGCAAGACTGCGGCACGAAACGACAGTGTACCGATCGTTCAAGTAATAATATGAGGAAGTAAATCCACAAGTATCGAATCTCTCAAGGAACACAGTAAGGTGGAGTTTACTATTGAGGCAGGACTTGAGATTGAAGTCCTTTATGTCGGATGGATGCGAAAGGGGAGTGATTTGGTTTGTGGAAAATAAAGAAAAAGAGCTAAAACTACTCCTATGCAATGTCGCTATGCAATGCTTCGCTTGGTGGGATAGAGACTAGGCAGGCCTTGAGCGCGCTGCTTCGTAAGGGAGGATGGACGAGTAGGCAAGCAGAATCAAACTAT
The DNA here is from genome assembly GCA_033032865.1 of Dactylorhiza incarnata. Taxonomy (NCBI): domain Eukaryota; kingdom Viridiplantae; phylum Streptophyta; class Magnoliopsida; order Asparagales; family Orchidaceae; genus Dactylorhiza; species Dactylorhiza incarnata. The sequence goes on from JAWHQI010000005.1 coordinate 27,425,452, forward strand.
GCAGGCCTTGAGCGCACTGCTTCGTTAGGCGAATGGATTACACGGGCCGGTATGCCACACTTCACTAGGCGGATGGACGAGAAGGCAAGCAGATGGAATGGTTCGCACCGGTGGAGTCGAGGTGGATTACACGGGCCGTTAGCACCGCTTAGCTTGGCGGATGGAAGAGTAGGCACACAGAATGGGCGAGTAGTCAGGCGGAATGGATGGTGGAATGGGGGCGCTCCTCAAATCACATAAACCACAAACATAACCACAAAACCATGGAAAATTACACTAATAACATTTAGGGTTTATGGACATCATTTATATAGAAACATACAACCACACACATCAAATAAAATCAGCAAAAATAATATGGAGGAGGTAAGATTACAACCGAAGCACGAAGACTCGTCGGAGATTCACGGCCGGAATCTAGGGTTGTCAATCCTCATCCGGGCTCGGTCTTCAACTGTCGTCCGGGGTAGAAGAGGGCTGTCACTACCTCCCAATGGACCCGTCTTCTTCGTCAATAGCCTTCAGTCATGATCTTGCCGGAGAACTCCAAGGATATAGTGCAAAATTCGTTGAAATGGAGCTTGGAAGCTTCTGAATGATGGAGGAGGCCGAGAGGATACTCCGGCTCGAGATTGGCGTGAAGAATATGCCCGAAGCACCTATAAATGGTGGGCGGCGATGGAGCGGCGAAAAATGGCGTGGAACTGGAGCTCTTGGACGCGGGAGAGAAGGTCTGTCATTCTATGGTGAAATCTGCAGCTTGTATAGAAAAACAGTTAGAAATTGGTCACACACGGTCGAACGCACGACCATGCGTAGACCGTGTGATATTAATAATAAAGAACAACGGAGGAAGACGACCAGGAGCGCCCGTGCGATTTACTCACGCACGGGGAATCCGCCCGTGCGTCAAAACGCACGGGTAAATTCAGAAAAGCTAAAAACAAGGCTAAACAGGTTGATCGTGCGATTCCTTCACGCACGGGCACTGCCCGTGCGTAGAGACGCACGATCAATGACAGAACATCATATTCCACCCCAGAAGAGAACGCACGATCACCTGTGACCGTGCGTCAAGGAAAACGCACGACCGTGCAATATGCACAGTCATGAATTCTGGATAGAACTGGATGAACCGTCCACTTGCATCAGCCACAACACAGCTGGGAACACCGTTCCATCTCCAACATGAAAATAGAAATACGATGGGGAGCACAGTGTGCTTGCCCCCAACAAAACAGTGCGCAATTGCGCACAAAAATGGGCCTAGAAGTGCACTTAGCGTGGAATGATAGATGGCTATCAAATGTGAACGAAAACATGTCTAAAGTGTAGTGCTTTGACTAAATATTTGGCCCAGATGTGCCCAGGTTGCGGTCAAGTGCGTGTAAATTGGGACATTTAGAAGCGTTCTAAAAGCCCTATTTTCTTCTCGGAATATCACATTTGATGAGACCACCGCCAGGGGCACTGCCCCTTGGACCCCGTTAGGGGCTCTGCCCCTAAGACCTTGCCAGGGGCGCGGCCCCTTGGAACCCCGCCAGGAACGCATGTGATTGCATTGTGATTTTCATGTTTTAGAGGATGTTTCTCCTCTGCAGTAACCGTCCCTCAAAATGGTTTGTGAAACCAAATGTTTAGATTATTGAATCTGACATGAGAGACGAGCTTGTCTACTGCACTTGTGGAGTTGTTGTTCATATGTCCAATGCATATAAATCTGGAGATTTAGAAGTGTTCTAAATGCTCAGATTTAGCCCTGTTTTGTCAAAGTGTTGATAGTCTGTTTTTGTGCACATCTGGGATGTATCTGGAATGTGAATGTTGTTTTTTATTTTCTGATTGTGCACTGTGATTAAATGTTAATCACGATGAAATGTTCATCACTTGAAAAACTAAAATCCCTTATCCAATATTAAGTATACGGATGCCTTCCGATGGATGACACTCTTCCTGCCTCGATCGATGAAGTGTGGGCTTGCCAAAGCAAGGTGCATTAATCTATCTTGGTAAGTGTGCGAGCGGATAATTGTGATATCCCATTGTCGACATCGGGTCAAACTTAACTAGGTGACCTCAAAGGTTGAGTGCCTAGAGGCATAGGGTTGGCATGCTCCATGTGATGGATGCGAATAAAGAGTTATTCACCAACCATACAAGTGTTGCATAGTGATGCAATTGACAAACGTTGTCTACCTAAATAACCGCATTATGAGAGGAACGCCAAAGCGGACTCGTGGTGTTGGTGAAATACGGATCTTGTCCACTAAGAGAGTAGCTCGCATAAACTCTCCGAATCGATATCAAGGGTTATTGATTTGATTAAAATAGTGGGAGCTCTTTAATAAAAGTCCTTATTAAAAAATATATAAAATGTATTTTGAAATATAGTACTAAAATTTTACTTTGCAAAATTCCTTGTAGAATATCCATGGCAAGTGGATCTCACTCCTCCTTGTCCCTGAGAGCGATCCTTGAGAAGGATAAGCTAAATGGGACAAATTTCCTTGACTGGTATAGAAACCTGAGAATTGTTCTCAGGCAAGAGCGCAAGCTCTATGGCTTGGAAGAAGATCCCCCTGAAGAGCCATCCTCTAATGCACCACGTGCAGATAAAGATACTTATAAGAAGTATGGAGATGACTCCTTGGATGTTGAATGCCTTATGCTCGCGACTATGAACTCTGAGCTTCAGAAGCAACATGAGAACATGAGTTGTCATGAGATGGTTGAGCACCTGAAGAAAATGTTTCAAGGGCAAGCTCGCAAAGAGAGGTTTGATATATCCAGGGCGTTGTTTCAGTGTAAGATGGGAGCTCGGGACCCAGTAGGAACTCACGTACTCAAGATGATTGTGTATATAGAGAACCTTGAAAGACTGGGGTTCCCGTTGGGCCAAGAGTTGGCCACTGATCTGATCCTGCAATCGTTGCCGGACAGTTATGAGCAGTTTGTCTTAAATTACAATATGAATGAAATTGACAAGACACTGCCCGAGCTCCTAGGCATGTTGAGAACTACTGAGATCAACATGAAGAAGCCCAAGCCTGCTAGCCCCATACTGATGGTGCATAAAGGCAAGGGCAAGGTCAAGGGAACTAAGAAGACTAAGGTAGGACCTAAGTCACATCTTGATCCCAAGTCTTCAGCACTGAAAAAGAAAGGATTGACTAAGGAAGGGAAGTGCCACCATTGTGGTAAGGCAGTGCACTGGAGGCGGAACTGTCCCCTCTATATTGAGGATCTGCAAAAGAAGAAAGGAAGTATGACTTCCACTTCAGGTATATTCGTTATAGAAATAAACCTTTCTGCTCCTTCATCCTGGGGATACCGGATGTGGTTCTCACATTTGTATAAATGTGCAGGAACTGAGAAGGAGAAGAATGCTGGGTAAAGGGGTGGTAGACCTGTGCGTCGGGAATGGAGAAAGAGTTGTTGCCGTCGCCGTTGGTGTTTACTGTCTTTCTTTTCCCACAGGGCTTGTAATAGAACTTGATAATTGTTATTATGTTCCTGCCATAACTAGAAACATTATTTCTATTTCATGTTTGGACATGATTGGTTTTTCTTTCGTAATTAAGAACAATTGTTGTTCTATTTATAAGAATGATGTTTGTTATGGCGTTGCCCAAATGTTTAATGGTTTATATGTTTTGAACTTAGACCATCCGATCTATAACATAGAAAATACTAAGAGACTAAAAACAAATGATTCGAATCCTACGTACCTTTGGCATTGTCGTTTAGGCCATATAAACGAGAAACGCATATCCAAGCTCCATAAAGATGGACTACTGGACTCATTTGATTATGAATCATTTGAGAGATGCGAGTCATGTTTATTAGGCAAGATGACGAAAGCTCCTTTCACTAGTCGTAATGAGAGGGCTAATGATCTCTTGGGTATAATACATAGTGATGTATGCGGACCCATGAGTTCTATGGCTAGAGGTGGGTTCTACTACTTCGTTACATTTACTAATGATTTCAGTAGATACGGATACCTGTTTCTTATGAAGAACAAATCCGAGACCTTTGAAAAGTTCAAAGTGTTTAAAAATGAAGTAGAGAACCAACTGGGAAAAAGGATAAAAGCACTCCGATCTGATCGAGGTGGCGAATATCTGAGTCATGAGTTTCGTGATCATCTGAAAGAGTGTGGTATTGTATCACAGCTCACTCCACCCGGAACACCTCAACATAATGGTGTTTCTGAGAGGAGGAATCGTACCTTGTTAGACATGGTGCGATCGATGATGAGTCTTGCAGATTTGCCCGTTTCCTTTTGGGGATTTGCTTTAGAGACTGCTTCTTTTACACTAAATCGAGTTCCAACGAAAACAGTTCTAAAGATACCATATGAGATATGGACTGGGAAGCGTCCTAGTATGTCGTTCATCAAGATTTGGGGCTGTGAGGCATACGTGCGACGTCAAATGCCTGACAAGCTGGAACCCAAATCAGATAAATGTTATCTCGTGGGGTATCCTAGGGAAACCAAAGGATACTATTTCTACTTACCGTTTGAGGGCAAAGTGTTTGTCGCAAGGACTGGTGTCTTTTTGGAGAAAGAGTTCTTATCCAGAAAGACTGCAAAGGTAGAACTTGAAGAAGTTCAAGAGCCACAAACAATGAACGAACCAGAATTGGAACCTGAGAAAGGACTACAAGAAGTTGTAGATGGAGAGCCTGCTCAAGAAACACAAGTCCTACGTAGATCTGGTAGACCAAGATTTGAGCCTGAGAGATATGGATTTCTCACGACTCAAAAAGGTAATGTGTTTTTTATGGATCATGATGATGAGCCTGCAACCTACCAAGAAGCTATGAATGGACCCGACTCCGAGAAGTGGCTTGAGGCCATGAAATCTGAAATGGAATCCATGTACACAAACCAAGTTTGGACCTTGGTGGAACCACCTGAAGGGGTACGACCCATAGGCTGCAAGTGGGTCTTCAAGAAGAAGACCGACATGGATGGGAATGTACAAGCATTCAAAGGCCGGCTGGTGGCTAAAGGTTTCAGGCAAATTCATGGTGTTGACTATGATGAAACCTTTTCCCCTGTAGCCATGGTCAAGTCCATCAGAATTCTACTTGCTATTGCTGCGTATTATGACTACGAGATCTGGCAAATGGACGTCAAAACGGCTTTCCTTAATGGAAACCTCCTTGAGGAAGTGTATATGACACAACCCGAGGGTTTTGTATCTCCAGATGAAGCCACTAAAATATGCAAGTTGAATCGATCCATTTATGGATTGAAACAAGCTTCTCGAAGTTGGAATCTACGTTTTGATGAGAAAATCAAAGAGTTTGGTTTCATCAAGAACGAAGATGAGCCTTGTGTTTACAAGAAGATTAGTGGGAGCATTGTTGTCTTCCTGATATTGTATGTAGATGACATACTGCTGATCGGGAATGACATTCCGACCCTGCAAGTTGTTAAGAACAACCTAGGGAAGTGTTTTTCTATGAAAGACTTGGGTGAAGCGACTTATATACTTGGTATTAAGATCTATAGAGATAGATCGAAGAAGTTGCTGGGTTTGACCCAGAGTACATACATTGACAAGGTGTTGAAACGGTTCAACATGCTTGAGTCCAAGAAAGGATTCTTACCCATGTCACATGGTGTAAGTCTCTTAAGGACCAGTGTCCAAAATCTTTGGAAGATAAGGACCGCATGAAGTTGATTCCATATGCTTCGGCAATTGGATCAATCATGTGTGCAATGTTATGTACTCGACCCGATGTCTCTTATGCTTTAAGCATGACTAGCAGGTATCAGTCTGATCTGGGTGATGGTCACTGGATCGCAGTCAAGAATATCCTAAAGTACTTGAGAAGGACTAAGGATACATTCTGGGTGTTTGGTGGAGAGGAAGAGCTCGTTGTAAAGGGTTACACGGATGCAAGCTTCCAGACTGACAGAGATGACTCAAAGTCACAGTCAGGTTTTGTGTTTTGCCTTAATGGAGGAGCTGTAAGCTGGAAGAGTTCCAAGCAGAAGACAGTTGCCGATTCTACGACTGAGGCCGAGTATATCGCTGCAGCAAATGCGGCGAAGGAGGCTGTATGGATTAGGAAATTCATCAGCGAGCTTGATGTATTTCCTAGCATTGTTGATCTCGTAGTTCTATACTGTGACAACATCGGTGCAATTGCACAAGCTAAGGAACCTAGATCTCATCAGCGCTCTAAGCACATACTTCGGCGCTTCCATCTTATTCGAGAGATTATCGATCGAGGAGATGTGAGCATATGCAGAGTACCGACTGAAGAAAATATAGCGGATCCACTGACAAAGCCTCTTGCGCAAAAGAAGCATGATGGTCATGTTAGATCAATGGGTATTAGATACCTGAATGATTATCTTTAGTGGGAGCCTTGTGGATTGCATATTTGTTGGTTGTTTATTCATTGGATGAATTGTAATATGTACTATGTATTTCATTTTATATTTATGGCAAGTTCTTTTATTATGTCATTTATATCTGTCTGATAAGATTAATTAGCATAATAAATGCCCTTAGAGTGTTTGCTTCCATAGGAATTCAAGTATGTGACTTGAATGTGAGAGCCTATGTTTATAAGAAGCTTCATTCTTAAATGGTCCCTGGTCAGAGTATCATCTTAGAAGCTAAGGGCGATGATGATACATTGAGACTAGCATGTGCGTTGACTGATGACCGGTTCTCATAGGTCATGATATTGTGATATCAAGTCATCACATGGGTACTTGTTATGAACAAGTTGTACTGGACAGACCCACCACGAGACTACTTTGTGGATTGTTATATGAACGTGTCACAAGTAGGTCTCAAGTGACAATGGTGTTTGTAGTTCTTTGACCTGAAGTCACAGCATTCATCGAGTGAGGAAGAGCGTACTTTGATGCCATCTAAAGTCTTCTCTTGAGAAAGGTTGACGATAAGGGTGGTTGTTGGGTATGTTACGAATCATTTGAATGTTTGTGTGTGAGCAGATATGGGATTTGTCCTCCTGTGTGACAGGAGTTACATCCATGAGCCCCTTGATGGAATGAGACTGAGAAATGCATGGCCATGCTTGGTAGAGTCAATATGTGATATTGAGCTCGCCAATTTTCAGACAGTCTATTCTGGATCAAGAAACTAGGATTGAACGATTATGAGGGTGACACGGTCCATGCCTCTAGTTCTATCCGGATGTAAAGGACAAAGGGACATGACAACACTAATACATTGGTCATGACAGGCTTATATGAGTTATGAACTCTTATTGCTTGGGTAGCAATGATGTATTGCTAGATGCCGCTCATTATTTGTGAGACTTTTGTTGATACTTTGTGAACAAGTGGGAGACTGTTGGAGTTTCTGAGATGATCTCAAAGCAATCAACAGTTAGTCTTGCTGCCAACGCAATATGAGCCTATAGGGTCGCACATAAAAGCGTTTGGAGAAATTGGAGAAAGGATTGTGTTGGCCTTACTCGTATTGGATATGAGTGGAGAACCAATCCTGTGACTGCTTGGAATCAAGTTGAGAATGTCTCAAAAGGGAAATCGTTTAAAGTGTTTAAACGAACGGATTTACATTAGGTAATTCGGCTAAAGGCATTAACCGAATTCGACTAAATGGTTTAGACGAATTCGGCTAATGGGATTAACCGAATTCGGCTAAAGGGTTTAGACGAATTCGGCTAATGGCAAATTCGACGAAAGGGTTTCGCCGAATTATATAGCCGAATTTATATATAGTCGAATTCGTCGAAATGGTTTCGCCGAATTTGGTTATTGTGATTAGTCGAATTTGGTTAATGTTATTAGTCGAATTCGGCGAATGTAAATCTGGACAGATTTTCTGTTTTTCCCTTTGGTCTGCGGATAGCCGTTTTTATGCCTTGCTTATAAAAGGAACGTGTTTAGGGCTTCGAAAATAGATGGTTTTTGAGATCGAGCCTTTTCGCGAGAGAACAGATGACGGAAGTGTTCCGGCTGTTCTCATTCCATCCGCCGATCATCGTTCCGCCGCCGCTAGACGCCGCCGCCGGTCGCCGCCTCCTCTGGATCGGACCTAGCACTCCGTGAGGACGTTGGGAGCATCCTTATCCGATCTAGTTTTTGTACGACAAGAAGCTAGGGTTCTTCATCGCTTGTGTGGACTTCTGTAGAGGGATCGATCTATTTCGATCCTTGAAGAACTCAAAGCAGATTTCGGATTTCTCTTGGAGCACCTTGGTTGAGTGTTGACTCAATCCCGCAAAGGTACCTTGTATTTCAATTTGCATATTCTCTTGAATCATGAAAACCGCAAGATCCGTTGATCTCTTTTTGGGTTGTTCTTGTTCATTTCCGCTGCGCGTATTCGATATGTCATCCCTTATGAAGGGGTACAGAAAACCCAACATAAATGTGTATATAAATGGAACTCATCAAGATCGGCTAAAGCCAACCGGTTCGTGGGGATACGAGTCGGTATAGAAAACAAAAGTGGTTTTCATATTATTCGCTTCGATTTCTAGCGTCATTGAAATTAGATTTTGTAATCAATTTTTATAAATGATAATCATGTCTTTTCTTGTTTAATAAAATTGATTATCTCTTTACTTTTGATTTAACTTATCTTGACCAAAATATCAAAGTTTTCTATTAAAGTTTAAAGTTTTTAAAACCCTTATTCACCCCCCTCTAAGGGCACCTACAGATCCAACAAGTGGTATCAGAGCCAGGTTATTCCAAATCGGCTTAACAACTGGGAATAATGGCGTCTCTTGATCATGATCTCGCTTCTATGAGTGGGGAAAATTTCAATGTAAATGAAAAAGGATTATCACCACCTTTATTTATGGGCAAAAATTATAAATGATGGAAAATACTAATGAGAAATTTTCTTAAGGGCTTAGATGAAAAAGTTTGGAATATTACTATTGAAAAGCCATCTAGCATACTAACTAGAAACGAAATCGTTTTAAATGCAAAATCTATGAATAGTATATTTTGTGCGTTAGACCAAAATATTTTCAAACTTATTTATACGTTTCCTACCACATATGAGATCTGGAATTTTCTTGAAAGAACTTATGATTCTCCTGTTGCAGGTGTGGAGCAAACGCAAGACTTGGAGAACATACAAGCTTGCACAAAAGTTAAAGAAAGCTCCTCACGGGATGGATCAATGGAGCACGCATTAAATGGAAGAGAAAAAGGAGTACTGTCTTCGGAAGAGGAATACCAAAAAGATGTCAAAGAAACTATGTGTTCAAATCGTGCCTCTCCTGAAAGCAATGTAAGGGAATCAAATCCCATTTTTTGTACTTATATTTCTACATTACAATTGCTTCAAACAACGAAGCGCAAAATTAAGAAATTAAAAAATGTTAATAAACATTTGCGCTTAGAAAATAAAATTTAAAGGCAAAAATTAATGAAAAATCAAATTCTAATTTATCTAGTTCTACCCCAGGTTCCTTAGTTGAAAACATCACACCTTGTATAGAATTTAATGATCTAACAGAAAAATGCAAGGAACTTAAAAAGGAACTTCTTTTTATAAAAGAACAAAATGAAAGATTATGTTTAGAAAATTCATCTTTGGAAAATGATTGTGCTAAGTGTAAAAACTATAAAATTGAAATTAAAGAGATGGATGAAACATTTGATGAATATAGAAATAACTATCAAAATCATATTGATTCAATTGTTTCATTCTTAAAAATAGCACAATCGCTTATAATAAAGCTAGACATAATTTAAAAATTAGGAATGATGAATTAAAATAAAAAATCAACTTACTTATGGAAATGGTAAATACAAATTCACAATATCAAACTATATCTAAAAACAAGTTGAATATGAATATGAACATCTTAACTAAGTAATAATGGGAGTAAGAAACATAAAGGATTTGTAAATCAAAATCACCATTATTTACAAAATCATGTTTCTCCCAACCTAAAATTAAATGCAAACAAATTTCCTCTAAATAATAAATTCAAAAATCATTTTGATCCAAATATTCAAGTAAATAATTATGGAAATTTGAAAACTAAAAACAATATTAAACCAAGGTTTGAATAGAGACCCAAAGTTAAAGATGAAACACAAACTCCACTCAAAAGGGCCCATTCAATCATATCTCCCCAAAAGCAAACACGATGTATTTGGGTACCCAAAGGAACCATCACACCCAGTCCTCTTTGGATACCTAAATCTCTCATTCATTAGTATCCAATCATTTGCATGAAGTTGATTTCAACTAAAAAGGAAATATCATCATTCTACTTCATGATATGCCTAACCTTTTTCTTTTTGTTTGTTTATTTTCCTTTTTTGTTGATCCATCATGATATGATCACTTTATATAACTTGTGATATGACTGTCACATATTAAACCAAAATTCATAAATAAATCAAATTGAATAAAGTTGAATAAAAAGTCATATCATTTTTCAAGTGATCTACTTATCCTTATTATTTTTATTTATATCCTTCTAAATCCATTTCCTATAAGTCTTATAAAATTTGAAAACTAAATTTGTCATATGATATTATTAAGACTAAATGAAATAAGTGTCAAAATGGATTTAAAAGGTGTTTTTAGGGGTATTAGGCTAAATTTATAAAATGCGCAAGGTATTTAATATATTTGCATCATTCTTGATTACCCCTAGTATGTTTAATCTTAATTATGTCAAATCCGAATTGAAAAAAATTGCATGAATATTATTTCACTTATTTATGATCATTTCACTCATGCATATGTTGTGCAAAACTCAAGAATTAAGGTCTAATGAATATGGAGCTTTAATGAATGTGAAACCCATGTACTAAAATTTTAACTTCTGTAACTTTTTGCAATTTCTTCTCGTCTCTTCACTTCATTAGACAGTCCTTACATTGCACAAACATAATTAAGAAAAATCTGAAGCAAAATCAAAGAAAATCTAGGCTATATGATTAAAATAAGCACTCTCTGTGAGCTAACGCAAACGCTAGGACCTACCGCCGGCGCTAGCTCAAGTCTCCAATTTTCTGAAATTTTAAAATTCTGAAAAATCAATAAAAATATATTATCTTATATGTACCACTCATTTTTGCAATTCTGCCTGTACTTGTTTTTTGAAAAATTAAAATACAAAATTACAAAAGCCAAATTACAAAATAAAAATAAAAATGTTGTCTTTGGATATTTGTTTGAATTCTATTCCTATATGCAAAAATCAAATACAAAAAATATAAAACAAAAATAAGTATAAAAAATTGTTATTTTTGAACTTAACTTTTCTATTTACATGTATCTTGCGAAAGAGTGATTTGGCCTATTATCCCATCACATCACCTAGTACCGGGCAAACCCCTCTCAAGGTAGCCTCGGGAAGTCCAAGATCAAATTATATGAGTTCAAACTTTAAATTAATTTTTTTTTAATATTAAAAATACTGTATGGACTTCATTGAAAATCATGCATGATTTAACCCATCTTTTAGACCTTCCACAATGTTACAATTCATTCCTTCAAACTATGTTGAACATTGTTTTTATCATGCTTTGATATATCTACTCATTTGTGCATAAAATTGTATTGTAAAAGTTGTGTAGAACTAAGCTTAAGCATGCCTCTAAGTATGAGTAAATGTTTTATGTTTGATAATGATATTTATTCACTCGCTTATTTTGGCATTGTCTACATATGTTTCTTAATCTAAGAATGCTTGTGTATGTTTTGTAATAGTACAATGAATTAAAATTGCACAAGTATCTTACCTACACTACCTTTATTTACACTTGTAAAAGTTAAGAAAATTGGTTATGTTTTCATAAGTTATATTGGTTTGCAAAACAAGTGTATTCGGAGAACTTTGTACAAAACAAAAATCATAAAATAAAGTGACAAAATAACTCCACCAAGCACTACTTGAACCTCTTGATAAGTCTTAATAAGCATTGTGAGGTTGAGCACCTTGGAAAAATAGTAAAGTGTCTTGTGCAAACCTTATCTTTCTGTCAAAATAAAAACCACTTACTCTTTAGTACACCAAATCACTAGTTTCAATACTAAAATAAAATAAAATATGTGATCCCCCAAGCACTACTTTGCACCCTGATAAGTCTTAATGAGCATTGTGTGTGCAAAGCACCTTGGTAGTTGTACATTTTTTTGTGCATTGAAGTGTGCGGAAGTAAAATTATTTGTGTTTTATTGTGCTCTTTACTTTACATATTTCTTGTATTTTTGATTAAAACATTTGTTACTCTACTCAAAATACACTTATGTGCACATCATTATCTTCCATAACACTTCTTCTCATGAGTATTGGATCCTAATGCAAATTCTATACTACTCTTTATTTATGGAATGCACTAGATAACCTAGCATGATCTCTACAATGTTTTGTATGTTTTGAAATTGTGAATTAATATAATGTTGTAGTAATTTCTCTTTGAAAACATTATTTCATGCTTAGTTACTTTATTGTCAAAATTAAAGATATTAAATGCAAAATGATTTACAAAAACATCTTCATTTTTGGAATGTAACTCATATATCTTTTTATGAATCGTCATGTTTATAAAAAGATGTTTTCTTGTATCTATAAGTCTTCCGCATCATCTTCACCATATATTTGTACCTTGTTCTTTCATGCTTATATCAAAGTCTTAAATATCAAAATTCCTTTTTTTAACAAATGGTAGACTTGCTTGGTAAAATTTATATTGGTTGCTCTCAACATGAAAATATTGTAATGTTAAAACTCTGATTCTTTAATGGATTCCAAAATAGCTATGTGAGTTGTTTGTTTTCAAAAATTCAAATAAAAATATAAATCCATAGGCTATATACTCATCATTAGATTTAAAATGCTTATACGTTTCCAATAATCATTATCCACGACTTCATATCTCACCATAGCGGGGGCGTAGGGTTGTAGACATTAGATAACCTTATCTCTAGTCATGTCTTGTCCTTAACCGGGGAGGGTTCCAGTGGGGCCTTGCGATGCACTGGGGGGAAAGAGTGCTAGGTTAAGTTTTATCTAGTGTTTGCATATGGGACCAACACCCCAACCTACGACATGTATGCAGCTCCTCATGTCCATCCGCCACTTAGTACGGGGCTAGGGTGTAGACATATTGTCTGGGTAGATTGGTTACATGGAAATCATTACCATTTCTATGCTTAAAACTCTTATAAAGAAAAATCCTTTGTGTACTTAAAATGCTACAACATCTATTTTATTATGTCTAAAATTCTTAATCATCTACTATGCTTCACAATTCCTATATAGATGTTCACTTCAAAAAGTATTTGTCATGCTTTCCACCTCTTTACTACTTGTGCGCTCGATCATGAATACGTTTTCCCAACAAGTGGTTTCTTTATGACAATTTCTTCACATTCTCTTTTCACTCCTATATTTGTTTCCTATGCATATATCACTTTATCATGATCATTCCCCCTCTACACAGTTATTGCACACTCTTTGTTGGACTACATCTCCACGTTCTTTTGATAATACCAAAAGGGGGAGAATAAATATTTGAAAGAAATTAACATGTTTTGGGGAGTCAAGTTCATAGGAATCTTTGTTGTAGGGGAGCATTCACTTAGGGGGAGAATTCATTTAGGGGGAGCATTTGAACATGCCTAATTTTCATGCTATTTATGTTTGTTCTCTATTATAAACACAAATTCCTATAAATTGAACTATTTCTTTCTAAAGGGATTTGTTATTATCAAAAGGGGGAGTTTGTTGGAACATGCTTTCCGCATCTCTTGGGTTGACAATAACAAATCCTATTGTATTTGATCATACCTGCATTGTGTTTATAGTATGCAGGATCTTCAACATTCAATCCCCTAAGGAGTGCGAAAAAGAAAGACGTCGAAGCGACATCATGATGATTATCTGTTGTTACCGCAGAGCGGTAACACTATCACTAGCGTTAGCGAAATGAAAGCTGCGTTTGATGAACTGACGCTCGACGAAATGAAACCTGCGTTCGATGAACTGCATGCTCTACCACGGTGCTCGACGAAATGCATTCTTTACCGCGATGCGCTAGAACTACCGCTGGCGCTAGCGATCGACAAAATGGAGGTCGACAAAATGAAGGCGGCGTTCAACGAAGATGCGCCCGACGAAGTGCTCTACCGCGATGCGTTACACCTACCGCTGGCGCTAGTATTCAATCGACGAAATGAAGGCTGTGCGCGACGAAATGCTTATCACTGCGTTCGACGAATTTGCAATCGACGAAAGCCGAATTCCATTCGATGAAAATTTGATCGATGAAATATAAGGCCAGTTCGACAAAGATGCGCCCGACGAAAAGAAATGTGCTCTGCCGCAGAGCGTTAGCACTATCGCTGGTGCTAACATAAATGGAAACATTTGACGAGAAGGAAACAGCGGAGAAAAAGGAATGTCGGGTCGCTATGTTTGGCATGTACTATCGCGACACGTTAGGTCTAATGCCCGGTAGTAGCTTTTTGGAAACATCCCGTCTGTAGTTGATTGAGGAGCAGATTTGAAAGAAGATTGTGGCTGAAGGAAGGAAATCTCATTAGCGCGGGGCGTTAGCGGTACCACAGTGTGCTAGTGTTTGGCGCTCAAAATGTTACCTAAACTACCACGATCCGTGTGCTTCATTGCCTAATGTGGATACCGCGGGGCGGTAGTACTACCGCAGGCAGTAGTGGCTAATTCTACAAAAAGACGCGCGCCTCCTCCGTTGCTGCTTGATGTTCCAGAACGATTTGAAGCCATATTTTCAGAGCACTCGTGAGAGCCTTCCCAAGCAGCCCGAAGAACTCCGTCAACGTTCGTGAACGCAAAGAACTTGAAGACCAATACGATCGCATCTACATCATCAAGTTCTACTTTTGAGGGAGTTTCTAGTTTGTGTTTTGTTTTACTTTCAAATTGTAACCTTTATATTTTTGTTCGGTAGAGGAACTCGCCACACGCCGACTAAGGACTTGTGAGGACTAGGGGGAATTCGCCACACGACGACTAGTTCTAGGTAAGACTTAGGGAGGAATTCGCCACATGATGACTAGGTCTAGGAAGTAGATCTAGGGGGTGCTCGAGGCCTTTCTGGTGATAGGAAGGCTAGAGCGGCTTGAGGCCATATCTGGGGAGAGATCGGCTAATGCCAACCGGTTCGTGGGGATACGAGTCGGTATAGAAAACAAAAAGGGTTTTCATATTATTCGCTTCGATTTCTAGCATCATTGAAATCAGATTTTGTAATCAATTTTTATAAATGATAATCATGTCTTTTCTTGTTTAATAAAATTGATTATCTCTTTACTTTTTATTTAACTTAACTTGACCAAAATATCAAAAGTTTTCTGTTAAAGTTTAAAGTTTTTAAAACCCTTATTCACCCCCCCCCCCCTCTAAGGGCGCCTACAGATCCAACAGTATTTATAGCTATGAGGTGGGACCCACAGTAAGATTCTCGACAGATCAGCAGTCGCCGGCGAACACCCGGGGTTGATTCTTTGCGAGCTTAAAGTAACCTCGCAAAGAGCGGGGATTGTGTACACCCTCGTGTTTGCCTGAGGGAATAAGGCTCAAAGATGTGGTTCAGGCTGAAGTAGTCATCTTGCCACTGTGCTCCCGCGAGATCAAGGCCAAGCGAGCCAAGGTGATTCCGCAGGGTAGAATGCGAGACCTGGCCCGGGGGGGGGGGGGGATCGTCGTCGAAGGGAAGGCGAGCAGGGCCTTCGCCGACCGCTCGCCTAAGGAGGGTTCACGAGCAATACTAGTGGGGAGACTCGCGAGAACTGCTAGGAGTGGCGCTCTCGCAGGCCACTTGCCCAAGGGTTAAGGAGGTGAAATTACCCTCCTACCCTTGGTGGGCTGCCTGTAGCCCTTCAGAACAGCGTAGTTTGGCTGTTAGCATGCCAAATTGGGGTGCGTTTAGTAAAACCAAAAGGCGGAACCCCGCTATCAGTAGACCAGTTCAGGAAAACTATAAATAAGACCCTAAGGGAACCTTTGGAGAGGACTCTTTTTTGTCTTCGCTCTCCTCGGGTCATCTTTGGTTAGCATTCTCAGAGCTCTCCAAGGTGCCCGACTTCAGTTCTTGGCATGAGAGGGGAAGCACTCTACGATCTTCCGGGTGTGTGGTGGGACCTCCACACTGTCGCCAAGGGTCTCAGTTCTAATTCTTCGATCAAGTTGCTCCAGAGGATCAGTAAGCGCGAGTTGCACCCATCCCTGGGGTCCGAACTCCTCGTTGGGCCGAATCCCGGTTCCAACACTTAGGGTTGCACTTTAAGCCTTGTGAAGGACATATGGGCATATGTCCTTGGATGGTCATGAACCTTGGTAGATAAGTTCATGGGGTGTAAATATTCCCTAAGAAATTTTAAGAAAATTTTAGGACCAATTATTCCCACTGATTTAGGTTATTAACCATTTTTGGGAACCTCCTTATGAGAGAAATTTATATGCTCAAATAATCTTGGATGGTGATGAAAATTTGGTGGTACCCTCATAATCATGTAATGGATCTCTGGTAACTTTTGTGTAATTATTGAATTAATTTAGTTAGCACTTCATTCACAAATTCTCTTTTTGGCCTTAAGAACATAATAAGTAATTAAGGGCCAAATACTCTATGGAAAATTATGAAACATGGTGGTAGGACATTTTAGGGCTATAGAGAGCTCTCTGAATTTTTGTAAAATTCTTGGAATTATTTATCAGTAGGTTCCTTCATAATTTTCCCTAGTATGGGTTTACTTGGAATATTTATTTATGTGACTAATTAGTCTTGATAAAATCTGAAATTTGGCCAGTAGACTTTTCTGATTAATATGAAGGTCAGGTAATTTTTCCATATTTATTAGACAAATATTTTTGGTGGTTCCTTCTTTAAATTCTAATTTGGGATAATTGTTCAATATCATAATTAGAGGCCAACCCCTTACTACAAAATTTTAATGTTATGTATTTGCTGTTATTTTGACTTCATAGATTTTCCATAATTTAGTGGAGGCCATATCATAAGAGGATTTTATACTTCATGTTCAATTTCATACTGGGTCAATGTTGAGGAAAATTATAATAAATGCCAATTAAATAAGGAAAATATGATCCTCAATATTTAGACCTAGATATCATGACAGACACCCAGTAATAATCTTGAGCCAGTTGGATAAATATTTGGGGTAACTCCCCTTATGTAACTCATATAACTCACTTGGTATGCGTATAGTAAACTGTAAAATTTGAGTATTTTATGGATCATTAGGTGGGAATGGAAGGTAGTTGGTGTACCTAGCCTGGTAGAGAAGATGTGTGGTCACCATTAGAGGTCTATAAGTTGGGTGTACCTAATGAGCTAAGGGGTAAGGTTGTGTCCAGGATCGACGAAAGATCGTCTTTCCTGTAGAATGTCATAAATTACGTAGGGTATTCCAAGTGTAATGCTAAGGAGGGTGTACTTGTAGGTAGCCACTAATAATACTAAGTACCTTGGAAAGGGAGCTTTGGGGTGTCATCCCATTATGGATCCTAGTACCGTAGTGAGCCCTTCACAGGGTAGTCCTCGGGGAGTCCATGGTTAACCCTAAACTGCAGGAATAAACTGTTATGTATGATTGTCTTAATAATGCACACATCCACACTCCATGACTCAGTAGTGTTGGTTGGTACGGACGGGTGGTCTGGTGAGCCGGTGGCTCAGGGGCTATGGTGACGGGCAGGTTAGCCCAGGATGCTTAGGACTCGGGATATAGTATGACATATTTCATGTTCATAAGGTGGTGGGTCCTTAGTGTCGACGGTTGTCGCACCGACATCGATACTTTGGCTCGGTAAGTGTGGATTGCACTTTACCAAAGAAAAGTCTGGTGGACTAGCCAGTAAGAGTACGCAGGAGCTCTGTTGTTGTGTTCTTAGCGTTGAGGCGTACGATAGGTCTAGGTTAGGTAGTGCAGCAACCAACCTAGAGGTGGGCGAGGCCCAACCCACTGCTTCCGTTTTCCACTACGGAAGTATCCTGGGAGTTTTGCTAGCTCCGAAAAGGGGGAACTAAAGGTCTGTACGCATAGAGTCGTAGTGTGTGAGTTGCACTTGTATGAACATAACATTAGACTGCATATCTTGCATGACATAGCATAAACATTGCATTTCAACCCCTACCCCTTCATATAAATTGGTTATGAGACTTTTTATACGATAGGCCCTGCTAAACGACCCTTTGGTCTATAGGTTTGTGTGGGCAATTCCTATAAATTAAGGTTACTTGTTCTTATTATAGTTCCTTTCTTTACTAATGCTTTACTTATTACTACTGCTTACTCGCTACTGTTTTACTTCCTACTGCTTTACTCATTGTACTATATATTGCTTACCAATAGACCCTTCCGTAGCTGGACTCGTTGTAACCTGCTTTTGATTTTACCCCTTGATGTTCTCCGCTTCATCCTCCCCGCACGGTGCCTAGGAGTCACCGGGGGAGGGGTGGGGGTTGGCTTTTAGTCTTTTGACTAATGGTCAGTGGACCTTATCATTTTAGGGGACTGAGGAGATGCTGCAGCACCAGAGGCCGGTGCAGATGGAGGCGGGACAGTCTAGAATGGGAGCACCGATGATAGGATCCGTGAGTGTCTTATTAGCTTTAGTAGATTATGCTTCCGCGAGTGAAATTGTAATGAGGAATTGATGTACAGGGCACAAGCCCTTTATTATTACCGTACCTTTTATGCAGTTATTTTATGTGGACACCTCTTTTGATGGATTTATTTTCTATGTGATGTGGACTTGAACTTCTTTAAGTTTGTTCAAGCTTTACTTCTTTTGTGATCGATATGCCCGGCAGAATCGGCATTTTGTAGTGGCGACCTTCCTGAGCGATGGTGCCACCGCGAAGCGGCGGTTCTAGGCACAAGACCCGGGTTTTCAAAGAAAAAAAAGGGTCTTACAAATTATCCCCTCTACATCGAGGATCTGAAGAAGAAGGTGATGAGTAGTTTTTGTACTCATCAATTAGTATTATTTAATATAGTTTTAATATGAATTTATTCAATTTATATGTATTTTCTTATTTAATATGTTCCCTTTTAATTTTATAAACTAACTTAAGTCTTTTCTGTGTTATTCAGGATTTCTTGGCATTTTGAGCAGAATTGTCAAGTACACGCCCAAGGTCATGGGCGTGACCAAGGGCGTGACAACATAAGATGTGTTCCAAACCTGCTGCCGCCACTTCGGGCTCATTCCGTGAAGAATTCACCAAGTACACGCCCCCGGTCACGGGCGTGGCCTAGGGCGTGACCCTGGCTGCTGCGTTCGACGAAAATTCAGGAGATCGACGAACAGGCGAGAGTTCTATGAATGTTCAAGTACGCGCTCCAGGTCACGGGCATGACCAAGGGCGTGACATCCAGTCACGATCGGGACCCCGCCACCAGCTGCCAGCACGCCTGCCACGTCATTTAAAGTTACACGCCCCAGGTCACAGGCGTGACCATTGGGCGTGACATCCAGTCACGGGCGTGACTCGCCCCGCGCGCCTTCCCGCCAGCAGCACATTTAAAGATTACACGCCCCAGGTCACGGGCGTGACCTAGGGCGTGACCCGCCCGAAATGCCTGCATTGAAGCCAGAATGCGCCCTCTCCGCACCAGCATCGATCACGCTCCTTACACGCCCATGGTCACGGGCGTGACCAAGGGCGTGTAACATCAAATTTCTGCCTATTTAAAGGGAGCTTCTCCAGAACTTCAGGGACCGATTTTAGGATTAGAATTTTCATTTCTTTTATTATTTTCATGTTTTAGTAGTTCTTGTAATTCTCTTTCTTTATGCAATTCGTATTTTCATTTAAATAGTTGTAGCTTTCAATTCCTAGTTGTAATTTTCTTTTGCAATTAATAAAAATAGTCCTTCTTATTCTCTCATTTCTCTTCTGCTTTCTTCCATGTATCCTTTTATTTTCTTCGATTCCTCCATCTCCATGAGTAGCTAAAATTATTCTAGTACTCGACCGAGATGATCCAAGGAAAATATAATTGATAATTTAGTTTAGAACTTCTTTTTGTCTTATTTAGATCGCTTAAGATTTATCCTTGAATTTATATTGATTGAGATTATATTATCGATATATAAATCTCATTCTTGTTTTCATAGTCTAATAACCGAGAGGTTTTGAGTTCGAATCGATCATTTCAAGGATAAAGAGATTTGAATGCACTCCTCGAGAGAGGACGACATAAATCTCCCGGATTGGACTCATATCCAATAGAGGGGTTCACTTTGATAAGGCGAGTTTTAGGGGTTTCGATTCTAGAACGTGAGTTCGATTGATCAACCTAAACTCAGTTGAGCGCATCCTTGAGAGAGGTGCGTTTATAATTCGGGAACCTCCACGGTCAAGCATTTCTTTTAAAGAGAATTAGAAGTTTTATTTCTTTATTTATTTATTTAAGTTTTAACAAATTATTTCTCTTTCTTGCAACCAACCAACCCAAGTTTTATTCGATAAAATAATAGAGATTTTCTGAAGTAAGAGTAATCAGCCGCCCCGAGTCTAATACGACCTTGGTTTTTATAACCTATACTACATTCGATACGGTACACTTGTCGTTATCGTTTGCGGATATAGTTTTGCCCAATCAAGTTTTTGGCACCGTTGCCGGGGACACGGTTGATATTTTGAAAAAAGAAATATTTATTAATTTTATCGTTCTCTTTCTTCTCCCCCTTCTCTTTAAAATTTAAAAAAAAAATCTTAAAAGCGTAATCTAAATTCTCGAAAAGGACGCTTTGGGCTTGAATTCCCATCATATCCTCTAGTACCTTGCAAACCCTTCACCGGGTAGATCTTGGGAAGTCCGGGACTAATTTAACCCGCTTTTTCAAAAAATATATATATAATAAAAATATTTATAAAATTCCATTCATTTGAGTATAGGTTGTTTCCTTTTTTTATTATGAAAGAATCTGAATTGGTCGTTAAAGTTGCCGAGCTTCAAAACCAACTTTATCTCTTACAAGCCGCTCGAAGGTGCCAATTTAGTTGTCATTATTGTGGGGCGCCTCATCAAAGTGAGGAATGCCATTTACATTCTTATTATCAAAATAATTTTATGAAAATAATTATCTTCAATATAATGCAAGTAATTTTGATTATAATTACGATCATAATTTTTCCTCTTTTCATGAAAATAATTCATCTTTCGATCAAAATTTTTCAAACTTTGATAATAATTACGATCAAAATTCCTCGGCTTTTCATGAAAATAATTTTCCAAACTTTGATGAAAATGCTTTCTCTAATGAAAATAATTTTTTGGCGTTTCATAATTGTTATTCTACCTCCGAAGTAGATTATTCTTGGTGGCAAGGTCACCCGGATAGTTTTCGGGGCGACGAGGATAACTCTTTAGATCCGAATTTTTGTTCTTCTTCTTTTGCGCCGCAATTGCCCTTCTCTAATTTTGGGGAATCTCCACCGATTCAATTTGATACTTCCTCCCAAAATTTAAAGGAAAATTTAATTTTTTTTCTAGTGTTTTTTCTCCATCGTTGGATAATTTAGTTATGGAGGAACATGTGGTTTCGTGTAATCCCATAACTTCTTTTACCAAAGATGAAGAAAACTTATTATACCAAGAATTTCTTAAGGTTATAGGCACCCCGGATGAAGTAGAAGAAGAACAAGTTTCTTCCCCTACTCCTCCCGGATTTTATTTTCTTTGTCATGAATATTCGCGAATTTCTTCTATCAAACCAAAAATTGATGAAAATTTTGTGTCCGAAAATTTTATTCCGCTTGGTAATGCACTAGATTTTCCTAATGAAATTTTATTTTAGAAAAGGAACAACCAGAGCTCAATCATATATTTTCGCAAGCGCCTCCTCCTTGCGGAAAATTATCTGAATCGTTTAGTTCTGATTCTTTTGATACTAATAATTTCCTTGTAGATGATGAGCCGTTGCAACCAAACGTCTTCAGAGATCCATTTGCCGCTCATCTCCAGCTTTCCAAATTACCTAAGGGTTGTTTAGGTAATTTGGATTCACAATTTCAAGCTCACCGACAACAAAAGAATCAAGACTATAGTGGAGGAGTAGCCGGGCGACTGATGCCGACACATTCGCCTCAGCGCGAATTAAGGGAGTTGCATGTTCACTTCTCTTTTAAATTTCTGTTTTCCTAACAATAACCGTCTAGCTTAAAGACGGGAAAAAGAAAGCGCTCTTGGGAGGCACCCCTTGCTTATCTTTAATTTTTTGTATTTCTCTTTTAAAATATATTTTCTTTCAAGTGTTCTTCATACTTAGTTTTAAACATTGGGGACAATGTTTAATTTTAAGTATGAGGGTGTAGCTTTGCATTCCCTGTATCTTTATTTGATAAATTTTTTTTTTAAAATTTATAAAAATCTAATTTATTGGAAAGGGTGCTTTGGGCTTGGACTCCCATCACAGCTCCTAGTACCTTGCGAACCCTTCACCGGGTAGCCCTCGGGAAGTTCAAGAAATAATATTTATAAAAATAATAAATACGCATAACCTTGTTGTTTTTATTCTTCTAGAAATTTAGTTTGAGGTTTGATTATAAGTATTCTTACCTTTTTGATTTATCTAATATTTTGTTTTATCGGAATTTGTTAAATTTAAATTTGAAGTAATTTGGTTTTAAGAAATATTTTATGTTTTTAAATTTGATTAGAGAATCTATTTAGCACTATTTCTCCTTTTAATTTTAAATAGCTTCACTTTGTGGTAAATTGGCTAAACATCTTTAGATTTTTTTATTATATTCGCTATTAACTTTAAGATCTTAGGAAATTTCGTTCCACTAAAAAGTTGCTCTCAAAATAGTTTAATTTATAAACTAGAAGTATTTCTTTACCCTTGGTAAACATATGTATTTTTTCTTTTCCCTTATTGTTAGATCATATGTCATGGGAATAAGGAGATGTTAGTTCTTTATTCTCTGGTAAATATATGCAACCCAAAAATAAAAAATGAAGAGAGAAAAAAATGTGTATATGTCGTGGAAATGATAGGATAATAGTCTATCATTCTCTGGTATTACATATACTAAAAAAAGGGGGTTGAGAGGATAAAATTCATCACCCCAATCAAAAACCTCTTCATATCCTTTGTCTTCATTTTGCCATTCCGTTTAAACCCATCCCTATCCAATTTCATTGTTTCTAGTCCTAAACTAAATTATTAAGAGAGCAATATTTTGATAGGTGTCTTTTCCTTAAGATTCTTTTATGTTAGAGTGTCTATAATTTCAATCTAATTTTGTTTGAGAATTTCTATAATTTCGGATGCTAAATAGTTATCTTGAGAAGTAGTTAGCTAAACAAATTTCTCTTTTTAAATTATCAACATAACTTATGACTTAATTCTTGAATTCCTAGAATTTACTTTTAACTTACTCTTGGTTTAATAAAACTGTAGTTAATTACAAAATAATATCGATGTCTTGTAATTCTTTCCTCACTCTTTTGCTCTAGAATAGCAAAAACTCAAGTATGGGGGTGTTTGATGAGTAGTTTTTGAACTCATCTTTTAGTATAATTTAATATAGTTTTAATATGAATTTATTCAATTTTTATGTATTTTCTTATTTAATATGTTCCCTTTTAATTTTATAAACTAACTTAAGTCTTTTTTGTGTTATTCAGGATTTTTGGCATTTTGAGCAGAATTGTCAAGTACACGCCCAAGGCCACGGGCGTGACCAAGGGCGTGACAACCTAAGATGTGTTCCAAACCTGCTACCGCCACTTCGGGCTCATTCCGTGAAGAATTCGCCAAGTACACGCCCCAGGTCACGGGCGTGACCTCGGGCGTGACCCTGGCTGCTGCGTTCGACGAAAATTCAGGAGATCGACGAACATACGAGAGTTTGACGAATGTTCAAGTACACGCCACAGGTCACGGGCGTGACCAAGGGCGTGACATCCAGTCACGGCCGGGATCCCGCCACCAGCTGCCAGCACGCCTGCCACGTCATTTAAAGTTACACGCCCCAGGTCACGGGCGTGACCTAGGGTGTGACGCGCTCGAAACGCCTGCATTGAAGCCAGAATGCGCCTTCTCCGCACCAGCATCGATCACGCTCCTTACACGACCTTGGTCACGGGCGTGACCAAGGGCGTGTAACATCAAATTTCTGCCTATTTAAAGGGAGCTTCTCCAGAACTTCAGGGACCGATTTTTAGGATTAGAATTTTCATTTCTTGTATTATTTTCATGTTTTAGTAGTTCTTGTAATTCTCTTTCTTTATGCAATTCGTATTTTCAATTAAATAGTTGTAGCTTTCAATTCCTATTTGTCAATTTCTTTTGCAATTAATAAAAATAGTCCTTCTTATTCTCTCATTTCTCTTCTGCTTTCTTCCATGTATCCTTTTATTTTCTTCGATTCCTCCATCTCCATGAGTAGCTAAAATTATATTAGTACTCGGCCGAGATGATCCAAGGAAAATATAATTCATAATTTAGTTTAGAACTTCTTTTTCTCTTATTTAGATCGCTTAAGGTTTATCCTTGAATTTATATTGATTGAGATTATTTTATCGATATATAAATCTCATTCTTGTTTTCATAGTCTAATAACCGAGAGGTTTTGAGTTCGAATCGATCATTTCAAGGATAAAGAGATTTGAATGCACTCCTCAAGAGAGGACGACATAAATCTCCCAGATTGGAGTCATATCCAATAGAGGGGTTCACTTCGATAAGGCGAGTTTTAGGGGTTTCGATTCTAGAACGAGAGTTCGATTGATCAACCTAAACTCAGTTGAGCGCATCCTTGAGAGAGGTGCGTTTATAATTCAGGAACCTCCACGGTCAAGCATTTCTTTTAAAGGGAGTTAGAAGTTTTATTTCTTTATTTATTTATTTTTCCAAGGTGATTCAAGGTTGAGTGTTAGTCCTTTAAATCATAGTTTTAACAAATTATTTCACTTTCTTGCAACCAACCAACCCAAGTTTTATTCGATAAAATAATAGAGATTTTCCGAAGTAAGAGTAATCAGCCGCCCCGAGTCTAATACGACCTTGGTTTTTATAACCTATACTACATTCGATACGGTACACTTGCCGTTATCGTTTGCGGATATAGTTTTGACCCATCAGAAGGGAAGTGTGACTTCCACTTCAGGTATTGTTGTTATAGAAATTAACATGTCTGCTTGTTCATCTTGGGTATTGGATACCAGATGTGGTGCTCACATTTGTACAAATTTGCAGGAACTGTCAAGGAGAAGACTGTTGGGTAAAGGAGAGGTGGACCTGCACATTGGAAACGGAGCAAAAGTTGATGCCATTGTCGTAGGAGTGTACCGTCTTTCCTTGCCCACTGGCTTATTATTGAACTTGATAATTGTTATTTTGTTCCTGCTATAACTAGAAACATCATTTCTATTTCATGTTTGGACATGAATGATTTTCTTTTATTTTTAAGAACAATTGTTGTTCTATTTATAAGAATGATGTTTGTTATGGTGTTGCTCAAATGTTTAACGGTTTGTATATTTTGAACATAAATCATTCAATCTATAACATAAAAAATACCAAACGACTAAAAACTAATGACCATAATCCTACATATCTCTGGCATTGTCATTTTGGCCAAATAAATGAGAAATGCATATCCAAGCTCCATAAAGATGGACTATTGGGCTCATTTGATTTTGAATCATTTGAGAGATGCGAGTCATGTTTATTAGGCAAGATGACAAAAGCTCCTTTAACTAGTTGTAGTGAGAGGGCTGATGATCTCTTGGGTATAATACATAGTGTTGTATGCAGACCCATGAGTTCTATGGATAGAGGTGGGTACTACTACTTCGTTACATTTACTAATGATTTCAGTAGATATGAATATATATATCTTATGAAGTGTAAATCTGAAACCTTTGAAAAGTTCAAAGAGTTTAAGAATGAAGAAGAGAACCAACTGGAAAAAATTATTAAGGCACTCCGATCTGATCAAGGTGGCGAATTCCTAAGTCAGGAGTTTCATGATCATCTAAGAGAGTGTGGTATTGTATCACAACTCACTCCACCTAGAACACCACAGTATAATGGTGTTTCCGAGAGGAGGAATCATACCTTGTTAGACATGGTGCGGTCGATGATGAGTCGTGAGAATCTGCCCGTTTCCTTTTGGGGATTTGCTCTAGAGACGGCTGCTTTCACTTTAAATTGTGCTCCAACAAAAACAATTCTAAAGACACCATATGAGATGTGGACTGGGAAACATCCTAGTATGTCTTTTATTAAAAGTTGGGGTTGTGAGGCATACATGCGACGTCAAATGCCTGACAAGATGGAACCCAAATCAGATAAATATTATCTAGTGGGGTATCCTAGGGAGACCAAAGGGTACTATTTCTACCTGTCGTCCGAGGGAAAAGTGTTTGTCGCAAGGACTGTCATCTTTTTGGAGAAAGAGTTCTTATCCAGAAAGACTGCAAAGGTAGAACTTGAAGAAGTTCAAGAACCACAAACTGAAAACGAACCTGAGTTGGAACCTAAGCAAGGACTACAAGTAGTTGTAGCTGGATAGCCTGCTCAAGAAACACAAGTCCTACGTAGATCTGGTAGACCAATATTTGAGCCTGCAAAGATAGGTAATGTGTTGCTTATGGATCATGATGATGAGCCTGCAACCTACCAAGAGGCTATGAATGGACCGGAATCTGAGAAGTGGCTTGAGGCCATGAAAATTGAAATGGACTCCATGCATGCAAACCAAGTTGGGACCTTGGTGGAACCACCTGAAGGGGTACGACCCATAAGGTGCAAGTGGGTCTTCAAGAATAAGACTGACATGAATGGGAATGTACAGACATTCAAAGTGCGATTAGTGGCTAAAGGTTTCAAGCAAATTCATGGTGTTGACTATGATGAGACCTTTTCCCCTATTGCTATGGTTAAGTCCATCAGAATTCTTCTTGCTATTGCTGCATATTATGATTACGAGATCTGGCAAATGGATGTCAAAATGGCTTCCCTAAATGGAAACCTCCTTGAGAAAGTGTATATGACACAACCCGAGGGTATTGAATCTCCAAATGAAGCCACTAAAATATGCAAGTTACTGAAATCCATTTAAATGCGCGGCCAAATTTGGAAGGCACACAGTTAAGTATTGTTCGCCCCGCGGTGGCGAACAATAACTTTGAGATCAAGTCCAGCATCATACAAATGGTGCAGCAATCAGTGACCTTCGATGGTCAGCCAGACGAAGATCCAAACTGTCATATTTCTAATTTTCTCGAAATATGCGACAAGTTTAAAATTAATGGCATCACCGATGACGCCATTTGATTGCGTCGTTTTCCTTTTTCTTTGCGGTCTAAGGCCAAGTAGTGGTTGGGCTCACTTCCTAGGGAGTCCATCACTACATGGACTGATATGGTGGAAAAATTTCTCACTAAATATTTTTCGCCTGCAAAGACCGCCAAAATGCGAACCAATATTGCGTCATTTATGCAAATCGACTCAGAGACTCTCTATGATACATGGGAGCGCTTCAAGGAGCTTTTGCGTAGATGCCCTCACCACCCACTTCCCACTTGGCAACAAGTGCAAATTTTTTATAATGGCTTGAATTCCAAACTAAGCAAATGATTGATGCGGCCGCCGGGGGAACATTAATTAAGAAGACCCCAGAGGCCGCTCAAGAGCTTTTTGAGGAAATGGCCATGAATGCGTACCAATGGAATATGCCCCGAGCGCGGCCTAACAAGCCAGCCGAAATTTTTGAAATAGAAGCAAACGCAAATTTGGCTTTACAAGTTGAGCGCTTAACAAAGCAAGTGGCAGAGATGTTTGCTTCCTCCGCCACTCCTCCTTGGGCTAATTATATTTTAATTAAAGAGAAGGTAGAGGTGGCCTTCCTATAATTCCAACACCGCTCCGTACAACAACACTTACAATGCGGGTTATAGGAACCATCCGAATTTCTCGTGGAGCAACCAAGGAAATGCTCAGCGTCCTCAAAATATTAATCAACCTCCTAATCCCCCTCTAAATTTGAATTCTCAAAATTTTAATCCGCCCGGTTTTCCACCGCAACAACAAAAACTCTCGCCGCTTGAAGAGATTTTTGCAAAATATGTTGCTACAAATGAAACAAACATATGGAATCTTACCGGATCGATCAAAAATTTAGAGAATCATGTGGGCCAGCTCGCAATGATGATTTCCGAGCATCAGCAAGGAGCACTACCGGGAAATACAGAGCAAAATCCAAGGGAGAGCGCAAACATGATTACACTCCGAAGTGGGAAGGAGGTGGTTTCAAAACAGGACGAACCGAAGGTATCTTCCTCCTCCTCCTCTTATTTTATCTTCAAATTTTCCCGCTACGTTAGCTCCGCACGCTTCTACTTCCAATATTTTGTATCCGCCTAAGTTTAAGAGCGAGTGCGCCGAGAAAAAATATAAAAAGTTTTTAGAAATTTTAAAACAAATTCATATTAATGTACCCTTTTGCGAGGCTATCTCTCAAATGCCTAAGTATGCGAAATATCTTAAGGAGTTGCTCTCCAATAAGAAAAAATTAGAAGATATTTCGCATATTTCCTTAAACGTAGAATTCTCCGTGGTTGTACTCAACAAATTGCCTCACAAAGCAAATGACCCGGGACGGTTCTCCATCCCGTGTCTATTTGGCAATTCGTTAGTAAAACACGCCTTAGCAGATCTTGGAGAAAGCATCAATCTCATGCTTTTTTCATTATTTAAAAAGTTAGGTATAGGAAATCCTAACCCCACTCGAATGAGTATTCAATTAGCGGATCGTTCTTTAAAATATCTGGTAGGGATAGTGGAGGACGTGCTCGTTAAGGTTGACAAGTTCATCTTCCCGGTGGAATTTGTCATTTTTGACATCGAAGAGGATGCCGAAGTACCCCTCATACTCGATCGCCCCTTCCTTGCCACCTCCCGCGCAATTATCGATGTAAGTGACGGAAAGCTCTTCCTACGGGTTTGAGACGATGAAGTTACTTTTAGTATAAATCCCTCAATGCGAAATACCTTAGAGAATGACGATTCATGCTTCTATTTAGAAGAATGTTTTGAGAACGAATTTTATTCACTTCCTAAGTTAGTCCTCACATCGAGTCACGAATCCGAGCTCGCCGAGCTCTTTTGTTTAGAAGAAGAAGTCTCTTGCTCCACATCATCCGAACCATTATTTTTAGAAAAATTAAAAATCAAAACTTCTTATGAAGAGCCACCCGTTTTAGAATTGAAACAACTCCCTCCTCACCTAAAATATCTATTCATAGAAAAAGAGTCTAAGCTACCCGTTATCGTTTCATCCGAACTTAGCAATTCAGAAATTTCTGAGTTGACCATTGCCTTAAGCAAGCACCGCCACGCAATTGCATGGCAAATTTCGGATATTAAGGGTATTAACCCTTCCTTCTGCACTCACAAAATCTTCCTCGAAGATAATTCCCGCAACATGGTCCAGCCTCAACGACGACTAAACCCGAATATGAAAGAAGTCGTTAAGGCCGAAGTTATTAAACTTTTGGACGTGGGAATCATCTACCCGATATCGGATAGTACTTGGGTTAGCACGGTACAAGTCGTACCGAAGAAAGGTGGCGTTACGGTAGTTGCGAACGAAAATAACGAATTAATCCCAACTCGTACTGTTACGGGTTGGCGGATGTGTGATGCGTATTCGGCAAGTGCACCGGTCGTTGTCAAGTAATAAAATTGGGAATAGCTTCCCCGAATATCGTCTCTCAAGGAATGCAGGTTCTTGTGAACGAAACGTGTGGTGAATCGATTGTTATACGAGCGAACAAAGGAAAAACAAGGGCATTGATTTTGGGTTTCCTAAGCTAGTGCAGAAAAGAGAGATGCGGGTCAAAACTCCGCTTCGCAAGGCGAGGTGGGTGCAGCGGCCGCGATGTCGTGCTTCGGGAGGCGCGTGGACGGGAAGTAACTATGACGGGTGAGGGTCGCACACACCTCTTCTCCAAGCATCACCACTAGCAATTGCTAGGGCTTTACATACAACGAATCTCAAAAAATCACAGGAAAGAAAGTGCTATTCTCGCACTACCGCATCATTGCACAAGAACATCACAAAAGATTTATAACATAAAGCTAAATGATAGTTCATTACAACAACACAAGAAAAAGCACCAACATAAAGTTAGAGAAGACCAATAGGAAGAAATCACCGCGTCTTGGGTTCTCGGCCGGAATGAGAGGTTGTCGGGCTCTCTTCGGGCTCGGCCCTCAGATGGTGTGCTGATTCGATGGAGGCTGTCACCGCTCCAACGACCTACAACTCTTCTATGGCTTCCCACGACAAGGAATGCTTGAGCACTTGGCGGAGGATGCTTTCTACCACTCCCGAATGGAAGGATGGTGATGGAGAACGCCGGAAAATGGCCTCTTTGGTGGTGGAGGTGAAGGAGAAGCCCTCAGACCTCAAGAACGGCGGGAAGGACCTAATTTCCCGCTCCTCTCCCCGATCTCTCCTCTGCCTGCAATGTAACCTGCATTTTATACTAAACAGGCAGAAAAATGGTCACGCACGGTCGAACGCACGACCGTGCGTGGACCGTGCGTTATTAAATGATAAAACTAGACTTGAGGAAGACGCTGCGCCGCCCGTGCGATTTACTCACGCACGGGAAAATCCGTCCGTGCGTCAAAATGCACAGATAAATTCAGAAATGACGAAAACTCAGAGAACACAGGCCAACCGTGCGTTTTACACACGCACGGGCAAATCTGCCCGTGAGTCAAAACGCACGAGCAAATTCAGATCGCTCGTTCTCTGCCCAGAAGGTATCGCACGACTGCAATCGTCCGTGCTCCAAGGGAAACGCATGACCGCGTGTTTCACACAGTCATGAATTCTGGGAGAAAACTGGATCCACGATAATCCGACTACCTGCACACAAGAAGAACAAGCTGGGAATACTCCTCCAGCACCAGATAAACATAGAGAAATGGAAGGTGAGCACCATGTGCTTACCCCCGATAACAAGGAGCGCAATTGCACACCGAAATGGGCCTAATAGTGCACCTAGCAGGGAATAGTGAATATGAATGAAAATGTGCCTAAAGTGTGGTGCAAAGACTAGATAATCGGCCTAGATGAGTCCATAAATATACATATAAATGGGACTCATCACACCCCCATACTTAACCATTTGCACATCTCGGGCAAACTACTCAGCCCTCCTGTCGGAACAATTGGATGTTAGCATGAGTGTGAGCGGTAGAGACCAATGCAAAGTTGCATGCGCACGTGCATAGAAATACATTAGAACAGAATTAAACTCAAGATTATATCTAACTATTTCTAGAACAGTGGTTTGAAATTTATTTTACTTGGATGGTGAATCTTGGTGAATCTTTCGGTCGCGCGAAAGGGAAAATAGCGTGACTAATGAGTAGAGTATTACTCGAATCGAAGCTCGGGACAAACTCCTAAGAAATCCATCAAAGTCGGTGTCCATAGGCTTGCACGTTCGCACTCTCTCTACTGCATGAGACGACTCGTATCGAAAATCAATAGGACTTATGGGTTAGAATTGGGCTTAGGTTTAGTATAGGCTAGGTAAGTAGAAGGACGATGGGAATCACATTCAACACAACCTGAGTACTCAAGAGAATTACAATCACCAATACAAAATTTTCAAGAATTACACAACACCCCAGACTTCAACTGAACACAAGGTGTGTGCTAAGCCAATCATACTTTTTGCCTATGTCGAGAGAATGTAATTGAAAGTTCTTTTTGAACAAAAATTTTTTTCTTTTTCTATTTTTCTTTCTCGACATAATTTCTTTTGTAGGCGCAATAAAAACTTCTCCTTCAGCTTTTTCAAAGCTATCATACAACACGGAGATGACACCAAACATGATAGATAAATAAATTTCTTTCAGCTCACTTGTTGGTGCGAAAATGGGCTTGGCCGCATGGCTTTGGTTAAATTTTAGTGGAGCTAAACAAGGAGGAAGGGTAGGCTCACGTGGGCTTGCAACGATGATTATGTAGGTAAGGATTTCAAAAGCACAACCAGATCAAGAAATGGCCTATATCACATTTTATGACGAGTACTTCACGCAATCGTTTCGAGAGTCGCCTAGTGCAAGTTCTAGCCACCGAGAAAGGTTGTCCTTCCTTCCAACCCTAGTAATAAGCTACTACTAGTCTAGCTACACTCGACCTTATGCTGCCGTTGGATTCACTGGATTCACCACTAAAGTAACATAAATTGCAGCTACTATAATAGAAATACTTAAATTATAATATTGAATTTTATTCTGCTCTAATTGAATTTATAGGCATGACAGGAGCACTTGACTAGAACACTACTCGAGTCAACATTTTTCTCTACTCCTCACTCATACGCTAACAATCCAATTCTTACGAGTAGGGAACCTCGCAGCGATACCCAATAAGTACGCGTGATCAAGTGCGCGTGAACTAGGTGCAAGTGTATGCAATATGTGCAACAAAATACAAATCCTAACTCATCACATTCTAACATGCCATGCAAAGTGTGTGCACGTGCACCGATCACTCTCTCCCCCAGACTTGATCAAAACTAACTAAAATAACCGATTCAGAAATAAGTAAGAGAGGGGTATAGTTGACCTATGCTCATAGAAGAGCATGCCAGAAGTGCGGTAGTTCCAACATTAATATTTTTCATACTTTCCTCATCCTCCACAAGAGAGCATCCGCCTACAATGTTAGCAAAACAGAAATAGTAGTGCATAAAAGGAATTAAAAAGCAGACGGAACCGGGTGGTTCCCATGGGTTGTCTCCCAAGAAGCCCTTTTGTTTAACGTCCTTCAAGGTGGACCAAATACCTGTATTAAAGTTCGATACCAGTAGTTAAAGAGATTGTTCCAAACTAAAATAAGAACGACCAACACAGCAAAGAGACAAAAAAGAGCACAAAATCAAACCGAAGAAGCAGCACAATCACAACCCCGAGACCCCATCATGCATCAGCTGTATGCTGATTTGTGGTGGTTCTCCCCAGCTACGCGAGATGGGAGAGAGGTGAAGGCTTTAGGGCCCAAGGAGGATGTCTCCCCCTTGCCCGTAACCTCTTCCTTCTCGCTCCGGAGGACTAAAGAGCGTGCTTCACGCAGCAGTTTTTCTTGCCTCAGCTTCTCCACAGTTGGAGAGCGCCAACGTTGATAACTGGCAGAATTTTCCCGCCTTGGTGGTGGGTGGCTTCACTTCCGTTGCCGCCGTGGCAACCTGATCAGCCCAATGGACCTGCTTAAAATGTTTACATTTGTTACTTTGACTTGGGAAAATTTTCATAAGGCGCTTTATTCCGCCTTCTCCCACGCCATTCAATATTCTGGTCGCAGTGCTGACTGTTGCCTCCTTCCCCTCTTCCGTCACAACTTGCAACTTTTCTTCATTCTTTGCTCCTTCTGGCGATTCTGTTCTTTTCTCGGCTTCTGCATCACTGGATGGTTTCTCAGTAAAAACAAGGGGGGAGTGGATTAATGCTTCTGATACAATCTTGGGGCAAGTGGAGGGCGTTACCTTAAAGGGTAAGACAACACACCCCTTAGAAAAGTCTAAGGTGGCACCACTCTCTTTTAAGAACGGTACTCCCAAGATGGGAATGGATTGATTCAGACTTGGTCCCAAGACTTGGAAGTCGGCGACTACCACCGTCCCTTCAACTGTAACTTCCACATTCCTGACCTCTCCCTCAGCGTTAACTATAGTACCATTAGCAAGCACTAGTGAATTCCGTTCATCCGTATTGTTGATGTAAAAAATGCCCTCTTCGTTAGTTGGGTTATGAAGATGAGCGAACTGTGGATTTCCAGTTACTTGGTCCCCTGTGAATATCGGGAGTGATGTTATCGAACGATCAGTGAAGACTATTTTTATGGGATTCCTGCTGGTTGTTATCGGTTTTGACGCTTGGCTGCAAGAAATATTCTAGTGATAGAAAATGATTAGAATACAAAAAAGAGGTTGGTGAACTGACCGGACTAAGAGAGGAGATTCGAGCTGAAATTGAGACCGCTTGATTGATCGATCTATTTTAAAAAGCCTTCCACGGTGCCTTTCTTGAGGACTTCACCCCCCCTATTTATAGACGCGAGAGCTGCCCGAATGGGTAGCTTTCGTAGAATACGGGCTGCCCGAAGTTTTTAGGCAAAGAAGAGAAAAAATGTTTGTTATGTGAAGAAGAGAATTCAGACCGCGCGACCTCACGTACCGCGCGATCTCCCAAGCTGACCGTGCGACTTTGCTAACCCAGAAAAGTTCGGCATCGCGATCTTTCGGATGAACATAATCCCCGCACATTTTTAAGCTCTGAGGTGCTTCGATAATGTTAGCCTTCAGACCGCGAAGATTGCGATGGCTTGGAATATTCAAATCTTTTTCTTCCAACTATAAATAGGCCTGCGGGTTCTTTTATTTTTACAGAAAACTGAAATTTTTGAGGTAGAAATTTACCAGGCGGTCTGAATTCTGAGTTCGCTTTTGATTTCGGTTGATCATGGGTTTGTTAAAAAGTATTGCTGCTGAGAAAGGAGTCATTCCTCCTGTAACTTTGAAGAAGTCAACTCTTAAAAAAGGAAAAGTGGTTATGTCCCCTTTGAAGAATCCTTCAGGGAAAGAACCAAGCAAAGCCTCTGATATGTCGGCCTCAAATGTCTTGACTATTGCGGATTCTCCTACGAAAGCTAAAGAAACCGATCGGTCTACGGACTTATCTTCTGCCTCAAAAAAGGAACCAGAAGCTTTGGATCCTTCTGCTAAAAAACATTTCCAGGATGTCTCGGGCAGTCTCATGGAAACGGTATCCTTGGCGAAAAAGATGAGACAACAAATTATAGACCAGGATGTTGAGATAAAAAGGGTCAAATCGAAGCTTCTTGGCAAGACCCTTGTGAATAAACCTGCCGATGCTTGTCCTGATGACCCGCTTGAGATCGCTCCTCTACAGGTAGCTGCAGTCTTAAGATTCTTTTTTGGCATTTTTTATTAATGATTTTTTTTACTTCTTCTTTTGCAGTCACTCGATCCTTTCGAGAATGAGCGGACTCGAGCTTTTTTAAATCCTGGGAGTTATACACCGGATGCCCTTGTTGTTGTAAAGACTGAGGGCCAACTGGATAAAGCTGCTTTGGAGAAAAAGCGAATGGAACTGGTATCGAAACATCACAGGGCTTCCTTGGATGCAGATATTCAACGTCAAAAGGAGGAAGCGGAAAGAAAAAGAAAAGAAGATGATGAGAAGGATGAGGAGAGAAGAAAAAAGAGAGAAGGAGAGACAGAGAAGAAAGACTTAGAGGAAGACTTGGAGAGGGATTCGGAGAAAGTCCTTGCGGCTTCCATAAATAAATCTATTGCTCCTGAAGGTATGGTTGAGACATCTGATATTGAGACCGCGCGATATCTTGAAGTTGAAAATGAAGGTGAAGAAAAGGAGAAGTAAGATGAAGAAAAGGAAGAGGAAAATGTAGAGAGAAAGAAAAAGAGTAGAAAGAGAGGAAGAGAAGAGAAGATGATCAAAGGGAATGGTTCTGAGAAAAAAAGAAAGAAAAGAAGAGATGATCTTGAGAGAGTTGACGCAGTCTCAAAAGAGATCGAAACGGTTTTGGATGTCATCCCGAGGAATAATGAGTAGAAAGATGTTAATACCGAAGGGAAGCAAGAGGACCAGCTCGCTTCTGAAGCTCAGATACTGAGAGAAAAAGAAAATCCTTCTGCTGAAGAACCCTTACCTCATCAGGATGACGCTACGACCGCAAAATAGGCCGAAGACCGTGCGACCGCTATTTCCTCGATTCGGGCTGGTAAGCCTTTTCAGACCGCTTCACTTGACATCTCTCTGCCAATCTATATTAGGCCGCAATCTCTGGCCCGGCGTCTTGAGCTTCTCCTTATTGAGACCGACGACATTCTTCTTAGTTTCTCAGAGTTGAAACGATGAAGGAAAGAAGGAGATCTGTCTAAAAAAAGACAGTTAGAAAAGATAGATCTTGAACGCCGAAAGCACCCTCTTCGCCCGACTTTAAACCCTGCTCTTATGGTCTCCGAGACCGCTCGGGATGGTTTTTCTGCCTATCCTGTTTCTATTTCTCCAAGTATGAAATATTATGCTTAGCAACTTTTCTTTCTGGGCTTGTAGATGATTGAACTTCTTTTTTGCTTGTAGGAGAAGATAGGGAGGCCCGAAGGTTGTTAGACAAGATTAAGCTAACCGCTGATCAGACCGATCTACCTCCGCTTCCAACACTCGCTTCGCCCTTTATGCAAGTGATCCATACCTTTCAATCTCGAGAGAGAAATTTTGAGAAGAAAATGCTGGAGAAGGATGGGATTTTGTTGGCTGAGAGAGATGTTGTAAAATCACTTCGCGCGGCTTTGGTAAAAAATGAGCAGAAACTAATTGATTAGCGGAAGTTATTTGAGCAGAGAGAAAGAGATGGTAAAAGAAAATTGGAGGAGGAGGTGGACGATTTACGAAAAAGGCTTCGTGAAGCTAAGGAGGAAATAATTTTCTTTAAGGGGAAAGCGGATGCCTTACACACCGCGTTTGCTCAACTGAGAACGGGCTATCCTATTTCTTTGCTCGCGAGCTCTTCAAATGTCGCCACAGATGATCGCGCGAACCAAGAGGAAAATATTTCTTGGGAAGAGCTGAAACGAGATGCCTGCGATCTTCAACGATATGATGTTTATGTTAATACCGGTATTTGCATGACGCTTTCGGCAGTCAATAAGCTTCAGAATAGAGTGGCCTTCCTTGGGAAGAAGAAGGATCTTTCGAAATGATTTTTATTTGATTTTTATGCTTTTAGTATTGAGAGACTTGGCCAGGCAACTTTTGGATATATTTAAGATGGAGTATGTATATGTTGTGTTTTGATTTTGGATTATTTTTCAACCTTTTTAGCTTTGCTAAATATCTCAGAATATATTTCGATATACTCCGAGATCGTGTGATCTGAAAATTTATTGTTATATGATTTATTTGTGATGATCATGAAATGTCTATTTGAGTTAATGCGGTCTGGACCAGCGGTCTCCAAGATCCTGGATTTGGTAATGATTATATCTTGATTGCCTGCGTTGCTATATATATCCGGTCGGTGGCCCTATTAAATATACTTTTCTAAAATTTTCTGTTTAGGCGGTCTGGAATTTTCTGAAGGATGGTGTCCGCGCGAGCTGGCGCTTGTAAGATCTTTCTCAAGTCCGAGCAGCATCCTTGCCGTCTTTCCCAAGCTGAATATTTAGATTTCCTGAGAGATTATCCAATGAGCTCGCAAATAATGATTCGCCTGCCCGCTGTAGGTGAACGTCTTAATTTGTGTGGAGAGAATGAGATCGCGGTGCCCATAGACCATTTCTTGTATGGTTTTTGCCTCCCCCTTCCGTGGGAGATGAAACAAATTCTTAGACATTATGGTGTTGTTCCTGGGCAGCTTCCTCCAAACTCGATTGCATTGATTTTTACTTATATAGTTTATCTACGGCCAGTTAAAGTCGAGTTCACCCTTGATTTATTCAGATCGCTTTTTACCTTAAAAGATTTAAAAGAGGGTTTGAGAAAAGAAGATTTCAAAGGGCTGTTATATTTCACCTGCAGCGGTCTGAAGGTTATTAACCTTCTTAACAAGGTCCCGAACTGGGCCGAAAGATATTTGATTTTCCAAGGAAGGCTGGGTGGTCTGCGAACTTATCCAAAGTTTCGAGATGAATCATTTTTTCGAAAACCAAAAGGCTTATCTGAGGTGGAGAAGCAGAAAAAGGATTTGTTGAAGGATCGCAGGGCCGATCTAGATCATTATCTAGGACTTTGGCCTCAGGTTTCCTCTGTTAGAAGAAAGGATAGTGAGTTCTCACGATCTTAGTTTTTCTGACCACCCGCCCTAAAGTCTCGATTTCATTTGAAATTCTTTTTCGTCTTGCAGCCGTCTTGCAAGTTCCTTCTTCCTTACCTTACGCTCCTGAGGGTGAACTTACTCAGAGAGAAAAAAGACTAAAGAGGGACCAGGATCGATATCGATGTCAAACCGCCGGGCCTTCGGAGTATTCTGACAAATCCTTTGACCTGTATGGTTATAGGAGTTCGATGACTGACCCGCAAGGGAGACCGCTTCTAAAATGGGATGCTAAGGGAAAACGTGTGGGAGTTTCCACATCCCTTCCAAACTGGGGCGGTGGGCTTTCTCGCCATGCTAGCGCGGTCTCAGCTGCCCTCTATGATGAAGAAAATTTTAAGGAGGTTTACAACTGGGAGGATTGTCTTATTCCTGATATGTGTGCCCAGACTGGTCTCAGACATCAGGTTTATTGTCATCATATGGGAAGGCTGCTTCGAAGGTATATGCAGGAGAATAAGGCTCTTAAGGCCGAGCTGGATGTAATTAAGACCGCGCGGTCTAGTTTCTTTGTTCTTGTTCGTCTTACCTTAAATGATATTAACCTTATCGTATTATTATTTTGTAGAGAACAAAGAAAGAAATGTATGACAAAAATAATCCTGCTTATCGAAAGGTGATGTTGGAGGAGATAAATGAAGCAGTTGAAATGACTCTTTGTAAGTTACGAGATAATGGTGTTCAGATTCCTGAAGACACTGATTTTTCATCTTTATTCCCCGAGGCCGCTACTTCTTAAGTGGAGGAAGATAATATGATGGAGGAGGAAGAAAAACTAGATGAAGAGACGGGGGTAAAGGATATGGAAGGAGAGGAAGAGGAAAAAGTGGAAATTTTAAGTGAGGAAGATGAAGTGGAAAGAGGAGGGGTAGGGAAAGACAAAAATAAGCTTGGAGCTGAGATTGATGAGCTGAATGAAGATGATTTTTTAGGAGGTCCAGTGGTTACACAAGAAAAGTTTGACGAACTCGATTTCGAGAATGTAGACGATTTTCTGAACACTGATTTTAGCAAGCCATTGATCTAGGAATGATGATGAGCGAAGCGGAAGTCAGTTCGATCCAAATGATGAGCTGAGCTCGGAAGCGAAATCTGATGTTGGTTCTCTGGAAAAGTCTTCTAGCTCGAGCGAACTCAGTGTTGATTCCGCTTCAACTGGAGATGAAGACCTACCCTCCAAGAAGAAGAAGAAGTAGAGAAAAGAATATATAGTTTTTCTATTTTTGCTTATTCTAATGTATCTGACCGCTGATATTGCAGCCTGAATTATTGCTGATGTAATGAAAACTTTTAAATGAGCAATGGTAAAAATAGAAGTTAATTTTTTCCATGCATACCTGTATCTGGTTATGTCATTTTGCCTTTGTGTATTTTTCTCTTTCTGTCTTCTGCTGTGGTATGAGAGATAGAAAAATATTTTTGCAAATTATTTCTTCAATGTTTAGTCGATCTTGTATTATGACCGAACGATCTTGATATTATTTCCAGTTTTATTCCACGCTCAGTTTTATTGAATACTGAATGAGATGTAGCGATCTTCATATTGCAGATCGTTCTTGGAATTAGTATTTTTAGATGATAATTGTTCTGGATGCCGGGGTCTGGGGAGTTCTGGGACTTGTTCGGGATATTTCAAGATCCTTCTGAAGCGGTCTGAGCTCTGAGATCGCCCGACCTAATTTCAAAGAAGTAATCGCAGGAAAAAATAGTTATATGCATTATAAGTTATGAAGTTTTTGATAGATAATTTGTAGAGGGAGAAAAAATGAGATGACCTTATGGTTTCAGAAGGATCTTAGTAAGATCGTAGGCAGGATATATATATATGTGTTTATATGTGAAATAACCTTTTAGTCAGGGCTAAAGAGAGAAAGCTATCCATGTTTACCGCACCATTATTTCCTTTTATACATTCTAAATGGTTTTAAGGAAGAACAACCAAATAGTATTCGAGTGTAGCAGGCTGCGATGGCCTGTTGCCACTATCTGAAGGTACGACATAGGTGGCATTCACCAAGACCTCCCTTGATGCAGTGGTGTGCTTACATATCGTCCAAGATCTGGGATATCATATTGAACCCTCTCAAATGAGATTGGTGAGCTACTGCTATACGGAAGCGAAATCTCCCTGCAGTCCGTGGTCGATGCAGGTGTTATGCTCAGCTTCAATTCATGGGGGTTCATGTATGATCCGGCGATATCTGCTTTGGTGTTTTGTTGAGTTTGTCTGTTTAAATTTTCATAAAAAAGGAGTTTTTTTTGAAATAAGAATATGGAACGTCCATAATTCTATTGGTAATTGTTTTCTGAGTATGAATACATTGCTAGAAAAATGATGAGAAGCCTGTTTTTAAGAGAAGAAACGTTTTAGGTCATCTCCACTCTAAGTTTTTGTTATTTCATTCCCGTCATAAGTGTTGAGGCGGTAGGCTCCATTCTTTAGGACTTCTTTTATTATATAGGGACCTACCCAATTTGGATTCAATTTTCCGACTGAGCTGGATCTTGCTGTTGTATCGACCTTTTTTAGAACCAAGTCTCCAGTAGTGAATTCTTTGATCCTTATATTTTTATCGAAATATCTGGCCATTCTTCTTTTTTACTTCTTCTTGCCTTATTAGAGCTACGTCTCTCAATTCCTCAATTAAGTCGAGGCTAAGTTTGAGATCTTCATCATTTTCTTCTATCCAGGTATCTTGATTTTGTTGAGCTAACAAAACCCTGGGACTCTTTACCTCAAATTCGATTGGAATTAAGGCTTCTGACCCATGAGATAGTTTAAAAGGGGTTTCGCCAGTTGCACCTGTTGGGGTAGTTCTGAGGGCCCAGAGAACTGCTGGAAGCTGTTCTGCCCAATTGCCTCTGATATTCTCTACTTTTTTCTTAAGAAGGTTCAGGATACATTTATTAGCTGCTTCTACCTGCCCATTACTCCTTGGATGATGAACTGATGCAAATCGAAGCTCTACTCCTGTTTCGTTGCAGAAGTTAATCATTTCTGAGTTGTTAAATTGAGGCCCATTATCGGTGATTATGGCCATGGGAATTCCATACCTACAGATAATTTCTCCCCAAATAAAGTTTTTTACTATCTGGGTGGTTGTTTTGGCTAAAGCTTTAGCTTCAGTCCATTTGCGAAAAATAATCAATCATAACCAGGATGAAACACCTTTGTCCGCTTGCCGTAGGAAAAGGCCCAAGTAGATCCATTCCCCATACTGCAAACGGCTAGGGGGTCATGATGGATTTTAATTGTTTGGCGGGTTGATACTGTAGTGGAGCAAATTTTTGACACTGGATACATTTCTTAGCATAGTCCGCTGCATCTTTCCTTATTCTAGGCCAAAAGTATCCCTGTCTTAGAATCCTCTTTTCTAGAGTCCGTGCCCCTGAATGACTGCCACACTCTCCGGAGTGTACCTCTCGAAGGATAATCAGAACTTCTTCTTCTGATATACACCTAGATAAAGGAGCCAAAAAGGTTTTTCGATATAGGATACCTGAAATTAGATAATAGTAGGCTACCTTTAATTTGAATCTCCTCTTGTCTTTTATACTATCGTGAAATTTCCCTGATGAAAGATATAAGATGAAAGGATCCATCCAGGAACTTTTATGGTCAACCTGCATTACTGAATCTTCGTTAATTGCTGGATGGAAAAGATCTGAAGTGGTTCCTCCTGATAATAACCCAAATTTAGCTAGATGATCCGCATCTGAATTTTCCAATCTTGGGATATGTTGTATAGTGAAACTTTTGAATTTCCCGATCTCTTGTTTTACTACTTTTAGATACTTCTTTAGAATTGGCTCTTTACTCTCGTAAGTGTTGTTTACTTGGGACGCCATGACTAATGAATCTGTTTTGACTTCAACATCTTCGATGCTTAATTCTCTAGCAAAACGAAGTCCTGCTAAGAGAGCTTCATATTCTGCCTAATTATTGGTAGCTAAAAAATGAAATTTCAAAGCTTGATTTAATTTAA
This sequence comes from Dactylorhiza incarnata, assembly GCA_033032865.1. Classification (NCBI taxonomy): domain Eukaryota; kingdom Viridiplantae; phylum Streptophyta; class Magnoliopsida; order Asparagales; family Orchidaceae; genus Dactylorhiza; species Dactylorhiza incarnata. The sequence continues at coordinate 27,467,359 of JAWHQI010000005.1, forward strand.
CTCCGTTCGGATTGATCAAGATGACTCCTGCCCCTGAAGAATTTTTTCCTGAAGCTCCATCAACATAAATTGTCCAAGGTATAGATTCTTTGACATCATTTTTAGGTTCATTACCCGCTGTATCTATTAAAAAATCGGCTAATACTTGTGATTTGATGGCCGTTCGCGGGACATATGAGATATTGAATTCACTTAACTCGATAGCCCATTTAGCCAACCTGCCTGAGTGTTCTGGCCTTTCTAGCACACTTTTTAGAGGTAAATCTGTTACTACTTGAATTGAATGGGCTTGAAAATATGGTCTGAGCTTTCTGGCTGAAATGATGAGTGCTAGAGCGAGCTTTTCTAGTATCGGATATCTATTTTCTGCGTTTTTCAGGACTCTACTAACATAGTAGACTGGAAATTGCTTCTTCTTTTCTTCCCTAACCAAAACTGAGCTGATTGCGTCGGCTCCGACACCTAAATATACAAATAAGCTTTCACCCTCGCGGGGGCTCTGGAGAAGAGGGATTGATGTTAATTGTTTCTTTAATTGACTGAATGCTAAGTCACATTCTTCTGTCCATTCGAACTTAGAGGCTTTCCGGAGAATTCTGAAAAAAGGAGCACTCTTATCTCCCGATCGAGATATAAATCGACTTAATCCTGCCATTCTGCCTCCCAACTGTTGAACCTCTTTTGGTGTTCTCGGAGTTGCCATATCAAGAATTGCCTTTATCTTATCTGGATTAGGTTCAAGGCCGTCCGGAGTCAGCAGATGACCTAAGAACTTACCCTTGTTGGCTCCAAATACACATTTCAGCGGGTTTAGCCTCATATTGAATACTCAGAGTGTTGAGAAGGTTTCCTCGAGATCTTCTAAATGAGACAAAAACTGTTTACTTTTGATGAGAAGGTCGTCTACGTATACTTCAAGATTTCTGCCTTTTTGCTTTTTGAATACGAAATCTATCATTCTCTGATAGGTTGCTCCTGCATTCTTTAAACCAAAAGACATTACTTTATAACAAAAACACCCGTCGTTCATTATAAAAGAGGTATGAGGAATATCTGGCTTATGCATTCTGATTTGATGATATCCTGAGAAGGCATCCAGGAAACTCATGTAGGGAAATCCAACTGCGGAATCAACCAAAGAATCTATTCGAGGTAAAGGATAGCAATCCTTTGGACAGGCTTTATTTAGCTTGGTGAAATCTACACACATCCTCCACTTGCCGCCAGGCTTTTTTACCATAACTACGTTTGAAACCCAATCTGGATATTGTACTTCCTGGATGAAACCAGCTTTGAGAAGTTTTTGAACTTCTTCTCTAATTGGTTCAGCTAGAGTATCCGCTACTGCTCGTTTTCTCTGTACGGCCGGCTTAAAAGCTGGATCTATATTTAAGTGATGACAGTCTCTATCAGGGTCCATCCCTGGCATATCATTTGCGGACCAAGCGAATATATCGAGATTTCTGAATAGACAAGTTATCAATTCTCCTTTTTCTATTTCAGAAAGTTCTGCATTAATTGAGAGTCCCTTATCCTTGTCTTCTTCAAACGGAACAAGCTGGATACCTTGAGCAGGTTCTAAATAAGTTCCCTCGGCTCTATTTTTGATCTTGTCTTCATGGTCCTCTAGAATGAATTCTTCTGAAGCTGTCATTTCTGTCCTGAGGATATTTGTATGATAAAAAAAAGTTGCCAATGCTTTTAAAAAATAGTATTAAAATAAACAACAGTGGACTAGAAATTAGTTTAGGTTAAATGAAGTAATAGCGAATAAACGAAATGGAGAAAAGATGCATTTTATCAGAACACGTTTGGGTTACAAACTTTAAGTTTTGAAGAAATTTTAAGGAGGTTTATTTGTTGAAAACAACAGAATCGTTATTTGTTAACAAGCGAGTTCAAAGTTAAGCATCACAATCCCCTTATTCTGAACTCAGAGGCACTAGTACTTTCTCTTTGATTCCCAGCTGAGCACTTATGTCGATGAAATTGACTGTTCTGACGTAACATTCTCGAGCCAGCTTGGGGTCGCTCCTAACCCTGAATTGCTTTCCCTGTGCAGAGAATTTTAGCGCGAGGTGGAAGGTAGAAACTATCGCTCTGTATTGATTAAGGAGGGGTCTGCCAAAAATAGCATAGTAGATGCTAGGAGCATCTACTATGACGAATTCAGCTTGTTTGATAATTCCTCCCATCATCACGGTCAGTGATACTCTTCCTTAGACTTCTTTTTTCTCCCCCGAGAAACCATAAAGAGGCCCTTCAGTAGGAAGCATCTTCTTCCCGATTTTTAAAGCCTCGAAGGTTGATTTGAATAGTATATTCACCGAGCTGCCAGTATCCACCAGGACCCTCTCGACTGTGAAATTTTCTATCACAGCCTTGATTACAAGAGCATCATTAAAGGGATTCCCGTGGGGTGGAAGATTTTCTTTGCTGAAGATGACTACCTCTGGAACTGGAGTGGAGGTAGTGGCGACAGAGACTTCTTCCCTGAAGATTCTGGCCATACTAGACTTTTTGGAGGATTCAAGTCCAACACCTCCATGGATGCAGAAAAGCATACCATTTTCTCCTTCGTCATCCGCCTCTATGCATTCACAACCGATATGAATGCTGCCAAAGAGCCCAACATCTTCTACCTCCTGGCATTCCCAACCGACCTCAGCGATGGTCTTTGCCTTCTTTGTTTCATCTTCCACTTTTTTGTTGATTAGATCTTGAATCTTCCCTTCCTTGAGGAGTTTTTCGATTAAAAATCTGAGCGCTCTGTAGTTTTCAGTTTGATGTCCTCTTTCTTTGTGGAACTCACAATAGAGGCTTTGATTTCTGAATTTAACGTCAGATTTCATTGGGGTTGGCCTCTTGAAGAAGGGCTGTCTTTCAATGATTTCCAAAATGTTTGAAATTGGAAGGGGAAGATCTGCAAAACATTCTTGTGAATTGTTAAAAGATTGTTTAGGCGGGTTAGTTTGAGGGGGTAAGAGAGGGAAGCAGGTTATCGGCTGAGTCTGGGCTGGTTGTTTCCATTGGGTGAATTGTTGATGGTTGTTGTTTGGGCGATGATGACGGAAATTTTTCCCCCGGAAAACGGGAGGTTGATATTCTTGGCGGGTTGTCTTTTGATGATGTTGCGGGTTCGAAGAGGAGAAGTTGTTTGTGCCCTGGTAGGCCATACTAGAGAGATATGAGACATATTCTGGATTACAAATTTCACCCTCAATAAACCTATTCACAATTGTGATCAGCTCCTGATAGGAATTAGGTTCCTTGGTGGTAACTTTTAATTTTAGGGGGCCTTCGCGTAAGGCATTTATGAATGCAACTTGATGGAGGATGGGACCGACATCTCGGATGTTTAAGATTTCCTCTTGAAATCGAGCAACAAAATGAGCTATCGTTTCATTTTCCCCTTGTTTGATCTTGAAGAGAGCTGCGGGTCCACTCTTCCGTTTTCTCGAGGTAGCAAATCTTAGGAGAAACTCTCTCCTTAGGTCTGCAAAGTTAGCAACAGATCTTGACGGGAGGCTGAAAAACCATTCTCTAGCCTCTCCTCCGAGGGAAGTCACAAAAAATTTACAACGAAGAGCCTCCAACAAGGTTCTCATTGAGACGGCAGCTTCAAAAGCTTGCAAATGATAAATCGGATCATCCTTTCCGATATATACTGGGAGTCTAGGCTCTCGGAAACCCATCGGAACAGGCTCCCACCTAACTTGTTCTATGAATGGGGATGATTCTTCCGACAATTCAACGTGGCGGGAAATGACACCCTCCTGGAAATTTAATACTCGGGTCGGACTTCCCCGGGAAGCAGCTTGAAAAAACTCTTGTCGAGCGGCAAGCTCGTCCCCTAGTGATCGCGGAGGTGCGGCAGGTTCGAGGACCGCACGGTCTGAAACTTGTTCGTGAGTTGTTTGTGCAACTGTCGGTGTGGCGATATCAGCGGCACGAGGAGCTAAATGCTGGGAAATTATCTCTAGAGCTTTTCCCATTGACTCCATCTGTTAAGCGGTCTCGTGCTGTGCTCGAGCGAACTCTTGCCGAGTTTGTTCTAGGGCTCGTTCAAAACGGATTTCTAGATTTTCTGATGCCGCACGGCCTGCATCAGGGTGACTTCCTCCGGGTTGACTCCGCAACTCCCGGTCTGACATTGTTGACCGCTAGACTTCACTGTAAATCCAAATCTGAAGGTCGCGTGTTTCGTTCTGTTGATGCAAAAAATGCCCTCTTCGTTAGTTGGGTTATGAAGATGAGCGAACTGTGGATTTCCAGTTACTTGGTCCCCTGTGAATATCAGAAGTGATGTTATCGAACGATCAGTGAAGACTATTATTATGGGATTCCTGCTGGTTGTTATCGCTTTTGACGCTTGGCTGCAAGAAATATTCTAGTGATAGAAAATGATTAGAATACAAAAAAGAGGTTGGGGAACTGACCGGACTAAGAGAGGAGATTCAAGCTGAAATTGAGACCGCTTAATTGATCGATCTGTTTTAAAAAGCCTTCCACGGTGTCTTTCTTGAGGACTTCACCCCCCCTATTTATAGACGCGAGAGCTGCCCGAACGGGTAGCTTTCGGAGAATACGGGCTGCCCGAAGTTTGAAGGCAAAGAAGAGAAAAAATGTTTGTTATATGAAGAAGAGAATTCAGACCGCGCGACCTCACGTACCGCGCGATCTCCCAAGCTGACCGTGCGACTTTGCTAACCCAGAAAAGTTCAGCATCGCGATCTTTTGGATGAACACGTATCCATTTTAAGTTGCAGTTTATCAACATCCTGCAAAGCGAGGATATTGCGAGATGAACCGGAGTCACATAGGGCTGCTGTTTCAGTATTATTAATGGAGCATGAGACTACCAATTCACTTAGTTCACCTATTCCGGCGTCGGAGAGACTCTTCCCTTGGTTAATTGGATTTTTTCGGTATTACTGGGAAGGGTCCCTTGCGCACGCTCGGTTAGCACTTGTGCCAGTTGGCCCACTTGCATCTCCAAGTTACGCATGGACGCGGTTTGGTTCACCATATTAGTGTTGGCGACTTCCATAAACTTTTCCATCAACTCTTCTAGATTACTTTTCTTAGGGACTGGGGCACCTTGATTATAACCCGGCTGAGGCGGCCTTGGTTGACTTTCGGACGCTTGAGCATCGTATTGATGCTGGCCCGGTTGCCATCGTTGGCCTGCAGCATTTTGGTTCCATGAAAAATTGGGGTGATTTCTCACACCCGGATTATAAACATTTCCGTAGGGTGCCCCCTTAGCTTGATTTCCAACGAAATTCACGGATTCATTTAAACTTAGCTGAGATAATTCACCTGATAGCCCGCTGCCTGGGCACTCGTATGAGTGGTGACCACCGCCTCCACATCCTTCACATAAAATGTTAGACGAGGGCGCAGCAGCGGGAGGTAGTGAATCCACCATGAATAGTCCCCGAGCGCTTCTAGGCACATTTCTCCCTGCAGTCCAGAATGTGCTGTGGGACGCGGTGTCCTGCAGAATTCTGAGAGCTTCCTCAGGCGTGTGGTTCATCAGAGTTCCTCCTGCAGCAGCGTCAATCATCGCCCGATGGTTGGGCTCAATGGCGAAGTAGAAGGTCTCCACGATGTTCCACGGTTGGAGCTCGTGATTTGGGCATTTGCGCAGGAGGTCACCAAGATGCTCCCAAGCTTCTGCGAGGGTTTCCTGCTCAGCTTGCCAGAAGGTGGCGATCTCGCGCCGAAGGCTCACAATCTTGTCCACAGGGTGGAATTTGGTGAGAAATTTGGATGCGAGCGCATCCCAAGTGGCAGCAGTTCCTGGAGGGATAGAATGAAGCCACACCTTGGCTTTGTCCCGCAATGAGAATGGAAACAGTCTCAACTTGACTATTTCGTCAGTGATTCCTGTATACCTGAAGGTACCGCAAATGTCAGTGAACTCTGCCAAGTGGAGATGTGGGTCTTCACTGGGCATCCCAGAGAACTGCGCGTTGTTATGGATGATGTTCAGGATGGGGGGCTTGATTTCAAACTGATTGTTCATGATGTTAGGGCCAAATCCTGGATACACACTCCCAGCTGTAGGAGTGGTGGAGTCTCTCATGGTCCTAGGTCTCGGCCTGACCACCTCCTGCTCGTCCCTTAGATGGTTTTGCCCCACATGGTGTACTCCAGGATTCACCTCATCTCTATCAGCGGGTGCTCTCGGCACAACTCCAGGTTCCTTATTATCTCCCATAGCCGCTTGCACGACTGCAGCACGCCTCGGTGTACGCGTAGTGCGTTCAATCTCAGGATCGAAGGGTACTACTTCCCTTACGGCTTGTCTCTGCATACACAAGAGAAAACACAAAGAAAAACAAAAATAAAAAACAACTGGTCCTATAACAAGGATTCACAACACAAAGTGTTACACGCCTGCATTCCCCGGCAACGGCGCCAAAAACTTGATGCGTATTCGACAAGTGCACCGGTCGCTGTCAAGTAGTAAAATTGGGAATAGCTTCCCCGAATATCGTCTCTCAAGGAATGCAGGTTCTGGTGAACGAAACGTGTGGTGAATCGATTGTTATACGAGCGAACAAAGGAAAAACAAGGGCATTGATTTTGGGTTTCCTAAGCTAGTGCAGAAAAGAGAGATGCAGGTCAAAACTCCGCTTCATAAGGCGAGGTGGGTGCAGCGGCCGCGATGCCGTGCTTCGGGAGACGCGTGGACGTGAAGTAACTATGACGGGTGAGGGTCGCACACACCTCTTCTCCAAGCATCACCACTAGCAATTGCTAGGGCTTCACACACAACGAATCTCAGAAAATTACAGGAAAGAAAGTGCTATTCTCGCACTACCGCATCATTGCACAAGAACATCACAAAAGATTTATAACCCAAAGCTAAATGATAGTTCATTACAACAACACAAGGAAAAGCACCAACATAAAGTTAGAGAAGACCAATAGGAAGAAATCACTGCGTCTTGGGTTCTCGGCCGCAATGAGAGGTTGTCGGGCTCTCTCCGGGCTCGGCCCTCAGATGGTGTGCTGATTCGATGGAGGCTGTCACCGCTCCAACGACCTACAGCTCTTCTATGGCTTCCCACGACAAGGAATGCTTGAGCACTTGACGGAGGATGCTTGCTACCACTCCCGAATGGAAGGATGGTGGTGTAGAACGCCGGAAAATGGCCTATTTGGTGGTGGAGGTGAAGGAGAAGCCCTCAGACCTCAAGAACGGCGGGAAGGACCTAATTTCCCGCTCCTCTCCCCGATCTCTCCTCTGTCTGCAATGTAACCTGCATTTTATACTAAACAGGCAGAAAAATGGTCACGCATGGTCGAACGCACGACCGTGCGTGGACCATGCGTTATAAATCCGTCCGTGGGTCAAAATGCACGGATAAATTCAGAAATGACGAAAACTCAGAGAACACAGGCCAACCGTACGTTTTACACACGCACGAGCAAATCTGCCCGTGCGTCAAAACGCACGAGCAAATTCAGATCGCTCGTTCTCTGCCCAGAAGGTAATGCATGACTGCAATCATCTGTGCGCCAAGGGAAACGCATGACTGTGCATTTCACACACTCATGAATTCTGGGAGAAAACTGGATCCATGATAATTCGGCTATCTGCACACAAGAAGAACAAGCTGGGAATACACCTGCAGCACCAGATAAACATAGAGAAATGGAAGGTGAGCACCATGTGCTTACCCCCAATAACAAGGAGCGCAATTGCACACCGAAACGGGCCTAATAGTGCACCTAGTAGGGAATAGTGAATATGAATGAAAACGTGCCTAAAGTGTGGTGCAAAGACTAGATAATCGGCCTAGATGAGTCCATAAATATATATATAAATGGGACTCATCAATGTGCATTGATTATCAAAAACTAAATGATGCCACCCGTAAGGATCACTTCCCGCTACCTTTTATCGGTTAAATCTTAGAGTGCCTTTCAGGTCACTCATACTACTGTTTTTTCGATGGTTTGTCGGGATATTTCCAAATCCCGATTTCGTCTGATGACCAAGAGAAAACAACTTTTACTTGTCCCTTTGGCACCTTCGCTTATCGAAGGATGTCATTTGGTCTTTGTAACGCGCTAGCAACATTCCAAAGATGTATGCTGGCAATATTTGACGAGTTAGTAGAGGAGGTGATGGAAGTGTTTATGGATGACTTTTCCGTTTTCGGAAACTCTTTCAAAAATTGTTTAAAAAATCTTAAGCACGTGTTACAACGTTGTGAGGAAACTAATCTTGCTCTTAATTGGGAGAAGTGCCATTTTATGGTCAAAGAAGGATTGGTCCTTGGCCATAAAATCTCGGGCAAGGGGATCGAGGTCGATAGGGCCAAGATCAAAGTATTTGAAAACTCCCCCCTCCAACGAATGTAAAATCCATTAGAAGTTTCCTAGGTCACGCGGGGTTTTATCGGTGCTTTATCCAAAAATTTTCCAAAATCACGAAGCCGTTAACCCATCTCCTCGAGAAAGAGTATTCCTTCCTTTTTATTGACGAATGCCATTTTGCCTTTAAACTTATCAAAGAAAAGCTTATAAATTTTCCGATTCTAGTCGCGCCGCATTGGTCGCTACCCTTCGAAATTATGTGCGACGCGAGTGATATTGTGGTAGGCGCCGTGTTAGGCCAACGGGTGAGTAAGTATTTCCACCCGATTTATTATGCAAGCAAGACACTCACATCGGCACAAGCGAACTACACCACTATCGAGAAGGAACTTCTAGCAATTCTTTTCGCTTTTGATAAGTTTAGGTAGTATATCACGCTTTCCAAAGTTATCGTCTTCACGGATCATTCCGCTCTTAGATATCTTTTAAGTAAATCGGACGCCAAGCCCCGTCTTTTGCGATGGATCCTCCTCTTGCAGGAGTTTGACTTAGAGCTCCAGGACAAAAGGGGAGCCGAAAACTTGGCGGACGATCATCTTTCCCGATTAGAAAACCCCGCCTCTGAAGCATTAATAGAAGCCGATATTAATGATAAATTTCCCGAAGAGCGCCTCCTCGCTCCCGAAAATATAAATTCATCTTCCACCCCCTGGTTTGCGGATTTGGCTAACTATTTAGTAGCCCGGGTCCTGCCAAAGGAATTCTCGAGTCAGCAAAAGAAAAAACTCTTTTCTGATTTAAAGAATTATTTTTGGGAGGACCCATTTTTATTCGGTGTTTGCGCAGACCCGGAAGTGAGAAGATGCGTCTCAAGTGAGGAAGGCCTTAAAATTTTACTTCATTGTCACGAGGGACCAACCAGTGGTCATTATCAAGCGAACCGAACCGCAAGGAAGGCGCTAGAGGAGGGCTTTTATTGGCCCACGCTCTTCAAAGATTCTCACACCTTTGTAAGTACTTGCAACAGCTGCCAGCGGTTGGGGAACATCTCCCGCCAGGATGAGATGCCCCAAAATATTTCTTAGAATGCGAAATTTCTGACCTTTGGGGTATTGATTTTGTTGGTCCTCTCCCTCCCTCTTTTTCAAACAAGTATATTCTAGTTGCGGTCGACTACGTGTCGAGGTGGGTGGAAGCGCAAGCTATCCCCACCAACGATGTGCGAGTCGTCGTTAACTTCTTAAAATAATTATTTTCTCGAGGTGGCACGCCACGCGCTATAGTGAGTGATCGGGGCACCCATTTTTGCAATAGCCAATTCACAAAGGTTCTAGCAAAATATGGTGTCACGCACAAACTATCCACTGCATATCACCCACAAATGAGCGGCCAAGGCAAAGTCGTAAATCGTGAATTAAAGCGGATTTTAGAAAAAACTATTTCTATTAATCGGAAGGATTTGGAAATAAAGCTCGATGACGCGCTATGGGCCTATCGAACAGCGTACAAGACCGCTATCGATTGTACACCATTGTACAACCCCGATATTCGCCAGGCGAGGAGACAGTCCGAAGAGGGCAATGAACAAAGCTCACTGAAGGGCGAGCGAGAAGGGTCGGCGAGAAAAGCGCTCGCAGGTGTGTTCGTAGAACTCCCCCGGCCTCGTCGACCATGCCCCTGTTCGACGTGATCAGCAGAAGGTGGCGAAGCGTTCTACGCTCATTAAAGCGAGAGGGACGGTCTCGCAAGAGGGGTAGCGAGATTGGATCTCGACAGATACCGCTAGGAGGGGGCCAGCGAGGTCCTCGCAGGGGATCTCCTTAGAGAGGCATTGCGAGTAGGTTTCGCGAGGAATCTCGCGAGAACATAAGATCTCGCAGGAAGGTTCTCGCAACACCTTGTCTATAAGCCAATAGGGCCAAATTACCCTTTTATCCTTGGTGGTCTGCCTTTAGACTCTCCATACAGCGGAGTTTGGCTGTTAGCAGACCCATTTGGGGTGCTGATATTAAAATCAAAAGGCGGAATCCTGCTATTTGCAGGCCAGACCAGAAAATCTATAAATAGGACCTTAAGGGCACCTTTGGAGAGGACTTCACTTCAGCTTCCCTCTCCTTAGGATTTCTTTGGTTAGCATCTCCAAAGCTCTCCAAGGTGCCCGAGTCTTAGCTTTGGCTTGGGAGGGGAAGCGCTCAACGATCTTCCGGGTTAGTGGAGGGACCTCCTCGCTGCGACTAAGGTCTTAGTCATCTTCCTAGTTTTCTGTCTACCTTCTCCGAGGGATCAGTAAGGGCTAGCCACCCCTCATCTCGGTGAGGGCCCCGAGCTCCACAAGAGACCGAGAAATCGGTTTCAACATTTTGGTGCGGTGAGCGTGGAGCGTGGCTGGTCCAAGAAAGTTCCAAGGAGCAGGCATGACAGGAGGCGAGGATCAAGGCGAGGGGTTCAGCGAGCCACTGCAGGTGGTGACGCCGAGGATGTTCGCGGACTTCAGGAGGGAGGTGCTTGATACCTTCGGACTCACGATGGCGGCGTTGCGGAGCGAGTTCACGACCCCAGCGCCTCAGGCGACCCTTCCCCCAGCGGCAGTTGGCGAGAACGCCCCGGGGGGGGGGGGGGGGGAGGGCCGGAAAAGAAGTCGCAGGAAGTTCGGTTCAAGACATGGAAGGGAGAGTACTGTTCGCCAGCCTGACGAGCTCTGTGCCGGCGAGAGAGCTAGGGGGCGAGCGGAGCGAGAAAGGGTGGTTGAAGGGGGAAGCCCCTTCTGCGAGTTGGTACTTTTTGCTCTTGTCCCGGCAGGGTTTGGAGAATGGGATAGGGTGTACTACAACGGCAGGGATGACCCTGTCCAGCATCTCCAGTCTTTTGAGGACTCGGTCTCCATCAGGCCAATGTCGGATGCCTTCAAGTGTTGGCTCTTTGTCGTCACTCTTAAGGAAAAGGCCAGGGACTGGTTCCATCAACTCCCCACAGGGTCGATCTACGCCTTTGAGGAATGCGCCGGAGCTTCTTGTTGCGTTTCTCAACTGCAAAGAAGAGGAAGAAGGACGCCGAGTCCCTCTTCAAAGTGAAGCAGGAGCCAAAAGAGTCGTTGGCTCGGTATGCAGAGCGGTTCTAGGAAGAAGTGTTGCTCACTCAGGAGATGCCTGGGTTTGCACTCCAGCTTGCTTTCATCGTCGGGCTAAAGGAAAGTTTCTTTAAGATGGCGTTGAAAAGGAAAGCCCTCGTCTCCTGCGAGGAGCTGATGGAGAGGGTGGCAGAAGAGATTGAAAGTGAGGATGCCAATCCGGAGCTCACTAAGAGGCTAGCAAAGCTCAGTGAGCCGGAGGTCAGGCAGTAAGAGGTAAGAAGAAGGGAAGAGCCTAGGACCCCGGAGGGGGAGTGGAGGCAGCATGCCGAAGGAATGCAAGGTCAGGGAAGAGGTTATGGCCCGGGAAGGGGTAACTTCTATGGGGGTCAATGAAGACCCCATCAGCTGGGATGGAGGCAGGGTTTGAGGCCATTGCCTCCCCCGCCTCAGCAAGCCATGGCGATCAGGAGGGGAAGAGGAGGAAGAGGAAGGAGAGAAGAGGCTAGAGAGGAAACAGGGGCAGGAAGAAGGAGGAGGAATAGGGTGGCGGAAGAGGAAGCAAGGGAGGTGGCGTTGCCGTATTGTGACTTCCACGATGAGGAAGGTCACGCGACGGCCACCTGCCCAGAGTTCCTAGAAACAAAAAGGGGCCGAGTTCCCGCGCCAAGGCAACAACAGGCAAGGATTGAAGAGGTCAAACCTCGAGGGGAGGAGGAAGAAAAGTGTGAAGACAGAGTTGATGTGGGGAGTAGAGGAGGGATCAGAATGATCCATGGGGGGTAGGGGTGGAGGCGACCCGCAAGGCTAGCCTCCATACCATCTATCGGCGGAGCGTGGCCTCAACATCCACTGCTCCACCCCCAGCGGAGAGAATTACTTTCTCCCAGAAGGACATGCCAAGCTACGAGGATCCGTTTTGCGCTGCGTTGGTCATCCAGACCGCCATCGAAAACTTCACCGTCTCACAGATTCTAGTCGACAATGGGAGTTCGGTCAACGTCATCTTCAAGAAGGAGTTTGACGAGATGAAGGTGGAGGCCCGGAGGGTGTTGGCCTCGGATGGTCCCCTATTTGGTTTTTCAGGAGAGAGGAAGGAGGTAGAGGGTGGAGTGGGACTCCATGTGACTCTCGGAGGACAGTCCCGGAACTGCCGCTTCGTGATAGTGGATGCCCCGAGCAGCTACATCGCCATCTTTGGACGGCCTCTCATCAGTGCATTTCGGTGTGTCCCATCCACCTTCCACCAATGCCTCAAGTTCAATGCGGGAGGAATCCAGGTCCGGGTCCGGGGAGACCCCAAGATTGCAAGACAGTGCTATATGACGGCTGTCAACACCATCGCCTGGATGGGAGGAGCGGAGGAGTTCGACAAAGTGATGGAGGAGGCGACAGAAGCCGAAGGAGAGAGTGGAGTCGAGGAGAGGATGGATGAAGAGGAAGTTCAGGCCCAGGAAGGGGTCGCTGAGAAGTCCAGGGTGGAGAGAGGAGAAGGAGAGGATAAAGGAGAGAGTGCCTGGGAAGGAGGGGCGGAAGAATTGATGATGGTAGGAGAAGTGGAGACGGAGGAGGGAGCCCAAGCGCTCGCTTGCGGTGAAGAGAAGGAAAATGTTTGGGGAGAACAATCCAGGCTGGAGGCCGTGGATGAGGTTGTGGAGCTTGAAGTCACCACTCAGCTTGGGGTGGTGGAAAAGGTCTGAGTCAGCGGAGAGCTTAGCTCGGAGGAGCGGGCCGAGATCTTGGCTTGCGTACAGAAGAACGTGGACGTCTTCGCTTGGAGCGCCGCAGAGATGCCCGGGATCGATGCGGATTTGGCTTGCTACCGCCTCAACCTCGACCCCGGCACCCGCCCCATCCGCCAATAGAAAAGGGCCACGGCGGACAAGCTGGAGGGACCAATCCGCGAGGAGGTGAAAAAGCTCATACAAGCAAGTTTTGTATCGGAGATCCAGTATCCAGGCTGGGTCTCCAATGTAGTCATGGTGAAAAAGGGAGGAGGTAAGTGGCGCATGTGTATTGACTTTTCACTTCTTAATAAATCATGCCCAAAAGATTGCTACCCCCTGCCTAGAATCGATGCGCTGGTTGACTCAGCCGTCGGTTTCCCTGTAATGTCTTTCTTAGATGCTTTTTCAGGTTACCACCAAATTTGCATGCATCCCCCGGACATCAAAGATGTTTCTTTCATCACGGGGGACGGATGCTACTGTTATAAGATGATGCCCTTTGGGCTCAAGAATGTAGGTGCCACTTATCAAAGGATGATGGACCGGGTCTTTCGCGAACAAAGGGGAAGAAACTTGGAGGTCTATGTCTATGATCTCATGATAAAGAGCCGGGACCTCGAGTCTCACCTCCGAGACCTTGAGGAGACGTTCGGGACCCTGCGGAAGTACAAGATGAAGCTCAACCCCTTGAAGTGTGTCTTCGGGGCTAGCCGAGGGAAGTTTCTGGGTCACTTGCTCACCCCAGCGGGGGTGGAGCCTAACCCAGACAAGGTCACGGCGATAATGGAGTTGGGGTCACCAAGAAACCCCAAGGAGGTTCAGATCCTCACCGGGAAATTTGCTGGACTCAGCAGGTTCCTCTCCAATGCGGGAGAGAGATGTGCGCCCTTCTTTAAGGCGCTAAGAGGCAACAAAAAATTTGGATGGACTCCAGAATGCGAGGGAGCTTTCCAAGCCTTGAAAGAGCAGCTCACCCAAACCCCCCTACTTCAAGGGCCGAGGTCAGGAGAAGACCTATCCCTATACCTTGGAGTGGGACTTGAAGCGGTAAGTTCTGTATTGACCCAAGAGGAAGGAAGACAGCAGTTCCCCATCTACTATGTCAGCCGAGTGCTGAAAAAGGCAGAGCTCTGGTATCCAATCTTGGAGAAGTTGGCTTTTGCGTTGGTGGTGGCGGCTCGGAGACTCCGGCCCTACTTCCAGGCAGATTCGATCAAAGTAGTGACAGATCACCCGCTTCGCAAGGTCATGGAAGGGGTGGAGCACTCGGGAAGATTGGCAAAGTGGTCCGTGGAGCTGAGCGAGTTCGATATTTCATTCGTACCCAGAACGCCAATCAAGGCCCAAGCAGTGGCCGACTTCATGGCTGACTATACGACTGAGATAGGGGAACATGAATCGCCTCCCCCAGTGACATGGAGGATGTTGGTGGACGGTGCCTCAGGGAAGCACTCCTATGGAGGGGGAATCATCCTAGTGAGTTTCCAAGGGACAAAGATCGAACAAGCCTTAAACGTTCATTTTCCCATTACCAACAACCAAGCGGAGTACGAGGCAGTAATAGCAGGCCTGCGGTTAGCTCGAGAGCTGGGTGTGCAAGATGTGGAGGTCTCGACGGACTCCATGGTGGTAGCATGCCAAGTCAAGGGAGAGTTCGAGGAAAAGGACCCGACCCTCCTGCGGTACTTGGAGAAGGTCAAAGGAGTCATCGGGCAGTTCCACACGTTCTCCATCAAACATGTGCCGAGGAAAGAAAGCACCCTCGCAGACCTCTTAGCCAAGTTCGGTCCTCGAGCGGGAGGGACAGTTTCAGAACTCTTCCGGCCCTCCATCGAGGAAGGGGAACTAATGGAGGTAGATCAGCGGGTCTCGTGGATGGATCCCTTCATCTCTTTCCTATCATCAGGGAAATTCCCAGAAGTGGACATAGACAAGCGACGCTTCAGGTATAAGTCAGCTTATTACTCTTTGCATGCAGGAGGGTTGTACAGGAAGACTCTCTCAGGACTCCTGGCCCGTTGTGTTTTGGAGGAGGAAGTTCCGAGAGTCCTGGATGAAATTCACTCCGGGGAGTGTGGGAGTCACTCCGAGCCGAACCCTAGAAGGGAGGGTGTTGAGACAAGGCTATTTCTGGCCCACCCTCAGCAAGGATGCGGCGGAATTCGTGAGGAGGTGTTCAAAGTGTCAGCTCTATGCTCCACTCCAACTCCTCCCAGCTCAGAGACTCCGAACCATCACAGCTCCCTGGCCCTTTGCCATATGGGGGTTGGACCTAATTGGCCCTTTCCCTCAAGCTAGCGGCCAGAGAAGGTTCTTACTGGTCATGATCGATTATTTCTCCAAATGGGTGGAAGTGAAGGCGCTCGCCAAGGTAACATCTCAAGTTGTGAGAAACTTTGTATGGGGAGAAATAATTTGCAGGCACGGCCTCCCCCTGGCTATAGTAACGGACAATGGGCCGCAATTTGCTAGCGAGGAATTCATTAGCTTCTGCACCCAGCTTGGCATTGACCTCAGATTCGCATCGGTCCACCACCCAAGAAGCAACGGCCAGGTAGAAGCGGCAAATAAAGTAATCGTCAACCTGCTGAAGAAGAAGGTGGAGAACCTCCGGGGAAACTGGGTAGAGCAACTACCATCCGTTCTCTGGGCCCTGAGGACTACCCCTAACACCGCCACCGGGGAGACCCCATTCAAACTTTCCCATGGATCTGAAGCAGTCCTTCCCATCGAGTTTGAAGTAAAGACCCCCAGGGTGATCGCCGCAGGTGAAGGGGATGATGAGTGGCTGGTAGCCAATGGCGAAGAACAAAGGCTATCCTTAGACCTGGTGGAGGAACTCCGGGACCAGGCCACCATCAGGCAGGAGGAAATCAAGCGGCGAATGGCCCGATACTTTGATAAGCACATCCGAGTAAAACACTTTCAAAAAGGGGACCTGGTCTTCAAAAAGGTCGACGCGACCGGGAGAGGGGACACATTAGGTAAGCTGAACCCTAATTAGGAGGGTCCATACATTGTAAGTGAAGTGCTCAAGTCAGGGGGTATCACCTCTGAGATGTGGAAGGGGTACCTCTGGACCGAGCGAGAAGTGGAGATGACTTAAAAAGGTTTTATCCTTAGCCATTTTTTGTAGATGACTCTTTATATTTCCTACTCAACACATGTATTTTGGAGCAACACTTTGGCAGGTCTCAAAAAGCTCTTATGCTGGAATGCCCCAGATCGATTCCGCTCCCGGGCTCTCACTAGACGGGGGGTTCAGGTTGATCTCTGGAGAGGCTGGCAAGGTGACAAGTATTGGTGCTGGAATGCCCCAGATCGATTCCGCTCCCGGGCTCTCACTAGACGGGGGGTTCAGGTTGATCTCTGGAGAGGATGGCCAGGTGACAAGTATTGGTGCTGGAATGCCCCAGATCGATTCCGCTCCCGGGCTCTCACTAGACGGGGGTTCAGGTTGATCTATGGAGAGGCTGGCAAGGTGACAAGTATTGGTGCTGGAATGCCCCAGATCGATTCCGCTCCCGGGTTCTCACTAGACGGGGGGTTCAGGTTGATCTCTGGAGAGACTGGCAAGGTGACAAGTATTGGTGCTGGAATGCCCCAGATCGATTCCGCTCTCGGGCTCTCACTAGACGGGGGGTTCAGGTTGATCTCTGGAGAGGCTGGCAAGGTGACAAGTATTGGTGCTGGAATGCCCCAGATCGATTCCGCTCCTGGGCTCTCACTAGACCGGGGGTTCAGGTTGATCTCTGGAGAGGCTGGCAAGCTGACAAGTCTTTGTGCTGGAATGCCCCAGATCGATTTCGCTCCCGGGATCTCACTAGACGGGGGTTTAGGTTGATCTCTGGAGAGGCTGGCAAGGTGACAAGTATTGGTGCTGGAATGCCCCAGATCGATTCCGCTCCCGGGCTCTCACTAGACGGGGGGTTCAGGTTGATCTATGAAGAGGCTGGCAAGGTGACAAGTATTGGTGCTGGAATGCCTCAGATCGATTCTGCTCCCGGGCTCTCACTAGACGGGGGGTTCAGGTTGATCTCTGGAGAGGCTGGCAAGGTGACAAGTATTGGTGCCGGAATGCCCCAGATCGATTCCTCTCCCGGGCTCTCACCAGACGGGGGGTTCAGGTTGATCTCTGGAGAGGCTGGCAAGGTGACAAGTATTGGTGCTGGAATGCCCCAGATCGATTCCGCTCCCTTGCTCTCACTAGACGGGGGGTTCAGGTTGATCTCTAGAGAGGCTGGTCGGATGACAAGCCTTTATGCTGGAATACTCCTTCTCGCTCAAGGGGCCTGCTTGCTCGGCAAAGAGAGATTCCGCAGAATAGTATGCGAGTGGCGAGAATCAATCCTATGCGATCCAGAGCATCCGGTGCTCGGCAGAAAGGTCGTCGGAACCGGGTAAGAAGCGAGCTCTCACCAAGAAGAAAAATACCCTGCGAAACCTAGGGAAAATACGCATACCTAAAAGGGTGGTAATCCTAAGGCAAGCGGCGAAAGGCCCGAGCAGCGAAAGTGTCCTATGCATATCTATTCAATAATGTGTGGCGCGAGAACAACCACCGCAAGAATAACCTCCGCGAAGATGGATATCGAGATAAGCGAGGACGAGACATTCAAGATGTGAAAATAACAAAACAGAAAAGGGAAAGCACAATGAACAAAGCGAAATTTGCATTCTACATTTCATAGTTCGGTTACAATCTTCGGCGATCTCGCCGATCAAAAATTACAACAAAAGGGGAATGGCAGCGAGCTTCAGGAATCTCTCGCAGACCCTTCTTCTTCATCACTGTCCTTCACTGGCGGAAGAGGGAGGAAGAGCTCTGGGACGATGTCTTCCAGAGTCATGTCGACCGCATCATCGGCCAGGAGGTCGGCCGCCTTCATCATCGAGAAGATGTAGCGAGCTGACTCTGTAGACTCCAAACGGACTTCTTCGTCTCGCGCTCGTCGGTCTTCTTTCAGACGTTGAGGTGAGGGGGAAACGACAGCGCGAGTGAGGTCACAGTTTAGGGCCTTCAGCCCAGCCACCTCGCCCTCCAAGTCCTTGATGCGAGCGTCGGCTCTCCTAGCGGCCTCGACATCCTGCAAGTAAGTTCAATTAGAGAAGCTAAATTGCCAAAAGAAAGGAAGATGAGGAAGTCTAAATAACTCACCACACTGCCCTCCGCGGCGAGCAGCTTCTCTTTAAGCTGTGTGTTCTCGGCAAGGAGCCTCTGATAGGCCCTCACGAGCTCCACGTTCTGAAGCTCCAGCTGTATGCAGCGCCTCCCCGTCATATGGGCGAGCTCGGCATAGCGCAACTGCGACCTCGCGCTCTCGAAAGTGAGGGTTCTCGCAGTCTCATCCTTATAAGACCCCGCGTCCTCGCGACCATAAAGAGCGAACACGAGGTCGAAGGCGTGACCGCTGACTGTCTCCTTCTCCACCCAGGAGGGGAGGATGGAGGAGATATCCACCCTGTTGGTCTCCGGCTTCCAATTGACAAGTAGCTCGCCAGTCTCGTCCCGACGCCTTTGGCCGAGGCCGAAGTTGTAATGGTTTACCAGGATGGGGAGGACGGAGGTTCTAGCCGCCTCCTAGCAGGGTTCGTCGTCCTCACCCCCCCCCCCCCCCCCCCCCCCACGCAGAGAGGCCGGTGAGGTCGAACTCGTCAAAGGCGACCTCGCGGGGCTCCTTTCCCTTCGAGGAGGCGAGCAAGATCCCGCTCTTCTTGCTCTTCTTCTTTGGCGGAGATTTCGAAGGGGAGGCGTGACTACCGGAAGCCCCTGATCTCTTGCGAGAAGAGGGCTCACCTGGAGTGACGGCGCCTCGGCAAGCTTCTGCCCCCATGGTCGCGAGAGCCATGGTAGCGTCGGTTTTTCGGTTGCTCGCGTAGGGGGGATGAAGGGGCATATCCCGCTCGCCTAGAAATAAAAATTGAAATTTTGATAAGTACGATATGACAGGGAGTAAAGTCATAGGTGTTAAGAGAGATCTTTACCTTCCCCGGCGAGAACTTGAGGCAGCGAATCGATATTGCGGCGGAGATAAACGACCTCAAAGTTCTTCTTGCAGAAGAACTGATGGAGGAGGGCGTCGTGGCCGCCGAGGGCTGTAGGCCTATAGGTGGTCTCGCTTTGTTGAGCTGGCAAGAGGGGGATATTGCCAAAGTTCCCCTTAACGACGAGGAACTTCTGGGCCCAGAAGTGGGCCTTGTTGACGGTCTCGTCAACCTTAGGACCCATGCCCACGAAGTAGGCCGTCCCATCTTTATTGGCGCGGAGCGAGAACAGCTTCCGGAAGACCGGGAGGCTGAACTCAATGCGCTCCTCGCGAAGGTAGCAGGTGAAGGCGGTAACCACCGCCATGGCGTTGGGGGTAAGCTGGCCTGGAACAACGCCATAGCGCTTGAGCACCTGGCGAGCAACAAGAACAACATTAGTCCACATGATGAGTGAGACTTGAGCTGCAGAAAATATGAAGCGAGCGAGAGCGATTATTACCTGGCGAACTTCCGGCCACAGGGGAAGGCGTAGGCCAACCACGAAAAGGGCGGTAGGAATGGCCAACTCGTTGACCCGCGGGGCATTGATAACGTCGTCCTCGCTAGGACGGCGTGCCTCGAATGGGGGGGGGGGGGGTGACATAGTCGGCGACCGCACTGAGGTACTCCTCATCGGTCAAGTTGCAGTGGAAGAAGCTATGCTCGGCGAAAGCTTTAGCGATCTTTCGCCGACCCTCCGACTCGTTAGCGTCGCGAACCATTTTAGTAACCTGCGAGAAAGGAAGAAAAGTGAGAACGGGAAGGAGCGAGAGCTCTGAAGCAAAGGAGGAAGAAGGCCGAGAGTAACTGCGGTGGTTGACTCAGTTACGGCCGCCTATTTATAGCCAAAGCAAAATGGCGGGAAGAAGTCCAAGCGCCGGCGGGCGCGTGTAGCAGCAAAAACATCACATCATGGCCGTGGGCGAGAGGGACCTGCGGGGTTAGTATAAACAACATTTTTGCATGATATATTTAGCAAGAACAGAAGGTCCTCGCGAGCGCAGTATAACATAAAAATGAAACGGATTTATTAGCACCGAACGAGAAGCAATAAAAAGCTAATGATGCTTATTGTCAAAAGAAATAAAAGCCAGCATAAGTGGCGAATATGCGAGTCACGAGACGTAGCGAGATTGTCCAAAAGCAGTGACAACTATTACAAATAATTCCACAACGACATAGCAGTTAGCGAGAATCATGGGGTAGCCATTTCCACCGGCCCCCACCCCGCGACCCGGACCTCGGCGGTACCCTAGAATTATAATAGTCCTCTGCCAAACGACCCTCCCGGTCCATGAGGTAGGCGTAGTCCCTCATCCTCGCTATATGCACCTCCGACGTCGTGGCGTTCTCGTCCTGATCACGCTGTCGCGCTTGCCAAAGCCTCGCACATTCTTCCATCAGGACCGCATGTCTGTCCTCGGCGGCTTCTCTGCCCCGGCTCGCCTGCATGTTGAGATCCATCAGCATCCGCCCATGTTTCCTCAGCAACCCCGCGGCTCGTTGTTTCATCATTTCAGGATCTCGCGGATCCCCTAAAAAGTCCTCCACCTGGTCAGGTAGAGGGGACATCTCGTCGTCGCCCAATTCGGAATCAGTGGGAGGAATTTCATTAGTCTTTGCGAAATGTCGCAAAAAAGTTAGACGGCGCGCTTGAGTTCGCGTAGGGTTTTGGCGTGGTCAGAATGCCTACCAAGCGGAGGGCGAGAAGTTGAGGGACGTCCCTCGAACACGTTGCCGTAGTGAGGATAGAGAGATTTGCCCAGACCACGAGGACAGGCTTCGCTGTTGGTGGGAGGGACCTTTGGCGGCACAGAGTCGTCGGTCTCCTCGCTCGTCAGGAGTCTGAATCCAGGCTTGTCTATAGTTTTTACGGGAGCAGGTGGAGACGGAGGTCGCGACGCCTGGTGGGCCGGAGACTTCAGGGGCGAGACTGTAAGAAGTAATAAATGGAGGTCACATATAGTCGACAAGAAGCGTTAGGTCACGCGAGATTAAGGTCATACCGGTGACGTTTTTCCCAGCGAGGTTCACATCCGCCTGCGGACTTTTACGAGACCCCTCAGCGGGTTCTCCAGCGTTCTCGCTCGGCAAGACATCCTGCGAGTAGGGATGAATGACAAGCAAATTTATTGGCATGAACTGGAGGAGTAGCTCGTACCTTCTCATGGTGGCGATCGTTCGGAGAGGAGTCCAGCAGCACGGAGTCGTCTCCGATGCGACGAGCTGCCTTCGCCTTCTTGACTTTCGGCGACTGGGCGGGGGGGCGGCCGGTTCATCCAGGCGGGGACCCTAGTCGAGGAGGGTAGCCCGCCGGCTCTCGTCGCCCTCAGGCGAGCCTCGGCTTCTTCGGAAAGAGGCATCTCCATGCAGCTACAGTATCAGGCAAAGGGCAAGGAAGGGAAGTAGCAGCGCACGCCACTGGAGACTCGGGATGATATTTATAGCCCACTGGGTGGGTCCCACCAAAGATTCCCGATAGATCATCAAGGAGCAGGCGAATACCAGGGGTTGGATGATTCTTCGCGAGCACAAATGTCCTCATGAAGAGCGGGGATTGTGTACAACCCCGATATTTGCCAGGCGAGGAGACGGTCTGAAGAGGGCAATGAACGGAGCTCACTGAAGGGCGAGCGAGAAGGGTCGGCGAGACAAGCGCTCACAGGTGTGTTCGTAGAACTCCCCCGGCCTCGTCGACCATGCCCCCGTTCAACGTGATTAGCAGAAGGTGGCGAAGCGTTCTACGCTCATTAAAGCGAGAGGGACGGTCTCGCAAGAGGGGTCGCGAGATTGGATCACGACAGATACCGCCAGGAGGGGGCCAGCGAGGTCCTCGCAGGGGATCGCCTAAGAGAGGCATTGCGAGTAGGGTTCGCGAGGAATCTCGCGAGAACATAAGATCTCGCAGGAAGGTTCTCACATCCCCTTGCCTATAAGCCAATAGGGTCAAATTACCCTTTTATCCTTGGTGGTCTGCCTTTATCCTCTCCAAACAGCGGAGTTTGGCTGTTAGCAGACCCATTTGGGGAGCGGATAGTAAAATCAAAAGGTGGAATCCTGCTATTTGCAGAACAGATCAGAAAATCTATAAATAGGACCTTAAGGGCACCTTTGGAGAGGACTTCACTTCAGCTTCCCTCTCCTTAGGCTTTCTTTGGTTAGCATCTCCAAAGCTCTCCAAGGTGCCCGATTCTTAGCTTTGGCTTGGGAGGGGAAGCACTCAACGATCTTCCGGGTTAGTGGAGGGACCTCCTCGCTGCGACTAAGGTCTTAGTCATCTTCCTAGTTTTCTGTCTACCTTCTCTGAGGGATCAGTAAGGGCTAGCCGCTCCTCATCTCGGTAAGGGCCCCGAGCTCCACAAGAGACCGAGAAATCGGTTTCAACAACCATATCGAATGCTTTATGGCAAGGCTTTCCACCTTCCGGTCGAATTAGAACACTGCGCATTTTGGGCGCTTAAGTTTTTAAATCTCGATTCTACATTAGCGGCCGAACAAAGAAAATTTCAAATGAACGAATTAGACGAGTGGCGAGCGAATGCGTACGAGAGTAACAAATTATATAAGGAGCGAACAAAGTTTTATCACGATAAACACATAAAATTTCTGAAAACTTTTTCATCGGGCGATCTCGACCTCCTTTTTAATTCTCGTCTTCACCTTTTTCTGGAAAAATTAAAATCTCGATGGTCCGGACCCTTTATTGTTAAAGAGGTTTGGTCCTATGGGACAATCCTAATTTCCCACCCGAAAAAATGTTCCTTCAAAGTTAACGGGCACCGCCTTAAGTTATATCTTCCAGGAGAGTTAGCTAACGAAAAGAGTGATTCGATATTACTTCCTCCTATAAGATGATCGGCAATTGGGTCAAGCTACGCGACCTTAAACAAAGCGCTTTTGGGAGGCAACCCAAAGTTATCTTTTTATTGTTGTCTCTTGTTTTTCTTCTTTAACAACTTTTGTAGGTAATCGCCGCTTCCCCGCGAAAGCTTCAAAAAAAATCAGGGAAGCTCTTTTTCCTTCTCTTTTTCCTTGCATTTCTTTATTTGCTTCTTTTTCTTTTCTTTTACTTCATACTCAGTTTTAAACATTGGGGACAATGTTTAACTTTAAGTATGGCGGTGTAAATAGTTCTTTGTAAATAATTTTTAAATTAGAAATTTAAAAAAAAATTAGAAAAATTAGAAATTTTCAAAAAAAAATTAATTAGAAAATCAAAAATTTAAATCTTGGAAAGGGATGTTTGGGATATCATCTCATCACACCTCCTAGTACCTTGAGAACCCTTCAAGGGGTATACCTCGGGAAGTCCAGGAATTAACAAAAAATGTTAGGTTTAAAACTAGTTTCCTTTCTTATATTATCAAAAATTCAAAAAAAAGATAATATTCAAAAATTCAAAAAAAAAAAGATAATATCTAAAATTCCAAAAATTCTTCTACCCCTCCTACTTGTTGTTTTGTGATTTCTTAGAAATCTTGTTGAGAATGTTTATAAGCATTTTTATGTTTTTAATTGGCTAATGTTTTGTTTATCATAGTTTGTTAATTTTAAATTTTAGGTAATCTTGTTTTAAGAACCATCTTATGATTTGAGTTTGATTAGAGAATTTTTGTTAGCATGACTTCTCTTTTTATCTTTAAATGGATTTATTTTGTAGTAAATTTGCTAAACCACTTTAGATATCAATTATATTTTCTTCTAGCTTTTTAGATCTTAGGAAATTTAAATTTACTAGAATTTGCTCTCAATATAATTTAATTTATAAACTAGAAATTTTTCCTACGCTACCCCTTTGATGGCATAAAAAAAGTATTTTAAATGATCATATGCATGGGAATAAGAGGATAAAATTCATTATTCCCTAAACATATGCACCCAAAATCATTTAAAAGATTATATGGCATGGAGTAAGAGGATAAAATTCATTACTCCTAAACATATACATTTTGGGTTTATTAGAAGTGAATTTAAAAGATTATATGCATGGGAATAAGAGGATAAAATTCATTATTCCCTAAACATATACAAAAAAAAGGAAAAGAAAAAATATAGGTGAGAGGATAAATTCATCACCTCAAATCAAAAATCTCTTCTTATGCCAAGCTTTGTAACCCCCCCCCCCTTTAGCCAATATCTTTGATCTAGGCTTAACTTAAGTTATGGAGAGAGCAATATTTAGTAGGTTACTTCTCCTTAAATTTCTTTTAAGATAGAGTTCTTATAATTTTAATTTAATCTAGTTTTATAATTTCTACAATTTTGGTAAGCAATTAATTATTTTGAGAAGTCCTTGCCTAAACAATTTTCTCTCTTTTCAAATCATCATCATAATTTAGGACTTAACTCCTCCTAGAATTTATTCTTAACTTAACTTTTGGTTTAATAAAATTTTAGTTTAAAATTAAAAATTTTATGGATGTCTTATTTATTATGTCTCACACTTTTGCTCTGGAATAGCACAACCTCAAGTATGGGGGTATTTGATAAGTAGTATTTATATAAGTTTTTAATAGAAATTTTTGTAATTATTTAAAATGAATTTTTCCTTTTCATGTCAATTTTAGGTTTTAAATAGTTCTTTTTGTAATTTTGATTCTAACTTAGCTTAATTCCAATATTTACAGAATTTTGGGAGAAATTGGTGATATTTATAAGTCACGCCCAAGGTCACGCCCGTGACCAAGGGGCGTGTAACCTGAAGATCAAAACAGAGTCGATGTCGTGCTGATTGAGCTAGCCCACAGTAAATCACGCCCCAGGTCATGCCCGTGACCCAATGTCACGCCCGTGACCAAGGGTCGTGTAAATTTAGAATCTTCCCAGCGGGCTGCCGTCGAGACGTGGAGGTGTCGTTGAGAAGTCAACATGAGTCATGCCCGTGACCCATATGTCACGACCGTGACTTTCCCGTGTGATCTCTGCACACCGCCGCGCCGCAAACATGGTCCACGCCGCATTAACTAAAGCCATCCAAGTACACACCCGTGACCCAAGTTACACAGGCGTGTAATGTCTGAATTCCTCCCGCCATCACGCAAAGCCCATGCAACTGCCAGATCCGATGTGAACAGTGATTACACGCCCTAGGTCACGCCCGTGACCAAGGGGCGTGTAACTTGAGATTTTTTCCTATAAATTCCATGGTTCTCCTTGAGTCCAGAGTTCAGAAATTTTGAGAGGGGGAGGTGCTGCTAGAGCTGGTAGTGAGTTTTTCATGTTCATATTCATGTTCATGTCTTTTTATACTTTCAAGTTCTCTTTTTCATCTCAAGCAATGTACTAGTTTTTCTTCCAATGCAATAGTTTAGTGATCTTGTAATTTTTCCTTGCTAATGTTGTAATTTTCCTTCAAGCTTGTACTTGTTTTTGGTATCAATAAAAAATTAGTTTGCTCTCTTTATTTATCTCCTTCTAATTTAGTCAATTTTCCTTATTATGCAATTTTATTTTTCTTCCTCTTCCCCCTCCACCATGAGTAACTAATTCTCATTAGTGCTCGATCGAAATGATCCGAGGATGAGATAATCAAGTTATGATTTCTTAAAGCTCTCTTTTTCCGTTTTTATAAGACACTTGAAATACCCTTGAATTTTAACTAGTGAGGCCATATTATCGATGTATGGTTTTCACTTAAGTTTTCATACTTAGTATGCGAGAGGCTCAAAGTATGAATCAATCACTCAAGGGTAAAAAGAGTTGCACGCACCCCTCGAGAGAGGATGGCATAAATCTCCCGGATTGGAGTCAAATCCAATAGCGGGGTTCACTTCGTAAAGCAAGTTTTAGGTAATCAATTATAGGACGAGAGTCCTGTTGATTTTTCCTAAACTTAGTTGGGCATTAACCTCGAGAGAGGCATGTTCGTGCTTCGGGAACCTCCACGGTCAAGTAGTTTAATTAAACGGAATTAGATTTATTTTCTTTTCGCTTGATTATTCTTAATCCAAGGTGACTTTTGATTGAGCACTAATCTCTTTTACCAAAGTTTAATACCTTCTTTTAGCTTGCAATTTGTCTCTTTTTATCTAGTAAAGCAAAACTCAAAAATCATTTAGATAAGATAATAATTATTTTCCTCAAAGTAGAAGTAATCAACGCGCCCCGTGGAATACGACCTTGGTATTTCTAAATATCCTATACTATAGACAATAAAGTACACTTGCCTTCATTGGATATAGTTTTGGAGAAAATCTTTAACCATTTCACTTTGCAAAACCCTAAATTTATATATCAGTAGATGACATACTGTTGATCGGGAAGACATTCTGATCCTGCAAGTTGTTAAGAATAACCTAGGGAACTGCTTTTCTATGAAAGACTTGGGCGAAGCAACTTATATACTTGGTATTAAGATCTATAGAGATAGATATAAGAAGTTGGTGGGTTTGACCCAATGTACATACATTGAGAAGGTGTTGAAATGGTTCAACATGCTTGAGTCCAAAAAGGGATTCTTACCTATGTCCCATGATATGAGTCTCTCTAAGGACCAGTGTCCTAAATCTTTGGAAGATAAGGACTGCATGAAGTTGATTCCATATGCTTCGATAGTTGGATCAATCTTGTATGCAATGTCATATACTCTACTCGATGTCCCCTATGCTTTGAGCATGACAAGTAGGTATCAGTCTGATCCCGGTGATAGTCACTGGACAGCCTTCAAGAACATCTTAAAGTACTTGAGAAGGACAAAGGATGTATTCTTGGTGTATGGTGGAGAGGAAGAGCTCATTATAAAGGGTTACACGGATGCTAGCTTCTAGACTGATAGGGACGACTCAAAGTCTCAATCAGGTTTTGTATTTTTCCTTAATGGAGGAGTTGTAAGCTGGAAGAGTTCCAAGCTAGAGACAGTTACCGATTCTACGATAAAAGCCAAGTATATTGCTGCAGCAAATGCAATGAAGGATGCTATGTGGATTAGGAAATTCATTGGTGAGCTAGATGTAATTCCTTGCATTATTGATCATGTAGTTCTCTACTGTGACAACAATGGTGCAATTGCCCAAGCTAAGGAACCTAGATCTCATCATCTCTCCAAACACATACTTCGGCGGTTCCATCTTATTTGAGAGATTGTTGATCGAGGAGATGTGAACATATGCAGAGTACCAACTAAAGAGAATATAGTGAGTCCACTGACAAAGCCCCTTGCACAGAGAAAGCATGATTATCATACTAGATCAATGGGTATTAGATACCTGAATGATCATCTCTAGTGGGAGTCTTGTGGATTGTATTTGTGTTAGTTGTTATTCATATGATGAATAGAGTATTTTATATTTCATTTTACATTTATGGCAAATTCTTTTAATATGTCAACTATTTCTATTTGATAGATTAATTAGCATAATAAATGCCCTTAAAATGTTTGCTTCTATAAGAATTGAAGTACATGACTTGAATGTGAGGGCCTATGTTTATAAGAAGTTTCATTCTTAAATGGTCCTTAGTCGATGTATCATCTTAGAAGCTATGGGCAATGATGGTACATTAAGATTAGCATGTGCGTTGACTGTGTTGGAGCCTATGTTCCGCATCTCTTGGTTGGAGAATAATAAATACTGTGTTGTATTTGATCTTGTATTTTGTGTGCTTATAGTATACAGGTTGTACAGGAACTATAGCTACACATCCCTATGAATAGTTTGCTGATGGGAAATGGCTCTCTGGAAAGAGAGCTAACACCCGGCGTTAGTTGTTAACGCCCCACGTTAACTTCGGTGGAGAAGGAATCCATCGAGAAGAAATGCCGTCGAGAACGAATCTGATGAGAAGCCAGAGACAACGCCAGCATTAGGTCTTAACGTTGGGCATTAGGCGTTCGATGAACTGAACCTGCGTTCGACGAACTCTGAAGGCGCTCGACGAAACCCGAACCGAACCTGCGTTCGACGAACTTAGAGTTTCTTTCGACAAAATTGTCTGCGTTTGATGAAATGCGCCCGACAACCTGCGTTCGACGAACTTGGAGTTCCGTTCGACGATATTGCCTACGTTCGACGAAATTGCACCCGACAACCTGCGTTCGA
Organism: Dactylorhiza incarnata; assembly: GCA_033032865.1. Lineage (NCBI taxonomy): Eukaryota > Viridiplantae > Streptophyta > Magnoliopsida > Asparagales > Orchidaceae > Dactylorhiza > Dactylorhiza incarnata. Next base: position 27,495,552 of record JAWHQI010000005.1, read on the forward strand.
CGAACTTCGAGTTTCGTTCGACGAAATTGCCTGCGCTCGACGAAATTGCGCTCAACTTATTGCATTCGATGAATTGACCTGTGCTCGATGAATTGGAGCGTTCAACGAAGGCGCATTCGACGAAATTAGTTTCGTTCGATGAAATATGGTTCTGCCACAATCCCGGCGGTTTGCACGATCCCGACGGTTTGCACATTCACTAACGCTGGCGTTATCCCTTAACGCCGCATGTTAGCTCCCGTGGCTATTTAATGTACAACCCCTTTCATTCTATTTGTAGATGATTCCAGAATTCTGATACTTTGGAGAGAGGTTCATGTACAACAATTAAGAGATCTACCTTGGGCTAACATGAAGATCTAAAGAGGATTTTGAAGGAGAAGGTCTACAGCGCATATCCCATACAAAGGACGATCGTTTCAAGAACGTCAACATCTACATCGACTTCGTCTTCACCTTCAAAATTTCTTGGGGAGTTTCTCTTTACTTATTTTGTAATCTTTTATTTTATTTTATTTTATTTGTAATTTGTGTTGAGAAATCGTTCGGGGAGAATGTCGGATTCTGGGAAGGATTCCATGGGTAAATTAGCCTTCTGTTGGCGACTAGGTCTGGGTAGGACTTAGGGAGGAATTCGCCTTGTGTTGGCGACTAGGTCTAGGTGATTAGATCTAGGGGGCGCTCGAGGCCATATCCGGGGAAGGATTGGCTAGAGCGGCTTGAGGCCATATCCGGGGAAGTTTAGGCTAAAGCCAACCGGTTTGTAGGGATACAAGTCGGTATAGAAAAGGAAAAGTTGTTTTACTTTGTACACCTCCGATTTCTAGTGATATTGAAATCAAACATTTATGTATTCAATTTATAATGAAATAAAATCATGTCTTTTAATGTTCTATTCAATTGATTGTATTTCCTCTTCAAGAATGTTTTAATCAATATGTTTATCAAAGTATTAAAATTAACATTTGTGTAGTTATCTTTGAAATACAATAATGCTTTTTATTATCTCTGATTTTCTGGAATTATATTTCATTAATGTTTTATTAGTAAAATCTCATTGACATAATTCTGAGCAGATTTATTTTCTGAAGAGCTAACGCCCAGCGTTAACACCTAACGCCAGGCGTTAGCAACAGTAAGGAAAAAGTTCTGCTGCCCTTATCTGAGATATTAAAATATATTTTTCTATAAAATATTCTGAAACTTCACTCAAAAACTCTGATAAATTTAATTTAGATCTAAATTCCATAAAACCCTTATTCACCCCCCCCCCCCCCCTCCTCTAAGGGCGTCGTATGATCCAACACGTGGTATCAGAGCGAGGTTATTCCAATACGGCTTCACAACCGAGAATAATGGCGCTTCATGATCTCGCATCTTCTAGAGGGGATAATTGTATGAAAATGAAAAATCATTATGTCCACCATTATTTATGGGTGAAAATTATAATAGGTGGAAAACTCTTATGGAGAATTTCTTAAATCTTTGGATATTGAAGTTTGGAATATTACTATTAAAATGCCCTCAAGTGTTTTACCTAAAAATGAAATGTTTTTAAATGTCAAATCTATGAATAGTCTATATTGTGCTCTAGATCAAAATATTTTCAAACTTATTTATACGCTTCCTACTGCTTTTGAAGTTTGGAAATTTCTTGAGAATACTTATAGTCTTCCCTCCACAGATGATGAATATGAGAAATTCCTTATGGATCCAAGAGAAGAATGCAACGTCACAATATTGGACTCAACCGATGGTAACACATCAAGCAAAAGAGAAGACATAAATTCAACTATGGAAAAGGAATGCGAAGAAGATGTCAAAGGAACCCTTGATTCAAATCTTGTCTCATCCCATAGCAATGTAAGAAAATCAAAAACGACTCTTTTTCTAACAAATTCTATTTCTACATGTCGTATGCTTAAAATTGCTAAACGTAAAATTTTAAATTTGAAAATTGCTAATTCTAAATTACGCTTAGAAAATAAATCTTTAAAAGCAAACGATAAAGTAGAATCAAATATTGATGTTTCAAATTCTCTTTCATGCTCTTTAATTAAAATTCCTACTCCTTGTTTAGAATGCAATCTATTAAAAGAAAAATTCAAGGATATTGAATAAGGGCTCTTAGTTTCTAAAGAGCATAATGAAAAATTGATATTTGAAAATGATGCTTTAACTTGTAAGTTAAGACAATTAAAATCTTTTGTTGAAAAAGTTCTAATTTCTAGGAATGTCATTCATCATAAGATTTTGAATAACAAAGATAAATTAGCTTACAAAATAATTTCTAAAAAGGACCATTTTCATACATCAAATCAAAAGGAATTTTGTTTCAAAATGAATGATGACCCTCACAAAATTCTTAAGAGTCACTATTATAAGTCTCAATATGTTTTTAATCATGACTCAAATTTAAAAACTCATAATCATGAAAATCAAACTATAAAATATTATCCTTCATATTATAAGAGTATGTCTATAAGAAAGAGTGGAAATGGAAATCATCAAAATAAGAATCAATCATTTAAAACATATTGTAACCCACTCTTTCAACATTCAATTCTAAAGAAAGACAATCACTTTTATAAACTTTCAAAGAATCCATATAATAAAATTAATTATGATTATCAACATCAAGCTATTTTGAAAAATAATTTGAATAAACATGAATCCCCAATGAATTATTTTTCAAATAACTATCATTATATAAAGATGTCACATAATCATTTTGTGGATTTAAGTTATAAACAACCAAAGTATGAATGGAGGCCCAAAATTAAAAACAAAATACTAACTCCACTTGTAAAGGCCCATTCATCACTATCTCTCCAAAAGCCAACACGATGTATTTGGGTACCCAAAGGAACCATCACACTTGGTCCCCTTTGGATACCTAAATCTCTCGTTCACTAGGAATCATTGTATTGCATGAAGTAGAAATAAATTAAAAATGAAATATCATTACTCTACTTCATGGTATGCTTAATTGTTTTTTCTTTTGCTTGTTTTTTATTTTTTTGAGCCAACACACTATGATCACTTTATATATCATGAGATATGACTTTCATTTTAAGCCCAATGTTTAACAAATCAAATTGAATTAAATTTAATATAAAGTCATAATTTTTTTGGTGATCTATCTTTTCTTTTTCTATGTGTTATCCTTGTTAAATCCATTGCCTATAAATGTCTTATATTATCATTATAAATTGAATGCTAAATTTGCTAAATGATATAATCAAGACTAATGAAATTGCTTTCAAAATTGGATTTAAATGGACTTTTAGGGGTCTTAGGCTAAAATATTAAATGCGCAACTAATTGCATATTTGTCTATTCTCTTTGTTGCATATGATAGCCCCTATAATGAAAAATCATAATTGAAAAATTACAAAAATGATGAATATGATTTCACACACTCCATCTTGATCTATTAATATCCTATGCTAAATTCACTATTATCATATATCGTAATTCATGATCTATCAAGAATTATCTTAAATCAACTATTTCTACCAGCCTTAGAAATTATGAAATATATGATGGTTATTGGTATTATAGTTTCCTATCTTGTTTTGTGTGTTTGATGTGCATCTTTATTGTTTGCATGTATCTCATTATCTTTAGACCTATCAATTAACTTGATATAAATAAGATGAAATCAAATAGAATTGTCACTTCATTCCAGGTCTATGAAAATTTAAAACTCTATGTTTGAATACATGCAACTCAATTATATATTTGTCAATCTTTACTTAGCTTTGCACTTTGTTGTCATAATTCATCATACTAGCATCATCACTTACCATTGGTAGAAATCAATGTCCATGCTAGTTATATATCTTGCAATGCTAAAGTAAATTATATTACTAAAATATGAAAATCATAATTTCTTTTGTAGTTATTTGCATGAATAAAATGTATTCTAAATGGATTTAAAATCAACAATCATCGATATAATTGTAAATCCAAAACTAATCATGCAATTATACTATAGTTAATATATTTAAGGCTTACACGCTTAGTATGTCCATAATCATTAAACCTATGACATGTGTCTCACAATAGCGAGGGCGTAGGATTGTGTGCATTAGATACCTAACCTCTAAGTCATGTCTTGTCCTTAACTGGGGAGGGTTCCAGTAGGGCCTTGCGAGGCACTGGGGGGAAAGAGTGTTAGGTTGAGCGTCGTCTTTTGTATGCATATGGGATTAACACCCCAACCTACGGCATATGTGCAGCTCCTCATGCCCATCTGTCACTTAGTACGGGGCTAGAGTGTTGTCATGTAGTTAAGGTATCTTGATCTTAGATATACTCATATTATATTCATTGCATGAATATTATCTCACTCCTTATACTAAAATCATGCATATTTGTTTTTGTTCTAACATTGCATCTTGTGTTTGCATATTTTATTATTTTGAGCTATAATGATTTTACAAAACACAAGTACTTGAAAAATCATCAAAAACATGCTAAAAGAGCCTTCAAATCTAATCAATATACTCTGAAATTTCAACTGAAGGAAGGCCTCTTTATAATACAAATGAATTTTGAAAAACATTTTTCAAAAAAATCTAGAAATGCGGTCTTGTTTTGGCGTTAAGAAGTTAACGCCTGGCGTTAGCTCCTTTGCTCCAAAATATATTTTGTTTTGTTTTGAATAATTTCTGGTATTATTTTAATATTTTGTGTGTGTTTTATTTCTCTGTTTGTAAAAAGTTTTCAATCTTTTTATTTCCTTTAAAACAAATTTTATTTCTTTTCAAAAAAAATATATGTATTTTCTCATGCAATATTTTGGGTGTATCTCTATGGCATAGAATATCATTTACTGAAAGGGCTATTAAAGAATTCTATATTTTCCAGAGTGTACAACCCGGGGTTCGCCCGGCTCCTCCCATTAGAACTCACAAAGCCAGTCTTCCAGGAAGCATAGGCGAGATTGCCACTTACATGTTCTCAGCAGCTATAAGGAGGCGAGACCAGAGTACCAACATCGGTCTCGCCCGAATCCTTGACGGGAAGCGTGGCGCGTTCCACAGGTTCTGCGAGACCCGCGAGGTCGCGGAGAGGGCAGGAGTTCTCTCTTAAAGCGAGCGAGACCCAGAGACTCGAGTAGTCCCGCAGATCCCCCCTTTTTAGGGAGGGTTAGAAGCTAGAATTACCCTCTTGCCCCTGGAGGTCTGCATATAGCCCCTTCAAACAGTGGAGTTTGGCTATTGGCAGGCCAAATTGGGGTGCTTATAGTAAGTTCAAAAGGTGGAGTTCCGCTATTCGCAGACCGGTTCAGAAAAACTATAAATAAGACCCAAAGGGCACCTTTGGAGAGAGGTCCCGGTTTGAAGCTTCTCTCTCCTCTGGTTATCCTTGCCGAGACTCCCCTGAGCTCTCCAAGGTGCCCGGGCCTCAGCTTTGGCTTAGGAGGGGAAGCAATCTAAAGATCTTCCGGGTGTGCGGTGGGACCTCCCTACTGAGTTTAAGGTTCTGTGTTGAGTTCTGGAACCCCGACTTGCTCTCCCCAAGAGACAAGTAAGTGCTAGTCGCCCCTCAACCTGTTGAGGGCCCCGAGCTCCACAAGAGGCCAGTTTCTGGTTTCAGCATTCTTGGTGCGGTGAGCGTGGAGTGTGACTAGTGCAGGAAAGTCTTTAAGAGAAAGCATGGCAGGCGAGGACGAGCGAGATGCAGGATTCGGAGGCTCGCCACCCACAGGGCCACCAGTGACGATGGATATGCTGGCCGAGCTCAAGAGGGATATGATTGGGGCCTTTCAGAGCGCCATCGCCTCGGCGCTGGGTGGTTTCGCTACCCCGGCCCCTCAGATGGCTCCCCCATCCGGGGGCTGCGAGAACGCCCCAGGCCAGCGAGTAGGCAAGGAAGCAGCGGTCCAGGAGGCAGGCCGAGATCTCGCGGGTCGCGAGCTCTTCCCCAGTCCAGTGGGAGCGAGCGAGACCCCAGCCAGAGTGGTCTCGGCAGGAGGAGCCTCGGCAGGAGGTTTTGCAGGAAGAGTAGAGCCAGTTCAGAGGGTGAGTGGGGGAAGTCCCTTTTGTGAGTTGGTACTCTCGGCACCACTCCCCGAGGGGTTCAGGGAGCCAGCCATGACCTTGTATGTTGGGAACAGTGACCCCGTTCCCCACCTGCAATGGTTCGAAGATATGGTCTCGATCAGACCCATGTCGGACGCCTTCAAGTGCCGACTCTTCGCCACCACCCTGAAAGAGAAGGCGAGGGACTAGTTCTACCAGTTGCCCTCGGGTTCGATTTATGCTTTTGAGGATTTGCGTAGGGGGTTTCTGCTGCGTTTCTCCACCTTGAAGAAGAGGAAGAAAGACCCGGAGTCTCTCTTCAATATCAAGCAGAAACAAGGAGAGTCCCTAGCCCAGTATCTGGAGCGGTTCAGGGAAGAGGTCCTCCTCATTCAAGAGATACCAGGGCACACACTCCAGCTGGCCTTTACGGTGGGACTGCGAGAGGGTTTCTTCAAGATGGATCTCAAGAGAAGGGTCCCTCTTTCCTATGAAGAACTAATGGAGCGAGCGGCGGAGGAAGTAGACGGGGAGGCAGCTAACCCCGAGTTCACAAAGAGATTGGCACGGCTGAGCGAGCCGGAGAATAGGCATCCCGAAGGAAGGAGAAGGGAGGAAGTCAGGGCCCCGGAGTTGGGGTGGAGGCAGCAAGGTGGTGGGATGCAGGGCCCGGGAAGGGGGTTCCACCATGGGGGAGGTAACTTCCAAGGAGGACAGGGGAGACCTTACCAGCTGGGGTGGAGGCAAGGCCCGAGGCCGCCCCCTCCCCCGCCTCATCAAGCGATGGAGATCGGAAGAGGAAGAGCAGGAAGAGGAAGGGGAGCGGGAGCCGGGGGAGTCGGTCCCAGGAAGAGGAACAGAGGAGTGGGAGGAGAGGGGAGGGTGGCCGCGCTGCCGTATTGTGACTTCCACCAGGAGGAAGGTCACGCGACCGCCAATTGCCCGGAGTTCCTAGAAATGAGGGGAGTAAGAGGACCAGCACCACAACCGCAGCAGCGCCCGGTGAGGATCGAGGAGGTCCTCACCCAGTAAGATGAAGAAGAAAGATGCGAAGATCGGGTTGACGTGGGAGCCCGGGGGGGAATCGGGGTGATTCACGGAGGGGTGGGGATCGAGGCAACCCAGAAGGCGAGCCTCCATACTATGTACCGTCGGAGCGTAGCTTCGACATCCCAAGCCCTGCCCCCGGTGGAGAGGATCACCTTCTCCCAGAAGGATATGCCCGGTCATGAAGACCCGTTCTGCGATGCGCTGGTTATCCAAACCGCCATCGAGAATTTTACCGTCTCACGAATCCTGGTAGACAATGGCAGCTCGGTCAACGTTATCTTCAAGAAAGCGTTTGACGAGATGAAGGTAGAAGCCCGAAGGGTGTTGGCCTCGGATGGCCCCCTGTTTGGTTTTTCGGGAGAGAGAAAGGAGGTGGAAGGAGGAGTAGGACTCCATGTAACTCTCGGGGGGCAATCGCGGAACTGCCGTTTCGTGATTGTGGACGCCCCAAGCAGCTATAGCGCCATTTTTGGTCGGCCTCTTATTAGTGCATTTAGATGCGTCCCTTCCACCCTGCACCAGTGCCTAAAGTTCAACACAGGTGGAATCCAGGTCCGGGTCCGGGGAGATCCCAAGGTGGCGAGACAGTGCTACGTGACAGCTGTCAACACCATCTCCTGGATGGAGGGAGCGGAGGAGTGGGATAGGAGGATGGAGGAGGTGGCCGAGGCAGGAGGACAGAAGGGAGACGAGGAGGAGGAAGGAAAAGAAGGAGACGAAGAGATCACCCCGGAAGGGGGGGTAGGGGAGCGCATGGTGGTAGATGAAGAAGAAGAAGGAGAAGAAAAGGGAGGGAAGGCTAAGGAGAGAAGGGTGGAGGAGGTGACGGAGATGGAAGGGGAGGAAGGGGGAGCCCAAGAGCTCGCCAATGAAGGAGAGGAGGAGAGGCCTTGGGGGGAGCAGTCGCGGCTGGAGGCCGTAGATGAGGTCATCGAACTGGAGGTCGTCACCCGACTGGGGATGATGGAGAAGGTCCGGGTCAGCGGAGAGCTCAACCCTAAGGAAAGGGCGGAGATCCTCGCCTGCGTCCAGAAGAACGTGGACGTCTTCGCCTGGAGTGCCACGGAGATGCCAGGGATAGATGCGGATGTGGCTTTCCACCGCCTCAACCTCGAGCCCGGCTCCCACCCCATCCGCCAAAGGAGGAGGCCCACTGCAGACAAGCTGGAAGGCCCCATCCGCGAGGAAGTGGAAAAACTTCTGAAAGCAGGTTTTGTAAAGGAGATCCAGTACCCAGGCTGGGTCTCCAATGTCGTCATGGTAAAGAAAGGAGGAGGTAAATGGCGAATGTGTATCGATTTCTCTTTGCTTAATAAATCATGCCCGAAGGATTGCTACCCTCTGCCTAGAATCGACGCGCTGGTTGACTCAGCCGTCGGTTTTCATATGATGTCTTTCTTAGATGCTTTTTCAGGTTACCACCAGATTCGCATGCATCCCCCTGACATCAAAGATGTCTCCTTCATCACGAGGGATGGATGCTACTGTTACAGGATGATGCCCTTCGGGCTCAAGAATGCGGGGGCTACATACCAAAGGATGATGGACCGGGTTTTCCGTGAGCAAAAGGGGAGAAACCTGGAGGTCTACGTCGATGACCTCATGGTCAAGAGCCGAGGTCTCGAGTCCCACCTCCACGACCTCGAGGAAACTTTCGAGACCCTACGGAAGTTCAAGATGAGACTCAACCCGTCGAAGTGCGTCTTCGGAGCCAGTCGAGGAAAATTCTTGGGTCACATGCTCACCCCGGCTGGAGTGGAGCCCAACCCGGATAAGGTCAAGGCAATCCTCGAGTTGGCACCCCCAAGAAATGCTAAGGAGATCCAACGTTTGACGGGAAGGTTGGCTGGGTTAAGTAGATTTCTCTCCAAGGCAGGGGAGAGATGCTCCTCTTTCTTCAAGGTGTTACGGGGTAATCAAAAGTTCGAATGGACCTCCGAGTGCGAAAAGGCTTTTCAAGCGTTGAAAGAACAACTGACCAAGGCTCCGCTACTGCAAGGGCCGAGGTTAGGGGAAGACTTGTCTTTATACCTGGGGGTAGGGTTGGAAGCTGTGAGTTCCGTGCTTGTCCGAGAGGAAGGGAGGAAACAACTACCGATCTATTACGTAAGTAGAGTGCTGAGGAAGGCCGAGCTTAGATATCCTATCTTGGAGAAGCTGGCCTTCGCTCTAGTGGTGTCGGCCCGAAAACTTCGACCCTATTTTCAGGCACATTCCATAAGGGTAGTGACCGACCACCCCCTCCGCAATATCATGGAGGGTGTAGAACACTCGGGAAGATTGGCCAAGTGGTCGGTGGAGTTAAGCGAATTCAACATCTCTTATGTATCGAGGGTGTCCATAAAAGCGCAGGCAGTGGCGGATTTCCTGGCTGACTACGTTACTGAGGTAGAAGAATCGAAACTACCCTATCCGGTGCCTTGGAAAATGTTGGTAGACGGAGCGTCCGGAAGACACTCTTTTGGGGGAGGGGTAGTCCTGGTCAGTCCCCAAGGGACCAGGATAGAGCAAGCAATCCATTTCCACTTCCCCCTCACCAATAACCAGGCAGAATACGAGGCGGTGATAACAGGCCTCCGCTTGGCTCGGGAGCTGGGAGTGCAAGACGTGGAGGTCTCGACGGACTCCATGGTTGTTGCTTGCCAAGTCAAGGGAGAGTTCGAAGTCAAGGAACCAACTCTTCAGCGGTACCTAGAGAAGGTCAAGGAGGTGGTGGGACAGTTCCGAACTTTCTCTATCAAGCATGTCCCAAGGGAAGAAAGCACCCAGGCCGATCTTCTGGCCAAGTTTGGTCCCCAGGTTGGGGGGACCATGTCAGAACTCTTCCGACCCTCCATTGAGGAGGGAGAAGTAATGGAGGTGGATCAGCGGGCGTCATGGATGGACCCTTTCATTACTTTCCTAGCCTCAGGGAGATTCCCCGAGGGAGAAGTCGACAGGCGGCGATTCAGGTATAAATCGGCTTACTACTCCTTACATGCATGGGTGTTGTATAGAAAGACCCTCTCGGGGCTCCTGGCCCGTTGTGTCTCGGAGAAGGAGGCCCCAAGGGTCTTGGAGGAGATCCATTCGGGAGAATGCGGCAGCCACTCGGGAAGCAGAACCCTGGAAGGAAGGGTTCTGAGGCAAGGTTATTTCTGGCCCACCCTCAGCAAGGATGCGGCCGAATTCTCCAGGAGGTGCTCTAAGTGCCAACTCTACGCTCCTCTCCAACTCCTCCCAGCTCAAAGGCTAAGAACGATCACGGCCCCTTGGCCATTTGCAGTCTGGGGATTAGACCTCGTGGGACCTTTCCCCCAAGCGAGCGGTCAAAGGAGATTTTTGCTAGTGATGATCGACTACTTTTCCAAGTGGATCGAAGCGAAGGCGCTAGCCAAGGTAACCTCTCAAGTGGTAAGGAACTTTGTTTGGGGTGAGATAATTTGCAGGCACGGGCTTCCTCTAGCCATTGTCACAGATAACGGGCCGCAATTCGCCAGCGAGGAATTCGTCAGTTTCTGTACTCAGCTTGGCATAGATCTCAGGTTCGCGTCGGTCCACCACCCAAGGAGTAACGGGCAAGTAGAGGCGGCGAACAAAATTGTAGTGAACCTCCTCAAGAAAAAGATCGAAAACCTCAGAGGGAGTTGGGTGGAGCAACTACCCTCGGTCCTCTGGGCTCTGAGGACCACCCCGAACACGGCCACCGGAGAGACCCCATTCAAACTATCCCACGGATCCGAGGCTGTCATCCCGGTGGAGTTTGAAGTCAAGTCGCCTAGGGTGGCCGCCGCAGGAGGAGGAGATGAAGAGTGGATGGCAAACAACGAGGAAGGCCAACGGTTGTCCTTGGACCTAGTGGAGGAACTCCGAGACTTGGCCACCATCAGGCAGGAGGAAGTAAAAAGGCGGATGGCCAAATACTTTGACAAGCATGTACGAGTAAAGCATTTCCAGAAAGGGGACTTGGTACTAAAAAAGGTTGATGCGGCCGGAAGGGGAGCCGCGGTAGGTAAGCTCAATCCTAACTGGGAGGGCCCATATATTGTGAGTGAAGTGCTGAAGTCGGGAGGTTACCACCTCCGGGATATGGAAGGGAAGCCTCTCGGCCGAGCCAGGAGTGGGGATGACTTGAAACGTTTCTATCCATGAAGTTCTTGAATATATTGATTCCTATGTATTGCTTTTACGGGCGTTGTTTTTATACTGATCATGAGTTCCAAGCAACAAGTAATGACGCTGGATTGCCCCGGACGATCCCGCTGCCAGGCTCTCATTAGCTGGTAGGGCCGGTTGATCTCGCGGAGAAGCTGGCAAGGTGATAGACTCTTTGTGCTGGATTGCCCCGGACGATCCCGCTGTCAGGCTCTCATTAGCTGGTAGGGCCGGTTGATCTCGCGGAGAGGCTGGCGAGATGATAGACTCTTTGTGCTGGATTGCCCCGGACGATCCCGCTGCCAGGCTCTCATTAGCTGGTAGGGCCGGTTGATCTCGCGGAGAGGCTGGCGAGATGATAGACTCTTTGTGCTGGATTGCCCCGGACGATCCCGCTGCCAGGCTCTCATTAGCTGGTAGGGCCGGTTGATCTCGCGGAGAGGCTGGCGAGATGATAGACTCTTTGTGCTGGATTGCCCCGGACGATCCTGCTGCCAGGCTCTCATTAGCTGGTAGGGCCGGTTGATCTCGCGGAGAGGCTGGCGAGATGATAGACTCTTTGTGCTGGATTGCCCCGGACGATCCCGCTGCCAGGCTCTCATTAGCTGGTAGGGCCGGTTGATCTCGCGGAGAGGCTGGCGAGATGATAGACTCTTTGTGCTGGATTGCCCCGGACGATCCCGCTGCCAGACTCTCATTAGCTGGTAGGGCCGGTTGATCTCGCGGAGAGGCTGGCGAGATGATAGACTCTTTGTGCTGGATTGCCCCGGACGATCCCGCTGCCAGGCTCTCATTAGCTGGTAGGGCCGGTTGATCTCGCGGAGAGGCTGGCGAGATGATAGACTCTTTGTGCTGGATCGCCCCGGACGATCCCGCTGCCAGGCTCTCATTAGCTGGTAGGGCCGGTTGATCTCGCGGAGAGGCTGGCGAGGTGATAGACTCTTTGTGCTGGATTGCCCCGGACGATCCCGCTGCCAGGCTCTCATTAGCTGGTAGGGCCGGTTGATCTCGCGGAGAGGCTGGCGAGATGATAGACTCTTTGTTCTGGATCGCCCCGGACGATCCCGCTGCCAGGCTCTCATTAGCTGGTAGGGCCGGTTGATCTCGCGGAGAGGCTGGCGAGGTGATAGACTCTTTGTGCTGGATTGCCCCGGACGATCCCGCTGCCAGGCTCTCATTAGCTGGTAGGGCCGGTTGATCTCGCGGAGAGGCTGGCGAGGTGATAGACTCTTTGTGCTGGATTGCCCCGGACGATCCCGCTGCCAGGCTCTCATTAGCTGGTAGGGCCGGTTGATCTCGCGGAGAGGCCGACGGGATGGAAGATGGTCCTCGGCACGAGATAATGAAAAGAAAGTGTTGGGTCTCTAAAATATTTCGGAAAAGGAGAGGGTGACCTCTCGCTGGGCGAGAAGGATGGTCCTCGCGCGAAATAACAAAAGAAAGTGTTGGGTCTCTAAAACATTCCGAAAATAAGGGGACGACTTCTCGCTAGGCGAGAGGGGGGATCCTCGGCATAAATAACGAGGAAAATGTGTTTGGACTAAAATATTTCAAAAGTGAGGGCGACTTCTCGTCCTAGCAAGGAGGAAAGTCCTCGGCACGAGACTAGAGCGAGAACGGGGACTTTCATCCCCCAAGACGTATAGACTGAAGCTTAAGGAGGTTTTCGCTGGACGAGAAGGAAAGTCCTCGGCGCTTATAAAATAAACGGATTCCCCGACACATGCATCAACTGATGTAAAAATAAAAACAGAGAGAATGCGTAGCGAAGTAAGAAAGCATTGCGCAAAAATTCCTTTCCAAAGAAGAAGTTTTAGTTACAATGGGCGGCGAGCTCGCCAACCCCAAAAAAGTTTATATATCAAAAAATAAAATAAAGATCGCCTTCTAGGCCTCGCCAAAGAACCCCCCGTCGTCGTCGCCATCCTTCACCGGCGGGAGCGGCCTGAAGAGCTCCGGGACGATATCCTCGACCGTCACGCTCTCGGCCTCGGCAACCAGCAACCCAGCACCTTTCATGGCCTGGAAGACGAAGCGTGCCGCATTTGTGGACTCTACGCGGAGCACTTCGTCGCGATCTCGCTTCTCTTCCTTTAACCGGCGAGGAGAAGGGGGAACGGCAGCCCGAGCAAGCTCACAGTTGAGTGCCTTCAACGCGGCGACCTCGCCCTCCAAGCTCAGGACCCGAGCGTCCGAGAGCCTAGCCATCTCGGCATCCTGTAGACGAACTTAGTATGAGAAGAAGTTAGGAAGTCAGAGATAACATTATAGAACGAACGATTCACCACTCCGGTCTCGGCGGTGGCCAACTTTTCCTTTAGCTCGTCGACCTTCACCTCGGAAACCCTGAGGGACTCGGCCAGTCCCGCGCATTCGCGCTCCAGCTCCAGACATTTCCTGCTCGTCATATGGGCAAGTTCCATTGCCCGCAATTGAGATCTCGAGCTCTCGTAGGCGAGACCCCGTGCAGTTGCATCCTTGTAGGCCGCGGCGTCCTCGCGGACATACATGACGAAGGAGAAATTGAAGGCGTGGGAAGTCGCTGCGCCCTCCTCTACCCAAGTGGGAAGGAGGGAGGTGACGTCGATCCGGTTGACCTCTTCATTCCAGCGCACCAGGCGCTCGCCGGTTTCATCTCGGGCTCGCATGCCAAGGCCGAAATGCAGATGATTCGACGGAATTGGTGGTGCCGAGGTCCTAGCGATGGCCTCGGCTTGCTCGACCTCCAGATCCTCGGGGAGTGAGGAATCGCCGATCCCAGGACCCGAGGGCTCGGCCGGACGCTTTCCCTTTACGGAGGCGCGCAGGCTCTCGTTTGTCTTAGACCTCTTTGAAGTAGGCTGGCGGGAAGGCTGGCTGCCTGAAGCCCCCGACCTCTTCTTAGAGGTGATAGCAGTTGGGGGGTACCTTCTCGGCAGGCCGCCGCTCCCATGGTTGCGAGAGCAAGATCGGCGGAGGGTTTAATGTTGCTCGCATAAGGTGGGTGGAGGGGGATGTCTCGCTCACCTGTTAAGAGTTGTGTTAGAAAGAATGGCGGAAATCAGAATTAAAGCAAAAAAGGGGGCGAGATCATTACCTTCCCCGGGAAGAACCAGTGAAAGTTTGTCGACGTTGCGGCGGAGATGGACCACCTCGAAGTTCTTCTTCTGGAAGAATTGGAAGAGGTCGGCATCGTGGCCGCCCAGATGTGGAGGACGGTAGACGGTGTCGTTATACTGGATGGGCGAGATCGGGATGTTGCCGAAATTCCCCTTTACCAGGAGGAACTTCTGGGCCCAGAAGTGGGCCTTGTTGACGGTCTCGATGACCCTACAGCCCAACCCCACAAAGTAGACCGTGCCCTCGGAGTAGGCGCGAAACGAGAACAGCTTCCGGAAAACCGGAAGGCTGAACTCGATTCGCTCCTCGCGCATGAAGCAGGCGAACCCCGTGATCACCGCCATCGCGTTAGGGGTGAGCTGGCCGAGAACAACTTCGTAGTGCCGAAGCACCTAAAAAGCCACGTAAAGAAAATTGAAGCAAGCGAGATCAATCTCGCAAGAGTGATGAAGGAGGGAAGGAGGTGTACCTGGCGAACCTCAGGCCAGAGGGGAAGTCGCAGGCCCACGGCGAAGTGCGAGATCGGGATGGCGATCTCATCGGGCCGAAGGGTGTTAATCACCTCGCCCTTCTCGGGCCGGCGGGCGGTGAACCCAGTAGGAATGTAGTCGGCGATGGAGGAGAGATACTCTTCCTCGCTCATATTGCAGTGGAAGAAGTCGTGCTCGCAGTAAGCCCAAGCACACTTCAGCCGGCCTTCCGCCTCAGGAAGCTCTTTCGAGGTCTTCACCATCACGCGTACCTGCGAGAACAAGTGTAGAAGGAGGCGAGAACAAAGCTGACGAGAGCTCTGCAACTAGGAGAAGAGGAAGGCGGTAGGTAAATGATATTAATGGGGAGGCTATTTATAGAAAAATGAAAATGGCGGGAAGAAGCCCAAGCGCCGGGATGCTGTCAGACAAAATGTCACATCACTGGGACACCAAACAAAATTATTTCGCCAATCATTGGCGAGCGAGATCAATCTGCAGGATTAGCTAGAATAAAATGATTTGCAAGCGAAAATATCACAGGCATGCGGGAACAAGGTAAAGGAAAAGCGGCATTATAAAAGCCGCGAGCGATAACATAGTTAATAAGTTGTCCGATGCTCGTGACGAGCGAGAATCAATAAAAACCATAGCCTAGCGAGATTGTTGCAAAAAAAGCAGAAGCGAATTGTTCATGAAAGAGGGAACCTAAAATCGCGGGGTCAGTAGGGCAGCCACTGCCATCTACCACCACCTCGCGGCCCCCTCCTCGGCGGCCTCCGGGAATTGTGGAATTCAGCAGTAGCGCGGGTGTCGCGGTCGATCAATTGGGCATGATCCCTGATCCTCGCTATGAGCGTCTCCTGAGAGGCCTCGCATTCATCAGGGTCGTGGGGTATCGCCGCACGGAGTTTGTCGCATTCGTCCATCAGGGACGCGTGTCTTTCCTCCGCAGCCAGCCTATCCACTCTCGCCTGGATGTTGAGGTCCTGCAACATCTGGTTTTGCTTTTGGAATAGTTCCGCAGTCCGCCGTCTCATCACCTCGGGTTCTCGCGCATCGCCCAGGAAATCTTCCACCCGCTCGGGAAAAGGGGACACCTCGTCGTCCCCAAATTCGGAGTCGGTAAGCTGAATCTCGCCGTCTAACAAAGAAAGGTCGTACGCGAGGTTATGAAAGATAAGTTAGAGTAAAAAGCGGAAGGGCGAGAAGGCCTACCCCTGGGACGGCGAGAAGAACCGGGTGGGGAATCGAAAGAAGTACCGTAGTAAGGCCGATGAGTTTTTCCCTTTCCAAGGGGATATCTCGCTGCATCAGCAAGAGGAACATTCGGCGGGTGCGAGCCGCCTGAGTCTCGATTGGCGAGAAGGTCAAAGGTTGGTGCCGGGATTGTCACATCCCGGCGTCTGGGGGAAGGAGTTCGCTGACCCTGTTCCCCCGGGCTCGCTGGGGGCGAGGCTGCAATCAAAAAGTAAAAGATAAGATGAGAAAGGAGACGCCATCGAATAATATAATTCCAATAAAAGAGGCGAGACCAAATAATGTACCAGGAGGATTCTCGCTGGTAGTATTCGCATTTACCCGAGGGGTAGTGGGCGGTTCGTTCGAGGGCCCGCCAATGTCCTTGACAGTCTCGCTGACCTGCAGAGGCGAAGTTTAGAAGTAGCAGTCGAAGGACCTCGCATGAAGAGTAAATCCCTACCTTCTCGATGGATTTCTCGCTTGCCGAGGACTCGATGTCGACAGTATCTTCTCCCAATCGGCGAGTGGCTTTTGCTTTTTTCAGTTTCGGCATAGGAGAGGGAGACGAGCGATTCATCCACGCAGGTGGCTTCGTCATCATCGCCATCTCCTGTGCCTTGGAGGCCTTCAGGCGAGCTTCCATTTCCTTGGAGAGAGACATCGGAGGACAGCTACAGTAGAGAGAAGGATGGGGAGGAGAAGAACAATGAAGACACTTCAGCTCGGGTGGTATTTATAGCCAGGCGATGGGACCCACAGAAAGATTCCTGACAAGATAGCTGTCGCCAGGCGAACACGGTAGGGTTGGATGATTCTTTGCGAGCTCAGGTTAAACTCGCAAAGAGCGGGGATTGTGTACAACCCGGGGTTCGCCCGGCTCCTCCCATTAGAACTCGCAAAGCCAGTCTTCCAGGAAGCATAGGCGAGATTGCCACTTACATGTTCTCAGCAGCTATAAGGAGGCGAGACCAGAGTACCAACATCGGTCTCGCCCGAATCCTTGACGGGAAGCGTGGCGCGTTCCACAGGTTCTGCGAGACCCGCGAGGTCGCGGAGAGGGCAGGAGTTCTCGCTTAAAGCGAGCGAGACCCAGAGGCTCGAGTAGTCCCGCAGATCCCCCCTTTTTAGGGAGGGTTAGAAGCTAGAATTACCCTCTTGCCCCTGGAGGTCTGCATATAGCCCTTTCAAACAGCGGAGTTTGGCTATTGGCAGGCCAAATTGGGGTGCTTATAGTAAGTTCAAAAGGCGGAGTTCCGCTATTCGCAGACCGGTTCAGAAAAACTATAAATAAGACCCAAAGGGCACCTTTGGAGAGAGGTCCCGGTTTGAAGCTTCTCTCTCCTCTGGTTATCCTTGCCGAGACTCCCCTGAGCTCTCCAAGGTGCCCGGGCCTCAGCTTTGGCTTAGGAGGGGAAGCAATCTAAAGATCTTCCGGGTGTGCGGTGGGACCTCCCTGCTGAGTTTAAGGTTCTGTGTTGAGTTCTGGAACCCCGACTTGCTCTCCCCAAGAGACAAGTAAGTGTTAGTCGCCCCTCAACCTGTTGAGGGCCCCGAGCTTCACAAGAGGCCAGTTTCTGGTTTCAACACAGAGAATATATATATAAAAAAATCAAATACAAAATTACAAAACAATTTCAAAGAACAAAAATATGTTTTTTCTCTTTATGTGTGTTTATTGTTTTGTGTTTTTATAAAAAATTATTAAAATCATTTTTTTTAAAAACTGATTGTTATTCATTGCCATTGTCAAGGATGATTAATTATATCAATTCAAGATTAAATACAATGTATAATTTAACTTTCAAGTTTCTTAAAATACATTGTTTTGTATTTATCATGCCTTGAATATTATCTTGCTATGTGCAATGAAATTGATTGTAAACAAACATGCGTAGAAATGCTTAGCATGCCTCTAAGTATGAGTAATGTATTATGTTTGATAATCATTCAATCACTCACTTATTTTTGATAATCTACATATGTTTACAATCTTATACTTGCATGATTGTGTAGTGTTTTAACATAAATGATTAAAATGCATAAATAGATTACCTACACAACATTGAATTGGTTATTACAATTCTTTGTCTTTCATGCACTTATTCTTTAGAGAAATGTGGTTTAAAAAATGCTATGTTTGCAAAACAAGTGAATTCGGAGTCCTTAGTCACTAAACTAAAAAGCAAATAATCAATGACAAGGAAAACTCCACCAAGCACTACTCATCCTCCTGATAAGTCTTAATGAGCATTGTGAGGTTGAGCACCTTGGCTAAAGAACTGTAAAGCGTCTTGTAGCAAACATTTATAGATCACTTCTCTTAGTACACCGGATCGTAAAAAATTGAAAATAAAGCTAAAAAGTATAAAAGTGATCCCCCAAGCACTACTTTGCACCCTGATAAGTCTTAATAAGCATTATGTGTGCAGAGCACCTTGGTAGTTGTAATATTTATTCATGTGCATTGAAATGTTGTGGAAGTAATAGTATTTGTATATTTTAATGTTGTGTTATTTCATTATATATGTCATATGTTTTTGATTGATTCACTTGTATACTTTATCAAAACACTACTTTGTACACATCATTATCTTTCATAAAACTTCTACTAATGAGAATTGGATCCTAATGCTCATTTACTCAAATCTCTACAAACTTAAGTAAATGCATTAGATAACAAAGCATGATCGCTACAATGTTTATGTTTACTTGAAATGCAAATTTTATTACATTGTAGTTTGTTTATCTTTTCTTGATATTATGAAATCATGCTTGCAATATTATCTTAATGGAATAGC
This sequence comes from Dactylorhiza incarnata, assembly GCA_033032865.1. Taxonomy (NCBI): domain Eukaryota; kingdom Viridiplantae; phylum Streptophyta; class Magnoliopsida; order Asparagales; family Orchidaceae; genus Dactylorhiza; species Dactylorhiza incarnata. The sequence continues at coordinate 27,514,377 of JAWHQI010000005.1, forward strand.
ATCTCTTCAATATTTAACTCAAACATCAACTTTTCAAATTTAAAACTCATTATCCTTTATATGATTTTTTTCTTCTAAAAATGATGTTTATGTTTAAGAGTGCTTATTATATTCTTCTACTAGGTTTACCACTAATGCTCATTCATGTCTATTATTTTTAACACCGTGGTTTCAACAAGTGGTATCTTAAAATAGAATGCTTACTTTATCATGTTAGCTATGTTTCTTACTACTATATGTTGCATCTGGCTTATATTTTTTCTCAACAAGTAGTATTTAACAAGCTTTTGATTGCATCCTATTTTTCTTCTCGACATAGAACATATTACTTCTTATTACATACTCACTCCTAAACGCTCTTTCGATACTACCAAAAGGGGAGATTAAATTGCATAAATCTAATTTTTAGGGGGAGTACATTATAATAATATTAAACAGAAATATGGGTATATTTGTAGGGGGGTAATCATATAGGAGGTGCATACACTATCATATGCTCGATCATGACAATCCTTCAATAAGTGGTTCCTTATCTATCTTAAAAGATATACACTCATCCTTACCCACTTTTGTTAATAACAAAGGGGGAGAAGAAATTGAGAAATCTAGTAATATAGATATTTAGGGGGAGTAAATTTTAAGTGAACACTTATGTACGGGGAGGACTTCATATAGAAAGAGTATGCATTATAGCTTTCAAATCTATCATGCTTTTAACCTGTTATTCATGCATATATTATTACCTCACTTATCTATAAACACAAATGGTCTTTATCTCACTAATTTCTCATACAGGCATTTGTTATTATCAAAAGGGGGAGATTGTTGGAGCCTATGTTCCGCATCTCTTGGTTTGAGAATAATAAATACCGTGTTGTATTTGATCTTGTATTTTGTGTGTTTATAGTATGCAGGTTGTATAGGAACATAGCTACACATCCCTATGAATAGTTTGCTGATTGGAAATGACTCTCTTGAAAGAGAGCTAACACCCCGCGTTAGTTGTTAACGCCCTGCGTTAACTTCGGTTGAGAAGGAATCCGTCGAGAAGAAATGCCGTCGAGAACGAATCTGATGAGAAGCCAGAGACAACGCCAGCGTTAGATCTTAATGATGGGCATTATGCGTTCGACGAACTGAACCAGCGTTCAACAAACTCTGAAGGCGCTCGACGAAACCCGAACCAAACCCGCGTTCGATGAACTTGGAGTTTCGTTCGATGAAATTGTCTGCGTCCGACAAAATTGCGCCCGACAACCTACGTTCGACGAACTTGGAGTTCTGTTCGACGATATTGCCTGCGTTCGACGAAATTGTGCCCGACAACCTACGTTCGATGAACTTGGAGTTCTGTTCGATGAAATTGCCTGCGCTCGATGAAATTGCACTCGACTTATTGCGTTCGATGAATTGACCTGCGCTCGATGAATTGCAGCGTTCGACGAAGGCGCGTTCGACGAAATTTGGTTCTGCCATGATCCCGGCGGTTTGCACGATCCCGACGGTTTGCACGTTCACTAATGCTGGTGTTATCCCTAAACGCCACGCGTTAGCTCCCGTGGCTATTTAATGTACAACCCCTCTCATTCTATTTGTAGATGATTCCAGAATTCTGATACTTTGGAGAGAGGTTCATGTACAACAATTAAGAGATCTCCCTTGGGCTAACATGAAGATCTAAAAAGGATTTTAAAGGAGAAGGTCTACAACGCATATCCCATACGAAGGACGATCGTTTGAAGAACGCCAACATCTACATCGACTTCGTCTTCACCTTCAGAATTTCTTTGGGAGTTTCTCTTTACTTATCTTGTAATCTTTTATTTTATTCTCTTTGTAATTTGTGTTGAGAAATCGTTCGGGGAGAATGTCGGATTCTGGGAAGGATTCCGTGGGTAAATTCGCCTTGTGTTGGCGACTAGGTCTGGGTAGGACTTAGGGAGGAATTCACCTTGTGTTGGCGACTAGGTCTAGGTGATTAGATCTAGGGGGTGCTCGAGGCCATATCCGGAGAAGGATTGTCTAGAGCGGCTTGAGTCCATATCCGGGGAAAGATAGGCTAAAGCCAACCGGTTTGTGGGGATACAAGTCGGTATAGAAAAGGAAAAGTTGTTTTACTTTGTACGCCTCCAATTTCTAGTGATATTGAAATCAAACATTTTTGTATTCAATTTATTATGAAATAAAATCATGTCTTTTAATGTTCTATTCAATTGATTTTATTTCCTCTTCAAGAATGTTTTAATCAATATGTTTATCAAAGTATTAAAATTGACATTTGTGTAATTATCTTTGAAATACAATAATCCTTTTTATTATCTTTGATTTTCTGGAATTGTATTTCATTAATGTTTTATTAGTAAAATCTCATTGACATAATTCTGAGCAGATTTATTTTCTGAAGAGTTAACGCCCAGCGTTAACACCTAACGCCGGGCGTTAGCAATAGTAAGGAAAAAGATATGTTTCCCTTATCTGAGATATTAAAATAAATTTTTCTATAAAATATTCTGAAACTTCATTCCCAAACTATGATAAATTTAATTAAGTTCTAAATTCCTTAAAACCCTTATTCACCCCCCTCTAAGAGCGCCGTAAGATCCAACAGACTGATGACTAGTTCTCACAGGTCATGATATTATGATATCAAGTCATCACATTGGTACTTGTTAGTGAACAAGTTGTACTGGAAAAACCCACCATGAGACTACTTTGTGGATAATTATATGAATGTGTCACAAGTAGGTCTCATATGGCAATGGTGTTTGTGGTTATTTGACCTGAAGTCACAACATTCATCAAGTGATGAAGAGCAGACTTTGATGCCATCAAAAGTCTTTCTTGAAGAAGGTTAATGATAATGGTGGTTATTGGGTATACTATGATTCATTTGGATGTTTGTATGTGGACAAATATGGGATTTGTCCTCCTATATGATAGGAGCTACATCCAAGGGCCCCATTGATGGAATGAGTCAGAGAAATCCATGGCCATGCTTGGTTGAGTCAATATGGGATATTGAGCTCACCCATTTCAGACAGTCTATTATAGATCAGGAAATTAGGGTTGAACAATTTTGAGAGTGACACAGTCCATGCCTCTAATTCTATCCGAATGTAAGGGACAAAGGGACATGACAACACTGGTATATTGGTCAAGACAGGCTTATTGAGTTATAAACTCTTATTGCTTGGGTAACAATGATGTATTGTTAGATGCGGCTCATTATTTATGAGATTTTTGTTGATACTTTGTGATCAAGTGGGAGACTGTTAGTTTTTCCAAGGTGATCTCAAAGCAATCAAGTAGTTAGTCTTACTTCCATCGCAATATAAGCCTATAGGGTCGCATATAAGACTGTTGGAGAAGTTTGATGAAGGATTGTGTTGGCCAATCATGTGACTGATTGGAGTTGCCTCGAGAATGTCTTGATGGGAAAAGTAGTACACGATGAAATGTGTGTTAATTCATCACGTTGTATCGTCGAATTTTCTCGACGATACGTGTTGTACTCGACAAATCGTCGAGATTGTCTCGACAGAACACATATTGATTCGTCACGTCGTATCGTCGAATTGTCTCGATGATACGTGTTGTACTAGATGAATCGTCGAGATTGTCTCGACAAAACACGTATTGATTCATCACGTTGTATCATCGAATTGTCTCTATGGTACATGTTGTACTCGACGAATCGTCGAGATTGTCTCGAAGGAACACGTATTGATTCATCACGTCGTATCGTTGAGTTGTATCGACGAATCGTGTTGTACTCCAATAAAGTCTCGGGTCTGCGGATAACGTGTTCTATGCCTTGAGTATACAACATGAAGCGATTAGGTTTCCTGTAGATAATCTTCTTTTCGCGAAACTGACAGAGCCGAAACGGAAGGGTTTCGTATAGGTCTCTACAGTTCCGTCCGCATTGTGCAAGATCGTCGCCACCGACTCTCCCTGTCGTAGGATCTAGCAATTCGTAGGAGACATAGAGGGCATTCTTCCTACATCCCAGATCTTGTTGGACAAGGGTCGTGGGGTTCTCCTTCACTGTGTGGACTTCTATAAAGGTGCCGATGCATTTCAGTACTTGGAACTCAGAGTTTGTCTTTGGGACCAGATCTTGGAGCATCTTGGTTGAGTGCTGATTCAATCCCTTTCAGGTATATTGCAATGCATCGCTTCTCCTTTTATTTCTTGATTCATGAAATCGCAAGATACAAAACTCTTTTTGGTTGTTCTTGTTCTATCTCTCCACTGCGCACATCTGAGGTGTTGTTATAGAAAACCCAACAATGTAGCAGGTTTTGAGTCCCTTAAGGATGGTGTGATTTGTTACTTCAATTTGACTGTTTGTTTGTGGGTGAGCTACGACCGTATGACAAAGATTAATTTTCAGGCCTTCACACATTTTGGTGAACGACTTTCCCGTGAAGTGAGTGTCATTGTCGGCGATGATTATTGCTGGGATTCCAAAGCGGCAGACAATGTTCTTCCATACAAATTGTTTGGCATTCTCTTCAATAATTTTGGCGAGGGGTTCAGCTTCTACCCACTTTGCGAAGTAATCGATAACCATGATGATAAACTTTCTCTGGCCGGTGGCCATGGGTAGGGGACCGAGGAGGTCGATCCCCAACTGAGCAAATGGCCAGGCGGCTCAGAGTGCTGTAAGCGCTATTGGGGGTTGATGAGGGATGTTTGCGTGGAGTTGATAATTTTTACACCTTTGAACAAATTTGGTTGCGTCCTTCTTCATTGTCGGCCAATAAAAACCCTAATGCATGATCTTTTGAACCAGAGCTCTTGCGCCCAGGTGCTCTCCACATATCCCACCATAAACTTCCTTTAAGGTGTATTCTGCCTCCTCTGCCGGAAGGCACTTTAGATAGGGCCCAGAGAAGGCCCGCATATAAAGCTCTCCTTCGATGATAACGTATGAGGCGACTCACATTCATAACTATTGTGCTTCTAAATTGTCATTGGGCAGGTCTCCGTGTTTAATATAAGCTCGAAGGGGTGTCATCCAAGATGACCCTTCTTCACTGATTTCGGCAATCTCCCATGCCCCGTGAATGATGGGGGTCATGATGTCATCGATTCAGCGCCTCCGAGATTGGTAGTTAGAAGGAGAGGTTGCGAGTTTGGAGAGTACGTCGGCTCTTGAATTCTACTCCCTGGGGATGTGCAAAATTTGGTATGATGGTATTTTTTGCAGAAGAGATCTCGCGAATATGAGATATTGTGCCATTTGGTCATTCTTTGCTTCGTAGTTCACCTCGACTTGCAAGATCACCAACTGCAAATCGGTGTAGATTGTCATGTTCGCCGCCTTGCATTCGACGGCGAGTCGCAGTTCGACGATTAGAGCTTCATATTCATCGATGTTGTTGGTTGCAGGGAATTTCAACCCGAGGTCATACTCTAGAGTGATGCCCTCTAGACTAATTATGAGCAGACCTGTGAGCGGTGGAGACATCTTTAACGGGAGTGGACTTCGGAGGAAGAGTATTTTCTACGATGAAGTCGGCGAGTATTTGGGATTTGATATCTGGCCGTGGTAAGAAGTGGATGTCGAACTCGCCCAACTCGACTACCCACTTTACTAATCTCCAGCCTTTGGAGGATAGCTCGCAGCGGTAACTGGGTTAACATCTTTATCGTATGAGCCTGGAAGTAGGGCCGAAGCTTTATTGTAGAAGAGACGAGGGAGAAGGCCGTTTTATCGGCTATCGATTATCTGGCTTCGGTGTTGGTGAGGACCTTACTGAGATAATAAACAGGTCGTTGGACTCCTTTGTCTTTTACCAGCACCAAGCTGACTATCGTGGGGGATATCCCTAGGTAGAGGAACAAGACTTCGCCAGGAATAGGTTTTGATAAAAGCGGGGGCGAGGTCTGGTACTGTTTGAGGTGCTCAAAAGATGTCTGACATTCGTCCATCCACTGGAACCCAGAGTGACTTTCCCCTCAGAGGATTTTGAAGAAGGGGAGATATTTATCTCCCGTCCGTGCCAGAAACCGCGAAAGAGCGGCGATCCTTCCATTTAAGCATTGTACTTCCTTGATGGAACGGGGTGACGACATGTCTCCCAGCGCCTTGATTTTTTCTGGGTTTGCCTCGATTCCTTGTGGGTTACCATAAAAACTCAGAATTTTCCCGCCATCACACCAAATGCACATTTGCTGAGGTTGAGCCACATTTGAAAATGGAGAAGGAGATGGAAGCACCCTTCCAGATCTTTTGAGTGGTCACAACAGTATATGCTCTTTACTAGCATGTCATCTACATAAACCTCCATTGTGCTTCCGGTGAGGTTTTTGAATACTTTGTTCATTAGCCTCTAGTTGGTTGCCCCGACGTTCTTGAGACCGAAAGGCATGACTTTGTAGCAGTAGACTCATTTATCTGTTCGGAATGCGGTGTGCTCCTCGTCCTCCAGGCTCATCCTGATTTGGTTATAACCTGAGTATGCATCCATGAAGCTGAGGATTTCATGCCCGACTATTGCGTCGACCAGCTGATCGATTCTTGGAAGAGGAAACTATCTTTTGGGCACGCTTGATTCAGATTACTGTAGTCAACGCACATCCTCCACTTCCATGAGGCCTTCTTTACCATTACCACATTGGCTAGCCATGTGGGATATTTTGCTTCATGGATGAACCATGCGTCTAGGAGCTACTCCACCTCTTCCCCGATCGCCTTGAGCCGCTCTGGGGCGATGTTCCGCTTCTTTTGGATCACTGGCATGCAAGAGGGTTTAATATTTTAAGAGTAAAAGATGACCCGAGGATCTACCCCAGGCATATCTTCCGGACTCCACGCGAAGATATCTTCATTAGCGCGGAGGAAGAAGACGTATTCTTCTCACTCATCCTCGAATAGAAGGGACCCGGCCTGAAATGTCTTGATTGGGTCATGTGGGGAGAGTGGTACTTCTATGAGTCCTTAGACCGGCGATCCGCATTGTAGAGTGTTGAAAAACTTGAGGTCCGAAGGTGAAGTAAAATGCGGAAAACACTTCACAAACTTTTCACAAGTGTAGCACAACAATGACAATGGGAAGAACGAATAATGCTATGATATTAACTATCTCTTCACAAAGCGAGGTATACATGGCGAGACATGATTCATAAGAATCACGGAGGAGAGAAGTACAAACACAAAATACAAGCTGCTGCGACCTGACAACTTGAGATCGCCAGACTGCGCGAACAAATAATCCAGACGGAAGCCCCTGAGACCGCGCGAACAGAGTACAAGCCGCACCTGCCAGACCGCAACCACAGACCGCCGACCTGCTGCTTTATTCCACTGTTGAAAACAAACAGTTCACACTTCTTGATCGCCTAGACCGCACGGTCTTGATCAAAGAAGAACCCGCGAACACTGAACAAAGAAACTGGTACCTGCTGTAGACCGCAACTCAAGATCGCCTAGCCATTTAAAACCGCCTGATCAACTGAGTCCGCTGCACAGACTACAAACACCTAAACACAGTTCGCCCAGACTGGTTTATTCAAAGCTGGAAGAAGGGAGACAAGCTGACCGCGAGCTACTGGCCGCTAACCTGCGAACACACAAACCGGTCAGACAAAATCTCAAACCGCGCGACCTCAAAGTGAGAACGGCACAATCAAGCCAACTTTGGTTCTTACAGTTCTCTTTTTTTGAATGACGGGCCATGCATCCCTATTTATAGGCGAGCAGATGGATGTCGTCACCGCATATACCGGGATACAATAACTGCCCATCAAATCGCGAGCGGTCTCACAAAACAGACCGCCCGAGCTCAGCAAAGCTACCAGCTCCATTTATTGAACCATACGGTTATCACAAACCGTCCGGTTACCGCGGTCTCCGAAAAGCAGACCGCCCGATCTTATTGCAAAGCAAAGAACTCCTTCAGTAACCAGACCGACTAGAACAGTTGTCAGACCGCCCGGTCACTACAAGAAGGTAGACCTACTTGAACATCTGGCCGACTTGAACAAGTCGCCAAATCAACCCGCGCAAGCCGCCCGGACAAAAGAGGCGGTCTCCCAGATCAGACCGCTCAGAACAACTGAGACAGAACCAGCCAGAGCACCGGCGCAGACTGCGCGGTCTCTGCGGTCTCCAACCTCCAGACCGCCCAACACCCTTCCACTTCCACTTCAAAAATTTAACACTCCCCCTTGAAGTGGGAAGTGGAAGTTAGCCCAAGCAAACTCCGCAAATGACCAAATGGTCCCTTCGACAGCGGCTTAGTAAATATGTCAGCAACATTCTCCTTACTCTGCACATGCTCCACAGTCAGATATCCCTCCAACACCTTCTCACGAATAAAATGGTGATGAATCTCTATGTGCTTCATACGCGCGTGACAAACTGGATTGTTCACCAGTTTGAGAGCACTCTCATTGTCACCACATAGTAGAGTAGGACCTCGCACCTCCCTATGAATGTCCTCCATAAGCCTCCTAAGCCAGATGGCTTCCTGAGCCGCCAAAGCCGAATCTTTGTACTCCGCTTCCGTGGTAGAGACAGACACAGAATCCTGCTTCTTGCTGCACCATGATATAGCTGTAGAGTCTATCATAAAGACATATCCAAACGTCGATCTCCGATCATCTGAATCTCCTCCATAATCAGCATCCATGTACCCATGCAAGCAAAAGCCCGAATCTCTCCCATAGAAGAGACCCAAATCCGAGGTGGATTTGACATATTTCAATATACTCATAGACGCCACAAGATGAGGCTTCTGAGGCTCTGCCATATACCGACTCACCCTACCAACTGCATAAGCAATATCTAGCCTCGTGATCGTCAAAAATATCAAGCTTCTGACCAAAGCCCGGAACACCAAAGGATCGATAAGGACCTTCCCTTCATCTCGCCGAAGATGAACTCCAACTTCGAGTGGAGTAGAGCTGCTCTTCCCCCCTTCCATGCCTAATCTCTTCGCGATTCGATCCGCATAGCCCTTTTGGGAAACGAGCATACCGCTCTCTTTCCTCTCCACTACGAGCCCAAGGAAATGGTGGAGCTCGCCCAAATCCTTCATCTCGAATCTGATAGCTAACTCAGCACGAAGCCTAGCTACCTTCACTTCAGAACTCCCCGTGACGATCATATCATCAACGTACAGCAACACCAAGACCTGAAGCTCCCTCATCTTCTGAGCAAATAAGCTTGAGTCTAAATCAGAAGCAAAATACCTGCAGAGCTGGAGGTATTCTGCGATCTTCCCGTACCATGCCCGAGGCGCTTGCTTCAAGCCATAAAGAGCCTTCTTGAGCTTGCAAACATATCTTGGGTGCTCTTCGGATACATAACCAGGTGGCTGATCCATGAAGATATCCTTGTCAATCTCGCCATATAAGAAAGCGTTCTTCACGTCGAGTTGCCAAATCTTCCACCCTTGGCAAGCTGCCAATGCGATCACCACCCGGACCGAAGTCATCTTGGCAATGGGGATAAACGTTTCTTCATAATCCTCCCCATACTTCTAAGAGAATCCCCGAGCTACAAGATGAGCCTTGTACCGCTTAATACTTCCGTCAGCCTTCTTCTTCAGTTTGAAAACCCACTTGCAAGTCACCGAAGTAACGCCTTCAACCTTAGGCACCAAGTCCCAAGTCTCATTCTTCCTGAGGGAAGCCATCTCTTCATCCATGGAACCTTCCCACTCCTTGACTCCAACGGCATTTTCATAATAAGATGGCTCTCTCTCATCCAGGGGACCTGCGAAGAAACATGAGACAAAGCTCACCAAATTCCCGCTCGTATACTGATCAGGTGGAATAATGGTCCTCTTGGACCTCCTCAGAGGTTGACTCTGATCCACCTCTTCCACTACAGCTTTTGGGCTAGCTCTTTCAGGTAAACATGGAGCGTGGCTCCCCCTGCTTCCAGAACCTGAAGCACCTGACCTAGAGCTAGAAATACCAGGAGCACCTGGAGAAACAGGTAACTCCACCAGAACTTCCCGTGCAGCTTCCTCTGCTCCACCATCTACCCTGCTTCCTTGTAACTCATCAGAAGAGCTACCTTGGTATGACATCAGTTCGTCAAATACCATATCCCTAGAGACCACATATCTCTGTGTCTCGGGATCCATGCATCTCCACCCTTTCTTTCAGTCATCGTAACCGACGAAGACTAGTTTCCTTGCCTTAGCATCTAGCTTCGTTCGAAGGGCATCCGGAACATGCACATAGCAGGTAGAACCAAACACTCGAAAGTGTTCCACGCTTGGCTTCTCCTTGAACATCAACTCATGATGGGTCTTCATGTTGATGGGGCTGAGAGGCATCCGGTTGATAACATAGGCCGCACAAGACATTCCCTCTGCCCAGAAGGACTTTGGGATACTCTTGGCATGAAGCCAACATTTGCAGGTCTCCGTCAGGTGACGGATCTTTCGCTCTGTAACTCCGTTCTATTGTGGAGTGTGAGCATAAGAAAACTCCCTTTGGATGCCATGCTTCCTGCAGAAGTTAAAGAACGCCTTGGAGGTGAACTCCCCTCCATTATCAGTTCTGAGCCTCTTCACCCGCAGGTTTAGCCGACCTTCCACTAGCTCCTTGAACTCCACAAATCTCTCGAACGCCTCTGACCTCTCCTTCAGAAAATATACCCAAGTATATCTGGTGAAGTCATCAACCAAAATCAGCATATACCTGCTACCTCCAAGACTGGCAGTGTTGGTAGGTCCAAACAGATCACCATGGATACACTCCAATGGTCTTTTACATTTGCTTTGTGATTTGTCAAATGGAAAGCGTTGAGCCTTACCAAACTGACAACCTGCACAAACGTGACCATCCCCGAAAGATGACAAGCTAGGCAGACCTTTCACCAGGCCTCTACCCGCCATAGCTTTCTACTTATCCATCCCAACATGCCCAAGTCTTTCGTGCCAGATAGCAGCACTGGCGTTAGCCCTCATCTTATCAACATAAGAACTTGTTGAAAGAACAAACAAGTCTCCTAATATGAGTGACCTCAGCTTTCACAGCTGAAACATTTCGGAGAAATTTCACTTCTGTTGGACCAAACAGAACGTGATAGCCAGCATCCACCACATTGGTCACCGAGAAGAGGTTCTTCTTCTTCCCCGTAACATGATAGACACTCTTCAACGTAAGAGTACCTCTATCATCGTTCAATGAAACCACACCCTCTTTCTCAACTGCATGAATAGTATCATCAGCCGTAATGATAGCGTCATTACTTGTATATGCCTGCAATGAGGAGAACTTCGACTCATCCCTGGTGAGTTGATGACCACACCCAGAGTCCACTATCCAATCATCCTGATAGTAGATGGAAGCCATGGCCCGAACACACGTGCCCGTCATGAAGGCACCTCCACCACCCCAACTACCTTATGAATTGGAACCAACCTCCTCCCTCCCTGCATCATGCCCTGGCTGAAGATTGACCTTGCAGTCCCTTTTGAAATGACCAAGCTTGTTGCACCTGAAGCATCTAGGTCCTTCCTGCTTCTTCCCATCACGCTTAGGATCATAGCTCCTCTCCTACTGATATGAAGTAGACGGACCATCATATCCAGATGTCTCCTTTTTCTTGTCCCATCTCTTCTTCTTGCCAGAGAAGAGAACCTCACCTTCTCCCCCAGAGACAGACATCCCAGCCATTTGCTTAGCCAAACTTTCCTGCGAAGCAAGTAAGTTCTCCAGCTCCAGCAACGAAGGCTGATTGGCCTAGCCTTGAACAGAAGTCACAAAGGCCACATACTCCCTCCGCAAGCCGCGGATTATGTGCCTCTTTCGCTTAGCTTCTGAGATAGGCTCATCCGGGTACAAAGCCGATATCTCTGCGCAAAGGTTCTTCATCTTCAAGAAGAACGTTGAGATAGATAGATCTCCCTGAGTTGCTTTCGCTAACTCATTCTCCAAGAACTGTAGCGTCGCTACATTCTTCTTATTGAACAAGCCATGCAAGACTGTCCTAATCTCAGCAGCAGATCCACATCTGATGATGTGATCAAACAACTCCGGAATGATATCTCTCTTGAGAGTGAACTCCGCCTTAGCATTCGTTCTCCTCCAAGCCTTCACGAGCTCAGCATTCCCTTCAACAGGAATAACAGCTTGTCTTGCTTCTCCTCCTACAACCTCCCACAAATCCTCGCCAAGAAGATAGCTCTCCATGTATGACCTCCACTTCTTGAAGTTAGTCTGCGTAAGGAGCTCAATACCAAGACCTCTAGCATATCCTCCTTCCATTGCTATCCCACTGATTTCTAACCACTTGAGAAACCCGAGAGAAGTATCAGCAAGCAACCTCAGCAACCTCAGCAACCTAGCTCTGATACCACGTTGAAAAACTTGAGGTCCGGAGGTGAAGTAAAATGCGAAAAACACTTCAAAAACTTTTCACAAGTGTAGCACAACAATGACAATGGGAAGAACGAATAGTGCTATGATATTAACTATCTCTTAACAAAGTGAGGTATACATGACGAGACATGATTCATAAGAATCACGGGGGAGAGAAGCACAAACACAAAATACAAGCTGCTGCGACCTGACAATTTGTAACATCCCAGTGCACGCTAGGCCCCTCATGAGTGTGCTGTGTCACCGGAGTTTGACTCGGACTCAGTAAAAGCTTTATGACCCCGAGGTGATCAGGTTTGAGTCACGGTCAACAAGAGATGATTAATTTACTTACCCTATTTGGAGGCTTTAAATGGGCTGCGGATTAGAAAAAGGTTTATTTGATTTAAATCAGAGAAAGGAATTTAGTGGGCTATTATATGTTCCCTCCTAGTTAATGTGGTGTGCTAATAAGGGTTTTCTTATACCTGCAATGGGGTGCTATTAGAGGCCTTGTGTTGGCTAACATGTGAACCGAAATGTGGGCATAAGGTGGGCTTATGATGAGCTGCCAATAGGCTATGGCTGGCATGGTATGAGGCGGTGGGGAAATAAATCGAGAAGTTCTATCTTGTTTTGACATTCATTGGAATCCGCCGACTCTTCCTTTTTCCTCTCTCGTTCCCGTCGCAGCTAGGGTTACAGCATCGCCTTCTTACTTTCTTTCATCATATCTCTCTTCTCGATCCTCGAAACCTGGCAGAAATTCTAAAGGATTGCAGGGAGCAGTGGTTCGTGAGGCTTTCCTTGATCTCTGCTTAGTCGGGTTGCGGTTTGGTGCAAAAATCAGAGCCCGACTTCTTGTAGCTCACTGTAAGCCTTCTTTTCACTTAATGTCGCCCTTGTTTTCTCTTAGTTTAGGGGATTATTGTAGGAAGGGTCTTGGTTTGTGTAGTTGGCCGGCTATGTTTGAGTTCTAAGTGATCAGCTGCTCTTTTCATTTATCATGGCTATTATAAACAATTGCTGCTCCTGTTTTGTGCTAGTAAGAGTTGGATTAAACTCTTATTATTTGCGCTTTCCTTGTTCTTCTGATGCCTGATGCCTGCTGCTCTTTTCAGTTGTCGGCCAACTGCTAGCACTTTTCCCTTTTGAGTGGGCTTTTGTTGTCTTGCTTAATCTTGACCCAGTTTCATTGGGAATTCTTGATGGCTGTGCTAAGCCTTTATTACGCCTCTTGTCAGTATGGGGGACATATAGTTTTATTACCTGTACATTGAAGGGCTGCTGTCATGTATGGGTCTTGGCCAGCTGTTCCTATTTCTATTTACTGGATTTGCTTTAGTTTAATGGGGGAAATCAATCTCTGTTTTGCTTAGTGGCCACAAACTGATTTATAAAAGAGGGGATTTTTGCTGTTTTGCTGCTGCAGTTCCAGTTAACTATTTAGTTTTGGGAATCCCTATTGTAGGCTATTTTGTATATGGCTGAATTTCTGCAATTCATAAGGCTGTTGGGCATGGCTGTCTTAAATCTTTCAGTGTTGCAGTTCATTCGGGAAGAGCTGTTTGACTTCCTGATGCAGTCCACTTTCTATTGTTCCCTTTAATTCTATATTGTTGTCCCTTATGAAGAAAATCCTTAGATGTTTGAGTCACCCCTAGGAGTCAACGTCAATGCTATAGATGTGATGCAACCCCGATAGAATGCTTATTAATTTTAAATAATGCCGTAACAGATATTGCGGAGGATGGCATCCATCGGTAGAGATGACGGTGATTTGGGGTGTGATTCGGGGGGGAGGCAAAGCCTCAATAATTCTCTCCTAAATCATTGTGAGCTCTTCTCTCTCTCTCTCTCTCTTTCTTACTAGTTGGTCTTTTTATTCTGGTTATAGCTAGTTGCTGAAATTAAAGGATAAATTGGGGGAAGTGAGTCCTATGCGGTCGGCTAGAGTTTTTTTTAGCTTTGATTATTACTCTTGTATGGCTGGCAGCTGTGCTGTGTTCATTTCTTTTTTAGTGGGTAATGTTGACTGATTACATGTTTTATATTTCTGTGGATCAGGACCCTTAATCAGTCTTGGCCAACTGCCGCCATGCCGCGGAGGAGACAACCGCGAACGTCGTCCGGAAATCAGGTGACTTCTTCCCCTCTCCCTTGGTGCTAGTCTCTTAGATCACAATAGGAGAGATGAAGACTCAAGAGAGCTTCTCGTGTGAGCTATAATGGAGTTTCCTTAGAAAGACCCAGCCGGAACCTCAAAATTAGGGCATCGTTCGCCACGAGGTTCTAGGGATCATTTCTTCTCTTCAACGGAAGAGATGGGATTTGATTTGGGGTAAACCCATGGTTGTTCTGGGAGAGTGAGGGGAATGATATTTGGGGATTTTAAAAGGGGATGAAATGATCTTCATGTTTGGGGAAGATGATGGATCATGCTCTGTTAAATAGGCTTGTCTTTTATTGTATATTATGTAACAAGGTTGAATATAGCCCCTTGGATTAGATGTCCGGGTGTACGTAGGTACACGGATGGTTTAGAAGGACTTGGTTTAAAAGTCCTAGTGTACATAGGTACACGATTGGTTTAGAAGGACTTGGTTTAGAAGTCTTGGTGTACGTAGATGCACGGATGGTTTAGAAGGACTTGGTTTAGAAGTCCTAGTGTACGTAGATGCACGGATCGTTTAGAAGGACTTGGATTAGAAGTCCGGGTGTACGTAGGTACACGGATGGCTTAGAAGGACTTGGTTTAGAAGTCCTAGTGTACGTAGATGCACGGATCGTTTAGAAGGACTTGGATTAGAAGTCCGGGTGTACGTAGGTACACGGTTGGTTTAGAAGGACTTGGTTTAGAAGTCTTGGTGTACGTAGATACACGGATGGTTTAGAAGGACTTGGTTTAGAAGTCCTAGTGTACGTAGATGCACGGATCGTTTAGAAGGACTTGGTTTAGAAGTCTTGGTGTACGTAGATACACGGATGGTTTAGAAGGACTTGGTTTAGAAGTCCTGGTGTACGTAGATACACAGATTGTTTAGGAGGACTTGGATTAGAAGTCCTGGTGTATGTTGATACACGGATACGAATAGACCCTCGTGGGAGGATAGGTTGTGGCGGGTCTACGGGCTCGCTAGTTGTGACACCGACAGAAGCCGGCAGTTAGACTCAGACCGATTGGGTTGGAATGTCTTGGTGTCCATCTACCCAATAGATCCCCACCGCGTCTTGAAGACTCCGCATGAATGCGGGTAGTACGCAGGGACTCCGCTATGAACAAGAGCGTCGAGGCGTACATAGGCCTAGGACCGGTAGTGATCATACCCTCCTAGTAGTGGCGAAGCCCGTGCCACTGCCACCGTCTGGCCACGACGGGGGGCGCCTGAGTGGTTAGCTACCCTCGAAAAGTGGGAACTGAATGTCTATGTCGACATAGCAACATTGCATGGGTGAGTCTTCATATCATAATCATTGCATTGCATTCATTCTGCATAATCATAGCATTGCACCGCATCGGGTCCATCATATAAATTAGTATGGGCTCTTTTATATGATGGGTCCCAAATTGGAAACCTTAACTTATAAGTTTGTATGGGCATTCATATAAGTTAAGGTGCGATACTCTGCTTATTTTTCCTGTTACTAGTACTTGCTTAGTGATACTCTGCTTATGCTTCCTGTTACTAGTACTTGCTTAGTGATACTCTGCTTATGCTTCCTGTTACTAGTACTTGCTTATTGATACTCTGCTTATGCTTCCTGTTACTAGTACTTGCTTATTGATACTCTGCTTATGCTTTCTGTTACTAGTACTTGCTTATATATGTACCTGTTAGTTAGAGTTATTGCAAGTACTTGGGTACTCATACAATCGTCATGTATATGCAACCATTCCTGTCACCTGCTTTGTGTATTATTGCTTATATTGCAGCTTTTCTTCCTTTCCTTCCGCCCGGTGCCTTGGAGTCGTCGGGGGAGCGGATGGGAAGCCACTTAGTCTTTATGACTAACGGTTGCTACGTCCCTCTTTTTAGGAGTGTTCCTTAGAGCAGCAGTGCATGGTGCTGGAGGAGGCCAGACAGGTCAGGCGTGCAGGGTTGGTGACTTTGGTACCTTGGTTACCGTTTGTGGCAGATGTGAGCACGGGTTGAGTTGTAGCCCTTGGGGCATTTAGTTTTATACTCTGATGTTTCGCAGGAACTTGTGTAGCTTTCTGCCTTTCTTTGTACTGTTCTGGACATATTTACTTATTGTGAACCTATGGATTTAATGCTTTCTTTTATTGATGGGTTGGCGCTGTCCAGTTGGTCTGGCCGGCAGGATAGGCGTCTTGTGGGGGATGCTAGCTCGTGTGCTGGCGCTTCCGCAAGGCGGATGTCCTGGGAATAGGACTCCCCTCGGCCGTGTCGTGTGTTCCGGGAGGGGGGTCTTACACAATTTGAGATCGCCAGACCACGTGAACAGACAAGCCAGACAGAAGCCCCTTAGACCGCACGAACAGAGTACAAGCCGCACCTACCAGACCGCAACCACAGACCGCCGACCTGCTGCTTTATTCCACTGCTGAAAACAAACAGTTCGCACTTCTTGATCGCCCAGACCGCACGGTCTTGATCAAACAAGAACCCGCGAACACGGAACAGAGAAACTGCTAACTACTGCAGACCTCAACTCAAGATCGCCTATCCACTTAAGACCGCCTGATAAACTGAGTCAGCTGCACAGACCACGAACACCAAAACACAGTCCGCCCGGACTGGTTTATTCAAAGCTGGAAGAAGGGAGACAAGCTGACCGCGAGCTTCTGGCCGCTAACCTGCGAACACACAAACCGGTCAGACAAAATCTCAAACCGCGCGACCTCAAAGTGAGACCGGCACAATCAAGCCAACTTTGGTTCTTACAGTTCTCGTTTTTTGAATGCGGGCCCTGCATCCCTATTTATAGGCAAGCAGACGGATGTCATCACCGCACAAACCGGGATACAATAACCGCCCATTAGATCATGAGCGGTCTCACAAAACAGACCGCCCGAGCTCAGCAAAGCTACCAGCTCCCTTTATTGAACCGTACGGTTATCACAAACCGCCCGTTTACCGCGGTCTTCGAAAAGCAGACCGCCCGGTCCTATTGCAAAGCAACGAACTCCTTCAGTAACCAGACCAACTAGAACAGTCGTCAGACCGCCCGATCACTGCAAGAAGGCAGACCTACTTGAACATCTGGCCGACTTGAACAAGCCGCCAGATCAACCCACGCAAGCCGCCCGGACAAAAGAGGCGGTCTCCCAGATCAGACCGCTCAGAGCAACTGAGACAGAATCGGCCAGAGCACCGGCGCAGACCGCGCGGTCTCTGCGGTCTCCAACCTCCAGACCGCCCAGCACCCTTCCACTTCCACTTCAAAATTTTAACATAGAGTGGCTTCGTCCCATAGGTCAAAGTTGTCAATATTGAGAGAGGTCACTTCCATCGGCCGAGCCTGCTTTAGGAAACATGTTTGTGCTGCTTCTTGGTTTCCTTTTACGACCCCTATTCCTGCGGCGGTTGGGAACTTTAGGGATAGGTACTGGATAGTGGGAATTGCTCCAAAGATGGATTGGAACGGTCTTCCAAAGATGGCGTTGTAGGCGGAGGTAAACTGCACTACCACGAATTGGACGTTGTGCGTTGATTGACATGGAAATTCGCCCAATGTGATTGGAAGTGTGATCAGGCCCTGAACTGGAACAGGCCGGTTGTCAAAACCGTAGACGGACCCGGCTGCGGGGCTGAGTTGATCCTTCGCGAGTTTCATGTTTTGCAAAGTGGACAAGAATAGGACATCGACCGAGCTTCCGTTGTAAACGAATATCCTTTTAACAATGAAGCAAGGGTCCCCAATTCCTACACTGATTACGAGTGGATCTTGATGCGGTAGACGTAATCCTTGTAGATCCTCTTCCCAGAAAGTGGTTGTGATATCCTGTTTGAGCATCTTGTCCTCGTGGTCTCTGGGGGGTTTGGCAATTGAGAGAATCTAAGCGGCTAGATCGGGAGGTCCAGCGATAGTCTCGATTTCTCCCACCATCGCCCTACCCCCTACAGTGCCTCGGGGAGCGGGGGAGGGGGGGGGGGGGGGGGGGGGGGGGGGGGTTGTTCCCTTGCCTCCCTAGGTGGCTAAGGTTTGTTGGGAATCTTGCCCTACAGAATTCTTCCCAGAAGTCCCTGACGGACGAGACGCTCGATCTCATCCTTAAGCCTGGAACATTCTTCGGTGGTGTGCCCAGTGACACGCGATTTCAGCACTGTTAATTAGCAAGCACAAAATGCGATACGACGGCAGTGCACCGGTCGTTGTAAAGTAATAAAAGTTGGGAGAAACTCCCCAAATATCGTTCTCAAAGGACTGCAAGTTGGGTAGTATGATTTGGCTACTAGGGAAACTCTTATAAAGATTCTAAAACATTTAATAAAAAAGGGGGGTTTTGAAAGTGGTTTTCCTATGCTATCAATGAAGAAAGAAAATGCGGGCATAAAGCTCCGCTTCGCTTGTCGGGATGGAGTGCAGGCCGCGATGTCGTGCTTCGGTGAGCGGGTGGACGAGAAGGCTGGCGGATGAGGGTCGTAGGCACCTCGTCGCTGAACACACAACTAGCAATTGCTAGCGCGGAGCGCTACTAAGCGGTGGAGTGGATGGCGGACTACGACGCTCCTCAAATCTCATAAACCACAAAGGATCTCACAAACATGAAATCATAACAACTAAAACATAAGGTTTATGAACATCATCCACAATCTCAAATACATATAAAGAGAAACTCTGAAACAAGCGTAGGGGAAAAGAGTCAACCAAAGCTCGAAGTCTATGCTGAAGATTCTCGGCCAAAATCGTAGGGTTGTCAGGCCTAGTCCGTCTCTGTCTTCAGTTGCGTCCGGGGTCCGGAGGAGCTGTCACCTTCCTCTACTATTACCCATCTTCTCCGTGTTCTAGCTTGAAGTAACTCTTGTTCGACACCTGGAATGTTGTGGGAGTTATCTGTCTATGGCTTTCTTGAGCTCGAGGATGATGGAGGAGGCCAAGGAGGGAGCTTTGGCGGTAGATTTGCAAGCCAAAGGTCACCGGAGCTCCTCCTAGGTGAAAATGGTGGTGGAGCGGCGAAGTGAGCGAAAATGGCGGGCTTTAGAAGCTTTTCCCGCGGGTCTCTCCTCTTCTAGCAGATTTCCTGCTTTAGATACTAAACGGGCGGAATTTTAGTCACGCACGGGCGAACGCACGACCGTGCATTGCCAGTGCATTATTTAATGCAAAACCAGGCTTGAGGAAGAAGCAGTGGTGCATGTGCGTTATACTCACGCGCAGGCGAATCCACCCATGCGTAAAAACGCACGAAAAATTCAGATTGGCTAGAATATAGGCGAAACAGGCGATCGTGCGTTTCCTTCGCGCATGGGCGATCCGCCCGTGCGTAAAAACGCATGATCAAATTCAGATCACCGATTTTCTCCCCAGACGAAGGCGCACGAATGCAGCCGTCCGTGCGTCAAGAAAATGCACGACCGTGCGATATACACACTCATGAATTCTGGGCAAAAGGAGATGATCCAAACACCTACAAGCACAGTAAATCAGTCGGGATTACACCTCCAGCACCAATCAAAAATAGAAAAAGGATTGGGGAGCACCATGTGCTTACCCCCAATAACGTGGAGCTCAAACGCACACCAAAACGGGCCAAAAAGGAGCACGAAGCACGTAAGTGAGCATGAATGAGCATATGAGAAATAGATGCAATAATAGCTCGATAATGACGCACAAGAGAATGAAAACTATCCCGGATGAGTCAATAAAAGTGTATATAATTGGGACTCATCACACCCCCAGACTTAACCAATTGCATGTCTCGGGCAAACTACTCAGCTCTCCGTCTAAATAATTGGGTGTTAGAGTGAGTTTGAGCAGTAGAGACTCATGCGAAGTCGCATGCTCACGTGCGCAGAAATACATTAGAATAAAATTTAACTCAAGATTATATTTAACTATTTTTAGAACAGTAATTTGAAATCTACTTTACTCGGATGGTGAATCCCGGTGAATCTTTTGGTCGCGCACAAGGGAAAATAGCGTGACTAATGAGGACAGTATTATTCGAATCAAAGCTCGGGACAATCTCCTAAGAAATCCATCAAAGTCGGTGTCCATAGTCTTGCACATTCACACTCTCTCCACTGCATGAGACGACTCATATCTAAAATCAATAGGACTTATAGGTTAAGATTTGGCTTAGGATGAGCTTAGGTTAGATAAGTAGAAGAACGATGGGCATCGCACTCAGCATAACCTGAGTACACGAGAGCATAAAATCACCAATACAGGGAAATTAAGAACCACACAACACCCCCAGACTTCAACTGGACACTAGGTGTGTGCTAAGCCGACCACACATTATTTTGTCGAGAGATTGCATTTGAAAGTTCTTTTTGTACAATTTTTTTTTTATTTTCTCGTCTCGACATATATATCTTTTGTAGGCACTTTTTAAGCTTCTCCTTTAGCTTTTTTTTTCTCAGCCACCATACACCAGAGATAACACCACGTGATGGAGACATAACTTTCTTTCAACTCATTTGTTGGTGCAAAAATAGGCTTGGCCGTATGGCTTTGGTGAAATTTAAGTGGAGCTAAACAAGAAGGATAGGAAGGCTCAAGTGGGATTGCAAGCGTGTATGATTCGTCCTTCGCAGGAATTAGTCTTTTACTTTTATTTGTGTTCTCCTTTCTTGCTTGCCTTTCTTGCTATTATTTTTAATTTGTTCTTTACCATGCTATTTTCTTTTTCTGTATCATGTGGGCGCATTTGAATGTCTGATGTACTTGGTGTGGGGACACATCCCACGCTAGTGATAGGTGTCCCAAAGAGTATAGGGTTGTTCAGAAACTGTATGGAGCCCATAAATCTTTTGGCTACTCTACTGCACCTGTATTGTCGCACTTTTACTCGGCTACCGCACCTTTGGTGCCGGTAATGCCGGTGAAGCAGTGTTTATTTTGCAAAAGTAGAGAGCATGCCTTGAAGGACTGTGCGGATTATCTTCGCCAATTGGCGGACGATGATTAGCCGGATATCCGGATCGTCCCATCTTCGAATTCTGCGAGCACAGCTCCTTCCTCTGATTACGTGTCACTTCCACCTTCATTTCTTGAAGGCTCTGGAATCGAAACGTGCATCAGTGTCCCTCATGACTCTATTTCTGATGCGACCCCCCATACCTCTTCGGATCATGTACCACTTTGCGTGGATTTGTTCCCTTGTGTGGAGAGTGAGCCTGAACTCTTAAGAAGCACGTCTTCTCCCACTACACATGAAACTACATCTATTTCTGATGTTATCATTGAGGTCAATTTGCAAGATGTTGCAGACCTGCGTAGTGTCGTGCCCACTCTCATGGAGGAGGACAGTCTCGATTGTGCTGAAGCAACCGTTTCGGTCCTGTGCGAGGAAGTCCAAGTTATAGAGGAGACCATTGCGTGCGTTGTTGAGTCTAGTGAAATCTTCGATGATATCATCAGTTTTTCATTACCGCACCCTATGGGGGATGAAGCCGGGATTATCCCCTCAGATGAGATTTCTTTTAGTTTTTCTTCCAATTTATTTCCTGACCCCCTTTCTTTATGTACAAGGATGCAGGATGCCCCTCCTCCGGTTGATCAGACCTTATGCATGGAGGAGCCGAAAGCCTGGCGGGATGAGGAAGGTACAGTGACGGAACATCTTATTTCCTCATCATCGTTGGTGTTTCCTCATCATGTTTGTGGGATCCTTTGTGGTTTATGAGATTTGAGGAGCACCGTAGTCCGCCATCCACTCCACCGCTTAGTAGCGCTCCGCGCTAGCAATTGCTAGTTGTGTGTTCAACGACGAGGTGCCTACGACCCTCATCCGCCAGCCTTCTCGTCCACCCGCTCACCGATGCACGACATCGCGGCCTGCACTCCATCCCGACAAGGGAAGCAGAGCTTTAGGCCCGCATTTTCTTTCTCTGTTGATAGCATAGGAAAACCACTTTCAAAACCCCCTTTTTTTTTAAGTGTTTTAGAATCTTTATAAGAGTTTCCCTAGTAGGCAAATCATACTACCCAACTTGCAGTCCTTTGAGAATTATATTCGGGGAGTTTCTCCCTACTTTTATTACTTGACAACGACCGGTGCACTGCCATCGTACCGCATTTCGCGCTTGCTAATTAGTCCTATGCTAGTTTTCATTCGGGCTAGTTTTCATTCTCTTGTGCGTCATTATCGAGCTATTATTGCATCTATTTCTCTTATGCTCATTCATGCGCACTTACGTGCTTCGTGCTCCTTTTTGGCCCATTTTGGTGTGCGTTTGCGCTCCACGTTATTGGGGGTAAGCACATGGTGCTCCCCAATCCTTTTTCTATGTTTGATTGGTGCTGGAGGTGTATTCCCGGCCAATTTGCTGTGCTTGCAGGTGTTTGGATCATCTCCTTTTGCCCAGAATTCATGAGTGTGTATATCGCATGGTCGTGCGTTTTCTTGACGCACGGACGGCTGCGGTCATGCGCCTTCATCTGGGGAGAAAACCGGTGATCTGAATTTGATCGTGCGTTTTTACACACGGGCGGATCGCCCGTGCGCGAAGGAAACGCACGATCGCCTGTTTCGCCTATATTCTAGCCAATCTGAATTTGTTTGTGTGTTTTTACGCATGAGCGGATTCGCCCGTGCGTGAGTATAACGCACGGGCGCTGCTGCTTCTTCCTCAAGCCTGGTTTCGCGTTAAATAATGCATGGGCAACGCACGGTCGTGCGTTCGCCCGTGCGTGACTAAAATTCTGCCCGTTTAGTATTTAAAGCATGAAATCTGCAGGAAGAGGAGAGACCCACGGGAAAACTTCTAAAGCCCTCCCTCTAGCGCCACAAAAACTTGACGCGCAAATCTAGCACACCACTATAGGAGGGAGCGAGACTGCGACACGAAACGGTAGTGTACCGATCGTTCAAGTAATATAAAATGTGGGAGTGAATCCCCAAGTATCGATCTCGAAGGAACATAGTAAGGTGGAGTAAACTATAGAGGATGGACTTGAGATTGAAGTCCCTAAGTCGGATGGATTGCGGGAGAGTTGATTTGGCTTTTGGAAAATAAAAGAAAACAACTACAACTACTCCTATGCAATGCCGCTATGCAATGCTTCACCAGGCGGGATGGAAAACTACGTTGGCCTTGAATGCACTACTTCGCAAGGGCGGATGGACGAGTAGGCGAGCGGAATTGAACTGTGCAGTCCTTGTGTGCGCTGCTTCGTTAGGCGAATGGATTACACGGGCCGCTATGCCACACTTCACTAGGCGGATGAACGAGTAGGCTTGCGGAATCAGGGTCGCAAGCACCTCGTCACAAAGCTCACACCTAGCAATTGCTAGTGCAACCAAACCACACACTCACACCCACACTACCACAAGAGCTCACCTCAAGTAATCATACACAAATAATATCATTGCATAACAACGAAATACATATTAAATCAATTGCATAGTACAAACATCATCAAATACAGAAGATTATACTAACAACAATAATCTAAGAAGAGAAAAGTGCAAGAGATACAACCGAATCCGGAGGCTTGCTGTAGATTCACGGTAGGAATCGTCGGGGTGTCAACCCGCATCCTAGCTCGGTCCCAGCTATCGTCCGGGGTAGAGGAGGGTTGTCACTTCCTCCCAATGGACCTGTCTTCTCCGGTAAACTACAATCCGGCCACGTCTGATGCGAAGAACTCCTAGCTTAGCGATGAAGATGAGTGTAGAATCCTCTCCTCGAAGTGCTTGGATGATGTGAGGTGGCCTTGGGTAAGAGGTGGAGGAAGGAGGGGAAAGAACGGAGCTGGAACTCCCTTTGCGGCCGAAAAATCGCAGTTGTACGGCCCCACCTGATTAGGTTGAAAACTGCAGCTTTTATAGAAAAAGATCAGAAATTTGGTCACGCACGGTCGAACGCACAACCGTGCGTTGCCCGTGCATTATTTAATGAATAAACTGACGTGAGGAAGAAGCAGCAGCGCCCGTGCGTTTCCTTCGCGCATGGGCGAATCCGCCCGTGCGTAAAAATGCACGATCAATGGCAGAACATCGTTTTCTACCCAGATGAAGGCGCACGACCGCAGCTGTCCGTGCGTCAATAAAATGCACGACCGTGCGTTATACATATTCATGATTTCTGAGTAAAAGGGGATGCTTCGACCACCTATGAGCACATCAACCCAGATGGGAGTATACCTCCAGCTCCAAGCGCCAAAATAGAAATATGCTGGGGAGCACAGTGTGCTTACCCCCAGCAATGTAGTGTGCAATTGCACACTACAACGGGCCTAAACAAGCACTTCAAGTAAAAGCATGAACATGGTGAATATAAACAAATACTAACCAAAACTGAAGTACAAATGCAGGAAAAATAACTCGGATGAGTCTATAAAATGCTATATAAGTGAGACTCATCACACCCCCAGACTTACTCGTTTGCTCGTCCCGAGCAAACAAATCCGGCGGAGTAGGAAAATCATAGCTAGCCACAAAATTGCAAACACGGAATAGAATGCGAAGTTGCATACTTATGTACATAGAAGTTCATTAGAAGAAGTTTCTACATATGCTAGCTAATTTATAAAAATGTAAATGCGTAAACAAAAATTTATTTTTACTCAAAAATGGAATGTTGGTGAATCGCGAAGTCACACGTAGTACCAAAGTAATCAAGACGCAAAGGGGAGTGTTACCCAAGACCGGAACTCAGAATTATCTCCGTTGAAATCCATCAACGTCGAGAGCCATAAGCTCGCCCTGTCACACTCTCTCAACGGCGCTAGTAAACTCACAAGATGAATCAATAGGACTTTTTTGGTTAATACGAGGCTTAGGTTACGGTTTGGAATACAAAGATAAACGTGAAGGCTAATCGCAACCCAAATGAGCTTACAAAAGTGCTAAATCATAACAGCCCCAATAATACACGTGTAACACACCCCCAGACTTGACTTTGAAACCGGGTGTGCACACGACCTACTCCAATCGATAGAACTATATGTTTCCATTAAAATGCTAGGGATATATTTTTTTTCTTTGCTTTTCTTTTTCTTTCTCTTTTTTTCCCCAAATCTATTTGCAAAAATCTCAGCATATAGAAATTTTTAAGAAATCCACATCAACACTAAAATTTCTCATCACCGCACCGCATTGGCAAATTACAATTCGTTAATGCTTTTGGCTTATTTTTGGTTGCGATAATGGGATTAGCTTTTAGGCCTTGGTGAAGTTTGGTGGAGCTGAAACAAAAGGTTGGGTAAGCACAAAAATAGGCTAGCAACGGTTAGCGTATAGGAATGGTAGAACAAAGCTCAAGCTTGCCAAATAGATGGCCTACGTCACGCTCAACTTGCAAATCGTTCGCACCCATGCTTCGAGAGTCGCTTGGGGCAAGTTCTTAGCACCCGAGAAAGGTAATCCTTCCTCCCGACTCGAGTAACATGAACCTCGCGCTCACCTACACACAATACCACGCTACCACTAGATTCAACCACATTCACTATTTTGAGTAAAATAAATTAAAATCTACGTAAATCTACTAATTATAAATTCGAAGTATAAATAAAACTAATTCTACTCAAATCCCTATGCAAGACACTAGTACTCAACTAGAGCACTACAAGAGTCAACATCCCACTCCATCTTGCAATTTTTAGGCTAATACAGCAATTTCTACATCATAACCAAGAATTGAATATACAGGAGCATACAAACAAGCGAGTGCGCGCTAAAGTGGGTGTAGTGGTGTGCGGTGAAGATGAACAAATAATATAACTGAAATAAAATACTTCTAGCATGCACTGAGATGTGCCCGTGCAGTGGGTAACACATAGCGGCTCTCCCCCAGACTTAATCTAAGCAATAGACACAAATGATGTAACCATGAAAATTGAATAAAAGGCTAGGGGAAGAAAAGTTACCCATGCTCAGAAATGAGCATACCAGAGGATTAGCGTTAATACTGCGATGGAAGTCCTAGTCCGCCACCAAAAGATCACCACCCTACAAAAAGGA
Organism: Dactylorhiza incarnata; assembly: GCA_033032865.1. Lineage (NCBI taxonomy): Eukaryota > Viridiplantae > Streptophyta > Magnoliopsida > Asparagales > Orchidaceae > Dactylorhiza > Dactylorhiza incarnata. The sequence continues at coordinate 27,540,808 of JAWHQI010000005.1, forward strand.
CGCACCAAGCAATAGCAAAAATAATATATTAAGGTATTAGCGGATTAGAGAAATAAAATAACCAAAACTGGGTTGTCTCCCATTAGCGCTTTTGTTTACCGTCCTTAAGCTGGACTTAATACCTGTATTAATCAGTTTGTTTAAATGTCTAAGTATAAAACAAAAATAATAAAGTCTACTTATTATTATTAAACAACCAGCAGAGAAATCAACTATACGTTGATTTAAAGTAATAACTAGCAGTGAACGAAATGGATCTGAAGACCCAGCAACAGCAGTAGTCAGGAGGATCAGAAGTTTTCCATCTCCAAGTTTCATCTTTCTTCATCTTCTTCATCTCATCCAATTGTCTGTCGTGAATGAAGTAGCGTTTACCACCCTGCACCAGGTCTCGGATCCGGATCCTCTGGAGTTCCTGCGGGAACTCCAGAGGGTGGAGTTCCTATTTTGAGACCAATCCGTGTGGAATCAAAAAAAGTGGTTAACATCAAAGTTGTAGATCTCGCCGAGATGAATAACTTTCATGTTGATCATTTTTTGATTTGAAGTCGTTTAGGCCCCCGATTTGGGCCCCGAAAAAACAGGATCCAAAAAATATTAATATAATTAATTTCGGATCCTGTTTTTTCGGGGCCCAAATCGGGGGCCTAAACGACTTCAAATCAAAAAAATGATCAGCATGAAAGTTATTCGTCTCGGCGAGATCTACAACTTTGATGTTAACCGTTTTTTTTATTCCACTCAGATTGGTCTCAAAATAGGAACTCCACCCTCTGGAGTTCCCACAGGAACTCCAGAGGATCCGGAGAGAAAGCTGGCATTGATGATGAGGTGGAATAGGCGATTGAATTCATCATTGCCATCTACTTTTCCTTTCATGGCTGCCACTTAGAATCACCCAAAATGGGTCCAAAAATTCACGCACCTGCAGGGGGATATATGAAATATCAGAAATTGAAGCAGGAGAGGGAACAGGAAGGATGAATTTATCAATATCAGCATTATTAGAAGGTTGATTAGGAAATAAAATGGAAGACGGACTAAAAGAATCAAACAAAGGAGGAGTGATCCCGGTTTCACTCCTGGCAGGTTCCACAAAAGACTCAATGTTGGTTGCAATAGAATCACTGCAGGCATAATATGAGCAGCTAGGAACTTCGATGATGAGTTGGACCTTCTCCTCGGGTGATGAGGTAGAAACCTCCTTACTAAAGATAAAATCCTCCTCAGTGCAACTCAGCACAGCTTCGGGCTCCTTAGGTGCATCCTGCACATCTAGAAATTCGGCAATAAGAGCTGAAGATACATGCATACTGATACAAGAAAATATCTGAGTAGAAACAGGACTCAAGATAGAGTCTGATAGGAGTGAAGAAATATCATCAGATACAGAATCCACAGGAAATGATGGCACAATGGAGGAAGGAAACTCCACAATGTCGTCGTAGTGATCAATATCGATGCTAATCGACGCATTCGTTGTGCTCCCAAGATGACCCGGGGGCCTAAAGTATTTGTCATCAGCGATGGAAGGAGCGGTGGCATAGGAAGGCAGTGGAATGGAGATAAGTATTGGCTCATCATCCTCTCCCAATTGCAATTTCCATTGCTCACAGTCTTTCAGCGCATGATCAAAAAATTGACAACACAAGCAGCGCTTCCTGGTAGGTTTTGACTGTGGAAAAGCCAAACCACTCGATGAAGGCGATGCTCGCGATGGGGACGCATACTTATAATACGTAAGTTCATTGTATGAAGTTCTAGATTCTCCATACGATGAACTATACGGATTATAATTATGGCTTCCTAAATAGCACTCATCATTAGAGTGATTAGACGCTCTACGCCACCTACATTGTTGATAAGCATACATATTGGTGTAAAGAAGGATTAACAACTAATATAAACAGAAATTGATCTCAATATGCACGTAATAAAGTTTAAAACGGCGGAAACCTAATTTTTGAAATACTTAAAAACAGATAAAAGGAGAATTTACAAACACTAAATTAAAACACATGCGATATACAAATGGAAAAGAACTTCTATCTAACAGCTCTCCCTCTCCGGAAAACTCACACGTCTGTGTTCCCCAGCAACGGTGCCAAAAACTTGACGCGCGATTTCAGTACTGCTAATTAGCAAGCGCGAAATGCGATACGACGACAGTGCATCGGTCATTGTCAAGTAATAAAAGTAGGGAGAAACTCCCCGAATATCGTTCTCAAAGGACTGCAAGTTGGGTAGTATGATTTGCCTACTAGGGAAACTCTTATAAAGATTCTAAAACACTTAATAACAAAGGGGGTTTTGAAAGTGGTTTTCCTATGCTATCAACGGAGAAAGAAAATGTGGGCCTAAAGCTCCGCTTCGCTTGTCAGGATGGAGTGCAGGCCGCGATGCCATGCTTCGGTGAACGGGTGGACTAGAAGGCTGGCGGATGAGGGTCGTAGGCACCTCGTCGCCTAACACGCAACTAGCAATTGCTAGCGCGTAGCGCTACTAAGCGGTGGAGTGGATGGCGGACTACGACGCTCCTCAAATCTCATAAACCACAAAGGATCCCACAAACATGAAATCATAACAACTAAAGCATAAGGTTTATGAACATCATCCACAATCTCAAATACATATAAAGAGAAACTCTGAAACAAGCGTAGGGGAAAAGAGTCAACCAAAGCTCGAAGTCTATGCTGAAGATTCTCGGCCGTAATCGTACGGTTGTCAGGCCTCGTCCGTCTCGGTCTTCAGTTGCGTCCGGGGTCCGGAGGAACTGTCACCTTCCTCTACTATTACCCATCTTCTTCATGGTCTAGCTTGAAGTAGCTCTTGTTCGACACCTGGAATGCTGCGGGAGTTCTCCGTCTATGGCTTTCTTGAGCTTGAGGATGATGGAGGAGGCCAAGGAGGGAGCTTTGGCTGTAGATTTGCAAGCCAAAGGTCACCAGAGCTCCTCCTAGGTCAAAATGGTGGTGGAGTGGCGAAGTGGGTGAAAATGGCGGGCCTTAGAAGCTTTTCCCGTGGGTCTCTCCTCTTCCAGCAGATTTCCTGCTTTAAATACTAAACAGGTAGAATTTTAGTCACGCACGGGCGAACGCACGACCGTGCGTTGCCCTTGCGTTATTTAACGCAAAACCAGGCTTGAGGAAGAAGCAGTAGCGCCCGTGCGTTATACTCACGCACGGGCGAATCCGCCAGTGCATAAAAATGCACGAACAAATTCAGATTGGCTAGAATATAGGCGAAACAGGCGATAGTGCGTTTCCTTCGCGCACGGGCGATCCGCCCGTGCATAAAAATGCACAATCAAATTTAGATCACCGGTTTTCTCCCCAAATGAAGGCGCACGACCGCAGCCGTCCGTGCATCAAGAAAACGCACGACCGTGCGATATACACACTCATGAATTCTGGGCAAAAGGAGATGATCCAAACACCTGCAAGCACAGCAAATCAGCTGGGAATACACCTCCAGCACCAATCAAAAATAGAAAAAGGGTTGGGGAGCACCATGTGCTTACCCCCAATAACGTGGAGCGCAAACGCATACCAAAACGGTCCAAAAAGGAGCACGAAGCACGTTAGTGCGCATGAATTAGCATAAGAGAAATAGATGCAATAATAGCTCGATAATGACGCACAAGAGAATGAAAACTAGCCTGGATGAGTCCATAAAAGTGTATATAATTGGGACTCATCACCCAGTTCCTCAGTTGAACTCGCAATACTTCGATTGGCCATTTCTCGGATTCGGGTGAGGCACCCTTGACCTATGAAGTTCTGGGTTATCTTGGATGGCATGGAGCACGTTGGTTCTCCTGGTGTTCAATGGGGTGTACACTCTAGGCGGTCGCGGGTTCGAATCTCTCTGGGATTGCGACGGCGCTCATCGAAGCGGCGTTCTTTGCCACGCCTCTCCTCCTGCCTTCCGGTGGCTTGCTCTAGCCCTCTTTCCCTTTTCTGGTTGCCTTCAAACTGTTGCCAGTGCCCTTCGATAGCCCCATCCACAGCTATCTGAGCTTCTACCCGGTGAACAAGATCGGGATAACTTGGCACCGTTTCCCTCATCAAGGCTTAGTAAAAACCACTTGGACGGAGCCCCCCAAGGAAGATGCCCACAGGAGTTCGGAATCGACTCCCGGGATTTGTCTAGCCTCTGTGGTGAAGCGGTGAAAGAAATCCCCAAGTGTTTTTCCATCGTTCTGGAAAATTTCTGAAAGATTAGAGGGGTCTCAGACAATTCTGGGATTGGCGATGAACTGGTCTGTGAACTGTCGGGCCATCTATGCGAAGCTGTTTATGGCTCCTTCTTGCAGATAGTGAAACCAAGTGTACGCTTGTCCTTTCAAGGTTGCTGGAAACACCTGGCAGAGGAGTTGATATGGAGCATTATAGATTCTCATGATAGTAGTGAAATGGTTGATATGCTCCAGTGGGTCGTCTGTCCCATCGAACGTCTCTATACTGGGGATCTTGAAGCCAGGGGGAACTGGGTGAGCCAGAACATGAGGCGCTAACGGGGAGCCATTGTGCATGGGATGGTGGTGAAAGTTGCGCGCCGCCTGATATAGATTTTTTTACGATTTTGAAATTTAGTGAAGGTTTGAGATTTTTCTCCAAACAATATCCGATAAAGGCAAGTATACCTTATCGTCTATAGTATAGGATATTAAGAAATACCAAGGTCGTATTCCACAGGGCGCGTTGATTACTTCTACTTTGAGGAAAGTCACTATTATCTTATCTAATGATATTTTTGGGGTTTTGGTTACCTAGCTAGAAAAAGAGAAATTGCAAGCTAACTTAAGGGTTTAGATGATGATAAAAGAGGCTAGTACTCAATCAAAAGTCACCTTGGAGTGAGAATAGACAAGTGAAAAGAGAATAAATCTAATTCCGTTTAAATTGAACTACTTGACCGTGGAGGTTCCCTGTAAGACCCCAAATCAGGAAGGTAAATTTCTGGAGTTCTTAACGTTGTCGCCCAGGCGACAGTGGCTGTCGCCCGGCGATAGCGTTGTCGGGTGGCGGCTATCGCTGGCAACAAGATGACTGGGGTAATGCAGCAGTGTCGTTGGCTGGTCAAAGTCGATTCATAACGTTGTCGCCCAGGCGATAGTGGCTGTCGCCCAGCGACAGCTCAAAGTTGGACTTTGTGGCCGAAATCAAGGGCATTGATTGCTTATTGACTTTGGGGGCTGGTTTTGGCTTGGGAGGCTCGGTGGCAGCATAGAAGGCCGAAATCCTCTCTCTTTTCATTATTTTCCTTAAGGCTTTATTTTGGAGAGAGAGAGAGAGAGAGAAGCTTGGAGAAGAAGAAGGAATAGTAAACCCTAGCTTGAAGCTTGGGTTTGGAGGAGCTACACTCATCCAATCCCTTCAACGTTGGTGGCTACGCATAGAGGAGGGCAAGGCGCTCCTTTCCATCCGTGTGGAACGTCAAGCCATGGGCTCGAAGCGGCGTTTAAGGGTAACAAACTTTTCTACCCTCTTTTGGACATGCCTTAGTCCTTTCCCTAGCATCGTTGAGGCACCTACCCAAAAGGGTGAGGTCGTGGCCTCCGACGGGTCGATTTGTGCTATCCTCGTCAAAGCTTGCATTCATGTAGAGTCCACGCGTGAGATGGACGTAGGCGCGCTGTGTGAAGCCCATCCGAGACGGTTTGTCCGGATTGGTGATACTTTTTAGGTATTGTGCGTGCCGGGGAAAAACCCCGTGTTGTTATACTTGCCTCGTAGGGCTAGAGGGTGCTACTGCATGCGCAGCAACGCCCAGGGGTGTGCCCCGGGGAGCACCCGAAGTTAAAAGGCAGAAATGGAGTTCTGTTCAGCTGTCGCTGGCGCGATAGTGACTGTCGCCTGGGCGACAGCTTCCCAGAATTGGGTTCTGGTGAATTTGGGTGTTCTGAGGCAGTGGGAGTGCTACTGCATGTACAGTAATGCCTGGGGGTGTGCCCCGGGAAGCACCCACAGCTAGAAGCCAAATTAGGGTTTTGTGCACTGTCGCTGGCGACAGTGACTGTCGTCTAGGCGACAGCTTCCCAGACTGAGTTCTGGTGATGTTGTTGTGCCCACCTATTGAGGGGACCTGGGGCCGGTGTACCCGACCTGTGGGGGTGTCCTGGTGGATGACTTAGCGGCCCGTGGAGCCGGCTAATTGAGAATACCTGGGCTGAAGGGACGCCATATCCGCTTTTCATGTTGTACAACGAGAGCTGTGAACAACGGGCATTTGGCAAACCTGAAACCGCACCATTGCAGCACCTGATTAGTAAGCCTCGGACAGCATGTCGGGAGGCAATGGGACAGAGTCTTTGAACTACGTTATGTTCACAATTAAAGCACGGGGGAGCCCTAGTATTCGAGCCGCCGTCTTTAGCCTCGAAGGGCAAAGCCATCAAGAGTGGATGGTGGTGGAAGGCGTAGTACACCAAAGAGTGCCTGAGTGCACGAGACGTGGAGGCCATTCCCACGTTTGTGTTGTTGCATATGTATGAAATGTTGTGGGCTCGTCTAGTCGCACTCTTATATATATGCTGTTGAGACTGTTTTGCAGGGACGTTTAGAACTGCCACCCCCTCGAAGGGGTGGGGTCGTTATAACTTGGTCAGCTTTAGCTGACCGTTGCCCTGTTTTGCCACCGTCTTTGGTGGGCTTGTTGTACAGGAGCGGGACCGAGCGGGACCTTGGCGGACTGAAGCCCCTGCGCTGCTGCGGCCCTTGAAGGCCTTTTGTCCTTTCTTCTATTTTCATGTATGGACGGCCTGCGCGCCGATGTTGGTAAACTGTAAGGCCGTCGTGCCTCTTTTGTGTGTTGTAAAACATTTTATTCCAAGTTAATAGAAGTGGACATACCCGAGTTCGGGTCTTGCGGTTTATAATTCTATCTCTCTCTTTTGCTTCCGCATAGAATGCTCTGAGTTAGGCTTTGTGGTATAGTGTCGTTGCATATTCAATTAAGTGACGTTTCCATTTGTTTTGTAGTATATGGCGTGGGGCCCCCGCCGGACCTTCTGCTATATGCTTCTGAACGGATGGGGGTGTTACAAATTGGTATCAGCTTCTAGGGTTCCATATCCTTCTAAGGAATTCGTGGGCGAATTCTTTTAAGGGGTGGTGAGCACATGTGTGCGCTACCGTTGAGACGTAAAATAAACCAAAAAATGTCCACTTAGGAATAAAATGTAACAACAAACCAACAATAATTGCATGATTTTGGAACCTGAGCGTTCCTTTTGTTATTAGTTGCGACTGTGCTGTCGCCTAACTGTGTGTTGCACTTATGTAGGGCACTCGAAGTGCAGCGGGACCGTCGCATCCCCATGATGTGCATGAGAGTAGTGGGTCTGCTGAGGCCCCTACAGCTCCGTCTGCTGAGTTTGTTCGGCTAGTTACTGAAGTCGTTCTAGCTGCATTGAATGGCCAGCCTGAAAGGCAAGGCCAACCGCCAGTGCAAGAGGTGGCCCCTGAGCCACTAAGAGTGGAGCAAGTCCAGTGAGGTGTGCTCCTGAGCAACAGCTGAAGCACTTTCTGAGATTTCGACCTCCTCCGTTCATCGGGGTTGAATCCCCAGCTGAGGCCGGAGACTGGTTGTCGCATGTGAAGCGAATTCTGACAGCGACACAGTCAGAGGAAGCGCAGAAGGTGACCTTTGCTTCTTTCTTGCTAGAAAAGGAAGCTAGGCGGTGGTGGGATGAGGTTGAGAGGCGCCAGTTCGCAGGAAGGCGACTGGTTAATGTGACGATGGAAGAGTTCTCGAGAATCTCCCTCGCAAGGTATGTGCCTCAGTCGCAGCAGATCGCGATGGAGAACCAGTTCTTGGCTCTAACACAGGGTGGTAGACTGGTTGATGACTACTTGCATGAGTTCACCCTCCTCGGGCGCTATGCTGGGACTTCTTTCGATGATGAGGATAGAAGGGTGAACAGGTTTTATGGAGGTTTGCGTACTGAGTTGCGGCATCTTCTGACAGGGCCGTTGACGCAGGGTTTCACGACCCTCGTTGGTTCAGCCCGAGACCTTGAGCAGGACATGCTCAGGGAAAAGGGCAAGGCGGTTGTGGTCGAGGCAGTGTCGGAGGGCAAAGTGCCGAGTGCGACGAAGTTGCGGAGGTTGAGTCGCTGGAAGAAGGCTCGAGTATCTAGGCCAGCTCCCTCTGCTTCGGGCGCATCATCTGGACGTGGCCCTCTTATTTGTTTCACTTGTGGCAAGCCTGGCCATTTCTCTCGGGATTGCCGCAGTGGGCTTCCAAGGCCAGAGAAGAAGGCGGGGCCAGCTTATTCTGAGAAGGGGAAGGCAGCTGAGTCCACTGCCTCCAGTATGGCTCCCCCGCAGCCCAGAGTCTTTAGTCTTGATCAGCAGGAGGCTATCAAAGCCAAAGACGTCATGACAGGAACAATTTAAGATACAGTCTTTACTGTTTTATATACCTGTTCTAATGTTCATGCTAACCCTGCTTGGCGGCGTAGGCTATGTAAATGTTTTAGGCGTCCCTGCGAGAGCGCTTTTCGATACTGGAGCTTCGCACTCCTTCTTATCGTCGGACTTCGTCCAACGTATTGGTGCGCCGTCGATTGCTTCTGCAGATGGACTGGAGGTCCTACTGCCAAACGGATATTCGATGCGTGTGGAGAGGAGTTGCTGCGTAAAGGTTCTAGTTGGTAGTCGGGTGTATGACCTGAAGGCATCGTTACTCCCCCTGGTTGAGTTCGATGTTATCTTCGGTATGGACTGGCTGTCGGAACAGCGTGCGTGTATCGATTGCACCACCAAGGAGGTGAGGTTTGGGCAGGGTGCCGATCGGGAGACGGTCTTTGCGGGCATGCGTGGATCGAGCAAGACGCTGATGTCTGCTCTCCAGGTGTCCAAGGCAGTGCGACAGGGAGCAGAGTTATTCTTTGCTCTTGTGGAGGCTTCAACGCCGAGGCCCAGCCTAGCGGATGTTCCGGTAGTAGCAGAGTTCCTCGATGTGTTCCCGAACGAGCTCCCCGGTGCTCCACCGCAGCGGGAGATAGATTTCACGAATGAGTTGGTGCCAGGCGCTAAGCCTGTGGCCCGCTCGCCGTATCGTATGGCTCCGAAAGAGTTGGCAGAGTTGAAGCTGCAGTTGCAGGAGCTGCTTGAGCAGGGCTACGTGCGTCTGAGTTCCTCACCTTGGAGTGCACTGGTCCTCTTTGTCAAAAAGAAGGACGGTAGCCTGCGGCTTTGCATCGATTATCGGGAGCTGAACAAGCTGACGGAGAAGAACAAGTATCCTCTTCCGAGGATAGATGATTTGTTCGACCAGCTCGTTGGTTCGACAGTATACTCAAAGCTGGACTTGAAGTCCGGCTATTATCATGTGCGGATCAGGGAGTGCGATATCCCAAAGACTGCCTTCAGTACGAGGTACGGGCAGTATGAGTTCACCGTGATGCCGTTTGGGTTGTCTAATGCGCCTTCGGTGTTTATGGACTTGATGCACCGGACTTTTCGAGAGTACCTCGACCGGTTTGTGGTCGTCTTCCTGGATGACATACTAGTCTACTCTCAGTCCGAGGAGGAGCACAATGATCACCTGCGAGTAGTTTTGGAGGTTCTGAGGAGGAACCAGTTGTATGCCAAGTTCTCGAAGTGCGAGTTCTGGCTTCCTTCCGTGGCGTTCTTGGGCCATGTGGTTAGTGGTTCGGGTGTGGCGGTAGATCCGGTGAAGGTTTCGGCCATCAGGGAGTGGCCTGTCCTTTCTTCTGTAGCGGAGGTCCGTAGCTTCCTCGGGTTGGCCGGTTATTACAGGCGCTTCGTGGAGAACTTCTCCCGGATCGCGCTGCCTCTTACGACGCTGACACGGAAGATGCAGGAGTTCATTTGGACGCCCGCGTGTGCACAGGCTTTCGAGGAGTTGAAGCGGCGGCTTACGATGGCTCCGATCTTATGTTTGCCTTGCGGCACGGAGGGCTACGAGATCTACACCGACGCTTCTGGGAGCGGCCTTGGCTGCGTTCTGCAGCAGCATGGCAAGGTTATAGCGTATGGCTCTCGCCAGCTGAAGGTGCACGAGTGGAATTATCCGGTCCACGACTTGGAGTTGGCGGCCGTGATATTTGCCCTGAAGCTATGACGGCATTATGTGTATGGCTTGAAGATCAATATCTTCACGGACCATAAGAGCCTGAAGTACCTTCTGACGCAGAAAGGGCGGAATATGCGGCAGCAGAGGTGGATGGAGTTCCTGGGGGACTTCACCTTCGAGATCCACTACACTCCCGGGAAGGGGAATGTTGTTGCGGATGCACTCAGTCGCAGGGCTCCAGCGCAGGCCACTGGATTCAGATGCATGATGAGCACCTGATACGTGACCTGGAGGCCTTGGGTATTTCTTGCGTAGAGAAGAGGAGCAGTGCCGGTGCCTGTTTGAGTTGGACTGAGGTGCAGTACGACCTCGCAGATAGAGTCCGCCGGGCTTTTGAACTCGATCCGAGTTTAAAGCGCTACACGGAGGATGCTGGTAGTGGGCCGGATGCCCAGTTTCAGGATTGAGACGGGTTGCTGTGGAGAGGTGACCGTTTGTGCGTCCCCAAGGTGGGTGAGCTGCGCGATGAGTTGATGTACGAGGCGCATCGTACCAGGTATTCAGTTCATCCGGGGAGCACGAAGATGTATAAGGACATGAAGGTCCTTTTCTGGTGGCCGGGTATGAAGAGGGACATCGCTCACTACATGGCCAAGTGCCACACTTGTGCGCTAGTGAAGGCGGAATGTCAGAAGCCCGGTGGCTTTTTGCAGTCATTGTCTATTCCAGAGTGGAAGTTTGATGACATTTCCATGGATTTCGTGCATGGGCTGCCGAGATCGCAGTGCGGGAACGATGCCATCTGGGTAGTTGTAGACCGGCTGACAAAGGTGGTGCACTTTATCCCCAACCGGAGGGATGACTGTCACAACCCGCATTTTCTCCGAATTTAAGAATATCAGAGTAAGAGAAAATACACGTCATGATGCCACGTCATACAGGAGACAACTGTAGACGCTCAGGCGGGAACCTATTACTTAACTAAACAAACATGATTATATGATAAGTCATCATTTGAAATCATTTATTAGGGGTTTTGAGATAAGAACTGTGTCTCTCAGTTCGTGGATCAACTAGTCCACCGAGAAAGTATATATAATTGCAGCGGAAAATACTTGATTTGGTTTACTTGAAGTCCTACATTTATGCAAACGACGGAGCATGACGTAAGTGATATGCACATAACTAGGCGTACTGTAAGAGTAGAAAATACCTTTAGGCGACTTTAAAGTTAAGGGTTTTAGTTAGAAAGAATGCAATGAGGATGAAGAAAAACCATTTTATAACTATAGTGCACCTAACATAAATCATTCCCAGAGGGTAAGGTACACAAGATCTAAAAATAGTGGCATAATCTGGCAAATAAACTATAAAGTATAAAAAGGGGCACAATGGGCGTCAACGACATGACACTAACCCATTGGCACCAACTAGTATGTCTGAGCGCAAGAAGTAACTAAAAACAACTACCTCGCAGCAGTGGGGTGAACAGCTACTAAAACTCTGAACTTCAGGCTACACCACTAGCCGTTACGGCTCTGAACCTGAGGCATTCAATAAAACAAAGAACGCCTCAGCAAGGAATTACAAGTGGCAGAAAACTAACAGAAAAACAAGCAAGGCATAAGGGGTACCAACCCAAGCCAAATTTACCGAAAGAGAGCTCTGAACAAAGAACCAACAAGCATCAAGTGCACTAAATATCAAAAGAGGAACAACACGTTCATTTATTTAGTTTCATCAATTAAAGAGACTGATCAGCTCAAATTATACGGGAGCGGTTAACTACCTCCGCTACCCACAGCCCAAAACCAGGTAGGGGTACCACTAGACCCAACCACCCAAACACGACTACCGTGCAAGGCTATAACATTTTCACCCACTGTCCCCCAAACACAACTACTGTGTAAGGCTAAAGACAGTAGTTCTTATTACTTAAATTTTAATTAAACACGGGACGCTGCCCGAAAGGATAATCACTGGAAGGCCCTAAGAAATAGGGTCAAGACGAAGTACACATCGATCAATATGAATCATAAGAGTGACTCAAATGTTAACAGACCACAACGAGTAAAAAGAGGTTCAAACGAGAGGGATTCGAGATCAGAAGAACTGAAGGGTCAATGGCAATCATCCAAGTACACCCGAGGGGACACGAGATTCAAACACGAGAACTCAACGAAATCACATGCGTTCTGGGCGGGGTTCCAAGGGGTCGCGCCCCTGGCGGGGTCTTAGGGGCAGAGCCCCTAACGGGGTCCAAGGGGCAGCGCCCCTGGCGGTGGTCTCGCTGACCGATCAGCGAGCGGGGTCAAGGGGCTTGTTGTACAGGAGCGGGACCGAGCGGGACCTTGGCGGGCTGAAGCCCCTGCGCTGCTGCGGGCCTTGAAGGCCTTTTGTCCTTTCTTCTGTTTTCATGTATGGCCGGCCTGCGCGCCGATGTTGGTAAACTGTAAGGTCGTCGTGCCTCTTTTGTGTGTTGTAAAACATTTTATTCCAAGTTAATAGAAGTGGACATACCCGAGTTCAGGTCTTGTGGTTTATAATTCTGTCTCTCTCTTTTGCTTCCGCATAGAATGCTCTGAGTTAGGCTTCGTGGTATAGTATCGTTGCATATTCAATTAAGTGACGTTTCTATTTGTTTTGTAGTATATGGCGTGGGGCCCCGGCCGGACCTTCTGCTATATGCTTCTGAACGGATGGGGGTGTTACATTCCCGAAGCTCGAACATGCCTCTCTCGAGGTCAATGCCCAACTAAGATTAGGAAAAATCAACCGGACTCTCGTCCTATAATCGATTACCTAAAACTTGCTTTACGAAGTGAACCCCGCTATTGGATTTGACTCCAATCCGGGAGATTTACGTCATCCTCTCTCGAGGGGTGCGTGCAACTCTCTTTACCCTTGAGTGATCGATTCATACCTTGAGCCTCTCGACTAACTAAGTATGAAAACATAAGCAAAAACCATACATCGATAATATGGCCTCACTAATTAAAAATCAAGGGTAATTCAAGTGTTTATAAAAACGGAAAAAGAAAACTTTAGAAAATCATAACTTGTCCATCTCATCCTCGTATCATTTTGATCGAGTACTAATGAGGATTAGTTAATCATGGTGGAGGGGGAAGAGAAAGAAAAATGAAATTCCATAATAAGAAAAATTAGCTAAGGAAGGGGAAGACAAATAAAGAGAGCAAACTAATTTTTATTTAAATGAAAACTATTACAAACCTTAAGAAAGGAGATTGCAAGCTAGAAGAAATAAAGTTACAAACTTAAACTAGGCTATTGCATTGAAAGAAAGCTAGTACATTGCATGAGAAAAAGAAGAGAACATGAAAGGAAAGAAACATGAACATGAACATGAAAGTGAAAAATACTCAGGATTGGCTCCAGCAGCACCTCCCCCACTCCAAAATTCTGAACCCTGGACTCAAGGAGAACCTCTGAATTTATAGGAAAATTTTTCAGATTACACGCCCTCGGTCACGGGCGTGACCAAGGTCGTGACTGCACTATTCACATCGGATCCGACAGCGGCGTGGGCTGGAATTCGGCGCGGCGAAAAGTGACATGTCACGGGTGTGACATGTCGGGTCACGGTCGTGACTTTGGACGGCTGCATTAAATGCGGCGTGGGCTGGAATTCGGCGCGGCGGCAGAGCAGGGATCATGCTGGAAAGTCACGGCTGTGACATGTGGGTCACGGGCGTGACTTAGGTTGACTTCTCGACAGCATCTCCACGTCTCGACGGCGGCTCCATGTGGAAGATTCTAAGTTTACAAGCCCTTGGTCACGGGCGTGACTTTGGGTCACGGGCGTGACCTGGGGCGTGACTTGGTGTGGGCTAGCTCAGACAGCGCGGCATCATTCTGGACTGATCTTTAGGTTACACGCCCTTGGTCACGGGCGTGACCGAGGGCGTGACATGCCATTTTTACCGATTTGTCCCAAAATTCTGCAAATATTAAAATTAAGCTAAGTTAGAATCAAAATTACAAAAAAGAACTACTTATAACATAAAATTGACATAAAAAGGAAAATTCATATTAAATATTTACAAAATTTTCTATTAAAAAGTTATAAAAATACTACTTATCAAATACCCCCATACTTGAGGTTTTGCTATTCCAGAGCAAAAGTGTGAGACATAATTTATAAGACATCCTTAAAAAAAATTTAATTTTAAACTAAAATTTCATTTAAACCAAAAGTTAAGTTAAGAGTAAATTCAAGGGGGAGTTAAGTCCTAAATTATGATGATGATTTAAAAAGAGGGAAAAATGTTTAGGCAAAGACCTCGAGAAAATTAATTAGTTTACAATATTGTAGAAATTATAAAACTAAATTAGATTAAAATTATAAGAACTCTACCTTAAAAGAAACTTAAGGAAAAGAAAATTACTAAATATTGCTCTCTCCATAATTTTCAACTAAAACTAGAACAATGATAATTGGCTAAGGGGGATTTCATAAAATTTGGCATAAGAAGAGAAATTTTTGAATTGAGGAAATGGAATTTATCATGAAATTTCCTTTTTTTCTTTTTCTTTCTTTTTTTTTCTCTTCTAATAAAAACCCAAAATGTATATGGTTTAGGAGTAATGAATTTTATCCTCTTACTCCATGCCATATAATCTTTTCAAATATTTTGGGTGCATATGTTTTAGGGAATAATGAATTTTATCCTCTTATTCCCATGACATATGATCTTTTAAAGTTCATTTTTTTATGCCACAAAGGGGGTAAGGAAGGGAAATAAATCTAGCTAGCTTTAAATTATATTGAGAGCAAATTCTAATAACATTAAATTTCCTAAGATCTAAAAAGTTAGAAGAAAATATAATTGAAATCTAAAGAGGTTTAGGAAATTCACTACAAAATGAAGCCATTTAAAAATAAAAAGAGAAGTCATGCTAACAAAATTCTCTAATCAATTTAAAATCATAAGATGATTCTTAAATCAAGATTACCTCAAATTTAAAATTAACAAACTATGATAAGCAAAATTTTAGCCAATTAAAAACTTAAACATGCTTATAAACATTCTCAACTAGATTTCTAAGAAATCACAAAAATAACAAGAAGGAGGGATATAAGAATTTTTGGAATTTTTGATATTATCTTTTTTTGAATTTTTGATATTATCTTTTTTTTTTTTGAATTTTCTCATTAAAAACTATTTACAAAGAAAGGAAACTAGCTTTAAAACTTAACAATTTGTGTTAAGTCTTGGACTTCCCAAGGGCTACCCGGTGAAGGGTTCGCAAGGTACTAGGAGGTGTGATGGGATGAAATCCCAAACGTCCCTTTCCAAGATTTAAATTTTCGATTTTCTAATTTTTTTTTGAGTTTTTGGATTTTACAAGCTTAAATAAAGGAAAACATAGAAACAAAATTATTATTTTTTTTTCATTTTTTTTTGAAAATTTTCTTTTTAAAACTATTTACAAATATTTATAAAGGGCTATTTACACCCCCATACTTAAAGTTAAACATTGTCCCCAATGTTTTAAAAATAAGTATGAAGTAAGAAAAGGTAAAAAGAAATGCAAAAACGAAAGAAGAGAAGGAAAAAGGGCTTCCCTGATGATTTTTTTTTTTGAAGCTTTTGTGGGGAACCCGCGATTACCTGCAAAAGTTGTTAAAGAAGAAAAGAAAAGACAAGAGAAAATAACAAAAGATAACTTTGGGGTGCCTCCCAAAAGCGCTTTGTTTAAGTTCGCGTAGCTTGACCCACTTGCCAATCATGTTATATTATGAAGAAATATCGCATCACTCTTGTCATTAGGTAAGTCTCCTGGAAGATACAATTTAAGGCGGTGCCCGTTAACTTTGAAGGAACCTTTTTCCGGGTGGGAAATTAGAATTGTCCCATAGGACCAAACCTCTTTAACAATAAATGGTCCGGACCATCGAGATTTCAGCTTTCCCGGAAAAAGGCGAAGACGAGAATTATAAAGGAGGACGAGATCGCCCGGCGAAAAAGTTTTTAGAAATTTTATATGTTTGTCGTGATAAAACTTTGTTCGCTCCTTATATAATTTGTTACTCTCATACGCATTCGCTCTCCACTCATCTAATTCGTTCATTTGGAATTTTCTTTGTTCTCCCGCTAGAGTGGAATCGAGGTTTAAAAATTTAAGCGCCCAAAATGCGCGGTGTTCTAATTCGACCGGAAGGTGGCAGGCCTTGCCATAAACCATTCAATACGGTGTACAACCAATAGCGGTCTTGTACGCCGTTCGATAGGCCCATAGCGCGTCATTGAGCTTTATTGCCCAATCCTTCTGATTAATAGAAACTGTTTTTTCTAAAATCCGTTTTAATTCTCGATTAACAACTTCGACTTGGCCGCTCGTTTGTGGGTGATATGCGGCGGATAATTTGTGAGTGACACCATATTTCGCTAAAAGTTTTGTAAATTGAGTATTGCAAAAATGGGTGCCCCGATCACTCACAATAGCGCGCGGCGTTCCAAATCGAGAAAATAATTTTTTTAAGAAATTAACCACGACTCGCGCATCGTTGGTGGGGAGAGCTTGCGCTTCCGCCCACCTTGATACGTAGTCGACCGCCACTAGAATATATTTATTGAAAAAGATGGAGGGAGAGGACCAACAAAATCGATACCCCAAAGATCAAAAATTTCGCATTCTAAGAAAATGTTTTGGGGCATCTCATCCCGGCGGGAGATGTTCCCCGACCGTTGGCAGTTGTCGCAAGTACTCACAAGGGTGTGAGCATCTTTGAAGAGCGTGGGCCAATAAAAGCCCGCCTCCAGCGCCTTCCTCGCGGTTCGGTTTGAATGATAGTGACCACTGGTGGGTCCCTCATGACAATGATGTAAAATTTTACAGCCTTCCTCACTTGAAACACATCTTCTCACAACCTGGTCTGCGCATACTCTGAATAAAAAGGGTCCTCCCAAAAGTAATTCTTTAAATCAGAAAAGAATTTCTTCTTTTGCTAACTCGAGAATTCTTTTGGCAGGACCCGGGCTACTAAATAGTTAGCCAAATCCACAAACCATGGGGTAGAAGATGAATTAAAATTTTCGAGAGCTAGGAGGCGCTCTTCGGAAAATTTATCGTTGATGTCGGCCTCTATTAATGCTTCCGAGGAGGCATTTTCTAAACGAGAAAGGTGATCGGCCGCCAAGTTTTCGGCTCCTCTTTTGTCCCGGATCTCTAAGTCAAACTCCTGCAAGAGGAGGATCCATCGCAAAAGACGAGGCTTGGCGTCCGATTTGCTTAAAAGATACCTAAGTGTGGAGTGATCCGTGAAGACGATAACTTTCGAGAGGGTGATGTATGACCTAAACTTATCGAAGGCAAAAACGATCGCTAGAAGCTTTTTTTCTGTAGTGGTGTAATTCGCTTGTGCCGACGTGAGTGTTTTGCTCGCATAATAAATAGGGTGGAAATACTTACTCACCCGTTGGCCTAAAACGGCACAAACCGCAATGTCACTCGCGTCGCACATGATTTCAAAAGGGAGCGACCAATCCGACGCGACTAGAATCGGGGAGTTTATAAGTTTTTCTTTGATAAGTTTAAAGGCCAAATGGCATTCATCGCTAAAAATAAATGAGGATTCCTTTTCAAGAAGATGGGTTAACGGCTTTGTGATTTTGGAAAAATTTTGTATAAAGCGTCGATAGAACCCTGCGTGCCCTAGGAAACTACGAATAGCTTTTATGTTTGTTGGAGGGGGGAGTTTTTCAATCACTTCAATCTTGGCCCTATCGACCTCGATCCCCATACCCGAAATTTTATGACCAAGGACTAATCCTTCCTTGACCATAAAATGACATTTCTCCCAATTAAGTGCTAAATTCGTTTCCTCGCATCGCTGCAACACGCGCTCAAGATTTTTTAAACAATTTTTAAATGAGTTTCCGAATATGGAAAAGTCGTCCATAAACACTTCCATCACCTCCTCTACTAACTCGTCAAATATTGCCAGCATACATATTTGAAATGTAGCTGGCGCGTTACAAAGACCAAATGGCATCCTTCGATAAGCGAAGGTGCCAAAGGGACAAGTGAAAGTGATTTTCTCTTGGTCGTCGGGCGAAATTGGGATTTGAAAATATCCAGACAAACCATCGAGAAAACAGTAGTAGGAGTGACCTGAAAGGCGCTCTAAGATTTGATCAATAAACGGTAGAGGGAAGTGATCCTTACGGGTGGCATCATTTAGTTTTCGGTAATCGATGCACATCCGCCAACCCGTAACAGTACGGGTTGGGATCAACTCGTTATTCTCGTTAGCTACTACCGTAACGCCTCCTTTCTTCGGTACGACTTGTACTGGGCTAACCCAAGTACTATCTGATATCGGGTAGATAATTTCCGCGTCTAATAGTTTGATCACTTCGGCCTTAACGACTTCTTTCATGTTAGGGTTTAGCCGTCGTTGAGGCTGGACCGAATTTCGGGAATTATCTTCGAGAAAGATTTTATGGGTGCAGAAGGAAGGGTTTATACCCTTAATATCCGAAATTTGCCACGCAATTGCGTGGCGGTGCTTTCTTAAGACAATAGCTAACTCAGAAATTTTCGAGTTGCTAAGTTCGGATGAAACGATGACGGGTAGCTTCGACTCTTTTTCTAAAAATAAATACTTAAGGTCAGGGGGGGAGTTGCTTTAGTTCTAAAACGGGTGGCTCTTCATAAGAAGTTTTGATTTTCAATTTTTCTAAAAATAGTGGTTCGGGTGGTGTGAAACGAGTGACTTCTTCTTCTTCCAGACAAAAGAGCTCGGCGAGCTCGGACTCGTGACTCGAGGTGGAGACTAACTCAGGAGGTGAATCGAATTCCCAACACTCTTCCAGGTAAAAACACGAATCGTCGTTTTCTAATGTGTTCTGCATCGAGGAATTTATGCCGAAAGAAACTTCATCGTCTCCAACCCGTAGGAGGAGCTTTCCGTTACTTACGTCAATAATGGCGCGGGAGGTGGCAAGGAAGGGGTGGCCGAGTATGAGGGGTACTTCGGCATCCTCTTCGATGTCAAGAATGACAAAGTCCACCGGGAAGATGAACTTGTCGACCTTGACGAGCACGTCCTCTACTATTCCTATCGGATATTTTAAAGAGCGATCCGCTAATTGAATACTCATTCGAGTGGGGGCTTGGATTTCCTAGACCTAGCTTCTTAAATAGTGAAAAAGGCATGAGATTGATACTTGCTCCCAGATCCGCTAAAGCGTGTTTTACTAACGAATTGCCAAATAAACACGGGATGGAGAACCGTCCCGGGTCATTCACTTTTCTAGGCAATTTGTTGAGTACAACCGCGGAGCATTCTGCGTTCAGAGAAATATGCGAAATATCTTCTAATTTTTTCTTATTGGAGAGCAACTCCTTAAGATATTTCGCATATTTAGGCATTTGAGAGATAGCCTCGCAGAAGGGTACATTAATGTGAATTTGCTTTAAAATATCTAAAAAAAAATTATAATTCTTTTCGGCGCTCTCGCTTTTAAACTTAGATGGATATGGAATATTAGAAGTAGAAGCGCGCGGAGCTAACGTAGTAGGTAAATTCGAAGATAAAATAGGAGGAGGAGGAGGGGAGGAAGTTACCATGGGTTCGTCCTGTTTTGAAACCACCTCCTTCCCGCTTCGGAGTGTAATCGCATTTGCGCTCTCCCTTGGGTTTGGCTCCGTGTTTCCCGGAAGGGCTCCTTGCGGGCGCTCGGAGATTATCTTTGCTAGCTGGCCCACTTGGTTCTCTAAATTTTTGATCGATCCGGTGAGGTTCCGGATCTTCGCTTCATTTGTAGCAACATATTTTGCAAAAGCCTCTTCAAGCGGAGAGGGCTTTTGCTGTTGCGGTGGAAAACCGGGTGGATTAAAATTTGGAGGGGGAGTTAAATTAAGAAGTTGATTTGGAGGTTGATTTGAATTTAAGGGACGATGATCATTTCCTTGATTGCTCCATAAGAAATTCGGATGATTCCTATAACCCGCATTGTAGGTGTTATTATACGGAGCGGTGTTCGGGTTATAGGAAGGCCGAGATGGATTTCCCATGTAATCAACTTGCTCTTCAATTAAAATATTATTAGCCCAAGGAGGAGTGGCGGAGGAAGCAGACATCTCCGCCACTTGCTTTGTTAAGCGCTCAACTTGTAAAGCCAAATTCGCGTTTGCGTCTAATTCAAAAATTCCGGCCGGCTTATTAGGCCGCGCTCGGGGCATGTTCCATTGGTACGCATTTTTGGCCATCTCTTCGAAAAGCTCTTGAGCGGCGACCGGGGTTTTATTATTTAATGTCCCCCCGGCTGCCGCATCAATCATTTGCCTCGTTTGGAGATTTAAACCATTATAAAATATTTGCACTTGTTGCCAAGTGGCAAGTGCGTGGTGAGGGCATCGACGCAAAAGCTCCTTGAAGCGCTCCCATGTATCATAGAGAGTCTCCGAGTCGATTTGCATGAACGACGCAATATCCGTGCGTAATTTAGCGGTCTTTGAAGGCGGGAAATATTTATTAAGAAATTTTTCCGCCATTTCGGCTCATGTAGTGATGGATCCCCTAGGTAGGGAGCCCAGCCACTGCTTGGCCTTAGACCGCAAAGAAAAAGGAAAAAGACGTAATCGAATGGCGTCATTGGTGACGCCATTGATCTTAAAAGCGTCGTAAATTTCAAGAAAGTAAGAGATATGCGAATTAGGATCCTCGTCCGGTTGACCATCAAAGGTCACCGATTGTTGCACCATTTGTATGATGCTGGACTTGATCTCAAAATTATTGTTCGCCACCGTGGGGCGAACAATACTCGATTGTGTGCCTTCCAAATTCGGCCGCGCATAATAGGACATGGTCCGTTGCGCGTCCTCATCAGGATTTGGCTCGTTAAGATTAGGAGGATTAAGATTATGATTCATATTCGCTGTGTTAGTGTCCTTGATCGACTCTTCGGATTCTATTTGATTTCCCTGATCACGAGAACGGCGGTGCCTCAAAAGGGTTCGCTCGATCTCCGGATCAAAAGGAAGAATCGAAGTGCTACCTCGGGTCATACACTAAAAAGAGAAGAAAGGAAGAAGAAAAACTAAAAAAAAAAATCTTTTTGAAATTTAGAAAAAGCAAAATAAAATAAAAAGAAGCATGATAAAATTAATAGCTATCCTCTTTTCAAAATATCTACGCAAAGTCCCCGACAACGGCGCCAAAAACTTGATATAGATTTTTTTGCGGTTTTGAAATTTAGTGAAGGTTTGAGATTTTTCTCCAAACTATATCCGATAAAGGCAAGTATACCTTATCGTCTATAGTATAGGATATTAAGAAATACCAAGGTCGTATTCCACAGGGCGCGTTGATTACTTCTACTTTGAGGAAAGTCGTTATTATCTTATCTAATGATATTTTGGGGTTTTGGTTACTTAGCTAGAAAAAGAGAAATTGCAAGCTAAATTAAGGGTTTAGATGATGATAAAAGAGGCTAGTACTCAATCAAAAGTCACCTTGGAGTGAGAATAGACAAGTGAAAAGAGAATAAATCTAATTCTGTTTAAATTGAACTACTTGACCGTGGAGGTTCCCGAAGCTCGAACATGCCTCTCTCGAGGTTAATGCCCAACTAAGATTAGGAAAAATCAACCGGACTCTCGTCCTATAATCGATTACCTAAAACTTGCTTTACGAAGTGAACCCCGCTATTGGATTTGACTCCAATCCGGGAGATTTATGTCATACTCTCTCGAGGGGTGCGTGCAACTCTCTTTACCCTTGAGTGATCGATTCATACCTTGAGCCTCTCGACTAACTAAGTATGAAAACATAAGCAAAAACCATACATCGATAATATGGCCTCACTAATTAAAAATCAAGGGTAATTCAAGTGTTTATAAAAACGGAAAAAGAAAACTTTAGAAAATCATAACTTGTCCATCTCATCCTCGGATCGTTTTGATCGAGTACTAATGTGGATTAGTTAATCATGGTGGAGGGGGAAGAGAAAGAAAAAATGAAATTCCATAATAAGAAAAATTAGCTAAGGAAGGGGAAGACAAATAAAGAGAGCAAACTAATTTTTATTTAAATGAAAACTATTACAAACCTTTAGAAAGGAGATTGCAAGCTAGAAGAAATAAAATTACAAACTTAAACTAGGCTATTGCATTGAAAGAAAGCTAGTACATTGCATGAGAAAAAGAAGAACATGAAAGGAAAGAAACATGAACATGAAAGTGAAAAATACTCAGGATTGGCTCCAGCAGCACCTCCCCCACTCCAAAATTCTGAACCCTGGACTCAAGGAGAACCTCTGAATTTATAGGAAAAAATTTCAGATTACACGCCCTCGGTCACGGGCGTGACCAAGGGCATGACTGCACTATTCACATCGGATCCTACAGCGGCATGGGCTGGAATTCGGCGCGGCGAAAAGTGACATGTCACGGGCGTGACATGTCGGGTCACGGCCGTGACTTTGGACGGCTGTATTAAATGCGGCGTGGGCTGGAATTCGGCGCGGCGGCAGAGCAGGGATCACGCTGGAAAGTCACGGCCGTGACATGTGGGTCACGGGCGTGACTTAGGTTGACTTCTCGACAGCATTTCCACGTCTCGACGGCGGCTCCACGTGGAAGATTCTAAGTTTACACGCCCTTGGTCACGGGCGTGACTTTGGGTCACGGGCGTGACCTGGGGCTTGACTTGGTGTGGGCTAGCTCAGACAGCGCGGCATCATTCTGTACTGATCTTTAGGTTACACGCCATTGGTCACGGGCGTCACCGAGGGCGTGACATGCCATTTTTCCCGATTTGTCCCAAAATTCTGCAAATATTGAAATTAAGCTAAGTTAGAATCAAAATTACAAAAAGAACTACTTATAACCTAAAATTGACATAAAAAGGAAAATTCATATTAAATATTTACAAAATTTTGCTATTAAAAAGTTATAAAAAAACTACTTATCACCGCCCAACCTGACTGTACTCTTCCGCTATTACGTCTCGGATTTCTTCTCGAGTGACCCTTGCTACTGCTCACGGAGGGCCAATTCTTTCTTGGTGTTAGTGGTGGTGGTCGCCTTCCGGCACTCGAGTGGGATGAGCAGAGCTTGCCGCATCCAAAAGTTCTTCTAGGACATTATCTTCTTGAGCTGCTGCCTCGATCGGAGCGTGGTTTGGGGCTGGATGGAGCTGAGCGTTTGGCATCATAAGTGGAGCGGGAGCTCGAGGAACCTCGAGGTTGCTTAGTAGGGTGACCATCTCAGCTTGATGCTCCTCCATTTGACGCACGCGTCCTTCTAGCGCTACTGTAGGTGCACTTCTTGGTTTGTCCACAAGGGGCATGTTCATGAGTAAGTGCGAGGGAGGTTGGTCGATGCGTCCCCCGGGGATTGATCCTTCTGTGTTCCTGGCACTTCTTATAACCATTGCGATCGGTAGCGAGTACTGCCTTGAAGCAAATACTTCCTTTCAGGAGTCTTTGGGAGTATTTGGGAATACTGTTCCTACATACGGCGCCAAACAGTTGTTGGTCACTCAGGTGCTCTGGTAGACCGGTCGAATTGAACCACCTTAGCTAGAAAGTGAACCGAGCGCGCAAACATTGATGGAGAGGCAGAGAGAGAGAACACTGAGGGTGATAGGACACCTCTCGGAAAGCTAAGTATTTCTTCTGAGAACGGTAGTAAGAACAAAAGTGAGAACACTGAGCCGCCTTTCGGGATTCGAAGGATTCCCGAATCGCTTAGAAAGATGGTCTTCCAGAGCGAATGAAATATCCAAGTCCACGAAGGAGATCTTCGAAGCCCGAAGGAGATCTTCGAGCGCCTGAGGAGGACTCAGAGGAAATCTTCAACGGAGCTCTCTCGGGTGCAGAAGGCAAGATGTTTTGAAATGAAGGTCCTAGGCTCCTTAATAGCTTTGGTCGGGGGTAGCCTGGAAATTTTGCCGTCGTAACCACCGTAACCACCTGATGGGCGAATTATGTTCGCCGGTTTGGAGCACATAGATCGCCATTTTTCATAAATGATCGTCTCGCCCTTTGGGCAAGTTGAGCAGTTCGGGCAGCTTCGTTGAAGGTGATGAAGGCGACAAGTGAGACTTGTAATCAGAGAAATTAGGAAACGTTAACTGCGCGCGCGTCGGGAACATGAAAACATTCTCAGCACATGAGGAAGCATTTTGAGTGTGCGACGATCACGGGAGCGTTTTGAATGTGCAACGAACGCGGGAGCGTTCTTAGCGCGCAGCGAACACAGGAGCGTTCTTAGCGCGCAGCGAACACGGGAGCGTTCTGAGCGTGCAACGAACGAGGAGATGCGTAGTCGCGCCCCCAAGGGGGAATTGGGCTCCGGCCGCACCCGACGAGGGGGTGTGGTTTCGGCCGCCTCTCCGCAAGGATGGGGAGGGGGTTTGGCCGCACCCCGGCATGGGGGGGGGGAGGGGTGCGCCTTGGCTGCACCCCCTGGGGGTGCAGCTTTGGCCGCACCCCATGGGGGTACGACTTGGCCGCACCTCCTTGGGTGTGGTTTGGCCGCATCTCGTATTATGACCACATCCCCATTTTGGTGGGGTGCGGTTTGGTCACAGCCCACCAAGGTGGGGTGCGGTCTTGATTGCGCCTGGCGCTGACGGGGCCTGAACTGTGCGCGGCGGATTCCTCCACTCTCATGATCATATTGGAGTTTCTGAGGTGATCTTAAAGCAATCAACAGTTAGTCTTACTACCAACGCAATATGAGCCTATAGGGTCGCACATAAAAGTGCTTGGAGAAATTGGAGGAAGAATTGAGTTTGCTTGGATTTTTTCTCGAGAAGTCATTTTTTAAGGTTTGGTATTTCTCGAGAAATCATATTCCTGTATTAGGATTTCTCGAGATATTAATTTCTAGGGATTTCTCGGGAGATTAAACCTTGAGATTTCTCGTGAAATCAGGCCAATCCTGCGCTACTTAGTTGAACTGAAGGCGTTCATCGAACGCAGGCTGCTTCGAGTTCGTCGAATGCAGGCCTCTTGAGTTCGTCGAACGCAGGCTGCTTCGAGTTCGTCGAACACAGGCTGCTTCGAGTTCGTCGAACGTAGGCTGCTTCGAGTTCGTCGAACGCAGGCTGCTTTGAGTTCGTCGAACGCAGGCTGCTTCGAGTTCGTCGAACGCAGGCCTCTTGAGTTCGTCGAACGCAGGCCTCTTGAGTTCGTCGAACGCATGCTTCTTGAGTTCGTCGAACGCAGGCTGCTTCGAGTTCGTCGAAAGCAGGCCTCTTGAGTTTGTCGAACGTCGGCCTCTTGAGTTCGTCGAACGCAGGCCTCTTGAGTTCATCGAACGCAGGTTGCTTCTAGTTCTTCGAACGTAGGCCTCTTGAGTTCGTCGAACGCCGGCCTCTTGAGTTCGTCGAACGCCGGCCTCTTGAGTTCATCAAATGCAGGCATTATATATTAGTTCACGATCTTAGGGTTATGTACGCATGAAAATAGTTTTCGGCCCCGACCCTTCCGTGTTTTAAGAGAGTAGTGGCGGAAGCGTTCCGCTGGGGCTTCTCTGTTCTTATGATAGTTGCCACCTCCCCTGTCTCAAATCTAGCAATCCGGGGGGATGCTGAGGGCTTTTCTTCTCCGACTCATCCCTTGTTCGACAAGGCATCGAGGTTCTCCAGTGCTTGTGTGGATCTCTATAGAGGGGCCGATCCATCTCGGTTCTCGCAACTCAAGATTGGTTCTACCAGAATCAGTGAGGAGCACCTTGGTTTGAGTATCGACTCAAATCCCCTTCTGGTATATGAAAGTGGAGGTTAGATCTTAAATTAACTCTAGAGGGGGGTGAATAGAGTTTTAAAACTTTTCCCTTAGTTTTATAGCGGAATTAAAATAGTGATATATATATGTGTATAGAGTTAGTGATTTATAAAAACTAAATAAAAACAAATCAACACAGCACAAGCACATAGAAGTAATGCAATCACAGAAGACACAAGGAGCTATAGTAGTTCCCCACTAAACTTGGGTACGTCTACTCTTCTACCACCCTTGGTAGGAATCCACTAGGATTTTTGATCAGGTTCCCTCACACCAAGGGGTTTTTGTTCAGGTGTCCACACACCACAGAGCTTTTGATCATATGCTCAAAACCAACTATATTTTTTGATCAGGTGTATTGCCACCAAGGAGGTAAACTTTTGAAGGGAGTTTTAACCCTGTACAAGATGGGATAGAGAGGGGTTTAGATGTTCTTCTCTGTCAAGATGCTGAGAGAAGACTCTAGTGGATGTTGATGTAGAAAAATGCTCCCTCTGTCTGATATAAAGTTGTTTGACAGTATGAGGATGGAAGCTTCTTCTTGAATGAGTGATCTTCCTGTAGATGATTAAACTGAGAGAACAAGTTCTCCAATTTGTTGTTGCTCTTTTGAAGATCTAAACTTGCAGCAAATGACTGAGAGAATATTTTTGAAGATGTTCTCAGTATGTAAGTGTTGCTAGAGGAAGGAGATGAAGATCTGTGTAGCATTTGTTCTTCTGTTATTCCTGTATTTCTCTCCTTTTTCTTTCTTTTTCTCTGTACAGTAATATGTGTTATGTTCTATACTCTTGTTGTCGTGTAAGCTGTGTGTGTTAATCTGCTATATCTTCTGTCTTTTTCTCTTTTGAAATCTCTGACAGATATTAAATGCAAATCCCATATATTAAGGAATTTAATATACTTGAAGAGATATTCTGGGAACAGTACATCTACTGCGCCGTTTACCTTTTCCTTTTCCATGAAATGTCCTTTTCCGAGAAATGTCAACGGCTATAATCTTGGAATAATAAAAGGAAATATATTATCCTTACTTATCTGATAGAAAAAGTCGTTGTTGTAGTCGATCTGAGTTCAGAGAATGAAATGATATGATCTATCTGAAATTTTCTGAACTTAAATAAGAATTCTTCGATCTGAGTAAAATTCGCCGATCTCAATAAATTTTGTCGAACGCAGATTCATCGTTCTCAAGATTTTCGTCGAACACAATATTTAGTTCGTCGACCTCAAATGATTCTTGCTGGAAGAATTAATTTTGTTGAGCTGTGGAGAACTTTCGTCGATCTGAAGGTATTCATCGAATGCAGACTGGAGTTCATCGAACGGAAGGATTCGTCGACCGCTGAGCTTGGATAAATTCGTCGACCGCTGAGCTTGAGTAAAATTGTCGACTGCTGAGCTGAGCAAAATCGTTAAACACTGAGACGGGATCTGTTCGTCAAACGCTGAACCGCTGAGATGGGATCGTCGAACGCTGAACCACTGAGATGGGATCGTCGAACGCTGAGATAGCTGGATTTCGTCGAGCGCAGAATGAACATCTTTCGTCGACCGCAGAGCGCCGTTCATCGAACGCAGATAGACGTTCATCGAACGCAGAGAACATGTCATTCGTTGAACGCATAGAGCTTGACGTCCATCGAACGCAGAGAGCATGTCGTTCGTCGAACGCAGAGAGCTTGCCGTTCGTCGAACGCAGAGAGCATGCCGTTCGTCGAACGCAGTATGGAGTTCATCGAACGCAAAACTTTAATGATTTCTTTAGTTCTAACAGCCTAAACGCTTGACCCATAAACTATACATTGGGGTCAACGTGATCCTAGTCAACATATAGTGATCCTAGCCCAAATCAGAAATAGGGTTGTTCCAACAATCTCTCCCTATTTGGGTTAGGACACCATTTGACAAAAAATGAAAACAAACAAAAACAACAGAGCATATATATATCTGATATATTTTAAATATTTCATCAGATATAAAATAAATAGTACTCTGAGTTCTGAAATTACATTTCAATAAAACTAATAAAAAGAACCTTTGTCTTTCTCTGAAATCTGACATCTGAATTCTGAAATCTGACATCTGAATTCTGAATTTTGATCTGATAATTCTGATTTCTGATTTTGTCTTAACTATATCTGCTATGTTTCAGCTTTCTGAATTTGATCTGAACTAAATCTTTATATTCTGAATATGTTATCTTCCATAACTGAAATCTGAACCTGAACTTGAGCTAAAACAATTACTGCATCTGAATTTGCATTATGTGTAGCTTGTTCAGAAGTCTTCTTGCCCTTTCTGAAAGCATCTCCCCCTGAGAGTATCTCCCCCTGAGACTGGAGGTTCCTCAGATTTCTTCCCTTGCCTAGTTTATAGAACAACTCCCCCTGAGTAAAACACTGCATCAAATGGAGCTTGTTCATAAAAACTTCTCCCCCCTGCCTAGTTTTAGGAAGGCCTGAAGCTAGGCCCCTTGAAGAAGGGACATTTGCTGGAGGTAGGGAAGGATGCAAGATTCTCATTGCTATTGTTCCAATTCTTTTATTACTGCTACTGGGAGTTTGATTCTGACAGCAATTGAGAGGTAAGCTTTTTGATTCCGATACCAATAGAAAGTT
Source organism: Dactylorhiza incarnata (assembly GCA_033032865.1). Lineage (NCBI taxonomy): Eukaryota > Viridiplantae > Streptophyta > Magnoliopsida > Asparagales > Orchidaceae > Dactylorhiza > Dactylorhiza incarnata. The sequence goes on from JAWHQI010000005.1 coordinate 27,569,246, forward strand.
CTGGTTTTCTGATATTGAACTTGCAATTTCATTTGCATTCTCTGTCTTGAGAGTGTAAGCCCTTTCTTTTATTTCTGCAACTGATAGTTTGATCCCAATTGAATACCAATTGAAAGTCAATTGATATGCTTTGATACCAATTGAAAGTGACCTCTGGTACCTGCAAAATGTCTCTGGTAGAGGTGGTGTTCCTCTCCTCATTTAATAGGTTAGCCAACATTGCATGCACTCTTTCATTTTAAGAGAGGATTTGTTATAAACCCTTTATGCTTTATTAGAAGGAAAAATATCCTAGATTTTGCTTTAAATAGGATTCTATTAATATGATGAATTGGGACAGCTTTTGATGGATTCTAAGGAATTCTTATCTTCTCAAGGATACATTGCCTGATACCTTGCTTCTTACCAAATTCTCTTATCATAAGAGATTCAAAAACTCAGTGCCATGATCATTTCTGATCAATGCAGCTAGAGTAGAATACTCAAATCTTGATGATCCTGAGAAAATCTGTAGGAACATGAAGTTATCTGACTTTGTTCTTAAGATGAGAAGATTCAATTGAATCCTATAACTTTTTGTTTGATTGCAATTGGAGTTAAAAATATTTTCAAAAGGTTTAAGCATTGTCTTATAGTTAATTATATTGGCCTTATCTGTTAAGGTATTACCAAATTGAAATTGAATTGATATTGGTCTTTGTATCTGATAATAGTTTTACCAATTTAAAATTTCTGTTACCAATTGAAAATTTATTTCTGATACCAATTAAAATCTTTAAAATCTAATTTCTGATGCCAATTAAAAGTTTTCTTCTATGATCATTAAAATATATGTTTGATACTAATTTAAATTTTTCTTGATAATTATTAAGATATATATTTGATAAATTATTCTGATTTTGTCGATCTTGGGTTGACAAGGTGCAGTGATTTCTTTGAACTCTGATTAAGGAATAGTTAAATATATTTTCTGTGTTCAGAGTTTGTTGAAATTGAGCTCTGATTATGAGAAAATTATGTTTTTTTTCTGTGTTCGACTTTCGTCGATCTACGTTCGACGAAGTCATTTGATTTCGTCGATGTTGGTTTGACGAATATTGTTGAACTTTGATTCTGATTATAAGAAGATAATGTTTTAATTCTGTGTTCAGCTTTCGTCGATCTACATTCGACGAAGTCATTTGATTTCGTCGATCTCTATTCGACGAAAATTGTTGAACACACAAAATTTTAACAGTTTTATTAAGTTTTCTGTTACTTCTTTTTCCTTAGCAGAGACTAATTTTGTAGATGTAGTTAAAGTGTTTTTCTTTATAATATGAGATGGATTAGTTGAAAATCCTAAGCTATGTTTGCTGCCCTTTAATCTCGCATTTTTAGTGCTTGTAATATTTATTGGTTTGATATTTTTTCTTATTAAGAGATTGTTCAAACATTTCAGAAATAATTGAATTATTTTTCAAAGAATTAATTTCCTTTTCTGATGTTTTCAAATCTATTTTTAGTTTAGTATGTTCAGAAGTTAAATTGTTTATATCTTTTCTGAGATATTTGATTTCTTTCTCAGATTTAATTAAATCTAAACAGAGAATTTTAAAATCATCTTTTAAATTAGTGGAATTAAAATCAAGGTTAGATATTACCTGATTGCATCATTTTCAGATTCTGATTCTTCTGAATTGTTTGTTGAGGCATTGATAGCCATCATACAGAAGTTTTTTTCTTCTTCATCATCCTCATCATCACTGGAACTGAATGAAGATGCATGATCTGAACCATTGTATGAGTCATATATGGCCATCAAGCACTGATCTTTGTCATTTGCATTATTTTCATCTTCAGATGAACTTGATGATGACTTTGACTCTTCTGCTGAATTCTCATTTTCATCAGATTCACATTCTGCATCTGAGTTGTGGTTTGACCTATATATGTCCATCATGCAGAATGCTATAGCTTTTAGTTCTTTTTCTTCTTCTTCTTCTTCACTGTGACTAGATGATGGTTCTGTATCATAAATACAGAAGGTGGAAGAAGGTTCATCTACCCTTCTTGTTAGGGAGTTCCAGATGCTTCTTGCTGAAGTGCAGTCATTAATTCTTTGATAAATATCATTTGACATTGATTGAGCTAATATTTCCATAGCCTTGGCATCAGCACTTTTCAGCTTTTCTTGATCATCTGTTGATGTTGATGAAGTTGAAGGTCCTGTCAAAATGACATTGAAAATATCTTCATTAATAGCATTCATATATAACCTAATCCTTGCTTTCCATAGTACAAACTTATTGAGATTGCACATAGGAGGTCCTGTGCTTGAATACTCTTTGTTTTGTGCCATGAGTTTTTAAACAAAAATAAATAAAATAAAAGCTCTGAAAGAATTTAAGATCTAATTAATCTTTATGATTCAGGTGTTAGCCTGTAAAGAATCAACAGCCCTCTGATACCAATTGAAAGTGGAGGTTCGATCTTAAATTAACTCTAGAGTGGGGGTGAATAGAGTTTTAAAACTTTTCTCTTAGTTTTATAGCGGAATTAAAATAGTGATATATATATGTGTATAGAGTTAGTGATTTATAAAAACTAAATAAAAACAAATCAACACAGCACAAGCACAGAAAAGTAATGCAATAACAGAAGACACAAGGAGCTATAGTAGTTCCCCACTAAACTTGGGTACGTCTACTCTTCTACTACCATTGGTAGGAATCCACTAGGATTTTTGATCAGGTGCCCTCACACCAAGGGGTTTTTGTTCAGGTGTCAACACACCACAGAGCTTTTGATCAGGTGCTCAAAACCAACTAGATTTTTTGATCAGGTGTCTTGCCACCAAGGAGGTAAACTTTTGAAGGGAGTTTTAACCCTGTACAAGATGGGATAGAGAGGGGTTTAGATGTTCTTTTCTGTCAAGATGCTGAGAGAAGATTCTAGTGGATGTTGATGTAGAAAAATGCTCCCTCTGTCTAATATGAAGTTGTTTGACAGTATGAGGATGGAAGCTTCTTCTTTAATGGGTGATCTTCCTGTAGTTGATTAAACTAAGAGAACAAGTTCTCCAATTTGTTGTTGCTCTTTTGAAGATCTAAACTTGCAGCAAATGACTGAGAGAATATTGTTGAAGATGTTCTCAGTATGTAAGTGCTGCTAGAGGAAGGAGAAGAAGATCTGTGTAGCTTTTGTTCTTCTGTTCTTCCTGTATTTCTCTCCTTTTCCTTTCTTTTTCTCTGTATAGCAATATGTGTTATGTTCTGTACTCTTGTTGTCGTGTAAGCTGTGTGTGTTAATCTGTTATATCTTCTGCCTTTTTCTCTTTTGAAATCTCTGACAGATATTAAATGCAAATCCCTTATATTAAGGAATATAATATACTTGAAGAGATATTCTGGGAACAGTACATCTGTTGCGCCGTTTACCTTTTCCTTTTCCATGAAATGTCCTTTTCCGAGAAATGTCAACGGCTATAATCTTGGAATAATAAAAGGAAATATATTATCCTTACTTATCTGATAGAAAGACGTGTTGTTGTAGTCGATCTGAGTTCAGAGAATGAAATGATATGATCTGTCTGAAATTTTCTGAACTTAAATAAGAATTCTTCGATCTGAGTAAAATTCTTCGATCTCAATAAATTTCGTCGAACGCAGATTCGTCGATCTCAAGATTTTCATCGAACACAATATTTAGTTCGTCGACCTCAAATGATTCTTGTTGGAAGAATTAATTTTGTTGAGTTGTGGAGAACTTTCGTTGATCTGAAGGTATTCGTCGAACGCAGGCTGGAGTTCGTCGAACGGAAGGATTCGTCGAGCGCTGAGCCTGGATAAATTCGTCGACCGCTGAGGTTGAGTAAAATTGTCGACCGCTGAGCTGAGCAAAATCGTCGAACGCTGAGATGGGATCTGTTCGTCGAACGCTGAACCACTGAGATGGGATCGTCGAACGCTGAACTGCTGAGACGGGATCGTCGAACGCTGAGATAGCTGGATTTTGTCGAGCGCAGAATGAACATCTTTCGTCGACCACAGAGCATCGTTCGTCGAACGCAGATACGCAGAGAACATTCCATTCATCGAACGCAGAGAGCACACCGTTCATCGAACGCAGAGAGCTTGTCGTTCGTCGAACGCAGAGAGCACGCCGTTCGTCGAATGCAGAGAGAAGTTCGTCGAACGCAGTAGGGAGTTCGTCGAATGCAGAACCTGAATGATTTCTTTAGTTCTAACAGCCTAAACTCTTGACCCATAAACTATACATTGGGGTCAACTTGATCCTAGTCAACATATAGTGATCCTAGCCCAAATCAGAAATAGGGTTGTTCCAACAGTATATTTTCTGCATTGTGATGTGGATATTGTTTTATTTCTTGAATCAATAAAATCGCAAGTCCCTTTTAACTCTTTGGGTTGTTCTAGTTAATTATTCTGCTGCGTATATATGATATGATGTATTATCATTTTTGAAATGGTATTAGAAGACCCAACAGTGGTATCAGAGCCAGGTTTGCAATCCATTGCGTGCAAATCTAGAAATTTAGAAGCGTTCTAAATGTATAGATTTCTTCCTGGAATATTATTTTGATGTAATATAAGTGGTCAGGGCTCTGCCCCTTGGTACCATGCCAGGAACGCATGTGATTGCGTTGCGATTTCATTGTTTCAGAAATTGTGTCTCATTTGCAGTAACCGTCCCTCTAATTGGTTTGTGAAACCAAGCATCTTAGATTTTGAATCTGACGATGAGAGACGAGCTTGTCTACTGCATAAGTGGAGTTGTTTTGCCTGTGTCAAATGCATGTAAATCTGGAGATTTAGAAGTGTTCTAAATGTTCAGATTTAGCCTTTCTTATCAAAGTGTTGATAATTTTATTTTGTGCGCATTGGGGATGCATTTGGTTTGAAATATTGTATTTCTATTTTGTGAATGTGCACGGTGATTAAATGTTAATCACGATAAAATGTTCATCAATTGAAAGATAAAATCCCTTATCCAATATTAAGTATTTGGATGACTTCCGGTGGATGACACTCTTCCTGCCTCGATCGATGAAGTGTGGGCTTGCCAAAGCAAGGTGCATTAATCTATCTTGGTAAGGGTGCGAGCGGATAATTGTGATATCCCACTTTCGACATCGGGTCTATCTTAACTAGGTGACCTCAAAGGTTGAGTGCCTAGAGGCATAGGGTTGGCATGCACCATATGATGGATGCGATAAAGAGTTATTCACCAACCATACAAGAGTTGCATAGTCATGCAATTGGCAAGTGTTCCCTACCTAAATAATCGCATTATGAGAGGAACGCCAAAGCGGACTCGTTGTGTTGGTGAAATACGGATCTTGTCCACTAAGAGAGTAGCTCGCATTTGCAAGGTTGTTTTCAACCTTGTCCCTCGCGACGCCAATCGGGCAGCTGACTATTGTGCTAAACGTGCTAAATCGGGTATCGATTTTCTTTGGGAGTCTTTAGAGTCAGTTGATTCAGAACTTCATGATATTATAAATGAAGATCTGAATGGTTGTATCCTGGTGTAGGTTGGGCCGCTGGCCTTTTTTTCATTCCGCAATGCTATTGCATATTTTCAAAAAAAAGAGAGAGTAGCTCGCATAAAGTCTCCGAATCGATATTAAGGGTTATCGATTTCATTAAAATAGTGGGAGCCCTTATAATAGAAGTCCTTATTAAAGTAAAATTTATTTTGAAATATAGTACTGAAAATCTTTTCCAAATTTATTGTAGAATTTCCATAGCAAATACATCTCACTCGACGTTGTCCCTGAGAGCCATCCTTGAGAAGGACAAGCTCAATGGGACGAACTTCCTCGACTGGTATAGGAACCTGAGAATTGTTCTCAGGCAAGAGCGCAAGCTCTATGTCTTGGAAGGGGAAGCCCCTGCAGAGCCGACCGGGAATGCTCCGAGAGCAAACAAAAGATGCTTACAAGAAGTATCGGGATGATACCTTGGATGTGGAATGCCTCATGCTTGCTACCATGTACTCTGAGCTTCAGAAGCAACACGAGAGCATGTGTGGTTATGAGATAATCGGGCACCTCAAGAAAATGTTTGAGGGGCAAGCTCGGCAAGAGAGGTTTGACATATCCAAGGCATTATTTCAGTGCAAAATGGGAGCTCGAGACTCAGTAGGGACTCACGTACTCAAGATGATTGGGTATATCGAGAACCTTGAAAGACTGGGTTTTCCCTTGGGTCAAGAGTTGGCCACAAATCTGATCCTGCACTCGTTACCAGACAGTTATGAGCAGTTTGTCTTGAACTATAACATGAATAAAATAGAAAAGACACTGCCCGAGCTCCTTGGCATGTTGAGAACTGCCGAGAACAACATGAAGAAGGTCAAGCCTGCCAGCCCCATACTGATGGTGCATAAGGGCAAGGGCAAGGCCAAGGCCAAGGGATCCAAGAAGACGAAGATTGGATCCAAGTCTTCTCTTGATCCCAAGTCTTCTGCACTGAAAAGGAAAGGTCAGGCGAAAGAAGGAAAGTGCCACCACTGCAGTAAGGCAGGGCACTGGAGGCGGAACTGTCCCCTCTATATTGAGGATCTACAGAAGAAGAAGGGAAGTGTGACTTCCACTTCAGGTATTTATGTTATAGAGATAAACCTTTCTGCTCCATTATCTTGGGTATTGGATACCGGATGTGGTTCTCACATTTGTACAAATGTGCAACAACTGAGAAGGAGAAGAATGCGGGGTAAAGGGGAGGTAGACCTGCGTATTGGGAATGAAGCAAGAGTTGTTGTCGTTGTCGTTGGTGTCTATCATCTTTCTTTGCCCACTGGGCTTGTAATAGAATTAGATAACTGTTATTTTGTTCCAGCCATAACTAGAAACATTATATCCATTTCATGTCTTGACATGAAGGGTTTTTCGTTTATAATTAAGAACAATTGTTGTTTGATTTTTATGAATGATGTTTGTTATGGTGTATCCCAATTGTTTAATGGTTTATATGTTTTGAACTTAGACCATCCGATCTATAATGTTGAAAATAATAAAAGACTAAGAACAAATGACTCGAATCCTACATACCTTTGGCATTGTCATTTGGGCCATATAAACGAGAAACGCATATCCAAGCTCCATAGAGATAGACTATTGGACTCATTTGATTATGAATCATTTGAGAGATGTGAGTCTTGCTTATTAGGCAAAATGACTAAAGCCCCTTTCACTGGTCATACTGAGAGGGCAGATGATCTCTTGGGTGTCATACATAGTGATGTGTGCGGACTCATGAGTTCTATGGCCAGAGGTGGGTTCCACTACTTTGTTACATTTACCGATGATTTCAGTAGATACGGATACATGTTTCTTATGAAGAACAAATCCGAGACCTTTGAAAAGTTCAAAGTGTTTAAGAATAAAGTAGAGAATCAACTGGGAAAAAAGATAAAAGCACTCTGATCTGATCGAGGTGGCGCATATTTGAGTCAGGAGTTCTGTGATCATCTGAAAGAGTGTGGTATTGTATCACAGCTCACCCCACCTAGAACACCGCAACATAATGGTGTTTCTGAGAGGAGGAATCATACCCTGTTAGACATGGTGCGATCGATGGTGAGTCATGCAGATTTGCCCGTTTCCTTTTGGGGTTTTGCTCTAGAGACTGCTGTTTTTACACTAAATCGAGTTCCGACGAAGACGGTTCAAAATACACCATATGAGATATGGACTGGGAAGCGTCCTAGTATGTCTTTCATTAAGATTTGGGGTTGTGAGATATACGTACGATGTCAAAAGTCTGACAAGCTGGAACCCAAATCAGATAAGTGTTATCTTGTGGGATATCCTAGGGAAATCAAAGGGTATTACTTCTACCTGCCGTCCAAGGGTAAAGTGTTTGTCGCAAGGACTGGCGTCTTTTTGGAGAAAGAGTTCTTATCCAGAAAGACTGCAAAGGTGGAACTTGAAGAGGTTCAAGAACCACAAACAATGAATGAACGTGAATTGGAACCTGAACAAGGACTACAATCTGTTGTAGCTGGAGAACCTGCTCAAGAAACACAAGTACTACGTAGATCTGATAGACCAAGATTTGAGCCTGAGAGATATGGATTTCTCGTGTCTCAAATAGGTAATGTGTTGCTTATGGATCATGATGATGAACCTGCAACCTATCAAGGGGCTATGTATGGACCTAACTCCGAGATGTGGCTTGAGGCCATGAAATCTGAAATGGACTCTATGTATACAAACCAATTTTGGACCTTGGTGGAACCACCTAAAGGGGTACGACCATAGGGTGCAAGTGGGTCTTCAAGAAGAAGACCGACATGGATGGGAATGTACAGACATTCAAAGGCCGGCTGGTGGCTAAAGGTTTCAGGCAAATTCATGGTGTTGACTATGATGAGACTTTTTCCCCTGTAGCCATGGTCAAGTCCATCAGAATTCTACTTGATATTGCTGCGTATTATGACTACGAGATCTGGCAAATGGATGCCAAAATGGCTTTCCTTAATGGAAACCTCCTTGAGGAAGTGTATATGACACAACCCGAGGGTTTTGTATCTCCAAGTGAAGCCACTAAAATATGCAAGTTGAATCGATCCATTTATGGATTGAAACAAGCTTCTCGAAGTTGGAATCTGCATTTTGATGAGAAAATCAAAGAGTTTGGTTTCATCAAGAACGAAGATGAGCCCTGTGTTTATAGGAAGATTAGTGGGAGCATTGTTGTCTTCCTGATATTATATGTAGATGACATACTGTTGATCGGGAACGATATTCCAAACCTGCAAGCTGTTAAGAACAGGCTAGGGGACTGCTTTTCTATGAAGGACTTGGGTGAAACGACTTATATACTTGGTATTATTATCTATAGAGATAGATCGAAGAAGTTGTTAGGTTTGACCCAGAGTACAAACATTGACAAGGTGTTGAAACGGTTCAACATGCTTGAGTCCAAGAAAGGATTCTTACCCATGTCATATGGTGTGAGTCTCTCTAAGGACCAGTGTCCTAAATCTTTGGAAGATAAGGACCGCATGAAGTTGGTTCCATATGCCTCGGCGATTGGATAAATCATGTATGCAATGTTGTGTACTCGACCCGATGTCTCTTATTCTTTGAGCATGACGAGCAGGTATCAGTCTGATCCTGGTGACGGTCACTGGATAGCTGTCAAGAATATCCTAAAGTACTTGAGAAGGACTAAGGATACGTTTTTGGTGTATGGTGGAGAGGAAGAGCTCATTGTAAGTGGTTTCACAGATGCTAGCTTCCAAACTGATAAGGACGATTCAAAGTCCCAATCAAGTTTTGTATTTTGCCTTAATGGAGGAGCTATAAGCTGGAAGAGTTCCAAGCAAGAGACAGTTGCTGATTCTACGACTGAGGCCGAGTATATCGCTGCAGCAAATGCGGCGAAGGAGGCTGTATGGATTAGGAAATTCATCGGCGAGCTAGATGTAGTTTCTAGCATTGTTGATCCCGTAGTTCTCTACTATGACAACAATGGTGCAATTGCCTAAGCTAAGGAACCTAGATCTCATCAGCGCTCCAAGCACATACTTCGGCGGTTCCATCTTATTTGAGAGATTGTCGATCGAGGAGATGTGAGCATTTGCAGAGTACCGATTGAAGAAAACATAGCCGATCCACTGACAAAGCCTCTTGCACAAAAGAAGCATGATGGTCATGTTAGATCAATGGGTATAAGATACATGAATGATCATCTTTAGTGGGAGCCTGGTGAATTGCATGTTTGTTGGTTGTTTATTCATTTGATGAACTGTGATAAGTATTATATGTTTCATTTTACATTTATGGCAAGTTCTTTTATTATGTCAACTGTTTCTATATTATAGACTAATTAACATAATGAATGCCCTTAGAATGTTTGCTTCCATAGGAATTCAAGTACGTGACTTGAATATGAGGACCTGTGTTTATTTGAATCTTCATTCTTAAATGGTGCCTAGTCGAGGTATCATCCTAGAAATTAGGGCAAGGATAAGACCATAAGACTAGCATGTGCGTTGACTAATGACCGGTTCTCACAGGTCATGATATTGTGATATCAAGTCATCACATGGGTACTTGTTAGGAACAAGTTGTACTGGACAGAACCACCGTGAGACTACTTTGTGGATTGTTATATGAACATATCACAAGTAGGTCTCAAGTAACAATGGTGTTTGTGGTCCTTTGACCTGAAGTTACAGCATTCATCAGGTGAGGAAGAGCATACTTTGATGCCATCTAAAGTCTTCTCTTGAGAAAGGTTGACGATAAGGGTGGTTGTTGGGTATGTTACGAATCATTTGGATGTTTGTGTGTGAGCAGAAATGGGATTTGTCCTCCTTTATGATAGGAGTTGCATCCATAGGCCCCCTGATGGAATGAGACTGAAAAATGCATGGTCATGCTTGGTTGAGTCAATATATGATATTGAGCTCACCATTTTTTGTCAGTTTATTCTAGATCAGGAAACTAGGATTGAACAATTATGAGGGTGACACGGTCCATGCCTCTAGTTCTATCCGGATGTAAGGGGCAAAGGGACATGACAACACTGATACATTGGTCATGACAGGCTTGTTGAGTTATGAACTCTTATTGCTTGGGTAGCAATGATGTATTGCTAGATGTTGCTCATTTTTGTGAGACTTTTGTTGACACTTTGTGATCAAGTGGGAGACTGTTGGAGTTTCTGAGGTGATCTCAAAGCAATCAACAGTTAGTCTTACTATCAACGCAATATGAGCCTATAAGGTCGAACATACAAGTGTTTGGAGAAATTGGAGGAAGAATTGAGTTGGCTTGGATTTTTTTTTTTTGAGAAGTCGTTTTTTAAGGTTTGGTATTTCTCGAGAAATCATATTCCTGTATTGGGATTTCTCGAGAAATTAATTCCTTGGGATTTCTCGAGATATTAATTTCCAGGGATTTCTCGGGAAATTAAATCTTGAGATTTCTCGTGAAATCAGGCCAATCCTGTGCTACTTAGTTGAACTGAAGGCGTTCATCGAACGTAGGCTGCTTCGAGTTCGTCGAACGCAGGCCTCTTGAGTTCGTCGAACGCATGCTGCTTCGAGTTCGCCGAATGCAGGCTGCTTTGAGTTCGTCGAACGCAGGCTGCTTCGAGTTCGTCGAACGCAGGCCTCTTGAATTCATCGAACGCAGGCCTCTTGAGTTCGTCGAACGCAGGCTGCTTCGAGTTCGTCAAGCGCAGGCCTCTTGAGTTCGTCGAACGCCGACCTCTTGAGTTCGTCGAACGCCGACCTCTTGAGTTTGTCGAACGCAGGCCTCTTGAGTTCATCGAACGTAGGCTGCTTCGAGTTCGTCGAACGCAGTCCTCTTGAGTTCGTCGAACGCCGGCCTCTTGAGTTCGTCGAACGCAGGCATTATATATTAGTTCACGATCTTAGGGTTCTGTACGCGTGAAAATAGTTTTCGGCCCCGACCCTTTCGTGTTTTAAGAGAGTAGCGGCGGAAGCGTTCCGCTGGGGCTTCTCTGTTCTTCTGATAGTTTTCGCCTCCCCTGTCTCAGATCTAGCAATCCGTGGGGACGCTGAGGGCTTTTCTTCTCTGACTCATCCCTTGTTTGACAAGGCATCGAGGTTCTCCAGCGCTTGTGTGGATCTCTGTAGAGGGGCCGATCCATCTCGGTTCTCGCAACTCAATATTGGTTCTACCAGACTCAGTGAGGAGCACCTTGGTTTGAGTATCGACTCAAATCCCCTTCAGGTATATTTTTTGCATAGTGATGTGGATATTGTTTTATTTCTTGAATCAATAAAATCGCTAGTTCCTTTTAACTCTTTGGGTTATTCTAGTTAATTATTCTGCTGCGCATATATGATATGCTGTGTTATCATTTTTGAAATGGTATTAGAAAACACAACAGATCATGGGTTGGATTTTGACCCCACTAACTCCACCTCTTCTTGGTGGAGCATTCTCTACATGCACCCCAGGAGTGCCTATAAATATATGGGTGCATATCAAAAACCATTTTGAGAAAATAACATGTTTAATTGTAGCAACCAAAACGGTATCTATTTTTCATAAATGTGTTTTCAACCACCACCTCTATCACGCACCTCTTTGCAACAGGTGTTGGGTTTGGGTATCCTCCTCGAAATAAAAACTCACGGCAACAAACATCGAGAGATTCGTAACATGATGAGATGAGTCGTAGTGAATTTTGAAAACAATCCAACACCTTGTCAAAGAGATATGAGGAAAATGATACAACGCACGCGAACAAGTTAGTCACCAAACTACCCATAAATAAATTATCCAAAATACAAATCACACTATATTATAATTTTCAACTTACCCAGCCCACACCACAGCATATGCAGAAAGAATACAAGTCTAATCTTGCAACCATCTTGTAAAAGATTGAAAACATTATAAATTACCACACACCACATAGAAGAAATCTGGCAACATAGGGTCTGTTTGGGAGAGCTGCTGCTGATTGAGAAGCTGCTGATTGAACAGAGCTCTTTAGACAGAGCTCTTTGAGGAGCTGTTTTGAAAAGCTGCAGGCTGTTTGGATGGTCTGTGAATAAGCACTGATTGAACAGAGCTCTTTCAAATAAAACTGTTTGGTAGAACAACTTTTTTGAGAGCTGTTTGTTTTATACAGGAGACAAGACTGCCACATACATGGCAATGACAAAACCAACCAATCAGAAAATAGAAGAAAAAGAAAAAGAATTATTTAAGAGCTAATACTATTTTAACAAAAACTACTAATAAGAAAACTACTAATAATAAAACTACTAATCAAGAGCACTAGAAGCAAAACTACTAACAGAACTAAAATGGAATAATATCATCTTATTTGTCATATTCACACCATTCTCAATGAAACTCATAAGAAAACAGGAATCAATGTATGAAAACTGCAATCAAAGAAGGCATACCATCAGGTGCAGATGCTTTAAACACCATGCTATTAAGCTGAACAAGCAAAAGTAAGCATCATACAAATTATAACCCTGATCTAGAACCAGATCAAACTGGTCAGATTTGTCAAAATAAACAGTTGAAAACGAATAGCATCTGAAACAAACAACACAGTAGGAGAGAATACTCAATTTCATCGCCATGGCATAAAATCCACATCAAAAGGAAATCGAAGTGTTTCAGATAAGGGGAGAGCAAAGATTCTTATAGCGATGATGTCACGATCGCACCATTGGATGTTATCGCCACCGCCAAAGAAGGATCCGACAGAATCGAAAAACCTCCCGATTTTAACATCCATGGCAGGCTCTTTAGTCTTCTGATCCCTTCAGAAAGAGGCAAAGCTAGGGTTTATCGGGGCTATTTTAAAATAAAGGGAGATATGGAGCTCGTCGGAGGAGAACGGAGGGAGAATCGGGGCTCGGTGATAGATCGGGAAGGCAGGTGCCTTAACGAACGGAGGGAGAACGGCCTGAGGAGAAGACGAGGAGGAATGGAAAGATGTGGGTCTTCGACGAGGAGGAGAAGACGAGGAGGAATGGAGGAATCGGGACGGGAACGGGAGGTCGGGGGAGGGATCGGCGTGGATCTGTTTGCGGGGAGCGATTCCTGAACCGCGGAAGTGGATCCGAGCGAGCTTCTCAATTCAGCCTTATGATAGCTATTTTAAAATAAGTGCTTTCCAAAGAGCACTTTAGAAGAGCTCTTCTAAACACCTAAATAACAGCTCTGGCGGTTGAAAAATCACTTCTCAATCCGCCAGAGCTGTCCCAAACAGGCCCATAGCAACCGCAAGCAGATTCCAGAACCGTTAGTTCCCAAAGGCAATGAGGTCGGTAACCCACGATATAACACGAACACTACACAAAAACTATTAAGCAAACCTGGACTAGGAACACCTAAAGTCAGGCAAAACCTGAACAAAAAACACCATCCCATGTGGAATGCAGCAACAGGTCGGACAGAACCTGTACCAAAAACAGACATTGCAAGAATACAGAGACCATAACAAAAATCATTGTCTCCACCCAAACAAAAATTGCGAAAACCAAAGCCGCATACAGTTGCAGGTAATGCTATGCTTTCTACCTGAGAAACTATCCAGCACCAGTAATTTCAAGGCCGTCTAGGAACACCTAAAGCCAGATTAAATGAAACCAAACTAAGGAAATCCAAAGCAAATCAAGGATCAATCTTCCGTGGCGGTGATGAATCAGTTGACTCTTCTTCATAGTTCAATATCTTCCGGGGTGTTGGAAGCGTAAAAGAGAGGACACAAACACAGAGCAAAACAAGAGAGCTTCTACTATTCTTTAAAAAATTAGAGCTTCAAAAGTTACAAGCAAAATTACAAACAATAAACTGCGAGATCGCACACTTGCAGATCTCGGAATACACACACTTGTGCTTGCAGGTCTTGCACCTTCCTGGCGATCTCGCTTCTCTACCGGTCACACAGTATCTTGCGGTCTCGAGCTGTTGAGCTCGCTGGTACGAGATCGCCAAAGAGCTAGTGGAGATCGCCACTTGAGGATGCTCGCACCCTTTTCAGATTACTGGGAGGACGCAGATGGGAGGTCGCCAACTTCAGGAAGATCGCTCAAGGAGAGCTCGCTAGTCCGCTGCTGCTGCAAGCAAAAGGACCGCTGATAGGTATTGTTTGCCTATAGGAGACCGCCAATAAAGATCGCTGCTTCCAAATTATTGCTTCCGCAAAAATTCTGTTCACGCTTCCCTGTCGGCCAGCTTCTACAGTCCGCAAGTAAAGTGTTCGCATTGTTCCCAAGGAGGAGTTCGCTTGAACGAGACCGCTGTTTTTCTTTTCCGCGCTCCTCCTGTTTTTTTTTTCAGTTTTGCAAAACTTCCGCGCATAGTGTTCATCATGCATTCATAGCCTTTTATAGGTTTTGCCAACAAATCAAATCTCACCACGTGGCCATTCATTTAAACCAAACATTTATTTCACGCCACATTTCCTGCCACCTTTCATATTTGAATATATTAAATATTAACATATATTTATATATATAATCATATATATATAGTCCTTTGACTTCGGTCAAACTTGCAATTTCTCCAACAATCTCCCCCTCAAACATGGCAGCACATGCCGAGTTTATTCTTACACTTCAGGAACGTCTCTGTCTTCAATGCCTTCGTGAAGATGTCTGTCATCTGCTCTCCTGTAGGGCAGTAAATCAACTCCACCACCTTTGGCTGCACCTGCTCACGAAGAAAGTGATACTTTGTCTCAATGTGTTTGCTACGCCCATGCAGCCCCGGATTCTTCGCTAGCTGGATAGAGGACATGTTGTCAACATACACCTTCACTGGAACATTCTGTTGATGGTGCAACTCCCGCAAGAGATTTCTCAGCCAAATTGCCTGACATGTACATGCCGCCGCAGCAATGTACTCAGCTTCACAAGTAGATAAGGCAATTGTAGCCTGCTTCTTCGAACTCCATGAGAACACAGCTGTTCACACATGAAATGCATACCCGGAAGTGCTCTTTCGGTCATTCACATCTCCACCATAATCACTATCGATGTAACCGACCAGTTTCAACTCTTCTGCAGTAGAGTACATCAGACCATGATCTCTCGTGTCGTTCACATATCTCAAGATCCTCTTCGCTGCAGTGAAGTGATCTTGCTTCGGCTCCTCCATGTATCTGCTGACAACTCCAACAACATACATAATATCAGGTCTAGTGAAAGTCAGGTATCGTAAACTTCCTACTACACTTTTGAACATAGTTGAGTCAACCGCTTCATCCTTCGAGTCCTTCCTCAGTTTCACTCCCGGATCTGCAGGGGTGGAGATAGCCTTACTATTCTCCATCCGGAACTTCTTCAATATCTCCTCCGCATACTTCTTCTGCGAGATGAAGATCCCTTCCTTCTTCTGCTGCACCTCTATGCCCAAAAAGTAAGTTAGTTCGCCCAGATCAGTCATCTCGAACTCCCTCTTCATTGTCTTCTTGAACTCTTCAAACATCAGAGGATTGTTGCCAGTAAATATCATGTCGTCCACGTACAGACACACGACCATGATATCTCCATTCTTCTCCGCCTTCGTGTAGAGTGCAGACTCATACAGGCTCTTCATGTACCCATTCTTCTGAAAGTATGCATCTATCCTTTCATTCCACACTCGAGGCACTTGCTTCAACCCATATAGCGCCTTCTTCAACTTGTAAACTTTCTTCTCTTGACCTTTCACTTCATATCCAGGCGACTGCTGGACATACACCTCTTCCTCTAGATAACCATTCAGAATTGCAGACTTAACATCCATCTGACAGTTCTTCCACTTATACTGAGCTGCTAGTGCGATGATCAGTCTGATAGTGTCAATCTGGGCTACGGGAGAAAAAACCTCATCGTAAGTCCACACCTTGCACTTGTTTGTAGCCTTTTGGGACGAGTCTTGTCGTGTGCTTCTCCACTTCTCCTTCCTTGTTCGTCTTCACTCGATACACCCATTTCACACCAATGGGCATGTGACCTGCTGGCAGAGTGACCAACTTCCAAGTGTCATTCTTCTTGATGGATGTTATCTCTTCATCCATTGCCTTCCTCCAGGTCTTCTCCTGAGTAGCTTCATCATAGGAGTGCGACTCGCAATCTGCAAACAAACAATACAAAGAAAAATTGTTAAGTGTCAGTGTCGTCTCCTCGTAGATCTCCTCCAACCTCCTCATCCTAGGTTGAGGACGATCAGCTTTGCTTCCACTACTGCTTGCTCCACTAGAACTGCCTCCACATGAGTAGGGAGTCCAAGCTCCCCCTGAATCTCCACTAGGTGGTGATGGTGGCTCAGCTCCACCATCCTCAGCTCCTACTTCGTGACCACCTTCTTCCTCATCTTCAAAGAACATCCCCTTCATGCTCCTTGTCTTCTCATCCCAGCTCCAGCAGTTGTCTTCTTCAAACACCACATCCCTTGAGATTATGGCCTTCTTCGTCACCGGGTTGTACAGCTTGTAGGCCTTGCTCTCCGGAGCGTAGCCCGCAAAAATGCACTTCTCGCTCCTATCATTGAGCTTCTTCCTTCTCTGGTCCGGGACGTGGGAATGAACTACACACCCAAAAACCCTCAAGTGCTTCACACTTGGCTTCCAGCCACTCCAAGCCTCGAACGGGGTCATGAACTTAACACTCTTCATGGGGCATCTATTCAGTAGATACACCGCACACTGCACTGCCTCCGCCCAGAACATCTTCGGCAACCCTTTCCCTTCACCATACTCCTCGCCATGTTCATGATGGTGAGATTCTTCCTCTCCGCGACTCCGTTTTGTTGTGGTGAGTACGCCGCCGTCAACTGGTGTGAGATCTCATTCTCCTTGCAGAAAACATCAAACAGCCTCGAGGTGTACTCCCCACCTCGATCTGTCCTCAGCACCTTCAGTGGCTGACCACTCTCCTTCTCCGCCACCGCCTTGAACTCCTTGAACTTGTCAAGGGCCTCAGATTTTTTGTTCAAAAAATACACCCAACACTTCCGACTGAAGTCATCCGTGAAGGTTATATAGTACTTGCTTCCGCCAACTGAGGTGGTCTCAAACGGACCCGCAATGTCCGAGTGAACCAGTTCAAGTTGTCTCCTTGCTCTTCAAGACTTCCCTCCTTCAAACGTCAGCCTCTTCTGCTTCCCCTTCGTGCACGCCTCACAGACCTTTTCCGGAGGTGAGATCATTGGAAGATCCTCCACCATCCTGGAGTGGGATAGCAGCTTCAAGCCCGTGAAGCCCAAGTGACCCATCCGATGGTGCCACAGCCATGCTTCTTCTTCTTCCTTCGTCCTTGCGAGGCATTGATGAGTCCAATTTATATAGGGTTTTTCGGACTCATCTGGGCTTGTTTTCAGGCATATGCACTTCACTTTTAGTTCATTATTGCTTAAATTTCACTTGAACACATTTCTTCACAAAGTGCACTCTTTGGGCCTATTTTGGTGTGCAATTGCACGCTATGTTTGTTGGGGGTAAGCACACGGTGCTCCCCAACCCTTTTTATGTATTTGGATTGAGCTGGAAGGGTATTCTCAGCTGTGTGATTGCTGTTTGGTGTTGTGCATGTGGGTAGAACATCCATTATGCCCAGATTTCACGTCTGCATGAAACACACAGTCGTGCGTTTCCTTAACGCATGATCGATCCGACCGTGCGCGTTCATCTATGACCCAAAATAGCATTCTGGATTTGGTCGTGCGTTTTGTTCACGCACGGTTGGTTTGCCCGTGCGTGAGTAAAATCGCACGAGCTCCTCTTTTGTCTAAAAAATTGATGTTTTATTTTGTTCACGCACGGTCGTGCGTTTCTAAAACGCACGGTCGTGCGTTTCTAAAACGCACGGTCGTGCGTTTCTAAAACGCACGGTCGTGCGTTTCTAAAACGCACGGTCGTGCGTTTCTAAAACGCACGGTCGTGCGTTTCTAAAACGCACGGTCGTGCGTTTCTAAAACGCACGGTCGTGCGTTTCTAAAACGCACGGTCGTTCATGAACAAAATTCTGCAACTTTTCTATTTAAACTGCGAATTTTTAGGTTTTAGGAGGCCGATTCTGTTCCGCGATTTCTTCCGTCGGAAGGGGCGACTGCTCCGTTTTTCTTCTTCCAAGGGAGGGTATCACTCCATAGTGTTTCCCCATCATCCTAAGCTCTCAAGAAGGTGATCTCCACTCCATATTAGCCGGATTGCAAGGAAGAACGAGGGCATTGACGTGGGCAACGTAGACACTCGAGTAGACGGTCTAGAGGTGGTGAGAGCTTCAGAGATCCCGGACGCAACCGATGAATGGATTGTAAGACATTGATTGACAATCCAGTGCATCCTCCCATTTCTACGGCATAGTCTCGATCGTTGTTTGTATTTCTACCCTTATTTTCCTCATTTATGGTTGTATGGTATGAAATCACCAATACTTTGATGATGAACCTTGCTTAAACCTATTTTAATTGCTATTTGCTTTCATTATGCTTTTATGAAAGTTTATTGTGTTTATGCTTGGTGTGTGGAATCATTATAGAGTGGTATGCCTGTGATCTTGGTTGAACTTTGTGACGAGGTGTTTGCGACCCTCAATTCCGCCAGTGCGATCCACCTCATCCGCAAGCCTACTCTTCCATCCGCCTAGTGAAGTGTGGCATAGCGGCCCGCGTAATCCATTTGCCTAACGAAGCAGCGCGTTCAAGGCCTGCACAGTTCGATTCCACTTGCCTACTCGTCCATCCGCCCATGCGAAGCAGCGCGCTCAAGGCCTGCCTAGTCTCCATCCCGCCAAGCGAAGCATTGCATAGCGGCATTGCATAGGAGTAGTTTAGTTATTTTCTTTTATTTCCACAAACCAAATCACCCCCTTTCGCACCCATCCGACCTAAAGGACTTCGATCTCAAGTCCTTCCTCAATAGTAAACTCCACCTTACTGTGTTCCTTCGAGATTCGATACTCGGGGATTCACTCCTCGTTTTATATTACTTGAATGATCGGTACACTGTCATTTTGTGCCGCAGTCTAGCTACCGCCTATAGCGGTGTCTATTCCTGCGAGGTCTCTATTCCTTCTCTCTATATATTCCCTCTCTCTCTCTCTAAAATTTCTGCCGAAAAAACTTCCAAATTTTCTATTCAATCACATTTCTAAAAGATTACACACGCCTATTTATAGGCAAATTTAAAACAAGCCTCACTCTCTCTCCTCTTTCAATTAATATAAAGTACATATAAAATTAAAATAAGGCAAAAGTTGACCAAGTCAACAAAACTAAAACCAACAAACTCCCCCTCAAACTTGGCAGCACATGCCAAGTTTGCCTTTGAGCTTCTCGAACGTCTCCACCTTCAAAGCCTTAGTGAAAATATCCGCGACCTGCTCTCTGATAGGGTAATACACAACTTCCACGATCTTCTGCTCCACCTGCTCATGAAGGAAATGATACATTGTCTCTATGTTCTTGCTGCGCCCATGCAGCAGAGTTTCATACCTGTTCATAAACTGAATTAGATTATTTAAAGTTCTTTGCGAGCTGGATGGCGGACATGTTGTCAACATACATGGTCACGGAGCCATCCGGTGGATAGTCAGTTCTCCCAAGAGGTTCCTTAACCAAATAGCCTGGCAAGTACCTGTCGTAGCTGCTATGTACTCCGCCTCACAGGAAGATAAGGCTGTCGTAGCCTGCTTCTTCGAACTCCATGAGAACGCCGCGGTCCCCATATGGAACACATATCCGGAAGTGCTCTTCTGGTCATTCACATCACCTCCATATTCGCTATCCGAGTAGCCGACCAACTTTAACTCCTCTCCAGTGGAATACATCAGGCCATGACCTCTCGTCCCGTTCACATATCTCAGGATCCTCTTCGCAGCCGTGAAGTGGTCCTGCTTTGGCTCCTCCATGTACGTGCTCACCACTCCGACAGCGTACATAATATCAGGTCTAGTGAAGGTTAAGTAGCGTAGGCTTCCCACCAAACTTTTGAACATGGTAGAGTCGACCGCTCCTTCCTTGGAGTCCTTCCCCAGCTTCAATCTTGCATCAGCGGGGGTGGAGATAGCCTTGCTATCCTCCATCCGGAACTTCTTCAAAATTTCCTCCGCGTACTTCTTCTGCGAGATGAAAATGCCATCTTCATCCCGCTTCACCTCGACACCCAAAAAGTAGGTCAGCTCTCCCAGATCAGTCATCTCAAATTCTCTCTTCATCATCTTCTTGAACTCCTCAAACATAGTCGGGTTGTTCCCAGTGAATATCATATCGTCTGCATACAAGCATACGATCATGATATCACAGTTTTCTTCCACCTTGGTGTAAAGAGCATACTCTCGTAGGGACACTTCCTGTAGCCGTGCTTATGAAGGTATGCATCTATCCTTCCATTGCATGCGCGAGCCCCTTGCTTTAAGACATATAGCGCCTTGTTCAACTTGCACACCTTCCTCTCTTAGCCCCTCACTTCATATCCAGGAGGCTGCTCGATGTACACATCTTTCTCCAAGTAGCCATTGAGGTAGGTCGACACCACATCCATCTGCGAGACCTTCCACCCATGATGGGCTGCGAGCGCGATGATCAACCTGATGGTGTCGATCCTCGCCACTGGGGCGTAGACCTCGTCATAATCCACTCCTTGGACTTGCCTATAGCTGTTCACGACGAGTCTCGCCTTATGCTTCTCCACAGCTCCTTCCTTGTTCTTCTTCACCTTGTAGACCCACTTCACCCCGAGGGGTTTGTGGCCCGCGGGTGGATCGACTAGCCTCCAAGTGTCATTCCTCTTTATGGAAGCTATCTCAGCATCCATCGTCATCCTCCAAGATTTCTCCTGGGCAGCTTCGTCATAGGAGTGCGGCTCGCAATCTGCCAACAAACATTACAAAGAAAAATTATTAAGTGATGGTGCCGCCTCCTCGTAGATCCCCTCCAACCTCCTCATCTTATGTTGAGGACGATCAGCTTTGCTTCCACTAGTGCTTGCTCCACTAGAACTTCCTCCACTTGAGTTGGGAGTGCAAGCTCCCCTTGAATCTCCACTAGGTGGTGATGGTGGATCAACTCCACCATCCTCAACTCCTGCTTCATGACCATCTTCTTCCTCATCTTCAAAGAGCATCCCCTTCATGTTCCTTGTCTCCTCATCCCAGCTCCCGCAGTTGTCTTCTTCAAACACCACGTCCCTCGAGACTATGGCCTTCTCCGACACCGGGTTGTATAACTTGTAAGCCTTGCTCTCCGGAGCGTAGCCCACAAAAATGCACTTCTCGCTCCTATCATCGAGCTTCTTCCTTCTCTGGTCCGGGACGTGAGCATGAGCTACACACCCAAAGACCCTCAAGTGCTTCACACTTGGCTTCCAACTACTCCAAGCCTCGAACGGGGTCATGAACTTCACACTCTTTGTGGGGCATCTGTTCAGTAGATACACCGCACACTGCACTGCCTCCGCCCAGAACATCTTCGGCAACCCTTTGCCCTTCACCATACTTCTCGCCATGTTCATAATGGTGAGATTCTTCCTCTCCGCGACTCCGTTTTGTTGTGGTGAGTACGCCGCTGTCAGCTGGTGTGAGATCCCATTCTCCTTGCAGAAAACATCAAACAGCCCCGAGGTGTACTCCCCACCCCGATCTGTCCTCAGCACCTTCAGTTGTTGTCCACTCTCTTTCTCCGCCATCGCCTTGAACTCCTTGAACTTGTCAAGGGTCTCAGATTTTTCCTTTAAAAAATACACCCAACACTTCCGACTGAAGTCATCGGTGAAGGTGATATAGTATTTGCTTCCGCCCACTGAGGTGATCTCAAACGGACCCGCAATGTCCGAGTGAACCAGTTCAAGTTGTCTCCTCACTCTCCGAGACTTCCCTTCTTCAAACGTCAGTCTCTTCTGCTTCCTCTTCGTGCACGCCTCGCAGACTTTCTCCGGAGGTGAGATCATTGGCAGATCCTCCACCATCCTGGAGTGGGATAGCAGCTTCAAGCCCGTGAAGCCCAAGTGACCCATCCTATGGTGCCACAACCATGCTTCTTCTTCTTCCTCCGTCCTCGCGAGATATGCCATCTCCTGGGTATCCATCTTCAATGTAAAAAGACGGTTCGCCGTCATCTTCACCTTCACCACTTCTTTCCCTTGATGGTTCTTCATCGCCAAAGACCCATCCTTCAACTGGACGCAGTAGCCTCTCTCCACCAACTGCCCAAGGCTCAAGATGTTAGTCTTCAAGCCTGGCACGTAGAGCACATCATTCAGATGTACCTTATCTCCATTCAGCTTCACAACCACCAAGCCTTTTCCTTCCAAACCTCACCCCCACTGGGTTCCAGGTTAGTGAACATCCCCCTATCTCCGCACATGTGATTGCTCACACCTGTGTCAAGGTACCACACTTCATTTCTTCCTTCCTCCGCTCCTCGGTAGGTTAGGAACATCATCGGATCTCCAGCGCCAGTGTTGTTCCTGTTGTTCCTAGCCTCGGCATAGTGATTTGCCTCTTCTCTCTTCCTCGGAGCCCAACAGTCATAGCTCATATGCCCGAACTTGTTACAGTTGTAACATTGGATTTGGGACATATCTCCTCGGCCCCTTCCTCGGCCTCTTCCTCTTCTTCTTCCTTCTTGCCAACCTCCTTGAGGTCGCTCCGCCTCTCTCTGGAAATTTTGGTTTCTTCCTTGGTCTATACCTCCTCTTCTACCTTTGCCTCTACCTTGGTGACCTCGGCCACGCTGGCCGCCTCCTCTTCCTGGGCTCTCTCCAAAATTTAGCTGAGTCTGGAGTGCTTTTCCCAAGCCACTCACTTCTTCATCATCTTGCAGCATCCTATACTCATGAGCTTGCAAAGAGCCTACAAGCTCGTCAACGACCATCTCGGTGAGGTCCTTCGACTCTTCGATTGCCACCATTATATGACAGAACTTCTTGGACATAGATCTCAATAGTTTCTCCATAAAGCTCACATCATCGATCGTCTCCCCATTGCGCTTCATCTCATTTGTGAGCGTCCGCAGACGGGTCACATAGTCACCGACCTTCTCGGTGCTCTACATCTTCGTTACTTCATATTCCGCACGGAGGGACTGCAGCTTCACCTTCTTAGCCTTATCTACCCCTTGCATGGAGCGTTGCAACACCTCTCATGCCTCCTTAGAAGTCTTCGCGTCTGAGATCTTCTCGAAGGTTGCTTCGTCAACCCCTTGATACAACAAGAACAATGCTTTCTTGTCAACCTTCCTTGTTTCTCTAAGTGTTGTCTTCTGGGTGTTAGTCAACGCTGCCTCTGCTGCAGCAGTACGATCCTCAAAGCCATTCTCAACTATATCCCATAGTTCTTTTGAGGCGAGTAGCACCCACATCTGTATACTCCAATTCCCATAATTTGTCTTTGTCAACTTGGGGACTTGCCCCGACATTGCTGCACCCGTCTACATCGCTTCTACCCCTCAAACCTTCCGAGTCACCGCAAAGGTTTGCAACCTGGCTCTGATACCAATTGTTGGAAGCGTTACGTGCGAGCACCTCTCATACAAATTCTCTTCTTCACGAACACTCTCCACGACGACACACCACCACTCCCGCTAACACATCACTTCGCAACACACCACTCCCTTCTCCTGCGAGCAACACTTCCGACGAGCACTTCAACCTCCTCTTCACGGCGAGCACAGACCCGCACGAGCACCACCACTCGGTAAGATGGCAGTGGCGAGAGCCCCTACGCGAAATGGACACCGGCAAGTACAAGCACACGGGATCCTTTCGGCTTGAACTTCTTCAGCGAGTGCGGGCTGCTCCTCCTCCACGTCCACTCGAAACGAGTCCAGGCGAGATCCTCCTCCAACCCGGCGAGATGGCTGCTCCTCCCTTTTCTCCACGTCTAGCGTCGAGTTGGCGTCGGGCTGCGCCGGCAAGGGACTGGCGAGAGCGGGCAGGCGAGATGAAAGTGGCGAGAGGAATTGGCGAGGTCTCTATTCCTGCAGGAATAACCTCACTTCCTCTCTCCATATATTCCCTCTCTCTCTCTAAAATTTCTGCCGAAAAAAAACTTCCAAATTTTCTATTCAATCACATTTCTAAAAGATTACACACGCATATTTATAGGCAAAGTAAAAACAAGCCCACTCTATCTCCATCATAAATGTCTTCCTCTCTCTCCTCTTTCAATTAATATAAAATACATGTAAGATGTTAAACGCAGGCCAGTTTTGGCTATGTGCAGGCCATAATTTTTTAAAAAGAGCGGTGTTAAATGCAGGCCGATTTTAACTATATACAGACCACAGTTTTTAAAAAAAATATCATTTTTTCTTTTAAAACTTTAGGAAAAATGATTCAATTAGTTTAATACTTCATGTATTATGTGTTTTTTCCTTCTATGCAAGTGTGTCCCCAAGGAGTTTACTCGTTTGTCCGAGTCCGATGTGTTTTTAAATTACAACTGGCCTAAAGTTATTCATGGGTATTTGCTACGACAATGGCGACGACGGTGACGACGGCGATGGAGGCGATGGCGGCGATCACGACATCGTCGGCGATGGCGGCGATCGCGACATCGTCGGCGATGGCGGCTGCGTCGACGATGACGGCGATGGCGGCGATGGCGGCGATGGCGGCGTCGTCGGCGATGCCGGCGATGTCGGCGATGGCGGCGTCGTCGGCGATGGAGGCGTTGGCGGCCATGGCGGCCATGGCGGCCATGGCGGCGTCGTCGGCGATGGAGGTGATGGCGGCGATGTCGGCGATGGCGGCAATGGAGGCGATGGCGGCGATGGCGGCGATGGCGGCGATGGCGGAGATTCCGTCCATGACGGCGATAGCGGCCATGGAGGCGATGGCGGCAATGGTTATACTTCGAGTAGTTACTTACTTATTTTATAAATGCTATTTTGCTTGGTGTTACTTACTTATTTTATAAATATTAATTTGATTTTTAAATATGGTAGGTAAATATGAAATTAGGCCTGCACGAATAATTTTTTGGCCTACATATATCCGCGGCCTGCATGTAGCCAAAACCGGCCTGCATTTAACATCGCTAAAAAAAAATAAGGCAAAAGTTGACAAAGTCAACAAAACTAAAACCAACACATGCATATATGTGTGTGCGTGTATATACATATGCATATATGTGTATATATGCATATGCATATATGTTCGTGTATATATATAACTACGTAAGCATAGATGTACGTATATATACGTTTTTAATAATGTTTGTATTATATTGATATGGGGAAAACGATACAACCCACGCGAACAAGTTAGTCAACAATCTACCCATAAATAAATTATTCAAAATACAAATCACACTATATTATAAATTTCAACTTAGCCAGCCCACAATATAGCATATGCAGAAAGAGTACAAGTCTAATCTGGCAACCATACTGTAAAAGATTAAAAACATTATAAATTGTCACACACCAAATAGAAGGCATCTGACAACATAGCAACCGCATGCAGATTCCAGAACCCTTAGTTCCCAAAGGCAATGAGGTCGGTAACCCGCAATATAACACAAACACTACACAAAAACTATTAAGCAAACCTGGACTAACAACTACCATCCCATCTGAAATGTAGCAACAAGTTAGGCAAAACCTGAACAAAAAAACACCATCCCATGTGGAATGCAGCAATAGGTCGGACAGAACCTGTACCAAAAACAGACATTGCAAGAACACAATGACCATAACACAAATCAATGTCGCCACCCAAACAGAAATTACGAAAACCAAGGCCGCATGCAGTTGCAGGTTATGCTATGTTTTCCACCTGAGAAAACTATCCAGCACCAGTAATTTCAAGGCCGTCTAGGAACACCCAAAGCAGGATTAAATGAAACCAGACTAAGCCAATCCAAAGCAAACCCCCGAAAATAAACCAACCAGCAAATAACCAAAGCATGATGGTAGCATGGAATAACCAGAAATGCAGCCCATGGCCGAGCCAACATTCTGCAAAAACCAGTCAGTGTTATTCACCGAACAACATATTAAGGTAGCATGGAATATCAACATAAGGAAAAGCAATACTAACTAAGAAAACCAGCCCACCAGAACCAAAGCATGATGGTAGCGGGTAAATTCAAAAAGAAACTATCACTACTAAATAATTAAGAGGCGTTTTCCCGCAAGGCAAGAGCCCCCAATTATCTACAAGATCGGGCAACGAACAAGCGGGCAAAAGTCCTGCAATTGGAGATTTGAGATAGCGTTGAAGTGTTTTTGGAAGTTAGCTTGTTTGTGGACCACTAAGTTACCCTCCCTGAAGATGTGATTTAAGCAGTGATCCTATAGATAAATAAGATCATGAGTAAGTCATGTATAAGCAGTACTCGCCGAGGGCAATCAATGACTTAGAATGGTCAACACAAACCAGGATCAGGCCTACCAACACCTTGCTCAAGTCCCCAAGAACTCGCAGTTAACTCGCCTAGAACACACATCCCAACTCTCTAATCAAGCAATCAACTCGCGGCAACTTGTCGGCCATCTGGTCAAACTCGCACGTGGGCAGGGGGTTGACCATCATCACCCCTGCTGGTGCAAAATTTGCCACCCAACTTCCACGCTCAGCGAACACTTTGGGGGACCGGAGGAAAGAGATCGAGAACCGCAAGCAATCGCTTACTAACCCGAGGTTTGGCGAGCAGAACACAGAAAACGGATGCCGCCTAGCAACGGCGGACACCAGAATTACACACAGCGGTGAATGTCTCTCTAGTACCCACAGTGGTGAATGCCTCTCTTGATGCAGGCTATGTAATTTCACAAGGAGTATTACAAGCTATTATAAGAGAAATATGCTGGAAAAAGAAGGCAACTGACTGATAGACACTTGTAACCGCACCTACAACAGGGTAGATTTTGTCTTAAGTTCTCTGTCCCTTCCCAGCACCATGACCCTCTATTTATACTAGAGGGCAGACTGCCTGACTGGTGGGGGCATTTAATATTGTTGTATTAAATGCTCCACCACTCGAGGAAACCGAAGCATCGGCTGCAGAAGAGAAAAAAGAGGGTGTCCGGGCAGGACAGACCGTAACCGCGCTCATCTTCTTGCTTGAATGGGGGTCTGGCGGGCTATGGAGAGTGCCAGCAATGACTCCTTGGGGAGGCTGACATGCTAACTGGGGGGAGTGGGCTCTTAGGCGAGTAACCCTGTGTGCGCCCTGGCTGAGGAGATCAATTTCGGGAAAGAGTCCGCGGGCACTCCGAGGTGTCCGTCTGGGACTTCTGCTGAGGAGGGAACGCGCTTCTCTGGGAAGTGGCCGTGGGTACTACTGGGACCGACAGGGCGGGCGCTGGTCGAGGCCGCAGGATTTAGGTTAACAGAATCCCCTCATTTTTTTGAGGTCGTGAGGGCTCCGAAAAAGTACATAGGTAACCGCAAAGACTGTCACTCGGTTTTCGCTCCGCTGAAAACTATAAATAGGTCGGGGCAGGCCCTTCTGAACATATTGCTGGGGAGAACCATGGAGACTACAACCTCTACCTGCCGAACAATGAACATCCAACTTCTTGCTATATGGGTCGACATGGCGGCGCAAACAAAGGGATCCGTCAGCGTAGAAAAACTGCGCAAATCCTTCAAGAAATCAGGAGGCTCTACCAAACAACCGCTCGAGATAAAATCCCCCGCCAAGCATTCCGCGACAACCAAGACGGTGGAGCGGGCTCCCTGTGAGAAGAAAACGACCTCGGGGTCCATGACTCCTGCCGAGATGTATGAACACCTTAGGGGCTTCACCGTCCTTAGAGTGCTCTCTTTGAACCAAGGGTCCACCGATAACATCCTTCTGGACTCGGAAATTATGTCCCCCTGCAGGTGGATCCTCCCCAAACGAAGAAGAAACAGAAGACGAATCAAGAGAAGGTGGTCACTCTTGATGTCGGACCGTCGAGAGCAAAGGGGGAGAGCTCTTCTACGACAGAGTTAGCGAAGAAGGACGCGGAGCAGCCCGTGCAGGACCCAACGTGCAAGGATGTTTCTGGCATGACAGTCGTGTCTGTTGCTGCGCCGAGTCTGGAAGCCGCATGGATTGCAAACCCTGATCCATTCCTGGCTCACACCGTCGACAAATCCCAAGAGCAATAACCGTAGATTCTGACAGATACTTCAGGAGGGAAGGTGGCCGAGGACCCTGGTGATGTGGCGGGTGAAGGACATTAGCCGATCGATGTCACGGGCTCAATGGCCATAGAAGACAAGCACCAGTCCGAGCCGGATGGAGAAAGTGAAAAAGATGTCAAGGAGGGGGATGAGGAAGGAGAGGAAGAAGAGAATGAAAAGGAAGAAGTGGGAGAAATCCTGACGGATACTCTCGCGCCGGCACTGGGAAGGATGCAACAGCAAAAACTACCGGGCCGCTAGTCGAAACGTTCCGGGAGACTACAGTTTTCCCTGACAGAGCGGACCGGGAGGGGAGGAAGAAGAAGAGTGGGAGCGAACTTGGGGTGAGCTCTTCGGGGAACTTGGGGTAAGCTCTTCGGGGCGACCCCGGCGGGGCTCCGCGGTAAAATAGGCGGTTAATAGGGCCCATCGCCGAACACTCAAGGGAAAGTTCGTTGGTATGCTCGGGAAGGGTGTTCACGAATTAAAAAAAAAGTGGTACTGAAATCTTTTGCCCTCTCTTGTCAATTAAATTATTTCAAAAAATATTTCTAACTTAAATTGAACCTTTGTTCGCAGCGGGCTCTTCTGCGGAGACTGTGGGTGAGTCTATGAGCCAACTGTGTGAGGAGATGGAAGCGGTGAAAAGAGAGTTATGGATTGCCCGCACGCGAATAGCGTAGTTGGAGGAGGTGGAGGCGCTGAAGGAGGGTGGTGCGCACGCCGCAAGATGTGATCGTTCTCCTGTACTGTAGACAGAAGTCGCGGCAGGCTCGAAGAGTTCGGTACCTCTAGAGGACCCCCCCCCCCCCCCCCTAAGAAAATATGCCAAGAAAGTGAGGGATGACGTCCCCGCGATACACACCACACGTTAGGCGAACAAGCTCTTGGCGGGTGTGCTCGGCGGACACGCCGAGATGACCGACGACTTGGAGCATGTCGGGGTGGAGCGGGCGCATCCAGAATAAATCTTGAATTTGAAAGGCAGAATTTGAAGTCATGTAATAATTTTAACTTAATTTTTTTTGACCTGACACTTTAGGCCGGTCTCTGTGAACAATCATTTTATTTGAGTGCACTTCAAATCAATTGTTGTGCAAATGCTTTTATATTTATCCGCTGTGAATGCTTTTGATTATGCTCATCTCCTTGTTGTTAATGCTTGCACACTCCGCTTTTTCTTGCAGGATAATTGAGATAGAACAGTTGATCTCAACACGCACTCTGGAAGTAATCATGGTTACCCTAAGCACCCACCTTCCATCATGGAAGGAGGCGCAGTGGGTCTCTACGAATGCCCTGGCGGTTTCCACGGCTATCATCGGGAAGGATGATTTCCAGGAGATTCGGCGGATCCCCAAGGAGGAGCTGCCTCAGAGAGCGGTTGCGGCAAATTCGAGGTTATCGGCCTTTGACTGCACATCCCGTCGCGCTCTAGAGATGTCTTTGCCCGAGAATGTCCACCTGCGAGCGGAACTCAAGGTAAACTCGAACTTAATTATGAAATTTTCTGGTTACCTTTCGGAGGTTGCTGATAACTTGATGTTTTTCAGGCGTGCTCAATCATGGAGAACCACAAGTTCGCAAGGGAGGCTCACCGAGTTGGGAAGCGCTCGGCAGAGGTCATAATCGAGCTTCTGCATGGAGCGCGATGTTGGGTTTTCTCTAAACAGAAGTGGAACATCATATCATATGTGCGCAATGGAATAAATAAACAAGAACAACCCAAAAGAGTTTCAGATCTTGCGATTTCATGAATCAAGAAATAAAAGGAGCAACACATTGCAATATACCTGAGAGGGATTGAGTTAACAATCAACCAAGGTGCTCCAAAATCAGATCCAGAAATGAGTGGATGAGTTTAAAGCACAGAAAGTATATTCGCGCCTCTACAACAATCCACACGAGCGAAGGAGAACCTCAAGCTTCTTGTCCGACAAGATCTGGGTCGGAGAAGGAGTGCCATCAACGTCTCCCACGAATTGCTAGATCTGTGCAAGGGAGAGGCGACGACGACGGGGATAGACGGACGGGTCTCACAGAAGTCTTGCAGAACACTTTCGTTTGAATCTCGAAAAGATGATCGCTAATGGGAAAACCTAATCGCTTTCCTATTTATACCCAGGGGCATAAAATCATATATCCGCAAACCCCAGTATCTAAAAGGAGTTTTCAGTGAGTATCATCGTGATCACTAAATATCGTTGAGACGATCTCGATGATATCGCCGTGAAGATCAATATCGTCGAGATGATCTCGACGATATCACGCTGAAGCTCTATATCGTCGAGACGATCTTGACGATATCATAATGAAAACCTATATCGTCGAGACGATGTCGTCGTGATGAATAAAATATCGCCGTGACAATCACGATGATATTGCACAACACTTCAACGATGCATCAATGGTTGATAGTCGGCCTTATCATCGTGACCACTCGATGATATTCACAATATCGTCGTGATGGTCTCGACGATACATGCAATGTCATCTTGAACACATGCCAGCATGCTCCATACAATATTCATAATAACTGTGGAACATTTAGCCGACTTGAACCAACTCAATGAGTCATAGGATTTGTCCTTCACTCATATCAAATATGAATGAGGTCAACACAATCCTTCCTCCAACTTCTCCAAATGCTCTTATGTGCGTCCATATAGGCTCATATCGCGTTGGCAGCGAAACTAACTACTTGATTTCTTTGAGATCACCTTGGAAATACAAACACGCGGCATGCTGACGGATGAGTTCGCAGACATCGATTGCACCACCATATACGAGGGATGTGGGGGAGGCAATGTTTCGGACTCCAAAGACGAGGTTGTTGGGAAAAACCTTTGTAATTTATCTAACAAATGATTTAAAGTGATTTCACCAGTTAGGTTATGTTACCCACATTGTATAGAAAGGGTAAATTGGTCATTAGATGTCTTAGGATGTCACACTTATCTTGGAGTGTCAAGGCCAGGTCAAGATAATCACAAAGTCAGTTAAGTTAAGACTTGCGTCGAATGAAAGTCGACGCAACTTCGACTTGATGTCTATGCAACTCTGATTAGATGTCCAAGCAACTTAATCAGCATGTCGAAGCATAAGTCAAGTTGATGCAACGTCGAAAGAGACTCAACGTAGAAGGAAGAGCTTGTCGAAGTCATCTTAGAAGTCGACGCAACTTCGACTTTAATTCAACGCGGAAGATAAAGTTCAAGTCCAAGTATTCAACTCGACGGATATATAGATAAGGAATCGACGCAACGTCGACTTCTGAGTTCAGCAGAGCTAAGAAGGAATTCGAAGCTACTCCTATAAAAACTCAGAGGTGCGTCGACATGAAGAATGATGAAGTCGACGTAACGTGGAATACAGTCTGAAAAGGAAGCTTTTTCTGCTGTCCTTTTAATACCTTTTCAGAAGGACCACAAATCTAAAGACAGTTCTCCAACGACTCGTTTATTTCCAAGAATGGAATGGAGTGTTCCAGGACACAACAAAAACATTCTTGGAAGGTATTCAAATCTGATGGACGGGTCGGGATCAAAAGAAGAAAGGGAAATCAACTGTCCAATAAGAACTCCATTTCAGGACAGCCCAAAAGAAGAAAGAAATTCAAATTCAATCATGGAGAATAAATATGCTGAGAGGAGAAGAAAAACATAGAGTATTGATTACATTATTATTATCTGTCGAAAAGGGTTCTTCTCATTCTTCCTTCAACACTATGACAGAAAAACAAGTGTTCTCTCTGCACAGGAAAAGAATTCAACTTCTTCTTCTTCATCACACAACAACTAGTTTACAAGAAGTGCTCAGAGAATAAGGATCAAACAAATAACCCTTGCAATCATCACAATCATAATCAAGGGTTCATCATATTCAAATCCAATGAAAAACAGAAGCTACAGTTCAAGAGAAATTGCTTCTGAAGAATTCTGAAAGCATAATTCTATTCTCCCTCTTTTTTCTATCTTCTCCTTTATTCTTCAACTGTAAAAGAGTTTTATTAATCCCTCTTTCAAATGATTCAGTGGTTCTAAGAGTCTCCTTATCAAAAGACTCGGTGGTTCTAAGAGTCTCCTTATCAAAAGACTCAGTGGTTCTAAGAGTCTCCTTATCAAAAAACTCAGGCATAAGTTATGCAATCCTACCAGGGAGGTAGAAGAGAGGAGTACCCATATTTTGGGGAACCTCTATAAAAATTCATGTGTCCTCTGTGTTTGATTTTCTGTGCTGTCCCTATTTCCATTTTTCTGTGTTTATATTTCCTGCAATCTGTGTCTACTTTATTCTGTCTTTTAGATTGCTCATTGCATAATACTTAGTATTTTTATTTTGTGTGCATAATTAGGGAAGAAAATATTTAAAACTCTATTCACCCCCCCCCCCCCCCCCCCCCCCGCTAGAGAATACTCAGAGGCACACTGTGCACTTTCAATTGGTATCAGAGGGAAGTTGATCATTAAAAGGTTAACACCTTGATCAAAAGATCTCCTCCTCTCATTTCTTTACTATAAATTAGTTAAAACTATTTTCTAAGGAAGATGAGTTCTAAGGATTATGCATCAAGAAGACCAATAGTGTGTAACCTAAATAAGTTTACACATAGGAAGACCAGAATAAAGTTGTATATGAACTCTATTGATGAAGAGAAGAAGTTGTATATGAACTCTAAAGCTGTATATGAACTGCACCATTTTCTTGGCCTTCAAGTTGAGAAGAGAAGAGGCGGGCTGTACGTTTCCCAGAGGGCTTATGCCGAGAGGATCGTCGAGAGATTCGACATGAAGGAGGGGAAGAGCAGTTTCGTTCCTCTGGAGGCTGGGCTAAAGCTTCGGAAGGAAGAAGGGAGGATTCTTCCTGATCCGAAGATCTTTTGAGCACTGATGGGGAGTCTTATCTACTTGATTATCACGAGGCCGGACATCGTCTTTGCTGTCGGCCGAGTAAGTTGGTATATGTAGGAGCATGCATGTGAAATAATTATCTTAACTATTTCTGTCCTTATTCCCTTGTATTGTGTGGATATTATAATTATCTTAACTCTTTGCTATATTTCAAGATATATTGCTTGAAATAACAAGTCTATGTTTTTCAAGTATTCTTTTCAATTGCAAGACTTTTTCTACCTCTCTTAATTTCTCGCTTAAAATATTTGAAATATTTGTCAAAGCTATTTTTATAGTAAATTATTATTTTTATTTGTAGGTTACATTTTAGTTGTTCAATTAATTTTTTAGAATTTTGATTGGTTTTTAAATAATTTGATGAAGATAAATTACAAATTGTTTCGATATTTTTCTTAACCGCGTTATGTTGTGGCATTTTTGAGAACTTGGTCAGGAACAGGTTGTACAGTTTTTGCAATAAACTATTGTGTACAACCCCGATATTCGCCAGGCGAAGAGCCCCGTTTAAGAATGCAACAGGATGAAAGAAGTAATAAGAGGTTTCAGGCCTTAGGGCCAAAGACCTCGCGAGGGAGATCTTGAAGGTCTCTCTCGAAGGGCTCGCTGAGAGGCGAGCGAGAAAGGTCGGCGAGACAAACGCTCGCAGGCAGTTTGAGGAAGTTTTCTGAGTTCGACGAAAGGGGTACTGCGTTCGACGAACTCTCCCGTGTTCGTCGAGCTCACCTGACTTCGTCGAGCTCACCCCTGTTCGGCGAAATCATTGGAAGTCGACGAAGTGTTCTATGCTCATTAAAGCCAAAGGGACGGTCTCGCAATAGGAGTTGCGAGATCCAGACCTCGGCAGATATTTTCAGAAGACTGGGCCAAGCGAGGGCTGACAAACCAATGCCTCGTAGGCCGCTGGCAGAAGAGACCTTTGATCAGTAAAGAGGTGTTCAGCGAAACGTGTTCAGTGCGCGACAAAGTTAGTAGGCGATCTCGCAGGAAGGCTCGCGAGCTTAGATCCTCAGCTTCCAATGAGCTCAATTCTACACTCGACAAATGTCGAACGGAGCTCAGCATTCGTCGGACGGCGCCCGACGAACAAAATATGTTCTATAGCAGCGGTCGACGAACCGCCCGTCTCAGCGGTCATCGAATAACTTGACGTTCTGTATTTCGTCGAGCTCGTCTGTGATCGGCGAAGTGCCCTGCGTTCGACGAAAGGTGTGTTGAGCTCGACGAAGTCAGGAGGCGGTCTCGCAGGAAGGCTCGCGAGACCGGACCTCAGCAGATACCGCCAGAATCGGCTAGCGAGGTCCTCGCAGGGCGATCGCCTAGGAGAGGCACCACGAGTAGGGCTCGCGGGAAGGCCCGCGAGTGCTTCGGCAGTAAGGTTCTCGCAGTTCCTTGCCCATAGGTTGATAGGGCCAAATTACCCTTTTACCCTTGGTGGTCTTCCTTTAGCCTCTCCAAACAGCGGAGTTTGGTTGTTTAGCAGACCCATTTGGGGTACGTATAGTAAAATCAAAAGGCGGAATCCTGCTATTTGCAGGTCAGACTAGAAAACCTATAAATAAGACCTCAAGGGCACCTTTGGAGAGGACTTCACTTCAGCTCCTCTCTCCTCAGGCTTTCTTTGGTTAGCGTTTCCAGAGCTCTCCAAGGTACCCGAGTCTCAGCTTTGGCTTGGGAGGGGAAGCGCTCAACGATCTTTCGGGTTAGTGGAGGGACATCGTCGCTGTAACTAAGGTCTTAGTCATTTTTCTAGTCTCCAGTCTACCTTCTCTGAGGGATCAGTAAGGGCTAGCTGCCCCTCATTTCGGTGAGGGTCCCGAGCTCCAGAAGAGGCCGAGAAATCGGTTTCAACATTTTGGTGCGGTGAGCGTGGAGCGTGGCTGGTCCAAGAAAGTTCCAAGGAGCAGATATGACAGGAGGCGAGGATCAAGGCGAGGGGTTCAGCAAGTCACCGCAGGTGGTGACGCCGAGGATGTTCGCGGATTTCAGGAGGGAGGTGCTCGACACCTTCGGGCTCACGGTTGCGGCGCTGCGGAGTGAGTTTGTGACCCCAGCACCTCAGGCGACCCTTCCCCCAACAGCGGTTGGCAAGAACGCCCCGGGGGGAAGGGCCAGAAAGGAAGTCGCAGGAAGTTCAGTTCAAGACTTAGAAGGGCGAGTGTTGTTCGCCAGCCCGGCGAGCTTCGTGCCGGGGAGCTCCGTGCCAGCGAGCTCTGTGCCGGCGAGCGCGGCGCAGGCGAGCGCGCGCCCGGAAGACATGGCGACTGTGGGAGTGGTCCAGGAGAATACCGTTCTCACGAGCGCAGTCCCCGCGAGCCCGAGTCTGGCGAGAGAGCTTGGGGGTCGTGTGGAGCGAGAAAGGGTAGCAGAAGGGGGAAGTCCCTTCTGCGAGTTGGTACTTTCTGCACCTGTCCCGGCAGGGTTCGGAGAGTGGGACAGGGTGTACTGCAACGGCAGGGATGATCCTGTCCAACATCTCCAGTCTTTTGAGGACTCGGTCTCCATCAGGCCGATGTCGGATGCTTTCAAATGTCGGCTCTTCGCCGTCACTCTTAAAGAAAAGGCCAGAGACTGGTTCCATCAACTCCCTACAGGGTCGATCTACACATTCGAGGATTTGCGCCGGAGCTTCTTGTTGCAATTCTCAACTTCAAAGAAGAGGAAGAAGGATGCCGAGTCCCTCTTTAAAGTGAAGCAGGAGCCAAAGGAGTCGTTGGCTCGCTACGCAGATCGGTTCCAGGAAGAAGTGCTACTCACTCAGGAGATGCCTGGGTTTGCACTCCAGCTCGCCTTCACGGTCGGGCTGAGGGAAAGTTTCTTTAAGATGGCTTTGAAGAGGAAAGCCCTCGTCTCCTACGAGAAGTTGATGGAGAGGGTGGCGGAAGAGATTGAGAGTGAGGTGGCCAACCCGGAGCTCACCAAGAGGCTAGCGAAGCTCAGTGAGCCGGAGGTCAGGCAGTAGGAGGTAAGGAGAAGGGAAGAGCCCAGGGCCCCGGAGGGGGAGGGGAGGCAGCGTGCCGAAGGAATGCAGGGTCAGGGAAGGGGTTACAGCCCGGGAAGGGGTAACTTCTATGGAGGACAAGGAAGACCCCACCAGTTGGGGTGGAGGCAGGGTCCGAGGCAATTGCCTCCCCCATCTCAGCAAGCCATGGCGATCAGGAGGGGAAGAGGAGGAAGAGGAAGAAGAGAAGAGGCTAGAGAGGAAGCAGGGGCATGGAGAAGGAGGAGGAATAGGGTGGCGGAAGGCGAAACAGGGGAGGTGACGCTGCCGTATTGTGACTTCCATGATGAGGAAGGTCACGCGACGACCACCTGCCCAGAGTTCCTAGAGACAAAGAGGGCCCGAGTGCCCGTACCGAGGCAACAACAACAGGTGATAATCAAAGAGGTCGAGCCTCGAGAGGAAGAGGAAGAAAGGTGTGAAGACAGAGTTGACGTGGGGAGTAGAGGAGGGATCGGGGTGATCCATGGGGGGGGGGGGGGGGGTAGGGGTGGAGGCAACCCGCAAGGCTAGCCTCCATGCCATCTATCGGCAGAGCGTGGCCTCAACATCCACTGCTCCACCCCCAGCGGAGAAGATTACTTTCTCCCAGAAGAACATGCCAGGACATGAAGATCCGTTCTGCGATGCGCTGGTCATCCAGACCGCCATCGAGAACTTCACCGTCTCACAGATTTTAGTAGATAACGGGAGTTCGGTCAACGTCGTCTTCAAGAAGGCGTTTGACGAGATGAAGGTGGAGGCCCGGAGGGTGTTGGCCTCGGATGGTCCCCTATTTGGTTTTTCGAGAGAAAGGAAGGAAGTAGAGGGTGGAGTGGGACTCCATGTGACCCTTGGAGGACAGTCCCAGAACTGCCGCTTCGTGATAGTGGATGCCCCGAGCAGCTACAACGCCATCTTCGGACGGCCTCTCATCAGCGTGTTCCGATGCGTCCATTCCTCTTTCCACCAGTGCCTCAAGTTCAGCACGGGTGGAATCCAGGTCCAGGTCCGGGGAGACCCCAAAGTTGCGAGACAGTGTTATGTGACGGCTGTCAACACCATAGCCTGGATGGGAGAAGCGGAGGAGTGGGTCAAAGTGATGGAGGAAGCGGCAGAGGCCAGAGGTGAGGAGAAAGAAAAGGGTGCCCAGGAAGGAGGGGTGGAGGAGTTGATGATGGTAGGGGAGGAAGAGACGGAGGAAGGAGCCCAAGCGCTCGCTTGCGATGGAGAGAAGGAAAGTGCTTGGGGAGAGCAATCTAGGTTGGAGGCCGTGGATGAGGTCGTGGAGCTTGAGGTCACCACTCGGCTTGGGATGGTGGAGAAGGTCCGAGTCAGCGGAGAGCTCAGTTCGGAGGAGCAGGCTGAGATCCTAGCCTGCGTGCAGAAGAATGTGGATGTCTTCGCTTGGAGCGCCGTGGAGATGCCCGGGATCGATGCGGATGTGGCTTGCCACCGCCTCAACCTCGACCCCGGCACGCGCCCCATCCGCCAAAAGAAGAGGGCCACGGCGGACAAGCTGGAGGGACCAATCCGCGAGGAGGTGAAAAAGCTCATACAAGCAGGTTTTGTGTCGGAGATCCAGTATCCAGGCGGGGTCTCCAATGTAGTCATGGTAAAAAGGGGGGAGGTAAGTGGCGCATGTGTATCGACTTTTCACTACTTAATAAATCATGCCCGAAAGATTGCTACCCCCTGCCTAGAATCGACGCGCTGGTTGACTCAGCCGTTGGTTTCTCTGTAATGTCTTTCTTAAATGCTTTTTCAGGTTATCATCAAATCCGCATGCACCCCCCAGACATCAAAGATGTCTCCTTCATCACAGGGGGATGGATGCTACTGTTATAAGATGATGCCCTTTGGGCTCAAGAATGCAGGTGCCACATATCAAAGGATGATGAATCGGGTCTTTCACGAACAAAGGGGAAGAAACTTAAAGGTCTATGTTGATGATCTCATGGTAAAGAGCCGGGACATTTGGTCTCACCTCCGAGACCTTGAGGAGACGTTTGGGACCCTATGGAAGTATAAGATGAAACTCAACCCCTTGAAGTGTGTCTTCGGGGCTAGCCGAGGGAAGTTCCTAGGCCACTTGCTCACCCCGGCAGGGGTGGAACCTAACCTAGACAAGGTCAAGGCGATAATGGAGTTGGGGTCGCCGAGAAGCCCGAAGGAGGTTCAAAGCCTCACGGGGAAGCTGACCGGACTTAGCAGGTTCCTCTCCAAGGCGGGAGAGAAGTGTGCGCCCTTCTTCAAGGTGCTGAGGGGCAATAAAAAATTCGAATAGACCCCGGAGTGTGAGGAAGCTTTTCAGGCTTTGAAAGGGCAACTCACTCAAACCCCCCTACTTCAAGGGCCGAGATCGGGAGAAGACCTATCCCTATACTTGGGAGTAGGACTTGAAGCGGTAAGTTTAGTATTAATCTGTGAGGAAGGAAGAAAGCAGTTCCCTATCTACTATGTCAGCCGAGTGGTGAAGAAGGCGGAGCTCCGGTACCCAATCTTGGAGAAGTTGGCTTTCGCATTGGTGGTGGCGGCTCGGAGGCTCCGACCCTACTTCCAGGCATATTCAATCAAAGTGGTAACAGATCACCCACTTCGCAAAGTCATGGAAGGGGTGGAACACTCGGGAAGATTGGAAAAGTGGTCCGTGGAGCTGAGTGAGTTCAACATTACGTTTGTCCCTAGGGCGTCAATCAAGGCCCAGGCAGTGGCAGACTTCATGGCTGACTACACATATGAAGTGGGGGAGCATGAATCTCCCCCCTCAGTGGCATGGAAGCTGTTGGTGGATGGTGCGTCAGGAAGGCACTCCTACGGAGGGCGAATCATCTTGGTGAGCCCACAAGGGACCAAGATCGAGCAAGCTTTGAACATCCACTTCCCGATTACCAACAACCAAGCAGAGTACGAGGCGGTGATAGCGGGCCTGCGGTTAGCTCGGGAACTGGGGGTGCAAGATGTGGAGGTCTCGACGGACTCCATGGTGGTAGCATGCCAAGTCAGGGGATAGTTTGAGGCAAAGGACTCGACCCTCCTGCGGTACTTAGAGAAGGTCAAGGGGGTCATCAGTCAGTTCCGCACTTTCTCCATCAAGCACGTGCCAAGGGAAGAGAGCACCCCCGCAGACCTCTTGGCCAGATTCGGTCCCCGAGCAGGGGAAACAGTTTCAGAGCTCTTCCGACCCACCATCGAGGAAGGAGAGTTGATGGAGGTGGATTAGTGGGTCTCGTGGATGGATCCTTTCGTCACTTTCCTATCATCAGGGAAGTTCCTTGAAGGAGACATAGATAGACGACGCTTCAGGTATAAGTCAGCTTATTACTCCTTGCATGCAGGAGGGCTATAT
Organism: Dactylorhiza incarnata; assembly: GCA_033032865.1. NCBI lineage: Eukaryota > Viridiplantae > Streptophyta > Magnoliopsida > Asparagales > Orchidaceae > Dactylorhiza > Dactylorhiza incarnata. The sequence goes on from JAWHQI010000005.1 coordinate 27,609,050, forward strand.
AGGAAGACGCTCTCGGGACTCCTGGCTCGTTGTGTCTCCGAGGAGGAGTTCCCGAGAGTCCTGGAAGAAATCCACTCCGGGGAGTGTGGCAGTCATTCCAGGAGCCGAACCCTAGAGGGGAGGGTGTTTAGGCAAGGCTATTTCTGGCCCACCCTCAGCAAAGATGCGGCAGAGTTCGCAAGGAGGTGTTCAAAGTGCCAACTCTATGCTCCACTCCAACTCCTCCCAGCCCAAAGACTTCGGACCATCACAGCTCCCTGGCCCTTCGCCATATGGGGGTTGGACCTAGTTGGCCCTTTCCCTCAAGCTAGTGGCCAAAGAAGATTCTTACTGGTCATGATCGACTACTTCTCCAAATGGGTGGAAGTAAAGGCCCTAGCCAAGGTAACATCTCAAGTTGTGAAGAATTTTGTGTGGGGAGAAATAATCTGCAGGCATGGCCTCCCCCTAGCTATAGTGACGGACAATGGGCCACAATTTGCTAGCGAAGAATTTGTTAGCTTCTGCACCCAGCTTGGCATCGACCTCAGGTTCGCATTGGTTCACCACCCAAGAAGCAACGACCAGGTGGAGGCGGCAAACAAAGTAATCGTCAACCTACTAAAGAAGAAGGTGGAGAACCTCCGGGGGAACTGGGTAGAGCAGTTACCAGCCGTTCTCTAGGCCCTAAGGACTACCCCTAACACCGCCACTGGAGAGACCCCGTTCAAACTTTCTCATGGGTCCGAAGCCATCCTTCCCATAGAATTCGAAGTAAAGACCCCCAGGGTGGTCGCCGCAGGTGAAGGGAATGAAGAGTGGCTTGTGGCCAATGACGAGGAACAAAGGTTATCCTTGGACCTGGTGGAGGAACTACGGGACCAGGCCACCATCAGGCAGGAAGAAATCAAGCGGCGAATGGCTCGATATTTTGACAAGCACATACGAGTAAAACATTTTCAGAAAGGAGATCTGGTCTTGAAAAAGGTCGACGCGGCCGGAAGAGGGGCCTCGGTAGGTAAGCTCAACCCCAATTGGGAGGGTCCATACATTGTAAGCGAAGTGCTCAAGTCGGGGGGGGGGGGGGGTATCACCTCCAAGATGTGGAAGGGGTACCTCTCGGCCGAGCCAGAAGTGGAGACGATTTGAAGCGATTCTACCCTTGAAAGTTTTATTACGATGTTAGTTGAATACTCCACTTCTTCACTTGAAAGTTATAATTGTTATGTGATGGCTGGCAATGGGACAAGTTCTTATGCTGGAATGCCCCAGATCAATTTCGCTCCCGGGCTCTCACTAGACGGGGGGTTTCAGGTTGATCTCTGAAGAGGCTGGCAATGTGACAAGTTTTTATGCTGGAATGCCCCAGATCGATTCCGCTCCCGGGCTCTCACTAGACGGGGGGTTTCTGGTTGATCTCTGGAGAGGCTGGCAAGGTGACAAGTTCTTATGCTGGAATGCCCTAGATCGATTCCGCTCCCGGGCTCTCACTAGACGGGGGGTTTTAGGTTGATCTCTGGAGAGGCTGGCAAGGTGACAAGTTTTTATGCTGGAATGCCCCAGATCGATTCCGCTCCCGGGCTCTCACTAGACGGGGGGTTTCAGGTTGATCTCTGGAGAGGCTGGCAAGTTCTTATGCTGGAATGCCCCATATCGATTCCGCTCCCGGGCTCTCACTAGACGGGTGGTTTCAGGTTGATCTCTAGAGAGGCGGGCAATGTGACAAGTTTTTATGCTGGAACGCCCCAGATCGATTCCGCTCTCGGGCTCTCACTCGAGGGGGGGGGGGGGGGTTCAGATTGATCTCTGGAGAGGCTGGCAAGGTGACAAGTTCTTATGCTGGAATGCCCCAAATCGATTCCGCTCCCGGGCTCTCACTAGACGGGGGGTTTCAGGTTGATCTCTGGAGAGGCTGGCAATGTGACAAGTTTTTATGCTGGAATGCCCCAGATCGATTCCACTCCCGGGCTCTCACTAGACGGGGGGTTTCAGGTTGATCTCTGGAGAGGCTGGCAAGGTGACAAGTTTTTATGCTGGAATGCCCCAGATCGATTCCGCTCCCGGGCTCTCACTAGACGGGGGGTTTCAGGTTGATCTCTGGAGAGGCTGGCAAGGTGACAAGTTTTTATGCTGGAATGCCCCAGATCGATTCCACTCCCGGGCTCTCACTAGACGGGGGGTTTCAGGTTGATCTCTAGAGAGGCTGGCAAGGTGACAAGTTCTTATGCTGGAATGCCCCAGATCGACTCCGCTCCCGGGCTCTCACTAGACGGGGGGTTTCAGGTTGATCTCTGGAGAGGCTGGCAAGGTGATAAGTTTTTATGCTGGAATGCCCCAGATCGATTCCGCTCCCGGGCTCTCACTAGACGGGGGGTTTCAGGTTGATCTCTGGAGAGGCTGGCAAGGTGACAAGTTTTTATGCTGGAATGCCCCAGATCGATTCCGCTCCCGGGCTCTCACTAGACGGGGGGTTTCAGGTTGATCTCTGGAGAGGTTGGCAAGGTAACAAATATAGATGCTGGAAGGCATCAGGTCCATTCCGCTCCCGGGCTCTCACTAAACGGGAGGTGCAAGTTGATCACTGGGGAAGTTGGCAAGGAGATGAGTTCTTTATAAGGTCAGGATGAAATGCATCAGGTTAGCGAGCCTTCGGCGTGACCCGATCCTTCTCGATCGGCGGGCCTGCTCGCTCGGCGAGGAGAAAGATTTCGCACGATTGTATGCAAGTGACGAGAATCAACCCTATGCACTCTGGGGTATCCGGTGCTCGGCAGAAAGGTCGCCGGCACGGGGTAAGAGGCGAGCTCTCGCCGAGAAGGTAAGTAGCTCGCAAGACCTAGAGAAAAACGCATACCTAAAGGGTAATAACCCTAAGGCAAATAACGAAAGGCCAGAGCAGCCAAAAAGGTCCTATGCCTATCTATTCGATAACGTAAGATGCGAGAACGATCATCGCGAGAATAGCCTACGTAAAAATGAACATCGAGATAAGCGAGAGTGAGATACCAGCAAAAATGACAAAATAGCAGAAAGGGCGAACACAATACAAGGCTAAAAATATGCATCCATGCATTTCACAGTTTAAATTAGAGAAGGCGGCGATCTCGCCAGCCCAAAACAAAACAGAAAAGGAAATCAAAAACTATTAAGCATCATGAATCGCTCGCGGACCCTTCCTCGTCATCGCTGCTCTTCACTGGCGGAAGCGGGATAAAGAGCTCCGGGACGATGTCCTCCAGGGTCATATCGGTCGAGTCGGCGGCTAGGAGGCTAGGCGCCTTCATCATCTGGAAGATGTAGCGAGCTGACTCGGTAGACTCCAAGCGGACTTCCTCGTCTCGCGCTCGCCGTTCTTCCTTCAGGCGGCGGGGAGAAGGGGAACGACGGCGCGGGTGAGGTCGCAGTTTAGGGCTTTCAGCCCGGCCACCTCGCCCTCCAATTCCTGAATGCGAGCGCCGACTCTTCCAGCGGCCTCGACATCCTGCAAGTAAAATAAGTTAGGGAAACAAAATGTCCGAAGGAGAGGAGGGTGACGAGGTCTAGGTAACTCACCACACTACCCTCTGCGGGGAGCAGCTTCTCCTTTAGCTGCGCGTTCTCGGCAAGAAGCCCCTGATAGGCCCTCGCGAGCTCCACGTTCTGAAGCTCCAGTTGTAAGCAGCGCCTCCCCGACTTATGGGCGAGCTCGGCAGAGCGCAACTGGGACCTCGTGCTCTCGAAAGCGAGAGTTCTCGCAGTCTCGTCTTTATAAGAGCCCGCGTCCTCGCGCCCATAGAGGACGAACGAGAGATCGAAGGCGTGGCCGCTGATGGTCTCCTTCTCCACCCAGGAAGGAAGGATGGTGGAGATGTCCACCCGGTTCGTCTCCGGCTTCCAGTTTACCAAGAGCTTGCCGGTTTCATCCCGGCGCCTCTGGCCGAGACCGAAGTTGTAGTGGTTGACGGGGATAGGCGGGACGGAGGTTCTGGAAGCCTCCTGGCAGGGCTCATCATCCTCGCCTCCCGCGGAAAGGACGGCGAGGTCGAACTCATCGAGAGCGGTCTCGCGAGGCTCCTTCCCCTTCGAGGAGCCGAGCGAGACCCCGCTCTTCTTACTCTTCTTCTTTGGCAGAGATTTTGGGGGAATGGCATGGCTACCAGAAGCCCCCAGTCTCTTGCGAGAGGAGGGCTCACCTGGTGTAACGGCGCCTCGGCAAGCATCCGCCCCCATGGTCGCGAGAGCCAAGGTAGCGTCGGTATTTCGATTGCTTGCATAGGGGGGATGGATGGGAAGATCCCGCTCGTCTAAAAAAGGGTTGAAATTTCAATAAACACGAGGTTACTAGGAAAAAAGTGTAGTGATAGAGCGAGATCCTCACCTTCCCCAGCGAGCACTGGAAGCAGCTTGTCGAGGTTGCGGCGAAGGTGAATAACCTCGAAGTTCTTCTTACAGAAGAACTGATAGAGGAGGGCGTCGTGTCCTCCGAGGGCAGCGGGCCGGTAGGTGGTCTCGCCGTGCTGGACAGGCGAGATCGGGATATACCGAAGTTCCCCTTGACGAAAAGGAACTTTTGGGCCCAGAAGTGGGCTTTGTTGACGGTCTCGTCAACCTTAGGACCTGAGCCACGAAGTAGGCGGTCCCGTCCCTGTAGGCGCGGAACGAGAACAATTTCCGAAAGGCCGGGAGGCTAAACTCGATGCGCTCCTCGCGAAGGTAGCAGGCGAAGGCTGTGACCACCGCCATGGCGTTGGGGGTAAGCTGGCCCGGAACAACGCCATAGTGCTTGAGCACCTGGCGAGCAGCAAGAACAGGATTAGTTCACATAATGAGCAAGACTTGACCTGCAGAGAATAAGAAGCGAGCGAGAGCGATTATTACCTGGCGAACTTCCGGCCACAGGGGGAGACGCAAGCCGACTGCGAAATGAGCGGTGGGGATGGCCAGCTCATCGACAAGCGGTGCGTTGATCACGTCGTTCTCGCTAGGACGGCGTGCCTCGAACGGGGGGGGGGGGGGGGTGACGTAGTCGGCGACCGCGCTGAAGTACTCCTCGTCGGTCAGATTGCAATGGAAGAAGCTGTGCTCAGCGAAAGCCTTAGCGATCTTTCGCCGACCCTCCGACTCATTAGCGTCGCCGCCCATTTCAAAAACCTGCGAGAAAGAAAGTAGAGCGAGAACGAGAAGGAGCGAGAGCTCTGAAGCGGAGGAGGAAGAAGGATAACAGTAAATGCGGTGGTTGACTCAGTTATGGCCGCCTATTTATAGCCAGAGTTAAAGGGCGGGAAGAAGTCCAAGCGCCGGCGAGCGCAGTTAGCCAAAAACATCACATCACAACCGCGGGCGAGAAGGGGCCGCGAGGTTAGTACAAGCAATATCTCCGCGAGAACAGCGTAAACAAACATAATGACGTAAGAAGTGGGGTGGAGAGCCGCCACGAGTTACGTTCAGCGAGGTCGGACACCCCCGTGAACACAACATAGCGTGAAAAATGAAATGGACATATTAACAGCGAGCGAGAACTAATAAAAAGCTAGTAATTATTATCAGACGAGATAAAACTAGTATATAAGTCGAAGACCATTGCGAGATCATCTAAAATAAAAGCGCTCATTAATAGGTAATAATAGTTTGCGACAACGTAAGAGTTAGCGAGAGTCGTGGGGCAACCATTTCCACCTACCCCCACCTCGCGACCCGGAACGCGGCGGTACCCTAGAATTATAGTAATCCTCGATCGCGCGGCCCTCCAGGCCAATGAGGAAGGCGTAATCCCTCATCCTCGCTATATGCGCCTCCGGCGTCGTGACGTTCTCATCATGATCGCGTTGTCTCGCGTCCCGGAGCCTCGCACATTCTTCCATCAAAATGGCATGCCTGTCCTCGGCGGCTTCTCTGTCCCGTCTCGCCTGCATGTTAAGGTCCATTAGCATCCGACCATGTTTTCTCAACAACTCTGCGGCTCGTTGTTTCATCATCTCCGGATCTCGCGGATCACCTAAGAAGTCTTCCACTTGGTCAGGAAGGGGGACATCTCGTCGTCGCCCAACTCGGAATTGGTAGGAGGAATTTCATTATTCTCTGCGAAGTATTACGGAAAGGTCAGATAACGCGCTTGAGCTCGCGCAGGGCAAGGGGTCGTCGGAATGCTTACCCAGAGGGGGGGCGAGAAGTCTCAGGGCGGCCCTGGAAGAGGTTACCGTAGTGGGGGTAGAGAGATTTACCCAGACCAGGAGGGTAGGCTGCGCTATTGGTTGGAGGGATCTTTGGCGGCACAGAGCCGCCGGTCTCCTCGCCGTCAGGAGTCGGAACCCTAGCCTATCTATAGTCTTATCGGGAGGAGGCGGAGACGGAGGCCGCGATGCCTGGCGAGCCGGGGACTTCTGGGGTGAGACTGTAAGAAGCAGGGAATGAAGGTCAGATGGTTGATAAAAGGAGGGCTGGCATGGGAGATTAAGGGCATACCTGTGACATTTTTCCCAGCAAGATATGTATCCACCGGCGGACTTTTGTGAGACCCACCAGCAGGTTCGCCAGCATCCTCGTTCGGCAAAGCATCCTGCGAGCAGACATGAATCACGGGCAAACTTGTTGACTTAAGCTGGAGGGGTAGCTCATACCTTCTCGTAGGTACGGTTATCCGAGGAGGAATCCAACAGCACGGATCCGTCCCCGATTCGGCAAACCGCCTTCGCCTTCTTGGTCTTCGGCGACTGAGCGGGTGATGCGCAAATCTTAGCACACCGCTATCGGTGGTAGCAAGACTGCGGCACGAAGCGGCAGTGTACTGATCATTGTCAAGTAATAATATGAGGAAGTAAATCCCCAAGTATCGAATCTCTCAAGGAACACAGTAAGGTGGAGTTAACGCTCGAGGAAGGACTTGAGATCGAAGTCCTTTGGTCGGATGGAATGCGGAGGGGGGTTGATTTGGTTGTGGAAAATAAAAGAAAATACTACAACTACTCCTATGCAATGCCGCTATGCAATGCTTCGCTTGGCGGGATGGAGACTAGGCAGGCCTTGAGCGCGCTGCTTCGCAAGGGCGGATGGACGAGTAGGCAAACGAAATCGAACTGTGCAGGCCTTGAGCGCACTGCTTCACCGGGAGAATGGATTACACGGGCCGCTATGCCACGCTTCACTAGGCGGATGGACGAGTAGTCTTATGGAATGAGGGTCGCACGCACCTCATCGATAAGCACGCCACTAGCAATTGCTAGTGCGGCACAGGAACGTGACGGTGGGATGGATGATGGAATGGGGCGCTCCTCAAATCACATAAACCACAAACATAACCACAAAACCATAGTAAATTACACTAATATTATTTAGGGTTTATGGACATCATTCATATAGAAACATACAACCACACACATCAAATAGAAGCAGCAAAAATAACAAGGAGGAGGTAAGATTACAACCGAAGCACGAAGACTCGTCGGAGATTCACGGCCGGAATCTAGGGTTGTCAATCCTCGTCCGGGCTCGGTCTCCAACTGTCGTCCGGGGTAGAAGAGGGCTGTCACTACCTCCCAATGGACCCGTCTTCTTCGTCAATAGCCTTCAACCATGATCTTGCCGGAGAACTCCAAGGATATAGTGCAAAATCCATTGAAATGGAGCTTGGAAGCTTCTGAATGATGGAGGAGGCCGAGAGGATACTCCGGCTCGAGATTGGCGTGAAGAATATGTCCGGAGCACCTTCAGATGGTGGGTGGCGATAGAGTGGAGAAAAAGGGAGAAACTGGAGCTCTTGGACGCGAGAAAGAAGGTCCTTCTCTCTAGGGCGGAATCTGCAGCTTATATAGAAAAACAATCAGAAATTGGTCACGCACGGTCGAACGCACAACCGTGTGTGGACCGTGCGATAATTAATGATAAAAACTGGCGTGGAGATGAAGCTGTGCCGCCCGTGCGATTTACTCATGCACGGGCAAATCCGCCCATGCGTCAAAACGCACAGGTAAATTCAGAAAAGCTAAAAACAGGAAGAAACAGGCGACCGTGCGTTTTACTCATGCACGGGCAATTCCGCTCGTGCGTCAAAACGCACGACCAAACTCATATCTCCAATTTTCTGCCCAGACGAGAACGCACGACCGCAACCGTCCGTGCATCAAGGAAACACACGACCGTGCGTTGTACACAGTCATGAATTCTAGGAGAAAATTGGATGATCCGACTGCCTGCACACAAGACAAAACAGCTGGGAAAACACCTCCAGCACTAGATAAACATAGAGAAAAGAATGGGGAGCACATTGTGCTTGCCCCCAACAACAAAGCATGCAATTGCACACCACAACGGGCCTAAAAGTGCACTTAGTGTGAGAAGAGTGAACAAGTGAAATATAAGCATTAATGAACTAAAAATGAAGTGCAAGTGCATGAAAACTATCCCAGATGAGTCCAAATATGTGTATATAAATGAGACTCATCACACCCCCCGACTTACCTGTTTGCACGTCCCGAGCAAACAAATCCGGCGGAGTATGAAAACGGTAGTTAGTGAAGGGAATTGCAAAATAGGAGTACGGTGCGAAGTATCACACGCATGCAAATAGAAATTCAGTAAAAGAAGATTCTAACTATGCTAACTAATTTACAAAAGTGTTAAAGCGTAAATGAAGATTTAGTTATACTCAGATGGTGAATCATGAAGAATTTGTGCGGTCGTGCCCGATGTGAAAGTAAACAAGCCACTCAGGAGGGTGTTGCAAAAGACCGAAATTCAGGGATAACTCCGCTGAAATCCATCAACGATGAGAGCCATAAGCTTGCCCGGTTACACTCTCTCCACGACGCTAGCAAACTCACAAGTTAAATCAATAGGGCTTTCAGATTATAATGGGGCTTAGGTTACGGTATGATATTCAATTATAAACAAGACGGCTACGCAACCCAATTGAGTCAAAAGATATCGCTGTACCAAAACAAGACCAAGAACAATGCTAGTGTGACACACCCCCAGACTTAGCTTGAAAACTGGATGTGCACACAGCCTACTCCAACAAGTACCAACTGAATTTTCTATTACGCTCAAAGGGATTTCTTTTCATTCCAATTCTTTTCAGATTTTTCTTTTAACTTCATTTTTTTTCTTTCTTTTTCTTTTATCCCCCGGTTGGTTTACAATAATGTGTTCAACACACAATACACTTTTTCTTTCACATCACAAAGGTTCCAAACATCACACTAAATCAAGAAATATGATTTCAGTTAACTCGCTACTTGGTTGCGATGATAGGATAAGTTTCAGGCTTTGGTGATTGAAAGAAGAGCTGAAACAAAGGAAGGGTGGTCACAAACTTGGCTTGCAAAGGTAAACACATAGGTCATGGAAAACAAGGCTCAAACTAGCCACAAAATGGCCTACATTACGTTTAACAATATGAGTTGCTCTCGCCCATGCTTCAAGAGTCGCTTGAGGCAAGTTCTTAGCCCACGAGAAAGGTAAACCTTCCTTCCGACTCGAGCAACACACAACTAGCGCTCGCTTACACATAACACCGTGCTACCGCAAATTTCAGTCACATTCACCAAATGAGTAAAATAAATCAAAAACTACGCAAGAACACTAATTGTAAATTAAAAGCATAGAGATAATCTAATTTTACACAAATTTCTATGGAAGCATGCGGATGCGACTAGAGCACTACAAGAGTCAACATCGCACTCTGATTTGCAATTCCTAAGCTAACATCCTATTTCACATTCCCAACCAAGATAGCGTGTACGGAAGCACACAAACAAGTGAGTGCGCGCGTGTACGGGTGAAATGGTGTGTGAAGCATATGAACAAATTTATTACAAAGCTTAAATAAAATTACTTCTAGTATGCAATCCAACATGTGCGTGCACTGCGGGTACCAAACATCTCTCCCCCAGACTTAATCTACGCACTAGGATCAGCTGAAATAACAACATGAGTGTAAGACAATGAAAAGAGGAGAGGTTACCCCATGCTCAGAAATGAGCATACCAGAAGATTTGGCGTTAAATTCTGAAAACTTCGCTCCAAGAGTCCGCCAACAAAAAAATTGCTGCACACCTGCAGGTAAAATACTCCACGCAAAAATATATATGTAAAACTAAACTATTAGCGTATTAGAGAAATAAAAACAAAAGAGACTTGGGTTGTCTCCCAGCAGCGCTTTTGTTTACCGTCCTTAAGCTGGACTTAATACATGTATTATGCAGTTTTAATAAAAGTCTAAGCATAAAGCAAAAGCTAGTAAATCCTAAATATTACATGCCTCAAAATGATCAACTATAAGTTGATTTAAAATAGTAACTGAAAATAAAAGAGATGGGCCCGAAGACCCAAAAGCAGCACATCAGAAGATCAGGAGCTTTCCATCTCCATATTTCATCTTTCTTCATCCTCTTCCTCTCCTCCAATCTGCGGTCATGGATGAAGTAGCGCTTTCCACCCTACACCTAGTCTTTCAAGGAAAACGCAGGCAATGATGATGAGGTGGAATAGGCGATGGATTTCATCATTGCCGTTTGCTTGTCCTTCCAAGACTGCCACTCATAATCACCCAAGAATGGGTCCACATATTCATTCACTTGCAGGGGGATATATGAAATATCATAAATAGAAGCAGGAGAGGGAGAAGGAAGGATGAATTTATCAACATCAGCATTATTAGAAGGGGGATTAGGAAATAAAATGGATGAAGGACTAAAAGGTTCACATAAAGGAGGAGTGGCCCCGACGTCACTCCTGGCAGGTTCCCAAGCATGATCACTGTCAGTGTCGTCAGAGTCATAACGAGGCGCATCTGAAAACTCGAAGGCATCAATGGTGCGACAGATCTCCTTCACCAATGAAGAGGTGCATAACTCCTCATCAGAAAGGTCATCCTCATCATCCCACTTTGGTGCAACTTGGAGGTCAAGAACATCACCCTGAAAATAATCTTCGACAGGATCATAAAAGATATGTGTAGAAAAAGTTTGCAAAGAAACTGGAGGAACATCAGAATCAGAAAGTAAAATATCAGGTTCCTCCGCAAAAAGATCTGCTAACGCCTCCCCAATGGAAAGAATATTTCCTCATCCCACTCTGGTTCATCATGGAGCTCCCAAATCTCACCTTGTTGGCCATCAAATGAATCATCGTCATCACTAGTAGTAAAGCTATATACAGGGAGCGAAGAGTCCATGCAAGAAATAAGCTCGGGGGTAGAGGGAACGATTGCTTCCATGGGTAAAGAATGAGTGATAGGGACAATGTTGTCATGAGTGGAGGAGCAGTGGTCAGGATTGAAAAGACTCGGACAGTCCTTCAATTCATGACCCTCTCCTCGACACAACAGACAAACAAAGTTCCTATACTTCCTAGCATTTAACTCCTTCATTTGGTCTATATAATAGATCATCATGTCGTAAGTGCAAGGAGAAATATCCCATGAAGACATTTTCAATACTTAAAGCAGATAAAACGAAACTGAAATTATTTGCAAGGAAATTTACACAAACTGATAAAACTACTTGGATTAAACTTGCCTAAAACTTAAAAACAGAAGAGGAAGAAATAATAACAAACACTATATAATTAAAAAGCAAACAAAAACAATAAGGCATCTATACACACTGGAAGAACTACTATCTCTCGGCTCTCCCTCTCAAGAAAACTCACACGTCTGTGTTCCCCGGCAACGGCGCCAAAAACTTGATGCGTAAATCTTAGCACACCGCTATAGGCGGTAGCAAGACTGCATCACGAAACGGCAGTGTACCGATCGTTGTCAAGTAATAATATGAGGAAGTAAATCCCCAAGAATCGAATCTCTCAAGGAACACAGTAAAGTGGAGTTAACGTTCGAGGAAGGACTTGAGATCGAAGTCCTTTGGTCGGATGGAATGCGGAGGGGGGTTGATTTGGTTGTGGAAAATAAAAGGAAATACTACAACTACTCCTATGCAATGCCGCTATGCAATGCTTCGCTTGACGGGATGGAGACTAGGCAGGCCTTGAGCGCGCTGCTTCGCAAGGGCGGATGGACGAGTAGGCAAACGGAATCGAACTGTGCAGGCCTTGAGCGCACTGCTTCACCGGGCAAATGGATTGCACGGGCCGCTATGCCACGCTTCACTAGGCGGATGGACGAGTAGTCTTACGGAATGAGGGTCGCATGCACCTCATCGACAAGAACGCCACTAGCAATTGCTAGTGCGGCACACGAACATGATAGTGGGATGGAGGATGGAATGGGGCGCTCCTCAAATCACATAAACCACAAACATAACCACAAAACCATGGAAAATTACACTAATATTATTTAGGGTTTATGAACATCATTCATATAGAAACATACAACCACACACATCAAATAGAAGCAGCAAAAATAACAAGGAGGAGGTAAGATTACAACCGAAGCACGAAGACTTGTCGGAGATTCACGGCCGGAATCTAGGATTGTCAATCCTCGTCCGGGCTCGGTCTCCAACTGTCTTCCGGGGTAGAAGAGGGCTGTCACTACCTCCCAATGGACCCGTCTTCTTTGTCAATAGCCTTCAGCCACGATCTTGCCGGAGAACTCCAAGGATATAGTGCAAAATCCGTTGAAATGGAGCTTGGAAGCTTCTGAATTATGGAGGAGGCCGAGAGGATACTCCGGCTCGAGATTGGCGTGAAGAATATGTCCGGAGCACCTCCAGATGGTGGGTGGCGATGGAGCGGCAAAAAAGGGCGAAACTGGAGCTCTTGGACGCGGGAAAGAAGGTCCTTCTCTCTAGGTCGGAATCTCCAGCTTATATAGAAAAACAGTCAGAAATTGGTCACGCACGGTCGAACGCACGACCGTGCGTGGACCGTACGATAATTAATGATAAAAACTGGCGTGGAGACGAAGATGTGCCGCCCGTGCGATTTACTCATGCACGGGCAAATCCGCCCGTGCGTCAAAATGCACAGGTAAAATTAGAAAAGCTAAAAACAGGAAGAAACAGGCGACCGTGTGTTTTACTCACGCACGGGCAATTCCGCCCGTGCGTCAAAACGCACGACCAAACTCAGATCTCCCATTTTCTTCCCAGACGAGAACGCATGACCGCAACCGTCCGTGCGTCAAGGAAACGCACGACCGTGCGTTGTACACAGTCATGAATTCTAGGAGAAAACTGGATGATCCGACCGCCTGCACACAAGACAAAACAGCTGGGAAAACACCTCAAGCACTAGATAAACATAGAGAAAAGAATGGGTAGCACATTGTGCTTGCCCCCAACAACAAAGCATTCAATTGCACACCACAACGGGCCTAAAAGTGCACTTAGTGTGAGAAGAGTGAACAAGTGAAATATAAGCATTAATGAACTAAAAATGAAGTGCAAGTGCGTGAAAACTAGCCCAGATAAGTCCAAATATGTGTATATAAATGGGACTCATTAGCGGGAGGCGGCCGGTTCATCCAGGCGGGGACTCTGGTCGTGGAGGGTACCCCGCCGGCCCTCACTTCCCTCAGGCGAGCCTCGGCTTCTTCGAAAAGAGGCATCTCCAGACAGCTACAATACGAGGAAAAAGAAAGGAAAGGAAGTGGCGGCGCGCGCCACTAAGGACTCGGGATGATATTTATAGCCCTCGGGGTGGGCCCCACCAAAGATTCCTGACAGATCATCAAGGGGCTGGCGAATACCAGGGGTTGGATGTTTCTTCGCGAGCATAAATATCCTCGCGAAGAGCGGGGATTGTGTACAACCCCGATATTCGCCAGACGAAGAGGCCCGGTTTAAGAAGGCAACAGGATGAAAGAAGTAATAAGAGGTTTCAGGCCTTAGAAGGTCTCTCTCGAAGGGCTCGCTGAGAGGCGAGCGAGAAGGGTCGGCGAGACAAACGCTCACAGGCAGTTTGAGGAAGTTTTCTGAGTTCGACGAAAGGGGTACTGCGTTCGACGAACTCTCCCGTGTTCGTCGAGCTCACCCCTGTTCGGCGAAATCATCGGAAGTCGACGAAGTGTTCTATGCTCATTAAAGCCAAAGGGACGGTCTCGCAATAGGAGTTGTGAGATCCAGACCTCGGCAGATATTTTCAGAAGACTGGGCCAAGCGAGGGCTGACAAACCAATGCCTCGTAGGCCGCTGGCAGAAGAGACCTTTGATAAGTAAAGAGGTGTTCAGCGAAACGTGTTCAGTGCGCGGCAAAGTTAGTAGGCGATCTCGCAGGAAGTCTCGCGAGCTTAGAGCCTCAGCTTCCAACGAGCTCAATTCTACGCTCGACAAATGTCGAACGGAGCTCAGCATTCGTCGGACAGCGCCCGACGAACAAAATATGTTCTATAGCAGCGGTCGACGAACCGCCCGTCTCAGCGGTCATCGAATAACTTGACGTTCTGTATTTCGTCGAGCTCGTCTGTGATCGGCGAAGTGCCCTGCGTTCGACGAAAGGTGTGTTGAGCTCGACGAAGTCAGCAGGCGGTCTCGCAGGAAGGCTCGCGAGACCGGACCTCGGCAGATACCGCCAGAATGGGCCAGCGAGGTCCTCGCAGGGCGATCGCCTAGGAGAGGCACCACGAGCAGGGCTCGCGGGAAGGCCCGCGGGAGCTTCGGCAGTAAGGTTCTCGCAGTTCCTTGCCCATAGGTTGATAGGGCCAAATTACCCTTTTAACCTTGGTGGTCTGCCTTTAGCCTCTCCAAACAGCGGAGTTTGGCTGTTAGCAGACCCATTTGGGGTGCGGATAGTAAAATCAATAGGCGGAATCCTGCTATTTGCATGCCAGACTAGAAAACCTATAAATAAGACCTCAAGGGCACCTTTGGAGAGTACTTCACTTCAGCTCCTCTCTCCTCAGGCTTTCTTTGGTTAGCATTTCCAGAGCTCTCCAAGGTGCCCGAGTCTCAGCTTTGGCTTGGGAGGGGAAGCGCTCAACGATCTTCCGGGTTAGTGGAGGGACCTCCTCGCTGTGACTAAGGTCTTAGTCATTTTTCTAGTCTCCAGTCTACCTTCTCCGAGGGATCAGTAAGGGCTAGCTGCCCCTCATTTTGGTGAGGGTCCCGAGCTCCACAAGAGGCCGAGAAATCGGTTTCAACAACTATCACAATAATTTTAGGTGATTGATAAGCGTACACCCTCTTTGGCTATTCGTATCCAAAAATGAAAATTTTTAATTGATTTAATTAATTTTATTGATAGAACTACACATATTTATATTGAACATCTTCCCAAAAAAATAAAGTTGTTCCAAAAAACTTTGAAATGCATTTTTTTCAAACAAACATAATTCCGATCTGTAATATTAAATTGAGAGAGAGAAAAAAGAACTCACAAGAGAGCAATGAGTTCACCTAAGCAGTCGAAATGACATGAAAAAATGATCTCACTGGCCGAAAATCACATAGGAGGCAACACAATGAGGAGGTCGTGCGAGGGCTTCAGATGCGCAAAATAGGTGTGACATCTTTCGGGCGTGAGCGAGAGAATGAAGATGGGGTACGAATAGGTACTTTAGAGGCCTAATAATGCCTTGTTTTTTGAAATGAAAAGTATACAAATGGCCAAATAAGGTGTTTGATTATCTCAATACCCTAACTTTAATGGCGGCATTTTTTGAGGTTTTTATAAAGGTCTTAAAACTAGAGCGACCCTTTTTTTCATTGATATATTGGTAACAAATGTTGCATCAAGATGTGAAAATGCAAATTTACCCACCAGCCTAGAGCAGCATTAATATAAATATTTCCATCCAAAAAAATATAATAACTACAAATTCAAACCAGGTGGATCCTCAGATACCATCCCACGTGTATGGGTCCCTCACTTGTCATGTCTCGCTCAAGTATGAATCTAACTCAACTGAGCATGCATGTGATTACATAAGTTTTATGCGCCATACATAGCATTACTGAACCTAAAAACCAGGCCAGAGAGAGTTGAAGTTCTTGAAATGAAACTCATGTTAACAAAAATAATGTCTGTTTGATGCACTCAGCTTGGCCTCCTCTTAGAGATACAGTACCAGCCATAAGACATTATTTACTGCAATTGTTCCCCTCCCATCCCTCCTTCAATTATTGAATCTCTCTCCCTCTTACTCCAGCTATTTATATATGATGATATTGATCTCTTGTGTCCACTCTGAAACACGGAAAACATGGCAAAGAAGCTAGTCATCTGTTCTGCCATCTTTTGTGCCCTCTTTCTACCCTTCCTCTCTTCTTCTTCTTCTACTGCTTCTTATACTTCTTCTCAACAGCAATCCAAGAACCTATTTCTCCACCCAGAATCTCAGGATGCAAAAAGTTTGATCTCAGGAAGGAAGCATCTGGAAGAGATTATCATTCACATGGATCAGGTTCCATTCTCTACTTTCTAAATCTCAAGTTTGAAGCTTTATGAACAGAGATGGGAATCATAATTTTGATTGTTTTATTTCACAAAGGCTCGAAGATTTGATCAAGCTAAAACAGGTCCAGTAAATCGCCATGAGATTAATGGAGAAGGTGAGGAAGATAAAGGATCGATTTACACTGCAGACTACAACAGAGTTAGAACACATTCTTCTCCGTTGCCGAAGCATCCACAGCCATAGTTGAGTTCATGAGAAAAAATTCAGTGCTTTATGAATGCTTATTTAGAAAGACCGGATCTCTACCAAATGCTGTCTAAAGTCTGTTGAGAATTTAGGCCCTGATTCAGCGGCAGATTTCCTGTGGCGTCGATCTTAAAGAGTACATTTGCTGCTTCGCGGCCATTTGGCTGTGCCAGGGTCAAGCTCATTCCGCTGATCGTTTCCCAGGAAGAACCTAGAGATGATAAGGACTATAATATATAATCTCACATCTGGAGACTCATGTATCTTTATCAACAAGCAACTAATAAATCCATTCAATCTCTAAGCAGCGAAAATGAATTTCCTTAACAAAGATTTTTTTTAAAACTTACTAAAATTTACAGTTGATTTCTACCATATATAAAAGATGAGAGTATTTGTCCCGTTAAAAGATGAGAGTGCTGGCAAATACTCTGGAATATATTATGTTAAAATTTTTGAAACCATTTTGATAGAATCATAAAAATATTATTAGGAACATTTTGCAAGAAACCGAAAATTATTTTGGATCATTACTTTCCAAAACATGATTACATATATGCTAACATATGTGACTGAGTTTTCTTGTCAAGATGATTAAGACAATATAATCCCCAATCACATGAGTTGCATCTAACTCATTAGGTGACATCAACTTAAGGAGCAAAAGAGTCGCGTTCAATGTTGAACAACTTGCTAATAAATGGGCTGGTTACTGGTTGGCTGTAAAATAATGATTCCCAAAGAGCGTAATTGAAGCTTCATCATTCATCTAAGCCAAACTATAAATCTATGGCCTGTTTTTTTAAAATCAAAAGTTAGCACTTATAATGTAGTTTAAATGAATTCATGAAAGTATATTGGTTATGTTTATTATTTTCAAAAGGAACCGGATCTAAATTGAGTCTGGAATTGAACTATATACGTGGACTTATAAATTCGGCAAGGTTTTATTTCAACTCTTAGTTTGGAATTGACTTCATTTCCCAAATAACTTAATTACCTAATTAAAAAAAGTTTAAAGTTAAATGTTTCTTACAAAGAATTTGATATCATACTAGATAGAATAGCAAAAAGCGTATTAGGAAAGATTCAAACCTAAAAATTATTGTATACCTTAACCTCACTTAACAAAGGGGAGGATTTGTTGACTTATTATTGTGGTCATGACTCATGATGGGTACTTCATTTATCGACTTAACAATCTCTCTCAAAGCTTAATATTTTCTTATATAAATGTACAAAAAACAAGGTAAAGATGAGGCAAAAGATAAAATGAAGCGATGTACAATGTGAAGAAGTACTAAATAGCACCTTCAATTTGCTTTGGAAGTGGGGCATATTAGCCAATCTTGGGTGCATATCAACCCTTCAGAATCTTTGGTGAAAAGAGGTATAAAACAATGTGCATTTGCATCATCATTCATTTGGGCACTGCAACACGTGCGCATTATTCTGTGTTTGGTAGTTGGGTTAAAAGGGGAATGATGGGTTGGTGTTGGGTATACGAAAAATTAGATTTCACTAAAAAGTCCCGATAGCTCCATTTTTTGTGGGGGCAGCGTTGTGATATACAAAAATAGTTAGTGGATTTGTGCTTGTGAAAAAAGAAAGGGGTTGATGTCCGGGGCAGCATTGTGAAGCAGCTATTAAAATGATTAGATGATTTCAATGACATTGAATTCATGGGAAATTGAGAGCTATTAACAAGCAGTGACATCATCATAAATTTTGGGTCGTCATTCCGTCCTTTATCGTGTTTGACAAATAACAAAAGATGGTGTTTTTGATACCATGTCTAGTGTCTCATCGATGTGCAGAATTAGTGATGAGGAGTCCTAATGACACTATTTTGAAGGCTATCGACACTCTTATACATGGTCTATATAGGAAGATAGAATGATTATTCTAAACACTCAACAATCTGTGACTATCGGTAATCCGATACATTGTCTTTTAGAAGGAGGAAATACTTGTTATGCCCAACTAATACCACTCTTAAGGTATGAAATTTTCAATTATGATTTACACCCAAGGCAGCATTCCATTATCTAGGGGATTGATGTCGTTGTGCTCCCTTAGTTACCTCTTTTTGGAATGTGCCTAGTGTAACGCACCTGATTTTCCGATAGTTTATTTTAAATCTTCTTATCGGCGTATTAATGGTGTAAGGGCGTTACGTTAAAGCGGAGTTAACGGTGCGCCGTCGTTAGTACGTTTTCTTGTCTGTTTGGTCAAGTCGACCAAATTTCGTCCTTGCTAGAAATTAGGTTTTGTTCTTTTGACCTAAGGAAAATTTATTCAATTTGATTAAAAGCTCTGTTTTCTTTTAACCAAAGGCTTTCTTGAGATCTGAGTAAAATAGTGGCTTTCTTGAAATAGTGGCTTTCTTGAGTAAAATGAATGAGGGGCTTTCTTGAAAATCTAACCCCACCATCTTAGAAATGATTTAAGTGGCCAGCTGATTTCATCTTCTTCCAAGCTTCTGTCTCTTTTTCCGAGAAGCCCCAAAACCAAAGTGTCGTGAGAGGAGAGAGCTATTCTCCGTGATCCTTTCGGCCGCCATCTCGAGAGCTCCGGTGCTCTTCTTCTTCGTCGGAGCTTAGCTTTGGAAAGCTCTCGACGAGCTCTTCGTGTTCGTGTTCTTCTTGTCGTGCCTCCGTTTGGAGTCTGGAGGAATTAAGGTAAATGGTGGTTTGCTTCCCCTTGATCTCTCTTGATCTTCTTAAATTTCCTATTTCTTTGATTTTTCCTTCATTTTTCTTTGTTGTTAGTCAATTAACCCACTGATTTAACTATATGTTTTGTGCCTAAATCCTAAGTTTGGAAGTTACCCTTTTGAATTTCTGCTGAATTTCTGCCGACCTGTAGCTAAAAACTGTTAATTTATGACCTGTAGCAAAAAGCCCTTGTCTAAGTTCTATCAAATTTCTTGTTATTATGAAATTATCTTTCTTCCTAACCTTAGTGTAGATTTTATTCCTCCTGAGTTGTCCAAATGTTTGTTCTGGAGTATGTTTTGGGTTCAGGAATGTTTGCTGCCAGGTGGTGTAGGTTTTTCCCTTTGATGCAGGTTGCTGAGTTTTATCGTCGAGAAGCTCTCGACGATATCATCGAGAAGGGTCTAGACGATAACGTCTTGAGTGAGTTCTATATCGTCTTGAAGGTGTGATATCGTCGAGAAGGGTCTAGACGATATCGTCTTGAGTCAGTTCTATATCGTCTTGAAAGTGTGATATCGTCGAGAAGGGTCTAGACGATATCGTCTTGAGTGAGTTTTTATCGTCTTGAAGGTGTGATGTCGTCGAGAAGGGTCTAGACGAAATCATCTTGAGTAAGTTTTTATCGTCGAGAAGCTCTCGACGATATCGTAGTGTAGGTCTCGGCGATATCATCGAGTGTAGGTCTAGTGTCGTCGAGTGGCTTGCTGATAGCAATTTTTTCCTTTCTTCTCATCCTGTCATCCGGATGTCCTAATATAAAGTCTGGCATGATGCCAGTGGGCTACTTATATATTATTTTATAAGACTAATGTCTATTTATGATATTTTGGGCTGTGAGCGTTAGTGGAATGTACCATCGTCGCAGTGCCTTTTATTTGTGGATCATACGCCCGGGGCTATTTTGGCTGATGGTTCATGTTGGACTGTGTACCTCCGCCTCAGTGCCTTGTTTGCCCGGTGCTATTGATGCTCTTTTTTTTTGAGCTGATCAGTCTCTTTTAATAATAATAATAATTATTATTATTATTACTATTGCCAAATCTATGGCTATAAGGTGGATTTTTATTGCACTCGGTCTAAGGTTTCTCTTTGTTGTCATTCTTGATCTAATATACATGTTGTGTATATGTTACTTTTGTTTTAGCTACTACTTGCGCATCCTCTTGCTGAGACGTTCTTTTCTTTTGAATACCTCAGGATCATAGCAGTAGTAGTTAGAGAGCTTGGGCTGGTGACTCCAGGTTGTGGTTGTTGCAGTAGGTGAGATAGCTGCTATGTTGTCTTAGTTAGACTTTTTTTCTATGGGTTCGTGTCAGTTTGTTGATGTCCATAGTTTGTGTTAGACTACTTGCTGGTTTTTTTGCTGATATTTGCTAGTCATTTATATGCTTGCTCTCTGGAAATATTTTATGATATGATGCATGTTATATATTTTAAATATAAAAGCTTCATTCTAGCTTAGACTCATATCATCTTTTTTAATCGAATGTCATTCTATTTTAAGGCTCGTAAAACTCCTTTCTTTACTTACACTAAATTTAGAAACTTGCATACTATTAGCATGCATTGTTAGGTCCTCATGCTCATGTAGGATGAAAAGAAGTGAATTAAGTATTTTTCCACTGCGTATATATTTTCTTACTAATGGACTAGTTGATCCACTAAAATCGAGGGACACGGATTCTTAAGCTCTAAACTTAAATTAAGTTTTCAAACATAAAATATATGTTTTTCTACCAGCAATAACTGAAGGGTTGGTTCTGCCTGAATGTCTACAGTTGTCCCCTGCATGACGTGGCATCACGACACATATTTTCTCTTACTTGATATTATGCAAATATTGAGAAAATGCGGGTAGTGATAATTGGTATCAGAGGGAGGTTGGTTCAGTTGGTTGTTGGACGGGTTAGTCGAACAGCCATCGTTTTTAGAATTTTGATTCGTTACATGCACACACCGATATGTCATCAGCATGTCTTGATGGAAGCATGAACACTACACTCATAAGCATGACAAGAAGTATACGGGGCATATTATCTAGTATGGGATGCATAATATGTAAGATCCCCCTCCTCCTTACTGGAGAGTTCCCGGATCTTATGCCCAGGACCGCCGTTTTACGGTGACACCAACTCACAGGTTAGTCATCACCGCTCGATGCCGCTCCTGCCGGCTAGTTTGATCATAACACAGGCCAATTTGCAAGAAGTAATATCACAAATATGACAAGTCCACAACACAACATATATATTTATATAAAGGAAAGTGCAAATAGTCCACAATGATTACAAATCTACAAGAGTGCAAGGGCTTAAGCCCGATACATATCCAAAAGGAAATACTAATGACGTAGCACTGTCTCACACTACACTATGTGGAAGCTTCAAGTTCGTCGATCTGAACATTCAGTTCGTCGTTCTGAGCTTCTGCTGAAGATTCGTCGAACGCAGACTTGACTTCGTCGAACACAGCTTTACGTCGACCGCTGAGAGGTTGGATTTCGTCGACCACTGAGACGGGATCGTTGACCGCTGAGATAGTTGTTCTTCGTCGACCGTTGAGACTGGATCGTCGACCGCTGAGATAGCTGGATTTCGTCGAGCGCAGAATGAACATAATTCGTCAATCGCAGAGCGCCGTTCGTCGAACGCAGGTAGCCATTCGTCGAACGCAGAGAACATATATAATTTTTATCTTTCTCTTATTTTCTCAGCCTATTAATTATATATATTTTCAGCCTTCTATCTTAATGGGATTTGATCTAAGTTATAAGATGTGTTATGATAGAAACTTAGACATTAAAGATGGATCCTAACTCAAATCAAAACTAAGGTTCCAACATAACTGCAGAAAGGTTTGAGGGCTGTTAGCACCTCTTGGCTAGGAGGATGGATTACACGGGCCGTTAGCACCGCTTCGCTACGCGGATGGATGAGAAGGCTTGCGGATGGAGTGAGTCGAACCGACGGAATGAGGGTCGCAAGCACCTCGTCACAAAGCATACACCTAGCAATTGCTAGTGTAGAAAACCCAAACACTCACACCACAATTACCACAAGAGCTCACCTCAAGCACTCATACAAGAATAATAACATCGCATAACAATGAGATGAAGATTAAATCAAATGTAGAGTGCAAACTGTTAAATTTTTTGATTTGAATCGTTTAGGAGTAAGCAGGAGTTGCATCAACTGAGTTATAGCCAAACAACCACAATATGCCACACAGCAACACAAAGCTTTATTGAATCACAATACTTGATTACAGTGCGAGGTATACATGGGGAGACATGATTCATAAGAATCACGGAGGAGAGAAGAACAATTAAACACCAAAAACAAATCTGGCGACTTGGCAAGCAGAGACCGCATAGACCGCTGAACTCCAGAGATCTCCCGGCTTGACCTGAGACCGCACGAACAGAAAACATCCAAGATGCCTTCAGACTGCCACCTCAGACCGCACTGCAAGACGCCACCTCAGACCGCACGAACTGGAGCTTATTGAACAAAGAACAGAAGCTGTCGCCAGACCGCAACTCAGATCGCCTAACCGCTGAAGGTCGCCTGATCGCTGAGCTCGCTGCGAACAGCACAAGAACAATCATAAACCAGTTCGCAGACAAGCCGCTGCCGAATTGTTTATTCAAGCCGCTGGGAAATCACCAAGGAAGGAGACCGCAACCTGCTGACCGCAAACCTGCGAACACAACAAACAGTCAACTCGCTTCCGAGACCGCCCGACCTCAAAGTTGAGACCGCACGAAATAACCCAGACTCTAGTTCTTACAGTTCTCATTCTGAATGACGGGTCATGCACCCCTATTTATAGGCGACAAGACGGATGTCGTCACCGCCACAAAATAGATACAGTCACCACCCGCCAGATCGCGAGCGGTCTCACAGAACAGACCGCGCAATCACATCACTTGGACAACACCCTGTCCAAGACCGCAGATCAGCAGCAGACCACACACAAGCCGCGTGAACACAAGAACACTCCTTCCTTAGATCACCAAGAGCAAACCAAGAACATCTTGCCGACTTCAGATAAGTCGTCAGATCGCTCAGCATAAGCCACCCGGTCAAGAACAGACCGCCCGGTCTTCTACGAAGAAGGTAGACAAACCAAGCAGAACAACCCGGGAAGAGACCGTAACAAACAGGAACAGACCGGCCAACCAGCAGACCGCCAGGACTAGACCGGCAAAGCCAGACCGGCAGAGCACTAGCGCAGACCGCGCGTTCTCCAAAAATCAGACCGCCGGCCACCTTCCACTTCACTTCAATAATTTCAACACAAACATCATCAAATAATGAAGATTACACTAATAACAATAGTCCAAGAGGAGAAAAATGCAAGAGATACAACTGAATCTGGAGGCTTGTTGTAGATTCACGGAAGGAATCGTCGAGGCGTCAATCCGCGTCCTAGCTCGGTCCCAACAATCGTCCGGGGTAGAGGAGGGCTGTCACTTCCTCCCAATGGACCCCTCTTCTCCGGTAAACTACAATCCGGCCACGTCCGATGCAAATAACTCCTAGCTTGACGATGAAGATGAGTGTAGAATCTTCTCCTTGAAGTGCTTGGATGATGCGTGGTGGCCTCGGGCAAAAGGGGGAGGAAGAGTGGAAGAAAACGAAGTTGGAGCTCCTCTTGCTACGGAAAAAGGCGGAACAGTTCGGGGCTTGAAAACCTAAAAATCGCAGCTTAAATAGAAAAGTTGCAGAATTTTGTTCATGCACAACCGTGCGTTTTAGAAACGCACGCCCGTGCGTGAACAAAATAAAACATAATAATTTTTTAGACAAAAGAGGAGCTTGTGCGTTTTACTTACGCACGGTCGAAGCCGACCGTGCGTAAAAATGCTCGACCAAATCCAGAATGCTATTTTGGGCCATAAATGAATGCGCATGGTCGGAGCAATCGAGCGTCAAGAAAACACAGACATGAAATCTGGGCATAATGGATGATCTACCCACCTGCAAAGCACCAAACAGCAATCACACAGCTAGGAACACCCTTCCATCTCAATCCAAATACAAAAAAAGGGTTGGGGAGCACCATGTGCTTACCCCCAACAAACATAGCGCACAATTGCACACCAAAATGGGCCTAAAGAGTGCACTTTGTGAAGAAATGTGTTCAAGTGAAATATAAGCAATAATGAATTAAAAGTGAAGTGCATGTGCATGAAAACTAGCCTGGATGAGTCCATAAAACACTATAAATATTGGACTTATCACACCCCCAGACTTAACCTTTTGCTCGTCCCAAGCAAATCACTCCTCAAGCGGACAAGAAAATGAAAAGTTGGCTTAGAAACTGCAAAGGCATAGTACCATGCGAAGTCGTAGGCTTACGCTCATAAAAATTAAGTAGAAGAAATATCTAATTATGCATCATAGTTTATATTTTTCTAAAAGCATATCTATATATTATTACTACTCAAAATCTGAATCACGGTGAATCATACGTTCATGCATGGGAAGAAAGTAGACTGATCGATGAGGCAAGCATTGCCAAAGATCGGGGCTCAGGACAACCTCCAAAGAAATCCATCAATGTCAGTGACCATAAGCTCGCCCGTTTGCACTCTCTCCACGACACTAGTTTGGTTCAACGTGCAAATCAGTAGGACTTTATGTTAGAAATGAGGTTGGGTTAAGGTAGGGTATACAAAGATAAACATGACGGCTTAAAGCACATAAACCCAAATGAGCTAGCACAAAAGCTATCCACGCAGCAACAAAAAAAATGTGCGGGTGCACCATACCCCTAGACTTGAACTTGAAAACATGGGTGTGTACACCACCTACTCCCAATACAAACTTACACAAAAATGTTTTCATTATAACTCTTTTTTTCACAATTTTTTTTCTTTTTCTTTTCATTCATGTATCATTTTCTCATTTCATTCATTTTTTTTCAACTATTTTCAGCACATTTATTCATTGTAGCACATCCATATTTCCATAATCATCATCACCACATCAACACCCCCAAAAGAAAACTATGAAAACAGCTAAAGCTCGACTTTGGGTATGCGACTAGGATCAACTTTTTGGCTTTGGTCAGAAAGCGGTGGAGCTGAATCAAAGGATGGGGTAGGCACAAATGGGCTAGTGAGGATCAGATGTTAGGAATGGTACAAAATCTCAACCTGGCCAAAATGATGATATACATCACGCTCACACAATGAACTAACTTGTACCTATGCTTCAAGAGTCGCTTGGGGCAAGTTCTCAGCCACCGAGAAAGATAATCCTTCCTCCCTACATGAGCAATAAGAGCATACCAACCGTCTACACACATCCCTATGCTACGTCGGATCTACACCAGATTCAACAATTTTGTGTAGAATAAACAATATTTACGCAAATAGAAAAAAATATAAAACTATAAGCATAAAGAAAAATTAATTCTACATGAATTTCTACGCGAGACGCAAGCACTCGACTACAAGCACTACAGGAGTCAACATTTTACTCCGCCTCACAATCCTAAGCCAGCACATTGATTTTCCAAATCACGCACAAGAAATAAATATTGCTCGCGATATGCTAAGGGTTAAGCACGCGCTCATGTG
Organism: Dactylorhiza incarnata; assembly: GCA_033032865.1. Taxonomy (NCBI): domain Eukaryota; kingdom Viridiplantae; phylum Streptophyta; class Magnoliopsida; order Asparagales; family Orchidaceae; genus Dactylorhiza; species Dactylorhiza incarnata. The sequence goes on from JAWHQI010000005.1 coordinate 27,634,854, forward strand.
GGTGCTGTGATGTGTGGTGAAAATACAACAAAATAACTCAAATAATAGCTTCTAGCATGCTATGCAATAGTGCACATAAGTGGGCACAGAAAATGACTCTCCCCCAGACTTAAACTAAACAATCCAACACAATATATAACCATGAAATTCAAAATGAAGTCTAGGGAAAGAGAATACCCAATGCTCAACAAGTGAGTATACCAGAAGACGTGTGTAAACCAAGACAAAGCTGCAACATCTCCATCCAGAAAATGAACCTACAAGGGTGAGCTCCGCCAAAAACAAAAGGAAATATACAAAATAAAATGAAAAACACTAACTAAACTAAAATAGATGGAATCAAAATGCAAGAAAAGGTAAGATAACAACTGGGGTTATTGTCCTCCCAGCACGACTTATTCAAATTTAAAACAGTTCTAGCTAATTGGTCTATGAAAAAAAAAGTGCACATGTAACTATTCTAATATCCGTGTCGGTAATGGGTACCGATACGACGACAAAGCAGTTACCCCCATACCTGAATAATAATACCTGCTCGTCACAGGTAGAGGGAAGAGAATGTAAGAGGAAGAGGAGTACTCCTCACACATCTCACCAAAAACATCCTTGCCCAGCACAGTGTCGTCTTCAGGGAGGCTGCAGGAGGAGAAAATAGTGAATGGGGCTTCCACTATGGAGGAGGGATCAACCTCCTCACATAAGAGGATTCTCACATCAATGACTGGAGCAATATGCTCCAAGTCCTCCTGATCTTCCCGTGAAGATTCACCTTGCACAGGATCAGACAAAGAGAGGGGGTTAGGAAATAAAAGAGAAGAATGTCATAAATAATCAGAAATTGGGGGAGCGGTCCCGGTCTAACTGCCAGTATGATGGTCCAATGAAATATTGTCGGCATTATCGATAATGATGCAGGTCTCGACAGTATCAATGGTGGTCTTGACCAAGATTTGGACTTTCGTCCCTGGTGCAAAGGTAACTTCCTCTTCACCACGAGGGTTGTCCTCCTACATAGAGATAGATACAATACATAGATCTCCTACCTCATCCTGCGAAACACTCTCAACAATGTCGTCAGAAACAAATGTAGTAGTATGCACAATAGGGGGAGGAATAGTGCTTGGATAAAGTCCAGCACCGATTCCTCACAAAGAATCGGCTCCACGCATGGTAATATATGCATAGGGGAGATGGGCTCAGTTATGTCAGAACTTAGATCAGCCACAACTCTGATGAGCGTGTATGCATCATTCCCTTCAAAACTTGAAGGTGATACAACAATGTAATCAGAGGTGGAAGGTGTGCTGTCAGAGTTAGGAGTCGGGACGATCCGGATATCCGGCTCGTCATCCTCGTCCAATTGGCGAAGATAAGCAGCATAATCCTTCAAGGCATGATCTGTGCTCCGACAAAACAAGCACTGCCTTGATGGCTTCTTTGGCACAACAGGTGCTGAAGCCGCAAAGAAATATGCCGGTAAAGGCTCAGAAAAATAGCCATAGGACATAGGCGCAGTGTATGAGGTACCGTACGGTGTCGATGCCCGATACATTGAGCCTTGGGGACTAGGGCTACTATCTCCCGATGGGCATCTATCACTAGCATGATAAATATCTCCACACCAACGGCAACAAATATTAAATGAGGTCCACATTGCGTGAAAATAACCAGATTCAAAAGAAAAACACTATTGTGCAAAATACAACACCCAACAATAATTCACTAAGGCAACTTAATATAAAAGAAGAAAATGGAATAACAAGAACTGAAATAAAATAATGGATGCAATTTACAAATGGAAGAATTTCTCTCGCAGGTTCTCCCTCTCCAGAAAACTCACACGACTGTGCTCCCCGGCAACGACGCCAAAAACTTGATGCGCAAATCTGCAACACTGCTATAGGCGGTAGCGAGACTATAGCACGATACGGCGGTGTACCGATCGTTCAAGTAATATAAAATGTGGGAGTGAATCCCCAAGTATTGAATCTCAAAGGAACACAGTAAGGTGGAGTTATCTATCGAGGAGGGACTTGAGATTGAAGTCCTTTAGATCGGATGGATTGCAGAAGGGTCGAAGTGGTTTTGGTTTATGGAAAACTAATAAAACAAACTAAATTAACACTAATATGCAGGTCGTTATGCACTGCTTCGTCGGGCGGATGGAAACTATGCAGGCCGCCATGCACTGCTTCGGCGGATGGAAACTATGGAGGCCGCTATGCACTGCTTCGCTAGGCGGATAGACGAGAAAGCCTCCAGATTCGGTTGTATCTCTTGCATTTTTATCCTCTTAGACTGTTGTTGTTAGTGTAATCTTCATTGTTTGATGATGTCTGCACTCTACATTTGATTTAATCTTCATCTCATTGTTATGCAATGTTATTATTCTTGTATGAGTTCTTGAGGGGAGCTCTTGTGGTAATTGTGGTCTGAGTGATTGGGTTTGCTACACTAGCAATTGCTAGGTGTGAGCTTTGTGATGAGGTGCTTGTGACCCTCATTCTGCCGGTGCGACTCACTCCATCTGCAAGCCTTCTCATCCATCCGCGCAGCGAAGCGGTGTTAACGGCTCGTGTAATCCATCCGCCTAGCCAAGAGGTGCTAACGGCCCTCAAACCTTTCCACAGTTACACTCACCTCATCCGCTTGCCTTCTCGTCCATCCACCTAGCGAAGCAGTGCATAGCAGCCTGTGTGCTAACGACCCTCAAACCTTTCCGCAGTTACACTCACCTCATCCGCTTGCCTTCTCGTCCATCCGCCTAGCAAAGCAGTGCATAGAGGCCTGCATAATGTCCATCCTCCCGGCAAAGCAGTGCATAGTGGCCTGCATTGGAGTAGTTTAGTTTCTTTTATTTTATTTCCGCAACCCAAAACCAAATCTCCCGCATTCCTTCCGACATAAAGGACTTCAATCTCAAGTCCATCCTCGATAGATAACTCCACCTTACCGTGTTCCTTTGAGATTTGATACTCGGGGATTCACTCCCCATTTTATATTACTTGTACGACCAATGCACTTGTCGTAAGCTTGTCAGTACACAGTGAGGCAGTGATTGAGGAGCTGCATCAGAGTAATGAGTTGATGTCACGGAAAATGGTCGCGATGCAGACTAAGATTCAGACTTTGTTGACTGCCACTTTAGCGCAGCAGCCTAGGTTGCAAGATAGGGTTGTATATGACCCTCATGCTCCTCTTGTGCCTCCTACTCTGTTGCCGCCAGAGATGAATTTTACCTCTCATTTTCAGCATCTAGGTCCTCCTACCTACGATGGGAAAGCTGATTTTGTGTCCTTAGATGATTGGATTATAGCTCTAGAGGAGTTGTTTTCTTATTCTGGGATTTCTATAAAAAAGAAGGTGATGATGGCCGCTTACCAGTTAAAGGGCTTTGCTAAAGGTTGGTGGATCTGGGAGAAAGAGACCCTCACTGTGGTTACTCATGGGATCAGTTCAAGGTGATGCTGCAGAAGAAGTTCCTGCCTTCGGCCAGGCAAGACAGGTTGATGAATAATTTTCTGCATTTAAAGCAAAAGCAGCTCACAGTTGGTGAGTATGAGATTGAATTTAACAAATTGAGCAGGTTTGCTCCAGATTTGTGATAGTTTCCAAGGTAGTTGTCTAATTCACCTAGAGGGGGGGGGGTGAATAAGTCTCTTTGATTTTTCTTATGTGCAGCTGGCTGTTGTTAGAGAATAAATAAAGCAAAAGCACAACACAGAAAACAAACAACCTTTGTAACGCCCATGTTTTTTGTTATTTATTTACGTGGCCGTGGTGACGTAATTTTGGTGTTTGGGCGTTACTTCAGCTCGTCAGGTTTAGTTTGGGGCCTTAGCCTAGTTAAAGTGTGTAATTTGGATCAAGCGTGTAAGATTTCGCGTCGTTTCGAGTTATGGGAGAATTTTTGTGTAATTTCTGCATTTTACTTTGCATGAAATTCTTAGTCTGCGTTCGACGAACGTCCGGCTAGCTGCGTTCAACGAACGGCCGGCTAGCTGCATTCGACGAACGGCCGGCTAGCTGCATTCGACGAACGGCTGGCTAGATGCGTTTGACAAACGGCAGGCTAGCTGCTTTCGACAAACTGCAGGCTAGCTGCATTTGGCGAACGGCAAGCTAGCTGCGTTCGACGAACGACAGCTAGCTGCGTTCGACGAACTGCTGGCTGAGTTCGACGAACTCCTGGAGGCTTAGTATTTATACTTTAAGCTTAGGTTTTATCTTTTCATCTCCTTCCCCTTTCGGCCGACCTAGAGTTTGTCGGGCGAGAGAGCGAGAGCGGCGTGCGTGTAGCTTCCGGCCGGCGATTCTAGGGTTGTTGTAGTCGGAATCGTGTTTGGAGAGTAGTGATGAGTCCCATTTATATACACATTTATGGACTCATCTGGGTCGTATTTCTAGTTGATGCACTACACTTTAGGCATGTTTTTTTATTATATTTGTTATTCCTTGCTAGGTGCACTTTTAGGCCCGTTTCGGTGCGCATTTGCGCTCCTTGTTATTGGGGGTAAGCACATGGTGCTCCCCATCCCTTTCTCTATGTTTATCTAGTGCTGCAGGTGTTTTCCCAGCTGTTTTATCTTGTGTACAGGTGGTCGGATCATCCAGTTTTCCCCCAGAATTCATGATTGTGTGCAACGCACGGTCATGCGTTTCCTTGACGCACGGACTGTTGTGGTCGTGCATTCTCATCTGGGCAGAAAATGGGAGTTCTGAGTTTGGTCGTGCGTTTTGACGCATGAGCGGAATTGCCCGTGCGTGAGTCAAACGCACGGACGCATGTTTCTTCCTATTTTTAGCTTTTCTGAATTTACCCGTGCGTTTTGACGCACGGGCGGATTTGTCCATGTGTGAGTAAATCGCACGGGCGGCGCAGCTTCGTCTTTATGCCAATTTTTATCTTTAATTATCGCACGGGCAGCGCACGATCGTGCGTTCGACTGTGCGTGCCCAAAGTTCTGCCAGTTTATTATAAAAGCGCAGGAAATGCTGCTACGCAGAGAACCGATTCCCCTCGCGGGAAAAGCGCAGGAACCCCGCCATTTTCGCCCTTTCCACCAGAGGAGACAAGAGGAGACCATTTCCAGCGATCTCCTTCGCCATTCCTCCATCCGGGAGCATTTGCAAGCATTCTCCGCCACTAGTTCAAGCATTCTTCGCCAAGGAGACCATAGAAGGTTGAAGATCGTTGGAGCGGTGACAGCTTCCTTCGAGTCTGCACACCATCTGAGGGCCGAGCCCGGAGAGAGCCCGACAACCTCTCACTCCGGCCGAGAACCCAAGACGCGGTGACATCTTCTATGTGGTCCTTTCTAAACTTTGATGCTTGTGCTTTCTCTTTGTGTTGTTGTACGAACGCTTGTTAGGTTAATGTTATGGATCCTTGCTTGTGTTCATGTGCAATGATGATGTGGTGGTGAGAATAGCTTTCATTGTTGTTGTGATAGCCTAGGTTGTTTTTGTGTGAAGCCACCTAGCAATTCCTAGTGGCGATGTTGGCGAAGAGGTGAACACGACCCTCACAAAACCTCGCACTGTGGCCATTCCACCCTCTTACCGAAGCGCGGCATCGAGGCCGCTGCATTCACCCACACCTTGCGAAGCGGTGCTTTTCGACCCGCATTTCTCTTATTTCCGCAATAGCTTAGGAATCCAATCACAACGCCCCTGTTTTACTTTATTCGCTCGTGTAACAATCGAATCACCACACGTTTCGTTCACCAGAACCTGCATTCCTTTGAGATCGACATTCGGGGAGTTCCTCCCTATTTTATTACTTGAGCGACCGGTGCACTGCCGTCGTATCGCATTTTGTGCTTGCTAATTAGCGTTGCTGAAATCGCGCATCAAGTTTTTGGCGCCGTTGCTGGGGAATGCAGGCGTGATGATATGTTGGTTGTGAATCGATTGTTTTCGATTGAGTCTTTTATTTTCTTTAATTTATTCTTTAGTATGCTATTTTCTTCTTCTGTGTCATGTGGGCGCATTTGAATATCCGATGTCGTTGGTGTGGGGATGTACACCTCCCACGCTAGTGATAGGTGTCCCAAAGAGTACGGTGTTGTTCAGAAACCGTACGGAGCCCATAAATCTTTTTGGCAACTTTACTGCACCTCTGTTGTCGCACTTTTACGAGGCTGCCGCACCTTGGGTGTCGCTGAAGCCGGTGAAGCAGTGTTTATTTTGCAAAAGTAGAGAGCATGCCTTGAAGGACTGTGCTGATTACCTTCGACAACTGGAGGATGACCATGAGCCGGATATCCGGATCGTCCCATCTTCAAATTCTGCGAGCACATCCTCTTCCTATGGTTACGTGTCACTTCCACCTTCACTCTTTGAAGGCTCTGGAATCGACACGTGCAGTAGTGTCCCTCAAGACTCTATTTCTGATGCGCCTCCCCATACCTCTTCGGTTCATATACCACTTTGCATGGATTTGTGCCCTTGTGTGGAGAGTGAGCCCGAACTCTCAAGTAACACGTTTTCTTCCACTACGCACAAAACTACATCTATTTCTGATGCTATTGTTGAGACCAAGTTGCAGGATGGTGAAGACCTGCGCAGTGTTGTGCCCACTCTCATGGAGGCGGACAGTCTCGATTGTGCTGAAGAAACCATTTCGGTCCAGTGCGAGAAAGTCCAAGTTATAGAGGAGGACATTGCGTGCGCTGCTGAGTCTAGTGAAATCGTCGATGATATCATCAGTTTGTCATTACCGCGCCCTATGGGGGATGAAGCCGGGATTATTCCCTCATATGAGATTTCTTTTAGCTTTTCTTATATTTTATCTCCTGACCCTGCTCTCGTATCTTCTCCTCTGCAGGACCACATTGTGGAGCCAGTTCCGTTGGTGTATGAGCCTATAACAAGGCCTAGCATTGAGAGGAATCAGGTGCAGGTGGAGCTAGATACGGTGAGTTTCACAACACATATTGTGCCCTTGCCTGATATTCATATCAGGCAATATTTTCTCACCGATGTTTGGGCAACTGTTCTATCTTCGTTTCGGTACATTTTTGCCGAAACATGAGTGCGAACAGTTACCTGACCATTTTCGCTTTCACCCACCTATTAGTTAATCTGCATTCTAAGTGCTTGAATAAGTCTCGTTGGGGGACATGTAGCCCAACAGTTATCTAGGTATAGGAGTAGTTAATTTAGATTTTATCATCTTTAGTTTTAACTTCTTTTTGCTTTCTGCTATTGGTATCTCTTGTTTTTGAGAGTTTTTTGTGAGCCACGCGCCCTATGGGGTTTTAGTTAGGCAATTGCTGTCGTCGTGTTCTTCCCTGTTCTCTCCGTTCTTGCTAAAGCGTGAAAATTTTTCTGATCCTGCCGGCTCGAAACAATTTGAGAAATCTTGGAGAAATTTACAAACGCACGACCAGATTGTCCGTGCGCGTTGGGATCACACGACCATGCGATTTTCTTTTATTATAAACCGGCTCCTTCCCTGTCAAAAATCGCACGCTGGCCCTAATTCCTGAGTTCTCTCCCCCCGTGCGTTTCGCGAAACCCTTCTCTCCCGTGTGTGATCCCCCTCTTTCCCATCCATCGCCTCTTCGTTCTCTCTTCCTCTCCTCGTCTCCCTCACTTCCAAGCTGTTTGGGCGCATCCATGGGTGTCAAGAAGGTCGTGAGCCTATTTCGCCGCGGAGGTGGAGCTTCCTACTCAAGATCTGAGGATCCTAGTGCTAAAGCAATGCTGCAGTTTGGGAGGCTGGAATTCCTGGAAAGGTACAATTTGTTGCGCCACAAAACGTTCCTTGATTATCGTTTTGTTTCGGTTGCGTACCTTCGAGTCGTCAATTTGATGTGGAGGTAGAAAGGTTACTCAATGTGGGATCATTGGGAAACCCCTTCTCCATCACAGAGGTAGGCTACCGTGAACTCACGCTTGAGTTCCTTTCCACCTTCCGCATCATTGACCAAGTCGATGAAGTAACTGGAGAGCCCACAGCGGTCTCATTCTGTATGAAGGGCCGCACCCATACCATAAGTATTGGCCGACTGGCGGTTTGCGCCGGGATTTACACCCACGACGAACTCTTACAGACGGACATTATCCACCGTCCGGATGAGTTCCCGGAGGGAGTATCTCCCAACGAATTCTGGCAGTCCATTACAGGACGGGATCATCAGTATGAGGCTCGCGCTGCGAAGTCTACCCACATCATCTCCCCCGCGCTTTGTTATGTCCAGCACCTGATAGGGCACAACATCAATGCCCGCACCATGAGCCAGAATGTTGCGGGGTGGCAGGATCTCCTTTATCTATACAGCATGCACCAGGGTGTGCCTCTCCATCTCGGACGAGTGCTTGCCAAGTATCTTCTTCGCCAGGCCACTTACCTCCCCCTGAAGTCTATTGGAGGCTCGCATTACATCACGAGGATCGCCAAACGGCTTGGCATCTGGGATTCACTCCCGCCCATGACTAATGTCTCCCGGGGTTTTCATATCTCTTTGACCATGATGGTAGCTTTTAAGCTCATCAAGAAGGTACAAATCGGTGACAACTGGGGCTACCAAGTCCGTGAGGTCGGGTCAGGACGTGTGGTGCATACTGCTCATGCTGATGCTGTTGGATCTTATGGCGCCCTTAGATGGGGGGGGGGGGGGTGAATAAGGGAATAAAATTCTTTTTATAAATTTTAAGATAATTATTAAGTTGTTTTGATTAATATGAAATAATAATGACAATTTAGTAATAACAATTTGCAAAAATGAAATTTTACGCCAATTGAGAGAAATCAAAGTAAACACAAAAGAGACATGATTATATTATATGAAAAGGTGTTTACATAAAATTTGATTTCTATATCGCTAGAAATCGGAAGCGTACAAATGTAGATTACTTTTCCTTTTCTATACCGACTTGTATCCCCACAAACCGGTTGACTTTAGCCTATCCTTCCCCGGATATGGCCTCAAGCCGCTCTAGCCAATCCTTCCCCAGATATGGCCTCGAGCACCCCCTAGATCTAATCCCCTAGACCTAGTCGCCAACTCACGCGGTGAATTCCCCCTAAGCCGCGCAAGGACCTAGTCGCCAAAAACAAGGCGATTTCAGTACAAGATACAAATAAAGAAATGAAGTAAATAACAAGCAAACTCCCTCTTGAGATTTCTGGAGATGAGGATGAAGGATCGCTGAAGCACAAGCGAGGTCGAAGCGATCGTTCTTCGGATGCAGCGTGATGGCTTCCTTCTCCAGAATTTCTTCTTAGGCTTTGAGTGGGAGATGATGTTTTGGCAGAGTAGCAGCACGAGAGTATGGGCACAAGTAATATCTCTGGAAGGTCTAACCAAAGTGAGAGAGAGCCCAGCCTTTTATAGAACTTGGAGCTAGCGCCTGCGGTAGTGGCTAGCGCCTGCGATAGCGTTCGTGTGGAGCGGTTGCGCACCGTCGGTGGCGTGGCGCTGTGCACGAACTGGAGATAGCGCCTGGCGGTAGCGATAGCGCTGGCGGTAGCGGTAACGGTAGCGGTTACGAAACTGTCGCGTGCACGAACTCGAGATAATGCCTGGCGGTAGTGATAGCGCTGGCGGTAGTGCTGGCGGTAGCGGTAGCGCTAGCAGTAGCGCTGGCGTTAGCGATAGCGCCGGCGGTAGTGCTGCTCCTTTCAAAAGTTTGTTCCAAGCTGCTTTCTACCTGTGGAGTATTGCACCTATAGTTCCTGCACACTATAAACACACTACAAGCAATATCAAATACAATATGTGATTTGTTATTCTCAAACAAAGGGATGTGACACACATGTCCAACAATCTCCCCCTTTTGATAATAACAAATCCTCTAAGCAAGAAATCAACAAATAGTGTTTATAGATAAGATAAGCAAGATAAAAGTGCAACTATAGTAAATGATATGCATGATAATGTGCATACTCCCCCTAATGTGCATACTCCCCCTATCTTAATGCCCCCCTACATAAATGTAATTTATGTGTTACTCCCCTTAAATGATAGATTTCATGAATTAGTCTCCCCTTATTTATCTATATTTCTCATATATAGATTTCTTCAATTAATCTCCCCCTTTTGGTATTATCAAAAGAAGGTGGGGTGAGGGTAGTAAGGAGGCATTTCTTAGAAATGATAAAGCATGATCGATCTTTTGTAGTATATGAAATGATAAAGAGTTTAAGCATTGTATATAAGAGATTTCAAAGAATAAGAGTTGTAAGCAAGCGAAAGATTATAGAAAACATCTTTGTGTAAGCATTAAGATCATAATTATAAATATGTGTTTAAGTTCAAAATGTAAAGATGTTGTAACATTTTTGAAATCTCAAAGTTTTTTATAAAAATACCAAGCATGAAATGAACAAATCAAAGAGAGATTAAGCTACAATGTTACTTCATTCTAAGTTCAAGAAATACCAAAACATTGTAGAGATCATGCTAGGTTATCTAGTGCATTTTTATATAAGGAGTAGTATAGATAAAGCATTAGAATCCAATACTCATGAGAAGAAGTGTTATGAAAGATAATGATGTGCACATAAGTGTAATTTGAGCAATGTTAACAATAGATTTAAATCATCAAAATACAAGACATATGTAAAGTAAAGTGCACAATAAAACACAAGTAAATTACTTTCACACACTTTTTAATGCACATAATTTTTAACAAAGTGGTGTAATAATCAAAGTTTGCACAAGACACTTTACTATTCTTTCCAAGGTGCTCAACCTCACAATGCTTATGAAGACTTATCAGGAGGTTCAAGTAGTGCTTGGTGGAGTTATATTTGTCTACATATATAATTTTTGTTCACATTTGTGAGACAACATTCTCCGAATACACTTGTTTTGCAAACCAAAAATTTTAACTTAACCACTTTTCTAAATGTCATAAGTGCAATTCAAATGTAGTGTAGGCAATAAACTTATGCAAGTTTTAATTCATTGTACAAATACAATACACAAGCAAGCATTTTTAGATTTAGACACACATGTTGATTACCAAAATAAGTGAGTGAAATGTATCATTATCAATCATAAAACATTTACTCATACTTAGAGGCATGCTAAGCTTGGTTCTACACATTTTTCAATACAATTGATGCACTTTAAATAGATATATCAAAGCATGATAAGCAAAATAATGTTCATAGTAATTTGAAGAAATAAGGTTTAACATTGTAAATAACTCTAAATAATAGAATTCATACATGCTTGATATTGGCAATAAAGATCATTCAGTTTTTTTTTGTTTTATCATTTTTAAATCAAATAAAAACAGAAAATTACAAGAACATATTTTTGTAAGTTTTGAATTTTGAATTTTTGTAGTAGATTTTTCATAATATGAAGAAAAAACATATTTTTGTATATTTTTAATTTTGAACTTTTGTAGTTGATTTTTCATAATATGATTAAAACACAAATGACAAAAAATATTTTTGTATTTTTTGAATTTTGATCTTTTGTAGTTGATTTTTCATAATATGAATAAAACAAAAATAGCCAATGTTTGAAATACAAAAACAAAGTAGTACATATAGACTAAAATATTTTTGGTGATTTTTAAAAATTTTGAAAAACAGAAAATTCCAACACCCACGCTAGCGGCGGCGCTAGCGCTAGCGCCGGCGCTAGCGCTAGCACCGGAAACAGTACACGATTTTTGAGGAATTTTAAATTTTTGATTTTTGATATTGGTTAGGGGTCTTAAGAGTAGTCTTATGCAGAAGTTTTGTAATTATCAGAGATGTCTTGATTGCACAAATTGCATAAAACATTAGCGTTTTATATGTTTTTCATCCTAAGATGTCTAAGACTCCTAATTCCAACCTTAACATTTGAAACCTTGCATCGGGAAGAGGTTTAGTGAATATATCAGCAAGTTGAGAGTCCGTGCCAATGAAACTAATCCTTACATTTTCCTTTTTAATGTGATCCCTTATGAAATGATGACGCACATCTATATGTTTGGATCTAGAGTGGTGTACCAGATTATTTGTGAGATCAATGACACTTTTGTTGTCACATTTTAGTTCAATATTTTTTAGATGAAAACCAAAGTCCTCTAAAGTTTGGCTCATCCATAGAGCTTGTGCACAATAACTCCCTAATGCAATGTATTCGGCCTCCGTGGTGGAGAGTGTAACCGAATTTTGTTTCCTACTAGACCATGCAACTAATGAAGGTCCTAGAAAATGACAAGTACCACTAGTGCTTTTTCTATCAAGTGAACAACCGACATAATCCGAATCGGAATAGCCATGCAATGTAAATGAATCATTATGCAGGTACCATAATCCTAATCTAGATGACCCAATGAGATATCTAAAAATTCGTTTTACCGCTTTTAAATGAGATTCTTTTGGATTGGTTTGAAATCTAGCACATAAGCATACGACAAACATAATATCGGGTCTAGTTGCACTAAGATAAAGTAGAGATCCTATCATACCTCTATATAAAGTTTGATCTATAGAAACTCCTGATTCATCTTTTCCTAATTTTAGTGATGCACTCATTGGTGTAGAAGCATGTTTAAGGTTTTCAAATCCAAAACGTTTAAGCATATCATGGACATATTTAGTTTGACATACAAAGATACCATCAATTCTTTGTGATATTTGAAAACCAAGGAAATAAGAAAGTTCTCCTACAAGACTCATTTCAAATTCATTTTTCATCACTAAAATAACTTCGTTACACATCTCTTCATTAGTAGATCCAAAAATAATATCATCAACATATATTTGTAAAATAATTATATCATCATTATTGTGCTTAATGAAGAGAGTATTATCCGCACTTCCCATAATATAACCGCGCTTTAATAAAAATGATGTAAGTCTTTCATACCATGCACGGGGCGCTTGTTTTAAACCATATAGCGTTTTTTCTAGTTTATAAACATGATTTGGAAATTTTTCATTAATAAAACCGGGAGGTTGTTCAACATAAACTTCTTCTTTTACAAACCCGTTTAGAAAAGCACTTTTCACATCCATTTGAAATAGTTTTATTCTTTTAAAGCTTGCAAATGCTAGAAAAATTCTTATAGGCTCCAATCTAGCAACGGGTGCAAAAGATTCATCAAAATCTATCCCCTCGATTTGAGAATATCCTTGTGCTACTAAGCGTGCTTTATTTTTAGATATTCTAGACTCACCATCTAATTTATTTTTAAAAATCCATTTTACACCTACAACCGGGTGATTATATGGTCTTTCTACTAATTTCCAAACATTATGTCGCTCAAATTGTTCTAATTCTTCATTCATAGCCAAAAACCAAAATTCATCATTTAAAGCGGTAGTAACGGTTTTTCGTTTTATTTCGGAAACAAAACAAATATTTGAAAAAGATTCATGAAAAGAAGAGCGAGTTCTTACCCCGATGGATGGTTCACCAATTATCAATTCCCGTGGATGATCCTTTGTGAATTTTAAGACGCTTGGAGGTACATATACATCTTTCTTGGCCTCCTCTTCTTCTTCTTTGGAAGGTTCTTCATCACCATGCTCCAAAGGAGGTAATAAATCATCCTCTTTACGTGCGGAAAGTCTTTCTATACAAGGAACAAGCTCATCAAATTTCACATTAATTGACTCTTCAACTTTTCTAGTTCTTTTATTAAAAACTCTATAAACTTTACTAGTTGAAGAGTATCCAAGAAATGTTCCTTCGTCACATTTTTCATCAAACTTTCCCAAGCTATCTTTTGTACTTACGATAAAGCATTTACAACCAAAAACTTTGAAGTAAGACACATTAGGCTTCTTTTGAAAATAGAGTTCATATGGTGTGAGATTTAAAGATGGGCGAAGCATGATTCTATTTATAACATAACATGATGTGTTTAGGGCTTTGGCCCAAAAGGACTTAGGTAATTTATATTCACATAACATAGTGCGTGCTAGCTCTTGAAGTGTCCTATTCTTTCTTTCTACAACACCATTTTGTTGTGGTGTGCGTGGTGCGGAAAACTCATGTTTTATGCCTAACATATCACAATAAGAAGTAAATTTTTCATTTTCAAATTCTCCTCCATGATCCGAACGAATGTATTTAATTTTTAAATCACTTTCATTTTGAATACGAGTACATAATTTTGAAAATTCACAAAACGCTTCGGATTTGGATGAGAGAAATATTGTCCAACAATATCTAGAAAAATCATCTATTAAAACATATGTATACAATCTGCCACCAAGACTTGCGGTGCTAACGGGACCAAAGAGATCCATATGAATTAATTGCAAAGGTCTTGTAGTAGAAATAACATTTTTACTTTTGAAAGAGGGTCTAGTAATTTTACCTTTTTGACATGGTGAACAAAGTGAAGGTAAATTTCCATTTAATCTAGGCAATCCTCTAATTATATCTCTTTTGGCAAGTTTTACAATAAGCTTTGTGCTAGCATGTCCTAGCCTTCTATGCCAAAGATCAAGTTCATCATTTTTGGTAATAAAACATTTTAAAGATGATTTTGAAAGATCATGAAATGAAACAATATAAACATTGTGTATTCTTGGTGCAGTTAGTAAAATATTGTTTGTAGTAGGATTAGATATTTTGCATAGATTAGTAGAAGATTCAAATAAAACATCTAATCCTTTATCACATAATTGGCTAATTGAAATAAGATTATGTTTTGGCCCTTTTACATAAAGAACGTTTGATATAGTGAAGGATTCGTTACCAATTGTACCAATTCCCATGATTCTTCCTTTTCCGTTGTCGCCAAAAGTCACAATCCCTCCCTTCTTCCTTTCTAGGCTAAGGAACTTTGATTTATTGCCCGTCATGTGCTTGGAGCATCCTGAATCCAAGTACCACATGTCTTCATTGTCCTTAGCCTGCCTGCACATCTAGAAAGAAGATGAGAGTAAAGATCCGGATACCCAAGTGGAACCTCCCATAGAATAAGTGGAAGCCTTAGGTACCCAGATTTGCTTTAAAGTATTTTGTTTTATTTTCCTGCAAGAACTAGTTGTGTGACCCAACCTATAACAGTTTGCACACGAAATAAAGGGGGTTGAGACCCTTTTCTGGAAAATTTTCTTGCTGGAATAATTTTGATTTACAGAAGGAAAGCATTTTGAAAAAGAAATTTCAGGTTTCTGGTATGAGCTGCTAGCGCCGGCGTTAGTGGCTAGCGCCGGGCGGTAGCCCTCACCTCGATATCCGAGCCCAAACTTTCCAGATCCATGGCGCTGGTACCCTAGAATCATTTCCAGTGATTTTTGGCCTATACCAAATTTTTTAATGGCCATGGTGAGATCATGAACTTGTGCTTTAAGTGAAGAATTTTCTTTCACAAGCATGACACACCTATTTTCAAAACCTTTTCTATTATTTTTGATTTGCAAAAGAGAGGCTTCTAATTTCCTTTCTAATTCCCCCTTCTCTTTTGTAAGAGTTTTGGCATGAGAGAGGGCTTTAGAAAGTGACTCTTCTATATCCTTTGCCAATTTTGTGGAGTGATCACATTCTTGGCAAGAAACCTTTCTCTTTTCTAACACAATCACCTTTTTGGAAAACTTTTGATTTTCTTTAATAAGAGATTCATTTTCACGATTTAATAAAATACTATCTTTCATATTTTTATCAAAAGCTTTGCAAGTTTCAAGAAATTCATTATACAATTCATCATAAGTGGGAGGAGTTACCTCAGTGTCGCTAGGAACACTGGTGTCGTTGCCGTCGTTTTCATGTCCCATGAGGCACATGTTTGCTTCCTCATCTTTGCTTGATGAAGACCCACTTGATTCTTCGGAGGAGGAGGAGGAAGAGTCATCCCATGTTCTAGCTTTTAGTACTTTCTTCTTCTCCTTCCCTTTGTGCCGTTTTTCTTTCTTCTCCTTCAAGAACTTTGGGCGCTGGCTCCGAATGTGCCCCGCCCCGTCTTCCTACAATGATAACATTCCGATGGAGGTCTCTCTTCTTCATTGTCGCTCTCTTTTTCCTTCTTTGAAGATGACCCTTTCCATCTTTCACCCTTTTGGAAATATTTTCGAAAGGTGTTTCTCCTTTCCGGATTGCGCATGAACTTTCGGAAGTTCTTTACCAAAAGACTCTCTTCATCTTCATCCTCATCCTCTTGGCACTCCTTCTTTGATTTTAAAGCCAACGCCTTCTTCTTTGGCTCCTTTTTGTATTCATCATGTTGGATTTTGAGTTCTACCTCATGGGTTTTGAGATTCCCAATGAGGTTCTCAACTTGGAGCGTTCTTAAGTTGTGCGACTCCGAAATAGCCGTCACCTTCGGGTTGAATTTTGGAGGAAGAGAACGAAGGATCTTACGGACCAAGTCGCCATTTGAGAAGGTTTTTCCAAGAGCTTTTGAGGCATTGTCGATCTTGGTGAAGCGCGTGTACATACCATCAACATCTTCGCTTTCATCCATTCGGAATTTTTCATATTCCGACTCCAGTTGGAAAAGCTTGGAATCTTTAACCTGCGATGTACCTTCATGAGTAACTTCCAAATGATTCCAAATTTCATATGCAGTAGTACAAGCAGAAATTTTATTAAATTCATTTCTATCTAACGCACAAAATAGAGCATTCATGGCTTTTGCGTTATTTTTACATTTGAGTTTATCCCGATCATCCCATTTATCTTTGGGTTTTTCTAACATAACCTCTCCAACTACAAATGTAGGAGGAGTGTATTCTTCTTCTACCATGTTCCAAACCTCAATATCTAGGGTCATTAGAAAACAACGCATCCTATTTTTCCAATAATTATAATCCGACCCAGTAAATAGTGGAGGTCTACTAATTCTCTGACCCTCGAAAAAAGCGAGATCATAAGACGCCATTATTCCTGGTTTGTAAACCGTTTGGAATAACCTGTGCTCTGATACCACTTGTTGGATCTTACGGCGCCCTTAGAGGGGGGGGGGGGGGGGGTTGAATAAGGGAATAAAATTCTTTTTATAAATTTTAAGATAATTACTAAGTTGTTTTGATTAATAGGAAATAATAATGACAATTTAGTAATAACAATTTGCAAAAATGAAATTTTATGCCAATTGAGAGAAATCAAAGTAAACACAAAAGAGACATGATTATATTATATGAAAAGGTGTTTACATAAAATTTGATTTCTATATCGCTAGAAATCGGAGGCGTACAAATGTAGATTACTTTTCCTTTTCTATACCGACTTGTATCCCCACAAACCGGTTGGCTTTAGCCTATCCTTCCCCGGATATGGCCTCAAGCCGCTCTAGCCAATCCTTCCCCGGATATGGCCTCGAGCACCCCCTAGATCTAATCCCCTAGACCTAGTCGCCAACTCACGCGGCGAATTCCCCCTAAGCCGCGCAAGGACCTAGTCGGCAAAAACAAGGCGATTTCACTACAAGATACAAATAATGAAATGAAGTAAATAACAAGCAAACTCCCTCTTGAGATTTCTGGAGATGAGGATGAAGGATCGCTGAAGCACAAGCGAGGTCGAAGCGATCGTTCTTTGGATGCAGCGTGATGGCTTCCTTCTCCAGAATTTCTTCTTAGGCTTTGAGTGGGAGATGATGTTTTGGCAGAGTAGCAGCACGAGAGTATGGGCACAAGTAATATCTCTAGAAGGTCTAACCAAAATGAGAGAGAGCCTAGCCTTTTATAGAACTTGGAGCTAGCGCCTGCGGTAGTGGCTAGCGCCTGCGGTAGCGTTCGTGTGGAGCGGTTGCGCAACCGTCGGCGGCGTGACGCTGTGCACGAACTGGAGATAGCGCCTGGCGGTAGCGATAACGCTGGCGGTAACGGAAGATAGCGCTGGCGGTAGCGGTAGCGGTTACGAAACCGTCGCGTGCATGAACTCGAGATAACGCCTGGCGGTAGTGATAGCGCTGGCGGTAGTGCTGGCGGTAGCGGTAGCGCTGGCAGTAGCGCTGGCGTTAGCGATAGCGCCAGCGGTAGTACTGCTCCTTTCAAAAGTTTGTTCCAAGCTGCTTTCTACCTGTGGAGTATTGCACCTATAGTTCCTGCACACTATAAACACACTACAAGCAATATCAAATACAATATGTGATTTGTTATTATCAAACAAAGGGATGTGACACACATGTCCAACAGATGCTGCTGAGCCTAGCACCTCGGCTAGGGCGGGTAGGCAGCCCTCTGATGTCCCCCATTTCGCATCCCCTGCTGCTTAATGGAACGCCCCGCGGCAAAGCATCGAGCAACAGTATCCAGATTTTTATGACAGATCCGTGCGCATGGAGGATGTTATGGCCATGCAGTACGAGCTTTCTTCGCGGATTGGCCCCCATTTGGGAGTCGAGCCTCCTGTTGCCCCTGCCAGAGCTTCTACATCGCGATCTAGGCGGATGTGCACTCCTCCTCCTCCTTCGCAGTCTCCTCCGCCATCTTCCCCGTGATTGTCCTGATGCAGCATCCTGGGCGTTTAGTTATTTTGTAGTTTTATTACTTTTAATCTATCTTAGATATACTCTTGGAGGATCCTGTTCCGGATATTATCTGTTAGGGCATCGTCCCTTGGGTGTGGTTTTGGATAGCTTCAATTCTCTGATTTAGTTGTTTGCCATTGTTGTATTGATTGTCTCTGCCGCATATCCCTTTTCATGAGGAATGTCAGTGCGGGTTGTATTATCTTTGTTTTTGCGGGTTTGGAGATGTCAGAATTCAAGTATGGCGACATTTTTGGCGGACCCATTTGTATACACATTTATGGACTCATCTGGGCTGTATTTCTAGATGATGCACTACACTTTAGGCATATTTTTGATTATATTTGTTATTCCTTGCTAGGTGCACTTTTATGCCCGTTTCTGTGTGCATTTGCGCTCCTTGTTATTGGGGGTAAGCACATGGTGCTCCCCATCACTTTCTCTATGTTTATCTAGTGCTGGAGGTGTTTTCCCAGCTGTTTTATCTTGTGTACAGGTGGTCGGATCATCCAGTTTTCACCCAGAATTCATTATTGTGTGCAACGCACGGTCGTGCGTTTCCTTGACGCACGGACGGTTGTGGTCGTGCGTTCTCATCTGGGCAGAAAATGGGAGTTCTGAGTTTGGTCGTGCGTTTTGACGCACGAGCGGAATTGCCCGTGCGTGAGTCAAATGCACGGACGCCTGTTTCTTCCTGTTTTTAGCTTTTCTGAATTTACCCGTGCATTTTGACGCACGGGTGGATTTGCCCGTGCGTGAGTAAATCACACGGGTGGCGCAGCTTCGTCTTCACGCCAGTTTTTATCTTTAATTATCGCACGGGCAGCGCACGATCGTACGTTCGACCGTGCGTGCCCAAAATTCTGCCAGTTTATTATAAAAGCGCAGGAAATGCTGCTATGCAAAAAACCGATTCCCCTCGCGGGAAAAGCGCAGGAACCCCGCCATTTTTGCCCTTTCCACCAGAGGAGACAAGAGGAGACCATTTCCAGCGATCTCCTTCGCCATTCCTCCATCCGGGAGCATTTGCAAGCATTCTCCGTCACTAGTTCATGCATTCTTCGCCGAGGAGACCAAAGAAGCGCTGAAGATCGTTGGGCGGTGACAGCCTCCTTCGAGTCCGCACACCATCTGAGGGCCGAGCCAGGAGAGATCCCGACAACCTCTCACTCCGGCCGAAAACCCAAGACGCGGTGACATCTTCTATGTGGTCCTTTCTAAACTTTGATGCTTGTGCTTTCTCTTTGTGTTGTTGTACGAACGCTTTTTAGGTTAATGTTATGGATCCTTGCTTGTGTTCATGTGCAATGATGATGTGGTGGTGAGAATAGCTTTCATTGTTGTTGTGATAGCCTAGGTTATTTGTGTGTGAATCCACCTAGCAATTGCTAGTGGTGATGTTGGCGAAGAGGTGAACACGACCCTCACAAAACCTCGCACTGTGGCCATTCCACCCGCTTACTGAAGCGCGGCATCGCGGCCGCTGCATTCACCCACACCTTGCGAAGCGGTGCTTTTCGACCCGCATTTCTCATATTTCCGCAACAGCTTAGGAATCCAATCACAACGCCCCTGTTTTACTTTATTCGCTCGTGTAACAATCGAATCACCACACGTTTCGTTCACTAGAACCTGCATTCCTTTGAGATCGACATTCGGGGAGTTCCTCCCTATTTTATTACTTGAGCGACCGGTGCACTGCCGTCGTATCGCATTTCGTGCTTGCTAATTAGTGTTGCTGAAATCGCGCATCAAGTAGATTTGGAAAGCTCTCGGCCGGATCTTCGTTCTAGTGGTAAGCTTTTCCCATTTTGTGGAATTTTTGGAGTTAGGGTTGTTACCTAATCCCTCTTTTCGATTGGAAAGGTTTCAGGATTTCGTGCTCGGGTGTGTTCTTGTCCGATCCATAACTTTTGGAGCAGAGATCTTCGAGTTTGCAAGGTTTAAGGCAAGTGGCTTTCTCCTCCTTCTTTCTTATTTCCTGAAGCACTGTTTTTCCTTGTTTATGGGTTCTTGCTATGCTTTTGGTATGTATTTTGAGCGTTTGCTTGATAGTTAATAACTCCCCCTTCTGTCTTGATTCTCCCCTATGTATCTGAAGTTTTTCCTGGAGAAACTGTGTTGGCCTGGAATATTTTTCCTGCTGTTTGTAGAGTTTCTCGAGGAATGCTGGTATATCCCCTTGATTTCTCGAGAGCCTTTTTGATTTTAGCCCTTGATTTCACGAGAAATATATGATTTTAGGCTTTGATTTCTCGAGAAATGTTTGTTCCTAGCCTTGGATTTCTCGAGAACCTCATGTTCTCTGTACTTGACTTCTCGAGAAATCATGTTTCCTGATTTGGATTTCTCGAGAACTTCTTGTTCTCTGCCTTCGATTTCTCGGGAACTTCTTGATCTCTGTCCTGGATTTCTCGAGAAATCCCAATCTCATCTCCTTCCTGTTCTCGAGAAGTCCTTGGCTTGAACCTGCATCTTCTCGAGAACACCCCAGCTCTTCCCCTCTGATTCTCAAGAAATGCCTTGGGTCTATCCTCTAATTCTCGAGAAGTACCATGACTGCTCTTCCAATTTCTCGAGAAATGCCCTGGTTGCTACCCTTGTTTTTTGCCGTTTTCCGTACTTTAATTCACTCGTGCTTATTTCCTTATGCCTATGTAATTGTGTGGGGACCCCAAACTCTTATGAATCGTCTTGAGTGGTGTTTGCTCCATATTGACCCTATCCTTGGGGTGTCCTGCTGATTGTTTCTCGGGCTTCGTCCCATGTCATAATTAAAGGAATTAATTAATAAGACCATTGCCTTTGTCCTTGCACAGTGGGTCGTGTTTTGGGGGGGCAGTGGGGAGTGTTGTAGCCTTTCACGGTGGCCATTTTAGTGCTGAACTGCAGGCTTGGCATGTGGTTCCGTGGGCCGTGTTTGTATGGTTGGTGATAGAAACCCCCACCCGTGTTTGGCTTTGGGTGGCAGTGGATAAAGGGCCACCCCCGTTTAATAAGAGCTGATCAGTCTCTTTAAATAATGTAACAAGATAAATGAACTTTGCTTGTTTCTCTTTATGGTATTTGGTGCACTTGGTGCTTTGCTTAGTTCTTTGTTGGAGCTTCTCTTTCGGTAAATATGGCTTGGGTTGGTACCCCTTATGCCTTATTTACATATCTGCTTATTGTTTTCTGCCACTTGTAATTCCTTGCTGAGGCATTCTTTGTTTTATTGAATGCCTCGGGTTCAGAGCCTTAGTTGCTAGTGGTGTAGCCCAGAGTCTCCGAGAGTTTTAGTTGTTGTTTTACCCCGCTGCTGCGAGGTAGTTGTGGTTAGTTTTCTTCTTGTGTTCAGACATGCTAGTTTGGTTCCAACAGGTTAATGTCAGGTTGTTGACGCCTGTTGTGCCCTTTTGATACTTTATAGCTTACTTGTCAGTTAAATGCTACTACTTTTTAGATATTGAGTGTCTTGCTCTCTGGGAATGATTTATGTCTAGGTGCATCATAGTTATAAAATGGTTTTTCTTTCATCCTCATTGCATTTTTTTAACTGAAATCCTTATCTTTAAAGTCGCCTAAAAGATATTTTCTTTACTTATACTACGCCTAGATATGTGCATATCATTTACTTATGTCCTGTCATCACGTGCATTTAGGACCTTAAGTGAACTAAATCAAGTATTTTTCGCTGTAAATTACATACATTTTCTCGGTGGACTAGTTGATCCACGAACTGAGAGACACAGTTTTAACCCCCCCCCCCCCCCCCCCCCCCAAACTCTAATAAATGAATTCAAATGATGATCTATCATATAAACATGTTTTGATTATGTAAGTAATAGGTTTCCTCCTGAACATCTGCAGTTGTCTCTTGCATGATGTGGCATCGTGATGCGTATTATCTCTTACTCTGATATTCCTAAATTTGCAGAAAATGCGGGTTGTGACAGTTGGTATCAGAGCTAGGTTGTTCGACAAGTCAGCCGGGAAACAAATTCTGATATAGTAGTTGTTTTGGTTTCATTGCATACACACACCGATGTGTCATCAGTACGTCTTGGCCGAAGTATGAACACTACACTCAGAGCATGATAAGAAGTATACGGGGTATATTATTTAGTATGAGATGCATAATATCTGTCTGTATATGGATCCACCATAGGTGGCAACATGTGACAGTTATATAGTATGAGATGCATAACCATCATCACATGGATGCCCATTAACACGTTTTCTCTTTCGTTACATGCAATATTATGTAGTATGTGATGCATAATATTTCATGTGTATGCCGCTCATAACATGCATTAAGACCTTTATTAGAATGCATAACACAACATACATTACATAGTATTACATAAGCACACGTGCGAAGTTAAAGACTTATATGATGACAAATGTACACCCATGATTTCAAAATGAACAGAAAATTCATGCATTCATGACCCTTGCACATGAGTCAAGAGGGGTGATGTAGTATCATCCCCAAATTTAGCATAACATCATGAAAATCCCAGAGCAAGGTGGTAGCAATGGCAAGTATCTGTACATGTATGTTATGAACCAAGCAGTGTAGTTCTAGTGTAAGGTTAAGTTTTAATTATAGGTTTATGCTTATTATCAGAGATGGTGCGCAAGCGAGTCGCGACTAGGTCGACTCCTCAGTCGGAGGGCGAGTCATCCGGAGCGCAGAGTGAAGCTTTGATCGAGAGTCTGCACTAGAGCAATGAGGCTCTGACTAGGCAGATGGTTGCGATGCAATCGCAAGTTGAGGCATTGTTGTCTGCCGGTGCTAGGCAGCAACCCGTAGTGCAGGCCCCCGTAGTAGGACAGACAGTACCTACTCCTCCTGCTCCCTTGGTACCCCCAGTAGCGATACCTCCGAAAATGAATTTCATTTCGCACTTTCAAAGGTTGGGTACTCCATCGTATGACGGACGAGCTGATTTCGTGGCCTTGGACGATTGGCTTATAGCCATGGAAGAGATGTTCTCGTATTTTGGAATCACTGTGGATCAGAAGGTGATGATTGCCGCGTACTAGCTTAAGGGTCTCGCAAAGAGTTGGTGGTTGAGGGAGAAGGAAGACCTTTCCGAAGGATGTTCGTGGGAAACCTTCAAAGGAATGTTGTTAAGAAAGTTTCTGCCGTCAGTAGAGCAAGACCGGTTGATGGATGATTTCCTGCATCTGAAGCAGAGACAGCTCTCGGTGAGCGACTATGGGATTGAATTTTGCAAGTTGAGCAGGTTTTCTCCGGCCCTAGTAGCCTCGGAAGAAGGAAGAGTAAAGAGATTTATGGGTGGTCTCCGCAGTGATATCCAGCAGCTGGCTAGTGCGTATAGGTCAGAGAAGTACGCCGAGGTAGTAGAAGCAGCGCTGAAGGTTGAGGCAATTGATAATGCCAAGAATCGAGGGTCAATGATGAAGAAGGGAAAGAGAAAGGCTGGAGAAGAAGGAAATCCTGGTGCGCCTGCCCCGGTCTTGAAGAAAGGAGGTGGTGAGGTCTGCAGTTTCTGTGGCCACTCTGGCCATCCAGTTGAGAGGTGCTTCAAAAGGAAAGGAGTTCAAAAGCAGCTGCGAGTGCTGGCAATTCAGGGTGCTCTGAAGGGAGAGGTGCTTTGCCCGCTGTGCAAGCGGAAGGGGCATGATGTGGCCCAATGTTGGACCAAAGATAAAGTCTGCTTCTAGTTCGGACAGAAGGGGCACATGAAGTTTCAATGCCCGCTAGTTCAACCACCGTTGCATCCAGTTCCGCTTCGAGCCTTGCCGCTTCCGCAGCATCAGGATAAAGGAAGAAGAAAGCTGAACGTGTTAACCCAGGAGCAAGTGCAGTCTTCGACCCAAGTGATCGCAGGTTAGACCTTAAACGAGTGGTTTAGTCTTGATTCCTTTTAGTTTTGCTGTATTAGATTAGTTTCTTTTTCGGGCTTATAGGGAGAGTTAAGGTACATAATCGTTGTGCGCGTGTTCTGTTTGATTTGGGTGCTACTCATTCGTTCGTAGCAAGGACTTTCGTCGAGCGTCAACATTTGACCCCTGAGCTGGGCAACGATTCGTTCCTTGTTAAGTTCCCTTTTGGTGATTTGGTACCCTCGAACCAGTGCGTCCGAAGTTGCCCCGTTCTCTTAGGAGATTTCTTGGCTGTTGCTGATCTCAAGGTGTTGAACCTAGAAGACTTTGACGTGATATTGGGTATGGACTGGTTGTCTAGTTATGATGCGGTCATCTGATGCAAGGAAAAGCGTCTGGACTTTGTGATGGACAACGGTCATCCCATGAGCATTTTTGGTTCTTCGTACCAGTGTTCCCCGATAATTTCTGCGGTATATGCTCAGAAACTGTTAATTTCCGGTTGTTTGGCTTACCTTGTTTCTATAGTAGAAACTGTTACTGGATCGCCGTGTATTGAGGGTGTTCCGGTGGTGCGAGAGTTTCCTGATGTCTTTCCCGTCAGTCTTCCTGTCCTTCCTCCTGTTAGAGATGTGGAGTTCGTTATTGATCTTGAGCCTGGTACTCATCCTATCGCTAAGGCATCGTACCGTATGGCCCCGCGCGAGTTAGAAGAGTTGTGAACTCAGTTAGATGAGCTGTTGCAGTGTGGTTTTATTAGGCCAAGTTCTTCGCCCTGGGGTGCTCCAGTGTTGTTTGTGAAAAAGAAAGATGGTTCCATGAGGTTGTGCATAGATTATTGAGAGTTAAACAAAGTGACCATCAAGAACAAGTATCCGTTGCCGAGGATAGATGATATGTTTGATCAGTTGCATGGTAGCACAATGTTTTCGAAGATTGACCTTCGATCACGCTACCATCAGTTGAGGATCCGTGAGTCGGACGTTCCCCGGACTGCCTTTCATTCCCGTTATGCTCATTTTGAGTTTCTGGTTATCTCTTTTGGCTTGAAGAATGCACCCTCTGCGTTTATGGACATGATGAACCGCGTGTTCAAGGATTTTCTGGATCATTTTGTTGTGGTATTCATCGATGATGTGTTGGTATATTCTAGAAGTGTTGAGGAGCATGCTACGCATTTGCACTTAGTATTGTCTACTCTTAGAGAGCATAAGTTGTATGCGAAGCTGAGTAAGTGCGAGTTCTGGCTTCCTCAGGTATCCTTTCTGGGTCATGTGGTGAACAAGGATGGAATTACTATAGTCCCCGCTAAGATTTCTGTCGTGTTGGATTGGAAGACTCCTTCAACGCCTAAGGAAATAAGAAGTTTCTTAGGGTTGACTGGGTACTACAGGAGATTTGTTCAAGGATTCTCAGTGGTGTCGGCACCTATAACTAAGCTTACCCAAAAAAATACCGCTTTTGTTTGGAGCGAGAAGTGCGAAGAAGCCTTTCAGGAATTAAAGAGGCGTTTGTGCAGTGCACCTGTGTTGGCCTTGCCGATCGAAGGAATAGAGTATGGTGTTTATGTGGACGTATCGCACATTGAACTAGGGTGTGTTTTGATGCAAGAAGGAAAGGTGATTGCCTATGGGTCTAGACAATTAAAAGTTCATGAAAAGAATTACCCTACGCATGACTTAGAATTCGCTGCAGTGATTTATGCTTTAAAGCTTTGGAGACATCTATTATATGGAGTGTCATGCAAGATTTATACGGATCACAAGAGTCTGAAGTATGTCTTTACCCAGAAAGAGCTGAATTTGCGCCAGCGCAGGTAGTTAGAGTATGCTGCAGATTATGAGGTTGATATCCTGTATCATCCGGGTAAGGTTAATGTGGTGGTTGATGCCCTGAGTAGAAATACCGTGTATGTCTTCAAACTTTCTGTGCAGTCCTTGGTAGAGGAGTTTATGTTGATGGATATTTCAGTCGGTAGTTCTACCGCGCCTTCGAGCTTAGAGGCTGAAGAGCCTTCTTAGATTACCCTTACGAGATTGCACCAGAAGGAAGATCCTAACTTGCAGCATCTCCGGAATAGGACCGAGAAGTGAGAATTACCAGATTTTTAGATCGATGATAAAGATACTTTGAAGTACCGAGGTGCTATATTCTTGATCATGGTGGATCTTGGGATAAGCGTCTTGGATTGATGGAATTTGCCTACAATAATAGTTATCAGGAGAGTTTGCAAATGACCCACTTTGAGGCTCTGTATGGGAGGCATTGTCGAACTCCCTTGTTTTGGGCCGAGGTTGGTGAGAGTCCGTTGTTAGGCCCAGAAGCTTTGGAAGAGATGAGCGTTGTCGTGACTCATATCCGCGAGAAGCTTCGTATCGCTCAAGAGCGGTATGAGAAGTATGTCAATCGGAGAAGGTTGGATCTTGAGTTTGTCGTTAGAGAATTAGTGTTCTTGAAAGTTTCTCCGATGCCGGGCGTTAAGAGATTTGGAAGGAACCACAAGTTGGACCCCCAGTATGTGGGACCTTTCCAGATTGTTGAGCGCATCAGAGCGTCAGCTTATAGATTGGATTTGCCTGCTTCCTTCCCAAATGTTCACGATGTGTTTCATATGAGCCAGCTGGGGAAGTGTCTGCGTAGTGATCGGCTTGTTCTTGATTCAGTGACCGTTTTGTAGCCCAATCTTTCGTATGTTGAAGAGCCTGTCCGAATATTGGAGACTCAGGAGCATGTGTTGCGGAGGAAGACGATCCCGATGGTTAAGGTTCTTTGGAAGAATTAGGGTGTCGAAAGCAAAACATGGGAGGTGGAGTCTGCCATGAGAGAGACTCATCCTAGCCTCTTCTCTTAGATTTCAGGTAAATCTTCAGTCAGGTGACCTTTGGATTTGATTCTGTATCTTTCTTGATCTTTGGATTTCAAGTTTCGGGACGAAACTTCTTTTTAGGGGGAGTGACTGTAACGCCCCTATTTTTCGTTAATTATTTACGTGGCCGCGGTGACGTAATTTTGGCATTTGGGCATTACGCCAGCTCGTCAGGTTTACTTTTGGGCCTTAGCCTAGTTAAAGTGTGTAATTTGGATTGAGCGTGTAAGATTTCGCGTCGTTCCGAGTTATGGGAGAATTTTGTGTAATTTCTGCATTTTACTTTGCATGAAATTCTTAGTCTACGTTCGACGAACGGTAGGCTAGCTGCGTTCCACAAACGGCTGGCTAGCTGCATTTGATGAATGACAGGCTAGCTGCGTTCGACGAACTGCAGGCTAGCTGTGTTCGACAAATGGCAGGCTAGCTGCGTTTGATGAACGACTGGCTAGCTCCGTTCGACGAACTGCTGGCTGAGTTCGACGAACTTCTGGAGGCTTAGTATTTATACTTTAAGCTCAGGTTTTATCTTTTCATCTCCGTCCCCTTTCGACCGACCTAGAGTCTATAGGGCGAGAGAGCGAGAGCGGCGTGCGTGGAGATTCTGATCGGCGATTCGAGGGCTGTTGTAGTCGGAATCGTGTTTGGAGAGTAGATTTGGAAAGCTCTCGACGGGATCTTCGTTCTAGTGGTAAGCTTTTTGTTAAAATTTTTGAAAGACCGTTTAGGAGTAAACATTAGTTGTATCAACAAGAGTTATAGCCAAAAAACCACAATGCCAAAATAGCAACACAAGAAATCTTTATTGAAACAAAACTGCTTTACACTTCGAGGTATACATGGCGAGACATGATTCATAAGAATCACGGAGATAAGAACAAAACACACCAAAAACTGAAGCTGGCGGACTGCCAAAGCAGAGACCGCACAGAACGCAAAAAGGCTCAGGTCGCCCGGCTTGCTCTGCTGTACTCCCAGACCGCTTGTACAGTCAGACCGCAGAAACACCTTAAGACCGCGCGAACAGAAACAGACAACCTGCACTGCAAGACCGCAATCCCAGACCGCACGAACTGAAGCTTTATTGAACTGAACAAAGAACTGAAGCTGTCGCCAGACTGCAACTCTGATCGCCTAACCGCTGAAGGTCGCCTGATCGCTGAGCTCGCTACGAACAGCACAAGAACACAATAAACCAGTTCGCTGACAGACCACAGACGAACTGTTTATTCAAGCCATTGGAAATCACCAAGGAAGGAGACCGCACCCTGCTGACCGCAAACCTGCGAACACAACAACGGTTAACTCGCATCCAAGTCGCGCGACCTCAAAACTTGAGTCTGCAAGAAACAATCCGGGCTCTTGTTCTTACAGTTCTTGTTAGGAATGACGGGCCATGCACCCCTATTTATAGGCGGGTGGACGGATGTCGTCACCGCACAAACCGGGATACAGTCACCACCCGTCAGATCGCGAACGGTCTCACAAGGCAGACCGTGCGAACACAACACTTGGACAAGATTCAGTCCAAGTCCGCAAGACAGCAGCAGCCCGCGCATAAGCCGCGCGGACACAGTGACCACCCTTCCTGAGATCACCAAGACAAGGACGAACATTTGGCCGACTTGAGCCAAGTCGCCAGAACAACCCAAAGCCGCCCGGTCACTGCGGTCAACCAAGAACAGGTCGCCCAGAACAAGACCGAAAGAACTCGCAACAGGTCGCCAGAACCAATGATCAAACCAAGAAGCAAACTGGCCGATCACAACAGATCACCAGAACAGCAGGGAGAGATTGCAGAACCAAACCGCCAGAGCACCAGCGCAGGCCGCGCGGTCTCTGCGGTCTTCAGCCTTCAGACCGGCCGGACTCCCTTCCACTTCACTTCAACAATTTCAACACTCCCCCTTGAAGTGGGAAGTGGAAACTAGACCGAGCAACTCCCTTAACCGTGTAAACGGTCCCTTCGCCAGCGGCTTTGTGAAGATGTCTGCGACATTGTCCGCACTCCGAACATGCTCAACCATAAGAGATCCTCCCAACACCTTTTCATGAATGAAATGGTGCTCAATCTCTATATGTTTGGTCCTCGCGTGACAGACTGGATTGTTGACCAGCTTGAGAGCGCTCTCATTGTCCCCGCGTAGCATAGTGGGACCTCGAACCTCCTGATGAACGTCCTCTACCAACCTCCTGAGCCAAACGGCTTCCTGAGCTGCCAAGGCCGAAGCCTTGTACTCTGCTTCCGTGGTAGATACGGACACCGAGTCTTGCTTCTTGCTGCACCAAGAGATAGCTATGGGACCCGTCATAAAGACATAACCAGACGTTGATCTCCGATCATCTATGTCTCCCCCATAATCATCATCCATGTATCCAAGCAACTCCAAGCTTGACCCTCTCCTATATAGGAGACCCAAATCAGAGGTCGACTTCACATACTTCAAGATGCCTTTTGCCGCCAGAAGATGAGGTTTCCGTGGTTCCGCCATGTACCAACTCACCTTGCCAACTGCATAAGCAATATCTGGCCTTGTGATCGTCAGGTAGATCAAGTTCCCAACCAGAGCTCGGAAAACCAACGGTTCAGATAGAACTCTTCCCTCATCCTTCCAAAGTCTATGATGTTGCTCCAGAGGTATAGAGCTGCTCTTCCCTTCCTCCATGCCGAACCGCTGAACAATCCGCTCCGCATAGCCAGCCTGAGAAATGAGCACTCCGCTCTCCCTCCTCTGTACCTCGAGTCCAAGGAAATGGTGGAGCTCCCCCAGATCCTTCATCTCGAATCTGATAGCAAGCTCAGCCCTGAGTCTTGCAACAGCTTCCTTCGAGTTCCTGGCGACAATCATGTCATCCACATACAGCAGCACAATCACCCGAAGCACCCCCTCCTTCTTGATGAACAAGCTAGAATCAGAATCTGAAGCAAGGAATCCGCAAAATAAGAGATACTCTGCAATCTTCCCGTACCACGCTCGAGGCGCTTGCTTCAAACCATACAGGGCCTTCTTCAACGTACAGACGTAGTCCGGATACTCCTTCGAGATGAAGCCTTGCGGTTGGATCATGAAGATATCCTTGTCAATCTCGCCGTATAAGAAGGCATTCTTCACATCGAGTTGCCAAATCTCCCAACCACTTGAAGCCGCCAAGGCAATAACAAATCGAACCGAAGTCATTTTTGCCACTGGACTGAACGTCTCATCATAGTCTTCTCCGTACTGCTGTGAGAACTCGCGAGCTACAAGGCGAGCCTTGTAACACTCGATACTACCGTCAGCTTTCTTCTTCAGCTTGAAGACCCACTTGCAAGTGACAGGAGTGGTACCCTTAGGCTTGGGCACCAGAGACCAAGTCTCGTTCTTCTCGAGAGCTGACATCTCTTCTTGCATCGCAACATCCCACTCCTTCACGCCTCTGGCCTTTTCAAAGATCGACGGCTCCCTTTCATCCAAGGGACCAGCAAAGAAACATGAAACAAAGTTCACCATGTTCCCTCCTGTGTATCGATCTGGTGGTTGAATAGTCCTCTTCGACCTCCTAAGAGGTTTCTCCTGACTAACCACCTCCTCAGCTGCTTCTTCTGTGCAAGCTCCTCTTCCAGATGAACTTGGAGCATCGCTCCCCCTGCTTCCAGAACTCGAAGCCTCCATCTCAGAGCTTAACACAGCTGGAGCTCCTGGTGAAACAGGAAACTCCACTTGAAGACATCCCGCAACTTTCCCTTCTTCATCAACCCTGCTCTCCAGTAGTTCAACTCCTGAACTCCCCTTGTAGGAAGTTACTTCATCGAACACCATATCCCGAGAAACAATTGACCTCCGTGTCTCAGGATCCATGCATCTCCATCCCTTCTTCCGCTCATCATACCCAACAAAGACTAGCTTCCTTGCTTTCACATCTAGCTTTGTTCGAAGAGCATCAGGAATATGCACATAGCAGGTTGACCCGAACACCCGAAGGTGTGCAAAACTCGGCTTCTCCTTGAACATCAATTCGTGAGGGGTCTTCATGTTGATAGGACTTAAAGGCAACCTGTTGATGACATAAGCTGCACAAGACATTCACTCCGCCCAGAAGGACTTTGGGATACTCTTAGCATGAAGCCAGCATTTGCAAGTTTCCGTCAGATGACGGATCTTCCTCTCGACAACGCCATTCTGTTGTGGAGTATGGGCACAAGTAAGCTCTCTCCTGATGCCATGCTTCCTGCAAAAACTTGAGAACTCACCAGAGGTGAACTCCCCACCATTGTCAGTTCTAAGTTTTTTAACCCGCAGGCCTAGCCGTCCTTCCACCAGCTCCTTGAACTCCACAAACTTTGCAAAAGCCTCCGACTTCTCCTTCAAAAAATACACCCAGACATATCTGGTGTAATCGTCAATCAACACCAACATGTATCTGTTACCTCCAAGGCTTGGGGTGGCAGTCGGTCCCATCAAATCACCGTGGATGCACTCCAACGATACTTTGCACCTTGTTTGTGATTTGTCAAATGGAAGTCGATGAGACTTACCAAACTGACATCCTTCGCAGACATGACCGTCTCCATAGGAGGATAAGTTAGGCAAGCCATTGACAAGGCCCCTTACCGCCATAGCCTTCAATTTGTCCATGCCTACATGCCCCAACCTTTCATGCCAGATGGCCGCGCCATCATTGGTCCTCATATTATCAACATAGGTACTTGTCAATAAAACGAACAAGTCCTTCACCCGCTTGCCGACATGAATAACATCTCCCTTTATCTTCGGTTGAGTTTTGAGAAACTTCACTTCTGTTGGGCCAAACAGAACGTGATAACCGGCGTCGACCGCATTGGTCACAGAGAAGAAATTTTTCTTCATACCAGGCACGTGATAAACACTCCTCAACGTGAGTGGACCCTTATCACTGCTCAGAGAGACAACACCTTCGTGTTCTACTGGATGAATAGAATTATCAGCCGTAATGATAGCATTGTTACCTGAGTAAGGTGCCAAAGAAGAGAACTTTGATCCATCCCCGGTGAGGTGATGCCCACACCCTGAATCTACAATCCAGTCCTCATCATAGTTGATGGAAGCCAAGGCCTTAACGTGCATCGCCGTTATATTATACGCAAAGGCTCCTCCCCATCCAACTTCACCAGACTTTGGCATCTCCTTCTCCACTGCATGTCCCGGCTGAAGATTCACCCGACAATCTTTCTTGAAGTGCCCGGTCTTATTGCATCTAAAGCACCTCGGTCCCTCTCCTTTCTTCTTTCCATCAGACTTAGGGGCATAGCCTCTATCTTGCTGACCTGAAGTGGAGGGTCCATCATGACCCGGCTTCTTCTCCTCCCATTTCTTCTTCTTCTTCCCAGAGAACATCACATCACTTTCTCCCCCGGAGATAGAATCCCCCGCCATCTGTCTTGCTAAACTTTCTTGCAAAGCAAGAAGGTTCTCCAGCTCTAACAACGACGGTTGATTTGCCCAACCCTGAACTGAAGTCACAAAGGCAATATACTCCTTCCGCAACCCGCGGATGATATGCCTCTTCAGTTTTGCCTAAGAGATTGGCTCATCAGGGTCCAATGCAGAAATCTCTGCCGTGAGGTTCTTCATCTTGAGGAAGAAGGAATAAACAGAAAGATCACCTTGAGAGGCTTTCGCCAACTCATTTTCAAGATACTGTAGCCTCGCTACATTCTTCTTATTGAACAATCCATCCAAGGATGTCCAAATCTCAGCAGCAGATTTACATCCGATGATGTGATCAAACAGCTCCGGTGAGATAGCCCTTTTGAGAGTGAACTCTGCCTTAGCATTCGTCCTCCTCCAAAGTCTCACCTCTGCCATATTATCTCATGCTAGAAACACATCTTGTGTGTCTTCTCCTCCAACTACCTCCCATAGATCCTCGCCAAGCAAGTAACTCTCCATACATGACTTCTACTTTTTAAAGTTAGTCGATGTGAGGAGTTCAATACCAAGACCTCTTGCGTATCCACCTTCCATGGCAATCTATGTGGTCTCTTCTTCACAAAGACGATGTCAACTCTAGTTGATCACTGCTTATCCACTCCAGAAACCTCCCTCTGATACCATGTTAAAATTTTTGAAAGACTGTTTAGGAGTAAGCAGGAGTTGTATCAACAAGAGTTATAGCCAAACAACCACAATGCCAAAATAGCAACACAAGAAATCTTTATTGAAACAAAACTGCTTTACACTTCGAGGTATACATGGCGAGACATGATTCCTAAGAATCACGGAGATAAGAACAAAACACAACAAAAACTGAAGCTGGCAGACTGCCAAAGCAGAGACCGCACAGACCGCAAAAAATCTCAGGTCGCCCGGCTTGCTCTGCTGTACTCCCAGACCGCTTGTACAGTCAGACCGCAGAAACACCTTAAGACCGCGCGAACAGAAATAGACAACCTGCACTGCCAGACCTCAATCCCAGACTGCACGAACTGAAGCTTTATTGAACTGAACAAAGAACTGAAGCTGTCGCCAGACCGCAACTCTGATCGCCTCACCGCTGAAGGTCGCCTGATCGCTGAGCTCGCTGCGAACAGCACAAGAACACAATAAACCAGTTCGCTGACAGACCGCAGACGAACTGTTTATTCAAGCCACCGGAAATCACCAAGGAAGGAGACCGTACCCTGCTGACCGCAAACCTGCGAACACAACAACGGTTAACTCGCATCCAAGTCGCGCGACCTCAAAACTTGAGTCCGCAAGAAACAATTCGGGCTCTTGTTCTTACAGTTCTTGTTAGGAATGACGGGCCATGCACCCCTATTTATAGGCGGGTGGACGGATGTCGTCACCGCACAAACTGAGATACAGTCACCACCCGTCAGATCGCGAATGGTCTCACAAGGCAGACCGTGCGAACACAACACTTGGACAAGATTCAGTCCAAGTCCGCAAGACAGCAGCAGCCCGCGCACAAGCCGCGCGGACACAGCGACCACCCTTCCTGAGATCGCCAAGACAAGGACGAACATCTGGCCGACTTGAGCCAAGTCGCCAGAACAACCCAAACAAGCCGCCCGGTCACTGCGGTCAACCAAGAACAGGTCGCCCAGAACAAGACCGGAAGAACTCGCAACAGGTCGCCAGAACCAACGACCAAACCAAGAAGCAAACTGGCCGATCACAGCAGATCGCCTGAATAGCAGGGAGAGATCGCAGAACCAAACAGCCAGAGCACCAGCGCAGGTTGCGCGGTCTCTGCGGTCTTCAGCCTTCAGAACGGCCGGACTCCCTTCCACTTCACTTCAACAATTTCAACACTTTTCACGTTTCGTGGAATTTTTGGAGTTATGGTGGTGACCTATGTTGGATCTTGTGGCACCCTTAGAGGGGGGGGGGGGGGGGTGAATAAGGGCCTTTTTAAATTATGATTTTTACTTAAAAATTTTTCACCAACTTTCACTTTTCTTAAAAATAATTAATCGAAATTTTCCAGACACAAATTTTATATTAATAAATACTCAATTAATTTTCAATAAAGTAACATTCATAATTTTATTAAATATGACAAAGACATACATGAACATAACGATCTTAATAAAGCTTAAGATCAAGGCAATAATGGTAAAATAAAACTTTTACAATTTTACCGATCCTTCTACTAAGGACCAGAAGGCTATGACTTATCTTTCCCTAGACGAAGCCCAAGCCTATCCTCTAGATCTTCCCAAGATCTAGACGTAGCACACAAGGCCACGATTTCCCACCAAGCCATGCAAGGACTTGGATGCTCCGCACAAGGAAGCGATTTTCCCTTAAGCCACGCAAGGACTTATACGCTCCGCACAAGGAAGCGATTTTCCCTACCAATACAAAGTAAAATGTATATAAATGAAAATACAAGATAAAATAAGAACTCCCTTGAAATTCAGATCTCTGAAAGGAAGGTTGAAGCCTCGAGATGATCGTTGATGTAGAAGCGCGTCCGATCTCGTCTTCAATTTCAAACCTTCTCAGCACAAATGAGAGTTCTTGAGGTTCTGGAGCTCTCTGGTTCGTATGCACTCAGGAAGGAACTTAGAATCTTCAAAGCTTGAAATCCACAAAGTTCTGAACCCTTTTAATAAAAGAAAGCTAGCTAACGGAAATCCGTTATCTCCAGAGGCTGCCACGTGTCCCACTAATTCAAAGTTTCTGCGCGAAGTGGAGGTCGTGGTTGAGACGTGGGCTGTCGGATATCCGATATCTCTATCGGATATCCGTTAGCTTGCGTAACTGCTGCACGTCGTAGAGTTACGGGAAGATCATGCACTGTCGGAAATCCGTTACCTAGCTATCGAAAATCCGTTACCTAGCTATCGTAAATCCGTTACTGATGTCGGAAATCCGATAGCTCCATTTTCATTTTGTCATCCAAAACTTCTCTAAACTATAGATGACGCCGTTCTCATTCCAAAATGGGGTGGCACATTCCGTAACTCTTCCTGGATTGAAAGTTATTTCCGTTTGAAGTTTACCATACAAAACTCGTCATTTTGTCTTTTTGATCCATGAACGAGGACGTGTTTCTTTATTTAACATGTATCACCTGTACACTATAAACACACAAAAGAGTAGATCAAATACATCATGGTATTTGTTATTCTCAAACCAAGAGATGCGGAATGTAAGCTCCAACAATCTCCCCCTTTTGATAATAACAAATACCCATATGAGAAATTAGTGAGTTTAAGAGCATTTGTGTTTATAGATAAGTGCGATAAAAAATATGCATGAAAAAAAGGTTTACTGCGTGATATATTTTACTCCCCCTAAATATCTATGTCACTAGATTTCTCATTTTATTCTCCCCCTTTTGTTATTACCAAAAGTGGGTTGTCATGATCGAGCAATATCACTCCCTCTACATAGACGCTTTCCATGAAAACTTTTTAATATACTCCCTCTAAATTGTATTCTCCCCCTAAATGTATGCTTCTCCTAAATGTTATAATTAATTGCAATGGTGCATTCTGAAAAATTGAGATTAGTAAGAGATTTCTTGAATTTATAGTTCTCTCCTTTTTGATATTATCAAAAATTATTTTGAAAGAAAGAATGAATAATTATGAATAAATAATAAATATGGGAGTATATACGAGTAATAGATTTTATGTCGAGAAGAAAAATAGGATGCAATCAAAAGCTTGTTAAATACTACTTGTTGAGAAAAATATAAGCATGATGTAACATAAAGTAGTAAGCAACATAGCTAACATGATAAAGTAAGCATTCTATTTTAAGATACCACTTGCTTAAAGGAAAACACGATGTTAAAAATAATAAGCACTCTTAAACATAAACATCATTTTAGAAGATAAAACCATATAAAGGATAATGAGTTTTAAATTTGAAAAGTTGATGTTTGAGTTAAAGATTGAAGAGATGCTATTCCATTAAGATTAAAAAAAATTGCAAGCATGATTTCATAATATCAAGAAAAGATACACAAACTATAATGTAATAAAAATTGCATTTCAAGTAAACATAAACATTGTAGCGGTCATGCTTTGTTATCTAGTGCATTTACTTAAGTTTGTAGAGATTTGAGTAGATGAGCTTTAAGATCCAATTCTCATGAGTAGAAGTTTTATGAAAGATAATGATGTGTACAAAGTAGTGTTTTGATAAAGTATACAAGTGAATCAATCAAAAACACATGACATATATAATGAAATAACACAACATTAAAATACACAAATAATATTACTTCCACACTATTTCAATGCACATGAATAAATAGTACAACTACCAAGGTGCTCTGCACACACAATTGATGCAGGCCTACGTGTCCTCAACGTGACCGTGATGCTTGGACACTAGCGAGTAGCTCTCTTGCGCTTAAACTACGCTCACGCACCTAACACAACCTTTCTAATTGCGCAATATTAATCACAACACAAGCGAAGGGTCGCGAAGCCTTTTGAGATTGGACAAGGGCTATTTGCCACTATCCGCTCAAGCGAATTGGACCCACACGATCCGGACAATTTAGCTTATCACTTAAATATTAACCGCATACATTCACAAACCCAACGGAGATAACTCGGACTAAAGATAGCGATTTCAAAGAAGTCCAAATCAGCCCAAATTAAATCAATACGAAGGTACACCAAATCTCGTGAATCAAATGAGAAATCAAGGATTGACAACCCGATTTCGTACGCGTTCAAGAGACCTACCCGATGCAAAGTTATCGAAGAAATCTGGACAATGTTAATACCTTAAGCTCAGATTTTAGAACGCACAATCAATTCAATAATCAGGATAAATATTCAGTCACAATTCCACCACAATCTCGCATAAACGTAGAGGAATCACACAAAGGAGTAGGGGAAGGGATTACCCAAAACCAGCGAGGCGTGCACACGAAGAAAATTAGGGGAAGGATCACACTTCCAAGGGATCCGTTGGAGTCGCGCCGAAGGGAGGATGGTAGTCGTCCTTCCTCGAAGTCGCCGGAGAGGAGCCAATGGAGGGGCTCAGATTGGGCGACAACAGCGAGTCTGGAGAGGCTCAGGTAGAGTGCAACACTAGACGGAGGCGGGGCTCGGGTTGGCGCAACTTGACGGAGAGGGATCGGGTTGGGTGCAGCTCGGCCGAATGGAGGAGAGGAGGGAGGGGCAGGGTCCTCACCGGAGGAAGGAGGAGAGGGAGGAGGGGAGCAGCCGGAGTCTCACCAGAGAGAGGGAAGGAGGAGGAGGAGAAAGGCGCGCATGCCGAGGAAGGAGCAGAATCCCGATCGGGAAAGTGGAGGGAAAAGTCGGCTGAGCAAAGGAGATAAAGTTCTTTTTTTTTTCTTGTCAAAAATCTGCTTTCATTAACATAAAACAAGAACATATATAAAGTTACATACAAGATCATGGCCACACAATCCTAACATCAAATCTAGGCCATCCACATCACATTGAATTAAAATTACAAGAATCAAAATGCTGAAATTAAATGCAGGAAATTAAAATGCTGAAATAAAATTATCATGACATATGGCGGAGACTTGATGCGGCGTTGGCGGAGGATGTCGCGGCAAACTTCAACGTTGGCGGAGGATGTCTCGGCAAACTTCAACTCTTCAAGCTTGGCAAACATTTCGTGGTAAAATTATCATGACATATGGCGGAGACTTGATGCGGCGTTGGCGGAGGATGTCGCGGCAAACTTCAACGTTGGCGGAGGATGTCGCGGCAAACTTCAACTCTTCAAGCTTGGCAAACATTTCGCGGCAATGTCCATCAACGTCTTCAAAAATATAATGGCGACGGCGGTCAGAATAATGCGTCGAGATGGCGTCACCATCTAACCGGTCACGAACATGATCTCGCACATATGGCGGGACGTCATCGCCATCAATCCTCCCCCACTCAAAATCACTCATCACCGATGAGTGGTCTGGGAGGGGAAAGTAGTCGAAGGCAACACTCACATGTAGCAAATCTGGTCCGAGTATCCACGTGCTAGTAGTGCGGGCATCACTCATCAAAGAAAACCTGTAAGGCATAACAACAACAACAAAGATTTCGAGGAAACTCGAAAAGGTGTCAGTCCGAAGAAAAATAACTAGCATCTTACCATCCGGCGTAAGTACCACGGAACCCACATGGAAGTTAGACACGGAAGAACTCTCACTTCCCAACCCAAGAGAATTTATAGTGGAAGAGAGAAACGACAAAGAAGGCCACTCAGGTGGAAAATAGACATGAAGTAATAAATCCGAAAAATTGAAAAGGGGGGAATACCCCATGCATCGTAAAAATGCAGAAGAAAAGCATCAAATCCAAAGTTCTTCATAACCATGGATGGGTCGGCGTCCCTAAGTGTGAATTCATTGACGGGGCCCGTAGACAACCGTTTGGGTGCTGACCAGACTAACTCCAAATCACTAGTTCTAGCAGCTGGCGCTCTAGGATGTGAACGGAACTACATGCGAGGAATACTAAGGGTGTTGAAAAGACTGAGCACAAAATCTAACAACTCAACAAAAGATGTCCGACGGGGCAAGGCCAACGGAGGGGCCAAAGACATAGGTAAAACAAACTGACTAGGATGAGGCACTACCGAGGGGAGATCCACTTCGATGACACTTGGGATAGCCAACTCCTCAACAATGCGACGTTCTTTCTCAATAACGACCTTGCCCTCAGCAATCGACTCAATTAAAGGCACTAACTCAGAAGCATCAGACACATCTAAAACCGGTTCTGAGGGAAGATCTTCTTCCAAATCACTAGGGTAACCCATCTCCTCATCGTCGCTAAGATCGTCCTGAATAAAGACGTCGCCGTCAGCGGTAGGCTCAGTCAAGGACACAAACACGGTGTTGTAAGAAGACTCAATAACTCTATCAGGAGATTTGTGGAACAAACGAGTCCTAGACTTGTGAGCTAGGTGCTTCTCAATCTCCAATGCGGCGCTATAGCAAGTGTCTAAGTCAGAGTGACAGTAGTGGAGGAGTTTACCTTGAATGTCGGGATTGAGCCCCCTACGAAACCGTGAGAGGGTGACCATAGGCATCTCCAGGACATCGCACCTAACCAACATGTCCTCAAAAAGGCGCATTTATTCTTCAACAGACCTATTCCCCTGTTTAAGGGTAGCATGAACTAGGGGTGCCAGATTTCTAGTGAGAGGAGAAGTGCGAGCACGATCAGTGTCCCTATGGCATGGAGGCGGCATTGGGTGGTGTTTGGCCATAATTTTGGCATACAACGAGTCTAACCGGGAAACATAAACATCATGAGCCATCCTCGGAATGAGGGGTAGCCACTAGCGGCCCGCAAAACTAAGACTAGGATGGTGTCAATTAACAAATTAACACAACGCTGCAGGCTACCGCGACAACGCGCGCGGTCAACGAATGTGCGCAACACAAGTGTATCACAAGCAAACACAATATAGACCAAGAGTACTCCAACCAAAGAGCGTTCGATAAAGGGGTCGGGTTGGCTCCCAAAAATTTCGTACAAAATAACTTCAGAAAATAATTTAGAGCACTAGCGACCTAAAGGGACCGGGCCAAATTAAGAAATTTGGCTAACCTATCTCTGATACCAAATTGATGTAGGCCTACGTGTCCTCAACGTGACCATGATGCTTGGACACTAGCGAGTAGCTCTCTTGCGCTTAAACTACGCTCACGCACCTAACACAACCTTTCTAATTGCGCAATATTAATCACAACACAAGCGAAGGGTCGCGAAGCCTTTTGAGATTGGACAAGGGCTATTTGCCACTATCCGCTCAAGCGAATTGGACCCACACGATCCGGACAATTTAGCTTATCACTTAAATATTAACCGCATACATTCACAAACCCAACGAAGATAACTCGGACTAAAGATAGCGATTTCAAAGAAGTCCAAATCAGCCCAAATTCAATCAATACGAAGGTATACCAAATCTCGTGAATCAAATGAGAAATCAAGGATTGACAACCCGATTTCGCACGCGTTCAAGAGACCTACCCGATGCAAAGTTATCGAAGAAATCCGGACAATGTTAATACTTTAAGCTCAGATTTTAGAACGCACAATCAATTCAATAATCAGGATAAATATTCAGTCACAATTCCACCACAATCTTGCATAAACGTAGAGGAATCACACAAAGGAGTAGGCGAAGGGATTACCCAAAACCAGCGAGGCGTGCACACGAAGAAAATTAGGGGAAGGATCACACTTCCACGGGAGCCGTTGGAGTCGCGTCGAAGGGAGGATGGTAGTCTTCCTTCCTCAGAGTCGCCGGAGAGGAGCCAATGGAGGGGCTCAGATTGGGCGACAGCAACGAGTCTGGAGAGGCTCAGGTAGAGTGCAGCACTAGACGGAGGCGGGGCTCGGGTTGGCGCAACTTGACGGAGAGGGCTCGGGTTGAGTGCAGCTCGGCCGAATGGAGGAGAGGAGGTAGGGGCAGGGTCCTCACCGGAGGAAGGAGGAGAGGGAGGAGGGTAGCAGCCGGAGTCTCACCGGAGAGAGGGAAGGAGGAGGAGGAGAAAGGCGCGCACATCGGGGAAGGAGCAGAATCCCGATCGGGAAAGGGGAGGGAAAAGTCGGCTGAGCAAAGGAGATAGGGTTCTTTTTTTTTCTTGTCAAAAATCTGCTTTCATTAACATAAAACAAGAACATATATAGAGTTACATACAAGATCATGGCCACACAATCCTAACATCAAATCTAGGCCATCCACATCACATTGAATTAAAATTACAAGAATCAAAATGCTGAAATTAAATGCAGGAAATTAAAATGCTGAAATAAAATTATCATGACATATGGCGGAGACTTGATGCGGCGTTGGCGGAGGATGTCGCGGCAAACTTCAACGTTGGCGGAGGATGTCTCGGCAAACTTCAACTCTTCAAGCTTGGCAAACATTTCGCGGTAAAATTATCATGACATATGGCGGAGACTTGATGCGGCGTTGACGGAGGATGTCGCGGCAAACTTCAACGTTGGTGGAGGATGTCGCGGAAAACTTCATCTCTTCAAGCTTGGCAAACATTTCGCGGCAACGTCCATCAACGTCTTCAAAAATATAATGGCGACGGCGGTCAGAATAATGCGTCGAGATGGCGTCACCATCTAACCGGTCACGAACATGATCTCGCACATATGGTGGGACGTCATCGCCATCAACAATGCTTATTAAGACTTATCAGGGTGCAAAGTAGTGCTTGGGGGTTCACTTTTATACTTTTTAGCTTTATTTTCAATTTTTTTGTGATCCGGTGTACTAAAGAGAAGTGGTGTATAAATTGTTTGCTACAAGACACTTTACAATTCTTAGCCAAGGTGCTCAACCTCACAATGCTCATTAAGACTTATCAGTAGGGTGAGTAGTGCTTGGTGGAGTTTTCCTTATCATTTATTATTTGTCTTTTAGTTTAGTGACTAAGGACTCTGAATTCACTTGTTTTGCAAACATGGCATTTTAAACCACATTTCTCTAAAGAATAAGTGCATGAAAGACAAAGAATTGTAATAACCAATTCAATGTTGTGTAGGTAATCTATTTAGGCATTTTAATTATTTATGTTATTACACTACACAATCATGTAAGAATAAGATTGTAAACAATTGTAGGTTATCAAAAATAAGTGAGTGAATGAATCATTATCAAACATAATACATTACTGATACTTAGAGGCATGCTAAACATTTCTACACATGTTTATCTACAATCAATTTCATTGCACATAACAATATAATTTTCAAGGCATGACAAATACAAAACAATGTTTTTAAGAAATTTGAAAGTTAAATTAAACATTGTATTTAATCTTTAATTGATATAATTAATCATCCATCCTTGACAATGGCAATGAATAACAATCAGTTTTGTTTTTATAAATTTTTGAATTTTTTTTTATATATGCACAAAACAATAAACACACAAAGAAAAACATATTTTTGTTCTTTGAAATTGTTTTGTAATTTTGTATTTGTTTTTTTTATATATATATTCTCTGGAAATCATAGAAGTCTTTAATAGCCCTTTCAGTAAATGATATTCTATGCCAGAGAAATAAACAAAAATAACGTATGAGAAAATACATATATATATATATATATATATATTTTTAAAAGAAATAAAATTTTGTTTTAAAAGAAATAAAAAGATAGAAAACTTTTTACAAACACACAAAATATTAAAATAATACCAGAAATAATTCAAAACAAAAAAAAATTTGGAGCAAAGGAGCTAACGCCAGGCATTAACTTCTTAACGCCAAAACAGAACTGCATTTCTTGATGTTTTGAAAAATATTTTTCTCAATTCATTTGTATTATAAAGAGACCTTCCTTCAGTTGAAATTTCAGAGTATATTGATTAGATTTGAAAGCTCTTTTAGCA
Source organism: Dactylorhiza incarnata (assembly GCA_033032865.1). Lineage (NCBI taxonomy): Eukaryota > Viridiplantae > Streptophyta > Magnoliopsida > Asparagales > Orchidaceae > Dactylorhiza > Dactylorhiza incarnata. Next base: position 27,677,787 of record JAWHQI010000005.1, read on the forward strand.
TGTATTTGGTGATTTTTCAAACACTTGTGTTTGGTAAAATCATTAAAGCTCGAAATATTAAAATATGCAAACACATGATGCAATGTTAGAATAAAAAATATACATGATTTATGTATAAAGAGTGAGATAATGTTCATGCAATGAATAGAATATAAGTATATATAAGATCAAGATACCTTAACTACATGACTACACTCTAACCCCGTACTAAGTGACGGATGGGCATGAGGAGCTGCACACATACCGTAGGTTGGGGTGTTAATCCCATATGCATACAAAAGACAACGCTCAACCTAGCACTCTTTCCCCCCAGCGCCTCTCAAGGCCCCACTGGAACCCTCCCCAGTTAAGGACAAGACATGACTTAGAGGTTAGGTCTCTAATGCACACAATCCTACGCCCTCGCTATTGTGAGACACATGTCATAGGTTTATTGATTATGGACATACTAAGCGTGTAAGCCTCAAATATATTAACTGTGTTATGATTTCATGATTAGTTTTGGATTTACAATTTTATCGAAGATTGTCGATTTTAAATCCATTTAGAAAAGTTTTATTCATGCAAATAACTACAAAGGAAAATAAGATTTTCATATTTTAATGATATAATTTACTTTAGCATTGCAAGATATAACTAGCATGAGCATTGATTTCTATCTATGGTACGTGATAATGCTAGTGTGATGAATTAGGACAACATGGTGCAAAGCTAAGTAAAGATGGATAAATATATGATTGAGTTGCATGTATTCAAACATAGAGTTTTGAATTTTCATAGACCTAGAAAGAAGTGACAATTCTATTTGATTTCATCTTGTTGATATCAAGTTAATTCATAGGTCTAAAGATAATTATATTCATGCAAACAATAAAGATGCACATCACACACACAAAACAAGATATGAAACTATAATACCAATTGCAATCATATATTTCATAATTCCTAAGGTTGATAGAATTAGTTGATTTAAGATAGGTCTTGATGGATCATGAATTATGATATATGATTATAGTGAATTTTAGCATAGGATATTAATAAATCATGGTGGTGATTGTGAAATCATATTCATCATTTTTGTAAAATTTCTTTTTGATTTTAATTTTTAGAAATTAGACAAAACAAATACAAGGTATTTGACAACAAAATAATTTTTCAGAGAAAATCAGAATTTTTAGGAAAATATGCTACCGCCAGCGTTAGTGATAACGCCTGGCGTTAGCAACAGAGTTACTATATATGATTTAAAACACATTGTTTTTGATATTATTTGATTCTGATTTTTCTCGATTATGATTTTCAATATAGGGGCTATTATATGCAGCAACGAAAAATAGACAAATATGCAATTAGTTGCGCATTTAATATTTTAGCCTAAGACCCCTAAAAATCCATTTAAATCCAATTTTGAAAGTAATTTCACTAGTCTTGATAATATCATTTAGAAAATTTAGCATTCAATTTATAATGATAATATAAGACATTTATAGGCAAAGGATTTAAAAAGGATAAAACAAAAAGAAAAGATAGATCACTTAAAAATTATGACTTTATGTTCAATTTAATTCAATTTTGATTTGATAAACATTAGGCTTAAAATGTAAAAGTCATATTTCATAATATATCTAAGTGACCTTAGCGTGTTGGCTCAAAAATAAGAAAACAAACAAAAGAAAAAGCAATTAAGCATATAATGAAGTAGAGTACTGATATTTCATTTTTAATTAATTTCTACTTCATGCAATATAATGATTCCTAGTGAATGAGAGACTTAGGTATCCAAAGGGGACCAAGTGTGATGGTTCCTTTGGGTACCCAAATACATCGTGTAGGTTTTTGGGGAGATAGTGATGAATGGGCCCTATTGAGTGGAGTTTGTGTTTCTTCTTTAGCTTTGGTCTCCATTCAAACCTTGGAAAAATGTTATTTTTATTTTTCAAATTTCCATAATCATTTACTTGAATATTTGGATCAAAATGATTTTTTAATTTATAATTTGGAGGAAATTTGTTTGCATTTAATTTTAGGTTGGGAGAAACATGATTTTATACATAATGGTGATTTTGATTTTGATTTACAAATCCTTTATGTTTCTTACTCCCATTATTAAACTTAGTTAAGATGTTCATATTCATATTCAACTTGTTTTCAGATATAGTTTGATATTGTGAATTTGTATTTACCATTTTCTTAAGCAAGTTGATTTTTGATTTTAATTCATCATTCTTAATTTTTAAATTATGTCTAGCTTTATTATAAGTGATTGTGCTATTTTTAAGAGTGAAATCAATATGATCTTGATAGTTATTTCTATATTCATCAAATGTTTCATCCATCTCTTTAATTTCAATTTTATATTCTTTACACTTAGCACAATCATTTTTTAGAGAAGAGTTTTCTAAACATAATTTTTCATTTTGTTCTTTTATGAAAGTAAGCTCTTTTTCAAGTTCCTTGAATTTTTCTTTAATATTATTACAATCAAAACAAGATATAGAGTTTTCAAATGAAGAGCATGTAGGAGATACAAACATTTCATTTTTGGATTCTACATTCACATTTGCTTTCAAAGTTTTATTTTCTAAACGTAGTTTTGCATTAGCCATTTTTAGTTTCTTAATCTTACGTTTAGTATTTTGTAGCAATTGTAGTGTAGAAATAGATGTACAAAAAATAGGAGATTTTGATTTCCTTACAGCGCTCGTGGATGAGGCAAGATTTGAACATAGTGTTCCTTTGTCTTCTTCATCTTCCTCTTCCAAACAAGAGTTTCCATCATCCTTTCCGCTTGATGAGCATTCTGTGGATCCATCCTTTGTGTAGCTTTCTTGAATATTTGCATAGGCTTGCATATTTTTCGGTTCTTGTGAATGTTCCGTACCTGTAGAAGGAGAATCATTAGTTCTTTCAAGAAAACTCCAAATTTCATATGCGGTAGGTAAAGTATAAATAAGTTTGAAAATATTTTGGTCTAACGCACAAAATATACTATTCATTGATTTTGCATTTAAAATAATTTCGTTTCTAGTTAGTACGTTTGATGGCTTTTTAATAGTAATATTCCAAACTTTTTCAACTAAGCCCTTAAGAAAAATTTTCATTAATATTTTCCACCCTTTAAAATTTTTGCCCATAAATAAAGGTGGTGATAATACTTTTTCATTTATATTAAAATTTTCCCCACTAGTAGAAGCGAGATCATAATCAAGAGACGCCATTATTCCCGGTTGTTAAGCCAATTTGGAAGAACCTGTCTCTAATACCACGTGTTGGATCTTGTGGCGCCCTTAGAGGAGGGGGGGGGGGTGAATAAGGGCCTTTTTAAATTATGATTTTTACTTAAGAATTTTTCACCAACTTTCACTTTTCTTAAAAATAATTAATCAAAATTTTCCAAACACAAATTTTATATTAATAAATACTCAATTAATTTTCAATAAAGTAACATTCATAATTTTATTAAATATGACAAAGACATACATGAACATAACGATCTTAATAAAGCTTAAGATCAAGGCAATAATGGTAAAATAAAACTTTTACAATTTTACCGGTCCTTCTACTAAGGACCGGAAGGCTATGACTTATCTTTCCCTAGACCAAGCCCAAGCCTATCCTCTAGATCTTCCCAAGATCTAGACGTAGCACACAAGGCCACGATTTCCCACCAAGCCATGCAAGGACTTGGACGCTCCGCAAAAGGAAGCGATTTTCCCTTAAGCCACGCAAGGACTTAGACGCTCCGCACAAGGAAGCGATTTTCCCTACCAATACAAAGTAAAATGTATATAAATGAAAACACAAGATAAAATAAGAACTCCCTAGAAATTCAGATCTCTGAAAGGAAGGTTGAATCCTCGAGACGATCGTTGATGTAGAAGCGCGTCCGATCTTGTCTTCAATTTCAAACCTTCTCAGCACAAATGTGAGTTCTTGAGGTTCTGGAGCTCTCTGGTTCGTATGCACTCAGGAAGGAACTTAGAGTCTTCAAAGCTTGAAATCCACGAAGTTCTGAACCCTTTTAATAAAAGAGAGCTGTCGGATTTCCGTTAGCTAGCTATCGGAAATCCGTTATCTCCAGAGGTTGCCACGTGTCCCACTAATTCGAAGTTTCTGCGCGAAGTGGAGGTCATGGTTGAGACGTGGGCTGTCGGATATCCGATATCTCTATCGGATATCCGTTAGCTTGCGTAACTGCTGCACGTCGTGGAGTTACGGGAAGATCATGCACTGTCGGAAATCCATTACCTAGCTATCGAAAATCCGTTACCTAGCTATCGTAAATCTGTTACTGATGTCGGAAATCCGATAGCTCCATTTTCATTTTGTCATTCGAAACTTCTCTAAACTGTAGATGACGTCGTTCTCATTCTAAAATGCGGTGGCACATTCCGTAACTCTTCTTGGATTGAAAGTTATTGCCATTTGAAGTTTACCATACAAAACTCGTCATTTTGTCTTTTTGATCCATGAACGAGGACGTGTTTCTTTATTTAACATGTATCACCTGTACACTATAAACACACAAAAGAGTAGATCAAATACATCATGGTATTTGTTATTCTCAAACTAAGAGATGCGGAATGCAAGCTCCAACAACCTAATCCCTCTTTTCGACCCGAAAGGTTTCAGGATTTCGTGCTCGGGTGTGTTCTTGGCCGATCCATAACTTTTGGAGCGGAGATCTTCGAGTTTGCAAGGTTTAAGGCAAGTGGCTTTCTCCTCCTTCTTTCTTATTTCCTGAAGCACTGTTTTTCCTTGTTTATGGGTTCTTGTTGTGCTTTTGGTATGTATTTTGAGTGTTTGCTTGATAGTTAACAACTCCCCCTTCTGTCTTTATTCTCCCCTATGTATCTGAAGTTTTCCCTGTAGAAACTGTGTTGGCCTGGAATATTTTTCCTGCTGTTTGTAGAGTTTCTCGAGGAATGCTGGTATATCCCCTTGATTTCTCGAGAGCCTTTTTGATCTTAGCCCTTGATTTCTCGAGAAATGTATGATCTTAGCCGTTGATTTCTCGAGAAATGTTTGTTCCTAGCCTTGGATTTCTCGAGAACCTCGTGTTGTCTGTCCTTGACTTCTCGAGAAATCATGTTCCCTGATTTGGATTTCTCGAGAACTTCTTATTCTCTGCCTTCGATTTCTCGGGAACTTCTTGATCTCTGTCCTGGATTTCTCGAGAAATCCCAATCTCATATCCTTCCTGTTCTCGAGAAGTCCTTGGCTTGAACCTGCATCTTCTCGAGAACACCCCAGCTCTTCCCCTCTGATTCTCGAGAAATGCCCCGGGTCTATCCTCTAATTCTCGAGAAGTGCCTTGACTGCTCTTCTAATTTCTCGAGAAATGCCCTGGTTGCTACCCTTGTTTTTTGTCATTTTCCGTACTTTAATTCACTCGTGCTTGTTTCCTTATGCCTATCTAATTGTGTGGGGACCCCGGACTCTTATGAATCGTCTTGAGTAGTGTTTGCTCCATATTAACCCAATCCTTGGGGTGTCCTGGTGATTGTTTCTCGGGCTTCGTCGCATGCCATAATTAAAGGAATTAATTAATAAGACCATTGCCTTTGTCCTTGCCCGGTGGGTCGTGTTTTGGGGGGCAGTGGGGAGTGTTGTAGCCTTGCACGATGGCCATTTTAGTGGTGAACCGCATGCTTGTCCTGTGGTCCCGTGGGCCGTGTTTGGGTGGTTGGGGATAGAAACCCCCACCCATTTTTGGCTTTGGGTGGCAGTGGATAAAGGACCGCTCCCGTTTAATTTGAGTTGATCAGTCTCTTTAAATAATGTAACAAGATAAATGATCTTTGCTTGTTTCTCTTTATGGTATTTGGTGCACTTGGTGCTTTGCTTAGTTCTTTATTGGAGCTTCTCTTTCGGTAAATATGGCTTGGGTTGGTACCCCTTATGCCTTATTTACATTTCTGCTTATTATTTTCTGCCACTTGTAATTCCTTGCTGAGGCATTCTTTGTTTTATTGAATGCCTCGGGTTCAGAGCCTTAGTTGCTAGTGGTGTAGCCCGGAGTCTCCGGGAGTTTTAGTTGTTGTTTTACCCCGCTGCTGCGAGGTAGTTGTGGTTAGTTTTCTTCTTGTGTTCAGACATGCTAGTTTGGTGCCAACAGGTTAGTGTCAGGTTGTTGACGCCTGTTGTGCCCTTTTGATACTTTATAGCTTACTTGTCAGTTAAATGCTACTACTTTTTAGATATTGAGTGTCTTGCTCTCTGGGAATGATTTATGTCTAGGTGCATCATAGTTATAAAATGGTTTTTCTTTCAACCTCATTGCATTTTTTTAACTGAAATCCTTATCTTTAAAGTCGCCTAAAAGATATTTTCGTTACTTATACTATGCCTAGATATGTGCATATCATTTACTTATGTCCTGTCATCACGTGCATTTTGGACCTTAAGTGAACTAAATCAAGTATTTTCCGCTGCAATTACATACATTTTCTCCGTGGACTAGTTGATCCACGAACTGAGAAACACAATTCTTAACCCCCCCCCCCCAAACTCTAATAAATGATTTCAAATGATGATCTATCATGTAAACATGTTTTGATTATGTAAGTAATAGGTTTCCGCCTGAGCGTTTGCAGTTGTCTCCTGCATGACGTGGCATCATGACGCGTATTTTCTCTTACAGTGATATTCCTAAATTCGGAGAAAATGCGGGTTGTGACAACCTTATATAGTGGTTCCCCAAGACAGTGTGTTTATGGGTAGTCCACTCTCCCTCTACACCATTCTAATAGTGTGTTAGATAAGGCAACCTCCTTCAAACTCAGCTCCAAGAGCTTACAACACAAATCCCTCAGGATCTCTCAGGTTTTCTCCAAAACCTTACCTCATGCCAGCAGCCCTACCTCTTAGAGTATATCTACTCCTACAGCTCAGTGACCCTTCATGTCAGCTACCTCAGGCCTATCAAGAAGCATTACACTTAGGCAAGGAGTACAACCCTACAACTCAGGTACACAGACACAATAGCTCAGTCACAAAGTCCCTACAGTCTTAGAGTACTTCTACTCCTACAGCTCAGTGACTTACCAAGTCACCTATCTCAGGCTTATCAATATGCCCTACAAACTCAGTCCTAGAGGCCCTACCAAGTCAGAACACTTAAGTTCTTACAGAGGTTATAATATTTGCTTGCAACAAAGGACTATAAAGATGTATCCTTCAGCTTTGTCTTCTGTTGTTGACTCACTGCTGGTGTTGTCTTGAAGTAGGGCTGAAAGGTAATGGCTTTAGTCCTTGCTCCTATTTGATCTTCCTCTTCAGTAGATGAAGAAAGATCTATTTGTTCTTCTTGATTGAATCAGGAAGACCTACCTTCTCTCCTTGTATCTGCTTGTAGGTTTAGGAAGCATGGAGAGATCACTTGTGGATGCCGTCAATAGAGCAATGCTTTCTTTCAAATTTGTTTTCCACTTTTCAACACACATTCCACAATGCCCTGTCATGTTCTAGTATACCTCTTCCATCTACAACGACTCTAAGGAGGGCCATGACACAATATAGATGGGAATAGAAAACTTTATCTCTCTTTACAGCCACTTGCGCCAAAAGTAGATTCCACCAGTGCTTTATTCAATTTTAAATCTGCCTCAGTGGTTGGGCTGAGACAGTCTTCAGTCTCAGCAGCTGAATCTGTCTTCTACTCAGCGTATCCGCTGAGACAGATAGTCTTCTCAGCGGATTCTGTCTAAATATAGATCAGCTGAGGTAGACCCCTTCTCATCGGCTCCTGGCCTCATCTCAGCGTTCAGTTGAGACAATGATGTAGTCTCAGCGGTTTTGACAGTAAAACCATAGAACTTATTCCAATGATTGGAATAACCTAACCCTGCATTAGCATGACACAAAAGAGGGCTTATCAAATACAAAATGTACTTAGCCTTGAGTGTGATTCATCTTCAAATCTAGGGAACATTGAGGGCAATATTCCCAACAATCTCCCCCTTTTTGAAGAGGGCAGAACACACACCAATGCTAAGATACATTAACACAATAAACATATCATGACAAATTATGAGATAGCAGAATTCAAAGTCATGAGAACATAATAATATTATTGTTAACATATATTGGCAATACACATCATACAGTGATCATCAATACACAGTATATATTAAGCATTAATACACATCATATATTAAGCTTGACATTAATTTGCCAATAGCACAAGATTTCTTATATCAACATAAGAACCAATTGTATTAAAGCAAAACTGTCAATAGATAATACTACAAAATTTCAGTTTACATTTTGGTTTTAATGAAATTTAAACACATGACGATGATTTTTTTATTTATTTGAGGTAGAGCTTTCAGCTTGATTTGAGTCTCTTAAGCTTTCAGATTGATTTGCTTCAGCATCTTTTTCAGCAACAGCTTCAGCATCATCCTTTTGAGCGTCAACATCATCATCCATTCCAGCAGCAGCAACAACCATCTTGTTTATTTGCCTCTTGAAATATAGAAATGAGTTTGGGATATATTTGGATGGCATTCTTTTTTGATTGCTTTTATTTACAAGATTGTCTTTGAAAACTCTTTCTCTTAGAGAGTTCCTTTCTAGATGCTTGATCCATTCTTCTGCAGAGTAAATGCTATCTATGTTCTTGCATAGCTGACCATGATGTATCCAAGCATTCAAGATTATTTTCTTAGATTCATCACTCCAATATTCATAGTCAGGATCCTTGTCTTGATTAGCTCTGTTTATGGCCATGAACTTCTCAGCTAGCATCACTTCTTCTCTTTTCCTTTTGGCTGCTAGCTTTGCATCTTGTGCAATCTTTTCTTGAGCTGGGAAGTCAAAATTTCCTTGTCTAAACCTGTCCAGGAGAGGTAAGTTTAGAGCAATTCTTGTTCCTTGAAGAACTTTGAGGGCAAGCTCAGAAATTGTTTCATCATTGGTCTCCTCCCCCTTTCTGGCTTCTTCAAATACTTTGTGTTCAATGTCATGGCCAGCAGCTGCCAGAGATCCAGATAGGGTTTGCAATGCATTTTCTAAATCTGATTTTAACTCATCCTTCATCTTTTCTGCCTCTCCAATCATTGTTGTTGCAGTAGACCATACATACTCTTCAATATGATTGGAGGCCTTCTCAATGACCTCATCAATCTTACTCACATAGTTCTTGACATATCTCATGTAACATCCCTCTAGCAACTAGACTCTTAGGTTAGTTTTGTCATGATTAGGTCATGATAAAACCCTAGGATGCGCAAAGAGATCATAAGACCTTAGGCAAATGGATGAAGGCTGCATTGGTCTGTGGATTGTAATTTCCATTTACCAAGCCTAGTGTTGGACTTTAGGGCGTCACCGTGACCCATGACGCCACCATAACATGTCTAACCCAATAAGGGGGCCCTTCGTAACACCCCAATTATCCAATCATAGAGAGAAGGGGGTATATTGAATGCTGAGCTAGCGCCAGCGCTAGCGGTAGCGGTTGTTTAGCCGAGCCACTAAGACGAGCCCTAAATCGCTGAGAGGAACCCGATACCGTTGATATGCTAGCGCTAGCGCCGGCGGTAGCTCAATCGACGGGATGCGGACGAGATCAGTTTTGGGGGTATAATTCATGGCCAAGGGAGGCCAAAAGGCTTCCCAATTGATAGGGATTCATTCCCCTATCAATTAGGAGAAGTTTAAAGGGTGTTCCAACTCATATGGTGGCTAAAATTGATGGTAATTAGGGTTGACCAAAATTTTCACCATTAATGGTGTTAATGGAGGAATCCCAAGCTTTGTCTCTCCCCCTCCCTGAATTGGCTCTTTAAAAAGCCTCAGGGGGTGAAGGGAAGGAGTTCCCCCCACTTTCCAGAAGAAATCGATCATCTAGACGCATATCAGCATGGCACCCAAGGGCTCACAACCAACCATGGCGGACCGGCGATCGACACGGCTACAAGCCACCACTCAGGTCCTCCCTTTCATCTCTCTCTTAGTGGGTAGATCTTATCATGTTGGCCACAAGGTTTAGGGTCAATTGGTCTTGGATCGACATGGCCTATAGCTTGGGTTCAAGCTTTACTTTTCCTACCTAAATCCTCGATTCCGGCCACCTCTGACTGGCCAACCATCGTCCATCGTCGGCCGCCACCTCAACGGAGGTGGTGGTGGCATTGGCCGACCGGGAGAATGCTTAGGTGGTCGGGAAATCACCTCCCAAGTTGGTACAGAATGGGCCAATCGTGGTCGTTGGCTGATTGGAGAAGATGAACCGATGCCCTCCATTTAGTCAGATTATACAATTTTATGATTATTTAACGTCATAATTTCTCCTAGAAATGTACATTTTTGAAACCGAAAAATTGAACCTTTTAGATGCCGTTTTAGAAATAATGGCCAGAGACAAAAGTTGTAGATCTTTGTGTCTAGTTTAATTTAAAATTAATTTGAGCCGATTTGGCCCACAGCTGTAAGATCTCTTTTTCCAAACCCGTTCGGGTACTTGAAAACTTGAACCTCTCCCGTATCGCACGGTTGAGGTGGACCTTCACCCAGAATCGCTGCCTTGCGGTGTCACCAACACTCGGGTTGACTAACACCGCTCAGCACCAACCCTGCCGGCTATACGATCATAAGTAAAATATGCCAAAAAGTAAGTACATAAAAGAAGGCATGTCCACAATCACAGCATCATATATAAGTATATAATGAAAACAGAAAGTCCAAAAGAGAAGTACAAGCAAAAAGGGGGCTTATGCCCGATACATATCCAAAATAAGGTACTATCTCTCTCTCACTACAACATGCGGAAGACTACATCGAAACTCTCAAAAATGCAGAAGAATAGCTATCTAATCATCAACCTGTGGCGTCGTGGTAGTGCGCTGCATCTGCTGCTCAGGTCCTGCCATCTCGTCCTGCTGCGCGCGGGACAACTCCATCTCCCCGGACTCCTGCGGTCACACCGACCGTTAGTCATAAAGACTAAGCCGTTTTGTCCTCGCCTCCCTCCACGACTCCTAGGCACCGAGCGGAAGGAAGAAGCGGAGGACAAACAAGGGGTAAACAAGAAGGGGTGACATGGCACTATTCTAACAGGTATAAGTAAGCAATGAAATCTAGCTAGCAGTATAGTGCAGGTATAAGGCAGTAAAGTAGAGCAATGAAATAAGCAGTAAATACTAAGAAAATGCGGTGCAGTAACTAAATCTAAGCTACCGTCACAGATTCGTACCTTAACTTATATGAACGCACATACGACATATAAGTTAAGATGTCCAGGCAACCCATCATATAAAAGAGCCCATACTAATTTATATGATGGGGGTATGCTAATGTGTATGTTATGCTATGCTATGGTTATGATGTTTTAATGAGTTTATGCAATGTGACTCACTCACACGACTCTATGCGCACAGACCTTTATAGTTCCCAATTTGTTCGAAAGGAAACCAACCTTTCGGGTACCGACCGTCGTGGCTCACGGTGGTAGTGGATCGGGCACTCCACATCCTAGGCGGGTATAGTCACTACCAAGCCTAGACCTCATGTACGCCTCAACGCTAAGAACACAACAGCGGAGCTCTTGCGTACTCTTGCTGGAATCCACCAGACTTTAAGGTCGGGGTGGGTTATTAGGGATTGTCCTCCAGACTGCGGTACTCAAACTTACCGGCCCTCTAAACCTCACCCTCACCTGAGTCAACGCACCACCGTCGGTGACACGACTAGCCTAGTACCGAAGACTCGCCACTATTTGACTAAGTAACAAGTGTTAACAATGTCTACCCGAGCTTCCGTCCCAGGGACTATCACACAAGCTGACCCAACCCATCTCCTTCCCGGAGGAGATCCATACCAGTTTGCATCCCTACTTAGGCTACTTTTGCCTACAATTTAGTTAGTGTTATATTTAGGGTGAGTCTTGGACTTCCCGCGGTGTACTCCATAAGGGGCCCCTAACGGTACTACGGATCAATGGGCTCAACCCCACCATCCTCCTCAAGAAAATTACTTTAGTTGGTGGTTAACATTTGGTTCACCCTTCATCATTTCATATGGTTAAAGTGATTTAGCTCAACACCCGTCCCACCCAAATGGGTTGGACGTACCTTCATTCCTCTTACGTTATCTCTAGCGCACCCTCACAACTAACCCTAGGATTGACCCTCCTTGAATTATGGTGTGCTATAACTCATTTACTGATTGGATATAACCCCTATCCGCTACTTAGGGATCTGGATTGTCAAAAACTCAAAATTCGGTTTTTACTAAACGCAGACCACCAAATTGAACTATCCATCATCCCCATAAGGGAATCCTTCTAAAAACTCATCTCCATGGTCTGGTATAATTATCTAGGCTCCTACTGACCTTAATAAGGTATGGTCCATGTTCCATAATTTTCCATATTAATTTGGTATTTATTATAATTTAAAGTAGTTAAGGCCTTAAGCCAAATTACACATGAACTACCCTCAAAATAATTCTACATACTACATGAAATTTATCAGTAAGGTAATATCCCATATCAAGGTGGTTAACTGAGTATCATGACCCTAGGATGTCATTTGGCCCACTATATCATCATAATTGTATAATTACCAAAATGCCACTTTAATTAGGAAAAATAGTATTTCACTTCTGAAAATTTTCAAAAAATTACCAAGTGTCCAGATGGGGACCTAGAGTCCTCTGCCAAAAGATTGTGTCATTACCATGTGATTTGACTTTTTAAAAGGATTTACTATCCAAGTGATGTAATATTCATTTTCTACATGAAGTACATGAATTACAAATCTACAAGCTTGCAAACTATGGTCATGGGCATATATTAACCTAAAATCACAGATCACCAAGTATCATAACAAAGCCCCATGATTTGATATTTTAAAAAGATTAAATACTCAAGTGATGTAAATCTCAATTTCTACATGAAGTACATGAAATACTATTCTACAAGCTTCCAAACAATTATCAGGGGTATATAATAGCATTGAATGAGAGTTAACCAAGTTTCACAATTTTGCCCCATGATTTGATAATTTTCAAAATTAAAATCCCTTAAGCTAGCAAGCACTTGAAATTTCCTACACAAGGAATAATGATTCCATAACTCAAAACAAAATTACCATAGCCTTATTTCACCTTAATACATCCACTGATAGTACATCAAAGTCATACAACGTCATATGACCTTGCATTTTATTTTATTAAGGAAAAGGTGGCAATTTCAATTATTAGGAAGAAAAATACTTAGATGCCTCTAGAAATTCCCATTAAATTAACTAAATCGTTTTATGCTCCTACAAACATAACCACAAAGTTATGAGCCAAGGCAAGAACATTTGGTCCTAAGCCCTTCACAAATCTCACTTTGCACCCTTAAGGGTTTACCCTTAGGGCTTTAGATCATACCACCCTAAAGGCTCCAAATGGACCATTAGGGTGTGTCACATGCATTTGTATATCCATACCTACATAACCATCATTATGGGAGGAGGCTAACACACTCAACTCCTCAAATTGATTTAAACCCTAATTTGTCCCTTAAAGACCCTCATTAGGGTTTCCAATTTTCCATATCGAATCAACTCCAAATGGAGTGAAATTTTAGGCAAGCACTACCCATGTACTAAAGGTTATGCCACCAAAGTTTGGTGTCATTTGGACATCAAATGCTACAAAAATCAACTTAATTTAAATATCATAACTACCATAAAAACCCTAAGTAAAAGTGTCCACCAATGGCTGCCCCTTTGGCAGGGGGTGCCCCTAGGGTATACCCACCCATGGTTAAAAGCACAGCTCGAAAAATTGAAGGGTTTGACCTAGGGAATTATTTTAGTGGACTGACCTAGTGTAGGACCAGTCTTAGTAAAACAGCTCCCTAGGGAGTTGTTGGTCACCAAATGACCTAAACTCAAGGCCAAATGAAAGTTATGACCAAGGCCTACAACTTTCATGTTGGGTACGTTTTCTAATTCAGCATTTAAGAGACCCTAAGTTTTAAGAGAAGAGGACTGATTATTGAAGGCAGAATAACCAATAAAAGGGATTAATTAATTACAGAAATTATAGATCTGCACAGATCTTGAAGCGCATCGGGTGGCAGCCGCATCGTCTTCCTCCTCCAGCCAACGGTTGAGATTCAACCGCGCTGGGCGATGTTGCGGGGGAGATTGCCGGCGATCCAGCCACCACCACCATCGGCCAACACCACCGACACCTTCGTGGTGGTCGGGGCTATCATCCACCGGCGACTGGCGGCCGGTGGAGGCGGTTTTCGGCGATCCCAGGCATCCCGATTTGCGGCAAAATCCATGGATTTCAGAGGTATATCCGGTCTCAATTGTGGCCGATCCTTCCTCGTTTTGTGATGGGAAGCTAGCATGAGGGGAGGGGAGGAGAAACGAACCGTTGTTGGTGCGTGGCGGCGGCTCCGGCGGCGGTTTGCCATGGAAAAGTTGAGCTCCGTCGATCCTGCTCCCGAACTCAATTCTCCAGCAAAAGCTTTGCTCTAGGTGTCGTTCTCGACTGCTTTCTACCTCCTGAAGCTAATGGTGAGGTTGGATTGGGAGGGGGAGGCCTCTATAGGGGGTTGTGAAATCAAGCTCCTCGGTTGTGCCCCTTGCTGCCACCCTCCTGTAGCTGCCGGCCTCCTGCTTCCATCTGGGTCACGCTTAGACCCCCAGCAATCAGGGAAGGCCCCTAGGCTGATTGGAGGAGGAGTGTGGAGGAGGGGGTGATTGCTTTTAGCTTTATGCCTTTTGCTTTTGTCTTTTTGATCAACTTTTGGTCCCCCCCCCCTCCATTGATTAATCAAACTCCATATTAGGGTTCAGTCCTAGGGCTGATTGGGATTGACTTAGGTCCATGAGTAAGGTCAATTAATTGGGGTTTGGTCCCATTCAATTTAGGCTTGAAATTCCCTTTAATAGGCTATGTTGACCATGGTTAACTTTGGTCAACCAAGGTGAGTGGGTTGACCCCACTTGGGGGTCATGGGTCCCTTAACATCACCCAACATAGGTTGGTCCATGGTGGGGCTCCAATTGGTCCATTTTAGCCTTAAGGTGCGATTTTGACCTAAATTGAGCTAGAGTTGACTTTGGTCCAATTGGTCAACTGGTTGACCAAGTGATGGGGCTTTTGGGTCCAATGAGTTCCTCAAAGTGGTTAGAGTGTGGTGGTAAGGTCAATTTGAACCATTGAGGGTCAATTGTACCCTAATTGACTTAGTTTGGTTAATGTTGACCTATTGTTGACTTTGGTCAATTTCATGCAATTGGGTCTCACCCAAGTGCACTTCCCATCCTATAGGTCTCCCTTAGTGGTTAGCACATCATAAGTGAGGTCATCTTGGACAGTTGAGAGTCAATTGACCTAGTTGAGGGGCTTAGGGTTAGGTTAGTTTTTGAGCTTTGGTGTGCACTTAGCAATTTCTGACCTAGCCTAAGGCCCTTGTGGCCACTCACCTCACCCCTATGCCCTAACATTTCCAATGGGTCTAGAAGGATTGGGTATGTTACAAATCCTAATAAACAAAAAAAATATTTCGTCCCCGAAATTTAAGATCGGGTCTACGGGTTCTACGCAATATAAGGTAAAAGAAAATTGCAAGGAGGTTTAGGTTGTACCTGAAGTGAAGAGTTCCGGGTAGCGTTGTTGCATGAGGTCCATGGGCTCTCAAGTGTGCTCCTCTCGCCCTTGGTTAGACCACAGCACCTTCACCAACGGTACACTCTTCCGCCGCAGGACTCGGACCTCCGTATCGTCGATCCGGATAGGCTCCAGTAGGACTGACCGATCGGGCGCCACCGGGCCTGAAGTAGATGTTACATGCTGCTCAGGACGAAGCAGGGCTCTCCGAAGTGAAGAGACGTGGAAGACGTCATGCAGGTTCTCCAACTCTGGCGGTAGCTCCAGCCTGTACGCCAAAGGACCGATCCGCTCCAGGATCAAATAAGGCACCACGTACCGAGGACTGAGCTTCTTGTGCCCCCGCACTCGAGAAACCCCGTGCATAGGACGGATCTTCAAGAACACACGCTCTCCTACCTGGAACTCCACCATACGATGCCTCGCATCATAGTACTTCGCCTGTCTGCTCTAGGCTTCCAGCATCCGCTCCCTGATCAGTCTTACCTGCGCATCCGACTCCTCAATGTAATCTGAACCCAACGACCTCTGGTCCTCGTCCTGGATCCAGGAAAGTGGTGTGCGACACTTCCTCCCGTATAGTGCGGCATAAGGTGCCATTCCAATGCTAGCCTGGTGACTGTTGTTATAGGAAAACTCTATCAAAGGCAACAGTCTCTCCCAGGGCTTGCCCGTATCTAGGATGCACAAAAGCAGTAGGTCCTCCATAGTCCGGTGGGTGCGCTCAGTCTGACCGTCAGTCTGAGGATGGAACGCCGTACTAAATGTCAATCGGGATCCCAAGTAAGCCTGAACCTCCTTCCACTCCCTCGAAGTGAAGCGTCCGTCTCTATCTGAAACAATCGTCTTGGGCACCCCATGATATCTGACTACCTGCTCCACAAATACCCTTACAAGGTCACCGACCGGGCTCCCTTCTGTACCGGAATCAACCGAGCTACCTTCGTCAACCTGTCTACTATCACCATATCGAGTCATTCCCAGAGCGGGAGCGGGGTAGACCATGCACAAAATCCATCGATATGTCCTCAAACTTCCACTCAGGTACTGGTAAAGGCTGCAACATTCCTCCCGGGCTCCTGCACTCCGCCTTCACGCGCTGGCAGCCCTCGCAGTGTGTAACATACTGTATAATATCTCTCTTCATCCCCGGCCAAAACATAACCTTCCGAAGGTCCGCTGCCATCTTCGTGATCCCTGGATGCACTGAGTACTGGGAGCAATGGGCCTCCCTGAGCACCTCATCTCTAATACCTCCTCCAGCTGGGATGTAGACTCGGTCTCGATGGTGGATAAGATCATCTCTCAATGTATATTCCCCTGCCACGCCGTCCACCAACGATCTGAATACTGGCTCCAAGGCAGGGTCCTGCAACTGTGCCTCCCGAATGCGGTCCCGAATATCGCAGACAATATTCAAGGACGCTAAATACTCCATGTATGTCTCGGGGTCGGCCCTGGATACAACTATGATGTGCATGTCCTCCAAAGCCTGAATCAACTCCATAGCCGTCACGCGGCTCTCTGCTCCTGGTGCACCTCCTCTCCTGCTCAAAGCATCCGCTACGGTGTTGGCCTTGCCTGGATGGTAATGCAATGTGTACGTGTAGTCGCACAAGAACTCTAACCACCTCTGCTGATGTAGGTTCAAGTCCTTCTGCGTATCGATATACTTGAGGTTCTTGTGGTCTGAGAAGATCTCACAATGAACCCCATAAAGATAGTGTCTCCAGGTCTTCAAGGCGAAAATGACCGCTCCGAGCTCGAGGTCATGCACTGGATAGTTCCTCTCGTGTACCTTAAACTGCCGGGAAGCGTACGCGATCACGTGATCATGCTGCATCAACACTGCTCCCAACCCCTGGAATGATGCGTCTGTATAAACCTGAAATCCTTCCTTCCCAGATGGAAGTGCAAGGATGGGGGAAGAGGTGAGTCGGCCTTTCAGCTCCAAGTAGGCCGCCTCACACTACGGAGTCCAGACGAATGGGGCTTCCTTCTTAGTCAATGAAGTGAGCGGAAGGGCAATCCTGGAGAACCCCTCCACAAACTTCCGGTAATAGCCTGCCAACCCTAGGAAGCTCCGCACATCTGAAGCTGACTGCAGTCAAGGACACTCCTGAATGGCCCGTACCTTGGCCGGATCCACTGCCAGACCTGCTCCACTGATGATGTGTCCTAGAAAAGCCACCTCCCGTAGCCAAAACTGACACTTGGAGAACTTCGCATACATCTGATGTTCTCTCAGCTTCCCCAATACTAGGGCCAGATGCCCAGCATGCTCCTCCTCCGTCCTGGAATAAATTAGAATGTCGTTGATGAACACGATAACGAAGATGTCAAGAAAGGCCTCGAACACCCTGTTCATCATGCTCATGAAAGCTGAGGGGGCATTAGTGAGCCCGAAGGGCATCACCGTGAACTCATACAATCCATACCGGGAACTGAAGGCTGTCTTCGGTATGTCCTCCTCTTGGATCCGTAGCTGATAGTATCCTGATCTTAAATCAAGCTTGGAGAACCAGTGAGCTCCCTACAACTGATCGAAGAGTTCGTCAATCCTTGGTAACGGATAGGTATTCCACATTGTCTGTCTGTTGAGCTCCCGATAATCTATACACAATCTGAGCGTCCCATCCTTCTTCTTCACAAATAACACCGGCGCTCCCCAAGGTGAGGAGCTCGGCCTGACGAAACCCGCATCTACCAACTCTTTCAACTGCACCCTAAACTCTGCTAGCTCCCTGGGTGTCATGCGGTATGGTGCCCGGGACACTGGCCTTGCTCCCGGAACCAGCTGAATCGGAAAATCTATCTCTCGATGCGGTGGCAGTCCGGGCAACTTCTCTAGGAATACATCGGAGAAGTCCCGGACTATAGGGATGTCTGATAAGGAGCACTCCACCTCTGCCATCTCGAAGCACACCAAATATACCTCGTCGCCCTGCTCGTGGGCCTTGACTACCTGGACAGAAGATAAAGAAGAGCGGGAGATCGGCTCAATGCCTTCGAATGTAGCGGAGGTGGTATCGTGCCGCACCACCACTCTCTGAAAGTGCACAGTTTACCTCACTAGAATTCTCTATAGGGGGGGGGGGTGAATAGAGATTAAAAATATTTTGTGCAAAGTTAATATATATATGTGTATGATCACAGATTAGAGCTTCCGACACACCAACAAGAATTAAACAAATAAAGAGAATAAAAGCAAGTAAAGAAATCACAGCACAACACAAGAAAATATAGTGGTTCCCCAAACTTTGGGTAGTCCACTCTTCTACCCCCTTGGTAGGAATTCACTATCTTGTACTGAGTCTTTTGATAAGGAGACTCTTAGAACCACCCTGAGTCTTTTGACAAGGAGACTCTTAGAACCAACTGAGTCTTTTGACAAGGAGACTCTTAGAACCAGTACACTGAATTTTTTGAAGAGAGATTCTAAAAACTCTTTTACAATGTTTAAGTAAGAAAAAGAAAGAAGAAAGAAATAAGAACAAGAATGAATCTTCTTCTAGCAAGAAGATTGGAAGCACAAGAAGTAGTGAATGAAATCTCTCTTCTATAGTGAGAAGGAGATTGTAAAAAAGCTTTTCTCTCTTTTGAGAGAGCTTTCAGAGTTTGCAGTAGAATGGCTTCTGAAGAAGAAGGAGAAGATGGAGGCTTTTTCTCTGCAGCACACTATCTCTTTTCTCAGCTTTTTCTCTCTATTCTCTTGGGAGCTTTTCCTCTATTTCAAATGTATGTGGTGGATCACTCAACTGACATTTTCTGCCGACCTCCTCTTTATTTATAGCTCTGTTAATTCAAAATAATACTATAGGAGGATAATCAATTAGCAGTCAGAGAAATAGAAAGATGAAAATGTTTCCATAATATTTATTTCTGTAGAAGGAAAGGATGAATTCTGATTTCAAATAATATCCAAAATAGAGTTAATGAGATTAGCCAAGAATCAAATAGAAGGAAAGAATGATTCAGAACGGCTATAAAATATTAACATTATCCCATACAAATCAGATTTACTGAAAGAAGGAAAGAGATCTGGCGCATAGTTAAATCTGTCATATAAATCGACGTGCGTCGATTCCTATTCGACGTAAGCGTCGAATTCATCCTGGCTGTACATCGAGAGGAGAATAAGGAAGGTGCATCGATTAAGGTGCGTCGACTTCTCCATATGCGTCGACTAGAAATCAGAGTAGCGTCGACAACACATACGTCGAAATCTTCCTAGAGTTACTTCGACTCAATCTGAAGGAAACGTCGACTATGTTTCGACGTTGCGTCGAATATTATTCGACGCATATTTACTTAACCTTGTTTTTCTTTCTTAGAATTCATATTCAACTTAATTCAAGGGGTTAAGAGAAATCATTTTCCCAACAATCTCCCCCTATTTGTCTTAACCCTACTTAGAGAGAAATTGTATTAGCATAAAATCAATCCAGCACAACATTTGTATAGAAAAGAAATATATCAAATAATCAAAAAGTGAAATTTAGAAGAAGAGATCAAATGTTCCAGAATCATATAAACATATGTCATGTTCATTCCAATTAGTACTCAAAAATATATCAGCATTGTTTTCAAATATTACTCAGGAGGGGTAGGAGGGGTCTTTCTCTTTCTCTTGAATACTACTGTTTTAGGAGAGGAGAGTTTTTCATTCTCATTTGTAGGAAGTTCTCCTAGCTCCCCCTGGGTCTCAGCCATTTGCTCCCCCTGAGTCTCAGTTTCATTTATAATAGTATCCTTAGCTCCTTCTTCAGCTAACACAGCTTCCATCTCCCCCTGAAGTTCAGTTTCTTTATCTTTCTCACCATCTTCCTTTGCAGCCTCATTTTCTGCTCTGCTTCCCTCCCCTTGTAGTAGTGCCATTTGATTTGCAGCATCCCTTGCTATGTTGAGTACCTCTATTGTTTGTTCATCATTATGTAGCTCAGGTACTGTCTCATTCCTAAGGATTTTGTCAGGTTTTGGAGGAGGGGACTTGTGAGAGAGAGATTTAGGATTGGAGAGCTGCTCTTCATCTAGATTCTCCCCCTTCTTGACCTTCTTGGCCAGGGAGGTTAAGAAAGATCTTGTCACTCTAGAGGAAGAGAGAGAGGTCTTTAGGCCTTGCATAGAGGCACTGACCCCATCTATTTGGGTGTGCATGTGAAGGATGGAGGAATGAATTTGAGAGCAATGCTCATCCAGCATCACTTGGAATTTTTCAGCTGCTGATTTGATGCATTGAGTGAGGAGAGCCTCAGTGAATGCAGATGATTCATGGTGTGAAAGGTGAGGAGCTGACGATGGAGGAAGAGGTGATGGAGGAGGAGAGAAGTGAGTTGATACATGAGGTATGGGTGATAATGGAGGTAAAGAAGATGGGAAAATAGGAGGAGGGAGAGAAGGAGATACTGCTGTCTGAGCAGGTGTTTGAGAAGAAGTAGGTAAAGTAGGAGTTGTGAGGGTGGTAGAGTTTATTTGAGTGGATGATGGTGGTAGAGAAGAATTGTCTCTTTGAGGAGAAGGAGGAGGAGAAGGGTGAGCAGAAGAGTTAGGAGGAGTGGGAGTCCTTTCAGGAATGGAGCCAGGCTTGGGGATTTGCCTGGTCCATTTGGAGAAGAGGGCAATGGACATCCTCTTTCCAGGAGGGATAGGAATTCCTTTTGACCTACAGAGGTCAGGGAAGGAGTGGAAGAGTACTTGACTCATAATCCTCATGCAGGCATTCTCTTTGTGAGAATATCTAGAGCTTATTATCTTGAGTAGCCATGAGGCCCAGTCTACTTTCTTCTTCAGCATAAGGACCCCCATGATGTTCAGTTGGTGTTTGGGTACTGCATCATGTGCTGAGATTTTGCATAGTAGAACTTTCCCTACTCTATCTTCCAGTAATCTGTACTCATCAGAAAAATCTATCTTTTTCAGATGGATTGGCCTATCTTTTGAGAATTTCATGGTGGTGAGTAAATGCTTGATTTCATCAGGTGTGAGTTCAATGGTTTCATCACCTAATAGGGGAGTAATTAAGACATGTTTAGTCATTCCTTTTAGAAGCTCATTTTCTTTCCTTATTTCATTTAAACAAAGATGATATTAGGATATACCTGATGGAAGATCAAAGGTGGTCCTTATGTGTTCTGCAGATATTGATACTGGTGTCTCATAGATTGTGCCTGAAATTTCCCCTTGTTCAGTTATCTGAACATGAGCTATGAGCTCTGTTAGTTCTGTCTCCAGAAGCTTGCATCTTGTTGAAATGAGCTTATCCAGACCAGCTTCAGTGAACAGAGCTATTATGCTCTTAAAGTTGTTGGCGGCGGCTTGGAAGGATTCCAGGTCAATGTCGAAGCCAGAGTTAGTTTTGGGAGCCATTTTAGGTTGGAGAGAGAGAGGAAGAGGTGGCTGGACTGAGGAGCAAGAAGGATGAAAGATGCAGAGGTCGTGAAGGTTTCTAACTGAAGAATCTATTTAAGTCAGGTGAAGCGTCGAAACAGGACTCAACTCGAGGTTTATTCGGTACTTTAGTGGATGTGACCGAAAATGATTCAGCCTTGCCGCTCGTTTTTATGAAGTCGACGTTACGTCGAGTGGGATTCGTCGTGAGCGTCGATATAGTCTGCTTTGGGATGAAGAGATTTCTAGTCGACGTACGCGTCGATAATAGTCGACGTATGCGTCGATTATGCCTATTGATCTGAGTCGTCGACGGTGCGTCGATTATAAGTCGACGTGACTTTTAATTTTTCAGAACAGCTCTATGTGCTTATTTCTTTTTGTCTCTTCATATTCCTAAAGGTTTCTAAGTCAATTTTGGACTGATTTTCTTTTACATATAATTTGATTGATTATGCCAACATTGTTTGGCAAAGTGGCCGGGTTTGTTACATATATAGCATTTGATTGTCTTAGAGTTGTAAGGATTTGATTTTAGAGAAGGATAGAAGTGTTGATTGGGATAGGAATATTGTTTAGAGTAGAAATTTTGATCAGGATGAATGGGTACTGAATAGGGGTTTAGATGAGAGATTTTTGAAGGGAAGACATTTACGTTGCTCTGAATATGTGTGCGTCGATATCGATTCGACGCATGTTGATAGTCACGTCGATTTCTATTCGACGCTTTCTCCAGGTGGCGTCGATCTGATTTTAACGCGTAAAAAAAGTTGCGTCGATTGGAAGTCAACGTACTTTTGTTTAAGCGTCGAGAAGAGATCGATGCATCTGAGAGGTTGCGTTGAGTAGATGTCGACGCACTATTATGCATGCGTCGATATGAAGTCGACGCAACTGAATCTTCATAGATTTTTACTATTCCTTTTTCTGTTTTTACTTCTTTATGAGTTGTTTTTCTTGGTTTAGTTATCTCTTCAGATGAAGTTTGTGAGTCATCAGCTGATTAATATGATGTATCATCAATTTCCTTGGAGAGGTGTTCTTTCTTATGTTGTGATTCTTTTTCTTGGTTGTCTAATTTGACAGGTTCAGTGAATTTTACAGGGCTCATCCAAGTAGGTTTGTTGGATGGAATTAGGCTGATTGAGGGGTCAGCCCCTAGCCCAAGATTCTTGTGTCTTATTGTTTGTTTTTCAGTGATCTCTTCAAGAGTTTGGCTTCTCATTTTTATTGATTCTTCAAAGGCTTTTGCCTGGGTTACTTTATCCTTAAGGAACTGATTTTCTATTCTAGCCCTTTCTATTTCCTTTTCTATTCTGCTAGCTATTGATTCATAATCTTTAAAGGACTTAATTTCTGTGTTTCTCTGGTTTTTAGCTACATTGATTTGTTCTTTTAGATCTTTAATTTATTTTGTTGCTTTTAGTTGATCTAGATACATTCTCATAAAATCATTTCTAAAGTTATCACTTTGAAAATCTATTTCATCAAACATGCTTACCTCATCCTCATCCTCAGATTCCTCTATGAGAATGAGGTTCTTTTCTTTTTCATCATCAGAAGATATGCTTTCTTCTGATCCTGTTTCACTCCATGATTTATCATCATTCTTTGAGTCTTCAAAGGCCATTAAGCATAGGTCTTCTTGCCTAGATTCTTCATTGTCACTCTTAGAGGATGAACTATCCTCAGAGTTTGTTTCACTCCAGACTTCTGCAATGAAGCCTCTTTCTTTCTTCTTCCCCTTTTTCTTCAGATCTTTCTTTTTCAGATCCTTTTCTGTTTCAGCATTCTCTGGACATTCTGGGGCAATATGTCCAGGTTTCTGCAAGAATAGCAAATAATTTCTTTAGTGGGGGTTTTGTCATACCTTGGTTTTGACTCCCTCCTTTTTGATCCATCTGTCTTGACCCATTTCTTAAATCTTCTGGCCAAGAAACTGAATAGTTCTTCTTCAGTGACAGGGGTTCGCCCTTCTGTTGCCTTTAGAGCAATGTTCCTGCCTTTTGAGGAAATTGGAGTGTTTTCTCTTCTTTCCTTCTCTTCTCTAGTTTTCAGCAATTGCTCATAGGATCTGAGTTTTCCTAAGAGAGCATCTGTTGAAATCTCTTTCTGTCCTCTTGTGTCTCTTATTGCCCATATTCTTGAGTCCCATGAACTAGGGAGACTCATTAGCAATTTGTCATTAATCTCAGTGAGAGAGATTTCTCTATCCAAGTCTCTTAGTTAACTGATGATCAGACTGAATCTGTCATACATTTCAGAGATGCTTTCTTCATCCTTCTTTTGGAAGTTCTCATATAGAGAGATCAATAGGGCCTTCTTATCTTTCTTTTCATCAGCACTTCCTTCCACCATCTTTGTGAGAGCATCCCAAATTTCTTTGGATGATTCACAGTCAACAACCCTTTGAAAGATGTCATCTGAGAGAGTTGAGACAAGTATGTTCATGGCCTTTAGATCATGTGTTCTTGCCTTCTTCTCATCTTCTGTCCATTCAGATCTGGGAACAAGTGTTTGTGTGACATTGCCACTTGCATCCTTTCTATAAGGCTTTGGGGGACCTGTCACAGTAATATTGAACAAGTCAGCATCAATGGAATTCATATAAATTCTGATTCTTGTTTTCCAAACTGCAAACTTTTCAAGATTGCACATTGGTGGTCTGGTGGAAGCATAATCCTTGATTTGTGCCATGTGAAAATTGATTGTTAGAAAAGTATATATATATATAAACAAGAGGTAGGATCTTTTTGATCAAGGAGTTAACCCTTTTTAGATCAACCTACCTCTGATACCAATTGAAAGTGCACAGTTTACCTCACTAGAATTCTCTAGAGGGGGGGGGGGGGGGGGTGAATAGAGATTAAAAATATTTTGTGCAAAGTTAATATATATATATATATATATATATATATGTGTGTGTGTATGATCACAGATTAGAGCTTCCCACACACCAACAAGAATTAAACAAATAAAGAGAATAAAAGCAAGTAAAGAAATTACAGCACAACACAAGAAAATATAGTGGTTCTCCAAACTTTGGGTAGTCCACTCTTCTACCCTCTTGGTAGGAATTCACTATCTTGTACTGAGTCTTTTGATAAGGAGACTCTTAGAACCACCCTGAGTCTTTTGACAAGGAGACTCTTAGAACCAACTGAGTCTTTTGACAAGGAGACTCTTAGAACCAGTACACTGAATTTTTTGAAGAGAGATTCTAAAAACTCTTTTACAATGTTTAAGTAAGAAAAAGAAAGAAGAAAGAAATAAGAACAAGAATGAATCTTCTTCTAGCAAGAAGATTGGAAGCACAAGAAGTAGTGAATGAAATCTCTCTTCTATAGTGAGAAGGAGATTGTAAAAAAGCTTTTCTCTCTTTTGAGAGAGCTTTCAGAGTTTGCAGTAGAATGGCTTCTGAAGAAGAAGGAGAAGATGAAGGCTTTTTCTCTGCAGCACACTATCTCTTTTCTCAGCTTTTTCTCTCTATTCTCTTGGGAGCTTTTCCTCTATTTCAAATGTATGTGGTGGATCACTCAACTGACATTTTCTGCCGACCTCCTCTTTATTTATAGCTCTGTTAATTCAAAATAATACTATAGGAGGATAATCAATTAGCAGACAGAGAAATAGAAAGATGAAAATGTTTCCATAATATTTATTTCTGTAAAAGGAAAGGATGAATTCTGATTTCAAATAATATCCAAAATAGAGTTAATCAGATTAGCCAAGAATCAAATAGAAGGAAAGAATGATTCAGAACGGCTATAAAATATTAACATTATCCCATACAAATCAGATTTACTGAAAGAAGGAAAGAGATCTGGCGCATATTTAAATCTGTCATATAAATCGACGTGCGTCGATTCCTATTCGACGTAAGCGTCGAATTCATCCTGGCTGGACGTCGAGAGGAGAATAAGGAAGGTGCGTCGACTTCTCCATATGCGTCGACTAGAAATCAGAGTAGCGTCGACAACACATACGTCAAAATCTTCCTAGAGTTACTTCGACTAAATCTGAAGGAAACGTCGACTATGTTTCGACGTTGCGTCGAATATTATTCGACGCATATTTACTTAACCTTGTTTTTCTTTCTTAAAATTCATATTCAACTTAATTCAAGGGGTTAAGAGAAATCATTTTCCCAACACTCTCTTTGCTTGGCAGTCTATCTGGGCGTGGTTCCCCGCGAGCCACGTCATGCCCAAGATAAGGTCGAAGTCCGCGAGCTTCAGCACCGAAGCTGGAGCATCAAGCGTTAGGCCGCCGATGGTCACCTTTAAGATGCACTTGGCCGTCGTCTCGATCTCTGATCCATTGGGAAGGTGCACCCTCCTGGCGGGTCCCATGTAATAGTGGATCTGCTCCAAGCCTTTAACAAAGTCTTCAGAGACAAAGTTATGCGAGGCACCAGTATCGAATAGGGTGTGGGCGGGCTTGCCACACACCACTATAATGCCTGGGAAATTGGGTTGTTTGTTTAATTTTCTAAACTAGAAGGTTAAAAATGCAGGTGACTTTAAGCAGTAATAAATCAAAGTACTGAAAGCATTAAGTTACCTGCAATAACCTCCTCCGGGTTCCTTGGCTGTGCAAGATCCAAGGCATAAGCCTTCTCCTGATGCCTCCCTCTGCCGTGATTTCCCCTGCCTCTACCCCGTCCTCGGCCTCGGCCCCGCAGTGCTGGAGGGGCTGCCAGAGGTGCTGCTGGTGGTGGAGGAGGAGGTGGAGGGAATCGCCGAGGGCAATGGGCTTTGACGTGACCTGGCTGGTTGCACTCAAAGCACACCACTGGAGCGCGTCCCCGGTCATTAAATCTCTGGGGCCCCCAGGTACGTAGGGGCTGAGGGGCTAGTAAGGGCTGGGGCTGCTGCTGTACTGGTGTAATCTGAGCACGAGGACGTCCCCCACCCCTCCGGTGCCTCATAACTCTGCCCCGATGTGAGCCTCTGCTTCTCTCCCCCCGGTACATGGCCTCAGCTGGCCTCTTCACTCTACCCTGCACACCGATCTGATCTGCCTCTAGCTTCTTCGATGTCTCTATGATCTGAGTCAGGCTGCCCTCAGAAACAAACAAGAGTGCCTGCCTCATCGGGTCTCGAAGTCCCTTGTAGAATCTCTTCGCAATGGCACGATCATCTGGAGCATGAGACCTCGCAAACCTGGCTAAATGGGAGAACTCCCTCTGGTACTCAATCACCAAGCGTGTCCCCTGAGTGAGGCGTAGAAACCTCTCTTCCAGCTCGTCCCTGTCCGTGCTGGATATGAAGTGCTCCAGGAATGTGGTACTAAACTCGTCCCAAGAGATATCTAAGTACTCCCTATCTCTGAAAGTGGTCTCCAGTAGCGACTTCCACCACCTCTTGGCATGTGCCTCAAGTGCTGATACTGCCAAAAATACTGCCTTGCCGATCGGGCAACCGATGCCGGCCAGCATCTCCTGAATGGTGTCCAACCACTCCTCAGTCTTCACTGCATCCTCTATCCCTCGGTAGGTCGGTGTGGAGAGACCTCTGAAGGTGCTCAACCAGTTCGCTCCTGGGTTTGGCAGTGGTGCCGGGACGGACTGGGCCCTGAAGGTCTCTAGAATGGCTCCTAACGTCTGTCCCAGCTCCGACTGCTGAAAAGTAGTGGTAGTTGGAGGGGGAGGGATGCTGACATGAGGCTCTGTGCTCATTGGGGCCTGTACAAGATAGGGGTTTAGTCAAAAAATTTTTTGGCCTTACTTATTGGTTATGGACTATTTTATGTGATTCCATACATGGGCACACCATAGCTTCCGCTGCCTAGTTTGTCCGCAAACTAAGCTCGAGCGGGGTGACCCAGTATGCTGTGGACTGTTCTCTTATGATCGTTCGTCCTCTGATACCATTTGTAAGATCTCTTTTTCCAAACCCGTTCGGGTACTTGAAAACTCAAACCTCTCCCGTATCACACGGTTGAGGTGGACCTTCGCCCAGAATCGCTGTCTTGCGGTGTCACCAACACTCGGGTTGACTAACATCGCTCAGCACCAACCCTGCCGGCTATACGATCATAAGTAAAATATGCCAAAAAGTAAGTACATAAAAGAAGGCATGTCCACAATCACAGCATCATATATAAGTATATAATGAGAACAGAAAGTCCAAAAGAGAAGTACAAGCAAAAAGGGGGCTTATGCCCGATACATATCCAAAATAAGGTACTATCTCTCTCTCACTACAACATGCGGAAGACTACATCGAAACTCTCAAAAATGCGGAAGACTAGCTATCTAATCATCAACCTGTGGCATCGTGGTAGTGCGCTGCATCTGCTACTCAGGTCCTGCCATCTCGTCCTGCTGCGCGCGGGACAACTCCGTCTCCTCGGACTCCTGCGGTCACACCGACCGTTAGTCATAAAGACTAAGCCATTTTGTCCTCGCCTCCCTCCACGACTCCTAGGCACCGAGCGGAAGGAAGAAGCGGAGGACAAACAAGGGGTAAACAAGAAGGGATGACATGGCACTATTCTAACAGGTATAAGTAAAGCAATGAAATCTAGCTAGCAGTATAGTGCAGGTATAAGGCAGTAAAGTAGAGCAATGAAATAAGCAGTAAATAGTAAGAAAATGCGGTGCAGTAAGTAAATCTAAGCTACCGTCACAGATTCATACCTTAACTTATATGAACGCCCATACGACATATAAGTTAAGATGTCCAGGTAACCCATCATATAAAAGAGACCATACTAATTTATATGACGGGGGTATGCTAATGTGTATGTTATGCTATGCTATGGTTATGATGTTTTAATGAGTTTATGCAATGTGACTCACCCACACGACTCTATGCGCACAGACCTTTATAGTTCCCAATTTGTTTGAAAGGAAGCCAACCTTTCGGGTACCGACCGTCGTGGCTCACGGTGGTAGTGGATCGGGCACTCCACATCCTAGGCGGGTATAGTCACTACCAAGCCTAGACCTCATGTACGCCTCAACGCTAAGAACACAACAGCGGAGCTCCTGCGTACTCTTGCTGGAATCCACCAGACTTTAAGGTCGGGGTGGGTTATTAGGGATTGTCCTCCAGACCACGGTACTCAAACTTACCGGCCCTCTAAACCTCACCCTCACCTGAGTCATACTACCGTCGGTGACACGACTAGCCTAGTACCGAAGACTCGCCACTATTTGACTAAGTAACAGGTGTTAACAATGTCTACCCGAGCTTCCGGCCCAGGGACTATCACACAAGCTGACCCAACCCATCTCCTTCCCGGAGGAGATCCATACCAGTTTGCATCCTTACTTAGGCTACTCTTGCCTACAATTTAGTTAGTGTTATATTTAGGGGGTGAGTCTTGGACTTCCGGCGGTGTACTCCATAAGGGGCCCCTAACGGTACTACAGATCAATGAGCTCAACCCCACCATCCTCCTCAAGACAATTACTTTAGTTGGTCGTTAACATTTGGTTCACCCTTCATCATTCATATGGTTAAAGTGATTTAGCTCAACACCCGTCCCACCCAAATCGGTTGGACGTACCTTCTTTCCTCCTACGTTATCTCTAGCGCACCCTCACAACTAACCCTAGGATTGACCCTCCTTGCATAATGGTGTGCTATAACTCATTTACTGATTGGGTATAACCCCTATCCACTACTTAGGGATCTGAATTGTCAAAAACTCAAAATTCTGTTTTTACTAAACGCAGACCACCAAATTGAACTATTCATCATCCCCACAAGGGAATCCTTCTAAAAACTCATCTCCAGGATCTGGTATAATTATCCTAGGCTCCTACTGACAGTAATAATGTATGGTCCAAGTTCCATAATTTTCCATATTAATTTGGTATTTATTATAATTTAAAGTAGTTAAGGCCTTAAGCCAAATTACACATGAACTACCCTCAAAATGATTCTACATGCTACATAAAAATTATCAGTACGGTAATATCCCATATCAAGGTGGTTCACTGAGTATCATGACCCTAGGATGTCAGTTGGCCCACTATATCATCATAATTGTATAATTACCAAAATGCCACTTTAATTAGGAAAAATAGTATTTCACTTCTGAAAATTCTCCAAAAATTACCAAGTGTCCAAATGGGAACCTAGAGTCCTCTGCCAAAAGGTTGTGTCATTACCATGTGATTTGACTTTTTAAAAGGATTTACTATCCAAGTGATGTAAAATTGATTTTCTACATGAAGTACATGAATTACAAATCTACAAGCTTCCAAACTATGGTCATGGGCATATATTAACCTAAAATCACAGATCACAAAGAATCATGACAAAGGCCCATGATTTGATATTTTAAAAAGATTAAATACTCAAGTAATGTAAATCTCAATTTCTACATGAAGTACATGAAATACTATTCTACAAGCTTCTAAACAATTATCATGGGTATATAATAGCATTGAATGACAGTTAACCAAGTTTCACAATTTTGCCCCATGATTTGATAATTTTCAAAATTAAAATCCCTTAAGCTAGCAAGCACTTGAAATTTCCTACACAAGGTATAATGATTCCATAACTCAAAACAAAATTACCATAGCCTTATTTCACCTTAATACAGCCACTGATAGTACATCAAAGTCATACAAGGTCATATGACCTTGCATTTTATTTTATTAAGGAAAAGGTGGCAATTTCAATTATTAGGAAGAAAAATACTTAGATGCCTCTAGAAATTCCCATTAAATTAACTAAATCATTTTATGCTCCTACAAACATAACCACAAAGTTCTGAGCCAAGGCAAGAACATTTGGTCCTAAGCCCTTCACAAATCTCACTTTGCACCCTTAAGGGTTTACCCTTACGGTTTTAGATCACACCACCCTAAAGGCTCCAAATGGACCATTAGGGTGTGTCACATTCATTTGTATATCCATACCTACATAACCATCATGATGGGAGGAGGCTAACATACTCAACTCCTCAAATTGATTTAAACCCTAATTTGTCCCTTAAAGACCCTCATTAGGGTTTCCAATTTTCCATATCGAATCAACTCCAAATGGAGTGAAATTTTAGGCAAGCACTACCAATGTACTAAAGGGTATGCCACCAAAGTTTGGTGTCATTTCGACATCAAATGCTCCAAAAATCAACTTAATTTAAATATCATAACTACCACAAAAACCCTAAGTAAAAGTGTCCACCAATGGCTGCCCCTTTGGCAGGGGGTGCCCCTAGGGTATACCCACCCATGTTTAAAAGCACAGCTCCAAAGATTGAAGGGTTTGACCTAGGGAATTATTTTAGTGGACTGACCTAGTGTAGGACTAGTCCTAGTAAAATAGCTCCCAAGGGAGCTGTAGGTCACCAAATGACCTACACTCAAGGCCAAATGATAGTTAAGACCAAGGCCTACAACTTTCATGTTGGGCACTTTTTCTAATTCAGCCCTTAAGAGACCCTAATTTTTAATAGAAGAGGACTGATTATTGAAGGCAGAATAACCAATAAAAGGGATTAATTAATTACAGAAAATATAGATCTGCACAGATCTTGAAGCGCATCGGGTGGCAGCCGCGTCGTCTTCCTCCTCCAGCCAACGGTTGAGATTCAACCGCGCTGAGCGATGTTGCGGGGGAGATTGCCGGCGATCCAGCCACCACCACCACCGACCAACACCACCGACACCTTCGTGGTGGTCGAGGCTATCATCCACCGGTGACTGGCGGCCAGTGGAGGCGGTTTTCGGCGATCCCAGGCATCCCGATTTGCGGCGAAATCCATGGATTTCAGAGGTAGATCCAGGCTCAATTGAGCCCGATCCTTCCTCGTTTTGTGATGGGAAGCTAGCATGAGGGGAGGGGAGGAGAAACGAACCGTTGTTGGTGCGTGGCGGCGGCTCCGACGGCGGTTTGCCATGGAAAAGCTGAGCTCCGGCGGTCTTGCTCCCAAACTCGATTCTCCAGCAAAAGCTTTGCTCCAGGTGTCGTTCTCGACTGCTTTCTACCTCCTGAAGCTAATGGTGAGGTTGGATTGGGAGGGGGAGGCCTCTATAGGGGGTTTTGAAATCAAGCTCCTCGGTTGTGCCCCTTGCTGCCACCCTCTTGTAGCTGCCGGCCTCCTGCTTCTATCTGGGTCAAGCTCAGACCCCCAGCAATCAGGGAAGGCCCCTAGGCTGATTGGAGGAGGAGTGTGGAGGAGGGGGTGATTGCTTTTAGCTTTATGCCTTTTGCTTTTGTCTTTTTGATCAACTTTTGGTCCCCCCCTCCATTGATTAATCAAACTCCATATTAGGGTTCAGTCCTAGGGCTGATTGGGCTTGACTTAGGTCCATGAGTAAGGTCAATTAATTGGGGTTGGGTCCCATTCAATTTAGGCTTGAAATTCCCTTTAATAGGCTATGTTGACCATGGTTGACTTTGGTCAACCAAGGTGAGTGGGTTGACCCCACTTGGGGGTTATGGGTCCCTTAACATCACCCAACACAGGTTGGTCCATGGTGGGGCTCCAATTGGTCCAATTTAGCCTTAAGGTGTGATTTTGACCTAAATTGAGCTAGAGTTGACTTTGGTCCAATTGGTCAACTGGTTGACCAAGTGATGGGGCTTTTGGGTCCAATGAGTTCCTCAAAGTGTTTAGAGTGTGGTCGTAAGGTCAATTTGAACCTTTGAGGGTCAATTGAACCCTAATTGACTTAGTTTGGTTAATGTTGACCTATTGTTGACTTTGGTCAATTTCATGCAATTGGGTCTCACCCAAGTGTACTTCCCATCCTATATGTCTCCCTTAGTGGTTAGGGCATCATAAGTGAGGTCATCTTGGACAGTTGAGGGTCAATTGACCTAGTTGAGGGGCTTAGGGTTAGGTTAGTTTTTGAGCTTTGGTGTGCACTTAGCAATTTCTGCCCTAGCCTAAGGCCCTTGTGGCCACTCACCTCACCCCTATGCCCTAACATTTCCAATGGGTCTAGAAGGATTGGGGATGTTACAACAGGTTTGACTGCAACACTCAGTTTAATGTAAGGTGTCATAAGGTTGACCAGAAATTAAAATGGGTGCCCCCTCTAAACTACTCGTCCAAATGCTTTGAAATTTGGAGCATAGGCTATATTTACCCTTACCCTCAACATATCCAAAAATGAAAATATTTGGAGGAACCTTTTCTATAGTTTTTGTAGAAATTTAATAAATCATATACGAATTAATTTTAGGGTCTAGAGACCTCCAAACCCTACCAAATTTTGGTGGGTGTTCCTTATGGTCTTGACATGACTTTGGTAAAATTTCATCCCATCTGGTATTGATTTGGTTGGGTAATTAAGTAACCCAAAATCGGTCAAACTAGGAGATATTAGGACAAAAGTGCACTTGTTGGATTTGAGGGGTCAAACCTCATCCAAATGTTGTGAAACCTTGAACACTGATTCATCATCATATAAAACACCCCCACAAGTGGTTTTGGCTGGTTTGGAGTGGATGTGCCCTAGAACCCTAGTGCAAACTGTAGGGTTGTATAATGAACCTATTGAAGGACATATGGTCATATGTCATTGTATTGACTTGAAATTTGGTAGAGAGATTCATAAGGAGGTATTATGCCCTAGGTAATTTATCTGGAATTTTTAAAAACATTTATCCCCTCTGAATTAATTAAAAACTAATTAGGACATTTCCTTATAAGAAGAATTTACATGTTACATAACCTTGGATGTTCATGAAATTTTGGCAGTGAGCTTGTGTTAGTGATATTGTCCCTTAATAATTTTATT
The DNA here is from genome assembly GCA_033032865.1 of Dactylorhiza incarnata. Taxonomy (NCBI): domain Eukaryota; kingdom Viridiplantae; phylum Streptophyta; class Magnoliopsida; order Asparagales; family Orchidaceae; genus Dactylorhiza; species Dactylorhiza incarnata. Next base: position 27,711,517 of record JAWHQI010000005.1, read on the forward strand.
GTGAATTTTATATTGATCTATATAGTACTTCGTTCACAAGTCCATTGTTTGCCCTATTTATAAAGAGAATTAATTAATGGTTTAATATTCACTAGAAAATGATGATACTTGGTCAGAGGACTTTTTAGGGCAAGTATATGATTTGTTAATTTTAGTATAATATTTGAAAGAACTTATACATGATTCTCTTCACAAAATGCCCTAGTATTTGTTTATTTAAATAAAGGATTTACATAGTCAAATGAATTTGGAAAATTATGAAACACAAGAATTGAACTTTTCTGATCACCTTGGACACCTGTTAATTTTCTTGCAATTTTTGTATGAGTATTTTTGGTACTTTCTTTGTTAATCCCTTATTTTGATAAATCAATCAATATTTTAATTGGAGGTAAAAACCTTTCTCGAATTTTATAAATTTCATATGTGGCTATTATTTTGATGATATATAGCTGTACAAATTTTAGTAAGGTCATAGCTTATCAGAAAATCATACTTGGTTCCCTGATTTTGAGGAAATTATAATAAATGACAAATAAATCTGGAAACTTATGAATTTCTGGAGATAGTCTTAAATTGTCATAATACACTCCCAGTAATAATCTTGGGTCATTTGGATGATTATTTAGAGTGCCTCCTCTCATGCACCTCATATAGTTCATGTTGTCTGCGTATAGTGACAATGCTGAATAAGGGAAAACATGTAGGTCTTACATGGGGAGTTAAGGAATTTGGTGCACCCAGACTGTTTGGTTTTGAATGGTGCCACCAAAGGAAAGTTGGAGTAAGATGTTTGGATGACTAGGAGGCAAGAGTGTGCTTGGGGATCGACAAAAGATTGTCATCCCCTTGGAGTGAAGTAAAACACACTTAGTGTTAGTAAGTGTAACATAAATAGTGGTCGGGTCCAGGGTAGGCACCAATAATAATAAGTGCCTTAGAAAGGGAGCTTTGTGGAGCAACCCATCATAGCTCCTAGTACCACTGCGATCCCCTCACAGGGTAGTCCTCGGGAAGTCCATGGTTAACCCAAAAGTTGCAGGAATAATTTATTAAGCAAGATTAACCTAATAACACACTCACTCACATCCCGTTGCGACGAGTGGTTACTTGGTTTGGTCATACGAGCAGTAGTCTCGGTGGTTGAAGGTTCGGATGGGTTAGTCCGGCGAGCCGGTGGCTTGGATGGTTATGGTGATGGGCAGGTTAGCCTGGGGAGCTTATGGCTCGGAGTTATATAGTAATTCATAATTGTATGTGCATAAAGCTGGTGGGTCTTCGATATTAGACGATCATTCACACCGACACCGATACACTGACTCGACAAGTTTTGTTTTGCACTTGGCCAAGGAAAGACTGGTGGACCAGCCTGCAAGAGCACGCAGGCACTCCGCGGTCGTGTTCTTCGCGTTGAGGCGTACGATAGGTCTAGGTTAGGTAGTGTGAATACCAACCTAGAGGTGTGTGAGGCCCAACCCACTGCTTTTGTTTGCCACTACAGGGGTATCCTGGGAGTTTTGCTAGCTCCAAAAAGGGGGAACTAAAGGTCTGTGCGCATAGAGTCGGGTGCGTGTGTTGCACTTGTTTGATCATAACATTAATTAGCATAACTCTGCATATCATAGCATAAGCATTGCATTTCAACCCCTACCCCTATCGTATAAATTGGTATGAGACTTTTTATACGATAGGCCTTGCTAAACGACCCCTTGGTCTGTAGGTCTGTATGGTCATTCCTATAAATCAAGGTTACTTTTCTATTCTAGACTTGTCTTTACTTACTTACTTTACCTGTTCTTTACCCTTACTTACTATATTTATATACATACACCTGTGTAGTGGTAGATAATCTTGTAGCTAGGCCATGTCATCTGCTTTGATATATACCCCTTGCTGTCCTCATCTTCATCCCTCGCGCACAGTGCCTAGGAGCCACTAGGGGATGGGTTGGGGAAACGTGGTTGTCTTTTTTACTAACAGTAGGTGGACCATATCATCTTAAGGGATCGAGGAGACGCATCACCACCAGAGGCTGCTGCAGATGGAGGCGGATCAGTCTTGTAGCATCCCAATTCGAGCTAGACCGCTCAGGAGTGTATTGTGTCGCTGAGAGTTGACTCGGGCTTGGTAGAAGACCTAAGACCCTGAGGTGGTCAGGTTTGAGTCGCGGTCAGCAAGTTATGATTGACTTAACCTACTTTAATTGTAATGTTGTAAGTATAAGTATGTGCTGGTAGTCCAGAAATAGGCTTTGATAGAAGTAGGTTAGGTTAGTTCAGAAAACTCGCGAAAAGAAATCTGCTAAGTCAAAATCGATGGGACATCCCATCGATCGACGTGACCATCCCATCGATCATTGACATCAGCTGGGAATGATGTTTCCCTAGGCTCTAAGTTGAAATTGACGAGGCTTCCCGTCGATCGACAGGGTCGTCCCGTCGATCGATGGGAGCTCCAGTCGATTTTCGCCATTAGCTAGGAAGATGTTTTCCCTAGGCCGGCAGAATAGTATCAATTGCGAAATTCTAAGTTAATGGTGGAATTAAGAGCCATTAAGCAGCTGACACAAGGATGTCGAGTTCCAAGGCATGACATGGAAAGTTGGGTTGCTTTTAAATCAAATCAAATCCCTCACTCTCTCCTCTCTTAAACCAAAGGGGCGGATTATCTTCTCAGATTATCTCCTCCTTCTTCTTCTACTTCTTCATCTTCTTCCTCTCACCTCAAGGAGCTCCAGCAACTTTCCTTGAAGGAGCAAAGTGTTAAATTTTTAGAGGTCGAGGAGTAAAGTAATAATGCGGAACACTTCAACACAATCCACAAGAATGAAAATCAGTGACAATTGGAAGACAAAATAGTGCTCTTGTATTAACTATCTATTTACAGCTAGAGACATACGTGGCGAGACATGATTTATAAGAATCATAAAAGGAGAGAAGCATAAGACAAAACACAGGCCGCCAGCGAACTGCCAAAGCAAAGACTGCCAGACTGCTGTAACACCCCAGGGCAGGCCGGCAACCTCATCCTGCGTGTCCGGGCTGCAGCCCATGTGCAACCCCAACCCCTCTCCGCGCCTGTTTCTCAGCGCGTTGGGTTGTTGAGGGGGGGGGGGGGGGATTCGATCCCGCCACCTCCTGGATAAGAACTCCTTCAACCTAGTCTTATCACCAACTGAGCTGCAGCTCAGTTGGTGATATGACTCGGTTGAAGGAGTTCTTGTTACAAATAAAAAGTGCACTTTTTTTGTAACGCCCCGGCCCAATGGGCTTCACCTGGGTGTGCCACCAAGCACAGTACGTTACTGGGCTGCAGCCCAAGCACTCCTTATCAAGGAGGTTGCGGGTTCAAGACCCGGCCTCAACAATGCGCCGTTGTTGAGAAATAGTGGCGCGGAGAGGCTTTGGGGTGCTTGGGCTGCAGCCCAGTAACGTACTGTGCTTGGTGGCACACCCAGGTGAAGCCCATTGGGCCGGGGCGTTACAATAAAAAGTGCACTTTTTATTTGTAACACCCCAGGGCAGGCCGACAACCTCATCCTGCGTGTCTGGGCTGCAGCCCATGTGCAACCCCAACCCCTCTCTGCGCCTGTTTCTTAGCGCGTTGGGTTGTTGAGGGGCGAATTCGATCCCGCCACCTCCTGGATAAGAACTCCTTCAACCGAGTCTTATCACCAACTGAGATGCAGCTTAATTGGTGATAAGGAGTGGTTTTTTTATTTGTAACACCCCAGGGCAGGCCGACAACCTCATCCTACGTGTCCGGGCTGCAGCCCATGTGCAACCCCAACCCCTCTTTGCGCTTGTTTCTTAGCGCGTTGGGTTGTTGAGGGGGGGGGGGGATTCAATCCCGCCACCTCCTGGATAAGAACTCCTTCAACCGAGTCTTACCCTCAACAACCCAATGCGCTGAGAAACAGGCGCGGAGAGGGGTTGGGGTTGCACATGGGCTGTAGCCCGGACACGCAGGATGAGGTTGCCGGCCTGCCCTGGGGTGTTACAGGATCATTACGCCTATGTATCAATTATAGGGAACTAAATTAGCTTACAATCTGAAATACCTATCCTACACCCAGGATAGACGAGTTATTTGATCAATTGCAAGGTGCGTCCGTTTTCTCCAAAATGGATCTAAGGTCTGGATATTACCAACTTCGGGTACGAGAGAAGGACATCCCCAAAACAGCTTTTAGCTCTCGCTATGGACTCTACGAGTTTATGGTAATGCCGTTTGGGCTGACCAACGCCCCGTCCTCCATCATGACATTAATAAATAAAGTGTTTGAACCGTTCTTGGACCACTTTGTGATCGTCTTCATAGATGATATACTCATCTATTCGAAGAGCAAGGCAGACCAATCCAAGCATCTCCAAATGGTACTACTCAAATTACAAGAACACCCACTCTTCGCAAAATTCAGTAAGTGTGAATTCTTGATGGAGGAAGTCGGGTTCCTAGGACACACGATCAATATGATCGGGGTGGTTGTAGATCAGGACAAAGTACAGGCAGTACGGAATTGGCCACCACTTAAGTCAGCGGCAGATAACAGAAGCTTCCTTGGCCTCGCCGGATAATACCGTAAATTCGTGGAAGGATTCTCAATGATCGCCTTACCCCTCACTACCCTCACCAAAAAGGATGTCGTGTTCTGATGGACACCCGAATGTGAAACACCATTCGTCGAATTAAAGAATCGGCTAACCTCTGCTCCAATTCTTACACTCCCCTCAGGCACTGAGGGCTTTCAGATCTACACAGACGCATCCCAGAAAGGATTGGGAGCTGTACTAATGCAACATGGCAGGGTAGTCTCCTACGCATCATAATAGTTAAAGCCTCACGAACTTAACTACCCAACCCATGACCTAGAGCTGGGTGCTGTAGTTTTCGTGCTAAAAAACTGGAGGCATTATCTATACGGAATAAGATGTGAGATCTTCTCCGTCCACAAAAGCATCAAGTACATCTTCACCCAGAAGGAGTTGAACCTTCTACAACGCTGGTGGTTAGAATTTCTGTGCAATTACGACTTCTCCCTCCAATCCCACCACGACAAGGCCAACGAGGTTGCGGATGCCTTAAGTCGACAGCCCCCGGTGTTTGAAAGTTGGCTGGAACTGATACCAAGAGAGATGATCAAGTCCTTGGCGGACTTAGACATCATTCTTATCACCCGCAGGGATCCTATGGACTATCTATCTCAGTTATATTGGATGGAGATACAATGTGATATTAGGGATAAGATACGAGAGGCTCAAAAGGTCGACCCAGAAGCGGCTCCAATCATCCAAGCCCTACAGGATGGCATGCAAGAAGTCTACAACTTGTATGATGGTGCTCTACAGTACAAGCAATATGTATTCATCCCCTCCACCGAAGGGATCCAAGAAGAAATACTTCGCGAAGCCCACCAATCAAGGTATTCTATCCACCCAGGGGTAGTACAGATGTATACCAACTTTCGAAGGATGATGTATTGGCCAGGTATGAAAAGGACGTTACCAATCATGTGGCACACTACCAGACCTGTCAAATGGTCAAGGAAGAATGTCGCAGTCCAGGAGGTTTACTGCAGCCTCTATCCATACCAGAATGGAAGTTTGAGGATATCTCTATGGATTTTGTCCATGGCATGCCCCGGTCTCGTGCAAGGAACGACTCTATATGGTTCGTGGTGGATCGCCTCACAAAGGTGGCTCGTTTCATCCCAAACCGACAAAGCGACGGGGTCGAGGTTCTAGCCAGGCTTTTCATAGAATAAGTAGTCCGATTCCATGGAATACCCAACTCAATAGTATCTGATCTCGACGGATGTTTTACTTCGAGAGAATGGAGGAGAGTGCAAGCTTATTTGGGGACCAAACTAGCTTTCAGCACCGCTTTCCATCCTCAAACAGACGGGAAGACAGAAAGGACAAATTGAACAATGGAGGATCTTCTCCGACTGTGCATAGTAGAACACAACGAACCTTGGGAATAGGTGCTACCCTTGGTGGAATTTTCATATAACAACAATTTTCAGGCAAGTATTAAGATGGCACCGTACGAGGATCCGTATGGAAGACGTTGCCGAACTCTATTGTCATGAGCTTAAGATGAGGACCCAGAAGCTTTGGGGGTCACGTACATATATGACACCACGACAGCAATAACATTAATTCGAGATCGAATGCTGGAAGCGCGGAGCCGCCAAGAAAAATATTATGATGCACATCATCGACCAGTATTATTCAACGTAGGGGAAATGGTATTCCTAAAGATTAAACCAATGCACAGGATCTCTCAGATAAAGAAGCAGAGAAAGCTTGATACTCGCTACTTGGGCCCATATCAAGTCGTAGAAAGAATTGGCCCTATTGCATATAGATTAGCCTTGCCTGCTGAATTGGGAAACCTTCATGATTTTTTCCATGTTTCATCACTAAGATGTGTTCTTCGACAACCAGATCAACATCTTCCTACACCGCTAGCACTGATACAATCTGACCTATCAATTCAGCTCGACCCAGTGAAGATAGTGGATTCCAAGGTCAAGGAACTACAAAACAAAACTATCACAATGGTCAAAATCCTTTGGGCAAACTGCGGACGCGACGAGTTTACGTGGGAACCGGAAACACTTATTTAAGAAAGATACCCCACACTCTTCCCTCAAGCATGTCTCATAAACCCCCTACCTTAGGGAATTTTTGAGGACGAAAATCCTTTTATTTTTATTGGATTGTAACATCCCGACTTTTATTGGGTCACTAGACCCTAGTGGCCCAATAAAAGTAACCATGGGGAAAAAAGTAACCCGATCTTAAGATCGTGTGATAATGAACCCCGAATTGACTTTCGTCGGTTACGATAGACTCGCATAACCAATACAAGCGCAACATACCTTGTTCCATTTTAATCCGAGGTCGTTTGGAGAAAACAACCGTTTTGAGTATCGTAGCGCGTCACCACAACACTATTATGTAATAGTGACCATACGAACTCTGAATTGACTTCTGTCAGTTCTATTAGACTTGTATAACCAATACAAGTGCAATGGGACTTGTTCCATTTCAATCTGAGGTCGTTTGGAGAAAACAACCATTTTTAGTATCGTAGCGCGTCACCACAACACTATTGTGGAATAGTCACCATACAAACTCAGAATTGACTTCTGTCAGTTCCGTTAGACTCGTATAACCAATACAAGCGCAACAGAACTTGTTCCATTTCAATTTGAGGTCGTTTGGAGAAAATGACCATTTTGAGTATCGTAGCGCGACACCATAATACTATTGTGGAATAGTGACCATACGAACTCCAAATCGACTTCCGTCAATTTATTTAGACTCGTATAAGTAATACAAGCGCAATGGGACTTGTTTCATTTCAATCCGAGGTCGTTTGGATAAAACGACCGTTTTGAGTATCGTAGAGCGTCACCACAACACTGTTGTGGAATAGTGACCATACGAACTCCGAATTGACTTCCGCCAGTTCCGTTAGACTCGTATAACCAATACAAGCGCAACAGAACTTGTTCCATTTCAATACGAGGTCGTTTGGAGAAAATGACTGTTTTGAGTATCGTAGCGCGTCATCACAACACTATTGTGGAATAGTGACCATACAAACTCCGAATTGACTTCCATCTGTTCCGTTAGACTCGTATAACCAATACAAGCGAAACAGAACTTGTTCCATTTCAATCTGAAGTCATTTGGAGAAAACAACCATTTTGAGTATCATAGCGCATCATCGCAACACTGTTATGGAATAGTCACCATACGAACTCTTAATTGACTTCTGTCAGTTCCGTTAGACTCGTATAACCAATACAAGCGCAACGAAACTTGTTGCACTTCAATCAGAGGTCATACGAGAAATATGTCCATTTTAGGTTTTGTAGACCGCCACGACATAGTTTCAAAATACTAAGCGTACGAATTCGGAATCAACCTCAGTCAGTCTTAGTGTACTCCTAAAGACAAAACAAGATCAACGAAGTTCTTTGTAACTAATTTCGACTTCGGAAATTCAAACCACGGTCAAATCAAGCTTTATGACACACCGAAAAGCGTACACGCACCCATGTTGATTTGACACCTCAATGTTGACCCTTCAACCGACGAGTTGGACCCACTTTGACCTTAACCAATATGAGGGACCCACCATAGGGTTGACTCTGGTCAAACACCCCAAAATTCCTTGTTTTTGGAATTTCTCCAAGAAGGAGCTCACCGCCCCACCCAAGGAGAGATGGCCCCTACCCTTTAGCCTTGGCCAGCTGGCCATGTAGTAGTGGAGGGAGGGGGACGGGGAGAAATATCTTCCCCCACCCCCTCCCTTAACCTTCAACCCCATATTGGGAGGAAGGGAAGGGAGGACCCCTCCCTCCCTATAAATACAGTCCCCCCCTCTGAACTCACACTTACCCCCAGCCAGCCCCTCCCCTCTGTCTGAACCCCCTCCCCGTGTCGAAAAACTCCCTCCAAACCCACCACCACCACCGCTCTAATGGACCACCTTCCCAGCACCTCCCGATGCCCCCCTCTGCAGGTGGAACACCTTCTCCTTCCCCTTGCCCACTCCTCCGGCGCCATGCACGCAGCCCCCCTTCACCGGAGTGCCACCGACACCACTCGAGCCATGCCCAGGCTCGGGTGGTGGCCCGGCCGCGTAAACCTCACCCCAACGCTGGTGGTGGTGCTGGGTGAGCAGAGCCCCAACTGGGGACCCCTGCCCCGGCAAGAGAGGCGGCGAGGCGGCGAGGCCGCAGGAGAACGCGCCTCCGGCGGCACCCGCACCCCCCCCTCTGTTTTCCTGTACCCCTTCGGCGGTAATTTCTGGCGGCGTCCCGCGCTGCTTGGCTTCCAGACCACCGCCGGAGACAAGCCCCACCCCTGACGACCCGGCCAGGGGCAGTGGGAGGCTCAACTAGAGGGAGCGGCGGCATCGACCAATATGGCCCATGCAGGTTGCACCACCCGCCCCTCCTTCTTGATGAAATTCGGCGGTGGCCGACGGCGCCAGGCCGCCGGACCACCGCTGGATTGTTATCCTGCCCCTAGCGCGTCGACCGGCGGCGGCGCCAGTGGCAAGCGGCTGTTGACCGGTGGTAGCAGAGGTCGCCACCCTCTGCACCGTCGGGAAGCAGCAGCTGCCGTCTGATCTCCATGATGAGATCAGACGACTGCGGGATTCTTAATTCCCGCCCGCCTCCGCATTCGCGCCCCCCGCAGCGGATCAGGACCAGATCCGCTGTGGAGGCAGAACACTAGGCGCGCGCGCGGTTAGCCAATCCCGGCCTCAGGATTGGATGACTGCACCCCAACTCTTTTTCCCCATTAATGATTTTTCTGAGGGTAACTTAGGCTCCTAGGGCAAAAACTGTGAACATGAAAAATGTTCCTTTATAGTAGGGTTATCTCTAGTAATGTTTTTGGAATTTTTGGTGGTATTTTGATATTTTAAGGGCCTTTGCAAGTGTTATTTAAATGAATTACAAGTCCTAACCACCTTGGAAAATTCATGAAAAATTATAGGCTCGATTTTAGGACCTCTTGAATGCACTTTCAAAGTTTTGGGTTTTACCAATTGATTTGATAATTTTAAGAGCCTAAACAAGGTATCGTCGGGCAAAATAAACCCCCAAATTGGGCTGAAAAATATTGGGATAACTTGTGGGCCCTTAACATACTATTTTGGATATACTATAAACTTTTTGGGGACATTTGGAGAAAAAAAGGGTGGACCCACCATTTTTTCGAGAAACAATCGAGAGTTATATTATTGAATTTTCAAACGAATTTGAGGAGAAGAAATCGTAATACGCAAACGCGTCATAATCGTAGGACGACATTATGAATAACATCCGACGAATAAAGAGTAAAACTACAGCTCAAAGCAATATGGAGTCCTCATTAATTATTTAGAATTATTTCCGGACATAGGAATATGCCTCTTTCTGGAAATGTTGGGAAACACCTGATAAAGCTATGTTTAAAAGGGTGCAATTAAAATCCTCGGTCGGACTATAACTAAGAAAAGGCAGAACTGGGAAAAAACCCCTATGAATGGGGATAGAACAGAACATTCCTCCTAAGAATGGAGATGGAACCGAAGCCTCCTGATTATGGAGTGATGGACTACTAATCCTATTTATTTATTTTATTGTAATTTCTTGTTCTCCAGTCTCGTACTGGCCAATTATTTACTGCTTTTATTTAGTCCTTTCAATACTCCAGTCTCACACTGGTCAGATATCTACTACTTTTATTTAGTCCTTTCGATACTCCAATCTTGCACCGGTTGGTTACTTGCTGCTTTTATTTAGTCCTTTCAATACTCCAGTCTCGCACTGGTCAGCTATCTACTGCTTTTATTTAGTCCTTTCAATACTCCAGTCTCACACTGGTCAGCTATCTACTGCTTTTAATTAGTCTTTTTGGTACTCCAGTCTCGCACTAGTCAGATAGTTCTTTCTTTTATTTAGTCTTGTCGATAATCCAGTCTCATACTAGTCCAGTTATTTCGGCTCCTTATTTTCGGCCTTCCTTTCAAGTACTTTATTCAGCACCGCAACTCTGCAGCTTATTTGGTACCATAACTATAGTACTCGTTTACTGCAAATTGTTACACCTACGGTGCTAACCCAGATTCTACGCTAGCAAGCGGCTTTTCCTATTTTAGTAAGGCCTTAGTTGGGGATAACCGTGAGTTGAGTATCTCCTCTAGGGTTAGCCCCAAATAATGAGCCCCCACGCCTATTGCAGCCAAAATTTGGGTAACTAGTTGAGTCAAGAAAGCCACGGCAGACCTGAAGTATATGTTCCTTTTCTTAATCTGCTTATAAAATGCTTGCTGTAAAAGTGGTGGGTCGGTCACGCCCACAGACTATTCATACCGGTGCGGGAGAGTTGACGACTCATGGCGACAGGAAGATGTGCACGATGGATTATCACCACTCAGTTATCGATAAATTGCCTCCACTGGTCGGCCTAAATCTCAGAATCGTCGGATGTTGCTCACATCCAAGCAGAACACCAAGTTGTACGAAAGGGACTGGGTGATACGGTACGACTACACTCAGAAGTGGCAGGATTGGCCACTCTCAACGACAACCACATCGGTGAGGCCCGCTGTTGGAACCTTAGTTTTGATTTGAGTTAGGATCCATCTTTAATGTCTAAGTTTCTATCATAACACATCTTATAACTTAGATCAAATCTCATTAAGATATAAGGCTGAAAATATATATAATTAATATGCTAAGAAAATAAGAGAAAGATAAAAATTATATATGTTCTTTGCGTTCGACGAACGACTATCTGCGTTCGACGAACGACGCTCTGCGGTCGACGAATTATATTCATTCCGCGCTCGATGAAATCCAGCTATCTCAGCGGTCGACAAAAAGCTGCTTTCGACGATCTCAAGTCTGCGTTCGACGAATATTCAGCAGAAGCTCAGAACGACGAAACAAATGTTCAGATCGACGAACTTGAAGCTGAGCTCGACGAATTTCTACCAGCTTTATAATTTATATATTCTCAGTTCGACTAATATTCTTATAACTTATTAAAGCAATATTTTATCATTTCTATTTATATATTGCTATATATTACTGCCTTAACATTACAGCCGTTGCAAGCATTAAATGTTATAGCCGTTGCAGAAGACAAAGACGGTAATTTATGTTCTCGAGGAATCTAGGAAATTAAAGAGACATTATCTCTTTCCTCTCTTGTCGGCAAGAGTTCAAATCAGCCGAACAGCTCTCCATATTATATATTCAGAGAGAAGATCAGAGAAGAAAGAAGAGAGAATATATACAAGAGAAAAAGGAATATACAGAACAGGAAGAGAAAAACAGAGAAGCAAAAAGAAGAAGCAGATCTAATATGTTATTTATCTTCTTTTTGCTAACTCTTCTTTGCAGATCATCTTCATCCTGAGACACCAAACAATATCATTTACTCAGGATCTTAAATGCAGAAGAAGAAAAGGAGTTATCACAATCAAGAGAAGAAGCCTCCACAAACTGTCATCAATTCAATCAGACAGGGGAAGGTGTTCAGCATCTTCATCAAAGATCCATTCTCAACAACCCATCAGGATCTCTAGTGTCTTCTCAGAAAAGAGAAGAACAATAAATATATTTTTGCTTTCTTTATTCCCCTCTTGTACATGGTTATAACTGTTGGATCGGTAGGCGCCCTTAGAGGGGGGGGGGGGTGAATAAGGGTTTTCAAAAACTTATGTTATATGTGGAAAATCTTTTAAATAATGTGTGATTAAGAAGATAAGAAATCAAGTAAAACAATTGAAATAAAGTAGAGACATGTTTTATTAATATGAAATAAGGTTTTACAAAAGTTGATTTCAATAATGCTAGAAATCCATGGCGAATAATAGTAAACTCTTTTTGTTTTCCATCCTGACTCGCATCCCCACGAACCAGTGGCCCTAGCCTATCCTTCCCGGAATCGGCCTCAAGCCGCTCTAGCCAATCCTTCCCCGGATATGGCCTTGAGCACCCCCTAGACCTAACCTAGATCTAGTCGCCAACACGAGGCAAATTTCCTCCCTAAGTCCTACCCAGATCTAGTCACCAACACGAGGCGATTTCTCTAACTGTTTATAAGAAATATGAAATGAAAATAATTAAAACTCCCTCTTGAAGAACTTTTGAAGTTGGAGATGAAGATCCGCTGTAGAATAAGCGTTGTAGAAGCGGACGTCGTTTGGATCCGGCGTGAAGAGATTCTCCTTCAGAAGTTTGCAGAACTTTGGTAGGACATCAACTTTCGGCCAAGGCAGCCTCTGGAATTCTAGCACTCAATCTCTCTCTCTAATGTGTGTTTAAAACGAGAGAAGAGGGGTCCTATTTATAACCTTAGCGCTAGCGCCTGCACTAGAGGTACCCCCGACGCTATCCCATATTAGGACATATTTTGCGCGGCAGAATCTTCAATCCGAGGAAACATTTCTCTCTTGCCTTCTGTGCTCCGCGCTACCGCCTGCGCTATCGGCTACCACCAGGCGCTATCTCCTTCTATATGTGATCCCGGAATTACGCTTATCATCGCTAGCGGAGGGCGCTAGGTACTACCGTCGGCGCTAGTGGGAGTGTTGGATTTGATGGCTCAAATTTGGGGGCAACCTTCTTATGTAATCCTTGAGTCATATGGACTTTGTTTTCCTGCACACTTAAACACACAAGATCAAATACACATAGGATTTGTTATTCTCAAACCTAGGAGATGCGGAAGACCATGTTCCAACAAACTCCCCATTTTGATAATAACAAATCCATTAATGATAAATCAGAGCATTAATATATAAGCATGATGAATCTTACTTGTGTGTGTGTGAGAGTGATGACTTAGGATAATTATCGATTTTAGCATTTAGAATTGCTCCCCCTAAATACATCCTCCCCCTAAGTGAATGCTCCCCTAATATGTAAGCTATCATCTTAATTAATCATGTTAGTTTTATATTTTGATAGCGAAATATATTTATCATGTTAGTTCTCCCCCTTTTGTTATTAGCAAAAGTGGGTAAGGAGGCACCAACTAGCAGTTTGATAATAAGATAAAGGCATGATCGAGCTTTTTAATGAGAAGGAAATGATAAGGAGTTTTAGAATACTTTTCATTGAAATAGATCAGAGTTTTGAGCATTACAATATTTTTATAGAAATAAATCAGAATTTTTAGCATAAAGATGAATAATATAACATTTGCCAAGTAATTAATATTATCTTATATAAGAGTTTGAAGCATAAAAAGAATACAAGGTAAATGTAAAGTTGCGGAAGACTTATCGAAATACAATCAAACATCTTTTGTAAGACATGATGATTCATAAAATGAAACAAGATTTTTTTGTAAATCATTGTTCAATTAAAATTTTTAAGTTTAACAATAAAGTAACCAAGCATGAAATAATGTTATCAAAAAGAGATTACTACAATGTTATTTTAATTCACAATTTCAAAAACATACCAAACATTGTAGAAAGCATGCTAGGTTATCTAGTGCATTTCATAAATAAAGAGTAGTATATAATTAGCATTAGGATCCAATACTCATGAGAAGAAGTGTTATGAAAGATAATGATGTGCACATAGGTGTATTTTTGAGTAGAGTAATCAAATGTTTTAATCAAAAATACAAGAAATATGTAAAGTAAGAGCACAATAAAACACAAATAATTTTACTTCCACACACTTTAATGCACAAAAAAATGTACAACTACCAAGGTGTTTTGCACACACAATGCTCATTAAGACTTATCAGGGTTCAAAGTAGTGCTTGGGGGATCACATATTTTATTTTAATATTGAAACTAGTGATCCGGTGTACTTAAGAGTAAGTGGTTTTTATTTTGAAAGAAAGATGTGGTTTGCACAAGATACTTTACTATTCTTGCCAAGGTGCTCAACCTCACAACGCTTATTAAGACTTATCAGGAGGTTCAAGTAGTGCTTGGTGGAGTTATCTTTGTCACTTTATTTTATGATTTTTGTGTTTGTACAAAGTTCTCCGAATACACTTGTTTTGCAAACCAATATAATTTATGAAAACATAACCACTTTTCTTAACTTTTAAAAGTGCAAATAAAGGTAGTGTAGGCAAGATAATTGTGCAATTTTAATTTATTATACTAATACAAAACATACACAAGCATTCTTAGATTAAACACATATGTAGACAATGCCAAAATGAGTGAGTGAATAAATATCATTATCAAACATAAAACATTTACTCATACTTAGAGGCATGCTAAGCTTGGTTCTACACAACTTTTACAATATAATTGATGCACATATAAATAGATATATCAAAGCATGAGGAAAACAATGTTCAAAGTAGTTTGAAAAAATAAATTGTAACATTATAGAAGTTCTAAATAATAGATTAAATCATGCTTGATTTTCACAGGAAAGTCCATATAGTTTTTTTAATAGTTTTCATGTTTTTTATTTTTGTATTGGATTTTTGCATAAAAAATAGACTTTAAACAAATGACAAAAACAAAAAGGCAAAACATTTTTTTTGTAATTTGGCTTTTGTATTTTTGTATTTGATTTTTCAAAAATGAAATAAAATCAGAAGTGCACAAATAAATAGTACATATAGATTAATATATTCTTAAGAATTTTTCAAAATTTTAAAAATACAGAAAAACAAATATTTTTGTAATTTTGGTTGTTATAATAACATTTTTTGTTTTAATTTTTTCGAATATTAATTCAAAACATAACTGCAAAAACTATGTAGTACATATAATAGAGAATAAATTTAGGTATCATATAAAATTTAAGAAATACAAAAAGACAGAACCAAGCGATAACGCTCGCGCTATCGATAGCGTTGGCGGTAGTTCTGCTTTATATAATCCCCTTTTCTTTTTGCCATTTCGGCCATTGCCTCTCAAGCTCTCCCAAAAAACCCTAGAAGACGACCCAGCCCCCGCATAGATCTGAGGTAAAAGTTCATCTTTTCTTATGATCTTTGTTTTAAACATTGATTTTGATGTTATAGATGAAGATATTTGAAGTTATTAGGTGGTTGTAGAAAATAGATTTACAATGCTTGATTCTTTTATTTTTGAAGAGAGGAACTAAAACAAATCTTCCTTATTTTTATGATTCTTGTTCTAAATAGTTGATTTTGATGAAGATTTATGACCTTTTTTAAGAAAAACTATTGATTTTTTAAAAAAATCTTCAAGAATTTTGTTTTACATTTTTTATGAGGATTTTAGTTTTGATTTTGGTTTAGATTATGTGGGTTTCTTGGATCTAGCAAATTAGGATTTGAAAATCTTTTATTTTAAAGAGATCTTACCATTTCATATCAGAGGACTAGTGTCGGCGCTACAGTAGGCGCTAATGATAGCGCTGGGCGCTAGTGATAGCGCTGGGCGCTAGTGATAGCGCTGGCGCTAGTGATTGTTGCATAATTTTAATTCCTCTTATAATGTGGCAGATGGCTCCTGGATCAAAAGGAAAGAAAGTGCATAGCTGGCCGTGGAGGCTGCAGTAGTAGGTGTTCCATATATCGTGGAGTTTGACATGTCTCGACACCACCATATCATGCAGCTATTTGCAACCTCTGAGGTGTTGAATTTATTTATTTTTGATGGATTTTCTTCAGAGTTAGTACAAGATTTTTATACGCACTTGGAAGACCCATCGCAGACAGAGCTGGATGGAGGAGTGTAGTCTCTGGTGCAAGGACAAGTGGTGACAATTACCCATGACCAACTGAGGGACATGTTTGGATTGACCCAGCATCCAAATCATTTGGAAATTGTTGAGAAGTTTAGGGTAGATAGAGATTGGACTCAAGTGAACATGGTGCTGCATAATAGGGAATGCAGGAGTCTGATCTCCTCTGTGTCGTCACTCACAGTAGATGCCTTAGTCGTTCAGGACGTATTACGCCACACAATTATGCTGAAGTTGGGTGATACGATAATAATCACAGCACAACTTAGTTATGTCACCTATTTCATTTTAGAGGAGGAGAAATTTGATGTGGCAGATTTGTTACTTTCCTTGATTCGCTATTCATACAAGTTGCGGTAACCATCCCATCAGAGATATAACAATTTTCCCCTGGGTGGCATCATACAACGGGTTTGCAGGTGAGGTACCCTTCTATTGAAATAGGTTTCTACTTGATAGATTGCTTTCGTCCAATCTATAGTACCTCACACTTGGGAGCTATATCCCTCCCGGATGACCCATCGATGTCTACTTGACCACCACTCCGGTGAGGAGCGTCAGCTCGAGGGGCTCAAGATGATTCATTTGAATCTTTTCGAGAAGAAATGAGAGAGCGGATGACAAGAGTGGAAAAAGATGTTTCTGGTATAAAGAAGATGGTGAAGTTCATGATCAAGGCATTAAATCTACAACCATCTACACCGGAGCGAAGGGAGTGGGACAAACCTAGAACAAGATCCACCGGGTCATTCAATTCGGAGGACTCACAGAAGACAATCCCCAAGTCCTAGTATGGAGGAGATAGACGAGACAGAGTAGACGAGTAGGAATTTCCAGAGGCAGACTTATAATTGAGTTATGTAATGATTTATGATTTGAACACATGCTTTTGGATACTATCTGCTAGCGTTGGCGCTATCTGATAGCGCTAGCGCTATCTGTAATGTTTAATTTTGTTGTTTCTGGCTGTTTGACTATTTTTATCTGGTCCTAATTTGGTAGTTTTTGAAGGTTTTGTTTTACGTTGTATTTATAAATTTTGAAGTCATGAAGTGGACATGTTTAGGCAATTTTATGATCATTTGTAGTATATTTTTGAAATCCTATGGTTAGATATTTTAATACCACATAGAAAATTTTGACTTCAATTGTTGATAAATGATGTATATATATATATATGTAATGAATATAAGAATAATAGATAGGTCACCAAAATAAAATATGATTTTGAATTTTGATTAATTTGATTTATAAACTCATTAAGTTTTAAGAGATAAGATCATATTTCCTATAATATATAAGATGACCATAACATGATAACTTAAAAAATAAAATAAAAACATTAAAGCATATCATGAAGTAGAAAAAATTTGTATATTTCATTTTTGAGAATATTCTACTTCATGCATTTGGTGATACCTAATGAATAAGAGATTTAGGTATCCATAGGGGACCAAGTGTAGTGGTTCCTTTGGGTACCCAAAAATAACGTGTAGGTTTGTGGGTAGATATTGATGAAGGGGTCCTTTCATGTGAAGTTAATGTTTCAGTTTTAGTTTTGGGCCTCCATTCAAACTTTGGTTTAGTGTTATTCTTATATGTGAAATTTTCATTGTGATAATCTTTATATTGATGATTATTGAAAGTATTTTTCATAGGAAAGTTGTAAACATTTAATTTTATGTTGGGAGGAGATTGATGTTGTAAGTGATAATGATGATAGTACTTTGGAATTTCATTTTCATTCTTTTGAAGTTTTTTATTTCCATTGTTTGGTTTATTCAAATTTTGAGAAATCATATTCAACTTGCTTTTAGAGTTTGCTTGATATTGAGAAATTTTCTTTATGATTTCCTTAAGTAAGTTAATTTTAGTTTCTAATTCATTGTTCTTAAGTTTCAAATTATGTCTAGCTTTATTATAAGCAATTGTGCTATTTTTAAGAGTAGAAACAATTAAATCAATATGATTTTGATAGTTATTTCTATATTCATCAAATGTTTCATCCATCTCTTTAATTTCAATTTTATAGTCTTCACACTTAGCACAATCATTTTTCAAAGATGAATTTTCTAAACATAATTTTTCATTTTGTTCTTTTACGAAAGAAAACTCTTTTTCAAGTTCCTTGAATTTTTCCTTAATATTATTACAATCAAAACAAGGTTTTGTGTTTTCAATTGAAGGACAAGATGGAGAAACCACATCACAATTAGATTTTAAATCAACCTTAGCTTTTAACCTCTTATTTTCTAAACGTAAATTCTTATTAGTAATTTTCAATTTCTTGATCTTACGTTTAGCCGTTTTTAGTATATTGAAACTAGAGATAGAATTTATCACACAAGAAGAAGATTTAGACTTTCTTACAGCGCTATTGGAAGAGGCAAAATGTGAACATGAAGTTCCTTCGTCATCTTTTAGGCCTTCCTCCATCATAGTTGAATTTTCATCTTCTTTTTCTCTTAATGTATTGCTCTCTTTTTTCTAAGTTAATTTCCATTATCTCCATGGCTTTGCAACGAGAGAGATCTTCTTGAATAATAGTGGATGCTTATATGTCCTTCTCCTCTTGTGTTTGTTCCATACCTGCGAGAGGAAGATCATACATTTCTTCAAAAAAATTGTCATACTTTGTATGCACTAGAAAAACAATATATTAATTTGAAAACTTCATTTGATAGAGCACAAAATAAAAAATGTTTGGCTTTTGCATTTAGATGACGTTCCTTTTTATTTTATTCATTCGCAGGTCTTACAATGGCTAAATTCCATACTTCGATATCTAAAGTCTTAATAAATTTTTGATTTAAAATTTTCCATCCTTTATAATTTGTTCCTGCGAGATCATGAGACGCCATTATTCCTGGTAATTTTCCATCCTTTACTAGTGGAGAATAATGACGTTCCTTTTTATAATTTTCTGTGGATATTTCTTCTCCACAGAAATTTACCCCACTAGTAGAAGCGAGATCATGAGACGCCATTATTCCTGGTTGTTAAGCCGATTGGAATAAAACCTCTGCTACCACTTGTTGGATCGGTAGGCGCCCATAGAGGGGGGGGGGTGAATAAGGGTTTTCAAAAACTTATGTTATATGTTGAAAATCTTTTAAATAATAGGTGATTAAGAAGATAAGAAATCAAGTAAAACAATTGAAATAAAGTAGAGACATGTTTTATTAATATGAAATAAGGTTTTACAAAAGTTGATTTCTATAACGCTAGAAATCCATGGTGAATAATAGTAAACTCTTTTTGTTTTCTATCCCGACTCGCATCCCCACGAACCGGTGGCCCTAGCCTATCCTTTCCGGAATCGGCCTCAAGCCGCTCTAGCCAATCCTTCCCCGAATATGGCCTTGAGCACCCCCTAGAACTAACCTAGATCTAGTCGCCAACACGAGGCGAATTTCCGCCCTAAGTCCTACCCAGACCTAGTCGCCAACACGAGACGATTTCTCTAACCGTTTACAAGAAATATGAAATGAAAATAATTAAAACTCCCTCATGAAGAACTTCTGAAGTTGGAGACGAAGATACGCTGTAGAATAAGCGTTGCAGAAGCGGACGTCGTTTGGATCCGGCGTGAAGAGATTCCCCTTCAGAAGTTTGCAGAACTTTGGTAGGACATCAACTTTCGGCCAAGGCAGCCTCTGGAATTCTAGCACTCAATCTCTCTCTCTCTGATGTGTGTTTGAAACGAGAGAAGAGAGGTCCTATTTATAACCTCAGCGCTAGCGCCTACGCTAGAGGTACTGCCAGCGCTATCCCATATTAGGACATATTCTGCGCGGCAGAATCTTCAATCCGAGGAAACATTTCTCTCTTTCCTTCTGTGCTCTGCGATACCGCCTGTGTTATCGGCTACCGCCAGTCGCTATCTCCTTCTATATGTGCTCCCGAAATTGCGCTTATCATCGCTAGCACCGGGCTCTAGGTACTACCGTCGGCGCTAGTGGGAGTGTTGGATTTGATGGCTCAAATTTGGGGACAACCTTCTTATGTAATCCTTGAGTCATATGGACTTTGTTTTCCTGCACACTTAAACACACAAGATCAAATACACATAGGATTTGTTATTCTCAAACCTAGGAGATGCGGAAGACCATGTTCCAATAATAACCCCCTTCAAAAGTTAACTCTCGGTGACAGGGCACCTTAGCAAAAACCTGTGACTAGGTTTTTGGGCACCTTATTAAAAGCTCATTGGTGGCAGGGCACCTGATCAAAAACCTGTAGTGGATTCCTACTAGTGGGTAGAAGAGTAGATGTACCCAAGTTTAGTGAGGAACTATTATATTTCTTATGTATTCTGGTTGCTTGTGAAAGTGGAGGTCAGATCTTAAATTACTCTAGAGGGGGGGTGAATAGAGTATTAAAACTTTTTATTTAGTTTTATAGCGGAATTTAAAATACTGAGTAAGTATATGTGTAATCAGTGAGAGTTAAAGATAAAGACAGAAGTAGTAAAAAGCACACAGCATAAGCACACGGAAATAAGCAATCACAAAAGACACAAGGAGCTATAGTAGTTCCCCAATAAATCTGGGTACGTCTACTCTTCTACCACCCTTGGTAGGAATTCACTAGGAGGGTTGATAAGGTGCCCAGGCACTAAGGGGTTTTTGGTAAGGTGTCCACACACCAATAAGCTTTTGATAAGGTGCTTAAAACCCACACAAGGATTTTTTGATAAGGTCTCTTGCCACCACTGGGTAAACTTTTTAAGGGAGTATTAACCCTGTACAGGATGAGATAAAGGGTTTAGAGTGTTCTTCTCTGTCAATGATCTGAGAGAAGACAAAAGGTGTTGAAGTAAAAAGCTCCCCCTGTCTGATGAGAGTTGATGACAGCTTTGTGGACAGAGCTTTCTCAAACAGAAGTCTTTGTAGCAGATTATCTGGAAGAAATTAATCTTCAGATTATTGTTGCTCTTGAAAGACTTTATTTTACAGCAGATCTGAGAGATTGAATCTTGTTCTTAGAATGAAGAGGATGCTGCCTTGATGAAGAAGAAAGCTGGAGAGAATAATATATTTTCTTCTTCTTCTTCCTCTGAAAACTTCTCCCGTTCTCCTTGTTCTGTGATAACAGAGAGAGTAAGAGATGGTGAAGTTTTTCTTTTTCTTTTCTTGTAGAAAATCATTGTCTTAGTTCTACACTTTTCTTCTCTAATCACTTGCATATATATTAAAATTCAAATCTTCTATCTTTTTAAGGAATGTCTTCTTCTGACTTAAATCCTTCTTGGAACCAGGTAGCCACCCAAAATGATTTTGGCAGGTCCTTTCAATTCCTTTTGTCGAGAAAGATGCCTTGGCATTAAATGTCAACGACTATTCTTATTCTTGGAATAGAGGGAATATAAGGATATAATAAATAAGAAAGATATCCTTACATGGCTGCCTGAATACGTCCAAGGAGAAATAAATATATCCTTTATTCTGCTGATTTGAGTTCAGAGAACTGACATCCACTGAGAATATTAATCTGAACTTCAGAGAGGAATTTGTCGAGCGCTGGCTAGAATTTGTCGACAGCTGCTAGTCATTTGTCGAGGGCTGGCTATAGAATTTGTCAAGCGCTGTTAGCTATTTGACGAGCGCCGCTCAGAAAATGTCGAGTGCTGGAACTGTGAATTTCATCAGTCTGCTGGAAACAATTTGTCGAACGAATCTGGTCATTCTTCAAACACCACTCGCCATTAGTTGAGCTTGAATTTTCCTAAGTTCTGACTAATCTAATCAGCCTAAAACTTGACCCTAATACTATACAATGGGGTCAATACAGATTCTAATCAACATATAGTGATCCTAGCCCAAATCACTAATAGGGTTGTTCCAACAATCTCCCCCTATTTGGGTTAGGATACTATTTGACAAATAATTGAATAAATACAGCAGAAAGTATAATCAACAGAGCAAAAATGAAATGAAATATATCTGATAGATTAAAATAGATCATCAGATAAGATAAAAGTAAAATGCTCTGAGTTTAGAAACTTTACATTCATAAACAAGCAAATATTTAAGACTTTTTGTCCTGAGAAGGTGGCTTGAATATGATCTTCCTGTTAGGATCTTCTGATTTCTTTTTGCTGTTGAACAGATCTTGAGCTCCAATGATTTTCTGTTCTTTGACATGAGGGATAAATACTTCTGGGTGCATATCAATATATTCCTCAGCATTGAATGCTTTAATTGGTTTGTATTTTTCAAGTTCTTTTCTTCTGTATTATGACATGGTTGAGATATTTGAGAAGTCTTTGCCTTCTGCTTTAGCTTTGTTAATCTGTGCAGATGCAATTGTTTCTTTCAATCTTGCCATCTGACAGATTTTCTCTTCTTCTGGATCTGGAAAGTAGTAAATATCTTCTGAATCATTTTTATCTTGAGTGACCTTTTGAGGTACTTTATCTCTGTGAAGAGATCCATCAGAAATGTGAAGTTTTTATTCTGAAGATATTTGAGAAGAAGAAATGGTTTGACTTTCTTGTAAGATAGGTGCTTATTTCTTAGAAGGAGGAGCACTGGCTGATCCAGAGGATTGAGAACCACTAGAACTACCAGGTCTCCCTGAATGTTGAGAGCTTGGCTTCTGAGAGGAGGATGATACACCTGCTGATCCTGCTGCACCAGCTGCTGGAGGAGGATGAGGAGGAGGAGGGTGACTGTGCTTGACTGGTTTGTCAGGGATGTAACCAGTCTTCTTGAATTTCTTACTCCTATTGTTCTCATTTCTGGAGAGCTTCATCCAGTGAGGAGTTTTCTCATCAAGAGGAACATTATACAAAATGTACAAAGGAATGTCATTCTTTGTATTTGGAGGCTTGGGAGCAGCCTTTGACTTAGCTGTTCTTTTCTTTCTTTTCTTTGAAATTGTATCATCAGAATCACTGTTGTCATCATCATCATCTTCAGAGTCAGAAGAGGAGATTGGATTATTATATAAATCATCAATTCTTTTGATTGCTTCACGAGCTTTTAGTCTTTCTTCTTCAGCTTTGTTAAACTCTTCATCTGCCTCTTTCCAGATTTCATCAAAGCTTGGCATTGGTTCTTCATTCCATGCAGGGATTGGAGGTGAGGAAGCAATCTTTGAGACTGTTGTATCTGGTGGAGTAGGGTGATCTTCTATATCATCAGGGAATTCTGCAAGATCATCTTCATGTTCTGCAGAAAGATCCTTCATCTGAATGTCTTGATCAGTGATAGAGGATATGTACACTTTTATGATGTCAGCATGAGTCTTCTGAGGAAGGCATATCAGAGCCTTTGACAAATCCTCTATGTACACTTTTGGAGATACCCTTGAAGTATATTTAACATCAAATTTTGATAGTAAACTATATAGGTCACAAGATGGATGAATGCATATACTATTTATTTCTTCTATAACTTGTGTATCTGCTATATCTGTATCAAAAACTATAACTTCTGTATCTTCTGATTCTGGAGCTTCTTCATTGGACATCTCCCCCTGCCTAGCTTCAGGACAGCCTGAATCTAGGCCCCTAGAAGAAGGGACAGCAAGAGAGGAAGGAAGAGAAGCTATCTTAGCAGATAGAGTAGATATTGCCTGAAGAATTGGAGCAAATTTTGCATCCAGGAGTTGGCTTATTCTAGGAAGGATATGATCAAAATTCTGATGAGCAATGGAGGTGATGTTGAGAGATAGATGATCTTGTGGAGGAGTAGAGGATGGTTGTGAAGTGGATGGAAATGAGATTGTAGGAATTTGAGAGATATTGCTGATGTTGGTAGTATGTGTGGGAATATTTGGATGAATTGGACTGGGGGAATGAGTGGGTGATTGATATTCATTGTGTATTGGAGATAGAGGTGTGGTAGGTAGTGGTTCTGGAGATAGAGGTGGAATATCATTGATAGGTGAAGGAGGTGGTGAAGAATGAGAATGTGCAGGAGATTGTTGAGCAGGTGGAGATGGGATATGAGAAGGAGAAGGATCTGAGGAAGGAGCTTCTTGAAGGGTAGAGGGAGTGACTTGATCAGTCCTTGTGTCCTCAGAGGTTTTCCTTTTCTTAGAGGCATCAGCCCCTGTATTCTTCTTGGGAATTACCCTATCCCATTTAGCAAAGAGTGCTGAGGACAGCCTCTTGCTGGCATTTATGGTCACCTTTGGTGACACCAGAAGCTCTGGATGCCTTTCCTGCAGAAAAATTCCTATAACTCTTCCAAAGCATACATTATCTTTAGAGTTTTTCTTTTTAATCAATTCAAAAAGAATTGATCCCCAGTTGACTTTCTTCTTCTCCATTAAGGCCACCATTAACAGAAATTGGTGCCTATTGATATAGTCATGCCCAGAAGTCTTGCTCAGCAAGACTTTTCCAACAATGTCTGCTAAGAACTTGTAGTCCTGAGACAAGTTCTTTTCAGAAGGTGGCTAGGGTTTCCAGTCAAATGGCCCATTTTGACTAAAGCTTCATCAAATTCATTTGAGCTTATGTCTAAGTCATCTTCACCATTCTCAAAACCAAAAATTTCAGAAAGGATGGTGGGAGAGAGAGAGACATGATGACCTGAGATTGTTCCCGACAAGCTTTCATCGACTGGTTTTGCAGTGTAAACCCATTCTTTTATCTCTGCAACAGCTATCTTCTGCCTGGTGCTTAGAAACTTCCTTAGATGTTGTTCTTCCAGCATTTGAAGAATATCTTTGAATATTTGGTCAGACTGTGCGAAAGAGTTCATGTCAATGTCGAAACCTGCGTCAAACTTCATTGAGTGCATAGAGGCCTGAAGGATCGCCATTGTTCCTGCAGAGAAAATGAAGATCAACTACAGATGGGAACTGGAGGGAAAAACGATTTCTGTAGGCGCAAAGCTTATAATAAGATAAAATAAAGCTTATATAGAAGGGTCGAAGAATGAGGGCGCATTCGTAAGCCGCTGAACGTCAAAACCTAATAAAATTAGAAGTCGAAAAGGCTTTATTTCTTTGTCAGACCTCGTACGAAAACACCTGTTTCATCGACCATCGTTCGATAAATGAAACTGTCTTTATAGATTCTAAGGTTAACAAGTTTTGTCGATAGCTGTTCGTCAAATGGTTCAAATTCGTCGTTTCTCGTTCGACAAATTTATGGGATAAATAAAAATATTTATTTTTCATTAGATTGAGTCTCCATCTATCATTCCTAGTTGATTTATAAAGAAGATGTGCTTCTTTTCATCCAAGGGCTTGGTGAAAATATCAGCTCTTTGCAAATCAGTAGAAATGAATTGTTTGCAGATTTTGTTTTTATCCACATTATCCCTAAGGAAGTGGTGCCTAATCTCTATGTGTTTAGTCCTACTATGGAGAACTGGATTTTGTGCTATAGATATTGCACTAGTGTTGTCACAAAATATAGTTGAATTATTTAAGTTGACACCATAGTCTAGGAGCTGATTTTTTATCCACAGTATCTGTGAGCAGCAACTGCCAGCAGCTATTTATTCAGCTTTAGCTGTTGATGTAGACACAGATGTTTGTTTCTTACAAAACCAAGACACAAGCCTATCACCAAGAAATTGACAAGTTCCTGATGTGCTTTTCCTGTCTACCCTGCATCCAGCATAATCTGAATTTGAGAATCCAGTTATTCAAATTCAGATGCAGTTGGATACCAAAGTCCTAGATTAGGGCAACACTTTATATATCTTAAAATTCTTTTTAGAAAAGTAAGATGAGATTCTTTAGGGTTAACTTGAAACCTAGCACAAATACATGTGGCAAACATTATATTTGGCCTACTAGCTGTTAAATAGAGCAGAGAGCCAACAATTGCCCTATACAATTTCTGATCAACAGGTTTCCCTGATTCATCAGTATTTATAACAGCATTAGAAGCCATGGGTGTTTTCATAGTTGAGGAGTCAGACATTCCAAATCTTTTCACTAATTCCTTAGCATACTTAGATTGGGAAATGAAGATTCCTGATGGAGTTTGACCAAGGAAGTATGATAATTCACCCATACTACTCATTTCAAATCTTGATTGCATTAGATTGGAAAATCTTTTGCACAAGTTTGAATCAGTAGAGCCAAAAATAATGTCATCTACATATATTTGAACTAGCAGAGTTTGATTTTTATGTACTTTGTAAAATAAGGTTTTGTCTATTATGCCTCTACAGAAATTGTTTTCCAAGAGAAAATTAGCTAAAGTCTCATACCATGCTCTGGGAGCTTGTTTGAGACCATAAAGAGCTTTATTAAGCTTAGATACATAGGAGGAATGAGTTGGAGAGATGAAACCTGGTGGTTGTTCCACATAGACTTCTTCTTTGATGTCTCTATTGAGAGAAGCACTCTTCACATCCATTTGATACACCTTGAACTTCTTGAATGCAGCAAAGGCCAAGAAAATCCTTATAGCTTCAAGCCTTGCAACAGGGGCAAATATCTGATCATAGTCTATGCCTTCTTCCTGTGAAAATCCTTGAGCTACCAATCTTGCTTTGTTTCTCACAATATTGCCTTGATCATCAAGTTTGTTCCTGAAGACCCACTTGGTGCCAATCACTGGATGGCCTTTGGTCTTGGAACCAAATCCCAAACCTTGTTTCTTTCAAACTGGTTGAGTTCCTCTTGCATTGCAAGAATCCAATTTGGATCTTGTTCTGCATCTTTTATGGTTTGAGGTTCAACTTGTGATAGAAAACAAGTATGCATCTGATTTTGGTGTAGTTGATGCCTTGTTTGAACACCTGCTGTGATATCACCAATCACTTGTTAAATTGGATGATCTCTAACTGTGATGTGGTCAGCAGTTGGAGTTGATTCAACAGCAGTATCCACATTGGGGATTTGTTCAGCTGTTACATCCTGTGGAGGATGTTCTGCTGTTACTTGATTCAGGTAATCAACAGGATCTGGATGATCTTCTTCTTCACTATCTTCAAGAGTTTGAGGTAATGGATGCATTGAATCTCCTGTCTGTAAGTTTAACCCTTTAAGCTCTTCACATAGAGCTGGTACCTGCAAAGTGTTCTTGGTAGAAGAAATCTTCTCCTTGTAAAACATGTTAGTTTCATCAAAGGAAACATGCATAGACTCTTCTATTTTAAGAGAGGATTTGTTAAATACCCTATATGCTTTGCTAACTATTGAATATCCTAAGAAGATTCCTTCTTCAGATTTTGGTTCAAATTTTCTGAGGTACTTCTTATCATTGTTATGAACAAAACATCTACACCCGAAAGTTCTAAAATAATTGACTTTAGGTTTCTTCCCTTTAAGCAATTCATAGGGAGTTTTACCTTTAAGTTTGTGTATCAAACTTCTATTCAGAACATAATTTGCTGTGCTGACAGCCTCTGCCCAAAAATATAGGGGCAAGTTAGCATCTGCAAGCAATGTTCTTGCTGATTCAATTAAAGTTCTATTTTTCCTTTCAACTACCCCATTTTGTTGAGGAGTTCTAGGAGCTGAGAAGCAATGCCTGATACCTTCCATCTCACAGAATTCTTGCATGAGAAGAGATTCAAACTCAGTGCCATGATCACTTCTGATCAATGCAACTTCAGTAGAGTACTCAATCTGTATGCTCTTAAGAAAGTCTGTAAGAACTTTAAAGTTATCTGACTTTTCTTTCAGAAAGAACACTCAAGTGAATCTAGAGAAGTCATCTACAATAACTAGAGTGTAAGACTTCCCCCCTAAACTCTTTATTGCTATAGGTCCAAAAAGGTCCATATGAAGCAAGTATAAGATTCTAGGTGAATCACTTTTAGATAATGATTTAAAGCTATTTTTGGTTTGCTTACCTAATTGACATGCCCTACAAAGACCTTCTTTCTTATATGATCCTGATGGTAGACCTCTAACAAGATTGTCCTTAGATAGTTTGGCAATGGTCCTAAGGTTTACATGTCCTAATCTTTTATGCCATAATTCACTAGATTTGCTTAGCTCATTAAATAAACAAATTTCTGATTTTGATGAATTGAAATTTACTAAATATATGTTGCCTTGCCTAAAACCTGATAAAACAATAATATTATCAAAAGTCTTAATAATACATTCTGATTTATTGAATGTTACCTGATAACCTTCATCACATAATTGACTTATGCTGATGAGGTTGTGCTTCAGAAATTTGACATAAGTTACTTCCTTGAATGTCACTGCTCCAACTTTAATTTGGTCATAGCCTTTGGTTTGTCCACAGTTGGAGTCTCCAAAGATCACCTTGGGTCCAAGATTTGCCTTGTAGTTGTTCAGGTTGGCCTTGTTTCCTGTCATGTGCTTTGAGCAGCCACTATCCAAATACCATTTTTGATTTGATCTTGGATAGCAGTGTACCTACAGCCACAAAAACATAAACTAGTTGTTTTTGACCCAGACTACCTTGGGTCCTTTTATGTTACCACAAAATTCAGAGATAAATGTCATTTCAGGATGATCCTTATAGCCTTGTGGATGATATCTCATTGGAGGTATAGTCCATTCAGTAAAAGGATTTTTAGTATATTTAGGATTAGAATTCTTAGAGTTTTCTTTATAGTGCTTGTTCGAGGAATTTGAATAAATTCGTCGACTACTGTTCATATTATAACTATACTAAAAATCTGTCCTCAGTTTTCGTCGAGCCTCGTTCGACAGGTTTGAATCCTTTTGTCGAGCTTGGTTCGACGAATTTTTCTGAATTCTCTTATCCTTAACAGACTTGCTTGAAATGTCTTTATTTCTTTCTGCAGTCTCTTTGCTTTTAGCAGAAATGAATTTTATGAGTGTGGAGAGGATGTTTCTCTTAATCAGAGATGGCTCACTTAATGAAGCACCCAAGCCCAGTTTGCTATTGTTAAATCTAGCATTGACAGTGCTTGTGATGTCCATCAATTTGATACTTCTCCCATTGAGGGATTCTTCAAACTCTTTGGCTTCAGATAACTTATTCTCAAGAGTAGTAATGCGTTCTCTGGAGGCAGCCAAATCTTTCTTAAGAATTGTTGGTTGAGAGAGATTACTTCTTTCTCAGATTTTATTAAGTCTTGGCAAAGAATTTTGAAATCATCTTTGAATTCAATAGAAGTGAAATCAAAGTTAGATAATACCTTATCAATATCATCTTCTGTTTCTGATTCTGATTTCTCTTCATCAGAATTGTTGGTTAAGGCATTGATTGCCATCATGCAGAAGTCTCTTTCTTCTTCATCATCACTGAAGCTGGACGATGATGCTGATTGTGACTCACTGTCTGAGTCATAAATAGCCATTAAGCATTGACTATTTTCTTTTGTTTCTTCTTCATCAGAAGAACAGGATGAAGATTCTGATTCAGATTCTATTTCACTCCAGGATGTTGCTACAAATCCTCTTCCCTTCTTTTTGTGAGAGTGGGAGGAAGATTTGCTGGAGCCCTTCTTTTCTTCCTTTTCTTTTCTTCTTTCCTTCTTGTCCTTCTTGTGTTGAATCTATGGACATTCAGGAGCAATGTGTCCTGGTTTCCTGCAACCAAAACATATAATTTCATTAGAGTGATTTTTGTCATACCTTGGCTTGTCATGACTTCTGGATAGTTGTTTTCTGATGTCTTTCTTAGCCATCTTGTAGAATCTTTTGGCAAACAGATTCATAAACTCCTCTTTGTCAGGAGCTTTTTCTTTATCTTCTGCAGCCTTGAAGGCTATGCTTCTTTCCATCTTGGGTGCTGGGGATGAAGTAGATTCTTCAGCTTCCCTAGTTTTGATGAGCTGATCATAAGACTTGAGCTTGCCCAACAAAGCTTCAGTGGTGATCTCATTGAGACTTCTGGCTTCCTTGATTGGCCAGATTCTGGAGTCCCATGTGCTGGGGAAGCACATAAGAATTTTGTCATTAATCTCTGTGAGTGAGATCACTTTATCTAGAGACTTCAGCTCATTTATTATGAGGCTGAGCCTATTGTACATATCAACAACATTTTCTGATTCTCCCTTCTTGATGTTCTCATATTGAGAGATCAGGTGAGATCTTCTATCTTTTGTTTCATCTGCTGAGCCTGCCACCATGTTGTTGAGAGATTCCCAAATTTCTTTTGCTGAGGTGCACTCAACAACTTTCTGGAATATGTCATCTGACATAGTTAGGGCCAGAATGTTCATGGCCTTTGCATCTGCATTTCTATACTTCTTCTGAGCTTCAGTCCACTCAGGAGGTAGAACAGCAGTATTGTCTGTTGTTGCTGCAGTACTAGCTGATGCTGTAGGTGCTGGAGACCCTATTAGAATAACATTAAAAATCTCTTCATCAATGGAGTTCATATAAAGCCTACTACTTGCTTTCCATAGTGCAAACTTATTGAGATTGCACATAGGAGGTCTTGTGCTGGAATATTCCTTGTTTTGTGCCATGAGTTTTAAATAAGATAAAATTCGAGAGAAGGAAACTCTTAGAAAGATTAAGATCTGGTTGATCTTTGTGATTCAGGTGTTAGCCTGTAAAGAATCAACACCCCTCTGATACCAATTGAAAGTGGAGGTCAGATCTTAAATTACTCTAGAGGGGGGGGGGGGGGGGGGGGGGGGGGGGGGGGGGTGAATAGAGTATTAAAACTTTTTATTTAGTTTTATAGCGGAATTTAAAATACTGAGTAAGTATATGTGTAATCAGTGAGAGTTAAAGATAAAGACAGAAGTAGTAAAAAGCACACAGCACAGGCACACAAAAATAAGCAATCACAGAAGACACAAGGAGCTATAATAGTTCCCCAATAAATCTGGGTACGTCTACTCTTCTACCACCCTTGGTAGGAATTCACTAGGAGGGTTGATAAGGTGCCCATGCACCAAGGGGTTTTTGGTAAGGTGTCCACACACCAATAAGCTTTTGATAAGGTGCTTAAAAACCACACAAGGATTTTTTGATAAGGTGTCTTGCCACCACTGGGTAAACTTTTTAAGGGAGTATTAACCCTGTACAGGATGAGATAAAGGGTTTAGAGTGTTCTTCTCTGTCAATGATCTGAGAGAAGACAAAAGGTGTTGAAGCAGAAAGCTCCCCCTGTCTGATGAGAGTTGATGACAGCTTTGTGGACAGAGCTTTCTCAAACAGAAGTCTTTGTAGCAGATTATCTGGAAGAAATTAATCTTCAGATTGTTGTTGCTCTTGAAAGACTTTATTTTACAGCAGATCTGAGAGATTGAATCTTGTTCTCAGAATGAAGAGGATGCTGCCTTGATGAAGAAGAAAGCTGGAGAGAATAATATATTTTCTTCTTCTTCTTCCTCTGAAAACTTCTTCTGTTCTCCTTGTTCTGTGATAACAGAGAGAGTAAGAGATGGTGAAGTTTTTCTTTTTCTTTTCTTGTAGAAAATCGACTGTCTTAGTTCTACACTTTTCTTCTCTAATCACTTGCATATATATTAAAATTCAAATCTTCTATCTTTTTAAGGAATGTCTTCTTCTGACTTAAATCCTTCTTGGAACCAGGTAGCCACCCAAAACGATTTTGGCAGGTCCTTTCAATTCCTTTTGTCGAGAAAGATTCCTTGGCGTTAAATGTCAACGACTATTCTTATTCTTGGAATAGAGGGAATATAAGGATATAATAAATAAGAAAGATATCCTTACATGGCTGCCTGAATACGTCCAAGGAGAAATAAATATATCCGTTATTCTGCTGATTTGAGTTCAGTGAACTGACATCCACTGAGAATATTAATCTGAACTTCAGAGAGGAATTTGTCGAGCGCTGGCTAGAATTCGTCGACCGCTGCTAGTCATTTGTCGAGCGCTGGCTATAGAATTTGTCGAGCGTTGTTAGATATTTGACGAGCGCCGCTCAGAAAATGTCGAGTGCTGGAACTGTGAATTTCTTCAGTCTGCTAGAAACAATTTGTCGAACGAATCTGGTCATTCTTCGAACACCACTCACCATTAGTTGAGCTTGAATTTTCCTAAGTTCTAACTAATCTAATCAGCCTAAAACTTGACCCTAAGACTATACAATGGGGTCAATACAGATTCTAATCAACATATAGTGATCCTAGCCCAAATCAATAATAGGGTTGTTCCAACAGCTTGTCATATTTCTTTTTATTAATGTGTTGTGCTGTGTTGCTATGCCTTCTTAGTGTTTGCTTTTATTACTCACTCAGCAATATACACATATATATATATCACTAGTTTGAAATAACTTAAAAAGAGTTTTTAATTTAAGAACTCTAACCTCCACTTTCAATTGGTATCAAAGCTAGGTTGATTTTTTATACAGGCTAACACCTAAATCGTAAAGATCACTTAGTTCTTAAATTTTTTTTAAAAGGTTTTTCTAAAATCTAATGGCACAAGTAAATTTTTCAAATCCACAAATTTGTAATTTAGATAGATTTTCTTTATGGCAAGTTAGAATTAAATTATATATGAATGCCATATATGAAGATATTTACAATTCCATTTTGACAGGACCTCCATCTTCAACTTCTTCAACAGATGATCAAGAGAAGTTGATAACTGCTGATGCAAAAGCCATGGACATATTGGCTCAATCAATGTCAAAAGACATTCTTCAAAGAGTGGCTGATTGCACTTCAGCAAGGGGCATCTGGAACTCCCTCACAAGGATGGTAATTGAATATTCTTCCACTTCCTCCATTAACTGTATTTTTGATGCAGAACCATCATCTAGTCTAAGTGAAGAAGAAGAAGAACAACAAAAAGCTAGAGCTTTCTGCATGTTGGTCATATATGGCTCAAACCACTACTCAGATGCAGAATCTGAATCTGAATCAGATGAGGTAACTTCAACTCCTAATTTTACTTCAGAACAAATCAAATCAGACTTTAAATTAACATATGCAGATTTAATAAAATCTGAAAATGAAATCAGAAAAGAGTTAGAAATAAATATTTTAATTCCTGAAAATAATAAACTTAAAGAAAATTTGAAAAACTCAAAAGAACAAATTATTTCTTTGAAAAATAAGGCAATTAAGGCTAAAGAAAAAGAAATTCTGTATGTTCAACAAAATCAAAGAAATTTTACAAATTTATATTTTAATGAGATAAAAGGCCAATATATCTAATTATAAGGCATTTTTTTAATCTAAACTTTTATAACTAAATAAGCAGTTATATGATTCATTGGAATTTCCTATCTTAAAAACAAAGTCAGATAACTTCAACTTCTTACAGATTTTCTCCAAAATCATGTTGAGCATTCTACTCAGATTGCATAGATCAGAAATGATCAGAGCACTGAGTGTGAGTCTCTTCTGATTAAGGGGATTCTATAGAAGGAAAGTATCAGGCAATGTCTTTCTGATTTTAAAATTCCTTAGAATCCATTAAAAGCTAGCAATTCATAATATAAAAATCCTATTCAAATCAAAATCTAGGAAATCAGAAAATGTTTTCAGAAAGTACAATAAATTCTTCTATAATCTCTGACCCTTAAGCCTTAAGTTATTCAAAAAAATTTTGCTTAGGTATCCTAAACCAAATAGGGGGAGATTGTTAGAACCTAGTCTTAATTTGGCTTAGGATCCCAACTCATATAGGGGGAGATTGTTGGAACCTTAGTTTTGATTTGAGTTAGTATCCATCTTTAATGTCTAAGTTTCTATCATAACACATCTTATAACTTAGATCAAATCCCATTAAGATAGAAGGCTGAAAATATATATAATTAATAGGCTGAGAAAATAAGAGAAAGATAAAAATTATATATGTTCTCTGCGTTCAACGAACGACTATCTGCGTTCGACGAACGGCGCTCAGCGGTCGACGAATTATATTCATTCTACGCTCGACAAAATCCAGCTATCTCAGCGGTCGACGATCCCGTCTCAGCGGTCGACGAAATCCAGCAGTCTCAGCGGTCGACAAAAAGCTGCGTTCGATGATCTCAAGTCTGCGTTCGACGAATATTCAGCAGAAGCTCAGAACGACGAATCAAATGTTCAGATCGACGAACTTGAAGCTGAGCTCGACGAATTTCTACCAGCTTTATAATTTATATATTCTCAGTTCGACTAATATTTGTATATCTGATTAAAGCAATATTTTATCATTTCTATTTATATATTGCTATATATTTCTGCCTTAACATTACAGCCGTTGCAAGCATTAAATGTTATAGTCGTTGCATAAGACAAAGACAGTAATTTATGTTCTCAAGGAATCTAGGAAATTAAAGAGACATTATCTCTTTCCTCTCTTGTCGGCAAGAATTCAAATCAGTCGAACAACTCTCCAGATTATATATTCAGAGAGAAGATCAGAGAAGAAAGAAGAGAGAATATTTACAAGAGAAAAAGGAATATACAAAACAGGAAGAGAAAAATAGAGAAGCAAAAAGAAGAAGCAGATCTAATATATTATTTATCTTCATTTTGCTAACTCCTCTTTGCAGATCATCTTCATCCTGAGACACCAAACAATATCATTTGCTCAGGATCTTAACTGCAGAAGAAGAAAAGGAGTTATCACAATCAAGAGAAGAAGCCTCTACAAACTGTCATCAATTCAATCAGACAGGGGGAGGTCTTCAACATCTTTATCAAAGATCCATTCTCAACAACCCATCAGGATCACTATTGTCTTCTCAGAAAAGAGAAGAACAATAAATATATTTTTGCTTTCTTTATTCCCCTCTTGTATAGGGTTATAACTCCCTTCAAAAGTTAACTTTCGGTGACAGGGCACCTTAGCAAAAACCTGTGACTTGGTTTTTGGGCACCTTATCAAAAGCTCATTGGTGGCAGGGCACCTGATCAAAAACCTGTAATGGATTCCTACTAGTGGGTAGAAGAGTAGATGTAGCCAAGTTTAGTGGGGAGCTAGTATATTTCTTGTGTCTTCTAGTTGCTTGTCTTATTTCTTTTTATTAATGTGATGTGCTGTGTTGTTATGCCTTCTTAGTGTTTGCTTTTATTACTCACTCAGCAATATACACATATATATATCACTAGTTTGAAATAACTTAAAAAGACTTTATAATTTAAGAACTAAAACTCACTTTCACCCGCGGGGTTCGCTCCCTGCTTGAAGGAAAGCAATCCAAACTGTGTTGACACAGGGTTTTGTGTGCGGGTTTTGAACACCCACAATGTGTGTGCAAGTTATGATTATTAATGTTAATATGGTTTTGTGCTGAGCACTTTCTTTACATAATTGTTAGCATTTTTGTAAGATGCCCGGTTATATACTTGCTGCTAACCCTCCTTGCTTCGGTTATCTATTTTGAGTGCTTAAATTTGTCCCCAGGATACGGATCTGGGGAGGAGATGTGTTTTCTGCTTAGCTCTGTGACTAATGGTTATTATTATGACCATTCACAGGAGATGGGACAACGTGAAGCCCCCATACCGCATGATGGCATACCAGCTCTTGAGATTGCCCGATCGAATACTCCAGCCTCACCCCCCCCCCCCCCCCCCCCCCCGTATTCTGTGATGTGAGTCCTAGAGTATAGGACTAAATAAAAAGTGTACCAGTTGTTGTAGTTACCCTTAGCCCCCGGGGCCGTTCATGTAAATAGTTGGCTACGGCCTTTGCTTATATATATGTATGCCTTATTAGTCTTTCCTTATGATTGCTTCCGCATTGTGACTCTGATGTGATATGTTGATTCTTGTGCCTGATAAGGTGACAACTTGGCGCTTGAGTGGGTGGGTCGTTGCCACCCGAGAAGTGCTAAGTGGCCTCCTTGGGATGTAAGGTCCCTTCTCCCCCGACCTGGGTTCAGTGCTGGGGGGGACCTTATAGGTCTTACATGGGGAGTTAAGGAAGTTGGTGCACCCAGACTATTTGGGTTTGGATGGTGTCACCAAAGGAAAGTAGGAGTAAGTTGTTTGGATGACTAGGAGGAAAGAGTGTGCTTGGGGATCAACAAAAGATTGTCATCCCCTTGGAGTGAAGTAAAATACACTTAGTGTTAGTAAGTGTAACATAAATAGTGGTCGGGTCAAGGGTAGACACCAATAAGAATAAGTGCCTTGGAAAGGGAGCTTTGGAGTTCAGCCCATCATAGCTCCTAGTACCGCTGCGAGCCCCTCACAGGATAGTCCTCGGGAAGTCCATGGTTAACCCAAAAGCTGTAGGAATAATTTGCTACCCAAAATTAACCTAATAACACACTCAGTCACATCCCATTGCTATGGGTTGTTACTTGGTTTGGTCATACGAGTAGTAGGCTCGGTGGTTGTAGGTTCGGATGGAATTGTCCGGCCAGCCAGTGGCTCGGAAGGTTATGGTGATGGGCAGGTTAGCCTGGGGAGCTTATGGCTCGGAGTTATACAGTAACTCAAAATTGTATGTGCATAAAGGTGGTGGGTCTTTGATATTGGGCGGTCGTTCACACCGACGCCGATATGCTGACTCGGAAAGTGTGGTTTTTGTTATGTATGAAATGATCACCTAGAGGGGGGTTATGTGATTTGGCTGTTTTGAAATCTTTTTGCACAGAATGTATATATTCTAAACACAGCACAGAAATAGCACACAGAAAATCACAGCACACAACACCAGAAGTATAGAGGTTCCTCAAGATGGGGTGTCTTGAGTAGTCCTCTGTCCCGCTGCGCCTATCTGGCAGTATGCTAGAGTCGGTAAACTCTGCCAAAATCTCAGGCCCGCTAGCCCTACAACACGGACCCGCAAGTCCTACAGCCTAGGCCCGCAAGCCCCTATTGCACTAAGGTCTGCAAACCCGACACTCAGGCCCTCAAGCCCTGCACAGCACAGACTCATAAGTCTTGCCTCTTGGACCTGCAAGTTCACTGCCCTGGCCCTCAAGCCTCATAGTTCACAAGCCCACAAGCTCGACAAGATCATACCCGCAAGTCCACTGCTCTGGCCCTCAAGCCTCACAGTTCTCAAGCCCGCAAGCTCGACACTCAGATCTGTAAATGGATCCTACAGTTTTTGGCCCGCAAGCCTTACAGAGACAAATAAACAATGATTCTTTTGCCTGATGAAGGTCGGCTTCTTGACTTGAAGAGAATGCCTCTGATGTAATCTTTGACAGCACTGATTCTCTTCAACTCTTCTTCTTTAGCCTGATGTTGACTGGCTTCTTGACTTGAAGAAAACGCTTTTGGTATTATCTTTTGCAATGCAAGTTCTTCTTCAATACTTCTTCAAACTCGAATGATTCTTTTCAGTTGATGTTGATTGACTGATTCTTAGAGAACACAAGATATGAGTTTTGTTCTCTTCTCCTTCTTGACACTTCTCCGCAGCTTTTACTGTTTTATTGAAATGCTGTGCGGGATTCTTTTTCGTTCTACGGTTCGAGAGTTCTTTTAGGGCATCCACTGTTCCCTTATATAGGACCGAGGAGTCGTCCAACAATCTCCTAAGATGTCATTTAATGTCATACGCCCATTCTTGTAGAGCATGCGCTGATTGGACAATCAGGCGGCGACATTAAATGCTGACAGTGTGTTTGGCAACTTTTGAATCTATCTCGATGATATTTCCATCGTTACAACGACGTGGACAATATCTCGACGACAGATCTTGTCGTTGTCTTAGACTTGGACAGATCTTCAAGTCTTCTTCCTTCTTCTTCAGACAAGGATATCTCGATGATACAAGACATCCCTTCTGCACTAATGTTTGTGATGATAGACTGTCTTCTAGATACGTAATCGTAATCTTCTTGACTGCTTGATGTCATTGTAACTACCTTATCTTATCCTTGACATAATCAGTATCATGTTGATAGGCTATTCTTCAGCAACTGCTGTCTTCATAGCTGCTTCCTTATCCTTCTCGACGTCAAGCCTTCTTTATGACGATATCGTCGATATCAGTCTTTCTTTGCCATTTCAATGACATGACTTCTTTATTACGATGTCGTCGACATCTGCCTTGCTTAGCCTTTTCGACGTCAAGGCTTCTTTAGGATGATGTCGTCTATATTGTCTTGTACTTATACTAAGTCTTCTTCCTTCATCTCGGCAACTCGATATCATTGTGTGGTGTTGTAGTGTTGATGTCGCAATGATATCATCATGTGCATGTTATCTCAATGATAACTGACATGATCCCTCTTCTTTGCTCTGCACGTCATTTCAATGACATGCATACTCTTTCCGACGATATTTGTCACTAAGACATTCTTTGTACTTGGCTTCCACTGAGATGATAGAGCTGTTGGAACAACCCAATTACTGATTTGGGCTAGTATTACTATGTGTTGACTAGGATTAAGTTGAACCCCATTGTATAGTCTAAAGGGTCATAGTTTTAGGCTGATTAGATAGCTAGAACTTAGAATTTCTCTAAGTTTCTGCGTTCGATGAACTCAACACTGGGTTCGACGAACTGCTCTCTGCGTTCGATGAACGGCCTTCGCTATGCGTTCAACGAACGGCGTGCTCCAGTCTCAGCGTCTTAGCGGTCGACGATCTTCAGTTCTCAGCGGCTCAGCGGTCGACGAATTCTTCAATTCGATGAGCTGTATATTGAGATGGACGAACTCCAGCCTGAGTTTGATGAATTCTTTATCAGATGTTCAGTTCGACGAACTCTTCCTTCAGGTCGATAAAATCTTATCTCAGATCAATGAATGTTCTCTCAGATTATTCAGATCAGTCATTCTATTTCTCTGAACTCAGTTCATCCATCAGATTCAGTTTTATTCTTCATTTGGAGTTATTCTTCCAGATAAGACAAGTTTTATTCCTCCATTAATTTTATTCTCCTTCCAATTCCTTCTATCGAGAAATATAGTCGTTTGGCTTATTGGAAAAGGATATCATTTATTATTGAAGAGGAAAGGAATTAAGATTGGCTGAATTAGTGGAAGTTCCAAGAAAAGATTTATTGCAGATTATTATATTCCTATTCAGAGAGATTTGAAATTCAAATCAGTTGTATTCTTCCAGAAAATATAGTATACCAGAAAAGAAAAAGGAAGATAGACACAGACACAGAGATAGAAAATATCAGAGCTTCTGTCAAGAGAAATCATTCAGAAAGAAAAAGAAAGTTCATCTTCCTCAAGCAGCATCTCATTCTCTGAGAACATCTTCAAGATCAATCTCTCAGTCTTTCTGCTGTAAGTTTTCAAATCTTCTATAGAGCAACAATAATCTGAGGAGCATCTGTCTCTTAGATTCATCAGCTTATCAAGGAAGATATTTTTAAGAGAAAGCTCCATCCTCAAGCTGTCAAGAATTTCAATCAGACAGGGGGAGCTTTACACCATCAACATCCATTAGAGTCTTCTCTCAGATTGTTGACAGAGAAGAACATTCAAACCCCTTTTATTCCATCTTGTACAAGGTTCTTACTCCCTTCAAAAGTAAACCTTTTGGTGGCAGGGCACCTGAACAAAAACCTATGGTTTGGTTAGAGTACCTGATCAAAAGCTCACTTGGTGTGTGGACACCTGATCAAAAATCCCTTGGTGCTAGGGCACCTGATCAAAAACCTAGTGGATCCTACCAAGTGTGGTAGAAGAGTAGACGTACCCAGATTTATTGGGGAACTACTATAAATATCCTTGTGTCTCTGTGCTTATGAATTTCTGTGTTGTTGTGCTGTGCTGATTTGTTTTATTTAGTTTTTATAACTCACTCAATATACATATATATATATATCACTATTTTAATTCCGCTATAAAATTAAGGGAAAAGTTTTTAATACCCTATTCACGCCCCCCCTAGAGTAACATTAAGATCTAACCTCCACTTTCAATTGGTATCAGAGGGTAGTTGATTTTTACAGGCTAACACCCGAATCATAAAGATCAATTAGATCTTAATTTATCTTAGAGTTTCTTTTTCTGTTAAAAGTCATGGCACAAAACAAAGAATATTCTAGCACAAGACCTCTTATGTGCAATCTCAGTAAGTTTGCACTATGGAAGGCAATGATTAGGTTGTACATGAATTCTATTGATGAGGAAATCTTCAATGTGATTTTGACAGGACCTCCAGCTCCCACAGAAACAACTAGTGCTGACACCACAGCTAACAACAATGTTGTTCCACCACCTGAGTGGACCGAAGCCCAGAAGAAGCAAAGAAGTGCAGATGCAAAAGCAATGAACATTTTATCACAAACAATTTCAGATGACATTTTTCAGAAAGTAGTGGAATGCACCTCTGCAAGAGAAATCTGGATCTCTCTCAACAATATGGTTGAAGGATCAGTTGATGAAAGAAAGGACATAAGATCCCATCTTATTTCTCAATATGAGAATTTCAAAAAGGGAGAATCTGAAATAGTTGTTGATATGTACAATAGGCTCAGCCTCATAATTAATGAGCTGGAGACCTTGGACAAAGTAATCTCTATCACTGAGATCAATGATAAGATCCTTATGTGCTTCCCCGGCACATGGGACTCTAAGATCTGGCCAATCAAGGAAGCCAGAAGCCTTAATGAGATCTCAACTGAGAGCTTGTTAGGCAAACTCAAGTCCAGAGAGCTTATCAAAACCAGAGAAGCTGAACAATCAACTTCATCTTCATGATCCAAGAAGGAGAGGAATATAGCTTTCCAAGCTACTGAAGAAGAAGAAAAGGCTCCAAGAGGTACTACAAGATGGCTAAGAATGACTTCAGAAAGAAAGACTCCAGATCAAGGGAAAAGCCAAGGTATGATAAATCAAATCCTAAAGAGATTATCTGTTTTGGTTGCAGGAAACCTGGACATATTCTACCAGAATGTCCAGAGAATCAGAAGAAAGAAAAGAGAAAAGAGAAAGAAGACAAGAAGCACTCCAGCAAGTCTTCCTACCACAAGCACAAACACAAGGGAAGAGGATTTGTAGCAGAAACCTGGAGTGACATTGAATCAGAATCTTCATCAAGCTCTTCTGATGATGATGAAGAATCAAAAGAAAAGGACCAATGCTTGATGGCCATTTATGACTCAAGCAGTGAGTCAGATCTTGCATCTTCATCCAGCTCTTCTG
The DNA here is from genome assembly GCA_033032865.1 of Dactylorhiza incarnata. NCBI lineage: Eukaryota > Viridiplantae > Streptophyta > Magnoliopsida > Asparagales > Orchidaceae > Dactylorhiza > Dactylorhiza incarnata. The sequence goes on from JAWHQI010000005.1 coordinate 27,752,610, forward strand.
ATGATGAAGATAATGAAGAAGAAAAGAATTTCTGCATGATGGCTATCAACGCCTCAGCCAACAACTCAGAAGAAGAAGAATCAGAAGCTGAAGCTGACAATGATGCAGACCAGGTAATATCGAATTTTGATTTTACTTCAGTTGAATTCAAAGATGAATTCAAGGTTCTTTGCTTAGACTTAATAAAATCTGAGAAAGAAATAATCTCACTCAGACATAAGCTAGCTGAAATGAATAAAATAAGTGAAGAAAATGCTAATCTTAAGAAAGATTTGGCTGCCTCTAGAGAATAAATCATTCTCAATGAGAATAAAATTTCTGAGGCCAAGAAATTTGAAGAATCCCTAAATGGGATAAGCATCAAACTGATGGACATTACAAGCACAGTAAGTGCCAGATTAAGTGGCAAACTAGGCTTGGGTGCATCATCAAGTGAGCCACCTCTAATTAAGAAGAACATACTCTCTACACCTATAAAATTCATTTATGCTAAGAGCAAAGAGGTTGTAGATGAAAATAAAAACATTTCAAGCAAGACTGTAAAGAGTAAGGGAATTCAGCAGAATTTGTCGAACGGAGCTCGACAAAATCAGACAAATTCACCGAACGGAGATCGACGAACTCTGAAGACAGACTTTTTATATAGTCATTATTCAAACGACGCTCGACGAAAGCACATCCCTTCGTCGAACGGCGATCGACGAACTCATCCCAGTTCGTCGAACAAAAGATATACAGAAAATTTGCAGAACTCTTTTTCTTCACATACTTACAATCCTTTCACTGAATGGATAATACCTCCAAGGAGATATCATCCAAAAGGTTATAAGGATCAGCCTGAAATATCTTTTATTTCGGCGTTTTGTGGTAATACAAAAGGATCCAAGGTAGTATGGGTCAAAAACAACTAGTTTATTTTTCTGTCTTGCAGGTACACAGCTATCCAAACAAGAATGAACAATGGTATTTGGATAGTGGCTGTTCAAAACATATGACAGGAAACAAGGCAAACCTGAACAACTACAAGGCAAAGCTTGGACCCAAGGTGATCTTTGGAGACTCCAACTGTGGACAAACCAAAGGCTATGGTAAGATCAAGGTTGGAGCAGTGACATTCAAAGAAGTAGCCTATGTCAAGGGTCTGAAGCACAACTTCATCAGCATAAGCCAGTTATGTGATGAAGGTTATCAGGTAACTTTCAATCATTCCTTATGTCTTATTACCAATAATAAAAATATTACTGTATTATCTGGTATTTGACATGGAAATATTTATTTAGTCAATTTTGACTCTGCCAATTCTGATATTTGCTTATTCAATTCTATAAGTAAAACTAATGAATTATGTCAAAAAAGGCTTGGACATATTAACCTTAGAACTATATTTAAGCTGTCTAAGGACAACCTTGTTAGAAGACTCCCGTCTGGTTCATACAAGAAGGAAGGACTTTGCAGGGCTTGTCAATTAGGTAAGCAAACTAGTAGTAGTTTTAAGTCTTTATCCAAGAGTGATTCACCTAGGATTTTGTATTTATTGCACTTAGACCTTTTTGGACCTACTGCAATACAAATGATGCCGCGACCCATCCACCACTGTTTGATGACGATCCGGTTGCCGCGGCACAACAACATAAAGATATTAGGTGCCATGTTGACGCTAACGGAAGATGGCGTTACAACCTCCGCCCACGGCGTGCTAAGCCCGCTTGAAGACCAAATTCTCTAATTAATATGCGTTTTATTTTATATTTGCGATTATAAAATTATTACATATTTAGGTAATATTTTTAAATTCGTTTGAGTATTATTTTTATTTATTTCCTGCATTTAATCATTTGGTGTGTTAATAGCCATCCAGAGTGATGAGATCTTCATCTCAATCATTGGATGGTTGGATTTGTTTGGTAACTCCTATATATAGGAGTGTTTTAATTTGATGAAAGAAGATTTGAAAAAAAAAAAGCAAAACCTAATTCTCCCCTAGAGAATTTCGGCCAAAGGAGGCTCCCCTCTTGCCTCCGCCCCCTTGATGGTGTGAAGCCGTCTCTTGCCTCCTCCAACCCTCTTCGGTGCGACTCCGGTGTGGACTCCTTCGGTGTGACTCCAAGGAAGAAGGTTGCAACCCCCATTCGGTGTGACGCCGGTGGAACCGTGGAGAGAGTGATTCTCCCACATATCTTGTGCGAATATAGATCCGGGTTGGGTAACTTCTCCCCCATCTTTGTGATTTCTTTCTTTATATTTATGGAGAACGAGCAACCGTTTTATCCGCGATTTTTAAATACTCCATTTGCAAATTTTTGAATCGATTTCATTGTTATCGAATCTCTTTATTCCAGATCGGGTAGGTCCAATTTGCTTGAGCGGATCTTGGCCTATAGCCTTGATTTTGCTCTCAAAAAGGATTGGCAACCTTTATGTTTATTTTGGGGAATAATTCGACTCTCTTCCGATCGTTATTTTAGAGTCGATCATTCCTCCCCTTGTGGTGAATGTGTTGTGTTAGATGCGAAACATATTGCGACGATAGATACTTGCGTAGGTGCGGTAGATCTAGGTGTGAAAGGCATAGTGAGGCATTTTGTTCGTGTCAAATCTCTAAAATCACGACAACCCTACATCAACAAAGCTTAGGAGGGAAGCATTACTCTTTAGTGATTGTAGATGACTTCTCAAGATTCACTTGGGTGTTCTTTCGTAGGAACAAGTCTGACGCCTTCAGTGTTCTGACAGACTTTCTTAGGTCCATTAAGAGTGAGTACTCTACTGTAGTTGCATTGATCAGAAGTGATCATGGCACTAAGTTTGAGTCTCTTCTGATGAGAGAATTCTGTGGAAAAGAAGGGATCAGGCAATGTTTCTCTGCTCCTAGATCTCCTCAACAAAATGGGGTAGCTGAAAGGAAAAATAGAGCCTTTATTGAATCAACAACTACATTACTTGCTGATGCAAACTTGCCACTCTCTTTTTGGGCAGAGGCAATGAGCACAGCTAATTATGTGTTGAACAGAAGCCTTATACATAAGCTTAATGGCAAGACTCCCTATGAATTACTTAAGAATAAAAGGCCTAAGGTTAACTATTTTAAGATATTTGGATGTAAATACTATGTGCACAACAATGATAAGAAGTACCTCAGGAAGTTTGAAGCAAAAGCTGCTGAAGGCATTTTCCTTGGATATTCTCTTTTTAGCAAGGCATATAGGGTTGACAACAAATCTACTCTTAAGATAGAAGAGTCCATGCATGTATCCTTTGATGAGACTAACATGTTACTTGAGGAGAGGAACACCACCTCTACCAAACATACTATGCAGGTACCAGCTCTATGTGAAGAGCTCAATGGATTAAATCTACAAAAAGAAGAATCTTTACTTCCATCAACACAAAATCTTGAAGACTGTGAAGAAGAAGATCATCCAGATCTTGCTGACAGCTCAAATCAAGTGACAGCTGAACAAATTCCCCAAGTGGATATCATTGCTAAACCAACTCCAACTGTTGACCACATCACAGTTAGAGATCATCCAATATCACAAGTGATTGGTGATATTTCAGCAGGTGTTCAAACAAGGCATCAACTACATCAAAATCAGATGCATACTTGTTTCCTATCACAAGTTGAACCTCAATCCATAAAATATGCAGAAAAAGATCCAAATTGGATTCTTGCAATGCAAGAGGAGCTCAACCAATTTGAAAGGAACAAGGTTTGGGATTTGGTTCCAAGACCAAAAGGCCATCCAGTTATTGGCACCAAATGGGTCTTCAGGAACAAGCTTGATGATCAAGGCAACATAGTCAGAAATAAAGCAAGATTGGTAGCTCAAGGATATTCACAGGAAGAAGGCATAGATTATGATCAGACCTTTGCTCCTATTGCAAGACTTGAAGCTATAAGGATCTTTTTGGCCTTTGCTGCATACAAGAAGTTCAAAGTTTATCAAATGGATGTAAAGACAGCATTTCTTAATGGAGACATCAAAGAAGAAGTCTATGTGGAACAACCACCAGGTTTCATCTCTCCAACTCACTCCTCCTATGTATTTAAGCTTAATAAAGCTCTATATGGTCTCAAACAAGCTCCCAGGGCATGGTATGAGACCTTAGCTAATTTTCTCTTGGAAAACAAGTTCTATAGAGGCATAGTAAATATTTTTTTCAGGATACATAAAAATCAAACTCTACTAGTTCAAATATATGTAGATGATATTATTTTTGGCTCTACTGATTCAAATTTATGCAAAAGGTTCTCTAATCTAATGCAATCTAAATTTGAAATGAGTAGTATGGGTGAATTATCATACTTCCTTAGTCTTCAAGTGAAGCAAACTCCCAATGGCATATTCATATCACAATCCAAGTTTGTTAAGGAATTAGTGAAAAGGTTTGGTATGTCTGATGCTTCCACCATGAAAACACCCATGCCCTCTAATGCTATTGTTGATACTGATGAATCAGGGAAACCTGTTGATCAGAAAGTATATAGAGCAATTGTTGGCTCACTACTTTATTTAACAGCAAGTAGGCCAGATATAATGTTTGCTACCTGTATTTGTGCTAGGTTTCAAGTTAACCCCAAAGAATCTCATCTAATTTTATTAAAAAGAATTTTGAGATATATAAAGGGTTGCCCTAATCTAGGACTTTGGTATCCAACAGCATCTGAATTTGAATTAACTGAATTCTCAGATTCAGATTATGCTGGATGCAGAGTAGACAGGAAAAGCACATCAGGAACTTGCCAGTTTCTTGGTGATAGGCTTGTGTCTTGGTTTTGCAAGAAACAAACATCTGTGTCCACATCAACAGCTGAAGCTGAATATATAGCTGCATGCAGTTGCTGCTCACAGATATTGTGGATACAAAATTAACTCCTAGACTATGGTGTCAACTTAAGTAATTCAATTATATTTTGTGACAATACTAATGCAATATCTATAGCAAAAATTCCAATTCTCCATTGTAGGACTAAACACAGAAATTAGGCACCACTTTATCAGAGATAATGTGGATAAAAATAAAATTTGCCTACAATTCATCTCTACTGATTTGCAAAGAGCTGACATTTTCACCAAACCCTTGGATGAAAAGAAACATATTTTCTTTATAAATCAGTTGGGAATGATAGATGGAGACTCAATCTGATAAAAATTAAATTTTCTATTTATCCCCTCATTTCGTCGAACGGAGAACGACGAAATGTTATCATTCGTCGAACGGAGATCGACGATACTTAATAAGTCAGGATCGACAAAGACAAGAGCGATCGTCGAATTGAGATCGACGAAAATTAATTTTTTGTCGAACGCAGTCAGACGAAGCCCTAAGTTTTTCGACTTCTTATTCTATTAGGTTTAGTCGAACCCTGCTTTACGAAAGTGTGCACCCTTCTCCGATCTCTATATAATCAAAGTTTTCATCTTATTTTATTCTTGCGCCTACAAAATTTGCTCTTTTTCCCTCTAGTTCCCCTTTGCACTTGATCGCTCTCTTTTGCAGGTACAAATGGCGATTTCACAAGCAGTACTTTCACCAATGAAGTTCGACGATGGATTCGACATTGATTTCAAATCTTTTGAGCATTCTGACCAAGTTTTCCTGGATATTCTTCACTTGTTTGAAGAACAACAACTAAAGAAGATGATGACAACTAGAATAAAACTACCAGTGACTGAAACTAAGGAATGGGATTATACAGTAAAGCAAGAGATGATGCATTATCAGGAACAATATCAGGAAATCAGGTTATTCTAACCCCAGAAATATTATCTGAAGTTTTTGGCTTAGTAAATGGAGATGATGATTTGGAAATCACATCTGATGAATTTAATGCTGCATTGGTTAAGATGGGTTATTCCAGTGGAAACCCTAACCACCTGTTAAAGAAAAACTTATCTGTGGAGTATAAGTTTTTGGCTGATGTAGTAGGCAAGGTTTTGCTTGGGAAAACTTCTGCCCATGACTACATTACAAGGCACCAATTTTTGGTGATGGTGGCCTTGGTTGAGAAGAAGAAAATCAATTGGGGAATGATCCTTTTTGAATCAATCAGGAAGAAGTTAAGTAAGGCAAATGTTGGTTATGGTAGAATTCTGAGAATATTTCTTGAGGAAAGGCATCCAGACCTCCTGGTCTCTCCAAAAGTTTTCATCAATGCCAGTAAAAGGCTGACCTCAGCCTTGTTTGGAAGATGGGAAAGGGTTATCCCTAAAAGGACTCCTAGAGCAGAACCATCAGAAATAGCTTCAGAAGGCACAAGGACTGTGCAAGTCACTTCCCCAACTCTTCCATAACTTTGTCTTTTTGTTTCTCCTCCTCCTCTCCCTTCTCCACCTATCATTTCTTCTGAAGAAATTCCTCCTCCCAACTCTCCTATTATCCCTTCATCCTCATTACCATCTTCTCCCATTCTTCAGACTCACCCATCTTGTAACAGTTTTGGCTAGCCTGACCCGGGCCCCTAGACCAGAACTGTTACAAAAAGTGCACTTTTTATTGTAACGTCCCAAGGCCCTGGACTTACCATCGGGACAACGTCCACCGACAGCCTCGCCTGGTGACCGTTACCGGGCTGCAGCCCAAGCACCCCAACCCCTCTCCAGCCCACAGGCGGGTTGTTGGTGGCCACAGCCTCCCTTTGGTGAGAAGTGATCCAGTTATGCGCCTCTACGGGGCCTTCCCAGGAGGTCACCCATCCCAGTACTACTCCAGCCCGAGCACGCTTAGCTATATAGTTCTTTCACTTCTCATCACCAATTGATCTGCAGCTAGGACACATTCTGGGACGGCCTGACCAAGCCCATCCGGGTCACTGGCCACGCCCTAGGACACTGTACCGCCGGTTCATCCTGACCACAACGGGTCAACAACAAGCCTGCAGGCCGTACACCCCAACCTAAAAAGAGGGTCTAGTTCTTATTTATTTTATTAAAAGATCTTGTTTAAGTTTTTCTTTAAAGTAATGATATATATATATATTTATGCTGGGTGAGGAATAAAATCAAGCACTAACAGTGCATAAGAAAAGTCACAGCACAGCAGACAAAAGTAAAGTAAAAACAAACAACAAACAAAACCAGATGACACAAGATGTATAGTAGTTCCCCTCAACTGGGTACATCTACTCTTCTACCCACTGGTAGGAATCCACTATGAGGTTGTTGATAAGGTGCCCTCACACCAGGTGAGCTGTTGATAAGGTCCTCTAACCAAACTGCAGGTTTTTTCTAAGGTGCCCTGCCACCGAGAGTTAACTTTTGAAGGGAGTTATAACCCTGTACAGGATGGGGAAAGGAATTAGAAATAAAAGCAGAAATTATATTGTTCTTCTCTGTATAAGAAGACTCTTGAAGATCCTGGTTTGAAGTTGAATGGATCTGAATGTGATGTTGAAGAAGGCTCCCCCTGTCTAATTAGAGTTCATGACAGCTTGTGGATAGAGCTTCTCCTTTTAACTGCTTCTTCCTTCTCTTGCAGTGATGATCCTGAGCAAGTAATTGTGGTTTGTGTCTCAGGATATTTTGAATCTGCAGGAAGATGTTAATACTGAAGAACAAAAATAAGTTTTCTCTTTTCTGTCGTGTGTTCTTTTTATTGTGTGTACTGCTCTGTTTCTTTTATAATCTGAGAGCCTTTTCTCTTAATTTGAATTCTTCTCTTGGGAAGAAGGAAAGAGCTGAGGTCTCCATCAATGCTTTGACTCCTCGAGAGGATAACCTGTCGTTTCTTTTCATTAAAGCAATTGCAACGGCTAATGCCATTGATTAATGTGCAACGGCTAAGAGACAGTAAAAAGAATATTAAAACTATTCAGAAAGGAATTCGTCGATCTCTGCTCTACATTTGTGAGGCTTGGCTCGCCATCTGATGTGCTGAGCAATTCTCTCTATCTCAGAATTCATAGACCGCTGAGATTTCTCTGACTGAATTCATCGAGCGCATTTTGCCATTTGTCGAACGTTGTTCTGATGAGGATTTGTCGAGCGCTGGATGTCTTGCTATTTGTCGAGCTCTGGCTGTCTTGCTATTTGTCGAGCTCTGGCTGTCTGGCTATTTGTCGAGCGCTAGCTGTCTGGCTTTTTGTCGAGCGTCGTTAGTCATTCGTCGAGCGCAGAGAACTTTTATTATGCTTAACTATATTCTCTGATTCGATCGCATCATATTTAATTTATTTTTACTTAGATTTCTTAATTGACCTAAATTATTAGATGACTTATTAATATAAGGATGGATTATAACTCAAATCAAAAAGCTAAGGTTCCAACAATCTCCCCCTATTTGAGTTGGGATCCTTAAATCCAGATCAAAACTAGTTGACTGGTAATCTTAAAACAGCTTTTAAAATTTTCAATTGCAGCAGCTTATTTCTTGAAGTTAAAACTTTCAATTGCAGCAATCTTTGTAGAGATTAAATTTTTGATACCAATTGAAAGGGGTTTTGAGCTTCTCATTTTCTCTCTCACTTGGTTTCTCTGAATTTCTCATTTTCTCTCTCACTTGAGCTTTAATAATTTTTGTTCTTAAATTATTTGAGCAACTCTGCTTTTCTAGACTAAGGATTAAAATTTTTCAATTGCAACAACCTTTAATGGATTTTTAAGGAATCTTTGTCTGATACCTTCTTTCTTAAGAATCCTCCCTATCAGAAGAGACTCACACTCAGTGCTTCTGATTATTTCTAATCAATGCAACTACAGTAGAATGATCAACATAATTTGGAGAAGGTCTATAAGAATATTGAAGTTATCTGACATTAATATTTTTATGCTTGTTTATTAGGAATGGAGTTTAATGGTGAGAAACTTATTAATAATTAATTAGGAAGTTTCTTTAAATTTTACTAGAGTTGAAAGCTTTAGCATTTGAAATATATTAGTCTTTTTATTTCATTAAAATATAAATTTGAAGGTTTTTGTTGATCATGATTAATTATTTTTTCTTTAGAAATTTGTTCAAACTTTTTGGCCTGCATTTTGAGATTTTTCCCATTGGTTGTGCATGCCATAGAAAATTTGTTTTTAAGAAAAATAGTATGTTCTTCTGATGATTTCAAATTTTTTTGAAGTTTATTATTCTCAGGAGTTAGAAAATTTATATTTGTTAACTCTTTTAAAGGTTTATTTTCATATTTTATTAAGTCTGTAAATGTTAATTTATGATTAGTTTTATCTTGAGTAGAGGTGAAATTATAAGTTGGAGTTGCCTCAGTTACCTCAAGCTTTTCCGATTCGATTTCTGCATCTGAAGTTTGAGATCAGCCTCCATATATGGCCATCATGCAGAAAGCTCTAGCTTTAAGTTCTTCTTCCTGTTCTTCTTCACTTAGATTTGTTGATGGTTCTGCATCAAAAATATAGTTAGTTGAAGAGACGGAAGGAGGTTCACGTTTTATTTTGGCAGCTTTCTTTGAAGAAGATATATCAGCGCCAACATAAACAGGCCCTTTCATTGCTCTCGAAGGAGACTTGAGACCCATGGAGCTAGGTAATGCAGGTGTAACTGCCTTTGATGATATGAGGGGAGGTCCTGTCAAAATGGATTTGTAAGCTTCTTCATCTGTGGTATTTGCATATATCTTAATTCTAACTTGCCATAAAGTAAATCTATCTAGATTACAAACAAGTGGATCTGAAGATAAAAGGTCTTGTGTCATTTTTGAAAAGCCCAAAAAAATATAAGAACTAGGTGATCTTTGTGATTTCAGGTGTTAACCTGTGTGACAAATCAACCTCCTCTGATACCAATTGAAAGGAGGGTCTAGTTCTTATTTATTTTATTAAAAGATCTTGTTTAAGTTTTTCTTTAAAGTAATGATATATATATATGTATGCTGGGTGAGGAATAAAATCAAGCACTAACAGTGCATAAGAAAAGTCACAGCACAGCAGACAAAAGTAAAGTAAAAACAAACAACAAACAAAACCAGATGACACAAGATGTATGGTAGTTCCCCTCAACTGGGTACATATACTATTCTACCCACTGGTAGGAATCCACTATGAGGTTGTTGATAAGGTGCCCTCACACCAGGTGAGATGTTGATAAGGTGCTCTAACCAAACTGCAGGTTTTTGCTAAGGTGCCCTGTCACCGAGAGTTAACTTTTGAAGGGAGTTATAACCCTGTACAGGATGGGGAAAGGAATTTGAAATAAAAGCAGAAATTATATTGTTCTTCTCTGTATAAGAAGACTCTTGAAGATCCTGGTTTGAAGTTGAATGGATCTGAATGTGATGTTGAAGAAGGCTCCCCCTGTCTAATTAGAGTTCATGACAGCTTGTGGATAGAGCTTCTCCTTTTAACTGCTTCTTCCTTCTCTTGCAGTGATGATCCTGAGAAAGTAATTGGGGTTTGTGTCTCAGGATATTTTGAATCTGCAGGAAGATGTTAGTACTGAAGAACAAAAATAAGTTTTCTCTTTTCTGTCGTGTGTTCTTTTTATTGTGTGTACTGCTCTGTTTCTTTTATAATCTGAGAGCCTTTTCTCAAAATTTGAATTCTTCTCTTGGGAATAAGGAAAGAGCTGAGGTCTCCATCAATGCTTTGACTCCTCGAGAGGATAACCTGTCGTTTCTTTTCATTAAAGCAATTGTAACGGCTAATGCCATTTATTGATGTGCAACGACTAAGAGACAGTAAAAAGAATATTAAAACTATTCAGAAAGGAATTCGTCGATCCCTGCTCTACATTTGTGAGGTTGTGCTCGCCATCTGATGTGCTGAGCAATTCTCTCTATCTCAGAATTCGTAGACCGCTGAGATTTCTCTGACTGAATTCGTCGAGCGCATTTTGCCATTTGTCGAACGCTGTTCTGATGAGGATTTGTCGAGCGCTGGATGTCTTGCTATTTGTCGAGCTCTGGCTGTCTTGCTATTTGTCGAGCTCTGGCTGTCTGGCTATTTGTCGAGCACTGGCTATCTGGCTTTTTGTCGAGCGCCGTTAGTCATTCGTCGAGCGCAGAGAACTTTTATTATGCTTAAGTATATTCTCCGATTCGATCGCATCATATTTAATTTATATTTACTTAGATTTCTTAATTGACCTAAATTATTAGATGGCTTATTAATATAAGGATGGATTCTAACTCAAATCAAAAAGCTAAGGTTCCAACACAACCCCTCTCTGGCCTGTTTCTCAGCACAGCGGGTTGTTGGAGGGGGTCTTGATGAGTCCTGATCATATACACATTTATGGACTCATCCGGGCCGCTATTCAGTCATTTCACCGCACTTTAGCCCTGTTATAGGTTATATTTGATAATCCATGCTAGGTGCACTTCTGGGGCCACTTTGGTGTGATTTCGTGCTTATCGTCATTAGTAGTTTTCATGCGCTGTTAAGTGCCACCTTCAGTGGCTGGATTTGTGGTTGTGCCGGAATAGGAGTCGTGTAGGTGTTTCCGGTGCAATTCAGCACAGGAACACTGCGCACGATCACTTGCTCTATTGCGCACGACCACTGGTCGTGCGCCACTGATCGTGTGCACTTAACCCTTTTTTCATGAGTTCTGTTTGGTGTAGTGCGCACGACCATCAACGCCAGTGCGCACGACCACCGGTCGTGCGCCACTGGTCGTGCGAACATTTTATTTTATAAATTTCGTGTCTTGCAGGTTCCACCCAGGCAGTGCGCACGATCACAGAATTCCAGCGCGCACGACCACTGGTCGTGCGCCAATGATCGTGCGCAGTATTTATTCCAGCGCCTATTTAAATGCATGTTCCGATTTTAGGGCAACATCCACTTCCGGGAGCAGAGTTCTTGTTCCGTACGCCGCCGACCACCACCTTGGGACGCCTCCACTGCATCTCCCACGCAAGGGGAAGCCTCCGCCATCCATTCCAAGACTTCCTCCATTGTCCGTGAGTGTTCTCCACCATCCGCAAGCCTCCAAGCAGCCATTCTCTCATTTCGCCCGGCGAGAAGAAGAAGAAACCTGAAGTCGAAGACGATGGAGCTACGTAGGGAGATTGTGACAGCTCTCTACGCCGGAAGCATAGTCCGCCCGAGTCCGGAGGTAGCCCGACAACCTACCATTCCGGCCGTGAACGGCCACTAGTCTTCACCATCGGTTATTTCTTTCCTCTTTCCTTCATTGTACTCGTTGAGCCGTGTAAACTTGAATATTGTGATGTTGTTTGTTGAAATGAATGTTTCCTTGTTGTTCTTCATGGTTTGCTTGTGATTCACTCCGTTTTCCACTCACTCACTCACGCACGCACGCAAGGTGTTTGTTCCGCGTTAGCAAGAGCTAACGGCGGTTGTGAAGAGGTGTTTGCGACCCTCACCTTCTCGCACTTGAGCACGCTCCATCCACCTCTCGAAGCACGGCATCGCGGCCGGTGCATCCATCTCACCTTGCGAAGCGGTGCTTTCGACCCGCATTTCTTTTGCTGTTGTTAAGACTAGGAAAACCAACCAAAAACCCCCTCTTTGTGTTTGTGAAACGCTTGTGTAACAATAGTCACTGCGCGATTCGTTCACCCAATCTGCATTCCTCAAGAGACCGACATCCGGGGATTCCATTCTCCACAATTATTACTTGACAGCGACCGGTGCACTTGCCGACACGCATCAAGTTTTTGGCGCCGTTGCCGGGGAATGCAGGCGTGTAACGTCCCGTGTTGTGACTTTCGTTATACGAGCAGTTGTTTTTGATTTTCTTTGTTTTCTTTTTGTTTGTGACAGTGCATGCAGAGACAAGCCGCAGGGGAACTCGTACCCTTCGATCCTGAGATTGAACGGACCGTTCGCGCAAGAAGGCGCGCTGCAGCCGCACAGGCGGCAATGGGTGATCAGGTAGACCCAAATGATGTTGATCCGAGAATGCCCGATGTGGGGCAACATCAGCCTGGAGATGAGCAGGAGGCGGCTAGGCCTCGGCCCCGCACGATGAGGGACTACACCACTCCAACTGCTGGGAGTGTGTATCCGGGGTTCGGACCCAATATTATGAATAATCAGTTTGAGATCAAGCCAGCGATCGTAAACATCATCCGGAACAATGCTCAGTTCTCGGGGTTGGCCAGCGAAGATCCGCATCTGCATCTGGCGGAGTTTTCTGATATTTGCGGAACCTTCCGCTACGCAGGGATTGCTGACGACATGGTCAAGCTTAGACTGTTTCCCTTTTCACTCCGCGACAAAGCAAAGGTGTGGCTCCATTCCATTCCGCCAGGGACTGCTGCAACTTGGGATGCTCTCGCATCCAAGTTCCTTGCTAAATTCCATCCTGTGGATAAGATCCTGAGCTTGCGGCGGGAGATCGCCACATTTCACCAATTTGACCAAGAGACCCTTGCTGAAGCATGGGAGCGCCTCAACGATCTCCTTCGCCGTTGTCCTGGCCACGAGCTCCAACCATGGAATGTGGTCGAATTGTTCTACTTTGCGATCGAGCCCAACTACAGGGCAATGATCGATGCTGCGGCGGGTGGTACCTTGATGAACCACACTCCTGAGGAAGCCCTTCGAATTCTGCGCGACACTGCCTCCCACAGTACATTCTGGACTGCAGGGAGAAATGCTCCAAGAAGCGGCCGAGGTCTCTTCATGGTCGACTCACTCCCCTCTCCATCCACGCCTGCTGCTGTCATTACCTGCGAGGGATGTGGAGGCGGAGGCCACCACACGTATGAATGTTCGGGGAACCACGTGGCAGGTGACTTCGCACACTTGAACTTGAACGAATCTGTTAATTATGTAGGAAATCAGCCTAGTGGGGCGCCTTTCAATAATGCTTATAATCCGGGAGCGAGAAGTCACCCGAACTTCTCGTGGAATCCAAACACACCTGGCCAACGATGGGCACCGGGGCATCATCAAAACGATGCTTACGCCTCCGGGAGCCAACCGAGGCCACCACACCCGGATCATAACCAAGCACCCCCCACCCAAAAAAAGAGTAATCTAGAAGAGATGATGGAGAAATTCATGCAAGTAGCTAATTCGAATATGGTGAATCAAACTGCATCCATGCGAAACTTGGAAACGCAGTTGGGCCAATTGGCCCAAGTGCTAACCGAGCGATCGCAGGGGACCCTTCCCAGCAACACGGAAAAGAACCCAATTGATCAAGGGAAGAGTCTCGGGGATGTGGTAGAGGCTGATCCGAGTGAGCTGGTAATTTCTTGTTCCATCAACAATTTTGAAACGAAAGCTTTTTGTGATTCTGGTTCATCTCGCAACGTCATTGCGTTGCAAGATGTAGCTAAATTACAACTGGAAATGAACACGGAGGAAAGGAAATCCCTTGTGCTTGCCAATGGGACTGTTATTCAATCCGAGGGGGAAGTGAAGAATGTGGAGGTGACAGTTGAGGGGACAATTGTTGTTGCTGATTTTCAGGTTTTGGGCCCGCAGGAAAATCATTCTATTCCTATCTTGGGCGTGCCGTTCTTGAAAGAGAGCGGTGCCACCCTTGATTTTGCTACGGGATGCATTGTCCTAACCAATAAGGTGCAGCAGCACACTTGCTCCGAAGCCACAGCTGAAACATTCACTCCGCCCCCTCCTTTTAATTTTGATGAATCGTTGAGCTGTGAAGGGCATGAAGAAGTCAAAGAATCAAGTGAAGGGAAAAAGGAGGAGTACCTGTCTAGTGAAGAAGAAGAAGTTGATCTTCGGCGAGAGTTTGGTTCCGAGACGGAAGAAGACTGCAATTCAAAAAACTCTGACGTGAATTTGGTTCGGGACAATGTCCCATTACCCTCTTATTTTGATTCATGTAATAAACTATCTAAGCGCTCCATCTCTTGGGCTGATCCGGTGGTCACCATGACACCGGAAGTGACGCCACCCACCGCTAAGGTGGAAAAATCTGAGAACTCTCAACGGTGGCAGTCTCCGACTGTCACCAAACTTAAAAAGGAAAAACTTCTGCGCGACGCTCGTGCTGCCGCTCTCCGCGGCAAGGTGGCGGAGGTTAGGGGAGCATTGGGTAATACCAGTGCTGGCCCTAAAGCCTTCACCTCCCGCCTACGTGCTACGGGAGACGCGCACCATAAGAGCGCTTTCAGCTGATTTGTGTTTTATTTGATGTGGTGAACCATTTCTGAGTATCTCTTTTTAATTCCTGCACTTTATAAACAATGCTAATACAGGTATTTGGTCCAGCTTAAGGACGTTAAATGAAAGCGCTACTGGGAGACAACCCAGATTTCCTGATTTCGTATTTCTTTTTATCTAACTTCTTTTAGTTCAGCTTTTGCATATGCTTTTGTTGTTTTGAGTTTTGTGCTTGCAGGTGTTGTGTTCGATGGTGCAGATGCTGCGGACTGTTCTTGATCATAAATGTCAATCGTCTGGTATGCTCAATTCTGAGCATTGGGTAACACTTTTTCCCCTCTTTAGCTTCAAATTTCTAGATATATTGTTTAGCTTAAGTCTGGGGGAGCGGTTGTTGTTATCCACTGTGCACGAGTTGCACTGCATACTAGAAGGTTGCTTTTTATTTATCCTTATCATTATCATTGTTGCATTCTTCACACACCACCTCACCCACTTGAGTGCGCGCTTATCTTTTTGTTGTTGTTCCGTTTAGACTATTGTGGTTGGAATGTGAAATAGGTTGTTAACATAGGAATTATTATTTGGAGTGCGATGTTGACTCATGTAGTGTTCTAGTCACTTCGCATGTTATGGTAGAATTTGAGTAGAACTAGATTTTCTTTATGCATCTAATTTATGTTTAGTATTTCTGCGTAAATTTAGATTTATTATACTCAAGTGGTGAATTTGAATGAAATTGACGATAACCCGGTGTTGTGTGTGTACGAGTGCTAGTCGTATGTTGCTCGAGTCGAGAGGAAGGTTTACCTTTCTCGTGGGCTAAGAACTTGCCCCAAGCGACTCTCGAAGCATGGGTGAGAGCTACTCGTCGAGTTAAACATGATGGAGGCCACCCTTTGGCTAGTTTGAGCCTTGCTATTCCCTGTCCTTTTCGTTCACCGTTGCAAGCCAAATTTGTGCCTACCAATCCTTTGTTCAGCTCCTCTTCATCCACCAAAGCCTGAAGCCTATCCTACACCCGCAACCAAATTGTTTTTAACTGCGCTTATAATTCTCAACTTGTGTGGTGTGTGGAATCATTGTGTTATGAAGGGAAAATAAAGTCCATCTGCTGATTTTGAACCAACCGGAGGATACATAAAAGAAGTAAAATATGTTAAAAGAAAAAAAAAGAGCGTATTTTGAAATGAGATCCTTCCGAGCTAAATAGAAAATTTGTTGGTATTTGTGAAGTAGGCCGTGTGCACACCTGGTTTTCATGATAAGTCTGGGGGTGTGTCACACGAGCATTGTTTGTTGGTCTTGTGGGGTGCAGCGTTCCGTTAGCTCACTTGGGTTGCGTAGCCATCGTGTTTAACTTTGAATATCCTACCATGACCTAAGCCCCATTTTAATCCTAAAAGTCTCACTGATTTGATTTGCGAGTTTGCTAGCGCCGTGGAGAGAGTGTGACCGGGCAAGCGTATGGTTCACGACGTTGATGGATTTCAGCGGAGTTATTCCTAAGCCCCGATCTTTTGCAACACTCGCCTCAGTGTCTCGTCACGTTCATACCGGGCATGATCGTTCAAATTCTTCATAATTCACCAACTGAGTACAACTAAATCTTTACTTACGCTTTAATACTTCTGTAAATTAGTTAGCATAGTTAGAATCTTCTTCTACTAGAATCTCCACTCGTATGCGTATGTTACTTCGCACCGTACTCCTTTGTGTAATTCTCTATGTTAATTATCGTTTTCACACTCCGCCGGATTCGTTTGCTCGGGACGCGCAAACAGTTAAGTCTGGGGGTGTGATGAGTCCTGATCATATACACATTTATGGACTCATCCGGGCCGCTATTCAGTCATTTCACCGCACTTTAGCCCTGTTATAGGTTATATTTGATAATCCATGCTAGGTGCACTTCTGGGGCCACTTTGGTGTGATTTCGTGCTTATCGTCATTAGTAGTTTTCATGCGCTGTTAAGTGCCACCTTCAGTGGCTGGATTTGTGGTTGTGCCGGAATAGGAGTCGTGTAGGTGTTTCCGGTGCAATTCAGCACAGGAACACTGCGCACGATCACTTGCTCTATTGCGCACGACCACTGGTCGTGCGCCACTGATCGTGTGCACTTAACCCTTTTTTCATGAGTTCTGTTTGGTGTAGTGCGCACGACCATCAACGCCAGTGCGCACGACCACCGGTCGTGCGCCACTGGTCGTGCGAACATTTTATTTTATAAATTTCGTGTCTTGCAGGTTCCACCCAGGCAGTGCGCACGATCGCAGAATTCCAGCGCGCACGACCACTGGTCGTGCGCCAATGATCGTGCGCAGTATTTATTCCAGCGCCTATTTAAACGCCTGTTCCGATTTTAGGGCAACATCCACTTCCGGGAGCGGAGTTCCTGTTCCGTACGCCGCCGACCACTACCTTGGGACGCCTCTACTGCATCTCCCACGCAAGGGGAAGCCTCCGCCATCCATTCCAAGACTTCCTCCATTGTCCGTGAGTGTTCTCCACCATCCGCAAGCCTCCAAGCAGCCATTCTCTCATTTCGCCCGGCGAGAAGAAGAAGAAACCTGAAGTCGAAGACGATGGAGCTACGTAGGGAGATTGTGACAGCTCTCTACGCCGGAAGCATAGTCCGCCCGAGTCCGGAGGTAGCCCGACAACCTACCATTCCGGCCGTGAACGGCCGCTAGTCTTCACCATCGGTTATTTCTTTCCTCTTTCCTTCATTGTACTCATTGAGCCGTGTAAACTTGAATATTGTGATGTTGTTTGTTGAAATGAATGTTTCCTTGTTGTTCTTCATGGTTTGCTTGTGATTCACTCTGTTTTCCACTCACTCACTCACGCACGCACGCAAGGTGTTTGTTCCGCGTTAGCAAGAGCTAACGGCGGTTGTGAAGAGGTGTTTGCGACCCTCACCTTCTCGCACTTGAGCACGCTCCATCCACCTCTCGAAGCACGGCATCGCGGCCGTTGCATCCATCTCACCTTGCGAAGCGGTGCTTTCGACCCGCATTTCTTTTGCTGTTGTTAAGACTAGGAAAACCAACCAAAAACCCCCTCTTTGTGTTTGTGAAACGCTTGTGTAACAATAGTCACTGCGCGATTCGTTCACCCAATCTGCATTCCTCAAGAGACCGACATCCGGGGATTCCATTCTCCACAATTATTACTTGACAGCGACCGGTGCACTTGCCGACACGCATCAGGTCTCGAACCCACAACCTCCTTTGATAGGAAACCTTCAACAGTTCCTATCACCAACTGAGCTGCAGCTCAATTGTTGATGAGAAGTGAAAGTACTCCATAGTTAAGCGTGCTCGGGCTGGAGCAATTCTGGGATGGGTGACCTCCTGGGAAGTCCACGCGCTGCCGCTTAACTGACTCAATTCCTCATGAAAAGGGGGACTGCGGTCTCCAACAACCCACTGTGCCCTGTTGTGGGACAGAGAGGGGTTGGGGTGCATGGGCTGCTGCCCATTTGGTTAGGCTGAACCCTTTCGAGCTAGATGCTGGGGGTGCCGGCGGTCGTCCATGCGAGCTGTATGCTTGGGAGACCGTTACAAAAAGTGCAATCTTGGTGGCCACAACCTCCCTTTGATGAAGAAAACTCGATAGTCAAGCATGCACCACGGGGACTTCCTAGGAGGTCACCCATCCCTGTACTACTCCAGCCCGAGCACGCTTAACTATGGAGTTCTTCCACTTCTCATCACCAATTTGAGAAGTGGAAGAACTCCATAGTTAAGCGTGCTCGGGCTGGAGTAGTATAAGGATGGGTGACCTCCTGGGAAGTCCCCGTGGTGCATGCTTGACTATCGAGTTTTCCTCATCAAAGGGAGGTTGTGGCCACCAAGATTGCACTTTTTGTAACGGTCTCCCCAGCATACAGCTCGCAAGGACGACCGCCGGCACCCCCAGCATCCAGCTCGAAAGGGTTCAGCCTAACCAAATGGGCTGCAGCCCATGCACCCCAACCCCTCTCTGTCCCACCACAGGGCACAGTGGGTTGTTGGAGACCGCAGTCCCCCTTTTCATGAGGAATTGAGCCAGTTAAGCGGCAGCGCGTGGACTTCCCAGGAGGTCACCCATCCCAGAATTGCTCCAGCCCGAGCACGCTTAACTATGGAGTACTTTCACTTCTCATCACCAATTGAGCTGCAGCTCAATTGGTGATGAGAAGTGAAAGTACTCCATAGTTAAGCGTGCTCGGGCTGGAGCAGTTCTGGGATGGGTGACCTCCTGGGAAGTCCACGCGCTGCCGCTTAACTGGCTCAATTCTCATCAAAGGGGGACTGCGGTCTCCAATAACCCGCTGTGCCCTATGGTGGGACAGAGAGGGGTTGAGGTGCATGGTCTGCAGACCATTTGGTTAGGCTGAACCCTTTCGAGCTGGATGCTAGGGGTGCCGGCGGTCGTCCTTGCGAGCTGTATGCTGGGGAGACCGTTACACATCTGAAGAACCTTCATCTTTAAATGATATTCCTTCCCCCATCCACATTGATTCTCATTCACCAACTCTACCTCAATCACCCAATACCCAAGATATCTCTCTTCTTCAATCTCCTGCACAAATTATCCATCAAGATATCTCTCCACCTCACTCGCCTATTCATCCACCTCAATCATTTTCTCAACCTCAATCACCTATCAACCCTCATTGCCCTATTCACTCTCATCCCCCCATAGCTCAAGCTACCAACATTGCTTTCCCATACCACATCCCATCCTCTTCTAACTCCAATCCAGATCTTATATATGTTTATTTTAAATCTGTTGCTAATCAGATCTATCATCACATTGCTCCAAAGCTAAATGATCTCCTGGATGCAAAACTTGCTCAAGTTCTTCAAGCTCTTGCTGATCTCTCTGCAAGAATTGCTTCCTTCCCTTCACCCTCCTTATCTTTCCCTTCTTCAAGGGGCCTAGCTTTAGGATTTCCTGAAACTAGGCAGGGGGAGTTGTCTGATGAAGAAGCTCCAGTTCTCACAGTCTTCAGTGCAGATTCAGTTCAAGCAGATGCAGTTGTTGAAAGTAGTGATTCAGAAATGATAGATACAGTTATTCCAGCAGTAGAAGAATAAATAATATTTCTATTAATCCCTCTATAGATATTATTCATTTGCTTTCCTAGTTTAATACAGTTTTTAGAGTTTTGCCAGAATATCAAGGTTATTCAAAGGCAATTATCCCTTGTACTGCCCCTTTAGATAAAACCATTTTGAAAGAAATTATCAAAAGTTTTAAAGTTCCAGTTCAAGTCCCAGTTATTGAAGAAAGTCCTGCTCTTCCAGTTCCAGTTGTTGAAAGTCCAGCTCCTCCAGCTCCTGTTATTCCTGAGAAAGATATTTCTAAATTCCTGAAATTGATTGATGTTATTTATGATAATCCTCCATCTTCTGATGACAGTGATGATGATGACAATGATTCTGATGATTCTGATGATAGATCATCTAAGAAAAGAAAAGCTAAGCTTAAGTCAAAGGCTGCTCGTAAGCCTCCCAATCCCAACAATGACATTCCATATTATATTTTGCATAACATTACTCTCACCAAGGACTCTCCAGCTTGGATGAGGATCTCAAGGAATGAAGAAAACAGAAGGAAGAAGATGAGGAAAACTGGTTACTACTCTGACAAGCCTGTCAAGTATAACCATCCTCCTCCTCCTCCTCCAACAGCAGGTGCAGCTGGCTCAGCTAAATTCTCTTCTTCCTCTCCAAGTTATTCCTCCCAGCAATCTAAGAGACCAGCTAGTTCTAGTGGTTCTCAAAGTTCTAAGTCTTCAAGAACTCCCTCAGGCTCCTCAAGATTAGTATCTTCAGAATACAAGCTTCATATCTCTGATGGCTCAACTCACAGAAATAGAAACCCTCAAAATCTTTCTTATGCTCAAGAAAAAATTTTAGAGTATAGTCCTTCTTTTCCCAATCCTGAAGAAGAAAGGACTGCTCAAATGGCAAGATTCCAAGAATCCATTGCAATTGCCCAGATCAACAAAGCTAAAGCAGAAGGTAAAGATTACTCCAGATTCACAATTATGTCAGATTTCAGAAAGAAAGAATTTGATAAATACAAATCCTGAAAAGTGTTCAATGCTGAAGAATAGAGAAGCACCCAGAAGCAGTAGTTCCTCATGCCAAATCTCAAACTATTTTGGGAGCTCAGGATATGTATATGAGTAAGAAAGAATCTGAAAACCCAAACAGACAAATCATCTTCAAGCCTCCATCAACAAAGAAGTAAGAGGTTTTGATCTATTTTGTTTTTGGTTGACATTTCTATTTTCTTATAATATTGTCAAACTCAGAGCACTCCTTATTTTATCTGCTGAAATGGTTTCTCATTCTGTCAGATATATTTTATGCTCTGCTATTTTTCTGTTGTTTATTATTTGAAATTTGTCAAATAGTATCCTAACCCAAATAGGGGGAGATTGTTGGAACAACCCAATTACTGATTTGGGCTAGGATTACTATGTGTTGACTAGGATTAAGTTGACCCCCATTGTATACTCTAAAGGGTCATAGTTTTAGGCTGATTAGATAGCTAGAACTTAGAATTTCTCTAAGTTTCTACGTTCGACGAACTCAACATTGGGTTCGACGAACTGCTCTCTGCGTTCGACGAACGGCGTGCTCCAGTCTCAGCATCTCAGCGGTCGACGATCTTCAGTTCTCAGTGGCTCAGCGGCTCAGCGGTCGACGAATTCTTCAGTTCGACGAACTCTATATTGAGATCGACGAACTCCAGCCTGAGTTCGACGAATTCTTTATCAGATGTTCAGTTCGACGAACTCTTCCTTCAGGTCGACAAAATCTTATCTCAGATCGACGAATGTTCTCTCAGATTATTCAGATCAGTCATTCTATTTCTCTGAACTCAGTTCGTCCATCAGATTCCGTTTTATTCTTCATTTGGAGTTATTCTTCCAGATAAGACAAGTTTTATTCCTCCTTTAATTTTATTCTCCTTCCAATTCCTTCTATCGAGAAATATAGCCGTTTGGCTTATTGGAAAAGGATATCATTTATTATTGAAGAGGAAAGGAATTAAGATTGGTTGAATCAGTGGAAGTTCCAAGAAAAGATTTATTGCAGATTATTCTATTCCTATTCAGAGAGATTTGAAATTCAAATCAGTAGTATTCTTCCAGGAAATATAGTATACCAGAAAAGAAAAAGGAAGATAGACATAGACACAGAGATAGAAAATATCAGAGCTTCTGCCAAGAGAAATCATTCAGAAAGAAAAAGAAAGTTCATCTTCCTCAAGCAGCATCTCATTCTCTGAGAACATCTTCAAGATCAATCTCTCAGTCTTTCTGCTGCAAGTTTTCAAATCTTCTATAGAGCAACAATAATCCGAGGAACATTTGTCTCTCAGATTCATCATCTTATCAAGGAAGATATTTTCAAGAGAAAGCTCTATCCTCAAGCTGTCAAGAATTTCAATCAGACAGGGGGGGCTTTACACCATCAACATCCACTAGAGTCTTCTCTCAGATTGTTGACAGAGAAGAACATTCTAACCCCTTTTATTCCATCTTGTATAGGTTTCTTACTCCCTTCAAAAGTAAACCTTTTGGTGGCAGGGCACCTGAACAAAAACCTGTGGTTTGGTTAGAGCACCTGATCAAAAGCTCACTTGGTGTGTGGACACCTGATCAAAAATCCCTTGGTGCTATGGCACCTGATCAAAAACCTAGTGGATCCTACCAAGTGTGGTAGAAGAGTAGACGTACCCAGATTTATTGGGAAACTACTATAAAAATCCTTGTGTCTCTATGCTTGTGAATTTCTGTGTTGTTGTGATGTGCTGATTTGTTTTATTTAGTTTTTATAACTCACTCAATATACATATATATATCACTATTTTAATTCTGCAATAAAATTAAGGGAAAAGTTTTTAATACTCTATTCACCCCCACCCCCCCTCTAGAGTAAGATTAAGATCTAACCTCCACTTTCAAAAGCTAAGAAAGTTATCAAATACAAAGTGAAGTTCTCTTGAATTGGTGACTTCTTCAAATCAGGAATTATGAGGGCAGGATTCCCAACAATCTCCCCCTATTTGAAGAAGTCAGAATCCCAATTCAAAATTACTTTCACTTAACAATAAATATGAGTTTATGCAGTGAACATTAACATAGTTACCTTCACCTTAGCTTTTGCATCTTCTCGAGATAGTAGCTACCCCTTGATGTGATGTCTCTTTTCTTTACTCCCCCTACTTTTGAGATCTCCTTTCTTTTTTCCTTTTCATCTGATTCCTCTGAACTCTCCCCCTTGACCAGTGCATCTTCTAGGTCATATTCTTTCTCCCAGGTTATATTCTTTCTCCCCCTTTCTGACTTTTTCAATATAGACCATGTAATCACTATTTTCAAGTGCTTGAGCATGTGTTATCATGACCATTATGTGATATTTGTCTAATTTTGGCACTTGGTAGCCTTTCTTGTCAGACTGCTTCAGCACTTGACCTGAGAGTTCTTCTTACTAACATATGAAGAATGATTAGTGAGCAGTAAGTTGAAAATTACTCTATATTTAACATCCCCAATTGGAATTTGAAGAAGTTAAACTTAGCTTCATCTAGGGGATTTGTGTATATATCAGCCACTTGTTTGTATATGGGAACAAACTAAAGGGTGATATCTTTATTCTCCCTATGCTCCCTGATGAAGTGATACCCGATCTAAATGTGTTTAGTCCTACTGTGTGAGACAGGGTTCTTAGCAATTGTGATTGCACTGGAAGAGTCACAAAACAAGGGTGTTTTGGTCATCTTTAGATTGTAGTCTTCAAGTTAATGCTGAATCCAAAGCAATTGAGCATAGCAGCTCCCAGCAGAGATGTATTCTGATTCTGCTGTGGAGATTGCTACACTTGTCTGCTTCTTGCTGCTCCAAGTGATTAGTTTCCTCCAAGGAATTGGCATGTCCCTGAGTTACTTTTCCTGTCTTCTTTGCATCCTGCATAATCTGCATCTGAGTAGCCTGTCAGTTCACACCCATAGTTCCTAAGGTACCATAGGCCAAGATTTGATGTACCCTTTAGGTATCTTAAGATTCTCTTGATAGAGATATGATGAGAATCCTTAGGGTTCACCTGATATCTAGCACAGACACATGTGGCACACATTTTGTCAGGCCTACTTACAGTTAGGTACAACAAAAATCCAATCATGCAACTGTACTTGGATTCATCAAAGGGTATTCCCTTCTCATCCTTGTCTAGAGACACATTGGTTCCCATTGGAGTCTTCATAGAAGAAGCACTCCCCAATCCAAATTTCTTGACTAGCTCTCTAGTGAACTTGGTCTGTGAGATGAATATACCATCTTCAGAGTGTTTCACTTGGAGACCTAGGAAGTATTTGAGCTCACTCATGTTGCTCATCTCAAACTTTCCCTGCATCAAGTTGAAAAACCTTTGCAGAGATTGTCATCTGTAGAGCCAAAGATAATGTCATCTACATAGATCTGCACTCGCAAAATCTCGCCCTTAACTTCCCTTAGGAACAATGTCTTATCAATCTTTCCCCTGGAGAATTTGTTCTCAGTGAGAAAGCTTGACATAGTCTCATAGCAGGCTCTAGGTGCCTGTTTTAAGCCATATATGGCTTTAATAAGAAAATATACATAGTCGGGATAAGTAGAATCAACAAAACCTGAAGGTTGTTCTACAAAGACTTCTTCTTTGAGGTCACCATTCAGAAAGGATGACTTCGCATCCATCTGATAGACTTTTAATCTTTGGTTGGCTGCATAGGCCAAGAACTGTCTGATGGCTTCCCGTCTGGCTACAGGGAAAAATGTATAATCAAAGTCAATCCCCTCTTCCTGTCTGTAGCCCTTTGCCACTAGCCTTGCTTTATTCTTAGTGATGACTCCATTCTCATCCAATTTATTTCTGTAGACCCACTTAGTTCCTATAATATTCTATCCTTGGGGTCTTGGAACCAGCTTCCATACTTTGCATCTCTTAAATTGGTTCGGCTCCTCCTGCATTGTTGCAATCCAAAATGGGTCCTGATTTGCTTCCTCAAATTTCTTGGGTTCAATTTGAGAGAGAAAACTCAGGTACAATGCTTCATTCATGACTCTGCTCCTTGTCAGCACTCCTTGGTTGACATCTCCTATTATTTGCTCTTGAGGATGATCTCTCACTTGTCTCAAGGCAACTGGCAGTATTCTGGGGACTTCTGTTATAGCAGGTTCTTCAGGTTGCATTTATTCTGCTACTTTTGAGCCTTTCACAGCATCTTCTTCAATTTCAACTATTACTGAGTGATTTTTATCTTTAACTGAGGTCTCAGCCTTGTCTTCAATGGATAGATTTTCCATTTTCTCTAATGTACCTGCATTCACTAGAGAACTAGACCAACCTGTATGTATAAAGCTAGTCTCATCAAATACAATATAGACAGACTCTTCAACTACTTGGGTATTTATGTTGTATACCCTATAAGCCTTGCTATAGGAGTTGTAGCCAACAAAAATACCCTCACTGCTTTTCTCAGCAAACTTGTTAGCTTGGCTTTCTTATTATTAAGGACATAGCATTTACTACCAAAGATCCTGAAGTAGGATAAGGTAGGTTTTCTGCCTTTCATCAGTTCATCAGGAGTCTTCTTGTGGTCTTTGATGATGGAGGCCCTGTTTACCACATGACAAGCAGTATTGACAGCCTCTGCCCAGAAGTATTCTAGTAGAGAGGAGTCACTTAGCATTGTCCTACTTGCCTCTATCAAGGTTCTATTTTTCCTTTCTGCAACCCCATTCTGTTGTGGAGTTCTAGGGGAGAGAAATTCTTGGGAGATACCCAGTTCTTGGCAGAATTCTGTCATGGATCCTAACTTAAGTTTTGTACCATGGTCACTTCTGAATTTGACCACAGTACAGTCCATCTCATTTTGGATCTGCCTGACAAAGTTGTTCAAGATATCTAAGATATCTGACTTCTTTTTAAGGAAGAACACCCAAGTGAACCTTGAGTAATCATCAACTACTACAAGGGTGTAAGCCTTCCCTCCTAAGCTAAGAACTAGTATAGTACCAAATAGATCCATGTGTAATAGAAATAAACACCTAGAGGAATCTTTGTCAGATATGCTTTTAAAGCTGGTCCTTGTCTGCTTCCCAAGTTGGCAAGCTTGATAGGGACCTTCCTTGATGCGCGTAATATTAGGTATATTTCTAACTAGGTCTTGTGAGAAAAGCTTGCTTATCGTCTTATAGTTAATGTGTGTAAGTCTTTTGTGCCATTGTACATATAGAGCCTATTTGTCATTAGCTATAAGACACATAGGCATGTAAGAATTTGTATTAAAGAAATTTAAGCAGTAAATGTTACCACTCCTAGTGCCAGTTAAGGTAGCCTCATAATCTAAAGACTTATTAATTAAACACTTATCCTTGTGGAAGATGATAACAAACCTAGATCACAAAGCTGACTTATGCTTATGAGATTATATTTCAATCCCTTAACATAAGCTACCTTTGTGATGATAACTAAGCCATTAGAAATATTACCATAACCTTTAGTCACCCCCTTTTCTGAACCTCCAAAGAGCATTGTTGGTCCATTCTCCATAGGGGTGAAGCTTCTTAGATACTTCCTGAGTCCAGTCATGTGTATGGAGCAACCACTGTCCAAATACCAGATTGGAGATTGGTTGGCATTTGGACATTCCTGCAAGAAAAGTTAATTACCCTTAGGTACCCAATTTGGTTTGGGTCCTTGGTTCCTGTTAGGAAGATAAAATGGAACACCACACCACTGAGGGTTCTGCACTCTCATTGCATTGGGTCCTATTGGGTTGAACCAACAGTCTAGGGCAAAGTGGCCAACTTTCCCACATCACCAGCATTCATACATGTTATACCTTCTATTCTGCCTCACCATCTGAGTGGGGTGGGAGTGTTGGTGAGCAGGAGGGAAGACAACTGACCTAATAGGTCTTGGGTGAACCTCACAGGTGTGAGTGTTGAGTGGAGCTTGTCTCACCAGCTGTTGGTTCACCTTCTTGGGAACAGGCTTTGTAGAATCACCCTTTCCCTTACTCTTGAGTGATGTTGCCATAGGTCCATGGGCAGAAGTACCTGATACAAGCACCATCTTAAAAGAAGTTTGAGCTTCAGAGCTTTTTCCCTTGATAGTCCCCTGATTGAATGCTACACCAGCTCTGAATGATCCAGAGAAGGTATCAATAATGGGCAAGATTGTCTTGGGCATAGAGAAGCTTGCAGCAAGTTTCTTCTCAGCCAGCAACATCTCCTCAAGGTCCTTAATGACCTTGTTCTTCTGACTTAATTCAGCATTCTTAAGCTTTGTGGCTTCCTTGAATCTGTCCACTTCTTTGCTAATGGCAGCCAACTTTTCAACTGTCTCCTTGAGCTCAGACTGGGTAGCCTTCAAGGAATCTAACTCCTTGGTCTATACTTTGAGGAGTTTCATACAGTTCTTGAAAGCTTTCCATAAAGCTTTATACTGCTTTATCAGGTCAGATTCAACTTCATATTGGGATCTTGAGGCTGTGATGTTGGCAGCAGACACACTCTCATCATCATGCAAAGAGTCTGCTACTGATTCAGAATCAGAGGCTGATATAGGAGCTTTGATAGGTACCTTCCTAGGAAAGATGTCATCCCGGTTGTCCTCATTTATGGTCATTAGGCCAATCAGTGCTTCTTCCTAAGTATCTGAGGAACTTGAATCAGAATTACTTAGAGTTCTGATTTTCTTTGTTATAAACCATCTTTCAGGTTTCTTCTTGTCCCTTGACCTTCTCTTATCTTCATAGTTCTTTGATTCTCTTCTCTTAGAAGAGCAATTAGCAGGTATATGACCTATTTTATTACAGGAGTAGCAAACAGTGTTAGCAAAATCAGATTTACCCAGTTTTGATTTATACATGTCCTCCCTTGAGGATTTAGATCTGTCATATTGATCAGTTCTTCTGGAGCTTGAAGAGGAGGCTCTGTAGTTGTCTCTTCTTCTTCTTCTTCTGGAGATCAGCTTCTTGAACTGCTTAGAGAGAAGGGCCATCTCTCTATTAGTATTATTAGAATCTGATGTGCTGGCATCAGACTCTTCACTGCTCTCTGATCTGTTCTGGTATGCATGAGTTTTGTCCTTGGACCTCCTTGTGCTCTCATCCTTGAGAGCCATAGATCTTTCTCTAAAGATCCACTTTGAGCTTTCTTCTTCAGCTTTCTTGGTGTTGAGCTGAAGTTCATGGGACAGTAGCTTCCCATACAGGTACTTGGGCTCCTAGGTGCCCAGCTGACCCATCTCTTTGATTGCACAAATCTTAATATCCCATTCCTTAGAGATGGATCTAAGGACCTTATCATTTAGGTCAAAGTTTGTTAATTCTCTGCCATAGTTTTTCAGCCCATTTACTATTTTGAAAAAACTCTCATAAGAGCTAGAGACGGTTTCATTATTGCCTTGCTTGAAGGCTTCATACTCCTGATTGAGGAGGGATTTCCTATCATCCCTTACCTCTTCGGTACCCTCCATATAGACGATCAGGGAGTCCACATCTCCTTGGCCATCTTACAGTGAATGAGATTCTGGAGGGTTGAATCGTCAATGGTTCTTACAATTATGTTATGTGCCCTCTTATCTAGGCTTGCCAAGACAAGCTCATCCTTGGTCATGTCTGCATACTTCTTTGCCACTTTCTGAGTTGGATCAATAGTGGATGCAGTCGTGGGGATAAAGGGGCCCTCTTGAATAGTTATGTAAACTCTGGGATCATCTGCCTCCATAAATAACCTTACTCTTTCCTTATAGATAGGAAAGTCCTCCTTTGTGTAGATTGGGTGTTTCATTGCTCTCATTTCTCGATGATGATCACCTCTAGCCATATTGAGTCATTCCAAGATCTAGATCTGACTGTTAAGTCACTTTTTGATCAACCTAGCTTTGATACCACTTGTTAGGTATGGAACGATCACCTAGAGGGGGAGGGGGTTAGGTGATTTGGTTGTTTTGAAATCTTTTTGCACAGAATGTATATATTCTAAATACAACACAGAAATAGCACACAGAAAATCACAGTACACAACACCAGAAGTATAGAGGTTCCTCAAGACGAGGTGTCTTGATTAGTTCTTTGTCCCGCTGCGCCTATCTAGCAGTATGCTAGAATCGGCTAACTCCGTCAAAATCTCTGGCCCGCAAGCCTTACAACACGGACCCGCAAATCCTCTAGCCTATGCCTGCAAGCCCCTACTGCACTCAAGTCCACAAACACAACACTCAGGCCCTCAAGCCCTACACAGCACAGACCCGCAAGTCTTGACTCTTGGACTCGCAAGTCCACTGCCCTAGCCCTCAAGCCTCACAGTTCTCAAGCCCGCAAGCTCGACAAGATCGGACCCGCAAGTCCACTACCCTAGCCCTCAAGACTCACAGTTCTCAAGCCCGCAATCTCGACTCTCAGATCTATAAACAGATCCTACAGTTTTTCTCCCACAAGCCTTACAGAGATAGATAAACAACGATTCTTTTGCCTGATGAATATTGGCTTCTTGAGTTGAAGAGAATGCCTCTAATGTAATCTTTGACAACACTGATTCTCTTCAACTCTTCTTCTTTAGCCTGATGTTGGCTGGCTTCTTGACTTGAAGAAAACGCTTCTGATATTATCTTTTGCAGCGTAAGTGCTTCTTCAAACTCGAACGATTCTTTTCAGTCGAGGTTGATTGACTGATTCTTAGAGAACACAAGATATGAGTTTTGTTCTCTTCTCCTTCTTGACTCTTCTCCGCGGCTTTAACTATTTTATTGAAATGTTGTGCGGGATACTTTTTCATTCCACAGTTTGAGAGTTCTTTTAGGGCATCCATTGTTCCCTTTTATAGGACAGAAGAGCCATCCAGCGGTCTCCTAAGATGTCCTTTAATGCCAGATGCCCATTCTCTAAGATCATGCGATGATTGGACAATCAGGTGGTGACATTAAATGTTGAAAGCGCGTCTGACAAATTTTGAATCTGTCTCGACGATATTTCCATCGTTACAATGACGTGGACAATATCTCGACGATAGAGCTTGTCGTTGTCTTGGACTTGGATAGATCTTCAAGTCTTCTTCCTTCTTCTTTAGACAAGGATATATCGATGATACAGGACATCCCTTCTGCACTAGCATTTGTGACGATAGACTGTCTTCTGGATATGTCGTCATAATCTTCTCAACTGCTTGATGTCATTGTAACTACCTCATCTTATCGATGACATAATCAATATCATGTCGATAGGATATTCTTCAGCAACTGCTGTCTTCATAATTGCTTCCTTAGCCTTCTCCTCGACGTCAATCCTTCTTTACGACGATATCAGTCTTTCTTTGTCATTTCAACGACACAGCTTCTTTACTACGATGTCGTCGACATCTATCTTGCTTAGCCTTTTTGACATCAATGCTTCTTTATGACGATGTTGTCAACATTGCCTTGTATTTGTACTAAGTCTTCTTCCTTCATCTCGGCATCCCGATATCGTTGTGTGGTGTTGTAGTGTTGATGTCACAATGATATCATCATGTGCATGTTATCTCGAGGATAACTGGCATGATCCTTCTGCTTTGCTTTGCACATCATTTCAACGACATGCATACTCTTTTCGACGATATTTGTAACCAAGACATTCATTATACTTGACTTCCACTAAGATGATAAAGCTAAGAAAGTAATCAAATACAAAGTGAAGTTCTCTTAAATTGGTGACTTCTTCAAATCAGGAATCATGAGTGCAGGATTCCCAACAGTTTTGCACATGGCCAAGGAAAGACTGGTGGACCAGCTGATGCCCTCAAAATAGAGCTATAAACGCAAGTATACATGTCGATCAAGTAATAAAGTGTGAGTGAGATCGTTCCCATGGAGAAGTGATAAATTCAGTGCTCGCAAGTACTAGCTAAACCGTTTCTATAAATTCAAGTAAATCAAAACGGATGAGTTTGTAGAAAATTAAACAATATTAAAATGAAGGTTAAAAAACTAGATTACTTTTAATAGAAATAAAAATACTTATTTAAAATCAGTTGAGGAAAGCAGTCTTGTATTCCGATTTCCGATGAGTATTATGATAAATTTTTATGATTTATCTTATTTGAATGTTTTACGAATTATCTTGTAACAATTTAAACGGAGAAATCATAATCTCTCGATTGTGGAAATCTCAATATCCAAATTCCTCTAGTTATCTCTAACGTAAATGAATTGAAGAATATTGTGCAAAGTAACAACCGTAGTCACTTAGCGAGAAGAGGAAATATCTTTCTCTCTTCTATACTAAATTAGAATTATGAAACTCACACTTCTCCTCTCTCGATTCTCGAAGTGTTAGTGAAATAAAATAAACTCTGATTAAAGATTTACACCACTCCTCTCACGATTATCGTGATGCAAGAAAATAGAATTCTAACTCTAAATACGTCTCTCATTTCTCAATTCTCGAAACGATAAAGAGAATAAAATTCATAATTCAAGAGTTCCACAACAAATTCATAATTCAAATAAGATAATCCATTAACAACCAACAAGATTTAAAAGTAAATTTTTATCACAAAAATTGACATACTCTCATCATACAAGACTTGGGAGATTTAGTTCATAAGGAGAAGAAGAAACCCAAAATTAGAAAGATCTTACAATACATATTGAGGGAATTTCAAAATTCCTTCCTCCATTTCCTGAAAATAGCAAGTTGTCACCTCCTTTCTCTCTCTTGGCTGAAATTCACTCCTTATTTTTCTCTCCACACTCGTGTGTGTTACCTATTCTTTTGTGGGAGAGAATATATATAGTAACTCCCTCCTTTGCGTGTCATAAATGATGAATAAATACCTCCTTTGAAGATTGTAACTATCAGATTTGAATTATTTCGAAATTCTAAAAATCTGTAACTGCCAGATTTGTTGTAACAAATTTTAGATTTGTTGCAACAAATTTATTTCGGGATTTTTCTTCAGAATTCTGGTTTTGACAAGTTGAAACCCTCTTGAATCCTCTCCTTAGCCTTGATAATAACTTCAACTTCCATAATTAATGAAAGTTTTCTCCTTTCCTAGCATAAAATCACATGAAATGAGAATTATCTTCAAACTTAATTGCAAATGTAAATATTTATCATTTTGTGACTTTTTAATCAATATTATATGAATTATGACCATAAAATGATAAGAATGTGACGTCAAGATAACTTCTTTTAGGAAGTTATCAACGCCCCCCCCCCCCCCCCCCCCCCCCCCCCCCCCCCACCCCCCACCCCCCACCCCCCACACACACACTCACACTTAGTTCTTTGCTAGTCCCTAACAAAGATAAATCATTGTAAATAATTGGATGAGTACAAAATAAAATTCGATTCACCTTACTCTTGAGTATACGTAGACAAACTTCATTCAAGGAATTTGCATGAACAATTGCTAAACTTATCAATCAATAAAATTTCTATTTTTCACAAAATCCATTAGATTGATAAAAGAATAAGTTCTATCAATATCCTCAGTGAAGTGTGTGATATTTCTTAAATTTATTTAATCACTTTGCAATCTATTTTATTAAACTTCTTCATAATTGAGAAGGCTAAGAATAGTCGGAGTCTTTTATTTAGCCTCCACAAGAGTTTAGTAGATTGAATTGAGAAGATATCACAAGGACTTAATGAAGGAATGACTTTGGCTTGGTAAGGAACTTATGGATAAATTTTGATAGTGGATGGAATTTCCCTAGTTAATATTCTTAATAACTTTCCATATTATGAGGTTTATTTCTCAATCATCAGCATTTTTTTAAGTCCATGGTTGGGATCATTCCAAGTAGGTGTACACGTACTTAGGCCACATATCACTACGACACACTTATACATTTTTCTCTCTATTTTCTTATGATCATAGTTGGGATCATTCCAAGTAGGCATACACATACTTAGACCACATATCACCATGAAACACTTATACATTTTTCTCTCTCTTTTTTTCTATTAAACACCCAAAGGTGGAAAGTTTACTAATAAATAACTAGTAAAATTATAGGGAAATTATGCATGGTCAATTTGTATCAAAATGACAAGGCTCAAGCTCAAAGGATTCGGGAAAATCCTAACAAATGTAGGCTTTGAAGTGCTAAATTATCCCAAGGAGGCTACCTACACTCCATGTTTTGGCTTACATCATTGTCTCAGTTTTTGCTCATCCTTTCACCATTATGTTTAGAAGTCAATAATTTATTTTGTAGAGAGTAAATCCTTTAAGTAATACTGTGCAATCAAAATGTGGATCATGAAAGAACTATATTCTATCTTACTAACTTCATATGATCAAAATGAAATTCTAGGATTGAATAGCTAAGCAACGTAATCAAATTAAATCTCATGATTAAATTTGTAAAATGTAGACAACAAAAATAAGGCTCCTCAAAAGAAGTAGTCAATTGATTAGTTTGTACTCATCTAGTGGAGGTTTGAATTCGCACCCCTACACTTAGTTCTTTGCTAGTCCCTAGCATAGATTGAAAATAATGGCAATAGAGGATTTAGTTTTTTAACAAAAGATTTGATAAAATTTTTGTTGATGTAAATAAGAAAATATTGTTTTTAAGCTATGAAACGTAGACTCCCCTGATCAATCAATGGCAGATATGTTCAAAAGGAGAGAGCCATCTTGTGCTTGATCAAGATATTGATGAACTTGTATCTGCTTGTGTTACAACAACTAGAAGTATACATGTTAATGATGATAAATTAATAATGGAGCCCCCTTCAGGAGCTAACAACTGCGCGCAAATCAGTTAAACTGTAGATTAAGCAAATAAATGATGTAATGAGGCAGCAACAAGTTGTAGTGTAAGGTTTGTTCTAATTTAAATAGCCCAATAAACCATTTTCATAAGGATTGGATACCAAAACAATTGCACATATCAAGTGGTTGTCCTATTAGAACATAAGTTTTAGAGCTTAAAAACAACCAACACCAACAAAAAACTTAAGCATCAGAAACATCAAAAGATTAAAACAATGATGATTATAAAATCATCAATTCGGCGAGAGTTCATGCCACAAACCAAAACAGAAATATTGTTCGTCCATAAAGATGAAGTTAAACATCGAAACATCAAAGTTCTAGATAAGGAAAAATGTAAAACGTCAATTAGATGAAAGAAAAGAGTGTTTGTTCAAAGCACTAGTCATCCCCATCATCATCATTGAGGTCATTCGCAGGATCTTCCCCTCCCATGTCCACATCCTCCTCATCATCATCATTAAGCACATAGGCATCCTCCATATCATCACTTGATTCATCCTCATTTGCCTCGGGCAGTGAAGGATTTGCTCATTTTCCCCTTGAGTTTAGTAGATATATGTTATCATCGAAAGGCTTTAGGAATGGCAGACTCTGATTTCCCACGGGCAGAAGGTTATGACGAAGAAGTAATTGCTGATTTCGAAGGACAGTGAGCAGTCGTGCATCAACCATCATATGATGATTGCGTTGGTGCTCCTTCATGTATTGAATGTTTGCCAAAACAATATCTATACCAGTTTGGTCCTGGGAAGAGCGCTCATGGGCCTTTGGTGTTTTGCTTGAAGAAGCTCCAACTTCACACTTTGGGGGAGATTTTGGGTCATCCAAAACTTTGATATTAGTAGTTATTACAGTTTTAGTTATGTGGTGTGAAACTGATGTGACTATATCCCCATCTCCCATGTTTACTCCCATGTGCTGGCAAAGTTCAGTAATTAGGGTAGGAAACCATAATTGTTGCCCTTTCTCAGAGGATGCTTTGGCCCGTAGTTGTTCGCAGATTATCCTTCCAACATTGATTTGATTTCCTTGAATAATGCAGCATATGAGTAGGGCACGGTCTAACGAAACGTTGTTAGGGTTTTTTTTAGGCAAGAGGCTTGAGTTTACAAATAAGAGCCATACTTTATCCTCTCTTAAAAAGCTGGAGGCTTTGAAGACATGCTTGGCTAGATTTGCCCAAATATCATCCTTGTTCACACATAGAACTGTAGTTTTATCATCCGGAGCAAGGGTGGACTTTATCGAGGTGTACGCATCTTTACCCATGTTCTTTAGTTCGAAAAATTCATTTAGATAGTGAGCAGAAAAGTTAACTTCCTTCCCCCTGACCATTGTTATGTCATGCCTCTAAAAACGTGCATTCACGTAAAACTTGTACACCCAGGGCAGGACTGCTTCGGTTTGAGGGTCATAAAAGGATTTCCAGTCCTGCTTGTTGATCTGCTCTACATAGGTGGTGCTCCATTTTCAGACCTCCATTATGAAACCTCTTTCAAAAATGAACTATTTCTTCTGTATCTTCTCGAATAGGGCTTGTGCTCCATCATGTATAAACCGCAATTTTTTGTGAGCCAAAACCTTAACTTGTTCCTTCTTCTTTGGAGGCATGGTTTCTATATGGAATGATGGGTTTCTAAGAGCTAACCCTAGGGTGAAATGTTAAAGAGAATGAAGTGTAGTGAAAGGAGATTACCTACTAACGGAGGCACTGGGGTGAGGACAATCATCGTCGAAGACCGCCGCTGGCGTGGTAGGTATGTCATCTTGTCCAGCAAAGAGAATACTCAGGAGAAACAAGAAGGTCTTTACCGTGGATGTAGGGGTGAAAAGACCGAGGCAAAGGTTGAAAAGAAGGCAGTGGTAGATAATTAAGGGACAGTTAGATTAACCGCTAATTAAGGTTGATTTAGATTTACCATAATCCATCTTTAATGTTAATTGATGGATTTCAAGGCACGATAATATTAACCTCTGATTACCAGTTAATGAAAATAATTTTGGATTAATTGAGCGAGGTAGAAGGCGCATTTTAAGGAGAAGGATTTAAATAAAGCACATGCTCTTTTTTGTGCTAAAAATAACAGCAAGGAATATGTTGTAACAAGAATGAAATTTGTTGGAACAAATTTTTGGAAAAGTAATTTTGGCAATTTCAACTCACTTCGGCGAACTTAAAATGAACTACAGAATTCTTATTTATTCTTTACGTAAAAATTAAAGAACAAGCATGAAAACGAAAAATGAAAACTTGGGTTGCCTCCCAAGAAGCGTCAGATTTCATGTCCAGGCAGGACATTAATCACGCTTATGAATCTTTAGACCAACCGAATGAACGAAACCATTCATTCATTCTCGAATCCTTTATATATTTTTAGTCTCTCACCATTCACTTTGAATTCAGAATTATCTTTTTCATTCAAAATAGTCACTGCTCCATATGGGTGCACTTCTTTTACCCAGAACGGTCCCGACCAACGAGATTTCAGTTTTCTGAGGAATAATCTTAATCGAGAATTGAATAAGAGAACTAGATGTCCCGGCTCAAAGTGCTTTTCTTTCAAACATTGATCATGCCATTTTTTGGGTTTTTCCTTTTAAATTCGGGAATTCTCATAAGCATTCATCCTAATCTCATCCATTTCATGCAATTGCAGAATCCTTTCTTTCCCTACTTTATCATAATCAAAATTAATCTTTTTAATATCCCAATAAGCTCGATGTTCCAATTCCAAGGGTAAATGACAAGCCTTTCCATAAACCAATCGGTAAGTAGTTAAACTTATTGGTGTCTTATAGGCAGTCCAATAAGCCCATAAAGCATCCTTTAGCTTTTGAGACCAATCTTTACAATTAACACTCACAGTCTTTGTAAGGATTTGTTTTATTTCTCTGTTAGACACTTCGGCTAAGCCGTTGGTTTGAGGATGGTAAGCTAGTGCGACCTTTTGTTTGACTCCATATTTCCTTAGAAGTGAAGCAAATTGATAATTACAAAAATGACGTCCCCCGTCACTTATTATTGCCCTTGGGGTTCCAAAATGGTTAAATATGAAATTCTTTAAGAAATGTAACACTATTTTGCCATCACTTTTGGTAGTAGCGATTGCTTCCACCCACTTAGACACATAGTCCACGGCTAATAATATGAAAATATTACCATTAGAGTTAACAAAGGGTCCCATTCCTTTTTTGTTATATTGTTACTTCTTTGACAATGATCACATTTCTGTACAAATTCCCTAGCATTTTGGAATAGTGTGGGCCAAAAGAATCCTGCTTCTAATACTTTCATGGTCGTTCTATTTCCCATAAAATGCCCTCCATAAGGAGAGTTGTGACATTTTTCTAGAATAGGCTTCATTTCTTCTTCCATAATGCAACATCTTAATATTCCATCAGCTCCAATTTTAAATCAATATGGATCATCCCAAACATAAGATCGAACTTGGTGTAAAAATCTTTTCTTTTGTTGAAAGTTAAAATTAGGGGGGATAATTCTACTTGCTAAATAATTCACAAAATTGGCATACCATGGTAAAGAATATTCAGAAATAGCTAAAATTTGTTCATCAGGAAGTCTTTCATCAACTTCAGAACGTAATTAAGAATTGGTTGATTCTATCCTGGAAAGATGATTAGCTACTGGGTTATCTACTCCTTTCCTATCCTTGATTTCAAGATCAAATTCTTGTAACAATAAAACCCAACGTATCAACCTATGTTTAGCATCCTTCTTTTCCATGAGGTATCGAATAGCCGCATGGTCAGTAAATACAATGACTTTAGTGCAAAAAAGATAAGATCTAAATTTTTCGAAAGCAAACACTACGATAAATAATTCCTTTTCAGTTGTGGTGTAATTAATTTGAGCCTCAATTAAAGTTTTGCTAGCATAGGCTATCGTGTAAAATATCTTTTCTTGAACTTGGCCTAATACAACGCCCACGGCGTAGCCACTAGCATCACACATAAGCGTAAAAGGCTCTCCCCAGTCGGGAGCCACTATAATAGGTGTCGTAATCAATCGGGTTTTAAGTTGGTTAAAAGCGACAAGACAAATATTATCAAAATTAAACTTAGCATTTTTTTCTAATAAACTACTTAATGGTTTGGCAATTTTAGCAAAATCTTTAATGAATTTCCTATAAAAACATGTATGTCCTAAAAAGCTTCGCAAGGTTTTTAAATTCTTTGGAGGTGGTAATTTTGTCATAACCTCAATCTTTGTTTTGTCCACTTCTAACCCATTGTTAGAAACATGATGCCCAAGGACTATTCCTTCCTGCACCATAAAGTGACATTTTCCCAATTCAAAACAAGGTTAGTTTCTACACAACGAGATAACACTCTTTTCAAACAACATAAACATTCATCAAAAGTTTTTCCAAAGATGGAAAATTCATCCATAAAAATTTCTATGCCATGGTCCATAATATCAGAGAACATAGCGATCATGCAACGTTGAAAAATGGCTGGTACGATGCACAAACCAAATGGCATCCTCCTAAACGCATAAGTTCCATAAGGACATGTGAAGGTTGTCTTTTCTTGGTCTTCCGGATCTACAGTAATTTGAATGTATCCGGAATACTCGTCTAAGAAACAAAAGAAATCGTTACCAGATAATTTATCAAGGACTTGATCTATGACAGGCAATGGAAAGTGATCCTTCCTAATAGCTTTATTAAGTTTCCAGTAATCCATGCATATTCGCCATCCCGTGATAGTCCTAGTCGAAATTAATTTATTTTTATCATTCTTTATCACTGTCATTCCCCATTTCTTAGGTACACATTGAACAGGGGAAACCCATGGACTATTGGAGATGGGGTAGATTATTCCAGCATCTAACCATTTAATTATCTTTTTTTACTATCTCTTTCATGGGTGGACTAAGGCGGCGTTGAGGCTCTATGGATCCTTTATATGATTCTTCTAAAAGAATTTTGTGCATACATAATTAAGGACTAATGCCTCTAATATCCACTATAGTCCATCATATGGCCAATTTATATTGCTTTAAGAGGTTTATTAATTGTTTATGTTGTTCTGGCAATAGATTAGAGTTAATTATAACCGGCAACGTGTTATTTTTGCCTAAATAAGCATAAGAAAGGTGTTCCGGTAAGGGTTTTAATTCAAGGCTGGGTGGGGTTATTATTGATGGTTCGACCGCACTCCGCCCCTCTTTCATGTTTAGAGACTCCGGAGTACGGGTAAATGTCGCTTGACATGAACCCAATTCCAAACACTCTTTACTTTCTTCCTCGTCGTCAAAGCATTCATCAATATCTAATAAAGTTTCTAAATCATCATCTTTACTAACAAATTCATAATTTCTCCTAAATTCATGAAGTGTTAGACTATTTACCTCTTCCATCTGATCTTCTTCTCTATCAGGAAATTTCATGGCCTTGAAAACGTTACAGGTGACTAGCTCATCATTCACCCTCATGGTGAGCTCTCCTTTCTGAACGTCAATCAACGTTCTCCCGGTTGCTAAGAAAGGTCGGCCTACTATGATAGGGACCTCCTTATCTTCCTCCATATCAAGAACTACAAAATCTGCCAGAAAAATAAACTTCTCCACTTTTAATAAAACGTCCTCCACAATTACTTTTGGAAAAGTAAGAGATTTATCCGCCAATTGTAAAGTTAAAGATGTTTTAGATATTTCTCCTAATCCCAGTTTTTTATAAATTGATGATGGCATTAAATTTATGCTTGCACCTAAGTCACGCAAAGCTTTCCCTTCGAATTGATATCCTATAGAGCAAGGAATATTGAAGCTCCCCGAATCTTTCAACTTAGGAGGTAATTTCTTTTGAAGAATTGCACTACACTCATGTGTAAGTGCTACCATTTCATTTATGCCAAATTTTCTTTTCTTATTTAAAATATCCTTCATAAACTTCACGTAGCTTGGCATTTGCTCCAAGGCTTCGGCGAAGGGAATGTTAATTTGAAGCTTCTTGAAGATTTCTAAAAATTCTGAAATTGTTGATCAAGTTTACTCTTCCTTAATCTTTGAGGGAATGGTGGAGGTGGGTAAATAATTATTTTTTTTTCTCTTTTCCTTTTGGAAGATTAGCATTCTTTTCCTTCATGTTTTCTCCTAAGATTTCCACTTCTTCATTCTTATTTCTTTCTAAGATTATTTTTTGTTAGATTCATTAGAAAGGTTATTATCCATATTTGAGTAGATGTTATTATTTTCCAGTGGATCATTCCTTTTGTCACTCACCAACTCCCTTCCACTACGTAATGACACAGCTTTACATTGATGATTATCTCCCTTTGGATTAGAGGTAGTATTCGTGGGGAGTGTGCCTTGTGTTCTTATGCTCAATGTCGAGGCAATTTTTCCTAATTGAGATTCAATCATCCGCATGGATCCTTCTAGACTAGTAAAGCGTGCTTCATATTTTTGCATTGATTCCAATATGAAGTCATTGGTTAATTTCCGAGAAAGACCTGCTTGATTGGGGTGGTGATTTTGATGATTTTGGTGTGGAGGGTTTGGACTAGAATTAAATAGATGAGGTGGAGTTGAACCATTTCCACTATTTTTCCAAGAGAAATTAGGATGGTTTCTCCATTCAGGATTATAGTTATTTTGATAAGAGTTTGAGTTTTATTTAAATTGGCCTCCTATGTAATTTACTCTTTCACCCCCACCTACAAGTTGTTCTATTGTTTAAGTAGGATTAGAGTTGACCATGGGAGTGGTTATGCTATTAACTTGAAGATTCATTTGGTTTTGATTCAAAGTTAAAGCATCTAATCTTTTATTGATCGAATTAAATTGAGATGTCATTTGTGCTGCAAATGACGTGATTTGATCAACTTGATATAATCCAGCTGTGGTGGAAGGATGAGTTTGACGCTCAATAGAATGGTAATTATTAGAAGATAAGTCTTCTAAAATACCATAAGCATCTTCCGGATATTTATTCATAAGAGAACATCCTGTAGCTCCATCCACTTGTATCGTTGTAGATGTCTGGAGGCCATTATAGAAAGTCCACACTTGTTGGTGGATGGCAAGTCCATGATGTGGACATCTCCGTAGTAATTCCTTAAAATGTTCCCATGCATCATAGAGAGTTTCTCCATTCCCTTGCATGAACGTGGATATATCCCTCATTAACTTAGCAGTTTTGGATGGGGGGGGAATATTCGGCCAAAAAATTTTCAATTAAAATAGCCCAAGTAGTTATTGAACCATGAGGCAACGAATTCAACCAATCTTTAGCCTTCCCTTCGAGGGAGAAAGGAAACAATTGCAATCTAATGGCTTCTTCAGATGCGCCATTAATTTTGAATGTGTCACATATTTCTATGAACGTTCTCAGATGGGAATTAGGATCTTCATGACTAAGACCCCCAAATTTGTTATTTTGAACAAGTTGCATGACCATGGAATAAATTTTAAAATTATTAGGCTCTATCGTGGGTCCAGCAATACTAAATTGTACCCCTCCCCGATAAGACATATTATAGTCATGGCAAGTTCTTCTTTGTTCTATGGGTTGCCCATTTTGATCTACTTGACCTCCTAAATCTTGCCCCTCTTGATGATCCTCGTCATCTATATTTTGATGATTTTGATTATGTAAATACATTATAGGGTGATTTAAATTTTCCAACCTAGTGGTCTTCCTTTTACGTATATAGGTTCGTTCAATTTCTGAATTTAATGGTACTAATTCTACCGGGCGATACCTGGACATACACTAACAGATTTCAAAGAAAAATAAAATAGAAATTAAACAAACTTAAAATAAGAGATTGACCTCCATGTTCTAAGGGTTATTAATATTGCAAGATAAGACACTAAATCTGTTACACATCCACGGTAATGGCGCCAAAAACTTGATGCGCCCAAAATAGAGCTATAAACGCAAGTATACGTGTCGATCAAGTAATAAAGTGTGAGTGAGATTGTTCCCATGGAGAAGTGATAAATTTAGTGCTCGCAAGTACTAGGTAAACCATTTCTTTAAATTCAAGCGAATCAAAAATGGATGAGTTTTTAGAAAATTAAACAATATTAAAATGAAGATTGAAAAACTAGATTACTTTTAATTGAAATAAAAATACTAGTTTAAAATCAGGTGAGGAAAGCAGTCTTGTATTCTGATTTCCGATGATTATTATGAAGAATTTTTATGATTTATCTTATGTGAATGTTTTTCAAATTATCTTGTAACAATTTAAACGGAGAAATCCTAATATCTCGATCTTGGAAATCTCAATATCCTAATTCCTCTAGTTATCTCTAACGTAAATGAATTGAAGAATATTGTGCAAAGTAACAACCGTAGTCATTTAGCAGGAAGAGGAAATATCTTTCTCTCTTCTATACTAAATTAGAATTAGGAAACTCACACTTCTCCTCTGTCGATTCTCGAAGTGTTAGTGAAATAAAAGAAACTCTGATTAAAGATTTACACCACTCCTCTCTCGATTATCGTGATGCAAGAAAATATAATTCTAACTCAAAACATCTCTCTCATCTCTCTATTCTCGAAACGATAAAGAGAATAAAATTCATAATTCAAGAGTTCCACATCAAATTCATAATTCAAATAAGATAATCCATTAACAATCAACAAGATTTAAAAGTAATTTTTCATCACAAAAATCGACATACTCTCATCATACAAGACTTGAGAGATTTAGTTCATAATGGAGAAGAAGAAACCCAAAATTAGAAAGATCTTACAATACATATTGAGGGAATTTCAGAATTCCTTCCTCAATTTCCTGAAAATAGCTAGTTGTCGCCTCCTCCTTTCTCTCTCTCTTGGCCGAAATTCACTCCTTATTTTTCTCTCCACACTCATGTGTGTGTCACATATTCTTTCGTGGGAGAGAATATATATTAGTAACTCCCTCCTTTGCATGTCATAAATGCTGAATAAATGCCTCCTTTGAAGATTGTAATTGCCAGATTTGAATTATTTCGAATTTCTAAAAATTTGTAACTGCCAAATTTGTTGTAACAAATTTCATATTTGTTGCAACAAATTTATTTCGGAATTTTTCTTCAGAATTCTGGTTTTGGCAAGTTGAAACCCTCTTGAATCCTCTCCTTAGCCTTGATAATAACTTCAACTTCCATAATTATTGAATGATTTCTCCTTTCCTAGCATAAAATCACATGAAATGAGAATTATCTTCAAACTTAATTGCAAATTTAAATATTTATCATTTTGTGACTTTTTAATCAATATTATATGAATTATGACCATAAATTGATAAGAATGTGACGCCAAGATAACTTCTTTTGGGAAGTTATCACCAGCCAGTAAGAGTATGCATGCGCTCTGTGATTGTGTTCTTCGCGTTGAGGCGTACAATAGGTCTAGGTTAGGTAGTATGAATACCAACCTATAGGTGGGTGAGGCCCAACCCACCGCTTATGTTTGCCACTACAGGGGTATCCTGGGAGTTTTGCTAGCTCCAAAAGGGGGAACTAAAGGTCTGTGCGCATAGAGTCGGGTGCGTGTATTGCACTTGTGTGATCATAACATTAATTAGCATAACTCTGCATGTCATAGCATAAGCATTGCATTTCCACCCATACCCCTATCGTATATTTTGGTATGGGACTTTTTATACGATAGATTTTGCCTAACGACCCCTTGGTTTATAGGTTTGTATGAGTATTCTTATAAATCAAGGTTACTTTCTATTCTAGACTTGTCTTTACTTACTTACTTTACATGTTATTTACCCTTACTTACTTACAATTTTTATATTCATACACCTGTGTAGTGGTAGATAATCATGTAGCTAGGCCATGTCACTGCTTTGATATATACCCCTTGTTGTCCTCTGCTTCATCCCTTTCGCACGGTGCCTAGGAGCCACCTGGGAATGGGTGGGGGAAACGAGGCCTAGTCTTTTTTACTAACGTTCGGTGGACCATATCATTTTAGGGGATCGAGGAGACGCAGCACCACCAGAGGCCGGTGTAGATGGAGGCGGGCCAGTCAAGCATAGGAGCACCAGTCTTAGGATCCGAGAGTGTTTACTAGTAGATTTTGCTTCCGTGCATGATCTTGTAGTGAGGACTTGATGTACTGGGCATGATCCCTTTGTTACTGTTACCTTTTATTCAATTACTCTCTGTAGACATCTATCTTTATGATTTAATATATTATGTG
This sequence comes from Dactylorhiza incarnata, assembly GCA_033032865.1. Taxonomy (NCBI): domain Eukaryota; kingdom Viridiplantae; phylum Streptophyta; class Magnoliopsida; order Asparagales; family Orchidaceae; genus Dactylorhiza; species Dactylorhiza incarnata. The sequence goes on from JAWHQI010000005.1 coordinate 27,796,623, forward strand.
ATATGGACATGAACTTTCTCTTGGTTCAATTGTACTTTTCTTCTTCTGTGATTGATATGGCAGGAAGGACCGGCATTTTGTAGTGGCGACCTTCTCGAGTGTTGTTGACACCGCAAAGCGACAGCTCTGGGCATAAGACCCAGTTTTGTAGAAAAAAATGGGGTCTTGTTGTTGTTTATGGGGTATCGACTTTATCACCTAGAGGGGGGGTGAATAGGATTTTCAAATTATGTTATCCCCTCTTTAGGTGTTCTTTATTTCTGATTAGTAGATGTATGAAATAGAGAGCAAAACACAGAAAGCACACAACGATCTATATAGGTTCCTCAAGACCGGGTGTCTTGAGTAGCCCTCTCTCGCTCTGCGCCTACCCAGCAATGTGCTAGGCTCGGCAAACTCAGCCAAAAACTTCAGGCCCTCAAGCCTTACACCACATACTCGCAAGTCCCAACAGCCTAGGCCCGCAAGCCCCTACTACCCCCGAGCCCGCAACCTCGACACTCAGGCCCTCAAGCCCTACAACACAGACCCGCAAGTCCCAACAGCCTAGGCTCGCAAGCCCCTACTTCCCCCAAGCCCGCAAGCTCGACAGATTTCACCCGCAAGTGCCAACAGCCTAGGCCCTCAAGCCCCTACTGCCCTCGAGCCTGCAAGCTCGACAGATCGCACCCGCAAGTGCACTTCCCTATCCCTCAAGCCTCACAGTTCTCCAGCCCTCAAGCTAGACGGTTTGTCCCGCAAGACTTACAAGAAAATACAGTAAAGTAAACTGTCTCTTCTGCCTGATGTTGATCGGCAACTTAGCCTGATGGAGATCGGCTTCTTGAGTTGAAGAGGATACTTCAAATCTGATCTTTGCAGCATGACTTCTTCTTCACTCCCTTCTCTTAGCCTGATGATAAACAGCTTCTTATCAGTCGCTGATGATGACTGATTCTTCAGAGAACACTTGATTATTGTTCTCTCCTTGTTCCTCTTCTTCTCCGCAGAAAGATTGTTCAAGTATAGCGGCGGGATACTTTTTCGCTCTTGTATTCGAGAGAGATCCTAGGGCACCCTTCGTTCCTTTTTATAGAACAGAGAACACTGCTCAATGGTCACAATCAATGTCCTTTTCTGCACATTCAAGTCTTCTTACTGCTGCTACTGATGGTGGTATCTCGACGATACAAGATATCCTGGCGATTCTGCGCATACGACGATAATCTCTCTCTGACTGTATCGTTGAGATCCTCTTTCTTGCAATATGTCATCGTAATCATGTTGTTTACTCGACGACATGCCTTCTTCATGACGATGTCATGTGTCTTCTCTGTGTTCGATGAACAGCATTCTGCGATCGACGAACTTGCCATCCTTCATTCGACGATCCCCATTTTTCGTTCGACGATCTCGCTACGTCTCAGCGTTCGACGATCGGCATTCTCTGCCCGTCATTACGATGACAAGCACGCTTTGTCGACGATATCTCCTCTGCTTCTTGACGATATAGTACTTAGTTAAATAACTAAGGTACATGACTTATTGTCGATTCCTGCAAGTATGAACTAAGTGGAATATTAAATACAAAGTGAAGTATTCTTGACTTGTTAACTTCTTCAAATCAGGAATCATGTGAGCAGGATTCCCAACACTTACATGTCATGTCTTGCTCAGAGAGGTGCAGTTGCTTGTCCATTAATCTCAGTATTGTATTTTGAGCTACAACTGATTTTTCAGCTAGATTAAACCACTTGGTCATTTTCTTATTAAGGTAAGAAGTTTCTTCCTTAATTACTTGAATTTCTGACATTACTTCATTCTTCACTGAGGAGACAGACTTATCAATATAATCCTTTATTGAAGTCATATAACCTTCAATAATTGCACTTAATGAACTTAGGATAAGTTCATTTGACATTGCAGAGGAGGAGGGTTGTACTTCAGGTACCACAGTGAATGACTCCATTGCATGCTCTTCATGTTCCCCCTCACCCTGAGCAGGGATATGCTCCCCCTCAACAGTATCATCAGTCTTAGCATCATCAGTATCTTCTACCTCCTTACTTTCTTTTCTAGTTGATCCTACTTGCTCCCCCTCATTTGTTGCATCCTTATCTTCATCATCAGATGACTCCTTCTGCTGCTCCCCCTCATATGGGGTATTCATCCCTTCTTGATCATATCCCTAATAGTTTGTTGGTTCAAGAGGGATTAGTTTAATTCTTCTCTCTAGATTATATAAATGAATCAATCTTACTTTGTAAGTCAGCAGCAGTGTCCAATTGTTCCTCTTCTTGATCTTCTGAAGATGAGGGCAAGTACATTGTTATCAGCTGCTTAAGAATTAGGAGCATCACTTTGAGTGTCATCTCCTCCATGTTCATCAAACTTTTCTTTGTCATCAGCAGCATCCTCATCCTTCTCATGCTCTTCAGCAGCAGCATGATCCTCATGACCTTTAGTGTCATGTTCTTCATGAACATATCTTACTGGACTGCTGACATGACCTTGATTGTCCTTAGTAGGGATATTTTCTGCAGCCTCTTACTCAGAATCAGAACAAACCATTCTGGCCTTCTTTAGTCCTTTGACTAATTTCTTTTTCTTCTCCTTTAGCTCAAAGGGATGACTCATTGGGAGCACCCTTGAGAACCTGTCAATTGTTTTTATGTCCATTCTTTTTAGGTAGTGAAGGTTGGATCCTTTTGATTTATTAAAATCCTCAGGATAGGTGTTCAGAAGATATAGAGAAAGAATTCTGCCTAGGTTGGAAAAGTAAAGCAGCCCAGGAGGTCTTTTTCTTCAAGACCACCCTTGTCATCAATTCAAACATGTGCTTTGATATTGTATCATGTGACCCTGGATTGCACAGCAATGCCTTGCCTACAATATTAGCTAGCAGATTTCCTCTCTGATTGAAGAACTTCCTCTTCAGTGAGCATGTTTTGGCATCATTGTACTCACACCATTTGAGGACCTTTCTTTGTCTTTTTCAGACAAACCATCTTCCTAATCATGACTGCATGATGGCAGTTGATATGCTTTCTCCACCTTTCTTGGAGATATCTTAAACTTCAAGCTTCCAATCTTGGACTTTAATGAGGATTTGGAAGATGATAGCTTTGCATGATTGTACAATTCCAGAACTTCAGTTCTGAGAATTACTGATGGCTCTGATAGAAGGTATTCTAATCCTAGATCATCCATAAGTTGAATCACTTCTTTAATCTCAGATTGGGCATGCTGGAATCCATTTCTTATGATCACATATCCTTCTTGGAGATCCTTTGACATTTTTGGCGCCATTTCTTCTAAAGAATGAGTCGCTGAGACGGGAGGTAAGATGGTTCGTCTCGCCGGCTAGGGTGTAAGGGTTTGTAAATTTATTTAATCAACATTTTTCTATTTATAGAGGCTTGGTTTAGGTTTAGATTTACCATAATGACAAATGTTGATTTGACTTATCAATTTAATTGATTTTATATTACTGAATTTTCAATTAAGACGTAATTAAATTAAAACAGCCCGTCTCAGCGGAACCGCTGAGACAGAGTGACAACCCATTGGAACAATGTATTGCCAACCGCTGAGACTGTTTTAGCCGTCTTAGCAGTTCAGCTGAGACTTTCTCAGTTGTCTCAGCGGTTCAGCTGAAATTTTCTCAACTGTTTCAGCTGACCTTACAGCCAAACAGTGACTCGTTATAAATTGGATTGTCCTCCCCCTAATCATGTCACTAAATGTTCTGAGGAATTATTATTTTATAGCAAATCTTAAGAAATAATATGTAACGGTCTCGCCAAGCACACAACACAGGCCGAGCACCGCCGGCACCGACGGCCTCGCCAAGCACACAGCACAGCCCGAGCACTGTCGGTTAAGCCTAACCAAATGGGTTGCAGCCCAAGCACCCCAACCCCGTCATTGAGCCTTTTTCTCAGCTACAATAGGTTGTTGATGGCGGGTTTCGAACCCGCGCCACCCTTGATAAGAAACCTTCAACAGTTCACTTTTTGTAACGGTCTCGCCAAGCACACAGCACAGGACGAGCACCGCCAGCACCGACGGCCTCGCCATGCACACAACATAGACCGAGCACCACCGGTTAAGCCTAACCAAATGGGATGCAGCCCATGCACCCCAACCCCGTCACTGAGCCTGTTTCTCATCCATAGTAGGTTGTTGAAGGTTTCTTATCAAGGGTGGCGCGGGTTTGAAACCCGCCATCAACAACCTACTGTAGCTGAGAAACAGGCTTAGTGATGGGGTTGGGGTACATGGGTTGCAGCCCAATTGGTTAGGCTTAACCGGCGGTGCTCGACCTGTGTTGTGTGCTTGGCGAGGCCGGCGGTACTCGACCTATGCTGTGTGCTTGGCGAGATCATTACATAATACAACAAATATGATAGACAAAGTGAAATGTTGAAGCCTATTTTAAGTTCAACAACTCTAGCTCAATTTTAAAAGCATTAAATTTAGCCTCATCAAATGGCTTTGTAAAGATATCAGCTACTTGATTGTCAGTGGGGACAAATTCAAGGTAGATATCTTTACATTCTACATGCTCTCTAATAAAATGATACCTTATCTCTATATATTTAGTCCTGCTATGAGAGACATGATTCTTAGCAATAGAGATAGCTCTGGATGAGTTACAATACAATAGAGAGTGACTTACCTTGAGGTTGTAATCTTCTAGTTGATGTTGTATCCACAATAGCTGTGCACAGCAGCTCCCTGCAGCTATATATTTAGACTCAGCAGTGGATATAGTCACACTGGTTTACTTCTTGCTGCTCCAAGAGATCAACCTCCTTCCTAGGAATTGACAAGACTCACTTGTACTTTTCCTATCTTTTTTGCATCCTGCAAAATCTGCATCTGAAAAACTAGTCAGTTCAAAATCATTGTTCTTAGGGTACCAAAGGTCAAGATGTTGGCAGCCTTTAAGGTATCTCAAAATCCTCTTTGTAGCGGAGTAGTGAGATTCCTTATGGCATGCTTGGTACCTAGCACAAACACAGGTTGCATATATAATATTTGGTCAACTAGCAGTTAGATATAACAGGAATCCAACTATGCACTTGTACATGGATTCATCAAAGGGTTTACCCTTCTCATCCTTGTCCAGGAAAATATTGTACCCCATGGGAGCTTTCATGGTGGAAGCATAATCCATTCCAAACTTCTTAATAAGCTCCCTAGTGTACTTGGTCTGAGAGATAAATATCCCTTCATCAGACTATTTCACTTGGAGGCCTAAATAATACTTGAGCTCTCCCATACTGCTCATCTCAAACCCCCATGCATAAGGTTGGAAAACCCTTTGCAAAGGTTGTCATCAGTGGACCCAAAAATTATGTCATCACCATAAATTTGGACTAGGAGACAGTTTCCCTTTGTTTCCCTAAGAAACAATGTACTGTCTATCTTTCCCCTCAAGAACTTGTTCTTGATGAGAAAGCTAAACAAGGTCTCATACCAGGCCCTAGGGGCTTTCTTTAGACCATATAATGCTTTCCTAAGTAAATAAACATGAGAGTTTAGAGTTGGATGAACAAAACCTAAGGGCTACTCCACATATACCTCTTCCTTCAAATCTCCATTTAGGATAGCTGACTTGACATCCATCTGGTATACTTTGAACCCCTTGTGGGCACCATAGTCAAGAAATAGCCTTATTGCTTTTAACCTTGCAACTGGGGCAAAGGTTTGATCAAAGTCAATACCTTCTTCTTGCCTGTATCCCTTGGCCACCAGTCTAGCCTTATTCTTGATGATGATGCCATTTTTATCTAGCTTGTTTCTGTAGATCCATTTGGTGCCAATGATGTTGTGTCCTTAAGGTTTTGGCACCAACTTCCATATTTTGCACCTTTTGAATTGTAGCAGCTCTTCTTGCATTGCTTGAATCCAGAAGGTGTCTTGATTTGCTTCTTCAAACTTCTTGGGCTCCATCTGTGACAGAAAGCTCAAGAATAGAGCTTCATTGTGAGCCCTACTTCTGGTGATCACCCTTGGTTTTAATCTCCAATTATCTGGTCTCTTGGATGATCCCTCAGATGCCTGGTTGCTGCAGGCAATCTGACAACATTCTACCTCTCTTCATTTGGATCAGCAGGTTCTTCAGTAGCCTGCTGATCTTCACCTTCAGGAACAACATCATCTGATTAGATTCTGTTGGTGCTGGGTATGTCTTGGATAGACATTTCTTGCATCTTCTGTTCATTACCTGTCAAAACAGAAGAACTGGAGCAACCCTTATAAAGTAGGCTAGTCTCATCAAATACAACATGCATAGACTCTTCTACAACATGAGTCTTCTTGTTGAATACTCTATAAGCTCTACTATGTGAGCTATATCCAACAAGAACCCCAACATTGCATTTTTTAGCAAACTTTGTTAATTAAGATTTTCCATTATTTAAAATATAGCATTTGCAACCAATGATTCTAAAGTATGAAATTATTGGTTGTTTGCTTTTCAGAATCTCATAGGGATTATTTCAAGGGCCTTATTGATGGAAGCTCTATTGAGAACATAACAAGCAGTATTGACTGCCTCAGCCTAGAAATATTCTAGGAGTGAGGAGTCACTAAGCAATGTTCTCCCAGCTTCTATCAAGGTCCTATTCTCCTCTCAGCCACACCATTTTATTGTGGAGTCCTTAGGGAGGAGAACTCTTGGGTGATACCAAATTCTTGACAAAACTTTGTCATGGCCCCAAATTAAAATTTTATAGCATGGTCAGTTCTAGTTTTGACCACAGTACATTGTAGTTCATTCTGGATTTCCTTGACATGGTTTATGAAGATATCTAAAGTATCAGATTTCTTCTTAAGGAAGAATACCCATGCATATTGATAACTTCTTGAAAAGAAGTTATTTTCACTTTAAAATATAATTTTATAACATATTTATTCATGAATCATGTATTAAAAAGCTTAATAACTTTGATATCCCCATTATTAATTTAAGTATGGATATATTCATTTTTTCGCTGGTTTTCATTGTTGAAAAATGCTGAAGAAGTTACCCCGAAGAAATGAAGAAAGAAAGAAGAACCAGATTTTTCAACCTGGAAAAGTTGTTGCAACAATTGTTTCTAGTTGTTGTAACAAGTCTGGATCCAAAATTATAGATTTTAAATTCGTATTTTAAGATTGCGGCGGTTATAAACATGGAAAGGGTGCGTCTTTTTTAGGGGATTTTCGAAGTATAAGTGGGAAAACACTTAACGTAGTTATTGCACACGAGGAGAGAGAAGAGGGAGAATTAAAAGGGCAGAAGTTACCTTTCACGAAGAGAGGGAATTATTATCAATTTCCTGGCATTTTTACTGTTCATGAAGGAGGAAGAGACAGATTTTCGGCCAAGGGGAGAAGGAGGTTGATTTTCTGCAGCATTTTGGGGAAGAAATTCTTGCATCTTTCTTCATCTCCTTAATCATGTCTAGTAAGATCTTTTCATTTGCGTGTTCTTCCTTTTCTGTCATGAACTAATTTTTTAAGTCTTGTATGTTGCGAGTACTTTGTTTTATTGTGATGTTTGAACCCTAATTTATATTATGAATGTTTGAGATTTTATCTTTACTGAATTTATGAAGTTGTTCTTGGAAATTTTGGGTTACGTTTTCATCTTTAAATTTGTTTGGCAAGATTCGAGAGAGGAGTCAGGCTAGATGAATGTTTTATTCTGTACGGCGAGATTCGAGAGAGGAGTCACGTAATTGTTTAACCAAAATTTCTGTCATTATATTATGCAGCAAGATTTGAGAGAGGAGTAGCGTAAGTGTATTATAAATTCAATATATCGTAGAAGGGAGAACGAGATTTCGTCTTCTCGGTAGCAACATCAATTTGAGTGCTTTATGTTATTCTTTGATTTTTCCTAAGTTAGAGATAACTAGGAAAATATTGGATAAGCAGATTTCGGGTATCGAGAGATAACGTGGTCCATTTTTAAATTGTTGCAAGGTAGATGATTAATCATTCATAAAAAGTTACCTTAAGAACATATCATAAAGAGCAAAGGAAAGCAGTGTACAAGACTATTTGTCCAAATTGTTCAAAAGTATTTTTAAGTATTCTTAGTTCTAATTTGTTGTGATTTTATTAGTTTTCAACAAAAATCACCTTAATCATTCTACTTGAATTTGAAGAACAAATTAAGCTGGTATTTGCAAGCGTTTAGATTAATTATGTCTCTGAAAGAACAAACTGTATTCACACTTTATTACTTGAACCGACACGTGCACTTGCGTTATATATATCTGCTTTTCGCGTATCAAGTTTTCGGCGCCGTTGCCGGGAACGGTGATTTCTAAAAGTTTATTTCTTGCAATATTAGTAATTCCTAAGTATTTAAATATCAAGTTTTTATTTTGTTTGTGCTTATATTTAGAGTTTTGTTAGTGCATGTCCAGACATCGAAATATTAATGTACTTCCGTTAAATTCTGAAATTGACGCACTTGTAGGAAGAATAGAAAAGCCAAAGAGTGAGAAATATAATTCATCCTGCGATGGATAATAATAGACAAGCCAATGGGAATGACAATGAGGGATAAGTGAATCTTAATGGGCAAGTTGAGCAAAATGATCAACCAGCTGCTCCCCGAATTACGTGTCGTGATTATAATACACCATTAAGAGGGGGGTTGCAGTTTAGTATCGCTCGACCTCCAATTGAAGCAAACAACTTTAAAATGGACTCTACAATTATGCTACTGGTCCAACTTAACAAATTTGGGGGATTAAACAATGAAGATGCGAACTCTCATCTAAGGACATTCTTAGAGATCTGCGATATGTTTAAATGTAATGGAGCATCTGATGACGCGATCCTATTAAGGTTGTTCCCATTTTCATTAGAAGGTAGAGCATGGGATTGTTTAGCATCGCTACCACATGATTCTATTACCACATGGGATCATGTAGTTGAAAAAATTTTAAACAAATATTTCCCACCTTCGAAAACTGCGAAGCTGATTAGGGATATCACTACCTTTATGCAAAGCCCGGGGGAAACTCTTTATGACTCGTGGGAGCGTGTTAAAGATTTAGTACGAAATTGTCCACACCATGGTTTAGCCCAACATCAACAAGTCTCCACATTCTATAATGGGTTGCACATCGCAACCATGATTTTGGTTGATGGTGCTGCAGGAGGGTCGCTAATGAAGAAGTATCCAAAGGATGCTTATGCTATATTGGAATATCTTACTTATAATAACTATCAAGCATATGAGAGACAAGGAAATATTAATCCGGTTAGAGTCCACCAAGTGGAGCAAATTACATCTTTGGCTGCTCAAATGGCATCGCAATTTAACCTAATTAATAAGAGGTTAGATTCTGTATCTACCTCCACCTCTAATATGCCCCTCATTGTAGAGCAACTAAATCAAATCACTGAAGAGGCAAACTTTATTGGTGGACAACCAAGACAAGTTCCACCCGGCTTTGCAAATCATTATCATCCCAAGTGGCGTAACCATCTTAACTTCTCTTAGAAAAATAATCAAGTAATGAATCAACCATCGGGATTTAATCAAAATATTAACCCAATACAAAATCCCCCTCCTAATAACCAAGTGAACACTAGAAATTTAACGGATGACCTCATTTTAGGGATGTTCCAAAAAGTGAGTCTAGGATGGTTGGGATTGAATCATCTCTTAGATCTATGGAATCCACATTGGGTCAACTAGCAAATGCGCTAAGTCAGAGACCAGTTGGATCATTACCCTCTAATACTACACCTAATCCTGCAAGAAAGGATCAACCTAACCATTGTAAGGCCATTGCCTTAAGGAGTGGTGTAGAAATTCCAAGCGGGGATGGGTTGTTAGAAAGAGTGAGAGAAGACGAGGGACGTGAGAAAGACATTGAAGCAAGCGAATCTGAAAAAGAAAAGCCAATAGAAAATGAGGAACCAAAAGTAGTGGAAGTAAAACAACCAAATAATTACAAGAAAGAAATTATCTACCCTTCACCATCGTTCCCTTCCAGGCTAGCAAAAACTAAGTTAGATAAGCAATTTCAAAAGTGTATGGATATCTGTAAGAAACTAACCATAAATATTCCATTTGTCGAGGCATTGGAACAAATTCCTAGTTATTTAAAGTTTATGAAAGATATTCTATAAGAAAAGAAGGTTCGTTGATAAAGAAATAAAAGCGTTAACGGCAGAGTGTAGCGCGATTCTGCAAAAGAAACTACCACTTCAACTAAAAGATCCCGGAAGCTTTACTATACCATGTTCGATAGGAGTTCAATTTTCTGGGAAAGCGTAATGTGATTTAGGGGCTAGTATTAACTTAATGCCATTATCTATCTACAAGAAGTTAGGCCTAGGAGAGATTGCTTCAACATCTCTTACCCTTCAACTAGCTGATAGAACCTTAGCATTTCCTAAGGGAATTGTTGAAGATGTATTGGTTAAAGTGGAGAAATTTATTTTCCATCCGACTTTGTTGTCTTAGCTATGGAAGAGGATAAGGATGTACCCATTATTCTATGGAGACTATTCTTAGCCACGGGGAGGATGCTTATAGATGTCCAAAAGGGTGAGTTGACAATGAGAGTAAATGATGAAGAAGTAACGTTTAAAATTCTTAAAGCTCTTAAATTTCCAAATGATAAAGAAGAATGCTTTTACATAGAAGAAACGGAGGAGCCTACCAAACTATTGCATGACAAGGATGATCTTGAGCAACAACTTTTAACAATTCTAACTAATGAAGAATGGAGTGATGATTAAGAAATAGAAGAATGTGTTAAAGTTCTTGACTCACATGAAAGGCTACCCTTTATAAAAAAATTGAGATAATAAATAGATCTAGGGAACCTAAAATAATGAAACCCTCTATTCTAGACGCCCCCCCCCCCCCCCCCCCCCACCCCCCCCCCCCCCCCCCCCCACCCCCCCCCCCCCCCCCCCAATTCTAGAATTGAAGCCTCTACCTGAACATTTAAAGTATGTATTTCTTGGAGAAAATAACACATTGTCGTTCATTATTGATGCATCATTGGAACAAGAGAATGAAGAAAAACTACGATAAGTTGTAAAAGAATTTAAAGGCGCTATGGGTTGGAGCATTACTGACATTAGAGGGATTAGCTCATCCATCTGTACGCATAAAATTCTATTGGAAGAGGATGCAATTGGTTCTATAGAACATCAATGTAGGCTTAGTCCCCCCATGAAAGAAGTAGTAATAAAAGAGATTATCAAATGGCTTGATGCCGACATTATTTACCCCATCTCTGATAGTAAGTGGGTGAGCCCGGTGCTATGTACCAAAGAAGGGAGGCATGATGGTTGTAAAGAATGAAAATAATGAGTTAATACCATCTAGAACTGTCACCGGTTGGAGAATTTGCATGGATTATAGGAAATTGAACAAATCCACTAGGAAAGATCATTTTCCGCTACCATTCATTGATCAAGTATTAGATAGATTAGCGGGTAGTGAATATTTCTGTTTCTTGGATGGATATTCTGGGTACAACCAAATTATGGTTGCACCAGAAGATCAAGAAAAGACTACATTTACATGTCCTTATGGGACTTTTGCATTCAGAAAAATGCCATTTGGGTTGTGTAATGCGCCCGCAACATTTCAACGATGTATGATTTCAATTTTTACTGATCTTATGGATGAAGGCATTGAAATATTTATGGATGATTTTTCTGTATTTTCTCAATCATTAATAGTTATTTGGAAGTGCTTAAAAAGGTTTTGGATCGATGTGTTCAGACCAATTTGGTCTTGAATTGGGAAAAGTGCCACATTATGGTACGAGAAGGGATTGTGCTAGGACACAAAGTTTCCAACAATGGTATGGAAGTTGATCGGGCAAAAAATTGTGATTATTGATAAACTTCCTCCACCAACGAATGTCAAGGGCAAAAATCTCAAAGCCATTGTGTAGTCTACTTGAGAAAGATACGCCTTATATTTTTGATGATAATTGTTCTAAAGCGTTTCAGTTATTAAAGCAAAGTTTAGTATCGTCTCCTGTTATTATTGCACTTGATTGGTCAGCACCATTTATTTTAATGTGTGACGCTAGCAACTATGCAGTTGGAGTTGTGTTAGGACAAATGCGTGAAAAAAAATTCTCTATATATACTATGCTAGTAAAATGCTTATGAATGCTCAGATAAACTACACTACAACAGAAAAGGAGTTATTAGCGGTGGTATTTGCCTTTGATAAGTTCCGCTCTTATTTAATTAACTCCAAAGTTATAGTTTATACTGATCATTCGGCAATTCGGTATTTAGTGGATAAGAGGGATGCAAAGCCTTGACTAATTAGGTGGGTTCTCCTCTTACAGGAATTTGATCTAGAGATCAAACACCGTAAGGGGGATGAAAACCCAATTGCTAATCATTTATCACGATTAGAACAAGAGAGCAAAAAAGATACTCAAGTTATGATTAGAGACAATTTCCCTGACGAGCAATTATTAGCTATCACTGATGGTAGTATTCCTTTGTATGCAGATTTTGTTAACTTTATCTTTAGCAATGTTTTTCCTTCAGATATGGACTATCAGCAAAGGAAAAGATTTCTCCATCAGGTGAAATCCTACTTTTGGGATGCTCCATATTTATTTAAACCCTGACCTGATCAATTGATGCGTAGGTGTATTCCAGAAATAGAGGTGCAAAGTATCCTAAAAAAATGTCATGCATCTCCTTATGGAGGACATTTTATGGGAGAACGTACTTCTATAAATGTATTAGGGGCTAGATTTTACTGGCCCACACTATTCAAGGACGCATACCTATTTGTAAAACAATGTGATAGGTGCCAAGAGACGGGAAATTTACATCATAGAGCTAGCATGCCTTTGAACAACATCTTGGAAGTAGAGGTGTTTGATGTTTGGGGTATGGATTTCATGGGTCCGTTTGTGAATTTAAACGGAAATCTATATATTCTCTTAGCGATAGACTATGTGTCTAAATGGGTAGAAGCTATAGCGACCCAGAAGAATGATGTCAAGGTTGTGCTAAAATTCTTAAAATTGAATATCTTCACAAGGTTTGGTACACCTAGAGCCGTTATTAGTGATGGCGGAGCACATTTCTGCAATATGCAATTCAAAACACTCTTGCGGAAGTATGGAGTGATACATAAAGTTGCTTTAGCATATCACCCACAAACCAATGGGCTTGCTGAACTTTCAAATAGAGAAATTAAATCAATTCTAGAGAAGACAGTTAGTACATCTCGAAAGGATTGGTCACAGAAACTAAACGATGCATTATGGGCATATAGGACCGCATTTAAGATGCCCACCAGATTGATACCTTTTAAAATGGTTTATGGTAAAGCTTTTCATCTTCCTGTAGAGTTGGAACATAGGTCATATTGGGCCATCAAGAAATTGAACTTTGAATTTCAGGATGCTAGTAATAATAGACTTTTCCAACTAAATGAACTAGAGGAAATGAGATTAAATGTGTATGAAAATGCTAGGATATATAAGTAACGCACTAAGAAATGGTGTGATACAAGGATAGAAAAAAGGGATTTTAATGTAGGTCAACTCGTGCTTTTATATAATTTGAGACTAAAATTATTCCCGGCAAAATTAAAGTCAAGATGGTCGGGGCCATTTCGAGTGAAGGAAGCCCACCCGTTTGGAGTTATTACAATCGGAAATGAAAAGGATGGGTCCGAGTTCAAAGTGAATGGACAAAGGCTTAAACACTATTTTCAAAATGATGATCGTTGTGAGGCAACGGTCATTACTCTTGCGTAACATATCGAGTGTAGGAATTCTTGCCATGACTAGTAAATTAGGCGCTTTTTGGGAGGCAACCCAAATTAATTTATATATTTATATTTGCGTATTTTCTTATTTAGATTTTAATGAAGAAGTTTAGTTGAAATTACTTAATTTTACTTCTTAGGAAATTAATGTAAAAGGAAAACGCAATCAAAATTCAGAAAACTTGGCCAAAACAATGTCCTGCGCATTTTTGGAAATCCTACAACAATTGTCGCAACAATTTTTTTTTGTTAAAAAAAGTTGTTGAAACAAAATTTTTTCGGATAAATCTGCTAGATATGCACTATCGGAAGTTGTCGCAACAATTTTTTTCGGTTAAAAAGTTGTTGAAACAATATTTTTTCGGCCATTTTGAGAGTAAGATTGTTTTAAGCGTAAACATCGGTTCAACCTAGACCAGTTTAACATATATCGGTCTATGCCCCTTTGTTTTTAATCCCCCCTCTCCCGGTTCACCAACATATCAGCGGTTCCCTAGTGCTAGGGCTTGAGAGCGACGAAGCGAAGAGCACGTTGTTGCGACGAAGCGAAGAGCCCGCTGCTGCGATAAACAGCGACGGCTCACTGCTTCGATGAATGGTGAAGGGTCGAGCGGTGACCGACGATTGGCAACAGGCATTAATGCGACCGGCGATTGGAATTCGCATGAGGCTTCGACTGTGCCCTTATTTCACAAGCTTGAAGACGAAATCCCCAGTGCTCCAGCAATCTCTATAAGGTAAACCCTAGATTAAATTTCATGCTGAAAAATTGGAGAGAGAGGGAATAATTCTGAGTGTAGCTAGTGCTTGTTATTCCTTCATAGGTCATGTCTTCAAAAGGGAAACAAAAGAGCAAGAGTAAATTGAAGGAGGTGGCAGTTAAAAATCTCAAATTTTTTAATGATGCTGCCTCTTATCATTTCCGCATCCTAAAGGGTCTTCCGTTCATCTTTGAACGAGGTTTTAAAATAATTATGAGGGGTTGGACGATTGATTTTGACATCCAAATTCAAGCTCTGAAATGGGAAACTCTGTGCCACCCTCCATCTGATGCAATCCTTCATTGGGTATACGAATTTTATGCGAATGCTGGGGCTATGAATGAAGAAAAAGTGTTTGTACGGGGCAAGTTTATTGATATTTCAAGCGCTGTACTTAACAGCTATTTTGAACTGGACAACCATAACCCAGACGACTTTACAATGTCCAAATCCACGACCCCCCCTAACGAGCTCGCATCCCTTTTGTGTTATGCAAATGATCCGGATTGGGCTAACACATCTAAACACACTCCTAAGACAAAATGTCTATCCAAAGAAGCAAAAATATGGCTTCTATTCATAAACTCTAGCATTATGCCAACCAAGCATATGAACCACCTTTATTTCGAGAAGGTTGCACTTAAATTCAGTATTCTGCATCGTGAAAAAATTAACATTGGGAAAATAATTGCAAAGGGTATACAATCAAAAGTTAAGGAAAATAGAATCCGTCAGTTGTGGTTCCCAGCACTCATTACAGGGTTATGCAGGTTAGCGGGAGTTGTTGTTAGGGATGGTTATTATGTCATTGTTGTGGGGCATCATATTACAGACAATGTCATATCGAGAAATTTCAAAGAACAAGAGTCTCTCTCAACCAAAAAGGGGACGGACAAGCCTACAACGGACTAAGATATACCCAAGTTTGACAACATTCCTGATGTTAGTGGGGCAGATTTAGATATTATTATGAAAAATGTTGAGTATATGAAGGCTTACCAAAGATACCAGCATTTATACTTTGATTCTCGGTTTGACCGGCTATAGCAAGCGGTGTTATCATTGCAAAAAGGGAAACAGGATGAACCATCTAGTAGTCATCCAGTGCATTTTGATGATGAAGCTTATTTGATAAATGATGATGGAGCATGTGTAGATCCAACGATCATTATCCAAGAGGAGGAGAAATGGATGGAGGAGGAGAGTTTAAGTAACGAAGAGGGAGACAAAGAGGCATCTGATGATGATGAGTGACTAGTTGACTATAATTATATTTTCTTCTGTGATGTAATGTTAAGTATACTATGATCTTTTTGAACAATCTGGGATAACTATATAGCATTTTATCATATATTTCAAATGCTAGGTATTTGGATTTCTCTTGTTTAGAATTATAACTGTTTGAATATGCATTTTGTTTACCCTCCATATTATATTTTACAATTGTTGTTGATAAAGTTAAGTATTCCTGTGGGATATATTTTCTTTTCACATTCCTCATAAAGTCAAGGATATCTCATAATAATTGGATTGTCAAGAGATAGACGGAAGTAAACAAAAGAAAGGATATGACTTCGCATAAATCTTATTCCAGGGGAGTACTTGTTTTCAATTCTTACTTTAATTGTTTTTCCTGAATTTTGATTCACAGTTAAGTCCTGCAATTTTGTATTATAAATTTACTTGCTAGGGACTAGCAAAATCCTAAGTGTGAGGGTGATGGTACTATTCTAATTGAGTGAAATATGGTTGTATTTACTACTTCATCGATTACCCGTAATCGTATACCCATGATTGTGTTATTCAAGCTAATTAATTACAATTGATGACGAGTCAAGCTTAGGATTGCCAATTATAAAATTAAAACTTATTTTGATCGGATAAGCTTCATTTAAATTTTTTCTCCTATGTAGTTTATTTTATGTTTTCTCAAACAAATTTTCTCCTATGCAAAAACATTTTTATTGAATGATGTACGAAATGATGGAAGTTTAAGCAAGAATTGAATTATTGATGTAAGCTAAAATCTGAATTCAGTAGTTGATTGGTTAGAGGATCTAGGGAATTCAACTTGTGAGCCATTTCATTTTGAGACGAATTATCTTATGATCCTTCTCAATATATTTTAATGAATGTCTATTTATGGGTGTTTAATTTTCTCAAAAAAAACAAAAAAAATATTTCATAGTGATATGTGATGCAATTACGGCAAGTGCACCGGTAGTGCAAGTAATAAAAGTTGGGAAAGACTCCCTGAATATCATTCTCAAAGGACTGCAAGTTGGGGTGTATGATTTCTCATCGGGGAAATTGATTATAAAGACTTCTAAGTTAATAAAAAGGGGGGTTTGACTTGGGTTCCTAATTTAACAACAATAAAAGGAAAATGTAGGCCTAAAGCACCACTTCGCTTGGCGAGATGGACTGCAGGACACAATGTCATACTTCGGTAAGCGGTTGGATGAGAAGGCTCGCGGATGGACGATTCATAAACGGCAGAGTGAGGGTCGTAAGCACCGCGACACGAAACACGCAACTAGCAATTGCTAGTGCTACGCACAACGTAGCAGTGGAGTGGATGGTGGAATGAGGCGCTCCTCAACTCACATAAACCACAATAAATCTCATAAATATGAAATTACATTAACTTAAACAAGGGTTTATGCACATCATCCAAAACAACATACATCCATAAGGAAGATCTGAAACAATGCACAAGGGGAAAGAGTAAACCCAAGCTCGAAGACTCATTGAAGGTTCTCGATCGGAATCGTAGGGTTATCAAGACTCGTCCGAGCTCGATCTTCAGCTGTCGTACGGGGTTTATAGGAGCTGTCACCTTCCTCCACGTTACCGGTCTTCTTCGTGGTTTAGCTCAAGCTAGCTCTTGTTGGAGATACCTTGAATGCAAGTAGAAATCATCCCTCGATGGCGTTCTTGAACTCGTGGATGATGGAGTAGGCCGAGGAGGAAACTTTGGCGGAAGATTTGCAAGAAAGCGACGTCCGGAGCTTCTCCTAGGTAGAATGGTGGTGAAGCGATGAAAAGGGCGGACTGGAACTGAAATGGAGGGCTCCCAAAGTCTTCTTTTCAGTCTAACAGAATTCCTGGCTTTTATACAAAATCATTAGAAATTAAGTCACGCACGGTCGAACGCACGACTGTGCGTAGACCATGTGTTATTAACAAAGCAGAGAGCCAAGGAAGACAAAGCAGAAGCGCACTTGCATTTTACTCACGCACGGTCGAAGCCGACCGTGCGTAAAAATACACGAACAATTTCCGACAGCCTAAAAACATATCTTAACAGGTGATCGTGCGATTCCTTCACGTACGGGCAACTGCCCATGCGTGTACAATTCGCACGATCGAAGATAGAATGTCAACTAAGCCGCAAATGACCTCTCACAATCAAAGCAATCGTGCATCAATAAAATGCACGACTGTGCAATATATGCAGACATGAAATCTGGGCAAAGTGGACGATCTATCCACCTGTGCAATAAAGCCTACAGCATACAGCCAGCTGGGAATACTCCTCCAGCTCAATACAAATACAGAAAAAGGGTTGGGGAGCACCATGTGCTTATCACCAACGACATGAAGCGCAAATACAAACCAAAATGGGCCTAAACAGTGCACAAAGCGTGGAAGTGGATACAAGTGAAATACAAGCGATTATAGCCTGAATAAGACGTGCACAAGAGTGAAAACTAGCCCGGATGTGTCCATAAAATAGTGTAAATATTGGACTCATCACACCCCCAGACTTAACCATTTGCTCGTCCCGAGGAAATCATCCCTTATGCGGACAAGAAAAAAATGGACTAGCTGACTTAACAATTGCAAATGCAGAGTACCATGCGAAGTCGCATGCTCGCGCGCATAGAAATGTAATAGAAGAAATTTTTAACTATACAAATAGTTTGAAACAATCTAAGAGCATAATTATATTTTATTTCTACTCAAAAGTCGAATCACGGTGAATCGTCTGGCCATGCGTAGGAAGAAAGTCGACAAATCTCTAAGGTGAACATTGCTCAAGATCGGCGCTCGGAACAATCTTCATTGAAATCCATCAATGTCGGTGACCATAAACTCACCCGGTCACACTCTTTCCACGGCATTAGTTTGGTTCATTGCGTGAGTCAGCAGGACTTTTGGATAAATAGGGGGCTTGGGATTCGGTAGGGTATACAATGATAAACAAGAAGGTATACGCACCTAACCCAAAATAGCTTGCGCCAAGGAAACTATCCAAGCATTACAATAAACACACGGTTGCACCACACCCCCAGACTTGAACCTGAAAATGTGGGTGTGTGAGCCGCCTACTCCCAATACAACTCATAAAAAGATTTTCAATTAAGCACTTTTCTTAATCACATTTTTTCTAATTTCTTTTTCTTTTCTCAAAACTATTTCAGCGAATATTCCGAGGAAGTGCAAACCACACTTTCACATAATTTACACCGCATCAACACCCTTAATTGAAAATAATACAACACTAGAGCTCGGATTGGGTGTGCGACTAGGATTAGCTTTTAGGTTTGGTGAAATATAAGTGGAGCTGAATCAAGAGATGGGGTAGGCACAAAGGTGTTGGAGCTTGTGTTCCACTTCTCTTTGTTTGAGAAATAACAAATCACACTATGTATTTGATCTTGCTTATGTTTAGAGTGTGCAGGTACTATAGTTATATAACCCTATGAACAGGATGTTGATTGATGACGATTCTCTGAAAGGAGAGCTAACGCCCCACGTTAGTAGTTAACGCCCTGCGTTAACTTCTGTCGAGAAGGAATCCGTTGAGAAGAAATGTCGTCGAGAACGAATCCGTCGAGAAGCCAGAGACAACGCCAGGCGTTAGGTCTTAACGTTGGGCACTAGCCGTTCCACGAAATGAGCTGCCGCTCGACGAAATGGCGTTCAACCAAATGAGATGCCGCATGATGAAATGGCACTCGACGGAATGAGATTCCGTTCGACGAAATTGCGTTCGATGAAATTTGATGACGTTCAACAAAATTTGATGGCATTCGATGAAATGAGATGTCGTTCGACGAAATGGCGATTGACGGGATGAGATGCAGTTCGACAAAATGGCGTGTCAGCTGTTTAAAAGGAGAACAAAACTCACGCCAGTGTTGACTCTTAACGTTCGCATTGAGTCCACAAACTGCCACGATCCTGATGGTTTGCATGATCTCAGCAACTGCCGTACACGATTCTTAAAGCTGGCATTAACTCTTAATGCCAAGCGTTAGCTCCCGTGTCTATTTAAAGACCTGATTTTATTTGCTCAAGGTATGATGCATTGAAGCCTTCATTCCAGAGACCTGAGAGAGCATTTCATTTCGAATTCAGAGAGAACTCCCAACACCAACATTGAGGAACAAGAGTGATAAGGAGATTTCCAACGGCAAATTTGAAGAAGGACGCTCGCTTCAACTCCGACGTGGTCATGGCGTATCTTCAACATCTCCTTCAGCGCTCTTCATTCTAGGGAGTCTTTTGTTCTGATTTTATCTTTATCCTTTTATATTTTCTTGTAATGGTAGTGAATTCGCCGCCTTGCGTGTGGCGACTAGGTCCTTGTGCAGCTTAGGGGTAATTCACTGCCTTGTGCGTGGCAACTAGGTCAAGGGTAGATCTAGGGGGTGGCTAGAGGCCTTATCTGGGGATAGATAGTCTATAGCCAACCGGTCCTTGGGAGAAGAACCGGTGAAGGAACAAAAAGTGATTTTCAAGTTGTCGCCTCCAATTTCAAGCGTTATTGAAATTTTATCCTTGTAATCATTTTTGTGATATATAAAATTCTTTTTCAGTATATCTAATTTTTTTGGAATTATATTTCATAAAGAAAATCATTTTGAATATTTTTGTAAAAATATTTTATTTTGGAGAGATAACGCCAAGCGTTGACTCTTAACGCCAGGCGTTAGCGAAAGAGCAAAAAGTTTTTCTGTTAATTAAAATCTATAAGTTTATTCCAAAAAACAGTAAACCCCTTATTCACCCCCCCCCCCCCCCACCTCTAAGGGTGCCATTAGATCCAACACTTGGTATCAGAGCGAGGTTATTCCAAAATGGTTTCACAACTGGGAATAATGGCGCATAATGATCATGCTTTCGCTGAGGGTCAAGGGATTAGTATACCTCCACTATTTACCGGAACTGATTATAATTATTGGAAAACTAGAATTCATTATTTTTTAACTACTTTAGATAATGATGTTTGGGGTATGGTAGAACAAAGTTACTCTCCACCAACATTTGTTGTTGGAGAAGCCACTATGGAAAAAACTAGAGATAGATGGGATAACAATTATAAGTTGAGATGTAAGAATAACGCTAAAGCAATGAATGCGTTATTTTGTGCTTTGGATAGAACGTAATTTAATAGAACTTGTGCTTGCAAAATAGCTTATTATATATGGAATTTATTAGAAATTACTCATGAAGGTACTTCGTAGGTTGAGGATTCAAAGCTCTTCCAACTTGAATCCGAGTATGAGAAATTCCAGATGGAGGCGGATGAAGACGTAGATTCAATGTACACAAGGTTCACCAAGATCGTCAACGACTTAAAATTACTTGGAAAGGTGTTCTCCAACGGCAACTTGGTGAGAAAAATTTTAAGGTCTCTCCCTCCAAAGTTTCAATCCAAAGGAGTCGGCTATCTCGGGGTCGCATGATTTGAAGAAGCTCCAAATTGAGAGCCTCATTGAGAACCTAAAGACCCATGAGGTTGAACTCAAAATTCAACAACAAGAGTACAACTTGGAGCCAAAGAAGAAGGGTTTGGCCTTAAAGTCAAAAAAGGAGGCAAATGGAGATGATGATGAAGAGGACGAGGAGAGCCTTTTTGTGAAGAAGTTCAAAAGGTTCATGAAGAATCCGAAAAGGAGAAACACCTTCCGGAAATATTTCATCAAAAAGGGATCTTCATCGTAGAAAGAGAGGTAGCGACGATGACGATGATGAACGACCACCCCCGGAGTGCTACCATTGTAGAAAGACCGGACATATTCGGAGCCAATGCCCAAAATATCTGAAAGTGCGTAAAGAAAAAGGGCACAAGGGAAAAGAGAAGAAGAAGGTCCTAAAAGCGGCTACATGGGATGACTCCTCCTCCGAGGATTCAAGCGGCTCATCCACTAGCGATGAAGAAGAGGCAAATATGTGCCTTCTGGGAAAAGGTGGCAAGACATCCGAAGATAAAAGCAGTGTCCAAAGCGACACTGAGGTAACTCTCCCTACTTCTTATGATGATTTATATATTGAGTATTTACAAACTTGCAAATTCTTTGATAAAAGTTTAAAAGATATTGATCTTCTAAATTCTGAAAATAAACTTTTGTTAAAAGAAAACAAAAAATTATCTAAACAATTAGAGAAAGAAAATGTATCTTGCCAAGAGTGCAATCACTCCTTGGCAAGAGTGAAAGAACTTGAAGAAGCTCTTTCTAAATCTCACTCCACTATTGAACTTCTTACTAAGGAGAAGGGGGATTTAGAAAGAACTTTAAAAACCTCTCTTTTTCAAATAGAGGATGGGAAGAAGAGTTTTGCGAATCGGTGCGTTATGTTGGTAATGGAAAACACCACTCTCAATGCTCGTATTCATGATTTAAATTTGGATATTAAGAAGTTTGGAGTTGGCAAAGATCTCTGGACATGATCTTGGCCAACCAATGCCATGGAAGTGCCAAATATGGCCTAGGATATGGTTCTGGAAGCTATCACCAGGTGTTAACTCCTAACACCAGTGTTAGCTATAATTCCTGAAAAATTAATTCTGTTAATAATAAATCCAAAGATTCAAATGTTACCTCATTTTCCAACAAGAGTTTATCCAAAACTTCAAAAAGGGTCTCATCCCCTTTTATATCGTGTGCCAAATGTCATTTATTTGGACACACTTCTAACTCCTGTAGCAAAAAGGGTCGTAGTGCTATAAAGCAATTCTGGGTGCCTAAGGTTTCCACATATTCTATGGGAGGAACCTCTTGGGTATCTGGATCTTTACTCTCATCTCCTTTTTAGGTATGTTGGCAGGCTAAGGACAAACAAGACATGTGGTATTTGGACTCGGGTTGCTCCAAACACATGACGGGAAACAAAGCAAAGTTCCTTGGCCTTGAGATGAAGAAAGGAAGGATGGTGACATTTGGTAACAACGGAAAAGGAAGGATCATGGGCATCGGCAAAGTGGGTAACGGTTCTTTTTCAATCTCAAATGTTATATTTGTAGATGGCTTAAGACATAATTTAATTTCAATTAGTCAATTATGTGATATAGGCTTAAATGTATTATTTGAATCATCTACAAATCTTTGTAAGATTATAAATTCTAAAACAAATGATGTCAAACTCACTGCACCTAGGATGCATAATGTTTATATGATTGCCTTTAATGATCTTTCAAATTCTTCTTTAAAATGTTTTATTTCTAAAAATGAAGAATTAGAACTTTGGCATAGACGTCTTGGTCACTCTAGCACCAAGCTTATTTTGAAATTATCAAAAGATAAATTAATTAAGGGATTGCCTATGCTTAATGGTAATTTATCTTCTCTTTGTACGCCTTGCCAAAAAGAAAAATTTTCAAAAAATTCTTTTAAAAGCAAAAATGTAATTTCTACCACTAGACCTCTTCAATTAATTCATATGGATTTATTTGGACCGGTTAGTACTTCTAGTCTAGGAGGTAGAAAATATACTTTTGTAATAATTGATGATTATTCTAGATTTTGTTGGACATTATTTCTATCTTCCAAATCCGATGCATTCCTTGAATTTACTAAACTATGCATTCGTATTCAAAATGAATTTGATTTAAAGATTAAATGCATACGTTCGGATCATGGAGGAGAATTTGAAAATGATAAATTTTCTTCTTTTTGTGATGATTTAGGAATTAAACATGAATTTTCCGCTCCTCACACCCCACAACAAAATGGTGTAGTGGAGAGGAAAAATAGAACCATTCAAGAGCTAGCACGCACTATGCTTTGTGAATATGGGTTGCCTAAATCATTTTGGGCCGAAGCGGTTAATACTTCTTGGTATATCATTAATCGTGTCATGCTTCATCCTATTTTAAAATTGACACCTTATGAGCTTTACTTTACAAGAAAACCTAATGTATCTTATTTTCATGTGTTTGGTTGTAAATGTTTCATTTTAAACACTAAAGATGCACTAGGAAAATTTGATGAAAAATGCGATGAGGGAATTTTCATTGGTTACTCTTCAACTAGCAAGGCTTATAGAATATATAATAAAAGAACTAAAGTAGTTGAAGAGTCTATGCATGTAAGATTTGAGGAGTTTGTTCCTTGTGTAGATTCTAATCATACAGGAAATGAAGACGAACATATTTCCCCTTTGGAGCATGAGGATGATGAATCACTTGGAGAAAAGGAGAAGAAAAAGAAGAGGAGGATGAGATAGTAGAATATGTACCTCCAAGTGTGCTACAATTTTCAAAGAATCATCCAAGGGAGCGTGTGATAGGAGAACCATCAAAAGGGGTAAGTACTCGTTCTTCTTTACATGAGTCTTTTTCCAACCTTTGTTTTGTATCTGAAATAGAACCAAAAAACGTTTCAACCGCTTTAAATGATGAATTTTGGTTTTTAGCTATGAATGATCAATTAAATCAATTTGAACGTGACAAGGTTTGGAATTTATTAGAGAGGCCATCTAATTATCCGGTTATAGGAGTCAAATGGATTTTCAAAAAAAATCTAGATGGTGACTCTAGGATAACAAGAAATAAAGCTAGACTAGTTGCACAAGGGTATTCACAAATTGAAGGGGTAGATTTTGATGAAACTTTTGCACCCGTTGTTCGCCTTGAGTCTATTAGAATATTTCTTGCATTTGCGAGTTTTAAAAGATTTAAATTATTTCAAATGGATGTTAAAAGTGCCTTTTTGAACGGGATTATAAAAGAAGAAGTTTATGTAGAACAACCCCCTGGTTTTGTGAATGAAAATATTCCAAACCATGTGTATAAATTAGAGAAAGCGTTTTATGGATTAAAGCAAGTACCACGTGCTTGGTATGATAGATTTACATTACTTTTGATAAAGCGCGATTATAAAATGGGAAGTGCGGATAATACACTCTTCATTAAGCATGTAGATAATGATTTGATTATATTGCAAATTTATGTAAATGATATCATTTTTGGAGCCACTAATGAAGAGTTATGTAATGAAGTAATTTTAGTGATGAAAAATGAATTTGAAATGAGCTTGGTAGGAGAACTCACTTATTTTCTAGGATTTCAAATCTCACAAAAACAAGATGGTATATTTATTTGTCAAACTAAATATGTTCATAATATTCTTAAAATATTTGGATTTGAAAACCTAAAACAAGTTAATACACCAATGAGTGCATCACTAAAATTAAGAAAAGATGAAGCAGGTATTTCTATTGATCAAACATTATATAGAGGGATGATAGGCTCATTGCTATATTTAAGCGCATCTAGACCCGATATTATGTTTTCCGTTTGCTTATGTGCTAGATTTCAAGCTAACCCAAAAGAATCACATTTAAAGGCGGTGAAACGTATTTTTAGATATCTAATCGGAACGTCTAGATTAGGCTTATGGTATCCTCATAATGATTGTTTTATTCTACATAGTTTTTCTGATTCGGACTATGTGGGATGTTCATTAGATCGTAAGAGCACTAGTGGCACGTGTCATTTTATAGGCCTTCACTCGTATCATGGTCGAGTAGGAAACAGAATTTTGTTGCCCTCTCCACCACCGAGGCTGAATATATCGCACTAGGTAGTTGTTGTGCACAAGCCTTGTGGATGACCCAAATGTTAGAAGACTTTGGTGTTCATCTAAATAACATAGAATTAAAGTGTGACAACAAGAGCGCTATAGATTTCACAAACAATCCCATACATCACTCTAGATCGAAACATATAGATGTCCGACATCATTTCATTAGAGATCATATAAAGAAGGAACATGTTAAAATTAGCTTTATAAGGACTGAATCACAACTTGCCGACATTTTTACCAAACCTCTACCTGATGCACATTTTCACATGCTTAGGTTAGAATTAGGTGTCTTAGAAATGTCACTTTAACCCATATAAAAGGCTATCAAAATTATCTTATGTACTTTGTTATATTTGTTTGCATTGTTTTTAAAAAAAAATCAAAAATCAATAAAAATGTAAAAACTATAGACAAACCGCTAAAAACACGCTAAAAGAGCCTTCATATCAAATTTATAATGTCTGAAATTTCAACTGTAAGAAGACATATTTATATTACAAATTTATCATGAAAAATATTTTTCAAAAAGTCAAAAATTGATGTTCTGTCTCGGCGTTAAGAAGCTAACGCCTGGAGTTAGCCTCTATGCTCAAAAAAAATTTACATTTTTTTTGTTTTTTGTTATTTACTTCAAAATTTAAAAATATATATATGTGCTTAAATGTTTAATTCAAGGATGATAATATATATTCCTTAAAGATTCTTTACAATGTTTAATTTAAACCTTCAAGTTTCTTAAAAAACATTGTTTTGATTTTCTCATGCCTTGAATATCATCTTCAAATGTGCAAAAAGAAATTTGGTTATAGATTACGGCTCCGTTTGGGTGGACTTATTTTCACCGGTCAAGCGGTCACGACCGCATGAACCGGACCTTAATTAAGGTCCGGTTCATGCGGTCGTGACTGTTTGACCGGTGAAAATAAGTCCCCCCAAACAGAGCCTACATGTGTAGAAATGTTTTTACATGCCTCTAAGTATGAGTAAACTTTTTATCTTTGATAATGATTTTCTCACTTACACCTTTTTGTTACTATACATGTGTTTTAAATCTTATTGCAGAATTGTGTAGTATAAGAACTTATTTTGAATCTCATAAATAGTTTACCTACACAACATTGAATTCTTTCTTGAATTCTTTGTTCTTCATGCACTTGTGATTAGAGAAATGTGGTATATAAAATAAAAATTTCTATGTTTGCAAAAACAAGTGAATTCGGAGTCCTTAGTCACTAATCTAAAAAGCAAATAATGAATGACAAGGTTAACTCCACCAAGCACTACTCACCCTCCTGATAAGTCTTAATGAGTATTGTGAGGTTGAGCTCCTTGGAAAGAATTGTAAAGTGTCATGTGCAAACAAAATTTTCACCACTTCTCTTTAAAAATGAAAATGAAAATCTTTATGTGCATTGAAATTTGTGGAAGTAAAGTTGTTTATGTTCAATTCAAGTTATGTTCTTACATTACATAGTTTCATGTGGTATGATTTATACTCTTGTATACTTTATCAAAACACACTTATTGAACACATCACTATAATTTATAATACTTCCACTCATGAGAATTAGACTAAAAATTTCTCTATACAATTTTCTACAATCATGAGTAAATGCACTAGATAGCAACGCATGATCTTTACAATGTTTTTGTATACTTGAAATGCAAATTTATTTACATTGTAAACATATCTTTACTTAATATTTTAATAATCTTGCTTGCTACTTTTTGTTACAAATTACAAATGAACTTGCAACTTTTATTTCTTACATTCAAAACATCTAAATATTTTGAGTTAAACGCTTATTATATTTTGTACTTACAATTTCTACAAGATATTACAGATTGCTTTCGCTGTGTTCACTATTTATACTCAAGTTGCACTTATCTCTACTAAATACATATTGTTTTATATCGTTATGACTATATCCCACCTCCTTTTGATTATAACAAAAGGGGGAGAATAATTGAAGAAATAAAGAAATCTTTTATTTAGGGGGAGTTCATTAGGAAATGCATTCATGTAGGGGGTATCCACATATGGGGAGTATGTATGTTTGTAACGCTCAACATATACTATAAACACTACTTTAATTACATTTTATTTCTTATTAGTGGATTTGTTATTATCAAAAGGGGGAGATTGTTGGAGCTTGTGTTCCACTTCTCTTAGTTTGAGAAATAACAAATCACACTATGTATTTGATCTTGCTTGTGTTTATAGTGTGCAGGTACTATAGCTATATAACCCTATGAACAGGATGCTAATTGATGAAGATTCTCTAAAAGGAGAGCTAATGCCCCGCGTTAGTAGTTAACGCCCAGAGTTAACTTCCGTCGAGAAGGAATCCGTTGAGAAGAAATGTCGTCGAGAACGAATCCATCGAGAAGCCAGAGACAACGCCAGGCGTTAGGTATTAAAGTTGGGCGCTAGCCGTTCGACGAAATGAGCTGCCGCTCGATGAAATGGCGTTCGACAAAATGAGATGCCGCACGACGAAATGGCATTCGACAAAATGAGATTCCGTTCGACGAAATTGCGTTCGACGAAATTTGATGACCTTTGACGAAATTTGATGGCGTTCGATGAAATGAGATGTTGTTCGACAAAATTGCGATCGACGGGATGAGATGCAGTTCGACGAAATAGCATGCCAACTGTTTAAAAGGAGAACGAAACTCAACGCTAGCATTGACTCTTAACGCCCGCGTTGAGTCCACAAACTGCCACGATCCCAACGGTTTGCACGATCCCAGCAACTGCCGTACACGATGCTTAACGCTGGCGTTAACTCTTAATGCTGAGCGTTAGCTCCTGTGTCTATTTAAAGACCTGATTTCGTTTGCTCATGGTACGATGCATTGAAGCCTTCATTCCAGAGTCCTGAGAGAGCATTTCATTCTGAATTCAGAGAGAACTCCCAACACCAAAATTAAGGAACAAGAGTGATAAGGAGATTTCCAAAGGCAAATTTGAAGAAGGACTCTCGCTTCAACTCCGACGTGGTCATGGCGTATCTTCAACATCTCCTTCAGCGCTCTTCATTCCAGGGAGTCTTTTATTCTGATTTTATCTTTATCCTTTTATATTTTCTTGTGACGGTAGTGAATTCGCCGCCTTGCGTGTGGCAACTAGGTCCTTGTGCGGCTTAGGGGGTAATTCGCCGCCTTGTGTGTGGTAACTAGGTCAAGGGTAGATCTAGGTGGTGGCTAGAGGCCTTATTTGGGGATAGATAGGCTATAGCCAACCGGTCCTAGGGAGAATGACCGGTGAAGGAACAAAAAGTGATTTTCAAGTTGTCGCCTCCAATTTCAAGCGTTATTGAAATTTTATCCTTGTAATCATTTTTGTGATATATAAAATTCTTTTTCAGTATATCTAATTTTTCTGGAATTATATTCATAAAGAAAATCATTTTGAATATTTCTGTAAAAATATTTGTTTTTTAGACAGATAATGCCAGGCGTTGACTCTTAACGCTAGGCGTTAGCGACAGGGCAAAAAGTTCTTCTGTTAATTAAAATCTGTAAGTTTATTCCAAAAACAGTAAACCCCTTATTCACCCGCCCCCCTCTAAGGGCTCCATCAGATCCAACAAAAGGGGCTAACAAGGATTATGATAGGGTCATAACACAATGCTCAACCTGGCCGAAATGAAGGCCTACATCATTCTCACGCATTGAACTAACTTATACCAATGCTTCAAGAGTCGCTTGGGGCAAGTTCTTAGCCACCGAGAAAGATAATTCTTCCTCCCGACTCGAGCAATACAAACCTAGCAACCGTCTACACACATCCCTTTGCTACCGTCGGATTCACACCGAATTCACCACTTTTGAGTAGGATAAACAATTATTATGCAAATAGAAAAAAGTACAAAACTATAAGCATAAAGAAAAAAAAAATTTACACACAATTCTATGCAAGATGTGAGTACTCGACTAGAGCACTACGGGAGTCAACATTTTACTCTGCCTCACAATCCTAAGCCAGCAAAACAATTTTCCCAATCCTACAAAAGAAATGAGTTAGACTCGTTACGCGCCTACAATTAAGTGCGCTCTCTAGCGGGTATTGTGGTGTGAGATGAGAATGTGCAAGTAATTATAAGATTGTAACTTCTAGTATGATGTGCTATTTGCACGTGCAAGTGGGCACTAAGAACGTGAAATTGCACAGTGTGCCTCTGAGAATCCTCTAGAGGGTGGGTGAATAGAGATTTAAATATTTTTCTATCCTAACTGTGTTCAATAATTTATTCTAAGGTATTATGCTTAACAATACAGGCAGAATAAAGAAAGTAGAAATTAAGGTGCAGAATAAAAATGGTGGACAACACAGAAAATCACATCACAAACACAATGAATTTTATAGAGGTTCCCCGAAATGTGGGTAGACCTCTCTTCTACCACCTGGTAGGAATGCACCACTGTGCCTGAGTCTTTTGATTAGGAGACTCTTAGAACCAATGATCTTTTGATAAGGAGATCATGAACCACCAGATCTTTTGGTTAGGAGATCTTGAACCACCAGATCTTTTGATAAGGAGATCTTGAACCATATAA
This sequence comes from Dactylorhiza incarnata, assembly GCA_033032865.1. Classification (NCBI taxonomy): domain Eukaryota; kingdom Viridiplantae; phylum Streptophyta; class Magnoliopsida; order Asparagales; family Orchidaceae; genus Dactylorhiza; species Dactylorhiza incarnata. The sequence goes on from JAWHQI010000005.1 coordinate 27,826,547, forward strand.
TCCTTTGAAGATGGATTAATAAAACTCTTTTACAAAATGAGAAAGAAGAAGGGAGAAGGTTGAAGGAATTCTGTCTCAGAATTCTTATGATTGCTGATTGAAGAACAGCCAATGTGAAGTCCCACGGAATCTGCTCTTGATTAGCCTCTGCTTTTGATGGTGATGATATGCAGAGACTTTGTTTGTCAGATCCTTTTTGACTTGTTCTGACGTAGATCCTGCTGCTATATGATGGTGATGAGAAGCAGCAGTTGGATCTTCTGGTCTATTAGATGAAGAACACCAGTTCCTTCTATTCTCTTTCACAGCTCTGTGTTAGGGTTCCTGAGAGTGAGGAAGAAGAAGACAGGAAACCCTAATTTGAGAAGAGACGGCTGATAGTGATTAATGCTCACCTTCTTATCTTCCTTCTTTATCCTTATATACCTTGTCTCTATTTTGAATTTGTTTCCTTGTTAGGTAAGACCTGAAAAGGTATATTTGATAGACATTCTCTTTCCTTCCTTAATTACTTCTCGACTCGTCCAACCAGAAGGTGTATACTTCCAAGAAAGCATTTTTCTCCTTCTTTAATGTTTCCTTCTCCTTCAGGCAATTATTAGGCCGTTGGAGAATGGTCTGAAAGATATGGGCCATGATAGAAGCATCAGAAAGATAGCTGTAAAGATTGAACTTTCACAAACTGTATTCGACGTAGCGTCGAATAAACTTCCTCACTTATCGACGATGCTTCGAGTTCATCTAAAAGTTGCTTCAATTTCTTCTGTGCTTTGACTGAACTCAGCTAGTCGACGTTGCGTCGATTACTTATTGGCACACCCATCGAGTTGAATAGCATCAACTATGACTTCCATTAACTACGTCGAGATGAAATTGACGTTGCGTCGACTTTAGATGGCTTTGACATGTATTCCCTTCTGCGTCGAGTTTGAAGTAGAATCTGCATCTACTTCTCAAGTTCCTTCGACAAGTCTCTGGTCTCTGCGTCGATATCTATTCGACGTAATGTCGACTAGTGTTACTTCGACAGTAGAGTTAAACCACTTGGACTTCTAGTTGGAGTAGCATCGACATGAAGTCGATGTTGCGTCGAATTCCATTCGACGCCATTATTAACTCCTGTCATTTTTTCTTCCCTTGGTCTAGTGTTGACACTCTTGGTTGAGTGTGACATCCTAAAACATCTAGAGACCAAATTACCCTAACTATACAATGGGTAAATTAAATCCTAGTGAATAAAATCACTTTTAATTAATTTGTTAAGTTAAATCAAGGGTTTTTCCCAACAATCTCCCCCTATTTATCTTAACAAATTTCATATTTTGTTCTAAGTGATTTTATACAATTTTTTATAACCAACAATACTTTTCTTACAAAATAATGCAGACTAAAAATTATGAATATTTCCATTCAGTTGTCAGGCAATAAGAATTGTATCACACTGTTCTTCTCAGTATATATACTTGTCTTCATAAGAATTAATCACATAATACCTCTTAATTAAGAGTCCTTCTCAGGAGTCCTTCTCTTCCTTGAGAACACTTTTGGAATTTTTCTTTGTTGGTTCAAATGCTCATCATCATCTGCTGCTCCAGCATCCTCTTTCTCTTTTGACAGCTCCACCTGATCATCAGCATTCTTGTCAGCTTCTTGGGGAGCTTCTTTCACAGCTGCTGTACTTACAGCCTCCATTTCTTCATCCAGATTCCTCTGAATGTCTAGAGCTGGCTCCCCCTGGTTTTGTGCAGTTTTCTCAGCTTCCTTTTCAGCTTCCTGTGCAATATTTGCTATTTCAACTATCATCTCCTACTGCTTTTGAATACCTGGGAGCTCCCCTTGATCTGCTAGCTCCTCCTAGTTCTTTGCCCCCTGAAAGGTAGTTTCCTTGTCAGGTGCAGGCTCTTTATCAGTATTACCCTGATCCTGTCCACCCAACTCAGGGACATGATCCTCTTCCTCTAGAATACTCTCCCCCTCCCTCACCCCCCCCCCCCCCCCCCTCCACTTCTTGGCCTGACTGGCCAGTGAGGTTAAGAAATCTTTAGTTACAATTGAGGAAGAGACAAACTCCTTCAACCCCTGAAGGGATCTCTTTATATCCAGCATCTCAGCCTCTACCTGTGAATATTTCCTGTCAAACCTCCTTGCCTGGTTGGCAGCCATATCAGCAAAGGTGGAGGAGGCAAGGGCTACAGCCTTAGAGAGATTTGCTCAATGTCAATTGGAGGATGAGCTGGAGGTGGAGGTGATGAAGGGAAGTCTTCTGGAATCGTAGATAGAGGATGGTAGACATCAGGGGAGAAGTATGTTGATGATGATGGTGGTGGAGGTGGAATTAATTCAAGGTCTGGTATGAGGATGAATGGCTGAGGAGATGGCTCGGGGATTGAAGTGGATTGGGATTGTTGTTGTTGTTATTGTTGTTGTGTGTCTTCATGATGGGGCTCTAGAACTGTGTCCATTTGGGAAGGATCATCCCTTGGGGGATCTGGAATCTCCCTATTTGAATCTAGATGAGGAGGAGATGGAGGTGGAGATGCTATAGCTTGACCAGGCTTCAAGATCTGCCTGGTCCATTTTGAGAATATACCTATATTTATTCTTTTACCAGGAGGAATGGGCACTCCTTTGGACTTGCAGATGTTTGGATAATGTTTTAGGAGCACTTGGCTCATTATTCTCATATAGGCATTTTCTTTATGGGCATACTTGTGCCCAATCATCTTTAGAAGCAGTCTTCCCCAGTTCACCTTTTTCTTAAGCATTAGAATTCCCATTACTCGTCGTTGCTTCCTGGGGATAGCATCATGAGCTGATATCTTGCACAATATAACCTTCCCCACTATGTCAGCCAAAAACCTATGTTCTTCACCAAGGTCCATCTTTTTCAGATTGATAGGATTATCCTTTGTAAATTGCATCAGTTCCAAGTACCTCTTAAGCTCATCCCATGTGAGTTCAACTGACTCATCCCCTGTCTGAAGATCATATGTTTGGTTCAGCAGTTCCTCTGTGATCAACACCTCTGTGTCATATATCTTCCTTTTGATAGAACCATCCTCCCCTATCTGAATACTGTCCTTGAACTCAGATAGTTTAGTATCCAGGATTTTGCACCTAGTGGAGATCAGCTTGGTCAAGCTGGCATCTTGGAACAGACCAAGAATGGCCTTGAAGCTTTCTGCGGCAGCACTGAAGGAGTCAATGTCTACATTGAATCCTGAATTCACATTTGGTGGAGCCATTTGATTGATATTGTACCTGCAAACACAAAGAGAGCGAGAGAGAAGGAGGCACGAGAGAGCAGGAGAGCAAGAGAGTAAGAGAAAGAGTATTCAAAAGCGTAAATATTTCGACGCAGTAATCGCTTAAAAGCGGATGAATCGCCGCTACTTAGGGTGTATGTCGACGAACCGTTGATATTACTTATTATTTGGCGCGCAAATCTATATTGAGATTACTTCTAGATGCAATCCTGTGCGTGTTGATATATCGACGTTGCGTCGACTAGTGCTCGACGTGGCTTCGAGATTATTTAGAAACCCTAAATCGACGTAGTCTTGTCGACGTTACGTCGAGTTCCAATTGACGTGACTTTGAACTTAATTAACAATTGTTAAGCCGATGTATGCGTCGATAAGATCTTGACGTTGCGTCGAATTCTATTCGAATTGTCTGCTCTGCGTGCTTCTCGATGTTGGCATCGAGTAGAAGTCAATGGTACGTCGACTTCTATTCAACGCATCTCTCAATAAATAAATCTATTTCTCTTAGAAGATTCTTGCTATTTTTCCCAGCAATTTTATTTATTTAAAATAGATTATACTATCAGTTTTATAAGCTATATAAACAGATCAAGATAGATTTTACTCCCTTGGATGAATTTTGTTCCTTATCTTTGTCCTACGTTTTCTTTCCCACTCAATCCTCTTCTGTGTGGGATCCTTCCTACCCCTACACATGTAATTTAAACATTAGAGGGAACCTTGGGTCCTTCCTATTCTGAGTGGTTACCTTGGGTCCTTTGCTTTTACCATTATAGGGTTCAATGAAAGAATAGAAGGGTTTTTCATGATACCCTTTGGGATGATAAGGAATGGATCTCCCAAACCTGTTTTGTTGATACTTGAAATGAGAGTAAAATGTATCAAAATATAATAAATCAGCAGAATGTTTGATTATCCTATGATTTGGTTTATTCTTTTGGTTGTAGTTATTTGACCACTCTAGATGACCCTTGCCTAGGGGTTTGTCCTTGTTATTCAGATTTGTCCTTTTAGGTTTGTCTAACCTGTCTGGATGATTATTCTCTCCACCCTTGGGTGATGCACTCTTCTCACTAGATTAATATTCACTAGATCTAACAAAAGGCACTGGATTTTTCTTGGCTGGTATATTAGATGTTTCTGTGCTAGTGGAGGGCTCTGCTCCTAATCCTAGGTGATTAAATCTCATAGAGAGATTTTCAGTGATATCCTTGAGCTTTTGACTCCTCCCATTGAGTGAGTCCTCAAAGGACTTTGCCTTTGTTAGCTCCTCTTTTAGTTTTGTATTTTCCTCTCTAAGCTTAATCAACTCTAACTCTTTATCATTAATTTCATTTGTTAGGTTTTGATTAGTTAGATGCATTTCATTTTTCTTAAGGTTCTCTAGTTCAGTTCTAGCTATGCCTAGTTCTTTTTCTACCCTAAGATGCTCAATGCAGAAATCTTTAAAGCATGATTTAAAATCTTCTGAAGTAAAATCAAACTCATCAAAGATAGATGATACCTGATCATTTTCTTCATCTGATACCATCCCAAGAGCCATCATGCAGGCTGCTACTACTTCTTCTTCATCCTCACTTTTAGATGATGAGGAGTCTACTTCTGCTTCAGAATCACTCCAAGTCTCAGCAATAAAGCCTTTGGCTTTCTTCTTATCCTTTCCTCTGATGAACTTCTTCTTCTTCTTCTCATCCTTGCTGTTGCTTTTCTCCCTTTGCTATTGTGGGCAGTCAGGAGCAATGTGCCCTAGTTTGTTGCAGGTATAGCAGATAACCTCCTTCTTTGGAGTCTTATCATACCTGGGCCTTGAGTCCCTTTCTCTTCTCCTTGAGACCTCAGTCTTTACCCACTTCTTGAATCTCTTTGCCAACAGACTGAACATTTCATCCTCGGGAGTGGAGGACTCTCCTTCAGCAGCTTTGAGAGCAAGGGACCTTTGAACATGAGCTGGATAGGTCTCCCTTTCTTTAGCCTCAGTACTGTTTTTCAGGAGCATCTCATAGGACTTAAGTTTTCCTAGCAAAGCTTCAGTTGAGATTTCTCTGTGGCATCTGGATTCTCTGATTTCACAGATCCTTGAATCCCATGAGCTAGGGAAGCACATGAGAATCTTATCATTAATTTCAGTCAAGGATATTTCCTTGTCTAAGCCTCTAAGCTCATTAATGATAAGACTGAATCTATCATACATATTGGCAACAGATTCTTCAGCCTTCTTTTGGAAATTCTCATACTGGATATGAGAAGGGACTTTTTGTCCTTTCTTTCATCAGCACTTCCCTCAACCATTGTGGTGAGGGAATCCCAGATCTCTTTTGCTGATTGGCATTCATCAACTTTCTGGAAAATGTCAGCAGACATTGTTGATACCAGAATATTCATGGCCTTGGCATCACATGCCTTGACCTTCTTCTCACCCTCTATCCATTCCTTTCTTGGAACAGCCTCGGTTGTTGAGGTTTCTCCTTCCTTTTGTCTGACTGAAGCAGGAGGACTTGTGAGAAGAGCATCATAGAAATCTTCATCAACGGAATTCATGTAAAGTTTTATTCTAGCCTTCCAGAGTGTGAACTTATTTAAGTTACACACTTGAGGTCTTGTTGAAGCATAATCATTAGAACTCATTTTCTGTATAAAATATGTTTATAGGAAAAGAAATGAGAGTAGGAGGTCTTTTTGATCAAGGTGTTAGCCTTTTAATGATAAACCTACCTCTGATACCAATTAAAATTGCACAGTGTGCCTCTGAGAATCCCCTAGAGGGGGGTGAATAGAGATTTAAATATTTTTCTATCCTAACTGTGTTCAATAATTTATTCTAAGGTATTATACTTAATAATACAGGCAGAATAAAGAAAGTAGAAATTAAGGTGCAGAATAAAAAGAGTGGACAGCACAGAAAATCACAACACAGACACAATGAATTTTAGGTTCCCCAAAATATGGGTAGTCCTCTCTTCTACCACCTGGTAGGAATGCACCACTATGTGTGAGTCTTTTGATCAGGAGACTCTTAGAACCAATGATATTTTGATAAGGAGATCATGAACCACCAGATCTTTTGATAAGGAGATCTTGAACTACCAGATCTTTTGATATGGAGATATTGAATCACTAAATCCTTTGAAGAGGGATTAATAAAAGTCTCTTACAAAATGAGAAAGAAGAAGGGAGAAGGTTGAAGGAATTCTGTTCTCAGAATTCTTATGATGGCTGATTGAAGAACAGCCAATGTGAAGTCCCACAGAATCTGCTCTTGATTAGCCTCTGCTTTTGATGGTGATGATATGCAAAGACTTTGTTTGTCAGATCCTTTTTGACTTGTTCTGACTCAGATCCTGCTGCTATATGATGGTGATGAGAAGCAGTAGTTGGATCTTCTGGTCTATCAGATGAAGAACACTAGTTCCTTCTATTCTCTTTCACAGCTCTGTGTTAGGGTTCCTGAGAGTGAGGAAGAAGAAGACAGGAAACCATAATTTGAGAAGAGACGGTTGATAGTGATTAATGCTCACCTTCTTCTCTTCCTTCTTTATCCTTATATACATGCACTGAACGTCGGGCAGGGGTAGCAAATATGAAAAAGACATCTCAATGTCTGTCTTCACACGCAATTGATTCATTCCATCGTCAGTCTACACAGCGGGCCCGACAACTTCCTGAATCAGATCTAATGCGGAATCCTGCGATGAATCAAACACGAGAGTGGCGTGAAGAAACAAATTAGAAGAATGACATAAAAGAATTTCATCTTTGGGGAGTGATCCCAGTATCACTCCCGATAGGTTGATGTAGCAAAAATATGTTGGCATCATCAAGTATGTTGCGTGGTTCAGTGAGATCGTCAGCGGTCTCCTCCACAACTTGGACCTCTTCAAACGATGCTGAGGTGTTCACCTCCTCGCCTTGGAGAATGTCCTCATCCATAGTAGTAGGAACAACACTGCAAACAACTGCATCCTCCTGCAAGGCATACTCGACAATACTGTCAAAAACAGTTACAGTATTATGCACAGAAGGAGAAGCAGTGCTCTGAGAAAAATCAAGCACCAACTCATCACAAAGAATCGGTGCCATACTAGATGATATAGGCCTAGGGGAGATATGTGCAACTAGATCGGGGCAGAAATCAGCCACAACTCTGTCGGGCGTCTCCACATCATTCCCTTCAAAACACGAAGGTGGCATAGACACAAAGCCAGAGGTAGAAGGCATGTTGACAGAGGTCAGAGTTGAGATGATCTGAATCTCCAGTTCATCATCCTCCTCCAACTGACGAAGGTATTCAGCACAATCCTTCACGGCATGATCCGTGCTTCGACAAAATAAGCATTGTTTTATATTTTTCTTCGGTCCGAATAGGGCCGGAGAAGAATGCAAACTGGCTAATGCGGCGCAGAAGAATAGCTATAGGACTTAGGCATAGTATATGAGGTACCGTATGATGTTTGTTGGATCGGTAGGCGCCCTTAGAGGGGGGTGAATAAGGGTTTTCAAAAAACTTAGTTTATATTTTGAAAATCTTTGTAATAATGCAAGATTAAGACAATAAGAAGTCAAGTAACACAATTGAAATAAAGTATAGACATGCTTTATTAATATCAAATAAGGTTTTACAAAGGTGACTTCTATAACGCTAGAAATCGGTGGCAATGAATAGTAGACTCTTTTTGTTTTCTATCCCTACTCGCATCCCCACGAACCGGTGGCCCTAGCCTATCCTCCCCGGATTCGGCCACAAGCCGCTCTAGCCAAACCTTCCCCGAATATGGACTCGAGCACCCCCTAGACCTAGCCTAGATCTAGTCGCCAACACGAGGCGAGTTTCCGCCCTAAGTCCTACCCAGACCTAGTCGCCAACACGAGGCAATTTTACTAACCGTTTACAAGAAATAAGAAATGAAAATAAATAAAAACTCCCTCTTGATGAACTTCTGAAGTTGGAGACGAAGATCCGGTGTAGAATAAGCGTTGTAGAAGCGGACTTCGTTTGGATACGGCGTGATGAGATTCTCCTTCAGAAGTTTGCAGAACTTTGGTAGGACATCAACTTTCGGCCAAGGTAGCCTCTGGAATTCTAGCACTCAATCTCTCTCTCTGATGTCTGTCTGAAACGAGAGAAGAGGGGTCCTTTTATAGCCACAGCGCTAGGTCTTGCGCTAGTGGTACCGTCGGCGCTATCCCATATTAGGACATATTCTGCGCTGCAGAATCTTCAATCGGAGGAAACTTTTCTCTCTTGCCTACTGTGCTCCTCCCTATCGCCTGCGCTATCGGATACCGCCTGCCGCTATCTCCTTCTATAAGTACTCCCGGCATTTGCGCATAAGCAAGCATTTCGTCGATCGAAATTTTGTCGAACGCAGCTATGAGTTCGTCGAGCGAATTTTTGTCGAACGCAGTTATGAGCATTTCGTCGAGCGCCGCTTACAGTTCGTCGAACGACAGCTAGCTCCTGTGCTAGTACTACCGCCAGTGCTAGTAGGAGTTTTGGATTTGATGGCTCAACTTTGGGGGCAACCTTCTTATGTAATCCTTGAGTCATGTGGACTTTGTTATCCTGCACACTTAAACACACAAGATCAAATACACATAGGATTTGTTATTCTCAAACCTAGGAGATGCGGAATGCCGTGTTCCAACAAACTCCCCCTTTTGATAATAACAAATCCATTAATGATAAATCATAGCATTAATATATAAGCATGATGAAACTTACTTGTGTGTGTGTGAGAGAGATGACTTAGGATAATTAATGATTTTAGCATTTAGAATTGCTCCCCCTAAATACATGCTCCCCCTAAGTGAATGCTATCCTAATATGTAAGTTATCATCTTAATTAAGCATGTTAGTTTTATATTTTGATAGCAGATTATAGTTATCATGTTAGTTCCCTCCCTTTTGTTATTAGCAAAAGCGGGTAAGGAGACACCACTTAAAAGTTGACAATAAGATAAAGGCATGATCGAGCTTGTAGAGAAGGAAATGATAAAGAGTTTTTAGAATACTTTTCATGGAAATAGATCATAGTTTTGAGTATCACGATATTTTTATAAATCAGAGTTTGTAGCATAAACAAATACAAGGTAAATGTAAAGTTGCGGAAGACATGGAAAAATTACAATCAAACATCTTTTGTAAGACATGATGATTCATAAAAGATATATGAGTTAAAGTTCATAAAGAAGATGTTTTTGAAAATCATTGTTCAAGTAAAATCTTTAAATTCACTAATAAAGTAACCAAGCATGAAATAATGTTATCAAAAAGAGAGTACTACAATGTTATGTTAATTCACAATTTCAAAACATACTAAACATTGTAGAAAGCATGCTAGGTTATCTAGTGCATTTCATAAATAAAGAGTAGTATAGAATTAGCATTAGGATCCAATACTCATGAGAAGAAGTGTTATTGAAGATAATGATGTGCACATAAGTGTATTTTTGAGTAGAGTAAACAAATGTTTTAATCAAAAATACAAGTAATATGTAAAGTAAGAGCACAATAAAACACAAATAATTTCACTTCCACACACTTCAATGCACAAACAAAAATGTACAACTACCATGGTGTTTTGCACACACAATGCTCATTAAGACTTATCAGGGTGCAAAGTAGTGCTTGGGGGATCACAAATTTTATTTTAATGTTGAGACTCGTGATCCGGTGTACTTAAGAATAAGTGGTTTTTATTTGAAAGAAAGATTTGATTTGCACATGATACTTTACTATTCTTTCCAAGTTGCTCAACCTCACAACGCTTATTAAGACTTATCAGGAGGTTCAAGTAGTGCTTGGTGGAGTTATCTTTGTCACTTTATTTTATGATTTTTGTTTTGTACAAAGTTCTCCGAATACACTTGTTTTGCAAACCAATATAATTTATGAAAAACATAACCACTTTTCTTAACTTTTAAAAGTGCAAATAAAGGAGTGTAGGTAAGATACTTGTTCAATTTTAATTCATTGTACTAATGCACAACATACACAAGCATTCTTAGATTAAACACATATGTAGACAATGCCAAAATAAGTGAGTGAATAAAGATCATTATCAAACATAAATCATTTACTCATACTTAGAGGCATGCTAAGCTTAGTTCTACGTAACTTTTAAAAGATACTTGATGCACATATGGATAGATATATCAAGGCATGATGAAAACAATGTTCAAGGTAGTTTGAAAAGATAAATTGTAACATTATAGAAGTTCTAAATAATAGATTAAATCATGCTTGATTTTCATTGGAAAATCCATACAGTTTTTTTTGTTTTGATAGTTTTAATGTTTTATATTTTTGTATTTGATTTTTGGATAACAAATAAACTTTAAACAAAAAGGCAAAACATTTTTTTTGTAATTTTGCTTTTGTATTTTTGTATTTGATTTTTGGATTAAAAAAATAGACTTTAAACAAAAAGGCAAAACATATTTTTTATAATTTTGCTTTTGTATTTTTGTATTTGATTTTTGCATAAAATAGACTTTAAGCAAAAAGGGCAAAACATATTTTTTTTTGTAATTTGGCTTTTGTATTTTTGTATTTGATTTTTTAAAAATGAAATATAATCAGCAGTGCAAGAAGAAATTGTACATATAGATTAATATATTCTTAAGAAATTTTCAGAATTTTAAAAATACAGAAAAACAAATAAGTACGCTAGCGCCGGCGTTAGTGCTAGCGCGGGAAACAATACACTATTTTTTAGGATTTTGAAATTTTTAGTTGTTGATCTTGATTAAGTGTCCCAATAGAGGTTTTATGCTGAAATTTCAGAATTGTAGGAGATGTTTTCGATGGTTAAAATTACAAAATTGCGTATGCGAATATGTTTTAACTCGAAAGATCTAGGACACCTAACTCAAGTCATAATAATCGAAATCTTGCATCGGGAAGAGGTTTAGTAAATATGTCAGCGAGTTGAGAGTTCGTGCCAATGATACTTACTTTTACATGCTCTTTCTTAATGTGATCCCTAATGAAATGATGACGAACATCGATGTGTTTGGATCTAGAGTGGTGTACGGGATTATATGTGAGGTCAATTGCGATTTTGTTGTCACATTTAAGATCAATGTTTTTGAGCTGAAATCCAAAATCCTCTAGTGTTTGGCTCATCCATAACGCTTGTGCACAACATCTACCAAGTGCGATATATTCGGCCTCCGTGGTGGAGAGTGCAACCGAAGATTGTTTCCTACTAGACCAAGCTACTAAAGAGGGTCCTAGAAAGTGACAAGTACCGCTAGTGCTTTTTGGATCTAGTGAACAACCGGCGTAGTCCGAATCGAAATAGCCGTGGAGTGTGAATGAATCATTGTGTGGGTACCATAATCCTAATTTAGATGACCCTAATAGATAATGAAAAATACGTTTTACCGTTTTAAATAAGATTCTTTTGGATTGGCTTGAAATCGAGCACATAAACATACGGCAAACATTATATCTGGTCTAGATGCACTTAAGTAAAGAAGAGATCCTATCATTCCTCTATATAACATTTGATCAATTGAAATTTCGGATTCATCTTTTCCTAGTTTTAAAGAAGCACTCATAGGAGTAGAAGCTTGTTTAAGATTTTCAAATCCAAATCATTTAAGCATATCGTGAACATATTTTGTTTGGCAAATAAAGATACCATCAGTTCGTTGTGAGATTTGAAAACCAAGAAAATAAGATAGTTCTCCTACAAGATTCATTTCAAATTCATTTTTCATTACTAAGACTACTTCATTACACAACTCTTCATTAGTGGCTCCAAAAATGATATATCATCAACATATATTTGTAAAATAATTAGATCGTTATTATTATGCTTAATGAAGAGTGTGTTGTCAGCACTTCCCATAACATACCCGTGCTTTAACAAAAACGATGTAAGTCGATCATACCATACACAGGGCGCTTATTTTAAACCATAAAGCGCTTTTTCTAATTTGTAAACATGATTAGGGAATATTTCATTTATGAAACCGGGGGGTTGTTCTACATAAACTTCTTCTTTTATAAACCCGTTTAAAAAGGCACTTTTAACATCCATTTGAAATAATTTTATTCTTTTAAAACTCGCAAATGCCAAAAATATTTGTATAGATTCTAAGCGAGCAACGGGTGCAAAAGTTTCTTCAAAATCTACCCCCTCGATTTGAGAATAACCTTGAGCAACTAAGCGTGTTTTATTTCTTATAATCCTAGATTCACCATCTAATTTATTTTTAAAGATCCATTTTACGCCGATAATTGGATGATTAGATGGTCTATCTACTAGATTCCAAACTTTATTTCTTTCAAATTGTTCTAACTCTTCATTCATAGCCAAAAAACCAAAATTCGTCATTTAAAGCGGTGGAAACATTTTTAGGTTCGATTTCGGAAACAAAGCAAATATTTGAAAATATTTCATGAAGAGAGGATCGAGTTCTTACCCCAGTAGAAGATTCCCCAATGACTAGCTCTTTTGGATGATTTTTGGAGAAGTTCAAAACGCTTGGAGGTACATATTCATCTTCCTTGGACTTCTCCTCCTCTTCTTTGGAAGGTTCCTCTTCGTCGTGCTCCAAAGATGGCAAAGGTTCATCATTTGTACCTGTAGGAAGCTTCCCTGCACATGCAAAAGTTCTTACTCGATCTTTTGTTAAATATTCTATAGGCTTTACTGGTTGAAGAATATCCAAGAAATATTCCTTCATCACATTTCTCATCAAATTTTCCTAAAGAAACTTTTGTATTAAGAATAAAATATTTACATCCAAATACTTTAAAATATGATACATTAGGTTTCTTTTGATAATATAGTTCATACGGTGTGAGATTTAGAGATGGGTGAAGCATGACTCTATTCATTACATAGCATGATGTGCTTACGGCTTCGACCCAAAAAGACTTAGGTAATTTATATTCAGATAACATGGTGCATGCTAGTTCTTGGATTGCCCTATTTTCCTTTCAACAACACCGTTTTGTTGAGGTGTGCGTGGAGCGGAGAACTCATGCTTAATACCTAACATTTCACAAAAAGATTTAAAATTTTCATTTTCAAATTCACCTCCATGATCTGAGCGAATGCATTTTATTTTTAAATCAAGTTCATTTTGAATACGAGTACATCATTTTGAGAATTCGCAAAACGCATCAGATTTGGAAGAGAGAAATAAAGTCCAGCAATATCTTGAGAAATCATCTATTAGAACGAAAGTGTATATTCTACCACCAAGACTTGCGGTGTTAATGGGACCAAAGAGATCCATATGAATTAATTGCAATGGTTTTGAAGTAGAAATTTTTTTTTTTGCTTTTAAAAGATCATTTTGTAAATTTTCCTTTTTGGAATGGAGAACATAGTGAAGATAAATTTCCATTCAACTTAGGCAATCCTCTAATCAATTCCCTTTTTGCTAGTTTTAAAATGAGCTTTGTACTAGCGTGACCTAATCGTCTATGTCATAGTTCCAATTCATCATTTTTGGTTATAAAGCATTTCATAGATGATTTGGAAAGATCATGAAACGAAACTATGTAAACATTGTGAATTTTAGGTGCAGTTAGTAACACATCTTTTGTTTTAGGATTAACTATTTTGCAAAGATTAGTGGATGATTCAAATAATACGTCTAATCCTTTATCACACAGTTGACTTAAAGATATTAGGTTATGTTTTAATCCTTTTACATAAAGAACATTTGAGATAAGAAAGGATTCGTTACCCACTGTACCAACACCCATGATCCTTCCTTTACCGTTATCACCAAACGTTACGATCCCTCCTTTCTTCTTTTCTAGGCTAAGGAATTTTGCTTTGTTTCCCATCATGTGCTTGGAGCAGCCTGAGTCCAAGTACCACACGTCCTCCATTTCCTTAGCCTTCCTGCAAATCTAGAGAGAAGATGAGAGTAAAGATCCAGATACCCAAGAGGTACCACCCATAGAGTAAGTGGATTTCTTAGGTACCCAGATTTGTTTTAACGATCGTTGTTTTATATTCCTGCAAGAGTTAGACGTGTGTCCAAACTTAAGACAATTAGCATACAAAATAAAGGGGGTTGAGACCCTTTTCTGAGTTTCTACGTTGCTCTTGCTGGATGATGTTTGAACATTAGAAAAAACAGAAGATTTTTTGACAGTTGCGCTACCACTGGCGTTAGTGGCTAGCGCCGGGCGGTAGGGTTCACTTTTTTATCCGACCCCAAACTTTCCAGAACCATAACATTGGTTTCCCAAAATCATATCCAGGGATTTTTGACCAATCCCGAATTTTTTTATGGCTATATTGAGGTCATGATTTTGTTTTTTAAGAAATGTATTTTCTTGTACAATTATAACACATTTATTTTCAAATCCGTTTTTGTTATTTTCAATTTGTAAAAGAGAGGTTCTTAGTTTTCTCTCTAAGTCCCCCTTTTCTTCTGCAATAGTTTTGTTTTGTGAGAGGGCCTTAGAAAGAGAAACTTCAAGTTCTTTTGTCTTAAATAAAGAGTGCTCACACTCTTGACATGAAACCTTTCTCTTTTCAAGGGAAATCAATTTTTTTGTGATTGTGGTTTTCTTTGATAATAGATTCATTTTCACGATTTAATATAATATTATCTTTTATACTTTGATCATAGGATTTGCAAGTTAGAACAAATTCATCATAGAGTTCTTCGAAAGTACGAGGAGTTACCTCAGTGTCACTAAGAACACTGGTGTCGTCATCGTTGCTTTTTGCCATTAAGCATAATTTTGCTTCCTCCTTGCTGCTTGATGCAGACTCGCTTGACTCTTCAGAGGAAGAATCATCCCAAGTTGCGGCTTTCAGTACTTTCTTTTTCTCTTTTGCTTTGTATTGTTCTTTTTGCTCCTTTTGATACATCAGACACTGGCTCTGAATGTGCCCGGTCTTTCTGCAGTGGTAGCACTCTGGTGGTGGTCTTTCTTCTTCATCTTCGCTTCCTTTTTCTTTCCTTGATGAAGAGGAAGATCCCTTTCGTCGAGTATCCTTTTGGAAGTATTTTCGGAATGTGTTCCTTCTTTCCGGATTCATGATGAACTTTCTGAAGTTCTTCACCAGGAGACCTTCTTTATCATCATCTCTTCGATGCTCTCCTTCTTTGATTTTAGTGCTAGCGCCTTTTTCTTTGTCTCTTTGTTGTATTCATCGTGTTGAATCTGGAGTTCTACCTCATGGGTTTTGAGATTCCCAATAAGGTTCTCGATCTGGAGCGTTCTTAAGTTCTGCGACTCCGAGATGGCTGTCACCTTTGGATTGAACCTTGGAGGTAAGGAACGAAGAATTTTTTTCACCAAGTCCCCGTCTGAGTAGGTCTTTCTAAGTGCCTTTGAAGCGTTGACGATCTTGGTGAAGCGAGTGTACATCGAGTTAATGTCCTCTTCGGTATCCATCTTGAATTTTTCATATTCAGATTCCAGTTGGAATAGCTTTGCATCTTTCACCTGTGATGTACCTTCATGAGTAACTTCCAATTGATTCCAAATATCATAAGCAGTTATGTATGCAGAAATTCTATTAAACTCAGTCCTATTTAAAGCGCAATATAAAGCGTTCATTGCTTTAGCATTATTTTTACACCTTAGTTTATCGTTATCATCCCATTTATCTTTAGGTTTTAGTAATGTCGCCTCTCCCACTACAGTTGTAGGAGGAGAGTACCGAACTTCTACCATGTTCCATACTTCTACATTCATAAGAAAACACATCATTCGATTTTTCCAGTAGTTAAAATCTGACCCAGTAAAGAGAGGTGGTCGACTAATCCCTTGACCCTCCGGAAAAGCGAGATCATGAGACGCAATTATTCCCGGTTGTTAAGCCGATTGGAATAAAACCTAGCTCTGATACCACTTGTTGGATCGGTATGCGCCCTTAGAGGGGGGTGAATAAGGGTTTTCAAAAAGCTTAGTTTATATTTTGAAAAGCTTTGTAATAATGCAAGATTAAGACAATAAGAAGTCAAGTAAAACAATTGAAACAAAGTAGAGACATGCTTTATTAATATCAAATAAGGTTTTACAAAAGTTGACTTCTATAACGCTAGAAATTGATGGCGATGAATAGTAGACTCTTTTTGTTTTCTATCCCGACTCGCATCCCCACGAATCGGTGGCCCTAGCCTATCCTCCCCGGATTCGGCCACAAGCCGCTCTAGCCAAACCTTCCCCGGATATGGCCTCGAGCACCCCCTAGACCTAGCCTAGATCTAGTCGCCAACACGAGGCAAGTTTCCGCCCTAAGTCCTACCCAGACCTAGTCGCCAACACGAGGCGATTTCACTAACCGTTTACAAGAAATAAGAAATGAAAATAAATAAAAACTCCCTCTTGATGAACTTCTGAAGTTGGAGACGAAAATCCGATGAAGAATAAGCGTTGTAGAAGTGGACTTTGTTTGGATCCGGCGTGATGAGATTCTCCTTCAGAAGTTTGCAGAACTTTGGTAGGACATCAACTTTCGGCCAAGGTAGCCTCTGGAATTCTAGCACTCAATCTCTCTCTCTGATGTATGTCTGAAACGAGAGAAGAGGGGTCCTTTTTATAGCCACAGCGCTAGCGCCTACGCTAGTGGTACCGCCGGTGCTATCCCATATTAGTACATATTCTGCGCGGCAGAATCTTCAATCGAAAGAAACTTTTCTGTCTTGCCTACTGTGCTCCTCCCTATCACCTGCGCTATCGGATACCGCCTGGCGCTATCTCCTTCTATAAGTATTTGCGCTTAAGCAAGCATTTCGTCGATCGAAATTTTGTCGAACGCAGCTAAGAGTTCGTCAAGCGAATTTTTGTCGAACGCAGTTATGAGCATTTCGTCGAGCGTCGCTTACAGTTCGTCGAACGACAGCTAGCGCTTGCGCTAGTACTACCGCCAGCGCTAGTAGGAGTTTTGGATTTGATGGCTCAACTTTGGGGGCAGCCTTCTTATGTAATTCTTGAGTCATGTGGACTTTGTTGTCCTGCACACTTAAACACACAAGATCAAATACACATAGGATTTGTTATTCTCAAACCTAGGAGATGCGGAAGGCCATGTTCTAACAAACTCCCCCTTTTGATGATAACAAATCCATTAATGATAAATCAGAGCATTAATATATAAGCATGATGAAACTTACTTGTGTGTGTGTGAGAGAGAGATGACTTAGGATAATTAACGATTTTAGCATTTAGAATTGCTCCCCCTAAGTGAATGCTCTCCTAATATGTAAGCTATCATCTTAATTAAGCATGTTAGTTTTATATTTTGATAGTAGATTATAGTTATCATGTTAGTTCTCCCCCTATTGTTATTAGCAAAAGCGGGTAAGGAGACACCACTTAAAAGTTGACTATAAGATAAAGGCATGATCGAGCTTGTAGAGAAGGAAATGATAAAGAGTTTTTAGAATACTTTTCATGGAAATAGATCATTGTGTTTAGTATCACAATATTTTTATAAATCCAAGAAAGCCTTTTTCTCCTTCTTTAATATTGTTTCCTTCTTCTTCAGGAAATTATTAGGTCGTTGGAGAACGGTCTGAAAGATGTGGGCCATGATAGAAGCATCAGAAAGACAGCTGTAAAGATTGAACTTTCACAAACTGTATTCGACGTAGCGTCGAATTAACTTCCTCACTTATTGACGCTACTTCGAGTTCATCTAAGAGCTGCTTCGATTTCTTCTGTGCGTTGACTGAACTCAGCTAGTCGGCGTTGCGTCGATTCCTTATCGGCGCACCCGTCGAGTTGAATAGCATCACTCTGACTTCCATTAACTGCGTCGAGATGAAGTTAACGTTGCATCGACTTTAGATGGCTTTGACATGTATTCCCTTCTGCGTCGAGTTTGAAGTAGAAGCTGCGTCGACTTCTCAAGTTGCTTCGACAAGTCTCTGGTCTCTGCGTCAATATCTATTCGACGTAACGTCGACTAGTGTTACTTCGATAGTATAGTTGAACCACTTGGACTTCTAGTTGGAGTAGCGTCGACATGAACTCGATGTTGCGTCGAATTCCATTCGACGCAATTATTAACTCCTGCCATTTTTGCTTCCCTTGGTCTAGTGTTGACACTCTTGGTTGAGTGTGACATCCTAAGACATCTAGAGACCAAATTACCCTCACTATACAATGGGTAAATTAAATTCTAGTGAATAAAATCACTTTTAATTAATTTGTTAAGTTAAATCAAGGGTTTTTCCCAACAGAACGGCTCTTCCCCGGGACTTAAAGTCATCCATATCAATAGAAAACATTTGCATAATAAAAAGGGGCTAAGGGTAGAGGGTACATAGACTCATAAATGAGCCTACCAGAAGATTAGAGATTCTTGTCCAAAGGCAGTAGTCCCGCATTCTCTAAATAGATTTGACCCTGCGATTAAAGCATTCCCCCAGACAAAACAGAGATAAAGTAATAAATTAAATAGAAAAAGAAACTGAACGGAACCAAGTGGTTCCAATGGGTTGTCTCCCAAGAGCCCTTTTGTTTACCGTCCTTAAAGTGGACGCAAATACCTGTATTAGCAGTGATAGAGTTCAAAAGCAAAAAATCAAAAAATAGAATTATACAAAATAACGAAAACTACAATGTTGATAACATTTAAATTAAAACTACTCCTACGCCTAGATAAGTACTTGATTTTATGTCCTCCTAGCATGACTTATTCAACAATCGAAAAACTGCTAACAAATAGGTCTATGAAAACTGAAATGCACAGGTAACTGTTCCATTACCTGTTTCGGTTGCGGATACCGATATGGCGACAGAGCAGTTACCCCCATACCTGAATATATATGCATGAACTGAACGTCGGGCAGGGGTAGTAAATATGAAAAAGTCATCTCAATGTCTGTCCTCACACACAATTGATTCATTCCATCGTCAGTCTGCACAGCGGGCCCGACAATTTCCTGAATCAGATCCAATGCGGAATCCTGCGATGAATTAAACACGAGAGTGGGGTGAAGAAACAAATTAGAAGACTGACATAAAAGAATTTCATCTTTGGGGAGGGATCCCGGTATCACTCCCGATAGGTTGATGTAGCGAAAATACGTTGGCATCATCAAGTATATTGCGTGGTTCAGTGAGATCGTCAGCGGTCTCCTCCACAACTTGGACCTCTTCAAACGATGTTGAGGTGTTCACTTCCTCACCTTGGTGAACGTCCTCATCCATAGGAGTAGGAACAAAACTGCAAACAACTGCATCCTCCTGCAAGGCATACTCGACAATACTGTCAAAAACAGTTATAGTATTATGCACAGAAGGAGAAGCGGTGCTCTGAGAAAAATCAAGCACCAACTCCTCACAAAGAATCGGTGCCATACAAGATGATAAAGGCCTAGGGGAGATATGTGCAACTAGATCGGGGCACAAATCAGCCACAACTCTGTCGGGCGTCTCCACATCATTCCCTTCGAAACACGAAGGTGGCACGGACACAAAGCCAGAGGTAGAAGGCATGTTGACAGAGTTAGGAGTTAAGGTGATCTGAATATCCAGTTCATCATCCTCCTCCAACTGACGAAGGTATTCAGCACAATCCTTCAAGGCATGATCTGTGCTTCGACAAAACAAGCATTGTTTTATATTTTTCTTCGGTCCGAATAGGTCCAGAGAAGAATGCAAAATTGGCTAATGCGGCGCAAAAGAATAGCTATAGGACTTAGGCATAGTATATGAGGTACCGTATGATGTCGGTGCCCAATACACTGGCCTTGAGGACTAGATCCACTATCTCCCAAAGGGCATCTATCGCTAGCATGGGAGGTATCCCTGCACCAACGGCAGTGGATATTTAATGCTGCCCACATTGCGCAGAAGAAGCTAGAATCACCCAAAAAACTTTATTGTGCACGGTACTACACCCAACTAAATTCAACAAAAGCAACCTAAAGTCAAAACAAGGAGAAAAAGGAATAAACGAGAAAACAAACAACTATAAATCTTTGCAACTGGTTTTCCAAATGACAAAATCACAACACCACCTTCAGTCCCCGGCAACGGCGCCAAAAACTTGATGCGATTACGGCAAGTGCATCGGTCGTATAAGTAATTAAAGTTAGGAGAGACTCCCCGAATATCGTTCTCAAAGGACTGCAAGTTGGGGTGTGATAGATTATAGGTATGTGATCTAATTCACCTAGAGGGGCGTGAATAGGTCTTTTGATTTCTACTTAGATAATATAGATAGTTAAAATTATTCTAAGCAAGTAATCAAGCAAACCCAGAAAACACACAAGTGTTTATAGTGGTTCCCCAAGACTGTGTGTCTATGGGTAGTTCACTTTCCCCCTTCACCCTTCTAACAGTGTGTTAGACAGGGTTAACTCCTCCAATCTCATCTATAAAAGCTTACAGTTTAGATCCCTCAAGATCTCTCAGGCTTTCTCCAAGCCCTACCTCAGGCAAGTCAGCCTTACAACTCAGGCTCAACAGCCCTACAACCTCAGGCCTAACTGCCCTACAAACTCAGGCCAACAGCTATATAACTCAGGCTAAACAGCCCTACAACTCAGGCTAAACAGTCCTACAAACCCAGGAAAATATCCCTACAAACTCAGGCAAATATCCCTACAAACTCAGGCAAATAGCCCTACAGTAAAAGAGTTTTTAAAGCTAACTACAGCAGACAGCAGTGAGATGAAGTCTCATGTAGTTCCTGCACAGCTTGTGCTTTCTTGTAGCTGGAGATGATGATGGCAGCTACAAACTGATCTTCCTCTTCAGTTGAAGGATGGAAGATCACCTTGCTCCTTCTTGTAGAGGAGCTATCTTTATCTCTCGGATTCTTCTTGCTTGTTCAGTGAGCAGGAGGAGAATGAGGAGAACGGGGGTCGTCAATGGAACAGTGAATATGTTTTAGCACTCGACCAGCTATATCAAAAGTGCCCTAACTTCTTCTTTTATACATCCCTGATCTTCAACGACTCTCAGCCGTCCTTCTGACAGATATGGGAGTGATTGGTGGACCCCACAATGACTTTCTGCAGCTTGCGCCAAATGCAGAATCCGCCAGATTACTTTTGAATCTGTCTCAACGGTTGGGCTGAGATGGCATCCTCTTCTCAGTGGATTCTGTCGATCTGCAGAGAAGTTTCTGCATTTGACGAACTGCATTCTGCGTTCGACAAACTTCATTCATTGTTAGACGAACTCGCCAAGTCTCAGCGTTTGCTTCTGTCCCGTCTCTGCGTTTGACGAACTTCATTCTTCGTTCGACAAACTCGCCAAGTCTCAGCGTTTGCTTCTGTCCCGTCTCTGCGTTCGACGAACTTCATTCTTCGTTCTACGAACTCGCCAAGTCTTAGAGTTCGACGAACTTCCCAATTCTCAGCGGATATTTGGTGCTTCTTTCCCGTCTCAGCGGATTCGCTGAGACAGTGAGACCTTCTCAGCTGATTAAACAGCACGCCTTTGAATCTATTCCATTATATGAAATATCATCTCCATGTACAATACTTGAGACAAAATAGATTGTATCAAATACAATATATACTTAGTATTGTGAGTGATGCCTCTTCAAATCAAAGGAATATTGAGGGCAATATTCCCAAGAGGGTGTATGATTTCTCGTCAGGGAAATTGATTATAAAGATTTCTAAGTTAATAAAATGGGGGGGTTTGACTTGGGTTCCTAATTTAACAATAATTAAAGGAAAATGCGGGCCTAAAGCACCGCTTCGCTTGGCGAGATGGAGTGCAGGCCACAATGCCATGCTTTGGTAAACGGGTGGACAAGAAGGCTCGTGGATGGACGATTCGTAACCGGCGGAGTGAGGGTCGTAAGCACCTCGTCACAAAGCACGCAACTAGCAATTGCTAAAGCGGCGCATAACATAGCGGTGGAGTGGATGGTGGAATGGTGCGCTCCTGAACTCACATAAACCACAATAAATCTCATAAATATGAAATTACATTAACTTAAACAAGTGCTTATGCACATCATCCAAAACAACATACATCCATAAGGAAGATCTATAACAATACACAAGGGGGAAAAGTAAACCCAAGCTCGAAGACTCGCTGAAGTTTCTCGGTCGGAATCATAGGGTTGTCAAGCCTCGTCCGAGCTCGGTCTTCAGTTGTCGTCCAGGGTTCAGAGGAGCTGTCACCTTCCTCCACGTTACCCGTCTTCTTCGTGGTTCAGCTCAAGCTAGCTCTTGTTGGAGACACCTTGAATGCAGCAGAAATCTTCCCTCGATGGCGTTCTTGAGCTCGTGGATGATGGAGGAGGCCGAGGAGGAAGCTTTTGCAGAAAATTTGCAAGAAAGCGATGGTCGAAGATTCTCCTAGGTCAAACGGTGGTGGAGCGATGAAAAGGGTGGACTGGAGCTGAAATGGCGGGCTCCCAAACTCTTCTTTTCAGTCTAGCAGAATTCCTGGCTTTTATACAAAAACATCATAAATTATGTCACACACGGTCGAACACACGACCACGTGTAGACCGTGCATTATTAACGAAGCGGAGAGCCAAAGAAGACGAAGCAGAAGCGCCCGTGCATTTTACTCACGCACGGTCAAAGCCGACCGTGTGTAAAAACACACGAGCAATTCCCGACAGCCTGAAAATAAGACTTAATAGGTGATCGTGTGATTCCTTCGCGCACAGGAAACTGTCCGTGCGTATACAATTCGCACGATCGAAGATAGAACGTCAACTAAGCCGCAAATTACCTCGCACAATCAAATCAATCATGCGTCAATAAAATGCACGAATGTGTGATATATGCAGACATGAAATCTGGGCAAAGTGGACGATCTATCCACCTGTGCAATAAAGCCTACAACATACACCTAGCTGGGAATACTCCTCCAGCTCAATACAAATACAGAAAAAGGGTTGGGGAGCACCATGTGCTTACCCCCAACGATATGAAGCGCAAATGCAAACCAAAACGGGCCTAACCAGTGCACAATGCGTGGAAGTGAATACAAGTGAAATAAACGTGATTATAGCTTGAATATGACGTGCATAAGAGTGAAAACAAGCCCGGATGAGTCCATAAAATAGTGTAAATATTGGAATCATCAATATGCGGCCTAAGTATGTCTATAGATGCTTGGAATGATCCCAACTATGAGATTTATAAAATAAATATGCAAAAAGAGAAAATAGTTCATAGTGATATGTGGCCTAAGTATGTCTACACATGCTTGGAATGATCTCAACTATGATTTCAAGAAGGATATATGATGTTGTATAGTTAAACCACATATTATAGGTCATCATTAAGATTATTAAAGAAGGTATTTTGATCTCGTTATCAAGAGTTTATAGTTCTAGCCAAGTTAATGATGTCCCTATAATTCTCTTTCAATCGAACTGCCAAACTTATGTGAAGGCCAAATCATGATTCAACATATTCTTTTTCATCCTCATTAGTATGAAAGTTCAAGATTATAAACTTGTGTTGGATTAATGAATTTTGAGAATTGACACACACTGCACTAGAAAACTTAACTGAATGTTATCCTCGATCAATCTAATGAATTTTCTTTTGTGATTGTGAAATCTTGAAGATTGCTAAGTTTTTCAATTGTTAAAAGAAATTTCTTGTAATAATTGTTATTATATCAGTGATAAGGGTCTATCGAAGTTGTATCATACAACCTAGTTGATCATCTAATTATACTATTGTTGATTATCTTCGCTAGGGACTAGCAAAGTCATAAATGTGGGGGTGTGATAAATCTTGAAAAGAAGTTATTTTCACTTTTAAATATAATTTAATAACATATTTATTCATAAATCATGTATTAAAAAGCTTAATAACTTTGATATCCCCATTATTAATTTAAGTATGGATAAATTCATTATTTCGCCGGTTTTCATTGTAGAAAAATGTTGAAGAAGTTATCCCGAAGAAATGAAGAAAGAAAGAAGAACCTGATTTTTCAACCTGGAAAAGTTGTTGCAACAACATTTTCTTGTTGTTGCAACAAGTCTGGATCCGAAATTATAGATTTTAAATTCGTATTTTATGATTGCGGCGGTTACAAACATGGAAAGGGTGCGTCGTTTTCAGGGGATTTTCGAATTATAAGTGGGAAAAACACTTAAGGTAGTTATTGCACACGAGGAGAGATAAGGGGGAGAATTAAAAGGGCGGAAGTTATCTTTCACGAAGAGAGGGAATTATTATCAATTTCCTGGCATTTTTACTGTTCACGAAGGAGGAAGAGACAAATTTTTGGCCAAGGGGAGAAGGAGGTTGATTTCATACAGCGTTTTGGGGAAGAAATTCTTGCATCTTTCTTCTTCTCGTTAATCATGTCTAGTAAGATCTTTTCATTTGCGTGTTCTTCCTTTTCCGTCATTATACAACCTCGATATTCGTCGAGAGGACAGGCAACTAAAGGCGAGCGAGCCAGAGGGGCCGGCGAGTCAAGAGCTCGCCAAGTGCTCGTCAGGAGCCGGCGAGTCAAGAACTCGCCAAGTGCTCGCTAAGGAAGCGAGCGAGTCAAGAACTCGCCAAGTGCTCGCTAGGAGCCGGCGAGTCAAGAACTCGCCAAGTGCTCGCTAAGGAAGCGAGCGAGTCAAGAACTGGCCAAGTGCTCGCAAGGAGGCGAGCGGGTCAAGTGTTCGCTAGGAATCGGCCAAATTACCACGTCACCCTTGGTGGTCTGCCTTTAGCCTCTCCGAACAGCGGAGTTTGGCTGTTAGCAGGCCCATTTGGGGTGCGGATAGTAAAATCAAGAGGCGGAATCCTGCTATTTGCAGGCCGGATCAGAAAACCTATAAATAGGACCTCAAGGGCACCATTGGAGAGGATCTCACTTCAGCTTCCCTCTCCTTAGGCTTTCTTTGGTTAGCATTTACAGAGCTCTCCAAGGTGCCCAAGTCTCAGCTTTGGCTTGGGAGGGGAAGCGCTCAACGATCTTCCGGGTTAGTGGAGGGACCTCCTCGCTGAGACTGAGGTCTTAGTCAAATTCTTAATCTTCCGTCCACCCTCCTCGAGGGACCAGTAAGGGCTAGCCGCCCCACATTTCGGTGAGGGCCCCGAGCTCTACGAGAGACCGAGAAATCGGTTTCAACATTTTGGTGCGGTGAGCATGGAGCGTGGCTGGTTCAAGAAAGTTCCAGAGAAGAGTTATGGCAGGAGATGAGGAGCAGGGCGAGGAGTACGGCGAGACTCCTCAGGAGGTGATGGCTAGGATGCTCGCGGATTTCAGAAAGGAGGTGCTCGACACCTTGGGGTTCATGGTCACAGCTCTGCGAAGTGAGTTTGCGACCCCGGCACCTCAGGCGACCACTCCCCCAACAGCAGTCGGCGAGAGGGCACCAGGAGGAAGGGCTGGAAAAGAAGTTGTCGTCGGCTTAGGCCAAAGATAGGAAGGTCGGGTGCTGTTCGCCAGCCCGGCGAGCTCTGTGCCGGCGAGCTCAGCGCTAGCGAGCTCCATCCCAGCGA
Source organism: Dactylorhiza incarnata (assembly GCA_033032865.1). NCBI lineage: Eukaryota > Viridiplantae > Streptophyta > Magnoliopsida > Asparagales > Orchidaceae > Dactylorhiza > Dactylorhiza incarnata. The sequence continues at coordinate 27,852,202 of JAWHQI010000005.1, forward strand.
GCGCGTCACTGGCGAGTGCACGCCAAGAGGAAGCGGCGACTGTTGGAGTGGTTCAGGCGAGCACCGCCTTCGCGAGCACAGACCCGGCGAGCTCAAGTTTGGCGAGCGAGCTTGGGGGACGAGTGGAGCCGGAAAGAGTGACAGGAGGGGGAAGCCCCTTTTGCGAGTTGGTGCTTTCCGCACCCGTCTCGGGGGGATTTGGAGAATGGGACCGGGTGTACTACAACGATAGAGATGACCCTTTCCAGCACCTGCAGAGTTTCGAAGACTCGGTCTCCATCAGGCCGATGTCAGATGCCTTCAAGTGTCGGCTCTTTGCCGTCACCCTCAAGGAGAAGGCCAGGAACTGGTTCCACCATCTCCCTGCAGGGTCAATCTACTCGTTCGAGGATTTGCGCCGAAGTTTTTTGCTGAGGTTCTCGACCTCAAAAAAGAGGAAGAAGGACGCGGATTCCCTCTTCGCAGTGAAGCAGGGACCCAGGGAGTCGCTGGCTCAGTATGCCGATCGATTCCAGGAGGAAGTGCAGCTCACTCAGGAGATGCCTGGGTTTGCACTCCAACTCGCCTTCATGGTCGGGTTGAGAGAGAGTTTCTTCAAGATGGCGTTGAAGAGAAAAGCCCCCGTCTCCTTTGAAGAGCTGATGGAGAGGGTGTCGGAGGAAGTCGCAAGTGAGGAAGCCAATCCGGAGCTCACCAGGAGGCTAGCAAAGCTCAGTGAGCCGGAGGTGAGGCAGAAGGAGGTCAGGAGAAGGGAAGAACCCCGGGCCCCGGAGGGAGAATGGAGGCCGCAAGGGGGAGGAGTGCAAGGGCAGGGAAGGGGTTACGGCCCAGGAAGGGGTAACCATGTCGGAGGTCAATGGAGGCCCCCCCAGTTAGGGTGGAGGCAAGGTCCGATGCAAATGCCTCCCCCTCCCCAGCAGGCCATGGCGATTGGACGAGGAAGAGGAAGAGGAAGAAGAAGGGGAGGAGAGGCGGAAACGGCGGTCGCTAGGAGAAGAAGGAATAGGGTGGCCGAGGCCGAGGCAAGGGAAGTGGCGGTGCCATATTGCATCTTCCATGATGTGGAAGGCCACTCAACGGACACCTGTCCGGAGTTCTTAGAAGTGAAGAGGGGCAGAGCGCCCGCGCCACCACAGCAGCAGCCATTAAGGATCGTGGAGGTTGAACCTCGAGAGGAGGAGGAGGAAAGGTGTGAGGATAGAGCCGATATGGGAAGTAGAGGAGGGATCGGGGTGATCAATGGGGGGTAGGGGTGGAGGCGACCCGCAAGGCTAGCCTCCATACCATCTACCGTCGTAGCGTGGCTTCGACATCCACCGCCCCACCCCCAGCCGAAAAAATTGTTTTCACTCAGAAAGACATGCCGGGCTACGAGGACCCATTCTGCGACGCGCTGGTCATCCAGACGGCGATCGAGAACTTCACCGTCTCCCGGATCCTAGTGGACAACAGAAGTTCGGTCAACGTCATCTTCAAGAAGGCGTTTGACAAGATGGAGGTAGAGCCTAGGAGGGTGTTGGCCTCAGATGGCCCTTTGTTCGGATTCTCAGGGGAGAGGAAGGAAGTAGAAGGGGAAGTGGGGCTTCATGTGACCCTGGGCGGACAGTCCCGGAACTGTCGCTTTGTCATTGTGGACGCCCCAAGCAGTTACAGCGCTATCTTCGGACGGCCACTTATTAGTGCGTTCCGCTGTGTCCCTTCCACCTTTCATCAATGCCTCAAGTTCAACGATGGAGGGGTTCAGGTGCGGATCAGAGGGGATCCCAAGGTGGCAAGACAGTGCTACGTAACGGCTGTCAACACCATCTCCTGGATGGGAGAAGCTGAGAAGTGGGATAGGATGATGGAGGATGCGGCCGAAGCCGGAGGTAAGGAGGTAGCCGAGGAGAAGTTGGAAGGAGATGAAGTCCGTGCCCAGGAAGGGGTAGCTGAGGAACACCGGGCGAAAAGAGAGGAAGAAGAAGAGAAGGCCCAGGAGCGGAGGGCAGAAGAGCTGATGGTGATAGAAAAGGAAGTCGAGGAGGAATCCCAGGCTCCCACGTGTGCCGAAGAGGAGAAGGCTTGGGGAGAGGAGTCCCGGTTGGAGGCTGTGGACGAGGTCGTAGAGCTCGAGGTCACCACCCGGCTGGGGGTGGTGGAAAAAGTCCGGGTCAGCGGAGAACTCAGCCCAGAAGATCAAGCGGAGATTCTGGCTTGCGTACAGAAGAGCGTGGACGTCTTCTCTTGGAGCGCCGCGGAAATGCCTGGGATCGACGCGGATGTGGCTTGCCATTGCCTCAACCTCAATCCCGGCGCCCGCCCCGTCAGCCAGAAGAGGAGGGTCGTCGCAGACAAGCTAGAAGGGCCCATCCGCGAGGAGGTGGGCAAACTCCTGCAGGCCAGATTTGTATCGGAGATCCAGTATCCAGGCTGGGTCTCCAACGTCGTTATGGTAAAAAAGGGAGGAGGTAAGTGGCGTATGTGTATCGACTTTTCGCTTCTTAATAAATCATGCCCGAAAGATTGTTACCCCCTGCCCAGAATCGACGTGTTGGTTGACTCAGCCGTTGGTTTTTCTGTAATGTCTTTCTTAGATGCTTTTTCAGGTTACCATCAAATCCGCATGCATCCCCCGGACATCAAGGATGTTTCCTTCATCACGGGGGATGGATGTTATTGCTATAAGATGATGCCCTTCGGGCTCAAGAACGCAGGGGCTACGTACCAAAGGATGATGGATAGGGTCTTCCGCGAGCAGAAAGGAAGAAATTTAGAAGTCTATGTTGACGACCTCATGGTGAAGAGCCGAGACCTTGGGACTCACCTCCGAGACCTCGAAGAGACATTCGGGACCCTGCGGCGGTACAAGATGAAACTCAATCCCTTGAAGTGTGTCTTCGGGGCGAGCCGAGGGAAGTTCCTGGGCCATTTGCTCACCCCCGCAGGAGTGGAGCCCAACCCGGACAAAGTTAAAGCGGTGATGGAGTTGGAGTCGCCAAGAAATCCGAAGGAGGTTCAGAGCCTTACGGGGAAATTGGCTGGGCTCAGCAGGTTCCTCTCCAAGGCGGGAGAAAAGTGTGCACCTTTTTTCAAAGTACTGCGGGGAAACAAGAAGTTTGAATGGACCCCGGAGTGCGAGAAGGCCTTCCAGGCTCTGAAAGAACAGCTCACCCAAACCCCTCTGCTCCAGGGACTGAGGCCAGGAGAAGACCTATCCCTGTACCTGGGGGTAGGGTCCGAAGCAGTAAGCTCCGTGTTAATCCGGGAGGAAGGGAAGAAACAGTTCCCTATCTACTACGTCAGCCGAGTGCTGAAGAAGGCAGAGCTCCGGTACCCGATTTTGGAAAGGTTGGCCTTCGCATTGGTGGTGTCAGCCCGGAGGCTTCGGCCTTACTTTCAAGCCCATTCAATTAAAGTAGTGACGAACCACCCGCTCCGCAAAATCATGGAAGGGGTGGAGCACTCGGGAAGGTTGGCAAAGTGGTCCGTGGAGTTGAGCGAATTCAATATCACATTCGTTCCCAGGACGTCCATCAGGGCTCAAGCGGTGGCAGACTTCATGGCCGACTATGCGGCCGAGGTGGGGGAGCACAAGCTACCCCCCCCCCCCCCCCCCCACCCCAGAAGCATGGAAGATGCTGGTGGACGGAGCGTCGGGAAAAAACTCCTATGGAGGGGGAATAGTCCTGGTGAGTCCTCAGGGGACTCGGATTGAGCAAGCCTTAAATATCCATTTCCCAATCACCAACAACCAGGCTGAATACGAAGCAGTGATAGCGGGCCTTCGGTTGGCCCGGGAACTAGGTGTGCAGGACGTGGAGGTCTCCACGGACTCCATGGTGGTAGCATGCCAGATCAAGGGAGAATTTGAAGCAAAGGACCCGACCCTCCTACTATACCTGGAAAAGGTTAAGGGGGTCATCGGGCAGTTCCGCACCTTCTCCATCAAGCACGTGCCGAGGGAGGAGAGCACCCAGGCGGACCTCCTAGCCAAGTTCGGTCCCCGAGCGGGAGGGACGACTTCGGAACTCTTCCGGCCCTCCATCGAGGAAGGAGAATTGATGGAGGTGGATCGACAAGCCTCGTGGATGGATCCGATCATCACCTTCCTATCCTCCGGGCAGTTCCCTGGAGAGGATGTGGACAAGAGACGCTTCAGGTATAAGTCCGCCTATTACTCCTTGCATGCAGGGGGGGCTATATAGAAAGACCCTCTCGGGACTCCTGGCCCGTTGTGTCTCCGAGGAGGAGGTCCCGAGAGTGCTGGAAGAAATCCACTCCAGGGAGTGCGGCAGTCACTCCGGGAGTCGGACCCTGGAAGGGAGGGTGTTGAGACAAGGCTACTTCTGGCCCACTCTCAGCAGGGATGCGGCAGAGTTCGCAAGAAAGTGTCCGAAATGCCAGCTCTACGCCCCGCTCCAGCTCCTCCCAGCCCAAAGGCTCCGGACCATCACGGCTCCCTGGCCCTTCGCCATATGGGGGCTGGATCTGGTCGGCCCCTTTCCCCAAGCCAGTGGCCAGAGGAAGTTCCTGCTGGTCATGATCGACTACTTTTCCAAGTGGGTAGAGGTGAAAGCACTTGCTAAGGTAACCTCTCAGGTTGTAAGGAATTTTGTGTGGGGAGAAATAATTTGCAGACATGGACTCCCTCTAGCTATAGTGACGGACAATGGGCCGCAGTTTGCGAGTGAAGAGTTTGTCGGCTTCTGCACTCAGCTCGGCATTGACCTCAGGTTCGCTTCGGTCCACCACCCGAGGAGTAATGGGCAGGTGGAGGCGGCGAACAAGATAATCGTTAACCTGCTAAAAAAGAAAGTGGAAAACCTTCGAGGAAGTTGGGTGGAACAACTACCCTCCGTCCTCTGGGCCATGAGGACTACTCCGAATACTGCCACCGGGGAGACTCCCCGGGTGATCGCCGCGAGCGAGGGGGATGAAGAGTGGCTGGAAGGTAACAATGCAGAGCAGAGGCTGTCCTTGGACCTGGTGGAAGAACTCTGAGACTTGGCTACCATCAGGCAGGAAGAGGTCAAGCGGCGGATGGCTCGATATTTTGACAGACATATCCGGATAAAACACTTTCAAAAAGGAGATCTAGTCCTGAAGAAGGTCGACGCGGCCGGTAGAGGGGCCACGGTGGAAAAGCTTAACCCCAACTGGGAAGGACCATATATTGTAAGCAGGGTGCTCAAGTCAGGAGGGTATCATCTCCAGGATGTGGAAGGGGTACCCCTCGACCGGGCCCGAAGTGGAGATGATTTGAAAAGGTTTTACCCTTGAGTGCTTTATTATGTTGTTTAATTAACGCCTTGTTCCTTTCTTATGACGCTTATAACTGCTACCGTGCCGACATGACAAAGGTTGGGTATGTTGGTGCTGGAGTGCCCCAGATCGATTCCGCTCCCGGGCTCTCACTAGACGGGGGGTTCAGGTTGATCTCTAGAGAGGATGGCAAGGTTGGATATGTTGGTGCTGGAATGCCTCAGATCGATTCCGCTCCCGGGCTCTCACTAGACGGGGGGTTCAGGTTGATCTCTGGAGAGGCTAGCAAGGTTGGATATGTTGGTGCTGGAATGCCCCAGATCGATTCCGCTCCTGGGCTCTCACTAGACGGGGGGTTCAGGTTGATCTCTGGAGAGGCTGGCAAAGTAACAAGGGTTGGTGCTGGAATGCCCCAGATCGATTCCGCTCCCAGGCTCTCACTAGACGGGGGGTTCAGGTTGATCTCTGGAGAGGCTGGCAAAGTAACAAGGGTTGGTGCTGGAATGCCCCAGATCGATTCCGCTCCCGGGCTCTCACTAGACGGGGGGTTCAGGTTGATCTCTGGAGAGGCTGGCAAAGTAATAAGGGTTAGTGCTGGAATGCCCCAAATCGATTCCGCTCCCGGGCTCTCAATAGACGGGGGGTTCAGGTTGATCTCTGGAGAGGCTGGCAAAGTAAAAAGGGTTGGTGCGGGAATGCCCCAGATCGATTCCGCTCCCGGGCTCTCACTAGATGGGGGTTCAGGTTGATCTCTGGAGAGGCTGGCAAAGTAACAAGGGTTGGTGCTGGAATGCCCCAGATCGATTCCGCTCCCGGGCTCTCACTAGACGGGGGGTTCAGGTTGATCTCTGGAGAGGCTGGCAAAGTAACAAGGGTTGGTGCTGGAATGCCCCAGATCGATTCCGCTCCCGGGCTCTCACTAGACGGGGGGTTCAGGTTGATCTCTGGAGAGGCTGGCAAAGTAACAAGGGTTGGTGCTGGAATGCCCCAGATTGATTCCGCTCCCGGGCTCTCACTAGACGGGGGGTTCAGGTTGATCTCTGGAGAGGCTGGCAAAGTAACAAGGGTTGGTGCTGGAATGCCCCAGATCGATTCCGCTCCCGGGCTCTCACTAGGCGGGGGGTCCAGGTTGATCTCTGGAGGAGCCGGCAAAGTCGTGCATAGGTTGAGCAGGTAAGACAAGATACTCATGCCAGGGGATTCTGGCTCGCGAGTGACCCCAAGACCCGGGCGAGGCGAGGACAGAGGATCACTCGTGCACGAGGATCAGTCACGGCAGGGTAATAAAGTCGATGGCTCGCAAGGTCACTCGCAAAAGGTATCGAAGCGAATAAGGAAAATGACCCGGGAGGAGTCCGTTCTCGCGACAAACCGCGGATACCGGAGGGGACCCGCCAGTGGCGAGTGCGAATGAGGTAGGCGAGAGCGACCTAGGTATAATACAACGAGAAAAGGCCGCCGACAAAATAGGGGCGAGCGCGAGCGCTAAATGAAGTTCCACATACACGAACATAAAAAGATAGGGACCTCATGGACACAATGGAAAAGACTGCGTGCGAACCATGAATAAAACATAACACAGAAAAAAGATTGACAAAGCGTTCCCCTTCATTCCTCAAAAAAGATTACAATTCGGCGGCGGTCTCGCCGGAAACAAAAAGAAAAGGAAAACTTTTACATCATTAACAAAAAGAAAAACCAAGGTGGCTCGCCAGACAGCCCTTCAATCGCTCTCTCGACCCTCTGCCTCAGAGATGGGCGCGAATAAGTCGGGATCGACTTGCTCCGCGGTGAACTCCATGGCATCGGGGATGATCATGCCCGCTCCCTTGAGAATGTCGAGGACAAGCTCCGTGATCTCCATCGACCTCTTGCGGTCGGCTTCCTTCTCTTCCCGCGATTGACCGCGAGTCCCAGTTCGCGGAGGAGGAGGAGGTAGCACCGCCGAGGCCAGGTCGTGGACCTGGGCCTTGAGACAAGTATTCTCCAACTCCAAGTCAGCGATCCGCGCGTGGAGCTGACTGACGGACTTGGCGTCCTGCAAGAGGTGGGTTAGCGAAAGGAGAGCGAAGCCAAACTGGAAGAGACTTCCACCGAGCAACACTTACCAGCCTGCCTTGAAGGCTGGCGAGGAGGCCCTCTGACAAGGCCTCTTTCCCCTTAAGCTTTGTGACTTCATCCGCGAACTTCTGAAGCTCGACTTTGAGCTCCTTGATCTCCCTATCCGCCGTGAGGTACCGACGACCCACCATGTCTGTTAGCTCAATCGCCCGGAACTGGGCTCGCATGGCCTCGTACACGACCCCTCTCGGCATGAAGGATCGAAAGAGGGAGGCATCCTCGCGACCATAGAGACCAAAGGCGAGGGCGAACGCCTCACCTCCGGCCTTACCGGCCTCTACCCAAGAAGGGAGCAGAGAGGAGCAGGTGATCTTGTTCTGATCAGGGTCCCACGCGAGTACCGGTTCGCCTACCGCGTCTACCAGCTTCATGCCGAGCCCGAAATTGGTATGGCTCGACGGCTTGGGCCTGGCGACAGTCTCTCCTGGCTTGCCCCCCTCTTTGGCGAGCTCCTGATCCGCAGAAGGAGAGGGGAGGTCGGGCTCAGACAGGTCCACGACCTCCTTCGCCTTGGCAGCAGAGGGAGTCTTCTTGGCCTTCTTCACCGCCCCCTGCGAAGCAAGCCGGCGTTGGAGAGGAGGACGCTTCTTTTTAGACGAAGAGCTCGGGACGTCGCGGCAGGCCTCGGCGGCCACGCGCGCGAGCGAGCCGGGAGAAAGAGAAGAGGGAGGCGCATGAGGCGGATTGAGGGGGAGATCGCGTTCTCCTACAAAGATAACGAGCGTTAGACGATAAAAAGAAAGAGGATTAAGAAAGTGGGCGAGTTCAAGCAAAACCTTCTCCCGGAAGGACAGGTGGCAGGAGGTCCACTCTCTCTCAGAGGAAGGCGACCTCGAAGTTTTTTCTTTTAAGGAACTGATACAGCGCCGCGTCGCAACCACCTAGCGAGATCGGAGGGCGGTAGGCAGCCTCGTCTCGCTGAATAGGGGTGTAAGAGATGTTGCCGAAGGGACCCTTCACCAGGATGAACTTTTGCGTCCAGTAGTGAGTTTTGTTCACCGTCTCGCAGACGGTAACATGCTGGCTCGCAAAGTGAGTCGTTCCGTCCCTGTTCGCGCGAAATGAGAAGATCTTGCGGAAGGCGAGCAGGCTGAACTCGATCCTCTCCGCCCTGAGGTAACTGGCGAACGCGACCACCACGGCGATCGCATTTTGCGTCAGCTGGCACGGCAGGACGCCGAAGTACTTTAGCACCTGGAAAAGCCGACAAACATTAAGCGCTGCTCGCAAAGCAATTCAGGAAAGCCAAGGATGAGAAATAGATGATACCTGGCGCACTTCCAGCCAGAGAGGGAGTCGAAACCCATTTTCGAAATGGGCAACAGGAATCGCGAGCTCGTCCGGGTGCGGGTCGCTGAGGGAATCCCTATCTGTAGGACAGTGAGCCGCGAAACCGGAGTGGATGAACTGGTCAGCGGCGGCCCGATATTCCTCCTTCGTGAGGTTAGCCCAGTAGAAAATGCCGTCGAGGAAAGCCTTGGCGCACTTGGCTCGCCCCTCTGTTTCCGCCTCGCCAACCATGGTATGTGATCCGCCGAGTCACGAAGGTCGCGAAAACGAGCTAAAAATCTGCGAGAGAAACAGAAAGAGAAAGAACGCGAGGAGGAAACAGTAAATGCGGTGGTTGAAAAGAAAAACGGTCGGCTATTTATAGGAATAAGGAGGGTGGGAAGAAGCCGAAGCGTCGTTATCTGCGGATAGCGGATCCGCACGGTACTCTCCAGCCTCCAGGGATCCAATTCACTCCTTGCGAGTCGGCAACCTGATAAAAGCTTTTCCCCACTGGCGAGCTAACACTAAAGACAATGAATCATAAGGGAAAGAAGCGCGGGAGGTGCGCGAGTGCGAGTAACAGAGATGTAATTCTCATGAGAGCAAACCAAGCGGGAAAAAGAACGAGATAAAAAGCAGAAAACATGATAATAATAACAGGCTCGCAAGCGAGTCAAAGTATTGTTACTACAGATTCATAAATATTGTTCGCGACCCCTCCTAATAAAGAGGAGGGGGAAGAAAGACAATAGAAAGGCAATACGAAGAGCCTCAATATCGCAACCACTTCCAGCGACCGCGACCCCGGACACCAGAGCGGGGGGGACTCGCGGGTAATGATACTCGCGGAGTGACCTGTTCGCCTGGCCCGTCAGCCGCATATAGTCATCGATGCGAGCAATATACACCCCGGGGGAGGTCGCGTCGCCCTGATCGGTCGGTCGTATCTCAGCAAGAACGCGCGCGTTCGCATCCTCCATCGCGGCGAACCTTTCTTCATTGGCGAGCCGGTCTAACCGATTCTGCTCATGTAGATCCCTTAGCAGGGTGGTATGCTTCTGAAATATCTCCGTGACCCGCCTCTTCATTCGCTCCGGATCGCTGGGATCCCCCAGAAAGTCAGCGACCTGGCTCGGCGAAGGAGGTGGAGACATCTCCAGCGCTCCAGACTCTAACTCGGAGAGAGGGGTCGACGGGTTACCTGCGAAGTAGGAATCAGCGATAAGGTGAATAACAACACTCAGTGACAGCAGTCTAACCTAGGGGAGGAATTGGAGTACTGGGCCGCTGGCAGGAGGTGCCTGGCTGACCCCGGAATGCCTCAATAAAGGCAGGGGTGAGGGCCATACCCAGACCAGGGGCGAGCGCGGGTCTGAAGCCAAGTCCAGGCTCGGCAATCAACGTCCCTCCTGGGCCCCTCTGACCCAGGACGCCGAATCCTGGAGTGGAAATATTCTGATTCGGCATGAAGGGAGAGTTTGCTGGAGGAGGAACTTGATCCTCTGGCACCACGAGGGAAGACACTGCATGAAAAGTAAGTGCCACTTAGCGAGTCAAGGAACGCAAGGGAAAACGAGGTAGTTCGCTCACCTCGTTGCGAAGGCGAGTCCTGTCTATCAATAGCCCTCGTATCCGCAAGAAGAACATCACCCCCACCCGTGGAGGAGAGACGGATCTCCGCGTTTGGCCTTCCCGATTCGCTCTCGTCCGGATGATCATTCTGCGAACAGGATAAATAAAGACGAAAAGGAAGAACACTAAATAAGCAACTGGGCGATAATACCTGAGAGGCGCGCTCGTCATCCGGAGAATGCGGCGAAGAGGAAGGCCCACCCCCACCAGCCGGGCGCCGGACGACCTTTGCCTTCCTTAGGGAAGGAGGGGGCGGAGAGCGTCGCGGGGAATTCCAGGAGGCGATGACAGCGGTCTTCCCCTTCTGGGCCGCCTGCGAAGCCTTTAGGCGAGCCAGCATCTCGTCCTTTTTCGACATTACGTTGGGGGCGAGAGACCGAATAAGAAAAGCCAGAGAAAATTAAAGAGTTCAAATGACGACCAAGGAGAGTGGTATTTATAGTGGTAGACGTGGGACCCACCGAAAGATTCTCGCCACGTCACTGAGGGGCCGACGAATATCAAGGGTTGGATGAATCTTCACAATCCTAAAAAGCCTCGCGAAGAGCGGGGATTGTGTACAACCCCGATATTCGCCGAGAGGATAGGCAACTAAAGGCGAGCGAGCCAGAGGGGCCGGCGAGTCAAGAGCTCGCCAAGTGCTCGTCAGGAGCCGGTGAGTCAAGAACTCGCCAAGTGCTCGCTAAGGAAGCGAGCGAGTCAAGAACTCGCCAAGTGCTCGCTAGGAGCCGGCGAGTCAAGAACTCGCCAAGTGCTCGCTAAGGAAGCGAGCGAGTCAAGAACTGGCCAAGTGCTCGCAAGGAGGCGAGCGGGTCAAGTGTTCGCTAGGAATCGGCCAAATTACCACGTCACCCTTGGTGGTCTGCCTTTAGCCTCTCCGAACAGCGGAGTTTGGCTGTTAGCAGACCCATTTGGGGTGCGGATAGTAAAATCAAGAGGCGGAATCCTGCTATTTGCAGGCCGGATCAGAAAACCTATAAATAAGACCTCAAGGGCACCTTTAGAGAGGATCTCTCTTCAGCTTCCCTCTCCTTAGGCTTTCTTTGGTTAGCATTTACAGAGCTCTCCAAGGTGCCCAAGTCTCAGCTTTGGCTTGGGAGGGGAAGCGCTAAACGATCTTCCGGGTTAGTGGAGAGACCTCCTCGCTGAGACTGAGGTCTTAGTCAAATTCTTAATCTTCCGTCCACCCTCCTCGAGGGACCAGTAAGGGCTAGCCGCCCCTCATTTCGGTGAGGGCCCCGAGCTCTACGAGAGACCGAGAAATCGGTTTCAACAGTCATGAACTAATTTTCTAAGTCTTGTATGTTGCGAGTATTTTGCTTTATTGTGATGTTTGAACCCTAATTTATATTATGAATGTTTGAGATGTTATCTTCATTGAATTTATGAAGTTGTTCTTGGAAATTTTGGGTTAAGTTTTCATCTTTAAATTTGCTTGGCAAGATTCGAGAGAGGAGTCGGGCTAGATGAATGTTTTATTCTGCACGGTAAGATTCGAGAGAGGAGTCGCGTAATTGTTTAACCAAAATTTCTGTCTTTATACTACGCTGCAAGATTCGAGAGAGGAGTAGCGTAAGTGTATCATAAATTCAATATATCGTAGAAGGGAGAAAGAGATTTCGTCTTCTCGGTAGCAACATCGATTTGAGTGCTTTATGTTATTCATTGATTTTGCCTAAGTTAGAGATGACTAGGAAAATATTGGATAAGCGGATTTCGGGTATCGTGAGATAACGTAGTCGGTTTTCAAATAGTTGCAAGGAAGATGATTAATCATTCATAAAAGTCACCTTAAGAACATATCATAAAGAGCAAAGGAAAGCAGTGTACAAGACTATTTGTCTAAATTGTTCAAAAGTATTTTTAAGTATTCTTAGTTCTAATTTGTTGTAATTTTATTAGTTTTCAACAAAAATCACCTTAATCATTCTACTTGATTTTGAAGAACAGGTTAAGCTAGTATTTTCAAGCGTTTAGATTAATTACGTCTCTGAGGGAATGAACTGTATTCACACTTTATTACTTGAACCGACACGTGCACTTGCGTTATATATATCTGTTTTTCGTGTATCACATATTTTGGGTGATCATCGACAATCACTAAAGTATACAGCTTCCCACCTAGGCTCTGAATTGGCAAAGGACCAAACAAGTCCATATGCAACAGATAAAAACATCTTTCAGTGTCTTTGGAGCTAATGCTTTTAAAGGTGGCCCTAGTTTGCTTGCCCATTTGGCATGCCTGACAGGGATCACTTTTAATACATTTCAAATTTGGACTATTCCTAACAAGGTTTTTAGAAAATAGACTATACATTGTCTTGTAGTTAATGTGGGCAAGTCTCTTGTGTCATTGAACATAAAGAGACTCACTTTCATTAGCCACAAGACACACAGGAGATAAAGAATTATTACAAATAAAATCTAAGCAATAAACATTGCCACTCTTAGTGCCTGAGAGAATGATCTCTAAGTCATTTGACTTTTTGATCAAGCACTTGTCATTATGGAATTCAATGACATAGCCCAAGTCACATAATTGAATTATGCTTACAAGGTTGTGTTGCAACCCTTCAATATAAGCTACCCTTGTGATTGAGACTATGCCATTGTATATCATACCATATCCTTTGGTGACTCCTTTTTCAGAACCTTCAAAGATAACTTTAGGTCCATTCTTCACAGTAGTGTAATCCTGCAGAAGACTCATGGTACCTATCATGTGCCTTGAGCACCCACTGTCTAAGTACCATATTTGTCTTAGGTTGGTACTTGAACTATCATGCAAAAAAGCAATTCATTTTCCCTTAGGAGCACAATTGATTTTGGGTCCTAGACCTTTGTTAGTATAACAAGACTTACTCACACCTGATGCAGCCTTTGCGGGAAAGCTCTTCTTTCCATTAGGCACATTGGGATTATGCTAACAATCTATGGCAAAATGTCCCACTCTACCATAGCATCAACATTCATAGATGTTGTATCTTATTTTTTGAACACCCTTTGAGGTGGAAGGAGCATCAATGTGCTTATATTCAGAGAAGAAGCTGACTGTATTCTTCCTATTCCTATTAGCAATAACCTGGTTGGTTGACTGTCAATAGTTAGTCTTAGCAAACTTTATCTGAATGACATCAACTTGTCTTAGCTTGGCAGCTAAGCAAGAATTGATGGCATCAGATACTGAGCTGTTAGACTTGCTTATAGGCTTGACAGCAGCCATACATTTTGTTAAGAAGGATTTGGAAGAACCAGCTTCCTTATCCTTGAATGAAGGGGCTGAAGTACCAAATACTAATGGTCCAGAATGGGCCATTTGAATCTCTTCATGGGGAGCTTTCAAAGCACTCATCCTCATGCCAATTCTTCTGCTATAGTAAGGAGTATTTTCCTTCCTATAAGAACTTCCATTCTTCCAGTGACCATACATGTTGTCCTGGTCATACCTGTTGGAGAGAAGCAACACCTTTTGAAAGGTGGTATGAGTCTTAGCTTTAGCTTGCCCCTTTTCTCCATTCTCAACACCAATTTCCACTTTATTGATCCCTAGCCCTCTCTTATTAGTTTGGGAGGAGAAGGTGTCAATAATGGGCAATATGGATTTGTGTTTGGAGAATTGAGCCACCAAGCTCTTCTCTTTGAGAAGCTTCTCCTCAAGGTCATTGATGACCTTGTTCTTTTGGTTGATGGTGCATAATTGGACTATTAGAATTCCCTTCAGTTGGCTTATTTCTCTACTCGTCTGAGCCACCTGGGTAGATGACTCAATGCAATCATACTTTGCCTGCTGAATGGAAGCAATTTCTTGAGCTTGCCTCTTGGCTTGCTTCTTGCTCCTCTTTAGAGCTTCCAAAAGAGCATCATACTTGTCAATCAATTGATTGACATCCACTTCAGGTTCTGAACCATTTTCATCATTAGATGAGCATGCTTCAAAATCTGGTATTGAGTCATAATCAGAAATGGCCACTAAGCCATGTTGTTCTTTGTCATCTTCATGCTCCTTTATGTCACTATCTGAGTGTGACAGAGGGGCCATGATGCCAACCTTAGTAGCAGTATAGTCTTCATCCTCTTCATCTGCGAACAGCCCAATGTATGCTTCCTCTTCTTATTCTGAATCTGAGGATGAAGACTCAGATTCACTCCAACTTTTCTCCTTCTCTGCTAGGAAAGATTTTTCACCCTTCCTTCCCATCTGGTGAAGAGGCTTCTTATCACCTCTTTCCATTCTCTTGACTGGACATTCAGATATAACATGTCCAGGCTTGATGCAGCAATAACTTATAACATTATTTGAAATATGTTTAACATGTTTAGGGTCATACCTGTCACCCTTGGGGTGCTGTCTTTTTGATCTGTTGTGATCCTTCTTGGGATGTGAGGAGGAGGAGGAAGATTTGTTCTTCCACTGCTTCCTCCTCATCAGCTTCTTGAAGTGCCTTGAGAAGGCAGCAAATTCCTCATCAGAGGTGTTGTCTGATGTGCTAGGCTCGAAATTTTCTGAGTCAGCAGCCCTTCTTGGTGGAGAAGACATTCTGGCTTTGCTCTTCTTAGAGCTTTTAGCTTTGAGATCCACTGTTCTCTCCCTTGCATGAGGCTTAGTGGATGTGTCCTCTTCCTTCCTTGCAGACAGATGCATCTCATAGGAGAGCAACTTTCCAAACAGCGTGTGGGGAGGAGTCTCACCCAGCTTTGACACTTCTCTGATGGCACAGATCTTTGTATCCCAATCTCTTATCAGATATCTTAGGAATTTGTCATTCAGCTCATAATGACTGAAGACCCTTTCATAGGTCCTCAGTTCATTTACTACTCTGAAGAATCTCTCATAGCAATCATTTATGCATTCCATGTTGTGTTAGCTGAAGGCTTCATACTCCTGATTAATGAGGGATTTTCTATCGTCCCTCACTTCTTCAGTACCTTCCATGTACACTATGAGTGTATCCCATATATCCTTGGCAGTCTCACAATGCATCATGTTCTAGAAGGTGGAATCATCAATTTCATTCACTATAATATTTTGAGATCTTTTATCCATAGTGACTAGAGCAATTTCATCCTTAGTCAATTCAGCAAATGTCTTGGACACTTTTTGAGTTGGATCTATGATGGAGGCCTTTTCAAAGATGAAAGGCTCATCCTTTACAGTGATATAGATCCTTGGGTCTGAGGCTTCCATAAATAGCATAACTCTTTGCTTCCATATGCCAAAAGTCTCCTTTTTTGCATATGGGCAACTTCATAGACTCCATCTCCTTCTGACCTCCAGTGGCAGCCATTGGATTCAAATTTGGCAACTCCTTTGTAGGATCTAGTTAGACTGTTAAGTCCTTATTGACCAATCCACCTCTGATACTACTTGATAGTTTATAAGGTAGTAGTCTAATTCACCTAGAGGTGGGTGAATAGGTCTCTTTGATTTATCTTATGTGCAGCTAGCTGTTTTTAGATCATAAATAAAGCAAAATCACAACATAGAAAGCACAAAACCTTTTATAGTGGTTCCCCAAGATAGTGTGTCTATGGGTAGTCCACTCTCCATCTACACCTTTCTAAAAGTTTGTTAGATAAGGGAACCTCCTCCGAACTCAGCTTCGGGAGCTTACAACACAGATCCATCAGGATCTCTCAGGTTTTCTTCAAAACCTTACCTCAGGCCAGCAACCCAACCTCTTAGAGTATATCTACTCCTACAGCTCCGTGACCCTCCAAGTCACCTACCTCAGGCCTATCAAGAAGCCTTACACTCAGGCTAGGAGTACAGCCCTACAACTAAGGTACACAGACCCAACAGCTCAGGCACAAAGGCCCTACAGTCTCAGAGTACTTCTACTCCTACAGCTCAGTGACTTACCAAGTCACCTACCTTAGGCTTATCAGCAAGCCCTACAAACTCAGGCCTATAGGCCCTACCAACTCAGAACACATAAGTTCTTATAGAGGTTATAATATTTGCTTACAACAGTTGACTGTAAAGATGTATCCTTCAGCTTTTGTCTTCTGTTGTTGATTCACTGATGTTGTTACCTTGAAGTAGGGCTGAAAGGCAATGGCTTCAGTTCTTGCTCCTATCTGATCTTCCTCTTTAGTAGATGAAGAAAGATCTACTTGTTTTTCTTGATTGAATCGGGAAGAACTACCTTCTCTCCTTATATCTGCTTGTAGGTTCAGGAAGCAGGGAGAGATCATTTGTGGAAGTCGTCAATAGAACAGTGCTGTAACGCCCCAAAACTGGTAGTTCCGCGAAGTAGGTGGAGTGGTAGTGCTGCGTTTGGAACAGGCTGAAATTTCCCTGTCTGCTCTTAGCGCACGATCAGTGGCCTCATCGCGCACGACCAGTGATCGTGCGCCAGCGATCGTGCGTTAATTCAGAAGAGAATCGAGTTCTGTCTCGGACAGTGCGCACGACCATTTCCCTCTTCGCGCACGACCAGTGATCGTGCGCCAGCGATCGTGCGCTTATTCACAGGAATTCAGAGTTCTGTCCCGGATAGTGCGCACGACCATTTCCCTCGTCGCGCACGACCACTGACCGTGCGCCTGTGATCGTGCGCCCTGTTTATTCTGTTCCGCGATTTTGAGCGGAGAAGAAGATCGGGCCGTCCAAATCTTTTGAGATCTGATCCGATGGCTAGGATTAGATGCTGGAGGCTTTTAGGGCTTATGAGAGGAGATTAATCCTCATTATTTTGAGGTGTTTCTCTCTCCTAGGCTAGAGGAAGAAGAAGGAGGCAAGGAAGAAGAAGGAAGATCCCGCCATTGACGGAGCTCCGGAGCTCCGTTTCGCGAGCCGTTTCCAGATTTGGAGAGTGCAGCCCGGTGCGGTCGTTTCTCTCCGTATAGAATCTCGGATCCATGGCGAAAAAGAAAGCGCCTAGGGTAACGATTCTTCCTCCCGAACTTTGGACTTGTATTTGTCCATTCATTCCTCTTTCTATGCTTGCATGAGGTGTCTCTTTCACCAAATGGGTGAAGTGTAGGATTTCCTCAAGTTCTTCGGAACTCCGGGTAGATTGTGTCCGTCCCCGGCATTATTGCATGTAGAAAATCCGGTAGTCATGCGGATTTAGGCATTTTGTGTGAAGCCTATTCGTGGCCGTGAGCCCGAATCGGTGATGCTTGATTTGCGACGTTGCATTTAGGTTAGGCCTAGAATGCGTGCCGGAGAATGACTCCGTGAAATCTTCTATAGTATTGCGGGAATTAAGCGTAGGCGTCTTGCGAAGATCCTAACGAAAGCCCCATGCTTTGAGAGTTGGATGAAGGCAAACCTTCACCACGAAATTGATGCGGAGCGAGTTGTATCTCCTTTTTGGTTACGTGTAAAGCCTATGTCCTCGTGAAGGCTTGGGTGTTGTAACTTATGTTTTGTGTAGCACTAGCAAGTGCTAAACCCTTACGGGCCGAGGTGATGTCATACCCGCATCGTATGTGTGAACTCGACGATGAGAGCTCGGGAATTGACTGAACTGAACCCGTTCCCATGCAGTATCGGTAAAGGGATAGTTGTCTCTCGTAAAGCCGTGTGATCGTGGGAGAGGTCGCGGAAGGTGTTTACCTAGACGGGCCATAAGCTCTTTTCCCATCTCAAGTTTCCGGACTCATGATGGTGTTGGTGCTCGGGAAGAAGTACCTTTGATCCATGCCTTGTGAGCATGGAGCGTGCGGTTGTTGTACCCACGTCTGTGATAGATTGATGTCATGTTTAGCCTCATGCGGTCGCCTAGGCGGTTGTGGGGAACCTTCGGGTGAACCCAACCAACATCATGTGCATACCTAGGTTCCCTTCTTTTGATGCTCAACTTAGAAGATTGATTGTGCTTGAAACCTCACCTCGTGTAGTTGCACTTTCTTTATATTAGTACTTGTGCTAGTATGGCTTGCTTGCAGGGTAGAAGCTCCGCCACCCCGGGTAAGGGGTGGGGTCGTTATAATTTGGTCAGCTGTGCTGACCGTTACTTTGTTTGCCACCGCTTGGTGGAATGTTCTTATGCAGGTACAGGTGAGCCTAGCGTGAAATAGTGGGTGTTGGCCCCTTGCTGAGTTGGCCCTCGAAGGCCAGCCTCTTTTCCTGTTTTTCATGTATTGCCGGCCTGCGTGCCGATGTATGCTTTAGGGAGTTTTGTGCATTTGGGTAAATGTAAGGCCTTAAGGCCGTAACTCTTTATTCTGGGTTCATTCCTATAATAGTGGACATGTCTATTTGAATGGTTTAATTAATGCTTCCGCTTACGTTTGTACTCTCGTTTAGTTGTTACTTTTCTGGTTATCACCTTTTAACTCCTAGCTAGTGTGGTTTGTATGGCGTGGGGTCCCGGCCGGACCTGCTGTTATACTTTTCGTACTGGCAGGGTGTTACAATTTGGTATCGGACTAAAGGCGTCGATCCGTAGTTTAGCGAATTCGGGACGAATTCCTTTTAAGGGGTGGTGCGCACGGGTTGTGCATTCACCTAAAACGACAAAAACTAATAAGAATGTCCACTTAGGAATGAAAAAAAAAACATACTTGTTTGCGGAACCTGAGCGTTCCCTGATTGATGTTTGATATGTTTTGAGTCACTAAATCGTGCCTTGCATGATTATAGGTGACTGGAAGTGGTGCGGGGCAGTCTCGACCCCGTAACACCGCTGATAGTAGTGGGTCGGCTGAAGTGCCAGCGACCGCTCCTTCGGCTGAGATGATCAGAGTGGTCACAGAAGCGGTCTTGGCTGCACAAAATGCATGGCTAGGAAAGCTGGTACAGCCTCCCAGTCTTATTGTGGCCCCGGTTCCGACAAGGGCAAGTGAGCCAGAAGCGGAACCGCAATTGCGCTATCAACTGTTAAAGTACTTTCTGAGCCTCAACCCTCCATCCTTCGCGGGGACCGAATCTCCTGTGAGAGCTGCTGAGTGGTTGTCAGAAATAAAGAAGACTTTAACGTCAATACTTATAATTAAGGATATGTGGGTAGCCTTGGCCACCTTCCTACTTATAAGAGAAGCAAGACTTTGGTGGGAAGAGGAGTTGGTGCACAAGTTTGGTGGGAGACAACTTACCGAAATCTCTTGGGAAAACTTCCATGAGTCATTCCTTCTAAGGTACATGCTCTCATCAGGGCATTTGGCACTACAGAACCAGTGCTTGCACCTGGAGCAGGGAGCACACTCAGTGGATGAGTACTGATGGCGCAAATCTCACACACCGCTATAGGCGGTAGCTTGACTGCGACACGAAACGGCAGTGTACCGATCGTTCAAGTAATAAATGTTGGGAATAAATCCCCGAGTGTCGGTCTCTTGAGGAACACAATAAGGTGGAGTTTACTATTGAGGCAGGACTTGAGATCGAAGTCCTTAAATCGGATGGATTGCGGGGGAGTTGGGTTGGCTTTTGGAAAACAAAATAAAAGCTAACAACTACTCCTATGCAATGCCGCTATGCAAAGCTTCGCTTGGCGGGATGGAAACTAGGCAGGCCTTGAGCGCGCTGCGTCGCAAGGGCGGATGGACGAGAAGGCTAATGGAATCGAACTATGCAGGCCTTGAGCGCGCTGCTTCGATAGGCGAATGGATTACGGGCCGCGATGCCACGCTTCGGTAGGCGAATGGGCGAGTAGGCTAGTGGAATGAGGGTCGCAAGCACCTCTTCGACAAGCACGCCACTAGCAATTGCTAGTGCGGCACTGGACAACCAACAAACCACACCACAAGGCGCACCTCAATAATATAAACAAAAATACTCAATCACATAGACATAATCAAGTAAAAATGCTGTTTAATCAAAATACACTTCATCATAATGTTAGATCTAGTTGCAAATACATCAATAAAAGGAGAACAAGGCAAGAAATCGACCGAATCCGAAGGCTCGTTGAAGATTCACGGTTGGAATCGCCGGGTTGTCAATCCGCGTCCAAGCTCGGTCCACAACTACGTCCGGGGTAGAGAGAGCTGTCACGACTCTCCAATGGACCCGTCTTCTTCGTGTCACGATCCGGTGGAGGTTGCCAACTTCCTCTTGCTCGATGGAGATAGCGGCTAGGTCTTCCTTTGGAGCTCTTGGATGAAGGAGGAGGCCGAGAGGAAACTCCGGCTCAAGATAGGCGTGAAGAGCAAGCCTGGAGCACCTCTAGATGGTGGGCGACGGTGGAGGGGCAAAACTGGGCGGAACCGGGCGGAAAACGGCGGCTGGAAGCGAGATGATGACCTAAAATCGCGAGCAGGGAATTTATAGGCGCTGGAATTAAACAGTGCGCACGGTCAGTGGCGCACGACCAGTGGTCGTGCGCACTGGAATCCTGTGATCGTGCGCTCTGCCTGGACAGAACCTGCAAAGACAGAAATTACAAAATAACATGTTCGCACGACCAGTGGCGCACGACCGGTGGTCGTGCGCGCTGGAGTTGATGATCGTGCGCACTGCACCAAACAGAACTTATGAAAAAAGCGTTAAGTGCACACGATCAGTGGCGCACGACCAGTGGTCGTGCGCAATAGAACCAGTGATCGTGCGCAGTGTTCCTGTGCAGAATTGCACCGGAAACACCTGCACGACTCCTGTTCTAGCGTACAACCACAAATCCGGCCACTAAAAGTGGCACCGAACAATGCATGAAAACTACTAATGAAAATCAACATGAAATCGCACCAAAATGGGCCAAAAGGTGCACCTAGCATGGGATATCAAATATGAACTAAAACAGGGCTAAAGTGCAGTGAAATGACTAACTAAACGGCCCAGATGAGTCCATAAAAGTGTATATGATGAGGACTCATCACACCCCCAGACTTAACTGTTTGCGCGTCCCGAGCAAACAAATTCTAAGCGAACGGGGAAAGAAAAGTAGATGGCTTAAAACTACAATATAGAGTAACATGCGAAGTCGCATGCTCACGTGCATAAGAAAAGTAGTAGAGAAGATTTCTGATTATATAAACAGTCTATATATTTCTAAAAGAGTAAAAACATATTACAACTACTCAAAATGGTGAACAACGGTGAATCATTCGGTCGTGCATACGGAGAAAGTAAACTGAACGCTGAGACGAGCATTGCTCAAGATCGGGATGCGGGAAAAACTCCACTGAAATCCATCAGTGTCGGTGACCATAAGCTTGCCCGGTCACATTCTCTCCACGGCACTGGTTTGACTCAAATGCGTGAATCAATAGGACTTTAGGTTTTAAATGGGGCTTGGGTTTAGGTGAGGATAAACAAAGATAAAAACGACGGCTCAAGCACTAAACCCAAATGAGCTAATGTAGGAAACTATCCTCATTCGCCACACAAACACGCGGGTACACAACACCCCCAGACTTGGACTTAACAGCATGGGTGTGTGCACCGCCTACTCCCAAACATATATTTTTACACAGATTTTTCATTAAAGCTCAACTCCTTTTTCGTTTCTTTTTACTTCTTTTCTTTTTCCCATTTTTTTTTTCTTTTCTTTTCTTTTCAAAACATTTTCAGCAAATTTATCAATGTTGCACATCCACATATTCACAAAAGTATCACAACATCAACACCCCAACCCATGAAAATAATAAACAGCTAAAGCTCAGATTTGGGCGTGCGACTAGGATTGGCTTTTAGGCTTTGGTGAAATGAAAGTGGGGCTGAATCAAAGAACGGGTAGGCACAACTGGGCTAGCGAGGATAAAGCGGTAGGGATAGGCACAAAGGCTCAACCGGGCCAAAATGATGGCCTAAATCACATTCACACAATTGACTAACCGTATACCCATGCTTCAAGAATCACTTGGGGCAAGTTCTAGCCACCGAGAAAGATTCTCCTTTCTCCCGACTCAAGCAATACGATTCTAGCGATCGTTCACACACATCCCTATGCCACCGTTTGATTCACACCGGATTCACCATTTGAGTAGAGTAAACAACATTTACACTAATAAAAAAATATAAAACCATAAGCATAAAAAGAAGTCTAATCTACACAAATTTCTATGCAACCGAGCACTCGACTAGGAGCACTACTAGAGTCAACATTTTACTCTGCTACATAATTCTAAACCATCACCTAGATTTTCCCAAATAAGTGGAAGAATTAAATTCACAGCAGAGCGAACAAACAGATGAGTACGCGCTCAAGCGGGTGTTGTGGTGTATGCAATAATAAAAATACACTTCTGATATGCAAAAACGTGTACACGTGTAGTGAACACTCGGTACACTCCCCCCCAGACTTAAACTAAACAATATGCGCAAAATGCAGCTATGAAATTCAGAATAATGCTAGGGAAAGAGGGTACCCAGTGCTCAGAAATGAGCACACCAGAAGATTGGCGTGAAAACCTGGACTAAGCTGCAGCGTCCGTCATCCAGAAAAGATACCTGCAGGGGTCAGCTCCGCAAAAACAGAAGAAAATAGAAAACTGAAAAGAAAATACTACTAACTAAACATGATTAGATAAAAATAGAAATGCAGAAAAGGAAGATAACTACTGGGGTTATTGTCATCCCAGCACGACTTATTTGGCATTTGTACAGTTCTAGCTAATGGGCCTATGAAAAGAAAAGTGGACAGGTAACTGTTCTAATATGCGTGTCGGTAGCTGGTACCGATACGGAGATAGAGCAGTCACCCCTCTACCTACATATAAATAAAACCTGCCCATCACAGGTAGAGGGAAAAGAAAGTAAGAAGAGGAGGAGGCCTGGTCCTCACTCATCTTACCAAAAATATCCTTGCCCAGCAAGGTATCGTCTGTGGCAGGTCCGCAGGAGGAGAAGGCAATGAGTGGAGCTTCCTCAACGGAGGGGGAATAAACCTCCTCACATGAGAGGATACTCTCATCATTGACTTGAGCAAAAAGCTCCAAGTCCTCCTGGGATACCTGTGAAGACTCAACCTGCACAGGCTCGGATGAAGAGAGGGGATCAAGAAATAAACAAGATGAAGAACATGAATAATCAAAAATCGGGGGAGTGGTCCCGGTCTCACTCCCATTAGGCTGGGGAAGTAAAATAATGTTTGCATCGTCATCAATGCTACAAGATTCGGCGGGATCAACGGTGGCCAAGCTTAGGATTTGGACTTCCTCCACCGGTGCTGAGGAAAACTCCTCTTCACCTAGAAGGTTGTCCTCCTCCATAGGAGTAGGCACAATACTAAGATCAACCGCCTCCTCTTGCGACACATCATCAACAATGTCGTCAGAGACGAGTGTAGTATGCACAACAGGGAGAGGAATAGTGCTCGGATAAAAGTCGAGCACCGATTCCTCACGAAGAATCGAATCCACTAGAGGTGGTGGATGCACTGGGAGAATGGGCTCAGCAATGTCGGTGCCCAGATCAGCCACACATCCGGTGACCGTATCCATGCCATACCCTTCAAGATGTGAAGGTGGCAAAGACACAAAACCGGATGTTGAAGGTGTGCCGCCAGAGTTAGGATTCGGGACGATCCGGATATCCGGCTCGTCATCCTCATCCAATTGGCGACGAAAAGCAGCACAATCCTTCAGGGCATGATCTGTGCTCCGACAAAACTGGCACTGCCTAGCAGGCTTCTTTGGCACAGCGGGTGCTGAAGCCGAAAAGAAGTAAGACGGTAATGGCTCAGCAGAGTAGCCATAAGACTTACGCGCACCATATGGAGTATCAGACGGAGTCGATGCTCTATATGCTGGGCGAGAAGAATTATGCCTACTATTCTCCGTAGGGCATTCATCACTAGAGTGGGAGGTAGCTCCACACCAACGGCAACGGATATTCAGATGTGCCCACATAGTGTAAAGATAATCCGATTCAAAAATAAAAAAGCTATTGTGCAAAATACTACACCAAACAAAAATCACTAGAGCAACCTAATACGAAACAAGAAAATGGAATAACAAGAACAGAAATAAAATAAAATTAAAATGCAATTTACAAATGAAAGGGCTTCTCTCTCAGATTCTCCCTCTCCAGAAAACTCACACGACTGTGTTCCCCGGCAACGGCGCCAAGAACTTGATGGCGCAAATCTCACACACCGCTATAGGCGGTAGCTTGACTGCGACACGAAACGGCAGTGTACCGATCGTTCAAGTAATAAATGTTGGGAATAAATCCCCGAGTGTCGGTCTCTTGAGGAACACAATAAGGTGGAGTTTACTATTGAGGCAGGACTTGAGATCGAAGTCCTTAAATCGGATGGATTGCGGGGGAGTTGGGTTGGCTTTTGGAAAACAAAATAAAAGCTAACAACTACTCCTATGCAATGCCGCTATGCAAAGCTTCGCTTGGCGGGATGGAAACTAGGCAGGCCTTGAGCGCGCTGCGTCGCAAGGGCGGATGGACGAGAAGGCTAATGGAATCGAACTATGCAGGCCTTGAGCGCGCTGCTTCGATAGGCGAATGGATTACGGGCCGCGATGCCACGCTTCGGTAGGCGAATGGGCGAGTAGGCTAGTGGAATGAGGGTCGCAAGCACCTCTTCGACAAGCACGCCACTAGCAATTGCTAGTGCGGCACTGGACAACCAACAAACCACACCACAAGGCGCACCTCAATAATATAAACAAAAATACTCAATCACATAGACATAATCAAGTAAAAATGCTGTTTAATCAAAATACACTTCATCATAATGTTAGATCTAGTTGCAAATACATCAATAAAAGGAGAACAAGGCAAGAAATCGACCGAATCCGAAGGCTCGTTGAAGATTCACGGTTGGAATCGCCGGGTTGTCAATCCGCGTCCAAGCTCGGTCCACAACTACGTCCGGGGTAGAGAGAGCTGTCACGACTCTCCAATGGACCCGTCTTCTTCGTGTCACGATCCGGTGGAGGTTGCCAACTTCCTCTTGCTCTATGGAGATAGCGGCTAGGTCTTCCTTTGGAGCTCTTGGATGAAGGAGGAGGCCGAGAGGAAACTCCGGCTCAAGATAGGCGTGAAGAGCAAGCCTGGAGCACCTCTAGATGGTGGGCGACGGTGGAGGGGCGAAACTGGGCGGAACCGGGCGGAAAACGGCGGCTGGAAGCGAGATGATGACCTAAAATCGCGAGCAGGGAATTTATAGGCGCTGGAATTAAACAGTGCGCACGGTCAGTGGCGCACGACCAGTGGTCGTGCGCACTGGAATCCTGTGATCGTGCGCTCTGCCTGGACAGAACCTGCAAAGACAGAAATTACAAAATAACATGTTCGCACGACCAGTGGCGCACGACCGGTGGTCGTGCGCGCTGGAGTTGATGATCGTGCGCACTGCACCAAACAGAACTTATGAAAAAAGCGTTAAGTGCACACGATCAGTGGCGCACGACCAGTGGTCGTGCGCAATAGAACCAGTGATCGTGCGCAGTGTTCCTGTGCAGAATTGCACCGGAAACACCTGCACGACTCCTGTTCTAGCGTACAACCACAAATCCGGCCACTAAAAGTGGCACCGAACAATGCATGAAAACTACTAATGAAAATCAACATGAAATCGCACCAAAATGGGCCAAAAGGTGCACCTAGCATGGGATATCAAATATGAACTAAAACAGGGCTAAAGTGCAGTGAAATGACTAACTAAACGGCCCAGATGAGTCCATAAAAGTGTATATGATGAGGACTCATCAAGTACCTGAATGAGTTCATCAGTCTGGGTCGTTATGAGAGGTCTATGTGGGAAGATGAGGAGACCAAGGTCAACAAGTTCTACAATGGCCTGCGAGATGACCTAAGACAAATGCTTGTGGGTCCAATGTTACTTGGCTTCAACGTCTTAGTGAAAGCAGCAAAATCTCTAGAAATAGAAATGAAGAGTATGCCACGCGCGAATGACTTCAATGAGTTACATGCGCCGTCCTCTCAATCCAAGTCGGAGTTCAGAAGAAACAAGAGGAAGTCTAGGTTCGCGGAACCAGCTCCTTCTAATATTTTGGGAGCCACGACCGTGCGGGGACCTATTACGTGTTTCACCTGCGGGAAGGTGGGGCACAAAGCCGCGGTGTGTCGAAGTGGTCCTCCAAAGGCAAAAAGCGGAGAAGTGGACCATGCTCGTGCGATGGGTTCAGCTGCTATAGAGAAAGGAAAGGCGGTGGAGTCTTCGACTCCCCAATATTCTTTAACCCAGCCGAGAGTCTACTCTTATGGCCAGCAAAAGGTCGTTCAACAATGCGATGTTGCCACAGGTATGGATGATCATCTCTTAATATGATTTCTACCCTGTGTGCGGATAAAGATTTCATTGTGTCCATTGTATCCGATGACAACAAAATTTTATGTTTTGAATTTGTGTGCAATTAGGCCTTGTCCTAATTATCGACTATCCGACGAAAGCTCTGTTGGTATGGGAGCATCGCTCTCTTATCTGTCTAAGGACTTCGTGTTATGAATCGGAGTGTCGTTTACCTTAGTCAAGGATAGATTAGAGGTAATGCTGCCCAATAGATCTCGGGTGAGCGCGGATAGGAGAAGCTGTGAAAAGGCGCGAAGATATTCTTCACCTTGTTGAAGGATTCGGGTCCTAAGACCAGCCTTGGTGTTGTCCTAGTAGTAGCGGATCAAACTGACAGAGAAGAACCGTTATCCGATTCTGAGAATCGACGACTTATTTGACCAACTGGTTGGGTCGACGGTATACTCTAAGCTTAACTTAAGGTCCGGCTACTAGCAACTTAGGATAAAGGAATGTGACATTCCAAAAACAGCGTTCAGTACCCGCTCTGGGCACTATGAGTTCACGGTAATGCCGTTCGGTCTATCCAATGCACCGTCGGTATTCATGGACTTGTTGAACAGGACATTCCGAGAGTATTTAGATCAATTTGTGATCGTCTTCATCGACGACATTTTGGTATACTCTCAGTCGGAAGAGGAGCATGTAGGGCATCTGCGCGCAGTCCTGAGCACCTTGAGGAGGAGTCAGCTATATGCCAAGTTCTCCAAGTGCGAGTTTTGGCTACCGTCAGTGGCATTCCTTGGTCATGTTGTTAGTGGCGAAGGAATTGCAGTCGATCCGTCGAAGATAGAAGCGATCCAAGCGTGGCCTTTGTTGAAAAACGTAGCGGAAGTCTGAAGTTTCTTAGGACTTGCTGGCTATTATAGGCGCTTTGTGGAAAACTTCTCGAGGATCGCACTTCCTCTCACAAAACTGACTAGGAAGGATCATAAGTTCGTTTGGTCGCCCGAGTGCGCACGAGCTTTTGAAGAGCTAAAGAGTCGTCTGATTACGGCGCCCACCCTATGCTCGCCACAGGGTACGGAAGGCTATGAAATATATAGTGACGCCTCAGGAAGTGGGTTGGGTTGTGTCCTAGTGCAGTTCGGGAAGGTAATTGCCTACGGCTCCCGGCAACTGAAGGTTCACGAGAGGAATTACCCGGTCCATGATTTGGAGCTAGCGGCCGTGGTTTTTGCCCTCAAACTTTGGAGGCACTATCTATATGGCGTGAAGATTGATATCTTTACCGACCACAAGAGCCTCAAGTACTTACTAGATCAAAGGGAATTGAACATGCGCCAAAGGAGGTGGATGGAGTTCCTTGGGGACTACACCTTCGATATCAAGTACACTCCGGGAAAAGGAAACGTAGTTGCGGACGCGTTGAGTCGTCGGGCTCCCGCGCAAGCAAATTGGATTTTGATGCACGATGAGCGTCTAATCCGTGAGCTAGAAGAAATGGAGATCATATGCATTGATAGGAGAACGTCTACCTCAGCATGCTTGAACTGGACGGAAGTTCGCTACGACCTTGCCGACCGAGTTCGACAAGCATTGGAGTTGGACGAGAGCTTGAAACGATACAAAGCGGAAACCGTCGAAGGGTTAAACGCTGATTTCTCCTTCGAAGACGACCTTATGTGGAAGCAGGAAAGGTTATGCATCCCAAACGTTGGTACTCTACGGGCGGAATTGATGTACGAGGCTCATCATACCAAGTACTCGATCCACCCGGGGAGCACTAAAATGTTTATGGATATGAAGAAACTGTTTTGGTGGCCGGGCATGAAGAAAGACATTGCCCTTTACGTAGCCAAGTGTCACACTTGCGCGTTGGTGAAAGCGGAATGTCAACGTCCCGGTGGGTTTTTGAAGTCCTTGCCGATTCCGGAATGGAAGTTTGATGATATTTCGATGGATTTCGTGCATGGATTGCCGAGATCGCAACATGGAAACGACGCCATCTGGGTGATCGCGGACCGATTGGCAAAGGTATCACACTTCATTCCGAACCGGAAGGATGATTCTGTAGAGAACCAACAGGACTATGGAGGATATGCTCCGAATGTGCGCTCTAGATTTTGGAAAGAGGTGGGAAGATCATCTCTACATGATCGAGTTCGCCTACAATAATAGCTATCAAGCCAGTAAAGATGGCTCCTTTCGAAGCCCTCTATGGTAAGAAGTGTCGTACGCCGTTGTCTTGGGCGGAAACGGGCGACACTAAGCTATTGAAGCGAAAGGATGTTGAAGAAGCAACTTCGACGATCCGGACTATACGCGAAAGGCTGTTGGTTGCCCAGGTTAGGCAAGTAAAGTATTTCAACGCCAAGCATAGAAACCTAGAGTTTTCCGTCGGCGACCGGGTTTACTTGAAAATCAAATCGTTCAAAGGGGTATCAAGGATCCGACGCTTGAAAAAGCTCAGTCCAAGGTACTTAGGACCGTTTGAGATCGTGGAGCGTGTTGGTGATGCGGCTTATCGGCTTGCACTATCTGCAGGGCTGAGCGGTCTGCACGACGTGTTCCACATTTCAGTGTTGAGGAAGGCAGTGCAAGAGCCTACTTATATCGTTGCGATCGGCAAAGTGCCGGTTGATAGTGGGTTGTCGACGAAAGTCAAGCCCTTACGCATCGAAGTTACCGAAGTAAAGCAGCTGCGAAACAAGTCCATTCGGATGGTAAAAGTCCGGTGGGATAACTGCGGCCGAGAGGAGCTCTCTTGGGGGAGAGAGAGCAAGCAATGCTTGCGGAGTATCCCGAGCTATTTCCCTCAGGTAAAGTATAACTGTGATTTATGCTATTACTGTTTTTTTGATTTCGGGACGAAATTCTTTTAAGGAGGGTGGAGTTGTAACGCCCCAAAACTGGTAGTTCCGCGAAGTAGGTGGAGTGGTAGTGCTGCGTTTGGAACAGGCTGAAATTTCCCTGTCTGCTCTTAGCGCACGATCAGTGGCCTCATCGCGCACGACCAGTGATCGTGCGCCAGCGATCGTGCGTTAATTCAGAAGAGAATCGAGTTCTGTCTCGGACAGTGCGCAAGACCATTTCCCTCTTCGCGCACGACCAGTGATCGTGCGCCAGCGATCGTGCGCTTATTCACAGGAATTCAGAGTTCTGTCCTGGATAGTGCGCACGACCATTTCCCTCGTCGCGCACGACCACTGACCGTGCGCCTGTGATCGTGCGCCCTGTTTATTCTGTTCCGCGATTTTGAGCGGAGAAGAAGATCGGGCCGTCCAAATCTTTTGAGATCTGATCCGATGGCTAGGATTAGATGCTGGAGGCTTTTAGGGCTTATGAGAGGAGATTAATCCTCATTATTTTGAGGTGTTTCTCTCTCCTAGGCTAGAGGAAGAAGAAGGAGGCAAGGAAGAAGAAGGAAGATCCCGCCATTGACGGAGCTCCGGAGCTCCGTTTCGCGAGCCGTTTCCAGATTTGGAGAGTGCAGCCCGGTGCGGTCGTTTCTCTCCGTATAGAATCTCGGATCCATGGCGAAAAAGAAAGCGCCTAGGGTAACGATTCTTCCTCCCGAACTTTGGACTTGTATTTGTCCATTCATTCCTCTTTCTATGCTTGCATGAGGTGTCTCTTTCACCAAATGGGTGAAGTGTAGGATTTCCTCAAGTTCTTCGGAACTCCGGGTAGATTGTGTCCGTCCCCGGCATTATTGCATGTAGAAAATCCGGTAGTCGTGCGGATTTAGGCATTTTGTGTGAAGCCTATTCGTGGCCGTGAGCCCGAATCGGTGATGCTTGATTTGCGACGTTGCATTTAGGTTAGGCCTAGAATGCGTGCCGGAGAATGACTCCGTGAAATCTTCTATAGTATTGCGGGAATTAAGCGTAGGCGTCTTGCGAAGATCCTAACGAAAGCCCCATGCTTTGAGAGTTGGATGAAGGCAAACCTTCACCACGAAATTGATGCGGAGCGAGTTGTATCTCCTTTTTGGTTACGTGTAAAGCCTATGTCCTCGTGAAGGCTTGGGTGTTGTAACTTATGTTTTGTGTAGCACTAGCAAGTGCTAAACCCTTACGGGCCGAGGTGATGTCATACCCGCATCGTATGTGTGAACTCGACGATGAGAGCTCGGGAATTGACTGAACTGAACCCGTTCCCATGCAGTATCGGTAAAGGGATAGTTGTCTCTCGTAAAGCCGTGTGATCGTGGGAGAGGTCGCGGAAGGTGTTTACCTAGACGGGCCATAAGCTCTTTTCCCATCTCAAGTTTCCGGACTCATGATGGTGTTGGTGCTCGGGAAGAAGTACCTTTGATCCATGCCTTGTGAGCATGGAGCGTGCGGTTGTTGTACCCACGTCTGTGATAGATTGATGTCATGTTTAGCCTCATGCGGTCGCCTAGGCGGTTGTGGGGAACCTTCGGGTGAACCCAACCAACATCATGTGCATACCTAGGTTCCCTTCTTTTGATGCTCAACTTAGAAGATTGATTGTGCTTGAAACCTCACCTCGTGTAGTTGCACTTTCTTTATATTAGTACTTGTGCTAGTATGGCTTGCTTGCAGGGTAGAAGCTCCGCCACCCCGGGTAAGGGGTGGGGTCGTTATAATTTGGTCAGCTGTGCTGACCGTTACTTTGTTTGCCACCGCTTGGTGGAATGTTCTTATGCAGGTACAGGTGAGCCTAGCGTGAAATAGTGGGTGTTGGCCCCTTGCTGAGTTGGCCCTCGAAGGCCAGCCTCTTTTCCTGTTTTTCATGTATTGCCGGCCTGCGTGCCGATGTATGCTTTAGGGAGTTTTGTGCATTTGGGTAAATGTAAGGCCTTAAGGCCGTAACTCTTTATTCTGGGTTCATTCCTATAATAGTGGACATGTCTATTTGAATGGTTTAATTAATGCTTCCGCTTACGTTTGTACTCTCGTTTAGTTGTTACTTTTCTGGTTATCACCTTTTAACTCCTAGCTAGTGTGGTTTGTGTGGCGTGGGGTCCCGGCCGGACCTGCTGTTATACTTTTCGTACTGGCAGGGTGTTACAATTTGGTATCGGACTAAAGGCGTCGATCCGTAGTTTAGCGAATTCGGGACGAATTCCTTTTAAGGGGTGGTGCGCACGGGTTGTGCATTCACCTAAAACGACAAAAACTAATAAGAATGTCCACTTAGGAATGAAAAAAAAAAACATACTTGTTTGCGGAACCTGAGCGTTCCCTGATTGATGTTTGATATGTTTTGAGTCACTAAATCGTGCCTTGCATGATTATAGGTGACTGGAAGTGGTGCGGGGCAGTCTCGACCCCGTAACACCGCTGATAGTAGTGGGTCGGCTGAAGTGCCAGCGACCGCTCCTTCGGCTGAGATGATCAGAGTGGTCACAGAAGCGGTCTTGGCTGCACAAAATGCATGGCTAGGAAAGCTGGTACAGCCTCCCAGTCTTATTGTGGCCCCGGTTCCGACAAGGGCAAGTGAGCCAGAAGCGGAACCGCAATTGCGCTATCAACTGTTAAAGTACTTTCTGAGCCTCAACCCTCCATCCTTCGCGGGGACCGAATCTCCTGTGAGAGCTGCTGAGTGGTTGTCAGAAATAAAGAAGACTTTAACGTCAATACTTATAATTAAGGATATGTGGGTAGCCTTGGCCACCTTCCTACTTATAAGAGAAGCAAGACTTTGGTGGGAAGAGGAGTTGGTGCACAAGTTTGGTGGGAGACAACTTACCGAAATCTCTTGGGAAAACTTCCATGAGTCATTCCTTCTAAGGTACATGCTCTCATCAGGGCATTTGGCACTACAGAACCAGTGCTTGCACCTGGAGCAGGGAGCACACTCAGTGGATGAGTACCTGAATGAGTTCATCAGTCTGGGTCGTTATGAGAGGTCTATGTGGGAAGATGAGGAGACCAAGGTCAACAAGTTCTACAATGGCCTGCGAGATGACCTAAGACAAATGCTTGTGGGTCCAATGTTACTTGGCTTCAACGTCTTAGTGAAAGCAGCAAAATCTCTAGAAATAGAAATGAAGAGTATGCCACGCGCGAATGACTTCAATGAGTTACATGCGCCGTCCTCTCAATCCAAGTCGGAGTTCAGAAGAAACAAGAGGAAGTCTAGGTTCGCGGAACCAGCTCCTTCTAATATTTTGGGAGCCACGACCGTGCGGGGACCTATTACGTGTTTCACCTGCGGGAAGGTGGGGCACAAAGTCGCGGTGTGTCGAAGTGGTCCTCCAAAGGCAAAAAGCGGAGAAGTGGACCATGCTCGTGCGATGGGTTCAGCTGCTATAGAGAAAGGAAAGGCGGTGGAGTCTTCGACTCCCCAATATTCTTTAACCCAGCCGAGAGTCTACTCTTATGGCCAGCAAAAGGTCGTTCAACAATGCGATGTTGCCACAGGTATGGATGATCATCTCTTAATATGATTTCTACCCTGTGTGCGGATAAAGATTTCATTGTGTCCATTGTATCCGATGACAACAAAATTTTATGTTTTGAATTTGTGTGCAATTAGGCCTTGTCCTAATTATCGACTATCCGACGAAAGCTCTGTTGGTATGGGAGCATCGCTCTCTTATCTGTCTAAGGACTTCGTGTTATGAATCGGAGTGTCGTTTACCTTAGTCAAGGATAGATTAGAGGTAATGCTGCCCAATAGATCTCGGGTGAGCGCGGATAGGAGAAGCTGTGAAAAGGCGCGAAGATATTCTTCACCTTGTTGAAGGATTCGGGTCCTAAGACCAGCCTTGGTGTTGTCCTAGTAGTAGCGGATCAAACTGACAGAGAAGAACCGTTATCCGATTCTGAGAATCGACGACTTATTTGACCAACTGGTTGGGTCGACGGTATACTCTAAGCTTAACTTAAGGTCCGGCTACTAGCAACTTAGGATAAAGGAATGTGACATTCCAAAAACAGCGTTCAGTACCCGCTCTGGGCACTATGAGTTCACGGTAATGCCGTTCGGTCTATCCAATGCACCGTCGGTATTCATGGACTTGTTGAACAGGACATTCCGAGAGTATTTAGATCAATTTGTGATCGTCTTCATCGACGACATTTTGGTATACTCTCAGTCGGAAGAGGAGCATGTAGGGCATCTGCGCGCAGTCCTGAGCACCTTGAGGAGGAGTCAGCTATATGCCAAGTTCTCCAAGTGCGAGTTTTGGCTACCGTCAGTGGCATTCCTTGGTCATGTTGTTAGTGGCGAAGGAATTGCAGTCGATCCGTCGAAGATAGAAGCGATCCAAGCGTGGCCTTTGTTGAAAAACGTAGCGGAAGTCTGAAGTTTCTTAGGACTTGCTGGCTATTATAGGCGCTTTGTGGAAAACTTCTCGAGGATCGCACTTCCTCTCACAAAACTGACTAGGAAGGATCATAAGTTCGTTTGGTCGCCCGAGTGCGCACGAGCTTTTGAAGAGCTAAAGAGTCGTCTGATTACGGCGCCCACCCTATGCTCGCCACAGGGTACGGAAGGCTATGAAATATATAGTGACGCCTCAGGAAGTGGGTTGGGTTGTGTCCTAGTGCAGTTCGGGAAGGTAATTGCCTACGGCTCCCGGCAACTGAAGGTTCACGAGAGGAATTACCCGGTCCATGATTTGGAGCTAGCGGCCGTGGTTTTTGCCCTCAAACTTTGGAGGCACTATCTATATGGCGTGAAGATTGATATCTTTACCGACCACAAGAGCCTCAAGTACTTACTAGATCAAAGGGAATTGAACATGCGCCAAAGGAGGTGGATGGAGTTCCTTGGGGACTACACCTTCGATATCAAGTACACTCCGGGAAAAGGAAACGTAGTTGCGGACGCGTTGAGTCGTCGGGCTCCCGCGCAAGCAAATTGGATTTTGATGCACGATGAGCGTCTAATCCGTGAGCTAGAAGAAATGGAGATCATATGCATTGATAGGAGAACGTCTACCTCAGCATGCTTGAACTGGACGGAAGTTCGCTACGACCTTGCCGACCGAGTTCGACAAGCATTGGAGTTGGACGAGAGCTTGAAACGATACAAAGCGGAAACCGTCGAAGGGTTAAACGCTGATTTCTCCTTCGAAGACGACCTTATGTGGAAGCAGGAAAGGTTATGCATCCCAAACGTTGGTACTCTACGGGCGGAATTGATGTACGAGGCTCATCATACCAAGTACTCGATCCACCCGGGGAGCACTAAAATGTTTATGGATATGAAGAAACTGTTTTGGTGGCCGGGCATGAAGAAAGACATTGCCCTTTACGTAGCCAAGTGTCACACTTGCGCGTTGGTGAAAGCGGAATGTCAACGTCCCGGTGGGTTTTTGAAGTCCTTGCCGATTCCGGAATGGAAGTTTGATGATATTTCGATGGATTTCGTGCATGGATTGCCGAGATCGCAACATGGAAACGACGCCATCTGGGTGATCGCGGACCGATTGGCAAAGGTATCACACTTCATTCCGAACCGGAAGGATGATTCTGTAGAGAACCAACAGGACTATGGAGGATATGCTCCGAATGTGCGCTCTAGATTTTGGAAAGAGGTGGGAAGATCATCTCTACATGATCGAGTTCGCCTACAATAATAGCTATCAAGCCAGTAAAGATGGCTCCTTTCGAAGCCCTCTATGGTAAGAAGTGTCGTACGCCGTTGTCTTGGGCGGAAACGGGCGACACTAAGCTATTGAAGCGAAAGGATGTTGAAGAAGCAACTTCGACGATCCGGACTATACGCGAAAGGCTGTTGGTTGCCCAGGTTAGGCAAGTAAAGTATTTCAACGCCAAGCATAGAAACCTAGAGTTTTCCGTCGGCGACCGGGTTTACTTGAAAATCAAATCGTTCAAAGGGGTATCAAGGATCCGACGCTTGAAAAAGCTCAGTCCAAGGTACTTAGGACCGTTTGAGATCGTGGAGCGTGTTGGTGATGCGGCTTATCGGCTTGCACTATCTGCAGGGCTGAGCGGTCTGCACGACGTGTTCCACATTTCAGTGTTGAGGAAGGCAGTGCAAGAGCCTACTTATATCGTTGCGATCGGCAAAGTGCCGGTTGATAGTGGGTTGTCGACGAAAGTCAAGCCCTTACGCATCGAAGTTACCGAAGTAAAGCAGCTGCGAAACAAGTCCATTCGGATGGTAAAAGTCCGGTGGGATAACTGCGGCCGAGAGGAGCTCTCTTGGGGGAGAGAGAGCAAGCAATGCTTGCGGAGTATCCCGAGCTATTTCCCTCAGGTAAAGTATAACTGTGATTTATGCTATTACTGTTTTTTTGATTTCGGGACGAAATTCTTTTAAGGAGGGTGGAGTTGTAACGCCCCAAAACTGGTAGTTCCGCGAAGTAGGTGGAGTGGTAGTGCTGCGTTTGGAACAGGCTGAAATTTCCCTGTCTGCTCTTAGCGCACGATCAGTGGCCTCATCGCGCACGACCAGTGATCGTGCGCCAGCGATCGTGCGTTAATTCAGAAGAGAATCGAGTTCTGTCTCGGACAGTGCGCAAGACCATTTCCCTCTTCGCGCACGACCAGTGATCGTGCGCCAGCGATCGTGCGCTTATTCACAGGAATTCAGAGTTCTGTCCTGGATAGTGCGCACGACCATTTCCCTCGTCGCGCACGACCACTGACCGTGCGCCTGTGATCGTGCGCCCTGTTTATTCTGTTCCGCGATTTTGAGCGGAGAAGAAGATCGGGCCGTCCAAATCTTTTGAGATCTGATCCGATGGCTAGGATTAGATGCTGGAGGCTTTTAGGGCTTATGAGAGGAGATTAATCCTCATTATTTTGAGGTGTTTCTCTCTCCTAGGCTAGAGGAAGAAGAAGGAGGCAAGGAAGAAGAAGGAAGATCCCGCCATTGACGGAGCTCCGGAGCTCCGTTTCGCGAGCCGTTTCCAGATTTGGAGAGTGCAGCCCGGTGCGGTCGTTTCTCTCCGTATAGAATCTCGGATCCATGGCGAAAAAGAAAGCGCCTAGGGTAACGATTCTTCCTCCCGAACTTTGGACTTGTATTTGTCCATTCATTCCTCTTTCTATGCTTGCATGAGGTGTCTCTTTCACCAAATGGGTGAAGTGTAGGATTTCCTCAAGTTCTTCGGAACTCCGGGTAGATTGTGTCCGTCCCCGGCATTATTGCATGTAGAAAATCCGGTAGTCGTGCGGATTTAGGCATTTTGTGTGAAGCCTATTCGTGGCCGTGAGCCCGAATCGGTGATGCTTGATTTGCGACGTTGCATTTAGGTTAGGCCTAGAATGCGTGCCGGAGAATGACTCCGTGAAATCTTCTATAGTATTGCGGGAATTAAGCGTAGGCGTCTTGCGAAGATCCTAACGAAAGCCCCATGCTTTGAGAGTTGGATGAAGGCAAACCTTCACCACGAAATTGATGCGGAGCGAGTTGTATCTCCTTTTTGGTTACGTGTAAAGCCTATGTCCTCGTGAAGGCTTGGGTGTTGTAACTTATGTTTTGTGTAGCACTAGCAAGTGCTAAACCCTTACGGGCCGAGGTGATGTCATACCCGCATCGTATGTGTGAACTCGACGATGAGAGCTCGGGAATTGACTGAACTGAACCCGTTCCCATGCAGTATCGGTAAAGGGATAGTTGTCTCTCGTAAAGCCGTGTGATCGTGGGAGAGGTCGCGGAAGGTGTTTACCTAGACGGGCCATAAGCTCTTTTCCCATCTCAAGTTTCCGGACTCATGATGGTGTTGGTGCTCGGGAAGAAGTACCTTTGATCCATGCCTTGTGAGCATGGAGCGTGCGGTTGTTGTACCCACGTCTGTGATAGATTGATGTCATGTTTAGCCTCATGCGGTCGCCTAGGCGGTTGTGGGGAACCTTCGGGTGAACCCAACCAACATCATGTGCATACCTAGGTTCCCTTCTTTTGATGCTCAACTTAGAAGATTGATTGTGCTTGAAACCTCACCTCGTGTAGTTGCACTTTCTTTATATTAGTACTTGTGCTAGTATGGCTTGCTTGCAGGGTAGAAGCTCCGCCACCCCGGGTAAGGGGTGGGGTCGTTATAATTTGGTCAGCTGTGCTGACCGTTACTTTGTTTGCCACCGCTTGGTGGAATGTTCTTATGCAGGTACAGGTGAGCCTAGCGTGAAATAGTGGGTGTTGGCCCCTTGCTGAGTTGGCCCTCGAAGGCCGGCCTCTTTTCCTATTTTTCATGTATTGCCGGCCTGCGTGCCGATGTATGCTTTAGGGAGTTTTGTGCATTTGGGTAAATGTAAGGCCTTAAGGCCGTAACTCTTTATTCTGGGTTCATTCTTATAATAGTGGACATGTCTATTTGAATGGTTTAATTAATGCTTCCGCTTACGTTTGTACTCTCGTTTAGTTGTTACTTTTCTGGTTATCACCTTTTAACTCCTAGCTAGTGTGGTTTGTGTGGCGTGGGGTCCCGGCCGGACCTGCTGTTATACTTTTCGTACTGGCAGGGTGTTACAATTTGGTATCGGACTAAAGGCGTCGATCCGTAGTTTAGCGAATTCGGGACGAATTCCTTTTAAGGGGTGGTGCGCACGGGTTGTGCATTCACCTAAAACGACAAAAACTAATAAGAATGTCCACTTAGGAATGAAAAAAAAAACATACTTGTTTGCGGAACCTGAGCGTTCCCTGATTGATGTTTGATATGTTTTGAGTCACTAAATCGTGCCTTGCATGATTATAGGTGACTGGAAGTGGTGCGGGGCAGTCTCGACCCCGTAACACCGCTGATAGTAGTGGGTCGGCTGAAGTGCCAGCGACCGCTCCTTCGGCTGAGATGATCAGAGTGGTCACAGAAGCGGTCTTGGCTGCACAAAATGCATGGCTAGGAAAGCTGGTACAGCCTCCCAGTCTTATTGTGGCCCCGGTTCCGACAAGGGCAAGTGAGCCAGAAGCGGAACCGCAATTGCGCTATCAACTGTTAAAGTACTTTCTGAGCCTCAACCCTCCATCCTTCGCGGGGACCGAATCTCCTGTGAGAGCTGCTGAGTGGTTGTCAGAAATAAAGAAGACTTTAACGTCAATACTTATAATTAAGGATATGTGGGTAGCCTTGGCCACCTTCCTACTTATAAGAGAAGCAAGACTTTGGTGGGAAGAGGAGTTGGTGCACAAGTTTGGTGGGAGACAACTTACCGAAATCTCTTGGGAAAACTTCCATGAGTCATTCCTTCTAAGGTACATGCTCTCATCAGGGCATTTGGCACTACAGAACCAGTGCTTGCACCTGGAGCAGGGAGCACACTCAGTGGATGAGTACCTGAATGAGTTCATCAGTCTGGGTCGTTATGAGAGGTCTATGTGGGAAGATGAGGAGACCAAGGTCAACAAGTTCTACAATGGCCTGCGAGATGACCTAAGACAAATGCTTGTGGGTCCAATGTTACTTGGCTTCAACGTCTTAGTGAAAGCAGCAAAATCTCTAGAAATAGAAATGAAGAGTATGCCACGCGCGAATGACTTCAATGAGTTACATGCGCCGTCCTCTCAATCCAAGTCGGAGTTCAGAAGAAACAAGAGGAAGTCTAGGTTCGCGGAACCAGCTCCTTCTAATAT
Organism: Dactylorhiza incarnata; assembly: GCA_033032865.1. Lineage (NCBI taxonomy): Eukaryota > Viridiplantae > Streptophyta > Magnoliopsida > Asparagales > Orchidaceae > Dactylorhiza > Dactylorhiza incarnata. Next base: position 27,891,093 of record JAWHQI010000005.1, read on the forward strand.
TTTGGGAGCCACGACCGTGCGGGGACCTATTACGTGTTTCACCTGCGGGAAGGTGGGGCACAAAGCCGCGGTGTGTCGAAGTGGTCCTCCAAAGGCAAAAAGCGGAGAAGTGGACCATGCTCGTGCGATGGGTTCAGCTGCTATAGAGAAAGGAAAGGCGGTGGAGTCTTCGACTCCCCAATATTCTTTAACCCAGCCGAGAGTCTACTCTTATGGCCAGCAAAAGGTCGTTCAACAATGCGATGTTGCCACAGGTATGGATGATCATCTCTTAATATGATTTCTACCCTGTGTGCGGATAAAGATTTCATTGTGTCCATTGTATCCGATGACAACAAAATTTTATGTTTTGAATTTGTGTGCAATTAGGCCTTGTCCTAATTATCGACTATCCGACGAAAGCTCTGTTGGTATGGGAGCATCGCTCTCTTATCTGTCTAAGGACTTCGTGTTATGAATCGGAGTGTCGTTTACCTTAGTCAAGGATAGATTAGAGGTAATGCTGCCCAATAGATCTCGGGTGAGCGCGGATAGGAGAAGCTGTGAAAAGGCGCGAAGATATTCTTCACCTTGTTGAAGGATTCGGGTCCTAAGACCAGCCTTGGTGTTGTCCTAGTAGTAGCGGATCAAACTGACAGAGAAGAACCGTTATCCGATTCTGAGAATCGACGACTTATTTGACCAACTGGTTGGGTCGACGGTATACTCTAAGCTTAACTTAAGGTCCGGCTACTAGCAACTTAGGATAAAGGAATGTGACATTCCAAAAACAGCGTTCAGTACCCGCTCTGGGCACTATGAGTTCACGGTAATGCCGTTCGGTCTATCCAATGCACCGTCGGTATTCATGGACTTGTTGAACAGGACATTCCGAGAGTATTTAGATCAATTTGTGATCGTCTTCATCGACGACATTTTGGTATACTCTCAGTCAGAAGAGGAGCATGTAGGGCATCTGCGCGCAGTCCTGAGCACCTTGAGGAGGAGTCAGCTATATGCCAAGTTCTCCAAGTGCGAGTTTTGGCTACCGTCAGTGGCATTCCTTGGTCATGTTGTTAGTGGCGAAGGAATTGCAGTCGATCCGTCGAAGATAGAAGCGATCCAAGCGTGGCCTTTGTTGAAAAACGTAGCGGAAGTCTGAAGTTTCTTAGGACTTGCTGGCTATTATAGGCGCTTTGTGGAAAACTTCTCGAGGATCGCACTTCCTCTCACAAAACTGACTAGGAAGGATCATAAGTTCGTTTGGTCGCCCGAGTGCGCACGAGCTTTTGAAGAGCTAAAGAGTCGTCTGATTACGGCGCCCACCCTATGCTCGCCACAGGGTACGGAAGGCTATGAAATATATAGCGACGCCTCAGGAAGTGGGTTGGGTTGTGTCCTAGTGCAGTTCGGGAAGGTAATTGCCTACGGCTCCCGGCAACTGAAGGTTCACGAGAGGAATTACCCGGTCCATGATTTGGAGCTAGCGGCCGTGGTTTTTGCCCTCAAACTTTGGAGGCACTATCTATATGGCGTGAAGATTGATATCTTTACCGACCACAAGAGCCTCAAGTACTTACTAGATCAAAGGGAATTGAACATGCGCCAAAGGAGGTGGATGGAGTTCCTTGGGGACTACACCTTCGATATCAAGTACACTCCGGGAAAAGGAAACGTAGTTGCGGACGCGTTGAGTCGTCGGGCTCCCGCGCAAGCAAATTGGATTTTGATGCACGATGAGCGTCTAATCCGTGAGCTAGAAGAAATGGAGATCATATGCATTGATAGGAGAACGTCTACCTCAGCATGCTTGAACTGGACGGAAGTTCGCTACGACCTTGCCGACCGAGTTCGACAAGCATTGGAGTTGGACGAGAGCTTGAAACGATACAAAGCGGAAACCGTCGAAGGGTTAAACGCGGATTTCTCCTTCGAAGACGACCTTATGTGGAAGCAGGAAAGGTTATGCATCCCAAACGTTGGTACTCTACGGGCGGAATTGATGTACGAGGCTCATCATACCAAGTACTCGATCCACCCGGGGAGCACTAAAATGTTTATGGATATGAAGAAACTGTTTTGGTGGCCGGGCATGAAGAAAGACATTGCCCTTTACGTAGCCAAGTGTCACACTTGCGCGTTGGTGAAAGCGGAATGTCAACGTCCCGGTGGGTTTTTGAAGTCCTTGCCGATTCCGGAATGGAAGTTTGATGATATTTCGATGGATTTCGTGCATGGATTGCCGAGATCGCAACATGGAAACGACGCCATCTGGGTGATCGCGGACCGATTGGCAAAGGTATCACACTTCATTCCGAACCGGAAGGATGATTCTGTAGAGAACCAACAGGACTATGAAGGATATGCTCCGAATGTGCGCTCTAGATTTTGGAAAGAGGTGGGAAGATCATCTCTACATGATCGAGTTCGCCTACAATAATAGCTATCAAGCCAGTAAAGATGGCTCCTTTCGAAGCCCTCTATGGTAAGAAGTGTCGTACGCCGTTGTCTTGGGCGGAAACGGGCGACACTAAGCTATTGAAGCGAAAGGATGTTGAAGAAGCAACTTCGACGATCCGGACTATACGCGAAAGGCTGTTGGTTGCCCAGGTTAGGCAAGTAAAGTATTTCAACGCCAAGCATAGAAACCTAGAGTTTTCCGTCGGCGACCGGGTTTACTTGAAAATCAAATCGTTCAAAGGGGTATCAAGGATCCGACGCTTGAAAAAGCTCAGTCCAAGGTACTTAGGACCGTTTGAGATCGTGGAGCGTGTTGGTGATGCGGCTTATCGGCTTGCACTATCTGCAGGGCTGAGCGGTCTGCACGACGTGTTCCACATTTCAGTGTTGAGGAAGGCAGTGCAAGAGCCTACTTATATCGTTGCGATCGGCAAAGTGCCGGTTGATAGTGGGTTGTCGACGAAAGTCAAGCCCTTACGCATCGAAGTTACCGAAGTAAAGCAGCTGCGGAACAAGTCCATTCGGATGGTAAAAGTCCGGTGGGATAACTGCGGCCGAGAGTAGCTCTCTTGGGGGAGAGAGAGCAAGCAATGCTTGCGGAGTATCCCGAGCTATTTCCCTCAGGTAAAGTATAACTGTGATTTATGCTATTACTGTTTTTTTGATTTCGGGACGAAATTCTTTTAAGGAGGGTGGAGTTGTAACGCCCCAAAACTGGTAGTTCCGCGAAGTAGGTGGAGTGGTAGTGCTGCGTTTGGAACAGGCTGAAATTTCCCTGTCTGCTCTTAGCGCACGATCAGTGGCCTCATCGCGCACGACCAGTGATCGTGCGCCAGCGATCGTGCGTTAATTCAGAAGAGAATCGAGTTCTGTCTCGGACAGTGCGCAAGACCATTTCCCTCTTCGCGCACGACCAGTGATCGTGCGCCAGCGATCGTGCGCTTATTCACAGGAATTCAGAGTTCTGTCCTGGATAGTGCGCACGACCATTTCCCTCATCGCGCACGACCACTGACCGTGCGCCTGTGATCGTGCGCCCTGTTTATTCTGTTCCGCGATTTTGAGCGGAGAAGAAGATCGGGCCGTCCAAATCTTTTGAGATCTGATCCGATGGCTAGGATTAGATGCTGGAGGCTTTTAGGGCTTATGAGAGGAGATTAATCCTCATTATTTTGAGGTGTTTCTCTCTCCTAGGCTAGAGGAAGAAGAAGGAGGCAAGGAAGAAGAAGGAAGATCCCGCCATTGACGGAGCTCCGGAGCTCCGTTTCGCGAGCCGTTTCCAGATTTGGAGAGTGCAGCCCGGTGCGGTCGTTTCTCTCCGTATAGAATCTCGGATCCATGGCGAAAAAGAAAGCGCCTAGGGTAACGATTCTTCCTCCCGAACTTTGGACTTGTATTTGTCCATTCATTCCTCTTTCTATGCTTGCATGAGGTGTCTCTTTCACCAAATGGGTGAAGTGTAGGATTTCCTCAAGTTCTTCGGAACTCCGGGTAGATTGTGTCCGTCCCCGGCATTATTGCATGTAGAAAATCCGGTAGTCGTGCGGATTTAGGCATTTTGTGTGAAGCCTATTCGTGGCCGTGAGCCCGAATCGGTGATGCTTGATTTGCGACGTTGCATTTAGGTTAGGCCTAGAATGCGTGCCGGAGAATGACTCCGTGAAATCTTCTATAGTATTGCGGGAATTAAGCGTAGGCGTCTTGCGAAGATCCTAACGAAAGCCCCATGCTTTGAGAGTTGGATGAAGGCAAACCTTCACCACGAAATTGATGCGGAGCGAGTTGTATCTCCTTTTTGGTTACGTGTAAAGCCTATGTCCTCGTGAAGGCTTGGGTGTTGTAACTTATGTTTTGTGTAGCACTAGCAAGTGCTAAACCCTTACGGGCCGAGGTGATGTCATACCCGCATCGTATGTGTGAACTCGACGATGAGAGCTCGGGAATTGACTGAACTGAACCCGTTCCCATGCAGTATCGGTAAAGGGATAGTTGTCTCTCGTAAAGCCGTGTGATCGTGGGAGAGGTCGCGGAAGGTGTTTACCTAGACGGGCCATAAGCTCTTTTCCCATCTCAAGTTTCCGGACTCATGATGGTGTTGGTGCTCGGGAAGAAGTACCTTTGATCCATGCCTTGTGAGCATGGAGCGTGCGGTTGTTGTACCCACGTCTGTGATAGATTGATGTCATGTTTAGCCTCATGCGGTCGCCTAGGCGGTTGTGGGGAACCTTCGGGTGAACCCAACCAACATCATGTGCATACCTAGGTTCCCTTCTTTTGATGCTCAACTTAGAAGATTGATTGTGCTTGAAACCTCACCTCGTGTAGTTGCACTTTCTTTATATTAGTACTTGTGCTAGTATGGCTTGCTTGCAGGGTAGAAGCTCCGCCACCCCGGGTAAGGGGTGGGGTCGTTATAATTTGGTCAGCTGTGCTGACCGTTACTTTGTTTGCCACCGCTTGGTGGAATGTTCTTATGCAGGTACAGGTGAGCCTAGCGTGAAATAGTGGGTGTTGGCCCCTTGCTGAGTTGGCCCTCGAAGGCCAGCCTCTTTTCCTGTTTTTCATGTATTGCCGGCCTGCGTGCCGATGTATGCTTTAGGGAGTTTTGTGCATTTGGGTAAATGTAAGGCCTTAAGGCCGTAACTCTTTATTCTGGGTTCATTCCTATAATAGTGGACATGTCTATTTGAATGGTTTAATTAATGCTTCCGCTTACGTTTGTACTCTCGTTTAGTTGTTACTTTTCTGGTTATCACCTTTTAACTCCTAGCTAGTGTGGTTTGTATGGCGTGGGGTCCCGGCCGGACCTGCTGTTATACTTTTCGTACTGGCAGGGTGTTACAAGTGCTTTCTTTCAGATTTGTTTTCCACTTTTCAGCACACATTCCACGATGCCCTAACATGCTCTTTTATACCTCTTCCATCTACAACGGCTCTAAGGAGGTCCCTGACACAGTATGGAGGGGAATAGAAAACTTTATCTTGCTTTATAGACACTTGCGCCAAAAGCAGATCCCGCCAGTGCTTTATTCACTTTTGAATTTGCCTCAGTGGTTGGGCTGAGACAGTCTTCAGTCTTAGTGGCTAAATCTATCTTTGACTCAGCATATCCGCTGAGACAGATAGTCTTCTCAGCGAATTCTATCTAAGTGCATCTCAGCTAAGGCAGACCTCTTCTCAGCGGCTCCTGGCCTCATCTCAGCGGTTCACCTGAGACAATGATGTCGTCTCACCGGTTTTGATAGTAAAAACACAAAACTTATTCCAATGATTGGAATAACCTAACCATGTATTAGCATGACACAAAAGAGGGCTTATCAAATACAAAATGTACTTAGCCTTGAGTGTGATGCATCTTCAAATCTAAGGAACATTGAGGGCAATATTCTCAACAATTTGGTAGCCTCTGAGCCAGGCAGAGTGAAGCATTTTCTGGGTGGTCTTAGGAGTGACATCCAGCAGTTGGCCACCGCATACAGATCTGAGAGTTATGCGGAAGCGGTGGAAGCTACCCTGAAGGTAGAGGCAATCGATAATGCTAAGAACCGTGGAAAAGAGCTGAGGAAAGAGAAAAGGAAATCTGAGGATAGTGGCAGTCCTGCTCCAAGTAAAAGGGCAAACAGGTGTGTAGCTTTTATGGCCGTGTGGGCCACCCGTTAGAGAATTGCTTCAAAAGGTTTGGCTCGCAAAAGCAGTCTCAGGTGCTTGCGATCCAGGGTGCACCTAAGGGAGATGTTATTTGCACCTTTTGTCAGAAGAAGGGGCGCGATGTGGCCCGTTGCTTTAAGAAGACTAGAGCTTGCCACCAGTGTGGTCAGGCAGGGCATTGGAAGGCTAATTGTGCGCAGTCCCAACCCGTGTTGCAGGCAGTTCCGTTGCAGGCCTTGCCGCCACCTCCACAACATGTGGACAAGGGGAGGGGAAAGCTCAATGTGCTAACAAAGGAGGAGGCATAATCGTCAGCCCAGGTGATCTCCGGTTAGATTATGACCTAGCTAGCATTTTTCTGTAGTGGATTTAAGTTTTTGTCTTTTTAGTTTCGCGCTCAATGTGCATAGGTGAGTTTAAGGTGAAGACTAAGTGGGCACGCATTCTTTTTGATTCGGGTGCTACTCACTCCTTCGTGGCTAGGAGTTTTGTAGACTGTCATCGTTGGGTTGTTGATCAGTTGGACGATTCTCTTAGCTTCAAGTTCCCCTCAGGAGATCTGGTGATGTCAAATCAGGGTATTCAGAAGTGCCCTATATTTTTAGGTGATTTCCTAGCATTCGCAGATCTGAAGGTGTTAGATCTAGAGGACTTTGACGTGATCTTGGGCATGGATTGGCTGTCCAGTTATGATGTTTTCATCCAATGCAAGGTTAAGCATTTGGATTTTAGGGGGAGGAATGGCCAACCCATAAGCGTGTATGGCTTGCCACGTCAGGACTCCCCAATCATCTCTGCGGTACGTGCTCGTTAATTCTTAGAGTCTGGTTGTGAGTCTTATCTTGTTTCTATTTCTATTTTGTAAACTGCTCTTGGTGTGCCACATGTCTAGGACATTTCTGTGGTACGAGAGTCTCCATATGTTTTTCCTTCTAGTCTTCCCAGACTTCCTCCCGAGAGAGGTGGAGTTCATTATAGATCTTGAGCTAGGTACTCATCCTATTGCAAAAGCACCTTACCGCATGGCGTTGTGTGAGTTAGAGGAGTTGCGCACTCAGTTGGATGAGTTATTGCAGTGTGGCTTTATCAAGCCTAGTTCTTTGCCCTGGGGTGCTCTCGTCTTGTTTGTGAAAAAGAAAGATGGTTCGATGAGGTTTTGTATAGATTATCGAGAGCTGAACAAGGTTACCATCAAGAACAGGTATCCATTGCCTCAGATTGATGATTTTTTTGACCAGTTGCAAGGTAGTTTGGTGTTCTCAAAGATTGACCTCCGTTCAGGCTATCATCAGTTGAGGATTCATGAGTCGGATGTTCTGCGGACTGCATTTTGTTCCAGATATGGTCACTTTGAATTCTTGGTGATGTCCTTTGAATTGACTAATGCACCCTCTGCTTTTATGGATATGATGAAAAGAATATTCAAGGATTATCTGGATCATTTCGTGGTTATATTCATTAATGACGTGTTGGTGTATTCTCGGAGCACTTCAGAGCATACTCTGCATTTGCGCTTTGTGTTGTCTACTTTGAGAGAGCATAAGTTGTACGCAAAGTTGAGCAAGTGCGAGTTTTGACTTTCTTAGGTATCTTTCCCGGGTCATGTGGTGAACAAGTATGGTATATCTGCAGACCCAACAAAGATTGCTGCTATTTTGGATTGGAAGAGACAGATAACGCCAAAAGAAATAAGGAGTTTCTTAGGGTTGGCGGGTTATTATCGGAGATTTGTGCAAGGATTTTTAGTTTTGTCTGCGCCTTTGACCAATCTTACACATAAGAGCGCAGCTTTTGTTTGGAGTGATGAGTGCGAAGAAGCTTTTCAAGAACTAAAGAAGAGGTTGTGTTCTGCCCCAGTCTTGGCTTTGCCGACTGAGGGAGTTGAGTTCGTTGTTTATGTGGATGCTTCGTGAGTGGGACTCGATTGCGTTTTGATGCAGGATGGCAAAGTGATCACGTATGAATCGAGGCAATTGAAGGTCCAAGAGAAGAATTACCTTGCACATGATTTGGAGTTCGCAGCCGTGATCTACGCCTTGAAGCTGTGGAGACATCTGTTGTATGGAGTGTCGTGCAAGATTTATTCAGACCACAAGAGTTTGATATTTGTTTTCCCTCAAAATGAGCTTAACTTGCGTCAGCGTAGATGGATGGAATATGTTGCAGATTATGAAGTTGATATCCTATATCATCCAGGCAAAGCAATGTAGTGGCTGATGCCTTGAGTAGAAAGTCTGCTTATGTCTTCAACCTTTCCGTGCAGTCTTTGGCGGAGAAGTTTTATTTGATGAATATATCGGTGAAGCCAAATGTTGGTCCGTCTAGTGTAGAAGCCGAAGAGCCTTCATTTATTACCCTTACGAGGTTGCATCAAAAGGATGATCCGGATTTACAGCACCATCGAGGTTGGACCGAGAAGGGTGAGTTATCGGATCTCTCTATCGATGAAGAAGGTACCTTGAAGTACCGTGGTAGGTTCTACATTGCCGTTGTTGAAGAGATTCGGGCAAAGATTTGTGATGAAGCTCATGATTCTTGCCTTGCCTGCCACCCTGATTCTACGAAGATGTACCGCGACCTGAAGCAAATAGTTTGGTGGTCAGGTATGAAGAGTGATATCGCGAAGTTCGTGTCTAAATGTTCTACTTGTCAATGTGTCAAGGCAAATCATAAGAGACCTGGAGGTAAGTTGACGTCGTTGGATATTCCGACTTGGAAGTTGGAGAGTATTTCTATGGATTTCATTACCGGTCTACCGAAGTCTCCCCGTGGACATGATTCAGTGTGGGTGATTGTTGATAGATTGACTAAGTGTGCTCATTTTGTGCCATTTAAGATTGGTTATTCCATGGAAAAGATTGCACTTTATTTGCAAGAAGTTATTAGATTGCATGGTGTGCTAGTAAGTATTGTGTCAGATCGGGATTCCAAATATATGTCTCGCTTTTGGCAGAGTTTGCAAGGAGCCTTAGGCACCAATCTCAGATATTCTACCGCTTATCACCCGCAAAGTAATGGGCAGACGAAAAGGGTAAATCAAATCATGGAGGATATGATTAGATGTTATGTTTTGGATAATGGAGGGGCTTGGGATGAGCGTCTTGGACTCATGGAGTTTGCTTACAATAACAGTTATCAAGAGAGCTTTCCCTTTGAAGCCTTGTATGGGAGGCATTGCCGGACTCCCCTATTTTGGGTTGAGGTTGGAGAGAGACCATTGTTAGGTCGAGAGGCCCTGGAAGAGATGGGCATTGATGTGTCTCAGATTCGTGAGAAGCTTTGTGTGGCTCAGGAGCGTTAGGAAAAGTATGCCAATCGTCGAAGGGTTGATCTGAAGTTTGCAGTCGGGGACATGATTTTCTTGAAGGTATCTCGGATTCCTGGTGTCAAAAGATTTGGGAAGAACCATAAGTTGGATACCAGGTATATAGGACCTTTCCAGATTATTTAGCGCATCAGAGTGTCTGCTTATAGGCTGGAATTGCCTGCTACTTTACCTGGTGTTCACGATGTATTTCATGTGAGCCAGTTGCGAAAGTGTGTGCTTAGTGATCGGCATGTCCTAGACTCTCTGCCCATTTCCATCCCAATCTGTCATATGTTGAGGAGTCTGTTCGTATTTTAGAGTCGCATGATCGGGTTTTGCGCAGGAAGACGATACATATAGTTAAAGTTCTCTGGAGAAATCAAGATGTCAGTAGCGCAACCTGGGAGATGGAATCTATGATGAGGGAATCTTATCCTCATATGTTCGTCTAATTCCCTTCGGTGAGTGTTCCTCCCTCGTGAATTCTAAGTTATTCATTTTTCCTCGTTTCAGTTGTGTTGCGAAGTTTCGGGGCGAAACTTTCTTTTCGGAGGGGTGGCTGTAACGCCCCTTATTTTCTGATAATTTATTTTAAATCTTCTTATCGACCTATTAATGGCGTAAGGGTGTTACGTTAATGCGAAGTTAACAGTGCGTCGTCGTTAGTGCGTTTTCTTGTCTGTTTAGTCAAGTCAACCAAATTTCATCCTTGCTAGAAATTAGGTTTGTTCTTTTGACCTTAGGAAAAATTATTCAATTTGATTAAAAGATCTAATTTCTTTTAATCGAAGGTTTTCTTGAGATCTGAGTAAAATAGCGGCTTTCTTGAAATAGTGGCTTTCTTGAGTAAAAGAATGTGTGGCTTCCTTGAAAATCTAACCCCCACCATCTTAGAAATGATTTAAGTGGTCAGCTGATTTCATCTTCTTCCAAGCTTCTGTCTCTTTTTCTGAGAAGCCCCAAAACCAGAGTGTCGTGAGAGGAGGAGAGCTATTCTCTGTGATCCTTCCGGCCGCTATCTCGAGAGCTCCGGTGCACTTCTTCTTCGTCGGAGCTTAGCTTTGGAAAGATCTCGACGAGCTCTTCGTGTTCGTGTTCTTCTTGTCATACCTCCATTTGGAGTCTGGGGGAATTAAGGCAAGTGGTGGTTTGCTTCCCCTTTGATCTCTCTTGATCTTCTTAATTTTCTGTTTCTTTAATTTTTCCTTCATTTTTCTTTGTTGTTAGCCAATTAACCCACTGATTTAACTATATGTTTTGTGCCTTAATCCTAAGTTTGGAAGTTACCCTCTTGAATTTCTGCTGACCTGTAGCTAAAAACCCTTAATTTATGACATGTAGTTAAAAGCCCTTGTCTAAGTTCTATCAAATTTCTTGTTATTATGCAGTTATCTTCCTTCCTAACTTTAGTGTATTTTATTCCTCCTGAGTTGTCCAAATGTTTATTCTGGAGTATGTTTTGGGTTCAGGGATGTTTGCTGTCAGGTGGTGTAGGTTTTTCCCTTTGATGCAGGTTGTTGAGTTTTTATCGTCGAGAAGGGTCTAGATGATATCGTCTTGAGTGAATTCTATATCATCTTGAAGGTGTGATATCGTAGAGAAGGGTCTAGATGATATCGTCTTGAGTAAGTTCTATATCATTTTGAAAGTGTGATATCACCGAGAAGGGTCTAGACGATATCGTCTTAAGTAAATTTTATCGTCTTGAAGGTGTGATATCATCGAGAAGGATCTAGATGATACTGTCTTGAGTGAGTTTTTATCATCTTGAAGGTGTGAAATCGTCGAGAAGGGTCTAGACGGTGTCATCTTGAGAAAGTTCTTATCGTCGATAAGCTCTCGATGATATCATCATGTAGGTCTCGACGATATCGTTGAGTGTAGGTCTAGTGTCGTCGAGTGGCTTGCTGATAGCAATTTTTTTCCTTTCTTCTCATCCTGTCATCCGGATGTCCTAATATAAAGTCTGGCATGATGCCGGTGGGCTATTTATATATTATTTTATAAGACTAATGTCTATTTATGATATTTTGGGTTGTGAGCATTAATAGAATGTACCACCGTCGCAGTGCCTTTTATTTGTGGATCATAAGCTCTGGGCTATTTTGGCTGATGGTTCTTGTTGGATTGTGTGCCTCCACCCAAGTGTCTTGTTTGCCTGGTGCTATTGATGCCCTTTTTGTGGATCATACGACCGAGGCTATTTTGGCTAATGGTTCGTGTTGGACTGTGTGCCTCCGCCTCAGTGCCTTTTTTGCCCAGTGCTATTGATGCCCTTTTTTGAGCTGATCAGTCTCTCTTAATAATTATAATAATAATTATTATTATGATTACTATTGCCAAATCTATGGCTATGAGGTGGATTTGTATCGCACTCGGTGTAAGGTTTCTCCTTGTTGTCATTCTTGATCTAATATACATGTTGTGTATATGTTTCTTTTGTTTTAGCCACCACTTGCGCATCCTCTTATTGAGGCATTCTTTCCTTTTCAATACCTCATGCTTGGAGCAGTAGTAGTTGGAGAGCTTGGGTTGGTGACTCTAGGCTATGGTTGTTGCAGCAGGTGAGGTAGCAGCTGTGTTGTCTTAGTTAGACTTGTTTTTTTATTTCTATGGGTTCGTGTCAGTTTGTTGCCGCTCATAGTTTGTGTTAGACTACTTGCTTGTTTTTCTGCTGATATTTGCTAGTCATTTTTATGCTTGCTCTCTGGGAATGTTTTATGATAAGATGCTTGTTAGATATTCTAAATATAAAAATTGCATTCTAGCTTAGACTCGTAACATCTTTTTCAATTGAATGTCATTCAATTTTAAGACTCGTAAAACTCCTTTCTTGACTTATACTAAATTTAGAAACTTGCATATCATTAGCATGCATTGTTAGGTCCTCATACTCATGTAGGATGAAAAGAACTGAATTAAGTATTTTTCTGATGCGTATATATTTTCTTACTAGTGGACTAGTTGATCCATTGAAATCGAGGGACACAGTTTCTTAAGCTCTAAACTTAAATTATGTTTTCAACCATAAAATATATGTTTTTTACTAACAATAAGTGAAGGGTTAGTTCTGCCTGAATGTCTGCATTTGTCCCTTGCATGATGTGGCATCACGGCATGTATTTTCTCTTACTCTGATACTATGCAAATATTGAGAAAATGCGGGTTGTCACACCTAGGTCGACACCTTCTAATAAGAATGGGCATGCATACGATTCAGGGTAGTTTATGAGGTAATACCATGAGCAGCACCTCGTGCTATAGGGCAAAATGCAAGATACAGTCAAGGGGATCCTATGCTCCTCTAGAAGTGCTTTTGCTTTGGGGCACCATGTGATTGTGAAGTTCCGCTTTCATAGGACATGGACCAAGCCATCCTGATTAGGCAGCTGGCATTTTGTATGTGCTGACATAATCACTGTCGAAAAATACATAGGGAACTTTTGGACATAAGGTAGTAAAATTGTGTAGGGTAGACACTAGTATGTTTAAGACAACAAAAAATTTATAAAATACTATGCTTGTTACATCAAAATTTAACTTGTTTAATTAGTGACTTAGAAATTTATTGGCAAAATCACTTTTAGATTAAACAGAACAAAAAACACTAATGATAATATACTTATACCTAAAATATTTTGGAAAATGAATAAGGAAGATGAAGACAGATTGTGAGATGTCGAAAAAGAAGAAATAAGAGAAAAGCTGAGAAGAAATGGAATATGATGATCAGAAGGACTCGAAGATCATTGACCGAGCGATCGTCGATCTGAGACTTATTCAAAGAACTTGTACCCGATCTGGAAGTAGAACTCCATTTCTGAGGCAGCGGTCAGCGATCAATCAATGATCTCATCTCGGTAATCACCATTTGCCTACCATGTAACACGACATCCGCAACAACTATATAATATGGGTCTGTTCGGACCCCCACAATATATACCAATAACAAACACAATATTAAAGCAAGGTATAATAAAAAAATGACTCAACAATTCTAATAGCACAACAGAAGTAAACTATCAACTGAGTGTGTCCACATAAACTAGAAAAGTACAAAATTCTTCATCCTTAAGTCCTATACAAACATGTCATACCAAATCATACATACTTCATAATCTACCTCGGTGCGCAGGCCGGAATAACGGTGAAAGGAAGTAAAAAAAATATGAGAAGGGAGAACACTTCATGAGGCTATTTTCATTTTGGATTTTGTGGCCGACTAACGCACAATGCATCTGATTTGTTCCATGCAACCAAATACCATGAGAGTAAACAAGAGTCAACTATGAGCTAACCACAAATCATGCAACAACCCACAATTGTCGACCGCATCGGGGAACCACATCACACTGCAAGTTATCACTTCATATGCAAAATGACTAAACATGAACAAGCACATCACAAGTTATAGCCAAAGTGTTACAGACATCAATTAAGTTCTTTATGTTAAGCATCAAATAAATGGGGCCTACAATGCAATAATGTATGCAACCAAGGATCACCCGTGAATCCACCATGGCAGCATATTCACAAGTATGATTCTAATAAGCAAACAAGCATAATTAACATAGCACATAAGACATCGACTTGTGTTTACCAATATTTCATAATAGCGAATCGTTACAACGACAATATATTCAAATAAAGACCCAACTGCTGATACCCCTCTTTATAATTTTTCAGATCATGTATAATGGTAGTATGCGTAAATATTCCCACCCTCTCGACGAAATTACACATAAAGACCCAAGTCGATACTATTTTTGTAGATAGTGAATGACATTATATTAATACCCCGGTCAGATTCTACTATAGCATTATATGAACATCTGATGCGCAGATCTAGCACACCGCTATAGGCGGTAGCGAGACTGCGGCACGAAATGGCAGTGTACCGATCGTTCAAGTAATATAAAATGTGGGAGTGAATCCCCAAGTATCGAATCTCAAAGGAACACAATAAAGTGGAGTAATCTATCGAGGACGGACTTGAGATTGAAGTCCTTTCGAGCGGATGGATTGCGGAAAAGGGGGGTTTTGGTTTATGGAAAATAAAAGAAAATAACTACAACTACTCCTATGCAATGCTGTTATGCAATGCTTCGCCAGGCGGGATGGAAAACTACGTAGGCCTTGAACGCACTACTTCGTAAGGGCAGATGGGCGAGAAGGCTTGCGGATGGAAGAGTAGGCACACGGAATGGGTGAGTAGGCTAGCGGAATGAAGTGGAGGGTGGAGTGGATTTGGTGGCGCACCTTTACTGACTAATAAACATACAACAACATTTCATAAACAGGAATTATCATGAAGAGCAAATATGTTTATAGCACAACATCATCAATAACATGAAGAACACAACCAAATACATCCACACAAGTAGAGAAAAATGCAAGAGATACAACCGAATCCGGAGGCTTGTTGTAGATTCTCGGTGGGAATCGTCGGGTTTTCAATCCGCGTCCTAGATCGGTCCCAACCATCTTCCGGTGTAGAAGAGGGTTGTCATTTCCTCCCAATGGACCCATCTTCTCCGGTAAACTACAATCCGGCCACGTCTGATGCAAAGAACTCCAAGCTTGGCGATGAAGATGAGTGTAGAATCCTCTTCTTGAAGTACTTGGATGATGGAGGCGGCCGAGAGGATACTCCGGCTCGAGATTTGAGCCAAGAATGTGTCCGGAGCACCTCCAAATGGTGGGCGGTGATGGAACGGCGGACTGGAACGGAGCTGGAACCCTTAGGCGCGGGAAAGAAGATGGATTGGGCAAACTCCAGATTAGGTCGAGATCTGCAGCTTTTATAGAAAAAGTCAGAAATTTGGTCACACACGGTCAAACGCACGACCGTGCGTGAACCGTGTGATATTAATCGAGAATAAAGGCCAGGAAGACGAAGCAGGCGCACCCGTGCATTTTACTCACGCACGGTCGAATCCGACCGTGCGTAAAAATGCACGGCCAAATTCAGAAAGCCAAAAACAAGTCTAAACAGGTCGATCGTGCGATTCCTTCACGCACGGGCAACTGCCCGTGCGTAGAGATGCACGATCAACGACAGAACATCATTTTCCACCACAGAAGAGAACGCACGATCACATACGACCGTGCGTCAAGGAAAATGCACGACCGTGCTGTAAAACCCCAAATTTCATGTGCACGCCAAAATACACAAAAATGAAAATATAGTGAAGTCAGGGAGCTATCGCCAGGCGCTAGCGCTAGCGCCGGCGGTAGTGGCTCCAAGCGGTACCGACTCAAGGCTAGCGCCAGGCGCTAGTGCTAGCGCCGGCGGTAGCGGGAAAATCATAAATTCCCCAAAATCCGACTCCTTTCTCATTTCTCTGCCATTCCTGATCTGAGAGCTGAGAGGAGAGCTGAGGGCAGAGGGCTGGGAGCAAGGAGGGAGATCCATTGGCGTTGCGCTTTCGTTGTGACAGGAGGGAGATAACATTTGCGTGCTTGTGCCACCGCGGATTCCAGCCTTCCCCTCTCAAGTCTATGGCGCCAAAACGACCAGCGAGGGTAACAAATCTCCTCCCTAATCCTTGGACATGTACGTCCTTTGATTTGCATGTATTTCGGGATACTTCTACTAATTAGTGGATTGGATCTTCCGGTGGGATGAAGGTATTCCCCCACAAATTGCATATAGAGTCCGGAACGGTAGTACGTGCATAGGCATGCTGTGTGAAACCCATCTGGACAGATCGAGCCGGATTGGTGATGTTTAAAGTGCCGGAAATGATTCCGTGTATGTGCTGTGATTCGGGTTATGTGTATTGTTTTGTACAGAAAAAGGGTCCTGGAGGTGTTTCCCAGGCAATACCCGAATTTGGTGGCAGAACTTAGTTCTATCACAAGCGTCGGGCGTTAGCGTTAGCGACGGCGGTAGCTCCAGGTGAACTACCAGTGTTGATGTCTGGAGGTGTATTCCCAGAGGTAGCAGGGTTGAGTTCTGTTACCAGTGCCGGGCAGAACTAGGTTCTGTTGTTAGCGCCGGGCGCTAGCGTTAGCGTCGGCGGTAGCGCCCAGCACACAGATTGTGTGTTTCCGTGCTACCTAAATTCCTGGAGACTGGATGCGTAGCAGGAAATGCTGTGGAACTTGCAAAACCCAGCTTTAAGAGATGGGTATTGGGTGAAGCTTACTCGTATCGCATAGATCACGATGATTGAGCACGGGCCTAGCTGAACCAAACCCCCTATAGTGGTGGTGAAGAGGTCTCCCCTCGTTGCACCGGGATATGGAAGAGTGTCGTAACTTCATTTACGGGCTAGCTCAATTTGCTTGTCTAAGTTGAAATAGGACTTAGCGTGAAGGCGTAACTCAGGGAGTATGTCAAAGTGTGCCTTGAGAGCACGAAGCGGGTGGCTTGGTTTGCCTCCGTTGGTGTTGTTTGCGGATATATATATATATGCTGCTGACTCTTACTTGCAGGGAAGGAGCACCGCCGCCCCGAGTGTGGGGCGGGGTCATTATAAATCTTGGTCAGCTAAAGCTGACCGGTTACTTGTTTTCCCACCACTTGGTGGATTTGCTTATACAGGTCCCGTTGAGACTAGCGGGAGATAGCTGGCTAAAGCCCTTGCTGCTGTGTTGTGCTGGCCCTTGAAGGCCATAGCTTTGTTTAACTTTTGTTCATGTGTGGCCGGCCTGCGTGCCGATGTCTGAAAACCACCTTTATTATGTAAACAAACAATGTAAATAACTGTTTATGTATTTCATTCCTAGTAGAGTTGTGGACATGTTGTACACTGGTTTTAAATGAAACTATATATGCTTCCGTTATGCGACTCTGATGCTGAGATAGTTATGTCTTTAACTGTTTAATGCTAATTTTAGTAACGCGCTCTTCTGTTCATTTCATATGGCGTGGGGTCCCGGTCGGACCTACTGTTATATGCTATGTAACAGGGAGGGTGTTACAAATTGGTATCAGCTACGGGTCTCATTCCCTTTCCGTCTGAATTCGTGGTTGAATTCTTTTAAGGGGTGGTGAGCACGTGTGTGCGTCGCCTTTAAATCATGTAAATAACCAGTAATTGTCCACTTTAGGAATGAATTACATGTATATGTGTAGCATTCTGATGGAACTTCTATGTTCCTTTATTGTTTCATGCTAGCTCTTAGTCGCTAATTATGTTTTGGGTACATATATAGGCGGCTGGGAATGGAGCGGGTCCTTCTCGACCCCCTCGTTCGACTGCAAGTAGTGCACCAACTCCGGTGCCGACTCCTCCTTCGGCTGAAACTGTAAGGATGATCACTGAGGCAGTATTTGCGATGTTCACGGTGCAACCAGGAGGTCATGTCCCTGGACAGCCTCCTATTCTGGGAGCGGCTCCAGTGCAGGCTCCAGCAGCCGAACCTGTGGTGGAAAGGCCAGTGTCGTTGAGGGCACGAAGATCTCTAAATCAACAGCTGCAATACTTTTTGAGTTTCCACCCTCCCACGTTTACGGGGGCAGGAACCCCGACGCAAGCGGAGGATTGGCTGACAAAGGTGCGCAAAACCTTGAAGGCCACAGATACAGAGGATGAGCAAAAAGTTACTTTGGCAACCTTCCTATTGGATGGGGAGGCGCAGCTGTGGTGGGACGAGATGGAGTTACATCAGCTAGCGGGACGGCAGCAGACAGATATCTCCTTTGATGAGTTTTCCAGACTGTTCTTGGCGCGGTATCTTCCACCGGCCCAACAGATAGAGATGGAAAATCATTTCAACCGTCTGACTCAGGGTGATAGAATGATCGACGACTATCTACATGAGTTTACACGGTTGGGGCGCTATGCAGGTGTGACGTTTGCGGATGAAGATCGTAAGACAAATCGGTTTTACGAAGGCTTGCGAGAAGAGTTGCGGTTCCTTCTGTCGGGGCCAATGATGCAGGGGTTTATGACCCTGGTCAACTCGGCTCGTTCTTTAGAGAAAGATATGAAGCGGTCTCAAAGCAGGAAGGAGCTAGCAGTCGTCAAGCCAGAATTCAAAGTAGCGAGCTCGGCAAAGTCGGGACGAGACAAATGGAAGAAAGGAGAGCGACCATCTGAGTCAGCTCAATCTTCAGCATCAGGAGTGACTGGGCGAGGTCCACTCACCTGTTACAACTACGGCAGACCGGGGCACTTTGTTCGTGACTGTCGTAGTGGGAAGAAGCTCGTTGCGGCCTATGCAACAGAGAAAGGAAAGGCGGCAGAGTCAGCCGCATCTCACGCTACTCCAGCCCAGCCTAGAGTTTATACCCTTGGCCAGCAGGAGGCCATCAAACAGAGCGATGTGGTGACAGGCATGCGATAGTATATAGCTTTTGTTGCTTTTTACACTTCATACCTTATGCATTGCTTGTTAACCATTGATGTCCTAGGCTTTGTCCTGATCTTTAACTCTCCGGCGAGAGCACTATTTGATATGGGTGCTTCACATTCCTTTCTATCGGAGGCCTTCATACATCAACTTGGAGTGCCTTCGTTGTTTAGACAGGAACGATTAGATGTGTTGCTACCCAATGGGTGTTCGATGCGCGCGGATCAAAGTTGTGTGGTAAAAGTACGAATAGGGAGTCAAGACTTTGATTTGGAAGCACTGATACTCCCGCTTTTGGAGTTCGATGTAATCTTTGGTATGGACTGGCTGTCAGTGCAGCAGGCCTACATTGATTGCACATCTAAGGAGGTCACACTGGGGCGGAATACCGAATGTGCAACTACATTTGCTGTTTTGCGTGGATCGAGCAAGACACTGATGTTTGCTGTCCAAGTGGTCAAGGCCGTTCGGCAAGGCGCAGAATTATGTGTTGTGCTAGTGGGGGCTGCAAAGCCTCAACCCAGTTTGAGTGATGTTCCTGTGATTTCAGAGTATCCAGATGTGTTTCCAAAAGATCTTCCTGGGGCGCCACCTCAGCGAGAGATTGACTTCGCTATAGAGCTGGTGTCAGGTGCCAAGCATGTTTCACGCTCTCCGTACCGAATTGCGCCAAAGGAGATGGCGGAATTGAAAGTTCAATTACAGGAGTTGCTAGAGCAGGGTTATATACATCCAAGTACCTCCCCTTGGGGTGCTCCGGTCCTTTTGGTGAAGAAGAAGGACGGAAGCCTGCGTCTATGCATTGACTACTGAGAATTGAACAAGCTGACCGAGAAGAACAAGTATCTGATTCCTCGAATCGATGACTTATTCGATCAGCTAGTTGGGTCAACTGTGTATTCAAAGTTGGATCTCAAGTCCGGCTATTACCAGTTGCGAATTCGGGATTGTGATATCCCCAAGATAGCATTCAGTACCCGCTACGGACACTTCGAGTTTACAGTGATGTCGTTTGGATTAATGAATGCGCCGTCAGTTTTTATGGATCTGATGAATAGGACCTTTCGAGAGTACCTTGATCGGTTTGTCATTGTCTTCATTGACGATATTTTGGTGTACTCTCAGTCTGAAGAAGAGCACGCGATACATTTACGCAAAGTTTTGGAAACCCTTCGACATAGTCACCTTTATGCCAAGTACTCCAAGTGCGAGTTCTGGCTAGCCTCAGTAGCGTTCCTTGGTCATGTTGTTAGTGGCGAGGGTATCGCAATGGATCCAGCAAAGATCGATGCAATCCAGAAGTGGCCCATTTTGGCAACAGTAGCAGAAGTCAGGAGTTTCCTTGGACTTGCCGGCTACTATCGGCGCTTCGTGGAGAAATTTTTGCGAATCGCTCTACCTCTCACCACCTTGACGAGGAAGGATCAGAAGTTCATTTGTTCACCGAAGTATGCACGGGATTTCGAGGAATTGAAGAGGCGTTTGACCACAGCACCAATTCTGTGTTTGCCATCAGGTGCAGAGGGTTATGAAATTTATAGTGATGCGTCAGGGAGAGGCTTAGGTTGCGTACTTCTTCAGCACAATCAAGTGATAGCTTATGGCTCTCGACAGTTGAAAGTGCATGAGCGGAACTATCCGGTCCACGACTTGGAGTTGGCGGTCGTGATATTCGCTCTAAAGCTGTGGCGGCACTACTTATATGGTGTGAAGGTTGACATCTTTACAGACCATAAGAGCCTTAAGTATCTGGTAAATCAGAAAGAGCTTAATATGCGACAAAGAAGATGGATGGAGTTCTTGGGGGACTACACTTTTGATATACACTATACTCCCGGGAAGGGAAATGTAGTCGCAGATGCTTTGAGACGAAGGGCTTATGTACAAGCCAATTGGATTCAGATGCATGATCCACGTCTGATCAGGGACTTGGAAGACTTGGAGATCTTCTGTGTGGAGAGGACTTCTAGTGCAAGTGCGTGTTTGAACTGGAAGGAGGTGCAATATGACCTCGCGGACAGAATACGACAGGCCCTGGAGCTTGATTCGAGCATGCAACGCTATTTGGCAAAGTCTGGGGATGGGACTGCTGCAGAGTTTGTGTTGGACGACGGTCTGATGTGGAAAGACGGTCGGTTGTGCGTCCCAAATGTGGGTAAGTTGCGGGAGGAATTGATGTAGGAAGCACACTTTACCAAGTACTCAATTCACCCACGGAGCATAAAGATGTACCAAGACATGAAAAAGTTGTTTTGGTGGCCAGGATTGAAGAAATACATCGCCTTGTACGTGGCAAGATGCAAAACTTGCGCACTGGTGAAGGCGGAATGTCAGAAATCTGGAGGTTTCCTAAAGTCGTTGCCTACACCGGAATGGAAATTTGATGACATTTCGATGGATTTCGTGCACGGTTTGCCGAGATCACAGAGTGGGAATGATGTCGTATGGGTGATCGTGGATCGCTTGACGAAAGTAGCCCACTTTATTCCAAACCGGAAGGACGATTCAGTTGAAAAATTGGCAAAACTTTATGTATATAGCATTGTCCGATTGCACGGTGTGCCCCGTAGCATCGTCAGTGACCGAGATGGGCGCTTTACTTCCAAGGATTGGAGGCTAATCCACCAGTTGTTAGGTACAAAGCTGAAGTTTAGCACTGCCTTCCACCCTCAGACGGATGGACGGACTGAACGTACGAACAGAATTCTGGAGGATATGCTCTGAATGTGCGTCCTAGATTTCGGTAAAAAGTGGGAAGATCATCTCTACATGATCGAATTTGCTTATAATAACAGCTATCAAGCAAGTATAAAGATGGCACCCTTCGAGGCCCTCTATGGTAGAGCTTGCCGCACTCCCTTATCTTGGGCGGAGACAGGTGAAATGAAGCTGTTTAAGCGAAAGGAAGTCGAAGAGGCAAATTCGGCTATTCAAACAATCCGTGAGAGATTGTTAATTGCGCAAGATAGGCAGGCGAAATACTACAATGCCAAGCACAGAAACGTCGAGTTCGCCGTGGGCGACTGGGTTTATCTCAAGATCAAACCTTTCAAGGGTGTGTCCCGGATTCGGCGCTTGAAAAAGCTGAGTCCAAGATACCTTGGACCATTTGAGATACTGGAACGTGTTGGCGAAGCTGCCTATTGGATCGCTCTTTCGACAGAGTTGAGTGGTCTGCACGATGTGTTCCACATATTGGTATTGAAGAAAGCTGTACCAGAGCCTCGATAAGTGCTTGTGGCTAGTTAGGTGCCGGTCGATGATGGGTTGAAGACAAAGGTCATACCTATTAGCATCGAAGACACTGAGATCAAACAGCTGCGGAATAAATTGATCAAGATGGTCAAAGTCCGCTGGAACAACTGCGGTCGTGAGGAGCTTTCATGGGAACGCGAACAAACTATGCGTGAGGAGTTCCCCGAGCTGTTACGTTGAGGTACAAGTCGTATTTTGTATCTTTTTAATTATTTGCACTATTAGAATTTCGGGACGAAATTCTTTTAAGGGGGGAAGAATTGTAAAACCCCAAATTTCATGTGCACGCCAAAATATACAAAAATGAAAATATGGTGAAGTCAGGGAGCTAGCCCCAGGCACTAGCGCTAGCGCCGGCGGTAGTGGCTCCAAGCGGTACCGACTCAAGGCTAGCGCCAGGCGCTAGTGCTAGCGCCGGCGGTAGCGGGAAAATCATAAATTCCCCAAAATCCGACTCCTTTCTCATTTCTCTGCCATTCCTGATCTGAGAGCTGAAAGGAGAGCTGAGGGCAGAGGGCTGGGAGCAAGGAGAGAGATCCGTTGGCGTTGCGCTTTCGTTGTGCCAGGAGGGAGATAACGTCTGCGTGTTTGTGCCACTGCGGATTCCAGTCTTCCCCTCACAAGTCTATGGCGCCAAAACGACCAGCGAGGGTAACGAATCTTCTCCCTAATCCTTGGACATGTACGTCCTTTGATTTGCATGTATTTCGGGAGACTTCTACTAATTAGTGGATTGGATCTTCCGGTGGGATGAAGGTATTCCCCCACAAATTGCATATAGAGTCCGGAACGGTAGTACGGGCATAGGCACGCTGTGTGAAACCCATCTGGACAGATCGAGCCGGATTGGTGATGTTTAAAGTGCCGGAAACGATTCCGTGTACGTGCTGTGATTCGGGTTATGTGTACTGTTTTGTACAGAAAAAGGGTCCTGGAGGTGTTTCCCAGGCAATACCCAAATTTGGTGGCAGAACTGAGTTCGGTCACTAGCGTCGAGCGCTAGCGTTAGCGCCGGCGGTAGCTCCAGGTGAACTACCAGTGTTGATGTCTGGAGGTGTATTCCCAGAGGTAGCAGGGTTGAGTTCTGTTACCAGTGCCGGGCAGAACTAGGTTTTGTTGCTACCGTCGGGCGCTAGCGTTAGCGCCGGGCGCTAGCGTTAGCGCCGGGCGCTAGCGTTAGCGCCGGGCGCTAGCGTTAGCGCCGGGCGCTAGCGTTAGCGCCGGGCGCTAGCGTTAGCGCCGGCGGTAGCTCCCAGCACACAGATTGTGTGTTTCCGTGCTACCTAAATTCCTGGAGACTGGATGCGTAGCAGGAAAAGCTGTGGAACTTGCAAAACCCAGCTTTAAGAGATGGGTATTGTGTGAAGCTTACTCGTATCGCATAGATCGCGATGATTGAGTACGGGCCTAGCTGAACCAAACCCCCTATGGTGGTGGTGAAGAGGTCGCCCCTCGTTGCACCGGGCTATGGAAGAGTGTCGTAACTTCGTTTACGGGCTAGCTCAATTTGCTTGTCTAAGTTGAAATAGGACTTAGCGTGAAGGCGTAACTCAGGGAGTATGCCAAAGTGTGCCTTGAGAGCACGAAGCGGGTGGCTTGGTTTGCCTCAGTTGGTGTTGTTTGCGGATATATATATGTTGTTGACTCTTACTTGCAGGGAAGGAGCGCCGCCTCCCCGAGTGTGGGGCGGGGTCGTTATAAATCTTGGTCAGCTAAAGCTGACCGGTTACTTGTTTTCCCACCACTTGGTGGATTTGCTTATACAGGTCCCGGTGAGACTAGCGGGAGATAGCTGGCTGAAGCCCCTACTACTGTGCTGTGCTGGCCCTTGAAGGCCATAGCTTTGTTTACCTTTTGTTCATGTGTGGTCGGCCTGCATGTCGATGTCTGAAAACCACCTTTATGATGTAAACAAACAATGTAAATAACTGTTTATGTATTTCATTCCTAGTAGAGTTGTGGACATGTTGTACACTGGTTTTAAATGAAACTATATATGCTTCCGTTATGCGACTATGATGCTGAGATAGTTATGTCTTTAACTGTTTAATGGTAATTTTAGTAGCGCGCTCTTCTGTTCATTTCATATGGCGTGGGGTCCCGGCCGGACCTACTGTTATATGCTATGTAACAGGGAGGGTGTTACACGTGCGATATACGCAGACATGAATTCTTGATAAAATGGATGAACCGTCCACCTGCATCAGCCATAACACAGCTGGGAATACCCCTCCAGCTCAAGCATAAATGCATAAAAAGAATGGGGAGCACATTGTGCTTGCCCCCAACAATAAAGCGCGCATTTGCGCACCACAATGGGCCAAGACATTGAACGAATAGTGAAAGTGCGAACGAGTAAAATATAAGCAATTAAGAACTGAAAATAAAGTGCAAAGGCAGGAAAACTAGCCCAGATGAGTCCATAAAAGTGTATATAAATGGGACTCATCACACCCCCAGACTTATTTGTTTGCGCATCCCGAGCAAACAAATCCTAAGCAGGCGGGAAAATGGAATAGCTAGTTTAAAAATTACAAAATGTAGTACCATGCGAAGTCGCATGCTCATGTGCATAGAAAAATAATAGAGAAGATTTCTAATTATACACATAGTTTATAAATTTCTAATAGAGTAAATAACTACTACTTCTACTCAAAATGGGAGTCACGGTGAATCATCCGGTCACACATACGGAGAAAGTAAAATAAACACTGAGACAAGCATTGCCCAAGTTGGGGTTCCGGACAAACTCCACCGAAATCCATCGGTGTCGGAGACCATAAGCTCGCCCGGTCACATTCTCTCCACGACACTAGATTGGTTCATAGCGTCAGTCGGTAAGGCTTTAGGTTTTAAATGGGGCTTGGGTTATGGTAAGGTAAACAAATATAAACATGAAGGTTTGATACACCTAAAACCAAATGAGCTTTATTACAACTCCTCGCACAACAACAACGAATGCAAGTGCACCACACCCCCAGACTTAGACTTTTGCAACATGGGTGTGTTCACCACCTATTCCCAAATTTCAAATAATTTTCAATTTAGCATTTTTTTTTCATTTCAACAATTTTTTTATCAATCAATATATATATATATTTCTTTTTCTTTCTTTTCTTTTCAGCACATATTCAATTAACACATCCACATCTTCACATTATAATTCCACAATCAACACCACCGAATTAAAATCTAAACAAAATGCTCGCATTTGGGTGTGCGACTAGGATTGGCTTTGAGGCTTTGGTGAGGTATAGGTGGAGCTGAACCAAAAGGATTGTGTAGGCACAAAGGGGCTAGCGAGGGAAGATATCAGGAATGGCACAAAGGCTCATCCAACCAAAATGATGGCCTACGTCATTCTCACGAAAAAGAACTATCCCAGGCCTATGCTTCAAGAATCGCTTGGGGCAAGTTCTTAGCCACCGAGAAATATTATCCTCTCCCGGCTCGAGCAATACGCATCTAACAATACTTTACACACATCCCTATGCTACCTTTTGATTCACACCGGATTCACCATTTGAGTAGAGTAAACAATATTTACACTAAAAGAAATGCATAGAACTAAAAGTATAAAAAGAAATATAATCTACACAAATCCCTATACTCACATGAGTACTTGACTAGGAACACCAGAGTCAACATTTTACTCCACTACATAATTTAAAAGCCAGCACAATCTTTTTCCCAAACACACAAAGGGAATGAGTTATACTCGATACGCGCCTACAGCTAAGTACACACTCAAGTAGGTGTTTTGGTGTGCGGTAAAGATGAACAATACTCAATTAATGAGATAAAATTACTTCTAGTATGCAGTGCAACGTGTGCGTGCACAGTGGGTAACGAGAAACAGCTCTCCCCCAGACTTAATCTAAACAATCCAACACAAGATATAACCATGAAATTCAAAATGAAGTCTAGGGAAAGAGAGTACCCAATGCTCAGAAGTGAGCATACCAGAAGATTGGCGTGTAAACCAAGAAAAAGCTGCAGCATCCGCCATCCAAAAAAAGGACCTGCACGGGTGAGCTCCGCAAAAACAAAAGAAAATATACTGACTAAAATGAAATACCACTAACAAAACTAAATTAGATGAAATAAAAATGCAGGAAAAGTAAGATAACTACTGGGGTTATTATCTTCCCAGCACGACTTATTCAAAGTTTAAGAGTTCTAGCTAATGGGTCTATGAAAAGAAAAATGCACAGGTAACTGTTCTAATATGTGTGTCGGTAGCGGGTACCGATATGGTGATAAAACAGTTACGCCTCTACCCGAATATAAATAATACATGTGCGTCACAGGTAGAGGGAATAAAAAGTAAGACGGGGAGGAGGAGTACTCACAAATCTCACTAAAAACATCCTTGTCCAGCAAGGTGTCGTCTTCAGGGAGGCGGCAGGAAGAGAATGTAACACCTCCCCTGTAATGACCATATAACATGGGTCCGGCCGGGACACCACAGCATATAACTGCCACAGT
This sequence comes from Dactylorhiza incarnata, assembly GCA_033032865.1. NCBI lineage: Eukaryota > Viridiplantae > Streptophyta > Magnoliopsida > Asparagales > Orchidaceae > Dactylorhiza > Dactylorhiza incarnata. Next base: position 27,917,533 of record JAWHQI010000005.1, read on the forward strand.
TTCGGCATTAAGAGATGATATAAACTACCCAGCTCAAAACTCAGACAACATAGCGGAAACAAAACTAAAAGCCACAAAGATTGTCCACAATAAAATACATAGGAAAGAAATCGGCCTTAAGGCCTTACACAACCAATAGTCCAAGGAAACTCAATCATACATCACCAATATAAACTCCCAAAAGAGGGGGGAACTAGCTTCCCTAAGCTAACTCGGCATGCAAACCGGACCATCAAAAGATGAGTACAAAAATGCAGGAAAAACATAGTACGCACTTCATGAGGCTTTAGACCCTTTTGGCCTGCGAGCTCGTTCCAGCCTGCGATCCTTGGCCTGCATCCAAATCACAAAGAGCGGTAAACGAGGGTCAGCTATGGCTGACCACAAACGGTGTAACAACACCCCTCCTCCCGGCCGCCCTAGCGGACCCCGAGGAACTACATCACTCTGCAAGTCAGCACTTTGTATGCACATGTATATAAGGAAAGAAGCAACATAAAACAACAGGTATGAGTGTCACAAACAACATCCACGTTTCTATGTTGAGCAAGTAATAAAGGGGCCTACAAATGCAATATGAATGCAAACCCGGGTTTCACCCAAGGCGCCCTAAAGCGTATGGATCTAACACCTCATCATACATTATCAACACAACCACGGGGTACTCAACATTTCCCCCCAAAGGGCATCGTAGCCCAAGGCCAAGAACTCACGTCGTGACCCACCTCGCCTGGCCATCCATGCCATCGGGCTTGTCAACAGCTCACACGTTCTTGCCACAAAGCACACAATCGATGCTAAGAACCTTGGCTTAGACTCCGAGCAAACGTCCCAAGACCCTGGTCTTACCGTCGGGACAACATCCACCGACTGCCTCGCCTGGCAACCGTTACGGGCTCGTCCGTTAGCAAAGACGTTCTCGTCAGTTAACAGTGAAGGGACTAATCTTGCCGGGACACTCTCCACATGTGAATATCAGTCTTCATGGGATAGCCAGCTGACCACAAAGACCAATCGCACCTTCGCACAACACTAGGCATCACAAGCCCCATAATCCGCACATTATTTCCCCGCCCAAAACCCAACATTCGTTACCACACGAAGCTACAAGGGCATCACGACGATGAATTCACCGTATTCGGATTTCTAACAAAACCCCTAAAATGCGCGTCAATCAACATCACCGAATCGGACCAACGGTCGCAAAACCGGCTTCACCCACAATGCCTAATCCACTAACGGAGCAGATTTCTAGTGCAAATCATGTCGGGGACGGACACAATCAACCCGATGGTTCCTCTTGAACGAAGGCGACCCGGATCCCTCTCACTCGACGGATCCGGTGCCAAAATGCAGAAAATAAAGGGATGCCAAGCACGCATCCTAAAGACCGGGAGGAGAAATGTCGTTACCGTTTGAGATCTCCTCCTAGCCATGGAAACTTGAAAAGAAATGGAGAAGAAGAAGCGTCTTGACGTTCCCTACGCGCTGCCGGTCTCGGATCGGCGAACGGAGCTCCGAAGCTCCAACAATGGGGGAATATGGCTCCTCCTTCTCTCTAGGTTTTCAAAGGTAAGAGAGAGGGGTGGGTGAAATGAGGTTCTACACCCTCATTTCCCGACCTTAATCCATCAGGAACTATTTCCAACCATCAGATCTCCTCACAACACAACGAATGGCTCAGATTTAAACTTAAAACGGGCTGGAAAAACCCGTACACGGCCTGGCACACGGCCGTGTGCCAGGCCGTGTGAACACACGGGAAAAACTGGAGCTAGACACGGCCCTGCACATGGCCATGTGTCTGGACGTGACCTTTACTGCCACAATTTGATGCATAAATTCACAGACACGGCACATGGTCGTGTCACAAGCCATGTCAAAAATCAGCTTCTCTAAAAAGCTTCCTAAACACCCCCAAACAGCCCCAAAACCCCATGGGACTCCTCTAATTATCTTAGGGTCTTCATGGAAAGCAATTATATGAATTTTGGGGTGTTACAACTCTCCACCCCTTAAAAGAATTTCGTCCTGAAATTTCAGATTTGAAACAGGAAACCATAATGCATACCTAATACAAAAAGTTCTGGGAAGTCCTTCCGCATCTCTTGCTCACGCTCCCAAGAGAATTTGTCTCGCCCGCAATTGTCCCATCGCACCTTCACAAGCCTGACTTCCTTGTTACGCAACTGCCGGAATTCCGAGTCCTCCACACAAACCGGACGAACCCTCGTCCTCAAATCCTCTGTCACCGGCACCGCCGTCGCTTCAACTACGACGCTTGGCTCTACCAAAGCTTTCCTCAGCACAGAGACATGGAAAACATCATATAATCCACTCAACTCAGTGGACAAAGCCAAACGATAAGTTGCTTCGCCTATACGCTCCGTAACCTCGAACGGGCCCAAATATCTCGGACTCAACTTCTTGAGTCGCCGCACACGCGAAACACCCTTGAACGACTTGATCTTCAAGTAGACCATGTCGCCCACTGCAAACTCCACATTTCTATAGCGCTCGTTAAAATACTTCGCTTGCCGGTCCTGAGCAACCTTCATGCGCTCCTGGATCATCCGCACCATTTCGCAAGCATCTGCCACCACTTGCTTTCCCAAAAGCTTAGTGTCTCCCGCCTCTGCCCACGACATTGGCGTTCGACACCTCCTTCCATACAACGCTTCGTATGGCGCCATCTTGATATTTGCCTGGAAGCTATTATTGTAAGCGAACTCCACCATGAAAAGGTGGTCTTCCCAACTCTTACCAAAGTCAAGAGCACACATCCTCAACATATCCTCCAATGTACGGTTCATTCGCTCTGTCTGACCGTCGGTCTGCGGATGGAACGCGGTACTAAGCTTGAGTTTGGTGCCTAAACTTTTCTGCACTAACCTCCAGTCCTTCGACGTGAACCGCCCATCGCGATCACTAACAATGCTCTTAGGAATCCCGTGCAACCGCACAACATTTCGAACATAAAGCTCCACGAGCTTCTCTACACCATCGCCCTTCTGATTCGGAATGAAGAGAGCCACCTTGGTCAGGCGATCCACTATCACCCAAATTGCATCGTTACCCTGCTGCGATCTAGGCAAACCATGTACAAAGTCCATGGAGATATCGTTAAATTTCCACTCGGGGATAGGAAGAGACTTCAAGAATCCGCTCGGCCTTTGGCATTCAGCCTTTACTAAGGCACACGTCTTACACCGGCTTACATACTCAGCTACATCCCACTTCATACCAGGCCACCAAAAGGATTTCTTCATATCCGAGCACATCTTTGTACTACTTGGATGAATGGAGTACTTCGTAAAGTGAGCCTCAAACATCAACTCCTCACGGAGCTTTCCAAAACGAGGAACACACACCCTTCCGTCTCTCTTTAAAATCCCACCGACCATCTCCCAAGCACTGTCTTCGCTTTGCTGAGCTTCCAACACCAATCGTTGGCACTCTTCGTCTGCACTAGTCGCCTCTCGGATTCGATCGGTTAGATCACACTGCACTTCAATCCAGTTCAACCGAGCCACGCTAGACTCACCTCTAGCCACACAAGCAATGTCAAGAGACTCCAAGTCTCGCACCAAATGCTCGTCATGCGCCTCAATCCAATTACCTTGCCCAGAGTACTTCCTACTCAAGGCATCCGCCACCACGTTGGCTTTACCTGGCGTATACTGAATCTCCACGTCGTAGTCCCCAAGGAACTCGACCCACCTACGCTGTCGCATATTCAGATCCTTCTGGTCTAGGAGATACCTCAGGCTTTTGTGATCCGTGAAGATCTCCACCTTTGCACCGTAAACGTAGTGTCGCCACAATTTTAACGCAAATATTACCGTCGTCAACTCCAAGTCATGGACGGGGTAATTTCTCTCTTGAGTCTTTAACTGCCTTGACCCATAAGCTATCACCTTGTCATGCTGCACCAACACGCAACCCAAACCGCAACCTGACGCGTCACTGAAAATCTAAAATCCTTCCGTCCCACTAGGAAGACTAAGGATTGGAGCAGACATCAACCTTTCTTTCAAATTCTCAAATGCACGGGCACAATCCAGTGTCCACACGAACCTTTGGTCCTTGCGAGTAAGAGTGGTGAGGGGCAACGCCATCCGTGAAAAGTTCTCCACGAACCTTCTGTAATAACCGGCTAGGCCAAGGAAGCTCTGGACTTCCGCCACAATTCTCAATACAGGCCAATCCCTAATGGCTTCAATCTTTGCTGGATCTACCGCCACCCCATCTCCACTGATCACATGACCCAAAAATGCCACCTTCTCGATCCAAAACTCGCACTTCGAGAACTTAGCATAAAGCTGATTCTCCCTTAGAGTCTGCAATACTAGCCTCAAGTGAGACTCATGCTCCGCTTCTGATTTTGAATACACCAAAATATCATCTATGAACACCACCGCGAACGAATCTAGAAACGGTCGAAATACCCTATTCATCAAATCCATGAACACAGATGGCGCGTTCGTCAGTCTGAATGGCATCACCGAAAACTCATAGTGGCCATACCGAGTCCCAAACGCTGTCTTGGCAATGTCCTCTTCTCGAATATTCAACTGGTAGTACCCCGATTTCAAATCCAACTTGGAGTACACCACCGACCCCACTAACTGGTCGAACAAATCATCGATTCGGGGAATCAGATATTTATTCTTGACGGTCAACTTATTCAGCTCACGGTAGTCAATGCACAACCGCATACTCCCGTCCTTCTTCTTTACGAACAATACTGGCGCGCTCCACGACGAAGAGCTGGTCCTAATGTACCCTTGCTCTAACAACTCTTGCAACTGAACCTTAAGCTCGGCCAGTTCCTTTGGTTCCATCCTAAACGGAGGACGCGACACCGGCCTCGCACCCGGTACCAACTCTATCGAGAAATCGATTTCGCGCTAAGGAGGTGCTCCCGGAAGCTCCTCGAGGAATACATCCTCAAACCCTTCCACCACTGGAACATTCCCAATATCCAACCTTGTGGAGTGAGTCTCCAACAAAGCTATAAACGCCTAGTCTCCTTGGTTTACCGCACGCCTCATTTACATAGCGGAAATCAGGGAGTAAGCCACTCCGCTTAGGCCTTCGAACTTGACCTCTGCTCTACCTTTTCCTCTCAGGGTTACCACCTTCAACTGGCAGTTGATACTAGCTCGCTGCTCTGCAAGCCAATCCATCCCCAAGATAACGTCAAATTCGGCTAGTGGCAGAATCGCTGCTACCAACTCGAAATCATAATCGCAGATATGCAACACAATGCGTCCTTTCCTCACGGTGGTCATGAAAGACCCATTCGGCATGCGCACGCTCAGCTCCACCTCTGCCTCGACGGACTCAGCGCCAATCCTCCGGATAAAGCTTTCCGCGAGAAAAGAGTGGGATTCTCCCATGTCGAACAACACTCGAGAGGGGTAGCCCGAAACTAGCACGAAACCTAACCACGTGCACAACAAACATAAAAGGTCGCAAACTACATTATAGTAACGAACAAAAACTTAAACTTTTCATACCTGTCACCACGTCGGGTTGAGGAATCGCTTCCTGCTGCCCAAGATTATATGCTCTAGGCTGCACCTGAGGGAACCGCGAAGCACTAGACTCTGTCGCCTTCCCTCTTTCCCCAACACGAGGGCCGGAACGCACTGATTGTTTCTGCCTCGGCTCTGGCTCAGCTCCGCCCTTGATACAAAACCGACTTATGTGACCCACCTTGCCACACTTGAAACAAGTCAACGGACCTTTGGAGCAGAAATCTCCCGAAGGTGCGCCACTTCTCTCCCCAGGCCTGCTATTGCTCGGACGGGGCTTCTTCTTCCATCGGTTGCCCTCGGACCTCCACTGAGACTGAGACTGAGACTGAGAAGGCTTCCCTTCTCCCTGCTTTGCCGCAAAACCCTTTCGCCGCTGGGTTCGCTCCATGTCGCTCTCCAAAGTGCGAGCGGCTTCGACCAACTCGTTAAATTCTGCGCTCTTCAAGGCTATCAATGGCTGCCTCAAATTCTCCCTCAGGCCTTGATAGAAGAGATTGTCCCTCTCTTCAACGTCTTCCATAGTCGTTCCCGCATAACGACCCAACTGAGTGAACTCTTGCAGATATTCGTCCACTGTCTTCTCACGCTGCACCAAATGCAAGAACTGCCGCTGCAATGCTAACCTTGTCGAAGATGGAATATAACGCTTGAGGAAGGCGTTCCCAAACTCCTTCATGGACAGAACACGCCCAAGAAAATAGCAACCGCTATGGTTCACCCACCACAGCTTCGCATTGCCCTCTAACATAAAACTCGCGAATTGGGACTGCCTCTCCGCTGGGGTCTCTGCTGCTTTCAAGAGTTCCTGGATCCTTGAAAGCCAATCTTCGGCATCCGTTGGAGTGCCAACTCCCTTGAATGTCAGAGGATGGAAACTCAAGAAGTATTTCATAAATCGATCGCCCATCCCATAAGCTCTATCCGCTGAAGGCTCTGCTTGCCTCACTTCAACCTCCGGTGTGGCTGGTGTAGCCGCCGAAGTAACAGGAGTCATAACTTGCACAACGGGCATCGGAACCCGTGGCATCGCCGCAGCTTGAGCCGCTACCATTGCTTTCGCTAGCATACGACAGAAATCAGCCGGGGGTATGCCCATACTCATGAGGTCTGGAGCAGTAGCACTGCTTCCCGAAGGCTCCTCTTGCGTTCTCGACATCCCCGCATCGTCGGCAACATCCTAGCATAAGCAAGGAAACAAACTCATCAAGCTCTAATCGCAAGACTCGAACACAGGGATACTCATGATCCCACATAATACTCCTATGTGGACAACCTCTCTACGCGATCCAAATACACTAGACCTCGCAAGAATACTAACCTCCCTCTGATACCAAATTGTAACACCTCCCCTGTAATGACTATATAACATGGGTCCAGTCGGGACCCCACAGCATATAACCGCCACAGTTTCAGCATAAAAAGATGATATAAACTACCCAGCTCAAAACTCAGACAACACAGCGGAAACAAAACTAAAAGCCACAGAGATTGTCCACAATAAAATACATAGGAAAGAAACTGGCCTTAAGGCCTTACACAACCAATAGTCCAAGGAAAATCAATCATACATCGCCGACATAAACTCCCAAAAGAGGGGGGAACTAGCTTCCCTAAGCTACCTCGGCATGCAAGCCGGAACATCAAAAGATGAGTACAAAAATGCAGGAAAAACATAGTAAACACTTCATGAGGCTTTAGACCTTTTTGGCCTGCGAGCTCGTTCCAGCCTGTGATCCTTGGCCTGCATCCAAATCACAAAGAGCGGTAAACGAGGGTCAGCTATGACTGACCACAAACGGTGTAACAACACCCCTCCTCCCGGCCGCCCTAGCGAACCCCGGGGAACTACATCACCCTGCAAGTCAGCACTTCGTATGCACATGTATATAAGGAAAGAAGCAACATAAAACAACAGGTATGAGTGT